>OX387289.1:9001443-11837693 GCA_947562105.1 Shargacucullia verbasci
CGTCTAAAGCAGAGGATCCCAGACTTTTTTTCTCATAGACCACTTTCAAAATTGAGCTGGTTCCGGTGGACCTCCTGCAGCTACATTTCTACCATATTGTAAATCGAATTGTAAACCCCGATTTTTTGTTACGCCAACGTAGACCCCCGTCGAGTCTCCCGTGGACCCCTGGGGGTCGACCTGGACCGATTTGGGAACTAATGATCTAAAGCATTGCTACTGAGATTTGGTAACAGAAATACCTCTTTCGGCATATAATGCTCTATATATAATGCTCTTTCGGCAGCGAAGTCAGGACCTCACGCACAGCAACTACTTACACTTGCGACTACTACACCAAAAAGACAATCAATATTCCTGTTATTAATGGCTTTTTTTCGTGACTACTACTGTTTTGTCTCAAACAGTGTTTTAGAAATACTACAAAGAAAACTGGAAAAAATATTGACACAGGCCTGATTTGAACCCACGACTTATGACGTAACATGCTTTCGCTCTTCCAACTGAGCTATGGTAATATTTCTGCAAGCTTAACTTAGCCACACAATATTTTACACGATCAATTTTTAAAGTCTTTATTTTGACGATATTCACCTTTCCTCTTCCGTGCGCACCTAAAAATTTATGAATTTACGCATTCTTCTATTTTACCTTTACATGCCAATATTTTTTACTTGGAGGTTAAAAGTTCAGCTCCAACTAATACGACTGGACTTCAACGTCCTGATATTTCTAGACATTTTAGTTAAATACTTACTTATAACTTTCACATAGTATGTTTAGTAAATAACTGATTGCATTAAATGAAATTCTGTGAAAGTATCAAAACTCTTTTATATCCACCCGTATTATTGAACTAAAAATTAAGTTAGCGCAAACTTTTTATTTCGAAAAGAATAAAAGCATCGAGACTTTAAAAAATACTTACTGAATAACATACCTCCAATTGAATGCTGTTCTGTAATTGGATAAATAAAGTCTTCTGTTAAATTGCCATAACAGAAGGTCGTTAAACATTAATTACTGCTGAACATCCATCTTCCATGCCGATCATTATCATAACATTTTTTTTTAACCTTCACACTGGGATTTCTCACAATTTACAAACATATGTACGTACATTATATTTATATATTTTTTTTTTTTTTAAAAACATTGCCCCACACTAGGATTTCTCCTGTATCGTGGGTACAGTTTACAAACATACATGTCACATGCACACACAACCAGACCCGAAACAACTATCTGTAGATCATACAAATATTTGCTTCGTGCGGGAATCGAACCCGCGACACGTAGCGCAGCGGTCGATCGCTCAACCACTGCGCCAGCCGTGCCGTCATATTTGTACGATCTGTCTGCAGATCATACAAATATTTTGAATGGTGGAATGGAACCCGCGACATTTAGCGCAGAAAGCTAATCGCTTTACCACTGCGCCAACTCAGCGTTAACTATCGCCTATCCTTTTTGTTAACAACGCATCAGTAACCAAGATCATTTCACCTGAGATTTTACGGAGGGAAAGAGACTCTAAAATATTCTGGAGCGATTCTATCGAGATTAGAGAATTGGCTCCGGGTGTTGTGAATTTTCAAGAGCATTAGTAAACTTCTGACTTGTGACCTATCAGCTTTTTTGCACACATTATAAAACTAGAAAACTTAGATATCTACCCATCATAATCTGCCTAGCCTTTTGCCAACTGCATTGGGTCGGCTTCCAGTCTACCCAGTTGCGAACTCTTCTTCTTACGAATATCAATATTCTACATGGAGCGGCTGCCATCTAACCTCAGCTACCCGGTAACTGGGAGACACTGATACTCTAAGGTTAGACTGGTTGTCAGAGTTCTTGGACCGTAACGACTGTCATAGGTCTTCATACGACACCGGACAACAACGAAATTGTGTGACATCTGCGCCGCGCTAGCGCAGCGTTCAATTAACCGCAGAGGTAACGCCGCGACAACACGAACGCACGCGTCGCGTTGTCGTGGAGTCTGCGCTGCGCATACGTTTATCGAACGCCTACGCTGGACGAACGCTAGTGTGAAGGAACCCTTAACGTGCTTTCCGAGGCACGGATGTGTGAAAATTGATCACCCATCCAAGGAATGACTGCGGCAAGTGCTGCTTGACCTCGAAGATCGACTGATCAGCGCGGTAGCTATGTAGCTACGAGCCCCTTAGATATTCGTCCGGTCTGTTTTAAACTGAAAACCGACTCCAACATAGTTGTAACAGGTTAGGCCGATGATAAAATAATTAGATTGTAAATTTAATTGTTATAACAAAACTCGCTTGAAATCCTTGTGCTTACTTCAGTATTATTCGCTATTGTTTACTCGCACAATATTGATGTTAAGCGAAAATACGGACAACAATAGTCCTCTATTATTGTTCTATTTTGGTACTGTTCGATCGAAAAAGCCTTTTCATTGACCTGATTGGACGCGACTGTTAAATTAATGGGAAATATGACCATTTACCAGTTAGATTTTGCCCAAGAATATGCAGTAGACGCAAATATATAGATACATATAAAAATATTTTAAATTAAAAACGAATTCGATTTATTTATTATTTTCCGTATATTTTTATGTTGACTAATCTCATTAACCACTCAATTGGTTTTGATACCATTTAACAATCATTTCAGGACTTTTTTCTGTATCTAAAATAAGCGGAGTAGAATTATTTGCAATTGTATGCGAACCTTACTAAACTTACACAAAAAGCCTGGCAATCTACCCAGATACGTATGTATGTTCATACCTTATAATAAAATTACGTCGGCACCTAACGCCACTATGATTCTATCCAGGCGCGAAATAGTGACCATTTATTCAGGTGAAGCGTTCCAACAGGACGTCCCGACTACCTGGCGTGTAGGAGCAAAGTGCCGTACCCACAATCATGTACCTAAGTGCGTAGATTAAACGCCGAAGCTCCGCCATTACACCACCATACCTCCCATTTGTTCCGTATTATTCTTTTATTACACGAACGCAACTAAACATTATGAAGGTTCCAGAAAATGTACGTGTTATGTCACGTTATGAACAAATGAAAGTGTCTTTCGTCGTAGAAACTTTGTGCAGACACTGGATAATTCAATTATTTGTAACTTAAATAAGGATCTCTGGATAATTATGTAAGTATCTATAAGTACAGGTAATATGTACAACGTAGCTATTAAGTATACTAACAATAAACGTTAGATACCCAAGTAACGCTGTAGTACGAATAATATTTCTCTTCTATTAGATTCTGAAATAAAAGCAAATCTGTAAGTTGCTAGCTTGTTATTGAAAGATTTTTTCAAAACCAGCCTACAGAAAATAATTTAACATGGAAAGCAGATACTAAATGTGACAATTTATTCGAGAAACACCCCATTTGTCAAAATCGGTTCAATAACTTAGATCAAATATTCAAATTCCGAATTTCTCTGGTGAAAATAAAAACAAATGGACCAAAATATCCGGTGTCCATAGTTCACATAAATATGCGTCCAACCCGCAGACAGAGAAGTAAATTTTTATAACGTTGAAATATATTCGCTATAAAGAAAAATAGCAATAAATAAACAATTTTCCACATCATAAATCGTGTATAACAACAAGAAAACTGCAAATTTATGCAGATTTCATAGCGTAGCCGCGTGTCGCGAGCGTTTGGAGAGTCCGATGGCCCACGATAAGACGAGTCTCCTCGTATTTATGTAAATATGACTACATTATGTATATTAAACCCAGATTTTTCTGTTACATTCCCGTATGAATGCATAAAATGCGGCGTGGTGTATCTCTGCTGCTTCTTGTTTACATTATCTGTATAAGCAAATTATTTTTGAAACTGTTACCGCATGCTTGGTAAGCGGAAAGATAATTGAACTTTTGCATGTTAACATTGTAAAATTTTACAAACGGCCGTTTAGTCTTGCTAATGATTATGCAAATAGATTCATAAAATTATCTTTGTCTAAACTAGTTGCCTAAAACATCCCTAATTGGACGTCGAATAAGGTCGTAATACGCTTTTATCCGCCTGTGCAACCGCATTCGAGATGAAAACAAGAAGCCCAGATCATTTCTCAAGAACACATTCCGGAAGGAATTGGGGAATCGAACCGGCGACACGTAGCACAGCAATTGAGTGCTCAAAGACTGCACCAACGTTTCAAAACAATGAACAGAGCTGTGATAAATTGGCAGCAATAATCAGAGTAACATTATTACATGAATAATTGTGATTCCACGCCCGTCTTTCTCTCCATTAAACGACTTTTTGTCTTTAGCCACAGAATTTAAATTTATAATCGAATCTCTAAAAGCTTTACGACTTAATCTGTTTGGAGTGTGGCGAAAAGTGTCTTGATTGCCTTGGAAACCATTTTCACCTCACTAATATAACACTGTATTATACGATATTCACTTACCTATAAAAACCAAACAGTCACGTCAAACGAGAGCAGAATCAAATATTTTACAAGATATTCTTCCCTCTTCGCACCAACTGCCTCTATTTCTTGCTGATATTGAGGCCAAAAAATATAAAAACCTTGTCTTTTAAAACAAAACCCCAATGGAAAAAGAAAAAAACAACAGTAGGAATAATATGCCATATAAAGTATGATTTTGACTTCCCCTTACCTTCATAATTTCTCAGTAACGGAAACGATTACGCACGTAAGTATTTTTTGTATAAAAGATAAGAATACACAATATGTACCTAAGTAGATGGAATTTCCATGTTAATCCGGGAGTTAAAAAAGAAACCGTATTATTCTGGTTAATATTGTAAAAGTCAACCAGGTAAATGGGCCATGGCACTCACAAAAAAGTAACACTGAATCCTGTCACTATTCATTGCAGGGATTTTTTATAAATGTAACCTCGTTTCACAGTATGCATTTTCACATAATCTTCTAATGAATCCGAACGTGCTGCATGAAAAATTCACACCTTAGTCTGGCTTAACTTAAATGGATTTTATTTGTTAAGTTCAGAAAGAACTTAGTTCTTTACTAAGATCTTTGGTAACTTTCCCTGGTTTTTACTTATAACTTTATTTATTTTCGTTATATTTAGGAGTGAAACAAGCGAATGACTGCGCCCTCTTAAAAATTATAAATATTATTATCTTTGTATATCGATACAGGTGATAAGAGTGAATTGTGCAGAAAAACTTGCATTAAGCCAAAGCCCGCTCTGCGTAAGACAATCCTGACTTATTTCTCAAACAGACCAAAACCTGGCATTGTACCTGGTAACCTGG
This sequence comes from Shargacucullia verbasci, assembly GCA_947562105.1. Lineage (NCBI taxonomy): Eukaryota > Metazoa > Arthropoda > Insecta > Lepidoptera > Noctuidae > Shargacucullia > Shargacucullia verbasci. The sequence continues at coordinate 9,006,726 of OX387289.1, forward strand.
TATTCTTAAAATTTAAAGAAATTTGGATACCAAAGATGGTACATTTTCAATAAAAATCTTATCTAATAAATCTAGTAAATGCACGTCGGTACTTCAAACAGTGCGGAGCTCACTGGCAAAGATCCAGCCTTTCGTAGGTGTTAGCGTGACGGGTACCACAACATAGAAAATTCAGAAGGATTTGTGGAGTAACAAAGTATTATGATCCTTCATTAAAAAGAGAGGATCCTCCGAACAAGCGAGATGGTTAACCAGACGGGCCGAAGCCAGACGGTCAGACATTCATTTAAGTGTCAAAACCTTTGTAAGATCCCATAGGAATTTATACTGCCGATTCACTCCAATAACGTATGTGTCACTCCACGATGATATTCACACTCCAATGCCACTCCACGATACATAGTTGTAAGAACAATAGAAATATACAACTGAACATAACACAGCTCCCTCCATTATCATCACGTATCAACCCGTAAATATCCACTGCTGAATATGGGACCCCAATGACAGCCATAGTAAAAAGTATAGTAGTAATATCACCACGTTTGTCAGACATAAAGACCTTTTAAAATACCTATGGGGATAACTACTTATACAGGGTAAAAGCATTTATACCTATCTAACAATTGTAGAAATGGGCTTCGAAACTGTATTTGCTAACTTACACCACAAGAACGATTTTCCATAAATTCCATTTCTTATTGTTTTGATGCATGAGGATCGAGTATTTTGGCGCAATCTCTATGCAATATCCTACAGTGATGTTCAATAGGCTAAGCTAACATTATTCCGAGTTCGACTTCTGTGCTTACCTATAACGGGCGTGAACTGTTCAAATACTACCCGTCTTCTATTTGTAAGGTCTGACACTGATCCGAATTATGATTGAATCGAAACCTATTTGAATGGAGCCTTTGTTGATAGAAACGCGCCATCATTATGTGTTGGGAGTTTTAGCAAATAGAATTTCTATTCCAATTTACTTGTCTCGTATATGGAATTTAGATGCGTGTATGTGATGTAGAGTATTATAATACATGAGTAAATAAGCATTTAATAACATAATAAGATATACAAATATGCTCTGAATGTTATAGGAGCCTTCTATTTCAATCTCCTAAAACTGTTTTTGAGTTTAATGCCTTAAGAAAAAGTGTGTTAATCACCCATTTGCTTAAGGCATGTCAGGTCTTATGTAAAGTGCTACGCGAGTTATAAGATGATACCTTTTTGAGTAGCGGGTTCTTAGTAAATTGGAATTTGTTTTAACAGAAAAACCTAATCTTTTTGCCCGACCCAGGAATGGAATCCAGGACCTCACACTCAGCCATCACGCCTGGGACCACTAAAGTAATCAGTCAGTCTCATGATATTTTTCTTAATATCAATTTCATGATCAGTTGTCATACGTATGACAGACAGATTTAAATATATATACCGAACACCAAAAACGTGTACCCCTTAAAATGTTTTAATTTTTTTACAAAAATATACTACTGAACTGTAAATATCCAAAAAAAAAACACAATATGTAAGATAAATCTGTGTGACAAAATTAAATATATGTGATGGAGGGACAATGTGTAATTCACCCGCTTTAATGTTCCAAAGCCATTTCCGATGCGGGATTCGTTCAGCTCTGACATCTGCAATGCAGTTCTTCAAATAAGTACCTAGGTACTTTTAATTTATGAATCCGCAACCGATCGCCGGTATCCGACAAACAATGATGTTTATTGTGTCTACTTTGCGTCACTGGCCTGGTTAGGACTTAACCACAAAAATGAGTGAACAGTATCTTAATGCAAATATAATATAATAAAATATAGTCTTTTGTTCAACTTTAAGTACAGCAGTGTACTTGGTCAGGTCAGCGTGAGGTCATGTAAAGGCGAACAAAGTTTCATGTATTTTTAGGAAATATCCAATAGCTGGCATTTAAGAATTATACGGAAATAAGCTCGCTTTAAATTACATGAGAGCTAATAACGCTATCTTCAAAATGTGGGTGTATAATACATTGTACCACCATTAGAATTAGCTTTCTATGGATCTAATTTAACCCATTATTGTCCCACTGCTGGGCAAGGATCTGCTTTCAGAATGAGAAGGATAAGGCCTTAGTCCATCACGCTGGCCCGGTGCGGGTTGGCAGATTACACGCACCATCAAGAACTTTATGGAGCACTCTCAGGTGTGCAGGTTTCCTCATGATGTTTTTCTTCACCGTAAACGCAAGTGATAATCAAATTCTGATGCAAACCGCACATGGTTCCGAAAAGTCAGAGGTGCGGGTTTGAACTTAAACCATCCCGCAGGGAAGGCAAGTATTCAACTGTCAGGCTAGCCTAGATGCATGCTTTACCAAATTAATACTTTAACGATGGTCGTTTCTGTAAAATTAATCGTTTTCCGAATGAACAGTTCTCCGAAAAGCCTCTTTGCCGGCAGTTCCTTCTACGAAATATTAATTTACCGCCTGAATGATACCTACGTCGAAAATACCCGTCTTTGATGGTCACTTCAATTCACACTACATGCACTTCTGCCTTACACTTCGGGGAATGCAGGCGATATCCTCCTTCATTCTAGTGTTTACTGTTCAATCACTAAGTTCTCTTCTTATTTCAAAACTTCAATTGTTTTTCGTTGTCGGGTTGCTAATAGGCACTGTATCAATATCGGTTAATAGAACAATAGATATAACATATTAAAATAACATAACATCACGCCTATATTCCCCGAAGGATTACGCAGAGGTTTACAATTGTACACCCACACTTTGCGCTTTCCCTTACTAAGTTCTATGTAATAGTGCTGCTACTGATTTATCATTCCATACAACTCTTCAGAATTACCTACCTATTATGAGTTTTCTGATGTATATCTAAGTATGCTTTTTATCTTCACATGTAATACATATACTGAACATTACATAGCCTATTTTCAGCATGATCCACAGCAGAGATTATTGATATTTTATACTAAAGGTCCATTATCATTGCACATAACACAATGTGTCATTATATTAATATTAACCAAATACTACACATTAAAATTAATATAGTTTCATTAAACGCCCATTGATGATATTATAATAACAGTTAATATATAACGTGATTATCTACTAAGCAATTTACAATAGAATATTTTGAAATATTGAATTTAGAATACGAATGAACAGGGAACAAAAAATAGACTTATCAACCAATCGATCAACCAACTCGGCCTACTACAGTTTTAGTGGACCTTTAGTAGGCCTTTCCGAAATTAAAAATAGACTATTACTAACCCAACTGACGGACAGAAACGGGACAGAACAACCCAATTTTTTGAAACTACATTTTGACCCAAAGAACTATACCTATGTACATATAGCTTATTCCAACCTTTAACAGATAATAATTGGGTCAACGAAATATATCTTGGACCGTGTTTTTTAAACTACACATTATTCGGAAAAGTTCACGCTTGTGTTAAAATGGAAAAAAAATGCTTAAACTGGCACTTTACACATTTCACGATATAACGAGTGCTAACGTGTATTTTGGCCTGTAAGTATTAAGTGTCTAAGTATGCTATCTCATCATGATTTGAAGAGAGAGATGGCATAATTTAAAATCCAGGATAAATGAACCAGTTATTAACAACTTTCAAATGGTCTAAATATAACGCATCTTCGAGCGATATTGGAAGGAGGAAAGCTTTATTTTCGTTTTTCTCGTATCTGTTTATATTTGTTTGCTTGAGGCATGTCAGCTTAAGTCCGTATATATACATAGGTTTATAAAGGGGGTTCGTTAACTACCTATACCAAAAAAAAATGGTTTAACACTCCTTTCGCGTAATGTTGGTACTTCTCAGATCAATACGCATTCGGAAATACCTATTCACATCGTCTTTCTACATGAATTTTAAAATTCTAGATGAAGTTATTTTAAAAAGAGGAACATTTGGATTCAAGAGTTTTACGGACGGTATGCTAGCATGAATAGGTAGCACTATTGAAAAGGAGATTCCAATATTTCAAGAATACAAACGATTGTTCTGCTTCTGTAATGTCAGTACGAGCAATCACATGGGAATCGCTCACGCTGTGGTAGAAAAATTAGCCAGCGAGCAATGATGTGGAGGCTGACTGCTCAAGGTGCGCCCGACAATCTCAGGTATTGTCACCCGTGGAGGCTCTTTCCTTGTACACAAATGATTATTGATCTCAAAGGATCTTGTGGATCTCGTTACCGTGTCCTACATACACACACACAGAGACACATACACGCAGGCACGCACGCATGCACACACGCATGCACACACGCACACGCACACACAGATTTTAAAATGGAGTCTAGGTAATCTGACGGTCTTCCATTTTTTTTTTATTATTAAATTTGTTACAATTAGTTCCAATTGAAAATCTTAAATCTTGTTTTATTTAACACTTCACTAAGTTAAAAAAATAGACGTCAGGTATCGATTTTCGAAAAAACACCAGACGCCACTTTGAAAATAAAATGTCAAACGTCCAAAATCATTAATTCCCATTTAATTGATGTCCTTTATATAATATACATGATGTATAGAATTCCCCGCGAATCTGTACACGTGTAGCTATTGTACGGGCTAATTTTCGAAACAAAATTTAGCCTATGTCCAAAACGTATCAGAATGTCCAAAATCGGGCGTTAATATTAATAATATAATAATATTAATAAAAAGGAATAAAACTCATGCATGAATAAACATGCAAACAAACAAAGAAACTGAAAAAGCCTTGTAACTTCAAATAGGTATGTACTTGCCACAGTAATATGAATAAGAGAGATAACAGAATGAATGAATGAATGAATGAAACCGTAGTTATTTAATAAAATAACATGGAAACAGATGTAAAGACTCATAGATAATTATTATTCATAAAAGTTTATACGAAGACGAATAAACAAATTACTCATTCATTTGAAGTAGCTATAAAAAATATTTCCATAAAAAAATCTATACCTAGGTACTAGTTTTTCTAAATATTGAATTACTTCGTTCATATTTAAACCTTAAATTATATTTAAGCGAATACCTTTTTTGTAATTAAAAATGTTTAGCTCATAAAGGGTCAGTGTATCCAGCCATGAGGCTTGGCGCCAGTTTTTTTGAAAAAGAGATTTTTAATTTAGTTTAGGGCGGAATAATCTGAATTTTATCCTTTGAGGGATCTGAGTTTTATCATTTAAATTGGCGTCGCGCAGAGGCGGGGCTGTGCCAAAGGCAGTTGGCTTCGGCCACCAAGTACTTCCAGAAACTTCGATTAACGAGTTCGAAAGATTTAGTGGCACCGTAATCGTATAAAAATTACGCCGTCCCAATTATTCATATAATGTAGGTACTATATTTTAAACTGCCTTATTCCAAAATGTAGTGTTTACTAAACCTACAATATGAAAAGTTTCTAAGTGTAATAAGAATATTAAGTTATCTAAGATTCTCTATTACGATTATATTGACTAAAATTAATCTCGTTTCCATAGAATCTTTGGGTTAAGTTGGAAACTTATTTGTTCAACATCCAACTAAAATCGCGGGGATTCCTCAAGTGTTACACGAGGCTGTGGCAATATTACATCTGACGGCAAACTCTATCTCTGCGGCTTGATCTTTGGATTAGCTCGCTCTACTCACTAATTATCATAAAGTTTTAACAGCGACGAACTTTTGGCAACACTATCAACGTTTCACCAGAAATTTCTTGAAATGTTTGAATATTTAACAAGTTTTTTGGTTGAGATAATCTTCACTAAAGTTTTGTCCTTAATGAAACTTGACAATAGTGATGTTCAGATAAGAAATAGCTGTTACACTAATAAAGACGATCACACATTGAAAAAGAGGTTCTCATTTCAAAAGTTTAAAAACATCGTGTGTTTCTAATAATATTATTATTGTTTACAGTGATGTATTTTATGTTTTAATTGTACGATTCATCGTTAGAATTAACAACCCGGCAAAACAACTGACATGCATTGATGATAAACAGGACATTAAAAATTTGCACTATGCAGAAAAACCATGGATGTTTCAGCACAATATAAGTCACTTCAAAACATTCCCCTTTTAAAAATAGAATAAACTATGAAAGGCGAAGATTGTTAATTTCTCAAAATTAAAGTTCTTACTTTGCCGCTCGCTCTCTAATTTTTATTACAAGGACATAAAAGTAAAAATGCATTAATTAAATAGATAGTCTTCTCACTACTCCTGAAAGGCCTGAATAACTTGCTCTTGTTTATAAAGAAAATTTTAATTTCACTGCACTTTGTTAACTAGAACTACTTAGTACGTAAATATTAGCAAAAAAATAATTAAATTAAAATAACATTACATAAACATAGTATCACGACTGTATTCTCCGAAAGGTTTGACAGAGGTGTACCTACGTACCTAAATACTGTTGTACACTAATATTTCGCCGATGCAGGGCCCCGATATATTGAGACCCATTTAATTGCTAGCCTATTGCCATTTTACCAGAAATAATTTCAAAGTCCTTGCTGCAATTGAGAATTTCTATACAGAAAATCGAATGGCATTATGATCAACTCGGGAATCGAATCCGTAACCGTAAATAGGGTCGATTACGCTCATTTGCGCTTGCGACCACTAGGCAAATGAGCCTGTTAATATATTTTAAATGAAAAAATACGACAATTTATTCTATGACATAGAATTCTACAAACGTTCTGTAAACTGTACCTTTATTATGAGTTTTTTACTATTTACTTTCATAGTAAATGTAAATTTTCATGCAAGCGATTTTAGTTCTTAACTTGCTTACATTAGGGATTAGAGTCGCTAACATGACATCTCTATAATATAGTAAATAGTAAATCAAAACTTTACTATGACACATATGTCACATAAGCGACTCTAATCCCTAATGTAACCAATTTAAGAACTAAAATCGCTATCATGAAAATTTACTTTACTATGATAGTAAATAGTAAGAAAACTCGTGATAGCGGTACTGAAGTGTATTTTTGATCGTATTTGATGGTCCTCATTGGTCTAGCGGTCGCAAGTTTGTCTGCTGAACGTGAGGTTGAGAGGCAAATTGTTATTGTGTTTTCTGTATGGAAATTCTCAATAGCAGCACGGAGTCTCGATCTGTGCCCGATAGATGGCAATAAGCTCGCACCCTTATACTTGGTACCTATTCAATAACGACATCGGCGAAATTTGGGTATATGTTGCTGTTACAATGCTATTTTATGTACCTATATTTCTGTATTTTTGTGTCTTTAATTAATTTAATTGATCCCAAACCGTTGTCATTATAATAAAATTACTAAATAAATCAAGGGAATTAACTTTTACAAGTTACGAACATATTAAGGGAAAAAAAAATAGGCTGATGTAAAACTAAATGCAAACGAAGTGTTTATTATTCTGTAACACATGTAGGTGAACAGTTGTCGGTCTGAACAAAATATTTCAACCTAGTTACCGCGTTATTATTTAATGTAACATGTGTATTATTGTACTTATTTGCATGTCTACATATCGTTGTGAACTAAGTATTATTTATACAGTCACTATCAGCTTCTGTGAGTGACCTAATTTGTAAACGATGTCAATAGGTATTTCGATTAAATATATATTAATAACAAAAGATGCTAGAAAGGCCAAAAATTTTACTCGTAAATATGTATTTCAAAGTAACAACGCATTAAGAACTCTTTATGTTGTAATGAAGCCGTAATAAGGAGAACAAACGAGCCGTTTGATTATGTTATGTAATTTTACCCCTATACTTCCTACAGGTATTTTCCTCATTCTGGAGTATATACGAGCCTCACTTCAAAGTCTTATATGTAGGTAGAATAAAATCAATACATTTAAACGCGACTTGCAGATACGTAAAGAAAAGACGCAATAAAAATTGTTAAGTGATATCGAAAACTGCCGAACACAGCTTTTATTACACTGTGTCAAATTAAACATTCTGCAAACGTCAGGCCAAAAAGTCAATTAATTTCCTACGAAAACAAGACTAGTTCACACTAAGCGTGCAGCGAACCGTGGCGGCTCATTATTATTTCTTGAGCGAAACGCCCAAGTTCGAGGGCCGCGGCATCTTTGAAGTTAATTAAGGCTCTCACTGAGGCGTCTTCATTATTGCCAGACTGCACGCCTCGACAAACGTTGCCAACCTGTGAGTGTGACGTACCTACTCGTGTGCTCTATGTGATAGTTATCGAATATATTTCATGAATCGTTCAGATAGTTGCTCTTAATAATAATGTTTCAGGTAGTCAAAGGGGGCCTTCAATTTTTAAGTTGGGGGGCAGATCTCGCGCATTCATGATATAATCCAGATATTAGATCAGAACCAAGCCTTTCTCAAGCATATTAAAAAAAAATCACCTGACTTGCCCATCTATTGATATTTTCTGTTATTCTTTACTTTGTACTTAAAATAAAAGCGTAAATTTAATCCAGACAAATTCTTATACAATTTGAAGGGTACACAAAGGCTCAGTAAACTTAACCCTTCAGACAAACTAGCCCTGAAGCTGTGATGTACTTGTATGTAACAAGGGTTGTTACGCGCGTCCCCGCCGGCCACCCCGTGAAAATGTTGCGGGAAATTTGTTGATCGTATCGTACAGCTGAATATTCCAGTAACTGTTTCATTGGTCTAGTAGTGGCCACCGCGGTTGCTAAGTGTGAGTTCCTAGGTTTGATCCCCGGGGGCCGAGTCGGGCAAAGAGACTACCTGATGGGCCTGGATACAGTAATTACAGTATTTACTAACAGCAAAGTAGTTGCAATAATAATCGGAAACATACATTTCCAAAAAAAAATATTTCTTATACCAAGTAATCTTTGTCAGGAGATAGAATAACAAATTACATCGTTATTTACTCGTCAAATTAGGTTTGAATGAAATATACAGAGGGAAGCTAATTTGTGGATGCAACGAGGCCGTCTAATGTACCTAATATAATATTAATAGCTGAGAAATATCAAGTGTTTGACAGCTCTACCCTTAGAATGGACTGTAACAATGGAGGCACGTTGTATTTGATGTTAAGTCACGTACTATGAAGTCATTAATCCAAGACGCACATTGTACAAAATTATGAAACAGTACTCGAAGAATATAAAGCACAGCAAACTGCGATACAACACAATACACAGTGATGCAATACAAAGTAATTAAAAATTTTAATATAAAAGAAAGTTCTATAATTTAAAACACTCGTCGTGTAAGTCGGTTCTAAATTATTATTTTTAAACTTCGCCCACACAAGCATTTCTCCTGTATTGTGGGTATAGTTTACAAACATGTGCACACACAACTAAACCCAAAAAAAACATCATTTGAAACCAAGGTTATTTTTTTCTAATGTTTTAAGTAATTTTCCCGTTTATGACCACTTTGCCCGTTCCAATGTCCCATCCGATGCTGATTGTATCTACTTTATTTCATTCTTACTTAATATTTCAGTGCAGTTGTGATTTTTTTTAAGGAATAATCACTAAAGTCTGCGAACGTATATTTTGCTGTCAATTTGCCAATTATACCTATTACGAGGAATTCAACTTTCTGATATTTCAAAACAATCTCTCAAAAGAAGTTTTGATGAACGAAGCCATCCATTTGTATAGACAGAACTTCATTATGCAAATGTTAAATAAGATAACCGTCAGTCTCTCAGTAACCAAGTCAGATAGAAACCATTATAGACTTACGAGGACTTAATAGAGTGCTCACATCAACTGAATTTTCCATAACGCATTTCGAACGACCGCGTCGGGCGTTCTCGTAAACGCCGCGTCATCTTCCCGTGCGGAGGCTTTTCAAAATAAGATAAACCTCCGGGAACTCGGCCCGTTTCCGAAGAGTATTTTACGAGGGTCCGACAAATCCCCGGAATGGTTCAGCATGGTGCTCAAACTTGCCAATTCTAGTCCCCCAACCCGCGTTTCAATTTACCCCGCGTACAGTTTGTCGGCTCAAATAAAATAACATTGTGTTTTTTCTACAATCAACTAGGTTCTCGGTTGTTATTTTTATGGGTTACGTTGTACTCTACGGGAACATTACTTTTTGGTGTAATATATAAGAAATAAATCGAAAGTTTTAATGTTTCTTGGCGTTAACGCGTGAGAGTTTGTCTTTACCCTTTTTTTAGTTTAAGTCGTAGTGATTTATTTGATTGTCGATTATACTGCACAGTGAACAACGTTTATGCTTTAAGAAGTAATATAAGATTACAAAAAGATTTAATCTGTTTAGGTAGGTGAATCTAGCTGTTTTTTTAATAGGAATGGAACCTCCTATTTTATTTAGAACTCTTTGCCATCTAAATATTAAACCGAGGATATTCAGACCAAAGCCAAAGGTATCTACAAAACAAATTTGATAAAATAAAAACCGACTCCAAAAAACTCAAAAACAAAACTAATAACTAACAAGCAAAAAATAAATCTTTTATTAAACAATACAGTAGTTGAAGAATATTGAAGTCGGTGCCAAGTAAAACATAAAAGTAATATACCTTGCTGCTATAATAGCGACATTGAAACAACGAGTTCACGTAAAAATTGTCGAGTGCGAGGCGAATTATGCGTCGGACACGACAAATGCACTTCGCCAATCGTGTCGGTTTATCATTGCATGTTTTACTTGGCACCGACTTCAATATTCTTCAACTACTGTATTGTTTAATAAAAGATTTATTTTTTGCTTTTTAGTTATTAGTTTTGTTTTTGAGTTTTATGGAGTCGGTTTTTATTTTTTGTTAAAAAAAATAATTATTTTACAATTTTGAGTGATGGGTAGACCTAGTAAAGACGCTTCTCTTGAAAAACTTTACAAAGGTCAAATGTATGTTGCCCGAAGTCGAGTGAAAACCTTAGATGGTATTGCACTATGTTTTTTTTTTATGTCATAGGCGGCAAACAAACAGACGGATCGCCTGATGGTAAGCGATTAACGTCGCCCATGGACACCCGCAACACCGGAGGAGTCACAAATGCATTGCCGGCCTTTTAAAAAGGAGTACGCTCTTTTCTTGAATGTTTGAAGGTCGTATTGGTCCGGAAATACCGCAGGCGACAATTCATTCCACAGTTTTGTTGTGCGAGGCAGAAAGTTTCTAGAGAAACGCACAGTTGTGGACTGCCAACCATCTAAATGATCGTGATGGAACTGCTGTCGCGTAGAACGATGGTGGAAAGAGGATTTTAAAATCAAATAAATTACTGAGCCGACCACATGATGAAAACGCATTACGAGAAATGAAAAGATTAAGACGACTATTGTAACTAATACTGTGATAGTCTTTACTTTTAGAGGTTTAAAATTAGCCCAAACCTAAGGGGTTTACTAGTAGCTACTGAAGAGTTCCACCATCTATCTCCTGGCTCCATCATCAGACCCTCTATACCAAATGTCCCGTATATTTGGTATAGAGGGTCTGACTCATCAAAATATATTGAGTGATCCCAAACTCGGAAGTTTTATTCCCTAACTCCTTACAGTTGAGGAGTACTATGACATCCATCATCAGCTCAGCATCATGAAATTATGATTTTCAGACGCCAACACTTGACTTATTAAGAAATAACGAGGTTAAGAAATCTTCCTTCCAATACTTGAACGTCGGAAAACATCTCCATTTAGGATATCCTTAAACTGTTTTTTGTCTTCACTATCGAATCTAAGGTTTTCACTCGACTTGGGGCAACATACATTTGACCTTTGTAAAGTTTTTCAAGAGAATCGTCTTTACTAGGTCTACCCATCACTCAAAATTGTAAAATAATTAAATTTTTTAACAAAAAATAAAAACCGACTCCAAAAAAACTCAAAAACAAAACTAATAACTAAAAAGCAAAAAATAAATATTTTATTATACAATATAGTAGTTGAAGAATATTGAAATCGGTGCCAAGTAAAACATAAAAGTAATATACCTTGCTGCTATAATAGCGACATTGAAACAACGGGTTCACGTAGAAATTGTCGAGTGCGGAGCGAATTATGCGTCGGACACGACACATGCACTTCGCCAATCGTGTCGGTTTATCATTGCATGTTTTACTTGGCACCGACTTCAATATTCTTCAACTACTATATTGTATAATAAAATATTTATTTTTTGCTTTTTAGTTATTAGTTTTGTTTTTGAGTTTTTTTGGAGTCGGTTTTTATTTTTTGTTAAAAAATTTAATTATTTTACAATTTTGAGTGATGGGTAGACCTAGTAAAGACGATTCTCTTGAAAAACTTTACAAAGGTCAAATGTATGTTGCCCCAAGTCGAGTGAAAACCTTAGACGGTATTGCACTATGTGATTTTAAAATCAAATAAATTACTTAGCCGACCATCGAATCTGCAATATTACCCATCTCGGCTTAAAGTGCGCATCAATACGAATAAAATAAGCCCAAACACTATGTAGCTGCTATCAACCATTATGGAGTTCCCTAAACTGTACTGCACCTGCATCACGGACCTTGCAGTGGCAGTCATTACCCATCTCGGTGTAAAGATCTTGTCAACACGAATAAAATAAGCACAAACACGAGGTAGTTAAGATGTACCGTTGAGGAGTTCCCTCGATCCTCTGTCGTCTCCATCATCAGATCTGCCCTAAACCTCCATAGTATTGTAGTCTCATCAGATATACACATAAATATCAAGTTTTTACCCCATGCTCGCCTACAATTTTCAAGAGATGCCTTCTATTTCTCAGGGTTTCCACCATCAGGTCCTAACCTGATGACAATGGGACCAAATGACAAGCATACCATTTCAAATAAAAAAAGAATTTTTGAAATCGGTCCAGGCGTCTTCGAGAAATCGAGTAACAAACATAAAAAAATAAAATACAGCCGAATTGAGAACCTCCTCCTTTTTCAACCGACTTCAAAAAAAGGAGGAGGTTCTCAATTCGGCTGTATTTTTTTTTTTTTTTTTTTTTTTTTTTTATGTTTGTTACTCGATTACGATTGAAGTCGGTTGAAAAGTAATTAGTTTGCACGTAAATATATTTAATATCCTAACCTATGTAACATAGCATCATCACGACTGTATTCCCCGAAGGGTTAGCCAGAGGAGTACTATTGTACACCCCGTTACGCCGATCCTGTTATTGAGTTCCATGTAACAGGGTGCGAGACAATTGCTATCTACCGGGCACAGTTCCAGACTCCATGCGACTGAGGATTTCTATGCAGAAAAACTCAATAACACTTTGCCCGACCCGGGAATCGAACTCCGGGCGTTCGCTCAGCAGTTGCGTTTACGACCACTAGACCAAAGTGGCAGTCTGGAAATAATTACGATCTTTTTATAGTAAAAAATCACGCGATCAGTGTACCAACGAGGCAGTTTTTTTCTTCTTAAGAATCTTACAAGATTTTACTTACCATCATTCGAAGAACTCCCTTTGAATTATGACAATGTTTTCGATTCCTAGTACACTGTGCTCGGTCGGTGTAATATGTAAAATATATTCGAACAAATACAGAGTATGGAAGAAATAAGATGGTCTATACTAGTTTATCTGAGAACGAAGACGAGTAGTATTCCCTCGGGCCTCTGTGAGATAGTAACTACAAATTGGCCACATATACGCGTATCCAAGGACCGGTGAGAAAATGCTGACAATCCCTCTCTTCCAGACTTCATTATCAACTTAATAGAAATATTCTCAGTGAAGTTCAATTACAACACATTTCGATAGTTAGAATTTCCAAGTAATATTTCTTTCAAGAATGATAAAAGGCTACCTATAACTAGATAAAAATATGTGGTCATTCTAATATGCTCGGTTTCCCTCAGTTAATTGTTGCAACGCATAATAAAGATTGATAAAAATAGATTGACAAATAAGGAAACAACTTTAAGTTTATTTTCCATATGAATAACGACCGGACTAATGCGTCATTCACTCATTTTTTATACTACGTACGTAGAAATTCCGCCAGTCTCATAGTGTATCTAAAACCTAAGGTTAGTGGTAGGTGGAGTATTGTACAGAAAACAAACTTGATCTGTATAGTCTTATACAAAGCTAAATTCATGATTCATTGGTTATTGCAATATAATGTCACTTCGGTTACAGAAGAATTACGGACAAGAGCTAGTCTAAAATAAAATACTGAAGTAAAACCTGATACACAGGTTCTTTTATTACTTAATAAAACAATACTTATAATTTAGCACGTCATAGTATACATACATTGTTACATTTTTATTTAATATCGCATTCCAGGGGAATTTAGTGCGACGATTCTGAAACAAAAGAAAAGAGATTTTATAAGTATTTTGGAAACTCATTGATATTATATTTACATAAATATCTACTTTAGTTACATTAAATTAGTATGAAGTAGATGTAGTACCCGCTCCTTAAACTAAATTGTAAAATGTATTTTTATTTGTTGAATAAAATTAATACGTTATACCTATGATCATCAATGGATATATGTCAAAAATGTAACGATAATTACATTTTTGACATATATCAAGCTGATCTGAGCATTCGAAATATGAATTAAAATTAATTTAAAATTATTATTTTAGAAATCACTTGCTTAAAAGGCTGGGTATCAAATCCAAACGATTGAATTTAATAAAATTCACGTCGCGCTTGACACAACAGCTGTCAAGCATGTTGAGGTTAGTTTTTATTATGAATTTCTTTTGTTGACTCATCAACGAGATGCAAATGGCTTGCAATTATGATCATTAATCAACTGCGTATTTGTTATTGTAGAACTACAGTCAAATTTCAACCTTAAGTTATGCTGTTACAGTGCATATTAAAGATTCGTGAATCACTGTTATCAAAATGTGATGTCATCGACAACATATAGTGTATCAATATTTCCTTATTATATATTATCGAAATTGTTCTTTGTTTATGTATAAATTGTAAAACATTTTTAACAGTTTTACTCACTGCGTAATCCAAACATGTTCTGCCTCTCCTCTTCAGTGTAATCAGCGAATTTATTAATACCGAAAGTCGCACTGGGATTTTCTTCGTTCATCTTGTTAATTTTCTCCAAATTTTTTACGAAGGCATGAAAATGAACTTCTTTATCACCGTCATCTTTGTACAGCTTGTTGAAATCCTTTACGAATTTGTTGAACAAGTCTTGGGCTTTGGTCACGTCATAGTGAGGTTTACTATTAGTGCCGGACGCGCTCGCCATTGTGACTACTACGAGAATCAAAGCTACACTGACGAAACGCATCATTACGCGATATTAAACCCGTTTCTTTGTTACACCAGCTCTGTTTGAACTACAGTGTTGCTTTTATAGGTCCACTATGACTAAATATTTATTGTGGATGCCCTTTTATACCACACGAAATCAAAGGAGGAAAGTCTGACTGTGTGTTCGCAAATATTGTTTTTCTGTGTGGCATTGCCTGTATTTTATTATTACTTATATACCTACCTCACATTTTTAAAATATATCTTGTTAGTATTTTAGCATGTTGATATGATAGGTAGATAGGTATGTATAATATATTATAAGCCTGTACAGTCCCACTGCTGGGCAAAGGCCTACCTTTCTTCTTTCCACTCTTCCCGGTCTGAATGTATAATAATCATAATAATATAATAATTATTATTTACTTAATGTGCATGGTTATACATAAAGAAATAATAAAATAGTACAAGAACTTGTAGCATTCACAGCACAGATGGCTAATAATCTTGTGTTCTGTTGAATCAACACAATAATTACTACAGTATAAGATTTATTATATACTGGCATTTCAAATAAATCTTATATCTAGGGTCTGTATATGCTAGATAGGTACCTATAATCACATAAGTCTCATATGTTTTTCTCCTGTGGATGCAGCGTGAGCTATCTCAAATGAATCGCCTATCCCATAGAGAAACACTAGGTTCTGCCAGACCATGTCATGTTTGGTGACTCATGGAAGCTCTTTCCTTGCACCCCTCCAATATAATATCTATATAGAAACTTCAGACCTACAAAATAATGATAGTACTGCTATGGAAATAAACAGGAACATTAATATTTAAGTAAATTTTGAATCACTCGATTTAACAATTACAAATACTTTAAAATTTATTTTCCTTGTCCAATAAATGACAGTTGTTGAGTTATTGTTCCTAGACATGCACCAAAACGGAATCTCTTGATTTTTCGTCCAAATTTATCACAGCAACTTATGGGCTGATACTTTAATTTATAAAAAAACATTCAGCTAAATTTTATATGAAAAAAATAAAGAAGAGGATATTATCATTTAACACCAAAGTAAAATATTATAACTATTTAGGGATAGTGTTGTAAACATATGTTTTAATATAAGACCACCTTGTTTTTAAGGCTTGATTTATACAATAATGTAAATCTTAAATTCTATAAATTATTTAGATGTGGTGCTATTTTGTGTTATTTACAGAATTCAACAATGGTAATCAATTGATACTATTTAGCGAACTAGTTTTGGGCAGATTTATCTTGATTATTATGTCGCGTCATGAGCCTAGTGACACCATGTTGAGGATCCCTACAGTAGGAGGTCAATGAAACCTATGTATATGTTGAAAGGCACTTCGCCGTATTTATTTACATATAAACAAACTTTATAAAGACTGATCCACTTTTCTAGCTAAGACGTTCTTCTTGCTTGATAAGTCTTCAGTTCTTCTAAGCTTCATTGACTTCTAGATCTCCAGTTTATCAGAGGTTCCGTTCTTCAGCAGTTCTGAGCTTTTTATACCGCAGAAATGAGTACGATGATACTCTTTTTTTTACTCTTGTCTCTTGCAGTTAACATCCTAACTTTCACATTTATCTATTAGTAGCATGGGATATGCTCGGTACGTATTATTTTTGTTGTTTTCTCGGGCCTTGTTAATTGTTTATCATAAGTTAACGTGGGTTGTTTTCCTATAACGTGGGTTGAAATGTCAGCAAAACATGGAAACGTGGTAGTTTCAATGAACATTTTATGCAATAGTATACATATCCAGTTAAAAAAATATATAAATAGGAATTTCATTGGCTGCAGCCCTTGAGGTTTATTAAATTAAAAGATAGGAAAAAAGATAAAACAAAATACATCACTTTCAAGTAATAAAACTTTATTTCTTTATTGGGCTTAATCAATCGCACAAATTCAATTAGCGCATAATTGAATTTGTGCGATTGAACAATTATTAATTCATAGACAGCTAAAGAGCGAGTATACTACCTAGGTACATATAATCTGAGCCATGGTAGCTCCATGATGTGAACTGGAATAATTCCCACAGCACACCTACCTCATTCAATAAAACACCCATGTAAATAGATCTTTGAAGTGCTCCAAGTATAAGTTGTGACGATAAAATACAATAACTCATTAAAAGTATCTATCAGTGGCGTGCGGTACATAAAGACAAAAAGACATTGCCTACCCTACATAGCTCAGATAAATATTTATTATAAGATATTTAAGGTGGCAAATCACATACATCATTATTTAATTGACAAGACGACGAACCAATACCAACATGCAGTAGGTATTATTGGTAAGTAAGCTTTTAAAATTATCTATTGTCAAAAATGTACGAAAATAGTGTACTCGCCTGTTCGATATAAGTTCATACGGTTTTAGACACTTATGCAAGCTTTTTAGGTGACAATCTCAAGAAATAATTGCAGGCGCTTTGTTATAATACATTTTTAAAGCATGTAATTTCTACTTTACCTCGCTCTGGATCTGTAAAATCTGTTCGCTGCTGTAGCTGAAAATAGTATTAATTTCAGATGAACATTACATAAGATTTTCAAAATAGGTGTTTGGGCGTTAACGTTTCTTACATCGAAATCTTAACGAATTAATTTGATTTTGGTCTCCATTGTTTTGTTACATTATAAACTTGGTCGACACGTTCAGGTTTCTTTATTTTTTACAATTTTTTGTTTAATTTTATACTTAGCACGAGATAAGTATAAGGAAGATTTTTTGTTAAAAAAAACGCCTTTTGAGGGTTAATTATTTCTCTATCTATAACCAATATAAAAAACGTGACGGCCTAGTTTTTACTTGTGTCTATAACATATAAAAAGTTCAACAAAATCAGCTCTTGTTTAGTGGGGTAAAAACGTTAACGCATTTTGTATGAAAATTTTTAGCTAAACTATAGTTTTAAGCCAAAAATGTATGAAATAATGTGCACGCGTTTACGATATGAGTTTACTCAAAGGCATGAGCACTGTTATTTCATACATTTTTTGGCTTAACTTTGGTCGTGATAAAAAAAAACACGTACTCCCAGAGCTAATGCATAATAACATAAAAACATTTTCCTCCCTAAAGGGTCTACGATGACAGAGTACACAGGTAATACCATTTTGTTTTAAAAATTAATCCCAAACTAGCACTTTGCAGTAACATAATTGCGAATTAGAGCATATCAAAATAAGTATTTAGAAATAGCAACATGAGCCGGTTGCTATATTATTAGGTATCTTAAGATTATCACATTAGTAAACATATTTTCACTGCTGCTTCCCCTGAAAGGTTATGCAGAGGAATACTCGTACTGTTCTACACCCACATGATACTGATGCCGTGATTAGATGCCAAGTATCACAGGCGAACCTATTGCCGTCTACCGGGTACAATTTTAAACTCCGGACTACCACTGACAATTTCAGAAAACCCCAAGAACAGTTTCTCCGACGTAAGAATGAATCGAACCCTAACTAGATCAATGAAACGGTTTTAAATTTAAAGTTTAATTCAATTCGCTTTGAAACTAAAAACTAGATTATGTACTTACGCCTGCTCAATTGGCAACCCCTGTTGTTCTTCTAATGTTAAATCAGTGAATTCATTGATATAAATCTTCGAAAAGCCCTTATTTACTCGGTTCGACTCGTTGATTAAATTCAAATTGCGTTTAAAGGCTTCAAAGTGGATGAGCAAGTCGTGATCGTCTTCATAAACTTTATTATAATCTTGTATAAATTTCTCAAACATCTCCAATGCTTTATTTAGATCATAATATTCGGTGTCAGTTCCTCGCACGCTGGTGACTATAATGAGTAAAATATCGATATGAATAGCGAGTATTTTCATGTTTTGTACAATTCGATAACCGTGACGTAGCTAAATAGATTATGACGTCCTCTGAAGTCAAATTTGATTTTATGGTGTATCGGTGATAAATTGATTTTCTGGTTATTTAAGAGACGTGTTTGTGTATGTTCACGAGCCAAGTGATCGGTAACATTCCAATTTAGGCATGTATTTTTTTGTAGTACATAAATACAGTCAAATTAAAAAAAAAACCTTTTAACATAGCATTACACCTGTGTTCCCCAAAGGATTGGGCAGAGGCATACTACGTACACCCAAATTTTGCCGATGCTGTTAATAAGTCCCATGTAATATGAGGCGAGCCTATTGCCATCTACCGGGCACAATCCCAATCTCGAGGCTGCTTCTGAGAAATTTAGAAATTCCCAATAACACTTTGCCCGACTTGGGAATCCAACCCAACCTCTGGCTCGGCAGTCACAAATGCGACCACTAGACCAATGAGGCAGTTTAAGCAAAAACCTTTTAGTAACGTTGAAATTAATTTCATCTAAGGAATATAATTATTTTTAAACCATTACTCTTGTTATAATAAGTTAAAAATAACAGTCGATAAAATTGTGTTATTCTATAATAATGAATTAAATACGAAAAGGTACAAAAATTGGGAGTAGGAGTTCTTAAAAAAAAAAATTCAGTGATCAACTACTTTTGTCCCTGACTGTACCGTATAATATTATGTGGCTGGTTGATCAAATGCATTTCTTATTCACCTTTTCAGTTCAGCTGCAGCGGGTTTCTGTGTACCTACAAAGTATAAAAACTTTTGCTTATTGTCTATCCATAGTCCGAGCGCTCGTTTCATGTAAAACTACTGAACGAATTTCAAAGGAGTTTTGTCTATTGTTTTAACTGAATCCCTTCTATGTTAAGGTTGTTTTGTAAAGTTCTGTATTATTTTGCAAATACAAAGCGAAATTTGAGTGGCGCCGTAAAATTATACGTAGTTATTTGCGTATCATAAACTTAAAGAGTTTTTAAACAGACAGGACTATAATATTATATCGATATATGTATATAACGACGGCGCGGTTGGCGTGGCTAAGCGATTAAATAGCTTTCTGCGCTACGTGTCGCGGGTTCGATCCCCATGCGGGACAAATAGTTGTAAGATCTACAGATAGTAGTTTCGGGTCTAAATGTGTGTACACGTGACATGTAGGAACAGTTTTGTAAATTGTACTTACGATAAATAAAAAAAATCTTTTGTGCTGTAGTTTTAGACGTTACTCACGTTTAAACTAAAAAGCTCCCTGTATCATAGCATGTGCTTATAGGTTTATTGAAAACATTTAATCGATTTAACTAACTCATTGGTGAAGTGGTTGCAACGCAACTGCCTAGCTCGATATGTACCATGAATTCGAAACCGTGTAGATGGCAATAGTAATCGGCTTTTACTACATAGGACCCAATAGCGGCATCGGCAAAATGAGGATCTATAAGAACACACCTTAACAATCGGGACATATATTTTATTTTTATTTATTTAAACAAATTTAGTGAGCTTTAGCTTTAGTAAGCCAGGGAAGTAATGAATACTAAGTATATAATAATAACTCGTAGTAGGTATATACCTACCATACATTATCAACATAGAAATGCAGTAACAGCAGCATTCATCCTATCCTACTACTAATATTATAAATGTGAGAGTTTGTGAGGATGGATGGATGGATATTTGTTACTCAATCACGCCAGAACGGCTGAACGGATCTGTATGAAATTATAAATAAGCACAGAGATAGATCATAATCTGGAATAACACATAAGCTACTTTTTATCCCGGAAAAATGTACGCGTTCGTAAACCAGGCGCGCGAAGCCGCGTGCGGAAGCTAGTATTAAATAAAACTACACCTCAGTATCTGTCTCACCTATTGTTTATTTACTACAATAAATACCTGTAATGCAGCGTGCCTATGTATTAAGGATCCACAGGTGATTGTTCATCATTCAGTGAATCCAGCTGATATACATACCTTCTTACAAATGAACGCGACATGAAATTACCTCAAAGTAATACCTAGTTTAAATAAAATTTAAACTGACGTTATTCATGAATAAGTACGCGTACCTATCTTTACTTCGCGTTTAATAACTGGTTTGGTTAATGGGCAATGTGTTTTATAACGTGACAAGGCTCACAGCACATGTGATGTTGGAATATTTTGTATTAGTAGGTACAATGGAAATTTTGAAATAATTTAGTAGACGTTTGCAGCCGGTATCAGCAAACTTACTTGTTACTTTTTACGACATCCAAATGTGGAGAGATTGGGGTTTTTTTTTTTTGGTACGCCTCATTCGTTTCTATAATATTTCAATACCTATTACATCGACTTAATTCTGAAAACAACAGCAAACTGCTCCCTATATTAGACTAGTAGATACCCGGCGTATTATGCTACTACGCTAAAAAAAGAATGCATTGTTTTAGTGATTTAAAACCATTTTCGCATTATTACCTTTCTAATGAAACTGTAAAAATGATTTGGGGCATATCGGTTGGATGGTTTCAAAGTTTATAACGGACATAGGTAGAAAAGATTTTTGTGTTTTATATACATATATAGATTGCTGTACACAAAACTATGACTGACTGATTATTCTTGCTCACAAGTGTAGTGTAGGCGCTTTTTTTTTGGCAATTTTTTTACTTCTTAACTAACCTGAAACAATATTAAAATACAGTGACAGCTGTGTTTGTATTTAATAAAACCACATATCAATGCACATTAGATATTTATTATTTCCAAAACCGACGAAATTATAATCCAATTTAGGTATTGAGAACGACTTCTGATAACCATACAATCTCATTAAATTTGCTTCGATTCGAGGACGTTGTTCATCATTCAGTAATACATCAGCAGATGTAATGGTTAATGTGTTTCGTGACGTCACAAAGCTGGTGTTGAGCTGTACGATTGCCAGTAGCTTGACGGTTAATAAAGAGGGCCTTGCCTGAAAGTGATAGGGGTAATAATTGTTATCATAATCAATACAAGCTTGGATCGTCCACGGAACATGGGCTTCGTAATAACTGCTACAATTATCAGACATTGGTATATTTTCAAGATCATAAATGGTGTTATACTGTAATATGTTGTTATGAGCATCACGGAGGATGATACTCATACACTTGTTATCCCTTAGTCGTTTTTTACGATACCCATGAGTGGAGAGGGACTTGCTAACACATTTTCGTTTTCGGGAAACACGCTGACATTATTATATTATTTCAATATAACAGCGACAAAAAAACCAGTAGATTTAAATGGCACTACAGAAACCATAGACTTAGAATTTCGCTTACAGAAACTATGAGTTCAGGCAAAAAAAAAAACTGGTTATTTTAAATGGCATTTGCCGCATTTGTATTTTAAAAAGAGATGTGTGTTATAATAATTTCCCGGAGGGCTTTTGGCTACATAATAACTGCGCAGATCAATCGATCTGTGAGGTTAAACAGCTCTTGCGGTCAGACCTTGGATGGGTGGCCGTTTTTCCCACATCGAGACCGCTCCGTGCCTCGGAAAGCACATTAAGCATTTGGTCCCGAGTGTCATACGAATACATATTATGACAGTCGTTACGGGTGTCAGCAGCCCAAAAGTCTGACAACCACTCTATCCTTTCAGTAGCAGTTCGGTGACGGAAGTCAGATGGTAGTCGCTCCTTATAAAATGCTCCGTATAAAATGCTCCGTATAAAAGCTAGGTTGATATGATAATTATATAAAATTTATATAAAACATTCTTATATCATAAAATATCACTAAGCGTCCAATTTCTGATACTTTCCAACCAACTCACTGCTTTACTTATTTAATATAACATTTTGGATCTACTTACGTGCTTGTCGATGTACCTAGTCCAAAAAGATGCTGTTGTTCTTCTTTTGTGTAGTCAGCAAATTTATTGATATCGAAAGTTGCAGAATTGCCGTTGCCCATGGCGTTAAGCCTATTTATATCACTCAGCGATTTTGTAAAAGCTTCATAGTGTATAAGAAGGTCATAAGTATCTTTATAAACTCTATGGTAATCATTGATGAATTTCAGGAATAATTCCGGCGAGTGATTCAGATCGTAATGTGGGCCATTTCCTTGCACGCAAACTACTACAACTAGTAGCACAGCGAATTGTATAGCACGGACTTCCATATTTTTATACATTCGTTAAGCGTGTATAACGAAATAAGCGTCGTTTTAGTGACAGATCTGTTTTTATAGTTATCCACAGGAAATTGATTCTGTTCGGTAATTTATAGATATGTTTTTGTAATCTATATTTTAAATTAAAGCGTTACATTTCCATTTGCTATGAGTGCATGACTGATGCAGTACTCATGGAGGCTGATCAGCCACACTACATGTTATGAAATTATTATATTGTTCAGTGTGTTACAACTTAGAAGGTGTAACCTATCTAACTTTTAAAATTAGTTTGTTTGAATTTAAACTATGAAAACGATTTTCTTTGATAGAAGTTTATGATTCCGTAAAGTTGCTTTATATAAAGTATCACTGTTCTCTGTCTTCTACATCTTCATCTGGCTTACACTGTATTTGATGGTCATCCGTGGTCTCGATTTAAAATCGATTTAGTTCCACGTTTCATTATCATTTCGGCTTACCAAAGGTACCCACAGTGCCGGATTAACCACGTAGCAAGAGTAGCAATTTTTACAGGCCCCGCGCAAAAGGCCCCGCGTACAACCGCCGCCTGAGCGTAATTTTTTTAAGTGAAACTTATTTAGACGTGGTATATTGAATTTACTTGATGTCACAAAAAAGTGAAACGTTAAACCTGTTTTCCCACGAAGACGATCCATGTCAGACAATCGGTAACCGATTATTTTGTTGGCGAAAATAAAACACAATTTCATACGGTAAATGCACAAGTTCTACAAAAAGTCACTTTATACTTAAAAGCCCATAGCAGATCAAGGGCCCCTCGATAGAATTTGCTACGGACTCCGCTCTTGCGTAATCCGGCACTTGGTACCCATATTGCATTGTTATCCGATATATCTTATCGGTCTACTCTACCGCTCTTTGTGGAATTGTTAGTTTTTCTAATAATTTCCAAGATAGATTTATTTCTCGACGAATTCAATAAAGAATAATTCTATTCTATTCTATGATTTATGATTGTAGTATAAAATAATAAAAATAAAATAAATTCAACCCATTCCTGTCCCACTGCTGAGCAAGGCTCCCTTCTCAGACATAAAAGGGTAAGGCCTTAGTCCACCACGCTGGCCCGGTGCGGGTTGGCAGACTACACAAACCATCTAGAACTATATGGAGCGCTCTCAGGTATGCAGGTGTTCAGCAGCAGGTGTGCAGGTGGTATCACGATGTTTGCCCTTACCGTAAACGCACATGATAATCAAATTCTGATCCTCACATGATTCCAAAAAGTCAGAGATTCGTGCCGAGTTTGAACTCACACTCCGGCATGGAAGGCAAGTGTTCAACCGCTAACCCATCACTGCTTATTGATCTTTAAAATAATGTTTTATCCGGCCTACTGAGCTTCGGTACTGGAATACATAATGATGCTTTTCTGTGCTGAAAACACATTTCGTTTCAAACGATTAATTAATTATTGTAGCGGAAAACCGCAGAGAGCTTTTGGTTAAATGATAACCGATAGTTTCAGTATGTATTTGTAAGACCTGAAAGGTTGTCCCAACATATTTTGACATACAAGCATAAGCTGATGAAACACCCTAACTAAAGTGATAAGATGGTTTTTATTACAAACTAGCGACCCGCCCCGGCTTCGCACGGCTGCAATTTACTAATGAAGAAAATATTGATATTTTCATACAAAAATACCATCCAAATTTCCGACTTATAAGGACCCAACCAATCCCGACAATAACGAACACAACAAAAATACAGCCAAATCGGTTGAGCCGTTTTCAAGTGATCATCTTTTGTACATGCGGCAATTGATTTTCGTTTATAAATTATTATAGATAACAGATTTTGCTATTAATCATTAACAGATCTTATTTAAGAAACCTTGCTCCTGTCAGTGTGCTGATGAAGTTCTTTCCATTTTTCTCTCTGCAGTGCATTCTCCATTACCTCTTTATACGACATAAACACTGCTCGTAAGCTAATTTTCATATTAACCTTAATAATCCTTTATTACCTATATATAGAAATAACGTATTAATTTCCAGAAACAGACAGATTCGTATATAAACTAGGTATATCTTAGAAATTGATTTGCTTTGGTGAATAATTGAATTTCTTAATTTAAATACTTACATCATTTAACCTCATTGATTAAAAATATTTATTATAATATAATAAAGCATAATTAACGCCATAGCAATGTGATCTGCGTAAAAGGTATTCATAATCATGTTATAAACCTTTAATAACGAGAATGATCTTAAAATCTGTCGTCATCCCTCTCCATTTAAATGAAAGTGTGTGTGTGTGTGTGTATGTGTTGAAAATTATTTTATCAAGTGTCTATAGAACTTTCATTTTTATGAATATCCCCTGTATCTCTTTACTTCTAATCGTTTTATTGGGGTGCAGCGAATGAGCCTCCACGAGTCACGATACCTGAAATCGCCTGACGCACTCTAGACAGTCAGACTCGATACCACATTGCTGCCTGAATATTTCCACAATGGTGTGGGCGATACCAATGCGGTGATAATTCGCGCCGACACGACAAAGAAGTTTCACTAAATATCTAAGATACATTAAAACTACAAGTCAAAGAAGAATAATATTTATTTCAAAATGTTTAAATTGTTATGTTGTGTTGGTATTCGTCGTCCCACTTAAGATGTAGTGATGGTGCCACTGAAAGTGATATTGATTTTGTATATTATCTACATATTATATTTAATAGGTATTTAAGTTCCAAATAATGGGGGGCGTACCCATTGCCGTCTACTGGGTACATTTTCAAACTTAGAATTATCTCACAGATAAACTGAATAACTCTTTTAGCTAATCTAAGTACTTACGGCAGGAACCCTAAATGGCTCTTCACTTGTTCTATCGTCCAATCAGACATGTAATTTAAATCATAAGTTCCAGAGGGATTATCACGGTTTGATGAGTTTATTAAATACAATGTTCTCTTGAAAGCTTCATAATGAATGAGCAGCTCATAATCATCATTATAATTTAAGTTATAATCGTTCAAATATTTCACATATAATTCCGGGGATTTTTCTAGATCATAATATGGTTTACCATCTGGACCGATTGTCTGCGCGTACGCACAAGATACTAAAACGAGTAAAATATTAAAAATAAATGCACGCACTTTCATGTTTATGAATTAGTTCAGTGCAATAAATTACGATACATTTATAGTGTTCTGTAAGAAATTGATTTTCTTAGGTTTCTCATTGTATATGGCATTATTATGTACGTGTATATAATTGATTACATAAAAAACATATTTTACTTTTATTTTATATACATATAAGGGGAGAGTCAGATGTATCGTACCAGTTTTCAGTTTTTATGAATGATCTCTTTTCTAAATAAACTTACAAAAGTAGTTTTATTATGTTAGGTAAATAGGTATCTCCTTAATCATAACCAGTGCTATTTATTTCCCGGTACTGATACAGGCAGGCAAATGGTACGATTCAACTAGTTGGATATATTGTACCATAGGTATGGTGAATTGGAACCACTGAGAGAAAATGTATGTTTGAGCTAAGATAGGTGAATCTAAATAAATTATGGGAGATTGACTAAAACGAATAAATCATTTTTAGGACACGGTGTCCGCTTCTATGATAAGCTACCCAAAACTGGTACCGATCTTACCGGTAAGAAGTTTAAAATCCACATTAACCCATATATGCCCAGAACTTTTTTTAACACAGATTTTTATAATTTTCACATATGTTGTTTATTGATAACCACGGACAAGGGCTGTGATAGTAATTTATAGTTTTCAGTTCTAAAAGTTGGTTTTTTGAGTGGGTCGAAAATGACCCTTTGGGCAGATAAGGTCGTACATTAGTATGGAATAAAAATAATCAAAATAAAGCAATATTATATGCTAATCAGTATTTACTATTAGTTTAGACAAGTAAGACAGGAACTATTGGGTAATAAATTTAGGTAAGTAAGGAATATAGGACATAATATCAGTTATGAATGAAATCCTGCAAAGCATTTGTCATGAAAATCGACGTTACCTTTGCGGCACGTTTTGACTTTTTATTTTTACACAGACCTGACTTGTGAGAATAATATGTTCAGCTGAATGTTTTCTAACAGAAACAAATACAGTTGTCTTGGCCTTCTTCTGTGGCCCAGGCTGACTTCTGGTACTCCCATATTTCTGTAGTAAAGACCTTGCAATAGATCGGCGAAATTCCAGCGTGTCTACGTTTGCCCCTAATGATCTGGTGAACAAAGAAGCGTTGTTGACGACGACGTCAAGTAGCCACATCAAAATGGGAATATACAATTTTTTGCCTCTAATAGCAATCCTGTAAACTCCAATATTAGCATCTAATTTATCTACACAATATCAGTTGTGCTGATGAACAACTTTTGGCTGATCAATGTTAATTTTCTGTTTGGCAGCATATCGGTGTGCTTTTTGAACGGGGTGTACTCCAAATTCATAAAATAATTCGAAGAACTCTATTAGTTTTCTTTCTTTGGTGAGTGTGAGCACAGCTCGTGGAGGCGGAGGTGACCGTCGGAGATGACACGTCTTGTCGGGGACGCAAATCTCGCTTTACCCATTTACGTGGCCTAACTTTGCTCCATCTTCCACGTCTTGAAGAAGTGCTTCCAGAATCATTGTTGGACCTGGTAGAACAATCACTCGAGAAAGACTGTTCATCAGGATTAGCAATGATCGTCGGTTCTTTAAATCCTGGAGTTGACAGTTCAACAGGACGAAAACTTCATGACTCGCGTATGCTGGATCCGGATGCCGTAGAAATAGGCTCTAGGAATCGGGTGTCGTCATCATTACCTTCGTCGTCTTGTAGTACTACCATCTTCATCAGAAAATAAAATTGCTGACACAAAATAATTAAACAGATAATTTTAACTCACCATTTATGAAGAATAGTCCCTTCCATATACACGCCAAAATGTCTATCAATAACTACCGAAAGCAAGAAATAACAGCTGGACGCCATTACAAAATGGCATGCGACTTGTGGCGCTAGAAGCGAATATTTCAACGTTCTCAGTGCAAAAAAATATTATCGTTTAGTATGAAATCTGAAGGTGGTACGATTCATCCTACGGTACGATACATCAAACTCTCCCCTATACATCTCGCGACCAATCATGGCAATTATGGCATCATGGCAGATGTCACGCGATAACTGATTACTCGATATTGGTACTCGTAATCTTTGCAGCCCATTGTAACAAAAACACACTAAACAAGGTCTTGGTTTTGAATTGGTTGATTAAAATATTTCTTGCAAAACAAAAAAGAAAAACGGAATAACGTACTCATGTAACAAAGAGTTCTTTATTTTTACAAAAGCCAAAACATATCTTAAGCTATTAACTATTTCAACAATACTGATTTTAATATAGCTATATACAAAAGTATTCAACATTATTTTATAACACTATCAAGAAGAACAGATTACTTAGATAATGCAAGCTAAGGGGAGATCACAAAACAGTCAACAATAGTCAGAAATTGAGATGTGTTTCGTGCGTCAGACATAGCAATGTGTGTGTGTGTGTGATAGATTTCTCAAAGCTGCTGTACACCCGTCCAGTTCGCTAAACAAACGCTACAGAATTCAATGCTTCGATGATCTTTACTTCATATCCAGCATAAATTCGTATCAAACACACACAAATATCTATAAGTAAACAGTTCTCTCGAAATATTGTCTTTCTAATCGTATCACCTTTTTTCTTAAAGTTATTTTTGCGTTGACACAAGTCAATACCTCACATTATCACAATGGAAGACAATTATTATACTAAATACATTACATAGGTACAACAATACCTTATAATTACAAAGCTGTATCAGTAGTGGTGGTCTGTTGTTCCTCTGGATCTGCAACAATCATAGCAAATTGAAAATGGATGTCACAATATCGTTGGAACGCAATCGAAATAATTTGTCCGCCAAACGAATTATTCTGATTGCATATTAAACCACCGATTGGCGTGATTCCAATAATGCTTAATAAACCATACTGTACCATCAATATGTCACGTTCAACTGCGAAGTAATGAGTTATGTTTATTGGGTTTTTAAAGAGTTTTACTTTATGGAACGTGATGACCATAATAACTTTAATAAACATTCAACATTGATTATTATTAACTATTAACTATTCTTTAATAGAAGCCATCACATGTCATATACGTACATAAATGCACAAGAGAAAGCTTAGACGATTCTGTCTCAAGAATATCGAGGTTTATTCATGGGCATTGGAAATGAGCGTGACCCCACTTAGTAATAGAGACAGTGTTCAGCCTTGAATAGATGGATGAGCTGGATAGACCATTCATCTCTGTTTATTCTTCTACATAATATTGTAATCTGAAATTAACTAACACTTGTACCAGAAGTTTAAACGGGATTTACCGTTTTAATAACATGGCGCTGGAAACAATGCAATATAGAAAGCTCAAACAAATTAAAAAGTGTACCTACTAATGATTTTGCGGGTATTGGCATTTTTTTTTTGACAACTGCTATAGTTTTAAGTGATCATTCAGAGAAAAATAATATTATATGAAGCCGATCATAATTATCACTAGCAAACAATAATTGTACGGTCCATTAATACAATGGCTTTAATCAACATTCACGATAATAATCATAATAAAAGCAATTCTACGAAACGTGTTGTGCATTAATATTTCGATACTTAGCATTTATTAGATGTGATTCATGTTTAACTGATAATTAATAGTGCGAATTTTAGATACATATCAAAAAGCATTCTAAACACTACTGAGAATGTATCATTTGTTTTCTTGTAAAGAGAATTAGAAGACGTTATTTTTGAATAAATTTCTAATAATAATAATAATCTTTATTTATAATTTGTTTCACATATTTCGCCTAAATTTGGCATGGAAAATGTTGATTGGAGTAGACCGGTATTGCCAATATTACAATCAAACTATTGTAAATAATTAAGGTAATAAGTACCTGTAAACTAAATAAATATTTATACCAATACTATGACATTAAATACTGAGTAACAGAAAATGAAACATAAGCAGGTGCATGTTAGCACTTAAAAGGAATAATTAAAAAAACGCATTTTTGTTTGTCACGTTTGTAGCGCAACATATTCCGGATGGAAATATTGTAAACGTTTGTGTTTCACTGTATTAATTCGTAAAATAAGGTATTTTAAAGTGAAAAGGCTCATTGTCAGAAAAGTGTAGATGCACATGTGCATATGAGGAGCATGTTACAAAAATAATTGTCGAAATACTATGATGATCCCAAGAGAAATAGCATGATGGAAGAAGATAACGAGTGTCGTGATACATGATTCTATGAACTAATTGTTATACACTTACCTCTGAGGAAGGATTTCAACTGGCTGCTATCACAGAAAATTGGGTGTTCTAGCACGTTGCTGAGTTGGTCTTTGATCGATTGTCTCGCGTTGCACCATATCACGCGACCGGTACACGACCAATCCAGTACTAACATTTTCATACACTGCAATAAAATTACTATTATACACACAATGTCTCCATGGTAACCTCAAAATAGGAATGAGGAATCTATCTATTGAACCGTCGTGGTGAGTTTAACCAGTAAGAGGCGGACACGCACTCCGTTTTCTCCAGGCGGAGAATTTTCCATGAGGGTTGTCAACAAGTTTCTCACAAAAAAGGTCTGTGTAGGTAAATGCTTGCGGTCATTGGTCATTGGTTTCATATTGCTTTATAAAGTACTTATCTCATAAAACTGCATGTATTATGTTTACCGGCCAGACTTTCGGCATTTTCGGGCGGTAGTCAAAGCCTTGGAGGCAAGAACGGAAAATGCTAGTATGACATCGAAGCCACTAACCGTCTATCAAACAAAATGCTGTCGTTCATCTGTGGATATTTTATGTCATTAGGGCGATTATTTTAATGTAGTCTATATCTTATAATATAAATATCTTATTCATTATTTATAGGTATAATGCCCCCGTATTTTTGTATAATCTATAAATTGTTAATGCAAATGATCTCGTAGGTATTCTGTCTCCATAATCCAAGTTAATGTCTTACTGAATAAAACCCGATGTAATCAAAAGCTGAGAAAATATTAACATATAAAATGCAATAATGATTTTTCCCCGCACCCGCTTATTGTGTTGAATATTCAATGGTTTCACCCTTTTATAGACAGAATAATCTTAGATATAGCAGAAACAGTTCTTGGTAAATGAAATTTTCTACTGGTAATTGAAAATTCGAATAATGTTACTCTATGTTTACGTAATTGGAATGTTTGCAAGTCTATTTCGTGATATACATAATTTAAAACACATCTTTTTGCTAAGCATATACCTACATTCGTTGTCGTTTTAACTATAATAAACCTGTTCCTTTTGGTTCTTGAATAATTTTAGTAAGGTTTCAGAAACCTTTTGTATATTGCGCATATTTTTATAGGTAATAGACAATATATACAAGTAATCTACGGTACTTAGTAACTGAAAGGCATTTCAGTATTAAGGGTTCCTATTGAATTAAGTACGCTATATGTAGTTATTAAACCTGTCAAAATAGGCAAAGGTCTTCTTTGTATTCCATATTATGATAGATTTTTAAATTAAGTTCCATGTAATATATAGAGAGGAGGAAAATTCAGACTCCGGTCAGCTACTGATAAAATTTCAAAACAGAATTTTTCCATACTCAATAATAGTTTGGTCGACCCTGGAAAGCATAAACAAGCAAACATCACAAATCTATTTATACATTTCGCGATACTTCCATTAATTCAACTTCAACAAGTAAAACAAGTGTAACGATACTATAAAACACAACCCAACATCCATAAAAATAATTACAACTTTGTACATCAAATTATGGATACACAACAGGAATAATATTGCCATATTGTTGAATAACATCTACTTCAGTCAGAGGTAAAATGGAATGATAACACTCACTGTGAAGCATTCGCGTGTATCACAGTGGATTTAACGCTCAAAGATAAATAATTACGCGCGAGTTGTTTACAATTAATATTAATTATATTCGTTGCAAGTTGCGCCTATTGCACGTTTTAACTCGCGGTGCGGTCGCCACATCAACATTGCATGTGATTTGACGTTGCGGTTTGCGGTCGATGAAATATTAAATTGACGGTAATTTTATACACCATAGTTTAGTTCAGTTAGATTTTTATATGATTTTATATTACTACTTTTATAAATCTGCTCATGTGAGGTAACGTATAATACAGCAGCGACAATATCTTAATTATTATTGAATTTTTCCCGATATGAGACCTAGCTGGATCAATTTTACGCCCCCGAAAACATATTGTAAACATTATCGAAATCGTTAGAGCTACATTCGAGATTGGGATTACAAACAAATATCATCATTATCTGCCTGGCCTTTTCCCAACTTTGGTTATATTAGAAACAAATATATACCTATTTATAAATATTGCCCGTATAATAACGTAGGATAGAATATTCAACCTTTCGATTTGGCATTATAGGAATAACATAACGCACCTTTCAACTTGACCTTACAATAATTTCTATAGGTATCTAGATCCCTTCTATCCTTCATCTCCAACATCAAATCGGCCTCAGGCCTATATACGAAACTTCGTCTATACAGGTTACAGTTCCAAGAATACAGGTTTGTGAATTTAAATACGATAAAATGTTTGCCTCTATTTTCACAAAAGGCACTTGATGTTCTATTAGGTTCGTGGAAATCGTCCCTTAGTTTACCTAGTACTTCATGTTGTTTGTTTCCGAATTAATCACCCGAAGGATCATAGTTCTGTAACGTAATTTTGACATCAGATCAAATTCAAATGAGCGTGAACATAATTTTGCAGTAACTTGCCAAACCAAAAGATAGTAACACTACATTGTGTTTCATAGTCACATGAAAAAGAAAACTCATCTTTATGAACAAAGGTATAGTACGTAATCCCGTATAAAAAAAAAAGGAACTTCAAATCATAAAGAGTCATAGCACGCCTATATACCGCAAATGGTTAGACAGAGGTGTACTATTGTACACTCACAATTCTCCGATGTTGTTAGTAAGTCTCATGTAATAGAGGAACATTTCCTAACTCCTGACTGCTACTAAAAATTTGCGAATAGGAAACCTTAATGACATTGCTCGACCCGGGGACCTAATTCAGGAACTCACGCTCAGAAGCCGCACTTCCGACCACTTAACCAGCGAGGAGGTAACGTATTAAAATACCCAAGTATGTAAAGTAAAACCTAAAACTAGTAAGCGGAGACGGGTAAACAAGTGTGAAATAAAATAAGAAAGTGTTTTGGCGAAGGGTCGTCTGATCTAGAAAGGATGATTTTGTGATAATAGTACCGAAAATAGAATATGGGCAGATTGGCTTGACCACCCACGATAGACACGTTATATCTACAAACCAAACAGGGATCAGACAAGGGCCTCTTTCAAGCATTTTTTATAAGCCATAAAGTCGTGATTTATCCCACGTTGCGCTAAAGATTTTGTATTTATATCACAAATACAATAATAGTAAAAACATATTTACGTTAAACATACAATAGAGATAAACGCAGATTAAAATATACCTAAATGTATATAAAAAAATATGACATGTTCGTCATCAATTTTTATCTATAATTTATTTTTAATTATAATAATTACAGTTTATGTAATTATTATAATTAAAATTAATATAATTATAATTAAAAATAAATTATTAAGAGACGCGGAAGCTTTTACGCAGTACAAGGATCAAATGCCTATTGGACCGCTATTACATATTTTGACATAAGCATTATAGCCTTATCAAATATGAGAAAATATTAATGTAGGTACGTACCTGCGCTAGTTTTTTAAACGAATATCTACTTGTAGGTAACATACGAATAAAAAGATTGATTAGATAAATTATAAATAAAGTGCTACGAATTATTCAGATAATATAATGAAAGGGTCGGAACGAAATATTGCTTTAAATAAAAATTGAAACAGTCACATCAAACTTCTTTAGTCTGATAAAAATATGATACAAGCCAACTTAATTTAAAAACCTTTTAAATTAGTTTATAACTTTAATCAAGCCACTTCCTTACCCGAAAGTTAATTATACTGATTCAATGTAATTCTTTATACAGTCGCCGAGAAGCAATAGCCGCAGGACACTTCATTAATTAAAAATAAACACGAATATTAACAATCGTAATAATTTGCTTTCCCGCTCTTATTACATGACACGGAAGTTCATAGCACTTAAATATTATGATGTCCTTATTAGACAGATTTATGAGTCTCGGAAAATACAAAGCAAAATAAGGTCGTAGTTCCTCTAGCTACGAAGAAAATTTGGCAGTTGCTTAGGGCATTACCTAAGTACTTAAGTTCTTGATGTGTGTTTCCAAAGATTTTGCTTTTAAGTCATTTATTAGTCATGATACTAGCAGGTAACAGACTGAGAAAGTTTATCTAGAGCTTTTGTGTGACTTGATCGTATGCCGTCTTGGCACGTTACGATATTAAAAAAATAAATATTATTTGGTTCCTTAGTCACTCTCAAAATAATATTCCTGAACATGCAATGCAGTGGTGACCAAGGAGCTATGAGCTATGAGGTGCGTGCACACCAATGAGTCTGATGAAACTTATGTGTGCATTAATTCTCCACTTCTCTAATCAGTGAAGGAAAATATCATGAGGAAACCGTTACCTACTAATCCGCACTCTGCCTCCCTGGTAGATTTTATAGTACTCCCTCTCAAAAAGGAGGCTTTAATTGATATTCAGGCCTTTTTCGTCCGATACTGATGCATTGGGGACATGAATTTCCCGATGATACATAACAATAAAAGAGTGTAATGAAACAGCTGCCCATTAACAGCAAAACATCAGCTAGTTAGCCGTAATGAATGGTTTAATGATGCTTATACACTAAGCTAGTGACCCGACGCCGAACATTATGTGATCATTAGAGCTAAACACGTTTTGCTAACATAACACACGGTTAAAATGCTACATTTGCAAGCCCCTATGAAGCCATGCTTTAATTTATTTAAATAAACGGAGGATTGGTAATTAGTTTCTACATTATAATAATTTCACTGTGGGGAAAGGGAACAAAGAAAAACATATTTCGAAAATAGGTATTGGAAAATAGGAATGAATTATCTTACACGTGTTTTTTTACCGTTATTACGTAACTGCCTACGCAAATTCATACCTCACTATAATATATTAAACAAAGTAAATGAATAATATCTTTTCAAGAATATAATGAAAATATTATACTAGGTATTATTTTTAACTATCCCATTGGTCTTGGTCGCAAGCGCGGTTGCTGAGAGAGAGGTTCTGTGTTCGATCCCCGGATCGGCCTAAGTGGAATTCTCTGTATGGAAATTCTCAACAACACGCCGGAGCAGATTTCATGGGTTCGTCCCCTTTTATGATGTACAATAATTACGCCTCTGCCTAACCCTTCATAGACTACAGGAGTGATATGACTATGTTATATTATTAAAAATATTACGGTGACCGAGCGAGCGCCCGGCACAAAATCTTTTTTTTTTACTGATAACGAATTTTTCCAGAGATGAGATCTAACTAGATCGATTATTCACGCCCGAAAATCTCTATATTGGAAAAAAAAATTCATCGAAGCCGTGAGAGCCGTTCTCTAAAACACGATTACAAAAAAACAACCATATATATATATATGTTTTTTTTTTTAAATAAAAACATCGGTAAATTAATTACCTCAATTATTATTCGATTGAGACCGGGACACATATGCTCCCCAGTGTTCTTGGCCAAAATTCATGTCAGGGATCATTCTTTTTATGAATGTAGTGTGGCTGAAGGTACATCAGAGCACTTATTCTTTTCCTGTCTCAATCTTGTACTCCCACCTATACGATATTCTCCCTCCTAACATCCCTAGACCCATAAACATCCCCTTTCTATTAACTCTTGTCGACTCCCATTTTATTAAGATAATTAAGAGAAGCTTCGCTAAATTTCTAAATTTCCTATCCTTTAGCCATACTTTTACATAATTTATTATAAATTCTTTTCTCTCTTGTGTTATATTACAAACTATCTGTCTGATATTTCTAAACTTTATATTGAACTGTCTTTTTAGGTAACTAATCCAGTGACAACACCACCCACTTCATTTTACCGTTCATCCTCATCATTTATTATATCATCCTCATTGGCAGAATCATCGTTACACTACGATGGAGCCATTAAATTAAAATTGGAATTGGTACAAAAGTAAAGATTACCTGCAGAAAAGTGTAGTCCATTCTATAGAGCGCGTCACAGTATATCAGAAGTATTGTAGGCGAACCAATGCCAGGCGCTTCGACGTCGTGTCCCCGGCTGCTGGGCGCGCCGGCGGAGCCGTTGGCAGGCGGAGTGACGTCAGGCGCGGCGCGTGCGCGTGCGCGCTGCAGGCTGTACAGCTGGTGACGCACGCGCTCGGCGCCCGCGAAGTGCAGCCCGCCCACCGGCCGGACGGCGTAGTGCGCGGGCATGCTGCCGTTCTGATGACCACCACGACATTTTACGCTTATTATAACTTAACTTTAGGTAACTTACACCAGTCAAGATCTTTGTGAGTAATTGAAGATCAACAAGGTCTATTAGGTTATTTATATTATTGGAGCATAGCGGACAGTATAAGTGTTAATTCTGTAAAAGCAGTCGCTACTGTTCATTTTCTTCTTCTTTAACTTAAGAGCTCTTCGTTCAGCTCTTGTCAGGGATACAATCACCTGTGCTCTTTATCTTCTGTATTATTTTCTTTTTATTCATATCTTTCGAATATATTTCAGTTTAAACTGAAATACCTACTCGTAACGAGAACTGTTTTTATTTTTTTCGTTTTGAAAAAGTATAATGTTGTCATAAAATCATTTTTATCGACAATATTATTTAACTGCCATGAACATCGAACCAACTTCGACATAATAATAAAACAAACTACGTTTATAGTAAATATACATACATGCGTACACACACTTCAAATTACCATCCCATGCAAATTCCATTGAATAACTTAAAATTTACAACTCTAATACAAGTAGCAGAGGAGAAACTTTCAATGTGCATGCTTGACTCCCATTTGATAGAATTTTATTCAAACTTAGGGCAAAGTTGCACGTTATGTACGGAGACGCCTTTTCACACCAAAACTTAGTTCAAACGCTTTAGCCGATTCATTCAACGTTATTTACTGGTTCAAGTTTTTGTAGAAGTTGCTTGCATTTTCGATAGATTTACGATCAGCTTTATATGCAATATAGCAGCAAAATCTTCTTAGTCATGTCGGCATGGGAATCTCTAAAAGGGAAATTGGTCATGCAATGAAAGAAAGATTAACCGATCACAAAGATTTGTTAAGATAAGTACTTACATCAATATACTGAATATCTAGGGGCGGTCGCGAGTGATAGTAGAGTAGTAGTAGCGCGTCGATGGCCACGCCGCAGACTAAGCCGATCTCGATGCCCAGGAAAAGGCAGCACAAGAACGTGCCCAGCAGGGGGATGAGGTCTAGTCCTAAGAACACATTATAAAATACAGACAAATCCTTACATCCAAACAGAACCTTTACCGCCGTCTCTTGCATAAAATTTAGTCCATAGTAGTTTCTATAGACATATTATGGGGCGACTTACGTCCGTTCGTCAGGCATAATTATTGTAGCGTTATCTTTATCCAAATTGATCGTACGCATCTTTAGGTAAAGTTAATTTTGTCTGTTAATGGGTACTTGATATTTCTAACATTTTATTTAAAAGAGTATAAATATGTCCACGCGAAAAGTACAAATAATTTGCCGAAGTAAAAATAGTTCCAAGAAAGTCTATCTAGCTGTAAAACCGTAAAAAATAACAATCTGCTTTTCCATTAGATTTAGTACCTTACCATTTAATAAAAAAGATTATGTCTAGTTTTCAGCTATTATTCTCAATCTAAAGAATACAATTATATTCTTGTTTTTACCACACAACCTTTTTTACCCAAAATATAATATTCATAAAGAGATTTGAGAGAATGGATAAGATTATGTCGGAAAGCGGATACAACTACACAAAGCGGAATGACCCGATCGTATTGATAAGGAGGGACGAATAAATCAAGTAGATTATAACCCTTCACATCATAACCTGTTGATCTCAACTTGACTACGTTAAGTTATAATTCATTTTATGACGCAATAACGACTGCGAAGGGAATTCTAAAGTTGTAAATAGCCAAAAGAACAGTCAGTACACCAGCCAGAAGAACAATTTCAATTCCTGCTCGATATCGTATTTTTCTTTCCACATTTTACAAGTTAAAATTCATTTAAATATGTACTTTCGTTATTAATAAATTAAACTTGACAAATCTATTGCCATGACCATATTTCGCAAACTGCTAGTGTGTTAATCTGATATTTTCGGGGTAGTGAAAGATTTATAAAACTGAATTTTGTCGCTTAAAACACAAAGTAATAAACATTATGCAAAATATCATTAACACCATACGTAAGCCTATTCATTTGAGCCCACATTTTAATTAAAGCAGCTTACGCAGGCGTGGTAACGAAGCATACTCGTATATTAAAAACTTCTTTCGGTTTCGGTGACGGGAACCTAATGAAGTTAATTCCATTAGTTCCTTAATTTTGTAAGCAGCTTCCTCGGCTACATTAATGTTACGTAGGTATACAAACACGCGGTTAGGTTTTGGTGTTTGCGACAGAATATTCGAAATCTGTGTTTGGAATGTTTATTGCAGTCACATCATCAGTTTCGTAATTTCAAAAACAGAAATAAATTTGACAGATTACGTAATCGTAAGTAGTTTTAGCTGACGTTACTCTGTGGCTAGTATTAAAAACATAATATGGTTGCGTGATTGACAGAAAAAGTTTTATAGCCATTAACCAATAACCATTACGATGCATATTAACCAATAACGATAACGATGCTTTGTCCTAACATTTGCAAAATGAAAATTAAGAGAGCAAAATAACAAGTACGACTATGACTGAAACTTGGGAGCTCTTGAACTCAACTTTGCCGTCTACCACCGAGTGGAATAACATTATAATCTTCAGTGGGATTACAAGGGGTCGTCCAAGTACCTGGCTGAATACGAAAATGGAATTTAGGTAATGGAATACGATAATAGGTAAATATTTGATTTTCTCCCTATTCAAATTATTCCAAGTGTTCTCAAGTTAATAGGACTTGGAAAGACGTTGTTGGCGATATTTACTTTTTACAAATTCCATGTTTCGATGGATTAGAAACAAAAATTACTGAAGCAGTTTTTAATTTTACATGTTTTATGTGGCGACAATGAAATAACTATATATATCGCGAGCTATAAATTGCTTAATTGCTTTCACACGTTGTGTATGGTTACTCGACTACGCAAATAGATTAGCTGTTATTCACGACACGATGTTATTCCTACAGGCGTAGCACAAAAAGCTTATTTATATCGTAGCATAAAAATCGGTGCTACGATACGCGTAGGTGGACGGCTACGTGCGTAGCAGCCTTGCTACACGTCAAATATGAATACAGAAAGCACATCGATGCCCCGCGTCGCCGACATAACCACGTGGTTTAAGCATGCTTTAAGTGGATTTTAACATAAATTATTCTACGTTGTCAATACAATGCAGTAGATAATAATGTGGTCTGGTGGTCGCCAAAAGTGATTGCTGAGCATGAGATCCTGGGCTCGATTCCTAGGTAGTGCAAAATGTTATTGGGTTTTTTCTGTATGGAAATTGGGACGGACGGAGTTTGGAACTGTGCCCGGTAGTTGGTAATAGGCTCGCCCCCATTATATGCGAAACGTGGATCTATAAGTACATCTCAGCCTAACCGTTCGGGTAATACAGGCGTGACATTACGTTATGTTTACGTCTTTATCCCGTTATTAGTAATACTCGTATAACAAAAAATATTAAAGAAATGATACTTACTGCTAGTTTTCCACAGTTTCTTTATAATACAACAATCAACCATTTGCAGGACAGCGCACACGATGACCGAAGCAAGTGCGGCGCGCGGTATGAAGAAGAAGAACGGAGTCAGTAACACCAGGGTTAGTATTACAATTATACCTGTATATTAAAATAGAATATCTTTA
This sequence comes from Shargacucullia verbasci, assembly GCA_947562105.1. Classification (NCBI taxonomy): domain Eukaryota; kingdom Metazoa; phylum Arthropoda; class Insecta; order Lepidoptera; family Noctuidae; genus Shargacucullia; species Shargacucullia verbasci. The sequence goes on from OX387289.1 coordinate 9,047,251, forward strand.
AGGCTCATACTGTATAGCCTCAAACTAGGCCGAGATTCTAATGAATGAAGTTCGGCAATAGCTACGAGCGCGGGCAAACAGACAGCGAGCAGCGTTTTACGTAGATACACATGCAACTGCGCATTATATTCCTATCAACATCTGTTACCATCTACTGTAAGCAAACAGTGCTTTGTGCGCACAATTCAAAGAACTTTAAATGCCGTAGGTATAAAGCTAAAAGCTACGTAACTGTCTGTCTACGCGAACTCTAAACGCTTGGCTTGCATCTGCAGAACATAAAACTTACAATAATAAAACTTACTTTATAATATACCTTTAATCTATCACTAATAGAGATTTGAAAGCCGTTATTGCTTATATGATTTCAGATAGATTGGATGCAGCCCTCTTCAGTCGATTTGCATCAGAGATGTGAGTCAATAAATCTACACGATATTATTTATATTTTATTTTTAGTCTACTAACATAGTTTACTACTTCTGTTTTTGTTAGTAACACTATGGACTCAGTTTCTCATCACAAATCATTACGACAATCTAATGCTATTAAAAAAACGAAGCAATAGTATTGAAATAGCGTTCTTTCAGTATGCTGTAATCATTAAAAATAACCTGACACTTGATAGACAGAATATAACTGTAACACGTAGGTAACGTTTAAATAAATCCTATGAAAGCAATGACATATTTCCACCAGTCTTCTCCGAGCCAAAATGTAGACGTGAGTTATTACATCTTTTAACCATAAAGATAACTTCTACAGGATATATCTGAGAGCAAAAGCACGTGCATTACCTAGAATTGCGCAACATCAAGATTTTATAAGGAACTGCATTTGCAACCCAAGACTAAAATAAACTTTTGGAACAGAAATTACACTTAGAACCTAAGAAAATTATCTCATTTAAGAAAGGATTCGCGTATAGTTAGTGAACTTCGAGATATTTAAATATTTTATTGCAAATCCCTAACCTAAAATAACTTGATACCCAATCTGAGGCCAATCGGTAGGTATTTTTCAATACAGGTTGCTCAGCAACCTAGGCGATTAGCAGTTCACTCAACTGTTTTCTGTACTAGTAATTAGTAACTTTCTTTGTTATACTCTAAGCATAATTGTTCTACAAAAACTATTCTTGCAATAAATTATATTTTTGCAAATATATTAATATTTATAATTATTGATTTTATCAATAATCATATTTTAGTTGGCAAACAATTACTGTAGTAATATTAAGAATGATCAAGGTGCTAAAAGCTTTGCCCAGACGCTACATTCGTAAACCACAAAGGGAAATAACACTCGTAACAATTAATATCAATAATTCACGCGTCCTAAGTACGTCCCTATTTCAACACACCTGTATACTCCGACTAATTAATACGGGATCTATTGAGAGATTAATGCGAACGTTAATTGCACGGCTATTATTACGATTACAATCAAGAGATGCGACACTGTACGAGAAATAATGTCTCATCGTCCCGGTTACCGTACCTACTCTACATACAAATGGCTCTCAAATTGGTCCAGTAATATTAGTTATTGAGCATATAGTTATTCTTATCACATCTTAATGTTGACTTATTTAATTTAGCGGTCTGCATTAATCACTTTAAAGAATAAATTACTCAAACATTTTTATCACCAGTTGGTATTACAAAGCTTTGTAACGTGTGAACTTAGTGTTACTGGAAAACATAGTCTCTGATTTTTCAATAGCTGTAAAACCTCCCAAATTTATTCCTCTAATTACAAATTAACAGCTAAATAAGTTTTACCCGGACATTGAAAAATTGAGCCTTATAGCAATATTATTATTATATTAAAATTAAAATTAAATGAATTGTATAAGGCCATCATTTCTTATAAACCTCAAATCAACCTACGACCCGAACAAAAGTTACAGCCAAAAATATCTATCGTAAGTATCGATATAAATCGCCAAAAAGGTGAATGCATTCAACACAATGGAGCCACAAATCCACCTGACAGACATAAAAGGGGGCCTCCTGATATTTCAGACGTATATTTGAAATTGTAAAACCACGGAAACTTGGCTGTGACAGTAAACTACGATGCAAACTTTTAGATTTATGAAGTACCCACTACATAACTCCACTGCGCTGTTGTCGCACATGGTAAAAATGATTTATGTAGCTGGATTTACATTTGTCTCACTTCAAATACCCCATTTCTGTTAAAACTAATCCTTAGATTAAAAGCCGAGGATTTCGCATGTCTGAAACATGAGACACGCCACAAATCACCGCTGTCTGGTGTTCAAGATTCGACGAAGTTTCGAAGGATTCTCTGTAGTGATTTCAGAATCAGTATAGCTAACGGTATTATACATCATTTATAAGATCTCACTGTAATCTCTTAATTATTCAACCGATTAGAGAAATATTTACGTTTGTGAGTAACTTTGCTGTTTGTGTGTAAATAAGCTACGTCATGATGAGGCTTTCGTGTTTTGCTGTTTATTCTAATATTTTGCAATCGATAGCGTTTTGTATGGTTCACAATATTGGTGTAAATTATTCATTAAATAATAATAATTAAACGGGCTGCCGATCACAGCGCTGAGATAATCCTACTAATATTATAAATCCTACTTCCTACTAATATTATAAATGTGAAAGTTTGTGAGGATGGATGGATCTTTGTTTCTCTTTCACGCCAGAATGACTGAACGAATCTGGATGAAATTTGGCACAGAGATAGATTTTAGTCTGAAATAGCACATAGGCTTTTTATCCCGGGAAAATGTACGGGTTCGTAAACCACGCGGGCGAAGCCGCGGGCGGAATCTAGTATTACATAAAACCAGAAATAATCTGTCTAAACGAAATAGCACCATTTTTAACATAAGCTACATTTCTCTTAAAAGCGTTACGTTATATTTAAAATCCTTGACACTAAATACCAAGGAAAATATCTACTTAAAAAAAATACTGCTCCCTGAGACTGACGGATTATTCTGATTTTCCAAATAATCCAAACCGCAATGTTAATGTCAGACTAACAAAACTCTATTGAGATTCAATTGGAACGAGTAAATATTCATTGGGAAGACCCTGAATAATGTAAAGTCGAAACAGACTAAGTTCGCAGGTTGACATAATGCGACACACGATCTTTGACCTCGGGGAGGCGGGGCCAGATGGCGCGACACTAAATTCAGTTTATCAACTATATGTAAAAAAGCATATTTGAAACTCAACGAAATCATAAAAAAAGGTAAATCGCTTTATTTAGCTCTTCATGACCTTTGAAAGATCCTTTAGGAATATTCTAACAAACCAAAGTTGTGAACCGTCACAAATAGGGAAACTTGATTAATTCTCCTATTATTTTTTCGATTACTCAAATATTAAGATTTTGTTTTCGTTCGTTGTTTTTCTCCATAATTAATTACTAAACCTACACAAACAGAAAATGTTTCCCACATTTAAAAGAACAACACTTATGTATAATTTATTTTTAAAGGGTCATTTCGCGCCCTTTGTTTTCATTGGCTTTCCTTATTTATAATTTGCATATCTAGTGAGGCCCGAAAACATATTTTATGTTTGTTAAGTGGGTAATGCAAATGAATCCATATCAGTTACAGCTACGTCCAAAGAGTTTAACCGGGGTAAATTATAGCGGAGGGTTTAAAACTAAATGGACGACACTACCCCTTGTGTAAAAAATTGCTTTTACATTTGACCCACGACATAGCGTGCTGTCACGTCGACCGATGTACAAAAAATTTTAAACGCCGTTTAATGTTGCTCTAAGCGAGTTCAAAACTAGTAAATCTAAAGTGCAAGGATGTTACTTTTATCACACCATGTCCGTTGAAATAAAATAAAATACCAAAAAAAAAGTGAAATACTGATTCGTCGGGGATCTACCAGGTAGCGCTAAGTTTTTAGCGCCACTTAAAATATAAATTAAACATAATGGCAATTGGTAACACAATGGTATTTAGTATTACGGTTCTCAAAATCAATAACAAAAACTGTCATTGAGACAATGTTAAATTGGCATCCATTAAGGAAACTCGAATGAGATATAAATTGGTAACGATAAACCAAGTGTTCGTTATCTATAACGTGAAGTGTCGGGCAAGGGGGAACTGAAAAATTACAAATAAAACCACCCTATTCCCCCTCTTCAGTACTTATTATAAGTTTGTTTTTAGATGACTTTTTAGTCTTCATATTCTGATTAAATGGTTGGCTTTGGATCAAAGTTAGTAACCCGAGATTATTACGTTCCATTTAGAAGTTCAAAATTCAACCTCAACTTTTTAAACCGATTCAATGGCCCAGTTTGAACTACTTTTCAACTGCCATTCCTGTGCTTCTAGTTTCAATACATAGGTCAAACGCTCAATTAAGATTTTCTGATAGAAATTGTTCAATCATAACTTGATTTTAGGATCTGTGCTCGATAAAGGTTCGCGTCGCGCGGTGGCGCGCCTCTATCATATCGGGACCTAATGCAATCACTATCGGAAACTGGGAGCATGATACACGAAATTACACTTCTGAATAGCCTCTTTGGATGTGACAAGCAAGACAGTTTTACTGTTAAACTTTGTGTCCCACTCAATTCTAAAGCCAGAAAGAAAATGAAGAATAGGATGGGTCCTATCTGAGATGGGTCTCCGAAATGTTTTCAGGAAATGAAAATTGACTGTTGCACTTAAAGCAATCTCGAGGGGCCACCAAACACGGAATAGCTCCATCACAATGACAAGTGCCCGAAGCCGACAATCGTCAAAACATAACAACATTAACTGCTAACAAATTGTCACAAAGTAAATTGGAACAAAGAAAGACGTAAATAGCCTATGATCGAGGAAACAAAATTGATGTCAAACATAAGAGAACTTATTGTTACAACAAAAAACATTGTTAATTTATATTTTATTCTTTTCTAGAGATAATAACGTAAATAACAGGTATCAAAACAAGATGTAGACCCATCAATTGAACATTAAATAAGACAAAAAAAAATTCCTTCCCATTAATTTAGGTACCTACTACAGTTAATTTGGGCATTGATACAATTGAGGATATTTAATTAACATTGATCGCACCTCATAAGTCGTATATTATTGAAAAGGTTAAAGCAATTCAGATCTCTATTACTATACCTATTCTATAGTAGAATGATTTATTAACAGTATTTTCTAGATCTAATAAATCAACCGTATAAACCAGCTTAATTGTTATACGAATTCATAATATTCCTAACTCATACCTACGTTATAAATGTGCTAGCATCGAACACATGTTTCCTTTCACACGAGTGAGAGGTAGCCGTTTCTCTTACAAAATTCTATTTGTATTACAAATACCACATTTTGCCAATTTCTAGGATCTAAGTACATACCCGTGTAGATTCCAGAGCCAGGCGTCCTAACTCCAGAAGCGTCGCTTACAGCGCTGCGTGAAAACGACCCGTTCACAGGTATGGACTGGACGAAAGCGCTGACTAAGTTGCAAATGCCCAAAGCCACAATCTCTTGAGTGGCGTCCACGGTTTTCCCTTTAGCTGAAATATTATTATGTTATCAACTTTGTTAAACCATCGGAACTTGTCTTAACGGCCCGACCATTGTGTCTCTGCATAGTATTGTAATGAATTGTTTCAGTTCCAAGTACAATGTTATGTAGGTACAGGTTAAGCAAATTTTTATATATAACTTAAGTTATAAATGTATAATAAGATGTTAGCCTATATTATGTTATTAAGTACCAAGAGGATATGAAAAAGCTAATATGCCCCTTTATTAACTAAATAAAAGACAACATACTCTAATCTTTTCATCTTGTTCGTCAACAATATTACATTTTATCATCTGAAGGATTAACTTTTAATTTAATCTCTAGTGAAAATTGAGTGTCTAACCTTTTATGCCATGCACATATCAAAAGGACATGATTCGGGTTCACCTTGGAGTCCCGTGTTAAGCCGTCTACGCTAATTCCAATAACATGTACGTACATAATATATTACATTTATCATGAACGTGATTTAATTCTCATATTTTTCAAATTTAAGGCATAATCTGTTTTTAAGCATGATTTAAATCCAATTTTGCGAACTAGTTCTCAAACAAGTTTACGAAGTTAATTTACAGTATTATCATTTATTTGAATGGTTATCGGTTTTGACGTGAGCGATCTATAACTATCTTTAAACTAATCTAAACATTCAAAGTAATAAAACAATCAAAACTTATCAGTATCAAACTCATGTTAAATTGATGCTGAGAGCACTTTAAAGTTTAAAACAATTCTTGAAAGCTTGTTGCTGGGTAGAAACATTGAATTTTCATTCTGATTCTTAAATTATCTTCTCTTTCAATTATATTACGAAAATTCAATTAAATATGTATATAAATATTATGTTAACAATACTAACGCAAATTATTATATTAAAGTTATACTATATAAGTCATTTTAAAGAGACCTACTTAACAGGCGATTCAATTTATAAATCAAATTTATAGTAAGCAGCAAACACCAACAATTCCAAATAGATACTTCCAAATAGATAGTAAATATTTGTAATAACACAGTTTCCAAGACCAAAATTTATAAAATTAGCCCTTAAAAAAGCAAATATAGGTGTATGTAATGTATTGCATTAAATTTAGTTTGATAGGTCTAGTGGTTACAAGCCCGACTTCAGAGCGTGATATTTTTGGGTCAATTCCCATATCCAACATGGGTTCGAGATAAGTTTTAGATCTCAGAAGCAGCCCGGAGGTTGGGAGTTCGAGGATGCAATAGCCAAAGACTCGTTTACCATCAAATAAGAAAATAAAGAATAACGGGATCGGTAAATTTGGATACTGTACTGTACTGACCAACCTTTTCAGGAAATACAGGCATGATGCTATATTTTAAGTTCCACAATGATGAATAAACCAAGTTGATTGATGTTACAAAGTTCAAATCATATTGAAATGTCCGTAAAACGATTAGTTTCGGATATATTCGTATATATACGTAAGAACGAAACGACACTGAATAAACAGGCGTGCATACATTTATACCTGGCAGTTGAAATTGCACGGGATTTTGAATAAATTTTACATTGGCTTAACCGACGTACATCGACAGACATCTCTTTTGTTAAAACCGAATGCAAACATATGCAATTTGTTTACGGTAAAGATTTTTCGCTTCATGGTAGTATTGTCATATTATTGGAAATTAAATGTACCTATTTGCTTGAAATAAATGAAACTCAAGAAACAATTGTTCAATAATTCAGTTTTTAAAGTAACCTAAACAAGATGAGCAATTGTGTGTTAAAAGAATTTAGATTTGGGTGGTGTCAACATTTGAACTTTATAAAAAATAATGTATTTGCTTAGTTGTTTCAGCAAAAATAAGCGCGAAGACAAGCCAATATGAAAAAAACACGACATAATTTCTCCTATATATTCCCTGAAGATTTAATTAATCAATATTGTAGTGTCTTAAGCTCACGCATAGCGTGTAAAGTCTCGTGTAACAGCACAATACAGACCTCCGAGCTGCTATTGTGAATTAAATACAGAAAAACCAAACAACACTTTGCCTGAGCTGAAAATAGAATCCACAACTTCACGCTCTGCAGCCTACCTTGCGACCACTATCCCAATGAGGCGATAAAAGTAAATATTTAGAGGTTTATTGGTGTGGGAAATTGGAATGTCCAAGTGACAATGAAAGCGCAACGAAGCGAATAAATGTACTCTGCTCGGAGAGCACAAATAACAGGAACAATCCAAAACGAGAACACTGCGATTTAATTATCACCTTAGAGACACGACGGGAAACGAAAATCCATTATTGCTTTCGCTCGTGTTTATCTTCAAATACTATAGGGTCAACTTCTACCGGTTTTTATTAGACTGACGTTTATTAAGAGTTATATCTAATTGAACTTCGTATTAAAAATAGTTCAATGATTTTAATTCGGAAGATCAATAAAAGTAGAATAATGATTGCCGGTAGGCTTAAAAATACTTAAATAACCTTATTTCTCTTTCTGTCAGTAAACACAACGAGTTGCGTAATAAACACCATTATTGCAACAAAAATTTCAATATTTCAATACATCTTACCGAAAGCCTTAGCAATAGCAACGTTGGACAGGATGCCCACAAGTGGGACCACCATCAAACCACTGCCGAGATGTGACAACATTTCACCAGCGGTATACGTAGTGTTGCCTACTGTCGTCTCGAATGCCGGCGGACGTACCTCGGGCAAACCTGGCGTTACAGAACCTGAAAATATAAATAAACTAATTGTAGATATTCATTCAGCAATCAGTCGCTGAAAATTATAAAGTTAAGTAGATGAGAGGATAGAAGACAGGATCTTCTTGATTTATTGAGCGTACTAAGATCGTCACTCCTTAGCCTTGGCATGCCATGTACTACATTTTCTTCTTCTTCCACGTGTCAAAATCGCTAAACACTGAGATTATTTCTGACCAATATGAAGCGACCTCAGCCCTATCATCCAGTCTAACTTAGACCGCATTCTTGAACATAGCGGGGAGCGGGGGAACAGCGGCTGCCGGCGGGATGGTAGCCATACAAATGTTTGCCACTGTTTGCGTATTTGTACGGAGCCACCTTCACGCCGCCAATGTCGCCCCACTCCACGCTGTGGTCAAGAACACAGCCTTGCAACCGTACTTTGTTCGTCCGTCTATTAGGAAGCCCACGTGAACAGTAAACGTTTATGGACTGATTAGATACGAACCTAATAGTGGCATAATAAGACCGCAACAAAAAAAAGAGGAAGTTGGTATTGAATAAAATTATAAACTATATAATAAACACGAGTGCTTTCGATTCCTAGTTAGGCAAGTTTATATTATTTTCTATATACTAAAGATGATGTGCAATAACATTCACCTGCACTCCAAAAATACGACTTTACAGAAGTCATACACTTTAATAGCTACTTGTAAAATCCATTAGGAGAACTTATCAGTGACTGTGCTGACGCGGCGATTTTATTTTACCATTAAAAGCACAAAAGAACTTTATTCGTATCTCCATGTTAATATTCCTACAATATGTCTGTATCTCAAGGGTAACTGGTTAATCTCGAATAATACTAAAAAATAAACAAAAGCATAAAAGTGCCCTGTATATTAAGTCAATTAATTGCAAAACTAGGTTTGACGACATTCGCTGTATATTTTATGTTGAAAGGCCAAGGTTACATAGGCAGTGACCCAATGAACACGCCAACTTTAGTTCAGACTAAGTGGAAACTTTGTATTATTTCACATTATTTAAAGTCTTAATATGAGAAGTTCGTTTATGCCAAAAAAAAATATCTAGTGATGGGGCAGTCAAAAAATTGGAAAGTAGCACAATTTTGTTACAAAGTTGAGGGGACTTAGAAACGCTTCTAAAGTAATAATACCCGAACTACGGACTAATTACAGGAATATCCTGTCATCTTGTGCGGAGAATGTTCGATACAATGTAACACTTCACTCTTTAATAAAACGGTAAACATCATTACGAACTTGGAAACAGACCACTACAATACAATAAACGGTCGTGAGTATTAGTTACCATTGTTACCAAACTTTACAAATAGATTAGTGATCAGTATATTATACTCAGTATCATTCAGGAGGATGCAGCTGCCCATCGCCATTAAATAATATATTCAAATACTTTTTTTTTTTTCAAAATTATTGCGTTTATGCTTTCCCCCGTACTTCTATTATTACTGTATCGTGAATACACCTTACAGACATGAATCTCTCATGCACAATACACCCTGAACAACTACCCGTAGGTCAAACAAATACATACATATTACGTAGCGCAGAAAGCCAACTTCTTAGCTACTGTGCCAACCGTGACCGGAGTCATAAGGCATAGTGTCGTAGAGTATTTCTACTTAAACTTACCAGTAAGAATGAAAGGGTAATTTTTGTCTTCATGTACGAGGAACGCTATCACCGACGCTAAGGCTACCACCACAGCATTCCTGGATACACCGATGAACCACAACGTTGTTTTCAATATTTTTGCTTTTCGACGACCCTTTTCGTCTGGCGCTTTCTTCTTAATTTTTATGTCTTTTAAAGTCTGAAATTTGGACTTTATTAATAACGTAGGTACCTATTTCGTAAATTATTTCGGTTAGAGCTATGAGTGGTTCGAAATAAAAACTGTTCGAAAAAAATACTAAGTTTCAAACTTTAACCATTCGAACAAAAAGACTGAGTTAATCTAGCTTTATAGCACACTTTTCTATTATTTTCCTGAAAATAACTTTATCATTCTGACATTATCTTTATCCTCGAAATTCCTCATTTAATATTTAGAAGCACTAAAAAACCGGTACTTCGATTGCAAGGAACCAAATATATTTTGTAATTATTATTATTCTGAAAGGTATTTAGAAACTGGTCATGAAATTCAAAAATTAACATTAAACTAAATTTTTTTTTATTTTCTTTACAATATAAATGTTAGGAGGACCCTTACATTTATTTTGTTGTGATACCTAACTTAAGTTGACTTAAGTTTTTTACGGGTAAAATACTCGTGCATCTAATGTGACGATGATCGTGTACGTAGACATTATAGATTACATAAGATGATAAGATATCGATTACGAGGATAGGGCTTCATATCAAACCCCTATTTTATATCAAATATTACCAAACTGTGTTACAAGATTACTGGGAGTAATCTCTGGCAGCTGTGAAAATTAGTTACAAAGTAAACTTTAGAACATAACATAGGTCGGAGTATGTCTTAAGTAAATTATGTATTAATCCCAGTCGATAGACGAATTTGGCTGTGTACGCGAGTACCTAATAGTGAGCTTGAATAAATTATGTTCAGATTCCACTTTGATTTGAGCTGCTACGATTAACTGATTGATTGATAATCTGGTCCAAAATAATACTCAGCGGTGAATTATGATAAAACTTGTGTAGTCGTAACATGGCTTTAATAGTTTCTGCGTTGTTAATACTTCGAGTTGGGAAAGTTATTGCAAAGTTATAAGGGATTTAATCAACCGTCAGTCTATGTTCCGATAAAGTTTCTCTTTTGGCCATAATAATAAAAAAGTACGTAATTTCCTTCATGATTAACAGTGATCTAAGTTTACGATTTTATTTGCACGAATTATTCTCCGTGAACACTACAATGGCTTTTAGTTAAAGTCAAATAAACTTCATTGCGGCTACAAAAGAACGGAAAAGTATTCTTTTTTGTGGCAGATGGAAAGAGCTTTGAGTCTCAAAGTGATGTTAACGGAAACTGCAAGATATTGAAAGACATCATTCCACCACTTCATTTGCAGTAAATAGGTCAATCATCACAAACAACAAATTTTATGAAATTACAGAAGATATATCTATAAAGACATATTCCAGTGTGCGTGTGTTCGTAATTCTTCTCCTCCTAAACGGCTTGATCGATTTTGATGTTTTTTTAGATACTTTATAAAATTATTAAGTTGACAGTTTCCACTGATCGTCTAGCATTCAATTAAATATACTTAACCGTGCTATTGTACATTATTTTGTTTAATAAATATTGCAACGCTGTGGCCTTGCGAAGCTATTGAAGGGAAAGTATACTCAGTATTGACAAAGGTAAATAAGTATCTGGTAACATTAAATTTGCCTTTACTACGAACTAGCCAGACGAAGCAATACAACGAGAGTTATGAAAAAATATGAGGAGACCAGTGAGACAATAAAAAGTACCAAATTATCTAGGGACAAGCAGCTAGTACTTACCTTCCTACAAATATAAATATTATAAATGTGAGTTTTTAAAGATGTTTGGATGTTTGTTACTGAATCACGTGTAAACTGTTGGACGGATTTAAATGAAAATTAGCATACAGATAGACTATGTACTGGTTTAAAACATAAGATACTTTTTATGTAATGTGTTTTTAATGAATAATAGTTCAACTTTAATGTCAGCAACTTTTTTCACGAGTGCAGTAGCTAGTGTAAAATGAAATTAATTATTCCTTGCATCAATGAAATCATATTGAAAGTGAAAACTAAAAGCATCAGTAACACGAGATTTATGCTTATGTTTTGTTTATTGTGATGTGATTGTGTCAAGCCAACAATACAGAGACAGATGTTCCTTTTGTTTCAGTGTAAAGATATCTTTATTCATAACTTCTACAAATAATAATGCAGATATAATCGAGAGAATAATAAGAACTAGCATATATACAAATGTAGGATTATCCTTCAAATGTATCTAAATATTTAAATCAGGCTTGTATTCCTCGAAGGCTTAGGCAGAGGTGTAATATTGAACACCCACATTTCACCGATGCTGATATTCAGTCCCATGTAATAGGTGACGAGCCTATTGCCATCTACCGGGCACAGCTCTAAACTGTGCTGCTACTGAGAATTTTTTGTACAGAAAAACCCTACCGTCACGTAACACTACTCGACACAGAAATTTAACCCAGAACCACACTCTCTACAGTCACGCCACACTAGGGTTTGGGTCCCGGGACGTCTCGTGTCTCGAAATCCCGGGACTTTTCGTAATTTTAGTTGTCTCGAGTCCCGGGACTTTCGGGTCGAGACTCGAGATGAGATTGTGGAAATTGTTAATATTTAGATTATTTAATTATGAACCAAATCTGTGATTATGATAATTAACAATGTTGTGATTATGACCAATGTTTAGATACTAGAATTACTAGATAATAGTAAAGTTATTAAGAATTAGTATGATTTTTAACTAAGTTCGTTTTATAACTATAAGATTTAACTGCTTAAAAGTGAATCTATGTGTGATTAAAAGAAATAAGCAAAGCAATTATTAAGACTGAAAGTAACGTTAAAGTTATTAAGAATTAATTTTCTTTCTTAAATTTTTTTCTTAAATGTCGCACGAGGCTTTGAAATTGTCGGGAATTCCCAAACCCTACGTCACACCAACATTAAAATATCAACAGCTCAATAAAATCCGTAGCTATATTAACAGATTAGTATATTCCTATATATCCACTATTCTTAGCAAACGCTGAAATATAGTAGATATGTGCCGTGACGACAATCAGACTTTGTATTTACTATGTACTATAGTTTGCCAATTAGCAGCATCGACATCGATCGCTTTCCGCTATAGGACGTGTCGTACAGCATCTTTGACTTTGGTTTAATACTCGAAACATTGCATTGAATTTATCGATGAATTTAACAAATAAATCTAGTAACTAGTTCCCAAGTAACTGAGCTCACGTAATGTCTCATAATATATGTACTAACTATGGTAAACGGTAATGAATAGGCGTTTAGAGTTAGTTTATGATTTATAGTGTTAGATATCAACGCTATCGGTTTTGGGACATTATTTCATTTTGTATAAAGTACCTAAATGTAATAATAATAAAGTAATAATTTTTCTTAATCTCCAATAATGAGAAAAACTTCAAGTAATGATACCTCAGTACACTCTAGAATGTCAGCCCCGTTTTAAATACTACTAATACGCTTATTATCACAATGATATGATTCAGTTTCAAACCAACATGAATGGGAAACATAGTTCATTTCATAGTGGACAAAAAAAACCATTATATTTTTTTTATAATCCCTAAAAGCACGTAAAGTAAGTTTGATATCAATAAGTCTAGTACTCGGTGAACTTCAAACTGACACGTAAGAGCCTTGTAAACATGTTGGCGGATGGCACAAGTGGAAACATTTAGTTAGGCGACCGTTCACAAATGTTAGCTTTAGCGTTACAAGGATGTAACAAAATATTTGTTTTCTGGCAAAAAAAGGTTAAACTTTATAAAGCCAGCAGGGCGTTGAAGGGTTTTTCTCAGTTATTTGTATGTTTGTAGTAAGTTTCTTTTGTAAACAGTAGTAGAAATGGGATGATATTATTAGATACTAATCATATTTTTAACGATTTAAAAGACCGACTTTTTAATGCCCAGATATAATATCATACTTTGTTTCTGATCGATCAGGTACTCCTAAGTAGTAACATAAGAATGGTTTTAAATCCTATATATTTTATTTTTCAACGCCCAGATAAAAGTTATCTAGCTCTTCATTTAAAATTAGAATAGGTTTTGTATATTTGACTTATCAAAGCCATAACGTATGAGATTTATCAAGCTATCCTTTTGATAAGTCCATACAAATTTAACCCGTAGACATGTACTTTATTTAGCACTTCAACAAGGCTAACACTTGCAAATAATATCGTTCAATAATGTTTCCACGCAATTCAATCCTGTGGGTTATGTAATTGGCGACTAGATAATTGTCAATAGTATCACCTGAACATTATCTAGTTGCCTTTTGGAGCCATTAGCACGTAAAGAGTTCCAACTGGATTCCCAGTACCAAGCTTTTACCTACTAATGACTTCACAATTAGGACACAATCGCCTTCGAGACCGTCCATTGTATTTGTGGCAGCACAGTAAGAGCTATATTTACCATATAAGAATGGAACAAAATCCACACACCTTCATCCCTGTGAGCACAATACAGCAGCCAAGGCTAAGCAAGAAGTCGTGCAGTCGCGTTTCCCCCACGTGCTGGAAGAAGTTCTTCCACGTGGACACGAAGGTATCTGCGCTATATCGCAGACCTAGTAGCCCTTTGACCTGTGACGACGCTATCGTCAGTGCAGCGGCAGACGTGAAGCCCGACACAACGGATAGAGATATGAAATCCACCAAGAAACCTATAACAAAATGAACATGAGTTGACATAAGCAGGAACAATCATTGCTATCCACTGCTTTTTTGACCCCTTGATACGAATATGATCTTATGACGTCTCATATATCTATATATACCAAATTCATATTCTTCTGTCGAATCGGCAAGAACTATCACACGAGAATAGTTCATGCCCTAGTTTGCCGTTAAGTTTGGGCAATAAGACTGGCCAAAGTTCGCCAGACAATGTCAAGTTTCGTCACTCATGGAAACTCTTTCCTTTCACCACGTGGATTCACTAAACAAAACGGCAAGAGCTCTTACCAAGTTGCGATATTCCAGCTACTAGTTGAACAATCCCAGCCATGAAGCATAGAAGTATGGCGAAGTCAGGGTTGGTGCCGTTAGTGTACGTAAATGTGAGGAGAGACAGTAACGCCGATGGCCCGAGGTTCACCTGAGCACATGTACCCATCACGGCGTACACAAATGGACCCATAAATGAAGCATACAGGCCATACTGAAAACAAAATGATAAAGTTCTACATCTCATAAAATAAATATTCATAAAGTAATTAATGAGAAGTGAGAATAATTTCTCTAAACGCCATTGTAATGGTTCTTAAGAAAATTAGAACTAGTTATTTGACCTGGATCCATTTTAATAGTAATTTGTATAATTAATTTCAAATTCTTTGTAGAAGGATCCTGTATACCTTAAAGTGGTACCTATCAGTGATTCTTAAAACCGGAAAAAGTGACACATCTATCATCTATACTAATATTATAAAGAGGTAAAATTTGTTTGTTTGTATGTAGGGGGTAATCTCCACAACTAGTGTTCCGAATCTGAAAATTCTATCACCGATAGATAGCTAAATTATCCCCAAGTGCTATAGGCTATAAATTATATATGTAGATCACGCGGACGAAGTCGCGGGCTGAAGCTAATCACATATATAGCGCTGAAAATGAACGACACGATAGTTGTATGATTTATCTATGATACTCTTTGTTAAATTCTTCAAAGTTAGGTACCATATCTAAGACGGAAAAAATTAACAAAGAGTTAAATACATTCTTTAGTACAAAATGAAGAATTATTATCCACACGTGTATGTTATTGGAAATTCCTTACAGCAATACATCTCTAGATTTATTTAACTCCTGGAAAATTGTGTAGCTTTATAAACATACTATAGTATAAATAGAATATTTTAATATTTTGTAATATTTAAAAGTATTTCTTCAGATTTATTTCAAATGTGACATTGATGTCTTGTCTCTATTGTTATTTTGTAATATCCCTGGTGATCTTGAAAGGAGCCATCACTGCATCGGTAGATAATCGCTTACACAAAATTGAACCCAAAATATTCTCGGAAAATGGACCCCAAAACAAAGCATTATTAGTTACTTTTATCGTTAGATTTTGTACTGTCAACGAAAAGTTTAATTTAAAATTAATTAATATTTTTCCCGAAACTAATCATCATTACTAAGTGTGATGACAAAACAATCATTTTCAAAGTATAAATATAGTATTAATCGTTATTATGTTATTGTTGGTAGGTAAAATATATACTCCAATAAACCAACAATATAACACGTTACTGGTAATCGTAAATAACGAGATAGGTACTTATTTTGCTACGAACGCTAGCGAGTAATTAATCTCTGAAATATACAGAAGATTACTTCAGGGAATTGAGTAGGCCAATGTATCCATACAAGCGGTAATAACAAAACTTGTACATTAGCTGAGATTACAAGTACACGGAATATTGCTACATATTTATACCTGAGGAGCGTCTGAGAAACTATGTAAAGTTCAGATAATGTAGACATATGTGAAGTAATATATTTATGCTTCAATAAAGATAGGCAATCGATTATAGTCTAAATTGCTTGGTTACAGGCCCATCTTGGGCTCGCCTTGTTATTTCGGATAAGCAGTAAATATTCCCTGAGTAAACTGCGAGAGGCTATTTAATTTTCAGAAAAGAAAATAGGGCAACATTAACATAATTATTTTAAACGTGGTTGGCGCAGTGGCTTAGAGATTGGCTTTCTGCGTTAGGTGTCGTAGGTTCGATTCAGGCACGGAACAAATATTTGTATGATCAACAGATAGTTGTTTCGATTCTGGTTATTTGTGCATGTGACATGTATGTTTGTAAACTGTACCCACAATACAGGAGAAATCAAAGGGAGGGGCAAAACTTAAAAAAAAATCAATAAAGACCCAAATAAAAGTAGAATATCAGAAATAAGAATAACATAATCTGTGATATCAACATACGATTTACTTTACTAATATTCCTCTCGCAATAGATGTTATATTGAAATTGTTTGCAACTAAAAGCGGTTTCAACAAAACTAGAAATAAATTCCGTTACTATGAAGACAGCTTGCTCTAAACTAGAATAAACTCTCTCCTTACGAAGCCACAGCTTGGGATTTAAATATTAATATCTAGCAGCCGCTCTCCTTGCATGTATAATTTTAAGATTTAGATTCACGTTGACACCACCTGCATAGCATATCTTAACTAAAGATGTCATAACATTCAAGACGAGACACTTTTCTGTGAATAATGATCAAAATAATTGCCTGCCAAATATTGGTTACCTACAGGTCTGGAAGCTTGTAACCTAGTGTGGGACTAGGGAATAGTACAATAATTAATGAAAACAAACAAAAGGAGACTTAATTACCTCAATTATCCTTAATTGAGCGTGAGTAGTATAAGTCCTAGTCCTATTATAAAGCTGACAAAAGAATGATGATTTTATAGTCGAGGGAAGTCTTACTAAGATGATTTTTTATCAATGAGAAAAGACATGACCTGACTTTTAGTCCAGTTAATGTCTCCATAGGTATGTTTTAAGACATTTTCGTCCTTGCCAATATCTCTTCAACACGAATGCCTACTTGTGGTTGTCTGTCGATGAATAAATGTATGTGAACGGAAGATTTGCTCAGGGCAGTAATAGTAGGTACGGAGTCTCCACTCAATGTGCTAATAGGCAGAATAACACCGAATGTGGCTAAACCTTAATTTTGGAACGGCATTACTGATTCAAGTTCGGTAAATTGAATTTTGTAGCTATCTAAGAAAACTTTTTAATTAAATCATTACCTAAACGCGTTTGAGCTTTACCGAAAGCTCTAACGGTTTAAGTGAATGTAGAAAACTGTCATATTCAATTTGTAAGCTGATGTAAGCCAGATAATCATATTACTTAATATGTATAGAATGATATAAAAATATACTTAAGGTTAATGTCTATCATCTAGACTAAGGGTTGATTTTTCAATAACTGTATAAACCTCAGATAATGTATTCCTTTGATAAGTGTTTTTCTGACAAAAACTGTTTTTATTTCAGATGAACAGCAAGATAACTTTTATCCATCCAACTTTTACATATAGAAAAATAAAATATAAAGGATTTAAAACTATTTAGGTCTAAACTTCAGGAGATATCAGATCAGAAACAAAGTATGTTCCGAATTCTGATTATTTAATGATAGGTATACTGGCAACATTTAATGAATATGATTGATCGTATTAACTAGTTGTATGTAGCTAAATACAATTCACTACAATAATATTATTGTGTACAATAAGAACACTTATCGCGTCGTTATGAAACTGTAATCACATCGATATTTTAATTCCTACTTTTAGCTAATCTAGCACACATACAATTTGTTAAACTTATAGATCGTATTCATCATCAGCCAGAAGACGTCCACTGCTGAAGGACTCCCCCAAGGGGGGATCTGCCATAATCCCCACGCTTGGCAGGCGGCTTGGGAATCGCAGTGGCTCACCGATTAGTGAGAGGACGCTGCTGCCCGTCCTCCGGTGTCTGGCCGCAGTTTTAGGACGTACCCGGGTCCGATATAGATCGAATAGATCGTATTAATAGATTTCAAATAAGAAAATAAGGTTACGATAAAGTAAAATATTCCAAAAACTTTACATAGGACCAATATGTTTAATAAAATTCTTAGATACTTTAATTTAAATTATTTAGCTATTGATAGATAGATTATTATATGTCCCAATGTGTACTACACGATACACACTACATAGAAACACTTATTTTAGAAAATGTCCGCGCTCTCTATCCATGTGATCTAGTAGAGTATCTACGAAATACAGTATACGATACTGTATCCACACTTCTGGCTTATTTTTCGTGGAATACGGTCGTGATTCTCTGACGCAGATTGTTCTACAACATGCGCTGCAGCGTCTTATTATATTCCTTTGATACAGCGACAATAATTTGGACAATAACAGTGTTATAAAAACAGCGGATGTTATCAACGAATAAATGTCTGTCATATGCATAGCATGCAGAGTACCCATGCGCAACAAAGAAATGTTTTGAATAGGTGATTGTACCGTCATGACGATGAAACGAGATAAAAGGCCGATGATGCGTGAACTAAATAAGTATTTGCCTATTTATGCTTTATATGTTATTGTTGTGTGTGTCTCCGGGTAAAAAACAAGAATGATTAATTTTCATTTTCTTCGCCATTTTAGCAATAGTCCGTCTTTATCGATTATTATCATAGGACAAGCGGTAAAAATGATTTCAACAGCCAGTGTAAATTTAAACCTGATTTATGGCCAATTATGTAGTAAGTACCCAACTGGTTAAGGATGAAATTCGCCTCATGGTTCTAATAGTCGCAACCGCGACTGCCAAGCGACGAGCGTCATGTCCTGGGTTCGATTCCCGGGCCGAGCAAAGTGTTATTGGGTCTTTCTGTATGGAAATTCTGCGTAGCACCACAGAGTCTGGAGCCCGTTAGATAGCAATCGGCTCGCCCCCTTTTCATGGGACTTAATAGTAACATCGGCGAAATATGGGTGCACAATAGTACACCTCTGTCTAACCCTTCGGGGAATTCAGGCGTGACTTTTTGTAAGGACTTATTAAGGTTATCCGAGTGATATCCAGTTTTATTTTCAGCTCAACCATTTGCATGTTTCGTGAATCACATTGATCATGGCTTTAGCGATCAGGGAAGCAGTTATTTTTTTTTTAACTAATTGTTATTAAATCAAGACGTTTTGTTTTATAATCATATTCAAAATCAAAATTGCAACGGATGTAACATAAAGAGATGTAGAACAATGGCTGAGTATGTTTATTATGACTTAATATCACGAATTATGTAAGACATAATAAAGATGAAAGACCTGCCACAATCCAACTAGGTTCCGGTTCCGAAAGAACCGGGCATTCCCGGTTCTGGGGGTTACAAAAAGAACCGATTCTCATAATATAAAGAACCGATTTTCCGGTTCTTTCTTCTTTATAAATCCGTAAAGTAAAACATAAAAGTAATATACCTCGCTGCTATAATAGCGACATTGAAACAACGAGTTCACGTAAAAATTGTCGAGTGCGAGACGAATTGTGCGTCGGACACGACAAATGCACTTCACCAATCGTCTCGGTGTATCATTGCATGTTTTACTTCGCACCGACTTCAATATTCTTCAACTACTATATTGTATAATAAAACATTTATTTTTTGCTTTTTAGTTGGTTTTGTTTTTGAGTTTTTTGAAGTCGGTTTTTATTTTTTGTTAAGAAATTTAATTATTTTACAATTTTGAGTGATGGGTATACCTAGTAAGGACGCTTCTCTTGAAAAACTTTACAAAGGTCAAATGTATGTTACCCCAAGTCGAGTGAAAACCTTAGACGGTATTGCACTTTGTGATTTAAAATCAAATAAATTACTTAGCCGACTACATGATGAAAACGCATTACGAGAAATGAAAAGATTAAGACGACTATTCTAACTAATACAGTGATAGTCGTCTTAATCTTTTCATTTCTCAGCCCAAACTCGAGGGGTTTACTAGTAGCTACTGAAAAGTTCCACTATCTATCTCGTGGCTCTATCTTTAGACCCTCTATACCAAATGTTATATACGGGACTCATCAAAATATATCGAGTGAACCCAAACTCGGAAGTTTCATTCCCTAACTCCTTACCGTTGAGGAGTACTATTACATCCATCATCAGCTCAGCATCATGAAATGATGATTTACAAACGCCAACACCTGACTTATTAAGAAAAAAGCTCAAACGCGCTATTTGTCCTACAATATTTGAGGGTATCCCTCGATTTCCCTAGGATCCCAACATCAGATCCTGACTTGGTGACAATGGGACCAACTTGGGAGCATACTCTTTCAAACAAAAAAATATTTTTTGAAATCAGTCCATAATTGACGGAATGATCGCGTAACAAACATACAAAAAAAAAAGAAAAAAAAACATACAGTGGAATTGAGAACCTCCTACTTTTTTGAAGTTGGTTAAAAATATTACTATTTAATATTCGGTCCTTACATATGAAATTGACGTTTTATAAGGAAAAAAAACAAAACGAAAAAATCTATAAAATTTTTATTTATTTATTTATTTATTAAAACACAGTCACACAAGGAACATAACACAAATTCTAGTATATAGAGGTACATTTACATTATCATGTCTTTCTGTCTCCCAAACTAGGCTAAAATTATATATTTAATGAGTCAAAGTATGTACCATTGCTATCTATGTCATTTTACCGTGCCTCGGAAAGCACGTAAAGCCTTTGGTCCTGCGCCCGATCTCTCTCCGGCCGTGTCGGATTGCCGTCCCATCGGACTGAGAGTGAAGGAATAGAGAGAGCACCTGTGTTTGCGCACACACTTGTTCTCTATAACATATCCTGCGTAGTTGGCTAGTCTCCGTTGAGATTGGCTGCCGAAATTCGGTCAGGAGGACATTATTATTTATCTATGTCATTACATAGATAGTTCATTGATTTCTTTACTGATGAAAGGGTGGGAGCGAGAATCAATAATCTACCTCATTGGAATTGATTTTTTTTTTCCTTGAAGAAACTTGTCCAAATTCCGGAAAAAGTGGTAATCTATTGAAGCAAGGTCCAGGGAGTATGGTGGGTGTCGAAGACATTCCAATCGCAACTCCTCTTATTTAGCGACCTTCTTTCGTGTAGTATGTGGTTTAGCGTTGTCCTGAAGCAGCAGTTGTTAAACAACTGCTGCTTCAGGACAACGCTAAACCTAGGCTAGCTTTTCTATGATGGTTTGCAATTGTTGATAATAAACATCTGTCGTAACTGTCTGGCCAGATCTTAGGAAGGTGTAGTAGTGACGCCAGCACTGGTCCACCAAATTCTCACCAGTACCTTTTTTTAGTCAATTTTTTTTAGGCAACCGGCCGAATCCTGCCCGGATTTGGCCGGTTGCATTCCGATTATCGTACAGGATCCATTTTTTATCACAAGTAGCGATACGATTCAAAATCCCCTCATTATTATGTCGATTGAGTAATGTGACGCAGCACTCGACGCGTGTTTGTTAGTGTGCTTCACTCAATTCATATGGTACCCATTATTAGAGCCTTTTACCCTTCCAAATTTTTCCAAACTGTTTTATCACTCACACCGAAATCTGTCGCTAACTCTGACGTGGTTTGCGAGGAATCCGCTTCCACGGTCACTTTTAATTCCTCATTATTAACTTGGGTCATCGGCCGTCCACGGAACTTGTTCTGTAGGTCAACATTTCCGGAACGAAAAACCAAAAACTTACTGTGTTTTTGCAGTAGCTGCTCAATATACATCATCAATCCTTCGAGCTGTTTCTGTAGTGCTGGTGACATGGTGGAACTCGTATTCGTAAATAACGCGAAATTTTAATATTTCCATATTGTGAACAGATCGATGTCAAAGAAAAATCAAATGAATAACTAAATACGAAACATAAATACTCGAGCTTAAATACGAAATAAATTTGAATTTGGAATTCCTGTGGCCAGTTCGACAAAGCGCCAATTTCATATGAAAGGATCTAATATAAAAGACTTACTGTTAGCAGACTGATTGTTTAAAATATTTAAATTATAGCTGTGATTATAAATTCCCTGTTTTATTTTTGATCCTGTCTAACCAAATTCTAATAAATTAGTAAAAGAACCTAAAGAATCGGGTACCCGGTTCTGTATAGGAGCTGAAATCGAAAGAACCGGTTCCTAAAATATGGCCAATTCTCGATGCCGTAATTCCAACGTTTTGTTGATATACGAGTATAAATCAAAAGACAATCCTTCCTAAAGACAAATCGTGAAAAACAAATAAAATAATTTTGCAGGTTGTTCCTAGAAACTGTAACAACTATTAGTGGTCGGATTGTTATTTACCGCCGAGGTCAATGAATAATTTAAGGCTACATGAAATATCTTTGGAAAAATTTAATATAATTTCTTCTTCTCCAATAAATTATGTAAAGTCTACCGATTTTCGTTAGACATTTTGCTCAACATCATTCTCAAGATACACGCACAAATAGTCTACCTCTATAAATCAGATCATCACTATCAAGGCCTTTGACGTACTACGTGCCCATCCATGTTGAACGATTGATGCCACTGGTGATCAAGCGTAAATTTCAACGTAACGTTAAACGTAAACGTAACTGTCAACCTAACAAGATAGATACAGTACCTGAGGTTTGAATCCTGCGAGCGAAGCGTAGGCAATAGACTGCGGTATCAAAGTGAGTGCGATGGTAACACCGGCTATTAGGTCTCCTATCCCAGTTCTCAAGTCGTATGTCTTCGCCCATTGTAGGATAGGGAAGAATCCGCCAACTATTCTCCTCGGGTTCGACACTTTCAGCATTCTCGAACTGCAATATAGTTTACACTTCACTGCACGATCATTATTGAAAAGTATGTTAGTTAATATAAAAGTAATTAATTAAATATTACAAAACTATTTTCCAGGGTACGTTTGACTGATTCAACAACGGTGACATTTGTCAAGGCAGAACCAAAAACTCAAAAATATTAGAGACTTTTTAGTATTGTGACTAGATTATCACCTTCAACCTAGTATTTAGCAAAAAACCTCAAGATCGAGACTATTACTTGTTTATAATGACTGCTGTTGCGCATAATTATGACCATTTTATAAATAAACCACGGTACTACAAAATATGACCAAAACAAAGAATCTAATCACATCAACGTTTTGAACGTTTTGAATGTGATCAAATTAAAAATCATAAACAATCAAACGATATCTTAATTTATGATTGTTTCCACGCAGACATTGAAGAGAGAGCAAAAATTGCCAGTCGTCTCAAGCAAACGATAACAGTCGACTGATGAATATAATTAATAGTTGCAACATAACTATTCATAAGTATGATCTTGAAATCCAATTGTTTACCACGATCACGACTCTGATATAAATGGTTGAGCTCAGTTGGCGAAAAACACTTTTGAAGACACTTTTTGTGACAGTAGCTTTTATCAACCCACTGCAAAGGTGTAAAGCACCTCTCATAAAGCCTGAATACCCTGAATTTAACGTAAATTAACTTGTTATTATTACGGCTACGTACCTAAGCCCACAAATGCAGTTTGGGTTGTGAGAACCTATACAATGACTTTCTACAAACAAACCTTGTCCTTCAGAATTTTAATATTAATTGAGTCATTAAGTAATTACATTCCCGAAGTGCGATAAGACCGCCCTTGTACATCTCTTTACATATATAATAATTACAGGTTTGATTGATTTATTGCTCAAGGTTAGGAAAATACGAATAGAGACTTCAACCACGACAAAACGATTAGTTGACTGAAACAACTGTAAGTACCTAAGTTCGCAAGGTTCTGAACAGAAAAA
Organism: Shargacucullia verbasci; assembly: GCA_947562105.1. Lineage (NCBI taxonomy): Eukaryota > Metazoa > Arthropoda > Insecta > Lepidoptera > Noctuidae > Shargacucullia > Shargacucullia verbasci. The sequence continues at coordinate 9,071,732 of OX387289.1, forward strand.
AATAAGAAGCAATTACAAAATATCTTTAGTATCGTGTAACTTTTAGTACAAAATGTAAGCCTTTTTGTACCCAATAGCAGATGCTGGCATAACAGTGCTTAATAGGAAAAACGTTTTTGTTCACTATTTTCATTTTCTTGTGATACGTGGCCTTGAATAAAGCTGTAATTATCTACGAAGATGTAACCATGATAGTGAGCGATTACGTTAATGGAACAATAACTGCCATTAAATGAAAGAGACAAGCAATCGGTACGTATTGGATCACAAGTTCAACTGGGCGATCGAATTTCTGTCTCTGTATACTTTTCATGAAGTTTTGCTCCACTGATAGTAAAGTACATAGAATTTTGAGATATTAATAAATTAGTTTCAAACTGCTATCAGAATAACAGTGAATACCTCAACACGCACATTGTCATTAACAACATACATACGAGTACCTACGCTTGTAGGACTTGTAAATAAAATATAATTGTATACATATACCTAATAAAATGAATACAATCACAATACAAGGCGCATTTAATGAACAAAAACACTTCCGCATACTATTTATAACAAAATCAATTTATCAATAAAGTTATATAGTTATTTTTAATGCGTTAACTAGGAAACAATTATTCTTTATGAGTAAATATTATTTTTATATTGCTGCTATAGAAACGTAACAAACAAATGTAAGAGTTAGTCAAATAGTGTTCCTGCAATCATATTTAAAATCGTGTTCTTTACAAAACAATTGAAAACTTATCCTATTGTAAAAGTAAGCTTCGTAGCAAACGAATAACGTTGTATTGTTGTAGTCACTTATGAGTAGAAGATAACTTGAATATCTTTTGTATATACATATATCGTCTATGTGTAGTTCGCCAACCCGAAGCGGGACAGCGGGAGGTCTGAGGTCTAACTCTTCTCATTCTGAGAAGAGCGCTAAGCCCAGGAGTGGGACAGTAATGGCTGAATGTATGTTTTATTTTTTATTGTCTTCTAAATTTACTAGGTATACTAGTAAATTTAGAATAAAATAAAAGTAAAAGTAAAAAAAAAACTTTTAGGTCTGTCTGAAAACGTATAACTTAAAAACCAGTGCACCGATTTTAATAAGACTTTCGTTGTAGCGCTATTTTGTTTTTTTAAACCACAATGGTGGCAAAAACGTATACCTACAGCTCGCCTGATGGTAAGAGGGTTTTAGCTCTTGTAATAAAAACGTATGTGTCATCACTCTATCACTCATAGGATTTTAATAAGTTTCAGAAATCCACGCGGACAAATTCGCGGTTATAGCTGATTAATAATAATAGTCGTAAATATTTTAGGTATGTACTCAAAGTACTAATATTGAGAAAATAATTTGATTAATAGTAATTTATCTCATTTTTTTGCACACCAACTAGTATAATATAATTTATCGTTAGCTCAATCTTTTATTAGGCAAATATTATAATTATATTCTTGTTTATAGGCAATTTAGTCACATCCAGTGGAATACCGCAGCTGCAGCCACAATAAAACTTCGATTATATCTCGTTTAGATTCTAATTTAATACGAGTTCATGACAGCAAAAAGTGAATGTCCCGTTGTTGTTGAAAATGTACAATAAAAAGACTAAGAAACAATAAAAATAAAGCTTACCTTAAAATACGCATGATTTTAAAATTATTTATCTTCTACAACAAATAACTCCTTAAATTCATCCGATTTAGTTGTTGGGAAAAAACTGTTGACAAAATACGATTAGATCAGTTCCTCATTTTTCTTTTTCCTTATTTTTTTTTATTACTGTCTTTATATTATTACCTTAACTTTTTTTATTACTATCTTTGTAATTACTTAGAACAGTTTGACTCTCTTACAATGTTTGGCCTGAGCAGATAGCAAATTACTGTCGACTTTAAACGTTATTCATTAACCAAGATGTTTATCTTGAAAATGCCAAGAAAAAAAACACGTTTTCATTTATGGCTATGTCATAATTTTTGACTCACCGCCTTATTTATATCGTAAACAACACCATTACTTAGCAAATTTATACATTACAGAACTCCGTAAAAATGTACGATTTCGATTTTGATAAAAATACTTAATCTAATTTCAAATATCACAGCTTCAGATTTTAAAAAATCATGTCAACAAAGTTTTCCCGCATTTTTATCGGGTACCGCGCATGCGTCGCAAACTTTTTAACCTGCGCATTCGACAGCGACGTTATACAAACTGCCACGGACAGACTGACAACAATCTCGCAATCAGTTAATTTCCTTGTCACGGTTTGTGATTCCATTTACCAAAGTGACAAATTAAAGCACTCGCCGTAACGAGATTAATCACCAATGAAGTGCTGAAATAATGTAATTACAGTTATTAACTATAGACATTGATCATTATTTTACTTGAAGGGTTACATAGTTTAGCACGGGCTTTAGGTAGGTACTAAATCTTTAATAACTAGTCTGCCCCATTACCAATAGGGTGCATGGAAAGACCCTTCGAAAGTGACTATTTCGAAGTGAGTGCGGTGACCCTTGTTCGATCCTGCAACAAATCTTTCTAACTGACTTATATTATAATCTTGCCACACGGCATTCCTGTCAGTTTTAGTGTGAAGGACTTTAAATAAGAAGTAAGTAAATAATTATTATAGTCATATTTTTGATGGTTATAGGCTAGTAGCATTAAAGTAGATTTAACTGTAGGTATTCACTCAATGAGACTTCTTACTCTACCACCCCGTTTGTGCGTATATCATATATCTGTGTTATATACGCAGACTTAGTACCTACCACGAAAAAACCAGATACAGTCTTTTAAGTGCTTTCCATCTACTTATTACATTTATTGGCTGATATAAATACATCAAGATGTTTCAAATTCCAAAGACCATAAATCAGTGACAAGAACTAGGTAGGTACATAATACAAATTAAAAACTTAATAACAAAAAACAAATCACTACCTATTTAGAATCATATAACTATTTTTAGAATAGGAAATTGTTACTAAATAAGTACAAAATTAAATGAATCTAGTCAATTCAATAAGGCACGATCGCTAGACGAATTCGTGTGGTTGTATTGCAATTAATTTGTTTCGAGGTCTAATAACTTATGAAACATTTTGTAGTTTCAAATTAGGTTCGAGTAAGGTTTTCTTCGTCGTACACTTAATTCTTTACTGATTAATGATTATTATATAGTGGCGTAGCTTGCCCTAGACGGGCCCTGTATCGATTGTTGGGGGGGGGGGGGGGGCACTAGGCACCGACTACAAAATTTTCTACTACTATATTGTGTAATAAAACAACAAACTTTTTGCTTTTTAGTTAGTTTTGTTTTTGAGTGTTTTGAAGTCGGTTTTTTTTTTCCGGGAAATTTATCGTACGGCCTAAGAGTTTGAGTGAAATTGTGGATAACATATATACATATAGCATATGGATAGCTACGCCCCTGTTACTGTATTAATGATCCCAGAATCCATAATTAACCTAGCTACCTATAATATATGTGCCAAATGCACAAAATACACTTAAGAATTACAGGTCCCTGAAAGACTTCTATATAACATAACATATAGCATCATACATTTCCCTAAATATACTATTCACAGATGTATTTATTGAGTTCCATGTCTACAATTCAAAAATAAATCCTGAATTGTTGTACACTTTGTGCCCTAGATCTAGAAGTGTCTGATACTCTCTGCCTTTTTGGTCTTGGCCTTTTTGGCGAGCACAAGCTCGTAAGCGCGACCGCTGAGCGCGAGGTCACCGATTAGTTGATAGTTACTGTGAGGTCCTGACTTCGATTCCCGGGTCGGACCAAATATTATTGGGTCTTTTTGTATTGAAATTCTCAGTAGCACTACGGAGTCTGGAACTATGTACGGCAGATGGCAATAAGCTCGCCTATTACATGGGACTTAATAATAAATAAATCAGCGAAATGTGGGCGTAGGTACCTCTGCCTAAACCTTAGGGGAATAAAAGCGTAATGCTATGTTATGTTTTGCTACTAAACTAAATCTTGAACTTAACACTTGAATGTAGTAAAGGCATAATATTATTATAATAATATTTATAAGATTTTTCTTATAGCAACCGGTGCAGCACAATATTTTCATTAAGGTTTTCTTTGTAACTGATAAGTTTTACTAATTAGACTTATATTATTTTCTATTCGTTACACGTGAGCATGAATTTACATTTCTATATATAGTTATCTATCTCGTAATACCTTATATTACCGCGGTAACCGGGGAATCACGCTTAAAACTTACGAGACTAGTCATGGCCAACTTCATACTTGCACAATTATATCTATAGCACTAATCATTACGTCTTCACTTTAAGAATGGTATTTTATTTATGATTATAAATAATTATATTTCTTGGTTTTCCAACAAGGTTACTTTTTTGTAATACAGAAGTGTGATAGCGCGAAAAACCCATTTGAAAATCATTCATATAAATAGTAAACTAAGTAAATAATAATAATATTATTCTTTGAATTATTGGAAGTAATAAGGATATAAGATTTTATTTCTATGAAATAAAAAATGGTCCATACTGTTTCTAGACCGAAAGGTCTCAGGAATTAAACAATAGCTATAAATAAGGGTTAATTAAATTTAACCGAGACAGGTTTATCTCAGTTAAAGGCTAAATAAACAGGCAAAATATTTTACTTTTTTAATTAAAAAATAAATACAAGTTACTCCACAGCTTACACGCACGTCAGAATAATATGTTTTTTTATTTGATACAATAAAAAACGACTACTTACATCACTAGTTATATTACGTAGCTGTCTCAATCAAATAAACAAATTCTTTATAATGTTTGATGTTTTGCTTTATTTAAGATAGCACAAAAATATTAGGGTATATACGTGTTTTTTTTTTTTTTTTTTAATAAATTCCTTGAACATAATTGTGTTTCTTATATTGATCTTTGATCGACGCTAGCAGCTAAGAATTAAAGGTTCAACAGCTTTTTGTACAAAACTTAGCAGATTATGATGCTTGGTATGCTATTGTTTTTTATCGATTCTCATCAACACACTGTCGGAACTTTTGTAAATAGCAAATGTTCAAATGGCTTGATGTTCGGCAAAAAGTTCTTGGAAAAAAACTAATATAGGTTACCTTCTCAGATAACTTTATTGAGAAAAACAAGTGTAGGTAATATATTATATTCGATGCCACGGTTGGCGCAGTGATTGAGCGATTGACTGTTGCGCTAATTGTATCGGGTTCAATTCCCGCACGGAACAAATATGTGAATTTAGGCCAGTTACTTCACACCGTGTGCAAGCGGTGTTATATATAGGTTTAGACACTCATCTACAGCCAGCCACGCAAACCATAATCCCACTGATGGAATAATCAATAGGTAAGCCAAAACTTAGTTATTCCCCCTCAAAGGGATGAAGCCTATACGTAAAGGAGAAAATTGACTCAACTCCCGAACAATCTGTGCGTGCACAACTAAGTTAAAGTTACTTTGCTTACAGGAATACATCGCATTTATAACATAGAGATATGTATTGCAGAATCTTTTGAACGTAGTAACACCGTTTGTCTATCAATAATACCTACCTACCATTCAATCATGACTAATCATGGTATGAACATTGACTAAACAAATACATCACGTCAAAACAGTATTTCGTTTCAAATAATTGTACCTATAGATACCTACCTACTATATTATCATTTATTTTATTATTTTTTCATTTATACCTTAGGTTCCTTAAATTAGGGTTGAGCCACACGATGACTGTTGCATGCGCCTTGTTTGTAAAGACGGAACTGCTCATTGTGTTTTTATTTTCTACAATATTTAAATATCAGGTTCTACGTTCCATAAGTACCAAGGTACATATTTAATTATACAATACAACTAAAAATACAATAAAATAAAATAAACATCGGATTTAACAGACATGTTTTTTTTTTCAACTGTTTTCTTCTGTAATAACTTTTCCCATAGGTAAATGAAAAACAACGTAACGTAGGTACTCGTATTTTCCGATCACTCCACAAGTTGTCAAGTTTGCGATTATTACATTAGCACCTAAAACAGAGTTTTATATATATCTTCGTAATATGCTAACTTAGGTAGTTACGGCAAATTATATATAGCTTATCAATTTAATTTGTCCAGCGTGACGATGATGTGTAAAACCTCTCTCTCTCTCTCTCTCTCAGTCAACGCTAGGATCAATAGAGTCGGTTAGGAATTGCCATTGTTTTTGACTCGTAAAAAAACCTTTAGGCATGTCTCCAAAGAAAACAAAAAGTAGAACAGAATAATCTTTATTGTACAATACATATATTAAAGCAGGTAGGTACCTAATGTTAGCAATTCTCTCGCCCCGAAGCTCCTTCATCCTCCTACCAGCCTAGGAAAGGCTAAAAAGATATTATAGATTAACTTATCGTCACAGTCTTGCAGTCGTCGCATCCATAGGGGTTAACTAAATTGACGTTTGTAAATGCTGCATATAGGGTGCTTATCCTATATTTGGCTAGGCCTATATTGAAATGAAATGAAATGAAATTATTTATTTTGCAATTAGGATTTTTCAATCACTTTTACACGTCTTTTTTAAACTAGATGGCGTCGGCATTTCCTATGACTATCCCTGAGAAGAAAAGCCGAAACAAACTCAGGGGTCAAAGTCTATTTTAAAGTCCAGACAGATTGTAATGATGTAAGGGTTTATGTGAGACAAATATAGGGTGGAATAGCCTTTTGAAGAAAATGCCATAACTATTTGAGCTAACCTGTCGCAACAGAGTGCAAGCATGCATCAGTTATCGTGAGAATTAATGAAATTAAGAGCGTTCAGCCTAGATCTCACTCACATTTACGTATAGCGGTTATATATAAGAAATAATTTCAATTTAAACGACATTACAATATCAAAATAATGAAGTAAATAATATAATAATTAATGGCAAAAATTGTATATAAAAAAAAGGAAAGGCTAAAGAGCGGTTCAATCCCAAGCGTTTTTCTCATCTAAATAGTCCGAAATTTTATAGTTTCCTTTTTTGGCTAGCTAATAGGTAGTTTACTATAGGGTTGCCAACCGTCCTGTTTTCCCAGGACATGTCCTGCTTTTTGTAGTATCCTGGGTTGTCCTGGATAGTTATTAAGTATTGTCCTGGGTTTTTTAAAGAATCCTCGTAAGGTCATGTGTTTTATTATTCGGGGTCCACTACTACATCGAAGCTTACGTTTAATCACCAGCGTTACTTTATAATTTAATCCTTCATTTCATTTCTTATATTATAAAGGTAATTTAATTGAAGATAATTACATAAAACATTGTAATTGCTATTCATTGAGTTTCATTGAAACTGTTTTCTTATACAGCGTCCTGTTTTTAAACCGAAATGTCCTGGCATTTCCACATTCAAATCCTGGTTTTCAGAATTTGAGGATGGCAACCCTACTTTACTACAAATAGCAACTATTAACAGACTATTTGTATCGGTACGTGGATGTGTCGGGAAGCTTCTAAAAATAAATAATCAATAATAAACAAATATTATACATAATAATATTTATTTCGAATAAAGATATTTTAGTTACTTAATAAATATACATATTATTGGCTGTATATCATTGATGATCACTGCCTATCAAAACGTAGATGCGTCAGACACCAGAGGTAACAAAAAAGCTGGTAGTAAGTTGTGATTCTCAGTTTATAAAATGTACTCTGTGGCTGTGATTAAAAATAGATATTGACAATAATTTGTGAAAGGAAGAAAAATAATTTTGGCTAGAGTCGAAAGGAGTGTGCGTAGAAATGTTGTTCATCGTGAATGAGGTCTCATGAAGATTAGAGCATCGATGGCGAGAAACAATCAACTTGTAATTTGAAAAACAAGTTAGTTTGAAAGAAATTAAATATTTTGTGAGTCCTGTCAAATGTAATATGTCGTGTGTAATGAATTTCATAATCCATCCCATTAATATCATACTGTTAGGCGTGCGTCTGTATGTGTGAACTTTTAGAACAATTGACATCAAGGTATTGTAGTGTACCTAACACAATATCAGGAAACTATCATCTGCCAACACAACTGGACAGTCGAATCGAACATATAGTACCTACTAATACCTAGATGAAATGTCCTTTACGTTTTACTGTACGTTTCATTTTTTTGAAAGAGAGTGCCACTCTCTTTCAACAATGATAGAAATGCCAAACCGACTATGTGTATTGCACGCTCGTATAGATGGTTTGCACTGGGCTCTCTAGTAGGTACCGAATTTAAGAACAGACAATATTGAAGGGCGCATTTGATTGTAGGCAAAATTTGAACTGCAATTCTGACGGCCCGGTGACGCGTCCGGATCGCGCCTATCATCTATCGGATGTTTCAATGTGGTTCAACGATGAATGCATATTGTATAGTATATTAGGTACAATACAACTTTGATTACCTACTATTTGTATACCTAGATGACTGCAAAATATTTTTAAGGTGAAGCTCAAATGTGAACTGTTAGCATCTACAGGGAGCTTATCTAGGGGAGAATAAGTAGTTATCCCACCCTGGACCAGACACGACCGGCCTGGTTAATTTCCTACTGTTATATTTATGAAGTCAATTTTGCAGATGAAGTCAATTTTATGGATATGATGTTTTTGCCTACAGAAAACTCTAAATTCAACGGGTTTCTAAACCAAAAGTAGGTTACGCCGCTGAGGATCTCAGTTATCCCCAAACAGACAAACACAACCATCATGATTTCCAGATCGCCATGGGAATATTACATATAAGAGTATTTGTGTCACGCAACCCACAAATAGTTATCATCGAATGGCTGCAAAAAAAGGGTCCCCGTAAACCTGACCGGACCCGATCGTTTATAAGATACAGAAATTCCCCACAAATGGATTTTAACCTCTGTTATTCTTTCCGGCTTAATCTAAAATGCGTTTTCTCTTATTTGCAGTTTTCTTATTTCCCCAGCGCTGAAGCAAGAGCTGAATGAGAGAAAAGTCAGACCGCATCGCCGCTCAGAATCCGCAATGAGGTGAACAATGGATCATCCGGATATTGCCTGTCAACCGAGCTACCTACACGCGCAGCGCTAAACGATACTAGGTCGACCGCTGGACCGAGGTAAAATGTTTCCATAAAACATGAAGCTAATACAAAGAGTTGTTTGATATGTATTCACGGCCCTCTTTTAAAATAATAGGATAGCGTTTTATATAGGACTGTATTATAAAATCTTTCAAGAGTACCTATTGAGAAAAGTTCTTAACATTTTGGATTGGTTTATCCAAGCATACGTGGTACCTTGTCAAATACCTTAACAAATATTTCGCTTCTTTCAAAGCAAAAGCATGTGCGCTAGCTAGAAAATATTTTATTTATGTATCGGTATAGAGATGTTATAAAGGTTGACAAAAATAAATGATCCACAAAGCGTTGAGGACAATGCTAGAGAGAAGGGTCACCCAAAACGCGTGAAGAATTCTCAATGAACGAGGTCGAATATTTATCATCCGTTCAGCTATCAGCGATTAGATTGGTGCGCACAAATACGTGCTTACTCTATAAATGTAGATATAGCGAAATTATTTCGCTGACCGGGTTCGCACACTAGACTTTAGTTTATACGAATACCTACAAATGCACTGTGATCGAATCCATAACGGATTTGTTATGGTTAGAAGTCACCACTTTGAGGATGTTAACTAATTTTGAGGTAATGATAATGATCAAATCGTGAAACTCTCGTGCCCCGGAAAGCACGTTAAACATCAAAATGTTCCGGGACAAATCCCGGGTGTCATACGAATACCTATGATAGTCGTTACGGGTGTCAGCAGGCCAAAAAGTTTGACAATCATTCTATCCTTAGAGTACCAGTGTCTTCCAGTAATTGGGTGGCGTAGGTCAGAAGGTCGCTTTTCAGGGTCGCTTTTCAGCCGCAACCGGTAAGACTGAAAGAGGACCCTAATGTAGTTGAGAAAAGGCTACGCAAATGATGATCGTGTCACTTTTATCGTGGTTCGACAAACACAAGGTTCAGAACGTGTTATAGTTTTTTGTTTTCTTAAACACGCATACGCATAGATACTGAAGCCCTAGTGTAAGTTTCTTTTGACAAATTCGATTTAACGCATCGAACGCGTTCAAAGCTCCAATTGGTGGAAAGCACGAAACGGACCAATCGGAGCGCTGAACGCGTTCGCGTGAATTTACACCTCTGGTCAAATATCAAGAAATCCATGACCACAACTTTTCTTTGTGATCATTTTAAGTTATTCAAATCAGTAGAACTAGCTGTTTTTACAAGCGCCATAACAGCAATATCGCTATGTGAATTATTTAAGGATCACAATGCGTTGTGGATGGGTTTTTCAGTGAAATCAGATAAGTACCTACACTCGGTAGGTAAATAATAAGAGTAAGTAGAGAAGGATAGGAATACGTTAGGATATTGGTAAGAATTAGTATTGAATAAACGTAGTAGTTACTAAACTTGGACCTACCTACCTGTCTTAACCAATTACACAAAAAAAGGAAGGAAGGTAAGGTCAGAAGATACTTACAGTTAAATCAATTCGTTTCCTTATAGATTTTCTAAAACTAGTTTTATTTTATTTTTCAAATATAAACAGTAGACTTCTCAAATTGTTATCTAGGCATATTTATAAATACTGATTAAATTCTTACTTGGTCAAGGGACATCATAAATTACACGTTTAGCCGTAACCATAAAATGATAAAAGGTAATCCCAATAATAATGACTAGGGAAACAAAACAAGGTCGTAACAGTGACCGCGAAATGAATAATGCAATTTACACGCAAAGTAAAAAGTCATCGACGCTCGACAGGTACGTATTTAATCAAGCGAGAGTCGTACCAAAATGGTGAACAACACATTTTACGCGTACCATGGTTAGGTTTTTCTTTTTTTTCAAAGAGTTCATATAAAAGTAGTTCAACTATGTCCATTAATTAAATAATATAATCGATATTTTCCATCAAATTCTCCCCATGTTCATATTGCGGTACTTGTTTAGTAAAACTTGAGTTTTTATTAGTTTTAAAACAGACATCAGTAGGTACTGAAATAATTTTAATTAACAAAAAATGTACGTACATACTTCTGACTTAAATCTAATTTATTCTTACAACTTTAATAATCACAGTTAGTCAAGGCACTATATTTTGGTGTTCATATCTTTACAAAAATGGTCCCCATCCGATGTACATTTGGCACAGGTTGTGAATACTGGACGCTTCCACTATCAGGTGTTCCACTTGACCTTCAGGTGACAAGGACAGCGATAGCTGCTTATTCTTTGTTCTCACCTTGAAAGTAAAGGAAAAAAAATAAAACATTCGCTCAACACGGGTTTAAAAAAGGAAACAATGCAGTATTTTTGTATGTTATGTCAGATACATTTAGAATATGATTGTTATAGCTTTGTTATACTGTATGACAATAAATTATTTTATATTCACGACACTTCACGGAGTTAAATACGGGATACGTTCCGAACCATGCAAATATCTCGACTTTAATTATGCCTCGTGCTTTTGTTACGCTTGCAATTGGCACACAATAAAAATTTGACAGTTGTCCCTTGAAGTTGGCATTGACCTTCGCCCCAGTTAGGAAACTGCTCTGCGTGTCGCAACTTCTTATTAAAGGCAAGTTAGCGCCATTATGAACTTTAGATCCAGCCCATTATAGTCCCATTGCTGGGGTCCAGACGATAGCCCGGGTTAGCAAACTACACACACGATCGAGAACTTTATGAAGGCCTGAGGCCCTAGTGTAAGTTTCATTCGACAAACTCGCTATACTACATCGAACGCGTTCGGCGCTCCGATTGCTCCGTTTCGTGCTCTCCACCAATCGGAGCGCCGAACGCGTTCGATGTAGTAAATCGAATTTGTCGAAAGAAACTTACACTAGAGCCTCTGTTAGATGTGTAGTCTTACGATATTTTCCTTCGCCGTAAACAAAAGTTATAAGAAATTTTGAATTATAATAACACATATCGTCTCGCTAATCTTTCCTTTACGAAATGTGTAATTTATATACCCTTAATAACGACTGATCCCGGTTGGAATATTTCATAGTCAAATTCTCACCATTCCATTAAGCCGTTGCTTGATATGCAACAGGTGCTGCAAGGCCTGTTCGTTGGTCCTCTCCCCGCAGTCGATGGGTCTCACGCGGCCCCACGACACTAAGGGGTCGTACACGAACGGCTCGATCACCGACATTAGCGCTGCGGTTTGAGCACGGAGAGCTCGCATCACGGCCTCGCAACTTTTTCTAAACAATTTAAAAGTAATGTATAGAAATATTTTTTTGTCGATGGCAACGCATTATAAGAAATTAGTACATAATGGGCGAAGTAACATATTCACACTTACTAATGGATCAAGCTTTACAAAAAGCAGACGTATAGGTAAAGTAGAAATATATGATTGTCGTATTTTCAAATGAACAGCTAGATAACTTTTTATGCCCATAATAAAAAAGAAAAATATCCGTGCATTGAAAAATCGAGTTGAATTGATTATAATATTATAAAATAAATTATCATATATTGTATATCATATATTTTGCGTTTTTAGCAAAGAACTCGATATATATCGTTATACTCGTTATATGTATTCAAATAAATATCTTCATCAGGTATTCAATCTACTAGGGAATTCTTGGTAAAATTAAAATTCTATTTTATTTACTTCCGTAAATACTGCAGTAAATAATGTAGCTATTAGCGCTATCTCATGAGAACGACATAATTATATGACTGTATTGTATGTATTTATAGTGCCGACAATTTTTAGACGCAATGACTGAGACCGCTTATATAAAAACTTAACTATTATTATTATAATTTACTCAGTGATGTCATAGCTACTACGAAAATGTAAACTCTACCCTATGAAATTGTTGTTGAAAAACCGTGCCAAAATAGAAAAACCATTTCATGTAAACATTATGTATATAAAACGCCTCTAAGGCGTCGTCTTTATTGAACTGATATTAAAATGTCTGTTTGCTGACTCAAACGATATGTTGTCACCGTTTTTGTGGTAATTTCGAATCCATAGCAACCTACATGTTATGTATATATAGGACGGAAGGGCGATCCGATTCCTCAATAGCGTCGCTCTCGTGGCATAAACAATTGAAGTCCACATTTACCGCGTCACCGTTCATTTTTTCCAACGATACACTCTTGCCTAACCCTGGTTATATTAGAAATATCTCCTCACCTAAACATTCCCTCGTGTTTGAGCGGTCCCATCGCTGCTTCCATGTTATGCGTGAGACGAAAAGGCACTCGCTCTGGCCACTCAAATGCTTCTCCCTTGTTGAACAAGCAGTTGAAGTCCACATGCACTGTGTCACCGTTCGTCGAGTCGAATGAAATGTTCTCGCCGTGTCTATCACCTAGACCTGATATGGTGTAAAACAATTGAAAACCAAATTATGGGTATGAAGCGACCACAGAGAATAAAAGTATTTACACGATTCATCAACCAAAAATGTGAACTCCATTCCACAATAAATGATCTACCCTCTTACATATGATATTTAGGTACTGTTATTTATGTCTATGTCATTACTTTTCATTATTTTATAGTGCTGTGAATACTACGATCTAGAAACTTACCTAAAATATATCCAACCATTGACATAACAGCAGTTGTCCTGATGTAAGCAGATCTTGCTTGATACCTGTTGGACAAAATCTTCTTTCAAACCACTGGATATCATCACGATTATAATTGCCTACATCTTGTATCTAAAATTTGTCAATTTCTTTATCAAGAGAATCCTGGATAAGGAATAATTAGCGGCAGAAATCAAATCTCTAATATTTATTACCATCCATAAGGATCGGAAAACACACGTCGGAACCACTCCTGGAAGACGGGCGGATGACGAGGCAGTAGTTGATCTTCGTAGATACGTCTTTTCTTCTCTACAGGGTCTTTGCTTGAGCACATCATCTCTTTCAACTCACGATTGCTAGTGTGAATACCTGTGACAATAAGATTATTTTAATTTAAAAAAAAATCTTTTCATAAGAATCGGTAGATCTATACAACTTCGTAACAAGAGAAAAACAATATCGCAATATTGTGATTTCAATTCTCAAAGCAATTGCATTGAGAATAACCTTTGTTAATCCTTTCATGTACAATGTTAATAAAAACATCGTGATGGTTCCCCGACCTATCAAAGAAACCATACATCGTCTTCTTGAATTCTCGTAACTCTTGTATCTAATATTTAAGTGTCCATCCCCTCTACCATAACATCATTTTTAAGAAATATAAAGCTCTAGTTGAAACCCGTTTTTATTAATTCATTAAGACACGTGGCGCCCGACAACAACATACAATAAATTTGCATCACTTGAGGGGTCAAAACACACTATGGGGTTTCTCCTGTATCGTGAGTAGAGTTACTTAGACCTCACATGTACACACACCCCAGAAAAAATGCAAGTAGGCCATATAAATATGTATTTATGCGGAAATCAAATCAAACTATCACAATTACTAACCTTTCTGCTTATAAATATGCATCAGTATCGGCCTAAGCCCCACGAGATTGGGCACCCACTCTATCAGGCCGCACTCTTCATTCAAAGGCAGCACACTGTAAGTCCGTATGTACAGACGTCTGCGCCGAGTCTCAGGCGCGTCTTGCAGGAATCTGTTCACGACGCCATTGAACTCCATTAGACGGTAGTCTTTGCGGAGATCGTCACGGGGCTTTAGCATTATTATGTAAGATTTGCCGTCAGAACCTAAAACCAAATCGGTTAAAATAAATAGTGACATATATGTGCACACTTGTACCAAAATTAAGCGACGTCTTTGAGTATGTAGACATTGCCTATTATAATACATGCAATGGCTTAATTTATAAAATAGCAACCAAGTACATTAAACCCCCTAAAAATTGTGCTCGCGTGTATACTCAGAACGTGGCCACTCTGAGCAATAAAGTATTTCAAGAAATGGGAAAAGGTATCCTTTTTTGATTAACGAGATAAATATTTCTATTACTTAAAATTTTAAATTGAAACATTACCTTTCAATGTGACTTTTCTAGGTTTCTGCAAGGAAGGGAGTATACTGATATGTTCTTCAATCCCTGCGATGTACACTGGCGGCTCAGTGGGTATATTGAAGTCTATCCGCTCTTGTCGCGCCGCTTTAGATGGCAACACAATCTTACAGAACTCTTGGAACGGCATCATTATGTGACTGAAATTATCGCTAGCAAGGAGACGCGGCAAGGATCTGACGAGAGTGGATACTGTCGTAGTCTGAAAAAATACAGGATTGTACACCTCTTGTAATTAGGTCGAGTCAACTAAACAATTAATCTAATCTAGCTTTTACATTTAATACTGTGGGCAAACATTTTAATAAGTATTATCAAGAGCGTGCTCCGGGGGGCAAGTGACGCCACGCCTAGCTACCCTTGAAATTCCTGATTTGTTCTCTTAGACCTAGATAAAAGGCCGGGTAGTCTCATGGATGCAATATCATTTTTCCATACAAAGTTTTGAAAGATGACTTTTGTCACACATTCGAACCTGATCTATATTACTACTGTAATGAATGACATAAGTGACATGATGGCATGGCATAGGTCTGAAAGACACAAAAAAAGTCTTCCATATATGTCTCTGACATTAATGAGATGGGAAAGGAGAATTTGTCCTACTTTTGGATAACATCTGGCAACCTTAGATGGGACACATGAGAAAATCATTAAATTTAAACCCTGCCTTGAACAAAATACAAATTCTAACATTCGATTTGAGTTGGACCAAAAAGGTTAGATTTGAAAGGAACACATTTTAACGAATATTGCGTAGTAGCAAGTAAATATGGATATCTTTATTTGTAGTTTCATTTGACACTATCATGGTAAATAGTCTGGTCTTACCAACTTATTTGAATATCGTCATAAATCAACATTATGAGATTCTTGTTAACATATTTAGATCCTTAAGCAAATACCATTAATTCTTACGTGTACAGTATTAGGTATAATGACTCAATAACCAATATTAGATATACTATATAGTTAATTTGCCAGATAGATCACTTCTCGCTAAGCGAGTTGAGTGAAATCGCTAATAAGCTCTTAAATTGTAAAAAAATCCGCAAATTACATTATACAACTTACAATACTTCTCCGAGCTATTAGCTTATTTCACAGTTCGATCAATTTCCCAGCGAATCAAATCCGAAAAACACATATCGGTTCAACGACTATAACATACGATGTAAAGGCACTGTTTTCACTTACCGAAGAACTCCCAGCTATAGGTTTATTACACAGCTCAATCAACTTCTCAGCGAGTTGTGTGAAGTCACTGATGAGCTTCAGCATCCGCGGCTCCTTCAGCCTCGGGTCCGCGAAAACGTCGGCACAACGCTTGATGCGCTGGGCGTAGCCTGACTTGATCACGGACATCATCATCCAAAGAGTGTGTTGGGGGTACGCCAATATTAGTTTTACTATTATGGCTTTTAGCTGGAGGTATACCTGAAAGTTTGAGATTTTATTGATTGAGTGTAGCGAATCCCATAGGAAAAAGTTGCCTGAATTAAGAAGTTAATGATTTAAGAGAAATTACCTCTTTCACAGGATGACATATCCTCGATACAATCTGCGAGAAGGCTGTTAAGTACAGATACAAAGGCAATCTTTCGGAGTAGGTCTTGATGATCTCCGTCATTTGTGCTAGAACTGAGTGTGCAGATGTATCTGTTGATGTCACTTCTACATCCAACCTGAAATAATATCGGTAATGTTAATTATACAGTATAATATTGTAATATCAAAAGAGCTTGGAAAGTACATTGTAAATCTATATCAAAAAATTGCCTGCGCTACAAACTACATTCGGCGTGCCTCATATATCAAAAAGGTCAAGTTAAAGACCATTAAAGTCCTGAGCACCTAAGGATTGCAGCTTAACTGTCCAACTGATCCGGTAAGACATGACCTAGGTTGAAGAATCGACACGCAATAGTGACATCGGTATAACGTAGGGTTGCCAATCATCCTGTTTTCCCAGGACATGTCCTAATTTTTGGAGTGTCCTGTGGTGTCCTGGATAGTTATTAAGTAGCGTCCTGGGTTTTTTAAAGAGTCCTCGTATCTCGTCGTCTTGTGTTTTATTATTCGCGTTATTTTATAATTTAATCCTTCATTTCATTTCTTATATTATATAATTTAATTGGAGATAAATTCATAAACAATTATAAATGCTAGTCATTGAATTTCATTGACACTGTTCTGTTATACTTTTTTCATACTGCGTCCTGTTTTTAAAACTGAAATGTCCTGGCATTTTCTCATTCAAATCCTGTTTTTCAAAATTTGGGGATAAAACGCATCTATTGATTCAAAAACCTCTCATAAAAATACTTGTAGAATAAAATGTACATATATCGATCTCTTGTCTGGATATTATATCAAAATACAATTTGTCGCGTACATTTTCACTGTTTCCATCAGTCGGAACTGTAGATGGCCAGATAGGCTATTATAGCTGTATACTTGCCATATAGATAGCATTCGAGGCATGCTCTGGTACAGATACTTGTGTCCGTACTGCAGCGCCTTGCCGTAGCTGTTGAGTGCGTACAGGCGTCGCGACCACATCGTACCGGTGCTGGTTCCCTCGCTACTGCTGACTTTCTCATAATATGCGCCCAGGCATACCTGCGCATGACAGAATCGTGGATTACCCCCAAACGGCAAACTCAATAGGAACAGGAAGCTGGTTCCTTGCAACGTATGGAAACACACGCACAAATAGACGCCTACGTACAGTAAAGCGTGGACACGTAGTTCGTGTAACATAGTTGAGTTTGCCGTACATAAGCGTCTGTACGTGCACCTGTTATCGTTCGTTGTATGGACCCGGTCATGTGAATCTATAATACGAAAATGTATCAATTTTATCTACAACACGGCTACAACTTGTTGATAGAATCTTAATCCTTTCACAGTATATTTGATGAAGGTTTTTTTACTTACCAAACTTTTCTCCCACTGTTTGAAAACTTCAACCGACTCCTTGTAATAACCAATATTGACGTCCACGTCAACGTTCGTTGTTTCGTCATTATATTTAGCTATAAGTAATTTCGCTTTAGCACATATTTTTCTGAAAAAGTAAAAGAATATGTGATATCCAACAAAACAAAATTATCTTATAGAAATAACAAAATATTTTTTTTACTTATTTATAACCCTGAACCTACCTCTGATCATTATTGAGTTGTTCCAGCATGGGATATGTGTCGTCTAACCCTCGTCGTAGCGTAGTGAACGCATGTTCGTGCTGTCCACGAGCCCAGTACATCTTGGACTTCTCTATGAACAACTCCTCGGGTTGGTATTCTTCGGCATTTAGGATGTACATGTATGACTGGAAATAGATATTAGATACTATATATAGTAGGTACTACTGATTCATAACATAAATTTGATTAAAACATTGATTTTTGATAATTTGAAAAGGCTTTCAAAGCCATCTAAAGTATCTTAAAATATAGATGTATGTTATAGTTACCTGTTGGAAAATCCCGGCTTTTCTGGCATGTTTTGCGCTTTGCAACCACAGATCCCCGATACATGCCTTTAACCGATTAGCGGTCAGAGGATGCGTTGGTTCTAGCAGGTGCTAAAAGAAGAATAAACATTAAAATTGAAAATAGCAAAATGGTGTATTTTTTTTGTTTTCTTGTTGTCTTAACCGCCAAAAATCTAAAAGATATTGAATATCAAACACTACATAAAACTCAGTCGGGAATGGGAGTATATGGGATACGTCTCAAAATTTCGTTTTGATGACTGACTGACCTGTGACTGATGCAGTAGTATTCTTCTTAATCGCAGCAGAGGCTCTATAGTCCTCACATCCGACTGTACCACGGACAGGCGACGTCGCCATTCGTCTAATAATTGGTTCAAAATCTCTGTACTTGTACGATCGCCATCCCGTTGCTCTTTTAGTCTGAAAAGTCATATTTATTTATTTTATTTATTTATTATACACTTTATTGTACACCACATAACATCTGAAGAGATTAATCCTACTAATAATATTATAAACGTGAAAGTTTGCGAGGATGGATGGATGGATCTTTGTTACTCTTTCACGCCAGAACGGCTGAACGGATCTGGACGAAATTTGGCACAGAGGTAGATCATAGTCTGGATTACCACATAGGGTTTTTATCCCGGAAAAATGTACGGGTTCGTAAACCACGCGGGCGAAGCTGCGAGCGGAAGCTAGTTTTGTTATAATTGTTAAAACTACAATGAACAGTGTAAACATAAAAAATGATTTATATGGAGATTTATTGATAAAAAGGACAACAAGATTTACTCAGTGCTAGAGCACTGAAAGCTATACAAATTTACAGAACTTTAGCTACCAACATTTTGTGTCAGAACCGTGTGAACCATCTTTGACTAACTTATTACTAAGTTGTTTATACGATTTTAGTAGACACGCAATTTGATTAAGACTGGAGACGTGTAAATAATCTGGAGGCTTATTCTAAGAGATATTTTACCTCTGCAGCACTTCTTCAGCATGACTGGTCTCCGTAACTATATGAAGTCCCAGCACACTTTGATACCCGCTCCTTAGGGCGTTCTCTCCTTTGCTCTCACCATCCATTTGGGCCAGGAGTCTACTTGTCGTGTCTTTACATGATATGTTAAACGCATCGTGGTCTTGTTTACGGTATGCAAGTAGAATACGACCCATGAGGAGACCCCAGTTTTCTTTAGATGGTGGCTACAAATAAACAATTAAGTGACATTTTAAAGGAATGGTAAGTCAAACACAGCAGTTGGTACACATTTGATATGGCCCACCGATGTACCTGCGCAGTTGACACGATATAAATACGCGAGAATTATCAACCAATCAGAAAGCACCATCACTGAGCAACAAAAGTTCTGCCGCTACATACGCACCTTCGACGCGAACGTGTGAGCGAAATTGAAAACATTGCAAAAGATTGTTTATAATATGTTTAATGTTTCGGGTGTTTTCATCAATTGTCTTTTCGAGTCTGCGCGTACCAAGATTGAAGACGCGCCTTATTTTTTGTGTACTACAGTTATTCTATAACTTAAGAAGGCGAAGAATGAATAAAAACATTTTTCATGCAAGTATTTTTTTTTTTATACTTCAAAAACAAATAGCTTTTGAATGTGAAATGATGCTTAATGGTTAAATAATGAACCAGATGGAGTATTCCTTTGTTCTTCGTGACATAACGCTGGCTTATCACGCAAACCATGTTACTATAAAGCATTTATTAACTTTGTTTACTTACAACAGGCTTCTTACATAGCTCGTCCAGTTCATCGAATCTGCCCAGTCGCCACAACGGCTCAGCAGAAAACTCCATCATATTGTCTTCAGATTCATGTTCGCTCAGTAACCTGTACGCTGTGAAAGGCTGGTCCAAACCTAGGTAGCAGTCAATCATGCCCTAAAAAGGAAATAACTTACTGGTTATTATTTAGATTTATGTAATCACAACAACAGCTTCAGCACACTATAACAGTAAATAATCATGCATGAAAATCCCAATATTTTAATTAAAAGATGATTTATGATGTTTTGTATATAGTGAAATTTATTAAATTTTGTATGGACAAAAAATTTATCTAAAACATTAATTTTCATTCGATGCACAATACTTGAAAGTACTATTCCGTTAAAAAATTATATAAGCAGTATTTATTTCTTCTTAACAGTTACTTCTTACATTATATTTGTGAAATTGATAGACCTATGTCCAACAGTGTAATGCGATAGGGCGATATTGTATAAAAAATAGCCAGAGTAGCTAACCTGTAAGCTGTGCCGATCTAATTGTCCTTCTTGTGCTAATCGCTCATAGCATACCGCAGCGTCTTGTAACCGCCCAGTCACTACTTGAGCTAAAATCAACTCTTTGAGCGAAGGCTCTGACCTCTTCATTGATAGTATACCTGAAATAAAATAATAAAGTTGGTAATAACTAAAACCTGACTTTTTGCAGGCATTCCAATAGACAATTCAGTCCTCAAAATATAATTTACATGCATAACGAAAAGCAATTTAATATTGAAACCGTTATATGATGCAAGGAAAGAGCTTGCAAGAGTGGCGTAACTTCAGTTATAACAGCATAAGCAATTCCCGTATCACACTTCGCTCCGTCACGACATAATGAAACCGTTTCATTAAATTTTCTTCAACACCCGCTCAAAATAGCGCTATAGAACTGTTCAATATCTTTATATATGAAATTCCGGTGTGCATGTGTTCGTAATTCTTTTCCTAAACGGCTTGATCGATTTAGATGTATTTTTTTGTACTTATGAGGTCACTTTGCTGGTTCTTAGCTATAGTTGGACCCAGTAGGTGACGCTGTTGTCGAGATCCAGAAAACAAAATACACGCAGACGAAGATGTGGGCAACAGTTAGGCAATAATAATATATCCATAAAGAAGATTGTTTATCTATTAGAACGGCTCTCGTCTACTTCTAGAACACTATTGCTTACCAGCTACAGCATCCGGTTCATCCAACAAGGCGTATATTTCGGCTAAGAACGGCAACTGCTCCTGCATCCCTTCTTTCCTTTCGTCCATGTATAACTCTAGATACTGCAGCGCGCGTTCTAATTCGCCGCAGACGAAGTTCCCTCGAGCTATTGTCAGCTTGTCGAATTTGTCCAGGAATGATGATATTGCTCTTCAAAAGAATAGATGTAGATATACCTAATACATGTAGATATAATACGAGTCAATCTTGTTTTAATTTGATCGTAGCAAAAAATATTACATACATATGTCCACTCTTTTACGTGACACTACTTCCCCAATCTCCCCAGTAGTAGCGTTCGAAAAGGTATAAGTAGATAATACAGGGTGGATTTTTTAGAGATTTAGATTAGTTCTTAGAAATGCATTTAGAGATTTTCAAACGCATTACGTCGCTAATAATTATAGCCTATTATTAGCAAAGCTAGAAGTGATATAAAATACATACTTGTAATTGTCGTTTTCCATTGGCCGCTGCTTGGAGTGACACGATTCCAAAAGCCATCTGTTCAGGAAATCGAGCAGGGTGTAAATTGTTTTACTGCATTTGCTCTGTAAAGTAAAAAAAATTGATGACAAACCAACAGTCTACACCAAGCTACTACCATCTTCGAACTTAAAAAGGCCACACTGAGCAACTTATCTGCGAATTTCCATAGCAACTGTCAAACAGATGATTACTGAATATGCATTTTTATTATGTGGATCATGTTATCTAAAACTGTCTTTCTAGACCCCTGCTTAAACTAACTATGTACAGTCAGCATCAAAAAGATGTATACACGTAGCGAAATTCAAACGCTTATGCTTGAAAAGTTATTGGTTAAAATCATAAAATTTAAATGATCATGTGATTTTATGTATATGCAGATACAGATGAATACAGATATGTATGAAATTGGTCAAGAATTCAATCACTATTTCCTATAAGACTCGCTTTTGAATTTCGCTATGTGGATACATCTTTCTGATGCTGACTGTACTTCTTTTCCGACAAAAGCCACAAAAGCTTAACTTCGGCAGTTCGAATCTATTAGCAAAGTAGCCTTTTATCTGATGGAGATGGGAGTTACTAGAAATGTTCTGTTCCTTATCACGTTCAAAAAGGTTCAACATTAATTTTATGATAAATAATGTGCATTACCTGATTGCCTTCCTCAGCCTGTACCGAGTTGATGCTAGGAGTCATTCTAATGTGACGCAGCATCTTATATCTAGATCTTTCTATTGTGACTGCATTTTCGATTTCAAAGTTCTCCAGACCTGCAATCATTTAAGTGGATATTAATACTAGGATCATCGGGTATTATTATATTTTATCGCAATATTTTTTTGCCGCTATATCTTAGAACAGAAGAAATTTTGGAACATCAGGAAAATGTCACCAGATAACGATGATACACACAATAGAACTTTCACTGTGTCTCTCGTGGATCTACGTTCCGGCTACGAGTTAATCGATTAATACCCAGTATTATTATAATTACATAGTTACCTATAACAGCCAATATTTCCTCTTGTATGTATTGAGAATTATTCTTGGACTTGACGGCGTGCAGCAACACGTAGGGTAGGAAGAGAAACAAAGTTCTGACGTCACGCCGCATACTAGGGTGTACCGTGCGCAGAAGTTCCCGAATGCTTTCTGATTCTATCAAAGGTATTAATTGACCTGCCCAACTGTAAGTAAATACGGTGTAATCATTTATGTATTAATGATAAAATTTCCGAAGTAACCAGGTACATTAAAGAATTAGAAGGAACATACTTGTGGGCCCATTCTAAAAATGTTGTTGCATACGTTGAACCGAATAATGGGTGTGCTTTCTTGGGTTGAGACGGATACGCCAATGTGTATCTAAAAAAGATGTTTAACTTATTTTTTAAAACTGTATGAAGTATTACAGACAAGGATGAAAATCTGGACTTTCTTCTAGGCAAGTATAACAGGTAAGATCCAATATAATAAACAAAACAAATATCATTACATTACCTGGAACTAAGCAAAGGGTGCATGATCTGATGCATGTGTTCAGGAAAACTGTCCCATACATCTTTCTTGCTGCCAGTAGGAGAGATGTCGTATATCTTCAATATCTCTTGAATTGTTAAAGCGTAACAATCCATATTCTGAAAAAAGAAACAATGAGAAATAATTAAATAAAATCATATTTACCATAGCTTTGTATTACTGATAACCTTCATCGTCTCACTGCTGGGCAACGGCCCCCACCATGATTTTCAGAACTATCAGTCAAGAAATATGTATGGCAATGTTCTATTTTTTACATACAGCGGAAGCAAAACCAAAAAAATATCTATAAAAGCATACCATAGTATCCTTCTCATACTGAAAGGCTCTAGAAAGTTCGACGAGCGCCGTAGCAGCGAAACAGTCGTCGCCTATAGAGAACGCGAATGGCGATCTATCTGGTTGCACGTACTGACGTGGAAGATGACCCGCCTCTATAGCGCCCAGCTGACCAAGACACGCGCCGCTTGAGAGACTCACTTGGGCATCGGGGTCTTTGCAACCTGGTAGAACACAATTTTTAGATTAACTTCTATGCCTACAACCTACCCAATCAAGTATTAGTTAGCTAGAGAGACTGACGGATGGACTAGATGCACAATTGGAGGAACAGGTGGTGTAGCTCCAGTTAAGATAGGCCATTGTCAAGCAGGGGACTGCTATGGGTTTAGTTGTTTTCATCCAAACCAGACATTAATAAAATAAAATGCAATCCTTCAAAATGTTCCAAAAACAATATGTGAACTACTGAAACTTATAGTTATAATAATAGAAAAATGAATTACGAACCTGACAGCAAAGAGTCTATGAGCTCCACAATAACAGGATCAATGTTCTTTCCACCAAATATCGCCTTATGTATCTCAGATCTATTACTCTTCAACAATTTATCCAAGTGGGAGAATGCATATGCCTTTATACTCGGTATATCATGGTTCAGATGCTGTAAGTACCACTTGATTTTGTCCATAAACCCATCCGGTTGAGTCCTCTTGACATGCCTCTTAATAACCATCTTTATTTTTTCAGATATTTTAGTATCTTCCAAAAAGAAAAGGTCTGATATGTGAGAGCTTAATAAATTTTCATTGTTTAGAACAAGGTAATGGAATATTTTATTTATTTCTTCAGGCGCGTAGTCCAACTGTTGCAGCAGTGATACTGCCAAGTTAGACATGAGAGGTCCTAAAGATATTGTGTCGATATTATGTATGAACGCGCCCCACGCCTCAGCCAGAATCTTCGGGAATTCCTTTGCTAAATGAAGAGCTGATCGCAACGTAGCCAAGACTTTGAACCTCAGAGGCGTCAGGTATTTAACTCCCATCAATTGCATTATATCAGGAAAGCTTTTTAACGCTTTCCGTTTTACTGACAAAGCTACCTTTGCGTTTACCAATTTGTGATCAAAATATGCTAGAACACCTAAGAATTTCGGATTTAAGAAGTCCGCTATTTGTGACGAGGTCATACTCATGCTTCCAGTTGGTGTTGATACATCAGGGTCATGACAAGCCAAGTATCTACAAGCATTTAACACCTTTTCTGAATCACAGCAGTACTGAAGTAGAAATTCCGTCAAGATAACTCTAAAATGCCTCTTTATCAAATTCAACACAGACGTTTTTGTTAGCCTCCCAATAATATCAAGGCATTTCTTCTCAACTTCTTTAGACTCGTTTAAATAAACGTGAACGTATATGTGAGGGAATCTTTCAATCAAGAAGTCAGACACTGAACATTGTACTAAAGACGCAATTTCTTCAATCATAGAAGGAACTTCTTTTATTGTCACAGAATAGGGCATCAAGTATGGCAAGAAGTGGTGAACATCCTTCGAAATGAAGTCTCTATAGCCAACAAAACCAAAAGCTCTTACCACTTTAAGAAGTGATATGGCAAAGTCCTTCCCACTGTACAAGCTACATTCAACAAAAAGTTTGCAGTAATCTTTCTTGTATCTATGGTAAACTTGGTTTGGCGTGTACCCATGAAATTCGCAAACATCTCGAAGGCTTACCACAGCTTTTGGTCCAAGAGAACACTGTGGATGCATTATGAAATAAACGAAAAGCTTTGTCACTGGCAAAATCACTTTCTCATTGGAACACAATCCAAAATCCTTTATGAGATCCAATGTGTTGGTCTGATGTGTGTAATCATTGTTTTCTAAACTAAACCTTGTTGACTTCACGAGAATATTGACACATAAACTAAAGGCTGAATCCTTTTGAGAATTGGATTCAGTATTTTCTTCAACCTGCAAATAAGGTTATTAATTAATTATATGTCACAACATAACTGAAATTTATACTTTAATTACTTACATATTTATCATTGATGAATGGTCTGAAAGCCTTCAAAACATGGTGGCTGTTATCTTCATTTAAAATGTCTACAGGGACACCATAGCTTAGCACATAATAGTGATTACATAGTCTGCTCAACAAGTCCCAGTACCCACTATTCTCCAAATCAGTATACTGTTTCCATTTCAAAAACTTTGCAAATAAATTCTTAAGGCTTGTTAATGTAGAATGTTGGCTCGGAGTATAAGTATTACTTTCTGAATAAACCTCAATTTTACTATGATTAATTGTAGTTAGACATTCATCTGAATATCTGTTTTTATCTAAATTATGACATTTGGTACAGATCAGCAATAGATCTACAGTATTGTTTGTGAATATTGAATGCCCAAAGCAGTCTTTTGGTATGCTGATGACAATATTATAAGTTCCAAAGGACATACAGGCAATAGCTGGTAAAACTGCAGTAACTTCTTTCTGGATGTCACAGTCTTTTGTCATAAAAGCTGGCATAAGAATATCACCTATAACTTTACTGGCTGAGAATATTTTGTTCAATATCAAAAGTGGACATAGTGGTATTATCTAAAAAAGAAATATACAATGCATTAAGCAATATTAATTTATGAATAAACTTAGTTGAATATAAAAAGGAATAAAAACACTTACTTCTTTATAAATATTATTGGTTTTATTTTTGATGAAACCATTAACTAAATTAGAAATTATTCTGACCCATGCATCACTTAGTTTACTTTTAAAAACAAGTCTAACAACCACCATATATTTCAGAACCAGAAATTTTATGTTATCACTGTATCCCAAAGTATTTTCTGTAAATTGTGGTGTACTTTGTAGACACAATAGTTGAAGGATTCTGTTAGTTTCATCTCTTGATATAGGCCGATAGAGAATCACTGTACTGAGAACAATATCCATGAAATATCTAGTACAGTTAATATCTTCAACAATTATACTCTTATGGTATCCTATTAGCTTCAGTAATGCTCCCCAAATTATATGGATGTCTTCTTTCAACAGTACCTCTATATTAGATTTGGCTTGCAATCTTTCACATTGTATGCAAACTTGTTGCAGTATACCCAAGCCAGAGAGACATCGCTTCAAATGGTAGTTTATTAGAAATATATCAATTTTATTATCCTCACAGGTTTTTATAGATTTGATTACATTCAAAACTTGATTGTAAAACCAATTCTCTTTCAAATCAACAGATCTATTGTCCTCTAAATTGTTTTCAATGTTTAACAGTATATTTTTGCAGGAAAACTCTGTTAACACTTCTATTTCACTAGCATCCATATTTGTTACATCTATTAAGTCTCTTGGAAAATTGAAGTTTTTGCTCAAAGACAAACATTCTAATTTTAATTCATGACTAAATATTTTATTTCCTTTGGTCTTCAGAATTACTGTACATATGTTAAGAAGGACCTCTTCAATTTCCTTATCACAACTTTCGGCAATACTCTTCATAAAACTGTGCATAAGTTTATTGAATGTATCCAAATACATTGCATCAATTTCACCCTTCTCATAAAATACATTTATAGACTTTACTATGGCTTCAATAGAATAAAGCATGTCTAAGTAAAAATATGGAAAACATTGACAGAATTTGCATATTCCTATTTGATCATAATTACTAAACAATGTAATGAAGAATTTTAGAGAGAAAAACTTCAAATCAACACTGTAGTGTTCAATCATGTGGAGAACTTCATTGAATAACTTATAATATTCTGTTTTATGTTTGTTGATATAAATAGAATTTGTTGGTAAACTCTCAGCAAGGAGCTGGAGTGTTAAATCTATTAATGTTTTGCATGTTTGTAAATCCTTAACATTCACATAAATAGGCTCTAAATTGAGTTGCACATTAGAAATGTCAATCTGCTCAGATTGAAAATTTTCTAGAAGCATATCATTTGACAGATTATTTGGGTTCTCTTCATAATACTGAATTAGTTTTGATAATACAGAAAAGTATTCAGAATGCAAAGTGTTATAAAACGATGCACCATTCATACACAATATGTTTAGAATTTTCAGTTGAGCATCTTTGCTAGTTGTATGTATCCTGAAAAATAGAAAAATATAACTTTTTTGCTGTATGTTATAATCACAACTGAATCATTCAGGTGTAAATTGTTTAACACAGTCTCCCATATCCATTAAATCAAATATATTGTTATTATAACATAATTAGTCTAAATTACCTGTTCAACTCTTTTACGGACCACACATAAAATAATCTGCCAACCAGCCATGTATTGAATGCATTATAATATGAATCTGGATATTTAGAAGAACCAGCCCGTGGAACTAACACTTCAGAAAAGTCACTGGAAACCAACCACACAAAATTTAAAGAAAACAATGTTATTGTCACTTGTATAGAAACCTACTTACAGAAAGTAAGTTCATGTAGTGAAAGTAACAAAATTGACCATAAATTCGATAAATTATAATAGCATTACCCAGATAACTTCAGGATCGAAGTAAGAAGTCTGTCCAAACCATCTGCTGCGTGTTCCAAGTTGTTAAACAGCACCATGGTAGGTGCATTGAACATTTGCCAGACTGTAAATGGCCCATCTTGGTTATCATCATCCATTACGATTTAGAAATTGTATTGTATTTATATTTTATGTTTAATCAACAAATATTTACGGTGAATTCGTGACTGACACTCGCTATTCTTGATAAACAACTGACAGCAATGTGAATTTGTATTCGCGCCATTTCAATTTTTTTTAAGATGCGTTCGGAAATCTTCAACTAATACAACAAGGGGACATTCTCGAGACTCCGAAACTCGAGTTAATGGTAGTACATCAAAACAATATTAAATTCCGAATGGAATTATGTCGTTTCTCCAGACTACCATCCTAGCCTTCCAGGTTTTAGTATTTGAGCGAGGAAGTTAAGTGGTATTGCTTTAGAAAGTTAACAACTAAAAAGAAAATATGCCCACGCCCAGAGGCGATTTGCCTTTACTCAGGGACGGACATATTATTTCGATTGCCTTTACACCCTATATGAATTCTGTGGCCTATGTATAAATTTACCGACCTATAAATGTACTGTGGTCCATAGATTGTTCAAGTTCAGTGAGATCAACAGTTTTTAGCGCAGTTTTCACAAGTGTTGCTTTCGATTAGGTTTGATTCCAAAGTCCAGGAAAATTATAATTGGTTTTTCTTGGCAACAATTATTTGTTTTGGTTTACGATTACGAAATCTATGACCTACATAATTATTCCGATGAAAGATAAAACCAAACTAGTTTAGTATTGCCGTATGTACAGTCAGCATCAAAAATATGTATATATACCTACACATAGCGAAATTCAAACGTTTATTCTTGTATAAATAGTCATATAAATTTTATTTATATTTTAATATAAATAAAATTTTATGTATCCGCAGATAGTATGTGTAAAACTGGTCAAGATTTCAACCACTATTTCCTCTAAAAGTCGCTCTTGAATTTCATTAAGTGTATACATCTTTTTGATGCTGACCGTACATATATGTTTACTTACAGTTTACTAACATTAGAATTAAGGTTAAAAATTGTTACCATGTAATTGCCATGAATACACCTAATTTAGTATTATTGAAAATAAAAACGGTACATTTACTTTACCAAGTATATTCGATTGGAAATTAATATACCGCCGCGTCGCCGTTACAGCGGGCATATTTCAGTATGGTGCGAAGTGCCTGCTGATATGAAACTAAAATAATCTTTCGTCATTAAATAAATACACAATATTTTTTCTCGCTTTTATTGGTACGTCGTATTATACATTATATAACTTAAAATATTATAACAAAACAATTACCACATCAATGAAAGTAATAAAACATAAAAATATTAGAATTTCTCATTTATATTAATATCTAAATAAACTACGAACAAGGAATAGTTTATACAATATATTTGCATTTACATAGATTACAAGGCCATTCTAACTAAAAGAAAACTATCAACTACAGCAAATGATTTAATGGAATAGATTATAATTTTATCTGTATGATGATTGTGACATATTTGCTGTCAAATTTTGATCTGGAACTATCTTAACGGTAATATAAATAATTGCTAACTATCTGTGATAATTAAAAAGCTTGTAACTTGCTTTACTTATAAAGGTTACAAAGAACTTCTTTCTAATATAACTCAGTAATAGAAACAGACAATTAATTGTGCACAGCATCTCTCATTTACAACATTTATAAGTAAAGTACAATTTATCAGAACTATAAAAATCTCAAATTTATCTATACATGACAATATTTTGGTTTATAAACCCACAACATAGCACGATACCTAGGTGCATAAAATTATTGCATATAGTTTTATATTACGTAATGTTAGAACAAGTATTATAATTTCCAGTCATTCATTTGCAGAGATCTCTCCATATACAATCTGTTACTCTCAATCGAAACTAATAAGTTCCGCCGTGTTATTATTATGTTCGGGCTTGCCCGGTGTTTGTCCCTGTTGGTTGGTACCGGACGGTGCTTGTCCTTGCGGCGCATTCGGCTGCTGCTGCTGCTGCATTTTCACAGGTTGCCCAGGTATGTTTTGTGGCCCAACTTGTCCTTGTTGTTGCGGCTGCTGCATTTGTTGAGGAATACCCATTTGCTGCGGAATCTGACCTTGCATTGAAGGGCCTTGCTGCATTTGCTGGGAAGGTCCCATTTGCATCTGATGACCCATCTGCATCTGACCTTGATTACCTGGCGGTAAATGACCTTGAGGCATTTGTTGACCTTGGTGACTAGGTGGTAACTGCCCTTGATTCATCTGCTGACCCTGCTGGCCAGGTGGTAATGGACCTTGTTGTGTTTGCCCTTGGATCATCATTTGACTCTGAGGAGGGATTTGTTGGCCTTGCATCATCATTTGCTGCCCTGGTGATTGCATGTTCTGGCCAGCCATGGACATTTGTTGATTAAGTGCCATTTGCTGCTGATGCAGATGTGACATCTGTTGACCTTGGGTTTGGGGAATCTGTTGCGACTGTGATGGTATATTTTGGTTTGTTGGAGTCATGTTATTATTCATTTGCATGCCTTGAGGCTGTCCAGGTAATGTTTGACTCTGCATTATTTGCTGTCCCTGCATGGGCATTGCTTGACCAGGCATAGCCATTTGTGACTGCGCCTGCATATTTAGAGGTTGAGATCCTGGTTGCTGAGTATTAGTTTGGTTTGGAATATTCATACTAGGATATCCAGAAACTGGGACTTGCTGTGAAGCACTTGGTTGGTTGCCTTGCATAAGAGGCATTCTCATGTTCTGCATTTGTAGTCCCATCATTTGATTGCTTGGATTAATTAATTGTTGACCCATATTTTGTTGGCCAACAGGCATCTGAGGCATCATAGCATTTTGTTGTTGTTGAGGCTGGTTTGGCAAATTTTGTTTTGGCAACTGCGCATTTTGTCCATTTTGCTGTGGAATGTTTTGTCCAGGCATCCCATTGGCAATGGTTTGCGGTACAATTTGATGGATACCGGGCTGTTGCGGCATGCGCATCTGATGCATTTGCTGCAGAAGCATTTGTTGCTGTAATGGTGGTAGCTGTTGAGCTAGATTAGGTCGTAGGTTCGATTGATTCATGGAGGGCTGAGCGCTGACGGGAGTTTGGTTGATAGTAGCAGCGGATGTGGACAGCGCGGCGAACGTATTCGTGAGCTGTGGCATGGACTGGATTGTTCCCATTGGATTCATGTTCATAGGCATGTTGGCTGTGGACATTTGGGCTTGTCCAGGCACCGGCCCAGGCACATTGCTGTCTGTAGTGACTTGGGGCATCATTTGTGGATGGAATTGTGGGTTTCCATAAATTGGCTGGTTTGGATAACTACTTGGGTATTGTTGCATGGAAACATTAGGGATGTAGTAATTGTTGGCATTCATCAAGTACTGATGCTTCTGCTGTTCTTGTCTTATCTGCATTTCTCTTTCTTGTTCCTGAAAATATCAGATTTTATATGAAATAAAATATTTATTATTTATTTTTATTATAAATTACAACATTATACACAAGGCTGGTTGTGTACCTGTACTCTCTGTAAAGCGAGTTGTCTCTGGTACTGTAGGTACTCGTGTTTCTTCTTCCTCATGGCCTGTAGCTTGGCGGCCATCTGCATTTGTCTCTGACGCTCGGCGGCCTCAGCCGCGGCAGCCAGTCTTGCGGCGTGTTCAGCGCGCAATGTATCAAGAGCTGCACGACTATCGCGAATTTGAGTCACTTTATCCTGAAAACAAAAATTAAATTGCATATACTGTTCGAGATCAAACCTTTTCTCATGCTTAATAGTCATGCATAAATAGTCCAATCCCGCTGTTATTATTCGTACATTTTTCTATAGGCTCGATCATAATCTTTATTTTACCTGCAAACTCTCCAAGTAGACTCGTTTGTCATCTTGTTGCTGTATGTAGCGTAACAGACGTGAATGCATGGCCGTAATGTTCATGAACAATGTCTGGACTGAGGTATCGTTGGCGATGGAGCGTCCTCTGTAAAAATATAATACATAAATAATTATGATTATGTATGCAAATTGCGTGTAATATTATGTTTCTTAAATTTATAAAATGTTGCCGTACCGTGAAGAGTTGCTCTTCATTCTATTAACAAATATTTCAACTTGAGATTTCAGCGACTCCACAAATTCGTCGATTTCCTTGTCCTCAGCGTCGTCATCTTGAGCTTTTGTAGTAGAAGGTTTTGGGAATTCCTACAGACAGAAAAATCAACAATTATTAACAATAACAGCAAGTCAAAGAACAGACTAATAAAATCACTAGAGATACATGTAAGTCTTGCTTTTAAAACCGCGACAAAAGAGGTGGCCAATTAGAAAGTAATATAAAAAATAAATATATTGGAAATAAACCTCATTAGTAACCTCAGTCATATCAGAGGTATGCGAGGCAGGCGCAGGCGCAGTGGGCGCGACGGTGTTCTCGCGAGAAAGTCGCTGTTCCCAGTAGCTGCGGTCCAGGTATCGAGACAGCTCAGACGTGGCTTGCGTGCTGTGTTCAGGTGACGCGCTCACCGATGAGGGCGTTGGTGACACTAGAGATATTTTTTTATAATAAAGCACACATACATATAAAGTCGACAGAACAGCATAATGCATATAAGCCATGTTCCGCGGCAATATAACAGATATACGAAAACAGCATTTCATCAAAGTACAGGCTGATTTTGTACTAAACATCTCTGTTATATTGTCAATGTACTCTGTTTTATTAACACTATATAAGTAACTAACTATAGCTTAAAATTACGTCACACTACAGTGTTCTAAAAATGTCTTATCAAATCTCAAAGTTTGTTGTTAGGTTTCAGATGACTTGCTCAAATAAAATATATGTAGTTCATGATGACTTGATAGTAGGTACTTACCCGTAGGATGGTGCGGAGTTGGATCAGGCGCGATGTGCGTGCGCGTCTTGCGTTCTTTCTCTTTATGCTCTGCCTCGGACTGGCTGAGAGCAAGCGCCAGTTGCAACTCCTCTTCCTCTTGCAATTCCTCTGCAGTCTTACCTCCAGGAGGACGTTTCTATAACAAGTTCATATGTATAAGTATTAGATATAAGATCCAAGATACTTCTTGTTGCTAATCTTTAGTTTTATATGCATATAGGAGACTGGAGTAGTCCCTGGATTAAGACCACAAACCGGTAAATGTAACGTGAGATAGCCCTCAAATATGCGAAAGGTGTATGTCGTCCAACAGTATGTTGCTGAGTTTACTTGAAAATATAAGGAATTGGTGATCTTTGCTCTTTATCCAGCTGTCGGCGTAGTTTTCATTTTAGATGTAGGTATTTTGCATTATTATTGTATTGTAATTTTACAATATTTAATAATAGCATTTGTAGTTACTAAGAAGCACTAGTACATATCACACATCTAGTCATACTATATCATCTGCTACAATTCGTAATTTACAAATTATTATCATCACCATCCATCCTAGCCTTCAAGACGTAGCAGTATTAATAATAATTACTTGTGAATATTATTGGTTCACAATCGAAACAATTGTATTTGTGAGTGTAAGACACCCCCAAATACCCCACCCTAAAAATTGCCATCCCCAAATTCTGAAAACCAGTATTTGAATGTGGAAATGGCAGGACATTTCGGTTTAAAAACAGGACGCAGTATTAGAAAACACTGTCAATGAAACTCAATGAATAACAATTACAATGTTTTTTCTTAAATTATCTTCAATTAAATTATATAATATTATAACAAATTGAATGAAGGATTAAATTATAAAATAACGCCGATGATTAAACGTAAGATTTGAGGCAGTAGTGGCGCGAGAATAATAAAACAGAGGACCTTACGATGACTCTTTAAAAAACCCAGAACGCTACTTAAGAACTGTCCTGGACAATCCAGGACACTCCAAAAAGCAGGACATGTCCTGGGAAAACAGGACGGTTGGCAACCCTACCCTAACTAAGAGAACATACTATTGCATAAAAACTGCATTATTATCACATATGAGATATTGTCTTTACTTTGCCAGACAAAAAACTATTTGAGTAGGTCTAGTCAATACAAATAAAAGGTTAAAGTATGATTTGCAACTGCTATAAGCTCAAGTTTATTAAATATTAGTCCATAAATATAATAGATTCCTAATATTGGTACAAATGAAATTACATACTTTGTCATAATTGTGTAGATGACAACTTTGTCATGTTTATAATAAGAATCACACGAAAACATATTATATTATGTGAACTAAATTGATATTATTTAGTGTTATCTTGGAAGTAATCAGTAATGCTGTATTTAGGTTAGACCAAGACAAAAAAAAAAATTATTTCATTTAAGATAATATTGTTTATTATAGAGAAAATCATACATCTATGGAATAACATCTAGGAAAGTACAAATTTAAATAACATATAGAACCTAGTGAGATAATTAAAAATATCCTAATAATATAGTCAATAAAAATTAGAATGTCATTACATAATTGAAAGCAATATAGATTCAAAACATGATAACAGTCAGTTGTAAGGAATAGCCAAACAGATAGTTAAAAGTATTCCTTAAAAACATTAGATTGAACATATAGGTTAGGTTATGTTTAGGTTTGCTTTAGACGTCTAACAAACTTGGGTGTTTCTGGAACAGTGAGGGGAGCAACAGACTTCTCTGGAACAAATGGTACAATTCCTGCTTTAGGAATAGGTTTTGGATGATGTATCAACTTTGCTCTCAACTCAGCTCTAGCCCGCTCCTCAGCCTCATGCTGTTCTTTTTCCTTCAATTGTCTCATTTTTTCCTGCTCTATCTCCTTTTCTCTCAACTGCTTCTCAAATCTCTCTCTTTCAGCAGCACGCTTTTCTGTTGTAAGTTCAAATGGAGCAGGTTTCACTAGTTGCATTGATTGCAGAACAGGCTTGAATGGTTCTTTGTAGAGTACCATTGGTGGTTTAGCTTCAAATTTGATATTCTCTTTATTCTCTGATGAAGAAGTTGTGGAAGAGCCCCCTTTAGGAGCAGTGCAATACATACGCTTCCTAACGGCTCCTGGGACAGGTTGAGCTTTAAACAATGAGGCTTGTTTCCGTTCCTCCTCAATTTGCCGCTTAATTCTTTCTTCACGACGTCTTTTTAGATCTTCATCTCTTTTTTCAAATGAAAATGGCTCTGGCTTGAGAGGACCTATTCTAGGATGTGGCTTCTCTTCAGGTTTTTGAGGTTTCATTATAAGCATATTATCATTTTTAAGCTGATCTGCAGAATTTGCTCTTTTGTAGCGGAACTTTGGACTCACAGGTTTAGTAACATGCACTGGAGGTTTCACAGGCACCTGAGCCTTCTCAAGTATATGTTTAGGAGCCGGCCGTGCTTTGAATTGATGGATTCCACCTGGAGATTGTGCCATCTTCTTTTGGATTTCTGTCAATTTGAATGGCTCAGGCACAGTTATAGGTTTCTTTGACACTTCTGGAAGATTTATTGGGCCTACTATAACTGACTTAGGAATGGGATTTGCTTTGATTTTGAATTTTCTTATCTCTTCGAGCTCCATTTCTTCTCTTTCTTTATGCGACAGGATGTGCGACGGTCTCAAGCGTGTCTTAGACCGTAGCATAGGTGATTGAGGAACAGTGAGTCCCGATGGTCCATTAGGTCTTTGGGAACGAAATATCTGTGGCCGCGTCGTGTGGAATCGACCAGGAGTATCTCTTTGATAATGGTAAATAGCTTCGGCCATTGACACGAATTTAGTTCTAGACAACTCTTGTGGAGCCCCCGAAGTCTTACGGTGTCTATGGTGAACATTTTCACTGTCATGGAATTCTAACTTCACCAGATCCTCTCTAAGAGCTGCTATGTCGTTCATGGACATAGACTTTCTCATGTTACCAAAGTCATGTTCGAAGGAAAAATCCGGGTTATTGTGATCACCAAAATCCTCTTCAATTGGGGTAACAGGCTCGTCTTTTATGTGCAATTTGCCGTTTGGCGTGAAATAAATTTCACCACGAAAGTTTGTCACATTTCTTGCCATTACTTTTAATAAAACAAAACAACTTTTGTTGCGACTACCAGTTCAGATTCGTTATTTTCAAATGATTGAGAACAAACTTTCAAATTTGACACTAAGAGTATTGCCATACATAAGATTTTGTTACCCTAACTCGAGTACAAATAATAAAAAAAACCGTAAAGTACCGGAACTTATTTAAAGCAATAAGAAAATATATTCCATTGCAATACGTTTATTAAAAAAGTTTTGTTGGAATCAAGTTCGGTACAGTACCCTGAAATAACAATGTTTGTTTAATTTCTGCGATATTGGCTCGTCAAATAACGTACAACACCAATAGTTGCTCTTATTTAGCATTCTTTTTTGATTTTGGTAAATATTAAAAGTCCAAGCTCATAATTATAAGAAATCTTAATTGGTCATTCGTGATTTAAACGCGATGTAGTTCTAATCAAATTACCCATAGATCAACGAATTTTATATATATGGCAACATATTAAATCGTTCTGAAACTAAACAAAACTAGTTAATAATATATAATTTCCTTAATTTAAAAAATATTATTATTCATATATATTAATTGTTAGAAATTAAATTTTCGAACAACATTTATCAATATTTTTAATGGCTAGTAAATTAATTCAGTACAAGGCATTGTTTCGTATGCTTTGACATTTCCGAACGAAACCGCATCTGTCAAACTCGATTCCATAGCATAACGTGATCATGTTTTTCAATCGTTTATCGCTCTGAATACTGGAATTTGTAGTTTATACTAATATTTGCTTAAATACGGGACAATTATTTATTTAAACACAGTAAACATTAAAAATGACGCAAACTTCATTGCCAAATCCGAACACTTTACTGCCTCTTGAGCTTGTGGATAAGTGTATAGGTTCAAGGATCCATATCATCATGAAAAACGACAAAGAAATGGTTGGAACCTTGCAAGGATTTGACGATTTCGTTAACATGTTATTGGATGACGTCACAGAGTACGAATCGACGCCGGAAGGAAGGAAAATCACGAAATTAGACCAAATATTACTGAACGGTAATAACATAGCGATGTTGGTGCCCGGAGGTGAAATGCCGGGTGATTCTTACGAAGCACAGTGATAATTTAATTCTAGTTAAGAAATAAAGTACCTTTTATAAGTTCAATTTGTGTATTTTTTAATAGTAACTGAAATAAGTTCGTGTTTTATAGGGCTAAAGTAAACCAAGTAGACATATAAATATGGTGATATGTCAAGAAATTCATTAATTCAATGTCAAATATTATGTATAATAATTTGATGACTCAACAGACTATAGAATGTTTTTATGTTGGCATACCTAATCAATAATCATAAAATAAAGTAGCCTAAACTCATACTTTTGTTCACTTATATTACTAATAGTCCCCCAACTCCTCACTAGCAATTTTTATGTTTTAACATTAACATTCTACTAAATGCTAGGATAAATTATTAATCTCACCTGAGGCTGCACAGTAGGCCCATAATCATTGGAGGTGTCTACAATCTCGAGCTTTGAGGTTGATGGTGGTGGCCGGCTCACTTTGTCATAGCATGCATCACACACACGCACCTGCAAACAACTTGCTGTTGAAATTTGATATAGAGATTCAGAAAAAAACTTTACAATCAAGATTCTATTCTCACAATGTAATGGCTGAATTATGTTGTTTTGGATGAGAAAAATAAAAAAAACCAGTAATTTTGCAGTTACCTATCTACTTGCTCAACATTGTACTTCACATTCCCTTCATTATTTGAGGGAATGAGGCAATATCTAGTGCACCCAAGTCTTCTTCAAAATCTTAGTTTATAGTAAAGACACTAAGGTATAAAACTGATAAAACCAAGTTCATTTTTACTTACCTCTTTTTCAATTCCAAACTTGGGCAAAGTAGATGTTTTAGAGCTACACTGTTGGCAGAACACCTGACCACACGCGCGGCAGTGGTGTCGACGTACCATCAACGAGAATGCCACGCGACATCTAGGTCACAAGAAAAAGTATTTTGTATATCTGTTATAGGTTGTAAACACAGTATGGATATCTCAAATATTATGAGGTCAAGGTATGATATTAGTCTGTATAAAAGGAAGATTAAGGTAAACAACATTAAAATAAGGAAAATGTTACTGTATAAAATTTTGCTATACTTTATAAATGTCAGTCTCACTATGAAGCTATGGTAGATTTCTCTAACAACTTATATATGAGTCGTATAAGTTCAAAGGTGGCAAATCTACACTTTGAGTTAAAGTGTAGATTTGCCTTTGATTCTATACGACTCATATGGAACATAAAACTTTTAGCCATAGTTATTTGAATACAAAGTACAAGACAAGAAGTCAGTTTGTACAGAATAATTCATACACACCTGTGACAAACCTCTCCATCCGCCCACTCTGGTGCAGTATCAGCAGAGAACATGGCGTCAGACTCCTTGAGTGGAGGAAACTTGTAACACTCTGCTTTCAGAATATTCACTGTATCCTATTCACAAAATAAATTCATAAAAACCCCAACTAGTAACAGTATGACTAAGCACTTAAATATATCCACTGGAAACACTCAGTATGACAGCAAAAACTCACAATCGAGTGTCATTTAACTTAACACTATTTTGTATTATACTTTCAACCATTTTCTTGTATAAAGAAAATTAGATAGCACAAAGGAGCGTCGCGTTGCCACAAAACTGTTTATGTTTTTTATGAGATTATGATTCATACTGCGTCTGACTGATAACATGTGACGTAGCATGTACAGGTAGATATTATAGGTACATACATGGACAACACAGATATATTAAATAAAGATAGGTATAGGTTGGCGCGACAGTATGAAAGGTGGATGTTTTAAATAACAGATAATTCATTATAAATAGCATTAAGAAGATAAATGTATGCATTATCATACTGAAACATAGCTACCTACTTTATAAACTTTTTAATAGATATTTTAAATACGGTGCATGAACATACAACAAAAGTATGGTATGTATAACAATATCTATATATATTGATAACACGATTCGATAGGACATTGACATATAGCCCGTAATGTAAACAGAACAATTATTTGAATTTACTGCTGAGTGCAGACCAGCTGATTAGATTTAATTAAATGAGCGCTTACATGCATAGGCGTCAGTTCCTCTAATATGCCAATATTGTACAACTCAGTAGAAGAAATGGGTAGGTTACACTTTATTACACAAAGTGGCAATGACAAGAAAGCACGACGAGTGACATAGGTACCTAATTAGATTATAGGTGTGGTTAGATCAATATACATAGCAAAGAACTAATGTTATTCAACCTTGGATTGGTACACAAAACTGATCAGCGAACTGTGACAATTTACTGACAATTCTTTTTATTATTATGTGTTAAGCAAAAACAAGTTGAGAGATTCTAATTTGAATTTCAAACTAGTTTACAGAATTTAGTTGAGCAAGTAATATTTTTTTCAAATTGCAGTTTTAAAAAGGTTTTGTTTTATTATTGCCCTTAATTTTGTGATAAAGTGCCTATAACAGTTTACATAAGTTAGTAAATCTGTGATTAACCCTTAGACTTATTTATCAATTGGTTATTAACACCACTACTAATGATGACCCCAACATTAATAGGTATTTAATTAATTTGCACTGAACATATTTAATTTTGTACAGTTATGTGAAAATATATACAATATATAAAAAAGTATTATGGGCAAGTATACTAAGTTTATAAATGAGAGCTAATAGGAAGGAGTGATATGGTGATATATCTTTAGGAAACTTGTAAGGAAGGCAGGAGACAGGTCATAGTGTTGTGACGCAATTAGTTAATATATGAGGCCATGAGAACCATAGTGGCCTAACTACATTATTTACAATATTGAGTTTATGATTTCTTACAGTTTCAGTTAGTCAGTTAAATATTCAGTAGATTGATAGAATTGGCAATTTGTAGAAACCAAAATGATCAATTTTCTATAAGAAATCATAAACTCATTATTGTAAAAAATGTGGTTAGGCCACTATGGTTCTCATGGCCTCATATAACAGATTGATATCATAATGCAAATGAATGAAAAAATGATACTAATTATAACATTAATGTAATGTTAATTACTTAAAACAATGTTTAGTAATAATAGCATGCTTTGTATTGATTATATAAAAATGTTAATTAACATAATTTTAAATTACTTTATGCAGCTTTTTATACTTATTTATTCTTTCTGTACAGAAGTGGTACATAAGGCGGACTAGAAGCCTTCGACCTTGAGGGCTGGACAATTAATTAAAATGATATAATCATGCCACAGTATAAAAATGCTTGCATTATTTTTAGAAAGCTTAAGTATTTTTCAGTTTGTACTGTGAGTCTGTATTATGGTATGTATGAGAGTAAAAAATCTGGACAGTTGAAGATAGTAGTCTCGGAATTTTAATTCACTTTTGTCATAGGCTTGGACACAGTGGCGTAGCATGGGTTTCAACCGCCCGGGGCGCAGGCAAATTTCGCCGCCTCCTTATTTAGGTCTTTAAAGAAAGGGGATTCCACAGTTTCGTCACAGAATAAGGAATAAATAAAAAGTACCTACCTCATTATAATCGGTCCGAATTGTAGGTGCGACATAAATATGAAATGAAATGGTACAAATATTTATAAGATATAGGTATTATTATTATTATTTATTGTGAAATTTTGCCATCCCCTAAAAGTCTCGACTGGGGCGAGCCACCCCTGCCGCCCCCGCCACGCTACGCCACTGCTTGGACATATACACTATACTAGTACAGACACATGAATTGATAAGTAAAAATTATAATTACAAAACATAGTCCAATCCCACATTAATTTATATATAAAATGACGTCAAATATGTAAAGTTAATACATTGTTGCAAGAGTTATGTTAAAGATAAAAGTAAGTAAACAATGTCCCTTTTATTATTATTCTTGGTATTCAGCTGTCTCTTACACTTGTGCTCCACAAACAAAAGGCGAATAATAGTCTAATTGATAATCATATTCTCTAATAAAACTTACCTGAACTGCTCTATATTTAGGTGAGTTTCGGAATGCAAAGGCCCATGCTTGAATCAATTCTAGTATCTTGTTACGTAGATTGTCATGTTGTGTGGTCTTTACAAGGTCACGCAGCATCTCGCAGAATGCTTTAGATGTCACTTCATCATGGACTCCAGAGCCTAAGAAACATATTTATTTTGTGGTATAACACCTGTATTACCCAATAAGGAAGCCAGAGATTACTTTTTTTTATGGTGTTAATAGGCCTAATGGTGAGAGAATAAATTAATTGGTGACCATATGTTACATGGGGTACAAGAAAAGAGCCACTACAACAGCAGCAAAAAAAAGATTATCTGGTGCACCCTGGACAATTTGACGGAATATTTCCACTGCTGACTGGCTACTCTTTACACTCATTACTAAATATTTATTGCATTCCACATTGTAAGCCAGGTGGTAAATGTTACAAATAATTTGGTCATTGTGGGCCCCGTTGGGCACAGCAATTGTAGGAGCACTATGATATAAGCAATTCCTATGTGATAGTTCCTGCCTACTTAGACATAAAGAAGAGAATTTGGTGTTGACACACAGGAGCTGCTACCTATCCTCTTAATACAATTCTTTGGTAGTTTGTTACCGTAGGCAAAGAGATGTGTGTAACCTATACTTTACTGGCAATTGCCTGACAGTCATGGTTATAAAATACTGATATTTATATTGAACAGAGATATGGAAAAGTTTTATTTATATTATCTTCATTAAAAGTTCAGTGCACCATTCACCATACTCAGCACAGATATATATAATAATAATAAATGACATTTATATATATATTTTTTGTCAATTCTTAATTTGTTGTTGGGGTAATGTGACTTTTATATATTGTATTATAAATTAAAAAAAAGAGGTTGCTCACCACAGTTTTTAACAATGCTCTCAAGGGTGAGCAGTGCAAACATAGCTTGATGTGGGTTTTGTGAATACAGTTTCTTTTTGACAGCTGCCACTGCATATTTTGGTCTGCAACAAACATTTGTTTCTGATTTTATGAAGACCAGACAAAGGTAGCTTTCCATGTTAAATATTTCCTATGCAACTGAATTTTTGCATAGCATTCAGTACAGAGATGACACATAGTCATTATTGCTATCAAAAAACTTGCTCATATAATCTTACACTATATAAAAAAAAAAAATGCAATAGTTTGGATAGATTGGTGTTTGTTACTCAATCACTCTAGTACGGCTTAACAGATCTGGATGAAATTTGGCACAGAGATAGATTATAGTGTGGAATAGCACATAGGCTACTTTTTATTCTAGAAAAATGCATGGGTTCGTAAACCACGCGGGCAAAACCGCGGGTGGAAGCAAGTATTTTTCATATGTTATTATGTGTTAATTACTACCCAAGTTTTATGTGTCCTTAATTCTGTTATTGACTGCTTATTATTACTAATCATTGGATTGGAATATGTAGGTATTACAGAATACTATAAGAATCTGTTTCAATATGAGCAATGAATAACAGAATTGAGGACACATGTAACTTGTTAATTAAAAATATTTGTACACCGGAAACAGTAAAATATTATGGAGTTGTAACAGAAAAATGTTAACACCTATGAATGTACAATATTTCTGACAAATAAATTTATATCTATCTTGTATAAAAGAAACATAGGGGTCATTTATGTTTATGTTGGTAGTCTTCTAATTAGATGTACATTGTTTTGACCTTTCTGTTATTATGATATTGGTCAAATACTTACGAACAATCATTTTGTCTAATCAAATCACATATTTGTAGGATCGTCGGCCAATCGGGATCCAGGCGTAGATTACTTGTCGCTTTATCTAGAACAAATTATTTCACCATTTAAGAATGGTAATCATAATAGATATTGTGCATTGTTGGCTTCTAAAATATATTGTGAGTCACATCCGCAAACTAGACCATTAGTATCCGACTATTTCGGAAGGAAAATAAGAAAGCTAAATGCTAATCAGAGAAAACGGGCCAGTAAAATGACAACGAAATTATATTTTTGGTGTGGATGTACGCGATGCTGAGAAACGAAAATAGTTAATATTTTTGTTACTCACCAAGTAACTTATCAAAATTATTAGCCCGAAACATCTTTTGCTACGAAACGCAATAATAAACTTTTGTTTTAGAAAATCAACAGTGATTGATTCGATGGACAGAAAAATGACAGCACAATTTTGTCATTTTTTATTTTTTCTTCTAGATGTTGGCAATGATTAACGTCACTCGATTGGATGGATGGTCCAGCAAAATACTTTTTTACTAGCAATAAAATAAGCAAAATTAAGGTGTAGTTTTATCTGGTTTGCAAAATTGCAATCCAATCAATCAATAAGTATCTTAAAACCGATGCAACACGATAAAAAAAAAACTATTTGTTTAAAATAAAAAACCACAAGAACAATACGTTCACATAATCAAATAAGATAAACAGAAGTTCAAAACAAACAAAAAGAGAAAAAGCAGTGTTTTTTGAAAAAAATAAATAAACACGTAGTAGTATTAGTACACAAGAATACTATCAAGCACATAGAACTTTTGTATAAGCTAACGCGATGCTATGTAACGCCTTACAGTATCGTTGTAGGACAAGGGGCTAGTTAACGTAATATTTGAATTGGCAATACTGTGTTAGATTATTGCCGCGATGTGAATGCGATGCGGTCCGGTGATAGTGTATTACAATATCAGATTGGGCGGTAATGCATCTTTATAGTCTGGTTATATTCAACGTAATAATCTATTATATTCTGATACATAAACATTTTTCATTAAAATTATTTTGTTCTTTACATAAAACGATGAATTTTGAAACTACCGGCAAAAGTCTAGGGGCTCGCAGGGTGTTAGTAAAATGATTTCTTTTGTCGCACTGCCACTCGTCGCATAACGCGTTATACTGTTTTTACGGCTTCCGTGTTATACTCAAACAGTTGAAAAGGCCGTAAAGATTACAGATTTATAACGAAAGGTTTTACCTCTTAATATATACAATAACGGCAAGACTA
The DNA here is from genome assembly GCA_947562105.1 of Shargacucullia verbasci. NCBI lineage: Eukaryota > Metazoa > Arthropoda > Insecta > Lepidoptera > Noctuidae > Shargacucullia > Shargacucullia verbasci. Next base: position 9,116,450 of record OX387289.1, read on the forward strand.
GGTCGAGGACAATAAAGCAAACTTAGAAAGACGGTGCATAATGTTAAAGACCGACTTAGTGGCAGACTGTTTTTTTATTTTTATTTTTTTGTTGCATTTTTTTTATTTTGATGTTTTAACAAAATTTTGAAGGCGTTTCAACCCTTAAATAACTCAGTTTCATGTCAACATGCAGTTCAAAATTAATGTACTTTAATTAACTAAAAATAATTAAGTTATTGTAGATAAAAATCTGATTTCATTCAACGTTGAAATGCTTTCAAAGTTTTGTTTCTATTCACCTCTGCATTCTTATTTACCCCGTTTTACGGTACACTTAAATACGGGCAACCCCTATTATATAGGATTGAATAACGGCATCCGCAGAATGTCACAATGGGTAGACAGCAGTTCTTACAGCTTTGCCTGTATTTTTCGAGGAATACAGGCGTGAGTGATCCTGTTCTCTTTGTGTTTATATGACAAAACTTACATTGTTCTATAATACTTCTCCCACATAAATATTAAGATATTTTCTGTTTCGGATTTTTGATGATTGATTTCTGTTTCTGTTTCGGAAGAACAGCTCTTCTTTATAGGACCTATTAACGTTATTGTAGAGTCTTATTAATGGTTTAAAACTGCCTGAGGTAGTTTTATTCTAAATAAAATATATACCGATATAGATTGATAGCTAGTCGATAACGTTGGATCAGCCCAAAAAAAATGCACTGCTATTTTCGTCTACATTATTAACGTTACGTTCATAATTTAGGGTTACGTCAACTATGTTTGAGATCGCGGAATATTCGTACTAGACCACCAATTATTCCTTTTCATCCGGTATCTAACTCAAAATGAAGGCAACAAGCCTTTCAGATTTACTACGTATGGTAACTATTATTATTTTAATTTTGCGTCTCTGCAATTTCTGACTGATAAAAATGGGAATCACTGAATTTATTGCTTACCTTGAGATAACTAACGTGTCATTCTGGAATCTTATCATAGTGTTGACACACCTTCAGCTAATAAAATGTCACACTAACTACCGAGTCATTACTTATTTTTCAGCAATAAGCGAGATTTGTTGTTTGTTAACTTTAACGTTTTATTTGTTCAAGAGTTTACTTGAATCACAGAGACAGTGTTAGTGAGCAAAAATATCCGTGATAATGACGAACAAAGTGAACGTAAAAAAATACATTGAGGAACAACATGAATTGAACAATAAAATGCTTTTGAAGTTTGACTCAGATCTGCAAAACTGTAGCACTCAGTTAAAAGCGGTGAAATTAATGGTGTCAGCGCTCGAACATCATATTACAGCAATGAAGACATTATATCAAGATTTAATGGAACTTAGAAGAATGATTGTAATTTTACATCCACATTTACTAAATGTAAGATAGTAGAGCTAAACACGCTTCCTCATATAAGTTACCTTAGGAATACTTAAATTATTAGTTTTATAATAAATGTTTAGTTGTTCAGCTGAACACAAGGGTGTATTAACAGAATTAGTTTCGTCAAATTTTGAATAATCTATCACAAAACCGTTTTTATCATTCCGATACTCAATCATATCGATAAAACGGTGACCCCATAGAATTTCTTGTGTTGTGTAGCTTGATTTCACTTGAACTGGCTGCCCAGTGGATTCAATGATACCTTCAAAAACTACGAGAATTTCCATATCTGCTTTCAATATATCAGAAGCTGACATTAAGTAGAATGGACTATTCTCATCTATCGTATGCACTGCAGACACTGGAAACATGAAAGAGATATTCTCACTGGAATCCATAGACAGGTCTAATTTTATTTGGTCATCCATGACATCAATGGTGCTATACCTGATTAAATAAGCATGGACATTGCCAGCTATGATTCTCGACTTTCTGGTGTTACCAATTCTAAATATCAAGCGTAAGTTACGATCTCTTTGATTGATGACCGCGTTTTTGGAAAATAACAGCGTCTGGGCGCGATTTTTCGGTCTCGTCAATTTAGCGAATACAATGCCAATGATGAAAGATTGTGTGATGGTTCCAATGATGCTCTCAATGCACATTGTAAACATAGCTGACGGACATTCTAATGTGATTGCTCTAGTTCCGTAGCCAATGGTGGTATGAATTTCAATGCTGAAGAGGAATAATGATGTGAAGCTGTAAATTTCTCTTACGCAAGGTACCCATTCGGAGGAATTATTGGCGTGCGGCATGTGTTCCGGTTCGAAGTCACCGTGCAGATGTAAAATCACCCACCAAATTGCTGTAAAGGCTAGCCATATGGTGATATATGTAAGAATACAATGCAAAAGTGTCCACCTCCACTGCGTATCAATAAAAGCCTTCACAATATCGGGGAAAACACGATATTTGGATTTCTTCCACTTTTCTAAATTAAATTGTCCTGATTTTGAAACAACGCGAACTGCTCTTCTTCTTCCTGATATTCTTTTTTGAGTGTGTCTGTAACGTAGCCAAGAAGGTTTTTGTTAATCTCAATAATTATTTTAAGTAATTAAATATATTGTTATATGTATCTTGTTTGTCTTACCTGCATAATCGATGTTTTTTATTTAAACTAACACCTTTTCCTTGTTCAACTTGTCCTAATCCACACTTGCCTCCAATAATAAGCTTTTCTTTTTCAAGAACATCCATTGTACCTACTCGTTTTATTTTGCAGAAATAACCATGAGATGATTTTATCTGATTATAATGATGTGATTGCTATATGTCTGAACAGTTACTGACATAACAATCCATCCGCATAATGCCTTTTTGTAATGTTGTGTTTGATTAAATAGATAAAACAACACAAAAGATTTGTTCCAGAGCGAAGTAGACTTTACAGACAGTATTATAAGGTTTATAGTGTCATAGAAATTCAGAATTAATTTATTACTGTGGGTGGTGTCTAATAAGCCAAAGATAACGATAGAAAACAGCGCTTGTGGCCTTCTAACATTTGATGTCACCACTACAGTCATAGTGGTTGCCCAATGGTCGTGAGTCTGGGACTCAGACTTACGAGTCTTAGGTAAAACAATGGCCCAAAATCCCGCTTTATTTGTCATTTTATATATTTGTAAACGGTGTGACTTACGATGGACATAATCAAGGACAATAAAAATAGATCACCAAGATACAGTAGGTATACAGACGAATCACAAAGAAAATCTTAATTAAAGTATTGCAATAGGACTCGCAAAATGTGAAAAACCGTTGTACATGCAATTGCACCGAATTAGTGGCCTTTAATTTAGGTACGAGCTAAGGATCGTTTACCATACTTCATAAGTGGAATTTAGACATAGTTAGGTTAAATGTTAATGTCTTATTTTGTTCATATTTGTAACTAGTTCAACATGTCCATTATTTAAGTCACCACACATCACACTGTAGAAATTAGGTACAGCTTTAGAGCGAAATTAAAATTTTAGGATTACTTACACTTCTTATAGGAATAAAACACATCCACATAGGTATTGCTGAATTAAGTAAGTTTTCCAAAAAGTCAACTGTAGGTAGGAAGCCCATCCGGCGGAGGAATATCGAACTAATTTACTTACTCATTTTTTTTTTATCTTGGCTGACTGCTTAATCTGATGTTCAGTTCGGATCATTGAATATGTAATTATAATGAGCTCGCGCCGAAACGACAGGAGAAGAAAAGGGATGGAGAAGGTGGAGACATCTAAGGGGTTGATAATATAGTCACAGGTGTAACAGGAAAGGCGCAGCTTCTCCATCCAACCAGGAACTGCGATAGGCACATCTAGTAAAAAGATCGGAATATTATGGAGTAAGTTTAGGTGTCGAATAACGGTCATAGGAGCGGAGCGGGTATCTTGCTGAAATTCAATTGGTCACTCAGAAGGGTGCCGTGCAGTTTCAGAGCAGAAGGGCTTCTGAGTGACCAATTGAATTTCAGCTCCACTCCCCGGTTAGTAGATATTTTCCAATTCCAAACACTTCCCTGGCACCATCCTGGATGGTTTGCCACGGCCGGCAGGATGCAGTGCTCAGTCCGGACGAAGTGTTGTCAACATTGAAGATTTATTTGATTGTACTCTTTCATTTTTCAGGATCGCTTTGTACTAAAATGGAACAAGGACACATAAAAACTCATAATCTTTTTACCAATCATATTCTGATGAGAGGGTTCTTAGCAATATCTCGAATCGATCTCTATTATTTGATATGATAATTATTCTGTCTGGACATTATATTTTTCCATTGTACGCCCTTCGATCTTTAGAAATCTTGTTGTTTGCAGTAGAAAAGAACAAGTTAGTTAACAAATTCAAATTGAACAGCAACCAAAACATTCCATATATTTAATATGTATGTAGATATTTATTTTTTCTCTACATACAGCTCTACTCCAGTTCGACTTGCTTCCACTGCTCTCAGCCCGCCGTAGAATAAGGAGAGATAAAATAACGTACTAATTCCATTATAAAGCTGGCAATTCCATCGAGGCGGAAAGAGCAGTGGCCATGACAGACGAAAGAGCAACGCGACACGCGGGGAACGTAATTCGATAATCGTCGTGCTCTTGAACGCCGCGCTGTCATCCATTTGTCATGTTGACTGACTCCGACCTGCTGACTGCCGAGGATGTTACTCGTATTGCGAACAGTAATCAGCGATATGTTGATTGTGTAGTTTGCACCTCTGAGTGTAGAAACAAAAGCGATGTGACAGAATTTCGCAAGACATTGCACTAATAAACAGCTGGCCATAGGCCTTTCAGAATAAGGGTTACACCCTTATGTAAATTCTGCACTTACGACAGTACATCGAAAATTAATACATGACAGTAAATTTTGATTTGATAGAAAATGTGCTCTCTGTGTAGAGCACTGAAAAGGAGCTCCTCCTCATCTCTCCTCTCATACACAGTAACAAAGGAAAAACAAAACAATTTTAATTTGCAGTGGCGACATATCTGGCTTGATACTGAAGTTTGCAGTTATTTCTATATCATAGCATCACGCTTGTATCCACCGAAGGGTTAGGCAGGTGTAATAGACAGTGAGTCTAATGCCATCTATTGGGTACAAATCCAAACTGGTTTCTACCGAGAATTTCCTAACAAAAAATACCAATGACACTTTACCCGACCGGGGATCAAACTCAGCACCTAATAATTATAAGCTGCTCTTGTAAACACTAGACCAATGAGGCAATCAATTTCTGTATCGACGTAAAATGTTATGAAAAGTTAATAAATGCGGATTCACGTCGAATATATTGTTAAATCGTGTATTGATCATTATCAGTATGATTTAAAAAAATATTATCAATATACTAATATGCACAGCGTTAATCGAATATGTAGCTGACGTTATTTTTACTATGTTCGGCAGAGGGTCGGTCACTTGGGTAAAATAGCTACATGTAAGCCTACAAAACTTTAGGTATAAGTAATGGATGTAGTATAGAGTAAAACAAGATGCATTAATCGATCAAAACGGATATGTAGAAAGTATAACTTTTTTCGATGAAGAAAATATAAGCACCTATAACCCTCTATGCCCGGTTTTCACCAAAGCGGAGAGGAGAAGAAAGTGAAGCGTAGCGGGTAGGGCGTTTTCACCAATACGGAGCGAAGATATGAGCTGTTATATCCGAGTGTTGATGCAACCTGTTTTCATGGACTGGAGGTGGAAATATCACGAAGAGAATAGTAGTGATATTCATGTCTCGGTTTTATTTTTGTCTCCAGGCAGTTGCATGTTAATTCTAGCGGCCGGTTTCTTCATCAAAGGTAACAACAGCTAGAATAGGAATATTTACTATTTAATGTGTTCTTTAACCTTTCTAGCTGTTGCTTTTATTGTTACAGTAGCGGCTAAGGCCGCTAACAATCTAACAGTTAATCTTGTGAAGGAACATGTTTAACCGTAACTTTTGCTTTTTTTAATTTTAGCTGTTACTTTTGACGAAAATACCGGCTGTAAGTTCCAATTTTTTTATCACATAGAAACTCCAAAGTTCGGTATTCAAACTAATACATAAATATACAAATACATATTAAATATAGTTACTTCATTTCCTATAAACATTATATATGATACTTTACTAGTATCGTATACTACTCACCGTGCGTGTCTTGATAACCAAACAAGGATCTAACGTGATCCAAATCGCCTTGGTTGCCAATAACCATTTCGCTTTGTTCGCCAATCTGTACTTTTGCTCACAACTGTACTGACATAACAAAGAGTACCTATATGTCTCTAGCAAGGAAGCTTTAGATTAAAGTACGACAATTGACCGTCACCGTTTACTTACTTATCGCTGTTTTGATCTTATGAAAAGGGTTGAGCTTGGAATGGTGTGAACAACGTAGCAAGCATTAAATTGGGTTGTTCTTTGAGCGGGAATCTGCTTCATTTTCGTGCCACATTTTTTAAATATTTTCATGAAACTAACTAAAATATATTAAAATTTACCAGAATACCAGATCATTCATCACATCACATTAATGAAATATATGCAAAAAATACATTTGCCACGAAAATGACACAATTGCTAGCTTCAACAATATGTTTGTAGTTCTACAATAATTGTATCCTTCTGAAACATTAGAAGTATCAAATTGTGGTTTGAAAAAAGAAGAACAAAGAAATCTCCATGAAATTGGTCAAGTAAAATTAAAAAAACCTAGCTGCATAGTCCCCTGCTATGTTATAATGTGTTTACTGCCAAGTGGAAATATGAATTTATTCAACATAATAAATGACTGGTCTGATAACACAGGGGAAAAAAATTATAATTCTGCGGCATACATTTATGGAGTGAATTTAGATAAATATTATGAAGAACTCAGCCTATAAATTATTTAGGCCTAAATTACATAGATATGACTGATAAATCCCATGCCGAAGATTCAGTGTTCCCCTGTGTTATTTACTATGAGTAGCGATTAACCTACGAGACGATGTACTAAATATCCCTATAAATTAAAGACATTGGTACCTCAATTTTTATGGAAAAACAAGTTGCATTTTGTGGAAAATTATTTTAAGAAATAAAGAATCATTAAAATGACTCGTTAAGGGTAAGTCATAAATTTGCACATACTTATAAACAGGTCGTCGTGCTGTAAATCAATACAAAAAACAGGTGACTTTCGTAATTAAAACCTAAATGGACATCGATACAAATTATCGCCATTATTCACCAGTCACTTACAAACTGCAGTACATTCTTTTTGGTGTTGCCGTTACGTAAATTCAGTCATAGGTAACCAATTTATATTGATCTCACGAATTTTCCATAATTCTATCTAATGTTCAAGAATAGTAGGTCATGTTTTATTGGTTTTTGTGTGAATGATTGACAGACAGACAGGCGACAAATGAGACGTGTCGTTGACGAAGAGTTGTCTGCGAACAATGGAAATAGGTGCGATTTACGCAACTTTCGGGGGCGTATATCGAATTAACTGTTTGCTACTAGAGCAGTAACTACTAACTAGTGGTTAACTAATTAAAAGTCCAGCCAGTCAGTAGCCAGCCAGTAAATAAATTTGAACATTACCGTGGTTAAATAGGATTTTTTTCTAAATAAAGTTGTAATGGGTTTGTGTGTGTGTTTTATTGCTGTTTGTGGTATGTGTAATGTGTCCCTTGTGTCTGTATGTAAATGTTCTTTTCTTTCTTTCTGGTTTACTTTAAATTTTTATATGAGAGGATACCTTCAACGTTTTTGATTATGTTGAGACCGCATTAAAAGGCCATTTTAAATTTTGCAAATATTTATTTCGTTTATTTGAGTTTTTTGAGATGTAAGATATTTTTAAACAGACTCTACCATAGTAATCCAGCATTAAGCAATAAGCTAAATATAAGAACAGGAATAAATACCTCACTACAAATAATTCCATTCAGGTTGATCGACAAAGCCGTATCATACGAACGCGTGAGCGCTTGACACCGTAGTTCAGTCAATTTTGGAGAGGTCTATAGTCAGCACGGGGCCTAGCACGTCTAGTTTGATGAGGTAGACAGATTAGCCATCAAGCACTAGAATGGCCCATTTTCTCAAATGACTGGTTACAATAAAGCGAATCTTTTTTTTATTTCATTTGTTTGCAAGTTAGCTAATACCGTAATGAGAACGTTGTGATTTCACAACTCTTATGCTAAGCTTTATCTTAACTAAATATTTCCCTAGATAAATAATGTCCAACATTGCCCAGCCTGCGTGAATACCATAAAAGGATACCTACTAAATATTTAGATAAAATAAAACTGGACATGCAAAATCTTATCTGCTTAGTCTAAAAGCAAACACAGTCAATTGTTTCCGAACGCGTGGACAGTTAAATAATCGCGATTCACAATTGGAATAGGTACCAACGAGGTATACATGCTACTAGCAGGCCAGTTCACGCTCTCCCGGCGTTCGATGCGCACACGCAGAACGTACTAGTGACAACCCTAACGTAACCCCGCCCCGAAACTATCGATGTTGCCAGCGTATGTGATAGTATTTGTGCAAGTTGCTAGTGTCATGAAAAGTTTTGAAAATGAACGAGTTTAACAATCGCGGTAAGTTAAAGAGATTTGAATTTTGTAGTAGATCTTTGGTTCGGAATTCCGTATCCAGACCATACGTGGGTTTTCTTGGATAGTGAATTAGGCTCCTTATCTTCTCACTACCGGAAAATACAAAATTTAACATTTTCCATTCAAAAACGTAGAGGAAAATCATGACAGAACCGCATTCGCAGAGATTAACGAGCTTATAAATACATAATTGCAATTATTGTTTTCATAAAGTCTATCCATATCACTCAAGAACAGGCATGGATAATAACAGTACCATAGACGGCTATGGTATGTATGGCATAAAACTGCATTGCCGACACTAGGATTCCACTAAGTACCTACTATAATTAAACAATTTATCGGAAACAAAATCACGAGAACAACAGGTTTACTAGCATACGTCACACAAAACTTAATAAGTATACAAACAGGATGAATTTGATCAAATATTGCGCATTTTCAAGGTAGTATTCGTATATTATTTATAATCAAAAGCCCAGATATATCAGGTTTTGCCGTGAATGTTAATCGCGAATCTCATTTGAATTTCAAATACAATAATAACGTACAATTATTGAGTGTAGTATATCTATCTTCAAACAGCTGATGCTTGACTAATGGTTATATCTTTATATGCAATACTTTAATATTCAATTTCAAAGACTCGCCTTAGATTTTGGGAACATATAATTAGATTGACGTATAAACATTTTTCTTACACTTTTCCCAAGTAACAAGAACGATAGTTGGAGAGAAAAACCATGGAGTTCCGTGCTGTCTCTTTTTCATGGAGTGACTGAAGCAGCTCAGTGAATTACTTGTCTTTTTATAGTCTTTGCAAATGTAAAAGTTTTACGAATTTTCATGTGAGCATAAATAAAATAGATTGTAAAAGTTTTCGAAATTTAGTGCTCAGTTAGGAGATAGGACTCCGTGGTGGAGGCCAACAGACCAGCGCGCTGTACAGTTGTAGTAGATGCGTATCAATGGCATTTTACATTTGCATAGCCAAACAAACGGCAAACTTGCGATGTCGCAGTGCTTTAATGAGAATTACATCATTATATATTTATATATCTACAACAAAGGTGTTGATATAACATGTAAATTCCATTTTGACCAGGGTCCCGTTGAGTTTATTTTACTAAAGATATAATGTTGCCCTAAACGACTTATTGATTTAACCTATCATAGTTTCCCATTAGATACGGAACTGCCCCAAAAAAGGTTATAAGTCAAGCCCGTGACCACGAAGATTCTTTTTTAAATTTATTTATGTACCTACTTCTTTTGACCGCCATCCGTCTAAGCAACCCGCACTTTAAACGGCGATGTGGCATCTTTACGAAGCTGGTAACTTTCTAGCCGAAAGTTTCATCACACTCTCCAGAGCATTTAGGCTGTCCAGAGACAGAGATATGACATCATCTTTGCAAAGCTATTGCGATCAGCCCACTGATTATTATGAACGCAGAATAATCAAATATGATCTGTGTCGCGTATTTCAAAATTAATTATTAATTCGGATCACGAAAAGGAGTTCTTTAAAAAGAAAGTCTGTGTCGAATTCTATTGATTTATATTCATGACTTATAAAGTAATTTGTACACTGTTGTGGTCTTAGTTCGATTTTGAATACCTTTCTAGGGACCTACTGAGCTTACTCCAAGTTAGGAGCCTAGCTATCAAAGCAGCACACTATAAGAATTGAAGCTTTTAAGATTTATTTGTTTTTATTATTTCTTAACTTCAGTTTTCTCTACTTCTTTTTCTTTTATTATGCTACATACATTTTCTTCATATAAAAAGGGTGCTAGGAAGAGTCCCCATGAATGACGAAATCAGGTATCGTCTGCCGCACCCTGGGCTGTCAGCCTCTATACAAAGATCGCTGACTGGCTAAATTTTTGATTATGTCGCGAGCGATTCCGATCTAGCCTACGAAGTTTATATATAAAACACTAGCGGACCCTTTTCTGCAACTTAACATCAGCGCCACCTACCAGGTCCAACTACATCTAAGAACCAACCAGGTGACCCCGTAAGTACAAAAAAAATCATCAAAATCGATCAAGCAGTTTAATTACGAACACACGCAAACCGGAATTTTATAAATATGTACAAAACATTATTCCATTTGGCCCTTAAACGCAAATGATAAGGTGCATGGAAAGATATGGCAGTTTGCCTGCTTTCTTGTGCCTACTCTATAAAAATAGAGCTTTTAACTTTTGTACGTTGTAAGTCGAGCCAAGAAAGACTACTTGAGCGTTTTTTTAGCGATGGACTATCTAAACACTTATGATGGGTCTAATGACATTTAAGTAATTGAAAAAAAAAATATATGATTTGAAAATAACTGCACTTGTTTTGCTTGGAAATAGATGAGCAAAAAAGTTTCATCAAGATAAAAAATTATAATATTTGTTACGAAATTATTCGAAGAACGCATGCGTGGTGATATTGAACAATTGTGGACTCCCACGATTAAATCTAGTTAACATGTAAATAATATATGAGTGACATTAACTCGTCGTATGATTAGCGCAAGTAAGTGGAACATGTAGGTGAGATGTCAGACGCATGCGCTCGTGCCGGCCGGCTTCTCTAATGCTGAATCATGTGGATACATTAATTCGTGGGCTGAGCCAGTTTAGTGTTAAAAAATTTATGATATGATTTCTTAATGTATCTGTTGTATAACAGCTTTATCCGTGTAAAAATATTAGGTTTTCGGGATGCAAAACTACTTTATCTACAATAATACAATTTATTCACATTCGGGTTAATCAATTTTAATTTATTATATACAACAAAGAGTATCTACAATTATAAATATTATATACACTATATTTACATACTAATCAGATAAGAAATTAAAAATTAAATTAAATTAATAAATTACTTGGTTGATTTTGAGGTATCGTGCTCAACCGAGGCTCTAAATGCCTGGAAAATGGCTTGCCCAAATATAGACCTTCCCATTAACCCATCCTCCCAGAGGCAGTGGGGCCACCCTGCAGCTTGATACGGAATAATTTAATCAATACGTCAGTCAATGCTGATGATCGCGCTCATCTCCTGGCTGTGGGTGAGTGGGAGTTGGGTTTATGGCTTCAAGGAATCCCGTCATCCAATATATATTGCTACATGCCTTCGTTTGGGTGCCCCTTGTGGTGCTCTACATCGCTGTCACTGCGGTGAAGCAGTCGACTGCCTCGGACATCATGGTCAGTCTTGCAGCAGGAGCGCAAGACGTATAGCACGGCACGCCAACATTAATGACATTATTCGTTGTACTCTTGCTACCGCCGACATGCCAGCCGTTTTAGAACCAAGTGGTTTGGCACGTGACGATGGGACCAGATGCTATGACGTTATCGCCATGGAATTTGGGTAGGCTTCTGGTGTGGGACGCAACATGCGTCGATACCCTTGCGCCATCTCACCTTCCCAGCTCGGCGAGCTGTGCTGGTGCTGTTGCTGCATTTGCAGAGACCATCAAACGACGAAATTATAATAACCTGATAAGTGGTTATATTTTCGAGCCGTTTGGGGTCGAAACACTTGGGTCATGGGGTCCGAGTACCTATACGCTTTTTGTTTAAAGAGATCGCAAAGCGATTAACCATTCGAAAGGAGAATTGATGCATATGCATCTTCATACAAAATAGCCGTGAAATCGATGCTGATAAATGTGATTCAATTAATGGAATCAGGCGTTACTTTGCGGAAATCCATGATATACAAGATATACAACTAGAATATTTAGTTTTAATTCCGCCAAACTAGTTCAAGCTTGGGTACATTCACAACACCGCCCTCCCGCTCGCTAATATTCACATGCAGAAGGTGCGATAGATGTAACATGAAACCCAAACCGATCCTCGGTTCGGATCGGTGCTGCACCCAAGCTTGAACTAGTTTGGCGGAATTAAAACTAAATATTCTCGTTCTATATCTTGTATAAATGTGATTCAGGCCTATACCGGAGTAATCAAATAAGCAATGCCCGGAGTAATTAACTATACTCGTACGTCAAAAAATTTGTTTACCTATATTCGTACCTACTTCAGATGCCACTCCAGTAGCAATTGTTTCCTGGGCCCTTAATAAGTTACCTCGAGAGATGTTTGGAGTAGGGCCTAATCAAATCAGGGATTGGTTAACTCATGACATATGTATGACAATTACTTAAATAGAGCTCTCTGTCCCAATATAGACTTCCTGCCTGCAAATCGGCCACTCTGTTACCCGTTTCGGTGTATATTGTACCTACTGACTAAACTTGGTATGTCGGACGGCCTGTTACTATTTTCAACTGATATATACATTATTCTATTAGAATTAAAAATCGGTTTACGGGATTCTTAAGCTGCAAATACATCGAAACAATAAATCATTTCTTCTACTTATTGTTATAAAGTTTATTTCGCGTTTATTAGTAGATAAACCTACGTATGATCAAAGCTTCAAACGTAATTTATAATAAATTACGTTTGAAGCTTTGATCATACGTAATTTTTATCATTGATATCATCACAGATATCATTGATATCACTGATATCATTAAATCATACGTTTCTAATTTATAATAAATTACGTTTGAAGCTTTGATCATACGTAGGTATCTTTAACATAAATTATGATATAACCTACAATTTCTATAGAATTTTAAGCATAATCGAATCAGTGAATGGTCCATGCACCTGCGACTGCGCATGTACCTACTGTCCAAGTACAAAGTTGCAGATCTTGTTAAGGTTAATTCTGTGCTTGGTGATTTAAACAGCCTGCTACTTTGAAATACACGAGTAATAAATGAAGAATCGATGTTTTTACGTAATTTTATTATGCAAGCGCACGAGTCAATCATGTGAACTTTGTTGACGCCAAATGTTTACTGGTAATTTACTTGATTGTTTGATATATTTTAACTATGGACATGTATATAGCCTGTTGGCCTTTGATAGGATCAGCTTTCCCATTGAAATTCATTGACATCTTTTATAATCTGGTGCTTGAAGATGTGGTGAAGAAGTAATTCAATCAAAATTGGTTATAGCTCCTATATAGCTATAGGACATAACTTATCATAGCGGCTGAGATCAGACTGTAAATCGCGTTAACATATTCTATCAATTACAAATTGCGACTTCATTCATCAACCTACGCGAATTATGAGTAGAACATGGGGAAAAAATATTATTATTAGGTAATCTATTATTAGACAAACAAATAATTCATATTTACAACACTTTCCCTTGTTGTAGCTGTCATAATTTCCTGTTATTAAATAAAAAGATCAACAAATGAACATAATGGTGGCACATAGATAATGTCCATTATTAGAGCACAATGAAATGCAATTCAACCGTTTATCGTTCGTGGCGTGTGAAGGATCCTAGCTTTAATTTAACCTATTTTACTATAATGGACTATTATCGTAAAGTGATGCTTATGGATGATCATTATGGTCAGTTTTTCCTAGTGTTAGAAGAGGCAGCACTTATGAAAATATAGCTTTCAAAGCCTTGGCTTGTGACGTCGCCCACAACAAAACTTTGATAATTTATTAAAAACTATCTTTTGCCCGCTGCTTCGCCCGGTTGGATTACGAAACCGCGCATTAAAAAAAAATAAAAAAGCCTATTTTAATCCTTATAACATGAGCTATCTACCAGTGAAAGACCCGTCATAATCGGTCCAGCCATTTCGGAGATTAGCCGGGACAGACAGACAGACAGAAAGACATACATTTTTTTTGCTATACGTACTGTATATACTTTCATAAGCATTTAGTAAAAAGCTGTTATTTTGACATTACAAACAGACACTTCAATTTTATTTATTTGTTTACTATTAACTACTCTTGGAATACTACAACATTGAAGTCATCATGCACATAATACATAGTCTATTCTAAGAAATTCTAAGAAAAACTTTACGTATACGTGTTCCATGGTTCTCATGAGGCTTAAGTCGTAACGCTTTGTATTGTAGTAAATTATGTACACTGACTGTTCCTACCATATACAAGAAACATGAAACTGTACAGTATCGATTAAATAATCTATTACTCTCCTAACACTGATAGTACTAGTATCACCATCGATACCACCATTGCTGACTCGCTAATCTTTTCGCTACGGCATGAGCCCACTTTTACGTTACTCTCCTACCACTGGTAGTACTAGCAGTTACAGTCGCACTTGGTATACCAGTTGGTGACCATCCACCCACGTATATTTGGGGTGCAAGTCTCAGATCAGTCTGGCGCATCCTGGACAGTCAGTCTCGATACTACCATTGCTGACTCGCTAATCTTTTCGCTACGGCATGAGCCCACATTTAGCGATCCTTTTCACAACATATGACAACACCCCTTCAAGGCACATGACTGACTATTTATGTACCTACTTAAGTATAAATCATAATACTGCCTAGCCAAGTAGTCAGCCGACAATCGCAATTATGGGACCTCACAATAATTTTACGATGATATTAACCTCAACATAGTTGTGTTTCCACATGGACATTACTTATTAAACTTGGTCATATGTTATGTATGTTTGCCTCAACAGACCTAGAGTCAGTAATATTATAGGACGGCAATTGATTATCTTGTTTATATCTGGCTTAAGGGAGAATTAAATTGAAAACTGTATAAGTTAGGGAACAAATAACGGATAATTCTCGCACGGCTTGATTAACAGTTCCGAGTTTGCCTTTATAAGGCTCGCATTAGACCCGATTTCTGATAGGTTGTGATGATTTTTAGTTGTGTATATAATTATTCACTAGTAAGAATCATCCTAAAACGTCGAGTACCTACTACGTTCACTGACACTGCAAAAACGAGACCGATCCGAACAGTTACTAATCACACGAACCCCAATTGTTCAGTAATTAATTAACACAGATATTTCAACTGCCCACTACTCTTGTTACATTTTTTTCTGTCTATGGAAATATTTTTATTTATTTAGTTGCTCAACTTATACGGCACGTTTTGCGTACTGATTGAGCGCTTAACTATAGCGCAACGTGTCACGGGTTCGATTCCTGGACGGAATAAATATTTGTATGGCCTACAGATAGTTTTTCCAGGTTTGGCGATTTGTGTATATGAATATTTGTGTTTGTTAACGCACCCAGGATACAGGAATAATTCCAAGCTCACTCTTGGCTTGGCTACGATTTACAAAAAAAAAAATACGTGGTCACACTGACACCATTTCATAGATGTGAGTCTATGAAATGGTGTCAATGTGTCCATGTCGTAATACACATAAACTACATGGTATCCACTACCAGTTAGTTCTGCCTCGAACTGTTCAATAAGGGATACGCACATGGAACATACGTACTTTATTAATTGGTGGACAGACACCGGCAATTGAGACCGACCTTCATCAATAGACAGGTACACTTGTTTCGTAGAATGTGTAGTAAACGCTGCACGCTTTTGATTGGCGTGTCAACTGACTTATGTTGCGAAGCCGGGTCATGGGACACACAGCTGTAGATGTATGAACTTTAAATGTCTTGCCATGAATCATCATACTTGCCGTGATAAAGTTAGTTTTGTTTGTTTCTGTACGGTTGATAGCAGAGAATGAGAGAAGTAAAACTTGGTAGTTTGGTCTTCGTATTTAAATAGATAGTACCTACTATAAAGCAACATCGAGAAATTCAACTGGACAGTAAAAAGATGACCATAGACATAATAGAATATGTATTGTGTCTGGGTCCCGGTGTCCATCTGTGTTTTTATGAATTAAAATAGAAAAATAATAACCTACCTACTTCGAGGTATTCCCAAAATAATGTTCATTTAACAAAAAGAGAGCTTCATAGGAAGACACTACCACCTACTTACTGCCTACAGCTATTACTGATACCAGCATCCTCAATAGATAGCACAATCTAAACTCCTTAAAGTCCACTTCCCCCACACTCCAACAGCTCCGCGTAAACGAATAAAAGAAACATCATTATCAATTCCGCGCCTTCCTTTTTACGGAGAACATGATAAACGCGGAATTTTATTATACGAGGTTTTCCGCAATAAGTGTGTGATCCTGTGGGAGTGATAAAGACATCCGACACTGTTGAATGTGTAAAGATCGACCACTTCCTAGAGTACAAGGACGAAACGTGTCAAACTAAACGCTGGAATATTCTGGTAATGACTGTTTTCAGGATAACGATCCTTAGAATGGCTTATAATTAGGCTAAGTATGAGGCTATCAGGGTAAGCACCACAAGGCTTTTTATTTAATGACGCACTCAATAACACTTTTTGATTACCTTACTAATGGAAGCAAGATGTCACTTTTTAAAAATTAAGATTAATCTTATGTTCTCTTTTTTTTTATTAAATCATTAAATTTAATAGAACGCTCTATTAAAACTTATTTAAATTCATAATTATATGTATAAAAAATCATAAATGTTACATCAATGGTTTAGTTCTGCTATTCGACAACAGATGGCAGTAATTTCCTAATTCTCAATGATCTAATTACAATAAATTTTGGGCGAAACTTTTATTTAAAATGCGTTTCCTTTACGATTATTTAATACTTGCCTGCATAACGCCTTGAATGTTACATCATAGAATTACACGAAGTAATTAAGAACGCAGATGCTGAGTAGATTGAATTAATTGAATTTGAAATGACACTTATGAACTCGAACTTTTAGACGCTAGATAACACCGTTTAATTTAGTTAACCCTTTATTTTAGTGGATAATTAATACCGTTCGTTTTTTATAAGCTATAAGTGGCCCAGTTATAAATAAAGTTCCATTTCCCATTATAATCTCTAGCGTTTCGGGGTAAAACATCTCAATAGTTACCCTAAATCTGATACCTAATTAAGATGTAAGTAAGAATATATACCTATTTAAAAAAAGAAAGGGTTATATTATGTTTTTTTTGTTAACCATTTATGTAGGACATCTCGGATTAAATCTCATAGATGCAGTCAGGAAAATAGAATAAAAAAGGAATCGCATAACAGGAAAACAAGATAAAAAATAATGAGGTTTGAGTATTGGGTGTATAAACAAAAAAATAAACAGCTAATGATGATGATAATGATGATTACGAGACGTAAGCGTGTCGCAAAGAAGTTAATTATGAGGTACGATAGCCAGTGATGATTATCACTGGCTTATGTGACTTACAAGTATAATGCCATGGTTTCAATTTCATATCTTTTAACGAATAAAAATCTTAGGAACTTGTATGAAAATTCCTCAGTTATCCTCTCCCCAGGGACTCCTCTACTAATAAACGTATAATATAGTTATGTAAAGCTTTTAGCTTATACATCAACTAAGTATGATTAAAATATAAGAGGTTGGTTATTCAACTATATACCGCGTCAATTATTATCTAAAGGGGAAAAGTTTTAATGTATGACCGTACATAAACTCGATGATTAGTAGTAGACAGGTTGATGATTAAGTTCTGGCAATGAAGCAAGGTACCTATTCGAATTAACTTCTCTAATTGAGCTTGAACTAGAAGCAAGTTACGTCAATAGGGCAAGTGAGGTTTGAAATCCCGACATCTTGATCGCTATCCAACGCCTATCTTCGGCTGATTAGCCGTAATGTACCAATACCTTTTTAATAGTTTTATAATTGTGTTCACATTTTATTATTATGAATATTCATGTGTACATAATTTTATTGGTTGTTGAGGAGAATTAAGTACTACACAATAAAAGTTTTATGACACAAGTTAATTACGTGTTGTATTAGCATCATGAATCTCCTGCATTTTTAATCACCATGTTTATAAGATGTACGTAATCCTAAAATATTCTTTACGGGCGTATTTCCCTAATATTACATCATCATTTGTTTCTTTTTTCCAGGTTCCTTCATCTATGCCGAAAAAACATCGAGCTAAACCCATAATGAAGTCCAAGAAAACGTTAGCTAAAATGGCTGCCATTAGAAATTATGTGAGGACACGTTTGTGACAATTATTGTTGACCTTTCAAAAATGACGGAAGCGGCTGCGTCTTATGAAATGCAAGTACGCAACGATGAACAAAAAGATGGGAAAACAAAGCCAGGGCTGTCCGCAGGCAAAATATTCTATAAGCCCGGGGTTATTGAGGAAGAGACGGATGAAACGAGCGCTTTCGACAGCTCGGTGGCGGACACCCCTATGTTGGGCATGGGGCTTGGAGGCAGCGGGTTCCTGAGGCCACCCCAAATATACCCATCGAGCAGTCTTCACAGAATACCTACGTATAGCAGCTCGATTGGGCAGAGCACTGTCTACAGACAAGATACTTGCAGGTAAAGTCTAGGTTATAATTTTTCTATTAAAAATTTAACACGACCCAAAAGTTCAAACAACCAAGTCTATGGATGCGTAATGGACGCTAGTATGAAACCGCCTTCCGACATGACGTAGGTACATACTACTTTATGGAAGATACCCTGATGTGTGATCTCAGAGATGTCCCCACTACGCACTGTTTCCCAGCCAAAATAGGGTACATCAGCTACGTGAGAGCAAAATATGTATGCTCTTAAAAAGGCTTGGAGGTATATATTATATGTACTATTAAACATGTATATAGTCACGTATAGGTAAGTTTAGGTTGAATTAAAAATACTTATCAAGTAGTCTTCAAATTTGTTCCTTTGCCAGATAAAATCTAGAACTTCGGAAACAACAAAGATAATGTAAGTTTTACTGGTTTGCTGTGTATAGATATTGATCGAATTTTGGTATGTTTTTATGCCCATTCGATTTATTGCATTAGATACGATGTTATGCATTTTAGCGGTCTATATAGACGTTTCTGTATTTTCTTTGTAAACATATGTTCTATATTTGAAACTATATTGTAATTGATAAGTATCGGTTTAGCCTTACATTATTAAGTTCTTTAGGTCAACGGAGACTTTATAAGCGATCATTAATCACTTTATATTGTCATTAATTGCATTTATTATCAAGAATGCCGCTAACTCAGCTGTTAGGTACAACAAATTGTGTGCCGTGAATCAATCCTTGAGTCTCCGATATCTAATCACAAAGATAATAGGGCGACTTATCGAAATAGTTTTGTAGAATGAGTTATTCGCGCGAGTATTTCCGACGGTTTTGCGCCCTATAACATTGTTAAGTTTTTCTATATTTAAATATTTTATGATTTGTTGCAAATCATGGTGACAGTGCGCAGTTCATAAAATTTTCGTGTAAAATGCGTCGACGGCGCAAACAATGTTAGATGGTGTCAGTGTTGAATAAGTTATTATTTTCTTGAATAACAATATTTACAAGGTATGTTACTGTAAGCTTGTACGATTTCGAATAACCGGCAAATTGAGAGACCCCGTTTTTTTAACCAGTCTATCCAGTATTTTTCCGTAGTCTTTTCTCAACTATGTTCTGGTCGGCTTCCAGTGTAACTAGATGATCATATTTTATATGGAGCAACTGCCGTCTGACCATCCTCTATCCTATTATTGTATCCTATGTAGTATCCATATTATTGATCGGCAACTATTATTAATTTGGCACAGAGATAGATTGTAGTCTGGAATAGCACTTTTTATCCCGGAAAAACGTACGTGTTCCTAAACCACGCGGGCGAAGCCGCGGGCGGAAGCTATTGATTTATACAGGCACGGTAGAGATAGTGGCTAAGCGAATGGCTTTCAGCGCTATGGGTCGCGGGTTCGCTTTTCGTAAGAAAAATAAAAACAAGAGAAAATATAATAAAAACTACCTACCTATGCAACGTTTTCCGTAGAATACGAAAAGGATTTTATAGAAAAATAAATGTTTTTATGTGGTGTCATAATATTATTCAATCAGATATAATTATTGGATTTTTTGGATATATATTAAACATACTTATTATCAGTGTCGTCAAAATATCTAAACAATGAAATCAAAAATATGTAATATTATATTTAATTTTTTTGTGAAACAAATTCTATTTTTTATCAACTTAAGCATATTACTGTTAATATAAATTGTTTATTCAGAAAAACTCAAATTTTACAATAAGTATCTTACAATTAAAATAAAACTAAGTTGCATATGACCTCCCCCCCGACCTCCCCAAGCGTTAGGCTGCGACCGCGCCTGCATACTATCCAGTCTGAGTGACTCATAATAATTAGAAGATTATATCCAAAATCCTAATCTTTATGAGTAAACACGTTACGTCGACCAAAACTCACAGGACTGTAAAAATATATGATTGTACTTGACCTATTTGTCACCATAATATTTTATCATACAATCATTCTTTTATCAATTCAGCGTTAAGACAAGTCTTTGCTAATCACCCAATGTTTGCTGTCATTGTTAAAGTGTTAGGTACATTTATTCACCACAATTTCTTATTTCAAGCAGTCATTACATGATTGGACGAACTGTTTAGGTTCACTGTGACCAATTTTTCTATGCTCGGATTGAAGTTATCTAGTTGTTAATTTGATTTGAAATCGGAACAGTATTTTTAAGGATTTAAATTTTAATCTTATTGGTCTAGCGGTCGCATGAGCGGCTGCTGAGCAAGAGATCGGAGGAGCAAGAGGTGTTATTGGGATTTCCTGAAATTCTCAGTAGCAGCTCGGAGTTTGGAATTGTGCCCGATAGATGGCAATAAGCTCGCCCCCTATTACATCAGACTTTATAACGGCATGCGCGAAATTCGGTTGTACAAAAAGTAGACCTCTGCCTAACCCTTGGGAGAATACAGGCGTGACGCTATGTTGTTTGTTATTTTTTCTCACTACTGGACAAAGGCCTCCACTATTTATCTCTATTTTGGGTAACTGGTTGCCGTGCTTGCCCATGAGGGAAATTGTAAAGAATTATCAGACGAATAAATTAACTGAAATTGATCCAACTATTGAAAAGTCACCAGTTTGGCATTTTTTAGGCGACACTTCCACTTCAGTAGACATAGACACTGTATAGGAAAATACTGCGGATAAGAGAAGAATACAATCCAGTTCGAAGAAGGAAATAATTGTACAATACCTACCTCCCGGGTCGTGGAGACCGTGTTGAGGTGACAATCTGACAGTCGCCGTCCTCGTCGTGTAGGTTATTCTTCAACCATTGCAACAGCAAACACTGTCAACAAATAATCTAATAATGGAACTTCATTTGCTTGAGAGATCATTCAATATGATTGGTGGATACCTTATCTAAAGCACAATAGTAAAGAGCACATAGTACTAATACATATATGTATATAGATGTTTATGTTCAAAAGTAATAGGCGATCCAACAACACGTAATTATTTCTAGTGATACCTACTAGAAAAGTAGATTGTTAATCTTATTATTTATCACGACGGTCTTGATAAATTACGGAGATAAATTGCGGAAAGATAAACCATAATAAAAATATACCATAATTGGAAAAAAAAATGATAATACACTCCCTCATTGCGTGAGCGTGAGGTCCTGGGTTTTATTCCCAGGATGGCAGCATAGTCTGGAAATGTGTCTGGTAGATGGTAATGGGCTCACCCCTATTTCATGGGATTTAATAAAAGCATCGGCGAAATGTATGTGTACAATAGTACCTACACATCTGTCTAAACCTTCGGGGAATACAGGGGTAATGCTATGTTATGTTATGTCTGTAAAAAAGTAAGTAATCATTCATCAATAAAAAAGGCATTATTCATTATTTTTCTTTAGTAATTATCATGTAAGTAATCTATTTTTAAAGATAAAGTTAATTACGCGTAATTTTGACAAATGACTGTTTTTTATGTCGCCGCATACACCAATCGAAAATAAAAGTGATCAGGATAACTCGTGCATAATTGTGTAAACAGTAAACATGTTTATTTTTATAACACACTAGTTTCAGCCCGCGACTTCATCCGCGTGATCTACATATATAATTTATAGCCTATAGCACTCGGAGATAATGTAGCTTTCTAAAGGTGAAAGAATTTTCAGATTCGGATCGAGTTCCGGAGATTACATAAAAACTAATTTTACCTCTTTATAATATTAGTACTTAACGATGATATTCATTTATAAAAAAATCATCATACAAAAATGGTATGCTTATTTTGTCAAATGCAATATCAAGATAATCCTAATTTAAAGGATTAAAATATCCACAGATCAATTAATTAAGTAAATTTCATTATCAATAGATTTACTACAATTTAACTTATCTATACAAAAATTGAAAGTTATTTAAAAAAAAGTTCATTAAAATATCATATGGATATTACATTTACTTACCTTGCCTGGAGCGGTTTAGCTCAATCATTCAATCATCAAAGAATTTAAGATCACTTATTACTTACTTATCTTATATACACAATTAATGATCCAAAATTATTTTAAAAAGCTAAATTAGTTACGTATTCACCGCCCAAAGTCACGGGCAGACTGCACTGTTGTGGCAAAGTGTCATTCTCGTGAAGCAAAAGTGTTTTTACCTACCCTCGTGTGGACTTGATTTTAATTATTTCCCTACCTTAAAAATATGTGAGTAAATCGCGGAAAAAATCGTTATACCTACATTCTACGTATATTTGGTCACTTTCTGCGCCTCCAAGGTTCTCAAATAAACGCGTAGACAGCTAAATCCCACGCTTGATAGGTTGATCTTCTAAAATCCAGCGAAATCTGCAAACACTGATACGTGTCTAGATAATCTTGATTAATCGCGTGTAGAAACCTTTCCATAATAAGTAGTACATAGTATTGTAGTTATTAATAATAAGAATGTTATAATACTTAGGTAACCACAGATAATATTATAAAACATTATATAGTATTGCTCCGTTATTCCCCGAAAGATTGGGCCAACGTATCTGTATAGGTTATTGAGTCCCATGTAATACGGGTGAGCCTATTGCCATCTACCGGGAAAATTGAAAACTCTGAGCTTCTACTGAGAATGTTTGTGCAGGAAAACCCAGTTACACTTTGCCTGACCAAGAATCGAGCTACAAACTTTATGAACAGCAGATGCGCTTGCAACAAGACCAATCAGAGAGTCACATACATATATAACAAATATATGTATAAGCACAGATAATGAAAATAGAAAAAATATGTTCAACTATTTATCGTTGCAATTGTACCGTTTACGTTGATAATGGAAGAGGGTGTTGTACCTTACGGTCGGTGGTTGAATCAACTTTAATAACAATATTTACTATTTCGATACCGGTTCCAGTGTTTTGGGCAATGTTATTTTAATGCATATCAATAAATAGCGAACTACATCAATTTAATTATAATTGCTGTGACGTACATTTTAGAACAAGACAACAAAAGTTAAAAAAGAAACATCCAATATACTTAGATCTGTATTGGATATTGTTTTTATTTTTGCTGTCTCTACTTTTGACCAACACCTTCCCTTAAACTGAATTCTCAGCCAAGTTTGTCTATTTATTAGGTATGTATATGTTTATTGATTAAATAAAGCTTCTAAATTATATTTGAATTGCTAACTGACCAGAATCAATTGGCCCAAGTTTGATATGCTATCTAGGATTATTGGCCCAATTAGTACAAAATGGTCAACAAAACATGATTCGAACATACGATGCCGTTAATGACGTCACTGAGCCATGAAGGTGACATGCAATGATCATGATTGTAAGGGATTTCATCTGGGGTTGCTTTTGCCATTTAAATCAAGTATTTTACGATATTTATATGTATGTATTAATAAAGTTGAATGGTGGAAGCATTAATTTAGAATTCTTTTTACTCTTAGTAAAGTCACAACCAACAAAAATTGATAATTTATAAAATAATGACTACTGCTTGGAATGCAAAAGTCAAATCTTTAAATTAAAAACATTAAAAATAATCCTAAGAAAAAAAGAACCGTACATCGTACGCAATTCAAAATACAAGTTAAGTTTATTTCTGAAGCCTGGGCCAAATTACATGGCCTTGTTGCCAAAAGGGCACTATTTCTGATATTCAATCAAATCAATGTTTAGCTCTCTTCCTTTCTCCTAATTTTGCTGTGCCCGACAGGGTCCATAATGACCAATTTGAATTGTGAAAACCGTACGCCTCTAACCCCAGGCCGGAATATCACTAAGATGTAGAGAAAAACTCTATATATTAAGAAGATAAATGTAGTATCTGTCCGACATTTGATATAAATAGTATGAGGAGCCTGCCTCGTGCGTCCAATCACTTCTATCGTTTTGGTGACTGTATGTATCTAGGGTTATGTCTTATGCTATAAGATATAACCCTAGATGCATACAGTCACCAAAACTATACCTATACCATTGCCGACGTCATCCATAAATACATACGACAAAATAAGGATATATTTTTATAAATAGACTGAAATAATATGAAGGCGTCTAATCGACTTCGCCTTTGGCTATTGTATTGGAGTATTCGATATGAAGCGGATATCAAATTTTCATCGTAATAGTTTGCAATCATTTGCTACCGACGCCTATTTATTTTCATGTAAATATTAGCTGACTGACACTGACATAATAATCTTAAGTCCCATATAATAGAGGGCGAGCCTATTGACATCTACTAGGCACAATTCCAATTGCCGGGTTTTTACTGAGAATTTTCTAACCAAAAAACCATTAAACTCTTTGCCTGACTCGGATCGACTTTGGACCTCACGCTTCATAGCCGCGTAAGCGACCACTAAACCTATGAGGCAGAAGGCATTGGAAAATTGAATATCAAAGCCAAAAACGCTATGTTAACCCTACGCCTAACATCTATCCAGGGTACTTGACACGCGCTAACATATTCAAGTGCATGATTGTTCGTAACCGTGTTGAAGTGCCGGCTATCTGCAGGGGTTACCTACTGTCTGGTAATATCTATGATAACACTTTAACGCTTCCGTATCTATTACCTGTAATGTTAAGCTAAAAAGCACGTGTTTTTTAGAGACACTTATTATCAAACTTCCAACCTGACCTGCGATTAAAATTTGCTAATTACTTTTCGCTGCATCCAGCAACGTTCTACCTTTCAACTAGGAGTTCGGAGTACAGACAAAGCAGTTTTATCTATATAACAATAGGCATTGCTAGGAATGCAGGATTTTTTTTACATAAACAACCGTGGTAGTTACCTTGGATGTGCTATCACATAGATTGGTCAACTTTAGTCGAATAAATAGCCATTGGCTGCCGCCATTTGATTGCTGATAGAATAAGGCTGCCGCCATTTGATTGCTGATAGAATAAGGCTGCCGCGGATGCTTCGTGGAGGCTCTTTCCTTGCACTTGAATCGCTATACAGACAATCTCCATAGGGACAGAATTATAGGGATTTAATGACGATGCACATGACTTTAAACTTCTAA
Organism: Shargacucullia verbasci; assembly: GCA_947562105.1. Lineage (NCBI taxonomy): Eukaryota > Metazoa > Arthropoda > Insecta > Lepidoptera > Noctuidae > Shargacucullia > Shargacucullia verbasci. The sequence goes on from OX387289.1 coordinate 9,142,364, forward strand.
TAGACATTGTATTAGTTTCAATGTTTCAGTATTATCTGATTTCCTAGAATTATTTTCAGAGTCACGCTAAAACGTTATATTGGAAATTAGAGTGCTTAACAGTGATATAAATAAATCATTATTGGAATATGGAGGAGTGGCCCCCTCAAATAACAACAACAATTTTTAGTTACGAAAATAATAACAAAATGTCACCTACACAGGTGTTTATTTTTGCATCACGACTAATTTGTCGCGATGTTTACAACGCAATAATATGTCGTGTCGTAAAATGTTTGCTCGGAGGCGTGGTGTGAATTAATTTGACTGAAAATCACGAAGTAAATAAACGTTCAATGATGATGGCTTGCCGATTTATATTCAGAATATGATGATATGTGTATTGTATTTTTATTATACTGATTACATGGGTGTTACGTCAAGTGGGCTGGGTTTTTTAAATCATGAGGGCTTGGCAAGTTCTATAAGATGGAGAATGACGCCACGATTTGTTTCATTAAATAAGTATATCAATATGATTTGGCAAAAAAAAAAATATAAATAACTGTTGTTATGTTAGGCTTATTGGAAACGGACAGCACTATTTATTTACATTAAAGTTAATATTATTATTACACTTCAGTAAAGTTCTTCACCAAGTTAAACTTAATTTTAGATTGACTCAGGAAATAGTAAGTATAGCCACACATCAGTATCCTGGGTTCAACCCAGACACCAGCAAAATGGTTTGAATATTCTAAAATTGATATTTGGAACCTACTAAACTAATGTAATCACAAATTTTAAAAGTTATCTCCATATGTTACAGCTTTTAATAGTCAGATACATATGTTTTCGTGACCTTCAATCGGAAAATGATCGAGAACAACGAATTAGTGTTGTAAAATGACTTGCATTAGCGCCCAACAATTCGCGTACTGTCAAATTAGCTATTTTAATGAAAAGGCTGGGGTGGGCGCCATCTTACTTTTATATACAGGAGGTTTAGAAATAGTCTCAGAAATAGTGCTCTTTTTTTGTTCGGCATCCAAGAGAGGTCGATTGTGTGAAATGTGATACGGTTCATAAGAAAGTTTTTCTATCGTGTCGACTTGACCAATCACTTTAGAATCGCCCATGCCGTGGTGGAAAGATTAGCGATCTCAAGTATTGTCACTCATGGACGGTTTGTCTGACTGATAGAGATGAATGAAAGGAAAAGATATAATTATGCCGACTCCAAATAATATGGGATAAGGGCAGGTGATTGATGATAGAAAGTATAATATGTATGAATGCATAATATAACTGTTATTTATTCCGCTCACAATCTTGTATGTGCATACTGAGTTTAATAAAACATAAATTAGCGAAGGGTACTGAAACGATGTTTTTTGAAATGTCAAAACATTAGTTCTATGATACGTTATAAAGAAACACAAGAAAAAAAATCTAGTTCAAAAAGCCTATTTTATATATTAAAACTGACCAAACAAAAGCTACTACCCATTCTCTACTAAATATTAATACACTAATAAAAAAAACAGGGTTTAAAAAAATGGAGCGATTGGTCTCCCTACTGATCACCCACACAATAGATCAGTAAATCGTAATGAAAAGCTTTGAAATAATTATATAATATAAGAGATCGTATACATACATATATCATAGGAAAGATACGTTTATGTAGGTAAAACAACAATTAGTATTGCGATTATCTCCATTTTGTGTCGGATCCTAGTTATATTGTCTCAAATAGTGTAGATTACAAAGAATATTTTATACAGTCTTTTGTTGATACAAGGATCTTTTTTATTAACGTTGAAAAATTGACGAGGCGTGGGGGACATTATTGTTGAAATTAAAAACATCTATTAATTACTTGTATTTAAGAATTTAACGGAACATTTTTCATAAAAAAATGTTTTGGGGGAATCATCACAAATCAAAAAGCGGAGACAATCTAAATCCTTTGACCGATATCAAAACTGGGGCAGACTCACAGCAACAACAAATGAAATATAAGTATATACTCTTAGATAAAATTGTACATATTGTCATGTTCAAGAAGATATAACAACTGTGACATTAGCCCTGAAAAGAAATACAGTGGTACATAAAGAGTGATCTATAGAATTATAAGAATTAAAGTTTCCTTGTATCATTTAGGGGTAATCTATTGCATGTTGAGTCTAGCTCAAAGTCTTCTTCTGTCGAGTCGGCACGAGCTATCACATGGGAATCGCTCATGCCTTAGGGGAAAGATTAGACAGTTGGCAATTATGGTATCGAGGCTGACTGCCTACGGTACACCAGACGATCTCATGTTTCCTAATTCGTGGAGGCTCTTTCTTTGCATACTTGGTTTAAAGTGACCTTAAAGTGATTGGTGATGAGCTATATGCAAGTTTTGAAATGCGCTAGGTTTTTGAAGTTCAATTTCTCAATAGCTCTCTTTTAAATAGAAAATTATATACCTAAATAAAAAGTTACAGGCGATGTCTTCACGACTGTAGCTAGGGGCTGTTGGGCAGTACCATAAAATAACAATGCCCTATCTTAAAAATACCATTAACTAAGATAATATGCTAAGTAAACTGTTTGTTCATAGTATGATCTATACGTACAACAATTCCATCAAGGTAAGAGACTACTGTGGTCAAAGCTTATTTGAGTCGTCGCAAGGATAAAATAAAAAAAAATAATATACAAGTTTGGTAAGATTTGATAAAAATCGATGGACTTAATCAGATCAAGTACAATTTTTATTTACACCTTGTTGACCTATAACCACCACTGCCCTAATTTAAATTCAACTCTAGCTACGGCTCTGGATGTCTTGCAATGGACGTTACTCTGTCAATCTTATGTTTTAAATATCAGTCAGTTTTAAGTTTCTTTTGAAATACAGGGCGAATTTAATATATTTCAGCAAAACATGAAATCAATTTATAACTATATTAACTATGTATTTTAAGGATATTAGCCAATAATTTATATAAATATTATGTATAAGAACAACATAGGTACTTGTTTTTCTGCACTTAGCTTATGTAACAATACCAATTGAAAATATTGAAATAAAATATTAACTTATGTGGTGACTATAATATTAACTTATGTATGAACAAATGGACATAAATAATGATTAACAGTAAACATTAGCTTGTCGCCTGCGCATCTCTAATGGCGCTAATAACGACTGTCAGTGGCATGAACTCTGTTTGGATTTCATTATTTTGTCACTATCTCGTAATCTTACATCATAAAGTGTTACAACAATACTTTATATAGTGTACTCTATAAAAGGAACTTTAATGATAAAGTAGTGCTAGATAATATCATAGTCATTGAAGAAGTGAGAGGTGAAATTAAAACGCACAATATTAAATAATTTGAATTTCTAATAGAAATCGTTGCCGTGGCTCTTACACCTATAAATATTTCGTATCAAATCACCCTGTAGGTCTGATAACGTCAACGCAGACACTAACTAAAATTTGTTTTCCGTAGCGAGCTGATAATTTCCGATATAGAATCTCGCGATACAATTATACAACGTTTAGCGCGTCGTTGTGCGGGCGGGCACAAGAGAGTCAGTCGTGACCGAGACATTATCGCGCGCGATGCTTCAGGAGGCTGCCCGCTGAGGGATGGTGGCGCAGACCGTCCGCTGTCAGTGAGTCGAGCGCACGACGTCGCACCAGCCATGCACGCCGATCCGGAGTCACCCACCTGCCGCGAGGAGTCACAGTTGCTGCCCGACGAGTGGCTCAAAGTGAAGCCCGTGCCGGGCAACGGCAATCTCTCGCCCGGCGTGTACTACCCCACAGGCAGTAAGAGGTTCGTCGCCGACTGACACCCTGTGCCGTCTCCGAAAGATACCGTCCCGTAATGTGTCGCCTTTGTCCGTCCGTTTGCTTTACAATATCCTCTTTTTGTTCTACGTCGTGATTATTAGAAACGATTTATGTTAATTAGAAAGCCTATTCTCTATGTTAGTGGTACCATATTACTGATATTAACATTGATGAAGGTCGTAGCCATCGCAACGTCGCGATGCACGCGTGAACTAGACATTCACACTTCCAGAAGTGTATCGGATAGTTAGATAACTAGAATTATTGAAGTGAATCGTAAATAAACATATTTATGTATGCGTCTTTGGTTTTAGGAGCCGATCTCACAGACATGGCGCAACTAGGAGGACAAGGCGACGAGCGGTTCTCAAAAATGGAGAGTGTAACATTCTCAAGTCACGGATCTCTCAGCGGCGGTTGAGATTCCTGCAGGATATGTTCACGACGCTCGTGGACGCTCAATGGCGATGGACGCTGCTCGTATTCACACTCTCCTTCATCCTATCCTGGCTGGGTTTCGCACTGATCTGGTGGCTCATCTCATTCACCCACGGTGACTTAGAGCCCGACCATCTGCCCCCCATGCAGGAAGCATCAAACTGGAAACCGTGCGTGTTCAACATCTTCGACTTCACCTCGTGCTTCCTGTTCAGTATTGAAACGCAGCACACGATCGGTTACGGTTCACGTACGACGACAGAGGAATGCCCGGAGGCGATATTTATTATGTGTCTTCAAAGTATAGTGGGTGTGATGATTCAAGCCTTCATGGTCGGCATAGTGTTCGCTAAGATGACACGACCCAAACACAGAACGCAAACGCTTCTATTCTCAAAGTACGCCGTGGTGTGCCAGAGAGACGGTGAGCTGTGTTTGATGTTCAGAGTGGGTGACTTGAGGAAGTCACATATTATAGGAGCTAGTGTGAGGGCTCAGCTAATCCGATCTAGAACGACCAAGGAGGGCGAGGTACTATGCCATTACCAGACAGAATTAGAGTTAAACGCAGATGGATGTGACAGTAACCTGTTCTTCATTTGGCCGATAACGATGGTACATAAGATAAATGCCGACAGTCCGTTCTATGGAGTTTCCGCTGCTGATGTGTTGCAAGAGAGGTTCGAAATTGTGGTTATTTTGGAGGGAACGATAGAATCTACGGGTCAGACGACTCAAGCGCGTTCCAGTTATACTACTAGTGAAATAATGTGGGGACACAGATTCCTGCCGTTGGTGACGTACAATCGTGAGCGTCAGGGGTACGAAGTGGACTATTCGAAGTTCGAGGAGACGACGCAGGTGGACACCCCGCTGTGTTCGGCCAAGGAGCTGGACGAGTTCTACGGCAGTCAGGATGATCGTAGATCGATCGGTGAGTTCTATAATAAACTTAAATCTGGTTATAAGCGTGGTGGCGGTAGCTGGGTATATGTGCCATTTGTTAACTAACAAAGCTTTTCTGTATTTCTGTACCACGACAGAGGTAGATCTGGAAACAGTAAATCTTCAATGTGATATACTAAGATGTCAATTTCAAGTAGTATCTTGTAGTAAATTAAGTGTATAGGGATTGTGATGTACTAGATAAGCTCTCTATATTATTAATATTTAAAACTTTTTACAAAAAATTAACAGTTTCATAAGTAACATTAATGTATCTCTCTATTATTTTAAGGTATTTTCCTTTGTTGAGTAAACGTCGATATATATTCGACCTACATAGTGCATATATTTTAACAATATTCGCAATAAATCATGTAGATACAGCTTATACATAAACGGAGCAGATGCTAGTTTCTTGCACTATAATATTTCCGTTACGTGCGATATTGTATGACATATCATATTAATATAGCAATACTATTTATCTAGGGTCAACAGACATAAGTCTTGTCTGCTCCTTAAAGATAATGTTTAATTTATTATTAAAGGGATTTGTTCGCAATACATAGTTTTTTAAACCTAACAGATATGTATGTTTATTGTTTTTCACACTTCCATATCTCTACTTTCTTCCTTATGTATGAATAACAATAACAAAAATGTGTAAACAAGATACTAAATTGAAAACATTAAGGTGATTAGCCAATCATAACTTATACCTCATGAATACTAACGAATATATTTTATATCATAGTTTATTTAAAAAAAAAGGATAAAGAACATAAAAAACAAAGCAAGCTCGGCTGCTGAGTGTGAGATCCTGAATTCGATTCCCAGATCGGGAAAAGTGTTATTGAAATTCTCAGTAGCCTGGGCTGCTACTTTGGAATTCTGCCCGGTAGATGGCAACAGACTCGCCTCGGGTGTACAAAAATACGCCTCTGCCTAACCTTTTGGAGAATACAGGCATGATGCTATGTTACATATAACAAAAAGTACAATACAAAAGTTTTGATCTATGTATCTATACTTAATATTGGAATTAGAATCATCAAAAGTTTTTCAGGCATGATTTATCCGACGTAATACATACTTATATAACAACATTTGAAAGATATAAGTATTCACGGCCCGTTAGAGCATATTCTCGTGATCTCTTATGAAGCGTGTCACATATATGAACACAATGGTGATATTAAAATACTGCACAACATGTACTACGTAGGCATTAAATATACACATATAATACATGTAATACTACATTATGATTTGCATGAGTTTCCTTCAGGTGTAAATAACTATGTGATCCTATCTATCGAGCTGTGTGACAGGCTTCACAGATCCAATCTATGTACGAGTATGTGTTTCAGCTTGATCAAATGCTTGCGCATTTTATACGTGCTGCGTAGGCGCAGATAAAGCTGTAGCAGTTTCATATACATAGGTATATTTCCTTATAGGCAAAGTTTTATTTTTCTATAGGTAGGTACAGCGATTTCTTTTGGTTAAAACTTCGAAGCCTCATGTTGGCTAGGTAAAAAAGTTCTGCATTTTAAATAATCTAGCTTGTACTATTACAGTTAATTGATATATTTTGACGTAGTGACGTATGGTGGACTGTCCGGGATATCGTTTTCACTGCGGATTTAAAGCGCCTAGTGATGTGCTTTAGGCAGAAAACGAATTTTCGTAAAACTTAAAAGCAGTTATCGAAACAGTTTCATTTTAAGTTTCATATATTAATTTTCCATATTATAATAACATTTTGTACGTAACTAGCATCCCGTAGGTAGGTAGTTATATTAATTAGCAACAACAAATAAGATCACAAGTTTCCAGTTAACGCTAAATGTGTGAACAGTTATTCTGAGTATCATTTACTTAAATTACTTGACTTGAACGTGTTTTAACACAATTGTGTGCTCATACATAACGCTAATAAACTTTTAAATAGGTGCTATAAATGATGGGGTTATTTGCATTTTGACGTCAGCCAATATAACTTTTAATATCACCAATCATTGTTCAGAAGGAAGCTTTATAAATCACGTTCCTATATTTTGTTTTTACTAGAGCTAATAAACATGCATTATCAATGTATGCAAATGTCTTTCTGATTTTAATAAATAAATACACACTGTTACTAATACGAATGTCAGTGTAACCAAGTTTATTAACCATACATTTTTTAACATACACCGCGTATATTAGAGTCAAGAATTTTGTTTGTATATTTTGATAAGACAATGCCTAGGCTAGGTTAGATGTTCATTAATTCGTGTTTGTACCAAGTAAGCGATCTTCAACTATCTTCAAAGTCTAAACTTGTCAATAAATTCACATCTAGAACATTTCTGTCGGAAGCAATAACATGTACCTACAACACATTTCATTCCCTTCTTCATTGCCACAGGAATTGCGTCGATTATCATCTTAACAGCTATTTGTGAAGGCCTTCAGCAGATCTCCCATGACTTTCCTACACCGTAAATCACAATGGCCGTTACCCGTCGGAACTTATATCAAATCTGGGCAGGATGTACCATTTTGCCAATTTGTTGCCCCTTTTTGATACAGGATACATTTGTTTTGTCGATCATTTAAGACAGTTTAAGACAATCCGCTTAACGGTCGGCCGTCATTTCGAACGAACGATTTGAATCATTATTAAAGGCGGCGAGAATTAGGTACGTTGACAGTTCTATTTTCAAAAAAATGAATTCATATTCATTTCTGTGAAGCGGGTGCGTTGTTGAACAATCTTTTATTTATCTTTTGTGTCATCGGCTCAGGCTGCGGTCCAGTGTTTGCTATCACATCACACTATTTGATGACATCATACATATCCAAACAAATAGTATTATTATAATTACTTAGGGATATTGCGGTTTGCACCGTAAGAAGTGTGGTCGAAATAGCCACCTAATACAACATTACAATCTCCGATCGCCAATAAGCACATACATCAATGGAGTCTTGCTATATGATTATTTAATATATATTACTTATTCTGGTGTATTGCATTGCGTTACGCTACCGAATGGTCCCGTGATCTGTTGATTTCGTTCTCTTACCATTTTGTCTTAGCATAAGCTTTAAAATTGCAATAATCAAGAATATAGAAAATAATCAAGAAGGATATTTATTAACATCATATATTTAAAAACAATGTACTGATACCCATTTATGTATTTAATGGACGTTACTAAGATCTAAACACACTTCACTTACATAATATTCCATCGTAATATTTGTATTTCTCTTGAATTAAATCATTTTTTCATTTCAATCATTCAGTGCGTGTCTGACCAATTGCGATGTGTCTAACAATTCAGAGTTAATGTACAGATCTATGGATCATTTTCCTTACTAATTTAGTTTAAGATCTTGACACTTGATACGATGTAGACATCTCTGTTTATTTCTCTTATCAAGAGGAACATTCACGGCTGACCTTAAAAGAATCTTACCTTGTCTGGTGTATTTTCGTACTTTTTTATCTAGGTTAAGTATAAAATATTTGGGGAAATATTTACAATATCTGTTAACAAGGCAATTTAAGATACATAACGCATATTTATCTATTAAGTTTTGTGCTAGAAAAATCGTTCTAAGATTTATATTTTCATAATATTATTACATGTCTGCACTACTGTACCAAAGCACACTAGTAGTAGTAGTTTCAATGTATGTGTGTGTAATTGTGCTTGTGTTTGTGATGTCGTACAGAGAGCGGGGACCACCACATGATGCTGAAGACGCCTGATCGCGAGCCTCACGAGCCGAAAGCCGAGAACAAGGATGGCGATTTTACCGTCACCCTATAAAGTTAAACATTAAATACGTAACATAAACGAAAAATGAAGAAAGTAGAGTTGAGATATGTAATAGCCCCGTCGTTAGTTAAGGGCAATATTTTTATTTATATTTCAGAACGCGTTAAGCATTCCTTCGGTGTAGCTTATTATGTATCAAACACGTCGAAATCTACAAGAATTAAAATTCTATTTTTTATTATTTTATTTATAAGGATGAATTAAAATTATAGTTACGTAGCTGCCTTAAAGGCAAGAGTTTTGGTTAGTGAAGAAATGCAGACTCGATCATACAATATTTTTAATGTAACGATCTGAATCAAAATACTATGAATGAGAGATTTTGAGAATTGTGTCTTTCGTGAAAATATCGATAAGGTTGACACAGTCATTATAGTACTAGTATTGTTCAAGCCAAATTGGTTCATGTCATTTTGTGAAGTGCAGAAAATATTCAACATGATTCAACGTGTACTAAGATCTTTTAAAAATGGCAGTTTATTAATTGTTAAGTTGTTTTACAAACCCAGTGCCACTAGTCAGTTTATAGATTAAAATAAAAAAAATTGATAACACAGCAATGTTATTACAGGTTGTGCTATTTTCGAATAATTGCTACATTCCAGTTGTAAAAAAGTGCAATTTTTTCTATTAATTATTTTATTTCACTAGTTATATTAATTAAGTCTCGAATATAATTCACTGCTTCAAGATGTACCTACATTGTGATAGTTTTAGTAACTGTATAAAGTTATATTGTAAATGTTGTTCAATATCTAATAGTTAAAACTATACGCATGTTTTGTCACGTTAAAGATGTTGTTGTATGTAAATATTGAATGAATAATTATTTATGTTGTGACGTTCATTTGTGTTTGATTTATGACACCTGCTTAGATCCTCTAGCACTCTATGCAAACTATCATGTTTGAACACAATGTGATGTGGCTTAGATACTTACTTCAAAAATATATAAAAAAATCAACCAATACTTTTACAATAACAAATGGTTGAGGTACAAATCAGCCGTTTGACAGGGCATTTTGTATTGGTACCGGCCGCTTCATTTTAATCATCTGTTATAGTGTTAGTTAACATGGCCCTTAGCCTGTCAGTCACTGCCAGGCATGGAACTCTGCCTAGCTGAGCTACAAGTACCTACAATCGAACAAAGAGTAGGTATTTGTACATGAAATTTTGTAGGTAGGTATTATGTAGAATGCATTCGAGTAACACATTATTTAACTGTAAATACCCTATTTAAAGAAATCACCGTCATCGTCAGTTCTATAGAAAACTTTATTAGGGTCTATCATTATCGGTATCATGGACTCTAAAATAATGGGTTCTCCATCATTTATGTCCGCCGATGCTGTTGTTTCAGTAGTCGTATACGTTCGATTTCTTATACATACTTAGTACAGTAAACACATGACAACCACACATTGTTTCTCTATGTACCTACTAAATAACTAAAGGAACATTTTGAGAATCATATGTCTCACCTGAAGATACCTATTTCTAAACGAAATTCAAAGTCTATGCCCATTTCATGAAGTTAATATAAAAAGAAAAACAAATTTCATTTCAAAATTCAATTTACCGTCATGTGACTATGAGTACACAACAATATTTTATGCTTTCCATTCACATCGATGTTAAAATTATAACGCATAGAGTGATAGAAGATTATTACCTACCTGAAGGTCTATGGTGTTTGTTGAGTGTCTTTTTAATGAAGATAATCGTCCGCTTATCTCTTTGTTTGTAGCGAAATTGTGTTGTGATGTCAAACTGCGTGTGTCGTCGACATCCTTTCTAATCCAGGTAAAATCTGTAAACAATTTATTAGTTTTATTAGTCCGTCCTTGAAGATGATATATGTCTCATGGAGTCCAATTTCAATGTCTAAGAAGCATTATGTATGATTCGAGCTATGCTTTGGCTAATATCACTATTTTTCTGTGGTCTAACCCTCCTATCCATGCATTTATTATATCTACGTTTACCATAACTTGCATATATACAAGTAGATCCTGTTCTTACACGTCATCATAGTTGTCAGTTTCAAACGCTACACACGCTTCTTATTGTGTCGGTTTAGGTAAGCCCAATAAAATACTGTAAATAACCACTTTATAACATTTTTTTGTTTGTTATGAGAGACCACTCAGGAATACCCACTGCAATGGTCTACCTTCAAAAAAGTAAATGTTTTACCGCAAAAGTATCGGTTCCGGCTATAGAAAGCCGGAATCACAAAAAGAACGTCACTGAACAAGCAAATAAAAAAACTCGTGCTTTACTACATCAATTGCGTTAATACGTAATAAATGGAACAATTATATTATTTACTTGATTATTTTGATATTTTATTGTAAAGGTGAGTGAGAAAGGCTGACCCTTCTAAATTTCATTAATTCTCACGATTACTAATCCATGCTTGTCCTCTGTTGCGACAGGTCAGCTCAAATAGCTATGTCACTTTTTTTCAAAAGGCCATACCACATAAATCCTTACTATAATCGGTCTGAACTATAAAGTAGACTGTGAAAAACGTTTTTTCTCAGGGATAGTCATAGGAAATGCCGACGCCATTTAGTTTAAAAAAAAACGTGTAAAATTGATTAAAAAATCCTGATTGCAAAAATAAATCATTTTATTTTATTTCATTAAAATAATTGTGTATGTACTTATCAGCTAGTTATAACGTACTTACGTAAGATATAAATAGTATGTATCAACAAAGGGAAACTGATTTCAACAGTGACGATCGTAATCATACCTACATATTTTATAACCGCTTAAGTTTATTTAATTTGAGGACAATCAAAAGTAGAAGTAATGGGAGGTCTACTAATCTTTATTAAATGCCATAATGATTATCTAAATTAACTTTTACAATTTGTATTATTTGATAAGAAGTTAGAAAAGCCCTGTTTATGTAATTTTCTTTTATATCCTGGTTAATATGAGTTAAGCTAATACAAATTATCTTGATGAGAATATATTTGCAGACATTTTTCTCGTAATTACACATTTTATTATGAGCTTTAGGCATGAAACCTATTTCCATCTTAATATTTTTAATACATATTATAACTTTTTAAATTTCAATTTCAGGTTTCCTGGGAGCCAGTTCACCAGTACCAGGTGAAGTAACTCTCAGAGAGTCGATAAACTCGTCAATCTTACCGTCTTTAGCGACGGGTAATCTTTCGAATATAGCGGACAGACTTGTTGTGGATGCGATACGAAGAGCTAGCCTCACAAGACGACCCTCATCTATTAAGTACCCCCCGCACTACTTCAACAGTCCCACTGAAGAATCCTCCTCGTCCAGTGATGAAGAAACATCGAAACGGCGAAAGAAAAAGAATGATAAAGTTTAAAATTTAATTTGTAGGTATTGTATATGTGTGTAAGAATCTATGTTAAATGAGACCGTGTGTGCTGACGGACACTCGATCAATCTCTGCTTATCTCATACGAGATGTATATGTATGATAAGGGTTGATTATTTCGTACTGCAATGCAAAAAATTTGAATATGCAAATCTGTTCATGTTAATCCGTCTATTATATAAGTGTTTACCTATTAATCCAGAAACTAATCCAGTAGCTAATCTTGATTCGTTTTCTTCTGCTTAAAGTATAGTAGAACTTAATTTAATTTAAAAACATCTGCCATGTATTAATTATACTCTTCATAATGTCGACATAATTATATCGTTATCTAAACTCGTGATAAAATAATGTGCCAAGTTTCATGAATGTTAAAAAATATTGTACAGCGCCATCTGTCGTCGAGTAGTGAAATTATCTATGTACAATATGATATCACGACTTTAATGCGTGATTTGTTTAGCTTTAGAGCATGCGGAAAACATTGTTGTAAGTATACAAATAATAATATAATATTATATAGGTAAGGAGGTGGAAATAAAACTCGTGTATTCGTATTTTAAAATAGCTACTATATTTGTTTAATCTGATATATTCTATCAGGAAAAGACAAAGCTTTAGGCTAATTTATTAAAAAAGGCAGCGCCCGCGCCGCATCAGGCCCCTGGATTTTTCTAACATTTCAATTCAGTGAACGATAGAATAATACTATGATTTGTGTATAACACTTTAATAATAGAGTTGTTATTATTGTTGCATTAATTAAATATTTATAATCAGTACATATTGCAAAGCATTAGTAGTACTAACACTTATAATATTTTAACTATCCTAGTTACACGAGGAAAATGTGTCGATAACAAAGTGCACACGGCTGTGACAGCCAAGTTCTAAGTACTTGAGTCCGATTAATTTAAGTATCCAAATATATCACATATTTGTTGTACATAATAAAATATTAATTTGTACAATTTATTGTATAAAAAGCGTAAGATAGTAAGCTATTTGTACATCACAACTCGTTACGTAGATAGCTCGATACAGTATCAAATTCTTAAGTATTATTTGCACTAATAAATAGGATAAAAAATTTTGGATTTAATCCGAAAGCGTTAGGTGATATTTGTTTAATAACATTCTCTTTGGAATTCGATTACACAATAGTATAGTGATACTACTAAAATTACTTTAAACTGAACAGGGGCCGTTTCAGTATCAAAATTTTGAATCATATTCGTCATTGGAAAATATAAATACTCTTAATAATAAATCTAATTCCATCTCTAGTTTGACTGTTGATAGAACAAGTTACTCCTACATTTCGTAAAGTTACACACAAACTGCGGAGACATGACGTCACTAAGGTTTTAAAGCTGAAAGTCATTTAACTGCTACAAGTTTATAGTCTCCATCTACGTTCGCTAATATTAGCTAAATAAATACTTGATCTAAATACAACCCTATCTGGTACATCGATGTTTGATGAAGTAGACGATATAGATAGTTGTTTTGTTTAAAGTTTGTCTGATTTGTAAAAATTCGTCGTTGGCACAAACGCTTGAGAAGCTATAGTTAATATTTGTAAACTATGTATTAAAAATTTGGTTTATGGACAACCTCAAAGCAATAAATACTTTAATGTTAGTAACGCAAGTTTTATTTTTTGACTTCTAACAAATTCCTATGTATATTTAAGTACCTACTTATAATTTAGTCGTTTTGAACACTGGAAAATATGAAGACTATACATTTTCTGATCACAGTTTTTAATTGTACGAGATAATCGAATCGTGTCTCCAGATACCCTGAGGGACAAATATAAAGTTTAAAAAATTCGGGTTTTCTTCAAATTTTCACGTTTCTTACTGTTACCTATATTGGAAATATCACTTATGAATTTTTATTCAATTCTTCTCAAACTAAGAGTCAATAATTTAATGGTTTCAGACTATTGTTGTTATTCCTCTACTGATCATCAAGTAGTATGTTGTCGATGGTGTCCGTGTGGGGTGAGAAGGTGACGTGCGTGTTACGAAGGCTCCGGGCGACGAGTGCGCATGCGCACGGCAGGCGTCAGGCCGGCTCCGGCGCCGGTGACGTCACCAGGATCGGGATCACCGGCTTAGACCCGATCTGGTTCTCACTTGGGGATCTGGAACACGTACACATTGAGATTGGTAAATTGTCAGGGTTTTAAGCTGGCCTCAGTAATAGATGAACCAGGAAAGTGATTTTTGGAGATGAAAACAGAAATTCAGCAGGTCAATCTGAAATAAACGAACTACAAATGCTTTTGTTACGCAGTTACAGTGTGAAAATAAAGCAAAAGAATATTTCAACTAAATTTATAACACCTACTATCCTGCTAATATTATAAATGTGAAAAATTTTGAAGATTGATGGATGGATGGATCTTTGTTACTCTTTCACGCCAGAACGGCTGAACGGATCTGGACGAAATTTGGCACAGAGATAGATTATAGTCTGGAATAGCACATAGGCTACTTTTAATCCCGGAAAATGTACGGGTTCGTAAACCACGCGGGCGAAGCCGCGAGCGGAAGCTAGTTCAAAAATATATCCATGTATAAGCGAGTAAACAATGACGTCAAGAAAATGCGCAGTAGCATCCTCCTATACTCTATTAACAACATACTACGATCGTGCATCTATCTCAAGTGTAGTGACTATTGCAATATTAGGATGTCCATGTTCATCCGTCGTTTACGAACTAAATGGTATGAGGATGACTGTTTATACTTACTTTCTTATTTTATTATGCTCATCATGCTTGTGCTCATGGCCGTTGCCCGCATGGCCGATGCCATTCGGGGTCAGACCATGCACCTTTTTCATACTAGCGTGACTATGGCTCCTATGCATATGTTCTTTGACTTCAGGGTGTTTGTACTCCGTCGGATTATGGTTTCTGAGTAACTCTTGGCCGTTCTCAACAGCCAAGTGTGTGTGACTTGGGTTTCTAGATTTTTCGTTGATGTGGTGAACGAAGTTGTTTTGAGCCATTAGCCTGTTCTCCCGGGCTCTGGATTCAGGGATTTTGATTTCTATGTGTTCGTCTAAAGACATGGAGTCGACGGAGCTCAGGTCCAGAGTTTCGGCTGAGAACGTCTTCGGGATGGTGCCAAGCATACGATCTGGAACACAAATGTGGTGATTCAGCACCTCGATTCGACAATTCTTGGCCGATATTTATATAGCATTAGCATATTGTCGATTTCAAGCAGTAAACGCCGATTTAAAAAGCAAAAACTAACATAAACAACGACTCCATAGAAACAAAGATTTTGCACAAAACGAGTTCAAAAATATATTAGCAAGTAATTTTATATTGATAAAGTATTAAATATTAATGGTCCGTACCTAATTTTTGTGAGGTCGACACTGTTGCTCGCAGCTCATCTAGTTGCTTCGCGGAACAAAGCGGAGTGTCCACTTCGTACGTGTTGTTGAATCTAGTGTAATCGACCTGGAATAAAATTTAAACATAAGTTAATATTAGTAATATAAAGGATCTAATCCTATCCTGCTTCCTATTAATATTATAAATGTGAAACTTTGTGAGGATGGATGGATAGATGTTTGTTACTCTTTCACACGCAAAAACTACTAAACGGATTTTGATTTTTGGCACAGAGATAGATTAGTCTGGAATAGCACATAAGCTATTTATCCCGTAAAAATGTATGGGTTCGTAAACCACACAGGCGTAGCCGTGGGCGGAAGCTAGTCTAATATGTATTAAATAAAATACTAGTATTGACTGCATTGTACTGAAAACTTGATGATTTTTCTGCCGCACCTACGTACTTATATAAGATTGCTCATAACTATAAATAATACATTTTAAACGGTATGATTAGAGGAACGACACAAAAACAAAAATATCCAGTAAGGAAAAACCACAATAAATCAACAAATACATATTAAGTATAGGTAGGTATTGTGCACCCGTGTTGTATCGTAATCATTCTAGTTAATAGTAAACAATCCACTGAATTTAAAAACAAAAGAAATTGCAATGTTTACCAAGTACGTGGAATAACGTCAGTACTATTATTTATTTTTTAACCTTGTTGAATTCAAAAAGCTAGTTTGGTATAGGTAGGTACTTTACTTTTTCATAAAGTCTATATTTTCCTGTAAACATCTGCTATTGTAGGTATACCTACAGTTCTAACGGTCTAAATACAAATAACTAAATATATTAAATTTAGACTTAGCAACAATGGTGTGTATTATCATCCACAGCTATTCGGCTACACTCACTGCAGGACATAGGCATCTTTTCAAAAGTGCCAGACTCTACGCTCCTGCACCAGTTTCATCTAGATTCGACCAGGTAGAGGAAACAACTAGGGTTACACTCAGTAGTAGCAAATTACATAATAATAACAATTACTAATTACTAATACTGGATACTGGCTATGTAAACTTGAATTTCATTCGTATAACCCTTTAATACTGCGCCGAAAAGACAGGGGAATGGCCCTTTAGTCGTTCTACGACATTCACGAAAAAATATTTACGCTAATAACAACTGCGAAAACACTACGGTGAATAATTAAATAATAAGTAGTAGTGTTTATATAACACCGATCAAATTAACGCTTCTCAGACGAAAAAATGTTATAAACGAATATATAGACATAAATAAAATTACGAAGAAAGTAGGTGCACTAAAAAATTAAAACAAATAAATGTATCAACTTAATATCTATCGATAGAATTTATTTGTTCACGAATTACTAATAAGTACTGAGTGGACACAAATATCTATAAAAGGTCACACATATCTAAATATTGTTGTTTTGAGTTATAATTGTATGTCGGTAACCTCGAATGCAAATGATCGGTAATTTGTTTAAATTTACCGTTTACGGTTCGAAGAGCAACATAGAATCTTTCCCAATTGTACCGTCATTTGTTTCTATCGGTGTATGTTAGTATTATGGTTAGTATGGATATCGCAGCTCTATACCATAAATATTTTTTTTTTTTTCAAAAAAAATCTAATGAAATTTTGAAATGAGAATAAAGAAATTTAATATTCTTTAATGTCAAACTTTGAGCAGCGTAAACGTACGTAAACGTAGCATAACAAACATATGACATAACAAAAGCAAAGTTAAATGATGAAGAAGGTGAATCTCAATGTCTCCAGTCTTCTGTCGTGTGTGTTTGTACACATTTAAAGTATTAACGATTTGGATAAACTCGAAATCAAAGGAATATTTAAGATATTCTTATAGTAAACATTCTTTCATGTAGTAAATCTCTTCAAACATCAATTATAAATATAATTTCAAACCAATGTATTTATGAAATGTATGAATTGATAATAACAATGTTAAACATGTTAGCAGCAAATCAATGAACCTCGTTATGTCGTGGCGCCATTCCTTATGTGATCAATACGTTATAAATGATTACAATTTTTAATATAACACATAATTGCTCTTCATACATCTAATGAAGTGTGGTTTACCTTCAATATTTTCCTTGCTTATTGTATCCAGTTATTATTAAAACTACTAAATTTTTAGTTTGATAACAAAAAAAAACTATTTGTGTTTACTAAGAGATACTTATATAACAGAATTCTAGCATGTGAGGTTTAGCATTCATTTTTATTTTTCCAGGTTCCTGGCTGAATAAATCCAAGAACTTTTTTGTTTTTTTCCTCAAAGCGAGAAATTGGCAAATGATTTGTGTATTGATTTATAAGTCCCTCTTCAAGCTATCAACCTTGGCACAACGTTATATGTATTTTCAAAGCCAAACTTCCTTCCTTCTCAGTTTGCTTTTGAGAATTTTAACGTGGAACCAAATGGCCATGATAATGACCCATACATTTCAAACTGGTTTCGTATCATATTTCCATATTATATAACATTGAAGGTAACTCACCTCATATTCACCAGTGTCCTTTCTGAACGTGACCATGGTTTCGAATCGGTGACCCCAGAGGATCTCGGAAGGCAAAAAACTGCTGCGGGCTTGGGTGGTCATGCCCGTTGACTCGATCACGCCCTCTGAAATATACAAATGGAACAATGAAACAAAAGAAGCCAGGGTTGATTGGGATAATGGTGGGTAATCATATTGATGTGTAGATTATCAATGCATGTAAATGCAATGCAAGTTTGGGTGTTTTCTTGTTGTAATGCACGCAATGGGGAGGTACATATTATGTTTAATTGTACCGTTTCTAGGCGTGACAGTTTCCAGCTAGCCGAACTTTATAAGATTCTTTTCAGATTAAGGTTTTTGAACGCAACCTTGTGGGCAGAAACAATAGGTATATCTACGTTTCACGTAATTAATAGAAATATCAGGAACAACAGTTGAGTAACACTTATTTTTTTTTATTAAAAAGACCAAACAGGAAATACTGCCTTGCTGAATTTGTAAATAAGTATGACAATATAGTTTTGGTATTTTTAGTTAGTTAATTCCGTATCTATTTCGATGTAAATCCAAATGTTGGAATTGAATCTATTTCTTTAATTTAACGTGACTCACCGCCCTAGGAAGCCTTTCCACAGAGTGGGAAATTCCGAATAGCATTTGCATAGAAAGTTTTTATTTATGCTAACTTTATTCCTAACCTCCCCTTCATACATTAAAACAGTGTGTTTACAACACTGTCTTATAAAGTAGATAGTAATGAACACTTTGTATGGAGATTTTCTGAATCTGTTCCACAAATCTTTGAATTTTTAATTATTTTATTTTATTTATTTAAGGATTACCAACGAATGTTACACTTATAACGTATTACAAATACATTAGGTTGTTAAATGTCGCGTAGTGTACACGCAATTACAGGTAAAAAATCGAGTATTTAGGCTAATTTTAAAATTAATTAAATTAAACAGTAAATTTTGATTCAAGGTTAAACAGTATTTAGCTGAAATTATAAAATAGCAACAAATTAAATTAAGTACATTGCTCTTGGATTTGAAATAAATTAACTTAGAATAAATTTATTAATTATGTTATTACTTCATATAAGTATCACAGAAAATAATATCTCGAAATATACCTTTCAATGATTATAATATATGGAATCATATATTATTATCATGGGTAAAGTTCAGGGCAATCTACCAAGACTTTGTCTAGGAAGTGCCAAGAGGAGCATGTGGTCTCGTTACGTGTAGTCTGAATTCTGTGCAACGATTACTGACTATTTGTTGTTCAAAATTAAAATAATCTATTCTGATCGCCGTCTAGATACACAATATACAAGTGACATAGAAATTCACGAAGTGAACAGAACTATTTTGATCGTTGCAGTAAACGTTTCTAAAATATCTGCTGTTGCTATGCTGGATTCTTATACCTAAGGAGATTAATTATTGTTTATTTAGTTCGAAAACCATTATGTACAACAACTACAACTGTGTTCTGCTTGTTTTCTTCTGAATGTACGGGGTGATGAGGGATATTATCAACATTGTTGTGTGTGTAATAATAATTTTAGGAGAATGTTGGCTTGCATCACCGTCTATGAGCTCTTTATCATGGCTGTGACAATCAGCTTAGTAGATAAACAGCTACAGTCAACGTATATAGAGTTTATTATACAGAAACAGTACAACAGAAATCATAGTTGACTTATTATTATAGGTATATGACATCAGCAACAACTTTACACGCAGTAGACAATGTTCATCAGGAAATGGATCAATCAATTCAGCCCCACTTCTGAGAATGAAAAGGGTAAAGGCCTAAGTCCACCACGCTGGCATGGTGCGGGTTGATGGACTATTAACACACACTATCAAGAACTTTACCTCCGTAAAGTGAGACGGTGAGAAAACTTGCACTCTTGAGATGGGGAGCCCTCTCAGCAGTGCAGGTATAACGTTACGATAAAAAAAAATATTATTACTAACTAGCATTAGACTTACCCAACATAACAACGATTTCAAATCTCTCCCTGAGCATGTCGGAAGCCGAGAGGTTATACAGAGGTGATTTCTCATTGATCTTGTGTACTATAGTCATCGGCCAAATGAACATCAGTCTGTCTTCCTCTCCGTCAGCACCGACCTTCAACTCTTGCTGGTAGAACGGCAACACCTCGCCCTCTCTAGTAATCTACGTTTAGGAAATAACCAAATTATGACAACGGTTTTTTTTTTCGACATACATATTTTAATAGGCATTACGTAACCACGAAATGTAAGCTATAGCCACAATTTCCTGCGGTTTTTGTGTCGGTATTTCGATTTTTAATGATGTAATAGAAATAATTGTACCCATAGAACAATCAATGCGTTTCGTAGTTTCGTTATGCATAACTCATAATCAATCATTTGTAAAGTTACTTTGCAAAAACCACTCCTTATTTGTGTAGTAAAATTATTAATTTTGATGGATTTCCGTTATTTTTTGCAATTTAACTTTACGGCATAATTGTTAGTGCGAGCTAATGGATATCAGGAAAAAGTTAGTATATTTAAATTTTTATCTAGTAACATTTTGATTTCGCTTCTATTCATAATATTTCTAAAGGTGTCTACAGTTTCGCTGCCTTCTAGCGATTTTATTCATTAAGTTTGATTGTGAGTTCCTTCACATTTACTAGCTATCTAGCAGTCTCTTAGTATTTCGATTGATATTTCTTTAATCACTATAAATATTTCTTGGATCATATAGAAATTCTTGAACGAAAAAGAGTAATCACGGATTAATACGAGCTGCTGTTAATACGAGATTAAACTGCCTGAATTGACTTTTCCAAATTATGAGTAAGTGTATCAAAATAGTTTGATTTGTTACACCCCATAAATATACTTCACAATAAGCTAAATATTAATATGTAGCTACAGTAAACCACGTGTATTAGGTAAACAGTATACGTGGTATAAAACATTATTGAGTTACCAGTGTGGCGGATTGTACCGATATTGAACTTATCAATATTTAAAAAATAATTGGCTGTCCAAATTGATTTTATGTTTATACGAGTATTGCGTTATAAAGCTGATACACTGAAATCGGATTAAGTCAACTGTTTTCGAAAGCTGTTAAATATTTGGCAGCTATCGAAAGCAGTTGATAGCAGTATGTTAATTAAAATATTTAATAGTCTAACTCCAGTAGTTATGGAATCAGTGTCAATTCAAACAGCTGTTAACATCAAAGTGTTATTACATAATTTGTGTAGAAATTATAGAAATGCAAAATGCACATTCACGTTACACAAACAAAAGATAGTAGATAGTAAAAGAAGAAATTAAATAAAGCAAAAATCAAATAAAATCATGCTGTATCGTCTTTAGATGGGTCTTATAGTAAAGTAGCAAACGAATGCAAAAATAAACGCGCAAATAAAATAAATAGTTGCAACACTGAATGCACATTATATTTTACACATAGCATATTACATTATGAGGTACCTTTTTCCTTATAATCTGGGCGCGCACGTGCGCTTCCAGAATATGCGACTTGCGGATATCGCCAACACGGAATAGAAGGTAATATTCGCCATCCCTCAGACATATAACCGCGTTACGCGAAAACAGGAGTGTGGTGTTACGCTTTTTTGCGCGCGCCAGCTTTGCAAATATAAGACCCACCTACGGACAAGAGAGAAAAGTTTTGAATATTCATATTCCAAAACTTGGGGAATCGAAGTCTGAAGAGCACATTAAGAATATTCTAATTTGAGGAGTGTTTGTATTCAGAGTTCGACGCCCCACAAGTTAGAGAGAGGAGTCAGTGTAAACTCGTGTTAGACGTAACTAAGCGTGCTGACTGAAATCCCCAATCACTAACCAGTCTCCGTTTTTGGCGAAATAATATACCTTGCGGCGGATTATTTGTGCTCTTATATGTGCTTCGACAATATGGGATTTTCTCATGTCACCGACTCGGAACATCAGACACAGCTGGCCATCGCGCAAACATACGACTGCGTTCCGGGAGTAGAGCAGGGTCTGGGCACGCTTTTTAGGTCTAGAGAGCTTTGCAAACACGGTTCCAACCTAAAATAGAATGTCATTGATAAACGTGTCCGTCTCGTGATAAACCACATGTTTCAGACTGTGTAACTTCGTCACTTGATTACAAAAACTTCCTGAATGTAATATAATTTCGTCCACAAATGCTTATGTAGTTATTGGCTTTAATTATTATGATGAAGTTAATAACCGTCTCATGAATAAGTACAATAAAAAGTCGTTTTTTAAATGTGTAATGATTTTTAAGAGAACATATGGCTGGATCGTATAGGTACGTTACGATTATACATTTGGCTCGAATCCAAGTTTATTTTAATATTAAATTATCACATAAGCTTTATAGCAGGAAGGTTTTTTGAGTTTCATATGTTCGAACCCTTTATATAAAAATGTTAATCTGATATTTGTTCAATAAGATTCAAGCCAAGATAGCAACGTATAAATAGATCGTTATTTTTATGGACGTCTAGTTCAATGTTATTAGGATTTACTGCCAGTAAACGGTATTTGTTTTGACAGTAAGTATGTACTCTTTCAGCATCCATCGCATGTGTTTGTTTAGCTAATTAAACGAGTGAAATATGGGAGAGAAAATAAAACATTCAAGACATAAATCTTACCATGAAAGCCTGGATGAAAACGCCCACGATACTCTGTATGCACATAACAAAGATAGCCTCGGGGCATTCCTCGTTGGTGGTCCTTGAGCCATAGCCGATTGTGTGTTGAGTTTCTACGGAGAACAGGAAGCAACCGGTGAAGGTGTTGACGTTGTTGAGGCAGGGTATAAATGTAACGTTTTCGTTGGGAGGGGGAGGGTTGAGGTCTCCGTGGGTGAAGATGATGAGCCACCAGATGAGAGCAAACATTAACCAGGAGAGGATGAAGGAGAGCGCGAACACGAGCAGCGTCCAGCGCCACTGAGCGTCCACTAGGGTCGTGAAGATGTCCTGAAGGTATCGGCGCCTGCGCTTGGCCACGTTCCATTGGACGACGTTGCAGTCTCCGTGTTTGAAGATGACGCGTTTTCGGACGCGTCTCGCTGCGTAACGAGCTTGACGGTATCTGTAAAAAAAATATTAATACTTTATAACCCTTTGTTTTATACAAGAAGTCGATGGTAAAACTACAGACGTCTTGTAACGACTGAGACTTAACAATACCAATGCAAGTTGGAACAGGCTGATGCCCAGTGAGACGTACCTACTATACAAAATTAATTGAATGACTAAAGGCAAAGAACTTAAAGATGTTTAATAAAATATGAAAACAAACAAAATAAGTTAAACGTTGATGGTTTCATTGATTGTAATTTTATTTGCAATCAATGGTATGTCGATATTTAATTCTCAATGAACAGAAGGATGAATTATGGTCCGTATGCGGTATTTTTTATGTAAATTACATTAATCTTCTTCGAACTGAATTTGCTATACCCTTGTTCTTATATCGCTGGGAATAATTTGTAGCTTCGATCTCATCTTTGGTATTGACAGTTAATTTACTTCATTTTTATAATTGCACATTTTTTGCTTGTAATTCCAGTTTCTACCGACTGTCGATTAAGACATCATTTAAAAACGTACTTTTGCTTATACTTTTTTAAATTAAGTGCGTGTAGCTCATTAAAATGTATAGTTTTCTCATTTACTTAAATACATGTGACTTTACTGACTCAATAAATGTCTGGATGAGTTACTGACGTGTATGAAATATTATATTCAGATTATATAAGTGCAGTTTATTCAGTTATGTAAATTGCTACTGTTTGATCGATGTCGCTACATTGTGATCGTTAACTGAGTTATTTTGCAATAACAAACTATGGTATTTCCACGTACGTATAAGAAAGAACTCATATTAATAATGTACCTGGAAGCAAAACTATAATATTATTTTATAATTGCACATATATAATTATCATGTCATATTATTATTCCGATTAAATAACCAATATAAATTACTTCTACATTGTGATTATAAAGGTTTATATATTTCTGAACGACTGTATTGACTCTTGTTTTATCGTGTCTATATATTTTTTACCTAATTTTCTTATAAATTTATATATAATTTATTGTTAATCAAGTTTAAAGTTCTTTTTCATTAAAAGCAAACACAAATTATAAACAATTACGTTTTTCCGATGTTCATTTAATTGCACTTTGATTTAAATTAAATTATCACCTGATCGACAATTTACGCATTTTAAAATTTAAATTCATTATACAAATAAAAATTATTCACCACCGTTGTATAACCAGAAGCTTTAACTAAGTGTAAATGAATAAATCCATGTCACTTACAATATTGAGTGCTTTCACTTATATAAATATACTTTAATATAGTGTCACCACCACTATGTATTTCTATAAGCACCATTGTGATAATGAATACGGGTGACTTTATGTGGGTTACGTAGCATTGCGAATAGATATCTTATCACTCACTATGCCCGTCACAATGCTGCTATAAAATAAGCACTCTCATTTATCTCTTAAAAGCTTTTTATCTAAAAGCTTTCTTTTATCTTCACGGAATAATTCTGTTGGAATTCAATTCATTTTATGCGCAAGATTATGATAAAACAACGCGAATGCTTGCATTTCACAGTATTAGGCAATCAGAATCTGCAACTACTTGTATTACAGTCCACTAACTAAATCAAAATCTATCTTTAATACTGTTGTAGTGGTTTAAAAGTCTGTACATCGAAAAAATAAGCAATAGAATACGAATCAAGCTTTATCAGTTTTTTTATCTGTGTGTTTGATTGTTACCTCATCAAGTGAAAACAGCTGAACAGTTTTCAATAAAACTGCACAGATGTATAGTTATTAGTCTTACTTACACAGGGCAGCTAGTTCAGTATAATATAGGCCCCATATCAAAATGTATGGTCGAAGTACAGGTTTATTTGGTTAGTAATATATTATATTATATCTACTTATACTTAACGCTGTATCGAAAAAATGGCAATAATTACACCGAAACACCATGGTCACCACTATTTTGTCATTAAACAAAATACCTATATTACATCAGTTTTTGTTCACACAAAAGTAATTTTAAAGAAATCATAAGATTTTTCATAAGTTCCTTTATAATAACAAACTAGTACTCACGATTTTTTATAAAGCACTCACGTCAAGGATTAATTATCCCTATTCATGCAATACAAAGAATAAGTGCTACTCTGAGAACCTAAGGTGCCATACGTCACAGATTAATGATACTTAGCTAAACGATTCAGTTTTCGCACGACGTGAATATATCGGGGTAATTGATAGAAACGATTCTGATAATCTATTAGATATTACTAACGATTCCCTGGGAAACAGGGCAGGTGGTCTTATAAAATATGAAGGCGGAATAGGAAATTGTTGCTAATTAATTATGTCTCAATAAATATTCCAACATGCTTGATAAACGCAACTTGTGATAGAAAACTGCGTAAACTAGCATAACGTAAACCATTTGTTTTTCTTCTATCGAATATAATTTATATCCAATAATTAGAAGGGAACCTTAAAATTTATAGTTAGAACGTGCTGGAATCCAGTTCCAGCATCTAAGCATATAACTCAATTAGAAGTGGAAATATTTAGGTTATATTATTTTAGATGTGATGATTGAAATAATATGGTTGCGTAAGTGTCTTGATGGTTTTTATAAATATTATCTTATTACTTTAATATAATATAGTGACAACCTGCTTCCTCATTGCAGTCTAAGATATTTCTGTACCGTGACGGCGCCACCGGTGGTATTATTTATTTATTATAAGTACCTATTATATTTATAATTTGATTGGAAAGATATGGAAAAATAGTTACGTCATCCACAATTTCTTATGTATCATAAATAAATGGAGGTATATTTATACCTCCATAATTATAATTATTAATAATACAAATAATTACCAATTTCGTTAAAGTACTTCGTAAGTTTCGTTAAAATACATATTTGTACGTGATTTTGGGACACCAGACATTTGTCAAAGAATCACAATCCCTTTTTATTTAAAATATTGTATTGGATCCATTGCGCATGATCATCAATTTGTTTTGTAATGTATCGGAAAATATCTCTAATCACATCCTCGGATTATAAACACAGTGCTTAAGTATGTTTACTAACTTTTAACACAAAGCAAATTATGACATCGTCGCATTTACACAGGTTATTATAAAGCACCTTGAAAATGTATTATAAGCGTCTCGTCTGGATGCGTCTCTGTTACCGCAGACTAAGAATGCGTTAAATAATTTTAGTTTCTATAGGAGTACACGATTCAAATTATTATTCGAACCAAAGATTTTAATAGGCTCTTATTAGAATGTTAATTTATTTCTAAATTAATGTAATAGCTATAGCCAGTTAGGTAAGGTATTTAGATTTGCAATTGTGCAGAGTACCAAAAAGGGACCATGGACCAAAAACTAGATCCATAAACAGCGATACTACTGCTAATAAAATCTAAATACTTGTATAATTAACTACAGAATTCAAACCACTAAACTAATCGGTAACAATTATTAATAATAAGCCAATAAGCAAAGTTTTCAATAAATATCAAGTTGTGACACATATAATGCCTAAGTAAACAGCTTTGAAGGATGTTCGTGATATAATAATTATCTTCTATAATTGATTAATGATGCAGTTAATTGGATCGATTACGGTGATCTTAGTAATCAGTTAGTTATTTAACCGCCTTTAATGTATGCTATGGATCTCGATTTTCACGATTGATTACACAATTCACCAATCAGTAGTTGGTTAAGGAAAACCACAGAACACGAATTTTGTGTGTCTAAGACTTTTTATAAAAAGAAATAATATATTTCTAAACTTAGGCGTGGCCTGGTTTTAGCTGTTTCTAAGAATTAGGCTTCATTTTGTGGGCGCCGTGTAAATTCGCGGAATGTCTATATTATTATATCACTATATCAGTTAGGCATAGTTAAATCATCTTTTAAAATAAGCAATCGATTATATTGTTATTTCAAAACATTGACTGCCTGACGATGAGTGCCGTCGCCAAGGTAGGCCTAGGAAACGCTGAAGTGTGGAAATATGTACGTTCACAGAGAACTGGCCAGAGAAGGCAACACAAAGAGAGATGTGGAAGGCTTTGGGAGAGATTTTTACTCAGCAGTGGGATAGCGAGTCGATCAGGAATTGGACCCGATCCCGGCCTACTGTCTCATCGCTCTTTCAACTGAGCCATCGTGATTCCCCCCCCCCCCCCATTTTTAAGCTTTCGTTATCTATCCTTCTCTCTTCTCTCGTTCAAATTTTCTTTATCGTAGGCTTAAAATTGCCAAGCGTATATATATAAAAAAATAATGATATCATATTTTAAAACACCCTTTAAATTACGGTGTCTTGGCCATCGCGTGAGAGTATAGTTGTGTGAACGCCCACTTTGCGAACGGATGACATCAAGCGATGTGAAGGTCGCCTGGATTGAATTATCCAGACGAGACACGTTTCTATAAAAAAAGATTTAAACCGTTATTACGTCAGGTTCATGAATTGTACGAATGCGTAAGTTGAGATTGATAAACGCTTCAATCAATCAATATTTCACATAAATAAATTAACATGGGCATTATTCAAAACGCTACTTTTAATAGCTTCTGCTTCTCGAGTAGTAAAATAAAATATTTTAATGGCTGTTTGTATTTCTTTGTATGGACTCACGTGTCCGGTAACAAAAATTGTTCAATATTGTTCATTATTGTTCAGTACTGTACCGAAATATTCTATGTGTCGATGTATCACATCAATTCTTTCGCTATTGGCCTAGCTTTTAAGTAATAGCAATTTGTCGTTAAACGTTTGATGTGAACGTTTTAAAAACAGCCTAAGATTCAACACGCTTGGCACGTTAATTTTTTTTTTCATGATGTCGTATATGTTTATTGCATTCCTATTTTTTTTTTAACATAAATAATATGAGTCCGTCTGTTTGTCGTAGCGATTATATTTCGAGAATATTTGACTGAAGGGTTGAAATTTGGTACATTTATAGATGTTTCTAAACGCAATATAAACTACTATCATGCACTAAAATCTAGAAAAAAATCCCCAATTGTTTTGATGTTTGTAAAAACATCTGACTGTGACTTGTTTACGACCATATTGCGTATCATAAAAACTCGAAGAGAATATTCGTGAGAATTGTAACTTGGGCGTGCCCAATACGGTAATGGCCGGTTTTTTAAATTTATACTTTAAGAAAAAAGTAACAGTATCCTAAAGATTGGTTTTATAAGAGCAAGATTTCAACCGCTAAAACTCCGCATCAGCAGGCCTCCGTCAAAATCCTGAATATCATACGAAAAAATTGTTGTAAGTATATTTGTGCCAGTTAAACTAGTCATGCGTAATCTATTACACTGGTTTCCAAAACGAGTTATACACAATCATGGATGGCAATGATTGTGTATCATTACGCCAAAGGATTCTGAGAAACTCACGGGAGCAATGAATTTGCCAATCACTTGTTGCCAAATATTTGGACATCTCTCTACGAGCGAAGAGGCCGCTACCCTTTCTCAGTTTAGCCGTTATGACGTATTTATTAAATAGCATGCTAAAACGTACACTCACTTCTGTAATTCTTCGCTCCATGCAGATTCTGATGAGTTTAGGGGCTTGCCAGTCATTAACATTGACACTTGACTTATACATCTTTTTAGTCCAGACATTCTAAAAAGTATGGAATTCACTTTTGTTTTTTGTAAAATTAATACTGGACAATCTGTTCAAACGTTAATAATAACTCTTAAACAATCTTTGTAAACCCACTTAGAACACTATCCTTATCAAACGCGAAATAAGCGCTAATGATCTGTTATATTAACCTTAAATTATTATCACACAGTCGAATACTTTGTTTGCAAATGTTATGCTTTGATTTGTTGCACTGAGTTATACAATTGTCTCCACTCTATCTGTCAACAGAACGTTAATGAGAGATTCACTGAACACTTCTTTGATATCAAACAACAAAACTACGAATTTCCGCAACATCGTTAATAACGTCATTTAGAAAAGAAAACAAAAAGAAGGTGAAAATCAAAATGGCGACGAAAGAAAAACTGCGTGTCTTTTAGTACGTGCAAGGGACTTTTCACTCGCACCGATTGCGATGAGAATTGGTCCAATACTGAAACGCACGGATGTTTAATGAAACAGATGCGAAGACGTCCACAAACAAACACTATACAGGCGTCCCGTGCCAACGCTGCCAGTGGCGCCGTGGCGCGTCGCGACGTCGCTTTGCCTATACGTTTTTGAACAAAATTCAATGGGATTTTTTCCTACGTTTACAGCTTGATACTTATTAAGATTTACGAATGTCCACAGATGATATTTTCATTTCATGTTGCCAATAAAGCACATTGAAGGCACTTAAAGATACCATAGACGTAGATCGAATACTTTTTTAACGTCGTCCATAATATTTTTGATGGGCTTCAAAGTCAAGTATATGAATCATTATTTAAGGAAACTATTGAAGTTTTTGTGCCATCACAGAGCTGCAAATGTTAGTAGGTATTTCTAGAAAGTATTTTGATTGGAGCTAATGTGATAATGGTTGTGTTTATAGACCCGTCAACTAGTGCAATAACATTAAATCTGTAAAGTTTATGTTCGATCTAGTTTTACAAGTATCTAGTTAATTGCATACAGTGTTAGAAGGAAATAGCTGTTAGCAAACCCGTGTTGTGAGAATGAACGCAAAAACTTTAAGTCTTTCCTAAAATATAAATTAATTTATCTTTATTTTCTTAGAAAAGTATAAACGTAAATAGTTAACAATATTGATTTCTATTATTAGGTTTTAAAATTAATAGTGTGTAATCGGCCTCCGTTTATCAAGTAAGGTTACTACAAAATACAATGTCTGCAAACACTGCAAATAGGCGTAATCGTAAATTAAAACATAAAATAAGCGCCCGAACCTAAACGTGCGAAAAAGTAGTTTTTACAGACAGGATTCAATGACGTCATTTATTGCGACGGTGGTCTGGGCCACGAATAGATTCCCTTCGCGTGGGCGGCAGAGGCGATAAAGATTATATCTCAAATATGGACAGTATCTGTGGATTAAGTATCTACGTCATACTGTCAGCAATCCTCCTGCCAAGTATCGTGAACGTGGTAAACCCCCAAAAACTGTTTATTGCAGTAGTTGATACCGAAGTTCAATTACCATGGTGGCTATTTACAGGGTGATGTCCGTCCACCTTGGGGATATGGACTTGTGTTAATTACCAGATACTATTATCTACTTCAGTATTGGAAGTCTTTCGGCTGACATGATGATGATGAGTATGAGATGAGTAGATTGATTCTCAAGAGCTCCAAGATATGTAGAAGAAATAAATCTATAATAAAATAGCTACATATTTTGTTTCCATCGGTTCCAAAATTTGTTGCGTAGATGTGGTCAGCAAAGTAAAACGCTTGTGGTTTATAATGGGTATTATTTTCCGTAACAAGTATACAAATGTAATCAGATGATAAGATAAATGATTACAGAATAAAGGCTCCTGACGATAAGAAAGAGTACTACGCATCGTGACTCATCGTCTGATTTCACTGGGAAACGTCTAGAAAAACTACAATTTAATCCCGTCTACCGCTATGAAAGTATTGGTTGATGTCAACTATTTACGTAAGATACATCGTCACACGACGCTTGAAACTAAATTTGAATACAGTAACGTCTGGAGATCAGACAAAATGTAACTGCACATTTGAATTTAACCTCTAAATGTAACCTCAATTTTCGTGCCTTTTAACATCTGTTTTTACAGCTGCGTATTTTCAGAGGAATATAACGGTTATCTTATAAAGTCGTGGTGAAACGTGAGACGGGCTGGAATGTATACATATATATACGATATACATATATATATATATATATATACGATATATATAAACGAATGAAATTTTAAACAATGTATTATACAACTTTCGTTATACTTAATAAAGACTACAGAGTGTAAGTTAGTGTAAGTTTATTTCGACAAACTCGATTTAACACATCGAACACGTTCAGCGCTCCGATTGGTCCGTTTCAATAATCTCCTCCAATTGGAGCGCCGAACGCGTTCGATGCGTTAAATCGAGTTTATCGAAATAAACTTACACTAGGGCCTCAGTTCTTTCTCGGTTTTTAGTAATGGACGTCTGTATTTGTATGTTAGGATGTTAGGAATACCAAAACTTCATTATACTTTTACCATATACATACGTAATATCATCATTATGACGGGATTAACAAACAAACTTATGTGAAAAAACTTTAAATAATCGATACTGACAGTTTTAAATCTACTTTTACGGTACACGATGCAACTAGCTGTAACGGCAAGAGCAACAGCAACAAGGTATAACAATAAATAGTACCTACCTACATTTACCAAAGTTGCCAAGCGAGGTAAATATACCAAGAGTATCTCTCTTCCGTTTTGTACCTATATTGTAGAGATCTATAATATTAGGCCCGATCTTTCCCAATTAAAATAAAACCAAGACAAAAAAAAAGACTAATGTTCACAATGTTCAATAGAAGTTCGCTCAAATCTGCGCCCATGATTTTATCAGTAACTAGGATCCCGTTCGAGGAAAACTCTGAATAAGAGTACTGATACTGGAAGATCATCATCAGCCAGAAGACGTCCACTGCTGAACGAAGGCCTCCCCCTTAAACCACCACATCGATCGACATTTCGCCACTTGCATCCATCGGTTGCCCGCGACTTTCACAATGTCGGTCCACCTAGTAGGAGGCCTTCCTACGCTGCGTCTTTCGGTTCTTGGTCGCCAATCGAGAACCTTTCTTCCCCATCGGTTGACCGTTCTTCGAGAGATGTGAGGTATAGAAGATACCCAATATTGATTAATTTTCTTAATAACGAAGAAACAGATGCTAGTCGTGACTGTCCACGTGAGGCACGTTTTGTGGTTGATATGAAGATCATAATATACGTCAGACAGTTGTTTACACATTGTAGTTTGTTTCTAGCCAACCTCTTTCGATAACAGGACAACGAACAAAACGTGACCTGATACTGGCCTTCGAGGATTTAATATTAACATTTATCGCAGCACATTATCCTTAGGTATTTTAATGGCGCCATTCGACATATTGATTTAACGTGACCTTTTTAGGTTAGTAAGAAAGGCTCTATCGCACGTTGGTTCCTCTTTGTTGTTGATTGAACTTATAACGTCATCACGCAAATACTTAGTGTGTGGTAACGTTTGAATCGGTACTAAAATCCTGTGTGATACTCGAGCTCGTATTATATATTCGAATATCTTATTCATTGCTTATTAAAGTAAAAGAAAGTATGTCCTTTCATGCACCCTACCTTAACCCTTTAACTGCCAACGACGATTTAAAGCGTCAATCACGATTTTAATCCAGACGCCGATGCCGCCGCCTTCGGGTTAATTTACCATACACAGTATTTGATAGTTTTTATGGAACTGATAATTGTTTTACAATAATTATTTACAAAAAATGCATATTCTAAGTACTCGAAAGTATTTCGAATGCATTTTATAACCCTGTATGTACCTATACCTATGTCTTTGTTAAATTCTACTTGACTAGCTTTAATCAGTGAACTTGAGAACGATCTAACAAAGTTATAAAACAAATGTTTATTTACGTGCCTATCAATCTAAGGCCAACGCAGTTCACCTTCTAATGCACCAGTTATAAACATGCATCAGGGCGGATAATGGTATAACCATGGTAAAACCATTATTCGCCCTGATTGTGTTTATATGCCTCGACGCCAATTGTGCTAATTGAGTACAGTATATGTATAATTTTAGTACCATATATTTATCGGGAGGGACTCGTTTAGAAACAGACCAAGCTTATTTTTCTATGGAAATATCAATAATCAACTAAAGGATTAATTAAGATGGACGGGATTAAAAATAAGCTTCTATTTATACCTAAATAGGGGAAATACATATAACTTCTATAATATTATATACTTAGCTATAATTGTCCCATTGCAATATATCTACTATAGTATATATTACGAAACGTACTGTATAGTTAGGTTAAAGTAGTTAGATTATAAAAAGACTCTAATTGTCTAATTTGTTTCTAGACTAATTTGGCAACCATACAATTTATCAGAATTTTATTAATATAAATTCATATTTTTTTTCTCAGTTTTTCTAAACCGTCGTATTAATAGACTGTCTCTACGTTGGTCGTCGCGTCCATGCGATGACACGATACTATGTTCTAATAACGGAAGTGAGTAAAGGGTTACAACTTCAGCTGACATACCAAATTACTACAATTAAGTGCCAAAGGACCCATCACTCATCAAAGAGTTTGTAAATTAGTGCATTTTCCATGAAGCGAGCCGAGAATAAACCATCTTTCAGACGCAATTTCTTCTATTTATTTTTGTAAGCCGATGAATAATTACTAGTTGTTTCAAGCCCCAAGCCAACACATCCAGATACCTATCATATTGGCAACATATCTAAGTGAACGGTATTTAGATAATTTCGAAATGTTGTCCATTAAATGTTGAAATTTATGCTTATCCTGTCGGTGTTCCAATTTTAACTGACAACGTATAAACGAGTACTCAGTTACAATTTAGTGCATAACGAATGACTGTAGAGAATTGCAGAAACGTTGGTGACAAACAGAACTGGAACAACTGCAGATAATCGAAATTCGAAATGTGTCAGGTGAAGGATTAAATTCGACCTTAGTATGGAGTTCGTTACCCGATGTAAATCAGATGCAGTCACCTCCTGAATGTGACGCAAAAAACAGGTGAAATAGTAATCAGCTATTTTATAGGTAAAGTATATTTGTCGCGCCGCTGACACTGAAACTGAAAATGGCCTTAGTATCTGTCAGTTGACGCGTTATTCTTGCTAATGCCAAATGGTTGAAGGACTCTTTACGTTTATTTGCGTTTCGTAAAAGAGCGAAGACCTAAATACACCCACGTTATTAATTAATTTTGAAACTCTTTAAATAAATTCCCACACACAAACGTATCTTTCTCATTTCCTTAACCTTGATTTGTGCAATTCAATGAAGACCATCCGTAGGTTCGATTCAAACATAAATTATATTCTAATGGAGAAAACATTGAAATCATGTTTATAAAACTTCTAGATAAAGTACATGAACTCATGCCCCAACAACATTTGCTTTTGCTGAACAAACAAGTTGACTAAGATGTTGTTAACAACAAAATAATTATTCCACGAACTGAAGTGTAATTAACTAGAATGTCGTGTCGTATCAGCTAATTCGGACGGTCACTTGGACTCGCTTATTGAATTCACGTCATCATAAGTCTGTGCCAAATCCATTAGGAGCAAAGTTCATATATTTTCCCCAGCATACACGTTATTTGTCATTTAGCCATTATTGCGTGTATTACCCGTTTCGTAACACATTTCTTACGTAGTTAGACTTATGTCGGTTTACGCATACGTTGTGTTATGACGTCACTGTAGTACAACGAACACCCACAAATGAATTTTATCGTGTCGGCATTTAAAATATGTAACAGCCTTTATTTTAATACCTAGTACAACGTGTGACGTAGACGGATTGAAAACAAAAATAAACGAAGAAACACGAGACATCGAATAGAGAATCTCGCAAAGATGCGTAGGTCAGTTGTAAATTTAAAACAGGAGTTTCACAACTACTGTATCTAATGTAGTATTCAACGGTTTCATATTTGTTGTATATTTGTCAGAATTATGCAAAATAATAATAATAAGAGTAAACATATTTTATTTGTTTTTCCCCTATTCTAAGTTTAAAGAATCATGTTCGCAATTTCCAGTGGACACAAAATTTTGTAGTGTATCTAACTACAATTTTAGCACTGACAATGTTCTGACATTAAACTGTTTGAACTTCGTTCTCAATGAAATAGAGCCGGGAACCGTTGCCAACTCGGCACTGGTGACACGTGAGTCGGAAATAGCTGTTCTAAACTCACTATCGTTTTACGTTGGGCAAGCGACTGAAGCTTCTGAAGCTTCAGCTACTCCATAATAGATGGCATTGTAACCAATATTTTGAAACGTGAGCAAAGATGGCTATTATTTTTCACGTACATTTTCTTGAACAATGGCTGTACTCCAAACGAAGTCAATACATTATCTATATTCACGTGAGAAACGAATGTATTAGATTCATAGTTTATATATTGTTTAGTAGGTTAGTTGCTAGGCCCCCCGCCCACTGACGACACAGTAACTCATTTCCCTGAGTTGACTCATTAAATTCGTACCAGATGTTGATATACGGCGTAACGGATGATACACGTAATTTTTTAATCACGATTAAAGTATGCTAGCTATGTGACTGGGCCAAAGTTTTCAATCAGCATATAGTTCGTGTGTACACCTACGATGGCCACAGTATGACAATGACGGGATAAAGAGGAAACATCTATTTCCGGCTTCACCACTGACGCCATTTTTTTAGCGATATGAATTATTATTTCAGTGTATTCAAAACGTACAGTCGAATAGAAAGTCACGATATAGATGACGTTTTCTATAGAAATGATGACGAATAATTTTAAATAGAGTCTTGCTTATTGTTCAACTGTCTATTAATTAAATTATATATTACTTGAATGCATTCCTAAGAAAACTTTTTTTAGTCGGCTGTACAATTACAAATTGGAGATAGAGCAAAATTCCTACGTGTTGTACGAGCATGAAAGTTACTAAAATACCTTTCTTAGGATTTAATTAACATAGGCTCGGAAGTTATAGGACAAACTACTGATATTTATTTGGTAAAATAGGTACACATCTTATATTATTTATCTTATCTTATTTTTAAATAAGTAAGGACTGAGTAACATGGTTGCCATAGCAAGGTTCTTTTCGAAAAATATTTTTGGGAAGAGGTTCTTAAAAACATTTTCGAGGAAATCTAAAAATAGATCATGTCTCATGGCGTTTGAAATCAACTGAATTTCAAACAGGTCAATGTTTCGATATATCAAAGTCTGACTAATTCTTATTCCGATAATTATGAGTAAAAAAGTACAGGTAAGTTGTAATTTGTAAATATAATTAATTTAATTTATTTTTGTTTTTATGCTACATGAGAAGATCGATTCATGGTGTATAATTTTAGTTTTTATTGCGTTTTTACTAGTAAAAATAAAAGATACTCTCAGGACCAGAGAAAAACATATAGAATAATAATTATACGGTGTGAAATTACAATTCCTTATTAATGTTTTGTATCTCAAAGCGGTATCAACTACTCTGTATGGTTATATTAACTTAATACATATCCCAATTAACGCGGAATTAATTCAGCGCCATGACACATCGGTTACACAATACCTATATTAAATAGGTATATATGTACACAGTTATTATTACTAACAGTTATTTCCAGTGTTGCCATGTCACCGACCTCACATATTATCCTTAACTTTTTGATTAAATATATAAACTGCTGAAGTCTTGCAACTGTTATGAAATGGCTCCTGTTTATTATATAACATTCCCGTCGGCTCGTTCACATTGTTTATGAATGAATTACTTCATACTCGGATACGCATGCTCTTAAGAGGCACATGGTAACATATGGTGGTACTTTCTGCGCTAGTTATCGCGGTTTCGATTCCCGCACGGAATAAATATTTGTATAACCAACAAATAGTTGATTGGACTTTTTTGCCTGTTCTTCTTAGTAGGACCAACTTTTTAGAAACGTGCAAATAGAGTCATGATTACGTTTACGCCTACGATAGGTTTATTCGAAGTAAAAGCTTATTCTTTGAGGATATGTGTGTATTTTGTAAACTGTACCTATGACACAAGAGAAAAAGGAGAGCGGGAGCAATTAAAAAAAAATCGAAGTTCATCAATTTGTCTGCAAAACAAAAGCCTACAAGCTGGTAATAAACAAAATGTTATAATATGGAATAAAATAGTGCCTGTGTTCTGTTGGACGTGAAATAAAAATCCTAAGTCTTTAAAAGATTGACTTTTAATAAAACAATGATGAATAGAACCCAAGTTAATTACACAAATTAAGTTTGATAGTTATCTATACCAATACACGATCACGATGTTTTGCAAAAAACAAGTAATAACTATTAATAGATTTTGTATAAGTACCTGCATTTATGTACGTCAGTGTGAATAGGTATATGTACATATAACGCCACTAATTAGTGTTCAGTAGATATGCGGTGATTCATTGGAATGAGTAAGACGACGAATGACAAAAAATACGATTATTCTCTTAACACTCAACTACATCAAACAAATTCGGTTAGAGGTAATTTTTGTACATTAATATTCCAGTTTAGAGGTATTATTGCGATTTGAAGCTAAGAGAGGAGAGTTAGACATACTTTCGCCACTATACCTACATTCTGAAAAGTGAACTTTGATAATGGTCAGTACTACTATTTAATGTATCCTGGTATCAATCTCCATTCTCCTAAAAATGAAAGATCATAAATTTAAACGAGCATTGAAAAATGTTTGCAATTAATATTTATTGACAAAGAAATGTACAAATGATTGTCATATTTTACTGCATGTGAAAGTAACATTGATGAGTTTCAACCCACTTACGTAGGTACCTACGTGATCATACATATTGTGTTCTGCACATATACATTTTAATTTGAGAAAGTAGTCCTTTCATAAGTCACATAAATTGCTTACATAGGTACCAATATGAGTTTAAAAATTAATTTGTGTTTTTTTTGTTTCAGTATTTCTCCTATACCTATTCCTCATCGAAATAATATATCCTCCTATTTCTACATATAACAGCAAAGAACTGGTCAAAAATTATTTGAATTTTGAACAAAATCGAAACGAAGATTAATAGCAACGATACTTCAAAACGTATCGTCGCGCTTGAATAATATCCAAAGTAGCCAACAAATTTACAGCAATTCAATTACATCAAAGCAATAAGAAATCTTATTCAAATTCAAACAGTTAGCTATAGCTGTTATAGCACTCATGCTGGGTCACTGACCTCATGAAATATTTAAATAATCCTTTGGTAATATTTTGACACGTGGCCTACTTAAAATTTCTGGTTTATTTTATTTATATTAAAAATCCAGTTTAAAAGTAGCTTGTTACTTAATCACACGAAAAATGAACGAATTTAGAAAATTTGGCATAGTACATTGGGTATAATTTTGGTTTAGGAAAAGTTTCCTGCTATAGTGGTTTCCTTGAACGTGGCGCTATTTTACGGGAATAGCAAAAAAACATGCGAGTTTTATCAGTTTCTTATCTCAAGCTGTAAAAGTAATGTGTGGATACGGGTTACACCTAAGGCAATCAGCCTATAATCCGACTACTCTATTGCTATCTTTAGTAAGACTCCTTTAAAACGTTTTAAATAGTGTGCTGATTATAACTTCAAACGGCTCCTACGCACTTTGTAGTGACCTAGTATGTGTATCCGGTCTCAATACAGAAATGTAGGTAATTAAGCCTCAATTTACTAGGTGACAAAGTTAAGATTTGAACGTATATTCAGACAATCGGACAGACAGACCGACGGACACACAGGCAGACAAATGAATATCGGGACCATTTCTCTCTCATCTTCTCTTTTCTTGCACAATTTTGAGTCAATTGTTAAACTCCTGCGCCACAATTCATGATAACATTATTTATCCCATTTTCGTTCTGTCAATAGAAATAAAGTTTCGAGCAGATGTTTTTGTGTAAGTAGTACGTAGAGCAGAACATGCGCAGGAGTGCCTTTACAACACATGCGAAAAAAAATTGCCAAAAATAACAGCGCCATGGGCCGATACGTTATTTATTTCCGATACAACTATGTTCCTCCGAAAAATATCTGCTTCATTAGTCACCGATAACGTGGTGAGAACCCATCATGGGCTATCCTCCGCCTGGGGAGGGCGGAGGGGTGTGTCGGACTCCTACCGGCTAAACTCACCACGGTGATCCGCCTCGACACCATATGGTGGGCGTCGGGAACTCTTAGAAGACCGCACCGAAGCCCACCATGGTGTCATGCCGAACGGCACTTCCCGGAGGGGGTGACTGTAAAGAGGCCACCCCCTAGTCACCGATTCTTACCCATTGAAATGGTTGCTGACTATCTATTACGTTCAGAGTTCTGTTGTACTTATAACTAATGGTTCCATTGACTCAATTTGATGACGTCATTCGAGCATCAAGAATCATATTTATTCTTAATGGTTTTATGCAGATATAGATTCAGTCATATTCTACGTCATAATCGTAGTGGGTTATTGGGCTCAAAACTAACGGAATTTCTTGAACCTACGCAAGTGTGACATCGTTTTTCCTAACACTAATACACGCAAGAATGACGTCATATTTCTTAATACTAACTAATACACAGGTAAATTTGTACACCCGTTTGTTGTTTTTAGTCAATCAAACCAAGGACTCGAGGAATAGAAGATTAAAAAAATTTTTGCTCCCGTTTAATAAGCAGCGTGTCTTTTAAAAGGGTGATCCACTATAACTAAAACTGAATTTCAATTGAACAGCTTCATAAAGGTTTATATTTCCCATTGAGTAACTGTATTCCCCGAAGGGTTAGGCTGAGGTGTAGGCACTTTTATACACCCAAATTTCGCCGATGCCGTTATCAAATCTCATGTAATAAGGGCTGAGCCTAATGCTATCAACCGAGCACCGTTTCAGACTCCGTGCTGCTACTGGCAATTTCCATACACAATACGCAATAACACTTTTCCCGACCTAAGAATCGAACCCAGGACCTCATGTTCAGCGGTTGCCACTAGACCAAAGAGGCAGTCATAGAGATAAACATCAAAGCCCATTATTTCATTCATTGTCTCGAAAATGTATGCAAACGGGTTAATAATTTACTTCCTCATACAGGTAATAACCGTACCTATATACTATGTACACAAATATTAATATATTATGTCATCGTTCAAAGAAAAATCTTGTTATTTCGATACGCACCAGTTCTGTGCGATAATAAGGAAAACATACTGGTAAAACAACTGAAGCTCAAATGTCTTTGAAATAAAGGGGTCTTTGTATTAAAGATCGTGTTTAGGTAATGTTAATTGTATGAGGTAAACATCCGCTTTCCTGCATCAGTAGTCTTTTTGCAAGAGGATATTTCCTAGGCGTAAGGCTGAATGAAAATTGGCCGATTTGCATTATCAAATGCAAGTATTCCTACGTAAGAAATACCTTTATCCTCCATTGTTGGTTAGTACGTTTGTCAACGCTGCACAATGTCGCAAGCACTCTTTTATGACTTTCAAAGGGTGACGTCGTTTTCTTGTTATTTTCTATGCACCTCTCGTATGAAATCTTTGTCTTAGTGTAATGTTGGCATACATTCATGATTGCGACATTTTAAAGTACTTTGTATTCCAGAAAATGTACGTGTTAATTTATTCGTAACAAAATGACAGTTTTTTGTATTTGGACAGAAGTGAAAAGACACAAAAAAATAGCTTTTGAGGTTGTTTTTTTTCTTTCACGACACATATTCTAGAAACTTTTTCAAGTTAACCATTTTGTTATAACTATTGGTAGACAAAAATGCCTTTTTAAATACGGTTCTTTCAAACCATTTACAGTACAGTTTTGATCAACTAATATACTGCCAGAAACCCCTGTTTGAAGAAAGCACTTTTGTTTGTATTCCTTCTAAAATAGGCCTTATTTGTCTATGGTCAAGTATATCACAGGTTTCTACAACATCCTGTAACTCCAACTCCAACTCCAACTTTAGTTAGAACATTGTTGCATTGTTTCTCTGAACAAGTGTGTCTTATCGTTAACACCTTTCAAGAAAAATGAAAATATAGCCTTAGAACTATTCCTTCGTAGAAGAGAATAACATAAAATATAACCAAGTAATTCACATTCTGTTTTACTTTATTGTTAGGTACAATAATTTGCACCTATTTTACTTGAAAGTAACACAATTTTTTTTTTTCAGAAATATTGCTCTACGGAGTAATTTATATGTTTACATATGTATATGTATATAAAGACACAAAGAAGTTCTGGTAACCTTGTTTGTACAGGTGACACCGTACGGTACGTCAGGGTTTCGTAATTAAACGCGTCATTAGCTGTTTTTAGAGTGTTAGTTATGATATTTCGACATTACCTATGCCCAAGAAAAACAGTTGCGAGCGAAATTGGTGCTGAGGTCGGCAGTGATTACGGTCAGCTGTTTTGATGTTATAACTGTATCTAAAATTGTATACCTTTTGATCTTTAAATAAACTTTTCGCTAAAATTATTTGTTTAAATCTACTGATACAGATGCTCAGAGAATGATTAATAAATTGTCTTCAGTTTAAACTTATTGAACACGAATTCTTCGCGATCTATTTCCGATATTCAGTATGAACCACAAGCTAAACAGCAAATAGTTAACGTTGTAAAACGTGCATAGGTACAATTCTGAATCCAGGTCGGGCACGCGGAGAGACGGACGATAAGGCACGCCAGGAAGCAGGCCGAATGTTTGATTGCAAATATTGGCACCAAGTTGGAGCCAAGACACACATACACATAATGTCCCCATACTGATGGGATCACGTAGAAGTGTGAACACTTCGAAGGAAGTGAATGGCCTCGCGACGTTCTACGGTACAATCGTGCTGTGAATTCGAGCATGATCATGTTAAATATTAATTAGCAATTTATCAGGAGCTTATTCAAGAATTGTGGATCATAGTTTCTAGGCGCTATTATTTCGAAGTATGCCAATAAAATGCGAATGTTACAATTTATGTTCGCCAGAGCTATAAATCATTTGATTTGATTTATCCCACTATAACCTAGCCGTAACAACTTTATTAAAATGGAGCAAGACGGATTTCATTACTCTGATCGTAAATTTATTTTCGAGTACGGTGTAATGCGTTCTAATTTCATTTTTCATTTTTAAATACATATGTATTTATAATGTCTTCTATGCCAGATAATCATTCCTGTCATAATAATACTTTAGGGGCATTGACCTAATTAATGTTCATGACCTAACTATCAACTGATTAACAGTTACGTGTTGTCTCTGATACTGATAACGATATCATAACTGTATCAACACCCATTATCGCGTATCATTTTTTATTCTAAGTAATAGGGCATAAATGTAGGTCATTTATTCATTCACCTATAGATATACCATAGTACATAGATATAATAATAAGAGTACACGTACCTCTTGCAGATAAAACGAAACGAGCGCAAAAACGACGCAATTTGTCGGTTGTATTCACCATCCAATTTATGTAGGCCTTCGTTTAATAGGTAATTCCGATAAATTCCATTAGCCGAGTACATTAGCTTTTTGGTCACCTTAGGGGCAGTGGCCGATAAGTCAAATACCTTAATGTCGGACAGAAAAAACGGACAAGAAACAGATTTTCACTGTTACCTCATCATAGTTACTCACCAGTTTTTATAGCTACTGAATAGTGTGATCCTATCTTAGAGACACGTTTCTTACAATTGCCACCAGTCATCAAACGATGTTTGTAAATTGATATCGATACTAATAATAGTACATTTTAAAGTATTGATAATTTTGAAACGACTATTTCATTTGATAACCTAGCTAAATGATAACGACCATTATAAAGGTGATGCGACGCGCGACGTTTAGCAAATTCAAATGTTTATACCATTGCTAAAGATTGATCAGGCGTTGATATCTTGTAGTTATGTCCGTATATAATAAACAGAGTGGGTGGTCGCAGGCAATAAAATACCTACACATAGCAGTATTAAATCTTATCGCTGCTGTTCCGAAATTGACCTCACGTGTGTCATCACATGTATGTAAATTAGACTTCGATATGTTTTCGCTTGTTTCAGTCAGTGCCGAGCCGAAATCAATTGACAAGTATTTGTATTCAGAACTTGTAGCTAGGAGATAAAATAAGAGGACACGGATTGCGCTAAACGGATGGTCGTATTCGAACTTCCAATGATTCAGTCTATTCATTGTCTTCTGAGCAAGGACCATTGTTTTAGGCCGGCTGTCTACCTAGGGGCGCCTTGTTTCCTGCAATTCGTATTTAAATAAGGACGTCCGCTTCCTTTGCAATTTTGCATATGAGAAAGTTATCGGTAAAAATGTTTTATTTGGTATTGATGATAATTTATAAACGGAAGACCCATTCTTGACTTTTATGATGGTTCATTATCAACTTGCAAATATTAATATCAAATTACAGAGTTTTATAGCCTCATAATATTGAACACGTGTGATGTAGATTTATTGATAGTCTATTGACAGATTGACGAGCAGCTTTTAAAAGCTTATAAACATTGAAGTGTTAGTGTATGTCTTCAAATAAACCGATAAGTACAAAGTTTCTCTCGATTGCAATCGTAATCAAAATAAGCGAGTAATTACAGAAGACCTTTATTTGTTAATGAGTCCCCGAGTCTCGAACAAATTAATTTTCATAGCTCAGATAGCGATAAACAATAGGTCAAGTTACATCTCCATGACCAATCAGTACGAAGCCTTACGTATTTCAGACCGCGAAGGTTGCAATTATGAGAAAGGTTCTGGACAGTAATAATGACGGGGTCAATGAAGAAAGAATAAGACATGGCGTCCTAGACGAAGCCTTGCGGTCATAAGGCGCCAGTTGTTCTTGACCTGTTATGCATTTTCTAATGAAAATTCCTATTGCACGTGACGGTAAATTATAATCTTCAGTTTCAGGGGCACACGTGGCAAGACATAAGGGTCATACATGATAGTTTTAAAAGATATATCTAAGACTGCTGTATTATTTAGTAATATTAATAAAAATATATAATAATTTTATGAAAAAATTACGAGCATACAATCTTTGTAAATATTTTATATAAAACTTGGCATTGATCTCAAATAGTAAATTGTCTAGATAGTAATTTTTTGTTCAAAACAGTACCTTTGTTTTAAATTTGCTGATTGCCATTGTGTTGACATAGAGTAAAATATCCTACATCATTTAAAATGTTCCGTATTGAA
This sequence comes from Shargacucullia verbasci, assembly GCA_947562105.1. Taxonomy (NCBI): domain Eukaryota; kingdom Metazoa; phylum Arthropoda; class Insecta; order Lepidoptera; family Noctuidae; genus Shargacucullia; species Shargacucullia verbasci. Next base: position 9,186,893 of record OX387289.1, read on the forward strand.
TTGCATGATGTTTTTCCCCTTTTTAACAAGAGTCAGGCGTTTCAAATTACTTATCAAGCTGGAAATATGCTGTTTTTGCGATTTTAAGTGACGTCAATTATTACCATATGTCGAGATCTTAGCCCTTAATTTCATAAGTAAATAAATCAAATTCTAGCCTTGAATTTTGTTAATACAAATTTATTGAGATGAAGCAAACTGTGAAAGACAAAGTACTCACCTAAGAAGAAGGTTGAGAGAGCTATCATTCCTGGTCGTGGGCACGTCTTTAACACTAGAAGGTTCGCTCCGAACTCCACGCAATGAGAGCCTCAGCTGCCTCGGGATCGAGCTGAGAAGGCCACTGCTACTATTTCTACGTTGATTAAGGCTCTTGGATCGCGTCAACTTATTTCCCTCCAGGTCCTCGGCTTGAGGGTTCGTAGACACCTCATCACCGATTTTCGAGATGGTCGTACTTGACACATTAGTCTTTATTATCGTAGGAACAGCAGTCTGCACCTCTCCCAACAATTTCTCCCAGGGTGACGCAGTGAGGTCTTCCTCCGAAATCGTCTCGAAACTCCTCGGGCCGACCGACGACGAGGTCTTGTCTGACATTTTGAGCACTAAGTAGGTAAGGGGAAAGCAACGGAACGTAGCACAACAGACACCTACAGGGCACTTCGTCACTTTGGGTTTTTAGTTTCTTGACAGCACTTCACTCTTATCATAATATCCATTTGTAAATCATAATGTTTGGGATAGAAATGTTGACACTGGAACAAAAAGAAAAACAAGTGTTAATGCAATCGAATCAACTGCAGATTTGAAAACAGTCACTCATGCGCCGAGATATGAAACACATTTATGTAGATGTGAAACAATGGGTAGCTCCATTCAAAATGTGAAATGAAAACTTTCTACAAACTTTTACTTTTACTGAATTTCATATAATGTAGTTATACGCAATTAACAGAATATATGACGGATATTAAAACATTTAAACTTGAAGTTGAAAACACTTTCGAGTAACTGACTGCAACAGATTTACAGAAATACTGCTAAAATAACAGAAGGTACCTTTCTAAACAATTTCTTTAGCAATATTGCGTTATCGTTTGAAGAGAAAGGTGCAGTTCCTCGTTAGCCAGAGAAGTGTAAATAAGTGAAGCTATTCTTAATTAATAGGTACACAGACTTTTAGGCTGACTAACTGTCAATTAAGTCGACATCTTTAGGAACCGAAACGCTAATTGGCATTTAGAAATTTTCACTTAACCCGTTGTAATTGATATTTGCGATTATGTTTTTATGGATGGAAGTTTTTTACGATCGCAAATTTTAAGTACCTGTGAGAAGCCGAGAAAGTTACTTGGTACATACCTAATTGTAGTGTATCTTGCCTTTATTTTGCAATCCAGCTACTAACTGTACTATAAAAGTGCGCGAGCAATTCGATTTCGCGTGTCGAGGCTCTGTACAATCAAATGATTTCTATAGGATGATTGCAAATTCATTATAATAGACCCAAATTACAGATAATGGGTTCCGGATTGTTCTTATTTGGACTCTGCTATGTATTATGTACCTATCCGAGACAATCAATTTTGTTAGGGCATAGATATTTTACTACCGAAAAAAATTAAATTATCTGCGCGACGCGTTGGCATTTAATTAGACACGAGAAGCCATTAAATAAGTTAATTTTTCAGACTTTCTAAGCAAAATCCCTGTCGAGATGTTCTTTTCGGTTTGAGGCCGACAAATTACATAGGTATATTATATCGTATGAGTATAATTTTAGTAATATGCTTTGCAAACCGTTATGCTGTGGTAACTATAATTTAATTGCTCTCGTTGCTGGTGATTTTCGCGAAAGTAAAACATGTCCCTAATGCGTAGTTTAATGTAAAGAGTGAAAGTGGAACACGCCTTGATATTCTTCCGCTTATTCATATTAAAATAGAATGAAGACTTACTTCATTATGAACTGAAGTTATGATAAGAGTTTGCAGGTGTTCATTATTACATTTATTTATTTAGTTTTTATGAGCAAAAACTACGTTTTTTATAGTACTTTTAATTTTTAATGTTAGTTGGTATGTAATCCAAGTAGGTATATGGAAATTTACAGCTATTCATTTTTCTTACCGTAAAATGGTCTTACTTTGCTCCAATATTTGCTCCAAATTTAGGAATTTATGAATATTTTTTAAACTATTAATTATACTCAGATGTATTCATATAAACAAGAACATCCCAGCTAACACATTTTTATTGATAAAGCAACATTATGAAGTATTTTATTATAAATATAAAACAATGATGATAAAATTTACAAGCGATCTCAATTGTGAAAGCTTTTGGAGCAAATTTATACTTTCCGTTTTGCCCTTTTTGTATATATGAATTGACGAAAAACGGGTAAAAAAAAAAAAAAAAACAGTTTTTCTTTAAAGAAATAATGTTGTATTAATATATTTTAAAAGTCAAATGTTTCGGTGGCATTCACAATGAAATGAAACGTTAATAATATTAGGCGATAAAACATTCAACAGAATAGGAGCATAATTACCCATAGGGGAACAAAGTAGGGCCATTTTACGGTACCTATAGTAAGTTTTTTATTTTTATTAGATGGAAATGGCTAAGATTCAATAGAAAATACACATTAATCGTCAAAAAAATTCTTTGTAAAAGGCCATACATTAAAACTAATAAGATGTTAAGTCAATGTGAGTAATAGGAAGTCGCTGAATTTGTCTCCTTTTCGAACAAAGAAAATGAATAGTTATTCTGAGCAATACGTGGAACGAATTCATTATATATGCAAAATTATATGAACATGAACATATTTCATGAAACAATATGGCCGTACCGAAGACCAATTAATGTGAATTTATGTGTAACGGAAATTTTTCATGTTGGCAAACTCAGTAGTTGTGAAACTCACGGTTTTTTTATAATTAGATGTTATATAACGTCTAGGACAATAATTTATGCATTCTTAAAATAGTATGAGAAGGTTTGACAGTAGTGACACGAATATATAGAGCAGAACGATGTTGGAAAGCAATAAAATTTTGTTGGTAGCGTTTTAGCGAAAATTATTCAAAATTAGAGTAACCCTACACTTGCGGACTGAGACTCGTACCACCGAACGATACTTCGGGCGGTCGTATTTTAAAACTAAACGTCTGCCAAATGTCCCGCGGTGCACGAATGTGGGTCAATGCTCCAGTCAGACCACGCTGACTCATGGACTGATAGCACTAGCCTGATATCACTGATGTGGTCCAAATATCGGCCGGAATAGTAGAAGGAGCTCTTTGATGTTGCTAAGATTCCCACGAATAATTTATATTGAATTATAGTTCATATGAAATACCTACAGTTCGAACTGCAAAATCATTTTTCAGTATGAAATTAGCACACCGACAGGCATAAAATTTCGAATCCAGGTTGGTTATTATTAATACTTCAAAATTTCCGCGGAATATGGACGGCTTGGTGCCAAATTTTGATTTCATGGAAACGACGATGTCTAATATTTGGTGATAAACTATGAAAAGAACATCACCAATAAAAACAGTATCATAATAAGTCAAAACCTTGTTATTAAAACGTTTATTATCCATGACAAGAGTGATAAATGGCGCCGTAGTGGGAACTTGGAACAATGAAGACCGTATCTTGGGTTATTATTCATTATCAGATCCTACTTATACCCTACACGACCGGTTCTTAGTAGTAATATAATTTAGAGCAAGCTTCGAACCTTCGAGTTGTTTCAATGAAATTCATGTTTAATTAAATACATACAACTATTTATGGGTATGGGTGTTAAAACTCGTTTATATACATTTAGACAGGATCAATTTCATTACGTTCTACGACCATTTTCAAGAATTCTGAGATTTATCAACAAATGGTTCTACTTTCGGGAGGATATATTATTGCCGTTCAATTACAGTCATTATTGAAATTACAAATCCGTTATTGATTTTTCACATAAAATCATCGTTGCATACCAATTATGAAGTCAATTTCATAATGGTTAATTACATAAGCAAGTGTGATTGTATAACCTTCTAGCATTTATGACAAAATGAGCACGGAGAGTTGGCATTTTAAATGTGAACTACCAACTAGTAAGTACTGTAAATAATGTCCTTTGAATAGGCTATATCCTGGTAATATGGATAACTTTACCGAAGATTGGTAATAATAAAGTTAAAACTCTGCAGTTAACACTAATGACAAAGGAATTCTTTGCCTAGTGTTCATCAGTCATCCAGGCATCACATTAATACACATACCTAAGCACGTCTAACTTGGTACATATGTTAATGAGGACTACGGCGAAGCCAAAAGGAAGTAAAGAAAAAGTTTATGAATCAACCAGTCGTGTATTAGTATTCCCTCTGAATAGGCTATTCTACATATCGCGAGCCATATTTTCTATTAACATATTTCTGTCACGTGCAGCTATTAATGTTCCACGAACGCATTTTGTAACTTCATGTAGAATTCGAAACGAGTCTGCCCATACGCAGGTCAATGTTTATGAGCTAAATTGTTTAAATGATATTCGTTAATGATTTGATGGGAATTTATATTATTTCGCTTATTTAGATTGTTAGTATACAATACCAGCTATAAAGACGATTCATATTCAAAATGTGTATATGTGCAACTTTATTATTGTATAAAGATTCCAAAATGAGAAAACATATTTTTAATATAAAAGAATAGGGTAATGTTTCTTTGTTTCATGAAAATTATAACTTTGGTAAATGTAAATGCCACACTGTTCATTACGATTGCTACATCTATTAAAATAAATAAAATCAAACATGTGTAAGGTTTTTTAGATTATACATAAGTCTTGCTAGTTGATGACATCGTGTTTAAATAATTCTTTGTTCATCACTTGTTAGGTAGTGAAGCATAAGGATGCAATTACCACCTCCTATTACTGCAACATTAACATAGCTATCTGCATAGAGATCCAGATTACTCATAATAGGTAGATGAGGACTGTAAAACAGTACAACGGTCACGCTACGTTATTAAACTATGGTCATAAATACCGAGAGTTTCTCGAAACTTTATTATTGAATATATGAATTTAATGAGAATCTTCCATTACTAAAACATTAAAACCAATCGAACTTCCATTTTCTTTTTCTTTTGAGTCGTATACAATGAAATGGTTTTAAAGGAAATATAAATGGTATAATGATGAAATAATATTTCATTGAGTGGCATTAAAATTGAAAGAGTAAAATGATCGGAAATCAAGAGAGACAAGGATACCACGATGCTCAGAGTAAAAGAAATGAAAAAGAAGGAAGAAAATGACGTTCTGTTGCTGTCTATCATCAATTCATCAGCCACATAATATTTTTATGATAGTTTCAATTCTGTCTGTTCAAATTAGCTACTCTCAAATTCAGTGTCGTCCAATTTGTTCAGTCATGTGCTTGTTTTAACGAGTTGTTTTGTGACGCTACTAACAAAAAGTTCAGTCACATGTTTATTTAGACCAAAAAACTGTACGCTTTCACATATTTAGCGATGCAGAGCAAATTAATATCTGTCACTCTCTATGTAACCCAAATCGCCAATTCGGTCCTTTCCGCTGGCGGGTCACTTGAATTTTCTATAAAAACTTGCCATTCACGTAAATAATGTATACCGATTCATGCAGTTGTGTGATGTTTGAAATACGGTAAAATGAACATCAAACTCAAAGGACTTTTAAACAGAATGTGTAACGAATAACGGTGGTCAGCAACGTGATGTTATTTCAGTATTTTCGGAGTTTCGATCAATCAAACAAACTAATTTTGGTTCGCGAATAAAAACTTGATGGCCGAAATATGACAAAAATAAAACCCAATTTAAAATTTAAATTGATTCCAAAAACTCTTTGTTGTCTTTTTTATGGGAAAGCTGTTCTAGATATGACTTATATCATGCATAAAGATTTCGGTATGATTTTGTTTGCAAAAAGATCTGAAGAAAACCAACTGCATTATCGTTAGAATATTTTTGTTGAAAATAGTAATACTATCTGGTATGTTAACAAACACTGACTTGGCAAACATACAATGTTAGGTAACTTCAAGGAAACCCTAAAACTAACTAACTAACTCCCCTCACATTTGTGAAGAATGTAAAGATTTTACAACTCATAAAAGTATTTTATATGCTGATAAAAGTAATTATTTATACAATCGATATTTACGAGACCATAATCGTTTAACCATTGTTAATATTTAAGATATTTTCTCGTCAGATATTTTAAGTATTAAAGTTTTTATTTGTAATTTTTAAATGAAGCTACATTTTTTTTCAACATGAAGATGGTTATGTTAAAAAAATTATAGTATCGTGTAATGCCAAATATCTCGATGTTAGTATCTGATACAGAATCTAAGTATGGTGTAAATTACAACAAGTGACGATTTACTACATCGAACGCGTTCGGCGCTCCAATTGGTGGAGAGCACGAAAAGGACCAAGAAGCTTACATTAGGGGTACAGAAATATTAATCACTTTTATGTCATACCACTGTTTTCAGTGCAACTTTAATAAAAAGAGAATTGTAGGTAAAAATGACGTACATTATTATTAGAACCGACGCATTTCGTTCATAATCAAGGTTTGTTAATTTTACCAAATCTTGGAACATGAAAGCCGACCATCAGAGCATTTAGTCCATGAACACGGAAGCCACGGAAGTCAACGAACTTAATTATATTATTAGGGCACCTCGCTCTCTCATTTCTCGTGAAGTTGTACTCAGGAATAAGGTTATTTCCGTGGATTTGTGAAATCATTTCACGAAAACATGAATGGACCGTTGGCCTCAGTATGAACTAGTATGAGATAAAGTGGCAAAGCGATTCATTTATAATTGAATAATTGGTTCACTGATACAATTAGATGATTTATAATACTGTATACAAATAAAAAGTAAACCATCTGCAGATGAATTTTATTTAACAAATAAATTTAAAATCACTTCAGAAATCATTTCCATTGAAAGTTAAAATCTAAACAACATTTAAAATATCACCTGGGTAAGATATTGGAATTAAAATTGAAATTATAACTACAATTAAGATAATCTGCGCCGATCTTATTCTTTGTTTCGATGGAAAAGCTAATCGAGGGTAATGGAATACGATTAGTATTGAAATACGAGAATAAGACTTAAACTATGAGATAAAGACAAAGACTAACGTTGCTACAACAGTTGCTAAGGTGTTACATGACAATGACATAGACCTTACAAACCATAATCATAGGCTATTTCCTGTAAGTAATCAGGTTACTTACATCATATCGTGTGACTCGCAACGTCTCGGTGATCAGAAAGTAATAGAAAACTTACAGGTGACATTGTTACTATGCATCGAATTATAATTTGGTTTCGTTTTGATATGGGAATTGCAGATGCTGCACTTATTAAAACAAACACGTCATCTAAGTAGACTAGACAACTAAAATTGCGTTTTATAGCTTACATAACTTATAAAACTTTTTTTGTTAGTTTGTCTTGTCTAGTTCTTTTAGCTCCTCAGATAATAAGTTAAAAATCAAATTAGTTGTCGATCAATGAATCAAACACCTTAAAATACTTTCTAGCGATTGTGTAATAGATAGAGTAATTTAGAATTGCTTTACTTCTTTTTCTTTACGTAAGCTGTTAGATTTGTTCTATACGTTATATTATATGTATTTACTAGTGTTACATAGCTCTTACTATGAGAGAGGTTTCACTTCGCGGAGCAAAGTAAGTTATTAGTACTAAAATAAAAAGGCAAACTCATCTAGTAACAAGCGAAAATCAGAAACACAAGTAGCGATAACAGTTTTCAGTCAGTTTAATGAAATACGCTTCCTGAGTGTTTCGAGTATAACTGAGTTGTGATGTAATTTTATACGAGTGTTGGAACAAACGAAATTAATTAATGTTGATCGGCGCCCACTCTATTCCAACCCGTGGATGTTAAACAATGGGGACATAATGATAACAGCTAACCTTGCCACGACAGTACATCAAACGTTTAAAATATCGATAGTTTTATTGTACAGAGTTAATTCAAACTTTTTGAGATTCGAATAATCTCTTTTTTTATGACTTTTATTAAAGAGATATCGGTCTACAATATAAATTTGAGATTGTTATTGTAATTAAACATAATCAGTGTCATTCAGTCCTGTGTAGTTAATTATCAATATCATTAGGAGTACTCATCATGTAAAAAACCACGTTAATCTCTGACGCGTGTAAACATAAAAAAAAAACCTAAACATATTGTTATCAAAGTCGAGTTGAACGTGATTGATTCTGATGAATGTCAATTACTGTGTGTACTGTACCTATATCGTTACAAAATAACGAATATACGAATGATCGAATGAAATAGATGTAAGGTCAAGCGTTCGAGTGGCTGTGAATTGCCAAGAATATACTTAATTGTGGTACCAACAAACAGTTATAGCACAGATATAGAGCAATACACATTAATTGATACGCCCGTTGTGATTGAACGATGCTACTACTGCGGAGTCTATTGGCCAAGTACAGAAAAAATTGAGCTAAGGCCTAGATGACAGACAGTAGATGGAGATTTACAAGATAATAATAAAATTTTACCCCAAATAACTCGCATATAAGAGAGTATATCCGAGAGTATAACTCAAAGGAATAGAATTTAGTATTACTCTACGATGGTTAATTAATTTAATTTAATATTTTATTTGAAAAACCTACAGAATGGTAGGTATTATGAACTGTAAATAATTATTTATTATTACCGTAAAAGCGGGTATCAAAATTGCTAGAAAAATGTGACTGCCCTTCGATAAGGCAACCAATGCCAAAGGAAAAAATTAACTTATCACAACTTGATAAATAGTAGTTAGTTAAATCGGATATTATTATTATTAGTTATGACCCGTTTCGATTTTTAACTTATGACTTCCATTGCACGTGGCTTCCTGTTATTTTGAATCGGCCGTTGAATTTTTTGTTTCTTCAATCAATGTTATAAACATAGTATGATTGATAACTGGCTCCCACACATTGGCTCAGTTTAAAAATCGTTTGTTCTGTAAAAGCTTTACATTGTTTCTCGTTACATGTATAAAGTTCTATCTTGTCTTCATTAATAATTACAACATCATTATTTTTCTATATAGTTCTTTGAATTTTAACTTTTTGCACACAGTCTTTAACAAATATCTCAATTGCTGTTACGGTACCAGACAGGTTTTTTCCAGACTTATTGCTATTATTTTTGTCTTGCGTCAGTTGATCTACAGACTTTCGGCCTCACTTTATCAGTTGTATTAAAAATAGAATTTGCGCCGTTTATTACTCCTGTCATACAACGAAATTTTATTGAACTATCATATATTTCAATTAATGATAACCGAGGATTTATGTCCACTAACGGACTAAATATTATGAAAGAGTAAAATGTTTGACAATGTGCTAAACGGCGGCGGTTATACTTGCGTTGAGTAAAATTTGAAAAAATATAATACCATAACTAACACCATAGCATCAGGCTTTTATTCTCCATTCATCATTCGGATTAGACAGAAGACTGTGTAATATGGAACATTTTCTCAAGACTATTAAGGTTTTTGTATGGGAACATTTGTGAACTAATTAAGACAGTAGAGTATTTGTATGCGCTCAAAGTCGATTATGATATATAATTATATGATAAAAAAGTAATACAAGCCACATAGCAATTCTAGGATACTTGAAGATATAATTATACTTTTTTACACAGGTACCACATTATTAAACTCCCTTGGTATTTGTATTGAGCTGGCTTCTTCATTTGGAGAACAAAATACGATGGAGTGTCTTGTCTAGTAATAAAACGACTTGTTTTAATAACCCCTGTGAGACGCAGCAAATGTGACACGTGCTTGCAAGCAGTTGGAAATTAATCATCGTCCAGGCATTAATTGCTACCTACTTGTTCGACCTTGAACGACCATGGTGTTCATTGATGCGATTTTGCATAACTCAACTTACACACCTTTTAAATTGCAAGAATATTAATCATTAAGCGCACAGTATTATGTGCAAGTGATTGTACTTTAATTGAAATAATAAAACCTAATTGCACTTCTTATTGAGCAATTTGTGGATTTTTTACAATCAATTTCAACAACTGTGCAATTATTAATATTTATTTCTGTACACTTATTATTACTGTGTATGTATATTCCCAGCATATTACAGTGACCGACAATGGGTGTCAAAATAATGATAATCACAACTATTATTGTAGTATCTATACCTTCCTCAACGGACAAAATGTGGGCGTCGGTTTCAAATAAAGTTAATTTGCGGTTCAGGGGCACACTGACTGCTTTTATATTTAAATCACCGAGTTATGTCAACGTTAAACACCGCCATTATGTCATATGTGATTAGCTAGCCATTACCGTTCGAAACGAGACAGCGAAATATGCAAAGCGTGATACGAATTATTACGACACAATGAGACATGTTGGAATACAGATTATTTTATAGATTTTCAACTTTATTGTTAGGGGACTAGTGTTTTATATTACGTAATTAAACGCTTTGCCGTTTTTAAAATAATGGCGGCAGGTCGTTATTTTACAATCGTTACTAATTGTAGGACAAATGAAAGTATTAAAAACATTACTTATCCGTCAAACTATGTTTATTCATAGTAACCGCGTCATTTGGCAGTACCTTTGTCTCAAGTTTTTATTGATAACTAGAATTCTCAAAGAATTATTCATGATTGGTTTTTATAAGAACAAACAGAAGTGAGAACGGATTAATACCGTTTTTTTATTTATACAATGAAAGCCAAATAAGTAGCAATACATGAATAAAACATTTTACCGGGAATAATCATGAAAAAAGATCTTTAGATTTGGCCTCTGGGTTAGATCCATAGATAGGCAAAGCGTATAAGTTAACGATCACACGACATAATACGCGAAAATCTAAAACTACTTCTGGATGCGGAAAGTGGATGGAATCAAGTTTAATTTTAATTAACTTTATTGTGAGTATAGATAGAATTGGAAAACAGAAAAAACAGACCGGGAAAAGTGGAAAGAAGGAAGGGAGGCTTTTGAGCTTCAGTCATCTTCATCTTCATCCTTTAACAACGTTGTAACTCTAGTATTTCTCCTGTATCGTAGGTACAGTGTACAAACATACATGTCACATGCACATACAACCAGACTTGAAACAATTATCTGTAGATCATACAAATATTTGTTCTGTGCGAGGATTGAACCCGCGACACGTAGCGCCGAAAGCTAATCACTTAGCCGCTGCGACAATCGTGTCGGCAGTGGCACTGTACAGGCTTATAATAATAAATTATTATTATTGTGAATAACCCTTACCAATTCTTCTTTATATATCATGTCTATCGCGTTAATTTTTGTTTATCTCCGTATGTTTTAGATACATTACATAATTACAGGTTTCAGTTTCCAGATTGGTGACTGGTCACTGGACTAGGTGTTTGCAATATGTTCGATTGTCAACAGACGGATCTCCGCTATTTACTAATTTGATTAAGCTTGAATAAAAAAGAAATTGAACAAAATCTATACCTAATAGGTAGCAGTTCACCATATTTATATTGATTCCTAACTGAATTGTTTTGCCAGCAAAGTAATGGGAGACTCCAAAAATAAATACGATTCATGATTTTATAATTAAACAAAAGAGGAATGGGAAGAATCTTATTAAAGCGGGGTGAGATACAGTTTCAATAACAGCGTCAAGAATGAATATACGTTTAAAATTACCGCTGCAAAGAATTGAATACAGTTATGGAGGATCCCATACCGAAATAATTCGCTGCAAGTAAGGTGTAAGGTGATTCAACGCATATCATTTCCTGATTTAGCAATCCTGACATATTTTAATTCAAGGACCAGCAATTGCAATAACACTGCAGAGGCCATGGATATATACGAGCAGACTACCAAGTACCTACCTAACCTAACCTACATCCACAACCCTGTATACTATTATCACCTCTATTATAAACATAATAATGTTTATTTTCTCATAGAAGATATTTTAAGGCCATAAAAATAAACGGCCCATTGTCTACTAACATATACGTACATAGACGAATACAACGGTCTCTGCGAATTTCGTTTATAAATCGATGATTCATAATCCTTATAAAAAACCGGTACCTCTCTATTTTTTCTGTGCGATCGTCATCTCGAAAATGTCTTTAATATTCTGGTTATTTATTTTTTGCCATAAAATCGTCATGCAATATATTCGACGGTTGATATTTTATAAGAAAATGCCATGACGTTAAAGGTGGGTCATTTACTTTTGAATTCATTTGTGAAATCTTAAATTTTCAACACGTCATATTTTTTGTACGTGTACGGGTAATACAATATCACAATATGATGAAGTTGAAATAGTCGACACGGCGAAAAAGAATCAAGTTTAAAAAAATCCATAGACATTTTATTTTTATTTTTCAGTTTCTCAGTTTTTTAAACCGTTTCGCTACTTACATCAGTAAGACAATATGATAACAAAATAGGCCAGAAGATATGTTATCTTAGAATCAAAACTATAGCTATACTATTTAGCAACGATTTATCATTCCTACCTACCTACTATATTAAAATGCGCTTTGATTGCAATAAATTATGTGCGTCCATGGTTAACCAGAAAACAAAAATGAATTAACTCTTTGTTATGAAAAAAAACCTTTTAAAATGTATGTAAATATTTATCATAATTTTACCAAGTAGGTGACTAGGGAATAACAAAACAGCATATCAGCTGTTCCAGGATCGGGTAGTAAAATTTTCTTTTAGAAGTATTTCGTTGAATTCGTGAATTAGTCACCGTGCAGGAATCATAAAATTATTAGAAAACATAAAATAAAATGCGTACTCATACAAAAAAAACTTGTAAGTATAAAGAGTGAATTTCGTTTAAGAAGGTTTTTGATTACATAGTAGAGTCAAATGGCGGAGGTTAAATGGCAGACGTAAAAAAAAACGGGTATTCAGTTGTATCTGGTTAGACTGGAAGCGAATCCAAAACAGTTGAGAAACGGCTAGGCAGATGAGCCAGATTATTACTGTATAAAACTAATAAAAGATTACTAAAACTGACATCAATATTATTACTCAGTGTACCTAATAGTTACAGTTTATCAGTAAACGTTTCAATAATGCTCAATGCCGTCATTTCCATTGAATAAATGTATAACATACATATGTAGGTAGGTACATATAGATCATGTTTGAGGTTACTAAACGTGCTCTTTTCAGTAATCACTTGTATAAATTGTATCTACTTGTAAAGTACCAAGTGACCATAATTTTATAAGTTGAAAAACCAAACTTTATTCGTGAAATAAAAACTTCTACGTATTTGAAAATTGACTCTACGTAGTGCATCCACAGTGTTGATATGAACCACGTATCAATTAATACTATTTAGTACATTCTGAGTCCCAAATAGCTGTATCTAATTTGATATTCAAATATTTCCCTATTATGGTAACTAATAGGTAGCTAATATATCAATTCAGCAGGTAATGAAAACGTGCACGTGAAACAATCATGTTTCAAAGACCTCGCAACAAGCCGTGAATGTCATGAAAATATATTGTAAAACTAAATAAGTAATAAAACTTCGAAAACTCACCTTCATATATGGACCTATCATAAAGAATTTTTGTTTATTGTTTCGCGAAATAAAATTTCACGAAACCGAAAAAGTACAACAAAAGAAAGTTTTGACGCACTAAATAGTTTAAAAAACTAAAAGTTTCACAGCAAAATAGTATCACAGAGTTTTTGTACGCGAAAACACAGACACTGCGAATATTTGGTTTGTAATGTCACAATTTTACACGAGTTTCGATAACAAATGAAGTAAAAATATTAGTCTTTCTTTTTAGGCATATTTCAAAAGCTACCAACAGCTGTTGAGAAACTTTGAATTCAGAATGCGTTTTTCAATTTGCGGCGGGAAAAACTGTTCGCCTGCGCGCGCCGCGAATGTCTACCGTGCGTTGTCTGAGTAGTGACTGGCTGAATGCCGCTAAACCCACTTCACTTGTATATTCGCAGACGTTAAAAAATAAATACGACGAGGTGCGATGATGGAAGACTCGTGGCTCGTTTCATAGGAATTATCTAACTGGTGTTTCCAATACACGCTTCGAGCGAATTCAAATGGCGCCAAACGTCAATTCCTTTCACGCTTTTCGATTCTTAAAAGCGAAGCAAAAAATTCTTGTCGAGTCCACACACCACACCTAGTAGTTAGTTTGGAATTTAGATAAGTATTGTTACTCAGAAATTCTAATTAGCTCTAGCACCAGCGCTCTGGTTAGAAATCAGAGCATAATTTTCTCGAAACGTTTGACAATTGAAATGAAATTCGTATATATATATGAATCACAGGTAATTTTGACCATGTCATGGCTAAAATACAGCTCATTCGAATTTAAATTTCGAGAAGGTGTTTTTTGTATTCCTAGGTGTTTCTTACTGAAACACAAACACTTTAAGAAAAATAACTTATGGTGTGTCCAGAGTTCCAGACGATCTAAATAACATTTCCATTTTGGACTGAAAAATCAGAGTGTATAATTTCAGCTTCATGTCATGTCACCATAAAGATCCCGTTTTTCTGCATCTTCAAAATAAATAGGTGTAGTTACTATATAAAAAATTTAGTATTTTTATACTAGCACATAATATAACGATCGTCACGCCTATATTCCCTGAAGGGTTAGACAGAGTTGTACTATTGTATACCCTCATGTCGCTGATGCTATTATTGAGTCTCATGTAATAAAATATATTCCATGCAATAGGCTTATAGGGGGCAAGCCTATTGCTACCTACCGGTCACAATTGCAGACTCCGTGCTGCTACTGAAAATTTCAATATAGAAAAACCCAATAACACTTTGTCGAAGAAGCCCGGGGATCGAAACCAGGAACTGACGCTCAATAGTCGCGCTTGCAACCACTAAACCAATGAGGCAGTCATTTTTATAATAGACAATATGAGAAGCATTACATAAGGATTACATAAGTAATTTGCTACGTACCTACTCCCAAAAATCTATCTGTCTATTCAGATCACGTCCCACTGCTGAGTATAGGCGTCCCCTTTTTTCTACGCCCCTTCTGGCGGTCCTGAACTAATCTCAACCACTGTCGCCCCACGATCGACACGATATCGTCCGACCCTCGTATTGTGTCTTCCTGGCATCTTCTCCCTTCTCTTGGCCACCACTATGATAGCGCTTTGGTCCACATTCCGCCATCCCGCCTTTCTCACCGATACTGTTAACAATTAATTAATTAAAAAAAGTATCAATAAAGCACTCTCCCTTAAACAATCACGAGTTCTCATAATTTTCAAAAGACTAATTGCGTTACATCGTGTTTTATAAAAGAGCAAGCGAGAGACATACAAATGCATGTTTAATTCTGAGTTTAGAACGAATCCGTACCAATAACCATAAGTCCTCCTTCGGTAAAAATCGTGAGAACTGTGCACAATTCTGCGAAATTCAAGTTAACTAAGCATTTAGTATTCTTTGACCACTACCTACTGAATACAACCTTGTTGCAGATAATTACTTCTCGCGATAACCCATAAAACGGTTAATTTTAGCCGATACTCGTCATTTTACTGCAATAAACAAATCTTTGGTTCATCATTGATCATACAACCCCGGAAACGATTACTACTGAAAACGGGGCTTTTAATAACCGCTACAAGAATATCTTTGATTATGAGATTATATATAAATGTAGTTTACTTTGAATTTAAAGCAGTTAGTAGCTACAACTAGTTACTTACTTTGTTAAACCTGTGCCTTTTAACAAACTACAATGTCGTAGACTATGCAGCTATCGTTAGTTCTTACAATGTATGTAAATATAGGAACGAGATCTGGGAAACCAGCCACTTAAATAAATAGAAAATTTGGGTTTCAATTAATTATCATCAAAAAAAATCTCGAAGGAAAATTTCTTATATGATATAGAATTTTAATATATATATACCTATATTATAGTAGGACCACCAATACCAATAATCTTAAACATTTCAATAATTACGAGCGTGTTATAAAAAGGTTAAAAAGGACACCCACATTCATTCAAATATCCATTAATAATGATTAAAGTTTTGTAGAATTTAGGCCACGTGATTAACCAGTGCTCTACATTTTTTAACTGTTCACAGACAAACATTAACATAGCACAAAAAATATTGCAAAAGTGCGTTTGAGTATCTCCAATACCTAATAAAATAGATACAATATTATGTATAGAGTTTTCATTATGAATATTTCACTCTTCCTCTCCGGATTAACTTATCGTACCTCGGAAAGCACGTCTAGCAGTAAGTCCCGCACATACGAATTGTGCCTAGTCACCTAACGGCCGTTACGGAAGTCAGCACCCCAAAAAGTAATTGGACGGCGGAGGAAGGTCAGATGGTAATCGCCCTGAGTAAGCTACTGGTATTCAGCCGCATGTGCTTAGACTGGGAGCTGACCACAACACAATTGAGAAAAGGCTAGTCAGGTGATGATTAATTTAACTTCGGATAGTGATGTGCTGGTTCACAGTACTTTATTCATTTTTTTTTTAAATATATTTATTTATTTCATATATTTCATAAACGAAAATAAACATAACAATTGGTTTTGTTTTAAGGTTTTCAGCTTTCTATCCTTGACGAAATCCAACTTGAATCTTTTATTAGAACTAGAACTCACGTTACACATATTGAATAAGAACTTAGGTAAGCAGAAAATGTTTCTTAGAAGCAAATGGCTTTCCTATTGTTCTCAATATTACAGCTCATAAAAGTTACATAAGTTAAACCAATTCAACATTTACCGTATTCTGAAAACTAACAGTGATTTCTATGGACATTGAAAACAAGTGAAGTCATATACCAAACCTTATATCAGTTATTACACAGCCTTTACATTATTTACATCATATAGGTGTCTTTATTTATCGCTAAAATATAGGGCGACGATGACGTGTTTAAACGATGACCTAAGATTTAATAACTATAAATATAGTAATATTTATAGTTAGTTATGTGTGTGATTAATTATTTAAATGGCGAAAATGAGACACCGGTGCAACCCCATTCCCGACACCACGCTGCGCAAGAGTTGGTGCCTGAAAACATTTCTCTCGCACCCTTGATGTTGGTGTTGATAAGTACATCACCGACTGGGCTAATTAGAACATATAACTTTATGTCTACTAACAGATATGGAACCGCCAAGTTTTGCCTAAATATAATTTACTCATAGCAAAGGAAAAAAAAAAGTAAAAAATAAAATTGAATCTTTTCCGCATATATCATCCAAGTGTTCAAATAAATACTGCTATTAAAAAAAGCAACCTGTAGAACAATAGAACCTCATGTTTTTGCTCACAATACTGAATCATTAGATTGCCGGGCAAGGACAAATAAACAACGAATTTTCTGGAAAACCTTCGCGTCTGTTCCAAAGTTCAAACAACTGCGATCTCAGCACAACACTAACAATACTTAGCAAAGAAGAAGGTATTTCTATTTAACTAAATACCTCTTTTAATAAAGTCGGATATACCTGGATTAGGCATAACTAAAAAATATATATATATATATATATAAAATCCACATGTTGTGACTATTGGCAAAAGATATATCCAGCCGCTGCATATAAAAACTACAATAGACTATGCTCAATTAAATATAACTATAGACAAACTGCCCATTTTAACAAGGAAATGTATAGAAACAAACAACGTGTTTGTTTACAGCCGTGATTCAACACAGTATAATGCTTTTTTGAAGATGTGAAAAGTATAGAAATTACTAGTTCTTTTGTGAAACAAAGCATCGCTGCATCGCAGTTACAACGCCATAACTATACCTACAGATTCTAAAACGTATCATCAGATCACGCCTTTTATCCCCGACGCAATGTTAGGCTACTATAATTTCATACCTAAATTTCACCGTTACTGTATCACATGCAGTATGGATGAAGGCCATTTCTATATAGCGGGCACACTTTTCTTCCAGAAAAGACGAATTAAGCCTTGATTGAAAGCAAAACAGATGGGGGCCTTTTTTAAAACTGGTAACTGGTCCGCGGTTCCAGTTCTATAGTGCGCCGAACGACCCCTAACCCTATTGGGCTAGGGGTCAACAGCTCGACTCGTGTGACCTAGGACCACTATCAGCAGTCGTTATAGATTTTGATCCAATGTACGAAATAGAGAATTTCTGCATATGGGCCTTATATGATATGTATATATGTTGAGGTTTCTGTAACTATGTTGCCATTATGTTATTGAAACAGTATTGATAAATCGCAATGGAATGTAAAACAAACAATCATGAAAGTCTTGTTGTTTAACTTTACTGTTTTCTTGATGAACACGTAAAACATCTTTCTGTAATAACTTATTTTAAACCCTGAATGGAAACAGTATACCGTTATATTTTGTATGTATCCTAAGCATATGGTTCGTGAAACAATAAATATATTTTTTTATTATATTCTGTATTGATAGTGCCATCCACGAAGACGCGCCCCGTATTTTTGACCGAGGCTTTCCAGCTGACCGTAATGCTCTTTCGTGATCAATTAATATTTCGTAGTGTCCGTGTGCACTCATAGGTAATTAGTGTGTATCGACAGAACTAAAACACCAGCGGAAGGTTGCACACTTGTCCTGTAAGCAATTAGGAAGAAGAGTGGGGCGCGTCTTCGTGGATGACACTATCTATAACAGGAAGAGAGTAGTTACTGTTTACTATACAAAAGAAAGAAAAAAATATCATAAGTGATACTATAATTTATTTCTTGCTGTAGGAAAGATCTTGGGCACCATACAATAGAAACCTGAGATATTGTGATATTTGTGCCGATATAAATATAGACATATTTTTATATGGCAAACACATTTTCTCCTTTGACCGCTACATAGAGCTTTTCCCTTTAAATGAGATCTTAATAATCTTATAAGAATAAAATAGGTATTTACTTCAAACAAAAACAGATTGAAATGAAGACTAATTTTGCGTCAGTATTAACAAACTCACACATGCGCACTGACGCACCTGAGCCCTCTAATAATAAACATTCACTTGTGATTATGACCTCCGAAATCCGAAATCTGCGTAATTCAAACAAAATCCTTTCAAAGTGTAGTGTTAGTTATTTTTATCATACGTTTATTGTTTTGATTACATTTGCTGTTGTTATTTATGTGATCTTAAAAACATGTCATGTTTCCTTGTGGAAATTTTCTCCCGGAAGTCCAGCCACATGTTGTTTTAAATATTCATTACCTACTCATCATGTTTCCTCCATTGTGTTATTTCTAATGTTAACTGCCGCCAATAATATGTATTATGATGATGATAACACAATAGAAGCTCCTCCACCTTCCGTATTCAGAACACCCTACTCCCATTTGAAATTCTCATCGATTCATCTATCTGTGCCTGACCAGATTTCATTGTCTTCTCGCAATAATACGCCTGGACCATTACTCCATCTTTTAATTGGAAATCATTCATTTGCAAGACAATCAGGACCTACGTTTGGCGGTATCATTATTATTCGCCTGGTCGAATTTAATGGCAATGCCCCACACAATGGTTTATTTGTGGATGAGACGCCTAGCCAACTACAACTTTATATAATTCGGTTTAATTCTCTTCTTCAGCAGCAATAGCATCATTTATGGCAATATAATGATGCAACCGCATATGTCAGCATCGATTCACATTTTATTTACACACTGTATACAGTGTATATCTTTAAATAATATAATTATAGATACGGTGATGTCCCCGTAGAAGCAAACGTGTTTCTCAATACATTTGCTTAAATTGACCTAATTTGTCTATTATTATAATAATATTATAGAATAAGTACTTCTATTCACTTTCTTTATTTTATATGGAAAATTAGTAAGAATTAAATTTTATAGATTTTTTTATAAATTAATAAAATATATTTGACACTTAAGCAAGGAAAAGGATAGGTAACGATCCTTCAAAAAAATTTGTATCATACTGACATTAACATCTGTCTCTTTCTTTCTCGGGTAGTGTTCATATTAAAATGATATCTCTTTTCCACGCTTTGTTGGTCTTTAAGCGTAAGCGAAATTCTAAGTCTATGACCTACAGATTCTTAAACGTATCATCAGATCACGCCTTTTATCCCCGACGCGATATTAGGCTACTATAATTTCCTACCTAAATTTCACCGTTACTGTATCACATGCAGTATGGATGAAGGCCATTTCTATATACCGGGCACACTTTTCTTCCAGAAAAGACGAATTAAGCCTTGATTGAAAGCAAAACAGATGGGGGCCTTTTTTAAAACTGGTAACTGGTCACACAACGGTTTATTTGTGGATGAGACGCCTAGCCAACTACAACTTTATATAATTCGGTTTAATTCTCTTCTTCAGCAGCAATAGCATCATTTATGGCAATATAATGATGCAACCGCATATGTTAGCATCGATTCACATTTTATTTACACACTGTATACAGTGTTTATCTTTAAATAATATAATTATAGATACGGTGATGTCCCCGTAGAAGCAAACGTGTTTCTCAATACATTTGCTTAAATTGACCTAATTTGTCTATTATTATAATAATATTATAGAATAAGTACTTCTATTCACTTTCTTTATTTTATATGGAAAATTAGTAAGAATTAAATTTTATTTCAGTTACCAGGGGAGCTTTTAAGTGCCAAAACAAATTATTTATACACGAATAAAATTTAAATAAAAGCAACCTGTTTTGACTAGAACTAAACTTTCAATATTTGCTTCGAATTACCAAAATTATATTATAGTACCGATATAACTTTTGAGCAAAACTAACTGCATGTACTAAGTATGTTGTAAAGCTACATTTAGAAATTGAAGCAGCTACGTATTAACGTAAACTGTACCTAAGTATTTCAAAACATACGCTTTGTTTGTAGGTTCAAAGATCTGAAGCATGCATGCCTGCCTGCTATTTCAAACTACTCACAAAAGATTAATGTTACTTTGTATACACTATTATGTCGTACCTGAAAATGGATGGGCAAAAAGGTACTTTCCCGTACCGGGAATCGAACCCGAGCCTCCTGGGTGAAAGCCAGGTATCCTAGCCACTAGACCATACGGGATGTGATAGACAGGTTGAAATACACCTATTAAATCAATAATCACAATTATTTAAAATTTATTTAATAATTTTTATATTTGATTGTAATTTTTCATAACCTAGATAATTAATTTAACCAAATATTCCAAAATAAGAACGGCGAAATGACATAGATCTTTTTATTTAAATTACTGCCATCTGTTAATAATGGCAAAAATCACCTAACTGAGCAACTGTTTGTGATAAGTTGTGCTACTGCACATTAGATGGCAGCACTATAGATTAACAAAAATAATTCAATAGGTGGCAGTATTCAAGAAAAATTTAAAGTCTGAAAAAATAATAAAGTAATATTTTAGTACAATTAAATCTTCTTTATAAGTATATTTTATCAATGTGTTTTTTTTTTACACTAATTTGGATAATATATAGCATTGTTAGTACTTTTTACTACCATAAGATAGCGCTACCAACTACGTTTTCCATCGTGCGGAATCTAACGTGAAACAAGTTAAAAATTTGCAATTAGTTTCATCCCAATGCTCCGTCCGCCTCGACAGACAATGACAATATCCGAAAGTGAAGGCTTTCTCTTTTTTGCTGTCCGTACTACTTCTGTCTGAAGGACAATTTATAGGAATACAAAGTTTTATACAACGACATGTTCCTAAAACTCAGTCCAGACTATTTGTCTAATTAATATTTGATTAAAATTATTATGAGGCACCGATATTTTGCATTATTCTTAATAAAAAGATCTATATTTAGATATTCATCAGTCCTTTGAGCCTGTGTCGCGACTCGCGTATACGGAAGAACCTTACTCACGCGCCACACCACGCATCTAGTGACATAAGTTAAAGAAGCTCATTGAATTAGAATTACAAGACATTTATCACCAGCTTAGTCATTATTGATAATCGTTATTAACAATTCCGAAGGTGTAACCTGGATCTTATGTTTACAACTACGTATAAAAATAAAAAGACTACGTTTATATAACCTTGGTAGATAGGCAAGTAAAATTTGGCACAATTATACGGCATAAAGTTAAAAAAAAATATGTTTTTAACGATTTCAATAAAGCAAGGCAATTCAATATTTTCTACTGCTCAACATTAATACTCCAGAATTATGAAAGCCCCTCTTAAGAATCCATGTCCTCGTGCCCAAAGGAAAATACATCAGAAGCACCTTTTCCAGTCAAGCGTATTCGTATAATGGTGTGGTTCCTAACTTTGTGGTGACACTCTTAACAAGCACATACTGGCTTAACTATTAGTGTGTAGTATTTATCTAGAATCCTGTTTCTTTTAGAACACATTACAGTACCTACCTACAACTTAATACAGTATTACAAACGATATGTTCTAAATTCCCTACCCAACTATAGCTGCAGAGCTGCAAAATTGAAGGTTACTAAGGTCCAACTCTCGTCGTGAATCATACGACATTGGCAGTTGGCACGATACCTATAAAGTTAAGACTCTGATCACAGTTATAAGCGCAATCTCACAATACTTTTGACAACATAACTACAATAAGCGGAAAGATTTATCTATGCCATATTCATCGCAATAATATTATGGTGGCTGTTTAATACTCATAAGCTGAATTTTTTTTAAAAGCAGGGATTTTATTTTCTACCTTCCTTTGGCCGCGATCAAGTTACGCTTACCATTTATATTATTGAAGCAGAAATCTCATCTCCTTAAAGATATAACTAAAATGATATGCTTTTATGTAAGTTGGTACCCATAGACAGCGATGTGCGTAAACTTTTTCGTTACCTACTTTGAAATTCATTTATCGAATAACATATCTAATGATTATTTTTATCCTACCATTATGACACTTATAGATAAACTTACTCTTTTCAATTTTAATTAATTGATTACTTAAATGATAAAACTTTGTACAATAATCAGTTACTTATAACACTTCTACCTAAGTAGGTAAATATAATAATTTCATTATTCGAGCATCAGACTTACTAAGAGTTATCGGAATAGGAAGGTACTAAAGTACAGTCATACAAACCCAAAGGTCTGTATGACTGTACTGTTTATTATTTACGCACTCGAAGTTCATATCATGTGTAATGAGGATTCACACAAATGACTCAATCCCAGCCTCTGAAAAATATCATTTATTGTAATAAGTAGAATACGAAGAATGATTGTCGCAATGACTCATGTGAGCGCCCTCATTGGTGCTTGACTCATGTAATGTCCATGTGGATATTGAGTTAGGCCTTGGGCTATAAATGGTCCTTTGCATCGAATTCTCCCTCAAAGGAATACTCTAAGGCTTTCTATTGTTCCTAGTTCTAAAAGCACATTACACGTTGCACATTGAAGCTATGATTGATAGTTGCAACTTCCCAGAGAAAACGCTTAGTTAGGGGTAGATACTTGTGTGCTGCTATCAGAACCTATAGGTTCAATTATTTCAAATATTAAACTCAGTTGTGAGAAAATATAAGTATATCAGATGACGTACGTCATACAATGTTACTACAACTAGATTCCCCTTCTTAATAATGGGGAAACTATCTATTGAATTGGTACCAAAAACCTGTATTGAATGAAATTCGGAAACAAAATGAAATCGAACGTCTGACAATATATTGTAGAACCAGCTACAAATACTTGTATTTGTAACAGAACAAAATTAATTATAAAGGGATAATAAATAACATTTGGAAGAATGGGCTTCGAATCTCTAACACTACTTAAGATAGTAGATATATAGATAGTAGTAGATACCCATCTTGCAGATACCTTGTAGGTATAGTCCGTAACATAAGAAGCTGGTCATAGTTTTATAAGCTTTTTTATGAATTAAACTTGCAAATTTCACTACGTTTTGTAATTAATAAAAAAAACTAGTGTAATGGTTGGAACATCATCTTCCTTGATAATCGATAATTTTTCTTTTTTCCCTACAAACACATATATTCACCTACACAAAGACCCAGAGCCGAGACAACTTTCTGTAGATCACACAAATATTTGTTATGTGCGAGAATCGAACCCACGGCACGACAAGTTTATATATTTATGTCGCTGATTGTACCAACATTATGCTAGTTATAATGCACTTTGAACTTAGTGATTACATTCTGTTTGCAACAAATATATAAATAACGGAATACTATACGTTAATGATTTGGTCAACTAATATTTAATTTCGTTAATTTGGTTTCGTTGGCTAAAGATACTTAATTAGTTTGATAAGTCGTTGTTATTATCCTAAGTATGTTGCGGTCTGCTTTCAGGGTAAACGATATTATTATCTATATTATTAACAGAATAAACTAGAATAGAATAATATTTATTTAAAAATATGGTACCTACTTACAATTAAATTGATCGTAGAGTACATGTTTTCTATACAATATCATATGTCTGGCATACAAATATTTATACACAACACAATATGTTATATCGATCACACATAATAGGAATACACGTTAAAAAAAAATCGTAATAAATAATTTACATACAATTTTTATTTAAAAACGTTGTTCATATTGTAGAACCTATAGCCGATTATAAAATTCTTTTTTTTTTTACAGTTAGGTCTCTGCTATCTGATCTCTGTAACGCGTCCGGTAGGATAATATCCCAGTATTAGATATTATATGATATTACCTACCATTTACCTGCTATGTTTACTGTAACTGTGCAATATATAATTTATAGGGAATACTGTACTCGGGGATAAAGTAGCTATCTATCAGTGAAATAATTTTCAGAATCGGCTCATTAGTTCCGGAGATTATGCCCTATATATAGACTAACAAATTTCACTACTTTATAATACTTGTATAGATTGTAATAACTTGTAACCGCCTTTCCTGCAAATAAATATTTCATTTTCTATATTAATAGATCCAATATGGTTCCCGTCTATTTTCTTATTTGAAACGTTAGTGACATTAACCATCAAAGGTCGTCCGATGTCACTTACAAACAAAATATACTTTACTGAGGTTCTTATCCACAGCAAAAGAAAAAAAAATACTACTTACTATGCAAAAATTAAATTACTTTCATAAACTCCGTGCCTAACTAGGTACGGTTCAAAAATTAACTATTTGTTCTCTACATTGATCATGCTGATCCCAAGGGATTTAAATTGGAGTAGCCAATAAAAATTCAACAAATGTATACGTAACTCCTTGTTAACTTCCCCTTTCCAGCCATACGAATTGTATGAATGGAATACAATTAAAAAGTAATAATAGCTATACAATATGTATTCTACTGTGTCGAATAAGGGTGCCACGTAATTCTTGGATCGCGCAACGACTGTGCGTGACCATTGAAATACTCGACCCAGAAACTTGTTTCACTCACAAATGCGACCCTTTCGGTTACTCACATCGATGTTTTGATACATTCCTTAATAATAACAAAGTTAAATATACAACAAACAATGTTACACTTACAATTTTTCATATAAAGTAGATAATTACTTAACTTATCGAAATTATTTCCTTGTAATAGATCAGAAACGTTTTGCTAATTAGAACGATCTATTTTTTCACGTGAGTGCGTGCCTTAAGGCTTTTATAATGATGTAATGTTTATGCATTTAGAACCATCATGTATTAATTCGATGTTTTTACTGAAACCAAAACGACCTAACTCTACACTTTATGACGGTCTCTATGACAGGCAACAAAGTAGAAAATGAATCTCCAGTGGTCGTCATACATAGATATACGAGTTAGATATGTACCACCCATACTCACGGGAAAAAAAATCGTAGCGATACAGCTACAACCGTAGCCGCGTAGTTCACTATTATCTGGCGGAAAATCCTGATCTACTATACTGAAGTTAGCATGAAAATTTTGCGTAATAATTGATAAGAAATTATAATATATAGTATAAAAAAATAAATAAAATATAGAAAAATAACACTGTCTGCGAAAAACAGCCTACATTCGTGCAGAAAATTCATTTTCGAAGCGAAAATCGGCACTATATTTCTATTAATCGGTCTCTTAATCATTTCATCGCTATTTGTTCAAAAGAAAATGATGATAACAGGTGATACTTTCATTGGAGATCTGGATATTATTATTGTTTTTTCTGTCAAGACGAAGAGTTCATAAGGAATATTGTAGTGTTTATTTTATTATAGCTAGAAATAATTTACATTGTTTTTCAAAACTAAGAGACATTCGATAGAAACAGTTATTTTAGCAGTCTCGATTAGTTTATGATTGTAGTATTTATGAACAAGCAAGTTGGATACTAGATAAAAATACTTATTTAAAAAGTTAATACTCTTATCTTTATACTTTTCCAAATCCGTATCAATATGGAAATGTTTATTTAAGTAAACACGTTATCAAATAATCGAGTTTAGGTTATTACTTATTATGTACCTAATCAGCATGACATATTTTATTCTTTTCATTTTAATCGGAGTTTTCACCCTACTTCCATCCTAAATAATTTTGGAGACATTTTATGACGCAATGTTGAGTCATGGCTCGAAGCACACAAAATATATATTATAGCACTCAATTACATAAGAACCCAGAAGTATTATTAGAGTTAAATTCAAGGTCGATCTACAATAATCATCTAGATTATAAGTTATGCCTAGTACCTACTTTTATTTTCGTTTATGTCTACACATTACACTTAAAAACACTAGTAGCTACAATTCCGACTAAATCGATTGCCTGAACCGTTTAAAACACATCCAACAGACGGCGGACGGACCCTCCGTCTAGCCGGGGGTGAAATTTGCGACCTTGAGGCACCCTTTCCAACGTCTACGTTTAAAACGCTACACTGCTCTTAAGAATACAAAAATAAATCGCGTGTTTATTTACAACGGCTATCAACTAAATTAATTTTGTTTGAATATAAATCGCTCTGGGTCCGATTGTATGTTACGGTGACGTCGCGGTATGGTTAAGCGCGTAACGCAGCTCAGCAAAGAAGTGTCGGCGGCAGAGTTGCTCCGGCGTCAGTCATATCGGCCGCGCCGTCCGCGCCACACGCTCACCGCCGCGCACCCACCGACGATGTTAGCACTGGTGCTCCTCGCCGCTGTCGCCGCCGCGGCCGCGCAAAACGACACCTTGCCGCGACCACCCGCGCCTAGACGCGAACAGTTTCGAGTCATATACGAATGGAACGCAATAGATTTCGAATGGAAATCCCCGGAAGACCGCGAGGCCTACCTCAATACAAGCCGATACATCCCCCAAAACGTTCTAATCTCTGGTATAAACTTCTACCAAGACGATTTGTTCCTGACTATGCCGAGAATGCTGGACGGAGTGCCGGCGACGCTCGCCACCATTCCTGTGCAGCCGGTGGACACGGCACCAAAGCTGCGCCCCTTCCCTAGCTGGACTCAGAATGCAGTTGGAGATTGCAACGCCTTGCAATTTGTGCAAAATATAGAGATTGACAAAAATGGTATAATGTGGATCCTAGATAACGGTCGTGTCGGCACACTTACCCAGAACCCAGACCCTAAGTGCCCACCCTCGCTCGTTCTCATCGACCTCAAGACCGGCAAAAATGAAATGGAACGCATACCTTTCCCAGCGGACACGGTGAATCCTAACACTACGTATCTAAATGACCTCGTTGTGGACAATCGAAATGGTGATTACGCTTACATCACGGACAACAGTGCTGTCGATCCCGGCATTATAGTTTTCCGCCGCAGTGATAAGAAATCGTGGAAAATGCGCGATACTCAGTCGATGTCTTCTGTCGCCGAAGCTACATTTTTCCGCATCAATGGTACTACAGTCAACCTTCCTGTTAACATTGATGGCATCGCCCTTGGGCCTCAATACCGAAACGAGGAGGGCAAAGTTGACAGAAAAGTATATTACTGCCCGTTATCTAGTTTCCACCTGTATAGCCTAAACGCATCAGTACTACAAAACGAAACTCTCGCTCAGAAAGGCGACGGTGCCCTACGTTCCTACGTCGTTGATCTCGGTAACAAAGCCTCACAGACCGACGGCATGAAGATGGATTCAGCAGGAGTTCTTTTCTATGGTTTGATTGGAAACTCGACTATTGCGGAATGGAACACGACCGTCGATTTTCGCGTCGGCCAACGGACCATTGCTCGCGATCCAAACTATATTCAATGGGTTGACCGTTTCTCATTCGATAGCAAGGGAAACGTATATGTGGTTATAAACAGGCTGTACAACTTCGTGAAAAATCAGGTGTCCCTGAATGAAGTTAACTACAGGATTTTGAAGTCGCATACTGGTTCGAAGAGCTACGTGTTCAGTGAGGACCTGTCGGAGCCGGCGACGGGTCAGCAGAGCGCGGCGGCAGCGCCCGCCCTGGCCTCCTCGCTGGCGCTGCTGGCGCTCGCCCACCTGTTCGCCTAGTCTTCACAACTGTTTCGGTCCCGGTCCGCAGTCGACCGCGACCATGAATACCAGTGCTTGTCGTATGCGACGCTCGGACTGATGCGTAACATTACCAAAAATATTTAAAGTTACCTTGACCTCGTGGTCGAACAGTGATATGCGCATGTAAAAATGCTTTGTATAATTATATTCTAGTATAGATACTTATATAGGCATAGAATACCATAAAACGATCATTGGTGACCTTTCTTGTAGGGTCGTGCCGAAGACGAGTCATGTGGGTTCGGAACGAAAGGTCGGGGACGTGTTGCCAAATGCCTTGACTCGGCTCAACAATAAACATTCCAACTATTTCTATAAGGTGCATCTCAGCACAATATTTATTTATAACTTTGTAATACTTAGGAATAAAATTACAAGACCAGTAATGTGTAAGCGACTAATATCTCAAATATCATTGAAATCGGTATGTATCTATGGAGAATTGAGTCGTATACGCAAACACGTATTGTGTTTGGTAGCTCTAGGATCTATTTTAAGGTAAACTGTATAATATACATTATTGTAACTAATACTGTACGAATGTTTGTTGCGTGGACGCGGCTGTGTGTGACTATGAATAAACGTGTTTATCATATCATGTTTGTAGTTTTTATTTGCACGAGAATACGAGGAGCGTGCTTTAAGCGTTAAATCGCCGACTCGATGTCACCGTGGAATTTGTTAATGTTCTCGAAGCTACCTTGGTAATATCAACAAGGAGCTCAAGTTTACCTTACATATAGGTAGAATAAGTGCAAAAATAAACTCCACTTATAAGCAATATTGTTATTACTTATAAATCAATTGAGGTAAATTACATTTTAGTGTTACAATAGCAGGCAATAATTAATTAATCGATTATTTTAATCACTTGTTGCTTAACACTCTCGGATTCGGTACTTTACACTAGTCTTTATCTATTTTTTAATTAAACTCTGTTTTTTATCATTGCAGGTACAATTGAAACAGCTAATTTAATTCCGAAATATAGATATAGATTTTATCGTCAAGTTGACTGAACTAAAACACAGATTCATAAAATTTCACATAATACAAATAGCAGATTTCCTCTATGAACAATTTGCATTACATGTCTACAATAGAACTTACGACCGAACTTGGTAACCACCTAAATTAAGCACATAATTACATACAAGTTCCACTGCCTGGCTTAAGTACACATACGCCATGTTTTTGTAAAGTTCGGAGAACTTCCAGTCGAAATAATACTCGTATAACAAACATCTTTTGTTGTTTAGAAAATTAAAAGATAAAAATCCGTACAAAGTTACCGATCGGCTCGAGTTTCTATAGAAAGAAGATATATTTTTCTTATACGGAACACAAAGTTTTCCTAAACATTAAAAAAACATGGAGTATTTAATACATTTACCTACGTCACTTTACTGAACTCAACTACACACTAAACCACAATCGGCAACATTAATTTATTTAAGTGAAAGATAATAAGTCACGCAGATATAATTAATTGATAGGTAATGCGTGCGGGAAGTTTTTCTTTTGTTTTTTCTGCACATACTTTGCAAAAAAAATTAAGGACAAGAAAAATGCAGCGTCATATTATTGAGATTTCTCAAACTATTTACATGAAGTTTACATACATAGCCCCAAGCATATAGAGCACCTGGTGAAGTCTGTTACTTTATTGCCATAGCGTGCTCAGTTTACAGATTTATATTATGTATAGCCTTACTACGTTGTTAACTCAACCTTTTTACCATGGAGGGACATCGGAGAAATACATTTACAACGACACGACCGGCGGCTCTAATTTACAAGTTCTTAGTAAATGTGTTTTCACGTTTTGCGATTGTTTTTCATTTTCCGATTCGTGCGAGAAAATGTTTAAACTAATATTGTACTAAGTGCAATGCTTTAAAAATATAACCCATTTTGAAACAGTATTTGGAATATAAAAAAAATCTTGTCCCTCCTCATTGCTCTAGCGATCGCTATAACGGCAGTGAAGTATGAGGACCTAGATTTGATTCCCCAGTCGGGCAAACCATTGGTCAGAAAATTATTAGCACTCCGGAGACGTAAACATGGTACTAAATAATGGTATCGGCGAAATGTGGGTGTACAATAGTAGATACACCTCTGGTTAACCTTTATATAGGAATACAGGCGTAATGCTGTTATGTTATCTCTTCCGTTTTTCTCCATAAACGTGGTAGAGAGGTACTACCCCCTAATCCCAACATTATCCCTCAGCAAAATAACCGCATATTTTTCCATATTCATAACATTCCATATTTATATACGCATTTATTATACGTAGTTATTTACATAACATCATGAGCAATGTATGACCAATAAATATTATAGGTGTGACTTGCAAAGCGGGCTCCAAGATCAATGGAAAAATTTACTGTTTGCTACAAACAGTAGACATTAAATTGACCATTATTAGAAAATTTATGTATAAACACACAATATCATAATTTTTACCTACGCTTAAGCTACGAGTAGGTATGTAGGTACCTATTTTGTACATACCTACTCATCACATGTGAGAAGAGGAAGGTTTATAGTGTCATGTGCTATATAGCTGTACCTATACATTTGTTCGCCTGCACATAAATGATGAAATTACTTCCATAGCCGTCATCTAGTAGTATAATGTGATAAATACTAGTATGTTATGAAATTTTGTAATATACCTACTTATTAGGTTATTCCAATTGTCCATGGTCCGTTGAAGCCATGGAAAATATAAGCTTGGCTTTATATTCGTATGCAGTTTATGCTTTGTTGGCCAGCCACTACTTTTTGTAATTAAGTACCGTTTTTGCTAACATTACATTATCTTAATACATTTTTTCAAGCAAAAATAATTGGGATATTAATTTTAAAGTCAATATTTTCATTAAGTTTTTAATTCATATTCTTATTAAAAAGAAAGAGTTACCGTTTGAAGTTTAAACAACTCGTGGAACAAATATGTAGTTCAAGAGTCACTCATCAAATAAACAAACATTGTGTTATCTGTTATTATACGTTCAATAACAACAATAAGATAATACGATCACGGTTGCGATAAGGGGAAAGATAAAGATTATAGATGAACAAACCTTGATTGCATTCGATTTGGAGTTTCAGATTATAAGGTAAAAATAATAAATTTCAGGATTTCCTACACAGTACTTCACACAAATTTATAATCTAGCAGTAATGAAGAACAACTTTGTTGTCAAACTTTTCTTATTTAATATTTATAATACAACCAGAAGTTATCCAAATACATCGACCAATTAAAATTCTAGTATGAGTCACAAATTACAATTTATCAAAGATACAATGAAAATATATATTTTATTACATTTTTGAACTAGCCCTTTGACCGGAAAGTTAAATATAACATTATCAATAACGAATTATATAAACAAGTGATATAAATCGTAATCGTAGTAAAATAAAACGATAACGTAATATGAGTTTAAACGACCTCCAATACAGGTAGGGGTCGATTAAGTAATACCTTAGTTTTTAATTTTAGTGATGCAAAATAATCTTATTGGTTGGTATAATGCGCGTGTGTTGATTTCCATATTTATGAAGCCGCTGATCATTATACCACTACATCTACGCATATAGTATCGTATAAACGATGTGTTTTCCTACTTCGATATTGTGTATTAAGAAACTATAAAGATTTAATAAAGATTCATCACGAGTTTTTAAATAGCTTCTTTGTCTTGGAAATTACGTAGCTCTCTGTTCCTTGATTGATCTTTAAGAATTTCCTTCAGTATAAGATTTAATCATTTTTTCATTTGATAAGGAATTTGAAATATTTTTTTGTTCTAACTTTAGTAACAGCTGCATTACACTGATATAAGGGCCAATCCAGGTTTGAGAAAGTATAAAAACGTTGTACATAACATAAGATAACATAGGATCACGGCTGTATTCCCCGAAGGGTTAGGCAGAGGTGTACTATTGTACACCCACATTTCGCCGGTGCCGTTATTAAGTCCCATGTAATAGGGGGCGAGCCTATTGCCATCTACCGGGCTCAGTTCTAGATTCCGTGCTGCTACTGAAAATTTCCATACAGTAAAACCCAATAACACTTCGCCCGACCTGGGAATCAAACCCAGGACCTCACGCTCAGCAGTCGCGCTTGCGTCCACAAGAACAATGAGGCAGTTAGTTGTACATCTGTACAAAACAAAACGTAAAAAAATAAAATATGTATAAAATGTTGTACCCGCGTGCGTGTCTCCTGTCCGCGTGTTATTGAACGATGACTATCGATAATTAACGTCAACCTTGCACAAAGACTTGATGTGTTGTCAACTGTTCAAACTCGTTTGGATTCGTTCCGGAACCGACTGGACGAGTGACCGATTTTCACCCATCATTTTTTATCCACGGAGGATTACTTATGTAGAAAGTACTCGTCTACAATCTATGAAAGTTCGATAAGTAATTCGAAGAACTGCTTTAGATCGATCCATTAATTAGTTGATTCTTGTAATTATTACCAGACTGCAAAAAAGGAGGGTAATGTTTTCACCTGGCGATTGCATGTAACATGAGTTGAATAATCTATGGCATGAGCGATAGAAACGGCGCCGGCGATGTAAATTCAGACAGTTAAGTAATTTGTTACCGTAATAAACAAACACACGACGTAAGGATATTTTTAGTTACAAATGTTATAAATAGTACGGAATATTTGGTCGGAATGATTTCTGAAATTCGGACGATGGGCTTAGAATTTTAGAGCATCATCGACACTATTATGTCCGAAAGTACATCTGTCTGTCTATTTGTTACCTAATCACGACTGTACCTACCACTGAACCGATCATTATGAAATTTAGAAAGAGGTAGCTTGGGGCCTGCAAAAGGACATAGGCTTATTTTTACTATTTTACACGCAGGCAAAGTCGCAGACAACAGCTACTAAGTTCATTAACATGGGGACCATGAATTACACACAGTTCCAATTTTCGGCTGTCCTTTGTTCGGAGAACTGGACATAAGTCGGATCTAGTGTCCAGTTTAATGGTCACCGACGCGGCCGATGAGTCCTGGGTTCCCGGGTTCGGTAAAGTTATAAAAAACGAATCTTATAAGAATTAGTGCTCACATAACCAATGGGCCGGTAGTATAATTATATTATCAACGAATCAACGAGTTAAATTGAATATAACTGCTAAGTGACATGTTGACAAGCGCTCGAGGTAACCGCGCACTAATGTCATACAAATTGTAGTCACATAACACATTCATCATGTCCTCTATAACCATATTAACTCAGAGATGCGCCATACATCGTAATTGAAACGAGTTTTACATTTAATGTGGTAATTTATATTAGGTATATAAATTATCTCTTATAGGAAATGATGTTTTACGCTACACTAGGTATGAACTAAAAATGATGTTCAAAATAAATAAATCCATCATGAGTAGGTACCTGCTAAGGCTCTGCATGTAATTTATGGTAGGTTAGGACTCTGAATGCACTTCCGCGCCGTCTAGGTCGCCTTGCATAAAACAGAAGAGCCAAGGTGTTTTCCTGTTCTTTACTTAAAACTTCTTCCTATAACTTTTAATTATAATATCAGACTTCCTTGCATAATGTAAGCTTAATTACAAACAATAATATTACAAAGTACCCAAAAACATTGCTATATGTTTTTTATCAAACAATTACAGGTTAATAAATCAGATTTGAGACAGTAGCGGCTGAATTTAGGAGTATAGATGGATAGATAGGAATATAGATGAACAATACGTAACTAACGTAAAAGCTATTTACTTATATTCTCTGTAAACGAATGTAGAGTAGGAATGGTAAGTATAATATTTTACTAATATTTAAATTACATTCAATATATTTGCAGTAATATGGGGGTGACATTTCCCTAGCAGTATGACGACTAAAAATACTTTCCTTTTTTAAACTTAGTGTAAGTTTAAAAAAAGAGTTTTTTTCTAGGAAAACAATGTTCTTAATTATAGCATAACTTAAGATCTGTTCAAAAACGATGTTTTCCTCGCCAAATATAACAAAAAGAAACACGTATAGTTAATACTTTTACATATCTTCAGCTTAGTACCTACGGCAACCGACATAACAAGCCATACTAATAATTACAATAAAGAAGTATATTAACAATATAATGTAGATACCATTTAATTTATGTGTTGTTGTCGGTCATAGATATTTAAAACAAAGGTGACGCCATTGAGATATCAGATATTCAATCCCATAGCTTCATTAGCATGTAATAAAATCAGTTCCGTATAGTATTTTATCTTTATCTTCCTATATTTGAATATCAGTATCGCAACAAAAAATGCTCTAATGATAACATGTATTATCACACATTTCTCATATTACCTTCACGCTGTTTCCCAAAGGACTAGGCAATAATTATAGTCCAGCCTTATCACTGATCTTAACATTAATCATTATTTGATACTTTCGCATTAAATTCTGTTGTAGTATTGGCTGGAACAGTTATATTATAATCTACTTTGTGAAATGAATATTGTCTATTTTATTTTCTCTGTTGTTTTTACTTCTGTCATCTTGCTGTATGTTCTCATAATAAAATATTTATTCTTCATACAGCTTCTATTTTTCACAACACGTTATCAGCACGAAAAATAATGCTGTAAAAGTTAAATAGTCATTTATAGTGGTGGAAAATATAAAAGTTCCGTGATATCACTATTTATGTAGCTATTGAACATTTCTTTTCTGGTGAGCTGTCAATTTTATAAAAAGATGATGTCAAACTCGGCCGATTCAAAATTTACTGGGATTCGACCTTTATCTAATAGAGATGGGTATACCCAGTGGAAGTTCAAAATGAGGATGTATCTTTTACATGAAGAACTATGGGAAGCAATAGTTGGGTATCCAAAAGATGATACTACTACCCAGAATGTTAGAGAGAAGCGTTCTATGAAGGCGTTGTCAAAAATTTGTCTTACCCTAGATGGGGCAGCTATCACACATGTGAGGCGAGCAAAAACTGCTAAAGAAGCGTGGGATGCACTAGCAGCAGCCTATGAAGATAAAGGCATGGGACGTCGCTTAGCTTTAGAACGAAAATTGTATAGATATTCTCTGACAGAATTTGAGAATATAGAAATGTACATAAACGCAGTTATGAGTACGGCTCAAGATTTGGCTGATATTGGGAAGGATATCGAGGATGCCACATTAGCAGCTATACTGTTAGGAGGACTTACGCCATACTATGATCCTCTAGTAATGGCTTTAGAGAACTCAAATGCTGACATAACTACGGAGATGATAAAAAGTAAGCTGTTAAACGAATTTACAAAAAGTGTAACAACAGAAAACGATACTGTCTTGAAAGCTCGGTACAGTCACAAACTGAAACAGAAGCACTCTATTTCTAAAACCAAAAAGAACTCTGTAGTGTGCTATGACTGCAATGAACCTGGCCACAAGCGGCCAGATTGTCCGCACAAGAAAACCAAGAAGGTGAGCAGCAATAACACAACTCTTTTATGTGCTCTGAATGCTGATAATCCAGGTGAAGAAATTTCAGGCAACAAATGGATTGTTGATTCAGGAGCTACAACACATATGAGTTCTCGTTTAGATTGGATGGATAACGTGAAGCCATATACCAATGGAAAAGTAACTATTGCAAATGGTAACGTGTTACAAAGTGAGTGTATTGGTGATGTTACAGTTATGACAGATGAACAAAATGTGAAAGTTATTACAGATGTAGTTTTTGTACCGAAGTTGAAGAATAATTTAATTTCTGTTAAAAAGGCAGTTCAAAAAGGTTTTAATGTTGTATTTGATAAAGAAGGTTGTAAATTTTATAATGATGCAGGTTTTTCTTGTACAGGTGTTCCTGCTTTGTGTGCTTCTGATCATGGTGGATTGTATTCATTAAACTGTACTAGTATTCCCCAGGATCTTTCAGAATTTCAAGTGCACTCTGACGTTTCCCAATTCCGGCTCTGGCATAAACGATTAGGTCACTTGTGTCGGATAGGTATGAATAAACTCAAGAAAACGGCAGTAGGTGTACAATTTGGAGATTTTGATAAGGAACCTTGTTTAGCGTGTGTAGAAGGAAAACAAGCAAGGAAGCCTTTTAAGCCGCTGTTGTACAAGAAAGCGACATCTATTTTGGAGTTAATTCATTATGACCTAGGCGGTCCAATGTCTACAACTTCTTTTCAAGGTAATAAATACGTTTTATATCTTGTGGATGATTTTTCGAGATTTGTATTTACTTATTTTGTTAATTCAAAGGCTGAAGTGAAGAATAAAATCTGTGATTTTATTACTCTGGTAGAAAGACAAACGGATAATCAAATAAAAACTATACGAACTGATAACGGTACAGAGTTCGTGAACAAGGAGCTCTCTAGTTACTTATCGAGTAGAGGTATTGTTCATCAAACTATTGTACCATATTGTCAACAGCAGAATGGTGTTGCAGAACGTACAGGGCGCTCCATCATCGAGAAGGCTCGAGCTTTA
Source organism: Shargacucullia verbasci (assembly GCA_947562105.1). Lineage (NCBI taxonomy): Eukaryota > Metazoa > Arthropoda > Insecta > Lepidoptera > Noctuidae > Shargacucullia > Shargacucullia verbasci. Next base: position 9,224,090 of record OX387289.1, read on the forward strand.
CTTGCGGAAAGCTCGTTATCAAAAGCTTACTGGCAGGATGCTGTTGAGTGTTCAGTATATTTGAAGAATCGATCCCCTCATCGTAGTTTGTCTGGAACTACACCTTTTGAGATGTGGTATAGTATGAAACCTGATCTTAGTCACTTAAAAGTCTTTGGTTGTAGAGCATATGTACATGTGCCTACACAGTTGCGTAGAAAACTGGATGTTAAAGCTACTCAACATATTTTTGTTGGATACTCTCCAGATCCACATAGTTACCTTTTTCGTGATGCTCAAAACCCTAGAAAATTAGTCAAGGAAAGAGATGTAACATTTTTTGAAAATATTTTTAATGATGTGAAAAAGGTTGAAGATTGTGAGAATATATCTATGCCAATGTCTTCTGATTCTGAATGTATCGGGACTGCATCATCAATGCCTTTAGGCTCATCTACATCAAATGACGAGAATTTCTTTGAAGATGCGTCTGATGTTCCTGTAGTTCCTGTGATCACACATCAGCCTGAAGATGTTATTAAAGAAAGGAGATATCCACAGCGGGAGCAAAAGAAACCAGATTATTTTGGATTTGACTCTTGGATAGCTACGTCAGTTGAAAATGTTTCTGCAGATCCCAAGACGTATGCTGAAGCAATGAAATCTGAAGAGAATAGTAAATGGATGTCAGCAATGAAAGAAGAATACGATTCCTTACTATTAAACGAGACTTGGGTTCTCGTAAATCGAACAAATAAAAGGGTTGTCCCTTGTAAGTGTGAAGAGTATATAGAGTGAAGAGAGATGCTGATGGAAATGTTTCCAGATACAAGGCCCGACTTGTTGCAAAAGGTTTCACTCAAGTAGCAGGTATAGATTACAATGAAACTTTTTCACCAGTCATACGCAACTCTTCCCTACGGACGTTATTTGCCGTAGCGGCTGAAACTGACCTTAAAATGCATCATCTTGACGTTGACACTGCATTCCTCAATGGCGTGCTAGAAGAGGAGGTATACATGGAGCAGCCTCAAGGTTTTGTTTACAAAGGTCATGAAGATAAAGTTTGTCTACTGAAGAAGTCACTCTACGGGTTGAAACAGGCACCGAGGGCTTGGAATATCAAGTTAAATGATACGTTAAACTCTATAGGCTTTATGCGTACTCCTTCAGAAGCGTGTGTATATGTAAAAAAGTTTGGTTGCGACACTGTCATTTTGGCTGTGTACGTCGATGATATAATCTTATTTTATAAAGATCACTGTCATTTTGTAACTGTCAAGAATGATTTGCAAAAACATTTTGCTCTAAAAGATTTGGGCGAGTTAAAATATTATTTAGGATTGAATATTATGAACCAAAATGGATGCATAAAGTTATCACAATACACGTTTATTACAGACTTACTGAAGAAATACAATTTACAGAATTGTAAGTCTGTAGATACGCCAATAGTGAAGATGGGTGAAGATAATACGGAAACTTATGATCAAATTGATTATCAAGGACTAATTGGCTCCTTGATGTTCGTGGCCATAAACTCAAGACCTGATATAGCTTATGCTGTATCTTATTTAAGTCAGTTTAATTCCAAACCGACAAATTTACATTGGTTAGCTGCAAAGCGTGTATTAAAATATTTAAAAGGTACGTTGGATGTTTGTATAACATATAAGAAAACTGGACGTTATTTACATGGATGTGTAGATGCAGACTGGGCTAATGATACTAGAGACCGTCGTTCCTATACAGGATTTGTGTTTTTATTTGGTAATGGTCCTATTTCCTGGGAATCAAAGAAACAGAGTACAGTTGCTTTATCGTCAACAGAGGCGGAGTATATGGCGCTATGTTCTGCTACTAAAGAAGCAGTTTATCTGCGGAGATTTTTGCATGAAGTAAGCGGTTCCATTGATACAGTTGTATTGTCAGGGGATAGTCAGAGTGCACACAAAATTGCTTTGAATCCTGTTCACCATGGTCGTACAAAGCATATTGATACTAGATATCATTATATTAGGGAAAAAATATCTGATAATACTATAAAGCTTGAGTTTATTCCAACTACTGAGTTACCTGCAGATGTTTTAACTAAACCAGTACAGCGTGTCAAACTTAAAAGATCGCTTAGTAGTTTAGGTTTATTTGTTAGATAATAGTTTATTTACACAACGTAGATTAGGGCAGCATGTTGTAGTATTGGCTGGAACAGTTATATTATAATCTACTTTGTGAAATGAATATTGTCTATTTTATTTTCTCTGTTGTTTTTACTTCTGTCATCTTGCTGTATGTTCTCATAATAAAATATTTTTTCTTCATACAGCTTCTATTTTTCACAACAAATTCGAGACAAGATCTGGGTTTGTGGTTACTCTCTGAACACCTGGATATTAATAAATCGATGACAAATATACGCTGAAGTAACGCAGCCTAGCATCGGCTCGGAAAATTATTATCCAAAGAAAAAATACGGCTGTTTTTATCTTGGAACAAAACTTGACAATTCTACATCGTTCTCCCAAACTTAAAGAATTATTATTGTTATTTGCAAGCTTTTATTAACTGTAGTCATTGAGATTTGCGCTATTAAAATGACTACCACACCATGCCCATTTGGATTTTCAAAGAAAGCGGATCAATTTTCATGATTTCAAAAAGTACAAAACAATTGCTCCTATTAATTTAAATAAAAACATCGACAATCAGAGAGAAAACTATCTCAAAACGTCTGCAGCTACTAAAACTAGGTAGTCTGTTGAATTATAATTATAATTAGTATGTAACATGCGATTGTACGGATCATACCTATACGTATTTGCAGTGGATATGTAGATTTCGTCAGTAACCGCAATATGTAGTCTCATTATCAGTCGCGAGTCAATATGCACAACCAATCACAGCCACGTACTAAATCATCACGCTTATAATAATATTGTCAGATTTTCGTCTTATAATTATGGATTTTAGAAGTACCTAATAATATAAATCGCCAGACGCAGTAAAAAGCTCGAGTTGTACAAGCAAACCTACTTAGATATCTATAGTCTTACAAGGTAACTGTTGCATGTTCATAATGTAGCAGTTACGTGTAACAAAATTATATTCGTGTAGATTATGATCCCAAATTCATTTTTTATATACACCTCAACAGTATTGTCCGTGCACGTGTTGAAGTTCAACGTGCAAGACATGAGGCATTGTCTCGTAGTGTGTCTGTAAAGAACACCTGTTTTCATGACTGCACATATACGAGAGTGGTACAAACTACCGAAAACTCTACATTGTTAAGTTACTACTTACCATTGATATTAATAAACATTCTTGAGGAGTATACTTATTACATTCATTTCAAATCTCAACCGACCGAAACATAAACGGATAAAGATGTTGCAATTCAAAACGTAACCAAAAAGTGATGTCATCGGCAATGCGATAATCAAATCAATGATATAAAGATCGTTGGTATGTGTCATCTGTGTAGGTACCTACTAACGTTTGTACTTTGTATACTGAGCTTGTGTATCTCAACTAAACGAGATAAAGCCTACTGGTTTTAACCTGCGTACCAATAAGCTCGTTACCTATTTTTACCCGTTTTTTGTTCAAATTGTACACAGTAAAAACTGCTGAACTCCATATTAACTCTAGGTACTTCACTCGCAGCACACTGACCGATTTTATAAAGTAGGCTATTCCTAAAACCAGTAAGTGAATTGACTATTTCCACAAAATAACACAATGTGAAATGTACCGACGTCGACGGCCTAAAGAAAAGAGCTAGTGTAGACTACACATATTGAAAATACAAATCATTTCAACAAACGTGTTTTATAATGGCAAAATTCAATAGTTTTTGTTTAACCATGGGCTGCAAATTGACATCCGTTATTAAAACGTACATCAAGATACATTAAATTCAAACGCACTCGAGAACTTTGAAAGCTTTCCATCCGTCATCCATCAGATCCATCCATCACATCCAGTCAATATAGCAAGGAAAGAAAATCCACGAGTGCCAATAACTGAGATTATCTGGCGTACCCTGGGTGGTTTGATTCGAACTTCTGACTAGCTAATCTTTGTACTACAACACGAGAGATTCACACAAATGATAAACTCAAGAATACTTGAGTAGTGCTTAATTTCGACATTTCCGGTTATGTATGTACATAAGTACTTAATTTCGACATGTATGCGCGTATTATATACACATTACACGATCACATATTTAAAACTGAATTACAGCTGATACTAAAGTGGTTCGCTTCTTTAATATTTATAATTTCAACCATTATGAAACAAAATGCAGCATAATATTTATAATTTCAACCATTATGAAACAAAATGCAGCATACGGGGCATTGCATTTGCGGTTGAAATATTTTTAAAAGCCATAATAGTATGTTTGTTCTTTAAAAAATAAGTTTCCAAGGAAGGAAAATTGCTTCACTTTACTTTTAATTAGCTTTTAGGCAGTTATTTCATTTTGTTATTCTTTTGTCTCCAAGGCAGTATTTAGATTTGCCAAATGACCTAAGTTGAACGAATGAGTTGATAGTGTGTTTTTAAAGCAGAGTACCAAAATTCGTTCTTCAGTGATTTTGCTTTGAAACCAACTAATATTTTTTTGGCATTAACTGTTGTCAGTTGAACTTACTAAGTCTTATATCTTAAATATCTTTGAAATAATTAAAGCATGCATTAATGGAGAATTGAGTCGTATACGCAAACACGTAAAGAGTAAAAGTTATAGATACTATCGAGAGCTCAAAATCTAGTGTATTCAACACGCAAATCGCTTTCTTACCTTAACCTACCGCTAATGAAAAATATAAAATGTTCTACGAATTAATACGTAAACTATTCTCAATTAACACTTTCGTACACACACATAATAACCGGCAGTTGATTGCACATTGGTTTACGTGTTGGAGTAACTTAAATATGCATTATTAATTTTTTTCTACAACCGAATGTTCTACGGTCAATTAATTAACGTAAGTATAAAGGTTTTAATATCGCTAGTTCCGCAAATTACCAGACAGGAATACCAAGTACATATTAATAAGTATTGATGGTAAAACGATAATTGGGCTAACTTATTTTGCTCATCAAAACCTTGATTCTTTATATATATAATTATGTATGATGTACTACCTATACACTGTGAATAATTTAAAGTTTAGCACACTGAATTCTAATTAAGCATTGTTTAATTTTATGTCTTGAAGCTTGCATTTCGTTTTGCAGTACATATGTGTTTGTTACTTATATTTTTATAAACCTAGGCTGTTTCTTACTTTATATTTCCAAGCTAACTAAAAACTTTATACGTTTATCTACCATATAAGTCTCGCGGGGCACATTTTGACAGTCGTAAACCGACATCGTGTACCCACAGCTGAAGTCTAATAACTACTCAGAATTTATTCATTTAGCAGATAAAGTAGAGTTTACAGAGGGATATAATAAAGTATACAGCCTATATAAGACTTTTTTATAAACACATCCTGTCCCTATCCAGGTAAAATCTTAAGTGTCAGCAAACGGAAGCTTTGTTCGCGTGCTTTCTACCCGTATTTAGGAACGTAACGAATCTAGATATGACTGCGTCACAGATATATGCGCCAATATAATTTGTACTAACACTGCTTCATATACAGTTGTGGGCGAAATTAAATGCAGAATAATAGCTTCAGATAGGTCTGCACCTTGAATAAATTACACAGAAAAAGGCAGAACTAAATAAACGAAGCACGAAATGAGTAAAAGTTTTTACGGAGAAAACAGAACAGTGGGTCAAGTAGGTAGAATACATTATAGTGAATATTTAGAAGGCATGAAGTGTGTAATAAAACCGAAAACATTCAATGAAGTACGTGTCGAATAGGCAGGTACAATTTACGACGTAGTAAATGCACGTACATATCTAAGAAATATTGTTAGCCGCCAAATTATTCTTTAAAACAGTACCTATTTGTTTTGCTAATCAACTCGGTAACTTCGTAAATAAAAACAAAATGCACAGCAGAATTCTTTCCGTCTCGAATTATCTCGTCTCTTGTGGAAAACAGGTTCAAATTTCGTAATTCGAATACCTACTGTTCTTATTTTATTCCACAAATTAAAAGAGTAAGAACGTAAGTCTTTGATAGTTTCTCATTCGTTGAAACATTATTTGCTTGTGTTTAAGTTTACCAATTTGATCTTGTTTTAACGACAAAGACGATTGCATGTGACTTGCTCAACGCGGATTCAATTAGAGATTCGATCACGCGATAAGGAAAAAGAATTGAGGTTTTATACAAAAAATGTACTAAAAACAAAGTAAATTTATTAAGTAGACTATCTGACTTTTGTGTCATAGTGAGACAAAGAGTATCCTTAAAGCCTTCCACATTCTTCGATACAATATTATAATCGATGGTGATATGAAATAAAAGTATTTCTATATAATAATCTATGTAGACTGCCATATTGGTCTATTGGTCGCAAGCGCGATTGCTGAGGTCCTGGGTTCGATTCCCGGGTCGGCAAAGTATTATTGGACTTTACTATACCTATAAAAATTATCAGTAACAGCACGGAGTTTGATACGGTGCCTGATTGAAGGCAATAGCCTCGCCCCCTATTACATGGAACTTAATAACAGCATCAGCGAAATGTGGGTGTACAATAGTACACCTCTGCCTAACCCTTCGGAGATACAAGCGTGATGATTCTATGTAATATCAGATCCGATATCATATCGGCCATATGATAGACATATAAAATAAATCTTACACGCCCAGACATTGTGGCTGCGTCCGATTAATATTGTATCGGATTATCTAGAAAGACAACTATTTCAACCGCACCGGCTTAAAAGCGCAGAAGTCAAAACAAACATAGTTTAGTCCAAATTATTTGCCGAAACAATTATAAAGCACTTGCTAAACAATAGTCCAAGCATGAAGCAGCTACATCGCACCATTAGTCAGGTGACGACCCTCTAAGCGTGAAGGTCGAGCGGATTTAAGGTACAGACTCTTGTTAATGTTTAAAGAATTATATTTTATAAACGGTTTAAAACGAATGCTTATTCCGGGTGTCAGAGGATGGTATCAACCTAGATCATCGACATCTAAAGTCATGATGTTTATCATGTTCGTTTCAAACGCAAAATCTGCATTATTATACATGCGAAAGTAATGTCTGTTTATCCGTTTGTTACTTAGCACTTACCACTGAAGCAATCGTATTAAAAATTTACATAAAGATAACTGGGATTTGGAGAAGGAAATAGGTTTATTAAATAATGAAAACATTAATTAAGTAGATAATAAATACAAAATACATACGGGCAACAGCTAGTATAAAATATAAAACTTCCAGGTAACCTAATTGGTACATACTACATTGTGAAACAGATCCCTAAGCATGGTATTGGCGTTTCAAGACTGGCTTTCTACTAGATAAGAACTAAACAAATAAGTAGGTACCTAAAATACTTACTCCCAATTTCAAATAGAAATGTTTTTAATTTATCTCGTATATAATGACAACGTTAATACAATGATAAACAGACTCTATTATCAATACCGTAAAAAGTCATAAGGTAATAAATGGTTGGGTATAAAAAATATACAATTCATTAACATAAATAAGTCTTCATAATAGTTCAATAAATTATGAACTTTTAATATCGCTATTTGCACTGAATAACCGCATAAAATCCATATGCAACGCAACGACAACGTTAGCCCACGAACCGGTTCTAATCGCATTACAAGCGAGCCTTAATATAAACCTGATGACGATCTTGATTTGTTTTTGTTAACTAAATCAAGCGCCGAACCAACGCTTATGAATTATTTACTAGAACGTTGCCTTGAACGTGGACCATGCAATAACATTGTCCAATGTTTACTAATATAAAACTGTAACGACTATAGTTTTATAGCAAAACAAGTTTATCTGAATGACTTCTTTGTACGCTGCACAAATTATTGTATTCTTCTAGTTTGGAATATGAATAATTCTTGTGTTCAACAAAGAATAAATAAAATATAAAATACCGAACTACTTAATTTTGCTAAACAGTCCGTGTATGTTTTGTCTAATAATACAATACATTTTCTACAGAGCGTAAAGGCAGGTAGGTAAGTATGCGCCATTTCGTTCTCAAAATAAATGTGGACCACATTGTTGCCATTAGTTGTATGAGCGAATGGCTGCTATCGCATTTTCACAGCATTTAAACACTGTGGCATTTCATGTCACCATTGAGTGCTAAAGAAAATGTCACGATGATAGTTAGGTACTAAAAATCTTGTGTACCAAATTATTATTTTATTTATCTACAAGCGCCAGGCGACAAAGGCCAGGCGGCATCACTCGGGTTTTTCTTAATACGCTAGAAAAACGATGTCACATTATATTAGTGCAAATAAAGAGCCTCCATGTGTGGCAAAACGTGAAATTAATCTGGCGGACTCTTTAAAGTCCATGGTACCCTTGAGTGACGAATATTTCCAGTAGGTACGTAGGAAAGCAGAATCATAAAACATAGTTCAACTAAAAAAAAAACAAAATTGGTCCACTAATTTTGGTGTTTACATCCTAAACATTTAATTTAAATCAAGACAGACATTAAAAGTTCAAATACCTCTGTTATTTATAATATTACTATGTAATCAAACTAAAACACATTAAGTAATTACTGTTATGGTTGACGTGAATCACCCGCAAAGCCAATATAATATCCATTTATTATTATTTATTGGCTATTCAGTTCATTCACTTTCGCTTTATACATATTTTTATTGGAAACTAACTCTCAACAATCTAACTGTTCTAAATCTTATGTAACTGAAACTGAATCGTGTAACCTACTTTGAGATTTTTCAGCACCTTATACAAAACGAACTGATTGGCATATTGACCGCTACAGTCTCGGTTATGGCCGACAGTACTGAAAGTGCATTGAATATCAAATTCGGCCTTTAAAGACAATTATGTGTTACACTAGTTTTCCCGATCACGTGATTCATTCGGGTGGTAACATGATGAATGAGTTCATCGTCATATAGAAAACCTATATAAAATCTACATTGGAGTACACATTTCAAGTTGTTTGCCCTAGATGCATAAATTACAGTAGTTCATTTCATGTATTTAGGTTTTAAATTAAAATATTAAGTCACACTAAGTATCAAGAATATTAAAGACCGAAAACCAAGTGAGTTTTTACTATAGTGACGAGTGATAAGGTTTTTCTACACAGCTAATTACGCAAGAAATGGCGGTGTCTTAAAACATTAATGTGATGATGCACATAACAATATCCTAAACTTAGTTACAGTTCCCGTAACTTAGATACGTATGTATTGTCATTCAAATTACTGAAACTTTGGTTACAGAAAAACATAACTCGATACTTTTTGCCTGATTAAGGAAGTAACAATAGAACACTCATTCATTCTCGATTTTAGGAAGTAGAGTTAGGTCTAGCGTGAACTGCAGAAAAATGGCTATTTGTAATAAATAGTACAGACACTAATATGAAGAAGATTATGTAAGTAATGTGTAACATATGTAGCAACTAGGGTTGCCAACCGTACTATAATATATAGTATTGTACTGTATTTCGGGTCTGTGTACTATATACTGTTGAAGAAATACATAGTACGCAAAAATACTATATTTTCAACACCGAAATCTAACAAACAAATCCTTAGTTTTAAAATGCAAGAAGTGCAAAAATAGATTGTTTTTATAAAAATAAATAAGTAAGAAATATTATCTTTGTCTATTTTTTGCCCTTGGCCAAAAATACTATATTTTTTTAAGTGTACTATATTTTTTTATAACTTAGTTTGAAAAATACTATATTTCGCCGAAAAAATGTTGGCAACGCTAGTAGCAACACAATTTAAATTATCATATTAATAAGTATGTCTGTGACTTGTAATTATACTCCTATGGCTCGACGCGTGACTAAGAAATAAGTTAAAACTAACAATATGTATGTCGATCTAGTATAAAAAATATTATTATACAGGTCTGCCTTCTCCCGACTACAAAAGAATCCACTTCATATATTTTTCTACTGGCATAGAAACTAAGGCCAGACACTATAAAAGTTCTTTGTTAAAAATATTGTGTCGTAAAATGTGTCGATAGAACCTTTTTTTAAACATGTAGACACTAGGTTTTACGCCAGTTGTTTTTATTGACGGATTAGCCTGAATGAAAACTATTCCTCGCAAATTCATAAAATGTGATGATTTTACCCATTTTCAAGCCAAATGTCCCAAGAATCCATCTGTAAACCAGTCATACATATAGACCAATTGCACCAGACCGAACTGCGGAAGTTTGCTGCTCAGGCCAAACTGGCTTAGCTGGCGTGGATATACGGTATATTCCGGCCACCGGATGCGTTTAGACCTTCGAAGCCATCTAATCGGTGCCTCAAGGTAAATCTGATCGTATATGTGTTTTTTAGAGGTAACTCACTGCTGTTCCTGGAGGTAAGCTCATAACAAAATCCTTATTGGCAAAGTACCAGTACAACATACAGGGAAAATTCTAGAAGGAAAAGATTATCTAGTAGACAAGCGTCTTCAATGCTCATGTGACTAAGTATTTATAGCAGTACATAAACATAATATGTGCAGATAATTTTCAAAATGAAGATGACAATAAATTGAAGTAGGCATGCGCTTGTATGTAGTTACAAGAAATTAACATCCTACTTTGTAGCGACTACGGCGTAGCAAACATTACACTAATGATTTTCACGTGGATGCTTACACACATATGTATACGTAAAACAACTATAATTTTCAGATAGCAGAAAACATGTACCGGGTTCGGGTTCTATTCTGTGTTATTATTTACAGAGTTTTTTGAACCATAATCGCATCGGTATTCTGAATTATTTCGATTCGCACAACACAATATGATGAGTAAACTCAAATAATGACGTCACAATTCTATCAAATAACTAAACGATTACAGCATCCTTCTAATATTTTGTTTAATTTACTCGCTGTAAAGATCTCAGACGCATTGTATTGACACGGTTCATCTAAGCATTGTTTACCATAAACAATGGATGGCATGACCGACTCATTTTACACTCATTGTTTTATTTAGACTATGCTTGTCATGCCTCTGTATATTAAGAGATTATCTATTGTTGTGAACATCATTCTTTGCATGTTAGTGGCTGTCGCTAGCATACGAAGAAAGGCGCAGAAAAATTCTAGTGTGGAAGCTAGAGCTAATTGTAACTAGTTTATTTGAAGAATAAAGCTATTTATAATAATAATTATTATTTAAAAAAAAACAGAAGCAGAAGTTTGGATTTTATTAATTTGATTTAAAAAAAGAACACGGCGGGTTTTGCATTCCTACTTTTTTTTCTGTAGTGACAGTATTTTTTTCTTTACTTTCGATGATGTTAAAGCATCTCCGTCATAATCGTGGTCGACGTGAAGAAATCGTTTTCTTTTTCAAATATCGCTTATAATTTATCCTACCTTTGAAAATGTTCCTAGCATGCTAATAGAATCTTAACCACCAAAAAAACTATCAAAAATTTTGGTTTTAAATGACGATGATTATAATTTTCAGTCTTAGCGATCTACGGTAGATATTTCCATTTTCAAAAACTGCTATTTAAAGATGTTTTCCTCTTCAATGCTAGATGTCTAACAATAATGAACACCATGTAGTTAACCCGTAAAATTGTTTATCTCCTACTTAGCAAGTCGGACAAACGTTAATTAATTTTTTGTTCAGTGTAACATTTCGTCGCGGCTGAGGCCATGGTCGGGCCTTCATCCGCCATTACTCATCAATATAAACTAATTAACTTTATTTAAACAAAAACATATTGTACAAAATTAATTGTACTATATTGTACTAAAAGTTACTATCATAAACATGGACAAATGTCCTCCTGACCGATTTCGGTCACGGCGGCCAATCTCACCGGATATTAGCCAACTACGCAGGAGATATTATAGAGCACAAGTTTGTACGCAAACACACACAGGTGCTCTCTCTATTCCTTCACTTTCATAGTCCGATGGGACGGCAATCCGACACGACCGGAGAGAGATCAGGCGCAGGACCAACGGCTTTACGTGCTTTCCGAGGCACGGTGTGTATTCACATACACGAAGACCCAGACCCGAAACAAATATCTGTAGATCAAACAAATATTTGTTCCGTGCGGGAATCGAACCCACAACACGTAGCTCAGCAGTCGATCTCTAAACCACTGCGCCAACCGTGTCGTCAACATGGACAAAGTGCTTATATTGTTGGATCATTTATCACCACATTTTTTTAAATACAAACCTAATATATGTATATATGTACATGTTATTAACCACATTATTAAAAGAAAAAGCACATTGTATTATTAGAATGATTGTTTTTACAATATTTATTGCGTATTTGCTACACGGATAGAAGAACCATGAGTAAACCTTGGTGCGTAGCGCCGGAAATTTACTGGGAAGTCCCGAATTACTTACAATTTAATTACATTTAAATTAAATTGTAATTCCGGTCTCTTCGCCACCCTACTCTACGTAAAGGCGGTAGGGTGAACACAAGATTCAATTAATTACAGGCTTATTGAATCAGTATTTTAAATTAATCTTTTTTAACAGGTTTTTTTTTTCTATTCATGTCATCAAAATTTCTAGATTTTTTGTACTTTTAATGCTACAATTATGCGAGCTCTGTTACGCCATAAGTAAACTTAGTAGAAGGACATATATAATGCCATGATGCTTCGCCATGATAATTTTTACAACAAAAAAGACTGAGCCGATACTATTGTCAATTCAATGTCATATAATTGTTGTAGGTATATTTTTTGTAGCGATAAATATAATTGTTGCTGATGGCATCTGACGAAAAACCTCGATAATATTAGAACTGAGGACAGTTCTACACGGTTCAACCGTTCTAACAAATAAATTATAATCCATGAAGAGTATGCGTTTAGATCTCATTATGATACTAGTTCGGTAAGATAGAGTCCAGCAAAATTAATAACATGAACGTCACACCTGAATTTCCTGAATAGTTACATAACAAAAGCGACCCTATTGCCATATAGGTACTGGGTAACTCCAAGCTACTGAAAATAATTCAACAAAAAATCCCAATAAGACTTTGCGCAACCCGAAAATCAAACTCAATACCTTACACTCAACAGCCACTCTTACGACTAGACTAATGAAGTCAGTAAATTATTTTAAAAATTAATTATATATTAAATAATTCTTATCTAGGAATCTAGAATCTTGTATAAAATAAAATGGCTACTCTTGTATATAGATTTTATTTTAAAAAAACCAGTGTATTCATCAATAAAATTACCAGCAGGATATTGAATCATGATCGAGTCAGCTTCAAGTCTAACCACTTAATGTGGCCAAATATCAGCATAAATAAAAAATATAATTATGATTAAATAACAAAAACACAAAACACTTTAAATTTTATCTTAGACTGTAATGAACAATAGTAGTATCAGAACATATTGAATAAAATATAAAATAAAACTGGTGAACCCAAATATAAAACACAATGTAAAAGTTAATTTCTTTTGTTTCTTTTTTTTATTAAGATGTCGTTAAATGGTACAGTCAGCGATAAAAGTACCTATACTAATACGTTTATACAGGGTGAATTTTTCAAGTGAGCGTGGATAGCCAAATCCGAAACTATAAGGAATAGCGAAAAACACTCAAAGGAGTCTCGAGTCCGATATTGATGAAAATTAAAACTACATCATTGGATTTTTGAAAAAACAATATTCGTAGCCCGGAGTCGAACCAGTTGATTTTGGAAAAAACACACGCTGTATTAAACCATCCGATAGTGCCTCTTATAAAGATGAAATAATATGACAAACTAAAGGAAAGATATCATTTTTTAAAAATACTTTTTTTTTATAATCCCTATGTACCTATATAACCCTTCCATTAGTCAAAATAATCATTGTTCCTGACTGTACCGTAACCTGTCGTAATCATATTAACTGAATATAAGTCGTATTCGTTGTGGTTATCAGTGACGTTATATAGCGTAATTATCGTGTAAAGTGTAAAGTCAATACGAAAGTGAAACGGTGATAAGTTACGTCGATAACGTTACACTTGAATTGTTATTGGTGGAATCTTCGACTAAGTGAAAATGTGCATAGCAATGCAAACTATAGATAAAAACTACTGACAGTGATGAATCAAAGAATAGTTAGCAACTGGATAATACATTTTTCATGGAGAAGAAGGTTTATAAAAAACGATTATCTCAGTGGTGTAGTGGTCGAAAGCGCTGCTGTTGGGCGTGACGTGTACTAATATTTTTGATGTTTCACCTCTGTTGACTCACATTTCATCAAAAACAATTCTCGCTTGCCATCCTGGATGGCAATAAGCTATCTCCCAATTACATGGAACTTATAAACGTATGGGCGAAATTTGAGTGTACAATAGTACTACATAAGTACAAATCTTTCGGAAATACAAACGTTGTGTCATGTCTTTTTTTTTCTATATATCTTCTATAATCTAATAAAACTCTAAAGTTGTCAGTCTTAAGACCAATATTTATCATAGCGCTATTGCTCATAAGAGCTTAGCATTGCAATATAATTTATTGGTAATGTGTTTTATATATATACCTCTCTCATCTTCTTTTATTTACGAACAAAGTTAGCACAGCTAATAATAACTAAAAGATATCCTTTAAATAATCGTGAGTCTTTGTAGAAATGTTTAAGAAGCCTCCGTCTGCTGTCGATCGCATAATGTATGTGTATAAACACAACAAACACACATGACAGTGTGCAGATTCAAACATCCGGGATATTGAAACAAAATATTGTTGAACGGCCCTCACAATGTGGACAAAACGTCTTTCTTTCTTTCACTATCAATTAATTTTCTGGGATTATCGTGAGAATAATCCCAATGGTCACAAGCACGACTGCTGAACGTGAGATCCAGGTTCGACTACCGAGTCAGCGAAAATGTTAATAGCAGCCCGAAGTCTGGGATTGAGCCCGGTAGATGCCAATAGCCTCACCCCGTATTACAAGGTACTCAACAATAGCAGTGGCGAAATGTGGATGTACAGTAGTACTTCAGAAGTACACCTCTGACTTAACCTTTAAGGTATACAGGCATCATACTATGCCATAGTCATAAGAAGATAACATAAAAAACAACTTGTGTAATAAAGTTCGATGTTGATCTTTATTTTTCTTTTTTAATCAAGAAGCCAACTAGGCATCCCTTTAAATGCATTTTAAAGTACTAAAACCAAACGCTTTAAATTTGAGTTATACAACATCGGAGGAAAAATATTGGAAATAGCTTATTGCTAAATGTGTGGGCATTGAACCATAGTCGCTGCCTCGCTCGCCAGTCACTCAGAATCTGTTATTGTTACCTAACTGAATAAAAGTACCTACATGGGGCCATTATACTGTATTATACTTTCACTTGTTTATATTGTGGCTGAACCGATTACTTTCTGTTCAGAAAAAAATGATTAACGCAGTATAAGAAGGGAAAAGAGCTAATGATAAACATATTTTGCCATATAGATCAGTAGAAGATTAAAATCCAAAATTTTGTTTACATAATAATAAAAAAAAAACTTTGTAAAATATGTTTTGTGCCAGTTTTCGAGGTTTCTGTAAAAAGTATGTATTTTCTATTACATATTTCAATTTTAGAAGACATACCAAATTGTGCAGTAGACAATGCTTCGATTATTTGCCGCGTAGTCTCCTGCTACGAGCGGTCTACGCGCGCTACGCTTCTATCTATTCCCGGAGGTATCGGATGAGCCAAACACGAAAACCGAATATTATGCTATCATTAGGAACTTACTATTACAATATAACAGCTAAAGAAAATAATAAGCAAACTACCAATTACTTGGACAAAACGGATCTTGTCAATAGAACGGAATAACAATAGAATAAAGAAAGAGATACATCTCAAGGTTACCCGCCCATTAACTCGGTATTATACTGTAAGTATAATAAGTACTGTAAGTATTTAATAAAACAGAGCAAAGAAATGTAAGGTAGTTAAGACTTATGTAAATACGCCAAGAAGCCATTTGCAAACACCAAACAAACCATTAGTCGTATTAAAATAACCAATTTGTGGGAAATGTTTTTATGTTAGCAGAATAAATAATATAGAGAGCAACTGGAATGTAATATGAATGGATTAAGGAGATAATAATATTTATATATACTGGTAGACTTGTACAGCATGACGGCAATGTTGGCGCAGTGGCTAAGTGATTAGCTTTTTGCGCTAGGTGTCGCGGGTTCGATTCAAATATTTGTATGATCTACACATAGTTGTTTCGGGTCTGGTTCTGTTCTACATGCATGTCACACGCACACACAAGTGTGCGTGTGACATGCATGTTTGTAAAGTGTACCCGCGATACAGGAGAAAACCAAGCGAGGGGCAACGTTTTTTTTTTAAAAAAGCTTCATCTTCTTTGGCTATATTTATTTACAGCGAGCTTCGATCGTTTTTTCTTTGAAGGATAAAACATAGCTTGTAGAAATAGCAAGGTAAAGTAACTGTGGGCTTACTATACCTGTCTTTCAACCACTGGCTGTTGAAACAGATGAGTCCTTAAGCGGAACCGTATCTCGTCGTATATAATCGTCAACCGTAGTGTGAGCCGAGCCAGTTGGATCGATGACCTAAAGGACCGTGGTTTGTTGCGCTCCTTAATAGACCAGTAACGGTCCAGCAATACACTGCGATAGTTTGTTCTGTATTATTCTTTCTCTGTTCATCAGTGTGTCCTCACATTGTGTCTAGAACAAGACAAGAGTAATTATGACAGCATCTAGATATAGACCATAATTATGTAGAATCATATCGGTAGTACACCCGGGGGAAGCGCTACGAGTACATTAAAGAGCATTGACGGGGGTTAAATAAATGATGACGAAGTTTAACAGCTATAACCAAAGTATATTAAATAAATAAATTCAACCCATTACTGTCCCATTCCTGTGGCGGAATGTCGTTCGATGTGGTGGTCTAAGGGGGAGGCCTTCGTTCAACAGTGGACGTCTTCTGGCTGATGATGATGATGACTGTCCCAGCAAGCAGCAGCAGCTGGGCAAGGGTCTCTTCTCAGAACGAGAAGGGTTAGGCTTTAGTCCATGACCCTGGCCCGGTGCGAGTTTTTTTTTTTTTTTTTTTTTTTTTTTTAAACGTTGCCCCACACTAGGAATAATTCCTGTATCGTGGGTGCGTTTACAAACACATATATTCACATACACAAACGCCCAGACCCGAAACAATTATCTGTAGATCATACAAATATTTGTTCCGTGCGGGGATCGAACCCGCGACACTTAGCGCAGAAAGCTAATCCCTTAGCCACTACGCCAACCGTGTCGTCTAATTTTGCGGACTACACACACCGTCAAGAACTTTATGGAGCCCTCTCAGGTGTGCAGGTTTCCTCACGATGTTTTCCTTCACCGTAAACGCAAGTGATAATCAAATTCTGATCCGCACATGATTCCGAAAAGTCAGAGGTGCGGGCCGGGTTCGAAATCAGACCCTTCTGCATGGAAGGCAAGCGTTCAACCGCTAGGCTATCACTGCTGTACATTACGTCACATAAAAGCAAAAAGTGGACGTTAATACATTTATTCCGTCAGTTCTATTTCACGGTTCCGTAGCAAATAGCCTAGTACATAATAACACATATTATTATATCATAGGTGGGTAAAAATAAAGTGTTTCGAAGTAAACGCCGTGATATTGCGTGACCGTCTTCACTGCTATATAAACGTGCAATAATTCACTAGTCGCGGTTATACCGTGTATCGTGTACAGTTAACAATTTCATATTTTTTTTTTGTTTTATTTTCAATATATTTATATCATCCCCTTTATTATTCGTAGAAAATGAATTGGTCTATTTGGCCTATTTAGAATTGTTTATAGTTGTATACATTTATATTATATATATATATATTTCTGTGTGTTTAAGATAACGACGTTTACCACACGTGAGGAGATAATTTCCGGTACTAAAAGTGCAAGATTACCACTAATCAATGAGATAGTCAAAAAATAAATTAGAAAGTATTTGTTTGTCACAATGTGTCAACGGCTTAGTAGTAAAGAGATGAAAGTCGACGCTGATTACAATTGCGTGCGACCCGTTCTATGAGAACGTAAAAAAAACTATCACTTGCTGGAAGCAAAAAAAAGTGTAAAAAGTAATTACTTCACTACTTTATTGAATAGTTTTTCTCATGTTTTTTTTTGTACTAAATAGCACCGTTTATGCAGACCGTACGCCCAGTGACTCCACTTTTACTTTACTTTTTATAGCATGACAAACGGAGATCTTTATACCGAAACGGGCAGGTATTTGGCCCTGCAAACAGCCACCATGTAGGTCTATATGTTCAGTTTCAAATTTTTGAGACATCTTTGTTCATTTGTTTATTTTATAACTGTATCTATAAAATGTCTTTTTCTACGTTACATATTGCAGCTACACGCATACAATATTCTTCTTCTTGTTCAATTTAAGTGCTAGACACTTGTCGGTGTAGCACTTTACATTTTGTTCTGCCCAAAGCTAGCTCCTTCATTTTTCTATATGCCACTGCATCTACCTTCTCTTTAAGTTAATCTACATATATATCTGTTTTTCGTTTTGCCTCTAAGTGTTCTTCTATTATGTTTGTTATAAATTTATCATGTCTTATTAAATGTCCAATCATTATTCATTCAATAGATACTAAATCTTTCCAATAGGATATGTAGGTACATAGATATTATGTAGTTTAGTATATTAACATTCACGTAAACCATCGCAGAGCAAGAATGTTTTGACAAGCCTGCCTGCATGCATTTGTTAATATTATGTGCGCACTTCATCGCGCCGAAGAAATAAAAACTTAATCCGCAATTGCATTCTTGTATCGCCTTTTATAATCCCGCGCTGTCATAATAGAAAGTTTGCACATCTGTATTCATTGGAATACATTGGGTTGGCATGCATCGACTACTGCGCTATGGGTTGCGGGTTCAATTTGAATGATCTACAGATACTCGTAATTGTTCCGAGTTTGGGTGGATACCTATGTGAATATTTGTTTGTAAACGAAAACAGGCGTGTGTGGCAATATTTTAAAAAAAATAGTAATCGCAAATGTAAAAACTAATAATAGGAACCTAAAAATGAAGTGTCTCTAATTTTATGATAAAAATGTTTAATAAACCACTGTCTCAAGCAGGTATATATGTTTTTCTGTATAATTTTCTAGACCTTTACAAATAATTTTATATAGTCATTCAAAGAAAAAGTACAAAGAGCTCGCCTCGACTACTAATTAGGAGTACTAAATTGTAGTGTAACACGCTTGGTCACTGCACGCTACAACTACATGACTCTCTTGTATAAGGAAAAAATCAATATTTCTTTCTTCTTCTTAACATTAGTACCTACATATAGCTAATAATAAGTTAGGCAGAGGTGTACTGTCGGGCACCCATACTCTATCAATGCCGTATTAAGTCCTATGTTATACACAACGAGACTGCCATCCACCGGGCAAGTTTTACTGGGTTTCTTAAACACAGTACATTTTTTTTAAACGTTGCCTTCTCTAGTAATAATTCTGGTATCGTTGGTGCGTTTACAAACACAAATATTCACATGGACATATACCCAGACCCGAAACAACTATCTATAGATCATACAAATATTTGTTCCGTGCGGGGATCGAACCCGCGACATGTAGCGCAGCAGTCGATCGCTCAGCCACTGCGCCAACCGTGTCGTCCATTGTCCGACCCGGGAATTAAACTCAGGAACAACCTCAGATTCACGACAGTGACTCGCGACCACTTCAACAATGAGGGAGTTACACTCTAAGTAACGAGTCAAATTTAACTATTTAAAATATGCATTCGAAGTATTTACAGAATCGTGCCAACCTAAATGGCAGACAGTTTCCATCAGTCGCACCTTTGAGTGAACTTCTATCAAAAACTCGCGCACTTTTCATGCCTTTTTGCCTTGACGGTAACTAAGGTTGAGATCTAGTAGACTTAAGGTACTGCTGTTAGTGTCACAAGACTCAGTACATAAGTAAGAATACAATAATGTCATATTAAGTACATACCACACACACCTTTGATATTAAAACATTAAAAAAAAATCATTAACATTATATAACTTGGTAATAACTAAATTGCTTTGTAGACTAAGCATGGTTATGAAGATATTATATTCTAATGAAGTATTATGCAATGACGGGAAGTTAATTACTGCTTTAAGCGTTACTAGTTACCGACTGACCGAGTAACACTTTCACAATTACATTTTGGAATTTAAAAACCTATTTCGCTTGACTATCACTGCACTGCACTACAAGCATGGCTGCTAAGCGTGAGGTCCTCGGTTCGATTCCCAATACGGGCACACCTTTAATGGCATTTTCTGAAATTCTCATTTCCGAGTTTGGAATTGTGCTTCGTAGATGGCAATAGGCTTGCCGCAGTCACACACCTTGTACTCCTCTGCCTTTCCCTTTGGGAAATACAGGCATGATATTATCTATATTAATGTTTCTCATACATTACAAAACAACAAAAAAGTGGGTAAAGACATAATATTGTGATGTGACAAAAGTAGCGACTGATTCTGTCGTTGGGAATTATGCACAATACCATTAACTTATTATATTAAGCACAATACCTAGTTGTCATTCAATCGTGTCTACATGGCTCCGTGCTAAACTGTCTGCTAACTACTTAACATTGGGAATCGGCAACCGTGAAGCGTGAAACCTCAGAATCGAAACCATGACAACCGTTCATTACACTAATATAACTGAAGAAAAAATGTGACCTCATCGCTTGCGAAAATATTGATAGTGTTCAAAGAAATTATAGAAACAGACCTGTTGTTGTTGGAGCCATTCTTATCATGATCACTAGCAAACTGTTTAGTAAACTGCGATGGACACTATTGATTTATTGTTTAGCACAGTACAGGCACGTAGGTTTTTGCACATACATTTGCATCCCACACGGCTATGCGGGATATATTCTTTATGCTTTTTCTGAAATTTTGCCCCTCACTATGGATTATTCCTGTACCGAGGATGCGTTTATAAATACAAACCTTCATAAATATTTGTTAAGTGTGGGAAAAGTACCCGCGACACGTAGAACAGCAGTCAATTACTACACCACAATCGTGCCATCCAAAAAAAATATAACTTACATTCTTACATAAAAATGCCTTGTAATGCATTGTTAATTAAAACCTGTGCTTATGTTCATTTATTTACATAAATATTGGTTGCTTTGTGCTCTAACAGAAACTATTGACACTCTACCACTTAATAACAGTAAAATAAAATTGTATCGACTCAAAGTAAACTGATATAATCTTTTGATTATTTTTTTATGACTTTCCCGTAACCATTTGGCGTAGAATATATTTATAATAACAGCAAAAATAGAACCTATATCAGCTTGCACTATTTAACATTCACATAGCGTAATAGTCGCCGACTATATTTGTCATGGCTATGAGTCAATAGCTCTATGTAAATGATGTGATGGATCATTATATTGTTATTAGCACAGTTGTGCTGCTTCTCAAAGGCTGCTTCCAATCCAAATGTTACAAGGTGTATCAAATTCTCGCGTCTAGACGTTGTCGAGTAGAAATGATTTACGTACCTAATGTTTCGATCTAATCTAGGTAATTGTTTGTTCCGTAATAAGATATTGACAGATACTTTTATATTCTTCAACGCCGTCATCCTATCAACTCGAATATGAATTTGTCATGAAATACTGATGTTGTGTGCATAATATGTCCCTTATCATTAGCAATATAATTCTAAACTGTCAATTTTAACGTCTGTTATAATTACTGTCGATGAACTTAGGCCTAATGTGGGTAACTATAGTACTTTTATAGAAGACGATAATTTCCCTGACAATACATATTAATAGATGGTAGATAACTTATGAAACGCAACGTCAATGAATTCATCTACGATACGATGCGGTTATATTTTGACGATAAACGCCCGTCGTATTCCCAAAAAATAACTACACCAATCTATTTAATAATATAATCTCTCAGCAGTCCCACACTCTATTGACCTCAAAATCGCCGACCATCCTTCTATTCAATGAATGTCACATTGTAACGGACCTAATCAATGTAGGTACTAGTTATTACATGGTTTTATCGAGACTAATCGACAAAGTATGTGAGTTAGGTGAAGCAACTATGCTCTTGGTATGACGTTGTACTGCTAACTTGTATCAAGGTTATTATCACACTATTTTATGAATACTTATACTTTTCATGTCAATTACATTCAACAACATAGATGGATGGAGTTTTCATAATTTTGAAATTGATTTATCTACTAAGGTTATTCTTATTACACTACTAATCCACGAATTAACCATAAATTGACGCTATTTTATAATAATTAATTACAAATAGTAATAAAATAAACAATATTTATTGCTAATGTTTTTTTTTAATAACAACAATATATGTATAATTATCAATTACTGTCGCTCTCCGTAACAAGACAACAAGACAGAACTAACTGTTAAAAAAAAAAAAAAAATATTTTTTCGAAAACTTATGTTATTTATGTATGTATGTAACTGAAATATACTATATAATATCTATTTTCCTTCAAACCTTCAAGAAACGAGCGTACTCCTTTTTAAAAGGCCGGCAACGCACTTGTGGCTACTCCGGTCTTGCGGGTGTCCATGGGCGACGGTAATCGCTTACCATCAGGCGATCCGTCTGCTCGCTGGCCAACCATAGCATAAAAAAAAATAGGAATGAACCATTCTTCGTATTCAAAGGCGACTAAAATTGGGCAATAGTATTCTCAATTCAACCTTAAGCCAAGCTTTCGTGTCAATATTTCTTCCCGCAGCACTATCTTAAGGACGATCATTTTTACAGGGATCTGAACGATTTGACCGCATACCAGTTCTCTGCTAGATAGTTTGTCGCAACTCTTTCATTACGTCCATCACTTTTCTACATATATTTGAGAATGAAAATAGTGAAACTGGCATTGTTATCAGTGTTCTAAGCTTCGTCCTTGAACAGACACTTTTGAAAGTGACTATTACTAAATAATAAAACGATCAAAACTGACTTTTATGCAGAAAAACGTTAATAGGAACGGTGTTGAAACACATAGTTCCAGGCGAAATCATTTTTTATCACTCTGAAATTAAATAGAGGAATCATAAAGATTCATTTAATATTGTAATAGGATTATATTTTGCCAAGTATGCCATGTGTAGAGTCACCGAACACATAAGAGTCATGTAGAATAAAACAATAAGTGTTATTTTTTTTTTATCGTCTAGTATAAGTATTTAATAAGCAACACAGTATAATGCAAATGTAACTCTATTAGATAAACATAATGTTATACTAAACCGATATTTATGCCTGAAACCCCATAGGGATCTGGGATAGACAGACCCAATAGTACGGGCGAACGAATCACTAGTTACAATTTCATCTTGAAAATCAGTAGGTATTTTGTCCAACTGAAAATCGAACTCATCTCACGCTTAGTTGCCACGCATACGATTACTTGACTATTGCAAAAGTAAATAATTTTTATCCGGGAGATAACACTTATTAAAAAACAAACTGTTTACCTTCTTTCTTCATATTTTTATATTTATTTATATTGTTATGTTAGTCATAGCGTGTTTATAATGCTGACAGACGGGTATTCAAGTAATTACGAACAAGTGGAATCTAAACAATAAGTTGCAGTGAGTGTATATACCCAAACAAACGAGTATTGATATTATTGAACTGCTATTGACATACATTGCTTTGTAGTAGGGTAACAATGCCGCTACAGCTGCATACTAAACACATTTTACGCTACATTTTAATATACTTATAGCATATTGAACAAGAACATGTTTGAATGGGTAATAGAGCATAACTATTGAGATTTATTTTTTAATTCATAAGTTGTATATACGTAGTATTTTGTCTACAGGATGATTTAGAATGATGATCATTTCTTTAAGAGGAACATATTAACATTATATACATTTGCGAGTCAATATTTTAGATTTTTGTCTTAGTAGGTACCTCTGAAGAACCGAATGAACCCGAAAAACAATATATTTATGTACCTAACTTATACTTACTATAAGCTATAATGAATCTTAGTAACTATCAGGATCTTTTATACGACCTAACTCGTAATTATGTATGTTTATTTTCTAAGGGTCCAATAAAGTATACGCTATTTATTTACTTATAGACTAAAGCAACTCAAGAATTACTACAACGTTTCATAAATGCATTCTTCCAGAGTCGATTGTAATAATGATTAAACTATGTTATATCTTAATCTTATCCCATAATATGATACGTTTTTCACTAACGTTTATTTTTTCGGTATGATGCTATGGAGGAACGAGGTATGGTGTTCCTCCATTGAAAAGGGAGGATCCTCCGACCAGGCAAGGTGGTTAGCCTGGCGGGCCGAAGCCCGACAGTTGATGTCGGATATTCGTATATGTGTTAGAATCGTTGTAAACTCTCATAGTGCGATTCAGGGTTTGTTGTTGTATCTTCACTCCGATAGATGGCGCTTTACTTTTTGCCATGTTGCGAGTAGTAGTCGCTACAATGCCTCCAAAATAGTTAGTATGTATTTACTGTTCACGTAATCACTGGAAGTTTCAATTATTAACCACTGTAAAATAGCTTTTTTTAAATTCAGAGAAAACAGTGTCCTATATAATCTAAAAAAAAATTAGTTTATAATTTTAAAGTTCGCGTAAAATGTAGCTACACACTTTTCTTAAACATTCAATAACAATCTTAGTGCAAAGAATCAAATCTCTCGTATAATCTTTCAAAAATATTTTTTTAACTCTTTCTTTAGCAGCATAATTATATCATGTTTTAATTGCTGGAATTATGGTTTATTATGTAAGGCCCCAACGACTATGTCATCTCGATGTTCTTGCACCATCGGTATGTTCCGAAACATTACAAAACGTGTGTAACCTAGTGATGATCGTGGAACCGGTTTGCGAGACATGTCAGCTGCAGTGCTAACAGCTTACCATTTATACAACTTACGAAGATATTTGCTGCCTAGACCTTGACCCAGTAAGAATGTTATATTATAGATTAGATCCGATGTGGAGCGGGGATTACGGCAAACATAATAATTTACATATTTAATACAAGATCAAGATGTTGAGAACTTGAGACTGATCAAGGAATATAAATTGTTGGAACGTTGATTTCAAACACTGGGAACTGATTTCGTCACTGTTAATCTACACACGATTAAATGAAAACAACGATCGGTGAAAATTATGGAAAATTAGAGGTAATTTGGTTCTAATTTTCCATAATTTTCCCCCAGATCAAAAACAGTTAAATTTGTATCCGAATGAAGAAGCTTCCATTACATTTTTTTTAACATAATTTATGTATCATTTTCATTCTGGTAACATTTGGAACGGAAACAACATCGTTAATTTCCACACTAATTTGATAAATTCAAGGGGCTATCTTACGCATTGAATGTTTACGCTTTCTTATTATTCTTCGTAAATACCAAACACGAATATCAACCGTGCATTGATCCGTAGTTAGCGCTGATATCGTTAATAGGTCTATTGTTCTAAAACAACTAACAAGTCATAAACCCGGTACACACTCGCGGAGCCATTAGACTAAGATTGAGTATAATAATCATGAATTTATGATAACTACATATGTATGTATATGTAATAACAATAAAGTAGTCTACTCGTATATTTTATCAACTGTCGATTATTAAAACACGCCCCCTATAAAAATACTAATTAATAATAAGAAAAATCATAGAAACATATTACTTTATTTATATTTATAAAAATTTTACTTGAAAGCCCGATAGCGTTGAATACTAGATTTTATTATAATAAATTGTAAAGAGAATGTAGTGCAGTAATCTTAGTTCCTAGAATTTCTTTGAAATACTTAGTTATGTACCTTGTACCATTATGCATTCATGAGGAAAATGGAATGAAGGCAAGAATCTCCCTTGTCATGTAATTAAAACGCTTGTCTATTATATGATAGCTACTTTTAAAGTAGAGTTTACACTTATTTATTTACGATACGATCTCTTAACACATTTATATAGGTGCTGAGACGATTATCTTTAGGTATTTTCTTCGAGTTAACTATAATCCAAGACATTAGCTGGAAAGGAAAACGTCAACTACTGAACTGGAACAGCATCCCCGCTACACAGATCTTGCAACATTGGCCACTAAGAACCATGATTAGCAAACAGATTGGTGATCGCAGTATCTACCTTGGCATTTAGCACGTAGGACAATCTGTCTCATTGGTCGATTGCTTCCAATCGCGAGTCAACACCGTGTGGTCCTGAGATCGATTCCCAGTCGGATAAATTATAGTGAGTTAGAACCGTACCTATGAGACTTTTGACTGTGTGGACATTGTCAGTACCTAGCAGCCTGGAGTTTGGAATGTGCATGGCAGATGGCAATAGTCTCGCCTCCTATTATATGAGGCTCAATGGTGATATGAGAAATGTGGCCGCATGACTGAATCTACCCTATACCTACAGACTTACGGAAAAAAGGAGGTGGCCAGTTCATGCCAGATACCAGACTATTATATTCGTAATTCCTTTTACAGACTATGCAACGACAAAATACTGGTAATAAAAAAACTTTTCGGCAAAGCCTATTAGTACCTATTTTAAATTGGGTATAAAATGATATGTATGTAGTCACAAACTTCCTTATTATATGTATTATCATCTTGAACCATAACTTTTCTTTAGCAATAGAGTGGAACTGTGGTATTTTCCGTTATTTTTGTTTAGTTTTTACTGCTAGCTCGTAATTCTTTCTAACCTTGTTATTGCATATGCTGTGTTTACCTATAAGTGATTGTTACATTGTTAAAGTTTAAACTGTCCTAGTATAAGACTATCATGATTTAAGTGTAAACAATTGTTGGTGAACCTAATTAAAAAAAAACTACTGGTTACGTTGTACATTGAAGAAGGGAGTCATCTAGAGGTTCTTCACAAATTTCTAACAGCCCTATCCGTCAGTTAACGTTCCCTGTCATTTATTTTGGTTTTATTTACATTACAGTGGAAAGTGAAGCGGAAAATAGCTGTGATCAGCGGAGAAAGCATGAAGACAAGTGCTGACAATTCACCATGCCGTTGATGTTACCCATTTTTGCTTTGTGTAAAATTATATTTTAGCTATGTATCAATTGTTCCGCATTTTCTAAGTACTTATTACTGACTAGCTTCCGCCCGCGGCCTCGCCCACGTGGATTACGAAACCGTGCATTTTTCGCACGGAAACATATATTTTTTTAAATAAATAGTATATAATATTAAATAAGTTACTTTTTATAAAATCAGCTATCTGCCAGCGAAAGTTCCGTCAAAATCGGTTCAGCCGTTTCAAAGATCAGTTGGCTCCACCCTAGTGAAGTTTTCAGTTTCCCGTTCTAAAATATGTAGGTATTTGCGAAATATTATAAAAACCTTTCTTGTAAGCTTTGCCATATAGAAACAAATCAACCAGTCTTCAGCACTAATCTTAAACAAGTCACATTTACGAGTACACTGTACCACCAGTAATCCTCACTTGTGTTTTTATTTATATTCATTCACAAATACAGATAAATTCTTATTGACCGTACAAATATTGATGCGGATTAGGAGAGAATATACTTTTTTATGAAATGTTGAAAATATTTATCACAGAAACCGTAAATTATTAGTTATTCATCACCTTTCTTACCTTATTTTTTCCATAGTTATTGTAACGACCTTCAAAACTTTTGTCATATGAATGGAAAATACAGTTCATAAATAATCCGTCCGTAGTTTCATGAATTATCCTATGTTTAATAGGAAATGGTGATCATATTAACTTCGCTTTTCTCAGTATAAATGTACAAATTATGAGTAATTAAATGTATTTATCTATTTAACAGAGCATCCTTCCTCATGGCGTGAAATATATATCTGTACCTACTCGTTATTGGTAATAGGAAACATTTATCACTATAGATAATTTTATTTTATTCTTCCTACGGCATCATCTACCAACTATAGATATTATTTTAGTCTTAGTTACTGCATGTCTTAGGTACCTACTAGCTAGGTTTAGTTTAATTTGTATTAATTTTACATTTAAAGCGTATCGTAGTTTACAGTAATGATTAAAATCGTTACGAGCTAACATACGCCATGTGACATTAGTAAGTGGTCATTATTCTATCTGTTTGTACTTGCACCGAAACCTTTGCAAATCCCTGAGATATTGGTTACTGACTGGGACGACGCCATCAGTCGACCGTCAGAGCTGTGAATCGTATAATGGACCCCCATGTTACTGCTCGGGCAGGATCCTGGAAATGGAATGCTCATATGAATTCTCCAAAGGTTATTAACAATATAAAGAAAGAAAAAACTCGAAAGTGAGACGCTGTCGTGAGGACGTGTTGTAACAACACACATAAGTAAAGTCACAATTAGTATACAAATATAAGCGATGTGTACCTTCCTAAAAGTAGGTACCTACACCTGCAAATCAATTGTGCAAGTTAACACAATCATATCATAATCGTCCTCATTAATGTTTGAATGCCTTCCTCGAACGTGACTAGCCTAATGTGGTGTCCAGTTGGTTCAACGACAAACGAATTACACACCAAATGTTGCGTGAGTTATTAATATCGCACAATTGACTCAAGTAGACTTACAGATATTTGGACCTGATAAATAGACTATAAAATATATGGTTTCAATTGTTTTTGTATTCATTTTTATACAATTAAATTCCTGGGAAACTGGAAACGTTTTGGAGGCTTCCTTCGCAGGAAGAAAGTATTAACTACTACTACTAAGTGCTACTACTAGTAAGTGTACCGGTGCACATAATTTATGCATACGTGTAGAAAGTGCTCTGCGCTCACCATTATCTTTGATTTATTGGCAGGGTGCATGCGAGATGGACGTTTGAGCACAGTTAGACCTTATATTCAATAGGCCAACTGCCACCGTATTTTTTATAGTTACTTTGAAATTATTATTCTCACTGTCTGACGATTGAAGTATTATAGCTGCGGCAGTTTTTTAATTCAACTATAACCGCCTTCTGTCGCCTTATAGACAAAGCAGACGATTAATTGCTTCATGTCCTTTTTGAAGGAAACGGAAGCCCTTGCAACTCGCAACTACAGAGTAATAATGTTCTGTGCCTTGCAGCGCCACCGTCAACTGTAGATTATTCACATGATTAATTTCATCAGTGTAAAAAATACAGGTTCCCAAAACATGTCCAATGGCCTTCACTTTTAATATTATACGATTCAGCACATCATCAATCAACCGCGCCTATTAAAAACTTACCAAATCTCGCACCAATCTTTGAGAATATACCTACATACGTACGCAAAGGTGAATGATACGGAATGTAGATATCTATCACATGTACCAACAGTCAGCTTCAAATACATTCTGGTTCAGGCACATGCTGTCCAAATAGTGCGACACATCGAGGTACGGAAAGAGATACATCGGTGCTAAGATAATATAATCAGTTTGACTGTACTTTAAAAATATGCAAATAGCTTTCATAATACTGGATGTGTATAACATCCACAAATATCATTGATACAATAATAATTGCACGTGTAAAATAGTTCAATATTAGTATTCGATAGCGTCAGTGGATGCATAATATAGCAATTTCAGTATTACTTTGCGCAATGCACGTTTCACTAACGGAAAAGGAAGACGGACGCGTCACGGTCGGTCAAATTAAACAAGTGTTCAGGAAAATTTGCACAGGTAACTTAGGGTATTGCAATTCGCGTGGCAGAACGATAAGCATTTATCGTAATCGTTAACCGACTGTAAACAGCTCGTCATTTAATTATGTACACTATCGCAAGTATCGTGTTCTGTAATTAACGCATACTTCACATCATTGTCGTTTTATAACGATGTTTTCCTTGTCCGGGATCAAGGTCATCGATCAAGAAAAATGCATGTTCACGTTTACATTGACCAGCTAGTTTTAATATTTATGTTTACCATCCAACCCATCATGAAACATTTACAACATAAGACGTTCAGAGAATAAAAGCCAAGTGGTAAATAAACATATTTTATGTATATCCATTTTCTTACAAAATTATTTACAACACCATTATTATGCACATATCCGCTGTCATATAAAACATTACATTGATAAATTAACGTTTCTAAAGCGAATTTACAGCGCATTATAAGTAGTTACACTAACGCTAATAAGCTTAACTAGTTGCAGATCAATTTTAGGCACCATTCCATAAACAATAATTACAAAACAGAATATTTACCTCCTCTAATATCATCACTACATTATTGCGTTCTATGACATTCGAATTGTTAATAATAAAATATAAAAATTATTTCTCCAAAACCAATAACTTTTAGACATAAATAATGAATATTTCACGTAAAACAGCCATACTATATCATTAGAAGTGCCTGCTCGTCTAAAGATTAAATAATACATAATATGACGCCTTTTCAACATTATTTAAAGCTATTTTAATATTCATATGTGCTGATTTTAAGACGTTATACTGACCTCTTGTTAATTTACGTATGACTGTTTTACCACATTTAAATAATATAATGAATTAAATCCAACTAAACATAGATGGTAAGAGATGATTTAAATAATCTTCACAAGATTTCAATGAAATTGATTTCTATTAATATTATAATAATTATTAATAATCAAGAATTAATATAATTGAGATATAGTTAATGAAATGTAGCAACCAAGAAACATGTTAGACAAAAATATTTACAGAACAGAAAGGTTTAAATAATTGAAAATAGTTTATTTGTATACAATTTAAATGAAAACTAAGATTTATTTCCTCATAATCATTTTGAGATGAGTAGATTTATGAAAAGGAATGTAAACTAAAATGTTGTTGCCCATAATAATTAGGTATACCAAGTTACTAACGGCAACATCCAACTTCTGAAATACTAGATTATACAATTTGATGAGTGTAGGCCATGTTTTAAGGTTACTTCTAATATCGAGTTACTGACTATATATATCTAAGTATGTTAGTGGCCGGATGTGATGATGAATTGAATTTGTTGTAAGCATGTTTAATTTACTGACTAAAACATAAATAAAACCGCTACATTGTGTAGAGCCAAGTATGACAGACATATGTAACATTTTTCGAATTAATTAGTTTTTCAAAAATTGGTTGTTGAGCCTTCCTTTCATACTGTTTTCAAGCCATATTTACATTCTCATACGAAGTAATACCGATGGCTATCATACACTAAGATAGGCTAACTAATCTATTTATACATGTATTACTTTACATTATCCTCACATAATTACAATTATTAAAGTAATACTTTTCATTGAATACAATTCCGCCATGATTCTATCAGACAGTGGACAACAATTGTCTGAACTGATAAAATAAACTTATTGTCAATGCTGAGAAGCAACGCTGATAAAATAACATTTCTAACATTCAAAAAATGTTAAAAGTAAAAATCACGAATTTTTTTTAGCAAATTATTATAATTTGGCAGTACTCGTTCACTGTAACAATCATAACCAATCTCGCGACAGGAACTTAGAATGGTGTTATTTGTACCAATTTGCAGTTCAAGACAGTAAATAACGTCATAGTCACGTCCTTATTAATTTAACAATTTCATAGTATATTGCACCGATGTGCGAAGATATTAACTGGGTGAAGACTTGTGAGACAGACTCTTCCAAAAATATATTGTTATAAGACTGTATAATTATAATTTGAAATGCTAATTAATATGCACGCGACTACAAGTTCCATTTTCGAATAGGCGCTGTTTAAAAAGCACAATTTTCAGTCTTTCCTTCGTTTATATACATGGACCAGCAGCCATGAATGATGCGTATTCAAATTATTGTGTTCTGATATGTACAACACAATACATTCCGTACGTCGTTATCATGGCTAAATATCACAAATTCATTGGAGTTATGACTAATGGCTATTGTCAAGTCGTTAGTTGACTTTTGACGGACGTTACCTCGGGGTTAAGCTCACTTTGATTCTGACATAAAAATAACATGATAAATAAACTTATATCACTCATTGATGCATGTCTTGATCTTTAACTCTTAATATACACCGTATTTATAAAATCCTACTATGTTCTACAATAAATTATGATTTGTGTCAATTTTAAGAGTTAAAGAAAAACGACTTCTTGATTATTGGCTATATAATATATATATATATATTGGCTATACGCTATACCCCTAAAACAAACATGACTTATGTTTACTTGTAATATTGGGCAGATATTGTAAAAACCACATTTTAAAATTAAGGCTCGTTTTGCTGAGGTGGTTTGATGTCGTTAAATTGCACTTATTGTTGATAATTACTTGTGTAATCTGTGTTCCAAAACTATTTTCGGAACGTTCCAAATACTTTCTATAATCAGTTCATCAGAGGACTGTTTGGATCACTCTATTCCGCACATCACAATACCAATTGACAAACAATGACATTCATCCAAGAGGTAGGTACCCTTGGTACTCGCACGATCACATAACTGGGGTCCATCAGTGAGGTCGTCATGGACTAGTGTGCGGAGTGCACGTTATGTTGCGCCTTCTTCTTGCGCTGTGCTAACATGTCGTAAAACGGGTTATGACTGATGGACCGACGGAGGCACTCGATCCACTCGTCTCGCTCCTCCGCTGTAGCTGCCGACATTCTGAAATTAGAGTAATGTCGCATTAATCTTTCAAGAATCCATATTTTGGTTTGGTATTTTTTTACCATGTGATGACTGGACAAATTCAGGTAACCGTTCCTCAAGCCTTTATAAGTTTCCCCCTTTAGGTTTCATTGGCTCTCGAGTCACGTAGCGAATTAGTTAATATTATTGTTACTAAGTATGCATGCCACAATTTTAGCGTTTACAAAACCGCTGAAAGGTGACGTGTTTTATGTGAATTTGTATGCAGCTACTACATTTCTAAAGACTGATTACCTCATATTCTAGTGTGTACAGAATTAAAGTGTAATTTACCTGTAAACTGTATGTTTTCCTTCGACGACTTTCCCCTCAGAGTCAGTCTTGCATGCCTTTATGAGATCAGCACCACCACTCGCGTATAGCTCCAAACAATGAGGTCGTTGTCTATCGCTTGCTGGCCTCACCTGAAAAACAGACACATCGTATTTTTACTCATGTTAATTAAATATCTTTCAGAAAGGCACTTAGGTAATAATAAACCCTCAGGATAACAACAGTAGATTGAACCTAGATGGGTAACCGGACCGATTGATGTTTTAATTCGAGAATCTCTGTGCCCCAAAACGCATGTTTATTCGTTATGCAAAGGTGCGTTATGCTAATCTATGACCTGAAGTTAAGTTCAACTTCAACATAGATTAAAGACTATCATGTATAATTATGTAAATCCACTCGTTCAAAATTCCTTCCCGAATACGCCGCACGCAACGAAAAAGTTACACATTTATGCTCATACATAGTCTGACTAAAAACTTTCCTTAATTCTGTCATTTTGATTGCTATATTTGCGGTTTATTTTACTGCAATGTAATACCGATAAACATATTATATAGTACTTACAGATATATTTTCTAATGGAATGATGCCCCTGGGTTCTTTGTCCGTCGTGTATTCGAAGTAGTACAGGCAGTTGTCGTTCAGTATAAACCACCGTCTCTTCCACGACTTGTATCTGAAATTTATAAAAAAGCAAGTGTCAGTGGACAGGTAGAATATTTATAAAGGACTGCACGAACCGTGGCGAAACGTGGGCGGGACGCGGGGCGTGTTTTCTTTAGTTATTTTTTGTCACCCTTGTCCATAATCTGCCTCTATCAGTCTAAGAGCAACCGAAGCGAATCACTCCCGTTAATTTGAATACGTTTCATAAGAGTTAGCGGACGCAATCGTTGCGAGCGACATCGACACCGCATTCCCCTGTGCGGGTTTCGTTCCAGTTTGACCAGAATTTAAAAATACAAATACTAAATAGATCTGCTTCTAAATTGACATACCTACTCTATTGTATTGTGATATCAACCTTACTCAGTTTTTTTTTCCCAATTTTATATAGATTCTGCTCTATTGTTAGATTTGAATTGATTCTGTTACGTTCTATTTTTTTTTTAATAAACGCATTACCCCTGATGTATTTTTTATGTACCGGACGAAATTGGAATATAATTCTGATATAGCACGTGTTGTTTGTGTCACAGTTTCAAGGTACAAACGTATGAAATCAGAGGTGATGTCAGCTCATAATACATGTTTACGAACACTATTCCGATGGCAATAAAAAGACAAATAATATGGACACTTTTTTTTTAAATATAGTAATACTTTGGGTAAAGTCGTCCCAACTGAGTAAAGATTAAGGAAATAACTGTGATACAATGAGATGATTAATTAAATCTGTCATAGTCTCAACGCGAAGGTTTGAGACCCAATAGGACATAAAGTATACAAGTAATAATTTATGGAATTATGAAATTCAGTATAAAAGAAAATAATTATTGTTTTAAGTAAAACATCATGCCAATCGATACATTTCATCATAACATGTTACATGAATTAACATAAGTAACTAGATGGTATTCATAGACAAAATACGTTTCAAACTTAAAAAATATTTCGCTACTTCTGTCGTCGATTGCATTCTACAGTAAAGTACATGATTTATGAGTTCTAACACTACACTTAGGTATTATTACAAGTGAAGATATTATTAGTTCGGATGACTGCGTAGGATAAAGCATGCTTAGCATACTTGTCTGCTTTAATATACATCTTAGATCACGACTGTACCTTCACATCACTCGCGTGTTTAATGAACATAATGAGCACGTGGTAATTATAAAATATATTAGCATCTCACGTTTTAACGAGCCACAATAAAACACGTTACGAAAATTACACAGAATTACTTTAAATTATTTTTGTTATAATATTTTGTCATAAAACTACTAATTTGCCTCTCCCAGTCTCTCAATGTCATTGACCAACGACCGAGGCTATTGAAGATAATGCTTAGTAACAAACATTACGGGCGATGTGGTAGCCACGAAAAAACACAACGTGGTTGTCTTTATAAGAAAGTGTAGATCTTTGTGTTAGTTTTTACTAAATAGGTGGTGAACAAATCTACAGTTTTTATTACTGAACTCGGTCACTACAATCCTGCTGTCAATTTAACGTTTATATTGGGCTAAGATTCACAGTCGTGCAATACAGCAACAGGTATAGTACACAAAAACTACAACTTTTTGTGAGCAAATATCTTTTCACCTACTTGGATACCATTAATGTACACAGAAAGAAGCCAATTAAGAATATTCACCTTCCTCCCTGTTTCCACAGCCATCCCTCTTTGTCTGGGTTAAAGAAGGTATGCATGAGATCGTTGCCGTCGTCTTCCGGAATCTTGAACGGCTCCGTTTTTATAGACTCGTAAAGTGACTGGAAAATACAAAAATAAACTCAATAACATATATCGTGAACCTTTTAACACTGTGAACCACATTAACTAAGTGTGAAACAAACTCGTCGGTTTAGACTTTTAGAGGATAATGAACACAAACATAAACGTAATTAAAATTCTCATTTAGTCGAACATTTAAAATACTTTAACCGTTCGTTGATGGTCATAAAAGCACTCGTTTACACAGATACTCACATTCAACTGTGACATTAAGATACTGATATTTATCGCGTAGTTACTTCACAGATAACGCTGCTAATGATTTCAGATTGTTTACAATATTATTTACGTCAACATGTGTTATTACCATTACATAGTGATTATTATTGTTTAAAATTAATGATAATGAATTATTTATAGTTACAAGCAGGAAAAACACGTCCGTGACCTGTCTTGGTAAAAAATATAAGGAAACAGTATTATGAAGATTAGTATACATTGGTAGACACAATATTTGTGTTGTGGAACATGCTATTGCGGTATGTCGGTGTGGTTATAACCGATGTTGGCATTGATACCAGTGAACATGATAACCTATCTATTGCATTATTAATATAATAATGTTACATTTGCGCAAAGTAAGGAAATTAAAAACTATGCGATTCAATATTAGGCAAGTTATTATGACAACGCAATCAGGAACCGGCATTTCCCACTGTTTTAACCGATTAAACTTTGCATTGTGGTAATATTATGAATAGGTAATTACTATACACATTTGAATCACGTAAAGTACTACAACGTGCAATGATATAATCAAATAACTAAATTCATGTCAAACAAAGTAATAGTCAGCTGTATGTATTGTTAAATGTATTATTTTTTCATGGATTACGTGCCGTAATATCCTTACCACAAGTAAGGTACGCACCTAAACAAGGCACTCACGTACATGAGTATACCTACTGATACACATAAATAATATTATAATTCTATTTCCATTAACACTTATTCAGGTTAAAACCTAAAAAGCTGAAAATGTATGGCATTGACCTCGCATGCTAAACGACAATTTTAACTAGCAGGCGCGCTGAGTCGACCTAAATATTGCCTAGACCTATCACGGACACGCTAGTTCTCCGGCGAAGACGTAATGATGATGTCAGTCTATGTGACGTAGGCGTGATGTAGGCAGACGGTCAAAAAGAGATAAAACATCTCTGGCAGATACAATTAAATTCCACTCTACACACAAAGCACAGAAATCACCATGTTTTACATTAAATTATATAATTCGCAAATCTGATAATCTTCACATGTAATATCAAATCCAATAAAACTTACAAACAATGTAAACAAACCGTTCAACAATATTACTTTACACATCGACTTTTTCTTTTCTTTTTTTTGACGATGGCCCTCTCCAGCCTCCACTCTACTATCCTTTTACAATGTTTTGACACTAACGTAAAGAAAATAATCACTAGAAAAAGATCTCGATTGTAAGCAAATCATTGCAACATCATTGTAATAAAGGACACAAGAGAACCTACACATCATACACAATCAATACCGTGTATTAGTAAACACCAGATGATACTGATAGTGTTGTGTGAACTGCGACTTACAAAGCGCGAGGAGAAGCAGGTGCAGCGCAACGTTTAGTAAACAGTGACGTGACTTACTAAAAGCAACTCTTGCGGCAGATCACCGCCGTTGTTAATCCCTCGGTTCATAGCCACGAACTGTTCCGGCGAAGGTTTGTCTTTAACACTGGGGTTGTGCAGCGACGTGTTCAACATTATAATCGCAAAACTTAGTACATAGCACGTGTCGGCGTTGGTAAAGATGTCCGGGTTTAGTTGGCAATATCTTTGAGCGAAACACTCCATCATACGATCAATCTTCTGCGCCTCGCCTGGTAGACGGAAACTCCACAAGAATTGTCTGTAATAGATAACACAAACACTTCAGTATCGGTCCATTAATCCTCGGGTGAGACTAGTTCATTGCAACGCTTCGATCGTACTTTCTATATAATAGGAAACAGTCGTTATTTTTCTGCAAGCCAGTGAAAGACCAGTGCAATGACCTTAGCGCAAAATGTACGGTTTGTCTGCCAAGTGATACATTTCCGAATGCCAAGTGGAGACGAGTCTTCACATGCCTAAGTGGTTTATTTGTTTATTCTACAAAAAGGTAACAACTTGTGTTTGCAATCACAAACGAAAGGCCAAATAAACAATAAAGCAAGTAGAAAAATAGCGATAGTAAATTAAAAAAAACTTGAACATTGTATTTATTTCTCGATAGGTATTGGTTTCTCGTGGAAAGGATAAATCATTTT
Organism: Shargacucullia verbasci; assembly: GCA_947562105.1. Classification (NCBI taxonomy): domain Eukaryota; kingdom Metazoa; phylum Arthropoda; class Insecta; order Lepidoptera; family Noctuidae; genus Shargacucullia; species Shargacucullia verbasci. Next base: position 9,262,100 of record OX387289.1, read on the forward strand.
ATAATCGTGTTTACCCAGATTAATTTCTCAAAATTAGATTTTGATTAAACTTCGTCAATTCTTTGGAATGTTAAAAAATATCCTAATTAAACATTAAAACGAATATTCCGAGAAAAATATCTCGTTATCTCTTCTTGTCTTCCAATTGGTATGGAAGCGCTACACATAAATTACATTTAATATTATGAAGAAAAAAGGCCCCAACTTGATACTTTCGTTTTATTCAGTTACAATAGTCACTTTGCACATTATACAATTGATTGATTGATGTTGGTACAAGAACTCGAATTAATCCGAATCAGAACGACTAATATTCTTTTCCGAGATTCATGCATTCGATAATCTTGAAACGTAAACCCTCTGCTTGCAAAATAATATTCATCTGAAATGGCATCGAGATATTTGATCCAATTTCCAAAGGCTTCGTTTGCCAGCCCGGTAACGGGCACTCACTTCGTTTATATTTCACTAATGCCTTCTGTATTAAAATGATGTTCTGATCAAAGAAGACTCTCATGTACTACTTCTAGTTAGTAATTAGGTAGTTCTTTCAATTGATTGCTGTGTAAAGAGTTAGTACAACTCACCTGAGTGCCTGAACTAGTATGAGGTCCGTGAAGTCGTGTAGTTCGACGAATGCTTTGAGCACCGCCTCATTGAATTCTGAACGTTCGCCGAGGTAGTCGCCGATCGCCGTCTTACTTAGACCTTCGCCTTTGTGAAGAAATTGTGCTACGTCTTCAGGTGTCCTCTGAAGTAGACCGTTCTCATAGAGGTATTCGATGCCTAAAAAAGAAATTGGTGTGTTAACATCAAATAACATTTATACTATGTTGGTACACAGTGCTATACTAAAATGGTGAGAACTTTATTCGCCTCTCAGACATTGTCACTTGAAACGAGTGTACGAAGAGAAAATTAAAACGAAAACTTTTACAATACCTAAATTAAAATTCAGATCCCGTGTGACTGGCAAGAAAGAAAAGTGAAAAACTGCTACGCTACGAGCTTTATAATATAAAGCGTTATAGTGTGTGATTGAAAAACCACATTAATAATACGAGAATAAAACAATATATTTAATTTTATTCACGATATGCACGTCAATTACATATTGCAAACGTATCTCTATATTTAGGTTCAAATATAAAGCCATTGCGTGGGTTGCTTTGTGACAGATACACATAAAACTGGGTTTAAAACGACATTAAACGGAGGATTTCGCGCATACTGTACGAATTTCCTTCCTCAATTTATATTCGCGTCATTCATAGCGAAACATCCTCGTGTTGTTGAATATAAATTACTCATTAATTCAATAACATTTTAAAATGTTCCATCGCAGGTCTGTTGAAAGCTTATCCGAATAGTTCTCGGAGCGATATGCAAACTGTCGTGAAAGCGAACGGTGACCGTGCCTGCACCCATTTAGAGCTGCAATCGTAGGAGCTGTGGAATGCAACTTCCATTCAAACAATGCCTGCTATACGAACATTTCATGGCGACTATTCAGTACAGAGCTAGGCATTTGTACCGGCCAAGTTGCACTACATGAATATAAAAGAAACTGCGAAGAAACATAACATTCATTCAACTACCGATTCAGCTACTGGTTTTAGGCAATATCCATAGGGAAACGAAATGAATATCTCGTTGACATGGTGATATTAATATTATTATATATGTCAATAATATTAGTAGGTTTCCTGCTTAATCAAAGCCGTAGGGGACTATACAATGTAAATACATTTGACGTCACCGTTTAATAGTGCTGCGTACAAAATCCTAATGGCTTGCGCCTTAAATGACGTCATCCGCCCCCACACGGAGCCAATAGCTTCAGCGCGGGTAATACGCGTGGATTATCAATATCAGGCTGTGCTCGTAAGTTTCACAGAAATAAAATAAGGAATTATATAGAGACTCAGTAGGTATAGATTATATCCGACAAATATGGCCCAAAAATGAATAAAAATGATTCCCGGTGCAGTATTCCAGACGATAAATATGAGCAATTTATCTTCCGTATCGCATACGTCGTGTGGTGAGTGCACTTTGGTTGTTTTATAAATCTCGGGTGTCGACTGCGGCTTCCATCTTGCGGCATGCAAAATTGCAGATAGCAACATGACGGATCGTTGGTGCTAAGTGAGCGAGAGAAGCGGAGCAATCGTGTGACGGCTGCCACAATAACAAGCTTGTTAGCGATAGTGCACTGGCATCCACGAAAATGCAAAACGAGATGGATATTTTGTTTATCCATCTAGTTTTTTTTTGTAACCGTTTGATGTAATTGAAATAGCATAGGAATCGTCAATTTTAAGATGATAAACTATGTCAAAAAGTGTGTGAATATAAAAATTGGTAAGATCAGGGCCAACAACCTGATAAAATCGTTTCACGGCTAGAGGTCTAAATAAATACAAAAAAATCAGTTTTTTGATTATGCAACGGCAATTCCCGTTTCAAGAATGATAGATGTTTACAGAATTTTTGGAGTTTGACTTGTAATAACATTTCCCAACGAGTGGTTTTATCGGTTAATATTTACAATTCATCAACTTTTTAAGGCTTCAGACATAAAACGTGTTATGGATAACCCTGTGAATGACATCGATAGAAAAATTGACACAAGTTGTACGTAACCAAGTTAACAAGCAATAATGCCGATAAACAACATGATTAATGATAATAGATGCACGACGGACTTAACCCGGTCTTTCAGCAGCCTTTAATTTTTAAAATTAAAGTTTCCTTATTTACGAACGAAACAAACTGGAAAAAAGTATATACGGAGAGACAAAAAACCTCGACAGTCGTTGTGAACAATGAAAGAACGTTGAATTATTTCCCGAGGGAAAGAAGCCGTAGCAGTCACGTATTTTACGTAATTTGCATTATGAATGCATATATGCGAAGAATAGGGCTAGAGTTATGTAATTACCGGGGACAATCATGTTTGATATGTCTCGTCCATAACAGTTATTGCTTCACAATCAAATAAATATTTAATAACGTCAGCAGTATTTTTAGTTCATGATTATTGATATTTTTCGTTGCGTGGTTTTTAACCGTATCATAATGAAGCAATTTAGATCGTAGATGATTATGATCATGCAAAATCTACATCATGCACTACTTACTAGTTTCTTTTAATAAATATTTTATAAAAGCTTTTGACTTACGGTACTACTTTCGAAAGATCTACTGGAAGATTAATTGGGAAACGGATCTTGTCAAAACGTCCGTTACTTGAAGGGACTTTACCAAATCAACTACACAGACTGTGGATTTCCACATTACTAAGCTTTATTTCTTAGAACGATACCTAGATCAAATTGTTAAAACATTCCGACGGTCGTTACAGTTTCACGAATGTTACTTAACTGCGCAATACTAGCTAATATTACAACGGATTCTAATAACACTTTGTTACGGATTGTTGGATGCAGCTGCATTAAATGCTTCAATAAATTGTGCACGCTCCGAGATTCCGCTGATTCCGCTCAGTCATCATCATCACCCACCACCCATCACGATGACATAAGGGCCCTGATGGGCCATTATATCATCCGATACATCACTAGTGCCACATTTGGTTTATTTGAGATTAGCGGATATTGACTGAACTTAAGACATTGAAATTATTTGAGAATAATCCACCTGAATCGTTATATGGCGACATAGATTATGATCATTTATTCCCTTCCAATTTGTCTCGTGTGTAGTGTGGGACCATTAAAAATCGATTGAGTTCTTTAATAAATAGCAAACGCAATTATTATTATGTGAGAGCGATTACCTTTTCCCGTAATGTCGCCGACATAATCCAGCATAGCTAATCCTTAAGTGAAGCCGGCTTACCGGCTAGATAATGTCACCATGGAAGTAATGTCGGTTACAAAGTACCTGAATAATTATTCTATAGACTAACGGTACGACATTTTGAATATATGATTAATTAAATTCATTAATTACACAGATTATAAAATTTCTGACATTAGCTTTAATTTAAGTTGTAGATAGATAAAACGAATAACGTCTACAGCTATGTATTTCTCATACACTCGCAAGTAAACAACTATTCAAGATTAGATGATGCTTGATTGGTGCTTTACCTACAGTCAGTTCATTATTTGTGTAAAAAAGATAAAAGATTCTTATTCATTGGATGACGTCATTAGGAAGTCGTGCAACCAGGCCGTATACGACTACATCCCATTATGACTGCTCTTGAGAACAGGAGTGCCCGGGCGCCTGAGCTTGGAGCATGTATTCAGAAGACCTCGTGCCTTACATCTAACATCTCGCGAGGCTAGTTGTTAGCTAGTGTTGTTACAGTTACTATCAACGTGCCCTTATTAAGACTGAAGCATAGTAATCATAAAGCAAGACGCGAAAAATAAATTCGCTTTAACAATGAACAGTGCAAAGATAGAGTGATAAATTTTAAATCCATGGATAAACGCGCAATCCGTTAGAGACCCAAGTAAGGAATACCTATTATAAAAACTCACCATTTAACCCTAATGTGGGCAGATGATTTATTACCATATCGAAAGCATAGTTGATGGCAGTAATTTGCACCGTTACTTGCACAAAACTAACCTATATCAAGTCCATCTATGTAAGTTAATTACAGGATGGAAATTACTGTTACTACTACCGATTGCATCTAATGTAATAGCACTAAGTGGTAGTCTATTGGGAATGATCTCCGGAATTCAATGAGGCGTACCTGCATTAAAGTGCTGAACATTTTACTGAAAGATTTTCTGATGCACACAAAACCTACAGGTAACTATGTAAGAAACATGCAAGATTTTAAAACGTCTTGTTTGGATATCGATTAGGTGTGCAAACATTTACCCTGCCAACGTTAAAGCGGATCAAGGTCTTAATACAATTGGTATGTTATTAAAGAAATAGTTTAATAAATTTAGCTGAATTTTTCCGATAGCGATTAGTTCCAAGTTAAAGATATCGAAGTAACGCAGCTATTTTAAACTAGTACGTGCTTTAATGAAATTTTCAAGGATAGTTAAGTGCACGATTTATAAAAGAAAGCAGCGATAGAATACATAATGTGATGAAAGTTATTACTTCCGTACATGTACATTAAAACATTTTTTTTTAGTATATGAATATGTTTGATGAGCATTTATTTGACTGATCTAGATATCTGATTAATTTAGTTGAGCACCCCTATTTAAACAGTCAACCGCGTCTTGTTAATAAAAAAAACGGATGCAGTCATTAAAATTATGTGTGGTCGGTTTTCAAGATTATAAGCAAAGACTTAGTACAATTTTATTATATACTGCTAAACGATTATCTAATTAACATTTGTATTCTATAAAACATGGAGTCGTCCGTTGGACAGGTGTAAAAGTGCAGGAATAGAACAATTTGTAGAATATGTCGTTTGACCGGCCGTGGGAACGCATCACCTGCCGCATCGAATAGCAATGTACCAAGAATTCTACTGCTTTTACCACCATTATTTTAATGATACGTCATACAACAAACCTTGATTGCTTCATATATTTATTTTCAACCGCTAATTAATAACATTTATTACTCCCTAGAAGCTCATGCAACAGATTAGCTTATTCTCATAAAATTTAACAAAGTGCTCTGCATTGGGGATTTTGAAACCTTGATGGTAAGCCAAGAAACAAAATACATGCCTACCATATAGAAATGCCTAGCCAACACATACAATATAATAAACATTTCTGGACCGTTAAGCGATAAAATAATCTAGTGTTATATCTGAGCCTTTTATAGTTCGCTCCTTTACATTTAAAACTTCTTCAGTCTAGCAGCTTTATCCCATCTCATGTAATTTTAACACTAATGTATGGGTATGCCCAAAAATTAATTCTGTAGCAGAAGTTAAAATGTTTTGTAATAAAAACACAACGACGCCGCCACAATTGGTATTTTGTCGTCAGATTGTATAGAATTCTTCAGCGAGCCAGTTATTTCATTCCACGAGCTCAATACTACGTATAGCACATATACGTATGTATAATATTCGAGCTAAATGAGAAAATACGTCCCAATGTGACCGATTTACCGTGGAGAAAGAGAAACTTCGTTCATACATAAAAAAAACAACTACAATACTTTCTCTATTCCCGTAATTGAAGCGGACGTCTAATCTGCTAGTTTTTGTGCGATACAAGTAGCAGGTATTACGGCCCTTAATCAGACGCGCTTGCCGTGCTCTCTCTAGCACATATTTATGATTTTTTGCTCACCTTTCTTTGGGTCCATGTTGAATTTCTTCCTTCCTATGCTCATCTGCTTGGCTTTACTGTTTTGCTTACACTCCTCCTGCCCATCCAAAGCCTCCAGCTCCGCGACCACTTCACCGAGCTCATCTTTGAGTTGCTGTAACAAGGAAATTATTTTATTGTAGATTTCACCATCGATATTTATATACCAAAACTTGGACTTAAAATGCTTGGGTATATGCGTTAAATTGTCTTCTTATTCAAGGATACGAAAAATATACAAAATACTATACATATTAAGTTCCAAACAAACCAAAATTTGTATTCGAGAAACCCCCAATCGGTATGAATGCAAAATAGGCGCAATCGCTATTTTTGGATCCGGGTTGAGGTCAGAACGCACAGATCCGATTGAGGCTTTTAATTCCAACGGCATACCTATCGCAGATCATATATTAAATAAGCGTTTTGGTATCATTGGCGTGACTGGCGACCGGCGGCGACCACAAGGCGAACCGCAAGACGCAGCTCATTCTACGATGCAGCCGCAAGCGCAGCGTGGTGTTAGATTCAGAATACGAGCCGATCGCAAATACAAGGCCTCCCAAGTTGTTTGGATATTACACGCGTCATTATCCTTACTACTTTTATTTTTTATCTCAATGTGCCACAACAAGTTATTTCCTTGATAAATTTTGCATTACTACCATCAGCTAACAAGCTATGTATGTTTGATTGTATTGTAATCAAATGATTATAATTCATCCTGCTAACTTTGTTAACCTTCATAAATTTAAACACTGCATAATCAAAATCAAATATTGACGTAGACTGAGTTAGATTACATAGAAACGTCAACCCCAGACTCTCAGAAAATAATAAAGATCCCGATTTCGCGTGTCTGCCTGTACTTTATCGGTTAAATGACCTACCATTTAGCAAACTTGCTCCTAATCTGATTAAACTAAGAGAAGTTATCTTGTCTGATAACTATTTCGAGATAAGGTTAAATAAAATACTAAGACTATAATATATTACTGTATCCAAAATCAGTAGTTTCCATAAGAAATAATAATTAAAAACAAAGAAGGAAGAATGTGAGAAAAATGTATTCTTGTAGCACACAGACCCACTATGAAGAATAATTACAAAGTGCAAAGAAATAATAACTAGCTGGGCTACTTGATATCTCCACGAAGCTGAACAAATGTAAGCCCAGTTGAAAATCACAAAGACAAACGAACTGGGAACAATGACCGAAAGTAGGTAGCTAGTTTCGTTAGTTCTTGACGTTTGCTCGTTCTTTTGCTGTACAACCCTGTACCTTTCGGGGAATTGCTTTGTCGTCGTGAGCATGCAATTTGGCTGTTGTCGTGCTTAATATTTTGTTCTCTGTGACCTTGCGTTATTCCAAGCGTTCTGCATGCCCGTCGTTCTATTAAATTTTAACGTGAATCAATAATTATTGTTTAATCGACAAATGTTCAATCACAAAATATTGGAGTCAAGATCAAAAACAACAAATATATTAAATGAGTATCCTGTATAACTTCTCAGTCATTTATTGCAAAGTAACTTAATAACACTCATGTGATAGACTCCACTGTCAAATACTGATACATTCAAGTTATATACAATTAACATATTTAAAGAAATTAGACACTTTCAGAATAGATCCATAAGCATTCAAAAATCCTTGCGGTTTACTAGAAATGACTAATTGGAAATCCCAATACGTGTAGACAACGGATCAATAAAGACGCACGCGGAGCTCCGGCAAGAGCAGTCGGCTAGGAGTAGGACTAGTGAATACGACGTAATAGTAGCTCAAACAAGCACACAATAGCCGCTCGTTGCCACGGTCTGGCAACGCTAACATTATATGCGGTCCGCTACCTATTCCCCCAGGAGATATGATACCAGCCTTCCTTGTCTAGACGATGAAATAAGCACATAGGGAACAAAATTCTGTCTAATAAACTTTACTGTAGTACGTTTATACTGCATGTGCGTCAGGTACATCGCCCACCATTAATCTACTAATGGTTTACCGGCTAAATTGATATAAATTATCAAATTAGTAAGTTCATTAAATAATTAGTTGATAATTAGCTGTTGTAGATCCCATACCTAAGGATATATAGAATAGATACAGTGTTTATTTTATGTCATACTGCTGTTACTATTTTCGTTTACCTAATTACTTTAGGTATAGCATTCATTATATGACTAATGAGGGCGGAGTCACGCCACAACAAAATGTTTTAAGTACTTAAAAATATACATGAGACCGAGGTCAAAGTTCGGATAATAGAACAGGGCGTATTGAACTTCGGGCAATAGAGAAACGAAGTAAATAATAACCTGCTGACGACGGTTATAGAATTGCAATTTACATTGCCCTTATAAGTGGCCGAGCATTCCTAAACAAACAACAGGAATAAATTAGTATTCCAGCCGCAAACAAAGGTCACCTGCTCCTGACAAAGTAACTTTCAGGTAAGCTTATTAAGATTCTCCGTCCCGTAGTTGTACACTTGTTACAAATGTCTAGCTTTTACACTTCAAGTAATGAGATTGACATTATTGACAATAAGTTGGATCTCATTTATCGTCGTTCGAAGTGTAGGCCCGTACTTATGAGAGTGCGGGCCTACACTTCGAACTCGTGCTTGTCGCTTAATGCCGTCTAGACGGGTTTTTGCCCTGCAAATGCAGCAGGTGACTGAATACCTACGACGAGTAGGAAAAAGCCGGATGCACTAAAGTCGCATTTCGTACGAAAGGCTTCAAGAGTAAAAGTGAACTTTTACGGTGACTAAAATCGTTTCCTTAGAAGTGATCTTTTCTTTTTTCATATTTTTATTTAGAAAAAACCTTTACTATACTCGGTTTGTTTAGGTACTTAACTAAAGGTAAACAATCTTGATGTGTCTTTTTAATATTTTTTGTTTAAAAACTCAGTTTAAAAATAAAACGCGACTAAAAAGCAATGTAAAACAACAATAACGATTACCAAATCAATTGAACCACTAGTTTAAGCAGTAGTTTATTTGTTTAATATGTGTTTGTGTAAAAAGTCACATCAAGATTGTTTACCTTTATTTAAGTACCTAAACAAACCGAGTATAGTTTATAATAATACAATTGCGGATCTTCATATATCTTGTTTAGATTAAAGTTCTGTTTTCGGTCAACAATTCAACACGGAGGTATTTGTGATTCATCCCAATTTATGCGAGACAATAATTGAAAATTGGAGATTCTGCGTACCCAAAGGAAGTCACAACGACCGACATGTCCGAAAGCTTTATCACTCCTCTGTTATGTGCCCATTTATATATTCAGTAAAATAATTTTACCATGGTGGAATAAAATTATCCTTAGATATTGCAAATAAATTTCCTATTTGTGTATACTTCCATGATCCGCGGAAACTGGCAACACGTTTTTTGCCTTAGACCAAAGGGCCTAGTGTAAGTTTCTTTCGACAAATTCGATTTACTACATCGAACGCGTTCGGCGCTCCGCTTGGTCCGTTTCGTGCTCTGCACCAATCGGAGCACCGAACGCGTTCGATGTAGTAAATCGAATTTGTCGAAAGAAACTTACACTAGGGCCTCTGGATAGGCGAACCTTTATGTATCAAGGTACCATTTTTTCTAAAGAAATGTTTAACGAGGTCATAGACGTGCCATCAAATAATTTTGACTTTGTAATGATTGGGAAAATAATAATAATAAATACTATCAACTCTTAATTCACTACAAAAAAAAAAAACATTTTGTAATGTCTCAATTATACGCGTAATTTAAATTAAAGTAAATTAGTGTGACTTCAGTTGTTGCAGATTAGATGACGCGTTCGCTCGTCATAGAATACCTACTTCACACTTTTGTTTTTCTTAGTCCATATTGAATTTTGTGATCGGTGACGTACCCAAAATATTGTGTCACGTGCCATTGGTTCGCCATCCCTGCTTTAGACTATACCTAAATATACGTACTTATATTTAACATGAACACCTTAGTTTTATAGAACAGTCATCTGAATCAACGATTCATTAGAGTTACGTAGTAAACATTCATTAATCTGTGGTATTAGTTTTCAAAGCAATTAGTAGTACTTTATTCATTCAATTTAGTACATTATATAGTGTGAACAATTTCATTTATATTACTATTTATTCTCTCACAATACTAGTTCTTATTTACTTTCGCTAAAATATATATGAATAAACCTTTCACTGATATCATTTTATCAGAAGTAAATGCTGTAAATTAGCTATACCCCTGTAGCGAATTTATATTTACTTTGGCACATCAACACCTGTTGATTTCAGATTCAAACTGCCAATTTTGAAAAATGAACAAATTCGATTTGTTAGCTTCAAAACCATGTGTAATTTTACATGGATGCATTATTATATGTATTAATTTCAACATAATTAGACAAAGCGTTGAGAAAAGATCGAGTAGCCTCGGCGTCGCTAGTGATACTTAAATAATAACGTTGGTTTTTCAGACAAAGTAGGATTTTCGATCAAAGGCGTTATCTCAACCAGACGCATGGAACAGACGACGCTCGATCCCTAAAGGATGTCCTGTCGTGTACAAAGATATACATTTGTCGTTCGTAACTAGTTTTCTGTGCTCAAGAATTTGCGGAGCTCTAAATTCTGTGCTTAAGTTCACATAACATCGTGATCACGGAGATTTGTTACGTCGGCTCATTTGGATGCAATGTAAGCTGAGCCCGTAATGGATGGCGATTAAGTCTCGCGCAGTATAAATAGCGGGGGACACGAATACCCTGGTGTTGCAGCAATTGTGAAGAAAATAGCGACAACACGTGGTCAGACTTTAAATAACGTACGTGCATGTACATGTAGACAAATCCATAAGTGTACATATACATATTTCATTGTAATGGATATGAGTCACAAAACTTAAATGATTCATTATTTGTTTTGACATCAAAACAAATTTTATTATTTAAAATTTTGACGTGCTCTGCTTTTTAAATACATATATTAAAATATAATTAAAATCCTGATGCACCCGAGGACCTTTCTAAAGACAAACATTTTAAATACGTTAACATTTTAAATAATTGTATTATTTGTCTTATCGCGGTCCGAAAGACGATTATAATACGGGAATTAAAAAAAAATACGAATAAGATAATATTGTTAACTTTTTAGTTATAATTTCAATAAATAAATTGAACTCAGAACGGGTTCAATTTGGCTGTTCAATTTTTTGTCTTAAAGTTATATAAAATAAATTATTTTTGTAACAGTTACATGAATACATAAATATAACCATTTTGTTAATGGCCGAATGGAGCATATCCGTTATTATAAACAATGATTGAACTATACTGGTAAAAGTGTGACCCCTACCAACGGTATTATATAACAATAATTTAGTCACAGAAAACTTTCTATTATTTTTAAGCATCTAATAATGTAACCATCTAAAACGACATAATGCCACGATTCCACAACAGGCGTATCAAAATGGTATTTGCCTTTTAAATGCGATTTCATTATACGTTGATACATGAACGAAACAAATTTATTTGAAATGGTCTGAATATCGAGTATTTAGTTCGTCTATAAAAATCTCAACGGAGAATGATTGAAATTCAATTTAACAAAGAAGCTATCAATGACAGTCGGTAAAAAAGGGCCCACATCGATCAAAGATCTGAATAGAAAGGTCAAAGATGAACAAATGAAAATACATATATTTGATCCAACGTTAACTGTACAACGATGGTTTTTTGAAGACTTAGATGATCAGAGTAGTATTTTAAACACAGTTATTTAATATGACGTGAGTTCACATTTACAACACATGTGACTAATTACTACAGGTTTAAAAAATAGCTCGACAAACAAGACGCGCATATGAGATTAGTTCCTCATGTTACCAAGTGCTATATATAGTTCATTTTTTTAATAACAAACTTTCTTTGCTCTATAAAAACAAAGAAATAATGTAATATGCAGCGAATTTAAATACAATCAAAGGGGTGACACATATTATTGTTTTCATTCTAAAATCCATATAAGGTTACGAGTATAAGGAAAAACAAATAACATCACAAGAGTTTCAAGCTTCGTCATATAAAATCACTTCTTCGCAAACGATTTCAATTGTATTATTTGTGCAATCATCTTGATGAAATCTATTGAGAGTGGACCATAAATCTACATCAAGTAACCATGCAGCGACCAATCATGTAATTCAAACTGCAAAGGTCTATTTGCAATTTCATCAATTGCTTATATGCCTTTTATATAGGCGTTGTTATTTAATTAGGGACTTTATTTACAAGTTTCTTTGCCGTTGTGTTTCTAGTTCGGTGGTAAAGTTAGGATCCTTCACGTGACATTGGCGGCACGTAACGAAAGCGAACACGCGAATCCTTAGAGACTTTCCCCTATTAATTCACTTTCCCGACACTGTGCGACTCCAATTTCGTAGTGAGATCGATGCCGTGTCTTTTAATAGCTTGTATTAAAAACATTTATTTTTTCTATGAAACTGTGAGTTACGAATAGATTTAGTGAAGATTTTAATAAGATGATTGAATAATTTCAAGTAGATATTATTAAATTAACATGTCATGGCATGGTAATATTTATGTTGAAATCGCATGGTATTTAAAAAGAAGGATAATTAAACGTTCCGCGAGTATGTTCCCAATTAGCTACAAGTAGTGTATAAGTTTAAAGTTCACAGTGAGCCGCATTAAGTACGCTACGGGTTGAGTTACGAGCGGTCGGTACGCGAGTCACGTCAACAAACAAACAGTCGAGTGAACCGCTGGGGCGGATGTATGTTTAGAAACTTTTCTTCCGCGTCCTGGCTAAAATATTATCTCCATAAGGGAAAAGTCAAGAATAGACTCAAGGTACGCAAATTACATGGACTACCAAATAATAAAATTTCGGTTTATCCGAGATCAAATTCGGAAGCTTTTAAAGGGACATTTATAAATAACCACTGGGTCCAGTGACTCAAAAAATAAACAAAAATACCTTGAATATGAACGAAAATACAAAATACAGAAGAAACAATAATTCTGAGAAGTCTTGTGATGACTGAGAAACTGTTAATGAATATTTGAGCAAATACCTTTACATGCACTTTGTACACAAAAAAGATCTCAGTGGACAAAATGGCTGAAATATAAAACGGACTTTTAAAAATGTAGTGCAAACATTTCTAACAATAGCTTTCAGGTCAATACTTAGCCCTTAACAACGCGGTCCATCGGCTAATGGGCTAGCTAATGTATGCCGAGCTATAAATAATATAGCCTACATTAAAAGGGCGCGGGCGCTTTCCGATAATTTATTAGCTTTGCAACTTTACCAACTATGAATAAAATTATGATAATACAAATCAAGAATCGATAATCCATCGAGGAGATACCCGTAATAATTATAAATTCGACATTTTGGAATCACATTAGTAAACATTTGCTAATGAGATTTTAATGTATCTAACATAATTATTAATATTATAATAATTACTAAGTACGCTGCATTAGATAGTACCGGTTCTAACTGCTCGCAGGCGAGGTGAATCGCCTCAGAACATAATGTGAACAGTTCCTGGCAGCGTTCCCAACCGCACCAACAAATTAAAGTATTGTCATTGCAAGGAGACGCATTGCTCTCGGCTTAAACGACCTTCACACCCATACTAACTGCAGAATGTAGAGTACCGCTACTTTCAAGCTACTTTATCATCATCATCATCATCATCATCAGCCAGAAGACGTCCACTGCTGAACGAAGGCCTCCCCCTTAGACCACCACATCGAACGACATTCCGCCACTTGCATCCATCGGTTGCCCGCGACTCTCACAATGTCGTCGGTCCACCTAGTAGGAGGCCTTCCTACTTTATATTGATGGTAAATTAATCTTGAAGTCAAGATCAAGCCAAGATCAAGAATAATTTATCATAAAGTAGCTTGAAAAGCTCCTTTACATTGATGGTAAATTAATCATGAAGTCGAAAAACATTATAAATTAACTAAATTAACTAAAGAATTTATAGAAAAATTGTCATGAAATCATCTGCGATAACAAGGTCAAGGAAAATTGTAAAGTTCAATTGGAACCAAGATCGTTGAAGTAGTTTTGTTTATACGAACCCTTAGTGATGTTTGTAAAGAATCTTTTAATCAGTCCAATATTTACTTTACCAGTGGGTTTCTTTCCCTGAATATTCTTCCACTTAGAATAGATCAAAGCAAACAACATTAAACTCATTATAAAACTGAATATAGATTTTGAAATAACGATAGCTTTGAAACGGTCTTAAAATTTGAATTTCTCTTTTTTAGCAGACGTTTGCATTAATTAAGTCTGAATCTTAATTATCGAAGGAAAAAAGAAAATATTCCGCATTCTAAAGGTACAAACTAGGTGTATTTTCGGTACCTATGTACTTTTAGTAAGTGGCCCAGTGATATTTACCATCCAGTATTGTCTGCCAGCTCAACTATAATTGGAGTCTCCATTTTTGAATGAACTATGATCTTTTAAAGAGAAGACATCTTTATTCTTACCCATTTGTTTAACTGTAGTAAAATACTATTACATAAATAGAGAAAAATCATATTTCATGATCTTATTTATCAAGAGAATTCTCGACATTTGTATTATTTTTATTATATATCACAGGATCGGTAACAAATGTTATAACTTTAACTAATACAGACATAAGTATGCATGTATAAATAACATTAATAAATGAATATTTCATTACTAATCTTTCTAAAACTGGGCCAAGAACAGTATCGAAACATGCTCACGGCGCAACGGCGAAAGGAGGATGAACTTAAACTTCTCTAAATTACATTCAAGGATAAAATGGCATACAATGGACGATGTAATCTACGAAAAAGATTAATTACTTATTTCCCAATAAGTTACTGAACCTCAACGTTTTTGTTTTTTTCCTAAAGAAATTGTTTCGTTTCATTTAACAAACCCGGTAGACTAGAATCGGCGCTGTGAAAGTAATTAATTACTGCTAACTTATCATTGACACGAAATCTACCGGGGATTGCCATAGTTTTTCGTGAACAAAGTTATAATTATTTAGTAATATCGATATGTAGCAGTGCACAAGCGAATGAAATGAATTCAAATTACAAAAGTGCATTATTTTGAGTTCCCTATTATTTTAGCCTATGTAGCCGGTATGTTATAACTAGTTTCGATATGCTTTATTATAATATTATTCATACAAACTGTTGGTCATTTGCATGAATCGCTCCAGTTAACGCAGACTTTGCAAATTTTTTCATGTTCGTTGTGTAACCATGTAACACTGTTTTATGTAAATTACATGTCATCTATGTTTTTTACTTCGATTTACTGGCTTATTATTACAATAACGTATAATTTCAACCATGATCTGGCCATTTCAGGATTAAAGTAGAAACACGGATAGATCCTGCTGACGTGGACTTAGATCATTCTAAGTCCACGTCAGCAGGATCTATCCATTTTAGACTACTAAAATATTATCTTCTAGTGTGAAATTATATAAAAACACTTCCTGAATATTTATGAGCTGCTTTTGTACGTGGTTCATGGTCGCAACCCTTAAAGTAGAAGCGAAATTTAATCAAGAACTTGAATACAAGACGGCCATACGATTCTACTCGAGATTCTGTCCATAATAACTTTTGCAATCTCTTCCGGCACGTACTAACTTTATTTACAGCCAAACTTTATTCTTGTAACTTAATTAAATATACTATTTACTAAAAAAAAACTACTGGTGTCGCTTGATATATCTCTTCCTATTTAAAATAAAACGGACACAAAAGAACTGCAGTTTTATTTAAAATTCTTCAATGATGTAATCCATGCTTACGTGAACCGATCTATCTATGGAAATATGTCTATCTTTGGAAATTCAACAGTAGACGTTACATCTACAGCTTTATTATTTCCTAGTAGATTACATTCCTGTATATTTAGCGTCTGATGTGGTAATAGCTAAAGAATTCTCTAAAGCAAATGACATCAGCAGAATGTGACGGCAGGCGTGACCTTCAGGTGCGCCGTTGAAGTGTATAACAACATGTCACAGACTTTGAATAGGCGATTGTTACATTACAATTTAATGCAATGAGATGATATAGGTGTAGGTACACTATACGGTGACTAGATGTACCTACAAATTCGTTATGGGTACCAACTACACAGTCCAATCATTTATCTGGGGCACGTCGAGCGTGACTGCACAGTCGTCTTTTCGTTGGTGACCATTGATCATGAGTACAGAAATCATAATGATGGGAATGTGTGGCGGAATCAGTGTCAAATATAAGATTACTTACTGGTATTTTAGTGCAAAAATAAGTCAGTCAACAATAAAACAATTCTGTCATGTCTTGTGCAATAACTGCAATAAGGTTGACTAATTGATAAATTAGGGTTCTTTATGAAGAAGTCATTTAAATTCAATGAACAGGAAGTTGTTTTAGCATATTATCCTCCTATTATTGGATATTAAGAAAAATCTTAAAATCCAATAATAGTAACATAAATTGTTGAGAAAAGACAAGCCGAAAGACTTAAAAGCTAGTCACCACCAAACATAATTGGTTGAATGTCAATGTATGTATCAAGAGTAATATTGTATGAAGATGTAGAAGACAACGCAGGGTTTGTGAACAAGAGTAAGCCCTAAAAATTGACACCGGTCAGAAATATTAAAGATTATTGAAAATACTTCCTCAATACATGAGGGTACTATGTTGTTAATACCCAACGAGCGTGTTTCCTGCGAGTTATAAGTAAAGTAAAAATAAAAAAGTGATTCACCGGTTTCCACGCACAATCGAAAGGGTATTTTGGCCTTTGCCTTCACTACTGAACTCTGAAAAAACCCAGACTGTTTTATCTTGACGATGAAAACTTTATTAAAACGATCTATATTTAGAATGTTCAATTCATACAGATTCGTATACCTGTGTGATAGGGGTTTGAAGATTTTAGAGTCTGGATAATCTATCGTTCGTCATATTTTATTTTATTAAAATAGCTATCGTCTATAATTCTAGTTTACGAGGTTTATTTTTCCAGAACCATAAAACCGCACAATTACGCACTATACGCGAAATGAAGTGACTTCTTTTTACTAATGCCAATACACGAAAAACACAGACCCCGGAAAACAGACTTACTACTATTAGTTATTAGCACACGACGCGTCTTAAGTTTACAAACTTCTTCTAACAAGTTTTGTTAATACTCATTTTACTATATTATGCATGTAACACAAAGTATGTTGTCTGCGTAAAGTGACTCAGTGGGACCGCTGTAGCATTTTATTGTAAATCATTTGCTCGCAACTGGCATTCATTATTTCTAAGAAAGGTGACCGACGTCATAGGCGAACGGCATCGGCGCCTAGCAGTACGAGCTAGAAACTGCTTTAAGGTGAGAAAGGCTTTTCGTATAGTAGGTATCGAATTTAGAATACTTTTCTATAGTATAACCTTGTGAATGTTTCTCTGTGTATAATATTTTTAGAAACAATGTATTGCAACGAAGTGGTAGGTACACGTCTATCCTCACTGAAGTATGTAATATATTCTTTATTAGCAATATTGATTTGATCCGGCTATGTTGACCTACACAACCTCGAGTCGCCGCCATGCCACCACATTCTTGACCCACACACTCACTCGCACAGATATTAAGCGACACACGTGGAAAGTAACGTTATGAACCTCGGCAAAATTCTTTAAAATCCAAGTTCAAATCGGTTATAGTCCGATTCTTTAGTTAATATTCTCACCACACTACCTTTAAATGCGGCGGAAAAGAATGCTTACCTGAAACAGAAAAAGAAGAATCGTTAATATTTAAGTGTTAGGTAAAGCTGACAACATTATAATTAAAATTGGTGGGATTTATATTAGTTAGTCTTTAACCTCGTTAACATTTTTCATATCAGCCGGGTGTTTTCAAAATTAACGGGAACCCGTTACAGAGGTAACATCAAGTAGGTACCATAAAAAGGTCTGCATTTCCTACTGTATGTTATCATCGTAAATACTTAAGTCATTGGAATCTTTGGAACTGAACAAAAAGTGACTGCAACTGATAATAATACAAAAACATGCAATGTAAGAGCAGCACCCCAATGATCTCGGGCCGGGTTACAAAAAGACGAAGCTACACACAATGGGTTCATATTTCCGGCCCGCGGTCACGGAGCGAGTGCCACTGCCGAGCAACTCCAAAGATTTTCGTTTCGCACAGGCTCTAATATAATCCGCGTGTAAATTAAGGCCGATTGTAAATCTGGCAAACCGCCAAAAAGGGAAGAAGAACGCAGAGACATTAGAGATTTAACTGCTTGGCCAGCAAAACCGCTTCGTGGCGCTTTTTCAATAAATACTTTGTTCCGATTAGTTCTTGTGTATTGTGCTCTAGTTTCAACAATTTATTATTATCGCTGAGCATCTTGGAATGTTTCATTGGTTCAATTATGATTAATATTTATATTGCGATATCAAAGCTTTGTGAAGAAGCAAAAATAAGGTACTATAGTACGTGTAGAAAATTGTTTGTCAACTGATTATACATATATTATCTAAAAAATATTTTTTTAAATCATTTCATTGTTAAATATAACATACAAATAACGCAAACGTAATTACTAATTAACTGAATGTTATTAAAGACCGCTGGCGCATTTATTTAATACATGGGAAGCAAATATGAGTGAACATGAATCAACGTTGTTGTAGGTATACATATGTAATGATTTATGTGTGGGTCAATTGTGCGGCTTGGAATTCTGAATGACTTCAATGGTAACACAAATAAAAGATGAGACGAATTCATTTCAATTAAACGAACATGCGCGACTTCCTACAAATAAAACAACTGCTATGTCCGTCGCCATTATACTTCGATAACGAACAAGGGTCAAACAGAAACATGAGCAAAAAGTACAATTACCAAGGGATCTAATGAGACAGTTAGCATGAGAACGGTGCGGTGGTACATACAGGCCAACGCTCCGACAAAACTTATCGACGATGACATCAAGCCGCGATGAGATTTGAAACGCTAATCAAATATACCCCTCAGAACTCCAACAATGAAGCGAGTTCACGAATATCAATTATATTTTGGAGACGCCCGGAATTTTAAAACGCACAAATAGGTATGTAAAATTAAAAAAAAAAAAAACAATTACACTGTTGGAACCTACATTTTAAATCTCACGGAGGTTAACTGTGAATGATACATACATTAAGGTAGTTTCCCTTTTGACCCGTACAACAATTACAGAGACCTGCAATAACGACGTCATGTACGATTCACATGGTACCTTTATACAACAATCGTTTGAATTGAATTGATTATATAACAAACACTGAAAGTACTAAAACACGTTTAAACAAACTTAATTAGTATTTCCAATCTTACAATAGTTTACGTAATAAACCGTTAGGTTTATTTTTACATGCAGGATTTCACATCCTTTATATTATGAGGTAATTTACGAGTTAGACACTCATGTAAACACGATTTCTATTAAGTTATACTTCGCAAATCATGAAGCGTCATAACTAATTATAATTAAAAGATTTTTAGTCAGTCACTCACAGCTACACAAATGAAATATAAAATTCAGGTTCTCTTATGTAAGTGGAAAATCATTCTGTTTTGCGAAGCTGTTCCAGTTTCTTGATGTTTTGAGTTTCATCACAGTTCATTATAAAACAACAATCGTTATGTTGCTCAAAGTACTCTCACATAAATCTTACACACAACATGAATGACAAGTCTTTTCGCGATCTTGGGATATACGTCGCCACAGTTCAATAATCTCATAGCAGACACACATATTTTTCGTATAGATTTTATAACTTTTCAAACGTCTTAATCAATAAGGAATTAGGAAATCTAGATGATTAATGCAGTTCCGTCAACATTAAATTTTATGCACTATGAGCTGATGAACAGTTTTTAAATAAAAGCATACAGGCTGTAAAGATAACTTTGTTGTTCCCTCGGCCGTTTATTTTCTTTCAAAAGAAAGAGAAATAAATATGATAAAGAAGCCATATGGCGGGGCACATGTTGTATAACCATCGACATTTTTACTCTAACCCTGACCGTGTGCGTTGAACTTCTGGAATGCTGAGCGTCCAGATTTAAGTGGTTTACAGTTTACTACACCGATCAATCAGCGTAATTGTATGTAAACACACAAAATCAAAACCAGGTACCTACCGTCAGCAAACTCATTTTGAATAATTAAATCATCATAAGTAAGTAATATAAAGATTGACATTCACGATACAGCAAGTTTTAGTACATCTACAGACTCGTATATTAACTCCCACATTACACTTCAGTGGAACTGAGCAACACAATCAGGCGCTTAAAGAATAATCTTCTTTTAAGTATTGTATTTCAAGAGCAAGGAAAAGACAAGGTCAAAGTACAAAATAGAACATTGACATGAAACATGTGGCGCACATGACAGCTTAACGTAACTGTTACAATACAGACATTCCGCTTTATTTACGGGTGTCTTTCTTTTGACACTACTATTTATATTCCGCGTAATTTTAAAAATAATACGGAAATGTTTGTTATGTAAAAAGTAATACGTAATCATGAGATAATATTACTGAAAAAATTATAGATGCGAACAATATGTCGCGAACGTTAAGATTTCATGTTTGGTTATGATTATGACGAATAGAGGACGGTCAAGGACTTGGCACTCAAGAATGATCTGCAAAAATAAGCCAGCAAAAAGTCTGAAGATATAAATCATCGTCCCACCCTAAACAAATTGAAATATATCTGACGGGCGGTCTTTTTCGGAATAAGGGCAATTACGTATTTAGCGGGGCTTTCACGCGACATTATAGTACCCCATGGGGACATTACAAGTGTTCCCGCCCCTAAAAAGACGCCATTTCGAGTGGCTTGCTTTCATTTCGCATCACTGACACAGTTTAATTTCGAAACATTTCAAATGTTGACTGCAACCACTTAACCACAATTTGGAAAGACCCTCAACACCAGCTCGCCGAATAGGTTATTCACATGCTACGTATATTCCCATTATTCGTAGTTACAGTTAACTAAGGGAAACAGTTTAATTAATAAGGGTGGTCATCACAATTTTTTACAGAAACATCAAATTAATTAACTTCGGCTGAAAGAACAAGCAGCGGCAAAGTTAACCTATAATATTATGGGTAATGTAAATCCAAGATTACGTTAAAGTACGAAGTGTCTCTGGTTCATCCAAAGGTTGTCTGTGAGAGATACTTATTAACGATAATACTGCCCTGATTGCACTAATTATTTAAAAATATTGTATCCTTGATTCTGAAATGGTGTACAATAAAGCTTATTAGTATTTTATAAAAATAAGCAAAAAGCTATGGCTGTTTAGCATCTGCTTATTGGAATTTGTTTTTCAATAAACGTAGCACGAGAGCAGTTTACGAAAAATAAAAAGTCAATTTCCCATATACAGTGGAGGCACTGGCGGTTTGTGACATGAAAGTAATTTGCCGATATTACCGCACAGCAACGTGGCGCAGCGGCGGGCAACACCTCTACTTTACGATATAAAAATGTACTAAGAACACAAACACTCGTATAAAATGTTAATAAAGGTAAATCAAGATGTTTTATACCCGTTTTAATCCTTAAATACGGACTAAAGTATCACAAATTTACGATGGAATTAATCACTGCACCACAATGTTTGTGTAACAAATGATTTGTGGTTACTCTATTTCTAAGATAGATTTTATAGCAAGCCTGTGAACGAGTGTCTGGTTCTTTCACCCATTCTTAAAATGTCTGTGTATAGAAAGTATTCCTGGGAACGACTTGTTGGAAATAAGTAGTAGTACCAGTTTATAGTGCACAAGCTACTCGTAAAATCTATCAAAAAGTAATGACTTTACCCGGTACCTATAAACAATCAAATTATTTTGAGTCACCAAACAAGCAAAATATTTAATTGCATATTAAAAGAGTAACCTCTTGAAAAGTCAAAGGCATCTTTAAGTACCAAACTTATTGAATCTTATAGCCTTTATATAAATAATTTGTTTTCAAATATTTATACCTATATATCTTAGTTTATAGTTATAATAATACTTAGTATATAGTTAGTCAATTTACATATAAAAAAGCTAACTTTCTCATTAATTACCACAATATGGTGTTAAGAACAATCTGCGGGGATCTAATATAATGTCTAAGTATATGCGTATTAGTGCACCAGTAATAAATTCTAGACATAAATCACATATCAGAAACAATTAATGGTAGAGTTTTATTACATGCCACCCCTACAGTTAAACCTTTTATCAATATGGAATTGGATTTGCGAACATTAAACGGAATTTCATACTTGCCGAAGTTTAGCACAAACATGTTTACCAGTCCAGTTAACGTAATATTGTTCGCCGTTACATTCGTGGGATAATCGTATTTATTGGTGTTTCCCGGAACAAGCTAGTAGCTGTAGCACTTAAGGCCATCGAGCATTAGCTTACTAGACCAGTTCCTTCAATGTTTACTGTAATGGTTACAAGAGAAATCACTTAGAAAACTTAAGTTTCTTTCAAAGTTAACATGACAATGACAACGATTACAGTTGAACTGGCTATAAAGAAAACGACCTCAATGAGTCAGTCTGCAAAAATTCCAAAACATCTTTGAGTACCATCACACGTGTTGACCACATGTGTGTTATGGATTTGCTGAATTAAAAGTGCATTTATAAACGACTTCACAGCTATCCATTCTAATGTCACTAATATTAATTTAGTACGGTGTTCGTTCCGCTTTCTTTATCTAAAGTTATAATAACAATATTTCAAAAGATAGATGAACTAACATATCGCTTTTATGTTATTTTCTTAACAAGTAGAAGACCAATTTGTTTTTGAGTATTTTCATAGCAATATAAACATGGGTTATGGACACAAATATTTTGGTACAACGTGCGTCAGAAAAAAGAGTGACAGAAATCAGTGCCTTAGTTGTAGTAGTTAACATTGTTGATGTATGCATTTAAGTAGGTATACAATCTCACCGGGCGTTTAAATTATGTAATTAACTCTTCATAACAGCTCATATCGTTGTTGGTACTATGATAATACGGCAGCGGTAAATGGCACAATTTATTCAACACGCAGTTCAGCGAATTGTGCTATTTGATTAGCTTAATAAAGCAAATTGAATCAGATTGAAGAAATTAAGCAGATTTATGAAACTTTGTAATATCTATTTTTCAGGTTTCTTTCCAAAACGTACAAGGAATTCTAATGTTTTAATAATGCAGAAAGGCTTTATAATTTTCATACAAGTATGTATGAGTCATTGGGAAAACCAATTCATAGACCTAAATATTTGTATCGTTAATTACAGATCTGAAATCTCTACGTCGAGTAGCCGGTTGAAACAGTTATCTGACGTCAAACATATAAATCAAAATCTCTACTCCGAATTTTGGTATCGTTTAAGTTGTAAGCGATCGTCCAAGTCAGTGCAAATAATCAAGGGATGCTTCAAAAGGTATTTGCACTCTCATGACCGTCAACAAAGGACAATGAAAATCTTCCTAAATAAATACCAAAACATCTCTTGATGTCTATACCATCAAGGGAAGCTCTTGACGATTAGCAATGCAAGCTAAACTAGTCTTGAGAGTCAGTGACCGTGTGCGTGTAGTCCGCGAGCCCCTGCCCCGCACTGCCCCCGGCAAGGTCAGGCACCCCTCCCTCACTGATCCTATCTGGTACGCGATTCCTTGAACGCTATCCCATTCAAACGTATACCGGTCAATATTTGGCGTACCTTCAAACCCGTTTTCGTTACTCCGTAAACATTTTAAGGTCGATAACACCAAGTTACTATCAACAATACTGTCGCTCTTTAGAATGCTCATTTATAATAAATAGATAATCATTTATAAGATTAACAAAATATGTACCTATCTAATCGTTTAACGATAGTGAGAGAAAATTATAATGGCTACGTAAAGCATTACATGCTAACAAGTATTTAAAAAGTCAGGCTCTTTTTCAGCACTTGACATAGTTGTATGTATAATATAATATCACACAGATATAATAGAACTCTAATTATGACTAACTGACATTTGAAATAGAGCAAGCAATAGGATCGCGAGAAAATTCACAAACTTGTGTGAATGTGTGAGGCACGCTAGCCATGTCACGCAAGGAACAGCTAATAAACATCATTATCGCTAGATGACGTAAGGATGGAAAGGTCATCTTAATTCCACACAAACACGCCAATCTTACTCGGAAGTTCTACAAATTGGCAAAACTTTGTTTGCATAACGCGTTCCGAGAACTGTGTTTGACCTTAACAATGTAGCAAAACTATGTTTCTGAATCATCGAAGGTATTAAGGCAGCTGTCGCTGCAAACTGAAACATCAAATAGCTTTTAAATTTACGGGTTACATTTTATTCGATCGAGCAGTTCTTTTTGATGTCTCGTTGTTATCCACATAGGTACAATCGGGACCAAAGATTATGTACACATCAAGCGAAATTGAAAGGTGATGTTGGAGAAACTACCACGTATTCTTTGAAATCGTAATATTTTGTGTTACCCGCGGCTTCGCTCGCGTGGATATATGTATATTAAAATAAGGCTCGTAGTTTGAGTAGTCGACGTAGTTTTCCTAAATTTTTTATGAGCTTTAATATTGAATTTCATGATTCTTCCTTCAAAAGTGACAAACTTCCCATATAAACTTTCAACTTCTAATTCACCTGCGTAGGGGAAATTAAAAAAAATATATATATACGTGTGCATAATGAAATTTCGTGCTTTTTACTTTGAAAAGGACGGACTTCCATACAACCGTTCATCCCTTATTTTACCCCCGTAGGAATGAAATTTCCAAAAATCCTCCTTTAGTGGATGCTTACAACATAAAAGGCATTAAATGCCAAAAATTCAAGTTTGTAGCCCAAGCGTTGTATGCTCTGCGTTGATGAATCAGTCAGTCAGTCTGTCAGGACAGAAGAAAAAGAAAATCTTGGTATAGTAATATATACGTATATTTTTAATAAACATATTTTGCCGCGTTCTATTCGACATTGGAGCGCTGTGAGATAGATTAATATCCTGACCATAAAGGATCCGGGTCTCAACCCGAAGGTTGACATTGACGAAGTCTCTCTGACACAGCGGTAGACCCAAGATTTAATAAACGACTTTTTCGTTACTACGAGTATAATACCTCGAACGATCTTTTTAATACATGTTCATAGCTCAAGTAACTAATTTGACACGCAATATTGAAAATAAATTGATATAGGTACAGGGACAGTTATTATAAGGTCATTAATTCTATACTATATTTAATATCTTGAGAACATACTACGTTATTCGAGACCCAACAAAATCAATTAATTAATTACAAAATAAACGTTATATCCGATTTTGAAAACAATGTCTAATCCATCAGTTATGAAACTACAGTAAGCCTAAATTTTAGTAGTTGTAAATTAAGACTTTTTATAAAATAATTATTTTTTCTAATATATAATATTATACATATATAATATAGAAAATAATATTCAATACCAACATATTGAGGAGTGTACAATGTGATATCAATATGCAAACATTTCTAAATCAAATCGAAGCAGTATCGAGGCACGGTATGGTATAGAAAGGAACAGTGTCATGCATGGCCGGAGCTTCATACAGTTTTTTATTCGAACGAGTCACGGCAGGTGAATACGTCACTGTTGGAGGTAATATAATTTGTTCCAAATTGATATACCGTGTGAAACAAAATGTAACTGGTAACAAATTTAGCAAAATTGTAATATAAAATCTGATATAAGATTATACAAGCGAACTTAATTCATTTGGACTGTTTTCAATTGGCAGTAGGGTTGCCAGGCCCAAAAATAGTGAAGCCGGACAAAGATTTATATTTAGTCGGACATTTTGCCCTAAGCCACACTGGTTTTTAAAAGAAACAACATTTTTGATACTTTGGCATCTTATGGCGGAGCGGGTATGAGTCATACCCGCTACTAATATGTATATATTTGTCCGGCTTGTCCAGCTTTTGGTCATACCGTATGACCAAAAGCTGGACAAGCCGGACAAATATATACATATTAGGTTGGATACGAATGTAAAAAGCCGGACACCTGGCAACCCTAATCGGCAGCAAAAGCTCAAAGAAGCCTCTAAAATCACTACAATTTAGCAATATTGGAGGAAAGAGGATGGTTAGACATCATTGCACTTCTTTACATATATTTTTGCATGACACATATTTTAATCTAATTTAACTTTAATAAATTAATATCAGGAAAGAGTTTGTGTGGTATTTATATAACTGTAATTTAGATTTGCGTTCAAAAGGCCCATTTTCAAACTATGATTGATGCCATGAGTCAAGGCTAAATAACCGTTGAGGAAATACCATCATGCAAAACTTGAAACAGTGGAGCAGCGCATGAAACAAACCGTTGCTTGAACAAAAGACTCATTTGCATTGGATGACGACGCGTATGAATGTCAATAATGGCTGATCACGGTGTAAATATCGATAAATTAGCCAACTGACACTAGGTTAGGACTATTTAAACACCTGAACGTCGATTTAGACAACCATTTTAATAAGGGCTGGTGCTTCTTTGATTTCTCAAAAGCTATTCATGCTATAAACCCTAACAATCATGCATTTCTGACAAACTACATCAATGTGGCCTTAAAACTATCTGGAACTAGGCGCTCATCAATCCAACTTAACGAACCGCTGAAGTTAAAAATGTATAAATAACATTTGTTTCAAAAGAAAATTGCCCGATAACTTTTTCAATTTAGACCACAAAGGGAAGTTGGAAACTAATTTATACAGGCGTAGAACGGTCAGGTCGTAAAAAGTAGTAGTAACGAGAGGTATTCGATACAGGCGCCACATGTCCATTGTTCTCAGGCCACACATACGAACTAGTAGGTCGTACAAACATTGTTAAAGCCAAACATAGTACGATCGTTTGCTTAGTGATGTCACATTGATAAACATTCTACGGGAATGGCCGTTATTTGATATTAGATTTTGAAATACCGATAACAGATTTTGTGTACACAATCCATGGCAACCTCGTATGATCGATTATCGTGCAGATAATGATATCAAAGGTTTAAAGTTGTTCTAACACAGCTTGACTTACATTTGCATTCATGTGCATATTATCATAATAAAATTTATATCAAATTATAGTACTCCTGATTTCACTGTATCTCTCGATCGAGTTATTATAAAATTTCCTAAAAGGGAAATTACGCATATTTAACGTAGGTTTCGGGTTCTGAGACAGTGAGACCTGACAAAAAAAAAGCATACATTGTGGCTATTATATTACTGTGTCCATAGAATCTAGCTCCCCTGTAAACATGCAACTCGAACAATAGGTATGCTCTACTTAAACATACTGCGTTTATTTCACTGTAGCACACTGCAGTAAAAAAATAAGCACAATTCATACTTTGCATTCTGATCTAGTTATACGTTTTATTTATTTTTAATGAAGTTTAGAACACAGCACACAGGGCTGCTTGTCGTAACTACCAAGTATTATTTAATAGGAAGCTAGCGGAAGATATAAAACGGTCTGTACTGGTGCATTAAAAGTAAACATTTATTTATTTTTCCTAACATATGCAGTTGTGTCCATTTAGCCCTATTATATTACGACAATTTAAACACAATGAATACAATAATGACCATATTACCTCCTCTATAAAATATTTTCCGTAACAAATCACTATTAGCTTCTTATTGCTTAGGTTAATTCCAGCATTCTCACCATGGAATTCAGTACTGCATAGTACCGACCATAACATTAAGTGCTCATTTAAATCTCTGATGATCTCTGCTTGAGCACAGATTTTAATTTTGTCACTAATACGTTACTCAAACGCTGCACAAATAAAGGTCACCGCTGAGCATAATTTATTTAATACGGGCCTGTAAGCTATTTAGTACCTACCGATGTTCATCATAGAATCTTGAAACTAGGTTCTAAGAAGATAGGATTCTGGGATGAACTCTCCCCCACTCAACCACCCTCAACTGGAGATACGTATTTAAAGTTATTGTGCTGAATTCCATGGTGAAAATTCTGAGGAAATTAGGGCAAACTCTTGAAACTGTCAAATCCCTGTTAACAGTTGTTTTTTTTATTTAAAATTTTTAGGTACTCATTCCCAATAATATAAGTTATGTTTGTTGTCAAAAACAAGGAATTACCTAATTACTAGTCAACTGTATTCATTTACAATGATTTCGTAACGAATTATGAATCACTCTTACATTATTTTGTTGAGGAAACTAATATTATTCATTGTACA
Organism: Shargacucullia verbasci; assembly: GCA_947562105.1. Classification (NCBI taxonomy): domain Eukaryota; kingdom Metazoa; phylum Arthropoda; class Insecta; order Lepidoptera; family Noctuidae; genus Shargacucullia; species Shargacucullia verbasci. Next base: position 9,290,818 of record OX387289.1, read on the forward strand.
CACTGCTCTAATAGATAATGTACAATGAATCATTCGAAATTTGACAGTACCAAATACTTCCATGGTACAGTCAGCTACGAAAGTATTCAAAAATTGTACATTGATAAGATTTTTATGAATGTAAAGTTGGAAATAACAATACTTATTGTAATTATTATATCGTATCAGTAGAGACTAGTATAATGGTTGATAAAGAACATTAATGATCTTCTTAGGTATAAATTAATTTCAAAATGACGAAAACTCCAGCTAGTTACTTCACTGACTGTACTGTCCTGCTTTGTAGGAAATATTTATCGTTATCGAATGATAACACTCGTAAAATTGCATGTGCTATTGATAAAAGTAAAAACAAACGTTTTGTTTTGCGCATAAACGAACATAAACCGCACCTCGTACTTTTACTGTTAGCAGATTTGAGTTTTTAATAAGTATAACACTAAAATCTAACTATATAAAGCGATCTATCTCTATACCTTATGAAGAATAAATATTGTTTAGTCATCATTTCACAAGCAGGCGCAAAGAGCGTGATCGATCCAGCGCATTTGGATACCCGCCAAATGCGGTCTCCAGCGCAGTGTCATCGCACAATGACGTTTAACGTAAATACGATGGAAGATACGATACAGACCAGTCTAGTGACGGTTGTAAGATCCCAGGCGGACCGGGTCTTGCCCCGCGGCTGCGAGCCATCCTTCCGCCTGCCCAGCGAACCGTAACCTGATGGCACGGCTGTCTCCTCGCGTTTACGTCGCCCGCCACCGCGTCTCAAAGACGAAAACCAGTTGGAGACAGATCCACGACGCTCCGGTTCGGCCGATCCCGGCCCGGCCTTGATAAACATTACTTCACAAGTGCCAACGCACCACGCACATTACACTCTCACACACCACGGGCCTTGAGACTTGACCACAAGAACACCAATATTAGGAAGCTAGCAGCCACAGGATACCTAATAAGCCCACAACACATATTAAAATAAATTGCGGAGCTTAAAAAAGCAAATAAAGTGGAAAAGTGGATGACTGCGCGTCGCCGGACGTACGTATTGGACCTACATTGATGAACTTGCCAAAAAAGAAGTGAAGCTACACAACAAAGAAGTATGTTTGCGAAGTGCACATTAAGCGGCAACGATGACGCTGTTGACACACCTGATCATAGTCGTCGTCGTAGGTGCGGGTTGCACGCGCGCAACGTACCAGCAGTGGCCACCACAGCGCGCCGCACAGCAGGCGAACATGCAAACACATCGCGCGCCATACACTTCTCTCTAAAGAACGCACTAAACTGAAGATAGTCGCGGGCGCCACCGGTCTTTGGCACCGTGACAATAACAGATACCTATATACATAGTAAGATACCGCTTTATCTTTCTGCACGTCTGTGGCAAGGCCGACGTCACAACTAATTTATATTTCTAACTAAAGCAGAATGAGATATAATAAATGTAACTAAAGGTTAATAAGATCATTATGCCTTTAAAATGTTTATTTATTTATGAATTGATTTAATCTCCTGACATACCCACAATCTTTACTGCAATAATTTGGGACATTACAACCGTATGAAATATATCTTTGTATGAAATATATCTACATATTATGTTAAACCATTTATTTTAGGCCAACGGAAGCAATCAGAATCAATATTCAAACATGTACAATACGAAAACCTTTAAAAACAAAGGTAAATTTTAACCAATCTTGAACAACGGGCAAAACTATAGCAAATATTAATGCAATATTGTGGACACAGACGGGTCTGTTATCGAAGCCCGCAGCCACGCTGCGGAAACAGTAAAGGAAATATGATAAATCCATCGCGAACATTGTCCAGTCCCAATAAATAAATAAGGCACTTTACCCCAAAACAAGTTATGATTTGACATCTTCGGATACTGTCTTGCGTTAAGAAACTAGTTTCGTAACCAATGAAAAACGTGTCCTTTGAGTTGTTTACATAATATACCTACATAACGTATAATGAAATTAACAGAAGTTAATTGTTATGAATGACACAAAGTTTATCAATAATGAAAATTCCATACTGATTAACAATTCGATTAGGATATAAAGCTCGCTTGGATCAATCGGATCGTGATGTGGATTAATCTATGACCGCAGTTATTGGCTCAATATAAATTTATATGAAGGCACAGACAGTCTTTATGTTTATGTATATCTAAATCTAAATGATATAATGTACCAAAGATTAGGTAAGGTAGCTTGAGATATCAGAGCAATTTTATTGAAATGACCGCGAATTGGCAAAAAAAAAAATGCCAAAATGGAGTGGATATTCTCTATAATCATGACAATGCAATTATGTATGCTAATTCCAACTCCTTACAATATGTTTGGAAACAACGTGTTTTAGTTAATACATATATTTGAATAGACACTATGATTTATTTATTATGTTTAGATTATTGTCAATAAATGTTAATTACTAGCTAAGGAATTTTACAGTAAACAATGAGTATGACGCTATGGCAAATTCCTTTTTTATTCAATATTCAAGACTTCATGTATTAAAGTTCTACAGTTTATATGACATTGGCTGGGATATCAAAGGTACGACCGTTCTAAAATGCCATAAGTCATAAAATATAATAAATAACAAAACCCCCGGTGTCCGACGACGTAGTCATAGCAATTTCCACTTATCCGCCTTATCACTACTAACTTACGGGTTATAGCACTATTCAAACTAGAAGTTATCAATAATTTACACGAAATAAAACTTTAATTCACCAGTTTTTTAAGAAGGACTAGTATTTATCTCACAACACTAATAGCTTATTGATATAGTTACAGTATAAATAATGAAAAGACAGGGCGACGCGTCACGCCCGTGTCGCGGCCCGCCTCGCACTGACTTTACTACCAGGCTGTGTGTAGTAAGCCCAACCCAAGCATTGACGGCTTACGTCAGACTAGTCCGCATGTTGTATTGAATGAAATGGCTAGGGTAGGGGTGCTCTTTGGTGTGCGGGGTGCGCGCAAAATATTACGAAATATTACCCGAAAAAAATATTACGACAAAATATTAGTATTACTACTATCATCTTTTAGAAGAGCCCTTTCTCTATTTTGTGAACGATGTATGCCAACTGGGTAAGTATATGTAAGTAAAAACGTGCGTGTCTTACTGGTGTAAATTAATTATTATTTCAGTTCGTTTAGTATATGTATTATGTGACAGTGTACTCACCTACTCTACTACTACACTATAATAGCAGTAACTAACATAACTTCTTGCATAGCTTTGGGGAATTCTTATCTCTATATAAGTAATGTCACTAAACTCCTCCTAAACGGCTGTACCGATTTTGATGTATTTTTTGTGTGTGTTTGAGTGTGTATCCAGTAAGTGGCGCTGCGATTGAGTTCTAGAAGTTTTATTTTTATTCTTTCTTTGTTTGTTATTATTTAATTTGCAACATTCAGGCAGGCCAACGTCTGTCGGTTCGGTTAGTATTTTATATATTTATATGCAAGAGAATGTGCATAATAAAATATATCACTACTACTACAATATTAGTATAATCTGTCCCAAACATTATTAATTTTTTTCTGCAACATAGCCTAGGTAAATTGTGAAGGAATAACATGTATAATAAAGAAATAGTTTAAAAACGTTTGTAAGCAAAATAACACTCAATAAGCTACCGCTTCTGCTGTGGGATCTAAACTACGGTCTACAGTGTAGTATAGTCCCTAATACAGAATAGCTACATAGTAGTAACATGCTGTTTTACACCACTAAACTTTACGAAAACTTTGTTGTTTAATCCAATTTACACTAGTTTTTAATGTTTACCAGGAACACATTAATCTAATATATTTTATTTATACTCAATCTTATCTTGGTCAAGGGAAGCAAATGTGATTTGCCTTTAATCGTTAAAATATTGCCAGAATTGACAGCTTTTAGAAAACATAAGTAATTTCAAGCCAGAATGTTACAAATGTTGTTGTTCTATACTATGCCATGTAAGGAATATTCACCGTTACACTGGGAAAATATTTCTGGGACATTGTACTGAATTGTATGACTAGCACCAGCTGAAAATCAGTGCTTTGCATATAGGCACAGCAAATCTGAGCTAGATCCTATCAATATAAATAAACAGGTTTCACATAAATGGTTTAAAGCAGTAGGTATCATAGATCTCCTTTTGTGTGAGCCTACAATTTTTGTTATGGTATATTTAGTTTTCTGAAATATAATTGAATGGGCCTAATGGCACATGAAAAATACTTTTTGGTTTAAACTAAAAATTTGAATGTAATTACCCCATTGGAAAAAGATGTGACATTAAGTATGTAAATTAAAATGATTTCCAAATTCAGAAAAATGGCTTAGGTATTTACTGTGAATGAGACAGACATTGTTGTTTAGCTGCCACTGAATTTCCCAGTATAAAAATACAAGATTAGGTCTTTATCACACTCTTTTTATTTAATTCAAGTACAGAGTTGATGCATAACGCTTGTATTTATAGCCAAAACCTTTGTTAATCTATTTGAATTTATGAATTCAAAATATCGAGTAAACAAAACTGCATCCCACTTTATTTGTAGAAGAAACATTGCTTTTATTTCAAGAATTTGTTGGAGCTGCTAATATCTATGCAACTACTTATAACGAAACTACTGATAAAGATCTACGTAACTTTTTACTGTGAGTGCTTATTCATAGCTAAGCTGAGATAATTATCAGTGGCCAGGTAAAGGGAAGCCAAGCATTGATTACATTATGTATCACATACCTGAATTTCCAACAGCAATTCTGTTTTCCGACGCCGTATATCTATCAAAGTCTTTTGCTGCTCAGGTGTCAACTCTGAAAGCAACGGAACATTATCCATATAAATAAACAGCAGTAATATAAACCTAGCCATTGAGGTCATGTTATAATTGGAAAACAACTTGTTCTACGTCTACAATAGTATTACTGATATAAGTTACCGGTATGAGAGAATGGATCACCATGATTACTCGCAGCATTGTTTCCTCCAAGGGACAAGTTTTCAAATTCACTTATCATGTCTCAAATTATTTAAAAACAGTAAACAAAAGTTTACATCGTTATAAACTGAATGGCCGCCATATTTATTTACTACACTGCACATACACTAGTGTTGCTAGCACTAGAAATTTTATTACGTTAGACTAGATAGACAATCAGACTACATACTACAAACAGACTGTACAGATTTATTATCATCAATTTTGCATTTCATTTTGACGTAATCATTCCATCATATATTTTTATGTATCCGCAGATACAATGTGTAAAGTCAGTCATGATTTCAATCCCTATTTCCTCTTCCTTTGTATTTCTGAGACTACGTACGCACTAAGACACCGCACCGCCCTCTACAATCTACCCCATCGGTCCTCAACCCCATGTTTTAGAAAGGACCTACAAATCCTACTCCTACTAAGTAATTTGGCTATATCTAATATATATATGACCAATGTGAATTAAATACTATTACTATTAATTGCATCCCGTTATTGTCAGCTTGTCAACGCATTGCACGGTTATATATTATGCTAAAAATCTGTTCCAAGTAATAATTATAGAGCAAAACGAATGATTCATAGCACTTCATTATACAGTTTATAAATAAAGTCTTTTAAGAAATATATACTTATATGACACCTTAATTTGTAATTTTTTGGAAATTAAATTAAGTGACATATCATATATCCCATTATTCCCAACATTTGGTTGGTGTAATATTAATTTAGTATGTTTCAAAACATTATAGATCAATATATTTAAGAATTTAATCGAGTTATCGTTATAAAAAGCGCAACCAGTCTTGATTCTATTGTTCAATCAAAATGTCAACCACTACGTTTCGTTTGTTTCATCATTTTTAAATAGTCAACCCTTTACCTCAAGGCGACCCTGTGGTAAATTCCACCTTTCAATTTACAAATTACACATAAGAAAGTACAAATCCTAAAGTGGGGTTTTACTGACAATTATTATCAATATTGTTAACTAGCTTCCGCCCGCGGCTTCGCCCGCGTGGTTTACGAACTCGTACATTTTTACGGAATAAAAAGCCTATGTGCTATTCCAGACTGTTCTATCTCTGTGCCAAATTTCATCCAGATCCGTTCAGCCGTTCTGGCGTGATTGAGTAACAAGTATTCATCCATCCATCCATCCTCACAAACTAATAGTACCTACATGACTGATCAATGAGAACCATAAAGAAGGAATGAAGTGATACCAGTACTAATGTGTTCCTGGCTTTAGAAAATAGTCAGCTGCGCTTGGAGTTGCGTTGTTGCGTATTTTACGAGAACACGCCCCCACCCATCCATTACTCTATTTCAATCTGTTTCATTTATACATGGAATATTATTTTGAAAGCCTTAAAATCTTGAGGCATCTTGCTTAGTGTTCGTTTTATTTTTTGTCAAAATTAATTTATATTTGCGGCTGAGTGAATTATCATGCTTTTATTTTAGTTTGGTTGCGTCTGTAGGAGACAAAATATTTGCCTAGCCGGTGTATTTCACGAGCCAAATAATGAATGACAATGGTTGTATACATCTAAATAATTTTAAGGCTGCGAAGGGTACGAACCCTTATAAAATCGTGCATGCATTTTTTGTGTCATGCACGTCGTACGAAGCAAGGAGATACAAGGTAAGTTTTCACGGAACGTAGTCACAGGTACTTTATGCTTTTATGACCTTTTTACGCGACGCAAATTGTCGTAGATTGATTTTATCAACTCTCTTAGTGTTTCCAATAAATAACATAAAGATAGCTTTAGAAATTTCTTGCGTAGAAGAAGAAATGTAGTTTTGTTTTCGTTACGGACAATAGTAATTCGTGATCAGCTGATCTCTAATGATCTTTGACCTCATAACAGCTGTTTCTGTTTCGCATTAATCGCTTGCATTGTCGTCGCGTGATTGAATCATGGCTCTGATATTTATACTCATACAATATCAATTATAAACTAATGATTGGAGATATTTTACTTGTGTTTATGAAATAATTTATTGTCATGGTAAACAAAGAATTAATATTCTTGGTTTGTTATTATTTTTAAGATTAAATAGGTCTCCCTTCTTCAAATTAAAACTATTACTAGATTTTACTGAATATAATATAATGTTAAATATTAGCTCTTAATATAACAAAGTTTAGAAGTTACAGAAACTTGCTAGTGGCTGCAGGTGTAACTAGGTTATGGATGCAATTTCCACATTGGGGAGAGCTGAAATCTGCAATTTAGCTTTAATATCAGTATCAGCAAAATGTAGGTGTACTAGTGTACCTCTGTCTTTAACACAGGTGACTACATGTGTGCAAAGAAGCAAGAATATAGATATTTTAATAATTTATATTTTTCTAACAATATTTTATTTCCATGAATCAATGGAAAAAAGGCAGTTTATAAAAATATTAATTTAACTTGCAAGTTTTAAAAAGATTTTATTGTGTATTAAAATAATAAATGATTAAGTATTCTAATGTAAAACCTGTTACTAACAGGTACTACAGGTTATTTTAAACAAAGACTTAAGCACACTTAAGGTAACCTCTATGTTGACCTCCATTGAAATATTTCTGTGACAAATATTATTTAGTTCTCAAAATATCTCAATTTTAAGTATATTAAGAACACCAAAAACAATGCCTGCATATATTTCAGGCAACAGCATGCCTGTGTTTCACCTGTGGCAAACCTGGCCCCCGCATGCATTCATGCCTGCACTGCATCTTTTTTGCCTGCTATGCGGGCCACATTCAAGAACATTCAAAATCAAAAAAGCATTTCCTGTATGTTGATCTCAGTTATGGAAACATATTTTGTGCTCAGTGCCAAGATTACATATATGATCGAGAACTAACTGATATTGCTGGAACTCACAGGGTTAAGGAAGCTAAGTATGTATCATTATAATAAATTATGTTATTGAATTTACTTTAGGAAAAGATTTGTATGGCTTGGATGTTTTTCTCTTCCCTTAACTCTTTGTCAGGAAGAATATTAATCAGAAGATAATAAAAAAAAATGAACAAGGATTCAACAAAAAAGAACAATTACAAATGTGAATTTTCTAACTTGATAAATTACTAAATATTATTATATTTCGACCAGATCGCTCGGCATCAGCATGCCGTTCATGCCATGGCTGCCTAACAGTAACGAGGCCCTGGCCCTACGCCGTCTTCGCAAGCGGCGCCTCATCAGCCCGCACACTACCATCGGACTACGCGGCCTGCAGAACCTGGGCTCAACCTGCTTCATGAACTGCATTGTTCAGGTCAGTCTAAAGATGTTCGGATGGGGAACACTCACTACTTGGTTACTAAAATACCTCTTATCTATATCCTCTTATCTATGCTATAGTTTTCCTAAATATGGTGAGCCTTTCATTTGGATGCATGCTCTCAATAGGTGCCATAAGTTGGCCATTTTTAAGTCAAATACGTTACTCCTACGCAGCTCATGAAGAGATCACCACTGACCGTTGTTTCTCCCGCTTCAACCGGTACCTCCATATGTAGCCATAAAAAGATCATGACCCTCCCAAAATCATACACGGCAAATTGACAAACCTCCCAAAAATAGACAAGAGAGATTATTAAATTCCCGTTTAAACTCTAAACAATGAAATTAAAAATAGGTCATATTATATATATATTTTAATTTGCTCAACGTCTAAAAATGGGATGCAATTGTTAAAAGATTATAGAAAGCAGCACCTTATTAATAAAAATCCACTGGTTAATTGTGAGTATCCATACCATACTGGTTAAAGCGACTGTTCATTGTTGCGTTCTAATAAGTTTGACTACCAACTATTGGAGGTCTTAGGTATCTTCCATCATTGACAAATATTACCTTCATTCATCCATGGTACTATGTATTTTGGCATTTTCATTTAGATAATTTAATCCGTTATGATGATGATGACACAGGAAAATGTAATAATGTTATATGACTTAATATTATTATTCTTATAAATAGATCCATATTCACTATGATGTTTCGTCCCACGAAGTACCTACCTATTGCAATACCTAAGACGTAATTATTTCCTATTTTACGCTCTTTATGGACAATACAATAAAAACAAAATCTTATAAAATGTGGATGTTAGACCCAAGTCCGCAAGAAAAAGTCCTTCGAAAAGAACATTTCAACACCTATTAGAATATAATATAAATGTTATTTATGTATATCATTACCGAATCATTTCATATGATACTTGATTTGCGTAGGTACTTTATTAACTAGTGAATGGGCTATGTAAGAAAATCTAGCATATGAGTCTATTGCAAGGCCAACCGACAGATTCGTCCTACACATATTAATTCCTCTATAATTTTAAGAAACCTATTGTAAATCGTTGCGACGCAAAAATAACAATGTCGTTACCTATGAAAATTTCTCTAACAAAAAAACTTAAGATATGAGTAGTACGAGTATCTATTTTAATAAAATGATAATTTTTCAGACGTTAATCCATACTCCATTACTGCGGGATTATTTTCTGGCCGAGAAACACAAATGCAAAGCACAAGGGTCAGGCAAGTGCCTTGTTTGTGAGGTTTCCAAACTTTTCCAGGTAAGAAACGTCGAAATATATTTATAATTAATTTGCCACCTCGTGGAAATTGGCTTGCGTAACGTTGAGCGAACCTTTCCTCGATCAATACGCATTGTTAGGTGGAGATTTTATTTATAGCATCCACCCAACAAGAAATCAATAACAAGCTTTAATTTGAACGTTTTTAAGTCTACTTACAAAAACGAGGCTGTTTATTTATATTTTTTTGCTTCAGGAGTTCTACTCCGGTGCTAAGACACCTCTGACCTTGCACCGCCTTTTGCATCTGATATGGACACATGCTCGCCACCTGGCGGGGTACGAACAGCAGGACGCTCATGAATTTTTCATCGCTACTCTTGACGTATTGCATAGGTTGGTGCTTCGATATTTTAAGCTATTAAAATTAACGATTGATGATGAAATATTTAAACGTAAGACCAGGTATTTTCAGGGTCTATTTAGGTTCACCAAAATTAAACTTAATATATAATATAATTTTTTCCAGACACTGCATGAATGGAGTGGACGAAAACGGAGAGAAAAAGGAAAATGGCCGCTGCAACTGCATCATAGACCAAATATTCACGGGTGGTCTTCAGAGTGATGTCGTGTGTACTTCATGCCATGGCGTTTCCACCACTATCGATCCATTCTGGGACATAAGCCTGGACGTTGCTGGGCCAGGCTCACTCGCGGCTTGTTTGGAACGGTTCACTCGGGCTGAACACCTCGGATCCGCGGCCAAAATCAAATGTTCTAACTGCCGGGCGTATCGCGAATCCACCAAACAGTTAACTCTAGAAACGCTGCCCATAGTCGCCAGTTTCCACCTAAAGCGTTTTGAACACTCTTCGCAAATTGATAGGAAAATCAATGCCTTCGTGTCGTTCCCAGCCGAGCTGGATATGACTCCATTCATGTCGTCTCACCGTCGAGCGGTGGACGTTGGCGCTGATAACAATAATGCCCCTGAAGGTGTGTTTGAAGACAATCGATACTCTCTGTTCGCCGTGGTGAACCACGTGGGCTCATTGGACGCCGGTCACTACACCGCCTACGTGCGCCAGATGAAGGGAAGCTGGTTCAAGTGTGACGACCACATGATCACTCGCGCTTCGCTACGTGAGGTGTTAGATAGTGAAGGGTAAGTTGGAATATTATCACTAATAATACAGCATAACAGCATTACACCTGTATAAGAAAGGGTATGGCATATGTGTACTATTGTGCGCCCACATTTCGCCGATGCTGTTATTAACTCCAATGTAATAGGGGGCCAGCCTATTGGTATCAACTGGGCACAATTCCAAACTCCGTGCTGCTACTTAGAATTTCTCTTCAGAGAAACCCAATAACACTGCCCGACCCGGTAATTGAACCCAGGATCTTACGTTCAGCAGTCAGGCTTGCGAGCAGTAGACCAATGAGCCAGTTATTATCACTTATTGTGGGGGTATATACGAATTTAAAAGGACCTGTATACTTCTCCAATCGATTAGCGGTGTCGTGTTGTTACGCATCAACAAGGACAACTGTTTCCTTGTGTTTTACGTTTAGCGGTGGTGTTGCTTTTGCAGCAGCCTACATTTGCATATTTATTAATAATAAAAACTCTCTTACTTTTCCAGGTATTTGCTCTTCTACCACAAGACTGTTTTGGAGTATGACTGCGAATAATATCTTCACAAAATATTTAGTCATTACTATGTATCTGATGCCAATGCATCACATCTGTTAGATACTCCTATAAGTATGTATACACAAAGGATAATATGTTGTTTTGAAACAAAAAATATAAGTCATCTCCCCTCGTGATATTAGTGTAGATGTTTGAAAGATGTCTCAATGATCATCATGTTTGATGTTTTCTTCGGAATCATCCACGAATTTGTTAGTTTTAAGCTTTAATGTAATATTAACATAAAACAAAACTATCTATGATATATACTCAAAATTGTTTAAAAATGTTGAAAATATTATCACTATACATTGAAGGATTTCACCTCTTTGATGTTGTGTACGCTTTATTGAGCTACAAACAGGCTACGTAGTACAGTCAGCAAGATCCAAATTAGTTTTCGACTCGACTTAAAAGTTAACTACTAAATACAATTTATCACTTTACCCTATAATATAAAATATTGTTGAATGTATGAGGCGTTAGTATTTATCAATGATCTAAAAACTGCTCGACATATACGAGAAACTATTTTTGCGCTTATTCATTTAAACTTACATATTATACTTTAAAAACATTAATCAAATTGTATTATAAGACAAATAAATATTATTATGAACTATAACTACAAACGCTGTGTGCGTATCATTCCTAGTAAAAGATAATTTTGTGTTTGTGTGTATGGAAGTGTGGAATCATTTAAAATAATATTTTGATCGTCTACGGAACAAACATTTCAATCTACCTCGCCGTTTATCTCTTATTTGCATTTCACTTAAGCCTTATAAAAAATGTTTGAAATTCTGATGTGTTTATGTTGCTCGTATTTTATATAAGGCTAAATATACATGAGCGTAACTTAACTTGTACATATTTTTGTTTTATTCGAATGCTATAGTTATGTTATGAAGACAGTTATAATACAATGAAATCATAGACTCCCACCACGACTTACATAAACATAAAGATTCGATGACGTGTTTTTTTCATATTTTATAATTTATAACACTTACAATTACATGCAATGTATAAAACTTTTTGTTAAGCAATTTTTAACACATGTAGTACATGTGTGCGGACTGTGTGTCGCTCATGTGTATATAGCGTAGATGGATTTAAGTAGTTCGTAACCTATGACTGAACTGACATTAGCTTAATGTAATATTTAATATTTATGACTTGTATTAAATGTAGTTAGTTGTATGAATTTACATTTCTGAAAGTAGGTATAATTTTGTTTGGTTTAATCTAATGCTTGGAAGTACTAGCAAATGATAAAATACGTCCTTAATATTTAGTTACACTACAATTACACACACAGATTAACATTCCTTTATTTTTACACCTAATACCATATTTTTAAATCCATGATTTGGGACTTACATAGTATGAACTGTCTTGGCGTCAGGATATAATTAGGATATTCAATTAACCGTCAGTTTTACATCTTTTGCTAGTATTATGAAACAGTTTTATTTGCATTTAATATTAATTTAGTGATTTGGATCCGAGCCTAATCAAGTATCTGAAATATTAGTCCATAATTATGATAATGATGTGATAGACACAATGTCACTAACGTCTACGGTAATAATGATTTTTATTTGTAATTCAATTGAATAATATACCACTCGATCAAAAAACTATAGGTTTAGGTAAACATAAGTTAATTCAAAATATTGACAAAACATTACACAGGAATGCTGAAATCAAAATTATGCGAATCTTGTCTATACAATTTTATATGTGATTGGGGATTTCTCGATTGCGAAATTTTATTTGCTCTTGTGTTTTAAATGCCTAATTTATTAAAATTAAATATGTTTATTAATGATTTATCATAAGTTGATGCTACTGTAATGAATATAAATGTATGAACACATATGTCGATGACCCCCTGATGTAAAAACTTTATTACGTACCCGTTAGGGTGTCCCATAAATTTCAAGTGCGATTTTTTTTTACGCATACCTTCTAAAAACTTTCGTAATAACCCAATATAGTCTAAAAACAAAAGATTAGTCCATTTTATGAACGATAACCCGTGCCGACTTGCGATTTAAACTCGCCCATACAAATTGCGCGGGTACTGCACTGCGACCTGTAACTACGTGTTTTATTTGTCATTTCATACGTGATTTTTTAGAATATTAGTACGCTGTTATTTCTTGCATAAAGATGTCAGTTGAATTACGGAGTGATAAACAAAGTATTTTTCTTACCAGACTTCCAAAACCATTTAATAAATGGTGTAAAATTACCATCTAATCGACAAGTTCTCGCTGTCTTGTTTGACAATATTCGCGAAGTCAAACGACTTTTATTGAAAGTGCTAATCTTGTGATTAGGAAGTGCATTATATTTTGGAAAAACATAAGAATTCATACAAAAACCACGTCTGGAGAGAGCTGCAAAAAATTGTAACAGAACTCAGAAAATAATTGTGAAAGACACCTTGATAACTTATTTGATATTGCACATGCTGATGCCTTTGAAAGAATGAAAATAGAGGAAGACAAAGTATTTTTGAAGAATCAGAGAGGGCCAGGTCGACCGGGATGCTTACCTGATGTACACAAAAACTTGGCGGACAAACACAAAAGAGCTAGACTAAGACGATTAGAGGAGAAGGAAAGAAAACTAAGACAAAAAGAGTTACTGGCTCTTGCATGGACTTATACTACACATAACTTGGAATATCCACATGATTCAGACGAAGTCAGCTTGCCAGCGGAAAGAATCTGATAACACCTAAACTCGTCGTAGCTTTAGATCGATGCCAGCTAAGCATATGAGACTCCGTTTACATTCTTCATGCGCTCGTAGAAGCGCTTGGTCTGAACATCGATTACATCTCCATTAACAAATCCTCGATTCAGCAAATTCGCTAAAACCAACTCAACTGCCCTCTATAACTGGAATGTTAATGACAAGGTACAAATAATGTGTTGCGACACAACATCTTCGAATATTGGACGTTTCAATGGAGCTTATGCTCTTTTGGAGCAGACTTTAGAAAGAGAATTGTTACTTTTCGCTTGTCGTCATCATGTTTATGAGTTGGTTCATAAAACTGTAACAAGATAAAGCAAATTACTAGCACTCCAGATATTCCGATCTTTAAAAAGTTCAGATACAATTGGAAAAACATCGATTCAAATAACATTGAAAAATGCCTTGATTTCGTAAAATACCATGTTGCTGAGACAAACATTACATCTTTGTTAATGTTTTTTATAGCACAACTGAACAAAGCTTTAATAAGAGACGATTATCACGAATCGGTCGAATTATGCGTAGTGTTTTTGAGGGGGAAATTCAGATAGAAAAGAAGAAAAATAAAAATCTCGACTGAAAATCGACGACATTTTTCTTCAGGAATATGTGCCTTGGGAAGATAATGCTGCTTTTCTGGAAACTAAAAGAAGAATAACTCGTTTGAAGATTTTAAATGACACTGCTGAAAGAACTGTCAAATTAATGCAAGATTTTACGGACTTATCACGGCTAAAGAAGAGCAAAAATAATTCCTGTTGCGTTGTATCCAGAAACATAGAAATTTTTATACAGACTGTAAAAAACATACCCTAAAGAGAAATTACCCTGGCTGATTGTTGTTATTTTATGTGTTTAAATAAAGGTAAATATTTCTCTAATTTGATTTTGTCTTTTATTTACTTCATTTATTGCATTTTTATTAATTTTATAGGAGAACCAAATATTAACATTAAACATGAGATTTGATAAACTTTGTGGCTCGGTCGGCACGGGTTGCAATCATGCTAGAATGATAAAATTTCATATTTGAGTATGGTTTTGCATTTATAAAAGATATAGAGGGTATGTATTTCAAAATTCGAAAAAAAATTTTTTTTGGTCATATTTGGGACACCCTAGTACCCGTATTTGAAGAATTGATGTCAAAACGTTCAAGGTAATCTTTACTGTAACATCTTCTATGTTGTCATACATGATGTATGAATTATCAGTTTTCACTGTGGAATAAAGATAAAAATGTGAACTAACTTTGTTGTCTTAGTTAAAAGTAAAAAAAAGTTAAATAATTAGGTATAAATATATAACTTCTCTTACCGTGGTGCTCACCAACAGTGACACAGCACATTACAGCCTGAGCGGGAGTCCCCTGATGTGTTTTCTATAAGTGATGATGTGCTTTTGATTACAATAATAGTGCCTGTAGCTTCTATAGGCGAAAAAAATTGACGCAGTTAAATTTATATTTATCCAGAAACACTTTGCTACTGCGTTAATTTTCTTCTAGGGTGCACAGATAATATAATTAGGTGTATATAGGTACTAACGTACATCCTACATGTTTGATGAATTATATGGAAGTATATGTATAAGATGAGAATCCTAATGAGGAATTAACACGTTTTCTTAACATATATTCTTATCAATTTAACATTTAGTTTTCCCTGTAGTTAAAACCTCTGAGGTGAGAGATGAATTAAGCAGCAGCAGCATTATTATGTGATGGATTTACTTAAGCGAAGTGAGGAGTATCTTCACAGCTAGATTTATGTGTTGGTTTCGTAGAACGCATCAAACGTGCACTTCTGTGCAGTTGCCATTCGCTATAATAAATAAAAATCGCCTATGCCGTGGTGGAAAGAACTATCCTAAGAGCAGATACAATCAAAGTAGCAAATGAGCAAAGGAAGCATGCTGACTCACCAGTCATATCGATGCACGTGCGATGCTCGACGATTTCGACGGCATTTCTGATTTTTATAATATAAAAACGTCAAGATTCATGCATAACAATATTTATTATAAAATATCACAAATTCAACTTATAAAATTTTGTTGTTTCCAATGACGATACAAAATTAAGTTTTCCAATAAATAAGTATAACAAACACTACCATAATAAACCAGCAAGTAGTCACTATGTAACTACACATAATATAGGAGATACTTAGCGATATCAAGCCATCTTCTAGCGCCTATTCGAAATACTATAAAAGACAACACTACACTATCACATCAATCAGACTAAACATTTCCATTTTCTTATACGAGATTTCTTTCCTTTATACTTTTTGATTCACAATACAATTTAATATTCGATACACTTCAAATACTCCATATAATTTTAATTCCTATAAACATAGACACTACATCAAATTCTACATTATATACGGTTAGTGGTGAAAGATATAATTATGCAATTATGTGATGACGCTATGTCATGAGACACTAGGTCTGTTTAAAAACTAATAATAAATGGTTAACTGATGGTACTGAGGCCCTAGTGGCCCTAGTGGACATTAGGGCCTCTGATAACTGACTAGGTTAGTAAGCTTTAGATTTTAATATTAGTATGACTTATTAATGACAGTAACAATATAATCATTCTGCTGCTTTGATCACTTTAGGTTATGATTCACATATGTCCTTCGAGATTTTTTTTATAATATGCCCATATTACCATACAAAGAAAAAGATAACGTTTCTCTATTTGAAATCGTACATACATTATGGAATATAATTTAAGTCCTCGTAAATGTGGTGAATAAATAGTTGATCAGCAATATGATAAATGGGTATATTATGCACAACAATATGATTTTCAGCGTAGTTCATTTGCTCTTCATGGAGGGCGCGACCGGCGCCTCGTCGAGCAGGTTCTCGAGCTGCTTGACGTCGGTGACGGGCAGCGAGCACGCGTAGCGACGACACACGTACGCTGTGGGCACGTCGCCCACCGACCTGATGCGGCTCAGCACTAGAATTGATTGATGTACACGGTCAATACAAACTCAAAAATATGTACGTATTTTTTGCTCCACTCTATGATTTCTCCTGTACCGTAGGTACAGTTTACAAACATACAAGTCACATACACGTACGACCAGACCCGAAACAACTATCTGTAGATCATACAAATATTTACTTCGTGCGAGAATCGAACCCGCGACACCTAGCGCACAAAGCTAATCACTTAGCCCAGTGGCTAAGTGAAGCCAACAGTGTCGACAAATTGCAACAGTTTTAGAAAAAAAAAAAAATATTACACTTATGCAATATTGAGCACATAAGCGCAGATACCGAGCCGGTAGAACAGAGTCCGAAAAAGATTCTACAATATTACCACTTTTGTCGATAACAGTCGGTTTAGAATTTTATTCATAAATTGGGAATAGACTCGTTGTTTTGGACGTAAGGAAAACATGAGGAAGTTGGCATGTCCTATTTTTTGGGAATTTTGTTAGTTAAAACAAAATAAACTTACGAGGTAGGTGCCTGTTTGATATCCTAACTGATAAATGGTGAAGTTGATGAGGGTGGATCAAGCATAATAAACATGAGATAAACTCACGTATGTCTGACATACCGGCGGGCGATTCAGCGGCGGGGTCGGCGACGGCGAGCACTCTGCCGGGCAGCAGCCGCGAGCGCACCACGCGCACCAGCTCCAGCGTGCGCGGGTCCGAGCAGCCGCCCGCTATCAACACCTGCAACGAACAATATTAGATACCTTTACGATTTTAGGTCAATACATAAATAAAGACTGTGGTTCTCAGCAAACATTGCAATATATCATATATTATCTTCTGTGCCAGTAATGCAGGGAGTTAATCATCGAATCCATTAGAGAACGCTTTGAGCACAGTAATTTTCATATTTCCTTCATTAAAAAAATTGCGACAGCTCATATCTTCGATGTGTAATTTTCGGGTTAAACATAACTAATAGACCTGTGTAGGCGAGAAATACTCGGCCACTTGTAAACAGCTTAACGGCAATACAGGCTATCACGATCGCTCAAATCTTCTTCAGAGGCGATAGTGTACCTAAGGTTTAAAACTCATTAACGAACCTGTGTGGGAGAGTCGCTATAAAACATGAGAGCAGACATCATCTCTGGCAATGAAGTGGGGGAGTCGTTGAGTCGCTTCGAGAACGCCTTCAACAGTTTCATAGCCATCTCTCTCTCGCGGTCTCCGCCCTCGGGCGCCGCGCTTTTGTCGGCGTAGGCCGCTAGACGTTGCAGGTTGTGGCAGGACACGCTGTTGCCTGAAGGCTCGGCACCATCTTGATCTGAAATATAAATAAGATTAATCAGCTGTGATGTACCTAATAGTGATATAAAAATGGGGGAATGCACTTTTCATATGAGTAACACAGTCTGTGTTACCTTTATGTTACTTTGATTTCAAGATTTTTGCAATCTTTGAATGTGCATATTAACATTTTAGACTTTCTATAACCTGAGCCAGCAATAAAAAGCACTTTAAATATATAAATAAACTTGCCTTCCTTCAATCTCAATACAACACTGGCGTCATCCATCGAACAGGTGTAGTACCCACTGTTTACTGTGTCCCAGAACAAATCGTTCTGCTTCTGTTGCAGGTCCCTAGCCCACTTCAGCCAGCGATAGTCCAATGACGCCTCGTAAAGATCGAGCAAGCCTTTGATTAAGAACGCATAATCGTCCAAGAAGCCCTTAATCGGTTGTTCACTGTCAAAAAAATAGTTCTAATTATTTAGATGTTCCTGAACATTCAATCTAAAGTCAAAATGAAAAATAATTTAAACATACGTTTGCGCGACTGATCCGTCATCGGCTCTATAACAAGAATGTAATAAGGTCTTCGACGATTCATCATATAAATGTTTCTGTATGAATTCTGCCGTTTTGATCGCGTCCTCTACGTATTCCTTCTCTCCTAGCCCTTGGCCAGCCTGTGCTAAGCCAGCTATCATCAAACCATTCCAAGAACACAGCATTTTCGTGTCCAGATGAGGACGCGGCCGCTTTTGACGTGTCTCATACAAAATCTCAACACATTCAGATATTACTTTATTAAATTGCTCCATTGACAGTCCAAACTTTTGAGCTACTTCCTCCTTGCTCCCATATATAATCAATACATTTTGATTAGTAAGTTCATTGTGGGGGTCACTTTCAGGGGAAATATTTCCATCTTCTTCAACGCTGAAGTAGTCGCAAAAAACGTCCAAATATGAGACTGAATTAATTTTCTTATCATTCAGAAGAGATTTCAGTTCCTTATATTCCCAAGTGCAAAACGCTCCTTCTTTCTTATGAGGGGCTCCAAACTCTGGGTATGAGTCAGCGTCTTCAGCGCTATAGAAACCACCAGATTCATGCCGCAGATCTCTGTTTACATATTTAATTATGTCTCGAACGACGTCGGCGTAAAATTCATCTTTTGTCGCCAGAAAGGCGTCGGTATAAGCAACAGTCAACTGTGCCTGATCATAAAGCATCTTCTCGAAATGCGGAACATGCCAGTCATTGTCTACTGAGTATCGAGCGAAACCGCTAGATATGTGATCGTGAATGCCACCCTTGGCGATTTTGGTTAGTGTATATAGACACATATCCAAGCATTTTTTGCCTTCAGCATGGTTTTTGTCACGAGCATAATAATGGAAAAGAAAGTTAAAAATGGAAGCTTGTGGAAATTTTGGTGCTGTTCCGAATCCACCGAATTCTGGTTCATAAGAAGTCATATAGCTGCGAAGACATTTTTCCCAGGTTGCTTCTCCAGGGATTGTAGTAGAACTATCCGAGTCTATTAAAGATATTTTTTGCAATGCCTCCATAATGTTGATGCTAGCTTCCAAGAACTGTTGATGATTTTCTTTCCACTTGTTGGCCAGTGAAAGAAGAATAGTTTTGAACCCTGGCCTTCCCCATCGGTCTTCAGGAGGGAAGTATGTGCCACCAGTAACTGGGCGTAAGTCTGGAGTAAGGAAGACAGACATTGGCCATCCACCTCCGCCACTGGTCGCTAGTATGAACAACATGTAAACACGATCAATATCAGGTCTTTCTTCACGGTCTACTTTAATGTTGATGTAATGTTCATTCATCACTTTTGCTACATCCTCATTTTCAAATGATTCTTTCTCCATGACGTGACACCAATGGCATGTTGAATATCCTACTGATAGGAATATAAGCTTGTTTTCTTTTCTAGCCTTGTCAATGGCCTCTTGGCACCATGGGTACCATTGTACTGGATTGTGTGCATGTTGAAGTAAATATGGTGACTTTTCTGTTATCAAACGGTTGGTATGTTTTGGTTGATCTGTGGGAGTGTCAGCAGTTGGGGAAGCCATTTTGATCTTATTATCACTAAAACTTCTTGTGAGCTGAGGGACTGCAATATTATTGGGTCCAAATGTGGATAATCTGTGAAATAAAATAAGAATAATAAGTTGACAATAAGACCTTGTACTGTATTTATGGATTATGTGGCCAAAGTGGCTAATACAGTACGATTCAAACTTAATGGCGGCTCGGAAGTTAGCTGCGAGTGCAGGTCCGCGCTAGTACAGTCAAGTCGAAAATAATTTGGGCTCCATTTAATTAGTTTTATAACTTAAAATTGGGTGAATGTTTTAAGTACTGTATGGTAGTTATTTGTTAGTTTGTCAAGTACGGGGAGGGTTAACGAAATAATAAAATATAAGAAATAATGTTTTTATTTTCATGATAATGGCTGTATCCCCTTCATTAAAACTTCTTTACTTGTAGAAGGAACTTCTATAGACTTAATGCTTCCTTCGTCTTCACTGGTCACATCTGATCCCTCCTCAGAGTCAGTGTCGGATTCATCGTCACTGATATGGATGATAAATTCTTCCGTCAAACGCTGTATCGTCCGCGAGGCATATTTAAACAAATGATTACCAAAGTATTTTTCGCACAACCAACAACAGTCTAAAACCTAACGTAAATAATAGAATAGATAAAAACAAGACAGTCAATAACAATAAAAAACTTAACGGAACAATAACACAACAATGAACAAACTATTATAAGCTCGACTGTACGTAAGCATGAAAGCGCGCGCGTTTGCAGTATACGGACGTACACACACACTAAAGGCGAAGACGCGTAGGGCCAGTACGAGTGAGAGAGACGGCGCGCGGGGAAGTGCCCCGCCGCCACGTCCCTTTACGTCCCGCTGATACCTTAAATTGCGTTCTGCGCATCGGAACGTACGATGTTCCGAGCCGCCATTAAGTTTGAATCGTACTGTACCTCTTAATCCCTAAGAATCTGGCTTTAACCATCGCATCAGTAAAGCTTGAGTGGAGAGCTTGTGATTGGGAAACATTACATTATAAACCATCCAGACTTTCTCTTATTATTAGAAGGCAGTTGAGGTGGACTAAATGCTGAATATGAAAGGCTAATGATTAAGATGCTACTTAGGACTTTGGGATGAGATGGACACGATACACTGCACTATAATGTGTGTATTTGCGTAAACCATAATAATAGTAAATGAGGCAGGTGATGAGAACGTACTGATTACATTTTAATATACTTAGTCCAAGAAACAGTAGGTACATAATCATCTAACAGTTAGACGTTAAACTACAAATGAACATTGCATTCCAGATTGGTTTCGAGGACACAATAATATTTGAAGAAATATAATAAAAAACATTGAAAAAAAGATAGACCCAAAAGATTGCCTGAATAAAACATGTAACTTTAAAAAGTATAAGTTATTGCTTTAGGTCCATGGATAATAAAATGCCATTATGCATAATAAAATTATATTTTTATACTTTTTAGCACAATAAGGATTTTTGAAATAGGTACCAAAGTATTTATTAATAACACCCCTAAAAATATCTATAATGAGAATAGCGTAGCTGAGTGCAAAAAAAATAATTCTGAAATGTTGTTTTGTAAATAATTTTCCTTCTAAAGACTCAATAAAACTTAATCTCTCTCAATTTTTTATTTAACAAAATCACACTTGTCACATAAGTATGTTAACAGTAATGAAAAACTACGACGTCACACCTTGCTATTCTTAAAAATTTTAAAACAAGAATTCATTTTTGTTTGTATATAAATGGTAACTCAGATGACTAGTACGCAACTACCGTATTTTAAAAGGAGATACCTGGGATAGAGTGGGCGCAGAAGGTACAGGACAGAATGATGTGGCTCAACTTGAGAAAATCCTAAGGAGAGCATAAGCTAGTTTGATTTGGTGATAGATATTTGTAACAGGCAAAAAAAAACATAACATAAGTAGGATCTCGAATACCTGCTAATATGGTTTACAAATTACATAATTTTGTGCTAGTACTTCTTCCATGAAAAACATTGTAAGTATAATCAATAATAAACAAACTGACTAACTAAATAAGTTCACGAGCGTCAATGAATTATTTATTATTAGTTACAATGGTTTTTCTCTCCATAGTCGTAATTTCGTAAACAAAAACAAGGTCATCTAACAGTTACTTATTTTGCATAAGATTCAAAGGAAAGCACAAAACATCAAGTTTTACAATGAAGGGAATTAAATTCTTAAGCGTTTTATTAAATATATAATAAATTATACCTTTTTGGCAAGCTCAAATCCCTATGACTGCACACCGGGTTAGCAACTAGCGGCTCCTTCGTAGTATTTTGATTCAAATTTAGACTTTTGAACCTGTTATCACCCGTCGATAGACGCCGCAACAACAGTACAGCACGCCCAGTAGGCATAATAATATAATGTTTCTCGATTAATCGCTTTCACAACATGGAATTTCGCTTTATTTTTGTTTTTCTTACATAATTTTCACTGCGCGATATCCACAACGAAACCAAATATTTTGACGTTTTGATGACATGACAGTGTTGCAATTGGAAAGTTAGAAACAAAAAAAGAAACGCTGAATAAAAAGTAAAAATTATCAAAAAGTTTGAATGCCAAATGGAAAAATGTTTAAAAGACAATAAAGTAAGTTTGGTTGGTAACAGAAAATAGGTCCACAGTAAAAATAATCTAAAGTTAGTACTTCCATAGTAAGTATGTTAAAGATTTTTAATTCCCAGGCCTTATTTACTTAAAGCCGCTTAAGTTTTAATGATCACAATAAGAAATAGTAATAATAATACTTTCAGCAATTTCTTCAGATTGAAGACATTCTGAAGGTACATGGAAACAGAGACCATAAAAAAAAATTGCTGACATATTCATTTATATCGGCATCGGCGAAATTTGGGTGTACAACAGTACACCTCTACCTAACCCTTCGGGGACTACAGGCGTGATGCTATGTTTATGTTATTCATTTATATTTCTGCTTACGGACGCCTTTTTTGATAAATAACCACGTCGATGCTATTTGCTCTTTAAATAGTAAAAGGCGCTTATTCTGAATTCTGATAGGTTTTAGATTTAGATGGGGCTTTACCTACGAATACAGTAATTACATTCATTATAGCACCTGGAAGTTTATCTAAATTATTATTTATTTATAAAAGAATGAAAACTAAAATGTATTTAAATCTAGGGTAGTAATGAGTAGGTACATATATATAATATACAAACCTTGAACAATAAACCAATGTTTTCGCTTTTCAATAGCATGACTTTAATCTTACTATAATAAAGTATTAAACGCTTTACAGCTTTGCATGAGGACCTCAATATACTTCCATAAATGTAACACTACTGTCGTACACTTAGGTATCAAAATCGCTCACAGTTGCGGTAAAGCGCAGCATTTGAAAGGGCCTATCCATACATATTTCATGGCATGCACCCTCTTGTAATTCTTAAAAGCACGCATGCGCTGAAATCTGGACGCCATTCTCACTTTCACTGCCATACGAAGTGTTTTGACATATAACTAAATGTCTACAGCGTTACGAAGTCTAATGTGTTCTTGACACGAAACATAATAATAAGAAATATATTTTGGAAATGAAGTCACGTGTAAAGTACCCCTTATGATAATGGTGTGTGTGTGAACGATTAGAAAAATTAAGGTAAGTTACCGATTTTGGTTATGTTAGTGCAAAACAAATGAGAGCAGTTTTACTAAAAAATTAAATCGAAATTATAGGCATGATTTATTAATAAAAATGTTTGCACTTTCTTGAATAGACGAATTGCAACCAATAACCTATACAATATGTAAGAATTGAAATTATTGCAGATTTTATAGGTAGGTACCAAATTATTGCGTGTAGGTAAACATAATTTAGATGAAAATAATAGATTAAATTGTTATAAGTTTATTACCTATGTTAATTGTTATAGCATCGACATCTAGATTGGCTAATTACGAAATTCTTGGCGAATCACGTGATCGGCAAATAAGCCTGGAGTTAAGCGGGGTATGAAATTGCGGCCCGTTACCATAGCAACGTCAAGAGGGTTGAAGCCCTCTGGCCCGCAGCGTTTCGCTCACGTTTCTCTCCCTCAGCTGATTAGCTATCTCGGTACTTAGAAAATTTGATTTTGTGCGGTAAACTACACCAGACATACATTAGATGTTCATTTACTCATATTGCTTACCTACAATATCAACAAGAGATTGTGTCTAGAGATCGCTCATAAAGTAACGGTACCTGTTCAAAGTCAAAAAAAATAAAAGCTCTCTTTGCTAGATAGTATTAAAAAAACCTATGTTACTATGATTTCATTACATTTTTTTGTAGACACCAGAAAAATGTTTCGATATTAATATTACTATTACTTAATAAGAATATATTATCAGAAAAGAAACGATGTGTAGAATTCATACAATATCACTCCTTCGTAAAACGAACTTTAATTTCTATATCATAGGTCTTGTGGTCGTAAGCGTAGGTAAGTCGCAAGTGTTATTTTAGTTGATGGGGTTTCGATCACAAAACAGGACTGGAAAATACTTACATAATGATAGCTAGCGTAATACTAATAATAAACTTTTGGTTGGCTGTAACTAAAAGAAAATTCTCTCTTAGATTATAATGTAATGCAACAATACTAATACCATCCGAGAGCAGATTGGTAGCTAGTACTTACATCTTTACCTATACGTACATATATAATGTAACTCTGGGAATTAAGGCGCGATAATGTAGCACAGTAACATTTATGTCTACATAAAATCCTCGTTTTATATGCAGGTGTACCTACTTTACAAATATTTGAAGTAGATGTAATAAGTCGAGACTACCAATTTGGATGTTGTTATTTGGGAAGGGGTACCTAAACTCGT
The DNA here is from genome assembly GCA_947562105.1 of Shargacucullia verbasci. NCBI lineage: Eukaryota > Metazoa > Arthropoda > Insecta > Lepidoptera > Noctuidae > Shargacucullia > Shargacucullia verbasci. The sequence goes on from OX387289.1 coordinate 9,316,126, forward strand.
TAAAATATAAATATAAAAGCTGATCAAAATGGGAAATCTCAAGGCCCAAACTTAACGATAAACTATTGTTTTTAAAGGGGGTCAAGTACAAATCGTTTTGATGAAAAGTTAGGGTGAGGGTCGACATAATACATTATACTTACATATGTATGCCTACCTAGATTTTTCGTCTCCAGTTTCTAAATGTTAGGTACTCTACAAATAATACCTTTGTTTCAGGTGCAGCAATCGAAAAATATTAACCAACGTGCCTTATAATCTTCCTGCACTGTTTTAGAATCTAATTATTTTACTTGTTGTTCATCTATTACTGTCCAATAAAATTTAAAGTCCAAAATTGAAAGCGTCCAGCAATAAAACTTTCGGTCCTAGTATCTGTCCAAGGAAAATAACTAGAATTATACACCTATTTGAAGTTGACGAAACATTTGATATTAGAGCCTTTTTAATATGATGTCGTGGCAGTTATTGTAATAGGGGGAAAGTGCAGTAGTGTGGATGGTGTTGCAAGCAGCATGTCTGTGTGGGTGGGCAGTGGCGCAGGCGGCGAGATGCGCGCGCCGCCCGCCGCCACTATCATCTCGACCAACACCTCCATGGAGTCCGGGATCGAGGCCGGGGTACTGCCCACGGTCACAGGGTCCCTCGCGTCGGCCAGGGACTCCCTTGGCTCCATATCCCGGGCAGCAGAACCACTATATGACACGGATCATACGGACCTCGGCTCGGAGTTGGACGAGGCGGAAATACGGAGGGAGTTGATGCATGATGTAAGTTTTGGGAGGTTTTGTAATGTTGCCTTGATTTTAAAAACAATAGCCGCTTACGTCATCGGTGGAATATTAATTAAATTATGTCAGAAACAGTTTTAAGGTTAATGCACGTTTAATATCTGTGCGAGTCTTCATTGTTTTGAATAGAACTATTAGTGGTTATTGATATAATGTTATAATTAAACAGATCTTTGCCTAGATTTGGTAAATAAAAATGCGCGTTTTTATTTTATTACAACCATAATTGTACTGATTCAACGTTTCTGCTTTATTTCTAGAAATGGCGACTCCTATTTGATAGAGTAAGTATTTAAGCTTTATAGTACTGGTCATCAACATATCATTTCTTTGTACATAAGTGCACAGCACGCCATGAATAATCAAAGTATTGCATAGTGGTTTCTGATGCTTTCATGATATGTGTTGTGTTGGAATCAGATATTCAGTTGACATAGCGATAACATGATGCCACGTGCGATATCTTTATTTTATTTCGCTACCTGTTCTCTGTTGGGAAACATTAAAAGATAGATACAGGGTGTTTTCGTGAATTTATTAGGTGATAATTTTTTTTTTGCTTAGCGTGTCCCTTCTCTGCGGAATGGTTTTATTTTCCTACCTTCCCTGTTTTGCCTACTAGTTAGTCTTCTAGGTTCAGAGTACGGTGTTTTAACGTGAAGGAATAACAGTAGATCACTAGAGATTAACAACAATACTTTATAAAGTAAATAAGGAAGACCTGGAGAAGACACCAAACTTACAAATTAATCAGTAAAAAAAGTATTCTGATAATTTGATAAATTAATTTATTTTTTAAATCATTATCATAAACGATTCGAAATTCATAAGTGACTGTATGAATATTAAATGACAATCTTTATTATAAAAGCTCGTTAAACGTGGCGACTCTGTCACATAAAGGTAGGCGTTAAAGCCATATTTTATAAAAACTGTCGTTTAGGATACGGAAACAAATTTCAAAGAATATTCTTTGTTTTTGACTGATTAAAATGTACAGAAGCGGGATATAAAATGTTTTATAAGTAGATAAAAGTGGCGGTGGCGCGAGGATCAAAGGTCTGTCGTCACGTAGGGCACATTGAGATAGTGCGATACTTGAGATAGAGGCGCTTCTTGTTTTTTGTCCTTCTGTTTTGAGAAACACATGAAAATATCATAACTGAAGCGCACATGTGTGAAGTGAGAGATGCGTGTTATGACGTTTGGGGTGCCACTGTGAAAACATAATCATTTGCTGTAGTACGTGACCGTATCGGGATGGGTCTGAATTACTTATTGAGCGTATCTAAAGCTTTTTCATTCAACTCACATCACCATCGTTTAATCAGTTAAATTACGTTTTTAATTCATTTTCTAAGGAATAGCCGAATTATTTATACATTGGTCTTTTTTGTTGCAGTTCGATCCGGAGGGATTTGGTGAGATCCCGTGGCCAGATTTCTTGCAAACCCTTCAACATCCTGACTTTATAGCACAGATTCCTCCCCACAAGCGCGAGGTAAGCCGCTTGAGCACCACTGGAAATATTGCAGTGTCTATGTCTACTTTATTTATTTAGGTACATCAAAAAAATCCACGCTAAATTTATTAACTGCACTCTAAGATCCGGTGTTAATGTCTTAATGTCTTTCACTTCATCACGCATATGTAGATTCAGTTTCATTAATCATAACTATGGTATGCAACAAATGCAAGTTAAATGAGGAGTACCTGCCTACATATTATGGGTAACCATTAGCAATTTACAATTGCCAATTAAATATTTGTCTCGGGGTAATATATTTTTAAGCATTACATTCTATAAAGCCCATGTTCATTGTGCAAAGTTTCCTGGCAAACTTGGAGTTATGAAGATTAATTCCTATTACAGATTCTCTTGGACAAGGCACAGAGCGCCACAAGCAACGCTATCACGTTTCAGGAGTTCGTCAATGTGGTAAGTGCTTTCCTCTTTAGAACCGAATTCTGTTTATTTCAGACATAGCTTGTGATTTCCCATCTAAAGTGCCTTTGATCCCAATTAAGTCAATAAAATCATTCGTTTTTATACACGCGTGTAATAAATATAAAGATATATGCGTCAGTCGGGCACGGCGTTCTTTACCGCCGCAGTGGGTTAGGTTATGTCCCACAACGCGCCCGCGCCGCCTCCCACAATACAAGACAACTAAATTAAGATGCAACGCCGATTACGCTCAGCTCGCGCCCGGTCCAAACTTACACGAGTCTCTAAAACCAATTTCTACAACAAAGAAGTTTTACCTTACAAATGTAAAAGAGAATTTAACGCAAACTAAAAAGTTAAGTGTTACGAAACCTTCAATCCGAATGGACCCACATCCTTATCGAGTCCTTACTGTCGCGTCTCGAAAGTCGATAAGGTCCGGCACGATTTATTAGGTGGACATTTATTTTTGTATGGTTAAATATATTATCTTAAATGCGTATTAACACTGAGCACCGTCGTTTATTATTTTATTTTGATTAGATTAGATCTAAGCGCTTTTGGTAGGTAGGAGATGAATAATTGTAATAAAATTATCTGAGATTTATTTTAGTGGTGGTAGTTTATGTTAGCTGTTGTATTATACCAACAGTTTAATATAATGTTTTACCAAAAAATGACTACATATTTCTAAAAAATAATTTTACGATTAAAAAAAATAAAATAACGTATAGTTACTCTTAGCCGGGTTTTCAGCTGCATGCCGTGGATCTTTTGCATCAGACAAATGATATATTATAAATATAAGATTTTAGGGACTTTTATCCTACCAAATAACATTAAAAAACACCAACAAGTTAACGTCATTTACAAATGAATTCACCGAGATAAGCAATAATTATGCGGAGCAACCGACGATTTTGTTTATTAGCTGTTTAAAATAATTAGGTGGATGATCTGATTAACCCTAATTTATCAAATTAATACCTACTCGAATGTGCCAAATGCAAGTATTACCTCAATTAATTTAATGCGCCAGAGGTAGGCGATATTTTTAACAATATTTGCATAAAGGAATCTTAAGAAGCACTTTAATTCGTCCTAATGTCGGCCGTAAATTATATTCCCAGACCTCTTTTAAGTAAGTTATTTAAAAGGGTTCGACAGAATTATTAGGTTGTTGGATTTAAAAGTTTTTATAGGTAACATATAATACTTTGCTGTAACCACATAAAATAAAGTATGCAGTACTCAATTAGTCAATAATATTTGGTCAATTATGCTTGTTTAGTGCCAAATTTTACTGCTATTGCAGAAGATAAAGAAACCCCTAAACGCACTGCACAGGTAAGCCAGTCAGTAATCTTAAATCGGGTTAATAAACCAACAGAAAATATATATAATAGGTAAACCCCTTTTATTCATCATTAGACACAAAAAAACAGCAACAAAAAAAAACAATCATAGGAATACCATGTGATCAGTCGTTGAATATAGAAGAAATCTGTAGAAATTATGCAATGACTGTAAGTTCAATGTATCCAAAATAATATTTTGAATACATTGGACATAGAGGGTACATGAAGGCGTAACATCAGAATTATTTTCATGCTCCTATTTTTATAGTATTATTTTGATGTAAGGAAATGGTTGAAGGTAGCTGTTATGTTTATGGTGTATTGTTATATAACCAGCATACAAATACATATATTTCTGTTTAGTGGAGTAAGTAAATGTAGTAATAGAATAGAGTCATAGCTAGCGTATAGATGGCGCTGCCGCTTTTTTATATTCATTTCATCGAAAAATGTTTTACTTACAATTGTATGGACGATCGTAAATCAAAATTAAATTCGACGTATAAACAGACAACGAGGGACAGTGGAGGGTCGTGGGCGTTCATGATGCGGCATTCTTATGCTAATCCGAGCGAACCACATTCGAACGGGGTGGGCCAAATTGTTATTTATATTGTCACCTCGCGCTTTTTTGTTCGAACCTACCAAAACTCCCGTCCTAAATTACTGGCTGACTTCATTGCTCGTCCGAGATATCGTAGTGATATATTGAGGCCAGCGTTTTAAATATCATATGAAATTGAAAACTACATGAAGCATTAATTTAAACTTTGAATTGACGTATTATGAAAATATAAATCATGAAGATAAAAGCTCCGTTTTCTTTATTCTTGCAGTATATTATATTTCGATTGCAGTTCAAATCGAAAATAATCTGGAATATCTTTCTCAGAGAGTTCAAAAATCAATATTCCTCTTTTCTTAAAGTATGTTGCCATACTTGAACTTCATTTAAGATATTCTTTATGGAATATTTTTTCCGGTTTGATGCCTCATTTCTCACCAATCTTCAAGTATGTCATCACTTCTGGTGGCCGGATGTCTAGCAGATGAAAGGAAGTTATTCTGGGATTAAAAACTCTGAATAGACTGTCTCCACTGAATGGTCTAAATCACCTTCATTCATAACACAAAAGCGAAATATTTTAATCTCTTTTTTCTATACATTATACTTAAAATGCGATATCTTTCTGTTTATCTAATGTCAGATTTCGCTCATCATTGAATACGAGTCACCTAGTCGGTCTAATTTATATTATAATAATTGGTCTAATTTTTATGTATGATTCCTTTTGTAATGGTTTATAGCTTTTATTTAGGTTGGGGTCAAATTAAATGTCAAAATTGATATTAAAGTAGCGAATTGGCTTTAGAAAATACTATTATTTTTTATTCGGATAGGTTTTTTCTCGTTTAATCTAATAAATAATAGTCTGAACTTCTGATACTCTGAACGTCCAGTGATCATTTCATATAATTATCTTAAAAGAACATTATACTGTACTTTTTTTCTTTATAAAACCATGCAATAAAAGAAAGCACTGCATCGCTGGCAAAATTCATAATCTAAATATTGTTTTGTATTCGAATATACTAGAGGCATAATAGACCTTTTGGAACCTTTTAAAAACTTGTTACTCCTTTGTTATGAAAATGTTTCCACGTTGGCGAAAAGAAATGATTGATTGATGTTGCAAGGGCGACTGGAACACAAGCTTTTAGGGAAATCGTACTCACTCCCTACGGCAATTTCCTAACAGGAAATTGGTTCACTCCATTATGTTGATTTAACACCAAAATTTATTCAAGATTAATCGTAGCACCATACCTATTAGATTGTTTTACCTAAAATATTAAGCATTTAGATGTTGTAATAAGTATTTTAATTTCCATCTCTTATAAAAGTTTATGCTAGTCCTAGGATGGCAGCAGTTAAGTATTAGGTACCTGTCTTGCGTCACAAAAAACTTTTGTGAGTCGCCGCTGACCCTTAATCAATTTATGAGGCGCTAACTGGAACATGGAAAATGTATTAAAGCTCGCTGTGGGAACGAGCCATACGGCAAACATAGTTCCAAAACACTCATAACATTTATTTTTCAAAACTTTTAACATTTTTTTCACACGATAAAACAAAAGTGTTGTGTGAAAAATGTTTAAAGAAAACTGCGATATCTGGTATTTTGTTAGTTTATAGATACAGCGACTACAACTAAAACAAAAAATTGCTGAAAAATCCTCTACCTACAACAAATCAGAACTTCATGGTGCGTTTCAAATCTACATTGGGAACAAAAACAATTACTTAATAAAACACACCTCAATCAAAATTAATTGCTTTACGCATTAATCTCTTTATCTTCCCTTACCTACAAAACAACGTGTCCGTTCTCCAAGGTAATGGAAGCAATCATTCCAGATAAGATCCCTCTAATGTGAGAAAAGGTAGACGTTCCGTTCGGATCGTTAATTTAATTTGAAATAATAAAAGTTATATCCATCATTTATCACTTTCGACAAATTTATTTTTAAATGCCCACTTTGACGTCCTTCTTATCTGTGACTGGCCAGTGGGGTGGGAGCAAAAAGACAAAAAGGTATGTTATAAATAGGCGTAGGCGTGCCGCTGTCGGCGAGGCGTCAAGCCGTCATTAATCCGAGGTGGCGGAGGCACGACGCGTTGGTCAGCACTGGTATGGCACGGTGCGACGCAACACCAGGAGACTTGCCTCACGGAGACATACTGGTCGATGACTAGGGCTCACAATACTCATACATCATTTGCAAAAACATTTACTTATTTCCTCAGTCGTTAAGTATAAAAGAGAAAAATAAATGAAATTAGATGTGTCAAAAAAAAAAACTTGTGAGTACCTAATTCGTTAGCGGGTCCTGTCACAGGCACATTCCATCGTCGAGTAAGTTTTCGTGTTCGGTCTGACTGTCCGTCCGTAACTCACACGGTATCGGTGCCATCTAAATTGAGATTTTATTGACGATTACTGTTCTAGCGACGATATCGTTGCGATCTTGGCGCCCGGTCGGACCGCGCCGCGTCTGCCGGCCGCCACACTTTGATCCCACCCTCGATGTATGCTTTACGAACCCTTCATTTATAATATGGATATGTATGTGAATTTATAATGTTCTCTTTAAAAATGTACGCAAAAAATCAAAGATGATGGTTACAAGAGGTGATGTCATTGCTCGTTTTGCAGGCATTTTTTGTATATTTTCAGTTATGTACAATGTCCTTCGAAATAAACAGCATCAACAAGAAAATAAACATCCATTCGACACTGGCATTTTTATTATTCGTTCGTAAATAATGACTTACTTACTAAAATGAAAATTCTTACTTGTTCAAACCACGGTGAGCTGACCATTGCGAAAAAATTTTACGACCATTCTTTGACATCGATCGGGACGTTAATTTCTAAGTATATAACCTATTGTTTCGCCTGCGCACAATGAAAGGTATTCTAGTGATCCAGACTCGTCCCATCAATTGGGGTTGTTTTAATATTGCCTATGTAATGAGAATGCTCTTATCCTTTTTATTTTGCTTATTCGATTATGAAAAATAAGTTGTTTAATGTTTAAAAATATCTCTAGAAGTTTTCTGATTTCTGTTTTATCAACATTAAAATTATAAGAGTATCGGTAAAAAGTGTTCCTTCAAAAATGTAACAGATAAAAAATTCCATCCCTCTGAGGGCTAATGTACCCGGGAGGGACAAATGATGATGGCGCACGGAGGTCACCGTGGAGAATCGCCCGTGGGGGTTGATGGATCGTGTAATCGTAACAGTATTTTTTTAAGACCACACCGAAGCAAATTTACAGTAATTTCACGCGCGGCAAGTTCACACGCACCTGTGCCCTTTAGATAGGTTTGTTTACGTAGATAACTTATAAAAGGGATGAATTAAACATCTAATTTTAACGCTTCGAACCGATGAAATAGAAACATTTCAAAATATTTTCAAATCAAAATATTTATTGCCAAGACCCCGATCCTTTGTGATGGCTTACAAATTAATTTAACAATGGCGTCGATGAGGTTACATAATAACACAGGTGATGATATCACAAGTCCATAAATGTATGCTATTTTGAATATATAATATTGTATTAGGCATGTAGTCATAGCCGGAAAACCAAGAACTATATCTTATCGAGTAGGCATATTTAATTTTTAATATTTGTTTATGTGTTTAGATATTTAGAACTCAAATGTTACATGTCATAGGAGGTATTTTAGTTGTAGTATGTTTATTTCGAACGGGCATTAGTCGCTCATTCAGCTTACGACTGAAAATCTATCAATTGGTTCACTTTTGTTGTAGGTACCTAGCATGTTATTTCTTAAATATCGATCACAGTACACAAAAAATAATTTTAGTTCTAACTCCTTACCGTTGAGGAGTACTATGACATCCATCATCAGCTCAGCATCATGAAATGATGATTTTCAGACGCCAACACCTGACTTATTAAGAAAAAAGCTCAAACGCGCTATTTGTCCTACAATATTTGAGGGTATCCCTCGATTTCCCTAGGATTCGCTCATCAGATCCTGACTTGGTGACAATGGGACCAACTTGGGAGCATACTCTTTCAAACAGAAAAGATTTTTTTTAAATCGGTCCATAATTGACGGAATGATAGCGTAACAAACATACAAAAAAAAAGACATACAGTGGAATTGAGAACCTCCTCCTTTTTTGAAGTCGGTTAAAAATATGTTGCAATGCTGAGCGTAGGAGCTCTCAGGTTATTAGATATATATATATTAGCAGTTTTCGGCCCCTAATGCTTCAGTGAAAGTCGTATAAAATCGTTTCACTGGTGAGTGGATCTTATTTTTAAGTACTTACATACCTATAAGTTTTTCAGAATACAAACGTTTCCAATAAATATTCTTTCCCTATATTTTCCGTTTTTTCACACTCCTGTATTTCAGAGAACAAAGGATCCTTGACACATGGACGGATAACAAAGTGATTACCGTTTTTCGTTATGAGGAAGATAGGTACTGAGCCGTAAAAAAATATTTGTTTTCAGAGATACCTTCCCCGGACAATCCCCCAGGTGTTTTCAGGGTACGTTACTAAGAGGTTAAACATAGCTGTAATATCCACGTATTTTGTTCAAGCATGATAATATATATACTTCGCAAAAATTGAAACACAACGGTAGAGTTAACTTATTCTGTATTCATTTTCCTTTTTCTATATCCAAAACTATTTTTGTAACGATCATATTTTCATATTGCTATTCAAGTTTCGCCTCATTTTTACTCTCACCCTAATCTGATTTATCTTCGACGATTATCTTCTATTGTGTTCGTAGTAACCTATACGAAATATGTAATTAAAAAGCGATTCTCCTGCACTTGGTGACCCCGCATGTTTATTGCCCATTTCCATATAGTCCTATCTTGAAAGCTACACAATATCTCTTATCATGATATATGTAGATTGTAGAGCTCTACATTTTCCATTCCAACGGTAAACATTAGAGCCTAGTTAAAACTTTAATCCGTTTATGTCAGACTCAATAAAGAAGTCATTAAAACTCGGATATGCTCATCAGATCGCAAATAGATAAATGTGAGTTGACAATGACATTCACATTTGCGTCGGTGAATGAACTGTTGCGAATATGTGGAGGTGTCGATCGTAAAGATTCCAAAACGGGCCCCCTCATGATGATGGCACGGCCCGGTGACATCAGCACGGTAACAACAAACACTGCTCCAAATAGGAGCCGACCATCCTTACTCGTCCGCGAACAACTGACATTTAAAATAAGAAATTGTAATCGAAAAAGGATAATAAAACAATTCGACAGTTACCCGAGAACAAGGCGCGTTGTCCATGGAATGCCGCTCTCTATATTTAGCGAGCTCGTTTGCGTTGTGTCGAAATGAATAATATTATATGAGAGAACAGAAGTTGAGCGGCGCGTATAAATTAGCAGATAATCGACCGACATCACCTGTCGATGCCCACGCGCACGCGACTCCGCCGAGGAGACGCGCGCGCCGATACTTGATTTACTGCGCTATCTCCGCTATGATACCACGCCACGTGTCTACTATCTAACATCCACGCTCCACTAAATAAACTTCCTGATTATCTGCGTAACGAAGTTTTCAAGGACCGCTCGTTTAGGTGCCACTTTCTAATCAGTATTTACAAACCTGTATCCTGTACGTTGTCGGCGCTGCAGGCGCACACAATGTTGCCCATGAAATTGTTCACGCGCCCGATGAAGAGATAAGACGAGGGCGATGCCAGACGCCTCCCGGACTAAATATTTACAGTGCGACTGTGAGGAAACATAAATACTGGCCGTCCGACGGAATATGTTAGTGCTGTTAATTGGATTCGTCATGTGGCCCAGGGTGATTGTTCGCGGTCAGCCGCCGATCACTGTCGCCGTGGACAATCACGATCAGCATGTGTTGTTCGCGACATGAACTCTAAACAAACCAAAATAAATAAGAGTAAATAATGGGTTTTAAAGTATATACAAAAACACGTATACGAAAAAGAAGATAATGAAAATAGTTTATACTAAAAAAGGAAATCGGAAAGTACAGTATCAATACATTCATTACATAGAAACGCCATGCATTTACTTAGCAGTGGGAACGCATATCAGCGCGAATTAACATTCAAAGCTATGCACATAGAAATATAGGGTAAACGCCCCTAATGCTGGCATTACCGTGTGCTTGACGTCCAGATAATAACATACGAGGCGGCTTTAGTGCTAATTAAACTGCCGTTCTCAGGGAGCTGCGATTAAAAGGAGCAGCGGAATCGAACCTCGACCTGCAAGAAATATCCGAAGAGATGTTGTTTACTGCATTACAGAATAATGAGCAATGTAAAGGTAGAAGAGTACCTAGTTATTTGTTACGCTTGTTTGGAAACATTTCCTAGTAGAGTTACTTGCCACGGTGTATCCTTAGTTTATATTATACCAATAATACAATGACGCAACTCGTTATGTATGTACACTATATTGAAAACTATAAATCCGCGATGTCGAAACGTATGTAAACTGCAAACTATTTTCACATCCAAATTAATTCTGACTTTATTAAATACAAACGTGGCAATTTATTTTATAATTTATCAAAGTTTCAGATTATTGTTTTGAAATATATGTATTTAAATGGTGTAATTTCACGGTGGGTGAGCAAGTGCAATTAGTCACTGCGACGACGTGAGAGTAGAAAGAGCTGATAAGCATCACATGAGCCAAGAGCCACCACTCCGTCACACCTCTTGCTTCTGCCTCAGTTCTCACGAGATTTTTTAAGTCGGATTAACAGCAAAACTGAATTAAATATATTTTCTTATCGTACGCCCAGTTCACATAGTAAAAAATATCGTACCTACTTTGCCGTTAATAGATTGTATATCGCTAACTAACGCTACATAAATGTTTTTAATAAGTTTAATTAACTAAATGAAATAACTCCAGACGTGCGAACCGTGACTTCGTGTACAAACGTGCTTCAAAAATCGTGAACGTAACAATAAAAATAACTAAACAATTGGAAAATGTTTTTTTTATGTCAAGAAAAATCTTTTCGCGCGATACCCGGGTTTTACTTGAAATGAAAATCATCAAATTAACTAGGTACTAATGATACTGTGTTTATTGTATAAATAGGTGAAGTGAACAGTCACAAAAGCTCGCAGTAGTGCGACGTGCGTGTTTGACTAGTACATTAGCAGCGCAGCGCGGTCCCCGCCCGCGCGGCTTTCTCACGCCCACAGACCAGACCAACTTGCCTTTCTTCTTTATTGCTCACTATTAGCCTTTGTTCTAAGACTACCATATTGTGGATCTTTTTAATAAAATAACATAATAATTTCCATTTATTTGCTACTTCAACTTTCAAATTACATTACTACGGGTAATGTCTTAATTATTTTTAACAATTAAGCATTTCTCTATTACTGTGTTAAATGTGGCACGTAAAACTCAACCAACAAAAGCGTAATACATGATATAAAATAAAGTTTTATTTCACACCTAAACGGAACTAAGCTGAGTGCGTGCGATCCTCGCCACACAAGTCGTTTCTTTCCTGTTACCGAGAAAATGACAGAAATAAGCCACACGGCGTAGGCGGCGGCAGTACGGACACTATAATCAATTGTTACAGTCCGCTAATGTGCTGTTTACCTTACATCAGCAGCTAAAGGATAGACTTCTTTGTGACACATTTGCAAAAGAAGATAATATATAATGGTATTTTGAAATAGCCGCAAGGTCCGTTGGCACCTTAATCCGTTAATACCTGCAGGATTATGACGATGTTATTTTACTTAAAGGAAGATTTTTGGGACATTTAGGTTTTGTATTCGCATATTTTTGGATAAGAGACTTTGGTTATATTTATTATTGATTTCATGTACCGCGTTAAACTTTACAGTTTTATTTATTGCTATTAGTTAACATAAATTTGATGGGCGCTTCTTAATTGTCTAGGAAATCTATAAAAGGTAACAACATCAATCTCCTACAGACGAAACTTTGATCGGCGACTCTCCGTTACATGTTTTGCAATCCAAGAAGTCAAGTTTTATTTACGTTAATTACACATATATTTGTGGTTGATAACGTGACATCACGTCTCGTCGATGTCTCGTCCACACGTGGGCAGACAATAGGTTATGTTCGCGTGGGCGGGCGCGGCCAAAACGCGATCCTACGCGGTCACGCCACGCGTCGCCGCCCTGACCCCGTCGCGCCGAGCTATTAAACTTTAGGTACTTCATATTTTTATTGATTAATTAGCATCAGATATGGCAATGAGCAATTAAGATGAGAAAAATACATTGTTTGGTACGTTTACCCGTTTTGAAACGTAAGCGATTAGATATTTAAACTTTTGACAGATTAATCACAAAGTGGGCAGGTACACAAAGAAGAAAAGCTAAATTTTTTTACAAATAATATATATGAGCTAATGACGTGCAACTGTTGGTCATGGGCCCTGATGGTAATGTTTTCTCACCCTGACACACTGAGCAGTTTGGCGAGACCTAATTTAGATAGAGCTCACAAGAAAATTAATATGTCAAATATTTTACTGGAACATAATTTTCCAATAACATAACATATTGAAGCAGCAATTCCGAATGTGTCATGTTATTATCAATTCACAGTGTGGTATGCGCACACGCAGTGTAAGCGGTGGCCGCCCCCCGGGGCCGCGGGGCTTTGTCGGCGCCCCCCGTTGCTCTACTCTCCCACTTACTTGAAAAATTACACCAAACATCCTTACAAACAACACGATTTCATATCATACACCATCCACATAAAATACACAATTCTTTCCAGTTACTTATGATTGTTTCGAATTAGACAACCTTAATGTGGTTGTTTTGTCACATACACCAACGGTAACACAATATTTCACGAACGATTCACAATTTTCATAGCATTTTTGTCTTTATTCTGTTTGTAATACTGATTATAATGGCCCAGTGGAGTGTAACATCAGGAATACATTTGGCAGGTTGTACGCGGCTCGGCAAAGTGGTACATCTTAATAAAATCTGGTCGAACGTCCTGGTATCCTCGGTGGCCCATACATGATATATCATAATGGACATAGGTAAATATAGGACTACCACTCGTTATAGCCACTCATTTATTGATGTTTCTCTTTTTTTTATTTATGTCTTTATTTATACCATCGGATTATTAATCACAGTCGTTTATTGTTAGATCAATTTATACAAGTATTTTAATTAAGTCAGTAGTACCTTTTACCTTGTAAGTTTGGAATTTTATGCGGAAATATACAAGGACATCCTGGACAGGATATACAATTAAAGTTTGTATTTTCTTACCTATGATGCGGCCCTAAATGAGTTCACGAAACTTACTCAGCTTCTTGGGAAAAATGTCTATAGCTTCGACGCCTTACAAAATCGTGTATCAAGCTAATCGGTGTGTCGACACAATTTCGATGAAGTCGTCAACGTTACGAAATCGATTCGTCACCGGTCAACCGATGTGATCTACCGTCGTGACGGCAGGTGCCCGATACAACGATGTAACGCTTCGGATCGGTAGCGATCAACAATTCTATCGATTATTTACAAATAATCCGATACCGAGATATCAAACGCTATCCGTAGTTCGATCACGTCTTTTGACAAAAAAAAACTATTGTAAAAGTCGTGCGGAAAGGTGTGATCGATTACGTTTATACATAACGCAATACCGGTGTCAACTCTAATTTTTCCTATAAGGAAATAGATTTTAATATTCCCAGTACAGCACGGAGATCTAAAGAAGTTAAACAACGAATTCATGGTGCATTAGCATGCAATGCAAAAGCTCTTGCGATGCTGATAAATCACAAAATCAGAGGCAGGTAGCACCTTTAGGGAGGTGACACAACTCCGAGAGGGTAATCGATATATTATTAGACTTATTAAATCCGTCAGTTACTAATATGACTGTTTATTAATCAGGTACGTTTTTTAGTTATAGACAAACAATTAAGGGAGAAAGGCAAACAATTATTAAAATATAAGGCGCAGTTTTTTCTACCTTATAATTTGTTTTATAAAAATAAGTCTTAGAAAACATCCCAAAGTGAGGGTGGATCTAAAAGCTGTTCCAGTTCAGCATATTATAGCAAAAATATATCGATAAACTGTTGTCCCGCCACCTCTGCTAAGCTCCATTTATAATTTATAATAAGTTAATTTTTGACAAGGCCCGTAAACCGATTATTACTAACAAGGTGGTCCACGCCGACGTTGCGTCTCTTTCTTTCTCACGTTTCGTATAAATTGTCTCCTTTTGTAAAACGTGATGATGCACAGTAAACACACAGCAAGATCTCAGAGATTGCCACCTTCCACCCATTTCTATAATAAAGGTGTCTTTGAGCCCTCACATTTTATTTATTATTCTTTACGTTTTTGATCCGCCGCGTTTTAACAATGTTTTGTACAAAACAATTGTATTTCTGTAGAATGGTTTTATATGAGGGAATGTTGACAATGTCAAACATGTTTACGGTCATTTTGGCATAATTTATGACTGCTGCTTCAAACGTATAAATTCTAGATATTTTCAACTTTGGTTCAAACGCGAAGTTGCTGTACCTATAAAGGTGGTTAAGGTTTTTATTAGGCCTACTAAAATAAACCGCCATGACATCTGTTTTTTTAATGTCACTGTTCGTTTATCTTTTTGTAACCCTGGTAAATTTGTTTGATTACACTCCCCTGACCGTTTTCCCTTTTTAGAATAAATAAGTATATTTCACTTATACTAAGATTTCATATTAAGTGCAGTATGATGCGTTGCGTTGATTGCCATTTAAATATTGAGCGGAGTATCACCGGTGCTATTCCTGTCTTGTCCCGGGATAGCGGTTCTCGGAATGCAGCGGAAGTCCCGAGCGGATCCCGCGAGCCGCCTCCTTATTAATGGCCTGTTTAGACGAGCTCCTTTGTTACTCGCTCACGTCCTGCCACTTCAATACACTACGTACTAATGGTTACACTAAAACATGTACAGCATCACATACCGATTTTGTTTTGTCCTACACACTAACGTTTCTTGTTTCAAAGGAAAGCTACGACGTCCAATGTAACAATCTCGTCGTTTAGAACAATAGATCGAAGGTTCGCTTTGGCATATTTGTTTTCAGTTTCGACTAGTTTAAATTGACGTATCCTGTTGTCAGATTTCCTGGCGTTAATCCTGTTAATCGGGTGTTTAAATTAGTTACGAGCGGTTTGCCTCGTTCTTTGATGTTTAATAGGGATATTTTTAAGACAGTGCAGTATCAGAGCTTAGTTGTGTTTAATTTATAGAAAAGTGAGGGATAGCGGGTGTGTTCTAAAAAATAATTGTAGCGTGAATCATTGCGTGCCACAAGACGTGAGTCAAATCAGCGTCAAATCCGGTGACATTCGCAAGGTCGTGCTATTGCCCCGCGCACCCAGTCGCACAACCTACATCCTGTCTCGTATCATTAGTAAACACATCTATTAGTTCTCCATAACTTTGTGCAGTATCTATACTATACCTATAATAGCTTTTTGGTAACTTAAGAAAAAACTTGAAAAAGCTAAAGTTCCTATTAGGATCCAGCCATATTTTCACATAATGAGGCTCTTATGTTTTTAAATGAATATTTTTCTTTTAAAACTAAATTACACTAGAACTATCAAGAAATCCTTAGTATGTTTTGCAATTAACATTAAATTTTATACGATATCATTCGAAGCGTTAAGCCAAAATAGGTGTAAGTTGTACAATACGCGGCGCCCGCGCAGCTCCGTTGTGGTCGCCGGCGCCGGCAATCACAGACGCGATCAATGACTGCCCATTCACGTCAGCCCACGTGCTTCTATCTTGGGGGCCAGTTAAATAGCTGAATCAATTATCAATAATAACATTTTTTAGAGACAATTACAATGCAGTCGTAAACTGGGCTCTACTTACTTTCTAGTCGCTGCGATCAGTATTCAATCAATGCTGACTGTATCTTCTGGTAGAATTTTGTTTTAGTCATTAGATTATTTGCTAGATGCTCTTTGGCTTTGTCTAATTTTCTTCTTCTAGTAGGTGTCTTTGCAAGTGATGATTAGCATGTTATTACATGATGTGGCTGGGCTAATGAATCGACATGTAAGCTGTAAAAGTTATTACTACAGATGTTCAGAAGTTAAACTCTACTGTAACAATGATTGGTAGGTCCATATCAAGTTAAATTTTTCAAAATATTGATTCCATATTGTGTTTAATGTTACTGTTCAATTTATGTACCGCATAAGGAAGTAAACTAGTTTCCTCACGATATTTAAACAACGTGGTTCTGGAACAAATAAAACAAATAATAATTTTCGTTTATTTTCGATGCGTCGTCGCTTACCGCAACGGCCTAGAGTAGATGATTGCTCAATTACCAGGACCTCCTTAGTCGAAACACTAACAGCAATCTCGAATTGACTACACTTTCGACTTTACGACATTAAAAATAAACGCTTTTTTGTTTCGCTCCATTAGTAATCTCGGTCGGCTTTACACAAAAGGTGGCTTGGAGTCCGCGCCTTGTCATTAGAGCACAATCAAACATTATGTTTAGGAATCGCCGACAGCTTAACCTGAGTTTTTCATCCATTTCATAATTTGTTATTTGGGATTATAGGGAGCGTGCCGCAAGAGACAAAGTAAACATTACCACCGTTACGTCGGTCGTGTCGGCGAGCGCTGAGCGAAGCGGAGCGGCCTATCAACAAACAATGTGGAGTGATAATTGAACGTCATCAACGTTTTTGTGATTTATATTATGCGGTAGGTGGTGCATAATGTGAATATGATTTAGTGCTACGAGGACGTGCCCCGATGTCATCTGTATGCAATGTTTGGAGGTTGACAGCGGAAGAGACCAGTACAGAAATCTTTAGCGATTGGGCCACCATCAATTAAATGCCCGAAACCAACAATTATAAACAAAATCTCACACTTAACTATAATGACATAATCAAAAGTAATTAAGATTTAATCCATGTTAATAGACACAATAATTTGTGCAATTTACATTATTCTAGTTTCATTCACACTGTAACAATAGTTAGGTATATTAGGATGGTTATTTAGTTTACAGTTAATCTCACTGGGGTTACTGACTCTGCATCGAGAGTATTATTGTGATTGTTTTAATTTGAAAATGTTGTCAGGTTTGTGGGATCCGTCCAATTTTTAATATAGGATATAGATATTATGACGTCCAATTGTTACAGTTTTATAAAATGAAGTAATTATTCGGGTAAATAGGTGGAGTCCTCTTTCTATGTGGATTATTGTGGGTTTAGAGACGTGAAAAATTGACCCCGTCCTGGTCCGCTTATTGGTATGCAGAAAAATTTAAGTCTACAATCAAAATACTACATGTCATTGACGTCACGCTTGATCAGCAATGGCCTCAGATATAAATAATTGCGCATTAACCACATTAGTAACACTACTAACACTAACAGCGGGATCTGCATAACGATTGCGTAGCATGCGTGTTTCAGTGGTGTACGGTTTTACGGTAGAATACGGTAAATGTTAATGGGTCTTATTAGTTCCGCCACATGCCGCGCGGGCGCTCGACTTCCACGCAACAGTCATGCTTGGTGACACCCAACCACATCGGTTTGTTTTCATTTTTTTAATCTTGTTAAATTTGCACTAGGTATACTCGTTTTCATAAGCGGAACTGTGAAATTGACGTTGATTTTACGGAAGTCAATTTAGTTTGATTATATTTGGATCTTTGGTTTACCTTCTTCGTCATTATTACATCTTTTCATATTGTATCTTAAAGTAAAGCGGAAATGAAGTTCATACAAACACGAAAATAATGCAGGTTATCATAGATTCTCCTTAACAGGAGATTAAATAAAATTCGACATAGGTGAAATCGCGGTAATAATTCGTAATTATAAACGAAACACAATTTACGTTAAAGTAATCCCATTGTTAAAAATCTTTTACGGTCAAGTAAATTTCATGCAGCTAACCCTTTCGAATCGTTACCAATGGATCACAAAAATGCATGATTACACAATTATATTCATTGCCATTCTTAAATGGCAACATCGCTATAGTTACCAAGTGATGTGTTGAATATGAAAGGATTTAAGGAACAGAAAATGCAGCAATACAATACGATATTGGATTGAAGAATACACCCAAAAACACTTAGTATTTTATGAAGTTAGTATTATTATCTTTTATGATTCAAGATCGTTGCAATAAAAAGTTCTTTGCGCTTTTACACAAACTGCAAACAGCGTAAATAATGACATCGACATCATGTAAAGTGGAGCTCGTTGTGTGTAACCCAATTGGTGGAATGACGCAGCTGATGCGTTCTGACAGTTATTACTTCCCAAATTGCGAATTTGTAAATATTAGTAAATCACAAGAATAGCGAAACACAAAGACAGACCCGGATCTAGGCCCTCTTACCTGCGGCTTCCGAAATCCGCGAACAAAAAACACAAAATTGATTCAGTGGGACTGCACAAAAAGCTTTACATTGTGTCCCCTGTATTTAGCGATGCCGATCCGACTCGACAAATAAGGTTATATCGTTTGGAAAAAATATGGATTATTGGTTTGAGAACGCCCTATTGCTTCCTTGTTGGACGGTAAGACAGTATTTGTATAGGTTCACGAACAATGCAAGAACTGGATCAATACGGTGGATGCTTTTTAATTGACTATCGACCTGATTATCCGCGTTCTTGGAATATGGGTCAGTGTTAGACGGCATCTAGTAAGAAGTCGGGAATTGGAGACAGGATGCAGGTAATGAGAGTTGGCAATACCCACAGAGCTCACAATTGAGATGACGAATCCTACGCACTTACACGTCTTGGTATGATATCACAAAGCATTATGTAACAAATGAAATACGTTCTTCCTCCTAATGTTTATTGCCTGGTATTTATTGTATTCTATTCGCGACTTGCTCTATATGGTTCTTAACAATAAAATTATGAGGATTTTTTGTTTGACGAAGCGACTTCCATCTACCATTATAGGAGAATGAAGGTTTAAGGAACATCATCATAATCATCAGCCAGAAGACGTCCACTGCTGAACGAAGGCCTCCCTTAAGAGGGGGTTTGCCATAATCTCCACGCTTGGCAGGCGGCTTGGAGATCGCAGTGGCTCACCGATTAGTGAGAGGACGCTGCTGCCCGTCCTCCGGTGTCTGGCCGCAGTTTTAAGACGTACCCGGGTCTTCTTAAGGAACATAGTCATTGCTTATTCCGAGCAGATAATTTGTGATCTCTTTATAACCCATTATGCATAGAAGGCTCACTGCTTTTATCGTTTTCACAAAAATACAATGTAGTATATACCAGTATATACACATGCTGTAATAATACAAACATGAACGCTGCTTAGTCCAAACTCTATAATTAACACTACAAATTGTAAGGAATGTTATCTACATCCAGCTAAATAAGTGAAACTAGCAGCTTCGTGAGTATACAGGAAGCGAATCATGATGCTCATCAATGTTAATACTTGCACAGTTAAGACAAAAAGAAACCGTCGGAGCAGCGGCGCGTGCGCGTGCGACAATGAGGAAATGCTTTGGATGTCCCGGCTGACGACATGCGGTACAGAGCGAAACTTGCATGTATGTATGTGCCTTTGGAAGAAGAATAACGGTCACGCACAGTTTGAGAAAGAAATGCTTTTGTTCTTATTATCAATTGTTGATTTGAGAACAGTTTCAAGGAAGTGTTTTAGATGATAATATAATGTAAATATAATCTAAATGCAAAACAATTAAATGCAATCAAAAACAAGAACCCGAGACTGTAGTAAATATACCTTAATTTAGATTCCAATTTTACCGAAGAGCAAACACAATAGTTGGAAATACTGCGTCCTAATTGCATTTTGAGTGTTTCCTGGAATGCGAAATTTATTTAGAAGCTGGGGTTAAAGCGGTGGAAAAACAAACAAGGTCCTTTAAGGTACATTAAAAAGCTAATAATTTTAGTGATAGGTAGTTTTATACAAAATGTAAGTGACGGTGTTAGAGTAATTAAGCAGGGACAGTATAATCAAGTACTGGGGTTTTAAGTGACACTGGCAGACTTAGCTACGTAACTGTGCTAAGAATAATAACCTTTCCCTTTTACAGACAGTATTTAGCTTCTACAGAAGACTAAAACAGTTTGCAGTTGTTCCCGCTTTATTTAGTTACTTTATGTATGTTCAAATAAACTGTTCTGAATTTGGATGAGACGGGAATTTAAACATTCAATCTTACAGCCTGTAGCAGAGTTAAGCTAGAATTTAAACAACTAGGCAAATGTTGTGTAGGTATGTTATATTACAGGTACAATTGATAAAAATATTACGATACGTAAAAATGTATCGATCGAATATAATGTTTCAAAATTAGTAATCACTAATTTGGCAAAAGCTTTTTTCTCAGGTGCGAAATCGATATCTTGCAAGATGCGACCCCCAGCTATCGAATTATATCGAGTAATTGTGGTCGTTATGTCGGCAGGCGTCGCGTCGGCGCCACAAAACATTCACATTATAAAACATAGACCTGTCAATATTATTTACGAACTTTTATGACCATTCGATTTTGTATGAGACCATTAATGTTAGATCGTTCTTCGTATGTCTTTATTATTGCCCGTCCTTGATAGTTGACGTCATTGAGAAAGTGAATACGTTATGGAGAATTGTGTTGTTACTATGAAGTATACCGTGAAGTAATTAAGAACCGCTTGTGTATTTAATATTTTAAAATACTAAGAATTTCTCTGACGACAGTTTATGCCAATGTCACAACTTCAGTAGGTATGCACTGGTACGCGCAAAAAACCCAATTTAAAAAGTGTGTCCGCTCCAGGGCTTTATAGATACACGTGTGGCAATTGAAAAAAGGAAACTACATTAACATTTGACCTTCTACCTCATCGGTGGCATTATTGAAATCAGCCGAGATCGGGCGCCGGTGTGTTTATTGGATAATGAGGCAATCCCGCTGCGTCCCGCCTCCATCAATTGAATGATTGCCGCAGTAGTCATAGCTACGTCGTACGACACACGCTCCGTCGTGCCGCCTTTTAGACGTACTATGAGAACTCTATTCACATGGGGAAAACATGTCACCAACTGTTTACGATGGACGACAAATAGGATAATTTGACTTTGAAACCTATTCGATGTTGTAAGTTTTTTATTATTTCTTTCTAAAACATTTTTTATAATTTCCTTCATTTTATAGACAAAATTACAAAATTCAAGAACTTCTAATCCAGCGTCCTCTCAATATTCATAAATTTGTGTAGAGCGTTGAAGTATGCTGTATTCTACTATTCATAAACAAACGTTGCCGTCATCAAGATTATGAGCGTAGCCGTGCGACTACGAGCAGCTACGCGCGTAACTCTGTAGCAGTGTCTGGAAAGCTACGCACGTAGACGCATATAAACTCACGTCATTGCAAGATAATAAATATTGTCTAATTTAATTTTCGCATTTCCGAACATATTTTTTGCCATCTTTGTTCAATGTGATAGTCATTCGAGTTTGGTGTTTAGTACCCTTGGTACACTTTTGACTTTAGGTACAGTAAGAAATTCAGTAATCAATCACTGATATAACTGGGCAATCACAGTCTACGTATATAAATCCGCAATAGGTAAACATTCATTAGAAAATATATGCTTTCTTCATCACGTAAATAAATTCTTTGAACATCATCATTCTGGTCAATGTCTTTCAAGAATTTTAGAGCTCCATGTAATTATATCAATTAACATACCTACTTATCTAGAGTATTTATTGGCGAACAGTTAACTGAGATAGTTAGGGATAATTAGGGAAAACCTAGTAAATCCGCCGTTCAGCAAAAAACGAATACAATTTGCTCGGTCATACCGCAAATTCAGTCAGTAACCGTAAAACAACAAACTGACGCTTTTCCCATCAAATTACGTCGGTAACGAAGTCGGGAGCGATTTTCCGCATTTTTAAACAAGCACAGTGATTTTCAGACTCGGCCACGGTGTCTGGGCCCACCTGAACTAGCCCAATTAGCTCGGAGCGCTTAATTAATGGATTAGTGAGCGCGGATTAGTAGCCGCGCGCTCGTTACTGCTGAGAATCACTGCGGGTGTCGCCATTATGTAGAAATGTACTGAGAACTCTAAAGTTGATTGCACCGGAATGATACGAAGGAACTATACCTTACCAATTTGCTGTCTTAATTATAGTAGACATACATTACAATAATGCCTTTCCTATAGTTGATTTTTTAGTAGAGATGGCAATTAAGATATTTGGAAACTACTATTAGTTCAAATTACTAGCCCTTTTACAAAAATAAATCTAATCTGTGACTTTAAATCAAACGAAATTTCATGTATTTCAATTATAACAATTATAAACATTTATAGATATTTAAAGACTAGATGCTATTTCCCGTTATGAGCTATATATAATCTTCTACTTCAGCAGATAGCAATCACATCAACAGCTCTGGTATGCAGGTTAATTCTTCTGTCCGATGTTTTGTTTACCCCGTTGACTGGGTAATTCCGAACCGACACAACTGTAACGGACTGCACAGTTGATCGATCTGAACTAGATCGGCGGCACCTATGGCCGATCGTGCGTAACTAACAATAAGGCCAAATGCAATCAAACATTCATATTATTTTAGAATGATCTGTAAATATATAATGAATATAAGATGGTATATAAAAATATGGCGATTTAGCCGTTTGTTGCTCGCCAACAAGCAAGTATCCACCCAAATTGCTACAGAGTACTAAAGTACGGAGTATTTGTCATTAAATCTAGTTTTACTTCCTGAATTAAACTAGGCAAATGAATTGACTGACTGAAGACATACTTAACTATCGCGGCAAGGAATATAATACTCCCAAAACTTTAATAAAGATCAGCTATCATCTCAAAGGTTACGTCAGATCCCATAGAGATCAAACACGAAACACAAAATATTGACCAACCCCGGCTCATGGCTCTCGAACTTTTCCCATAAACTTTAAAAAGTCGTCGACACGTCGCTTTGCCCGTATTTGTTGGGAGCGGCAAACTGCCAGCGCAAACAACTAGTGGTCAAATCCCTTAAGTAGGCAGCGGGTCAATATTTTTGTTAATAATTTAGTGTGCGTTGATTCCCACGGGCCGTGGAAACGTAAGAGAAGGCTCGCTTACAGATCACACCCTCTCGTAACTAGGATCAATGTTTGAACAGTGAACAGAACAGAACCTTTACGACATCATCTACTCAATTTCATTGGATTTACATCTAAAGAATCAAGCACTTCGTATCATTTTTCCGTAGCTCATTCGATATTAATTATATAAACCGTGTAATACTTAACATAACTTCATAAGAATAGGTACGTAAGTATCGTAAATCAATTTAATAAAGCAATTTCAATTTCAAAAATCATGATGAATTATAACTGGAGAAGACTGTCTGTATTTCTTTTTATCCCATCAGAGTATTCATTAAATGGAAGCAAGAAGTTGGTCAATGAGCAAATTAACAATACGCGGCTCAAACAAAAGATAATTAAGACGTGATGCAATAAAAGCGTTTGCTAATGTGACGGGAACAAAGGAGAGCCGAAAAACTGCAATCCGATAAGCAACGACGTTCAACTTTCATAGAAACACAAAGATATATAAAGTGACTATTGGTTAGGCACGCTTTGCAAATACTTATAATGTTATTCGTATGTACATTGTGTTCATATTCCCTCATACTCTTGAAGGTTTGTTAGGTGTATTAGTTGGATGATTAGGTTTTCCCAGGGCTTAGTCACTCCAAATTTACTCGTAGGTACTTGATTCACCGAAGCCCAAAATGATGGATGTTGATGCCACTTTTTTATAAAATTGTAGCTCATTAGCAATTGTTAGTGTGACTCAATTTTTATTGTTTGCGGCTAGGTAGATTCAAATAGAAAAAATATTGTTGATGGGATCAGTCATCCAGACATTTATTCAAATAAAAATTGCGTATATTATGAATTTCTTCATTACCTTGATTTTTTGTAATAGAGAATTGTGCGCCAAGTTACGTTATTTAACATTTTAAAAGGTAAAGGTTAATCAAATTTGGCATAAAAGATTAAAATTTATCAATTTACAATGGTAGAGCCTATATTTCGTTAAAAACCTTCGAGTTCTCAAGCTTAGTTCGGTTAATGAAAGGGAAAAATAGTTCAACAGAAATGGGAGGTCGGTGTGAAGTAGCGAGGCGCCGAGCACGTGGTGCAAATTGCAAATACCACACTCTCTATAGCTTTCCGACTAACTAGTGTCAGTTTTCCCACACTATGTTATGTAATGAGCATACCTTAGCCCATTACATCATTTTATTTTATAATCAAACCATGACTAACTGCTGAATTATTCTGTTCCCCACGCGTTACTGTAATCCAACAACTTGTTAGATTTTGCCGTCAAAGCAACTTTTAATGGAATAAGTAACTAGATCAAAACAAACCAACTTGCATAAATGCATATTTTATCGGGTTATAAATATCGTAATAAAGATGCCGTTTGAAAATATGAGGATAACTTATAATTCATGAATACGGCTTTTATCGAGATCAACTAATTTAGCGATTACAGGAACCAAGAATAATAAAAAGTCAGAACTGATGCATGAAGAAAATTATGAATGTAAATTAATATAGACACATCATTAATCGTATTATGAATGTGTCTTAAATTCCGTATGTCGGCCCGTGTCATTGAGATCATCCGCAATATTATTCGCAACATAGAAAACATTTTATGTCCCACATTATGATAGAGAGAATGCTGAAAAGTTTGTGAGTATTGGCAACAAAACATATTTTGCTCCTAACTTTGACCAATATGAATCGCATCCATTACTAAATCTAGAACTGACTGATATTAATTAGTCACCTCTTCTAAAACAATTTTTCCGTGACACATATCAGGCAACTATCTCAAAAAATCGTTTAGAGGGATGAACACCAGTGTCCACCTGAGATTGTGGCATTATGCAAGAGAGTTTGTTGAAGCGAATGTATAGAGATAGTGAACAGAATGCATTTAGGTTTACATGGAATGGAACTGAAAAGACCTTGTGTTCTGCCCACGTTATGCATTGCAACTCTACGGACTGTTGAGACTTCCGAAAGTAAATTCTGACTTAAACTGAAATACACGTATTAAAAATATACCTACTAACATTAGTGTATTCCATACAGAATCTAGTTGATTGCATGTTATACATTGCGTGTCGAAATTGCTAAATAAATAATAGGGAATCGTGTTAAATGCACCGTTGAACGTTGATGTAACAATTTGAAGCACAAATTGATGCAAGGCTACTATTGTTTGAACAGAGATGAAGTGCGAAATGTGGAGCACTAATATGAGAACAGTAAACATCTGGAGGCTGTTCACAAGCTGCTCGTATTGAAAAAATAATTACCACTTAGTGGACGGAGAGTTTTTTTTTTAGTTCTTTTAGTTATTTCTAATACTACAGCCCATAGCTCATACTTGAGTCAATATTCACAAATTGCTAATCGCGTCCTTTGTATGCAATTTTTGGCTAGACTAGAATCTTATTGTTGGAGTTTCTTTACAGAGCCTTAAAATTGATCCTAAAATACTGAAAACAACTACTTTATTTACATAGGCTAACCAAGACTCATCTTGACTGATCACATAATTTGACAAAAGACCGTTATTGGGATCGATAACTCCTTGAGTGGAAGGCTAGCACCGATACAGATGGGAGGCTAATTTGCACAGCTTATTCAAAGTTTATTTAGTAATGATAAAATAACAGCAGGTTTATTTTTAGGAAATATAAATTAAACACAGATTTTCTATAAACCTATACTATGACGAGACTATTTTATGATCATAATTATGTTGCCCAATGTTGTAACAATGCGATTTGAGTCTAATGATTTCCGTATATTACATGTATTATGTACACAAGGTTGACATTACGGATGCACTCTCAAAGCGTTGAACGGTCGCGCGAGTCTTGACAAAGGGCGCGACGCACCAAAACAATAACAATGTCGACAGCGGCGCGTGCACAGCGTGCGCAAGTGTAACAAATTGTTTTACACTACCGATAACAACACACAGATATATGTCGATACGGACATTTTTTATAACCACGCCTGTTTTCCAGAGTGGTTGAACTTTAACCGCGTAGGCCGACTATGGGCCGCGCGGATGAATTCACACTCTTACAGATTATTGGCTTTTTACCGTATACAAAAATTAGAAGCCGTACGTCCTACTGATAAATTTGATAGAAAAAAAACTTTTCACCACCTTAAAAATTTACCCAGGTTTCGGCACGCGCTACATCCGATAACCGCACTTGCGATCACTAGACCACCGAGGTGATGATGACGATGAAAAAATAATACAAAACAATGTTAATGCGCGATGAAAGTCTGCGATAAAGACGCCTGCAACAGCGTCGAAATATCAGGAGCTCAATTCATTAATATCATACGGAAAATATACCGTAATATATCTAAAGACGTATGTCGTTTAAAACGGTTCATGTATAAAACAGTTTTCGATGTTATACGTGTGTCATTAAATTGCGCCTAAACTTTAAACAAGCAAGCAAGTAGGTAACTATTTGCATGACCAACTTGTACAAAATGTGATTTCCAAAATTTATGTAAAGCGAAATTCGAAATTTTATAAATTAATCAATTTCCAACATAAAACATATTTTTCTAAGGTTTCATTAATTACTTTATATATACATTCAAAATTAAGACATATTAGGTCATGTAAGATTAATTTCTAATGAACTGGGATTTCCTTAATAATTGTAAGTGACTAAACATTGCGCTACCGTCATTGATCAATTCCGGCACAAAGTCCGATTTTCAAAAGTGAATCACTGTACAGACGGTATGTGGAAACGCGCCCGCATACCGGAAGGCCGAGCGGACATGAATGACGTCGCCGATGCGCCGCGCCGCAGTGTAGGTGTACTGTGCCGCAATGCACCTGTGTCATAGATTAAAATGCAGACATCCAATCATGCTACGTATAGGGACGTTGGTAGATTGTTAAATGCATTTTACGTATATTATATTATATTTATTATAAACGTATTTTCCATCTTTTCAAATCAGATAACCATTACAATAAACAGAACGCTAGGCCATTAAATTAATCCACTGTATAAAGGATTTATTTATCTACACAGTTAAATTATGTTATACACCTAAGGTATATCACTCCAACGACACTCAAATTAAACTCGATTAAGTATTCACGCTAGATAATGACGTTAGAACAATGAATGAATTGACATTTCCGCAATAAATAGACGTGTCTATAAATCTCAAGGTTTGCTCTATGGTATCAATATCATTTAACGAATTGAAAAGGCAACCGGTCGTGGAGTACGTGAGCGGACTACGCGATACGCGGGTAGTGGCAAGCCACAGAATGAATTCATTCATTACTACGCCAGGTACAATGACATCGGTTGATAGAGATTTTTTGCCTTTAGTTTATTAGCGTTGTAATTAATTAGTGTTAGTAATTACGAGCGGGGTAACAAGTGAATAATGTATTGTTATCAACTGGTTCGGTCTAGGTACCTGAATGTAGCAGAGAAACTTTCGTAGGTTTATTAGATTATACAAATGAATTTATTTCATAGATTATATTATTTATCTTCGACTTGAAAAACATTTTCACTGACGTGTATTTTCAGTTCTCATGCTCTCTACCTCTAGCAGTCTCTTTAACAATAATCCTGGTGTTCCTTATTATATGAAAAAATTTCATTTAACTTTTGTTTACATTTCACAAGCTCATATAATAGAACAATGAGCATAGTAAACGAAACGTAACGGGTGTCCTGTGTTTAGTGTTTACAATGGATACAGAACGTGAGAATTTTGTTCTAAACCAACATTATCCCGGACTCTGGTACCCTACGTGCCAGTACAAAGAAGGCACACGACAGACGAAATTTTACATTTTATTGAGTAGGCGGCCTAACACAAAAGGTGTCATAAACAATGAATATCTATTGGCCGGTGTACGACATTAAGCCGTAGAACTTACATAAAGTCACGTAATTATTTTTGGGTGAAATAAAGCAATTGTTGTTTTTGGTGGAACCCGTGGGAAAGGCTTTTTTGAGCTTAACGTCCTTGCGATACTTCCTGTTTTGACAAAGAATAAAAACACCTTATTTCAAAAACCGGAGCATTGTAGCTGAAACAAGTGATATTAGTGAAATCCATAACCAATTTCTTGACTGATGCAGATAGAGATATAATCATAGTTTAATCTGTTCATTTATTACTTACCTCTTAATTCAATTAATTCTAATAGATTTATGAGTTGGCTCTAGAGTCTAGAATAAGCAACACAAATAAAATTATACCGCGCAACAAGCTATAATTACGCGCAAAGACTATAATCGGGCGAGCAAGATGTCTCAATTGATTATGTTGATTATCTATCGGCGTATACCGTAGTTGTGCTGCGGTCGGCACATCGGCACATCGGCAATCGGTACTTACAATATGATCGATGGTGGCCTGGCATCCGGCGGACACACGCGAACTTCCGCCCCGCTATTGTCCTCAACCCTCGTTATTAAATATATTTACCTCCGCAATGAGCCCTCTAAGTGCATCCCGTGCACTATGCGCTTCCCGGCATAGTAATGAGGTGCGTCATACGTCATACGCATTATGAAAATGTTTCCATGATTTATTCAAGTTAAATCAATGTTTGTCATTGTTCAATTCACCTTTGGAATGTAAGGAAGTCATTTTCTTAGAAACAACGTCACCTACTTTCTAAGCAAAGCATGCAAGCAAAGGATAGGTATGTTATATATCTTTATTATCAATAATAAATAGATTAGATTATAATTTGTTGGGTTATACCTACTACCTCTATAACATTAGTAAACCTAGGCAACGACAATACAATACACTGACAACTAAAGTTCATAAACCACCGGTTTACAAATAAATTTATTTTAAACTCAGTACTCAATATATTAAGTATACCAATTAAACGGCTCTTAAACATGAAAAGGGAAGTCCGATAAATGCTAATTGGACCTTAACAGCTGCTTAAACGGCCGTAAAAAAGACTTAATCGCTGGCTAAAGCGATCAGGCAAAATGGTTGGTGTCCTCAAACAATACACCAGTCTGTTCTTTTACTAATCTTTACGGAAACGTGTTTGGGGTAATTTTATGTAGAACATTATTTTGAGACGGCCTTTAAGGGCGACTGTAACTATTATCTTAATTACCTTTAATATAGTAAAATGTTTAGTCCCCTTCCACTTTAAATTAATTTGGTTTGTGTAAATTTACCATCTGACAAGATGAACAAGGTATAGTGACAATTAAATTGTATCAAAACGTATCTAGATTTATAAACATACTATTTATTCCGTGATATTGTAGAGCTTTGGGGTTTAAGGGTTAGATTGTATTATAATTCTATTATCGTTGAACACTGTAATGCTTTTATATAAATACGTTGATAAATTCCACACTAGGAATTTTTCCTATATCGTGAGTACGTTTACAATATCAAATATTCACATGCACAAACACTCAGACCCAGAACAAATAGGTACCTATCTGTAGGACATACAAATATTTGCTCATTGCGGGAATCGAACTTTCGACACGTATTACAGCAGTCGATCGCTCAGCCACTGCGCCAACCCCAACAGTATCGCATTGAACACTTTAACATCCATAAAAGATTCGATATTATCTCAATCTCTGAAAAAGTATATAATATCTACTTTTCGTTTATTGGACTAGTTACTACACGTTCGCGTCATCTAAGGCCCCTCCGGCAGTTTAGGGGTGGTGCCGCACGGCAGGTGCGCGAGCGCACGTGCGCCGCAGCTTTCACACTGCCACACCAACAAGGATTAAAAATCATATGATTTCTGTTAGCTACCACAAATGTTAAGAAATAGGGATAAAACCAGGAAAAATAATATTGCAAGATAAAATAATCTTCCTTAGTTAACTTTAAATAGATTTTGCAATTGCAGAATCGACCAGTCCATATCGCCAACTAATAACAGGTGCCAAGATACAGGTTGTCAAAGAGAGTCAAGTTGATCTAGAGGTAAAAAATAAAATGATATGACAATATTATCAGTGATAAAATCACACACTCATTGGTCTGGTGGTTACAAGCGTGAAGTTCTGAGTTGGATTTTTGGGTGAAGCAAAGTATTATTGAGTTTTTCTGTATAAAAATTCTCAATAACAACACGGAGTCTAAAACTATGCCCGGTAAATGCTCGATAAGCTAGCTCTCACTCGCTACATTGGACTCAATAACCGCAACGACGTAATGTCGGTGTACAACAGTACACCTCTGCCTCGTTGGGGAAGTGGGGAATACAGTACCCCTAGTGTACAGCCGTGATGCTATGTTTGAGTATTATACCAAAATCATTGATACTTTTTGTGGTTATTCTCATGAAGTAAGCTGGACTGTGTTAATATCGTGTCTCATGTACATTTGCTTCTGAAAAAGGGCACGTTAATGCGCCGAGTTAACAGATTTCATACCCTTATTAGTTTCAAGACGAAGGAATGCAGTTTTTTCCCAATTCGTCACTGGCGCATACATAATCAATTCATAGTCAGGTATCTTTAAAGTAAAATAGAACATTCCTTGAGATATCAACCAATGAATTAAAAAAAAAGTTAAAATAAATAGACGTTGGATCATCAAAACAAAATGTGTAACAGACGACGGATACTGATCATAGTAATTGCGAAATAAGTAAAAAAATAAAACATTACTGCGGTTTACAATACATTTTCGTCCACCTGTTGGAGAACATTATACTATTTAACGGTCCGATAACAATGTTGAAAATATAATAGTAGTCTGGGCCGGCCATTACCATGATGATGAGGCAGTAAGCCTACACAATTCAAATTAACGCGCGCACCGACTACGACTCTAAATATC
Source organism: Shargacucullia verbasci (assembly GCA_947562105.1). Taxonomy (NCBI): domain Eukaryota; kingdom Metazoa; phylum Arthropoda; class Insecta; order Lepidoptera; family Noctuidae; genus Shargacucullia; species Shargacucullia verbasci. The sequence goes on from OX387289.1 coordinate 9,347,837, forward strand.
TTCTATGTTATTTAACTTAAGTGCAGTTTACATGGGCTCATTTAATAACTATATATTTATTATGATTATAATACGTAAATTGCTTATTAGCCTTTAGAGAAGACGAATGTAACTAAGACAAGATATTATCGCAGAGAAGAATCGGGCGTCAATTGATCTGAAATAACGTTAACACTGATATCACGATTGAAAGAAATTTGATCATGCTTGCTTACATACCACGATTACTTACAGCAAAACGGATGCTGGCACTCACCCAAAATAACCTAGTATAGCAGTAGCAAAGGATAAAGAAGAAGATATTATGATAACAATAATATCTTACGATAAAACTTTGTCTCGGATTTTGTCAAACCAACATTTCTATCTACATATATGGTCGGTGAAGCTGTAATCATAATTAAATATTATTATTATTATTAAAAGCCTATGCTATCCCACACCTGGGCAAAAGCCTCCCTTCCTTTTCTCCATTTCTCGCGATCCCGCGCTGTATCTGGCCAGTTTTCAACGTTTTGTTTTTAAATAAAACAGTTAATATTTATTTTGATCGTTATAATATCATAAGTATGATAAATAAACAGGTTCTTATATAAATTTACAATTGTAAACAAGTCTTAAAGTCACGGTAGTGGAGCAACTAGTTCGCTACTAGACAATAGACATGGACAATGGCGGCAAGTCACCGTGGACCGTGGAGTGCCGTGGAGCAAGTAGCATGTTTGCCACAATGTCACTCGACACTGCTGCTCAAACCTGTCCAGCTCCATACAACTCTACTTGAATGTGTTCCAACAGTTCCTTGAGATATTTGTAACAGTATCATCTTAATGTCGTTTCAACAGTTCAATCATCGTTACATTGAATTACATGTAGATCATCGGGGTAGGTACATAAATATAATATTTACTCTTAATTAAATCCATTTTACATTAGACACTGCATTATTGAGTCTTTCATTGGGACTGCTTCATTTATAATTATGCTAGTTGTGTTTAAAATTATATATTTTCGCTTGTAGCAGATTGTTGTTATTGTTACCTAAGTATCAAGAATAACAAAGAATAACATTGGATTACCACTCCCCTAATTGCGGTGAATGAGTCCACATGCCGCATGCCGTATGGCAACGGCAACGGCATGTCAATTCATGTCCACCCTTAAGGACACTTAAAGAACGCGCAAGTACAATCGGCCGGAAACGGAAGGCGCGCGTTTCGCGATCTCTCGGCGAAATTCGGGCGGCAGCTGTGCGTGCGCCGCCGCCATTCCAGCTGCTATCTAATAGGTCATTTCCGCTTTGTTTACCGTACTGTACAGACGTCCCAGTTCAATGAGGCTCGAATAATTACTCTATAAAATGAGATTGAATTCTATGCTTAGTGTGGTTACGACCGTATAAATAAGGGGAGGGTTTCTAAAGCGGAATTAGACTAACACTAGACGCCTTAGAATTTTATTAAAGAAAATACGCTTGCCTATGTAATGTCAGATTTCTATAATGGCACTTACATAAATTCATTATAAAGAATCGTCGCTGTAAATACATTTGCATGTTGTTTGACGTACTTACTACAGGTTATATTTAGATTAACTTTACATTTATGACATAAAAAATGCAAAGCGTCACCTTATTTTTAGTTAGGTCGTAGGGGAGATACCAAAAGCTTCCGTCAATTTATCACCTGGATTAGAAAAAATGATCTCCCGGGACAGTTGATCGCATATGGGAATGAGACAAATGAGAAAAAAAAAACTGTTTTTAATTTTGGGACACGCAAGGCGGGCTATGTCGCGTGCTTAAAAATAAATATTGATAAAAAAAGTCCACGGTTGTTACATTAATTAATTTGATTGTTTTCAGTTCTAACGGAAGCATAATAATATACAGATGTCCTTCCGTAGTATTTTTTTCCGTTTTCAAAATGGAAGCATAAGAAACATGGAATTTTTTGGTTGATGACAAATATCTCTTGTAGCCGTCGGGCGTTATTAATTCTGCGTGTTTGCGACAAAAGGAAATTTAATAAAGCTCCACGATTTATGGAACACTGACGTCTACAGGAAATATCACTAATGCAGGCTAGACATTAAGTGGTTTCCTCCGTGTAGAGTTCAGTTTGCGGTGATTTTTAATTAGCAATTAACCTAATTTCTGGTCTTTATTGGATGGCAGAAAATTTTACTGCGTTTTAAAAAAACAGCTTGTAATTTTATCGCTAAGAAACCACTTTAAAATCATACAAAAGACGAGTGATGGACTTTTCTATTTCTTATACATATTATTTTCTTGACAAAATTACTTCGCCACTAAAGTGAAACCTCAAGTAGCCCCATTGAAACTTTTTTTGCTGAATCACTTGAAGTTAACCCCTCGGCTGCGAAGTGCATATGTCAGTAAAAAGTAATTCGATTACCCTCAGAGCGCCTTTCCATCTGTCGAGCCCCTCCATCCACCGGGGCCGCAAAAAGCCACGCGCCCAAATACCTTCTTCCGCCAACCTGCTTCCGCTGTTCAAACATTGATATCGCTGTTAATTGTTGATATCGGCTTTCTTAGTGCATCTGTTCATTTGTCTTGAGGATATTCCTTGGGATTATAACGAGTATTATTTTAAACCTAGAATATTTTTTTTTTAATTGAAACCACCACGCTTCATTTCATAAACGTGGATGTTTACAAACAACTTAGTTCGTACGTACCTTTTATCTTTGAAATACCTGCACAGACAGACATCGAGGCGATTCCCTAAGTAAACCTTTTTTTCCTAAACAACAAATAAAAAATACACTTTATTTACGGATGTAACATATCGATAACAGCGTTTTTGAGAGAAAATATCCGAAAAAGCGAGTAATGTGTACATCTGGTGGGCCCGCGTTGAAATATCGTCTCGTCAAGATACGCCGCGCGCTACCCGTAACTAACTGCACCGATATGTTGATGTTATTTTTATCTAAACACGCACATCGTAATTCTTAAGTATGTTTATGTCGTAGTAAACATGAATGAAAGTGTATCATGCGAGCTTTATTGACTTTTTTATCTCGTAATATTTTTTGTTTATACTTTATGTATCCTTCATCACCCTTGACTAAATTATAACAATGTATTAAATATATCATAATATCAATATAAGTATTTGAGGGTTAAAGTATATTTTGGTAGAAAAGAGTATTTATTTTCAATCACATTATGATTAACTACTATAAGAGGTGTCTCAATTTCATAGCATGTTCGTAGTAATATCAACTGAAATCATTTATTGCATAAATGGCACACAATAACGTCTGACCCATTTTCCTTTGTTGCAGGTATGTACGCATCTCCAATTCCAACGGCAAGTAACAGCAACACATTAATTACAAACACCGTGTAATCTTATTACAACGTTTGTAAAACGAGATTAGGCTCCTAACACGCTTTTACTGCCATGATCTATTGTGTTCCTACGTAATCCTATTGTCCCAACACAGGCTAGCGCCTGGCAAAACCGCCTTATCTGTCACTTATCTTGTTCCCGGTAGCAGGAATAACAGATAGATAATCTATTCAGTTACATCGTTATCTAATGTTGCATCGCGAGCTCTCTGTTTGTCCCCTAAAGTGTAAGGGAAGGTATCAATTTGCGATTGAAACACCTTATTGAGTTTATAGAAGCTCTCTTATCAGGAATCTAATGGTTTTTAAAACGACTATTTTCCGTATCTTCCCTTAGGTGTTATATTTATCAGATAAATGGGCTGTTGCCTTGACTTCTCTGATAACGTTTTAATTCAATCTACATTACGGGTATCGAGTTTCCCTCGTTGTTTGTATATCGATCTTGCGCAAAAAGTCCATGTTCTTGTATTGAATGTCTGCAGACAGTACACTTTCTTTTCACAAGATTTACTTAGAACAGTTTTCACTTACACACTGCAGCTATTAAATAGGTATTTCAAATTGTTTTTCAATTTTCAGAGATTTTTTTTTTCTATTGAGAAGTGACTTCCCTTAAAAATATTAAGTATTCTTCAGGGTGATAATAAATTGGAACATTAGAATATCAGACATATAAATAAATTGACATGACTTAGTTATATGCGTCTCGTAAAATAGTTCTATTTAGTAGGCGGCGCTACAGAGTGTAGGTAGGTACTTCCTGTAGATCGCCATCAAATGGAATTTATTAAAATATTGTACTTTTCAATAAGATATTACTTATTGCTGCTGTTCTAAACTGGTGATATTTATTCGACTTCATTAATTTGGTCAATACCGCTATTAAGTTTAAATAGTGGGGCGCAATTTCACAAAACCCTTTTCCACGAAACTTTTTATACATCTTAAAATTTTCTTCAATCTTATCGGGATTTAAATGTCCCTCAAATACAAATGACAAGTAATTCCCGTTATTTTAAGTTCTATATGCTATCCTTGACATCAAATCGAAAAAAATAGTCAGAGAAGTCCCAGAAACCTAACTACTTATAGGGTAGTAAGTACTTTAATACTTACTACTAAGCTGCAAAAACGTATTTTCAATACGGTTTCGATGTTATAACACGAATATAACCAACTCGAAATGTGTTTTGTATCGATCATAGTATTCATATTTAACAGTGGCGTCTGACAAAGCCAATCCATCAGTATTTGGGCCAAATCTCTAACATCTGTTAGGCAAGGTGTCTTTACTTGTACAGTAACCATTCAATTATTTGCCACACGTGGCCCGGTATGTATTTTTTATGTCCAAATTCGCATTTTAATTTACTTATGTATTTTTGATAGAGGAAGATTATTATCTCAAAATATTTAATTTGTTGATGTATCCCGTAGAGTTATTGAGATTTAAATATAAATGATAAACGTGGCATGAACATTTTTCAAACAATGTCTAACAAAATATGTTTTATAAAATACCTATATGTATAAATTAGAATATGTATAAAAACATCTTTTTATACAGACTGATTTACAAAGTATAAGTCAAAGGTTTCTGAAAATATCTTATCTCTATATAATCGAAGGTTCATAGTAGCACCCACCGCCACCGCGTGGGGGTGCGGGATCAATCTGGGGCATTAGCCGGCTGTTAATGTATTTTTTCTGAGACATGTGCTACTACACTGCTAATTTACCAATAGGAAAGGTGTTCGTGCACCCACACCGCCGCCGTACAGATTTAACATGTGTTGACGTCTCACGATCCATTTGTAGCAAACCTTTGCAAAAATTAAAAATTTTGGATAAGCTATCTAGAGGGTGCATGATTCTCGTTTCTTTCGTAACAAAGTGAACACTATAAATTTATCACGATAATGATACAATGACAAATAACGCCTCATTGGTCTAGTGGTCGCCAGCGCGACTGCTGAGCGTGATGTCCTAGGTTCGATGCCCAGGTCGGGCAGTGTTAGTGGGTTTTTCTATATGGAAATTCAGATCGACGATCAGACGGTAGATCAATAGGCTCGCCTCCCATTACATGGGACTTAATAACGGCATCGGCGAAATCTGAGTGTACAAGAGTACACCTCTGCTTCAACCTTCGTGGAATACAGGCGTGATGCTATGTTATGATAATGATGCAATTATAAAATTACTTTATTCTACATAAGGAATCTATTAATTTTATTGGTAGCTTTTAACGCGCCCCATGATGTCGATATCATTATGTTTACTAAGTCCCACTACACTTAAAGTAAAACCCCATGACGCAGCGGTCATAAATACCGAACACTACGGAATAGGGTTCCGGACTACATTACGTACCTGCGTCGGTCGTAAGGGAATTGCAAGTATAAAACAATTCGCGAATTGAATACGTTTACGAGGGTGGCAAAGCGTACAGACCGTAAATTCAACCTAAAATATGTGGCATTTATTTTTATTACTGGCATTTTGGCATTAGAGTTACTTGGCAAAAGTTCCCATTACTCCGATTGTAGCTTTAACCCGCCTTAACCGCTTTGTGGAATAAATGTGGCTTATGGATTTTCGTAGACGTGCATTAAGTCTGATATGTTAACGAAACTTGGATAATGGACCGTATCGTTTTATTGTCTGTTATGATATTCCAGCAATGTCATGCGCATAAACGTTAATCTTCCTTAGTAACTATAGAACTGACTCGCTATCGTCCTTAAACGGTTTTTTAACAATCGGAGTACATAACTGTATCAGTACCGTCCTAATTATGGAGACAGTTAAGCTTTTACATAATCATTATCATAGCCTAGTGTATTGTGCTATTATCGTATTCTTATTAACTCGAAAATAATTAATACATGACCTAGCGACCTGGTTCCCTCAAAGGTCTATGCAAAATTAACATTAATTATATAATTCTATGAAATTCCGCTATATTTCATATACGTGCAGTAGCTACTTGCCACTGAACTGTCTTATTATCACATTCGAGTAGATAATCTACTAAAAACACTCGTCATTCCGTTAATAAAGACACAATTCTGACCTGAATATGTATAATTTGAAGTTCCACAGCGGAAATGTTATTCTGATTCGAATAATTGCTATACATTGCTTTAGGTGATTACACGGTATACGTAATCGGACCGAAATCGCCCCAAATTTTTGTAGCACAATGGCACTAGACACAATCGTTTGGGGTAATTGCATTTAATTGGTCGTGTCGCATTCATATTGGACATTTTACTTTGAGCACGAAATAGAGTATCGAATCCCCTTATTTTTTTACCTACTTTTGTGGTCACTATTGAATATTATTTAAGTTAAATCTCCTTTATTTCGAATAAATTATTTAAGACTTGATTTTAAACGCCGCATGATAGTGATGTTACTTACTGTTTCAATGGGTCACGGTCATTATTTTCGTGCTAAAATTAGAGTGTATATCATAGTATGAAGTAAGCTGATAGTTTTGGGCAAAAAAACAGGACGGCGCCACCGAGCCTGAGACGTCTCGCAACATAGATCATTCTCGCGTCCTAGATAGAAAGTAGATAAAGTATATTTATGAGAAAATATTGCCCATCACTCTGTTCTAACAACACATTACGCACGTTTGACTCAACCTATTTTCGTTATGTTTTCTATCTACTTGCAAGTTCGCAGAGCAATCTATTTCCCTAAAATATAGCCATACCATTGTTCTTAACCCTTATTTGCTGTCTTGTGTCTATCTCGATTACTTCCCCTGGATGTTTTATGCATGAGATGAGAACAAAAGGAAAATATATTCGAGCGGTCAGAAGCCAAGTTTTGGTGTATTAACAAAAATAAAGCCTAGCGTCGTAATCAAACATGAATTACTCAGACAGAGCGGCGCCGGCGCCGCGCTAGAATGCTAAGCATCATCACTATGTAAATGTTATCTTGTTATTATATTTTTTGTAGCATGTTTGTGGCGCGATGATCGTTGATATAAATTTGAGGATAACTACCTTTAGGTGTTGGTAGTGCTGTATGTTTGTGAAGAACATTCACATACTTAAGAAATTGAGATTTGGAGAATTGGATTCTGCCCTCTCCTTTCCTAACCCAAAACGGGATATATTAGATATTAGAATGTCCTTAATTTTTTCATTAATGACTACTTAATTTTTTTGGATTATTGGGATAGTGAGTATTGTTGGAATTCATAGTTGGTAGGTATGATTAGGTAGTAGGTATTGTTGTACATTGTAACGAATAGTATTCACAGTGATCATTACTAATATCTTTCACTCCATCAAGATTTTTTTCTATTCAGTAACATTATCTAGGTATATCTACATTACACTTACATAAATACGGTTTCATCACACTTCTTTCATTCAAAATACCGCAATAAAACATTTATTTTGAAAATCTTTACTCCCGAGCATAACCCCAAGAAAGTTTGAAGCACTTCCATTACTTATAGAAACCCGTCAAAACCGGAAGACGTAGTCGCGACGGCGGCAACCCCTACTTTTCACCCCCCCGAATTTATTGCAATCCGATACACGCATGTCTGGCCGAAGGGGAAACGGTCGTGTAGTTTTCTATTAACCACTTTTTTTTACTGATACGACATCTATCCCTGACTTTTCCTCTTTCAGTGGATTTTCGTAAATAGGGTTTGTTAAATTATGAATTTCTTTGTTTTGTTTATGGTTATCGTGTCTAGAGAGAATGTTTAATCAATAGGGGTCCATATCGCTTGGTTAATATTTTGGTTAATATTTATTTTGCTCTAATTTTCTTGCTCTTTTTAAGTATTCTTGAAATACAGAGTAGATCCGTATTTTTTTATTATTGCAGTTGTTTTTTTGGGGACATCTTTTTACAGACATTGGGTCTTTATAAAATGATCTAACTTTAAAAGCAACTTTTTATAGGTAAATAAGTAACTGCAAGTTACATCAAAACCAAAAATAAAAATATTTTTCCATGAATTTCAACCATGAGCAATGGCGTCATGACCTGAAAAAAAGTATTGCATGTTCTAAACGATTGGTTTATTACACGTCATATTTTCCATCAGACGAAATAAATTGTACAGAGGAAAATGAGAAAAGCGCGTGTCGGGGCGCGCGGTCAATGCCTCATGCCGCGGCCGCTTGCCTAGACCTAATGAGTTGATAAATAACTTTATTTGTTGGTTTTCTTTTTTTAATAGCACAATAAGCTTATTTAAACACGAATACACAACTTCGTTCGGTTTTAAATGCACGAAAGAATACACTTTATCATAATAAGATCAGTAAATAAACCACTATTTCTTGTATAAAACAAAAAAACACGTGACTACTGACTTCCTAAGCTTAAATTTCCATTAAAATATAGCAGAGTCTGTTATTTTCTATTATAGGTAATTTTCTTCGGCAAATAAATGTACGAACGTATAATCACAAATATATAATAACGGAACGTAGATATTTATCACTTTTCAATTTTCATATAACTGTACAATTAGCCACTAAATATTATGTAGTGTAATTTATGTAATTTGGATATAATCTGAATGGGTTCTGTTGTTACGACTACTTAATTGCTATGGTGGTCACATAAATATTGCGGATAAGCGATAGAAGGGAAGTCGACTTGATTAGTTATGCGGGCTTCTTATATTACCACATAAACATAAAACACGTAATGACTTTAACAAAATAAATGAATTCCGAACTTATTTAAATTACTGTGTAATATGTTCGAAAAGTATTAGCTATTAAATTGTTTGTTTAGATCATTCGCGGTAGGTAAACTAAACATGAACATCCGTTTTCTTCTACAGCCTTAAAGAACGGCCGGCTTGTTTCCAACGTCCATTTTGCTCAAAGGAAGTGGTCGTGTGCTTCCTAATGAGCGTGTAATGAAAATATAATGAGCTCTCTTTCTTCCTCTAAGACGTGGTGACTTGCTGGCTTTATGCAACTCAGCAACGTCGCATACTCGCATAGCCCCTCGTTATTGTGATGCCCAGTTGTATTTACTTACTTTTATATAAAAGGAGATTGTACCTCTGATTCGGTGGGCTTCCTAAAAAGTACCAAATTTTCGGGTTTATATTCTACAGGATACATCAATAGAAAACGAAAAGTAACAAACGATTATGATAAAAACTCAATAGGTAAATTTGACAAAAGATATGAACTGTCGTGTTACCAATTTAAGAAATGCGTGTTTAGTAAAACGAAGACTTTCTTCGGTTATGCGCTATTATTGTCAATTCGTTCTTATCTCACAGAGAAAGCTTCCGATAAAAGAAAACGTGGGAGTCTGCTACAGAAAGTATCTTTACAAAACGTCAACATTACAATACTGCGATACAATTATATGCCACGTTTCTAGTGCTATATTGTTTTTTGAAATAATTAGTTCAGCACAATTGAACGTGGATTGAAAGAAACGTGATATTTGTTTCTTTTCTATATTGTTGGTATCATTTATATTTTTGTTAGTTACTTTTTCATTTCATAGCAAGTAAACTTTGTTAGTCTCGTCATATTACACACCGAACGAAAGACATTTCTCTCTTTCCCGATTCTTTACGACCCGCCTTCGGTATTTCGGAGTACCGTTGACATTTAACAATGTTGTGAATCCGGTACATTGATAATTATTTATCAAAGCTTGAAAAACATCAGAATGCGCAATGTGTAGCGCGCACTGAATGTGGATGGGCATTATGTCCACCTGCGCATGCGTAGCGGACCGGACGGACGCGTGCGACGAGTAATGTAAGAAACCCAACCACATCTTAGCGAGTTATCGTTGAATTATTCAAGATACCATCTCGTTATTTTATCAATTATGTCAAGCACTATAAACACTTTATGAATTAAGTTGTGAAAACGATTGCCGAATACCTGGTAAGTCAATTTTTTTTTACTTTTTATGAATAAGTACAAAAATCATTTTTATCATAATCACAAGATTACGTTTAATGAAAGTGACGAATGTCCAAAAAAAAAGTAAATACATAAATATTTACACAAAATTCATAAAAAAATCCGCAGGATTCTTGTCATAAAGGAAGCATACCAACACGAGCATGTATGAACGGCCACATTAATAACTGAGATGCAACAAGAAGCGGTCCGCACCACCTCACCTCCGGTATCCTCGATCCTGGGCCAGTTTTTATTCACACATTGCTCCTGAGTTTCTGTGCCTCATGTGTATGAAGTATGGACAATTGGACACCCGCACATACCTGCTCTAAAAAATTGTAGCAGAGTAGGATTTAATTCCGCATACTGTGAAAATTAATACGCGAGTTTACACTAAATTTAAGAAGTATTCCCAACCTGTATTTGCTACTTATACACTAATTAGTTCGGTGTTATATAAATCAAGGCTTTTGACAGCTTAGATCTTTTTTTATTTATTATAGGAAATCAAGGTTGTTATCGAATTCAAATTGGTTGAAGGTTTGATTTAGGTCCAATTTTTCAATAGCCATATTAAAAATATAGACTGCAGTTTTTGGAGTTCTCAGAGGAGAAGCACTGCGAAGTTTTTCCAGTTATTAGATGACCTCTGTAGACAGGAATACTTCTCAGTATAAATTATTTGATATTCGTATATCAACTAATCTATCTAATTTCTTAAAGTTTTCTTTAGGGAGTGAGGTTTAATTACGCAGCTCTTTATATGAGTACAAGTAGATACTGCTCGTCACGCTTTCTAGACATTATTTTTGTTACTGCTACGCTTTTATTGTGATAATTTTAATGATCATAATGAAATTAATACGCATTTTAATTACGTAAAGCGTGTGTGTTTGACTACTTAATGTTAAGGAAATCATTGTTGCTTTTACTTCCTATTAAATTAATTCTCAAAGCTCAGTACCAAAACTTTGAAGCGTTTAGTTAAATAACAAAAATGTTCAAGATATAATCTCTTAAGAAAAATTACCGCTAACGCATTACCTTAAAGAGAATTTGACGAAAAAAGAAAGCTCTGCTGCCTAACTGTTAGCTGTTTTCTGATTGCCAAATTTACCTGAAATAATATTTTATTGTGACAACGGAACACAAGCTCAACTTTCTCTTAGCTTCTTCATTTAAATTATATAATATCTACTTTATAATATACCTTAGGAAAAAATATGAAAAGCTTATTTCTTGAAATAATTACAATGTTTGCATGTAACCAAGGAAGCGTTTCTAGAGATTGGACAAGCATTAAACCAACCGTAGTGTCAAAGGGATCCGTGGGAGCATTTTAGTGAGTGCGTGTGAACTAAGCGCGACAATAGGCCGAGTACACACATGATGCACTGAGAAGCTCTGATTTAGAGGAGACATTACGTCGAACAATGCCGGATCGGTGTGGCGCAATCTTACGATAATTACGTGCCTGTTGCGTAGGACGCATGGGAACTGGCAACCTCTAACCGATGCACGGTCGGACCAACCATCCTTGTACTTGAACTTTCAATTGTGACTATTCTAAAATGCTACTAAAAATTCTGCATATATATATATATTGTATTTATAAATTACATAAGTATACATTTTGGTACGTGGGTATCAAATCGCCTTGTATATGGAAAGTTGCCAGTAAAAATAATGGTTGTCCAAAATCAGTTTTAGGTTAATGTTACATGAAATCCTTAAGTTCTTTGTTTAATATGGAATTTAGGAGTTGATACATAAGTTGTCTGTCAGGTGAAACTTGAAAGTAACTTTTAGGTGCCTTTAACAGAAAACATTTATTTTTTGCTATATTAATTTAATATCACATTACCAATCGTGTTTTAAAATATTTTACCTACCTATGCCCGAAAAGTAGAAAATTGGTCTAGTGGTAGCAACTGCAACTGCTGAGCGTGAGGTCCTGGGTTCGATTACCGGGTCGGGCAATGTGTTGTTGAATTTTTCTGTATGGAAATTCTCAGTAGCAGCACGAAGTCTGGAACTGTGCCCTTCAATCAACAGGCTCACCTCCCATTACACGGGACTCAATAACGGCATCGGCGAAATGTGGGTGTACAATAGTACACATCTGCCGAACACTTCAGGGAATACAGGCGTGAGTTTATGAAAATATTTCAACACAGATATTTCAAAATTATCTTATCTTGACTACAAAAAAATTGATATTACATTTTCATAATTTGAAGTATTACGAAAGAATGATCTGACTATTGTAACACCCACGAGATACTAGCCTACATTGTATACCTACGTGTTTCTGCTATCCTGATACATATCTACAGGTCAATTCATCATAACTGTCTGAAACGTAGTGATGTGACGCAATAGTATTAAACCTTATCATTTGTTTGAGAACATGTTGCACAATCAAGATGCAGCAAGCCGAAGCTATGCTTGGAACTTCCTGAAATAAAGTCAGCCGACAGCCTTGGGAAGCTTTCCTTTTAAGTAGGACAAGTCTTTTGAATAGTCCGCACACTTGATTGAAGAGCGCAACTAATTATGAGTCATCATATAATTAGAGTTTCTTTAATTTGAACACGCACGAGTATGAGGTACCTATGTCAGAAGGATGGACATGTCACTGTACAATTTATTTTAAAATTATAATTTTATTCATACAGAACAGCAAGATCTAACAAAAAATCACCTACACCGCGCCGAGGTTTTAATAGGTATGAAACAGGTTTTTATTAGAATTATTTTTATGTAGGTATTGTTGAATAAAAACCAAAATGATAAGTTATATCAAATATAATTTTCAAGAGTGGATTACGCAGCTCTATGAAAAAAAAAACTAATTTTAACGTAGACTAATCTATATATGTATACTAGGGATTTTACGGAGCTTCGACTCCGAATCCGATATGTCGGAACCTCCGATTAAAATTACACCTCCGAATCCGGCTCCGGTTCCGATATATTAAAACGGAGGTATATATCGGAGTTACAAGTTATAACTTGCTATCGCTGCAGCGCTACCGAGCGCTTTCTGCGTGACACTGACAACTGACGGAGTATATGTGTTCTGTGCAACTGATAAACGAAGAGTGAACGAGTTGCGACAAGTTTCTTCTTTCTTATTTATTTACATTTTACATTCGTAAATTTGCTCCGACTCCGACTCCGATTCACCTCCGACTCCGCGGAGGTCACTACGAGAACCTCCGACTCCGATTCCGCCTCCGATAAATCCACCTCCGTAACATCCCTAATGTATACACCTACAGTACAATGAAATCCTAAGACTGTTTTGTGTTAGTGATGTGTTACACGAGTTGTCATCAAGGTGCAATAGCCACTGGTCCCGCCCTGCGCTAATTTGACAAGCTTATACCGCATCGTAGCGTGATACACGCCAACTTTCCACAACCCGCAATGTACCAGTAAATGGATTACGTATGAAAATGAATTTGCTTCAAAATGTCCTAGACACGAATGTCGGTAAAACGGTATTGTGACGACGATAGTATCGTATCGTGTGGCTTATATATATAATCCACACGATACGATACTATCGTCGTGATACGGTTTATATATATAATACATACGCATAATTATTCTTATGCGTAAAATTGCGTAAAAAACATCAATATATTTGGTATGTACACAATTAGTACCCATATCATAAAACCTTTGAATACGGTCAATCTGAAATGTATATCGTTTATTTTTAATACCGGGACGAGTGAATCGATTATAATTATACGCGCGTAGCCTACAATGGTGTGAGAGGAAATAAAATTGCGACCCAAACAAACAATCGAATGAATAACAAACAACATTTTGCATTAAAAATGCAAAAACAATGTTTTACAGCTAAACATATCGAATGTTTATGGTAAAGACAACATTGGGCGGAAAGATAAAATAAGATTTAAGTTGCTACTTAATTCGCTTACGCGAGAATTCGCGACTTTATTGATATACAACTGTAATTTAATTCGCTAAAATGTGTACACGTACATAGGTACTCTCATTTGTTGATTTACCAGTGAGTCCAATTCGAAGATTTTAGTTCAAAACACGGATAAAGTTAAATTGTCGGCTTGTTTCTACCTCAAGTCTATCATTACTCGACGACGTCCTAATGTTCCCAAGTGCGATAGTCGCGACGCCCGACGCGCCTGCAAATATAATAATAATAATAATAATAATCATTTATTTCTCAGACCAAGATCCATAAATTGTTAGTAACAAAGTAGCTTAGATACTATGTTAGTATTTTTTTTTTTTATAAATGAAAATATTCAGTAAACACACATAACGTTATATAAAACAATAAAGCTTGAAATGACATAAGTATTAATTCATATATCTTAGTCCATATCCCGGTGCACCCGACCCGTTGCTGTGCATACGGGTCCAGTACCCCAGGAATGGACAGTCTGGCCTTTCCACAATACCCTTCAGAATACTGTTGGTGCTCCCCCGAGTCCTGTGCATCAGGGATGCTGTTCTTTTTCGCATTATCGCCTGAAAACTATCTGTATTCGCCTCTGCAAACATGGCTGATGCACTACAGAAACGCGGAAGCCCCAACAGTACCCTAAAGGCGTTATTATACTGGACACGGAGAACGTTGTAAGCCCTCTGCGTGTGTCTAACCCACAGACTGCACGTGTAAAAT
The DNA here is from genome assembly GCA_947562105.1 of Shargacucullia verbasci. Lineage (NCBI taxonomy): Eukaryota > Metazoa > Arthropoda > Insecta > Lepidoptera > Noctuidae > Shargacucullia > Shargacucullia verbasci. The sequence continues at coordinate 9,362,844 of OX387289.1, forward strand.
GATTGGCAATACGCCTTGAAAAGAGTAATTTTTACTTCTTTAGTACATCGTGCAAACCTGCGGGCCAGCATATTGATAAGAGAGCAGCGCGACGGGATCGTCGGGCGACGCGGATGCGACGGATTTAGACGCACCAACCCGTCGTTAAGGATTTGCGAAAAGGGTTACCATGTATGTATCTCTTACGGTTTTTATTCTTACCTAAAAGACTATTTTTATCTAGCTGAAAAGCCAGCAATGCAGCAGTTCTCTCAAACGGTTACCGACAAAAGGAAATTCGATATATTAGGAATTCAACTGGGTGTCATTCTTTTCACAGTAAGGAATGTTCCGTCTAAAAAATTGCAAAACATACTGGAATCTACTCTTATCTTGTTTCTGCCACCATTCTTACAATATTTAATAGAATTAATCCTACAGCTTGAGCGTATACCTAGTTGCTCTAAAATCCGAGAATAAACCGCGATTAATGTCGCCAAGGCAATTTAAATCCAAATGAAGCATAGTAGCATACTGTAGCAGAATGTCTAACGAAACAATATACGGTATCCCTAGTGGCAATACACCGAGCTCCGAGCGTGCCCCTCGTGTTGCGAATTGTTTCAACTAATTCTGGCTTTAACGTCTACGTAATAGGTGCATAAATTTTCACCTTAAGGGTAACTGGGCGGATGTGTATGTAATCTACCTTCCCTATCCAACTGTATGTAACGTATTTATACGAGTACTCGTGATAAATTTAAATGAACTTCTATTTGCGGTCTGAGTTCAGTTCTTTCTAACCTAACAAATATAAGGATGTTTCATGAATTTCTCGTGGATAGAACAGGTATAACTTCTGTTTCAGTTATATAAAACAAAGGTTCCAAACGGGTTTCGACGGGACTGTTGCCGACCAAATGCTAAAGTGAAAAATTAAGCAATATAAAACCAGTACTAAGCAGCTGAAACATTAGTCCTTGAAGAGGCGCGTGCGCTAGCGGGCCGGCCTCCTGACCTATTCCGTGGCCTTGCAGATGCCTTCAAGCAGGTGCCAACTAAATAATTACACAATTATATGTACAGCCATTACGTATGTCAGTAGTAAGTCGAGCTGTTAGTGGTCTGGAATGCGATGTCGAGCATTTACTATCAGTTATATTAGCTGTAATGTAGAATAAGTTCATGTCGCTTAAGAATGCAAGCGAACGGAATAAACATACCTCGTTTAAATTGCACCATCTCTCTTGCACGCTTCGCCTCTTTACGGTTCTGAGTCCGTCTTAGCAATGTGGATTATTAAAAAGATAGATTATCTAGACTAGTCAAAAGACAACAGACGCTCAACTTACTAAATAATACTTGAAAGCTGCTAATGAAACAACAGGAAAGCTTTAAAATCTCTTCATTACGTTTGGTGCAACGAAAATGGAGAGTAAAGTGATCATTGTTGAAAAACTTCTGATGTCCTTATCATTATCTATATTGAAACTAGTTACAAAAAGATATCGAAATACAACAGTGACACTTGTCGATATGCAAACACAAACAGTGAGTGACGCGCGACTTCACTTGAAAATTTCAATAGATAAGTCGCGTGTCTGACCGAAGAAGGCTACAGCGTAAAATATACTTAGTATAACTCTGCAAACTTCATTTTGCATCTACTAAAAAGGAAATTTTCCCTAAAGCATATTGATATACGGTTGATGATTGCTTGGTGTGGTGGTAAATGTAATATAGTAAGGTAGTGTCGGCTGTGGCTCAAACAAGAGGTGTTTGCAAGAGATAGCTGCTATCGCCTGGGAACGTCAAACAGGCGGGTCTGCCCCGCGTGCCACTGCCTCTCGACACTTGCACAACAGATTCACTGTACCGAGGAAATACCTGCCTTGAGGTTTCATCATGTACCTATTCATGCGAATTGTGAATCGATTAAGGATATAGGTTAAATAACTTCGATGTTGAAATTAAAAATATATGCAGTTTCTTTTGTCAAGTCTTAGATTTCAGAACATCAGGGATCGCGCAAATTTACCACAGCTTATTATTTTCATTAGACTTTATCTGTTGTGTTACAATGTGTTATATTTATTTTCATCCAACTGAAATGCCCAAGTTTTCCCGCAAAAGTCCTAAGTACATTTTAACTGTATAGCTTTTCTTAGTAAACTCATTAAATATCCTAAGCAGTAGGCACTTATTATATTTACGATTGTGTCAGCCAAACACTAGGCGCTGCACTAAATAATAGATGAATTAGAATTACTAGGACATGCGTGAAAATCACTGCACCAGAACTCTGCCGTGCGAATCTCTACACGCGATTATATCTTTGTTCTATCCGAAAGGGAACACTGTCGGCATTTATGTGTTGCATAAATAGCTTGAAATTTACGAACCAGAACGAACTGTAGTACCTACTTGCGTTTGCCACAGCCCGGAAACTTTACATACCTACTCATTTTTATGTCCTGTCTCTATTTATAATAATAAAGATGGAAAGGGGAATATTTTGAGCAACAATTTACATGTTCGAAGCACCGGTTGTAGGTTATTAATTTGACGAGTGTCGGAACTACGGCACTCGGTATTCAAGGAGCGAAGGCACGTCCGTCCGTGCGTCCGTCGGCGCCATGGATCTGTGACGTACAACTTTACTATGCCGACGATTTCTATATTTGCGATCTCCATTCATGAGGGGCAGGTCCTTTGACTATACATGGCAAATTATAGGCCGGACTGCTGATGCATAACGACCTTTCGCACGGTGTAAGAATTCTTTTAGTACGGTGTGAGAAGAGTGTTTTAAAAACAATAGAAGGACATATTATCTAGTATTGCATAAATGATGTTGACTCGTCCTGAATTTATTACTTTAAGTTATGTATAAGTGGATATGCCGTTTATTCATAAAATAAACTTGGTCTTTCACTAGAGATTATTATATCAAATGGAACATCACATCTTTTTAAATGTCGAAACAATAAAACATATAAGATCCCTGCCTGTACATAGGCACATTCTAGAGCGCACAGTTTAATGTCGAGTACATGCTCATTACTTATAAGCTAAAGTGTTTGTTGATTGAAGTAGAATCCGAGCAGATAATCAGGAGTGATCAGTCGGCGGGCGGAGGCTCGAGGAATGCAACAATCGAGCACAGGTGCACGCAGCACACCTGCCTGGCGCGTTGGAGTACCCGGCTAGCCGGGCCGCCGCGCGGGCCCCGTGCCTCGGCGACAATTCGCGACTACACTAGATATCGATACACGATAAAGTGGAACGATAATATCAACACTATTAAAGTAAATGAAAATTATAGAACGTAATTGACGTTTTTGTTTTTGTAAAAAAACATTAATATCTCGTTAGATTTTCTTGTAGCTTCATGTGGAAAAAAGTATTCGTGAATTTACCAACTTCTTTCGGATTTATGCTTTTCAATTTGTGTCAAATAAAATTGTAAACCTTTCCAGAGTCTTACTAAATATGAAAGCTGAGAATTTAATGATGACATCAGGCTACCACACCCAGAGACTCATCCTAACACATTGGTTCATCGAAACTTATTTACTTATAACATACACATTTGTGTTATACAACATAACATTTGTGTTATAAAGACTCAACATTTGAATAAAATATAAATAAAATTGATATATACTTCAGAACATAAATTGTAGTTTGAGACGCTTATCTATATACTAACGGACCCGAAGGACGTTGTCCTGCCGGAATCAAAAAAATATAATCCTATAACTTGATCACAGCGCCACCTACCGGGTCCAATTGTGTTTTCAAACCATCCAGAAACCCATTAAAATATACACACATTTCATCCAAATCGGTCCAGCCGTTTAAGAAGAGTTAGGTGACAAACACACGTACAGAAGAATTATATTATATATATTAAGATAACGAACAACACAAATTTTCTACCATATCCTAGACAAAAAATAAATCTTTAACGTTAGGGTACAACTAAAATCATTTAAAGAACAACAACAAAAGTATTATTAGGGCACAGATTTTTCTGGGATGCGTAGTTTATTCAACAAAACTTCTTTGCTATCAAAACCTCGTAAATGAACTCACTCAAACCGGTTTGTTACACTTTGGTGCTTACATACGAAGTATACAGTGTCACCTACAGGAGCCCCGTTATTCCTGGAGAGGATACAAGCTCCATTCATATGAAGTTCGCGAAGGGACACCCGTCCCAGCCCGTCACTAGTACCGGCAGACGCTATAAATAAACCTTATTTTATTCCTCTTGCTCGGATTCGCGGAGAACAAAAGATTATTATAAATAGATATTAAGCGTTTCATTTAATTTTCTTGTTCCTAACTAAAGGAACTTGAGTAATCATTACGTCGACAGTTAAATTACTTATCGTGCTTGATCCAGATTTTGGTAAATTAACTTCCATGGACCGACCCAATTTATAAAAGATTACAGTTTTGTAACCTAATCCTTTCCTATATAATATTATCATGGTCAAAAATAATTAAATTACTAGATCCTTCTGCTTCAAATTAGACGTGACGAACGAAGCTTCAGTTTTAGTGAGCTTTCCAAAATTCTAAACAAAAAGGTCATTGGCACGGACCACAAATAAAACGCCAATCATATATAAACAATACACAGATCGCGTTAAAGATTACGGATATGACGGCCCGTTACGGCGCGGGGGCGTGCAAACTTGGCCGACCCATATACAACGCTCGAGTGTTGACCGACCGTCTCGTGGTGACCTAGACAATCCTATTGCGAATTCGATTGGATTTGGCGTCTCTAGCTATTATACTGAGGCCCCAAAATCAAGTAACAGTGGTAATGAAGTGTACCTTCACAATTCACATGTCTAAAAAGAGTTGTTGACTGTGCATTAGGTGGCCGGCTTACAAAACAGTACCAGACGAACCACTTCCCGCTCAACTTTTCATAACCTATGTTCCCTATAAAATCTTGGACACTGGCAATTTAGAATCATGTGTAGGTATATTTTTAACTTTCACTATAAATAATACAAAATGATAATTTCACGCATGGTAGATACAAATAATTATTCTGTGTTGCAAAAACAATATTTCCAATGTGTATTCTGTGCCAATATTTATTTCATGGAACATTAACAGTGTACCAATACAATTTTTTTTATAAGACTTTTTTCGTTACTGTAATATAATAAACCTAAGTAATTCTTGTTTGCATTAACTATGCATGAGATAGAAAGATATTAATCACGCTATTAAGTTAAGAACGGAACAAAAAATCTATTTCATGCTCAATTGATTTTATTCATGCCTATTTTTCGAGCTAGACTCAACCACTTCTATATCCTAAGATTTACTAATAAATCTATTGAATCACATGGCATCCTCTAGAATATTATATTTAGTGATTGAGATAGTTGCTTTAGGTATTGTGGACGGTGATTACCTATCATATCACTGATGACTATGACTTGTACATCAACGGTAATATGATTCTTATCGATTGACCGAATCTTTTATTATATTATGTAGACGTACCGCTCACGTATAAATCCCTACTTAAGAATATATATATATATATATATTATAAAATCTGATATTTAAACATTATTTTTTAATATGCAAAAGCAATTTTGAAAACGAATGAGTCAACGTTTATATATAATTCTTTAATTTGGCACGGTTCTGCTTACCCTGTGATGCCTGAAAATGTCGAAGAAATAAGTATTACAGCTAATCGATGAAGAAATATCTAAGCACATCGTAGTATAGGCATTAAACGAATAATCGTAGCAAAGATTTCATCATCATTATCATCCACAGCCCAAAGTGTTTGACCACTAGAGAAATGAGGCCGTCTACCCGCATCAGCAGGTCCGATTTAATTGAACTTATGTATATGGCACACAGTCAATCGAGCGTATCGATTTTACTTGGAATTCGTCATATGCAATGCTGTAATGTATATGTAATAATGAACACCTCTAGCTAAATTGCTGAATAATACGAGACATCCAAACTCTCCGGATAATGTTTTTAATGAATCATTAGGCTGTCTGACGACAATTAAGGTCTGTTACACTGAGTGACATGAAACAGTCGGCGTTCATAGCAGCTCAGGGTATAATCGGTCCTGTTCATTGTGCTTCCGAGTCGGAAACCGCAAGCATTCTCACGAACAGGCCGAAGCGCGCCTCCACAGCGCTATTACTTCCACCTGTGGTTTGTTGCTGTACTTGCTACCAATAGCATGTACTTAAGTGTAATATGCATATCTTGTGACGAAATGCTGAAATATTTATAACATTGCCGAGGAACTAATAGGTGGAAGAATAACTATTTTTCATTTTTTTTTTAAATAAACTTTGACCCGCAATAGGAATCCTGTGTTGTGGGTGCGTTTACAAACACAAATATTCACATGTACATACACACAAACAACATACCACAGAACAACTATCTGTAGATTATAGGTCCATATATTTGTTCAGTGCGGGAATCGAACACACGACCTTTAGCGCAGCAGTCGATCTCTCAGCCACTGCACCAACCCTGCTGTTGTTATTCAACTAGAACTGTTTGTATGTTTCAGTATTTGTAATGTTTTGGAAATAAGTCATTTCAAACAATTTATATTTTCATTCGTCTAAGTATCTGTAAATTATACCGTAAATCTTCGGGTCCATGATAAAAACTTTTATGGTTTCATAATAATAAAGATAACTATCGCTATGTGAATAAATCTTTAATCGTTATTCGTAACCCACCCAATAGCGCCGGCTCTGGCGCCGCCAGTGTGAGAAGCGGACTCATTGACACGTCAGCCGTGACCGTCCCGTCACCCGCGGGACGACGCGCAAAAAACATGTCACGGGAATCACCAAATCGATTCGCATCGATACCAATGACAATTCTTATCGATCAATAAGATCCCTCCCTTAATCGATTTTGGTTCATATTGATTCGATGTTAAGAATTAGATATGCAATATAAGTATAAAAAGTATCGAATGTCTAATATCCGGCGGTAAAGTTGAAGATGAGGCTGTTGAGTGGTCGCTAGTGGATATAATGGGCTCGGTTGCGGCGTGGTCGTGGCGCCTGCGTCGGCGGTGCGGCGCGCGGCTTTGCCTTCTTCGTTTCGGTAGTGTTTTAACAGCAGTTAAGTTAGGGTTAAGATGATTAAAACCGCCCGAGCGCGCGTGCCCCCGGGCCACTCGCCGCCCGCACATATATCACATTCCAATATAAATTAGTTTTGGACGGACGCTGGTTTATGTGCCGAAATAAGCTCTCTGGGTAACCCAGATAATTAGCCGGTGCTTAACGTAACAGCTCTCGACATAAAAATATAAATAAATTAGTAGAAACAGGTGAAGTAAATTATTCAGTAATAGTTGATCAAATTTGAAACCACTGTACGCAATTTGTGATTGTTAGGCTTAAGATCCGAAAAACAATCATTGAGATCTCATTGAAATTGAAAAAAGCAACAATGCATTGTGGTATTGCAATACAATAGGCCACTAAATGACAAACGTTTTGCCGTTTAATTGATAATTGTCAACTCTACATAGTAATAAATGTGTGACGGCTTAACAATCACCTAGTGTACAATCATATGACAGCGAATAATAGGTTAATTGAAAAATACTAACATTAAACACTTATAGATGTTTATAGGTATTTAAAAAAGAACAGTATATTTTCTTTTGTCATTAGAAACGAGATGTGAGGTGAGTATCGGGGACATACATGTACACGTAATTAGTATCGTAACTTATGTTAGTTCTTGGGCTACTAATTTGTTAAACCACGCCCAACCTTACCTACTATAAACGAACTGATTTAGATAATAGATATACTTTTTGAATCAGGTTTCTTGCGTAGCACTTAGAAAATAAGTTAAATTTAAATCTAAAAGAATACAGCCTTAGCGAACAGCAAACAAAAGTAGGTCTTGAGTAAAAATAAGCCAGTACGAATCGCATCAAGTATCATTCATTTAGTCGCGTTTACGATTGGTAATTGGGGAGTGCATTCAAGTGGCCGCGTCTTGCGGTCGGCGCGGGCGCGGCGGCGCTTGTCTGACGCGAGCCGCACGCGATGCCCTAGTGTTTTAGCCTGCAAAGGTGCACTGCTGAAACTGAGCGCAATTTCTGAGTTTCGCCCGCGGCCGTCGCCAAATTACAACACACGCCGCCAGCGTAATTGCAAGCGGTCGAGTCGGCTCGACGGACGCGTGTGGGAACACCGACCGATTTATTAAGATTTAATCGCGCCCAATTAAAATACGCACCACATTATTACCGAATACAAAAAGCTTATGCAAATTCTTCGAGTTGGCGTTCGACGGCGCCACGCAACCCGCCTGCTACGAGAACCTTCGCTACGAACGCGTAGCGCGTAGACGGTGCTAAACATATACTCACGAACATTTATATATATTTGAATGGTATTCTTTAAAGCTCGCTGTCAGATATTTTGGATAAAATGCCTCATCCATGTCATTTTTCAATAATTCAATTATTAAAAATACTAAAATTCCTTTAAATACCCAATAAATACTGAACTTTATCCAATCTACCCGTATAAAATATGTGCCCATGCAAGTAAACCTACATTGCATAGGTACTCACATTTTGTATGTACATATAAGGGTTTAAAAGTATATGTAGGAGAGGCAGATCGCGACGATAACGTCTTCCCACGACACAGCGAGGGACCTCCCTGGCGCGCATACATTACCACACCACGCATTGTCGTCGTTGCGCCCGCGCCGTACCGCCTGCCTCATGCCGGCCACACGCATGCTCACCAGGCCTCACCATTGACTCGATAAATTCACCTGCACTCTTAGTAACAATCAACATAATTTGTTTTTTATTTGGCATTAAACCAATTATTTCTCACAATGCAATGGATAAGGATTTATTAATGTTGCACCTCTATTAAAACTACAAGCGAGAAAACCTCATAACATATTCAATCTTCTAATTATAAGGGTAACTCAGGTGAAATATTCTGCAGACAATAGACACATTCAATAGACGGTAACATTTTGCATACTCGGATACTCAGATACGGATATATATTGTCATCAGCCAGCTCTATGTACACCTGACCGTCCTCCGAATGGCCTGAATGTACGTGTGAAGAGTTAATCACTATTGCCAGTGACCCACTAAGAGGGCCCCGAATCTTACTCCAGAATCGCCATTAGCATGTTAATGAAGGGGCGTGGTCCTGCGCGCGCGGCGTTTCCACACAAATCACGTCGTGTGTCTCCCACGCGACGCTCTCAGTGTGCGTCGGCCCTCGCGACCGTGATATATGCGGTTTTTAATAACCAATTACATTGTCCACTAAATCTTATTATTTCGAATGTTATGTTTCTATTGAATACTTGGAAAGTTGTGAGTTGTTTACTGTATTAGAATTGCTCTCACATCTTACCTTAACCAATTAGCTTACAGTAACACTAATAATATTTGCTTCTTTTATCCTAAACCATTCAAAAAAACTATGCTATTCAATCGTATGAAATAACATTACTTACAACCTAACACACCACATGACTTCCAATTTCACATAACAAATCGTACATTCCTTAACTTGAAGATGCACCCTAAATTACATTCCAAAAGGCTTTGTTGATACGACATTAGAATGAAGAGCAGATCTGTTAGGTAGCAGGAATTAACATAGTAACGAAGGGGCGGGCCGGCCGGTAACTCACGCCCCGCACAAAATAAATAATTTGACTCGAGGAATGTGGCCAGATAATGGACCGAGGAAACCTCCGCGTCGATTGTTGAACTTACTATACGTGTGAGCCCTTATATTGGAGTATTAAATACATGATTTTATAAATAAACTTATCTTTGTATAGTGTCTTCTTTCGACATGTAATTTATAATTTAATTAAGTGAAAATGGCTTACTTAAAATAATCTGTAGTAGACATCACCAAAAAGTGAAAGGTAAATCAATTTAGTACTGGAAAGTTTTAGACCGAAGCCAAAATAACTTAGAATATTGATCAAACTAGACCCAACTCCAAAATCCACTAAGAGACGCAATCTATGGGAGTGAAACAAATTAAAACCTACACAAAATCAGTCACCTCTATTATCTTGTTTTTGCCGGGCCGACCTTAATCCTTATAAAGATTAAAGTCAAGATCCTCGGACGTCCTCTGAACCTCTACCATTTTTATATTATCCTCTAATTTACACGTGCCGGCCAATTAAGTATCGCAATAAAAAGCATTATATCGGAATTTGCTTAACATTTATAACAAGAATTTTAAGTGGGTCAGAAATAATACGTAAGCTTGATTTTAATTGGGTTTGTTTGCGTTTGAGAATCTAACGAAGATGTTAGTTAACACTCTTGCGATAGATAAATCGTGTATCTTTGAGCATATCGATGACCGATTTTGAATCTGCTTATTCTTTTAAGGCTCTTCGAAATTAGGTGCAGACTCGTACTGACTTTCTTGAGATTCAGACAAGCCTACGAACTTATCTTGTAATGGAACTTCATCCAAAATCATTCAATCTAAAGTAAACACTTTGAATGGATTGAACGAAATAAAAGCCAGATATATTTGTGTGTTGTATTTATTGGATCGTCTCGGTACCGTCGTACCATCGGGGTCGTGCGTGCAGTGGGTGGCATCGACATTTGTCACCGGCAACCAGAAACTACTATATCTCTGAGCGGAGTCTGTCAATAGTAGACCTGACTGGAATACAACTTCATAAATATAATATTAGTAGTACACTAAAACAATATGAATACCCTAAAACCTAGGTACATGACCTATTTTAAGAGAGGTCTCATTTTTCTGTCATCATAATATATTCAAACTAATTCTGAATCTCGTATTGTATTATAACTTAAAAGTAACATTTGAGAGGAAAAAAATGTGTGATTTATATTATAACGATGGAACCACTTTACTTTGAAAATAACTTTCAGCATGATCTGGTTGGAACGTTACAAGTAATGAATACGAAACCAAACATATTAGAAGCAACATAAGTTCAATAAAAATATTGAATGAAATAAGTACGTTAGTCATATCCACGTTATTCTTAGATCCAGTGAGGTAGAACTCGCGGTGGCCACTATCGCGGCAAGCATCGAGCACTATGCAAATGCAGTTTTTGCCAGCTACCAATTGAAGAGCACAGTCGAAGGTGCATCTCCCAGTGCTGGGTGGCCGAACGTTCACTACGGGAATTCAAGCGAATAATATGAAATTGCCAAGTAACTGTTTATAGAAATGTTTCATTGTTGCAACCAAGATGTGGACAATATTTGTATTTATTTTGCATGTTTGGCTGATAGTTCAAAAATATGAAAAACAACCATATAATATCAATATATACCTAATTATTATTTAAACAAGTTCTGAAATGTTTATAGATATCATTACGCAATCCAAACGATAAGCTAGCTAGCTAGTTAGCATTCAGCCTCCTTGTAAAGGCGGTGCTAAATAGCACAAGCAGTATGATAAATAAATTTTTTATATTACTATCACTTAATTTTGCAATGATTGGGAATCCCCGCTAATCGGTGCAAATCTTATGAAGAAACAATGAATGAATTTTACCATTTTATATGTCTTTACATGTACCATAAGCCATTTAACCTCCACATGACACCAAATGCTAGAAGCCAGGAGAGTTTGTTATACTTTCAGCCTTCTGACGGCCTATAAACGATAACTAGTCATATAATCAATGTTCTACTGACAATACTTGATTGCAATTCATAATGCCTTGTTACACTACGGGGTACATAAAATTATACGTAGCGTCACCTCCCAGGCCGTACACAATCATTGTACTAATAAATGTCACTAATTGTATAGAGGCAGAACAGACAACTCCACCAAACAACAACTAGTTTACATATTATAATATTCAAAATTGCTCTCGACGACTGAGTCATCCTTCGTCGGCATTTTATATTCAATTTTGTTTAAGACCTCGTTCCATTGAGGACAAACGACACATTTGTGTGATAAAGTTGTGTTATAATAATTTCTATACTTTATAAATGTTTATAGCTTTCATATTCTAGGCCTATCCATAAATAAAATTTCAAATCCAAGATATATCAATATTAGTAAGAGTAAGTTTTAATAAGTAGTAGCATGTACTAATTACCTACTTATACTAGCTGTTGCCCGCGAGTTCGTTTGCTTGCTTTTTCTATATAGTTAGAGTTTTTCTGCAATAGCAATAATAACCCTATATTCTTCTCCAGGACTCAGGCTACCTCTTTGTAAAATTTCATAACGATTTAGTCTTTAGTCTTTTTCTTTCTGCAATAATGAGATATATATACTTACATCAAAAAGAGTGAGAAAGCTTGACATTATGCCGTCGTACCGGCACTGCACCTTAACTCAATATTTTTTGCGTGCCGCAGCTCGGTGCGACACGACAATAAATTAGATGCGTTGAAATGTTTGTGTTGTGGCTCCGTGGCCGCTGTCGGCGACACCGCGTGCGCATACATTAGCGCACAATACCGCGGGGGGCGCCCATTGTGTCCTCACACTTATAAAACCCCAGCCCCCACCACCCCCACCCTGTCCTGCACGCCCCTAATGAAGGATTCAACACCAGACCTGCAATTACCAGATAAAAATCTGTATTTGAACTATAAATAAAAATACTGCCTTCAAGTACCTTCGCAATATATTTAAAGCTCTAAATACTATATAAAGTATCCTATCGTCTACTGATATCCCATAGATTCTTGGCTGTCATGATCTTCCAGTTGCTTACCTCGATGCTTCAAACCTTATAAACACCAATTCTGTCCTTCTACCTTGTGTCACCAGAGAAAAGCGCACACTAGAGGCGAGAGGGGATTATATATAATTCACATCTTTCTCTATGTAGACTCAGGGACCTAATACTTTGTGGTTCCTCACTTATGGGGTTCATGTAACACGCTAATAACAACATTGTAAATTCTCAAAACAATTATCTTATAGCCCTTACGTCCTATTCATACGATAACATATTGGGGGTGTTTTAGAGTTGCACACACTAATTTCGGGTCTCTGCGGGTTCCGTGCCTACTAATGACCGGATAATTGTACGGCAGGTGCGCAGACGCCGAAGGGTTGCACGCTAAGCGCACACGCCAAGAGCCAAACGCCTCCCGAAGCCTTTCCAACTTTTTCGATGATCCAACGATAAAATTGTAAAAATAACAGTCCGAATGGGATCCTAATCAAACAGATTTGAATAAGTTATTGCTTTGCTTCCGTTGTCGACGTCATGCGTACTTATTTCTTAATTTATGTTAGTTAGTTATTAAGGAGATAATAATTAGTAGATAAAATCATAAATCAATGTTGCGCGTCATAAATTTTTGTTGTGTCTTATTTATAATTTCTAACACGTAAAGAACTTTTCCAAGTTTTTGTTTCAATAAAAAGCTCATCCAACTAATACATACTTGTTCGGTATAAAGCTACAGTTTTTTGTTACACGCAACACTTTTAAGATTTGAGCTGTGTAGATCATCACACACAACAGCTGTTAGCGAATTCGAAAAACACGAACCGCTTTTTTACCACGGTTTTTATATTTGTAAATAGCAGCCAAGTTATATCTAAGAGATAACAGAATATTGTTTACGAAAATTCGTATTCGTATATGTAACAAATTTTATTGTTTTTGTGAAAACTGTTACTATGACAAAGTTTCTTTTTGTTTAAATGAAATGTGTCAATTAGTATATGTACCTATATTGCGAATGCTGATAGTATATTCTCTGTAAGAATTTCATTTCATACCTAATTCTTAATTATCTTAATTACACCATATTGAAACTATCATGTGATGTTTCCAATAAACAGCGATAACTGTATCAGCGTAAGCTTAGCAACGGCTGTTACGGTGAAACAAATTGTTTTTTTCTGGACCACCTGGTACGCCACCCGCGCCAGAACCTAACACAAAAAATCTAATAAAAAACGTCATAATATTTGAATATTATTACAAAAAACAATTAAGGGTGCCGCACGTCACCTGTCGCGGGCACGAGATACGCATTTGCATAGAGAAACCAATTTCTAAGGCAGCGTCTTTGGAGACATGACTAGCGATTTTTTGGATATAATGAAAATTGATGGTGAATATGTGCGCTATAAAAAAATCTTATAATTCCGATAACTTATATGAGGAAGGAGTATATATAAAACGTCTTTACGGTACTAATTTTGTTTGAAAATTCCAACTTTTCTAATTAATGAGTATAAATTAATAACCAAATAATCGTGAGAGTTCGATTCCCGAGGCGAGCAAAGTGTTATTGGGTTTTTCTGTATGGAAATTCTCAGTAACAGCACGAAGTCTGGAACAGTGCCCGATAGATGTCAATGGGCTCGCCCCCTATTACATGGGACTTAATAACAGCATCGGCGAAATATAGGTGTAGAATAGTATAGCTCTACCTAACGCTTCGGGGAATACAGGCGTAATGCTATGTTATGTTATGTTATGTAAAATCCCTAATAACGTGCACCAAATATAATTTTAGTTATATTATAAAATTATTATGACTGCATAATATGTATATCATTACATCATCATAATCATCTGCCTAGCTTTTTCCCAACTACATGGGTTGGCTTCCAATCTAACCGTTTGCGGCTGACTAATAGTACTTTACAGGGAGCGACTGCCATCTGACCTCCGCTATGTATATCATTACATAACGTGGTTAATTTTTATAGTACTTGGAATATGCAATAGCGTGAAAAATAAGCTGGTACGAGTCACCTACGCTATAACTTTTAATGTGTTCTCAGCCTAAGAGCAATTTGACGACACATTTTTTAAACAATATTTTCTTTATAAAAGACCTTTTGTTGTAGGTTGTCTGTATCCAAGACTCACTTTGCGATACTATCTAACGTATATCTACAAAATAAAAAGCTCCTTTGTTGCATCACTTTCCATTTTTATCTACTAAAGTTTTTATAGTAGCGTCTTAGAAACACATGCCTACTGACGGCCCTGATGTCTAATGCAAAAAGAATACGCTGAAATATTTAAAAAAAAATGGATCCCATATCGATTCACTTACTTCTATAAGAATTTACCATTTAAAAGAACGGCATTGATATAATTATTATCATTAGGTATCCGGTCTAAATATTTTTTGTAAATGGTGTGTGAGTAGGTATGACTGACGATTTGGTCATATCCAACCATATCATGGTAGACTTTTAATAAAACCTCGAATTTGGTCCTTAACTAAGGTGTCTACCAGATTATTTTGTTCTATTTTCAGGGGTCTAACCATCAATGTTTATAACGTAAGTGAAAACAAACTCTATCATCTAAGTAGATATGTATAATTGTATGTACCTACATAATTATTTGACTAGCAGAGGGGTTTGTGCTTGCCTACATAGCTACCGCACAGATCTATCGATCTACAAGGTTAAGCAGCGTTGGCTAGAAAAACATGTTAAAAAGTTGGTCCCGCAGGTCTCATATTAATACAGGCAGTCTTAACGCGTGTCAACAGCCCAAAAAGTCTGAAAACCGGTCTAACCTACGGGATATCAGTGTCTCCCAGCAATTCAGGTGTTCAATAAGTAAGGTAGTAGTCGTTCCGTGTAAAAAAGATATTCAGTCGTACGTGGTTAGACTGGGAGCCGACTCCAACATAGTTGGAAAGCTAGGCAGATGATAATATTTGACTAACGCAAACATACCACTTAAATATGAATACTACTATAATCCGTCTGGACTTTAAAATAGACCTTGAACCCTGAGATTGTTTCGGCGTTTCTTCTTAGGGATAGTCATAGAAAATCCAGACGCGATTTAGTTTAAAAAAAAAGTGTAAAAGTGATTGAAAAATCCTAATTTCAAAATAAATAATTTCATTTCATTTCGAATACTCATCACAACGTATTACACAAACACGGTATGGATAATAGACTGCATACATACATAAGTCACAACATAAAACTTATACACCCAACCCATTCCATTAATAAAATGATGTCTTTTGGAAATCATCTAAACAATAAAAAACAAAAACAAAATTCTGAAACTCTTTTGGTAACAATCGTGTTTATGAATACTAAGACACATGTCATTGTCTATTGAAAGCGTCCAATCATCGGGTTGTCAGTGGTTAATGTAAACGGTCGCGTCTCGCCTATTGTGCCAGTAACAATTCCGTGTTATGGATGCCCCAGTGCTGACTAAACCCACAGAACTAGATTAATCTTTGCATGTTTAGACGTTTAGAATCACATACTTCTCATGTAGAGACAATGACTAAATCTTACTAAATCATAATCATACTAAATAAATAAAATAAATGATATTACTTCTTACTATTCTTTATTTGTCCAGACTTTAAACATAGCAGTCCAGTGTGTAACACGCCCTGTGTTGCATAACTTTCATAAAAAATGGTTTTCTTAAGCTGCACTGTAACTACCGCGCGCGTCGTACATTCCGCGGTTTGCCGCTGAAAATTATGGTTTATTTCAAAACGTACTTTATTCCAGAAACTTTCATAGTCAACAATATACGTTAAAGCTTGCGGTATAGAGCCCTAAATTGCCCGTATAGTACTTGAATGGAAGTGCTATTAAGCGATATTTACGGATAAGCAGGTGCGGCGGCGGCTTTGAAATCTCTTATGACCGCTGATCTGCGCATTGATACAAATTGCCTCGTTATACATACCCGGCCATCAGCTACTGACTATCGACACTCCAAAGCGTAAAAATTATTCGCTTCTGCACTCATTTATTCCTTAAAGTTAAGCTACTGTCTACTTATACGTATATTTAGTAACAAACAGATATTTGAACTTTTATAAAGATAAAACTTTGATGTGTTCAGAACTAACACAATATTTTATCCGTGTAAGTGTAACATATATCTACCACTTACCCATTAATTTTTTGTTACATGTTGGATAGACAGATATGAGACAGCCTAAAAATATACAAATAGACGATTAGTTTACAAAATATATTGTGTCCAATGAACCCATCATTAGACACAATATATTTTGTAGTTTTTGTTTCATGTTTAGTAAAGTTTAATTAAATTTATTCAGAATCTGTTCAAAAATAGGCATACGGCTATAGGAACTAGAAAGATTTAAGGAATGTTCCTCTATAAATGTTAATCTAAAACAACGAATACAATAAAAATAATCATCAATCGAGTTTGTATGACATTGGTTAGGCGTTGACACCGCGTTGCTCGGAGCGACCGCACGCAAACTTGGGCCTAATAAATGAACTTTACGCCGATTGACGACCTACCCTAAGGGGACACGACTCATCAGATCGACTAAATGGACATAAAATATAAAATGGCTCTGACTTAACTCACCGCTAAAGGAAACAAAGTATGTTCAAAGATATCAATTATATCTTGTTATCATTAAATTTAATATGTGAATTACACTGCTGAAATGTTAAGATTTCTACCGAAACAACGGTACAATAACAGTTCAAAATAAACGCCCATTTCCTTTGATTGTAGCGTTGCATGCGGTTCTAGTTTCTTTTTTACCATAAAGAACTAAATTAACTACCCAAATGAAGGTAATGTGGAATTATGAAAATTGCAAAAAATCAGCGTGAGCGCGTGCATTGTGCGCTCAGTAGCGCGCCGCCCGAGGCGCTCGTGCCATTCGCGTTCCAATTTCGAATGCAAATTTTGTTTTTGAGAATCAGAACGATGGCGTTATGACCACTCATATTCATATCGTGCCAGAATTTTGACCGGTTGCGTGTTGAGAACGTTGCACTTTCATAGCACCCCCGGAATATTACTCCAACTTCCCTTTCAACGTTGAAAAGAAATGCGGAAAGTTTCGTTCCGATTGTGAAATCAGGAATAATGTAAGGTTATTTAGCTAATGTCTATAACAAAAGTTACATGTCCTCTTTGGTTTGAATTTTATTAAGAACGTCATAAAACACTGCTCAAATTATTTTGAATCTGACTGCAGCTAAGAATTTTGAATTAATTTGCCCCAGTTTATTAGAATTTAAGACAAGCTTCTATCAATTAGTTTAACAATTCAAAGCCGAACGCCCACATTTTTCAAATGTCCACGTTGTCAGTAAAGTAGGCTAGTGACAAGTTAACGCCCTGTAGAAGTCCTAAATGGAAATATATACTGCGGCTATAAAATATTTGATTACAACTAGGCCAGATCACGTACATACACAACCCCTATTAACTATTAAACTCACGAATAAAATCTGATAAGTACATTTTAAAATCTGGATTATAGTAACTACATAAAGTAGGTACCTAAGATACTATTATTTATTATTCTTATAACAATTGTTAGAGCCCGCAAGTATGGATTTTGCAGGACATAAATTGAATTATAGTTACCTATGTAACCAGTATGTTTCACAAGGTCACATACATAATCTATGATACTTTTAGTATACCTATGGTACTTTAATAGTTCCAGTAACCTGGTTGAAGTACTTATGAAATAAAACAGTGGCAAAATCAGCTGTTACAAATCTCAACAGCTTACGTAACAGGAACCGAAATCCAGTTGTTCAATAACGCAGCACACATTTTTCAGCAATGTTTACAAGGCCGGTCAGTCACACGTGCTATACATACATACATACATGATACTGTAAGTATAATCATAGACAACATGCACTTTTGACTCACTACGATGCGCACTGGTCGTGTGTAACACCGCGTAATATTAATGAATCACCTACGTAAGTGAATCACGGTATTCGAGACGCCGAAACATCTCTATGTTAATACCTATCTGCCGATCCGGAATTAGTCAATTGTGATACAAGCTTCTGATTCAATAGAAGCGAAATAGTTGATTTCGTAAATAGTGAACTGATTTCGGCTTCGTCGAAATGCAATTAAGATTACGATGAGAAAGAAAATAACGGGCCCTAGTAACAGATTCACTGAATCAGTACCTGAAATACAATTAACTGAATCATTCTACGAACAGAATAGGTACTAAAAGAATTCAATATATTACATAGATTCTCAATACATTTTGACAGACAGATGATCCAATTATTAAAATGATAACAGTCGTTCAACCAAAAAATAATGCAAGTTTAAATCGTAATGCACTCTACATTTTTAAGGAGCAGTGATATGGCCTGTACCTTTTAAACCATGTATCTTTTATACTTTTTATCAATAAATAAACCTCACGAAATGCATCAGCATTTTCAGCATAAGTTGTCTGATGGTATAATTGTTTCTACTTCTTTAGGAATCTTACAGTTTTCATATAGCCCCATGATAGCACCGATCATAGGTAAGTAAATACGTCACGTAACATAACACATACTAATTATATTTAAATATTTCAATTATTAAATGAATTTATTTTAAACGTTTAAAGCCATGTCATGTTCATTGTATGAGAATGCTCAAGATGACTTTAATAATTGACTGCGCCAGATTGAATGAACGAAATTACGGATCGTTTACTTTCAAGTCCTTGTAATTGGTAACCGCTTCAACATCCACATTACGTGCATACTGCTTACTCAGTGTATCGATCATGGATCGACGTGGAAGGCCCAATTTGTCTGTGCTACTAAATCATGGAACAAACGCGCCGCTCGATCTAAATCGATTTGTCCAAATTATGAGATGGGCGGTAATATAAACGGTGATGGCTATTCCGCCGATATCCTTTTTAAATAGTGGCCGCATGTACACCACCTGCGCTTTCGCCAGCCGCTTCAAGTTCTACTGTCAAGTGTTTTAAAACCCACATATCACACTATATGTGATACTCGTTTCATTTGTCGTCACATTTAATTAGTCACTCCTTATGATTTCTTTCAAATTTCTAAATATTGAGTAAGGTATATAGGAAAATATTGAGAGTAGTTATATAGAAGATAAATGTTACGCAATATTATGAAATAAATAGGTGCCGAATGTTCCCACATATTTTTAAATTCTGTGTATCCAACAAACCGTCGTCATTTACACACATAAACAAACATACAAAAAAGGAACATTTCAAAACGAAAAACTGTTGCATAACTTACCTACATTAAAATTTATTTTTCTTTTGACATGCAAGTGTAGGGGGAAGTCCCGTAACGCCGGACGGCACCTAGCGTCGGACACTCGCACTATCTGGACAAATAAAAATGAGTTCGATTTAAAAATCATTGAAAAGGGTGCGGTGCAACGTATCTATATAGGGTCACGGGACGAGGTTTGCCAGTGAGGCGAACGGTCACGGTGGGAGCGGTTGATTGCTGTTTTTGACGGGAAAGCACTGCGTAACATAAATTCCAAGTGAGTATTATAGCTATGATCTTGTGTTTAATTGTTTATGTTATTTATCAATAAAGATAATGTTCTATTATAATTCGTAGACGGTGAAAGTTTTTATTAATTTTCTAAACAGTTTTAGTATGAAATACGTAATTTTGGAGATTACGTATCCCCGTAGTACCGGACACAAAGATGTCCCTCAACACCGGACAGTTTAAAAGTTGTTTTTTACGACAAACCACTGGACATAACATTCACGAAGCCATTCAAAGATGCATATAACCAACACTGCGACATGTGGATGAGAGCAAATGCTGGGTCTCGGATAACCAACTATGATATTGCTGGTCTGGTTAAAAAGTTGCTCTACTGGATATTGCGGTGTTTGGGTTTAAACGCATTTAAACAATTTACATATTTGATAGAAATTTATATTAATATTTGATAGCAATTTCCTTCACTTCTGACTTACATTGATTTCGCTTTGGTTAGCTCATCGACGTCCTGCAATGCAGAATTGTCGAATAATTTGGTCTTAGAAGAATTGACAGACTCTCCAAGAGAATCCACTGGGATCTAAGTTCAAAAAGCAATAGAAGGGAAAGGGAAACAAATCAAAGGTGTGAACGCCAAAGGAAAAAGTGGAGATAAAGCTAAGAAAAAGGAACCATTCACTCAAATGTCTAACATAGGAAGAACTACTTGCAAGTACACTTAGAGGACCATGACAAAGACTCAATACAATGCTCCAGCTCCAAGGGTGGGCTCGTGAAGCATGTGCAGACATTGCTGAATGTGGAGATGCATATATATGTGATCGATGTACGATGTTTTAAAGTGTTCAGCGTTTTGGGTTAGAAGTTAAATCTGTCCGGTACTAGGTGCCAATGTCAAAGATTGCATTTTTTCCTACCAAAACTTAACTAACTTTCCTAAATATGTTTACGTAGAAGTTGTATTTTTTATGATTGCTTTTGATTTTATAATTTGTGGACTTAACTTATTCATGAATAAAGCTACATTTCTCGAAGTCGTTTTTAATTTATTTTCTGAAAACCTTAGGTGTCCGCCACTGGGGGACTTCCCCCTAAATATTTAAAGTTGGAATCAGAAGTTTTGACATGTTTATTTTTAATCTGCTAATTCCGCTACGGTTTTATAGTCGTTATAAGGACTGGTTTCACCAAAGGTTTCATGATACGAGAGAAATTCCTCTAAAACATCATAGGTGGCAGACGGTATGACTGGCTGTTTTGAGTGGAATTAACAAAGTTTTGATAAAGTGGCAGCCGTGGTTATACCTGACACACCATATGCCAGAGTCGTTAAGTAATATGACGAAAAATCTACTTGAAATCGTTTAACTTGGCAACCCTTAACGTTATTTTTTTTTAAGCTGGGCGTTGAGAGCTGCGCCGCAGTATTTTACGTTTGTAGATATGTTCGTTTCTTTTATAAAGTGTAAACCTAAATTGTTCCAAATAAATAAACTTATTAATAAACTATTAATAAAAAACTTAAACTATTAAAGAACTTAATGGATTCTTGGTGTACATATTTCAACAACGGCTTTATCTTTTAAAAAAATTACATCATTAGGTATTAAGGGATTTACATCACAATTATCCCAATTACCCATATATGTATGTATATTAACACTATGTAATAATTACGTACATACTTTAAAGTGTTGAAGTAAATAAATAATAACTAATTATTCAGAACATACTAATTAACACTAGATCATAATAAGCGAGGAGGAGTTATAATCATAAAACGTATAATGAAGTATCGAGAAGAATGAATAAAAGTATGAAACACACATAAAAAATCACATATACACTTTAATATAATCTACCTATACAATATTCAATTCAACATTAACCTAGACACTTCTCATATAAACACGGATCAGTCAAACATAAATAAATAAATAAGAACTTTAGTAAGCAACATTATCAAAGGCCCCGCTCAGCGCCAACTGGTCCACCTCAATAATGACCCACGGCTCGGCGGCATCTTGCGAATAAATATTGGGCAAATTAGCAGATCCCACTAACGTCCACCTGTCATTCATTGTTGTACGTATCGCCAACAGTCCATGTGTTGACGTATCGGGACCGTAAAGTTTGAGTCAAACCCAATAAGCGTGAAATGTCATTATGTCGGATCCCGAGACCGAGACCTTTACAAACCATCTGCTTAGCATTTTTTCTTCTGTGTGCCGTTTAGTAGGCCTTATCTTAATTTGTAATCTGTTGCGAATTTTGTAATTATTGGTTTATTTATGGCTATAGCCGTCTTCATTGAAATGTAAACACGTCTGTAAATCTTTCGAAATATTGTCCGATAGGCGATAAGAAAATTCTTCCATTGTCACGCTGGATTCGAATATTATTTCCGATACCTAACTAATTTGAGATAAGCCCTAAGTTCTTCTGCGTATTAATTAAATGTGTATAGTACGTACATTTTTTATCAAATCAACTAATAAACTAAAATACGGTAGTTAGTATAAATGTTTGTGGCAACTAGAGTCTGACTATTCATAAGTGCCTTTAACTGGTCTACATAATTCCCAGTTTCCAATCTAAATTTTACGTTCCGTTATACCTTAATTTCGTTTCTCTACCTTTAATTTTGTCATTGGCTAACAAGTAGTGAAGAGCCAGGAAAAAAAAAAAACTGGTCTACATGAATAAAATATATTTTTTAAAAACATATGCAACTGTTAACATTTTGCAGGTTTAATACATTTTCTAATAATAATTATTCTGCTAAAGCTATAGTATCGGCTTTGTACAGCAGGATAGAAATATTTGTCAAAACAATAGAATATTCAATCCATATTCTATAGAAAAGCACACAGCTGAAAAAGATTAGCTAAGTACCCAACGCATAAAATGTAGATATTGTAATTACTTTAAATTTTGCTATTTGGTCAGCAGGTGTGCAGGGGTCGTAATTAAAACAAAAGGACCCTCTAATACGTATGTTCAGACTTTAATATAGCTTTTGTGCACTACAGTACACTAAACTAGGTACTTATGATCACTTGTTTTTACCGTTAGCACGCTCACAGAATAGACGACTACACTGGGGTAGGACATATTTTTTATGCGCGGTAATCCAATCGCGACTCTCAGCGCACATAATATTAACCAATCCACCAGACATACATGTTTGTCAATATATTAGGTACATATGAACACTCCATACAAAAAGTAAGTAAATTTGAAAAGAAAATTCTGACAAATAAATTAATTTAATCTGAAAACAATTTGAGCTCGCCTTCATTCGTTTTTATGAATGCCGATGCAGTCATCATCATTACATCACATTTGCTGAAATTGCTACTTATTTAAACTATGTAGGTAGAAAAGAATTACTAAAATCATATATGTCATTACATATGTGTATATTTTATTGTTATAACGCGTCTATAACAATATATTATAGGTACATGTCTCATAGTCTTTTGGCGACTTGAAAATAGATCGCAGTTAAAGTACCTACCTATTACCCTAAATCAAAAATTAATGTAAGGGACAAGCCCAATACTAACAATATTGATTGTACCCACCTATACCATACCATTCGGAAATAAAATCACCCTTTTAGACATTCAACAATGCTATACCACCTACAGTACCTACCTAGCTAAGCTACACAACCCTGCCCAAACGGCAAAAAAAATCATCCGTGCATTCGACAACCGGACGAAAACGAAACGCAAGTACGTACGTACAGAACGAAACGTCAGTCTGTAGGGAGCGCTGATGAGAGTAGTTCGTGTCGGTCTGCGCTCTCTGCTCAGCTGATTTCGCACGCGTCTATAAAATCGTCAACGAATCTTAACAAAATAAACAATTATCTACCTCACGCATATGAACTCAGTGATTTTTAGTGTCGTGAACGCATTTATTATTTATTACAAGAAGAAAATAACTACTTTGAAGTGGGAATACACACTCCAGGAAAATGATGGGTAAGTCAGTATTATTGTTATTATAAACGTCATTGTAAATAAAATAATGTATAAAAATTTAAATGAAAGTTTAATTAAAAAGGATTTAGAATTAAGATTAGATTAGAAGGATTAAGAAGAAAAAATTTAACCAGTTAAAATTTGTATAGGTTATGTTTACAATACGGTAAAGTAACTACAATGCAATGGTCATAGAAAAATGATAATTATCATCTTTGTGGTTCATAAAGAACATTAGAACGATAAAATAATATATATTAATCGATCCAATTTTTTAGTATTTGCTTATTTGTTGACAAATAACAACTATGACGACTAACAAGTTTTGATCCACTGTCGAAATTGTGGTTTAACTTTACTTATTATTTGACGGCACGGTTGGCGCAGTCGTTGAGAGATCGACTGCTGCGCTAGGTGTCTCGGGTTCGATTCTCGCACGGAACAAATATTTGTATGATCTACAGATAGATGTTTCGGGTCTGGGTATTTGTGTATGTGAATATACGTGTTAGTAAACGCACCCACGATACAGGATTTATACCTAGTGTGGGGCAAAGTTTTTTTAAAAAAAAGAAGAAAAATAAATGTATTTATTTTTATGGGTATTACAATTAATATATTATAATTTATCCAAATAACATGATTTTGTTACTTATAATTACTACTTATCGTTATATTCTACATAGAACATAGAATACATAAAACTAATAAAACAAAATTGTACGTACCCACTTCTATATTTTCAAGGAATACCTGCACTTATTATCTTTAATATTATCAATACATAATGTTTTCAGACACCCAAGTATAACTTTTAGTATTAACCTAAATTATGTTCATTTATATTTTTATTTATTATATATTAAACAAGAAAAAGGATAAACCCTTAAAGGAATAGAGAATTTACGAAAGAATTTCTTTTATTCGTTTAGGAATCGTTGATTTTACACACAACACACATTGTAACATTTAGGTACTTATCTTTATTACAAATAATAATAATTTTACGAAACCATTATGTGATATTAGACAGATAAATTTGGTAGTAGACACCGTAGGTAGAGGTAGTGCCGACCTACCTACGCGTTGTGGGCGCGCCTTTTGCAATAAAATACCATTATATTTTTAATTAGCACTAAATTATCTGTTGGTAATAATTAATACATCTCGCTCCGTAGGTAACTAAATCTTACTCTAATTTTTTACTTCTCATCTCAACCTATAAAACTGCTCGACATAATTATATGTACGCTTAGACCTTTACTAATAAATGCTGAAGTAATTTACCTATGGAAACTAAACGAATTATGCACGTTGTTTGTAAAATAACTTTGTTTAGTAGACAAAATAAATAAATATTTTTTCAGCATGAATTGCATACAAGTTTGTGTAAATGTATGTTATGACCGTGTGATCTTTTTAACCTAAATGAACAGATTTCAGAATCGTGATCAAAAGTTACATTTCTCCGTTACAATTTATTCGAAATGATCAGTGTCGCACGATTTCCGGATAAATAGAAAAGCTACAAAAGAAATTGGATTGATACCCGTGAATGTTATAAAATTGATAACCAAAAGCTATAAGCTATACCTATTAATTTTAAAATCATATTTGACTTCTAGAGAATAGTAGATAATACCTATTGTAAGACGAATGAGAAATTATAGAAACCTACCTACACTGTCAACAAATTCATACAAAACCAATTTAAAACTTTGAGATGATAAAACCTATTTTTATTTTACGGTAAATTATATGATCTTTTTCTATTTGTTTAACTGTATCCATTACTTAAATAAAATTTATCAAAACTAATGAAAGGAAAAAGCACTATAAATATTGAAATTGATCAATATGTAGTCAGCCTGTTCATTAAAACTTAGGGGTCCACAAAGACTGTACTTAATGTAATATTACTATTCTGCGCGCAATGTTTAACATTGCACGAAGATAATTTTGATTACACGATATCTTTTACAGATGTAATTAAAAAAGGATATAACAAGTCAAATGATTCTATACCCGTGACATTTACGGAAAAATATACGCGGCCCGACCTACGGCGATGGATACTAAATTCACGTTGATAAAAAGCCAGTAGACTTATTTGACAGGACTAAATAATTTCTGTGCTGTTTCTCGTTCTCGATTTCTGAACAGAAGAAACTAATTTAGTTTCTTCTGTTCAGAAATCTAATAGTAAAACTAATAATGCAGATGTTATGTGTCAATAACCAATTATTATTGTATAAGTAATAAAACGAAGCATCCAGATCTAGGAAAAATATAAGTAGCGCCAAATAAATAATTAATCTGAACCCATCAAATTGTAAAACTTAAATTTAGTATAAAGCCTTACAAAAGTTAAGTAAAATATCCATAGACACTTAAATCTATGGATATTTTAGTTAGGTTTACATTAAATTGCGTTCATTTAGACAAGTAGGTCTAAATT
Organism: Shargacucullia verbasci; assembly: GCA_947562105.1. NCBI lineage: Eukaryota > Metazoa > Arthropoda > Insecta > Lepidoptera > Noctuidae > Shargacucullia > Shargacucullia verbasci. The sequence continues at coordinate 9,389,609 of OX387289.1, forward strand.
TACACATTTTAGTCAAGATAATTCATATTAATAAATGCATGGACCTCTCAATCGTTGTTGATACACGATGATGTACATTTTATAGACTTCTGACTCATTGTCAGTTCGATTTCATCATTTTAATTTACATAGTTGAATTACCAGATTTGAATTATGTGATAGATTATATGGATTACGTAATTTTCTCCGTCACAATAAGGTATTATCAACTCGATGATAGATCTCTTATTTCTATGGCGTGTTCATGACTTCAGCTCCTGTACATAATATATATGTTCTAGTATTCAGCTTATAAGTTGAATAAATCTATAAAAGGTAAAAAAATTATATTGTCAATTTATTCACTGTAAATACCAAAGAGTAGGTTAGCAGTGACGTGTATGAACATGTTGCGACCAGGATAAGTGAGTGCGTCGCACCGCGCGTTCAAGGGCGCAAACCGATACATAACGTTAAAACACTAAATATAATTTTTAACGACACTTTTTCTTAGTCTTTAATTAAATATTATCAGCGTTAATGATATAATTTAAATTGATCAATTTATTCAAACAACATCAAAAAGTATTAAGCACTGTGGTGGCCACACCGCCGGAAGTTCCGACAGGAAATCGCGGGTACGCGCACCGGGCCGGGCATGGTGCCAGTCACCGCTAGAACCAATTTATGTTACCCCTTATACCACATACTTATAATATTTAAGCACACGTGGGTAACGAAAATAATCATAAATAATATTTTGGATAGCTTGTCCTCTTTCTTTTTTCGTAGTCGAATTCCGCAATTGTATTTATTACCCTTCCCACTTGCAAAACGAATAGCGTACTTTCACGGCTTTGTAATAATGGAAAGAGACTACAAGAGATTAGAACATAATGGTGCGGAGGTGGGTGCGTGGGAACGCTCCCAGAGTTCACGTGCCCGGCACATCGCTCTACCATACCAAATCTTGCATTAATATGCTAGATTTAGATAAAAATCCCCTATCTAATAGCGCTGATTCACTTAAAGAAATCATTATTTGCAACTAACTACTATAACCGAAGTATACATATTATAAAAATTCTACGATTTAACTTCTCGAGAATTTAGGTCGGGTTTGAATAATTGAGTGGACGTTCAAAGTAAAGAACTTTGTAGTTCATATTTCTGTCATAACCTACATTACTTAAATGTTCATTTCTAATCTCTAATTTATTGTCTGTAATTGTGTAAGCAGATTTTTAAAGTACTTAATCGTTCTCGAATTTGTTGTTCATAGCACAATTTATAAATATTTATAAAGCGTATATATGAATAATACGAGTGAATGAACTACACAAGAAAATCAATTATAGTTCCATTCATAAAGCCGTAATAATTCTATGCAGCGTAGGTGTCCATAAGTCACCGTTCAATAAATCTGCGTTATAGTTGTTTCGGTTAATATGAATAAGCTTACTAAAATAAAACTATTTGAACAATGACATTGTTTTATTTTTCAAAGTTATAAAATTATATTATAATGAGCTTTTGAAATTTTCTTACTATATACATTTTCACAAAGTGGCTGATCTGTGAATAAACAAATTAAATATATTTTTGTTTCCATGCCAGTAGTAATATAATTAGTCATGTAAATATGGTAATGTGGGTTATTGAAATGATTGTTGTCGCGTAGGCTCGTGCGCTCGTTTGACTGGCAACGGCAATAGGTGCCTAGTTAGTGGTTCCGGATACGGATCGGACGTGTCGGATGTCGGCGTGAGTCACGCGGCGCCCACGCCGCACCGCACCGCCATCGCCACTGCGCCCACTGGCGCCCAAGATGCACCGCGAAAACTATTTCTATTATATTACTGTATTATTTTCAAATACGACTATAATCTCAAAGATGGTAATTTTTGTACTTTGAACATTGAGGATCAAGAATTGTTAAGCGGACTATTAAAAATTGTCAATAATAGGTATGTTGTTTCAACCGATTAATATTAAAGTGTGATTTACTTTATAATTAGAACAGCAAATAAATCATTTCATAAATGCAAAAGATATAATTTCTTACCGTATTTTATGATCTGTAAAGATTATAGTACCTACGCTGTATGTTCTTCTCAGTTAAGCTGATTTCCTCAAAATAACACATTTTATGGATACCATTAAATAGGCATGACGAGTTTACAACCGTAAAGCTATCATGACAATGACTGCGGACAATCTTACACGCACAGTCTTCTAAATTAACGCGGACGCTGTTGCCGAGACAGATTTAGCTGTGTCTGCGACGCGTCTAGGCTATTTGTATTTGGGTTTTGGCATTGGACATTTCGCAGTCTCGTGGGAACCTGAGTTGAACGACTGCGGAGACAATGCGGCTGTCTGGTATCGCGACCAGTCGTTCACCGGACCACCGCCCACCCGTGCAGCGCCGAGCACCGGGCGCTCGCTGCCCGCTGCCGCTGCACCTCACGTTCCGCATAACATCTTCAACCATCTTCTATTAAAACACCAAACTTGATTTATTCACAACGATTTTAACATTCGAAGCACCTATATAGGAAGCTGAACGTGTGAAGGTGGGAGGTATGCAATGAGGGGGCATCGGTATAGGTGTCGCAACTGAATTTCTGTAATAGTTTTTACTAGAGTTCAATCAGATAATACTGAACAGTGAAATAATAATATTTAATTAATAAAGAAGTACCGAAGAAATCTGGCACTACTCGGAATAAGTACATTATTATTTAGGCATCTCAATTTTTTAAGCCCTTAGGTATCGTATAATCAAACCGTATGACAAAATAACAACACTTCTTGGTGGTCATACGACGACATTGGTATGGGATAACTTTAATTTTATTGAACTATTGGTGTCAACATGCTCGTTAATTTAGAACTTCGATGTAGAAAAACTTTGCAATGTGCAGAAAAAAATAAGTATCTGAATTAAGGTAATTTGGGTTTGACCAATAGTTCAGACACAATGATGTCTGATTAATGTACGTCAGGAAATCAAATGAACAGAAAAAATAAATCAAAATGGTGTGGTGCGCCAAAACGAAAAAGTAGAAGAAAGAAGAAATTCAATTAGATTCAAGATTCAATTATTTATTCAAATTTCAATTAGTTCATACATTAAAATGTAAAAGCACGTGTCTCAAGGGCGGGCGTTGGGTAGCGGGGGTTCCGTTCCGCGGGGTCGATAAGCGCTGGCCACGAGCCAGCCGCCAGAGTCGCGACACACAAATACACCCTCACCAGTCTAAAGTGGAAGTTCTCACCGTATATTTTATTGAACGACACAATTATGCGACACTTCCTTGGTTTTAAAGTTTTGCTGACTTTCGAATATCGGAAAGTTGCTCTCGACTTAAGATACTTTGTTTAAGTGATGTGGGTAGGATCCAAAGGTGTATATTTTTATAATTGAGAGGGGCAAACGAGCATACTGTTACTTATGTGGTAATAATATAACACCGCCCATTTTATGAATAACCTCAAACATATTTGAATCGCTGATGTGTTACCGATCTTAAAGTTACCATTAGAGCCACCACAATACCCTGATGACAAGACAGGAATTCCTATTATATATATCCAAAATGAATGTGGTAGTATCAAAGATTTTGGTATTTCTACGAGACGTACCTAGTGATCATGTTTGATATGAGGATTTTTTCTTATTTCATTTTCGCTCGGTTGATCATATTTACAAATAGACCATTTCTACTCAATTCAATCAAATGTAGTGCACTATTACATTTATGCCTCTCAAAAATTAACTACCACCTTCTGGTATCTACACTTAAATGAGTTGGAAGCATAAATAAATCTGTTGCATATCTTAGCTAAGGAAACATTATTTTGTTTAGTATTTATTTTTAGCGACATGCAAAATATTATTTTATTGATTCACTTTCATAAGCAATAAAACTTTGGAAGTTAACATTTCGCCTTAACAAAATGACCACGTTAGGGAATTAACTGACTGTGACTGTACAAGGGAAACACGCGTTATGTTTTATTGACTTTCCAGGAACGGATTGAATTTTAAACAGGGGTTAATTAAAACTAAAACAATAGACACATTTGCCGCCTGTTAATGTCGTCTGGATTTCTCATATAGCTTTTGCTCAATTGAAATAATCAATGATTTTTCCTGACTTCACTTCTTCAACCTTACACCATCTAAAGCTGAATAAGTTCTTTCTATGTAAACAACAAATTGGATTTCAGAATAAAAAAATCCATGTAACCTTTGATGATTTAAACATTGAACTTGGGTATTTTAATGAAGTATAGGGGAAGGTTGCTATGAATGGACCACTTAACTTTACGACCTTATATCTCAAAAAGTATAAGTGATAAAATGAAAGCAGTTTATTATTTTTATTTCGTATGACCTTTATTTATAATAATCGAACGCACAAACAATTCGGGCTTACACTTGTTGATATAAACGAAGAAAATTAAATCTTGGGCTGTTGCCTTCTTTGGACCATGGGCACCTTCATTGAACCACCAGGTTGCCATCAATGGACTTCAAGAAATTTGTTCTAGAGGTCCAATCGAGGCAACTAATTATAATTACCAATATTACTAATATTGCCTATAAAAAATATAAAAGTCATAATAACAGAAGCTAAAGTCACTTGCAGTAACTGCAAAGATGATATTAAAAATTAAATCTTATAAAAAATGGCAATCGTAATGAGATCATCAATACTTTTATAAAAATCCAAAGTATTTTCTTTTATTCTGTGACATTCTGAAATTTTAAATTTATAATGATTTTTCTTTGGTTTTTTCCATACTTAGTGAAATACTTGGGAACTATTCCCATAATTATGACCAAAAAAATACAGGAAAAAGTTGCTATGATTGGACCGGTCCAACGGTGGAACTCTCTTGAGGTCCATTGATGGCAACAAGGTACTCGGTAAGAAAAAGAAAGCTAAAATATAAATGGTCATGATTAGACAAAATATAATAACACCCATGGAATCACAATTAAATTGTCTAATATTCCATAACAGTGCACGCAGACAAATATGAATACAATGATACTTACGTCAAATTGTCCTGAGTGAAATTATTAGATTTTGACCGTCGCAAACACAACCTCACGCATCACTCCTCGCCACGTGCCGCAACGTCACTGATGTAAGAGGGGGGTACAACTAAGTCGCCACGGACTCGTTTCGACTAGTTTGGGTGTTGCTAACTTGCACAGTTTTGGAAATACCTTGGTGGTCCAATGAAAGAGCTAGTCCAATGATCGCAACCTTCCCCTATGTTTGTTTCAGATGAGCGGCAAACGCACACGCAGCTATAGATGCGCAGTACACCAACGCGACCGTGAGGTCAGCTCTGAGAACGACTTCCATCTACTCCTAGAGGATCCCACGTTATTCGCCAGGTAAACGCCCGACGCATTGGCACACCTACTATTTATGTAATGCTAATTACAACATGATGTTATAACAGGAAAATACTCCAGTGTAACGTTCGAAACACAACATACCAACACCAAACAGCGTTCATTGTATAAATCGTAGAGACAAATTTACTACCCTCTTTTAACAGAGTGTCTGTTTCAAAACAATTTTCAAATAAATCGAGTATGCCGTGACTCGTCTGTCATCTTCCAGAATTCATAAATCCTTTATCGATGTTGAACTTGTAAATTTCCAGTAAAATGTAACTTTATGTTATCCAAATCAAAATTTAAGTCAAACTAAATTATGTAGTGTAGTATTTTCTTTTATTCCACTGAAATACTCATAATAGTCCGTGTATCGATTGCCGTCGCTAAAAATATTTTTATGTTCACTTGTCGTGTCACGTTGACATGTAGTGTGCTTTCGTACAATAAAACTGTTAATAAATTGCTTTTATATAGATCGAGAATATAGTGAAAGCGAATTGATTGATTGCTTCCAATACAGCTTTAAAATAGGAATGTAAAATTTATTTCATCATTGAAAAAGCAGGTAAACCGTTTAACACGTTCAGCGCCACGTGTATAAGTCAATATACACCCTAGTGGAACGCTCACAGGCCGGTGTATATCTAGTTATACACCTCGAGTACTCAACTTCAGAGGCCAGTGTATTGGTGAATATACACCGCACGGAACATTTTCTTTGGCAATTTTGTAGGCCTGGCCCTGACAAATCGTTTGGTGTATCTGGGGTATAGAAATCTTGTATAGTTTAGGATTACAGATGTTTTTTGAATGAAAAAAATATATATGTATATTATATGATACATCAAAAAAAAAAAAACCAGTTAGAAGCATAGGAAAAAAAAAGAAATCAAGTTCACATAGTATTTTAGGACCAGGAGAAGCCATTTATGCAAAAAAAAAAAATAGTCATTTCCACAACATTTGCCTCAGAGGTGCCTTGGCGCTGAACGTGTTAATATCATACAATGTGACGTACTACCGTCTCGGTCTAGGAAAAGTGTATTCTGGGTTGATATCTAACCAGATTTCTAGACTAAACCAAGGACATTATTACGTTACAGTGAGGTATGTCAATAGTCCCTCTACATCAAGTCTAGGATTCGAGAAATAATGTAGAGACGATTAGTATTTCAATGTATATAATTTATCTTTACTATTCTACTTCTTCTTTTATCGTCATGAGCATAGAAATCTGCGGGGCGGAGTGACCAGAGTGCACCAGTCATAGCAGCTGAGGACTCTTTTCTTGTGCTATGTATTTACATGTTTTTATTTACTTGTAACTATAGAGTATTGTATTTTTTCCAGAATGGTGCACTTAGTAGCGATGGAGATGCTCCCGGAGGAGCGGGACCGCAAGTACTACCAGGAGAGGTATACTTGCTGCCCGCCGCCTTTCTTCATCATCTGCGTCACGCTACTAGAGGTAACTATAATTTAGGCAGAATTAGAAATACAAATGTAGAGTTACAGTCTTTACGCGTAACAGCTATTATGATAGTGAAAAATATCGATTATATGCAACCGTTACTAGACATAAATCTTTCGTATAACTACCGCACCGGAGTACAAAGTCATCACTTTCTACGTGCCTAGTGCCGCTTCAATCCCCGCTCCAGTTACTTCGGTTAATTAAAAATTATAATAGCGGATTTCACATCCGTGCAAACAAGCGGTTTACGTGAATCATAACAATCGGTCGGCGGTGCTCGCTGCTCGTCACACGTTGATTCACCGCAACTCGAAGGCGCGCGGGCGCACGCTTACAGATTCTCCGCTATACCGCACGCAGCTTTCTTGCTAACGGTTTTCCTCTTCATGAATAACGTTATAAAACGTCACTAATTACGCAAATTAATATTATAATTAATTACTTATTTTTCCCTATTTTCGTTTGTTGAAATACTCAGTAACCTCATACATTAACCAGCTAAAATAATTTAACAAGCAAATCACAAATGTTCTTCAAAGATAACCACCTCTATAGATGTTTACTTTTTACTGATGGAGGTACTTAATAAGTATCTATTAATAAACGTTAGAAATAAAGGAACATTGTCATTAGTTGGAATACCATCATATTTTCTATTATTTTTCAGATGCTATCGAGCACATTGTTCTTGTTCCACGTTATTTACCAATATTTCGTTGCCCGCAGTTAGGTGTATTCGCTTGGTACGCGTGGGGCTCCGGCGGCGTGGCGGCGGCGGCAGGCCCGGTGCCGGTGGACTCGCCGCTCGTGTACCGCTCCGACCGGCGCCGTGAGCTGTGGCGCTTCCTCACCTACAGCGTGGTGCACGCCGGCTGGCTGCACCTCGCCTTCAACCTGCTAGTGCAGCTAGCGGTAAGTATTTCTGTTTTATTAGGTACCTGTCACTTCACTGCTCAGCGGAACTACTCATGTATCGCCATCATTTTAGAACTAGTACCTACAGTCACTGGGTCCGAAAATACGTCTAGAGCACCTTGAATTTATCGTTTGGGATTACGACGCGACAGTCGCCAATTCATAAAACATTTAACTTAATAATAATGATGTTATTTCGTTGCAGGTGGGACTTCCATTGGAGATGGTGCACGGTGCTATGCGGTGTGCGGCCGTATACCTAGCGGGCGTGCTGGGCGGGTCCCTTGCCGCGTCCGTACTGGACCCCGACGTGTGCCTCGCGGGCGCGTCGGGAGGAGTCTACGCACTGCTCGCCGCGCACTTAGCGAATGCTCTGCTAAACTTTCACACCATGCGCTATGGAGCCGTCAGGCTCGTCGCCGCGCTCGCGGTCGCCTCGTGTGACGTGGGGTTTGCTGTACACGCTAGGTATACAAAGGTGAATAGAATTCAATATTCTTCACTGCTTATGCTAAATAAACACACCAGGCCGATGAGATGTTTTCTAAACGCTACAGGAACAGACTGTGAAGACCTGTCTCCAAGAGTGAACTGTGTATTCAAAAGAATAAACAGGTTATCTTCCGTCAATATCAAAATACTTATTGGCATTAAACATGTTGAAGTAATAAGACGATACGTTGTTTGTTCAGGAAGCGCCTCCAGTGTCGTACGCGGCGCACGTGGCGGGCGCGCTGGCCGGGCTGACCATCGGGCTGCTGGTGCTGAAGCACGCGCAACAACGCCTGTGGGAGCGCCTGCTGTGGTGGGCGGCGCTGGGCGCGTACGCGGCGTGCACGCTGTTCGCGGTGCTGTACAACGTGTTCAGCGCGCCCGTGGACGAGCTGCACTACCTGCCGCCCGACCCGCCGCCCGACGCGGGCTTCTGACGCGCCGCGTACGCCGCTCCCCGAGGGCTTTGACTACCAACCTCGCCGTCCGCGCACGCTGTGTAAAGCACTGGCTAATAACCTACAAATCTTTTACTTGAACTAAGACTTCCAGAAATTACGTAAAAATAATTTCCACTTCCTTCCGTCTCCTTCTTGTTTTTTCTGACAGTAAAAGACTATAATATTTTTAAATTGATTTAGCTCGTGCCTTACAAAAGGTGCGCGTGCCATCGTGCTGCTATTTCCGTACATAGTTATATTATTATAATTGTTTCGTCAAAGCCTAAGCCAATGTCCACGGACAGTGCGATCCACTCACAACACGCCTAGTCAATTTACCTTAGTGTGATTTGCTATAAGTAGTATTATTGTACGAGGAGGTCCCGGTGCCTGAATGTCAGTTATACGTTTCGTATTGTGCCTATCGAGTCATTTCATATGTTCGTTGAGATTAATTTTGTCCATTTTCGTAATCGCGTTTTACAATGACCTCCTCGCGATACTTAATTGTTAAGTAGTCTTAATTATATTGAATAGGTGAACTATTTTTGTACCTACTGTCAGCGTCCGTAGTATATAGATTGAAGGCGTTACCGCGACACAATAGTTTAATGTTCCCGTGTGGACTGGCCGACTTTACTAAATGAAGTGCCACATAATTTATTCAATAGTTAAATAGTAACAATCGCTTGTTCATCAAAACTCGCAACATTTAGTAAAGCGGCTCAGCGTAGTTATGCCCTGCACACCAAAGATTAGGATAAACTGCATCCATGCTCGAGTAGTGGAACATTCCTTACTCTCTCTCTCCTTGTTTCAAATTATTTTGAATATGAATACATATAGATTTTTAATTAAATTGCTCACTGTTAAACAAATACTATAAGTATGCCTCAGTAACTGATTCTAACGTGAATAATTATTGTTATTTAAGTATTTGTGTAAATTGCTCAATTGCAATGATTATTTTAATCAGAAATGATTATATGCTCAAAAGTGAGTTTTTTTATTTTATTGGATCAATTATTTGCTGATATATTATTATAAAATAATATTGATTAATGTGATTTCGTCCATTTGCATTCGTCTCTCGCATTCGTCCTGTTTCCTATTTATGATTCAACGTTTAACAAGTTGTCTTGCTACTCACTAGTTAATAGTTTATTATTAATAATGTGCCTGATTCCTATTATTGTAAATTTGATCGTATACTTTAATTCTAATCAAATAATGTCAGGAAACGACTGAGTTTTTGTATTAATTATTGCAGAATATTTTCTCATTTAATTTATTTTAAAATTATTTTAAGTGTGAATCGGAATAATTATGATTATGTGATTATATAAATGAAAATAAGAGTGAATATAATTGAGAATTATTACGTATTTTGTTTGATTTGCCAGGCTTACCGGACCTTTATAATAAAACAAGATTTTGATTTAAAAAACTTCATTATATACCTTTCAGCAAATTGTAACAATTTATAAACACAATTAACCTTCATTTTCACAATAACAATTTCTTAATTATAACAAGTCATTTGATATCTTGCTTTGATACTGCATTTGTTCAAAAATAGTCATCTTCAACCAATAGACCACCTCAACACCAATTAAGTATAGGCCATATCGACCTGGTATAATAAATAATACTGATTGAATTGGTTAAACACAATTAGCAGCTCTATATTTTCACAAATGTTTAAACATTATACATGTTTACACTAGTACATTACAAACTGTAACAATATTAAAATGAAAATAAATTCGTCTGAAATAGAACTCTCAACTACGTAAATAATAGAAATTTATTTAATTACTTATAGCACATTGGTTTCCAAATCAATGATTCTAAAGAAGCCAGGTGACCTCGTAAAAATAACAAATGATGTGAGTTCTCTCCGGGTAGTTGTGCACTTGTCCTTATATACAGGAGGTATTTTCTCCTAGTTGGTTGGTGTACTTTTATTTCTACTACCAATCGATTTAAAGTATAAAATATACCGACACCTATGAGAATTTATATAAAACTTTCTTTAAAAATCTTCACCTGTATTTGATGACCCTAACCGGATTCATATATCATACATACATATATCTTTGTTCGACTGTAAGAATTTATAACACTAAATCTTAAAGTTTTAAAGCATCTACGTAGTAACAATGGTTCTTATTTAAAATACTCGTTTAAATGCATGTTTCTACAGCTATAGTCATCAGTACCCAAATTTCTGAGTTTTGTGTTTTTATTTTTTAATAAACTTGCGAGCGTTTTTTTTTTTTCTTTCGAAAACACGCCCACACTTCCGTTGTGCATTTTTGGCGTGACAGTTGTTACGGTTGAAGTCATATCAAACGTAATCGAAAAGTTGAATGAAGTGTGTATTTCTTCAATTGATTGTTCAAGTGCAACTACCCGTCATTATGTTCCGTAAATATATATATTTTGACAATGGTATGGCGCACTGACTACGGTAAAAATTGTGGTCTCAAAAACGACTGAATACAAAACTATACATTAAAAGTATAGTTCTATATTCGACTAACATCACTAAAGCGATTTGTTTGTGATAGTAACTTATCAGTTAATACTTAAGTAACCATTATTATTAAAAGTACGTTCTAAACAGACCGACTGTGGCTCGCACCCAGAGAGGTGTCTCTCTCTTCTGTAGTTCATTGCTGCACTCGGTGGCATAGTCGTGCAACTTCTGCGCCTCTTGGTGTAATTTGAACTGTGGATTAGACAAATACACAATAATAATAAGAGTATTTATGGTATGTAAGAATTACTGGGGGTTCAGGGAGTACGCGAGTGATTACTGCACCTCTAGGTTAGATAGTTCGAAAGAATCCGTGCTCTTTAATAACCCTTTGCCTTTCCCAAAAATAAGAAATTCAGCACAAAAAATGGGGGTACATATGGATTGCAACAAAGATTTTCTGTAGTTTTTACCTACCCCGATGAGGAAGATAAAAATCAGATGTGCAATAAAAACAGAAGTTCAATATAAAGAACTACGTAAGTATATGTACATGAGGGGTTCGTAGCTACATAGCTACCGCGAAGATCGGCCTATCTGCGAGGTTAAGCAGCGCTTAGTCCTTGGATCGGTGACCATTTTGCACATATCGAGACCCCTCCGTGCCTCGGAAAGCACGTTAATCAGTTGGTCTCGGGTGTCCTATGAAGATCTATACAGTCGTTACGGGTGTCGGTAGCCCAAAAATTCTGACAACCAGTCCAACCTTAAAGTATCAGTGTCTCCCAGTCACTGGGTGGCGGAGGTCAGAAGGCAGTCGCTCCATATAAAATATTGATATTCAGCCGCAACCGGTTAGATTGGAAGCCGACCCCAATGTAGTTGGAAAAAGACTAGGCAGATGATGATGTAAGTATATGTACATTATGATCAATAAAAGTTCGAATAGAAGTTAGTGTGTGTGTTAAGCGAAAAATCGACATTTCTATAGTCTCTACACTTATTGGATGAAGATATAGAAACCACAACATTGATATACGAGCGGCTGAGACACTGAGGGCCGCAGCGAGTGTCGTAAACATTAAATTAATGAAATTTAAAATATATTTTTATAAAATTCTCACTTGTAACTCAGGTGAAACAGTGAAAATAGCAGCCTGCGCCTCAAGATCACGTCTAACTGATCGTTCGCCTAAATTTGCGGAACCCACTATAGTCGCCCAGGGCACTCCACTCCCTGGTGGGTAATACCTGTGAATTAATTATTTATCACTATATAATCCCAAAAATGAACTCTGTTTTCCGAAATATTATTTCAATTTAGAGGTAGCCTTTACCATAATCCCTTTGCATGGAATGTCCACCCAGGTCGCTCATACTCCAACATTTCAACTCTGTTTGTCTGATTGTAATCTATTACTCTTTGCCAGAATCTGTGAAAAAAATATATAAGTACATCAATCACATTTTACCCATTTGAAACGACATTAACGACAAATACAGATAACTTTATGGTATTCGTAAACTTACTTTCTAGCAATTAAAGAATAAGCATGCGGAATTCCACCTGCAGGTCCTGAAGCACCCAAAAATCCATTTGCCTGAAAACATATGAATGTTCAGAATAAGGTGTGTGTATTGTTTGTTAGACTCATATAATTAAAACACTTAATAATTATAATAAACTAAATTAAATAAATATAGCTATACATTCATAACATTAGGCTCGAGCCCATTCAAGAGAGAGCCAGTCAAAGAAGCTATTTTTAAGATGATGCAATTGATGATGATTGAAATTAGAAAGTCAGTCAGTAACTATTCAACAACTCACATTAGGATGTGCCATCAGTAAGCTAATATTTGCCTTGCAGTCCATCAACAAAGTTTTGGCATACTGGTCTGTTAGGTTGAAGTACCCAGTAGCCAGCTGAATGAAGGATCCTTGTGGCACTGATGCAAGAACCTTGCTGGTCACCTGTTCATCTTGAGTGATGCCAAACTCTCCCATTTGTATAAGGGGGAATATCCAGGTATCATTATCAGTCGCTGAAAATTCATAACCTTATATTTAGTCTAGGATTTTTAATTTTGCAACATAAACATAAAACTGTGCAAATAAATCAAATTCTGTTATTTGGACTTCACCATCATTACAGCCTTAAGCCACCAACAGCCAACTTTCCAGACCCACCCTTAGGATTTTACATGACCTCTGTCCTCCTAATACATAAAATATTATAGAAATATTTATATACTTTGGATGGTGAAGTCATAATGTTATTTTGAACATACTTCTAACATACCATCTGAATCTTGTAAAGATGTGAGCTTCAACAGTTGCTGTTCCTTCCATTTAACAAGGAAATTGGTGATTCTTTGTCTCATTTCTTGAATCAATGCATATTTAGAAGCAAACTTTCTTTCCACTATACCATCTTTGCTGCAATGCTTACTGTAGTTGCTTACTTCATCTAAAATGGAAAAATTTATATAAAGAACATTTAAAACTTTTGAATACAGTTTATTTATATTCAAGTTCAGAGGTACTCAGTTTTATAGTGTTGGCAATCTAACACTACCACTATTTAATCAGCAAGTGATTGACTGCCTATAGTAGATAAGAGAAAGAAATTAAATAAATTTCTCCATTTATGCAAGATATTATGTAATACTTTTTGCTAAAGCTTACAATTATTAACTGTTTGAGCAATAGCATAATTAAAATCATTCTAATATCAGGTATGAGACATCCACTGTTAGAAATAAACCTAAAATTACACAGATTCTAAAAATGATGATGAAACTTAGCATAACTATACATACAATACATTAGTGGCAAATAAAAATAAAAACATATAGAAATAACTTACAGTCATCATACCTATGAGCTCACTATAAAAATTTGCCAGTTCTGCATCCACAATTTCAATATACCGGTCTTGCCTCTGTTGGAAGTAGTCACTAGAACAATTAGCACCACTCAAAAGCACAGAGTCATCTGCTATATACAGTTTCATGTGTTGAAGACCTACAATCTCATTGTAACGCGATGGTAAAGCCTTTGACCATGAGCCATAAAGTCTGGGTGTCTGGTACAAATTAACTGAACACTGTGTAGGGACATCATTGATAAAGTTTTGTAACAGGGACACTGAGTTCACCTCACCCCGCGTGCCTCGTTGAAAATCTAAAAGAACCTTAAATTTCAAACTTTTTTGTGTCTCCAGGTTCTCTTTGGTTATCTCTAGAAGTTTCTTCTCCAGAGTTCCAGTTCCTAGGTATAGGCTGGCAACGGTTATCCTACGATTGGCATTACGAAATCTCTCGCAAAGGGTGTCGTAAAATTTTCTAGGATCGCTTATGATATTAACTTTAGACGCATTTACAGGAAAACATGGTGCGACACTGTATAACCAGTTGAAACAATTAAATTCTAACGGCTTGAATCTTATCGGCATATTACCGTTTAGCAACATGTCTTTTATGTTAGTAGAAGAGTCATAGAATATTGAACAATCTTAATATTTTATGTTATTATATGAAATCGAAATACGATTCACTCCATGAATCATAACACCCAAATTTTATTTTCCTACTGTCATTAATTGTCATTTCTTACAGTCAATTGACATTAGTGTCAGTTTTAAGTTCTTCAACAAATTAATTATGTCATAACGAACCCCTAGCCTTTTTAGTATCTAGTTTTGGTGTGCCATTCTCGTTGTTTGCCGTTGTCCTACATCGTCGGGATTATTGCAGGAAACGATCCGATGCATTTCAGTGCGATGCGGCTTTGCAAAAGTATTCTTCAAATATTTTTCTGATCTTTCATGTAGGACCCGCGCCTGCATGCAAGAATTACTATAGATCTGACATTCGCGTATACCCGTAAAGGACAGATATAAAGTACATCTTTTTTTTTTTTTTTTTTTTTTTTAATTTATTAAGGCTTTGGATATCGGTGTCCTTTAGCCTGTCTTGATAATACAAAATAATGTGAACATCGAAATAAAAAATAACATAAAATATAACTAACTAAACACTAAATATTCTTAATAGTTCTAGAAATAAATTTGAACAGTGGTTTGAATAACATAGGAATCCTTAACATTGTACTCAAATCGTTCGGCAGTTTAATATTATTATGGTCGCAGACATACATCACTTCAGCCGCTAATAATAAGCGTTGAAATTTAAAATTATGACATTTAAAGAAAATGTGATCTAAGTCGCCAAGTCTATAATTACAATATTCACATGATGGATTTGGTTTAAGTTTGAGTCTAAATAAATGCGCTGGAGTACGACAATGTCCAAATCTTAATCTATTGATTGTGGTTATAAAGTTTCTATTTTCTGCATATGGATGTTTACAATACCACGGTGAGAGCGGCGGGGAGTCTTGAATTTTAGTGTACCACTTTCCTTTTTCTCTGCTGTTAAGCTTCCAATAATTGTGCCATAATATTCTTAGGTTGCTTTTTAACTTTTCTCGGAAGTCCGTAAAAGGAATTTTTAGTTCTGTATGATCCTCATCATATGTTCCTCGAGCAGCTCCATCTGCGACCTCATTTCCTAAAATACCGCAATGAGAAGGTACCCATTTAAATTTAACAATTTTGCCTTTACTTTTAAGGTCTAATAATATTTTCTTAATATCAAATAAAATATAATTTGTGCTATATTTAACAAAAATATTCTCTAAAGCTGATAAACAACTTAGACTATCAGAAACAATTAAAAATTCTAAACTATTTACATTCTGCACATGTAATAATGCTTTATAAATTGCATAACATTCAGCTGTATAAATACTACATGATGGATGTAGTTTAAAGCATTTGGTTTGATTTAATTGTGGATCATAATAAGCTGAAGCTACATTATTTGTATCCTTTGACCCATCAGTATACAATTTATAAACATTATTTATTAGTTGATTATTTACAGAATCCAAAAATTCATATTTATTACTAATTCTATCTGTACTGATTATGGCATTTAAATCATGGGTTAAACATTTGTAATCTATGCTATAAATCGGTAAAATGCTAGAGGTATGTATATTTTTGCAAATAGTTTTTAGATTTAATATTATATACAACAATTCTGGGAAGTTATGTTCACATACAAATTGTGCAGCATCAATATTATTAACTTTACTTAGCAAACTCTGAGGGAGTTCTTCATGAGGTAAAATCCTATTCAGTACAAATGTATTGTCAGTAGCCAACAATTTCAGACTAAAGTTATTAGCAATTTGCAATCGCCGTAATTTTAGAGGTATTATACCACTTTCAGCTTCCATTGCATTTATTGGAGTTGAGCACATTGCTCCTGTTATAATTCTCAGTGCTTTATTTTGAATGATGTCTAGCTTCCTAAGGTGACTTACATTAGCATTCATGTATGCTAATGAACTGTAGTCAAAATGACTTCTAACAATACTCTTGTACAACATTGACAGAGTTTTTGGATCGGATCCCCAGTGAACACCTGCTAAAGAACGTAAAATATTAAGCCCCTTTGAAGCATTTTTAATTATATAATTGATGTGATTCTCGAAAGTCAACTTTGTATCTAAACATATTGGTGAAGCGGTTTGCGTTTATATGAAGGATGCGGGGGGAGAAAAACAGGGAAGTAGGAGTACACCGTGTTCACACCAATAATAAATGAATAGCAAGCCAAGGGCACATGCACTTACCAAAGCCAGCCAACTCGTTCTCCTTCTGACATGCACACAGCAACAAGCCCTGGTTCAGCGATGGAGAATAGGATGGTGCAGCACAAACACGGTCACAAGCGTGGGAACAGCGCGTTACCCCAAGCAGTTCAATTGTCCGAAGTTCACTCCGGAGCGGTTATACTTCAATCACAGAGCAGTTCTGATGATGAAGGAGTGGGATCACTAGCGGCGGGTTATGGAGGGAATCTGACGACAGCGCATCGACCAGACACCGAGCGGGAACGGACGCGATTCGAAAAACATCCAAATCACGAAGCGTAGCGTTGATCACTGGATTAGTTCCTTCTGCTAGCGTTGCAAGCGCGGGTGGCGCTGCGATCGATCACCGCGCGCATTCAGATAGGTAAACTCATTGAGCCGACTAAAAGGTTCGTGCGTCGTACCCATAGATGGCGCTCACATAAATTATGGGTGAACAAAGCGGCGTAAACACATATTCCCAGGAATTTCTTATTGGTTAACCATATCAATGGCTTATTATTATACAATAGGGGAATTAACTCTTCTGAGTTAGTTGCTTTTTTTCCAAAGATCATAGCTCCACTTTTATTAACATTAATTTCCAATTTTAGTTTGTTATAAAAATCATAAATTTGGCTTAAGCCATTGTTAAGATTATTTACCGCATTACTTACGTTTTTATTTACAGTATATACAACAATATCATCAGCAAATAACAAACATTTAACTGAAGGATCAGTTAAATATTTGTTGATTTGGGAAGTATACAAATTATATAATAGAGGGGAAATTGTTGCGCCTTGCATTGTTCCTTTATAAACAGGTCTAGGTCCATGTAATATATTGTTAAATTTTATGTACATTTGTCGCTCATATAAAAATTTGAATATCCATTTACAGACTTTTCCTGGCACACCAATATCATTAAGAATTTCTATTAAGATGGAAGGATTTACATTATCAAATGCTCCAGTGACATCCAGAAAGGCACAGATTGTATAAGAATGACTATGAAATGATTGTTTGATGTCTGAAATAAGAGATGTAAAGCTTTCTGCGGCATTTCTGCCTCGTCGGAAACCAAACTGCTGTTCAGGTAAGATATTATTTTTTTCACTATAATAATCCAATCTCAGTTTTAACATGCATTCAAATAATTTACCTACACAAGATGACAGTGATATAGGTCTGTAAGAGTTACAGTCGCCTTCGGGTTTATCTGGTTTAATTATTGGAATAACACATTGTGTTTTCCAACTTTCAGGGATGGCATCTGATAACCATAAAAGATTATATACTTTCAATAAAACATTTTGTGCTTTAGAATGAAGACTGGAAATTAATTTATAAGTAATGTCATCCAGACCTGGTGTAGTATTTTTCCTAGATTTGAGAGCTACTTTAAATTCAGTCATCGTAAATGGTTCAGAAAGAAAGAAACTGTTATTGTTACCCGGTGATTGAAATAAACAATTTAATTTAGCTGTATCCACGTGTTTTTCAGGTGGAGAGATTGGTGCATATTTATCAAGAAATGAAGGAATCCATTCATCATTTTTTGGGGTTTTTCTGTGTGTTGCACGTTTAAATCTACGGATATAGTTCCAAATCATGCTCACAGGTGTGTAACGATTAAAAGATTCACATAATTTCGTCCATCCTAATTTCTTTTTTTCACTAATTAATTTCTTCTTTACTGCATCAATCCTTTTGTACATAATGTAATTTTGAATTGTAGGAATAAGCCTATAGTTTCTTAATGCTTCTTTGCTATTATTAACGGCTGTAGCACATTCATTATCCCACCAGGGGACTGGCTTTTTAGTTTTGTATGATGTTTTAATGATAATTTTAGGAATACATTCCTGTTTAAGTTTATTGAGTATGTCACAAAAACTGTTATAAATATTAAGAGAATTGCCCACTTCAAGATTTAAACTATCAAATGCTTTTTCACTTTCAGATAAAAATTTCGTCCAATCAGCACGATTGTATATGAAGCGCTCAGAAGGAGAACCTATCACATATTTTTCTATGGAAGTCTGAATATTAATTATTGTTGGATAATGATAACTGCCCATAGGGTCACTGTGAACCTTCCACTCGCAAAGAGGAGCTACAGTGGGACTTATGCATGATATGTCTATAGCCGAAGAATTATGGTGAATTGAACCAACAGTTGTGGGTGATCCAGTATTAAGGATACAAAGATCGCAATCGTCTAACAAGTTATATACATCATTTCCTCTAGAATTAGTTGACAAGCATCCAAATGCAACATGATGTGCATTAAGATCACCTGAGAGCATGACTGGTTTGGGCAAATCATTAATAATTTCCTTCAATCTTTTACATTTAAAACGTCCACCCTTGGGAGGGCTGTATGCACACAATATAGATAAATTACCTACACTTGTTTTAATAATCATTGCTGTTGTTTGTAAAAAATCGTGATAAGGGGTATTAATTATCCGATATTTAAATGTATTTTTAATCAAGATTGCAACTCCACCAAAGCCGTTGGGGCCATCCTGTCTTGTAATATCATAACCTGGGACATTGATGTTACTATTATTTTTTAACCAGGTTTCATTTAATAAACAAATGTCTATATCATTTTCCGAAAGAAAATTAATTAACAGAGGTTTTTTGTTGTTAACACTCTGGATGTTAAATTGTGCTATTGAAATATAATTCTTAGTCTGATAAACATTATAATCATTAAAATCCATATTAAATTAGATTGGAAAGAAAAACATCTCTTATTTTATTCATAGTTATAGCTTCATTGTTAGAATTAGCTAAATGGACTAAAGATTTTACTATAGCATTTAATATGACATCATTATTTGCAATCTTTTCTAGCTCATTTTTTGTATCCTGTGCAGGAGATACATTATGTGACTTAATATTAGGTTTATTTACAACATTTACATTATTACTCACATTAGATACATTTTTCTGTGAGATAATATCTTTCTTACTACTTAAAGCCGGAAATTCTTTGTCATAGGTCACAGACTTACTAACTTCAGCATAGGTAATTTTGTTTTTCTTTTCAGAAATCTTTTTAATTTTAATGGGGCATGCGCGAGAAATAGCAAGATGTGGCCCGCCACAGTTAATACAATTTAATGAATTAGGATTGTCACAATCTTTAAAAAGATGTTCACCGGCACAGATCGAACATTTCTGCTTGTTACTACAAATTTTGGCTGAATGATTAAATTTAAAACATTTAAAGCATTGTAAGAGTGGTGGGACATATTCAAAAACTCTGTATGAAAATAGATCATATTGAACAGAGTCTGGTAAAACATTTGATAGAAAAGTTATGCTGACAGTTTGCAAGGGTACCCTCTCAGTGCCTACCTTTTTTGTAAAGCGTCGGATAGAAATGATGTCGAATTTTGAGGATAATTTGCTATATAATTCCTTATTAGAAATATTAGTCGGCACATATCGAATTATGCCTGTTTTTTCGATTTCCTTTGCTGGTATGTAGGCTTTCAAATTGTACTTATCCAAGAAGCTTGTATTCAATAAAAAATTATTGGCATTGTTGTGTTGGTTGAAAAGTATAGAAATCTTATTTGCATTAACTCTATGCATACTTTGTATGCCTTTAATATCTATCGAAAAGATGTGGTTGAGATAGATAGGGCTCTTATTGCCTATCTTTTCCTTTGAATTAGTGCTCTCAACAAAAACTTGGAACGTGCGAGTATAGGCTGAATTGTCAGGATACAAACGTTTATAGCCGGATTTAAAAAAAGGCTTATATGAGTCCTCAGAGTCTCCTCCGTCGATGCTACCACTGACAAAATTATATGTAGTGGATTTCCTCTTACCGGGGGGCGGCCCGGCCCCGCTAGCACCTGGGTTCTCATCTCCATCCATTATTGCAAAACCACTAAGTTAACAATTAAATTTGCTTGTTTTTCAAGATAGAAATATTTTTAGAGAAAATATTTGAAAAATCCGCCTTCACTTTTCAAAAGTTCCCGCCATACCATAAAGTACATCGCGTACGCGGTGCTACCAGATGTTTAAGATTTTACCCATATGTATAAATTTAAACTTTATTTATATATGGATTCTTTTATAAAGGTTTCTTTCCTTTTTGTTTTTAATTGGTTTGTAGGAATAAATTTTAATTTCTATGGTCTCTGTATAATTTAATGTAATGAACCAATTACACTAAATTATACAGAAACCATAAAAATGAAAAATTATCACATTTAACCACACCCAGGACACAGTAAGTATACTTTGCACTGAAAAATAGAAACACGTAAATGATACAATTAAATAAAAATAATCGTTTCATGTTTCATTTTGTATTTATAACTATAGAAGTATTATATACAGTCAACTACAAAAAGATGTAAACACGTAGCGAAATAAAAAATTATCTTTGCCAGAAGGAATGCAGCAGACTGAGCTAATTAAAATATAAGAATGGAAAAATCAGCACTTTCTTGATTAATTAAAAATTTCGATTGCAGCTTTTCAATGATGATTGACAGTTCTGCATTTTTTTTCTGCAGTCGTCGATTTCTAGATCTCAACACAGCTAATTCTTTTTTTCTTTGATTGGCTAGAAGAGTCTGTAGCTTCAATTTTTTCGCCATTTTCTTTTTTCGAGGAGTTAATGTTTCACTACTCTGAGAAATAGAAAATTTAAAATAAATAAAACGTATTTTAAGACAACGGTTCGAGAACAAACATTATTATGAGTTTGCAACATATTAATAAAATAAAACTTGTTACAACTTACAGAATTTATCTCACAATCCATTTCTATGGTTTTTGAAAAATTTGTGCTCTCTCCCACTATGTCACTGGTAGTGGCAACTGTAATTTCCTCCTGATGGTGTACGGTAGATTTGTTATTACAAAGCGTAGGATTCTGAAATCAATATTTTATATATCATTATATATTGTATTTTTCAAATTGTAACTCTATCAAAATTATTTATAAATATTAATATTTTTTTAAATATAAATAAAATAAATGAGTTGGGGAAAAAAAACTACTTCGAAAGACTTGGGGAAGGCCTTTGGAGAGAAGAGGGACAGTACAGGTTAAAAAAATTACGTACATGCACATTTAGGGTTGGGATTGAGAATATATTTAGGTAAACCTTGAGAAGGGTCTTCCTAAAACAGTTCTCAACAAAATGTCTGGAGCAGATGCGATCATATTTTTTGGGTTCCCAATTTGAACGCCCGGTAGATAGTATCCACGATTTACGCACATCTGGATCTTTTGGATAGCTAGAATAAAAAAATATATAATAATTTTAACGAACACAATATACAGTTTATAGTTATATATTTGAAACATAACCAGGATTAAAGAATATAAATAAATAAATCGGCTACCTATGACTATAACTAAGAACGGTAAGAAATTGTTGACACCTAAATTACTTAAACCTTTTACGCAATATTGTCCCAAGATAAGGGGTAATTTTAATACCTAAAATCTGGTATCATTAAAAGGTGTATTATCCAGCTAAATACAAAACACATTTAATAATGGACGCATTACCCTAATGTCAACGGAATACGAATTGACCTATACGACTTCTAAATTTGGTCGGGTATTGATCGAATATTAAAATGTTATATTTGCTATTTTACACATACTGGCTGTATTTATGGGAGTTATTTAATATACATTCATATTTATCAAGATCGTATAAGCATATAGTTAAATAATAACGTAAATATAGCACTTACGAGTGAAAGGTTATGTTTTCCTCTTTCCGCTCACTACGGCTTTTACAGCCAATAACACTACAATGTACCATTTTTACCACACGTCACTTCACGTAAACACTTTAATGAAACTAGTTAATCACAGTTTTCTTATCCAAATGACTACTTATTCTCAGAAAATCTGAGAAACGTCAAAATTGTTGTGCACAAACAAGTTGAGGCCAAACCAAAGAGTACTATATGATACCGAGTAAAGAGCGCCCTCTTACGATATTTTTATGCAAACAAGCGCAGTGGCGCCGTCTACAATTTGTATCCGAACTAACCAGTCTATAGTTATAGATAGGTACTGTTTTGGTGGTTTATTGTAGATACTGAAACATTCGTTGGTGCAACCGCATATCAAAGGTAACAAAACCATTTTTAGTGGACCCTGGATTATTGTATAGGTTTTACAAAGGAAAAGATATGCTTTTACTAGTTTTGTTACCATTGATATGAGGTTGACTTATACATGTAAGATAGTCTTTTATAGAAATGGAAAATAAAACGGGAAATAAAACATCCCACCAAAAACATTTCATGTAAAATGTTGCCAAGACGACCACATAAGGTTTGCCCTGTGAAAAAGATATCAGATCTCATGTAGAGCCAAGCTTCTGAATCTACACGGCCTAACTCTACCGACCCTAACTTCACAAATTCTACATATCAGTAAAAATGTATGGCTTCGCCGTTTCGGTACCGTCGTGGAGGTGATGCGAATATTTAGTTTCTGACGTAAGTAACGAAACAGCCAAGCTATACATTTTTACTGAATTCTTTTTAGTGTTTATTTTTTTCTTCTTGTTTTGGGGTGTATTTCTTGCACATCAGCAGTACCGGTTTATCATGTCCTAATTTCTTTTCTTTTTCTTTTCTTTTTATTCCCCAGTTTTATCTGGGGGCACGGTAGTGTTTTTTTATATACTGAACTTTGTTTACATACCAAATTTCGGCTTTCTAGCACTTCAGGAAGTACCCTAACATTTTGAAATCTCATACAAACTTCCACCCCCCCATTTTAGGTGATGGGGGGCGAAAGTTATAAGTTTATGAATTTTTTTGTTGGTTGTATACTAAACTTAGATTACATACCAAATTTCAGCTTTCTAGCACTTCAGGAAGTAGCCAAACATTTTGATGATCATCAGTGTGTCAGTGACGAAATCGGTGTATTTTAGATATCAATAAAATCTAAAGTATTAGAGCTATTCAAATGAAACTTTGTATGTTTAATTAGATTCTATCTGGTACATCGGAAACCAACTCTATGAGGGTTCAAAAAAACGACGAAACACTTCGAGAAAAGGTAGGAAATGCCTTTGCGCTTCGCTTGGCTCGTCTTGGCGGAGGCACTACCGTGCCCCCAGATTTCAAATATGTTGATCACTTTTTATGTTAACTTATAGCTCAATTCGACAATTTCTGGAAAAATTGAAAAGATCTACGAACATGTGCATCGACAGAAAGTAGCTACCATTTTGAAGTTTGAATTAACTTCTTATTTTGACAGTTACCAGTTTAAAAAAAGACCAGTACATAAGTAATATCTTATTTATTTTAATGTGAAAAAATATTAAAGTATGCTCAAAGTTACTATTAAAACGTAAGATAAATATTGTTACGGTATTTATGTCATAAGATGTATGATTTTTTTTTTTGTAGCGACATCTCTTTTGGTGCCATACTTACTAACGAAACTTATAGTTTTGGATACAACTTATAGATGGAGCCACTATCTTTTGATCCAAGCCAAATGTGTGGAAACCCCCCCACCTAGGCCAATCAAACAAATGGCTATACGCAGAAAGTGACAAAAACATAGATTAACTAGGTACCTACCTAAGATAGAGACTTTGTCTAAGGTACCTACAGATAAGTAGTCACCGTGGCCACTATAGTCTCTCTCGCTCGGACAATAGGTGTTGCCAGGAAAATCAATATCCCTTATTTTGAACGTAAATTTATTTTTACCCTGATTGTTTTATATAATAATAAGAATGTATTTATTAGGAATAACATTATTATTTATATTACATAAATTTTCTTTTATTGTCAGGTAAATGTGTATAAATTTAATCATTAAGATTAATTTCATTTCTTATACGGAACTGACAGATATTATGGAACTTTTACTGAAATATATTATGGACGTAGAACTTTTTTGCCGATGATCATGTAAACACATTGTATCCAAAGAAATAATATATCAAAAGGTAGGTAAGGCGAAGGAACCTCAAACTTTATATTAAAAAAAAGCATATCAAAATATTGCCACGTGGACATCTGTTTCTTCCCGCATCTGTCAAGCCATCACTTGAAAGTCATATAACACTAAAGATATTGCCCTAAACAGGCAAGTTCGTCACCAGTGATAGGAACGACGGTGTGGGGCGTCACGCCATTTACATTCAGACGTTCAACAGCCATACTACCACTTCAGTTTTTTAAATAACATCTAAACTACAGATTATTTACCAGTAATCTTAAACGAAATAATTCTGTGAAAAAAACGACAAAGAATAAAAACTTAACAATTAACTAAGTAACCAACAAATTAATGAAAATAATTTGGGTAATGTAATTATGTGATTAATGTTTAGCAATTCAACCAAAGCTCGAAAGATGGCGCCAGCATAGAATTATCTGTATAACAATAATTTACTCGTCATATATTATAATCATACACTAAGTCGCGTAACGAAACAGAGGTGAGCTAAATAAAAGAATACACTAGCAACACTAATGTTTCAGGTGTTACGTTATGTTACAAACAATATGCAAAATAACACATTAATTTCACAGTATATTCAACGACGAGTAGTGTCAGTTCCTACCCATGATATCTGTAATGATATCACCGACGTTATTGAAACTCTAATAAATTGAATTATGTCTACTTACGAGTGAAATGGTACGCATGGCATCTTTTCGTATGCTAAAATTTTTGCAGCCTAAAACAGTGCAATATCCCATAGCGCATACACCACACACACTCTGGAGACACACTTGCTACTTTATATGAACTTATTTAATACAGAAAACTAAAATTTAAGCGAAATTTATATTAAGGTATGAACAAGATATACACAACTATATGCACCGCGGACTAACTACGGCAAAAAAAATATTATGTATGAAGGATCCAAATTATATAACAAATTACCAAAATAGTTAAAAGAAACTAAATTTATGAACACTTTTAAAAAACTACTCAAACAATACATCATTAAAAATTCGCACACACTACTTTAAGTACAAGCCACTTCCAGTTACGTTTGATCAGTGTAATTTGTTTACTTATATTCGAACTCGAGTGTCAAACGAACATTTGCTTTTGTTTTTGGAGACTACCTTACTTATATACATTTATTGTTGACGTTTTGGTATTGTAATAAGCCCAAAAAAATTAACATTTAGTTTTAGCTATTAATATTTCTCATGTAAGTGAATTAATGTATTCTTATGAGAATAAATTTATCTCAACCCGTAAAATTTAAGCGAAATTTATATCTCGTGTTAACTTTAGCATATTTGTTTGACCACGCAAGTGTCAAATTTGACAATTTGTGGCTTAAAATACCGGACACGCAGATAAGGACAAAAAATAAAGATTGCATCTCCTTCTTTCTTAAGTGTTTCGTACGTCTCGTAATAAACGTTCCTTGTTTAACTTGCCGTGACCTCAGTTACGCTCTGTCTATAGGTAGTATGTCTATGGACAAAACATATTATGTCTGTCTTCCTCACTCTTAGAATTTCGAGTGTTATTATATCTCGTTTACTCCCGGTATTATTATTACCATGTCAAGTCTAGTTTATTCTTCGTCTTAGGCTGCTAATAATGGTTATAGCACAGTCTATAAAACCTTCAGTCAGTCGACGAAGACGTCTAGACAGGGCAATCGTGCGGGGTGTGAGGGGTGAGACGCGGGTGAGCCGAGCCCCAGCTGCATACTTCACTGCACTTAGTAGCTTGGGACACGACTTTGAGGGCTATCGAGTATTTGATATTTAAGATATTTCAATTTATTATTAATATGGTGCATACGACATGTGCTGTCATTGGACTGGGGGGTTGGCATTGGATCCTGGGTTTGATTTATAAATTAAAAAAAAAATCTACCTATTTTTGATTTATTTGTTTAGACTTTAGGCAGGAATTTAACGATTTGTTTAAAATTTTAGTAAATTGTCTATTTTTAGAAGGTTTGTCAATTTGACGTGTACGATTGGGGGGAGGGGGGGGGGGGGTCATCAATCCACGAACCTCCCCCTCGGATCGCCACTGCGTGCATGTGCGAACGTAAACAATATGGCGTTCGTAAAAATACCGAGTAAATTGCACACCCCCGAAGCGTTTTGTCTTTATAAGATCGAATGTTTTGAGGTCTGTGCTCTCATACGAAATGAAACTTATAAGACATTCATTTTGAAATCCAAAATGGCGGTCATGCATTTTTTTAAACATATAGATATGGGTATCGTTTTCAAGGTTTCTTGGGGTGCTGATTTTGAAAATGGCATCCATTTTGAAATCCAAGATGGCGGACATGCATTTTTGAAAAGTATAGATATGGGTATCGTTTTCAAGGTTTCTTGGTGTGCTGACGACTTAAAAAACTAAGACTTAAAAAACATGATATTAATAATTAGGTATATATGTATCTTTTTCAATTTGTGACAACCCTTCCGCAGTTGCGTAAATGCCTACACAGGCGGCGGCATCGCCCGACATGAAAGGCGTCAGCCTACTGTTGGAATACTTATACTGTGGTTATAGTATTATATTCGAACGCAGCTAACGTAGTAGTTAGTACAAATCCCATGGAAAAAGACATTTTATTTCGGGCACCAGAGCAATGTAAACAATACTCGTGTTTATAATATTATTTTATTTTAATTATATTCACTAATAAGATAAAAAGTTCTGATAAATTCGCCGTCGCACCTTACCTCTACGTTATATTTATGTAAAAAATACAAATAAAAAAATTCATTGAATAACTTTCCTTCAGTCTTTTATAAGTGGTGTAATTGTACCTATATTAATTACATTATATACGTAGCATACATTTACAGTGAGTACGATAATAGATCTTAATCGGTTTATTAAATTAATTCTTTTTTGCACTGTATACGTCGTTCAGAACTTCGCCTTGTTCGATGCCGTAAAAAATCTGACCATCTTTCACATACGCCCAAGACATTCTTTTTGAGCTAAAGTGAATGCCCACCTCACCATCCTTAGATAAGGTAATCGCCCCCGCAGTATTCCTTAACCGGGAAGTCATACCTTAAAAGAGAAATAATCATAAAATATAAGAAAACGTTCCTCAATATCTTTAACCTTCTAAATTTTTGTATTAAATAAACAGATCAAGGTTATTGCATGATATAAATAAGAATAATTCGAGCTGCCTTTGGCGTCACGTATCAGATGCGAAAAATTAGGCAACCTACCGTTTACTGCGTTTATTGTAGCCGTGTTTGCATCTAAGCCGCCCTCCATAAGTTTTATAATGCTATGAGCCAAACAATACTTCAGTATAGACTCCCCATGACCTACAATGTAATAAATGAATATTACAATACAGTACATTATACAATACATTACATTTTATCTCCTGGGATTAGACTATTTGTTAAGTATACATATAAAAAACATTGAGCACAATAACACTAATAATGTTACCTGTGGTGGAAACTCCACCTATATTATCGTCAGCGTAGGTTCCGCTGCCTATCTGTGGCGTGTCCCCAATCCTCCCGACTGCCTTACCGCTCATACCACCCGTGCTGGTAGCGACGGCTACGTGTCCTTTGCTATCGACTGCTACGGCACCAACTGTCCCCACTCCACCCTTGGAAGATATACATAATGATTTTATTGGTATTACCCTAAGATAAAGATTTTTATCGTAGGTACTACTTAGTAACACGTCAAGTAATGCAAACGAGACACAATAGAAAATCTATTGGGCCTCGTAGATGGGCGCCCGCGCCGCGTGTGTCTTCATCTCTTCATGAAAACAGTTTGCTCTCCTATAACATTGAAAAGTCACGTACATATTACGGTATTACATTGATATAGTAATAATTAAATTATTATTCTTACCTCATCTTTCGGTCCTATTTCTGTCCTGCCAAAATCTCCATGTTCTAGAAAGTGTTTCAAAGCTTGTTTTGCGTTTTCAGTTATCAATGATTCTGGCGGTATTGGTTGAAAACCCTAGAGATAAAAATAAAATAATCATAAACAAAGACGTATGAACAGAATATTCGTATTTATCCAAAACCTTCCTACATTACCTTTTCTAAAGCAAATAATTTGGCGCCCTCTGCTCCCAGGAGTGAATGCGGGGAATCTGTTAAAACTTTGTGGGCAATGCTTATAGGGTGAAGAAATTCCTTGACCAGTGTGACTGCTCCAACATTCAGATCCTGACCGCGCATAATACTTGCTTCCATTTCTACTTCACCTCGTAGATTCAAAACTGATCCATAACCTGAATTAGATTACAGTTGATATTGAAAAGGAGCCACTCGCCAGCTTTCTAGCTGCGTTCCTATTAGCTATCAATGCTTTACTTAAGTATAAAAGATAATGACAATAAATTACAAGTTCCAAAAGAGATGATTTTAATATTTACCAGCATTAAAGTTCTCATCTTTCTCCATAGACACCACTGCCGCTTCAACGGCATCCAAGGCGCTACCACCATTAATCAGGCATTCGTATCCAGCTGTCACAGCAACCTTTACTCCATCCAACTTGCCTTTTACCCGGCTTTGGGGAATATCTCCAGCTCCTCCATGCACAATAATAATCGGTTTCATTTTTACGCCTTGATATTTTTCTAGTGTTTCTCCAATGCAGCGCCCGTTCAGCGTGTGTGCTTGACATACACTAAACACAATGATAATGTAGTACAGATTACTCATGTTGTATTATCAACAACGCTGTTATCAGTTTATATATTACACAGAGTACATTTACCTAAGTCGATAAAGTAATATATCTATTTATAAGAAGTTGCGTTAGTACTATTGTTTTATGAAATTATCTGCGTATATTTATTTATTTATTACATATATACTTCATTGTACACCACATAACATGAACAGGACAGATATTTACAATTATTTGTGTACCTACAACTTAGTGTCACTAGGCGAACTCTTCCAGACAACCTTTGGATGGACTGAAAGAAAGCAGAGAGATATTGGGCTGTCTAGTGTACAAAACATCATACTATAACTGTCTATATATCATAATTTATTATCGTCCATTTATCTATATTAACGTATTACTCATACCAAAAGCAGGAGCTACGAGTCTTAGCCTAGGACCCAAAAGAATGAAAAATATGTTCCATTGATCAAAACAGTTGAATAATACCAAGATAGTATTTTCTATCCATTCAAATGCAAGTACCAATGGGACCCATAGGCAAAGTCGTTGACGAGGAGGGCCCGGATAGGCACCGGCTTCCAGTTTGTCCTTGTGCCATCAAGTGCTCGATTATTATAGCCTTTATTCAGTTTCATAGAATACCTTGTAATTCAATATATTATATACTACTCGTACGTGCTCACTGAAGCGACGAAAAAAACTTATTCAATTGAACATTATAACGTACATCAAACAAATTACTTTGAAATTAAATGTTTTGAAATTGCCGCCTAAGGTCATTGGCATCCAGTAATTTATATATAAATTATTCAAGGAATGATTTGTTTCTCTGCGACCTGGGAACTTTCTTAATATTATCTCTTCTCGGTTCTCATATATTAATAAAGTACAGAAAATATAGAAAAATCATTTGTATATAAAAAGATGTTTAAATATCCACAATGAGTACTTACAAACAAAACCAAAACAAAACCAAACAAACTTTTGACATAGACATTCTATCTACATTACCTACTTATGTCTTTATACGGTACGTATAGACAGCAGACCACGGATAAACTATTAAAAAACCGTTGTTTATCACATCACTGAGATTATCGGAATTACAGAACATTGATTGGAAATACTTACCAAAAAGAAGTGCAGAGTGCAAATAAAAAAGGAATCATTAATTGTGTCGGGTCTAAAAAGACGCTGTATCACAGCCAGTACAAATAATAATTTAAAAATTACTTCATTGACTTCATTCATTCAACGAAATAAAAATGGTGGTTGAAAGTTTATGTGAAAATCGTATGAAATCATTTTAAAAATTATTTTATCCAGATGATTATTCCATAGTATTGTAAAATGTCCACTCCCGTGTCCAACCGCAAATACGGAGCTCAAAAAATACGTTTAACTAGTGAGTGCCTTGTTATCCAACGATTTCCGCTACTTGGTGTGCATATTTTGCCTCGAGTTTGTATCATTCTTTGTAATTAACTTGAATATTAATTTGTTTTAGTTCTATGTGCAAGAAATTTGGTCAGGAGAGATCTTTTTCGTAAGTATCCTTTCATTTTACTTTATATTCACATGCTTAAAATTATTATAGCGTATGTTCAAGGTGAAAACCAAACAACCTGCGTCGAAATATAATGAAAATAATACATTCGAAAATACGACGTCGTTATTTCGGTGCATTCTCATTATGTTCATGCTAATAAACTCGCTATAATAATACAATAAAGATCTTATCTATATTGTTACAGGTTTGCCAGACCCATTCGCGAAAATATCTGTGGATGGTAGTGGACAGGTGTATTCAACCAATACTGTGAAAGCAACCCTTGATCCCAAATGGAATACACACTACGATCTGTACCTAACAAAAGGAGATGGCATAACAATTAGGTGAGTTTACTGTTTTAACACAATTATAAATATGTTGATGAAAATAATGTCCTCAAGCAATTAAGAGCTTCATATTGTCCTTAATTAGGTATGAAGTATATCTTCCACAGTATTAGAATGACATACATTCCTCAATTGAGTATTACGTTGGCCAAACAAGTGTTGTGGGTTATTACTAAATAATATTTTTACATTCAAAAGGAAGTTATGTGTCACAAAGTAATATACCTGACAGACCAAACATTACTTAGTATTCATACATTATAACATTGATATGATGAAAAGATTTAGTTGACCCATATAATTCTTTGCTTATCTCCGATGATTCTTATCAATGATATTTGCCATGTCAGAAACTGAAAGACTAAAGTGAAAGTATCAGTAAATAGCCACAGCAAATCTCAATTTATGAGAATGCAGGAACAGTAATAACAAGTATGTTATTATTTTCATGCTAAACTTGTACTTTCACCACTTTGTTCACTTCAGTATCACTAACAATTATATTGAGGAAGTGAATGTGCAATAAAAAATATTTATTGTATGCCTATATTATCTAAAAATATGCATTATTACATAATATTAATTACGTAACGGTCTAGTGTATGTACAGCTGCTGAGTATGAGGTTTTTGGTTCAAGTCCCAAGTTGGGTAAAGGGTTACTGGGCTTTTCTGAAATTCACAATAGCGACACTGAGTTTGGGTTTGTGTCCAGTAGACTGTGAAAATGAGATATATAAGTTAATGGCATTGGCAATTTGGGTTTTCAATATAAATACAGTACACCTATGTGTAAACCTACAGGCTGAATGATGAATACTTAAAAACATAACATAATTATGTTATAACTTAAGTCTTGTTTTGAGATAAAAAAATTGGAAAATTATGGTATAGGTTTCCACACACAGTCTTGTTTTGAAACAATAACATCTTACTAAAGTTTCCTTAACCACTCTTAACTTTGGCTTCCTACTTTACACTGTATAGTATAATTTAATTTATATGTTTATTATATTGTTTATATAAGACAAATGTTTGTCCTGTAATATAAAACACAAGGCGATTAGGATAAATTGAAGGAAAAATTCAATGTGGTGTGCTGACCACAGTATAAATCCCGATCGGCTATACCTATTATGTTTATCAAAGTTACATTTGTTTTCCAGTGTATGGAATCAACGTAAAGTCCACAAGAGGCAAGGTTCGGGATTCCTAGGATGTGTTCGCATTCAGCCATCAACGGTACACAAATTAAAGGACACAGGATGTAAGTTCACTTCGGCGTTTATTTAATTATCGGTTTGTGAACCTTGGTATTGTGTTTCATCCAAATACGGCAAGGAATGTGTCGTACGTAATTGTGTCTCATATTCATTTTTATTTTATTGATGCTCAGAAAATGTTTTGTTCATCAAGTTGTCGTGATCGTCAATATAGCTATAATTATGTCAAAGGCAAATAATAACAACAACATTATTTTGTAGTGACGTAATTTAGTTTTTTCCAACACAATGATAATTGTTTTATGCTAAAATTACATAATTTTAGCGGACTCCAAAAATCAAATTACCACAGTCAGCGTTATTTTACCTCTCAACTCGCTTCAAATTACTTTGACCTTTATTTCACACCTTTTTGAAAGAAAAACATTTTGATTTTATTAATATTCTGTGAATTTTTTAAAGGATAGGACCAGTATCTTAAAATTACGCATTTCAGAAAAATAGTTACGTCTTTCAAATGCTCCCCGTGTAGTGATCATGGCTAACCGCATTGAGTAGCATTTTAAATGTTCAAAAATATTCTACGTCCTTAACGCAGAATATTTTGAAATAATGCTGTAACCGGTGACCTTGGACACAGACCAATGCCTGGAGCTGTGCGAGGAGGGTTCGGGCGAGACGTGCGGCGTCCGGGGGCAAGTAATCGTGTCGCTAGTGTCGCGCGACGCCGCGCGGGGCGAGCCGGCGGCGGCGGGCGAGGGCTCCCCGCTGGCCGTGGTGGGCCCGGCCGGCGACGTGCGCACCCCGCGCGACCCCACGCCCGCGCACGCCGCCAGGACCCCGCTGCCCGCGCACTGGGAGGAGCGGTTCACCTCTAGCGGCAGGTCAATACTTGACACTATTTCTAATCATTAACGTCCGGCTGAGCTGGATCCAGCCGGTAACTACCCAGATGGCCCAGTCATGATAATAACCGTTTCGAATATCCAACAAAGGTAATCTGCTGCAACTGGATTCACGTCTAGAGACAGGTCAATACTTATATTTAATTGTGTAAAGTTTTGCGAGTTTTAGACAGTAAATTGTGATTAATGAAACTTAATGAAATCCTTTTGGGGCTATGTAAAGTATTCATTGTTCATTCCGTGTAGGCCATACTACGTAAACCACGCGTCGCGTCGCACGCAGTGGGAGCGGCCCACTTGCGAGGGCGCAGCACCCGCGTCCCCCGCAGCTTCCTCTCCGCCGTCGTCGCCACCGCCGGCCGTGACGCCGTCCACCCCGGTGTCTCCCGCATCACCATCATCACCGGCATCACCAGCTTCCGATACTGACGTCAATCATGCTACTTCCATATCTTTAAGGTACGATCATCTATACTTCTGTCACGTTTGATGAGACTTAACAGTTCATAGCAGGAGGAGGAGGAAATAGGATTTCACACTTTGCTTGTGATCAAAAGGGCTGATGGCATTTCGACCGTGAACTGGCAACTGGTACTATCTCATTTTTAACAACATTACAGGATTAAGGAGAAATTATCGACCACGTTGTACATACAACGCGGTCGAAAGTTACTTTATAGTTTTTAAAATATATATTGGCGTCTAATTTTGATTGAAGTAAAATATGCTTTTTGCAGCGCTGCCAGATATGAAATAATTTAGAATGGTATAACCAAGTAAAATCCTCATAAAATCGAGATAGGATATGTTGCCAGTTCACAGTCGATATACTATTTTAGCATTAGCTTGCTTATACGCATTTACATATTACTAAGTTTAAGTCGAACATAGAATGTTTTCTTGATACAATTAATCAGCCAGACCAAACGAAACTAATACGTACAACGATTATGAACATTCCATTTATCATCGTAGACCTGAGCCGCAGCCGCAGACCGCCGTACGGTCGCGTGTCCCCACAGCGGCGTCTCCGCCCACCAGCTCTTCGGTGCCGCCGCCCGCTACACCCACGACGCCCACCACCCCAATAGCTGCCACCGATCTACCGCCAGGCTATGGTAAGAATAGCAGGCCCCACGTAAATATTTGTGTTTTGAATTCTGCAATCATTTCTGGATATTTGATCAACAAAGTGAAGTCCATTGCTCTGAACACAATACTCCTAAAAAAGAGTTCTTTATTTGTTATTTACCGTTAGGCAACAAAGCTCCATAAATTTACTTATAAACTATTCATGGTTATGGTAAGCTTCGTGTTTCGCGGTGTCGCATAACCTTCTCCGAAAACGTCAGTACGTTCTTCTTTCAAGAAGATGTCGGATAGACGTGTCGGAATCCGCACCACAAAAGACTTAATATCGTGAAACGTACAACGTAAAATTGGTCTCTTCTCTATTTTTATTGACTCCACGATCTCCCCAGCCTTCGTGAAGTGCGCGTCAAAGTGTAATTAGTCTTTCCCGACATTTTATTCGCAGTCAAATACGCATGACTCTTTTGAAGACTCGTCACGAACCCCTTGAAAACACGGAGGATTATTTGTATCGCTTTCGAGTTCCCGTGGCAATAAATCTCTTCTCAAACTTCGTCTACACCTCCATCTACAGTGATTTAGGCTGTGTTGTCTGTCAGTCAGTCAGTAACGGTACTGTTGTATATGTATCGATGTGTCAGTGACCCAGAAGGATGGGTTTGCCCTTACAACGTAAATTGTTTTAAGGTTAAAAATGTATTGTTTAGATGCCACCATGCACTATATTATCTAAACAAATACACACAACAAACATAGCTGCTTTATTGTCATTGATTGTTTGACTAAGGACATAACCATAATAACAGCTGTTGGTATGAAGCACATGTAGTAACCGTATTGATGTTCGTTGGAGAAAGGGCCCACCCTTCCCAGCCTCCCAGGAATGTTTTGTTTGTTGTTATTGGTCGATGCCACGATTTAGGTTTGATTCTAGAACATAATACTGTGCTTCATTGCGAGAGATGTTGTATATAATTGTTACTGCTCTATCTACAAAGAGAAACAACGATGTGGAAAGTAGTCTAATGATATCCCCTGAAAATATTTAGAAATACACTCTTGCATCATCGCTCATTATAAAATAACGATGTCATTTAGGACGATGATAACACTGATTGGTACGCAGAACACGCAACGACCCCCTAACAATATATTAGTATAATGACACATTGTTACCGACCGAGAGGCCTTGGGTTCGATTCACAGCCTGAACAAAGTATAAGCTAATTTTTCTGTACATATTTGTCTCTGATGTGAACGTCCATTGTAATATGAGTGCTAGTAACTGATGCTAATTCGGGCACACGTTTGAAGATCCTAACTCATGAATAGATCTGCTACATAGTAGCGCGCCCGCTTCAATTTATTTTTGGAAGTCGAAGCAACGAGCTATGGGCCGCTCCGGCTTCGTTCCCAAGTTAATTGGTCCCACCACCCGATAGAGATGCGCACGACGGCGCAAGGGCAGGTGTACTTCTACAACGCGGGCACGGGCGCGTCCACGTGGCACGACCCGCGCGTGCCGGCGCAGCTGCGCCACTGCGCCGCCGCGGCCGGCCCGCTGCCGCCCGGCTGGGAGATGCGCCACGCGCCCTCCGGACGACCCTACTTCGTGGACCACAACAACAGGACCACGCAGTTCACTGATCCCAGGCTCGCGCTCTCCGCTAGACTTGTAAGTTATTAAGCTATTTTCGATATTTTAACGATTTACTTGTTTTAATCACGCCAACCAACTATTTATTTATATATATAAGGTACACCAACAGCATATACATCATCTACATCAATTTACTAAAGAACCTCAATATGTTTGCAAATATAGAGTAACCATGAAATGAGAGTTTTTGCTGACTTCCCTTCATCGAACTGAAATTTGCTACAGCATGATTTATAATTTGTTTTAAAAACCATCTCCAGCCACAACCCGAGCAGGCTGTTCCCCCGACGACGCCCGCAACGGCAGCGCCTGCGCAGCCCGTAGCAGAACCACTGGACTCGGACGCGTTACCTAAATACAAACGAGACTTGGCGGCCAAGGCCAGGGTATTGAGGGCGGAGCTGCAAGCTTTGCAGCCTCAGACTGGGCATTGTAGGATAGAGGTGAGTTGAGATATCCAAGGGCCAGTGCCCTGTGTTAATCAGCTGAGAAAAAAAAGCTGGCTGGATGTTTTGAATGACTAAAGAGTCTAAAGTCAAAGTCAAAGTCAAAGTTTTTTATTTCAAATGGGCCTTTGCAGGCACTTTTAAAACGTTATGAATCTAGGCGCACGGTTCCAAAGTGGGTTGGTCCTATGGAGAAGAGACCGGCAAGAAAGTCCATGGATACTCTTTTCAAAATATTGGTATACAATGAGTTGAAGTTATTTTAAAGAACATGTAGCAATTTATAATAACAAAATAAAATAAAAAAATACTCTTACAATGCAATATTACATTACATGACATACAAGGACTATATAAGATAATAAAATAAAATAAATTAACATTTTCATAATAAAATGTTCAAGTATATAAGTCTTTGTTTGTTAAAAAAAAATGTATTATAATGTTATGTAAAAAAAATGTAATACAATAAAATAAAAAAGTACACATAAAAACGAAAGAAATGTCTAGTCATGCAGAAAACACCAACAACTAGATTGTGGGGATTAGAAACAACTAGTCATCAGGGAAGCCACATGTGCAGAAGATAATTGAGTCGCTAGTTTTCAAATTAAGCCAATTCCACTTTTGACAAGTATAGACTTTTTGCTGTCTCTGGAAACTCCATTCAACTTCGGTACTATTTATTTGATCAAAATTATCCAAGTCCTAGTAGATTCCATACAAAACGACTTTGAAAACTACATTTTTTTTTTTTCAATATGAGCCATGTCCAGTGGGCACTTTTTATCGAAACAAGCCCCCGTGGACCAATCGTAGCTTTCGTTTCTTCCAAAATGGATGCCAGTTGCGTCTTATTTGTTACGGTGTACTGTGACTGTTGACATTTTTATCGAATTTGTTAAGAAAATTAAGAACAAAGCATGGATAAAATATCAATTGTGCCTCCAGATAAAGCTAGGAAACGAATAATAACAGAATTCAACAAAACGTGAGAAATTGAAGGAAAAACGCTAAGTTTCTGTCGCCATATCCCGCCGAAACCTCATTGAATCCAGGTTAATCCAGGACCGTATCAAGAACCACGACAGTGGAGTCAAAAGGAAACCTATTTACTTATTAGTTTTGTATACGTACATTTTATTAGGCTGCTGCTGTGAAATATTATGAAAGAGCCGAGCGAACACTTTTATGAGCGAACCATATCCCTTCATCCATCCCCTATTAGTCATAATATCAAACCAAGCCAAGTCCAGTACAAGTGTTTTTCAGAATACGCCAAGTCCTTTGGATTTGGCTTGTTTTGTTAGGAGCAGATTAAATCCAACTAAAAATGTTTTTTATGTGGAATCTGCTTTACTGAGTCAGTAAAGTAATACTGACACCTGTGAGATGTTAGAAAAAGATGGAAAATATGTAGTAAGGAATAGCGAGAGAGTAACAAGGTGATCGTGTACCGCTAGTCACTAAAACAAAAAAAACGATTTACCTCTAATTGACCACATCGGACTTTGCTGATTTCGAAATCTAGCGACTCCATTAACGCCATATGTTTCTATCATCAACGTAGTCATTGACCTTATAATAGGCTTTCTTTATTAGAACGGATTTAACATAAGATTTAAACTTGTTACCAGTGAGATCGGTGATAGTTTTAGGTAACTTGTTATAGAATCGCACGCCGTTACCTAGAAATGACTATTAGTTTTAGACAATCTAAATTTAGGTACCACTATTTTGTGTTTATTCCTAGTATTAAAGTTGTGGAAGTCACTGTTGATGTTAAACAGTTGCAGGTTTTTCCGGACATACATGATATTTTCTAGAATGTATAGTGACGGCAGTGTCAGAATATCTATATCACTAAAGAAGTCTCGTAAAGACTCGCGGGGTCCCATGTTGTAGATTGTACGAATTGTTCTCTTCTGTAAATCAACCAACATCTTTAATATTCGAAGTCACGAATACTTTGGGAAATTTGACTTTGTGTTGGAAGACTACAACAGAATGAAGGCTGGTGGTCAAAGGACAAAGTCTACATATGATAAAATTTCTGTTATCTAGACTAGGTAAAACTCATAATTCAAAACCTTTGCTCTTAACTTATTTTATTGAGAATAATAAGTACTTCTCTTTGTGATAGAATAAAATCCGTTAAACATTTAATTTGTTAGGTATCACGTAACGAAATACTAGAGGAATCGTACCGACTCGTAATGAAGTTACGAGGCAAAGAGCTGCGAAAGCGTCTGCTGGTGAAGTTCCGCGGTGAAGAAGGACTGGACTACGGCGGAGTGGCGCGGGAGTGGCTGCACCTGCTGGGCAGGGAACTTTTCAACCCACACTACGGACTATTTCAGTACGCGAACGCAGGGGACGATCGATACGCGCTGCAGATTAATGCTGATTCTGGGGTAAATATTACATGATACTTTTACCAGTTATCTTGTATACCTAAGAGTCGAACTATTCGACGCCTGGCCCCAGATTTCCTCTTAATTAGCGATCTTGTCGTATACGATATAACTACAAGCATTTTATGTGTCAAATATCGAAACGTACGAATATTTTACGACTATGCTTTCAATGCAATAAATGTTTATCCAATATTACTAGTTTAATGGGCAAACTCTTTGACTTTTCAGTGTTAATAGTAACAAATGTTGCAAAGGTGTAATGTGTGTTTAATACATTTTATTCGACAGGTAAACCCAGAACATCTTTCATACTTCCACTTCGCGGGCCGTATTCTCGGTGTGGCATTATTCCACGGTCACCAACTCGATGCGGCGTTCACTGCGCCCTTCTACAAACAGCTACTGGGCAGACCAATAACGCTTCGCGATATCCGAGACGTGGACCCTGAACTGCACCGTTCGCTCTCCTGGATGCTGTATGTATACATTGAACCGTAAACAAGCTGTAAACAAGCTGCGCTTAAAACTTTTGCCATTTATGATCGGCGGCTTACGTAGGGACATGTTAAGTACCTATAATATTTTATTAAAGAAATCCGTGACTTACAACCTGCGTGTCTGACTGGTCTATCTAAGAGATAATGCTAAAGTTAGGAAAAAGTTGGGCAGATGTTGATGAATAATGAATTTTATTTTATAATTCCAGAGAAAACAGCATCGCTGGCGTTATAGACACAACATTCTCAGTAGAATGTTCTTCGTTTGGCGCCGTACGTAGCGTCGAGCTGCGACCGGGCGGCACCAATGAAGCGGTGACCGATGCGAACAAGCGCGACTACGTGCGGCTGTACGTGGCGCATCGCTTCACACGCGGCGCTGAGCGGCAGTGGCTGGCGCTGCAGCGCGGCCTGGCCGACATCATCCCTCCGCAGCTGTTGCGGCCGCTCTCGCCGCGCGACCTGCAGCCGCTTTTGGCCGGCCGCGCCGATCTCGACCCCAATGACTGGCGCCGCCACACACGCCTCAAGCATGTCACGCCCGACTCACCCATCGTCAGCTGGTTCTGGGAGATCGTTGAAGAATTCGATGCTGAAATGAGAGCTAGGTTGCTACAATTTGTAACAGGTTCCCGGCGTGTTCCGCTGGCCGGATTCCGAGCATTACAAGGCTCGACGGGCGCGGCGGCTCCCCGACTCTTCACGCTCCACCTCGTGGCAGACGCATCTCCTGACTCGCTTCCTAAAGCTCACACTTGTTTCAATCGTCTCGATTTACCTCCTTACCCGAACAAGGAGAAACTTCACGATAAGCTTAAACAAGCAGTACTCGAAACGGCTGGCTTTGCTGTCGAATGATACAGATATTATAAATATGTGGATCTTGCTTGCAAATATAGTAAAAACTAGAACTTTATTGTAAAGAATTTAATTCAAAATGTGTTCATATGAAATCTGTCGCCTTTCAAAAGTTGTGTATTGGGATTGTGATTGTATGAATGTAAATATACTGAACATTGTGAGTACTAAAGAAACTAGTCTGCGTATTGAATTAAAGACAGCTATAATGAGACTGAGGAATTTCTGGATGAAATGTCATGACAAATCTGTTTACCAAGGTGAGAGCTTCATTGATGACTATTGAATGTTTAAACTAACGAAATTATGAAGTAAACATAAAACCAGACCATGGATAGAACTCATTATTTTAAAGCATTAACAAATTTAGAATGCTGTCTTCTGCAAAAATAAAAAGATTGTATTTACCTACGATTCAATTATATACAAGAATGAGAGGATCTTTGATGAGGTGTTTGTTGCACATAAAAAGCATACATGCACATTTGCTTTGTGGCTAGCTATAATAACGCTCAAATGATATGTTGTTTATATACTTTTCTTAATTAAGTCTTAACACTACCAGAATTAACTATTTATTTATACCAATATTTCCAGTGAAGCAAACATTTATCGGGCTTCCGTATTATTTTCAATTTAAATAAAGCAATAGCAATGTTACAATATTAGTTTTCGTATCTAGTATAACAGCATAATAACAATAAGTTCTATTTTGCATGTACAAAATAGATAATAATGAATTAGGTATTTGAAATATTTTTGTAGAATATATTTGTATATAATTTAAATAAATCAGTACAAATGAAAAAGTATACTGACACTATACAGGTGTACTTTAGCATTGTAATTCCTTTGAATTTTCGAAATTATTTAAAGGCGAATGCTCACGCTTTGGTGCCTTATTATGTTATTATAAACATAAGAATTGTATTTTCGATATCAAAATAAGTGATTGATTTTATTATTTATGACTGAATATTCCTTTGTATTCGATTTCAAAGAATGTAACTTCCGATTTATATGAAATGTGTATGATAATAATTTTATATTTTAAGGACAATAACTCGAAGAACGTCGTTATTTAATCAAGTTATGTATTATTTATGTTTTAGCAAACATTTACATTTGTTTATTATTTCGATCAAATATGATATTCCGAGTGGTAGTCACGTCTCTTCTATTAAAGTTTTTTGCTGAAAATAGACACACTCAATTCCATAATGATTATTTTAAAATAAAGTGATTGAGTATGCAGTTACGATAACTCTGACGTGACTGTTGCTTAATTATGGATAGGATTAATATAGTGTTCATAAGAAGGATCAGTGCCTTTACCTGTTTAAATAAATGACTCTAAATATAAAGCAGCGACTGTCTAGTGATATAAAACTATTTATTAGTGGTAATGAATATTTAAAATTATAACTATTACATTATTTTTGCAAAATACTTGGTTTTTCATTTTTACTCACCACTTCTCAATTAACTAACCTTAGTAATATAAAATATAATAATAGCCTGCCCCTTTAATTACCTCGCATACACTTTTTTTACAAATAAATACGAAAACTTATTGTCGTACAAAGGTGTTATAAGATTGGTGTACTGGAACTGCCTTAGGTCCTGGGTTTGATCTCCGAGTCGGGCTAAGTTTTTTTGTTACAAAATTCTCTGTTATAGATGGATAGACTCACTATTAATTTTAATCGAGTTTGAATTTTATAATGATATCGGCGTAACGTCACCCACGTTACGCCGATATCATTACAATACAATAGTACACCTCTGCCTAACCCTTCGGGAAATACATGCGTGATGATAATTATTTAATTACAACATAATGATTTTTATCTTTAGTTTCAGATTATTTATTTTAGCTATTAAGCCAAAATCAATAAGCTCAATCTCACCCTCACTCTTATAAGTCGATGAATAGTGACCTCCATTTAATAACTAACCCCTCGTCCGAGCTGGGCAATACAGCGCGACATTTGGACAACCGCAATTTGCCACGCTATGTCGAAAGAAATAGGGACATAGGGTTACAAATACAACTGAACAGCAAAAAAAACAAAAATACTGGCTTGCTTTCGGCACAGTGTATTTTAAGTGACCGAATGAATTGAATGGAAAATAATCTCGGTTCAGTCTGACAGACGAGAATAAAAGTTTTGCTTGTAATACTCATAATGTTTATTTTCTATACCTAGGTACTCGTTTTGTTTAGGTAACTTAACTAAAGGTAAACAATCTTGATGTGTCTTTTTAATGTTTTTTGTTTAACAACTCAGTTTAAAAATAAAACGCGTCTAAAAACCTATGTAAAACAACAATAACGATTAACAAATCAATTGAACCACAACATTGTTTAATATATGTTTGTGTAAAAAGTCACATCAAGATTCTTTACCTTTATTTAAGTACCTAATCAAACCGAGTATAGTGACATTTTTTCGTTTGCTCTCCGGGTCATATTATTATCGACTTTTTAGAGTTACCGCTCACCAAGCCGCTCACATCCCGTTAACGGTTTTTGTTACAACTTAACAAGTTACAACACTAGTCGACACATAAATAAATCGTTGTTCACGCATACACCACGCTTCTGAGTCTGTTGTGTTTACTTGCTTGATCTGCATGTAGTCCTGTGAACAGTGAAGTGCTTCTAAATCTATAGTTATTATAGTAACGAAGTCTTTGTTTGCGTTGTGACTTGCCATTACTTTCAAAATGCCTACGAGTGCGGTGTACCAGCCTACGACAGTGACCTACGAACAACAGCCCACGGATCAGCGATGGAACTGTCCTATCAGCTACTTCTCTCGGCGCATGGCTTCTAGCTGGAATCGAGCGGTGTGCATGAGAGTTGGATTATGTTTGGCAGGCAGCACGTTATTTATAATCGGTGAGAACAATAACATTACTACTTACTATAATATTGTTTTGTCGTAAAGTTGTTGATAAACCAAACGTAAGCAATCTGAATCAGATTGCATAAAAGTGCAACATATTTAACGTTTGTTTCCTATGTCTGTAACTTATAAGACAGTGTTTTGTTTTTATTAAGAAATGTATCCTTTCTGGTTTTACAATCTGTGGAGAGTAATGAAGGTTCTTTGTTATGTTCTATTATTTCAAATACCAAGATATTTTTCTGATAAGATTGGATAGCTCT
Source organism: Shargacucullia verbasci (assembly GCA_947562105.1). NCBI lineage: Eukaryota > Metazoa > Arthropoda > Insecta > Lepidoptera > Noctuidae > Shargacucullia > Shargacucullia verbasci. The sequence continues at coordinate 9,433,384 of OX387289.1, forward strand.
TTCGTAATTGGGAATAATCTATAAAATATAATATTTATGTTTAACTGATTTTTATGAAACTAGTCCAATTAGAATCCAATGAAAAATAATATTATTACAAACATTAGGTAAAATGCAAGTAAGCATTTATATTTACTACCAACTATTATTAGTTGAACAAAATATTGCTACAAAGTTCATACAAATACAATGTTTCTAGTAGTAGTAATATTTATTCAAAAGCCTACAATGTGAACCAGTAGATTGGTAACTTAAAACTGGTATCAACCAAATATTCTAGTTCTTTCAGCCTTATTTATCAGAAACCTAATAAGTTATTTATAGATTTTATAATACATATATCTTACTGCAAAGAAATCCATTGAGAAACATCTTCTGTCTGAAACTGAACAGATAACATATTGATTGATTTTATTTTGATTGAATTCAATCAAAATAAAATCAATCAATATGTTATTCAATATGTTATCAATTAATTAGTCATCAACATTGACTAATTGCTTCATAATTAATTAATGTTCTTCCCAACATGTTGCAAACTTTGTTAACAGCAATTAACATTTGTGACTCATTACTCTGTACAGTACAGTAGGTACTTACATATATTAGATTGATCTTTCGGTAAATCTTTTTATATCTTCTGATCAATTTATTTCAATGTCACATAGAATAAAAGCTTTTTTAATCCTATTGAAGCTGATTCTCAATTTCAAAGATAATGTGATCTACAGATCTTCCAAACATAGATGATTCTAACTTAAGACTTCCAAATAGAGGTGTATATAATATCCATACACATAAAAATATTAAGTAAAAAATAATCCTTATAGAGCTCTCAAGACAACTGGTGTCTATATAGTTAATTTTTTTAAGAAGTTTACTGGATGAATGAAATCCATAATCCTGGACCACTAATTTGGCATTTGAAAGCAATATGGTGCAGTATGCAAAATAGACAAACATTTTAACGAAAATAATACTGGTCATCTATAATCTTGGATTTGCAGCAGGCATTTTGCAGGCCGTGGTATGTATGAGGTTGCATTATTTAAGATTGAATGACTACTGCTATGAATTTTTTTGCCTATAGTGCAATAAGTATCTCACAAACCAAATATAATATATCAAAGAACATTTATGTGCATCTTAATTTCACGGTATCACGGCTAGAGTGCCACAGGGCTCAGTTCTTGGTCCATAATGTGTGATACACGTTTAAATAGCCACATTATTACAGTAGCATTAGAAATTTTTCAGATGACAGCTTTCCTTGATAGTGGCAGTTTTCCTACCTTAACCTCCATTATTAATGCGGTTCTAATCAAATTCAATGTGGACTAAAAACTAGTGTCGCGAATTTATAATTTCTATCAGACATCGTCTCAGAGTATAGTTTTATTTTTCTGTCATGTCCAGTCAGTCAGTTTATAGCTCATTCAGCTGTGATTTCATTCAGCAGCATTATTTTGCGCCTATGTATTATTGTCGTCATCAGTACGTACTGCAAATATATAGGAAATGTTTGTTATAAATAAGTTTCTCCATAAATTATTACAATGAACATTTCTTGGATCGCTGTTACCTAGCAACGTCGGCACATCATAATTCATAGAAATGAGCGATGGCCTTCTCATTCTCGCTCGTAGTAAATTATTACCGTTCATAATCAAATCCACTTCCGCTAGATTATTCGTATATGTACTCACGTACTCAATTATTATGTATTGTCACGACCACTATTACTACAACAGCTTTTATTTCCTCCCTACTATTATAAGTGACGGACAATTTCCGTATATCATAACAGTACTTCATAAAAGGTACAATGATACCTATAAAACTATTTAGATCATTAATATTATTTGTAAATAGTAACCTTGGTATGACGACTTAAAATTGAATTAAACTGCTATATTGATGCCGTATCGTGTCGATCGTATTTTGAAAACGGCCATGTGTCGGCTATCACATCTCGTGCCTCCTTATTAACTTATGAAGAGTCAACCCGAAACTTCCCGTTGGTACCGCTAGCTACAATCAAGTCTGTTATATTTGGCAGCGTGACCCATCTGTACACTGATTACATTATACTATCAAAATTAGTTTGCATATATAACTGCTGACTTTACAGTTATCTCAGGGCAGTCGTTCTGTGCCAAAACATAAAATCATCATCGTTTCCATTAATTTACAGTTTTTAACGGACCTACCCTTTCTTTATCTCGGCCAGTCTCCTTCTTCTGAATATGACTAGTGTCGTGTTATTTTAAAGTTCACCTTCCAAAATCGTATCGAATTACCGTCTCAAATATGAAGTTCCCATGCATTCCCAGAAGTTGTCCTGACAAACAGGCCGTAGCCTGGGCAAGTCAAAGTAGGCTGGCAACAGGAACCTGTTAGGCAACTTCAAGTCAGCGAAGTTAATTGTAGATCTTGTAAACACCAGACATTGAGCATTCTCAAAATTTTATGTGAAATTGTATTTTCGGTACAATAACTTTCTTTTAACTTATCATTAAGGATAACTATTTTTGTCATTGATAATTAGATAATAGCTATGCTATCTTCCTCCACAGCTCAATTCGATTACATTCAATTGTGATACTAATGATCTGCATTTACTTAAAGATGTAGATAATAATATGCAGGCGGCTGTATAGATTAAAGATCGCTTCCAACCAGGCTTGAATGAGCTGTTGACAGTTTAAAATGTTATTGAACGTCGTGTGGGGGAAGGTTTTTATAATTCTGGTGGCGCGCGCACAGTAGCATGAGTAGCATCGATAAGCTGCGTCGATTGCGTATAGCACACAATGAGCGGTGGTAGTCGTAAATGGTATCGGGTGTCCGGTGTGCGCGGCGCCGGTGACGGTGACTCATCCGGTGGCTGCGTGCGCCGTGATCTGATCACGACGAACCATAGAAAGCGAAAATATAGACAGCACTTTGAATTATTTGTCTGCCAGTTTGTAGCAAACTTGTAATCACGATTGAAAATTTAATGATTTTATTGTTTTATAGGATCATAATTATGTATTCTCAGTAGATTTTGTCTATTAACGATAATATAATAAGAGGAGTGAGGACTTTTCAAATAAAATAATTAATCAATTAAGTAACCGAAAAATTAATCTAAAAATTATTTATTAATCTAAAAAATTAATCATGTTTTACAAATAAATAAATAAATCAAACCAAAATCATTGAAACATTTGAAGTCCATTTGATCAACATGTATACATATAATACCAAAAACAAAGTACAAGTCTGATAGATTCAGATGTCTGCGTTGTTTAATGGAACAGGCATTGCGAGCGAAGGTCGACAAACTCCAACGAGGCTCGACTGCCATGACGTTTCCGTAATAGGTGCTTTATTCACTTCCACTTGAGTCCTTGGGTACGCCATACAAACTTGGTCAGTAGATCCAAGTATGGATCTTCTATCATAAAAAAACGTTCTATTTAAGAATCAAAGTAAGAATTATGAAAAAGAGGCTGTACTTGAGCCAGAAAATCAAATCTTTCTAAAAAAAAGTTGCCGTACTCCGTAAACTACTAAATAACTACTAAACTCCCAAACTATTATATTATTCCTTTCTATCATTATATTATAATACTTTGGGCATATGAAAGTGGAGATTGCGTAAAGCAATTCGACAAAAAAGCTTTTATACATAGTGACTATTCGAGAAAGGTTCGAGCAACGAGTGCAGCAGTGTTCGTAACTTAAACGTAGAACCGAGGAAAGTTATTACTTTCCTCGTCCGTGGGCGAAACACGAGCCTCGCCGACGTAATATTTCGACATTGAAGATCTAACAATAAAACTTTTTAATAGCCACGTTTGAAGCTCAGTGTTAACAGGTAAACCAGGAAATGTTTTGAAAACCAAAACTAGCAAAGAAATTAGATACGCGTAACGACTTTTCAGACTTAATCGTAATCTTATTGATTCCCTCAAGGTATTATCATAAGAATAATAGTTAATTTGTTTTAATTAGGTTGATTTAACTAAGTTTAGGATCCCGGGACCTGCAAAAAATAGATGTATTATCTCTTCCCTGCTAAACTAGATGGGACAAAGGCTTAAAAAAAATGAATCGCACCACAAAATATAATACACAACGGATTGTAAAACTCTTCATAAGCTTAATAATAATAATAATAATAATAATAAATCATTTATTTCGGGTTGCATAGACCCATAGATAAATACCTTAACCTAAGTATACATATTATAAAATAAAATCTGTGTTAGTAAATACAAATTAAAACTAATGTTAGTAACACTTCACTGGCACTAAGTCTAAATAATAATTAATATATGATTCTCTTTTGTGGATTGCACATGAACTGTTGGCGGTGAAAATTGGATTGTGTCAGTACAACAGTACACAATGCAAATGGAATATGAAATTGTTACTAAGTAGTTATAGATTACCGCGCGGGTGTTTATTGTTCTAGTTCCATAGCGGGTGAAAGCCGCCGTGTTCTAATGAATCACTAATGTGTTGACTGCCCACTACCTTAACCTACTCCTTCCGCTGCAGTGGCCCATTTTCGCAACACTCCGGGCGTAGTAGAACGTCGAACGAAGCCGGTTATCTACTGAACGTTCCGGGCGATTCGTGTCGGACTATTTCCTATTGAATAAGTGCATGGTTACGTCATCTATATCTCATCATGACACACGAATGTTTTTTGTATCTTTAACTTTGAATGAATAACGACCTTTATTTAGGTCCGTATGTACTTGAGGACCTTCGTTTCCCTTATTTATAATTTTGCTCTGTTCCACTTCGTCCACCTGTTTCATTCCGGTGGGCCGTCAACCCACGCGGTTACAAATCTCGCAAACGAGAATAATTCTATATGTTAAACAGATTATAGCTACAACTTTAATATAGCTAGACACATTAAAAATAATTGTTAGAACTAATTGTTTTGAATTTTTAATTATTTCTAATTCAATAGTTTAAATTGTTTTAGACATCATCTCAACAGGTTTAGTAGCCAACAACTTGCCCGTTTAAAGTACGTACAGTCAAAGAATTATTACGAACAGTTTGTAATGACCTTTGAATGGCTTTAAATGTATAATGTTTTGTACACTAAAGGTTCTGACATTGATTCCGCTACACCAAGACAATTTTCAATTTGTATTTAATTAATATTATAGATTGTATAATTTTGTAAATAATAAAAGCCGTCTGACTATAAAATTTGTCACACCTTAATTTTACAAGCTTTTATTTAACTTGTAATGTTTGTATGTACATATGTTCTGGTCAAATCTTGCAACTGAATTTTAAAGCAGTTATCCTCAACCAATTGAGATGAAATTTTGCATACACGTTTAGTTTGGATGACAATGTATGGTTGGCTAAGTGACGTCATTCTAAATTCAATATGGCGGACGGCCCAAGATGGCGGACTATTTATTTTTTGTGCACTCGTATGGTATGGGTATCAAATGAAAGGGTTTGCTGAGAAGAATACGAATATACAGTAACACAGCGATAACTAAAAAATAAATGAATAGTAAAAAAAAACATTTTTAACCCTTAATTACTCGCGCTCAAATTCTTACGCAAATACTCGCGTGGGGTTCATATGAAACCGTAACGCACTATACAGACACAAGCACACAATACCGCATCACGCCCGCAACTGTTTTACGACGCGGCTAATGTTTTAGGAAGCTACTCAGTGCGGTGTCAGCATTCCTTCAAATTCCAAGAAATAGCAATAGCAAACGTTTAAATTCGCATTGGGGTTCAAGCGGACCCCGCGCGATTAATTAAGGGTTAAAAACAAGCTTTATTTAAATGCTCTAAAAAGAAGAAAATAAACTTTAAATTGAATCAAATCCATCAATTTATTACATTACACACTTTATATGATATAAAAGCTTGTCGCGAGATTTACTTGTGTAGATAAACAATAATACAACTAGCACTACATTGCTGATTAACTATATTTATGAAAACGATAAATTTTTCGTAAACCCTCCTACTTGCTTTGGTATTGTATTGTAAATTCGTTCTGAATTTGGTTTCTGTCAATGATCCAGCGCCAGACAAGGTAAAAGGTAGGTAACGTGTACCGGTAAACGGAAATGTCACCGATCCTTAAGTGTGCCGAAGTATAAACAAAGAGATCCTTCGAGACCGTGAACTGTAATACAACCTGAATCTAGAAAAGAACAAAAATTAAATCGACATTTCTGTACCGTTGTGAACCGATGACTGGCGATTAACCTAATGATCCTAATGACCATAATTACAGGAAATGCATTATTAACAAGGGAAATGAAACTTAATTAATTTGGTCCATTTCCATTGTATTACAAATTAGGCTACCAGTTGCTGGTCATTTTTATTTGTTGGCAAGATCCGGTGTGCATACCTATAAAATTTAATAGAAACCCAATTTTAAATCGCCTCCGCGTGAGGAAACGTGTTGATGTATTGTTTCTATAACATTTACGCGACCGGTATAAAGGTCCAGTTTATTGTAATAAGTATTGTTTTCCTTTTGGAAGATGTTGTCATAAATCCCAATATCAGGTATCGTAACAGAGAACCGATCTTAAGCTGTCTACGAGGCAATGGATCAGAGCATTAGTATTGGAGTGCCATGATTCTTAAAATGATTTTACCTTGACCTGTCACCAAATCATCCTTTATTTTCTAATTCAGCTGACCTAGCACGATGACAGAACATTGTAGTAATTAACTTTAATCTATTGATTGACTATAAATTGTTATGATAACACTTAACTCTTCTTATTTTATGGAGGACGTAATTGGATTGCGTAAGTTTATTTATACGTAACATTTGAATACATTACCCCTATAAATATTTTTCTTAGCAGAATAAGAAACGTTTCTGCCTATAGGGAAATTGGGAAAGTCCCCTTGCGTCATTAGGGGAAGAAGTTGTGAGTGTTGTTGTGTGAGTGTAAGCTAGTTATATTATTCTGGCTTTAGGACTGTTTTTGGGTATCGTAGTCATAAGTAACCGTAAAAAAAATATCTTAATTGAAATATAGCTTACTCAAATATCAATGTTTGTACACGTTATAAAATGCGATTATGTATTTTATCATAAAATCGCGAGGCTCCCGGGAAGCGCAAATAAATCGATTTTCTATATGTCTACTTTACGTTGCTTGTAAGGCAAAGGACTGCTTTTTTTTTTGAGCATTAAAAACTGACTATGTTTTAACTTGTTGCTTGTAAGGTATATGATTAAATACAAGTAAATAGTCCACGTCCGGCGAACACCGAGTTGTCAAGGTGAATCGGTTCTTTATGCGATGTTTTAAAATCATTATACTTTTAACATAGCTAAATACTAAATTATACTAAAATTGCTGGCCTTATGTTTTAAACATGACTGGGTGGCGTAACTAAGCCACCTGTTTTAATGAGAGTACAATCTTAGTTGGCAATTGGAAAACCTACACTAGTATCATCAATATAACGTGGTACTAGACTTGATTTTTTACTCTAAAATAGGCACTTACTTTAAGGTTTAGCCTAAAAAAAACCGAGTAGCTACAATGACATCGAACTTCCAGTATTTTTAGGTCTCTTCAGTGTGTTGTTCGAGTCTTATTAAGTACATTATGTAAATATTGGAGATTCGTATTTGTAATCCTCGTCCACTGTTTTGCACTGACGGGTGTAGTAAAATATAGTACATGAGTACGTAGTGTCTCGTGTTTCTCATTTTCGCAAGTCTCAGGTGCGGTTGCAGCTACGAGATGCGGTTGTATCATTCGTACAGCGATATTCGTATTTGTGTTGGATTCATCTATCCTCGCTATACATACAAGCAAGCTCCTGTTATATTTGAAGCACTGTTTACGGTGTAAATAAATAGTCATGAGACTCAATAGATTCACTGCTTTTTCACTCAGAGTAAATATAATAGGAATATAAATAAACATACTACACTTATTTTTTCCCAGTTTAAAAGGAAATAAATAATAACAATAGAACATTAGATATCTCTATTGTATTAAAATGCAAATGCGATACCATTAATATCTGAAACCGATGATAACAATTATGCCATAATAATAAAGGTTTACCTTATCTGTCTCAGTAAATTTGATTGCAATTGGCATAGAGTACCAGTACGAATTATTCATACTATGTACTAGATATAATCATATAACAGGTACATTGACCTATCGATTTGATTGAGACTCGTTATGTGAGAAACTAGTTATTAACTTGTACTCTGCGTTAATGTTGAGAAGTTGAGATGGTGATGATAGTTGAGACGGTTCGCTGGCGGCACTTCTTATCACGATCACAATTATTTGAAGATTGAGCTCTTATAAAATGAGATTTATTCCAATAGGTCAGCTTGGTGATATCCAATAATATGCTATAGTGTTACCGATTAAAATTGCTCTGAACATCATTTTGGGAGACGCTGCAATTGTGACGTCGCAAAGCATTTGGACTGGCTGGCTGCGTATATCTATTTGTTTTTCTTTAAGACACACTCCAAAGTGGAAAGAGCCTCTTGTGGTTTGTAATCTTTTGTAGTGTTGGCAAAATCCTTCAGATTAGAATTGCTCATGCCGCTGGAGGCATACACACCACCATTTCGAATACAGATCCTTCTGTATTCTAAATGGTGTTGTTTCTAAAGTACTTTTCGTTTGCAACTAGTTTCCTTTTTGTGGTTTTGGCAACGATAGCTTGAAACTTTTATTGTTCCAACTTTCCAAGCCCATTCGTAATTGCGACCACTAGTCACGCGATTATTTCTAAATAAATAACGGATCCTTTGTTACGAAATATACGAATAAATAAACGAAATACACATACCTACAGGTATTTCGATTTAAAACTATGTTTTCCTGAGGAATTCCAAATACAAGGTGAAGCTTATTTATTCAGTGATGAAGCTAACATCATTTTTTAAATTAATGAGCTTAAATATTGATTTTACGTGCTAAGAGTGTAGTTTTACGTGGCTTAAATAATTATAAAGTAGATGTGTAAACAGTCTACATTAATGTAGCCTCTGGGAGCCGTGTTCAGAGCTGCGGTTTGTTTTGTGGTTTGTCTGCACTGGACTATGATTATTGAACAAAAACATATACAAAAAATATATGTATTTTTGTTTTAATCAAGGTTCTTCGGCATCTTTAACCTTGCAAAATATTTTGTCATTTTATGCGTCCATTGACCAGCAACCAGCAAATGATATTACATTGTCATTCATTATTTGCCCTTATATATACATTATAATAATATATGTGCGTACAATTGCAATAGGCCAGTATAGAACCTTGCCAAGATCACTATGCATGCTTTGCAAACGGGTTGGTGATCGCAGTACGCAGTACTATTATTTATTCTGTGTCGCATAATGGTATTTGATGGTAGCGAAGGACGCGTTTGACATCCTCCTGACTTAATACCCGGTCATTTTTACCGAAAACACTGAAATAGAGGAGATGCTTTTTTGTCAGTCAGTCGGAAAGATTTGTATGAAGGTGATCATTATTAACTCATTATTTATTATATATTTAATATGATATAATGAATATTTTGTTGTTTCAGGAATGGTGCTGATCATCGTGGGTGGTGTGAAATTCTCCAACGCAGCTGAACCGGATCCCCACAGTTTCGAAAACGGCGTCGGCGAACTCGTCGCAGGCAGCGTCTTAATTTGCTTAGGAATGGTAGCTGGATGTAAGTATTAATATTATCCTTTCGTTAATATGTAAACTTTAATAATAGCTAATAGCACAGTAAATTGCATATCAGACTCCACATTGCATACGCTATTATAGACGGTCATCGCAAGCGGTTTGCAGGATAATCGTGTGGGCTCTCTGCTAGGTGAAATAGACGAACCGACTGTACCAAACTGCCTTAATACAGCTCGGGTCATGATATTTATTAAATCGTTCTGATTTAGAACGTAATTTTCTGAGCCTGCTGCCACCGTTTGATATTTACATATATCTGTCAATATTCAAAATATCGAAGGTGTATGGAGTACGTAGTTACACCCTGCCAATTGTACGTACAATAATATGAATATCGTTCTAATGTCATATAATCTTATCAGGAACTATAATAAAATTATGATTGGGTTCTAGGTGACGTACACGGTCATAACTACAATTCGTGTAATTCTTAACTACGAGTTTCATGTATTGTTGATTTTAAAGAAATGCATTTTAATAACGTCTGACGTCATTTATGATTTAATAAATAAGATTTTTTGTATGAAATTATTACTGAGTGCTGAAGCATGACCTCATTTCCAACGTGTTAGTTTAGGTTCAATTCACTTGCAGTAATGAAGGCAATAAAAAAAAAACAATTATGGGTGTGGCAAAACGCCACCATGTTATCGGCAAATTATCCTATCGTAAGTTCTTTCGGACATGAAGTTATATTACCTAGCTAGGAAAAGTGGGTTGATGACCACACTGCCCTCTCAGACTGATAACGCTGCTGCCTATCGGTGCCTTCGGTATTAGGGCCGGCATAATAAATGTTTATCCTGCAATATATCACCGTCTCGTCGCTTAGAAAGCTGCTATTTGGTAAAGCTGGATGTTAACTGGATGTTACTCGGTCTCGGTTCGGTTCTGATTAGATGCCTAAAATCAGTAACAGTAATCCGATACATTGTGGCATTACTTCTAATCGATTTTTGAACCTTTACAACCACTGAAGCAACTATTTTTGTTGTCTGTCCAGTCACGTAATCTAACCATCAGCCAAGCCTCTACTGACCTTTACCAGAATAGATAAGGTGCATTAAAAGATGGCCCAGACGGTTGTATCGACTATATGCTAAGTTCAATCTTTTACATCAAAAAGTATTTTGTACATCAATAACTGGTTTTATGAGATCATTTGGGTAACATTAAATCGTGTCTACTTTTTATCCGACTGCTAAGGAAGGGTTATGTTTTGTTCGCATATACAACGCAAGTAGTATGCATTTTTACACGCTACACCTGGGCACAGTTGCGACTGATTCCATGTTCTGACTGGTCACCAGCCACGACTATTTATTCTTCTTAAACTTTAAATTCAACTACCTATATGTGTTCAACATTCAGTATCATGATTGTGAAAACGGAGACAGCTAACTAGCGCTAATATCAGACTATTCTTAATATCTGGTTTGCAACACTGCAGTCAAGAAGGTACTGCACCTTGGGAACGCGTGTCACGACGAATTTGATCACTAGGTAGCTTCGAGTACTAAGTAGCTTTACAAACAGAAAGTAACTATTGAAACCAATTTGTTTAAATAATTGGTTTGATAAAATACTGTATCCGTTGCTTATTCCGCAAACCACAGCAGTCCACGTGAACGTGCTCACGTGTTAGAATGACATATGTAGTTGAAAGCATCGAATTTCGTAACTGAGATTCAGCATTTTAGATATAACCTTTGCATAAATTAAGGTAATGACGTCGCAACATTAATTTCGTTAATGAACTCAAATGAAATAATTTTAAACTTGTTCTTGTTCCGCTCCGACTGTTGAATGATGTCATAGACTCATAGTTCAGAATATGGACAAAATATTCCAAGACGCAAACTAGGAGATAGAATGATTACAATAAAATCATTGATAAGGCCGGAAAGAAGATAAAATATTGTATTTACATGATAATAGTCGTGTGCCCATTGAAGTCCATGAGCGTGCTGCGTGAGCATGTGGTATAGGGTATTGTATTGCTAATGTTAACGATGGCGTTGTGGTCACATGATACAGAATGTATATAACATTAGCAATACAATACCCTATACCACATGCTCACGCAGCACGGTCATGGACATCAATGAGCACACGACTATTACGCCCATGGGGGCGTAGCTAATACTCAAGGAGATTGGTTGCCCCATGATTAAGTGGAATAACTCTAACTTTGTAATCTATTCATCTCTTCTTCACACATCTATTACATAGATAATTATATACGAGTAACATCAATGTTTTTGTCTCAGTACTAGGCATTTCATCCTGGGCAGCAAGATGGGGTAACGGTAAGGAAGCCCCGGCAAGTGGAGCAGCTGCCCTAACTGCTCTCAACCCTTCGACGGACCCTCTGGTGGCTGCGCAATACGCGCCCGTACGCGACGCTCCGCCTGCGCCTGATGACGAGATGCGCAATCTTATGGATAATAAAGACTGGTAAAGAAAATTGATATTTTTATCTCTCCGACAAGTGGGTGTAATGCAATGTATTGCCTCTAGTCACAGTCAACCTGAGCAAACAGGAGTCGTAGGGGATGGTGACTGCGGAATTAATCCTCCACCGGTTGACGCATGAGTAGGGCCAGTGGCTATTGTATTAAATTCGAACAGTTTACTTGATGTACAATTGTTCCTGAGCAACGATAGATTTGATTCCACGTGTACAAAAATATTTCTACTGTACTTGTGTCTCTATATTGTTGTGGGCTGCTGCATAGTTTTGGCAACACTTTCGCATTCTATTAATTAGTAGAGAACAGCGCTGTGGCGTTAAACTCTGTGCTGATTACCTCATTTCTCATGACAGTCGTGCTAATCTCAGTTGTAGTTTTATTAGCGTACTCTCTACAGATGCATGTGTGCTCATTTAAACTCGTTATAATTCTCCTTCAGTCCAGCCTAGCAGGTACATTTTATAAACAATCAAATGTTGTGCAACTCTTGAAATAACTCGTATCTGAGTTGAATCGGCACAAAGCATTGAGTCATCCCTTAACGGTACTTAACTGACTTGTTAGGGGCGTAATGCTAATGCAACAATAATAAGAGTTTATTGTTATACGACACAGTTTTTCTTAAGTCAGTATAACTGCGTATTGCGTAGGATGTTAAATACATTATGACTATTTGCAAATCGTGACTCATCTTGCCGGTCAGTCACATTATGTTCTAAATCGCGTATTTTAGTTTCGTTTATGACTGTAGGTACTTAGAGCACTCCTGAGGGTTGTTCGAATGTGATGTAAATGTCTTAGATTTGATTGGTCTAGTAGTGGACGCAAGAGCGACTGCTTAGCGTGAGGTCCTAGGTTCGAATTCCGATTTGGGCAGTGTTATTATTTTTTCTGTTTCAAATTGCGCAAGGTAGATGGCAAGAGACTCGTTCTCTATACCATGGCACTTCTGGCTTACCCATAAGTGAATAAAGACTCTTTATGTTCTTACGTTACGTTATATGTGTTATTAATAATTTGTCCTTGTAAACTGTGAGCGTTGTTATTGTTGGTGTCGTTTTTGATTACTAAACATTTTTCTTTCTTTCGTATAAAATAAAATGGTACATTTTGCGCTGATTTGTTCCAGCGGCAATTTTTCGCCATAAAAATACTAATTTGCAGCGGAACATTATAAGATGTTTACTAAAATGATAACAGCACCTCGCAAGTCTATTGTTACTGGTGCACGTTGTCGTTGCGATGTTAAAGTTCGCGCCATTGTCTTGGCTTGTTTACCTCGCGATTCCTAGGCCGTAACGAGACTGTGATCACACCGACGCGACGCTGTAGTAGAACGTACAGCTAACTGGCTCGTGCGTGACCAAACGATTTGTCGCTTCACCGTAACGTAACCATTACATGACAATGTTTTTCTTTTCAGCCTGAGCAGCGCAGAGGAAAGCGATAAGATGCTAGATGGCAGGCCGTCAGTTGCGTAAATACAATAAATTTATCATATAACGAGATTATTACGAGCTTAGGCTAGTCCTAAAGTCCCCCTAATTATGTAATGATCGGTGTTAGAGATACGTTACAAATACGTAGCTAAGCATAAGTAACATAGAATTTATTTTTATGATATTTCATCGCGTTATATAAGGCTTGTAATCGTGAATACAGTAATGTATCTTCAACACCGCTCCAACTCGTTCAAGTCTTGTGTCCATATCTTAAGATTGCATTTTGGTACAAAGTAAAGAAATTCTTTACATGAAACACTTGAGCGAATAATATCCGTTATTCGCAAATAATGTGTGCTTATTAGTGTGATATCTTCTGATTTGTTTATGGAGCACTGTATTTATTATTCACACTTCGATAATTCGGTATTTTAAATTAGTCTTATCATGCTATCATGATAATGTTTTATTTTAAAGTATTTCGGTTATTTTGAAGATCTAATTACAGGGGCGGGAGCACTGTGCACTATCCAATGTCAATGTTTGTTTGTAATGTGCGCAGCTTAACAATACATAAGATGTAGGAATAACGATTATTAACACAACATACTACCACGACAACCATGAACCATGATCCTGACCTCTGTCAGAGAACAATTAACCGTAGGTACATAACAAGCAAATGTTTCTTATAATTTACATACAATGTATGTAAGTAATTTGTTCTTTTATTTATGCAATCACTACTTATTATATTTAAGAGATATTTACTAAGTATTCTTTAAAGTGTTTAGATTTACTATAATCTCACATTATAATCATTGCATTTAAATTTATATTTCACTTGAAGTACTTTTTTCACTGTTTTGCAATATTGTATGAAGCTTTGGTGAAATTTGTCCTTAATTTTTACGAATAATAAGTAAAAGAAAAGTGGCCAAATTACTGTCCAGATTATAATATATTATAGTGTAATGTGGATATGTATTTGTAACATTTTAGGATATCAAATATCATAATCTCATTGATTGAAAAGTCAAGTGTTAACATATGAAATTAATTCCCATTGGAATGTAAAAAAATCTCAAAATTAGTATTATTTCAGAAAAATAAAGACACTTAGTTGTATTTTATAGTACTTATGCAGCTAATAAGCAGTGCCTATCTTTATTTTACATGAGAATAGGCAATTTAATTTGAATTAACCCAACCTAATCCATGTATATATATCCAGATTTTATTGTAAATGTTTTACGCGACTATTATAAAACGTAGTTTCGTATTAGGATTCATCTTGAGTGTTTAATTCCGTTATCATTATTTGAATGGTATGGGAATAATTTATTTTCCATGCGAAAATTTACTTTTTCTAATTATAAGCGTAATTTCGATAGTCTATATCTTGTAACAAGTTAATGAAGATAAAAACATCTTACAGTTTTAAATTTAAACCTTTCTGACAAGTGTGCTTCGTCATTAAGTCCATGCTTAATCAAAATATATTGGACGTCATAGTAATAATTAGAATCAATAATTGCGGCTAGCTATATCTAGGCGTACGTGAAATATGTGACACTTGAACCCTGGCCTCGGATCAGTGGGCCTAGCGGCTGCTGAATTTTATCGTCGTAACAAAATTCGTACCACCACAAGAATTAAATTGCCACATTTATCGAATTATGATGTTTCCATGTCGTCACATAAGTTTATACATTATTGTTTAGTCCGTTTTATTTTATTTGACCGTCCTTAGATTTAAGCGTGTGGGCCATGTGGTAGTCTTAAGATTGTCCTTTAATGCATTGTCGTACAGAACGGAATGCATAGCATTTAATTTGTCTAACAAAATATGATATTAATTTATTTCGAGCTCTCTTTAGAGATAAAAAATGATGTTTAATTAAACTTGCAATATCTACATCACAGTTTTACCGTAGTAAATCGTTTATGTAAAAAATAGTATCGATGTAAGTATATGAAGTACTTAGAATTAAGAACTAGAGTAGTTTTTCACTATCTATTTCCTAAGTTTATTTTGGTAATGAGTAGCTATCTAATGAATAATGTACACTCTACAGTATACTGCAAATGGATAGTGAAAAGCTCAATAACTATAAAATATTAATTATTGTTAATGATTATTTACATGCCTGTTTCAGAGATAATTTAAATATTTTGAAGATTTAATGTATTTTGTTGCTTTTTGAACATCATAATTTTATTTATTCCTACTGCTTACTACCGTGTTTTTATTTTTGGTGCAAATAATATTTTATCGTACTTACTAAGCATTGTAAGGTTTTATATATGAACGAATTTTAGTAATGCAAGTTACGCAACCGTAATTATATTTTTAGCGATCGCAATACACATACCGTATACAATCTTTATCGTACTTATTTGAAATATTTTAAGTTCTAATATCAATTAACTAATCATTTTGTTTGATATGACTGAGTTTCATTGGCATTGCCTACGTAGCAATGTTAATTTGCAGTACTTTTCGTACATACTATTTTATATTTTGAATGATGTACTTATCAATTTCAAATGTTTGGATGATACAGATAATAAAGTTATACTTGAAAATTGTTGTTTTGACCCCCTCCCTCCCTCCTCCTATAAGCCCCCGGTAATTTTGCCAATCATAACATCTTTGTGTTGTGGTGCCTTATGGCATAATATTATACATTATTTTTGTAATGGCGAATATTTCGATAACGATGGGTGAAATTCATGAAATGTTATTCCTCATCATATACAAGTAGGTCCTGGTAGCAATGTTTTACCTTTCAATTTCCCCCCTGTAGTCCCGTAGAACCAAACTTGAGGGGCTTGGGTAGGATATAATTTCATAAATCTGACCCCGCTATGGCCTAGAAATACTCACGGCAATGACGCAATACAGAATTGAGCCGGCTCTTGCTAGAATTCCCATGTAAAAACCATTTCTGCTACATGTTTGCAATTTATTTGTTCTGGGCATAAGCAAGATTTTTTTAAATTTAAAAATTAAAATTGTTTAATTCGTATAGCAATCCATCATTTTATTGTAAAAATAACAAGATAATGGTAGTATTTGTATCCTTAGATAAGAAAAAATTATAGTTAAATACGTTGTATATATGAACTTAAATCTAGTCAGTCTCTGTTATTACGACGCCACCAAGGAACTCCTGTCACATCTTCATCTGAACATATATTTACAGTAGGCCTGAAACAATATATTTGTTATTCGACAAAAAATTACGTTATATAATTTTATTTACATGCGATCCGAATATTATTGTTAACTTTAAAATAAATAACATGAAACTTATAGGTAAAATTATTACTGCTTCAGTTATTAAAATTAAAATAAGTATACCAACCTATATATTTGACTATGAGGTAATGTGGACGACAATAATGGGCAAGCGGGGGCTGGCGTCTCCTGAAACGAGGAATAAATCTTTACACAAATGAGTTTTTTCATCTCATGTTTACAATATTAATGCCTTAATTTACAACCAACCAAATATCTAAGTCAAACATAGAGAGAGAATATAATCAAACACCATCTTATGTGAAATAAGTTATTTAACAAATATTTTATACAATTTGTTATCTGAGGCCCTAGTGTAAGTTTCTTTCGACAAATTCGATGTAGTAAATCGTATTTGTCGAAAGAAACTTACACTAGGGCCTCTGGACTTTACATAATACCTGTATCTGACCTCAGGGTCAACAACATAATGATATATGCATATCATGTTTAAAGAAGTGAACTTTAAACACGGTTACCTGAATTGATTGCATAGGTATATGCATGTTTGCACGCAGTTTTCTCTGCCTGATCTCACGACGGACGCAGCACTGCACGCCGAGTAGCACGCCGCAGACGCAAGACGACAGGCATCCTGGACATGGAATTAATAATATGTATTAACATAGTATCAGGTATATAATAATATTATATAGGGGGTAACAAAGGCCAGATAAAAATTACTGTTAATAAAACATGGTAAACACTGTAAAAGTCAGATTGAATTGGATAACTATGGATGGAAGAACTCTTTTATTTCCGACTAAATAGGCATTGTCGATTGTCTAGAAAGTATACAGTGAGAGTAATAAGTTTCTTGCTTACCTATGTATACTAATACACCAAGGTCTCCATTTCGATTTGTGCGCCTCAATACAATTCCAGCAATACATAGTGATATACCAGTCAATATGCCTACTACAAAAATAACCTGCAAAATACAGATATAAAAAACAATATTTACTATAAATTGTTTCTGTATGTTCATTCTGTAATAAGTGTGTAAACATAAGTCATAATTGAAGACACCGCAATATCTAATGAAGACAAAATGACCCTTTTCCACACTTAGTATTCCAAGTCTATGTAATGTAAGCCTTAAGAGTTTGCAACATTTCTTACCTGTAAAATATAATAGCAAACATATTCAAATCCTGGGCAATGTCCTCCACAAGCACCTATTATAGGTACTTCAGGGCTAACGGAGGGTACCGGTGGCACTGGAGAACGGCTCACAGTCTGAGGGTGTGATTCCACATCACACAATGGAAGAGAAAAAGCAGATGCACATTGTGGAAATGTGTAAGTTTCACTAGGTGGTGCATGAGTCAGAATTTTCTCTACTGTCTTGTAGTTACGCCAAGTCCCTCCACCATATGGTGACTGATATACTGGTGAAGGTGGTCCATAATCTCTCACAGTCCCATTGTAGTAATGTGGCATCTGAAATAAAAGATTTACATTATCAATAAGGTGTAATATAATAAGATTAGGGAGCGATTTTCTGGCAATTTCATAATGAAACAACATATTCCATTTACAAAAAAGCGATTAGATCCTCAAGAGTAATGAAAAAAAAGGGAGATATAGGTATAACATTCATACAAATTACGGACTCTAACTCTTGTTTGCTAAACAATTTTACGTTACACAAAGAACTACAATATTAGGAATCAACATACATGGTACGCATTGTCAGACGTGGAGCTGTCTGTCCCTGCAACTTGATAAACTGGAGTGTTAATATCGTCCGCCCACGGGTACTTCGCCCTTTGTTGCGCAGCTGATGCAAACTGCTGCTCACTTCGAGGTACCACCGTCGTTTGGTATGGGTGAACAGTACGGGGCGAAAGTTGTTGTTTAAACATTTTACTTTTCACTGTTACCTAGAAATAAGTCACACACAAAATAAACAAAAACAATAATGCAACGTGGGGTATGTAAGAATTAATATTTTTTTGTTATTTTTGTTATAAACACAAAAACTCACCTCATTATGTATTAAAAGATAGCTCTTGTTTTACATAAAATTGCTAACGTTAATCTAACACACGTTATACATTCATAATTCATAAAAATACTTTATCTGAACTTATTTCCAATGTTTATCACTCAGACGCCGCCATGTTTTGGAACTGTATTGTATGAGGTAGTGATGGGTCAATTCGACTTACTAACCCGAATTAACCCGAGTTGCGCTTAGCTCGAGTTAATTCGAGTTGAATGCTCTAAACTCGAGTTTGGGCTGGCGGTACATGAACGAATCAAGGGGAAGATCGATAGCGTGATTCGATTCGTTCGGTGTGTGAAGAGAGAAAATATTGTTCGTTTCTTGAGCATTATTTTTCTTTTATTTATACAGAAAATACTTTTTAACTAAGTGGTCTTGTTAATTAGGTAAATAATATTCTAATTTGAGTAGTATAATATATAATAATTAAATAAAAGTTCCTATTGCAACAAATTTGACGACACGGTTGGCGCAGTGGCTAAGCGATTAGCTTTCTGCGCTGCGTGTCACGGGTTCGATCCTCACACGGAACAAATATTTGTATGATCTACAGATAGTTGTTTCGGGTCTGGTTGCTTGTGCACGTGACATGTATGTTTGTAAGCTGTACCCACGATACAAGAGAAATCCTAGTGTGGGGCAATAAATATAAAAAAAACGAGTTACGAGAATTTCAAATCGAGTTAACTCGCGTCGTGTTTTTCCCGAGTTGGCACATCTCTAGTATGAGGGACTGAGGGAGCGAGGGATTTCGCTTTGATTAATTGTCTATTCATTAAATTAGTATTTTTTATATTTTTAATCGACTAAATACTTGTAGTCGACGAATTATAACTAAAAATATAACAAAAAGCCTTGTTATTGATTTACTTTGTTTGTTTAATAAAAAAGTTCAATTTTATGTCAATTATTAATCACGTTCAACAATTTGTCATTCATACATTCATGTCACAAGAAAAAATAAATCATTCATCATTCAATTCAATCAAAGCTATTTTCAAGGGAATCTAATTCGCAGAGTACTGTATTTTTTATTATTATTATGCATTAAAACAGAATTAGTGCGTTTTGAAGATCATCGTTTATACTTTTCAAGAAAAGTCTAAATAGAAATGGTCCTGGAATTAGTAAGATAACGGCTTACTTTTAATTTGATTGCTGTAGTGAATTACATGGAGTGCAAACAATAAAAACATGTGATTATATTAGCACTGAAAGATCATTATATGATGATCGTAACAATAAACGCTGATGGTGCAATGAGCGCCCCTGATGCCGGCGAAAAGTCGGTTCCGGCTGCCAACTGTTATTGTAGAGATTACATTCGTGGTTGTTGCACACGAGAAAACTGCAGGTTCATACACATGATACCTCCAAAGACATGTTTAAAAGAACTTTTTCGATTTTGTCATGATTTCCAAAACAAAGGCTGTTACAGGCCAAACTGCAAGTTCATTCACAGCACTGTAGAAGAGGAAGTTAATTTCTATACTACAGGCATGTTCCCTCGTAATACGCGAAACACGCCGGTATGTCAAGCCCACATACTCAGTGCATGTTCTAATCAAGACTGTAAATATATACACCCACCAGATGCAGTTGGAAACGAGATTGTCCCCGTCATTAATATTCCACCACCACAATATAATCACCCACCACCACAAATTAGAGATGATGATTCCCCTCCAGAGGCTAAACTACGAAGATATGCATTCGAAGAAAATGGAATGGATAAACAGGTTTTAACATCAAATATATGCAACAACTGTGAAGCTTTAGACCATAAAATAAAATTACTACATGATAATATAAGTGTGCTGCTGAAAAAAGTTGCAGACTTGACTGAAAAGAATGTTCAGCTCACTTCTATGAATGAATTTTTACTGGAACAGACAGCTGCAGTAAGGACCGGTCAACCTTGTGTGATAACTTCAAGACATGGTACCTCAGCACCTGTGTCTTTGGCAACTGTTAGTGTGACACCAGTTGTGAGTCTGGCTGGTGCTCTGCCAGCACTAGTTCCTGCAGCAGCAACACCAAATCTAGCTTTAGCTCCTGCTGCCTCTCGAGCTCAACTACTGACTCCTGCCCCACAAATTCTGACAGTGAGCACAACTCAACAACTTATGGGTAATTCTGGTGCACTCATAGTGACAAGTGCTGGTGCCCAACAACTAATGCAAGTCAGTGACTCGGGTACACTGATGGGTGGAGGACAAACTGTTGTGGCAGTGCCGGCACAGCTTACTTTAGCACAGCCTGCACAGCAGCTCATGAGCAATGCATCTCAAACAGCTGTTCAACAACTTGTGCAGCAATCTGCATTACAACCACAATTGGCATCACAACATCAAGCATCCCAGTTTGCAGCTCAGCAATCAGTACAACATCTAGCTGCTCAGCAATCTGCACAGCACCTTGCACAACAATCAGCTCAACACTTAGCTGCACAACAGTCTGCCCAACATTTAGCAGCCCAACAGTCGGCTCAGCACTTAGCGGCCCAGCAGTCAGCACAACATATGGCTCAGCAGTCTGCTCAGCATTTAGTGGCTCAACAATCTGCACAGCGTTTAGCTGCTCAGCAGTCAGCTCAACATTTGGCAGCACAGCAATCTGCACAACATTTGGCTGCACAGCAATCTGCTCAGCACTTAGCAGCACAACAGTCTGCCCAGCATTTGGCGGCTGCGGCTCAACAATCGGCGCAACAATTGGCTGCCGCAGCACAGCAGTCTGCTCAACAGATGGTAGCGCAGCAGTCTGCACAACAACTAGCTGCCCAACAATCAGCACAGCAACAGCTTGTTCCCTCAGCACAACAGCTTGTACATCAAACATCCACCCAGCAAATAACAATCTCCAGTACCAGTCAACCCATGGCATTGTCTAACTCTCAGGCTCAGCCAATTACATTCCCTATGATTTCACAAAGTATTCTGCCACATTGAGATAAACAATCCATTATGAAACCTCTGACTGTTTCTTTCAGTCATCAAGTTAGGAGTGTAAGTAATTTTAAGAAGTAAGTTAAGTGAGCAATAATGTTGAAGTGCTATCAGAATTTGCTAATGCAAATGATTTTCTACTGTCAATATTACTATACAGAATATTGTGCTTGAAATACGATGAAGTTTAAAGCAGTATTTTTATGATATTAATATTGTAGCTGTAATTTTTGGTAACAGTACCCCAATTATAACTAGATAGTTATAAATTAATGCAAATACCAGTGCACTTCTGGATGGAGACTATTCAAGTCCCATTTTATTTGTTTTGTCTTAGTTATAATGTGTTTATTAATTAATCATTATTTTGTTTTCCATGTAATAAAAATACAAAAGTCCTTATCACTGCTGTATGTGGAGACTTCTAAATAATGTGAACACTTTTAGCTGTGATTTTTCAAAATCTTATCTGATATTATGTTCAAATGTATACGATACTTCTTGATAATTTTGTTAATAATTATTTGAGATCATAAATTACCAAATTGTTTATCTCTATAGACAGAGTTCCACAGCAATGGGTAAATATGAAATTAACACAATTGTAGGTACGGTCATCTTCAGATAACGTGCACAAGAACACCTAAGGTGTCCAAATATAGAGAAACATTTTAAAGCACCTACATACTTCTGCTCAGCAAAACTATTAAAAGAACGAGTTAATGGCCGCTACGGAAAGTGCAGTCCAGGTAGCGGAATTTTGGGCGAAACGAATTAAATTTGCCTTCGACACGCTAAGAAGAATCAAAACTATATAAATAAATATGTAGTTGAGCAAAACATACTGCTTTTAAAGTTAACGTGCCCATATTATCGTAATATTTGGAAAATAAAACTTATTCCGCTGATGAAACTTTCGTTTTAGCGCGGTCACGTTACCTAGGTATATAAAAAAGTTCTTTATTTCGTGTAAACCAAATTCAGGCACTTATGAAATGTCTAGACAAGGTTCATGGTTACGAATAGTAGTCCTATGGAGAAGAACCGGTAAGAAACTCCATGGAATACTCCGTTAAAATAATAGTTCACAATCTTTTAGAATAAACTATTGTGATAAGGGGTGAAGTTGACTGTAACTAATTAAGATACGACGTTCTTTATCTGTATTTAAACTTTTACCGAGCCCAAGATAATGAATGCCGAATTTGTTTCGGACACAGTTCTAGTGTATCTGACGATGACTGTTCTACATAGTTACTGCTTGGCTATTGACGGCTATAAAAAACTAGGTATCTCACCTATGTAATTTATTTTTATTATAATAAATGAAAGTTTGAAGTATACAGACTTTTATTCTTCCACCAAATATAACAAATCCTATAGGTACTAATACATGAGCAATATTTATTGTATATAGAAAACGGCTTTAACGATTTCGATGAAATTTACAATATAGCGTTTTCCGTGGGCGAAAAATCGGTCTAGCTAGGTCTCATCTCCGGAAAAATTAGTTATCAGTAAAAATAAAAGGATTTTTCCCGAGTTCAGTCGCCCAAATATTTATGATATTATGTAGTATTCTTCAATCGTCATTCGTTACTTGGGGACTTCCTAAAGAGGCATTCATTTTTCTTATATTTAAGAATTTTGCCATGAACTCCGAGTATAAAATCTCCAGTTGCATCAAAAGCTATAGCTGTTACATTTTCTGGGGCGTTGTTCACGAGTTTAAGATTTCCAGTGTCATTTTCATGGAAATACATAAAATCATCACTAGCGATAAAGACATTATTATTGTGGACTGCAATCTGCGCTATGCCATCGTAGGTGACGTTACCAATACAAATTGGTGATGAAAGATCAGATTTTAATACGAATATTTTTTCTTCTTTTATATAATAGAAATTGTTTTTGTCATCAATAGCCAATTCATTGAGGGCTTCGAGACTGTTGAAGCGTATTTTCTTCATCATTTCTCGATCTACCAAGTATAATTCTTCAACGCCGTCTTTATTCTCTGTAATATATTTATTGCTGTCTTTGTCCACAAATATCATGTCAAGCTTAAAGCTACTGCTGGAGACAGGAGTGGCATCGTGACTTTCGTAATTGTACTTATAAATACCGTTTCCTGTGCCGAAATACACTTTCTTCTCGTTTTTATCAACGGCAATTGAATAACTGATGTTTTCGGGTAATCCTAAAAAGAAAAACATGTGTTTTTGAAAGGAAAGATGCGTGACAAAGCCTTAACATTTTTTTTTATTCTTATTTATTTCGGTTCTTTTACTTTACAAAGAATGAAGAATGTCAGCCTCATCGTAACCTAATCTAATAATTACATTATTACCGCGGAGGATTATTTTATGCGTCTGTATCAAAAGATTCGTATGTGCTGGATTAGCGGTCGCGAGTTCGGTTGCCGAACCCAAGTCCCGAAGTGTGAGTCCCAGGTCGTGATTGTGTTTTTGGGTTTAATTAATCGAATTCATATCACCAAAGTTGAGTGAACGACAGTACAAACATAACTTCCCCTTCATGGCACCAAGTGTTATCAGGTGATGCCGTTAATAAGTCCCATCATCTCATGAAATAGGGGTGAACTTATTACCATCCACCGGGCATAATTCTATACTCAGGGCTGATACTGCGTATTTCCATAAAGAAACCGCAATAACTCATCTGAAATCGGCTGACTCGGTAGTCAAACCCGGGACGTCAAGCTCAGCAGTCACACTTGCGACAACTAAAGCAACGAGAGTTTAAGAATTGCTGTTCGACTATTCTATAAGTTAAGCGACCCCGTTTCTAGATTATATGTAATAAATTATTATAACGCGGGCGATAAGTCCCTCTAGGTCATCCTCAAACAAGTCGCCTCCTGACGCTAGAGGCGGTTTGCTAAAATCTTACCTGGTATTTTCTCAGGCGCTGTGGTCTTGAATTTTATAACATTGGCATTAAAATAGAAGCCCTCATCGTTTCGTCCAGATTCCACGTAAAACAGGTTGCCATAAACATCGTAGTGAGCATCAGTGGGGTACGCGTCCCCAACATGGTACGTATTCGTCACATTATAATGGTTGTTGTTGATATTTATTTCTGATTGACACCCATCTTTAGGCAGATCAAATGCACCGCTAACTTTGAAACTTAGCAATATTGCTAGAAGTACGTTGAGATTTTCCATTCGTTTATTTATTTAAGTTCACTCTTTCTTCACAAGTCCGTTTCTTTTGCTTACTGTTGTGTATCTAACTGCAACGCCCATTGGAAAAAATATTCCAATCCTTAATCATATTTTCTTTATAATATTATTGCCCTTTGATAATTGCTTAGGTAATGGCAATGGCACAAATAAATTAAAATAGTGATAATAAAGTATTTATGTATTTATAAAAAGAAATACATTGTTATCATAAGTACATAATTATTAATAATATTCTGTGATCTCATGTACTTTCTTTTATCTCATATTTTGTTCTAAGTTAAACAATAATATTCATAAATTATAAATTCGTATAAATAGAGTGAATCTAGTCGACAATAATACTTATAAAGTTTATACCAATAGGGTATTTTATGGAAGTTATTAGAAATTCTTCCAGTCTAAATCAGCGACACTCA
Organism: Shargacucullia verbasci; assembly: GCA_947562105.1. NCBI lineage: Eukaryota > Metazoa > Arthropoda > Insecta > Lepidoptera > Noctuidae > Shargacucullia > Shargacucullia verbasci. The sequence goes on from OX387289.1 coordinate 9,458,936, forward strand.
TCGCCTCTGGAAGATGAGACCACTAAAGGGAAGGTACAACGTTACAGTATTTGAGAAATCCTTGCAGATCACCCATCTACAAGGATTACTCAACTTTTTATATATTTAAATAATGATCTTATTTATCTATTACTGTAAATCATTGCTAAAGTGCACTTCTACTGCTAAATAAATAATGTCAGGACGATAGATACCCCTTTTTCTTCTTCTAGTTTTTACACAAAATGGCACCATGTAGCCACTGGTGGCCGTGTTGCCTGGTTCCTATAATTCTGCGGCTACAACTAGGTTTAGCCGGCTAAAACTAACCTCGACATTAGGGTGGGTTCGACTTGTTTACGTTGGTGACCTGAAAGACCACGACGCAGTTCGAAATCCCGCAAACCGCGACGCGGGGTTCTAATTTCTTTTTGTATGTATTATTATATACCCGGTATATTATAGTACTCTTTGTTATGTATGGTACTCCTAACCGGCCAAAACTAGATGTAAAACTATCCTATATGAAGAAAGCTATATGTATAAATAAATAATTCTCTAAGTTGGCATCATAACCAGCTACTTATGCCACTGGGTAAAGAAGCTGCTATTTTATAATATCATCTCTCATGATCCACTTTTATATCTGGGCCATATTTGAATTGTTAGTCAATCATAACACACGCCTTCCCTCGGTACGCCCATAATGTGGCAATTTATCAACAGGAAATATTTTAGGTGAATCTATCTATGATGTATGTACAACCGAAATTAATTAAATGTTCATAAAAATATGTATATTATATTTTCTGCACGCAGAGACAATTTTAATGGCATGTTATATTGTTTAACAGTCCTAACTTAAATATTGCCCGTGAATAAATCGCCAATCTGTAGGTAGGCTTTTATCTTTTTAAGAGTGAGCATGTATCAAGCCTAAAAGGGGCGGATGTAAGTTATTACCAAGATGAACAACTTTTGTTTTACGACATTTTTTATGTAGTCATATTTAATTTCCCATTATAATATTGTCAATACAGTTTCTATGATATGATTTAAATCTAATCATCAAAAATCGTAGAACAAAAATTGTTCATATTTATCGGTAAAGACACTCTTTTTCGTCTTCATATTTAGCATCAGAATCATTAATGTTGTCTTTAATACTGTTGTCAGTAATGCTGTTGTCATTAATGTTGTTGTCATTAATGCTGTTGTCATTAATATTATTCTCATTATTTGGCTCCTCCATTTGACATTGTAAGTACGATGGCAGACGACCCTGTCTTTCACCCTTAATTTTGTGAATCTTCCATCTATGTCCTTGTAATATTTTCCTGTAACAAAATTAGGCAAATATAAAGATATTCCAAATCAATGGACTAGGAGGCATATAATCATGAATTTGTAATGTATGTTTTTCAAGAATAAAATTACCTACTTAGTATTAAACCTCTTATAGCAGACATCACATTCAACTGTGCCTTGTCTTAAATGTATATCTTTTATGTGCCTCTTCATGTCATGTTGGTATGAGAAAGCCTTATCGCAATAAGTACACTGAAAAAATTAATCATAATTAGACAAACTCAGGTTTGTAGTATTGTATTTAGGTAAGTCAGAATTATTAATAAATTAAGTATTTGTTTTTATTTTAGAAAATTCTCAGGATTTGCCCAGAGTTTGGAATTGTACTAAGTAGTAGCTATTAAGAGTTGGACTTACGTGTGGGGAATACCGGAGGGATGGTTAGTGAATTATTTTTTCTTGATTTAAGATTGATTTGATAAGTAGATAATAAAATACCTTGTATGGTCTCATAGTGCTGTGCACATGTCGCATATGTTTGGCTAGATTACTGGACGTAGTTGTCGCTTTGGGACATTGTGAACACTTGAAAGGTTTGTCGACCAGATGCGACCTTTTGTGCACTTTCAACAGATCCATTGTCCGACCTTGGTATGGACAAACATCGCATTTGAAAGGAAATACATTTTCATGGATGCCCCTGTAAATATTGAAGAAATTATTATTATTTGATGATGATTGATTGATAAAATTCTTTGCTATTAATTTTGGTTCAAGCTCTAAGAGTGATTAAAGTAGGTAAACATAAACGTCGCATATTTTGAGAGCATTGTGGAACGTCTCGTCTCGTAAACACGCGAAGTTTAACATTTGAAATATACCTACATATGAACCAGGAGACTAGCATTAGAACAGGCTGTTTTTCCACAGATATCACACAGAAACTTCCTCTTTGTTATTTCCTCTGGTGGTTTTGGCTCCCCAGTTGCTTGTGTATTGCATTTAGTTAAGTGTTTGTTGTAGGAAGCCTGTAAGAAGTAAAATTATACAATGAAGTACAATTTTCTAATGTTATGTTCATTTCTATTAAATACATGTAAGTAGTAGTACATAAGGCTTGTTTAATATAATTTATCAGTAACGAATTTACGCAAAGATATTGATAAGAGTTCAATAATGTCTTATATTGGTCTAGAGGTTGTAAGTAAGGCTGCTGAGGTCACGGGTTTTATCGCTGGGGCTAGCAGAGCTATTGAGTCTTTTCTGTTAGAAAATACTAAATGTACAATACTAAACCTCTACCTGAGCCTTTGGATGACGTTATTATTTGAATACTTACCATATTTTGAAACTCTTTATCACATACAGAGCAGCCCCAGAGAGAAAGTTCAGGGTTATCTTCAGAAAATGTAGGTGATGGAATGTTATAGGAGTCTTCACTGTCAGCTTTAACATGATGGCTGTTATCATAATTTTCATATTCCACATTAAATTCTATATATGAAAAAAATGTGTTTTTAAAAACTTGTCCTGAACAGTTAGCAACATAAAGTAAAAGAAAACGAGGAATATTTCACTCTGTGGTTAACTCAGGTGCAATACTTCACTTTAGTAATTCCATATAAAATGTTGAGGTTATTACCTTTCTTTATAGTTAACTCAATCATCTTCTTGTTAGTCGTCTGAACCATTTCTCTAAACATGATGCAACCATTTAACAGGTCTAAGCAGCTTTGGCACATATGTTTTGAAAGATTGTCTGATTTATCTAACTGAAAGTGGCACAAAAATATTTTGAATTTAGGACTAAAAGCTCTACTAAGGTCTATCACATCGAATTTTTAACTATACCATGTTCCACAGTATCTTTAATTTCATATTTAAAACAAAATATCGTGCAAAATGTGAGGAAATACAGTAAAACTACAATGGCAAATTATAGTAACTTACTGTAATGCCAGAAAAGTTCTGTATTTCTTCAGGAATATCTGGTTGAATGAAATTGTTGAATATCGGAATATCGCCCTCCTCAGCATTGCATATTCTACACATACTTAGGTTTATATTTTTAATTTTATGACTGAAAATGAATTAAAAAGTTGAGTTATTGTAAATTTAGTGCAGTAATTTCTACATTACAGGTTGCAAATAATATGGGAATGAAACATAAATAATTATTTAATATTTATGTGTATGTAATATATGGGGTATTAATAAATTATACGTACGTTTTCTTTATTTTTACTTTTTTCTTTTTTTTACTCTTTTGGAGTGCATTAGCAAACAACATAGACTTTAGTAATAAAAGGGAAGTCATTCTTTATTGTTTTTGTGTGCGAATACAAAATAAAAGCAATCAACAATCTAATTTCGTCAAATGTCAAGTAAAATACTCCAAATACATACTATATATTATGTGTAGCATAACTGTGTCTTCTTGCTAATCTCGTTACTTTCATAGTCAAGTTATATTGCTATCCTGCTTTGATGCTATAGAATTTACTGGGTATGCGGTCAGTGGTGCTGAACAGTGAACTGACTGCTTTCATTATTCACGACAGTGCAGCTATGCTTTTTTTAATGATTTAGAAACACGTTTTTGCTATTTTTTATTTTCGATCATTCGTTTATAAGATGTATGAACAAAGAAAATAATATAATAGTATTCCATTTCATCCCATAATAACAACTAATTTGAATGTAGACTTGACTATTGATTTCAAAAGTTACAGTTACTTTATGTACCACTAGCTGTGCCCGCGACGCGTCGTTCGCATGGATGTCGGAACTTAATAATGTATTTTTTAGTGAAACCAAATGCACTTAACCCTATTTATTTCTAAAATAAAAGTGGCCTATGTTACTCCTTATTACATCAGCTACCTGCCAATAAAAGTCCCGTCAAAATCGGTCCAGCCATTTCAGAGATTAGCCTATATAAACAGTCAGACAGACAGACAAAAATTGTAAAAAATGTTATTTTGGTGTATGTACCGTATATATATTCATATGCATGTAGTAAAAAACGGTAATTTCAATATTACAAACAGACACTCCAATTTTATTTATATGTGTAGATAATAGAAATGTCGCGCAAATCCCAATTCGGTCATAAAATAAAATCTTTCTATAATTACTCTTGACTACGACATAATATTATTTCCCATGGAAATAATAAGTCCCTGAGTTATTCACTTCACTTATTATTTCAAACCGGCTTGACCCCTTGGCGCTGCGTAGAGCTGTGGTCTCGCTATGCGTCTTCTGTCGCCTATATTATGGGGAGTGCTCCGAGGAATTGTTCGGACTGATCCCTGCCGCCTCTTTCCGCCATCGTTCTACGCGACAGCAGTTCCATCACCATCATTTAGATGGTTGGCAGTCCACAACTGTGCGTTTCTCGCGAAACTTTCTGCCTCGCACAACAAAACTGTAGAATGAACTGTCGCCTGCGGTATTTCCGGATCAATACGACCTTCAAACCTTCAAGAAAAGAGGGTACTCCTTTTTAAAAGGCCGGCAACGCACTTGTGACTCCTCCGGTGTTGCGGGTGTCCATGGGCGACGGTAATCGCTTACCATCAGGCGATCCGTCTGCTCGCTTGCATAAAAAAAACACCCCATCGAAATAGTACGTCGTTAATAACATGGAGTAGACCTAAGATAAAGTGTCTTAGAACTGATAATATTTCGATGTTATTTAGCGTAAGCAAAATTATAAGTCTATGGTTATTCCCATGCTCTTGACTGTCTTGACTCTTGAGTGAGTTTGACAATTGGTTGACAAAACACACTGGCAAAAAATTGTTCGACGCTTTGTCACGAAATAAATATTAATTTGTAAATATATGTGAGTTTGATCCTGTAAAATTAATGTATTTACTATGGCAGTCTACTTGACGAAGAAAATGCTGTCAAAAATGAATAAAATGAAATACCCGTGTAGTTCACCAATTGAAGATGAGGCTAGCAGTTGTGATGATCATTGGCAAAAGCTCACGATGGAGAGCAAGTAAGCGTTTTTCATAATTTGTTTTAATAATATAGTTGCATTGCATTGTGTATTAGGCTGAAAAAATTAAAAAAAGCTCAGAATTCCATCTTAAGTAAATCACTGCAAATGTGGCGTGGTAGTCGAAAGGGATAGAAATTATTTAGATGATTGTTGAATGACCACTTAGTTAGTCTAATACACATGTTATATGTTAAATTCCCATATGTAATAGTTTTTGTTTCCTGATGTTTCCTAAATACAAATTGGGTAGTTCAGTGGTTCCCACACTTTTATGGCTTCGAAAACCATTTTTTTTTTATATTGTGGAAGTTCAACACTAATAACCACCTATACATTTATATATCGAACTTAAAATGCTGAATGTTTGTTGGCTGGTGTGGTGCCACTCTACTGCAATCTACTTTAGGAGGAGTCTCTCATCTGGCCAATAGTACTAAGATCACAGCTTACTACATCAATGGCGGTTTTTATTAAACATTAGTTCATGAATGTGTCAGTTGAACACCAGCATCGGATGAATAATAGATTTGCTTCATAAGATGGGTTACTATTTTAATTTTGATTACAGTAAGAAAATCGTGCATTTAGCAAAAGACATGATATGCAGAGTATGTGCTAGGAGTGGGTGCACCCCTCTTAGTGATCAAATTGATAGCTATGATATTATGAGTGCTATCCGAAGTATCACTAATATTACTGTAAGTAGTTTAGTCTTAATCATTCTGAAAGTAGTAAGACAAACAAGTAATTTTTACTAAAATTCGAAAATTGTGATATTTTTATCTAGACCTGACATTCCCAGATTCTGTTTGTCTCTCTCTGAAACTAGACTTAAAATTTGATTTTTATTGAAATAATAATGATATTCTATTTCAGATAGAAGTTGATGATTCACTACCTAAATACATCTGTACTAATTGTCTTGAATCCCTGAAGTTTGCACTGAATTTTAAAAGAACTTGTGAAGATTCAGACAAGAAATTCAAGAAAATACTAAACCCAACAGGTGTCTATAAAACTTTATTTAGCTTTTCATCTCACAGAAATTATGCACCTTCATACTAAAAATTGCTTAAACTATGTGTCTGTTCACTAAGAAGTTATAAATGACTTTGAAGGTGTTTTTAATTGGAGTGATAATAAAGCTTTGGCTAGATTTGGTGAATATTTAAACCTTTTTTATACCATGAAATAATATTTTTCTTGTAGGCAACCCAATAACACCATCATATCCATATTCAAAGCATGACTTCCAACTGATACTGCATCAAATAAAACAGAAAAGAGTAAGGCTTGAAGAGAAGGTAGCCAAGGAAAGAATGAGGAGAGAAAGACTGCAGCAAAAGAAATCACCAAAAATCAAACAATTTAAATGTTCACCTTGTGACTTGACATTCCCAAATAAGGTATTATTTTGTACCACAGTATTAATAATTAATCTTTTCAATTTTTTTAAATAAAAACACTTACCATTTTTTTAGTGGCTGACCATTGCATTGGACTTTGTTCAGTTGATTATTTATGGATAGAGCCTATATGTATTGATATTTGTACAAATGAAAATTGTTTTATTTTTTTATAATTGTGTCTTTTTTTATTTCACTTTTTCTCATACCTACCTTCCTACAAGATTATCTAAAATATATGTTTGTTTAGGAAAAGCTGCTGTCCCACCGGCGGGAGCGCCAGTGCATGCGCCGTGCGTGCGACATCTGCGGCCAACTAGTGCTAAGCATTGCGCAACATATGCGCCATATTCACAAGCAGAGCGTGCCGCACACGTGTCCCACTTGCGGCAAGGAGTTCCCCATCATCGCTAGACTTAAGAACCACATGTAAGTTTCCTATATATAGGTGGAGGTTGATTACTGAGCCACTCCGCCAATCAACTAGAATTCCTATTGACAGGTTTTCTTCGAAATTAATATTCTATTTCACTAAAATAAGTGAGTTACATTTTAGGTTGGCTAGAAATGGTTGCGTGCGTTCTATTCTAAAAGAGTCTACACAAGTACATACATGAGACTATACCTGAGATCGTCTGGCGTCAGCCTCGATATTGTTCGCATTGCTGAATGGCTAATCTTTCTACTACGGCATGAGCGATTCTACAGAAGAATAAGAAGAATTTACGAGTGATGATAATGATAGGTATACATTATTAACCCGTCATGTGACGCAAAGTAGATACAATAGAAAATCTATTATGCTTGGGCGCCGACGTTCATCTCTGTATTGATGAATTAAACAATTTAAAACTTACACAATTTCTTTCTATATGCAGGCTGGTTCACACAAACACATTCAACTTCTTCTGTGACCTATGCCCCTACAAGTGCAAGCATAAGTACTACTTAGTGATGCACATGCGCACCCACACGGGTGAGAAGCCGTACAAGTGTACGCAGTGCCCCGCCACCTTCGTTAACCCATCAAATCTCAACAAACACAAGCTCACGCATCAAGCCAAGCAATTCAAAGTAAGTATTAATCTCAATGAAGACAAGCAAGTTTAAAATATGTGTAGACACTATTTGTTATTGAAGTTATTTATGTTTGTACAAGTCTACGCAAAAGTAAAAAAGTGCAAGTAATCGCATTGCCCTGCTCCCCTTTTCTACCCATTCAACCTCTAGAAACAAATGCTAAAACAGGTAGAACAAATGAGATAGGACAGTACCTACGTAAGGAAAATTATGCTAGACAGATTTAGTGTGATTGTTGACCCAGACGACCATTAGGTACTGTTCTTAAAGCCATGTTCACTAACATTATAAAAGATGTTTAAAATGAAAACGGCCGATTAGCCTAACAGAAGTTCATGTTAAATTGCTGCTTTGTGTCCTAACTATCTGTTATGTACAACATAAGTTTTCCCAAGAATATCTGACATAGAACTATTTCTACAACGCAATGTACTAAATACGCTGGAACTCGTCCAAACCCTTAATTTCTCTATTCAAAATCGTAGTATTGAAGTCTTTAACACAACACAATTATTTCTTAGTGTATGCTGTGTGAGAAAGCGTTCCGCACAAACACGGCGCTACGCGAGCACCACGAGGCTACGCATATGAACATTAAACACACGTGTAACTACTGCGGACGTGATTTCTGTTACAAGTAAGTACTTCATACGGTCAGAGGTTGCGGTCGCCGCTAAAATAATAATACTCATCATATACTCTCATAAACAGCCAAAGCTGTCATAATTACGTTAACGGTTAGTAAAAAAGCTAGTAAAGCTTATTCTATTGACAAAAGTTCCGTTTTACATTGTCACGTTATGCCATATTTACAAACATATTTTAAAATTTATTTTAGCATATTTGTTGTTTGTTGTGAATCTAACACTGAGTGTAGGTACTATTCCACAACGATTATTTTTCACTTGGCATCCCACATCAATGCGCGTACGCGATGGTTGTGAAAATGTGACATAAGTGCACACTATAAAGTGTAAAGTTATTGCTGTCGCCTATCCAATTGCTATCCATGTCGCGCTTCTTTGTGAATAAGGCTTTAGGGATATTTGTGTGTCGTTTTCTCAGACGACTGATATTAAGTTGATGTTACCTAACCCATTCATTGCTTTTATGAATAAAAAGTATATGTATATCTTATAGGTTTACCATTACTTACTACTGGCTATTGGATTATATTGCCCTATTTACTTGATTCTCTGTTAGTTGCCTGATAAGACTAACTACAGAAGAGTTATCGGCCTGTTCTTAGCGATCACCTGGCAACACCTGCCACATTAGTCCAAATGAAGTGAATTAACGTAATAAAATTGTTTATTGTAATTGCTCGCACCCTCTGAAAATACAATTCTTTGTATTCTGGGAGTGTTGGCGACAATCCTGTAGTTAGTTATTTCAGAAGTTTCTTTACTTACGTCTTAAACTAAACTAACACTCTAGTGCATTTATTGTCCAAAAGGAACCCTACAAAACATCATATACGCTAACAAATAGACTAGTGTCGTTCATAAAACATTATCTTAATTTGTTTAATGCATTAATTATACAAACGACATCCATTAAATACTCTAAAGTTCTTTTCTAAATTGGAAACGTGCATTCATAATGCGCGTAACATAATAATTCACTTTGCTTTGGTCCATTAGCAGTTTAAAGTCAACTAATTCTCAAATTGTTAATACGTACTTAACATCGAAGTCGAAATATTTTGAAGCAACCAGGACCAAGTCCAAGATTTTATTACATTTTGTCGTATATATTTCAACAAAATATACATCTCCAGATCGGACCTCCGCAAACACGAAATCCGAAACCACAACCGTATGAAACGTGACTACATCGGCGGCGAGCCAACCTATAAGCAGGTGGAGAGGCTTCAGAAACTGCAGGAGAATGAGGAGATGGACAAGTGGCGCACGCAAGAGATGACCATCACCCAGGCGGTGCCAGTAGTGCAGACCACCTATATCGACCAGCCTAAGGAGTTCATCACCAATCACGCTCTGTACTTCCCCGATGTCGGGATGTTACAGCAACAGCAGATAGGTGAGTGGATATTGAGTGTCTATTATTTATATTATATTTTTATGTATTTATTTTTGAATAACTGTGTCGTGTGCAATAAAGCGTATATCTATCTGTATATCTATTAGGTTTAAAACCAGCTAGGTATCAAGGAAATGTATAGATATTGTTAATAGTGATCATTATTTATGGATTTGGCAGTCTCAGTTTGCTTGTAGTATATTTTTCATAATTCGCCGTTCTGATTTTTGAGCTGGTAATAACAGATCTCCTCTCCAACTCCACTTTTGACGTGTCTCTCATTGTGGCAGAACCAATGCAATAAGGTATAAAGGAACGAACTTGGGTGTTGGTTTGCCGCGTCTGGGGACTAGACAGATCTAGTTAACGAATATCTAAAGAGCGCTACGGTTCGGAATCGGTCAAACAATGAATATTTGCGAATCTTACCTGGTCCGCCGTCTCCGGACGCTTGACTTCTTGACCTTTTCTTGTTAACCGGCGTGGTAAGCAGATGGGTCCAACCGAAGAGTAGGTAACGTTCACACGTAAAAGTCTAGTATTACGTTTTGATTAGAAAGGTAGGAAAGGCACACTTAGTTCAGGACGATTGGTAAACTAGCAAAGTTTTTGAGAGCACGGAGTTTGAAACGCGTTGTGCGCTCACGCAGAGGTCGATCTGAAGTTAGACGCGTTACGGCCCCGGTTTTGATGAGTAAGATTCGCATGCGCGGAATCACGCTTCGCTATTGGCCGAAATCCATACCGTGAACGCTCTGAAGTTACCTTTTTGACAGCCCAGTGTTGCCATATAAAAATGAATGTTGTAACATATGAAATTAACTATCGGATACGATACATACCGCCCACCAAAATACAACCAAGTATTTTCAAATTAAAATTAAGTACGATAGCGAAAACGTATATGAGCAATGTAAACTGACAAAGAATTGAATTAAGAAACTTAAAACTAATAAATTTGAAAACGCATGAGAACTAATTAAGTTTGTTGGGCAATGGACAAAGTTTAGTTAAAGGTCTCGTTAGGCAATTCCCGTTTGACAATCGAACGGTAGCTATGCGCACAACCCCATCAGGACTTGTGTGTAATTCTTGTACGCGAGCTAACAGCCAATGCAAAGGCAAGGTAGAGTCAGTTTTGATAATTACCACAGAACCTACGTCTAACGGTTTCTCCTTAGATGTCCATTTAGCGCGTTGCATTAGTGATTGGAGATATTCGTTCTTCCAACGATTCCAAAAGCTATGTTGGAAGCGCTGTATGAGCTGCCAACGTCCTAATCGATTTATATTGAGGGTTGAGAAATCCTCATCAGGAACGGATGTAAGAGGCTCTAACGTTAAGAAGTGACCGGGGGTTAACACACTGAGATCGTTTGGATCGCTACTAATCGGGTACAAAGGTCGAGAGTTTAACATGGATTCTATTTGAAATGAAATGAAATGAAATGAAATGAAATTATTTATTTTGCAATTAGGATTTTTCAATCACTTTTACACGTCTTTTTTAAACTAGATGGCGTCGGCATTTCCTATGACTATCCCTGAGAAGAAACGCCGAAACAAACTCAGGGGTCAAAGTCTATTTTAAAGTCCAGACAGATTGTAATGATGTAAAGGTTTATGTGAGACAAATATAGGGTGGAATAGCCTTTTGAAGAAAGTGCCATAACTATTTGAGCTAACCTGTCGCAACAGAGTGCAAGCATGCATCAGTTATCGTGAGAATTAATGAAATGAAGAGCGCTCAGCCTAGATCTCACTCACATTTACAATGTATAGCGGTTATATATAAGAAATCATTTCAATTTAAACGACATTACAATATCAAAAAAATGAAGTAAATAATATAATAATTAATGGCAAAAAGTGTATATAAAAAAAGGAAAGGCTAAAGAGCGGTTCAATCCCAAGCGTTTTTGTCATCTAAATAGTCCGAAATTTTATAGTATCCTTTTTTACAAAGTTTAGATTTAATTACAATTTTGAACTTCTTTAATGTTAAATTACGTATATCATTGGGAAGTTTATTGTAAAAGCGTATACATTGTCCCATGAACGAGTTGCTTATTCTGTGGAGGCGCGTAGCATGTACAGCAAGGTTGTGTTTATTCCTAGTGTTCAAAGAATGAGTATCAGACAGTTTGACAATATATTTGGACAAAAAGTGTGGTTAACTCCTCGAAAGTTAATGCTTGCGTTCCAACGATGCGGTATAATTGCGTCTTAACAGCTTTTATTTGTATTTCCCAAACTCCACCGAAGTGTGGGGACGAGGGTGGGTTAAATTTAAAGTCGATCTTGTTCTCGACTGCAGCGTTCTGCATGTAGGAAGAAAGTTGGTTACTCGCTCCCACGAAATTTGTCCCACAATCAGAATATATAGTAGCAACGCGGCCTCGTCTTCCAACGAAACGACGGAGAGCAGCGATAAAAGCATCGGTGCTGAGGTCAGAAACAGCTTCGAGGTGCACCGCCTTGGTGGTAAAGCAAACGAATAAGCAGAGATATGCTTTACCTATCTTTGCGCCGCGATGAGATCCGATTTTGATGCGGAAAGGGCCGCCATAATCGACACCCACAACAGAGAATGGTTTTACTTGGTTGACACGAACAGCAGGTAGGTCACTCATGTAGGGTTCAAGCGGAGCGGGCTTCGTACGATAGCATTTCAAGCATTTGGATAGACAATGCCGAATGGCACGTTTGGGTGAGAGAAGCCAAAACTGTTGCGTCAAGAGATACCATAAAGTGTTAACTCCTGGGTGACTATTCTCTGAATGTAATTTTTCGATAATCATGTGTGTTAGTCGAGAATTTCTGGGCAATAAGGCTGGATGTTTATGCTCAAACTCGAGACCGGAACGTGAAAGCCTGACGCCCACCCTGAGGACTCCATGATTGTCTAAAAATGGAGTGAGTTTCCGAAACTGTTTTGAAATTAGTTTTCCTTCCTTCAATTGACTTATTTCCTTGTCAAAGTATAAAGCTTGAACACGGGTAACGATATTTAACAGCGAATGATGAAGTTCAGCTTGACTCAAAGGAAGTTTCAGGATATCTTGTTTCTTGCGTTTAAGGTAATGTGCGAAGCGAATCCAATAGCACAAGATACGTTGAACCTTTCGAATTGAAGAATATTTTTCCAATAGGTGATCAATAAAATGAGGTTCTTCTTCTACGAGTAGCACCTGGGTTTTTTCTTCCTCGCGAACGACGTCATCACAAGGGTGGGTAATACTATTCGGCCACTGATTAGCATTTTCAGCGAGCCAGGGTGGTCCCGCCCACCATAAGGAATTGTTGACAAGGTCAGAGGGAAATTGGCCGCGAGAAGCAATATCTGCTGGATTGTCACCGGAGGGTACGTGATTCCACTTGGCTTCAGGTAAAGTGTCTTGAATGTGGCTCACCCTGTTGGCAACAAATGTCTTCCACCTGCTAGATGGCGAAAGAATCCAGGCCAAGGTAACGGTAGAATCTGACCACGCAAAGGTATCGGTGATGGGAAGCAACGGTACGTATTTTTCTTTTATTACATTAGGAAAGTCCGCGAGGAGTACAGCAGCGCATAGTTCGAGACGAGGGAGAGAAACCTTTTTAGTAGGAGCGACACGGGACTTGGCAGCTACGAGAAAAACCTGCACACTTCCATCGAAGTTCATACAGCGTAAGTAAACAACCGCTCCATAACCTGCTTCAGAACTATCTGCGAATCCATGTAGTTGACACGCTTGAGCTGGGAAGGAAGCGAGACAGCGAGGGATTTTAATTTGCTTGACGGTAGGTAGCTGACTGAGAATGCGTTCCCACTGCTGGACGATTTCGTCGGGAGGGTCATCATCCCATGATACATTTAGCATCCATAGCTTCTGAAGTAAGATTTTTGATGATAGTGTTATTGGCGATAGAAAGCCGAGTGGATCAAAGATCCGAGCTAGTTCGCTAAGTATCGTGCGACGAGTGCATTTGCGTGCTTGAGGCTTCACTTCAAAGGAAAAGGTATCGTTTTGAGGGTCCCATATTAACCCCAGAACCTTCAACGTGTTAGACTTCTCGACATCCATCGAAATTTGATTACTAGTGAGACAATAGTCTGAAGGTAAATCTGCGAGAAGCTCTGGCTTATTACTCGCCCACTTGCGCAGTTCCATTTGGCCTCTACTCAGAAGTTCGACTATCTCGGATTTAGCTTGACAGGCTTGTTGGAGATCGGTACAACCGGTAACAATGTCGTCGATATACATATCCGATTGAACTATTGAACGTGCAAGAGGGAGATCCTTTTCATCTTCAGCTAGCTGTTGCATAGCGCGACACGCGAGAAATGGGGCTGATGACACGCCGTAAGTAACGGTGTTTAAACGATACTCTTGGATTGGCTGCGTTGGATCGAAACTGGAACGCCAGAAAATTCGTTGAAATTCCCGATCTTCTTCTTTGATATAAATCTGACGATACATTTGACGAATATCCGCTGTGAAGACTACAGGGTGAATACGAAAGCGAAGTAGTATTTCCAAGATATTAGCCTGCAATCTTGGACCGATTAGCAACGTTTCGTTTAGCGATTTGCCTGTGAGATCTTTAGTCGACGCGTCAAACACGACGCGCAACTTTGTTGTAGCGCTATCGGGGCGAAGAACACAGTGATGAGGTATGTAATACCTTCCATTTGATAACTCGCGAGTTGGTACGAGGCTCATGTGACCACAACGTACATAATCGGTCATAAATTCAGAATACTGTTCTTTAAGAACCGGATCACTAGCGAGTTTTCGTTCGAGAGAATGATAGCGACGCAATGCCATATCACGTGATCCTGGGAACGTAAGATTATTATTCCCTTCTTTGAAAGGTAAGACGACAATGTATCTTCCAGATTCATTACGAGAGTGCTGGGTCACAAAAATGTCTTCACACCGATGTTCTTCAGGTGACAGCTGAGGGGGTCGCAGAATAGCATCAAGCTCCCATAGCTTCTTTACTTCAGTATAGAGTTGCTCATTGGTTACGACAAACGAGTTGACTTCCTTATCGTCATGACAGTTAACACTACCAAGAAGAATCCAGCCAAAGACCGTGTTAAGTGCCGAAGGCTGCTGAGGGCTTCCATTCACCTTTCCAGGGAGTAGAAGTGATGAAAAGATTTCAGCACCAAGAAGAACGTCTATAGGTCCAGGCTTGTGGCAATTGGGATCGGCCAGTGGTCGTCCACGCAGGTGGTGCCAAGAAGATTTATTTAAACGAACGCTAGGCACGTAACCGCAAATGTTAGGTATAGTTAGCGCTTTAACGTTAAAAAGAATTTTGTTGTTCAAGCCGATTTCCAACTTGAGAACTCCAGATGCAGATGCCGATGATTTACCTAGTCCACTGATAGTACGAACTGATGGTGTGCAGCTAAGTCCTAGGCGAGACGCAGCGCGCTCGGTGATAAAATGAGCTTGGCTGCCACAGTCGATTAAAGCTCGTAGAGTGCGAAATTGACCAGATGAATCTCTGACATGTATGACCGCAGTTGAGAGAAGAACCACAGAATTTACGCCGATACTGGTGAGTACACGAACAGGAGGATGTGTTTCGACGGATGAGGTCTTCACTTCTTCACTTGGTCGCTCTTCATCATTATGAAGGAGCGTGTGGTGTTTTTGACGACATTTTTGACATCTGAAGAATGATCTACAGTCTTTAGCTCCATGAGAGGTTTTTAAACAGTTAAAACACCAACGGTGTGTCTTGGTGTAGTCAACACGCTCTGGCACAGAAAGAGATGCGAAAGTAACACAGTGAGCAATGGAATGTTCCGCGTCACAATAAACACATTTTAGAGCAGCAGGGGCGGGTTGAGAAGTCGAAGCTGCGGGTTTAGTATTCTGCTGTTTTTGCTTGGATTGCATAACAATTTGCTTTTCAGACTGTTTATCGGACTTTGATAGAAAAACTGACGGCGAATGCTTTTTACATTGACTCGACTTGCTTTGTGCGAGGTTTCGTGATTTGTCATTACTATTACTCGATTGTGAAGAAGAAAAATGTTTGTCACGAACAAGAGCTTCGGATTTGGAATATAGAAAATCTTTCAACGTCGTGTAGCACGGCAACTCGCATGTAGGATGAGCTTGTTCAAACTCACATCGCGTTTTCGAATCGAGTTTCGATAGTAATAGGTAGCACAGAATAAAATCCCATTTTTCAGTTGGTAAATCGAGTCCCTTTAAAATAGTCAGGTTTTCATTGAAGGTGTCAAGGACGCGGCGAAAGTCGAGTGGTGTGTTTGTCTTTATGTTAATGCTCTGCATCTCTTGCCAGCAGGTGAACGCAAGTTCGCGCTTATCACGGTAGCGCGCGACGAGCGTTCGGTACGCGTCCTCGTAGTATATGCCTTGGGCGGGAAATGTACGGATAAGTCCCAGGGCATCGCCGGATAACGTGGACACGAGATAATGCATCTTCTCAGTATCGGAGAGTGACTCGTTTTTATGAATGAGTTCGTTAAAAACATCATAATACTCAGGCCAAGACTTAATGGATCCTGAGAACTTCGGAATTTCGATTTTAGGTAGTTTCACAGATGTCGAATGCACAGAACGTTTAGAATCAGATGTAGGGTCACACGCAATACCGCGGGTTAATTGGCGATGGATAGCTACGACATCATAATAAATCTTGTCGAACTCTTCACGGCAGCTGTCTTCCTTTTCGCTATATTCAACTTCGATCACAGCAAGGATATCCGCATGAGCTTCTTCGAAACAATCAACATGTTTGGTAACGGATGAATAATGCGCAAAGAACAGATCTATCGCGTCAGAATTATTTGTCGACTTTGCTTCCAGGGCCACCTCTAACATTTTCTTCATGCGATTAATCGCTAAAGTACGCTTGCGTCTCAGTAAAGGTAAGTCGTGTACACTAGGATACTCCATTTCGATTGATTTTGCAAAAGCTTTCGATTTAGTAACACTGCTTCGCTTAGTACGATACGCTGCCATCGTTTGTAGAAATGAAACGCAATCACCAACGATCGAGAAAATTAACGGACTACGGATGGGAAAATGTGTAAGTTAATATGCAACGTAACGACACCAAATTATGTCCTAAAACAATTTTAAATACGAATATCGCAGAGAAATAAACATTAAAACGAACTATGACAATATACCTACGCGAGAAGCCTACCACTATGTTCGGCGATAGGTGAACGAATTGAGATAGGTATAAATTGTCAGAGAAACTAATAACGACTATGTAGTAGGCTAAGAATTATTTGTTGTGACGAGTTATGACAAGTAGAATTAAAGTGTACCGAATTATAAGAGAATTTACACATAAAACTAACCTGTCGGAACAACAATCTTCTATTATCACCTGTTACACACGTATTTCACTAAATAAATGTTTATTTCACCACTACGAACGATATTTTGTTACTAGAACACTAATAAAACACATTTTTATTGATCTGAGATCGCAATCCTTTGTTTTGTTTACCTACAACGAATACGAAATTTGCGGTGAACTGAACTAAGTATTTGAATGTGTACGAACGACGTATAACGCTACAAAATGACGAAGTCGATTGAACGAGTGAGTTTTGAGCGCAACTTATGTACCTTTCTAATGCGGACGGATTATACAAAACGAAGATTAATTTAATAGAAATTTCGCTAATCCTTGTAAGAAATTAGTTTAAAACATTGCTAAAATATCAATTTAAGCAATAAAATGCCTGCCAACCAGTAAATTGCTCATATACGAATAATAATTTGCAAAATTTATTTCGATCGTAATTACGATAAAATTATGTGAAATATCAAATATGGCGGATTTAACAAATGAATTGTACCGATGTAAATTATGAATGTAACGACTCAATTTTACTAATTGGAAACTAATACTGTTTGAAATGAGTAGGAACCACTAGTTCCCGGGTTTCGGCACCAAAAAGATGTGGCAGAACCAATGCAATAAGGTATAAAGGAACGAACTTGGGTGTTGGTTTGCCGCGTCTGGGGACTAGACAGATCTAGTTAACGAATATCTAAAGAGCGCTACGGTTCGGAATCGGTCAAACAATGAATATTTGCGAATCTTACCTGGTCCGCCGTCTCCGGACGCTTGACTTCTTGACCTTTTCTTGTTAACCGGCGTGGTAAGCAGATGGGTCCAACCGAAGAGTAGGTAACGTTCACACGTAAAAGTCTAGTATTACGTTTTGATTAGAAAGGTAGGAAAGGCACACTTAGTTCAGGACGATTGGTAAACTAGCAAAGTTTTTGAGAGCACGGAGTTTGAAACGCGTTGTGCGCTCACGCAGAGGTCGATCTGAAGTTAGACGCGTTACGGCCCCGGTTTTGATGAGTAAGATTCGCATGCGCGGAATCACGCTTCGCTATTGGCCGAAATCCATACCGTGAACGCTCTGAAGTTACCTTTTTGACAGCCCAGTGTTGCCATATAAAAATGAATGTTGTAACATATGAAATTAACTATCGGATACGATACACTCATATTTTGATAATTTGAGCAGTAGCACCTTACCTTACTTCTTGCTTAATGATTCCGAGATTTTATGTAAGGACCGAAAGATCTCACAAAATCCTCTGCCGATCGCGGAGAAAAGCCCGCCTGGATTACTGATTGGTTTTGCCTGTGGAATATAATACAATGTTAGCACTTGTGTCCAGGAATGAGTAAATTATCATTAAACAGTAATTTTATATAGTAGTGTTTGCTATATACTATATATATTCACGGTGTTCAATAAATGATTCATTTCATTTACTTTTAAATCAAGCTATATATTGCCTTTTTCAAATACGAAATGAATTTCGTAGACTAATTTACTTATAACAACAGCCTGCGATCACTTTTATCTACTCTAGACCACTCGCTCAATTTATAAAGCTCGGAGTCAAACTCCTTGCTATTCACGTTTGTTCATCCAAATTATTGAAAAACTAATTTCACAGAAGCATTGTCTGTGTGGAATGAAGCGTCCTCATCACGTTTAACCTTTTATTTTGTTTCTTTGCAGTTCAACAACAGACTGTGGAACTGACACTGTAAGTTAATTTTGTTGCATTATATTTTGAGGACTAAAATAGCGCAGGTACCAATATTAAATTATGATTGTTGCATTTATTTATTTTCAGACCCGAACTGGGATTGAAGAAAGATGAAGTGAAAATGTACGAAACCCAGCAAGGAATCGGATATTTTTGAAATATCAAATTATATTATTTAGTAATTACTTTAGTAGGTACCTATTATCGAACTATATCATTTTATTCTAGGAAATCAAGTGAAATATTTTTATCAATTAGGTTATGAATATTGTAACAATTACTTGCAGTAATAAAACGATATTATTATAGGTACTTTTCTTTTTCTTTTTTAAAAACATTGCTCCTCACTAGGATTCCTCTTGTATGGTGCGTACAAATTACAAACATACATATCACATGCACACACAACCAGACCTGTAACAACTTTCTGTAGATCATATAAGTATTTGCTACGTGTGGGAATCGAACCCGCGACACGAAGTGCAGAAAGCTAATCGTTTAGCCACGGCGTCAACCGTATACCAAATCATTTTATTCTACACATATAATAGTATCACGTCTGTATTCACAGAAGGTTTAAACAGAGTTGATTGTACAGTACACAGCCACAAGCCGTTATATTCCATATAATAGGGGGCGAGACTTGCCATCTACCCGGCACATTTCCAAACTCCAGGCTGCTAAGGTTTTTTTAACTGAAAAACTCAATAAAACGTTGCCGGCCCAGGGATCGACCTCAGGATAGATTAAAGGACTCAGGACATTACAGTCGGCAACGCTTGCGACCACTAGACAAATGAGGGACTTTACACTGTGTAACAAAAAAACCTGGCCGATGCGAAAAAAGTATATAATAATATATAATGCATGTTAACTCAAGATTATTAATTATAAATTAACCTTTCCTTGGATCCTTGGAGTTTCTTGCCGTTCTATTCTCCATAGGACCCACCCCCCCTTTGGAACCGTACGCCTAGACTCTCGATATTTTAAAAGTCCCTGAAAAGGCCTTGTTCAAATAAAAAACTGACTAGAATTTATGGTCTACAAAGTTTTGCAACTGTTACTTTAATGGTTAGAGACGATTTATATTCTCAATCGCCGCACTGACTGGCAACTGACGATTAGAGCGCCATTAATCGCTGCAAGCAACTCGAGCGGTGACTATTTATCTCGGCCTAAATATTCCGTAATCACCCGCAGCTATAGCTACCGTACCGCTACGCTTTTCTAGCGTAGCAAAGATTTGCCCTAGTTTGTGACCCGGGTACGTCCGTGACCGGGAGGACGGGCAGCAGCGTCCTCTCACTAATCGGTGAGCCACTGCGATCCCCAAGTCGTCTGCCAAGCGTGGGGATTATGGCAACACCCCCCCCCCCCCTCCGTTGGGGGAGGCCTTCGTTCAGCAGTGGACGTCTTCTGGCTGATGATGATGTTGATAGCTACCGTACCGCTACCCTTTTCTAGCGCAGCAAAGATTTGCTCTAGTTTGTTAATATTTTAATGAGACAATTAAGATTTTTGTCCATCATAATAATATTAAAGTACAATGTTGTGGTAAGCAGAAGCCCATTTAACAATGAAACTCAGTAACACTACTACAAATATGCTATAAGCATTGATTTAAGTAGGATGGAGTATGGTATTTTTTTTTAAATAACTTTTAGGTATCGAATTGCTTCAAATTATGTAAAGCAAAATAGATTAGGTTTTATAGACGTGGGATTGAAACATTCAAACCATCTTTACGAGGCAACTTTGCTTAATAAAGCCACCGGCCCTTTGTAACGACTGGACTTGTATTGAAGGTCGTTTTTAAATAGTCATTACGTCATAACATCGTCGTAATAAAGGCAGTATATGACGTCATTACAAGCCGATCTTAATTGAAAGCTCAGTTACAATTTAATGTATCGCGTGACTCCGGGTAATCCGGGTATTCATTAGTTTTGTCATGTCCCATAAAATTATTACACGAAGGACATCGAAAACAGATTTTAATCCGGAATTCAGACATTTTAATTCTTTTAACATTCACATACGAGATTTATGATATAACATGATATTTTATTCAGATTCATAGTACTTATATTTTATAGAGATACAAATTAAGCTCATGAATGTATGCAATAATTTGAGTTTAAGTACATAAAAGTATCAATGAATCAATTCAGTCTATCGCAGTACGCTTTTGCCAATAGGCCTCTCCCAAGTTGCAAATTTTTATAGGTATTTAATAACGAAAATTCCTGAGTTTCTTCTGTAATTTTACACAATACCTAAAACCATTTTTTGTCCACGATTTAAATTCCCCAGTGCCCTATGATTCTTTAGTTACGTTATTCCTTGCCGATCGTTGACAGTATTTCTTCGCGGAGTTGTTAAATCTTATCATATAATGAGATTTTACTGATAAAATCGCGTGTGGAACTTCTCTGGAAACTATAATTTATGTCATTTAAACTTTTAGCGAGGTCGAGAAAATTTGTATAGGAAGGTAGGTAACACGGTTAGTTATAGGTAAGTACGCACCTGTTGCAACCCATTTATGGACAGTAGTGGGCAAAAAGTAAATAGCCTGTTTTACCTTCAACGGGAAGATATTTCCATTATTAGATGGATAGGGGTGCAAAGGGAGAACCTCCACGAGTGAAGACACTTAAGTTCATCTGGTGCACCCTGAGCACAAAATGTAGTTTACTTTTTAATATGAGCCTCGGCACCATTTTTAAGAAACGCTGACTTAGATGTTTGTGGGTAGGGCAGCCAGAATTTCTCCTAGGTACAAGGGGTTTCTGAGGGCTACTTAATTATCCGTTAGCTGCACCGACTTTACAGAAATAAATTTTATTTTTTGGTAACGATCTCATCGTCGCCATAAAAGGCATTTAACAGGGTAACTTGATGGGTCTCTGTAAATGGTAACCTAATGGCTCACATTGTACTTATAGTTTTGCCGTGCAAGTTCAATAATATAAAGGTATAGAGACGTGAACACTGCTAGTAAACCCATTGCCCGTGCCGTCTGCATATTGTGGCACACAGCACAAACATTTCTTTAAGCTCTCCTTAGTAAGTAACGTGATACTCATTATCTACTTTTATTATAGTGCTATAAGTAATAAGCAATAAACTAGCTCCCTACGTAAATAATAATTATAATGTAGGTAGGTACCTACTTAATTATGCCTGGATTAATTGGACCATTACGATGGAAAAAAGCGTCAATTTTAATTTGTTCTTACTAAAATATTAGGCGTCCGCTCTCATTTACATTTAGATAATAATGTGAAAATGGAGTGAGTAAATATATAACGCCTTATTTTAGCTGCCTTTTTATTTAAAGCAAGTAGGTAAAGATGAGTTATGCTTGGTATATCGAGTTTGTTTTGATCATGTTTTGATAAACAACACGTTCGTACGTTTACCTATACGTTTCTCTTTGATTGATAATGACAATATTATGACAAGGCGAAAACATAGCTGCTTACCTAAAGTTTGTTTTGGTTGTCGCTACCATTTATGTTTTCTGTCTTGTGCACAACCTCAATGAGAATAATATAGATAGAAATCGATTCTTGATTTGTTTACTGTTTTCGCGGTGTACGGTCATAGAATGAGTCAGTTCATTATTTTTAACCTTTTATTTATTTTACGCCATTGGTTGTACAACAGATAATAAAATCATGGTGTCTGTTTGCCTAACTACGTTAACTACCCTATCTATTAAATAAATTGCTCAGAAGTTTTTGTATTAAGAACGAATAAGGTCCAAGCTGAGTAAATTAAAGAGTTCGAGAACGAGAGGAATAATTTCATTATTATCGTTACATACCGGGTTTTAGTACTTGTCTGGTTAAATGATAGGTACTTTTTAAGACTAATTTACTTTTGCTGACTGTACTCACTAGACAGTATAGCACAAAAACTTAGGTCTGTTCATATGATGTTGTTGATTGCATATCTATAGTCGGATCCCTACTTGTTTAGTATACAGACTATTCCTTATCTAGAAGAAAAAGGTCATTGAGTGGAGACCGCGAATCAGTAAACATAGACAGTGGATCAAAACATCTTAGATAATGAATAGATCTTAGATACCTTATCCGGTTGTTGAGTTCTATTTTAGGGCTGTGACACTCTCTTGCTCAAGTTATGTATGCCCTTCGAGTTACATAGCGGCATAAAAATTTGCTGATCCAAGAAAAAGGTGAGCAATACATACATAAAACATACTTCCTAACACTAAAGTAGTTATTACCTTCATACGACCAAATGTCGACATCCCTTTTTCTGCAACAGACCGTTCTCGGCACTCAACACATGCAATACTGATCCTAATCGCTACAGAAATACGACCTTCTGAAATGCAAAATATGTTTGCAATAGAAACATATATGGTATGCGATTTTCAACCTTATAATTGCGACGATAAAGTAGTCAACAAGTGCAAAGGTTCTTGGTAGTAAGGTGGGTATTTTCAGTCGACGACACATGAGGACCGTAGCGTTTCGGAAATGAGCGTGATGTGCTCAGAGCGAGAGGAGATAAGGAGCGGTCTATAGAAAACGTTTAGAGGTAGGAAACTGTTGTAGGTGTACATACAAGCTTATATTTACTCGTAGCATATGTTTGTGTTGATACCCAAATACAAAATTAAGCTATAGCAATTTAAGAATCGGGCAACCGATGGATGCAGTCGGCGGAATGTCGGTCGATGTGGTGGTCTAAGGGGGAGGCCTTCGTTCAGCACTGGACGTCTTCTGGCTGAAGATGATGATGATGAATTCATATAATATATGAGAATATGATAAAAATCTTAGTAACATTGTGTCAGTCGTGAATTGTTAAAAAAAATAACTAAGTATTTATTTGTGTGACATTTTAATTACGTTGAGAGACACCAATATAACATTTGTTTCGTCGGTTTATTATTTCTTATTGTTACGATAATGTTATGACAACTTTGATCGTAGTCATCAATTGCGATAGTTGTTCCACTATATTTGAATATTTACTTTTGCCGAGGCGAATTTAATGAGGAGGTTGAGTACCCGAAATATTTCATTCTAATTGGAGACTTTAGTTGCAAAAGTGTAACCTTTTTTCGTCTCTAATTAAGCGTTAAAGCATAACAGACTCGTATTTTCGGATCGTTACATTTCATCGATTAGCTGGACAGTGTTTCAATATATTCACTGGTTAGGAAAAACCCACAACGGTCAATAAAAATAAAACCCTGTGTTTATTTCACGTAGAGTTGAATACAAAATAGGGTGTGAATAGAGTAGATTACCTATCTAGGGCAGCTGGAGCTATTTTTATTGTTGGTAACATTATTATTATCGTTTATTTGCAAGCAGTGTGGCTTGGAGGGTAATAACGCAGTTACCTAGTCAACGGAGCACCGCACCCCCGGGATATAGACTAGCGGTGGCTTGTTTGCGGTGCTCCATAGAATAATATTAATCATCGAGATACCGAGGAATCGAAGATGTTTTGAATGATTATGTTCGAGGATTTAAGCACTTTTAATTTATCTAATATAAGGATAACAGCTTTAGTATGATCACTTTCTGAGAATCTTCTTTCTCTCTCATTTATGATCGGCTTCTTTCTAGTAGGTAGGTATCTACTTATTGAAATTTCAGTAGACAACAATTCCCTAAATAAATCAAGTAGTTGAATCTTCTGGTAGGGTAAGGTTGCTTAAGTCGTACCACGGTAATATCTCGTCAAAAATGTACAAAAAACCCCTACTATTGCCGTAATCCTGAACTATTTAGTCGTGCGAGTAAATGAAAACAAGGGGATGGCTGGCCGGCTTCGTAAGGCAAAAATAATTAAAAAGTAAGTTTTATACACAGTTTTCATTAAAATCTTTGACTCATTTGTAAGCTTTTTAAAGAAGGAGTATGATCCTAAAGTTTTTTTTTGTAAACTTACTACTTTTATCGTACTCTTGAAATTATTTAAGCACACTAAATCGGTAGAAAAATTTTAGGGTTTGTCAGAGATTTCGATTTGAAACTTTGAAGACCTCGTTGCTTAAGTCGTATCTGTGAAAAATTCTTTAGTCGTACCGGCAGACTTAGGTTTAAAAAAAATATTAGGTAATAAATTAGGTATTAAAAGAAGGAAGATAGGTGAAATATGTAAGAAGAATAATAAACCAAAGATAAAAAACATGGTTATGCCAACTATGTAAGGAAGATCGCGAAGAAAACTTGATTCGTGTATGAAATGTAGGTAAAAGTTGGTACATGACCTACATATGTGACGTGGAAAGTAAAATAAAGAAATATATTTGTGATATCTGAGTTCAGTCTTAATTATAATAACAATATTTTTTTTCTTAAGAAAATATATGTTTATTGATTTATATATGTAATTTACTTAATTAGGGCGCCTTAACAAGAGATTGTGAGAAACAAAAAAACAATGTTGCAAATGCAGTTTACTTTTTAATATGATCTCTTCTTATTAAGTATTTTTCTATAGATATTGTTTATGGTGTCTTCACTGAAGTCTTATTCTAAGTACGACTTAGGCTATGGGTAGTACGACTTAGGCGACCAGGTGCCTTAATCGTACCGAAGGAACTTTTTTGAAAAAAGGTTAAAATACCACTCTTTTTTAAAAAAAATGAGATTCTTTGAATGCTAGTTAAAAGGTAAATAAATAGAGATTCCGTATATGCGGAAGATTTCGCTTCATTTAAAATGCACTAAATATTACATTCATATTTTCTTAGGGGGTACGACAAGCAACCTTACCCTATATGTAGGCAGTCTCTACGTGGTCTCTACATTCTTTATACGTAAATATAGGTTTTTTTACGAATTCCGTAACTACCAAATAATACGTAGATGTTTAATTTAAAATTGATTATTCTCAGAATGTTCAAAGCAATTTATGTTATATTTATCTCGAATTGATCAGTTCTTGTATGCCAAGACAACAACAATTAAAAAGGACAAACCATATTTAACAACTTATTTTGTGGCATAGCAAAATTATGCAATCTTTTTAATTGCCTTAGTGCAATAGTAGGTATACGAAAAGTGATGTGATGTGAGTGTGATGAAGAAAATATTCAATTAAAGGGAAATAATCTTACGTCGTGAGTTGACTAAGCCTTAAAGCCCAATAAATCAATTCTGGAGAGTTTCATGCGAACTTAGACCAATATGAAAAGTCCTGAAATCCGGTAATATTGGAGTTATCTTTATCTATTTAAGTCAAAGAAAACCGTGTTCGCAATTTTCTGAACGACTTCAAAACTATGGTGAAGGAATATATGAAGTCATAATATTATACTTTGTATTCCGTGAGTCAAATGAGTGTACACTAGCGTTAGGGCGAAATATACATCGATGACTACATATGTCGGGAAAACGACCTTTCTTGAGTCTCGACGCTCTGAACTCTAGTGATAAAGTGCCTCTGTTATTGTACCCACAAGCGTAACTAAATAGGCACTCGTATGTAAAACAGGATTTGTTAGGACCCACAGCGTTAAAGGATTTAGAATAAAAAAGGCTTTGTTGTGTTATACATAGTTTAGTCTGTCAGTAAATAGAACGCTCCTGTGGTAAGTGCAAATGCTTGCTCACTGCAACGATAATAACACGCAATTTTTTGCGTGTTATTATTTTATTTATTTCCTAAGTATTTTAGCATGCGATATTTTCTTTATGTTGTAAGTATTTTTTCTTTATCTTAAGTATTTATTTTATAATAAGAGGAGAGCTTGCTGAGTTTTTTGAACTTTTGTTTTCTCCATCTCAATTGTTACTTTTCTGACGCTTTAAAAGTCTTAGATGAATAAATTATTCTACTTAGGTATACCATTAAATTTACTTCAGCTGATTAAGTTTAAGCAACTGTTGCCTACTCCGATGATATGAACGTATTTTCACAATATATGTAGTATTTACGAAGCCAGGCGCTAGGTTTGATGAATGTATTTTCATGGAGGTACCTCCGCATTAATTAACACAAATAACGTCGTAACTTACATTTAGTTAATTGAAATGAAATCTGCGGGTTATGAGTTCGCCTGTGTTTACAACAGTCGTATCTCTATACCTATCTAAGCTTTAAAATAAACTACGTAATAAGCTAGCTAAGAACGAGGGTGACTTTCAATATTAATCTATAGAAATAAAAAATTAATTCTGTTCGTTGCAAGTACAACACTTGAAAAGGAGTGATTTGCTATTTTTTTTAAAATGTCCTATAGTCGAATAAAGTTTGTCGGGTGAGTCAGCTAGTTATGAATACCTGCTATATCCAATTACTATTATTAGTTCATAAATAATATCAGAATTTGAAAAAAATACATCTGCATTTATTATTTGTAGCTCAGTGTCGTGCATCATTCAACTTGGCACACAATGACTAAAAAGAAATCCTGTGCAATGAATATATAAATGTTGACTCCATACTCCTTGCCAAATGTACCCCAAGTAAGCTTAAACATAATGCTTGATGGCAATAAACTTGATTTAATAAACGAAACAGTGTTCTTAGGTATTACAATAGATTCGAAGCTGCAGTGGGGTCCGCACATCACAGCTCTATCGAAGAGACTAAGTTCCGCGGCTTTTGCAGTCAGAAAAATTAGACAATTAACAGATATAGCTACTGCCCGAATGGTATATTACGCATACTTTCATAGCATTATGTCTTATGGCATTCTGTTGTGGGGATCAGCGGCGGATGTAGAATCAATTTTTGTATTACAGAAGAGGGCGATCCGTGCGATCTATAACATGGGCCCACGCGAGTCTTTACGGGATTTTTTTAAAGAAATCGATATTTTAACACTACCGTCCCTCTACATTCTAGAAAATATAATGTTCGTTCGGAAGAACCTTCACATGTTTAGTATCAATAGCGACGTTCACAACATTAATACTAGAAATAAATACAAAATAGTGGTGCCAAAATTTAGATTGACTAAATCAAATAAATCATTTTTAGGACACGGTGTACGCTTCTATAACAAGCTACCGAAAACTGTAACCGATCTTACCGGTAAGAAATTTAAAATCCACGTTAAATCTGTTCTCACAAAGAAAGCATATTATAGGATCAAAGACTATGTTGACGATAGAGACGTGTGGCGTTGAATATCTTCTGCACATGTGGCTTCCCTGGTTATCCATTGTGTCTACTAATTCTATTTTATATTAGATTCACTTTACATATCTGGACATTCTTGATGTTTCAATATTTTCTATTCTTTTTTGTATTTTTTTATTTCTGTTTTATCCGCTTTGATCTGTTTATCCCGTTTTTAGTTTATATTCGAAACAATTGTTTAACTCATGTTGTATTGCCTCATTGTGTAAGTAGCATTCTATTAAGTTTGTATTTTTTCTTATATAATGCATGTTAATTTAAGATTTTAATTGTAAATTAACTTTTTGTTTTTGAAAAGAGTATCCATGGAGTTTCTTGCCGGTCTCTTCTCCATAGGACCTACCCCCTTTGGAACCGTGCGCCTAGAGTCTCGACTTTTTAAAAGTGCCTGAAAAGGCCTACTTGAAATAAAAAACTTTGACTTTGACTTTGACTTTACTAAATACATTTTCCGTGTGTGTGTTCCGTTACTCGTATTATTTTTGAAAATATGCACATACCCAGATAGAACCTGTACAGTAAGTACCACTTACTCAAGTCGTTGTGAAACCAGGCTTTATCGCCTACAGCTTTTATTTTCCACTTGAGCTGATACGGTCTAGAGGATCCTAAGTAGCGCCGCCGCGCCGCCGCTGCCGCTTGTGTCGAGAATATTAAGCGATCCCGATGCGGAGTCTTAGAGTCATACTGTCTTAGCTACAAATGAACAGAACCGCGTCTAAATTTGTATCAAAGATCCTTTGTTTTCCTGAGATACGTGCAAGGAATAGTCTCGAATTAAATAAGCTTAATTACAATAGATTCTCAGACTGCACTACAGCAAATCTCGAACTTAGTAGGAATCTGAACGAATCTGAAACTTAGTAGGAATCTTCTTATGTATATTTATTATATTGAGATATTTGTTAATTTATATGTTTATTTATGCGTTAATATTCGTACACCGACCATTACCCTATATATTTTCTTCCATGATTCTTTCCATGCACTGGTTGTCTGGAAGAAATTGCTTTTAGCGATAATACCGCCATTTGTACCCTATGTGTAAAATGTATTTTCGCTTTGTACTTTTTCCTTTGGTGTACAATAAAGAATACTCTATCTATCTATCTTCTTAAGCGGTACATTTAAAATCCTGCTTCCTTAGCAGTAGGTAGGCAAGCATGAAGGAAATATTGTTAAATCACGTTTACGACGAAAGTCATCTTTCGTTTTAACAATTATTTCTGCCGGGTACCCCACTTAACGCTCGAGAGATTTGAATAAATTTACATTCAATAAGTTAGCAATAGAAGCAAAGCGAATCGTTGTTCCTTAAGTAATCGAAATAAAATAGTAAAAGAAGGTAAAATTCGCCAATGAGGTTTCAATCCCAAGAGTATTTTTTAAAATTTGCTTTGCGAAAAGTTTAATTTAATTAATGGAATCAGGCGTTACTTTGCGGAAATCCATGATATACCTATAAGATATACAACTAGAATATTTAGTTTTAATTCCGCCAAACTACTGCAAGCTTAGGTGCATGCACCGCCCTCCCGCCCGCAAATATATGCACATGCAGAAGGTGCGATAGAAATAATGTAACATGCAACCAAACCGATCCTCTACACGTGTTTCGCCCCTCAACGGAGCACCCTCAGGAGATGTTGACTCGTCGACCGCTTGTGCGAATTTTCGCGTCCAAGCGTTCCAAAGTTTAATTATTTATGGAGGTATCCTAGCATCCACAATACATAATGTACTAGGAACCTATTAAAATCCATTTAGCCGTAACAACATGATTGTGTTACAAAAATAAACATAAAAAGCTTATACTTATTCTGTGTCTAAGGAATATGGGTAAGAAAACGTCTTACATTTCACAAAATAAACAATTTTTATGATATTGGCTACTTTGTCACTCCGCCAATAGCTGGGTTCATATCATACACACATCCGTAGCCGTAATACTTCCGTTTACGGTGACAAAACTTTTTATATTTCTCATAACTTTGCAAGTAGCTTCCCAGAATTGATTTATTGGATTAAGGCTTATTTAATGCGGTTTGCGGCTTTGGATAATATCCAAGCCTTAAATTCTTGTTTTTCCTGATTTAAACAGCTACTTATCATTTGTTTTATAATGAATCTGCGTAATATAAGAAAAACAAAATTAATTTTCAAATATATTTTGAAATAAAATTTTGCATTTGGCATGCACACATTTGGTATTGTTTTGACAAATCGTTATACCTATAGTAGATAAGCACAACCAACAACAAAAACAAAATTTAGGAAAACGTACAATACTGTGGGGCCTGTAGGTAGGAATAGTTATGTGGTTTTTGATTGAACGACGGACATACTGAAGGAGACTTTGATTGTAGTTCCAAATATGTATAAAAATAAGTTAGTTAGGGTCTTATTTTATTTCGCTTTATTATTAAAACGAATTACGATATCGCATCGATAATTTATTTAATTATCATCATAAGTATTTATTTATATTTGCCAGTCCTAGTTCCTAGTCCCAGTATTATTAGTAGAAAACGGTCCATACCGTTTGCTTATTCTTAGAACATCCGCCAGGTGCAGCTACGTGCGCAAGGATTTTTCCACACTTAGCGAATCACGAAGAAAATTATGATAAAGAAAGAAATATCTACTTTACTTTAATTTTTACTCGTCAAATGAGCATGAATTATATACCCTGAATAATGTTTCCGTAGTTTAACAAGTAACCCTCTACATAGTTAAATTAGCGGTAATCGAGTAAATTTTAACTTGGAGTGCTTTTATAGAAAGCTGTACGCGAGTGCTCGGATCAGTTTATTAACTTTGTGAGGCTTGGTTGGTTACGGCATGAATTTAATATTTGTCGAATGACTGCGTGGCCTGCATTTGCAGTGATTCGTGAAACGTCAACAAACAGCGAACACTGCGAACAGTGCTGATAATCAACGTAGTTACCTTTTGTTAATATAATTTTAGACTCATTTTGCCATCATCATGAAACGATTTGTTGTTCGTTTATTTAATATTGTTTGGTTTGTCATTCTAAATTGTATTTGAATAAAAATAAGGTTTATTTTTCTTGCTCTTGTCCCACTTCTAGTGTATTTGTCTGTATCACTTTACTTTTTGTAGGTGCCGTCAGATTTTATTCAATATATACGTATTATATGTAGAAACGTGCACACATATACATTGAAAGATTTAAATAAATTTAACGAATTTATTACTTTAATTAATCTAAGTATATAAGTTTCAGAAGTCGGGTTTTTTCTAAAAATCATCTATGATCCATTCTGTAGCATTAACGATGTTAATAAGCGACTCTGGTGTGTCAAAGAGCTAATGATGTCAGTGAAATGTTTACGCCGCGCCGTTCCATTATAATGTCAAAGCGAAATTACTTACTTTATGGATCATTTCTTTTGTAACCGCGGTAAATATACTGGTGTACGTATAACGTTAAATTTTTATATATTTTATACAGCTAAACCACCTTTGATAGCTAAAAAAATGTGTTTGGTTATATAACGGGGACCTAGGACCATCAAACACACGATAGCAAGTATATAAAATGCACCAATAATTTCTGATTATTATTATAATACCGTAATAAAATATATCGTAATAAATAAGTATCACGGCAGTTTTCCCCGTAGGTTTGTGTAGAGGAGTAGGTACTTATGGAGGAGTAGCTTACTGGGATTTTCTGATAGAAAATTGTCAATAACAGCCCCCAGTTTGGAATTGTATCCGGTAGATGGCAATAGGTCCGTCATTAGATGGGACCTGATAACAGTATCGGTGAAATGCATTCAATAGTACACTTTGCCCAACCCAGAGATCGATCCCGTGACCTCACTAGCGACCGCTTGCGACCACATAAGTCAGGTCTGATTATTTGAAAGTATTATTAATTTCCATTACAGGATTAGTTAACTCACACATTTGATCATACTCTCATATGTTTAATATGGGTAGTCATATATTCGGCTTGTTTCTTATAAACAAAAGCTGGAGATTTATTATGATTGTAGACGATGTATTTCATTGTTTGCGTTAGACTTTTATGGTCGTATTCGTTTAATTTATGTTTTGCTTCTGCTGGTTATAAAACAAGTTTCATAACATGCACTAATTTTGGTACTTTAACATTACATACGGTGAAATTTCCTAAAACGCGATTGTAAATTGATACTTTTTGCTAATGTTGAATGTTTTTCAAATATTTTGAAACATACATTCTGTTTTGCTTATACGTTTTTGACAATTGTTTTGTAGAAAAGTGTTGGAAAGTAATAACAGCATTATATGTGGTTTCACATTATATTAACAAACACCTAGTCGAGTGTTCTGACACAAGTATATTAATCTTGCCTATTCTCAAGAAATCCATCTTTATGCCCCGGGACAGCTATAAATTAAATATAAAGGTCATGAATACTCGATAAATCTCTGTGAAATAGATAAGAATTTTATACGTCCTCGTAACCATAGACTTAGGATTCCGCTTACGCTAACTCGTAACATACTCTCACTTGGCTGTAAACTGTGCTCATGTTTTAACGATATGTGTCTATAACGCTATTTATCGCTCAATGTCTGGTACCTTTAGGATGTTACCGATAAAAGCAATTAGAATAGTAACCTGATAAGATTAGGTACTGTAGCTGTAGAATTGATCAGAAAGTCTGTCTTGCTACGAAATGCTTGGGCGTACGGCTACATTTGTAGCACATGAACGCTACGACGCGCATAGGCTCGCGGCTACATGCGTAGCGTAGTATATGGCGCTAAGGCGAAACGTACTACGTGCATAGCAGAATATTCAGCTTATTGAACAGTCGTAAAAATCTCGTCGTGTGCTAATTCCCTCTGTTGGTAGTTTACGAACAATAACTATGATTTTAATTAAATTTCCAAGTACCTATTAAAAAGTTAATCTAGAGCAAACTTCTGTTTATTTAAAATGAACATTTCCTGCAAATTTTCTTGGATTACGTTGGTATTTTGTTTTGTATTCTACGCAAATTATGTCAACAGCCATGTTATTATATTTTAGAAATTAGATGAACAACGTTTAGTGAGTAAACTGATCTAAATCGTTGTATCATCCACAAGTTGGAGATTGATCCCCTTATTTATAAATACTAACACTTTAATAAGTTTTATAAATTATAGATACCTGTTATTATATTTTTTACTTTCTTATGAATGAAAAGAGATGACAAACGATCTTAAAGCCAAATCAGTAAGTAGAATTTTAAGTAAAGTAAAGTTGTAATCCATAATGAAGTTGAGACTGATGAGCAAAACTTACCAATTGTTATAATATGAATAACTTTAACTCATCATTCCCTCATTTAATGTAGTCTAGATTGCGTTGGTTTGCCTTACATTTAGGGTCAGTTGGCATCGCGCAGAGTAGTCGAAGCGAAGCATCAATTTCATCTCGAAGGGCGATGATTATCTCGGCGCCGCCGCGCCGCCAATGGAAACCGCGTGCATTCACGCGAGATATGAGAACCCACGGCACCAGATCTTTGTAGAGATTGTGGAGATAAAGTTCAAGAAATAAACTGCATAGCTTCGACTCAGCGCCAACGTGTATTGACTCTTAGTGTAATTACTTGAAAGCTGCCCATTACGTTTTTGAAGTGAAGGGTCCTAATCGTGCGGTAGGTGCTTGAGATTTTTCTGGCACACCTATAAATAGCTAGTTATAGTGGCTCTATCTGTAGGGATACGGATCTTACCAAATTTTGCCGCTATCTACGTCTTTATTTACCCCTTGAGTGCCTGGGATGGCCCCTCTGGGAACTCACTGTGTACCGAATGGGAGTACTTTCCTTTGTGCGTAATTTATTTGCTATAATGTTTCCACTTGCAAATAAATTGGGGATTGTACGTGTGTAATGTTCTATCTCTTGCATTTTATACGAGGTGCTTTATTTAAGACAAACTACATAAAGAATGAAATTACTCCTTTAAAAATACGGGAACATTTCAACGAATTTTAAAGAAGCAGCAGATGAGTTTTGTGTTATTGCGGTGTTATTTCTTATTTTACTGAGGTTAATGACCCTGCTGCTACAGTTGGTCCGTGATGCGTGATCTATGATTCAAGCTGATATATCCTACTGGGATTAAACATGTCAACAGTAATTAGTATCAACGGATTAGTCATTCATGAACCGTGAACCAATACTTACTAGGTTACTTACATATATATACGAAACATCCTTACTGATTGATTCAGTGAGTTATGGTGGGATTAAGATGCTTCACATTTTTTTATTTTCTCGACTCCTAGAAATTAAACATTATCATACATTCCACAAAAAGTAAAACGCTAAGTTATCTCTAATGGTCACTAGATTCTAATTCATCCTAAACGCGTATTTTCCAGGTGTAAACATGTGTTAAACAAGCAGTTACACATGTTTAACTTATTTTTAGTCATAAGGTTGAAGTTTCCCTTCTCTCTCTATATTATTATATCTTTCTATAATATTGGGCACAGAACTTGCTACTTTAGGCTTTGTGTGCGTAAAATATGTGTTTGTCACAAACGATACTAGAATTAATTAATAGTGTGAGGCAACGTTTTTTACCTTTAGGTATATATAGCTAAAAAGATGTTTTTTTTTTCCAAGAACAAATGAAAAGAAATTAGCCCTTAGAAAAAGTTTGTCAAACACAAATATAATGAAAGTGATTTT
Source organism: Shargacucullia verbasci (assembly GCA_947562105.1). Classification (NCBI taxonomy): domain Eukaryota; kingdom Metazoa; phylum Arthropoda; class Insecta; order Lepidoptera; family Noctuidae; genus Shargacucullia; species Shargacucullia verbasci. The sequence continues at coordinate 9,493,701 of OX387289.1, forward strand.
TTTTACTCAGAGAATTTATAAGCTGACTTTATAAAGAAAACAAAATTGACTTGAGTATTTTCAAAGCCGCGTCCGTTGTCAAAGTGCCTTTTGTTTACCTTTGATCTGTTGAGAGCCGGAAGTATCTCACTTTTATGAAATAAAAGTATCTTAGATCGGTTTTGTATTATAATTTGTATAAATTTCAGTACGGCATGCAGTGGTCAGAAAAAATAAACCGCTCTGGAGCAAGGTGATTTCACAAACAAGATTAAAAAAAAATGCAATGTATGTATAATATTGTGTATATTATGGAGTACATACCGCTAGGAGGGACTACTTCATAAAGTGGATTTAAGAATATTCAGCAAGACAATATGGCTGGAGAAACTTTTTAGTTTTTTTGGTTACGTGAAAATGTTGATACGGTACGAGTTAGTTACTAATGAAAACAAAAGACCATCTAACCGACATTTAAATCTATACATATAAATAAAATTGGAGTGTCTGTTTGTAATATTGAAATAACCGTTTTTTACTACATGCATATGAATATATATACGGCACATACACCAAAATAACATTTTTTACAATTTTTGTCTGTCTGTCTGTCTGTCTGTTTGTATAGGCTAATCTCTGAAATGGCTGGACCGATTTTGACGGGACTTTTATCCGCAGGTAGCTGATGTAATAAGGAGTAACTTAGGCTACTTTTATTTTAGAAAAATTCTTTTATTTTAGAAAAAATAGGGTTAAGTGCATTTGGTATCACTAAAAAATACATTGTTAAGTTCCGACATCCACGCGAACGAAGTCGCGGGCACAGCTAGTATTTTATATATTTATAATTATTACAAAAAATAAAAAATGTAGGTATACATTGTATAACCATACCTACTTTATAATATTCTTATATAACGATATATAAGAAAGATTTTATATAACGAGCTTTAAAGTTAAATACTAAATATCATTTAATTCATATTTTAAAACGTGGTAAAAATTACATAGCTTATGTTCAACTACACACTTAAAACGTTTCTGGCCTGCATAATTTTTCGGGAGGCGGGATATAAAACAACTTAACATAAAAACAATAGCTATGTTATTCTTTACTTATTTACGTGAATTATTCACAGAATTGTACAATGGATGACCAAGACGTCGTATAGCTTAAGACATGTTTAACTTACATTAATAATTGCTACTAAAAATGAAACGAAACGTTAGGCTACATGACTAATGAACTGAAAATATAGGACAGTCACGAGAAAATATTCCTTAAACGAGTCTCTGCAAAGCGTGTTTACTTCCAGAAAATAAACATACCTACAACTTTTACTGCTAGAAAAGGTATTTCATGTTGAGCACACCTTTTTTATTCGGATATATTAAAAGAAGAGAGAAGAGAATTCCTCGTTATTTCTATCCATAGTCCATCGATTTATGTCTATTCTTGTAACTTAAGTGCGTTGGTGAAAAATCTCAGCAATCGCAGCTACGATTTATACTTAGGTCGTGATCACACTCTAGAATTTTCTTTGTAACTATTTTGGTTTATTATGTGGTTTTACTACTACACAAACATTAAACGTATCAATCGTTAGATTCTATTCATTCCTTCTTGAATGCACAAAATCTATTTTTTGATGGTTTATAGATACTCCAAGAGTGACCTACCTACCGTCGATGTTACAATTTTATGCCATACCCAATTACCCATGTTAAGATGACGTCATGGCGTGATATCTATCAGTTCACCTTTCATCACGACTTCGTAATTCCCAACAATTCAACCGTATAGATATTAATAGGGTTCACTAAGGAAACGAACTACGCACACCTGATATTTTTGTTATTTAATTCATTGTACGTGATATTTTAAGTTCCAAAAGCAAGTACGAATAAAAAATTGGAAAAACAAAGTATTTATTCAATGTTCAGTCGTGTGTTAACACATATTCTGGAAACATAAAAAGCCGGACTTTATCTCGGAATCATAATTCGCCTGAAGCGACCGTCAACTGAAAAGAAAAAAAACCTTCGGATTCAAACGAATTTAACTCAATCAGCGGAATTTTTTATCATGTTACAGTACAATTTTATTTTATTGATAATATAAATAAGCAGGTTATTTCGTAGCATTAAGGAACTCTTACGTTAAAGTATTAATTATTTAGATGTAGAAACGAAAACAAAACGTACATACAAACAAAGATAAGAAGTAAGACATACGAGAAGCTGTTGCCAAATAGACCGAACTACTAAATACATAACCATACACACATAATTATACACATGTGACGAGAGAATAAGTAGGGTAAGAAAATAAAGTTTCTAAATTAACACTATCACTCATAGAAACGGAAGCAAAAATAGCATGCAAATAAAAATGATAGAGGTACATTGCTAAATAAGTCTTATTATCCTATATATGAGGCGGATCTTGCCTAATTATTATCTGAAGCAACCATATTACGTTATGATGTTATCCGTATTAGGATAAAGGTGGATGTTTACCTACTAGCTAATATACATTAGGCGTATAAACATCAAAAGCATTTTACATTACCTTAGCTTCACAAGAGACGTAAAAGCATAACTTACATGCCGTACTCAAAGTTGTCACGCAATGACGTCACAGTAACGGCTCCACAAGCACAGCTAACAGCTTTGTTACTAGAACATTAATTAAGCTACGTAATCGCAGTGATAAGCGGAATTAATAAATATCATATCGTAAACGTAACATCACTTTGACGATTTGCTCAATTTCTGTTGCCTACTGTAATTTAACTAACCAACGTATCAAGGGCGGATCCAGCTTTCAAGTCAGGGGGGGTCACATGTTTGAAGTCTAGTCGGGACAGGCTCCTATTCGATTAAAATAATAAATACTGTACGATCAATGCGATTAGAAAAATTATCAGTGGTCGACCTAGAACCAGCCCAGGGGGGAGTCATGACCCCAATGACCCCCCCCTTGGATCCGCCCTTGCAACGTATACTAATCTACACACAAAGGTTACGTGTCTGTACACCCACATTTAACCGGTGAAATTTACTTTATGATAGTATTTTGTGTTTTATCCATTGGCATCATTGTTGCGACATATTGACCGCAACTTGCAAGTATCTGCTGCCAAATCCTCAAATCTATAGCCGTATATCCAGTGGCTATACGGCTATGGCGTTGCATGTCTATTAATATAAATAGACATGCACAGATAGTCGGATAGCCAGATTCTTTGGATATATGTTACGCTAACTTAGAGATTGTACCATTTATTAACCGACTTCACAAAAAGGAGGAGGTTCTTAATTTTTTTTTTGTTAATCCATTCTTTTACTGATAGGTATTCAAACGCATCTCGTTAGACTCGAAGTCGTCTCCAAGTCGGGGAAAGGAGGATAAGGATAAGGATATAAATTATATTATCGTATTCATATCGTGTCAGCAAATGGAATGGATGTCATATGCACGCTGCACACGTTATTAATATCTAGTCACTAGTTATGAAGTAGGTTACGCGTGTATGAATTTTATTGAGTATGCTATATGGACCCGTTTTCATTTTAGGGCCAGTGTTTGAATAAAAATTTGGAGAATTTGGTAGCTATAAAAAAGCATATACCCATATTTTTTACTGTATTTTTTACTTTAGGCATAGAATAGTATATAAGATGTGATTTTAAGTTCTAAATGTAATAGCATGTAAAAAATAAAAAACACAATACCATGTAAAAAAACTAAGTAAATAAAAGTGTCTTGAAAAAAGGGGATATGTCAGTGTTTTCAAATAAAGTGCTTTTAACTTATATTCAATCTTTATCAATCAGACATTGCATTAAAACCGACTCAAACGCAAGTGTAAAACGCGCTCCGATGGATCCGTTACATTGTTAGCATGTAGATAAGCGAATGAGAAAACAGTATTTATTTTTCAAATCAACATTAGTACAAAAATAACTAAAACGAACACATGTGCATGAACACATTAGAGACATCATATATTTTTCCTGTAATATTTACTGAGCAATTCACCAGAACAATAATACAAAATATATTTCACACTTCACAACCCTAAATTCCCTATTTACCCTAAATACGAAGAAACGTTGTAATGTCAAGTGGTCGTTTGAGCATTGCGTTAGCGATCGCATTTTCCTCGCCTAGATCTCAAGAAGTGAACCTCTCAAAAACTACTAGAAATTTTTGAAAACTAAGCAATGCTTTAATTGATTGGGCTCGACTAATGAGGCTTCAGTTAAGGCAAATATTTCTTATCCACCAACATAACACGCCTATTATTCAATCTCAAATCAATCTTTCACGTTCATTGGTCAATTTCCTAATACTTAATATATTTATAAATTAGAAGTAACTTTTTGTGTTCAATAGTAGAAAACTTTATCAATATAAAGTCCTTAATATATATTTATTAGTGGCAAAGTTTTTTGGTCCCGCTACTTTTATATTTTGGGAATGGGTTCACAACGGGCTTACAAAATGGGCACGTAATGGGCCATTTTATTTCCACCTAACCACCCTAATACGTTGGGACGAACATTTTCCGAAGCTATAAATTGGCGTTTTTATACTTACCGGCGGAATGGAAACCGTCCAATACCCGACAGCTGTCACTCGCCATGTTCCGTAAGCCGATGTCATGTCGATACACCACACATTTACCGTGTCAGACAGATCAGTTCATATACGATGCAAATTGCCCTATCTGTAATCCTACAAAAAATATGTGGAAATAAAGTTTTTAAAGGGTTGCATTTTAGAGTTCTAAATTTAAAAATCATTTTAAATATCGATTGTTATGTTTTATCTCGTAATTATAATACATTTTACCTACTAGCTTTATTTTTCTAAGTAAGTTATCGCTAACGCACTGTGTAATCTAACTATAGGTATATATTATATACAATGCAATTGCCGTGCGTTAGTCTCGAAAATGTCTCGACGAATTTGATTTTTTTTTGTATTGTTCGTCTCAATACTGGGGTGGTATAGGAAAAAAGAAAACTACGAAAAACCTAACAAGCCCAAAACTCGAAAAATCGTAATTGGTAATTTGGTATGGGAATTGCCACTTCGGATGACTTTCAATAGATGGAGGTTGATTTGGATTGATATTGCTTATGAAGAGTTACATAAGGCATATATTTTTCTTAGCCTTGCAATATAAAAATTAGTCCTAGAGATCAGAAGATTTATGATACACAAGTATTTATTTACGGTGTGCCTTTATTTTGTGAATTTAAGTCACGTCTCCCGTCTGGGTGAACTTGCTCCGTACTATGTAACTTCAAGTGCTTATTAGATAAAACGAGTACTTGTACAAATCGCTATAGGAATCAAAATCGTATTCCAATTAGGGTTTTTTTTTTATGTGATAGGCGGCAAGCGAGCTGACTGTTACGATAATTATGTACTTATGCTAAGTATAAATAATATAGCGATAAATTTTTAGGAATTATATCATTTTGACCACGTCATCATCCAGAATAAACATTTAAGATAAAAAAGAAGGCTGGCCTGTTCTTTAGGCAAAGACTAATCATTGCCATTCAACGTGGTATTTATGCGTCCAGACGACGTCAAAGTACTTTGACGTCTAAATTCGTTTAGGATAGGTTTTCATTTTGTTTTTTATAAGTTTTAATTAATACATTAGCATAAGTAGTTAGTATTAAGTTCCATTAATTACTTTTTTTTAATGTACCAGATAATTAAATAAATAAAATCAATAGATAGAAAAGTACTTAACTCGTATAGGTACCAATCACCAAAATTTAATAGAAAAAGCTTGAATCATGAGTTGTTCTTTATTTTCTCTGATGAACATTTATTTCTAATGGACAAATGAAATTGTATGTGTGGTGTAACTATCTCAGGTTATGAATACTGATCTACAATGAAATGTTATTCTATTTCCTCCGGGAATCAAGGAAAACCGAACCTATCAAGTGTTATTTTCCCCACCGCATGGCAAAGTGATGGGATGAGGAAAATGTTCCTCTTATTTGCCCTCAAACGCGGTGTGCAAAGAAATTGACACCAAGCGTAGTAATTTTCAACTATTGTTGCTATAGTAAATGTATAATTATGTAGGTATATGTATGTAATATTTATTCCAAATGAATTTCAACAACAAATAGCGTTCAGGTTTGTTTGGTTTTTAAATATACATAGGTACCTATATGCAAATCAGAAAACATAGAATATAGAGACTACACGGTTATAGTAAATACTACTAATCTGCTTCAATAGTAAAACGTAATAATTCGTAATTTCCAGAGATGCAAAACAAAAAGCGCTCGCAACAAACATTGATTTATTATAATAATACCAATTAACTATTTGCTTGAAATGTACCTATTACATGAAGTTGTTAATTAAAACATAGATCAGCCGGACATAGATGTACGAGTACCATCATAAAATAAAGGACATAAGTAATTAGTAGATACATTGCCTGTCGGTAAAAATAATATTCTTTGTAACACATGACACCAAAATATCTGAATAAAGCTTTAACGTCTCTCGCAGATCAAGCCTAGTTGCCTCACGTCTGATTAGTGTCTTTCTGTTAATTAATCAAATGAAGTGCTCTTTGAGGAATAAAGTAACCAAAATGGAAACTTCAAAGTCATTGAGTGAGACGACTTTGTGATTATACTAGTGCAGAAATTCTAAAACAAACAAGTTCTAGTATTCGTGCATTAGCCTTTAGTTTTCGTGCTATTGTTTTGTGTCTAGTTTTCGGCTAGGGTTTACTACCTTCAGCCACACTTCAGACAAACTCAATTTGTCTTCACGAGTTTATTGGCTCGCCTATTTACCCCTGCTGGAATTTTCGCTGTTTCTCGAAGATAGAAAAGTTTTGATAATTGAATTACTTTATTCTGCGCGTGTAATCAGTAACATAAGTTTGTAATAATTAAATGGAGAACGTCTAGTTTACTTATGTAGTTATGAACTGAATAAACATATGTAGTTATATAATTATAGTGTGTGTGTGTTCATGAACAAAGTAAGCTACGTTACGTTACCTTGACTACCAGTACGATGGTTAATCATTATATTAAACGTACGGAACACGTTTTGCACGTGTATTCTATTTCTATGCTAGTAGAAATATATGTGCTTTAGTGGCTTTCTTGGATAACGAAACGGAATTGTCTACCGAACATCAATAGCGGTTGTTAAAACGCGCTATTTTAATAGTGACCAATAGCGGGATTTACGGCACTTAACTACGGGTCGCGCGAGCCCGATACTATTTAGTGATGTAGGTGTAACGAAAATTCACAAACGTTATGTGCGTTGTGTTCGAGTGCAACGCGATCGAGTTAGATGTTAGCGGATAGATGTTAGCAGGTTATTTCAGAACGGCGAAACGAGCTATCCGCTATTGTGACGTTAGCTAGTATCAACAACCTACCTGCTCACTATTGGATATTAAACCCATAATTCTGTTGATATCGTGTTGCTACCCAGAAACTACCTTCAATGTTCTGTGGTTGTTACCAACATGATCAGATATTACTCTATCATAAAATGGAACGTTCAATGTTGATAAACTGCATAAAGAAACAATCTCTACAATGTTGGCCACACTCGACAAAATTCCCTTGAGGGGCAGAATGATTGCATGTGGAATTGTGAAACAGATAGTCAACGTTTCTATATTTTTCAAATTTCCAAGCATAGGTCGCGAGAAAACTATGTTATTTAAAAATGTAATGCACACATTTACGCTTCCGTGAAAATCTGTCCAGGGCTAAAATCACAATATTTTCGGCCATTTCATATTTGACCATAGGAAATTGATAAAATCGTTGCCCCCACTAGGAATAATTCCTATATCGAGGGTGCAATTCCAACATACAAGTACCTAGACCCGGAACAACTATCTGTATAACTGTAGTTATATACAAATTTTTGTTCCGTGTGGGAATCGAACTCGCGACACATAGTGCAGCACTCGATCGCTCAACTACTGCGTCAACCGTGCCGTCAAAATTATAATTTCTGTTTTCGTACCTTTTCTTCGTAATCCTGGCTGTTTCGGTCTCGATGGGCCTCTCTTCTGAGCAGCCTCTAGTAATTAAGCCACGTCAAAGGGCTCCGATCGCCGCAAATTCCGTGAAAGGGGATATTCTGTGACGTGAAGCTCAAACAGATCGCCATAATTCCTGTTCAGACATGCTGTTTATGTTACCTTGATGGACCAAGTTTCTCCAAGCCAGTGCAGTTACTATGCCAATGACTGACTTGTTAATAGACTCATATAATGTGTTGTGAGGACAGTTTAATTTGATAAACCAGAACATAGTTTGCATGGCTTCCTGATCTATTGTTTTGAGCGTTAATATATGTTACCGATGGCATATTTCTAAACTAGTATACGCTTTCTCTTATTTTATCATATTGTTTGAAGAAATTTAATTATACATTATACTATATTTTTTTAGTATCTATATTATAGGTGCTTTACAATCTATGCACATTGTTCGTCAGCTGGTGTGAAATGTCTTTCTTTCGTGTTCTTAAGCGCAGTACGGTTACTGAGCAAGTAAAATCTTCACTCTGCTATTTTCTACAATCGATGCGGCTACAGTTTTACATGGAACGACTGGCTTCAAGTTGGCAATAAATAAGAAATTGAATGAGAGAAATATATAATCGGGAAACAATTACGTATTTGAAAATGGGCCATCTATTAAAGGCTGTAATGAACTTTCATAGCGATATTGCTATAATCGCTTTAGTTGGCAAACAGATTGGTGATTGTACAACAGAAGACGCTGCTCCTTTTCCTTTTGATATTAATCCCTTATTTACCTTTTACGATGTCTTATTTTTACCGGAAAACACACGGACAGTGTGTTCTTATACCTACGCCTATTTAATTATTAATGATCCATTAGTCGTACGCGGGCGGGCTACCACCACAGGCGGGTGATGGCTTGGACTATTCTTAACGAGAGAACAAAATCAGAAATAAACCCTTATTAATACGGTTTTATTCATGTTTCATAATTACTACGCATGTTAGGTACTTAGGTTCTTATCGTTTTTAGTTTAAGAGCATTCATTTCCCTCGTAAAACTTTAAATCATATACAAAGAATATAATATACATAAAAACATACCTGGAATTTTGTTAAGAACGTTGTACCTACTAACTGGAATTAAAAGAATTTAAAAGAACTTAACATATTATATGGGCTCAATAAGCAAACATGACTGCTACAATTGGTTCAAAGAAAACATTCTTTAAACCTTGCAATGTGCTTGACTCTGAGTTAGGTACGCGTTCAGGATTTTCCGAGAAGAAAATTGGACACCAAGGTCCCATTTTAGAAAATAAACAAAGGAATGGGGTTTACAATTCCCTACGAATGATTGCGTTGTACAAATTGTCGAAAAGAAAATACCTACATGTTAAGCCCTAATGGTTTATGTTGTTATTTCAGTTCACGTACCTACACATGATTCAGAAGTGCCTATTGTTGTTCATTCATCGATCATCCGAATTTCGATGCGAAGAGTAGGTTGTATATTTATGTTGATAGGATTTACTACTTTTATTACCTTTTCAGCACTTACCTTATTTCTGCTTATAGATTGAAAATTGTCACAGCCACTTGCGTTAAGTGGATTACTCGCAATACAAAAATAGTACTATCATCTTTTTAACTATTTCTACAGAGGAGAGCAGAATAAATGGAATATCCTTCTTGTATATTCAATGAGTGCTGTGTATTCAATATTTATTGGTCTCGAGTAGTAATCTTCGGCTATAACAGTAAAATTTGTCAATCAGGATCAATCATCAATGATTTTCATAAATTATAAGCAGCAGCCAATTTTTACACATTTTACAGCCAAATTTTTTTTTGCGTATAACCACCATTATATCATAATACATGTCTCCTTGTTTATCTTGATAAGGATTGTGAAAATACACTAACGTAGACTATATCTACATATATAATTCCTGACTGCGGAATAGGAAGGCGATTGGCTTGAAACATCATTGGGGTGTTGAAAAGTTATTGCTAACAATATTAACAATCAAGCTAAGAACGAGTATCTTCACAAAACTTTTCTTCATGCCTTTAGGGTGTAAATCAATACAGTTTGTAACAACGTAGAGAGTTACAGCCGACACGACTCGAGAAATAAATAAACTGTGATCTACTCGACACATACTTATAGACCACTTTTTATAATTGCTTATTTACTAGTTGGCTATGTAACTGGCGTTTTTAACAAAACTGATTGTCCAGGGTGTGCCTTGCCGTGTGTCCAGGATATTATTTACAGGTATTTTCACTCAGGGAGGCTCTCACCGTGCCTTTAAATTTGGATTTACCGTCGTTACCTACTTAGGGAGGTGTACGATTAAGAGTCTTAGGAGCTCTTCAAAAAGCACTGGTGTTCAGTTTCTCTCAGACATCTTTGAAAGCAGAGATAAAATTAAGTAAAAACGTTTTCATTACTTACCTACGGATTTTATGTTTTATTTGGAGTGGGGAGTAGCGCCTCGTAAAAACGAAATAAACATTCTGTCACATTCACATTGCCTTGAATTACGTAATTTATACGACGATTGGACGACAGACCTTGATTTATTATGATTTTGTAATGGAGCTATTCTAGCATACATATAGATTCATGGAATGAGTAATGTACATATAGATTCATGAATAATTTTGGCAACCATTGAATTAAAATGCTCTTTATCGCTTTCCTATCTATAGGTAGGGTCCGATTATCCGGTCATGCAATAAATGTCAATCGCACGCCATGTTCCACCCGTGATGTCGATTTTTTACGAATTTTTTACCGCAATTCGATCTTGAAAAAAATCATGTTATGATTTATTCGTCATGTAGTGTTCTTGTCAAGTTCAAGCCTAGATGTGACATCATCATCAGCGTGTTAATGTTAGAACTGCTAAACCTCGGTGTCTTCTTAAAAAGCCTATTTTATGTTGCTGTGAACTGTCAATGGTTAGATTGTAACGATCGTAGAAACTTTAAGAGCGTCTTCAACTCAATTTAGCGGTTAAGAATGATTATGACTCTTGGATAATCTTATCTATCGAGAGCTTCATTTGCTAATTACTAACACCAATTCTTTATCCACGATGTGACAAGTATTATGTTTTATGATAAGCAAATTAAGAAAATAACGAGTTGTTGTCACTGTATTGGAAGCTGTCGTCCTCTTACTTAAGGAAGTTGCCTTTTACCACATTATAAAGGGTGGTTTGTCTTTTACCGGTCAATTTAACATTTCAGACGCAATCTTGCGAACTCTGACCGTATTTTGTAATCGCAGTTATCATTTTAACGAGAGAACTATCTCCGAAGGGTATGGAAGGAAAGCGACATCGGCGTCGTTGAGCAACACTGCCTCACATCTAAACTTAATGGTCTGTATAATATTACGATACCACACAAATTATATACGATCTGTTCTAGGAAACACATGAACGTTCAACGCGCTTAGACTGAATGATAATAACTTTATACAACTAGAATTAATTTAACTACGTGAATATGCAATTAACATGCTTCGTTATTATTATACGGCATCATTTAAATTTTATATTTCCATACGTAATGAATTCTCAGGAAAATTGCGTTTTACTCGTACATATGGATGATAAGAAAACAAGATAAAGGCAGTGTGTTTATTTTTTATTCGTACAGTTGTGTAAGGTTTGTAAGGTTGTTTTTATGAAGCTTAATTTTTGATGATGTAGTTTACGTAGTAAGTCTAAGGAGTCTAAGTCTAAAATTAAATTAATTATTCTCGAATATAAATAATTATAATATATTTTACTAACTACTTATTATATCTACTACATTTACACATATAGGAATATTTATTATGGAAAAAATGTATGCAGAAAGCACGTAAGTAAGTCCTCTGTAATAGCTGATTATGAAGGACAAACAATTTTGAATCAGTAAATATAAAAAGTTTACTATAAATTATGATATTTTAATAGAACACACAACCTCGTAGGTCCCAGCAAAGATTGTCGCAAAAGTTATTATTTTCGCATTCACATTGTTATATGAATTGTCTATGTTGTACTGGGAAATGTACTTCGTAATAAAAGCTCAGCTTCACGTCTAACACAAAATTATTTATGATATATAAAATGATATACTATCTACAAATACGCAGTACTTCACATTAGCAGAAGTGTCCTTAGTTGAAATCCACTAATGTAGCGTGAGATAGAGAGAGATAGCTGACGTAAAAGGAATGTGGAAAACATTAAACTGTATGTCGCCATGCAGCTTTGATTTTCATGGGTTGTATTCAGAACAGGGACTGCGAGAAGTATATGAAATCTTATACTTTATTCAGGCAATAATATAATCGTATATTCAACTGTACGTGTTGATTGGTACACTGGTCACAGACGCGGCTGTTGAGTGTGAGCTCCTCTAGTTGAGTTTTTCTGTAACAAAAACATGTCGGTACTAGCCCGGAGTTTGGAACTGTGCCTGGTAGGCGTGTGATCTGTCATTTAATAATTGCAACTGTGAAATGTTGATGCAATATTTATAGTAGATGCCTGAACCATCGGAGAATGCAGCAGTGATGATATGTCTTTGTCACTGCAACGTACGTCAAACGTATGTCAAAATACGATACCTATATCCATCAAGCGTGGAAACTATTGGTTTCTATTTGAATTATATCAATGATGAAACAATATTTTGCTAACGGGTGATAAACATTTCGCTCATATTTCCGTGAAAATACAAACTGCATCGTTCAACAATGTAATGATAACTTCAAAAAATAACTGAATGAAATATAGCACCGTACGTTTATTCTGGAACACGGCAGCTTTCCAACGATTCCTACAAGTTGGTGTAAAGAGGAGGCATCATAAACTATTCTGTTTGTATTATAAATAGCTCAGAACCGGCTTGGAGTTCAACCCGACAGTCTTGATGCCTTTCACTTTAAAATTCAAATCAGTCTTTAACTTAAAATCTTTCTTAAACGGCGGCTGTATATACTGACTTATGGATATTATTATTTTGCGATACGACAGCCGTAGGATTTCACATTCTACGACTTTTGGAGATTTGTATCCCTATAATCAATGTAGGTACCTAATGGGCCAGTGAGGATCTTTATCTACAGGACAAAGTTAGCATGACGAAATTATATCTGTACTAGCTACATTCATAACATTAATTGATTGCAATAGTAAGAGCAAATACAAATTTTTATTAGGATTAAATCCTAAGAATAAATTAAACATATAAATTTTTAAACATCAGTTGATAAAACTCAGCTTAAATAATAAAATTGGTTTTAAATAAAACGAGAAAGCCTTTTCAGTATTTGTAAGGTTCATTGTTCATTGTTTCTAAGGTTTAGAAATAATCTAAGGTAAGGAATACGATGTCTGTTCGGTACTAATGACATCTATTCAATTATTGTTAAAGTAACAAAAACCAAAATGCCAAGCTACTGGTTTTGATAGTTTTGTTAGCCTAAAAGAACAGTTCCAAAAAAATCTAATTTCCAAGTATGTATGTGTTTATAAAGAACTTCTAGAAATTGGAACTGAAAGCGAATAAGAACGCAGACAAAAGTTTGCATATCGCAGCACTAAGAAACTGCATTTTTATAGTATGAAATTATTCACTGTATCGATTCCAGTAAGCGATGCATTTTATCTATAAATAGATTCGTTTACATGATTTTGCTTTTTAACAAAGTGGTTAATGTTACTAGATTGAATCTAGATAGACTAGACTGATTTAATTGAGTAATTGATGCAATAAGTTAAGTACTTTCCTCCGTTAGAGAAACGAAATACTTTCAAATACATACCTATATGTAGGTACATAAAATACTGCAGTACTTATGTGTATTATAATTGTGTACTACGCACATACATATATTATGTTTACAGGTACACATATTTGATGATCCTTCATATAATGACTCCGTTCCAAAAGATTAGTCATGTAGTCAACCCTTATCAATATTAGGATAGAGAAAGATCTGTATTGTTTCTCACACCATAATAGGTATATAGTACAGTTGGTTTTGATCTGACGTCGAAACTCGAAACTCTTTCGTAAGAATCGTAATCGACTTATCATTTCTTTGATCAATTTCTCATATATCTTTTTAGAATTACAGATTATATCCGTAAATACATATATGCTCGGGTTTTTTGAATTTGCCATAATTAAGTAATTATTGTTTTTATACTAAACTATATATTTAAAGTATTGTTTTTTTCCGACCTGCGGCCCTTTCTGCCAATTATTTTAAATTCGATAACTATCGTGCAACGAGTATTTCACAATCGTCAATTAATTTGTAACAAACACTGGCGTCAAAGGGTGGAGTCATTCCAATTATTGTCATAATAAATGAATGTAGTAAAGCGTAATCTTTCGCCATATTTAATAAAACCCTTGATTCTACGACCCACGTTTTGAATACTAAATGTAATATCCTAACTGGTACTTTGATTACATCTATTGTTCGGATGTTTTCAAATAGCGTCCTAACGAGACATTAAATTGAACAATACGTTTACGTAAGCCAATAATGAAAATGTTCGTGTTTTGAACTGATCGAGCGGTAGAAACCAATCTCCACGCATAAAGCCCCGTTTATTTCATCGTCTGTTGAGATGTTTATGTCTCGACAACGACTCTCATATAATATTTTCATCCACGAGCCTGTGAGTTCTTAGAAGCCTAACTTTTTCAAGCGCTCGCTAAAAAGGGTATTTTTAAATTCACATGTAAGGGTATTCCGTAGAAAGGATTACTTACCTAAACTATACGAGAAGTTTTATTCGATTTCTAAGTGGTGAGTTTTAGTGTGTAGGTAGTGGTTAGGCCCTTGTCACATATGAGTCATGTATCGTAGCCCATCGGCACTAATCGAATTGTAAGACGATGATTTAAAAAATGCTGCAAAACCTGGATTTACCTACATAATTATGAAGATTTGAAGCTCTACGAATCAAATAAGATCGGTTGCTACCATATTGCCACAATTCCTTAATAATGTTTCAAAGTTCATTGAAGGTTTTTCCTTAGAAGTCTGTTGATGTTTGAGAATTCTAAGAAGAAAGCCTGAGAAATCATTTCTTGATATAAATCTAACACAGTTCGACCTGGAACACGCCTGCTAAGCGTAGTCTTAGGTTCGATACCTAGTACCACGCCTAGCTTTTTGTTTTGCGACTATTAGACCTTCTTTTTCTTCCTTTGACATTGTATCTAAATACAACATAACATGAAGCAATTTATTTTATGAGAATATTGTTCCATAATTTTCACATTTATACTTGCTACATATACGGCTTTCCCAAATATTAAGATAAAGCCAGTAGAATCAATTATCCGGCAACCGATCCCGACTATTATGTGGCTTATGTAACACCAGCCTAGATTAGCTGACAGCCAGCTCTACCCACTAACTCCGCCACACAGTTACGAAGCTTTACAGATTTTATTGAACTTAATGGACGGGAAAGACCGAGCGCTCTATATTTTAGTACTACAGATATAAATACTTCTTAACTTGAGTTATACGGCTGATTCATTGCTGGTTTCGGAGCTATAGGACAAATTGAAAAATGAAAAATCTTTATTTATTCCGTATTGATTCGTTAACTGAAAAATCAGAAATTACAATCTTACATTTTGGTTTATAGTCCTTAAATTGATCGATAAATGTGTATACAGATTCATAGCTATACCTTTATCTCCCACGTCGACCGATACAAAAGGCCATATGGGCTAATTTAAAATGTTTACTCAATATAACAATCATTTCAGGTTACACGTAATTACATTATTATCTGACAGTTATGACTGCGGATTAAACATAGAAATACATATTTTCATGTGAACATGATTTTTTTTATAATATGAACAAAAAAGGTAGAGATTATGTAATTTTTTTTTCATATTTTGATATATAATTCATTTGAGTGAGTAAAATTCATAATGTGACTACACAGCATGAAGTTTCTCATACGACATACAACTTTGGTTATTGTGACATTTAATGAAACTCACCTTAATACTGTTTAATAATAACACATCGAAATAATATGTCTAGTCCCGCAAACGACATACTATTTCGACGTAATAACACTGCTCATACAAGGTAGACGATAAACCTCTTCCTTGGTTTGACCTTTTCTTACGACTTAACGCCTACTTTTCGAATACTTACAGGTATATTGATGTGTAGTTCCAAAATTATGCGTCGGATTTCCTAAAGGAAGAACCTTTTCAATTCTGCCGTACCTTTTGTCCCCTCGTTTACATGAGAACGTATAAATTGCCCGCTTCTTATATCTCCCAAATATGAGCCAGTTATATAATATAGGTTATTTTTAAAACTTTTCAACAACCACTATATAAAATCTTGAAATAATTACACAGAATAATCTAGTGTGGGTGCCACTGATAAACTATTATTCTAACTTAATCAGCAATAGAGGGTGTGTTCTCTGCTTAGAACTTGTACAACAAGAATGAATTTCTCTCTGTATTAACCTGTTCTTTGAATAAGTAATAAACAATCTATTTAAAAAAATTGTACAATCACATTTAGATAAGTACCTCGAGATATATACCTACAAAGTCACTAATCTAGTTGGTATAAAAAGAACTGCAAGTAGTTATATGCTACGTGGTTCTATTGCTTCCCTTAAGGATTATGTACGTTTAGCTAGTACTAGTAATACTAGTATAGTATGGATAAAAAAGTATTGTCATGATAAAGAAATTTCTTTTGGCCGGCAACCAATTCCTCTTTCGATTGATAGCGTCCGGCCGTTGTCGATCAAATTTACTTTGTCATGGACAAGGGAAAGTTCTTATAATCAGATCAAACCTCGAGAATATATATAGAAACGAAAGGAGTTAGTGCTTTATACATAGGTAGGTAGAATTCAATTTTATATTGACACAAAAGTACAAAAGTTGGATAATTGAGAGCGACTACAACACAATAGAGTATCGCTTGTTTATCCCGTACGAATAGGTAGAAGTGTACTATTGTACACCCACATTTCGCCGATGCCGTTATTGAGTCGCATGTAATTGGGGCGATCTTATTCCCCTCTACCGGCCACATTTCCAAACTCCAGGTTGCTACTGAGGATTTCCATACAGAAAAATGCAGCAATACTTTGCCCGACCCGGGAACTGAACTTACGACCTTGTGTTCAGGAGTCGCAATTGTGACCGTTAGACTAACGGCAGTAGATTGAGTACAAGGAGGTTTTAAATTAAAAACATTAATCAGGTAGTAGGAAAAGATCCAGCGCTCAATCTAATTAGCTTGTTCCACATTTATTGCGAAAATGCAACCGTTGCAGAACAAAGAGAGAAAGAAAAGTTACTAACTAAGGATATATAGGAACTGTGTACCGCTCAGGAACATAAGTATTAGTATAACGATATTCTGTGAATGTTGTATCATGTATTCAATTCGTTATAATAAATATTTTATTATTATTTGTTCATAAAACTAATTGTTATCGTTTCTTATAGTATATATAGTATTCAGTAGGTTTACAGTTATGTTTTTGTCCTGAATTTGGCAATTCAGCAATGAACTGAATACATAGATAAGCTTTCAAATGTAATATCTATGTAATCAGTCCACATTCACACATTGCTGAGTACAGGCTTTATTTTTTCATAAGGCCGTGTTATCTCAGGAATAAAAGGAAGGAGTCTCCATGAGTGATGAACTATGAGATTGTCTGGGGCAACCTGGCCAGTCAGCCTCGATACCATCACTGCTGACTGGCCAATCTTTCCACTACGGCATGAGTGATTATTTGTGTGAGTGATACTTTAAAATATTCAATATGTACCGAACATAATTAATTCATCAATCAATACCGTATATTACTCGATAAATCATCAAACCGACTCAAAAACGAGTTTAAAACAACATTAATTACCTGTGTACACGCGTATAGTATTCCATTTATTAATATCCATTAATCCAAACCACATTTGATTCAATCCCTTATACGATGTAGCCCACCGGCATTTCAGTCAGAAAAACAAAAATACCTCGAGCTAAAAACAAACCGAATGATATATAACAGTAGCCATTATTCTTTTATGTTAGTACCTAGTGGAGCTTTATTCAAGCAGCGTAGCGGCGTAGCATTGTTGCCTACATTCACAGTTGTACTCGTAGCTCGTAGCTCAAGGACGGGTTGAACTACAGCGTAGACGGCGGCCGCTCAGTGTTGGTGCGTCGACCTCTCGATCACCCACAGCGCGAACATTACGACATATTGAACAGATCGCTGCCAAAACAATAAAACAATACGGCGGCTGTTGACGATACGTCTTGAATTAAATACGAAAACAAGACGCTTGGTCTAGAAATGCTCGCATTAGCTATGTTTTATATTATGTTTTATGCTTATATTTTCTGTTTGATAAACTGTTTTATTATTATATTTTTATTTTATTTTAGAATGATTCAATTTGTTATCATGGATGTTAATTATTCAGCATTGTCGTTCCCTATATTTACATTTAACACAGGCGAGGTAACAGCGAGTTAATACACGTGGTGATCGTGGTAAAGCCACAGGCTGTGTCTCTACTTACTATAATAGTACCGGATGATCACGTCATGAATAATGAAGCGGTACATTGTACCAATTACATTAAGTGTGTCAAGTGCGGGGTTTATATTGGATATAGGATTCTTCACTTTTTGTTATGTACAAATATGATTGTTGTGTAATACACTGAAATTACGATGAAAGGGTAAATATAAATCAGCAGATTACTGTTCCACTGCTAGGCACAGCAAGGGCTTCTTCTCATAATGAGAATGATTTAGCATTAGTCCACCACGCTAGTCTCGTGCGGGTTGGTAGACTACACACACTATCGAGAACTTTATGAAGCCCTCTCAGGTGCGCATGTTTCCTCACGATGTTTTTCTTCACGATTAACGTAGGAGATAATCAAATGCTGACCCGCACATGATTCCGAATTCCGAAATATCCTGACCGTCATAGTTAATGAGGCTCATGCGTCAGTACACATGAGCCTCATTAACTTTTTTTTTTTTTAATTTTGCCCCACACTATGATTTCTCCTGTGTCGTGGGTACAGTTTACAAATATACATGTCACATACACACACAACCAGACCCGATACAACTATCTGTAGATCATACAAATATTTGTTCCGTGCAGGGATCGAACCCGCGACACATAGCGCAGAAAGCTAATCGCTTAACCACTGCGCCAACCGTGTCGTCCGAATTAAAGCAAGCTAAACAGATCGATATGCCTAAGCTGAGGGAGCAATAAAGTTCAACGGTTAGCAGCAGACTGTTTACTCGATACGCCAATAACACAACATCCAATATTACTCAATTAAAAGTTACAATATGCAACGGTAAAAAAAACAGGTCCACTAACTCACCCAACACTGCTGTTTCAACGTTTTTTTTTATTCCTAGTAAACAAAATACAAACATACTTTCATGCAAATATCCGCAACAAATTCTCCGAATAGAGAAATGTTATTCCGATGAATGCACAGATCGATTACGAACAGGGTTCTCTAGTGTGGGCTACTAAAATCTGGTTTCTGGTGGATAATGATTTAGCGTAGCAAATTGCGGCGAGTTCCAATTGCGGTAGCAAGCTTCTCTTTGCCATCTTCACTTCATGAAAATTGTATCAGACGATCCGTAAGAACACTTAACCCTTAACCCTGACGAAGCAAAAAATTGCATAAAGAACATTATTACTAATTGACGTTAACCTAAAAAAATTTCGTCGTAAAATCCAATTACTTCGAGAAGTCACTATCTCCTACCTAATATGTTAATGCGGTCCAATAAAAATATTCACCTAGACGGAAGCCAGACGTTGTTTACGTTATAACATCACGTTTTCTTAGAATTATTTTCTCACATACATATATGTAGATCAATAAATAGGACCCCAGTGGAGATATATTGGAATAATTTTCTGACGTTACAGCTATCGGCAGCTGCGGTCATAGGGACTGTAGTACATGTCAAATATGAACAAACAGTATATTTATTGATACAATATAGTGAAATATTGTTTTCCAGCGGATAACAACGATATATTCGACATGATTTCTAATTGATTTATATCTTTGTTACCTTACTTGTGCAATCCGTATGTTTTAGTGACTGTTCAAAGTTTGAATGTTTATGCAAAAAATTTGTTTTGTGTAATGTAATGAAATTGATTTATTTAAACACTAGGTGACCCGCGCGACTTCTTCCGGATTAGGAACTACACTACACTAAACTACACAACAAAAAAAAAAATATATATATATATATATATAAAATATATTTCCTCACCATATAAACATTCCCTGGACTTCCACAAATATTTAAAAACCAAAATTAGCCAAATCGGTTCAGCCGTTCTCGAGTTTTAGCGAGACTAACGAACAGCAATTCATTTTTATATACATATATAGATATAATTCTAATACCAAAATATTGTTGTTGAATAAAAAAGTAATACCTATGCTTACCAGTAAAAAAAACGAAAACGTGGTTTTCAAACCATTCTTTCTTTTGAAATATTTATTACACAAACATAACCTCTTTTTGCCAGTGGGTTGAAAAGAAAATACACTGGCGTCCGCATTTATCATTGTACTAGGACTTTATATAATATGTAGCTTGTGTTATGTTTACGTCAGGATTGTCTCGGAGCGTTGGCCGACGACAGAGGAATTTTATTTGACCGCGGTTTACCGCTGCGATTCCACTGGGACTGGGACGAAAACTATGTGGGAGTTAGCTCATTGGGTTACATCTGTCTTCAGACAGCTTCACTAGCTATACAAGAAACAAGAAGCAGAAGTATAGTCAGATTATAGAGTATAAGGAATCAAACGACTGCGGCACCAGCCTACGAGACCCTAAGATTGAAAAATTTAGTATACGGCATATTGGGAAAGCTCAAGATTTATAGCTTGGCTTTGGTCCAAATCGGAGAGCTTATAGGATTCAATCGATGAAAGATTTACAGGTGGTATCAGTTAAGCGAGAAAATAGCTACGTTAAGTAATTCTGCTAAATAATAAATCTAAGTATTAATTAATATTCTTCTTTTGATTCCTTATTAAATACACTTTACATAGCAAGCGTTGCAATTTTGATACTATAATTCTGTGTCCACGAAAGCTCGCTACGCTGGTTATATATGATAACTGGTTCATACAGGTCAGACAATTTTGGATGTAGGGAATGTATAAAATATTTGTTTAAGCACGTTCCGTCCGTCGACTTGCATTCGCGCGAGTTATGATTTAAAGACTGGACCCGGGAAAGGTTGTCAAAATTATTTTTAATTAGGTACTTTCATTTGATTTGTGATGCTTGCATAATAATATCGAGCAACTTTATAAATGAGACTGTTTCATTGCGACCACGTCCACTGTACATCAAATATTGTAATAGTTTGTTAAAATCAGTAATTATATATAACCTTTTTTGATAAATTAATTTTAAATTACGAAAAGTTTATCGGCTTATGTCGCTAACTGTACCTAACAGCAAATGTTTGATCATTTATTAAAAAAGTTATACTGCTAGGAAAACAAAGATATTGAAATAAATATCTAAAAATAATTTAATCTATATGATAAAAGTAGCAATAAACTACTTACCGACTTGTTACTTAAACGTTATTACATTTTCAACAATCTTTACAAGTGGTTGAGTTGTTTGTACTAACCACTAAAGCGAGATAAGCTCCTTAGACGTAAGAAATATGAATTGGCAATTAGGAAAATAGGTAATGAAGTTATTTCCAAACTTTTGAAAGTAAGAACAGACTTGCAGGCGTCTGGCGCATGGCCAAGGGGTGTTACATGAGATAAGGTCTAAAATTATAATTCGTAAACCTCTCTGGTTGATAAATGTCGACACGAAGTTTGGTGAACGACGCTCCTTTTAATAATTCAAAACCTTTCACCGCCTCATACGTCTATTGTATAAATCGTGACGAAGGTACAACACTATATTGTGTACTTAGCATTCAGTTACTGAGTGACGTAGGTACTCCAGAAGCTACTTAGTGGCATTAAGGTCGCTTTACCTATCATGTTAATAATCTCCTGGAGGTTTCTCTGAGTTAGAATATCCATTATATTTTACCTACGCTTTCACATCTGTCGCCAGAATACTATAAGATTTGTATACATTAATAAGTCTTCTTCTAAGTTATATGGGACAATTTTTTTGACGGCTTGTTTTACGCCGTGATTGAGCTATCGATCTATTCTGCGCTACCATTTGTGGGTTCGATTCCCCCACGGAACAAATATTTGTATGACCTAAAGATAGTTGTTCCGTATTTGTGCATGTGAATATTCGTGTTTGTAAACGCACCCACGCTACAGGAATTATTCCTAGTGTGGGGCAAAGTTTATTAAAAAAACAGTCCACTAAATGCTCCATCATTAAGACTGGATTTTTCGGTCCAGCCATGTAGACCATTGAGTATTTAATTTCTATAGTTCGTGGCGACATTTACTTCGTGGTTTGATATAATCCCGTCTCGGTCAGTGTAAACCTTATCCGGCTTAATCAGCCAGCCAGTTTCCGGATATCTAAATACCTTTAATCTAGGTAAGTTAAGTTTGGTAGATTAATTCAGAATTAGATACGAAGCAAATAGCAACTAACACTGTTCAGGGTAGTAAACTCTAAAGCGATTAGAATATTAGTGATAATTTAACTTAATATAATGTATCAAGGGTGGGTGCAGGTGTTTGTTCTAATTGTTAGCTTTGACTTTTAGTGCGGAACATGAAACAGGTAAATTGTTGTTTCAACGTGAGCCTAAGAGTTCCAATTTCATGCGTCGTTAAACGAAATATGGAGGCTTAGTGGGCTATGATTTCAGGTAAATGCTGACGGTAGTGTGCTCAGCGGAGCTTGTAAATCGTAGCCATTACTTTGAATAGCATGACTTAGCATATTAAGCTGGTACCAGTGAGGCCGAGGCTTTCATTCATGCTTACACTATACGAACCGTTTATGTGATTTATTTACCATCGAGCCTACTATATCCTTCTAATATTATAAGTGTGAAAGTTTGTGAAGATGGATGTATGGATGGATGGATGTATCTTTGTTACTCTTTCACGCCAGAACGGCTCAACGGATCTGGATGAAATTTGGCACAGAGACTTTTTATCCCGGGAAAATGTACGGGTTCGTAAACCAGGCGGGCGAAGCCGCGGGCGGAAGCTAGTAATATTATAAATGTGAAAGTTTGTGAGAATGGATGGATGGATAATTGTTACTCAATGACGCCAGAACGGCTGAAAGGATCTGGATGAAATTTGACACAGAGATAGATCATAATCTGGAATAGCACATAGGCTATTTTTATTCCGGAAAAATGGACGGGTTCTTAAATCACGCGGGCGAGGCCACGGGCGGAAGCTAGTACAATTATTTCAAAGTCCGTGATAGTGCTTCACTTTTAATAAAGACGACATAAACTGCTTGATCGAAAGGCTGTAAATAAGCGTCTATGCATACATACATTGTCCTAGTTAGTTTAGTTGTATTCTGAGGGGTTTTCATCTAATAAAGGAACACGCTGACGTATATTAACGTCAAGCTTCAACCACTGAAACGAGACCGGCACATGCTCCTTTTATGATGAGGGTAAAATATAGTATTGGTATAATATAGTGAAATATCTCAAGCTGTATTTATTATACGTACTACGAAATTGTCGACGCGATGTCTGCGATCTTTTCGATAGTAAAGGCAAAAAATTATAAAACATCTTAATAAAAAAACAACTCGCTGAACTGTGAAGAATCTTGTAACTCATTTTACTGTAATCCGTTTAATAAAGCCGCATATTTTTATCAATTAATGCTCCAGCCAACCACTTATGTTTCAGGCTTAAACCATATCATTAATGCCAACATTTACGGATTCACATCAATAGTATTCAAAGCCTATATCGATCGAGCTTCCATCAATAATATTCATAGTAATTCAAGTCTCGATAACATCGAATGGCGCCAAGGAAACGACGATTTATAGTACTGTACAAGCCATTCCTATTGTTAAGAAAATCGAAGAGCCGGTGTCACATGTTACTGTTTACTCCTTTGTCTTGTGGGTCGACTGGCTATAGTTAGACTGTTGAATAACCATTAAGTATGTTAGCTTTAATTTCTACTATAAATCAGAATTTAAACATATACATACATACATTATTTAGTAATACAAAAAGTTCAGGCTTGTCTAAACCGCTATTCGTAATATCTGTTCCAGTATAGTATCAGATTACCATTTATCTACTGCTACTATTATTTATCTGTTTTATATACCTAAATGATCAGAATGAAAGAAAATATATAACTGACCAATTATACAACGTTATACAAAGTTATATAATTCGTAGATTTATTTCAAAACGTTGATAAGAGATTGCCCATGAGAGCTTTTTGAATTTATCAAAGTCTAATTTACTGTTAAATTGGAATAAACCACTTCTATGAAATACTAGTAACCACATAACTCCAGTTGAATAAAATACAACTCTCGCTTGAAATACTCGATATTATAAACACTAAAGCACATGAGTAATTAATGTGTAACAAGTAGCTAGTGACATGAATATTAATGAGTTTGTGTATTATTTATGTGGAGTCTTTTTGTATCTTACTAGTTGGTAGTGGATATTATTTCATAATGTAACAAGTAGTCAATGTACTCAGTGTACTAGGAATCCATTTTCTTTACTGACAAAGAAATTTCCAAGACCTATGACTCTCTGCCTCTGCTTCTACCCTTCTCCGCACTCAAGAATTTATAGCCGATCCATTTCAAAATTCCAATTCTATTGCTTTGTGTAATGTTCCGAATCGAAAATATAACAATATTGAAAATTTTATTTGTATTCCGATTCGGTTTCCTCGTCCGCTCGCACATTTATATTTTGTGATGAGTATGAGTTTGATCTCGGTAAAAGGTTAACATTTGAAAAAAAAATCAAGTATCCTCGCTATGACTTGCTCTCTCCAAACTTATTTAGCGAAGTGTATGGCTGTATAGTGTATAGCAGTAGTAGTTTAACCCGTAAAGTTGTGCTATCCGTTTGAGGTTTAACATCAGAAGCCGGATTAATAGGATAAGGCAGATGTATTTAGGTTAGTTATGTACTTTCACGAATCAAATACTAACAAAATACCTTAGAGTATTAGTGACTCTCAGTAATTGGATGGGGAGCGGTCAGATGATATTCAACCGAATTTGGTTAGAGCGACTCCAACATATAGATAGTTGTATGAAATATTATTGGTATAAGTAGATACTTTTTTAAGTCATAATTCTTAAAATGTATTTACTTGTATTGTGTAAATTAAGTTCTGTAATATATAAGGGAATTGTCTTTTTTTTCTGTATGTGTACATATTTGTGGAGGCTTGTAATTAGCAACGTAGATATTATTTTATTATTATATATTATAATTAGTCTGTAAACCTTCCTAAGAATAATAAAAAAATGATAATAATTATAATTTGAAGTAAGACTTACTATATTTGAAGGTTGTGTAGAATTTCACCTGTATTTTTTCAAATGATACGAAGTCTAACAAGTCTTAGTAACCGCAGACCCCAGTAACCGCACACGAGCACTTTTTGCTCTCTAATTACGTCACGTGGCAATAACACATTATAAGTGCCACGTTAATTTGAACTTCAACTGAAAACGTATCACATATTCACACTCACACTGTTCAACATTTCACAGCTTACCGAGTACCAGGCAGAAATCTGTATTACAAAATGCAGGCACGTAGGCAGTGCAAGGTAACTCAATCCAGTCGTTTGTTTCCGCTACGATTAAACGGTATGGGTTCGTACGTAACAGGTTAAAGCGCGCGCTGCCGTGAGTATAAAAACTTGTTTGAAAATTAAAATGAACAGGAAATATGAATACAACTGAAGCTTTTTAATATAACAATAATGTGTTTATCATATTTTCTCTTGTTTAACTTTCCGTTCGCGGAATACCGATCTTCATACAAGAAATCCTAACTTCTATGTTTGTTTGTTTGTTACCTTTTCACGCCCTAAACGACTGAAATTTTGCATATACGTTGTCAGGGGTACAGGAAAGGACACCTTTCATCTAGAAAAAAGTACTATTCCCGAGGAAATCAACAATAAATTTCGACGGTCACAATTGCTTTAGATCGCTAGATGGCACTACGTATGACCCGAAAAAATGCATGGGTTCGTAATCAATTCGGGCGAAGCCGCGGGCGGAAGCTAGTACAATATAAAGAAAGAAAAAAGGTTACTTCCCTGAAGACATGAAATGAAAGGTTTATAAATAACAACATTATTATTTCTACGACATTTTCTGTAGTCGTTGCGTAGTGCAAACCGTAAAGAGGATCATATCGGTTAATTATTGATACAAAAAATTTACCTGTATTCCTTGAAGGATTAGACAGAGGCGGTAGTAATAAACCCATATTTCGCCGATGTCGTTATTGTGTATTATATAATAAGGGGTTAGCCTATTTCCATATACCGGAATAGTTCCAAATTCCGTGCTGCTTATAGTTCTATATATCGTATTAATAAATCGTAGCCTTTATGCTCGGTAACAGTGCATGGGTCGGAAAAGGGTTCGCCCTTTCAATTACACAAATCTGTCTGTATCCCTGTTATCAAAGCATTTTCCTTGTTTTCGATAATATATTCTGTTCAATAATAACATTCAAATGAACAATTATTGCTTAGTAGGTACTATTGTATAAGGCTTATTCTTAATGTATATTATGGCATTATTTGAGTTTGCATGATCCATCCTCGGCAGCATTGTCACTTACCATCAGGTAAAGTGTTGCCAAACGCACTCAAATTTGTTATAAAATAATAATAATATATATATATACTAATTGCACGACGGCACGGTTGGCGCAGTGGTTGAGAGATCGACTGCTGCGCTACGTGTCGCGGGTTCGATTCCCGCACGGAACAAATATTTGTATGATCTACAAATAGTTGTTTCGGGTCTGGATCTTCGTGTATGTAAATACACAACGTGCCTCGGAAAGCACGTAAAGCCGTTGGTCCTGCACCTGATCTCTCTCCGGTCGTGTCGGATTGCCGTCCCATCGGACTATGAGAGTGAAGGAACAGAGAGAGCACCTGTGTTTGCGCATACACTTGTGCTCTATAATATCTCCTGCGTAGTTGGCTAATCTCCGGTGAGATTGGCCGCCGTGACCGAAATCGGTCAGGAGGACATTATTATTAAATCTAATAAGTTTATACTATAAGCTAATTTGATTTAATTATGAATTTTAATTCAAATCGTTTGGTATTCCTTCTATCTAAAAGTAATATTCTTAATAACAGTAAACCAAATTATTCTAAATACTTTGTATATCTCTTCAGTTTTCTTCGTCATTGTAATAGTGAAGAGAATCACATTACGTTTTCATGATTGTTCAGCTCACCGAATATTTAATTTAATTTCGCAGTGTTTCGTTGAGTTTATATTGCTACGAATAAGGAACATTGTGAAGAGTATATAATTTTGATTTAGTACGAACTTTAACGTTTATTGTTATGGAGCGTTCTTGTGCACTCGACTTGACTTGACTGCTCAGGAATATGGTTTGCTTGCTAATGCTCTGTAATCAGATTGGTGTACTCAGCTCAAGTCAATGCAGCTGCTATAACTAGGCAAATATATCATGTTGAAAGAAAGTCGCTTTTATTTACCGTAGAACAATATTAAATAGAATATATCAGTTTATAATTTTAATTTGAATGAACGTTTTTTGATAAATGTTGCTTTAATGGTGTATAATATTCACATTCCCTAAAGCCTAGAAGGTTTTTTTTTGTATGGAGACGTTAGACCCGTGAATATATTAATTGGAATTGTTCGCTACTTTTCTAATTAATGTACGAAACTATAATTTAATCAAATATTACTTGCGTTAACGGTGAAAGCAAACATCGTGAGGAAATATGCACCTTTATGAGGTTTCCAAATGTACTCGTTGGTGTATAAGCGTGGTAGAATAATCTCAAAAATCTTTCTCATTTCGAGAAGATGCCCATGCCCAGCAGTGGGACATTAATGGGAAACAAATGGATTTGAACGGTGCCCTACAGCAAATAATTGACTAAATTTAATATTAAGTACAGAATTAAGTATCGTGGGTTCAGTTTACAGAAATACATCTCCAGAAACAAACATACCTACACTTACTGTACTGTGCGGGAATAGAATCAACGACCCGTAGCGCACAGAGCCAATCGCTAGCATAATGTTCTCTGAATTAATTGAGTCGCGTTCATTTACTTTGCCTTGTTAACAAAGTTGTGTACTTTGATGGCCCAGCAAAACTTAATTATAGCTTTCCATAATTATTTCAAACGAGATTGAATGAAACTTTGAATTGAGACAGTTTTGAAGAACTTGTAGGATGAATTGACTAAAAAATTCATAATCAATCTTTGGTTTCCGTTGTGACTCCGATCTATCGGGTCTAAAGTGAAACTTTTAAAGTATAACAAAGTTTAAATATCAGTTTTATTTGTTATCAAAAATCTATAAGCCAAGTCCTGTATTTATTCGTAAGTAAATATTTAAACTTGTAGTAACCACTGAATGCACAAAGAGTGACGTAAAGGAAAGGTTGGTAATACATGGTAATAGAAATGCATAAGAGAATTTCTACTTTACATTCACATTACACTAACATGAGTCGGTATCTAATGTTTGTTTCGTGATGTATGTCAACGCTCCACGGCACAGTCGCATCTGCGGCGAGCGCCGGAAGCTACGCCGGCTACGTCTAACCGCTACGCCGTAGCTACTAGCTACGCATATTATGGTTGGTGGAAATGTAAACTTCCCGTTTGAAACCGGTTTAAGGCTAAACTTATTACAGGCTAAGAAGTTGATTATTCGGCTTAAAATAAACTTGCATATTATATTATAAGAAGTTAAACTTTCATAACAAAATTATTTAAGCTATGTAATAATGTTCGAACGATTTCGAAAATTAAAAATAACTTAACTAATAGTTACTTACTAACTTTCTAGGCCGCAAGCTTAAACTCAGACATAAAGTCTTAGCTACATACCTACTACATATTTAACAATCCAAAGTTATATTAGATCAACGTTTTCTCTAACAAAGTTGGACATTTTACACTTTACTTTTTTACTGTGTGAAGAATATAATACGAGAACAAAATGAAAGATGATATTTTTTTGAAAAATCAATTTTATAAACTCAGTTGTTCGTTAAATTAACTCTCAAACAGAAATGTAACTTTGACCTTTATTTTAGAAATTGCCGAAGTATGTTTTCTACTAACAGATATTTTATTACACTGAAGTAAATATTGACATGCGCCCATTCCACAAAGGTGTTAAATCTAAGACACCGATACATAAATAATGAATGAAAACCTTCGCCACATGTGGAAGATCGTTCTCATCGCTGTCATTCATATATGATGAAGATACTGAACCCACCAATAAGGCTGATACTTCAAAATACTCCTCGAAAACGTACGCGTCGTAAAGAAAATGATTTGCTGAGTGCACATCACATGTTCTCAAAATTAGCTATAACTCGTGCACCATATATCTAGTAAATGGAGGGAGAAATTCCGGCGAAGGCGTGAAATCTTCTCATCTTTTAATTTAAGCATATTATCACAGCGCTTTTCTACAAGGAAGTTCTTAAGAATTATTTGAATATTGGAATATTATCTGTTTCCCCGTTTTATTAAATACCTTTACAGCAATTTGCAGCACGTACAATATTTTTTGTCCAGAAATAGTTAATATAGCAGACACCTTTATAATCACAAATTATTGTGATTTTTATATGTAAAAACGAATTCATTAAAGTAAACCCGTTAGTAACAAATCACCTAAAAGCAAAGTCAGTATGACTGGTATTTAGTAAATTTATTCCCACAATATAAACCAATAAAGACGGCGCAACATCAATTAAGTATCTAAAAATTTGTTTGGCACATAAACAATAAATTCAACTCTCGCAGATTACGCCGTTTTGAAAACCTTCAAATGTATAACTTTTACAACTTTTATCGATGCTTTCAACCAACAGTTTATTTGTCTATTAAAACTTTACTTTGACGACCAACTTATATACACACGAAGCGATAGATATTGAAGTCTAACAGACGATGTTGTGAACAATAGTCATAAAATTTTCTATAAATAACGTCTTGATATTTTTATTTCCAACTATAAAAGAGTCTTCAGGCTACATTGTAAAAAGAACATTAAGCTGTTTTTTACTAAAGGTACATCTACACGTTTCAAAGCATTTTCGTAATACCCTTGTTCGTGGGCATGCAAGATCGGATCGATATCGGATGCCAGTGGCTTTGGAAATATCGCGATTTTACTTTATTAGCCACTGAATGTCATTCACGATTTTAAAGTCATTTATATATGAACCTGAGGATAGAACTAAATCAAACTTTTGTCTCCATATTTATTTATTTTATTTTTATTTATTTTAATCTAAAGAAAACTTACAGCTAGTTACAGAAAGTAATAAATTAAATAAACTCAATAAGGCTAATTACAAGTTCTCACTTCTTAAACAAATTATAGAAATCTAAATTATTGCCAGTAGATGCAAACGAGTTAGGCTCTATTTTTGGAAGTAGTTAATACACATCACTTTTTTAAGTTGAGAGATACTGGTGTTGAAAAGGTCAATATATATTTCTCGACTGGTGTCATTAAAGCATCTACCAATTTTGTCAAGTAGTTCAAGACACTCAGTTAAACCATTCATGACTTTAAATAAATACGTTAAATCGGCTATTTTTCTTCGCTCATGCAATGGAAGAAGATGGATTTTTTTACATCGAGTATAATAATCCGGTAAATAAGTTTTAGACCTGTATTGTAGATATCTTAGAAAGTTTTTTTGTATTTTCTAAATACGATCAATATAAACATTATATATTGGACTCCACACCTGCGACGCATATACGAGATGACTGCGGTGCGATTATATTACGTTATAATGAGGAGCTTCGAACTGGTTGAAGCTAGTTTCAGAATCACACATCAAATTCAAAGTGACACCTATGCCAAATATTAATCAACAATTTTCTTAACTTGAATTAATAACTTCCGGGGAAATTACTTCTAGGTCAGGTTACGAGGTAATTATTTCATGCTGAAGCCAACCACCACGCCCGCTTACTGGCAAACTGCCAATAAATGTCACAACATTCCACAGGTGACCGCAAAGCCGTGATAAAATGTTGATTTCAAATGAAATCCTAATTGAGGTTACATAGGAAAGCCGAACCCAGTTTAACATTTTAATTGGATAAATACGAAAGCTTGAAAGCCTATCGATGAGAACCTCTTTCATATGCGAAATTGCGATGCGAACCGAAATATAATTGTGAAAACCTTTTAGAATCCTTCAAAAGCGAAAGTGAAGTTTGATTTAGGGTACTCCATGCGAAACTGTTTTTGTCGAGCTGGCGGTATGCCAGTAAAGTTGCAGTGAATTCTGCAAATTGCACGCCGCCGGCCGCGGTGCCGCTCGCCCGGTACGAAGATGACTCAATATCCCGTCTCTGTCGCGCTAACGACCTGCTACAACTTGTACGACGTCTTTTATGAAGCTTCTTCGACACGTGTCTTTTGTATAATCCCTTAAGTAGCAGTATTTCAGTTGCAAAGTTTGATCGCTTTGGGGTGTTATGGTGACATTCTTATGCGCTGATTCAACAGTTTAGCGATCTCATAATGAACCCAGTGTAAATGGAATACTAATAATAATGTGAAGGGCAAGGCACCTTGAGGCGAGGTGATGGGGAGTAGCGATCCCGCAGTACCCGAGTGCTCCAGGGAGAAGTCACCGTTCCTTACCTCCAGCATGCCTTCATTGGCTAGCTGGAGTGAATACTGACGAGGAACAGGTCTCCCGCCTCTGGGTTGCCTTCATTGGCCGCCCAGAGTAGAGCCGTTAGAGCAGAGTTCTGCTCGTAGGGTGGATGCTGAGCGTAAGTGGCGAGTGGGCCAGTGATGCCGGACCCTCAGGGAGCAAGTGATCTGAGTTTAAAGTCCAGCGAAGCCTCTTCACCCTTCAGTCGCTCACGTCCCTGTTGCCCCCTTGTTGCGACCTAGACAACTATTTTTGGGGGGCCCAGTTAGTGAGTTGGCGAGTCTCCGTCTGCTATTTTTACATGTACATTGTTTTTACTGTCCACTAACATCTCATCACAAAAGCCCAAGTAGTTTTTCTCTATTTATTCTGTAATAGTCCTACAAATCCAGGGATTGTCCTTAGGTGCATTTATGTAGTGCATACGGGGATAATCGCTGGGTATCTCACTATAACATCTCATTAAAGCCGTCTTAAAGGGTCTCTACGTGTTGGCTTCGGCCCCACGCAAGCCTTCCAAACATCCGGGTCTCTATAGTAGGTACCTTGCAAGGAGAAGACATGTGAAACTATTATAAAAATAAAACAAACCATTTTTATACGATATTCCACGATAAGTTGTTGCGATATGAACAAGTGAAAATATTGACTAATTGGGCTGTTTCATGCGAAAGTATTATTATTTATTATGAAAAAACATTTCTGCGAAACGATTCTGTGTATTCATCAACATTAAATCGCAGTTCGCGTGAAAAATGTTATACAACTTTAAACTTTAAATGGTCTGGAGTAAGGTATTGAGTTACTTTTCAGAGATTGAATTGATTTCGTATTTCCAAGTTTCCTTTGAAATTGAGAGCCAGCGGAGGGGGAACCCTTAACCGATTGAGAAAAGCTCGTCACCTCGATCTAAAAAAAATTTAAATAGTGATTTCCGTTTATCTACATAAAAATGTTTCTGATGGTTTATCCAAAGCAATTTGCAGTATTTTAGCAAATTTAGCACCGTATTATACAGGCTGGTCTCAAATACTATCTATCCACAGTACGATCGATGTTATCTCTAAAACCAATAATGAATTTATGTGGGTGAGAAAACTTTGCTCTCACCGCAACGATTTTCACATCTTTCCTTTTTATTTTTTAATGAGAGATGGTCCGCTTCGACCAACCCTAGAATTTGCACGGAATGTATGTGTGTGTGTAATTTAGTAGTAGTGTTACTTACTCACACATTATTACTAAATTACTAACTATTCTTTGAGGAACTGAAGCTAGTACACATAATGTAGATAGCCAAGAGTCTATAAGTACAGTCAAACAAAAAAATAAGTTACCAGCGTCACCCACCAGGTATAGTTGAAGTTATAAGAAGAAATAGTAATTTATTATTTTATTAATAGACATAGTTGAACTAGATTTATGATAAAATTTATAAAAAAAAAAAAAATTGGTCTCCCTTGTTACTCATTTTTTCTGTGACCGTACTCTTCGCTGATTTACTATATTTATATGAAGTGAAAGCCACATTCGGTCAACTTATTATTGATTACAACACGATCAGAAATGATGAGGCTGCTTTGAGATTTCTGTAGCCTCAAAAGTAATCTGGATTAAATATATCTTTATGAATAAAATACGGGTATTTACGGATGTATCGTTACTTCTCAAGACGGGCTTTGGTCCCGTAAGCATAATCCGCTCGAAGCGACCAACAAAAGTAAACCGCACAAAGAAATTCCTTCAGATTCTAACGACTTGATGTCATACTCGCAACTTTTTTCTCAGTCGACTTTATAAGTGATCCGTTACTCATCTACTTTTCAAAACGAAGAGAGGCACTATCGTGGCTGTGTTTATGAGTAGTATAAGACTCGCAAACTTCTAAAATAGATTTTTACTTCTGAAGTTGTTGTTCTGTGTTTATGAGTGCTTGGCATAAGACTCGCCAACATCTAAAATATTTTTTTACCTCTGAAGTCGATGTTGGAAATTCATATACTTCAGAATTTACATAAAATAGAGGATAAACAAACAGATAAATTGTAATAAATGTTTGAGTTTAAAACTACTGCCATTTAGTTTAAACTAACGTCAAAAGTTGTTCGTGGGTAAACACTGCACATCATATACTATTAAACTGGGACCAGTATATACTTTAGTAAAAAAGATATATATGCGGTTAGAAAGAAATTCGGTACACCAGAACGCGCATGAGCTTTGAAACCAGCTTCAAATAAGTTTAGCCTACTTCTTCCAGTGTGAAACTTGCGTCAGCCAAATTTTGCCTCTGGCTTTGCCCATGAGGAACAAAAGAAGGGGAAAATAACGAAATCATAGTTTCAGCATGACTAATAACAAAATCTCAGGAACTACAAATGTATTTGGCACGTAGTTTTCTTATAGAGATACACAGATTGCATATAAGAAAATGCAAGTTGGTTGCTCGCCTTTCCTAATTAGAGTGTTTCCTTCGATATTCATCTAAATAAATATCCATATATTTATACTTGTATTTTGAAAAATGTTTTCCGGTATGTTATAAGGGTTAAGAACGAGGTACGTTAAGAAAGGATTAAGAAACGGTTCAAAGATTATGTGAAAAATCATTCTACGTTTACAGAGCCGCGGGTACCACTTGTACCGTAATTGCCCTTGAGTTCTTTTACCGTCCATTAAGATCGATTAAATCTTTCAAACTTCGGATGTGTGTGGCGGGAGTACTGGGTAGAGGGTAGGTCCTGGCCAATGTCTTATCTAATAGAGGCTTGTTTTAGACAAGGCATATTGTCTGGATTATCTGCCCGTGTATTTGATTAATTTCTTAGTAATATCTATGTCGAGACACACTCTACATATATCTATCTGGGAATGTCGGATGTATGAAAATTTAGGATTTTGTATATATTACATATCACATACATTCATGTTCAAATTCTTTATTGCATTCATGTGTTACATAGATGCTATATTTATAATAAGGTTCAACAAAGATGTCAAAAAAGGTTGACGTTGAAGGTTCATTATGAATATATAGACACATAATGTAATGAACGTTTGGTGCAAATAAATGAAATTTCTTCTTGTTCGTGAAATACTCAGTCCTACATAAAACTTCCACTAGGTACAAATATTCAAAGTAATGAAAAGCGAATATTTGAAAAATATTGAAGGAACGCGTTTCGTGGAATAACTCGCGACTCCCTTTTCTATAAGTTTACGGTTACAGCTCAGAAGACGTTTTTCTCCTTAATCCCGTTATTGTTGATAAGCTACGTACGTCACGTGTCTCGTGTGTGACAAGGGCCGAGGCCTCCACAACTTGCACACTCACGTTTTTTCACGCACGAGAAAAGAAAACACAGTCCTGATTAAGTAACCCTTTTTACGAAATACCCTTACGGTCTGAATAAAGAGCCCCTTCGGCTACAAGGGACTTGAGAAGGGCGGTTTCTTAGAACTCTTTTAACTCTTTACCTACGATCCGCAAAACATAATATTTAATTCATTAATGATTTTCAACGTTATAAACATAAATATTTGT
Source organism: Shargacucullia verbasci (assembly GCA_947562105.1). Lineage (NCBI taxonomy): Eukaryota > Metazoa > Arthropoda > Insecta > Lepidoptera > Noctuidae > Shargacucullia > Shargacucullia verbasci. The sequence goes on from OX387289.1 coordinate 9,529,298, forward strand.
ATTATTGTCAAATAATGTTGGCAATTACTTTTATAACAAGAAAAGGGGAATCTTATTATAAATGGTTGAGTGAGGGCTGAGTTCCGAAATTTTCAAAACCCGCTAGTCCATCCGGTGTTACAACGTAGGGCAGTAGGTAATACCTAAATGGTAATTTAGGACAGACCTTTATCAATCTGAATACTGTGATAGGCAGCGGCGTGCACAGAGTTTTTAGACAGGGTAGGCAGAAATTTTTAAAAGCTTACTCACCAGTAATACCTAATGCATGTTGGTATTGGTTCGTCATCTTATCGATTAAATAATGTTGTATGTGATTTGCGACCTCAAATATATTATAATAAATTTTTATCTGAGTTTTGTAGGGTAGGCAGTGTCTTTTTGTCTTTATGAACCGCACGCCACTGGTGATAGGCATATATTTTATTATGTATAGTGTATGAGTAGATTATAGACCCATATATACAACATTCTATATGGGAAAATGGTTGTTGTATTTAAAAAAATGTAAATAATCCAATCATTTTCTAATTTAAGCCTATAATTTGTTTCGCAGATTATTTTTACTTATAAAGGATTCCGCGGTTTTAAGAACGACATTAGCAGATCGGCTAATCTGACTTTTTAATATGTTTGCTGTTCCGATGCCTCTGTGAACAGTTTACTGTTCATTAATATTTTTATTGATTAGCTCTATACATTTATTGTTAAACTTCCACGCTAATAAAAGATAAACTATATAGTATCAAAATCATATAATTAATACCAATATTGTGCTGTTCTCACTCAATATTGTTTCTCCTAGACGTGTCTTCATTAGGAACAGTGCTACTAAAATAGTTACAATAATTTCGGCACTTTCGACATTCCTCTGTTCTAACTAGCTATTTGTACTTACATATTTAAATTAGATGCCTACCAGTACAAAAACGTAAAAATCGGTGCCGAACCCGAGTTGTAAACGTTTAAATGGGCAGTCAAATAGACGATGCTTTTATGTGTAGACATTTGATTTTAACGCCAGATCAGCATTCACTTGTTCGACGAAACACGATTCTTCTTTATTGGATTGCTTAACATGCACCTTGCGCCAAAAGTAGCTGACGGTTGTTTAAAAAGTGTTATTAAAGACTTTATAATTACCGACCCGGGTACGTCTTAAAACTGCGACCAGACACCGGAGGACGGGCAGCAGCGTCCTCTCACTAATCGGTGAGCCACTGCGATCCCCAAGCCGCCTGCCAAGCGTGGGGATTATGGCAAATCCCCCCCACTCGGGGGAGGCCTTCGTTCAGCAGTGGACGTCTTCTGATGGCTGATGATGATGATAATTAATTACCAAAGCGTAGCATTACTTTATCGACATTTGTATTTGTAATGACTTCATTAATCTATACATTTAATAAAATTGGAGTGTCTGTTTGTAATATTGAAATAACCGTTTTTTACTATATGCATATGAATATATATATGGTACATACACAAAAATAACATTTTTTACAATTTTTGTCTGTCTGTCTGTCTGTCTGTCTGTTTGTATAGGCTAATCTCTGAAATGGCTGGACCGATTTTGACGGGACTTTTATTGGTAGGTAGCTGATGTAATAAGGAGTAACTTAGGCTACATTTATTTTAGAAAAAAACTTTTATTTAAAAAAAAATAGGGTTATGTGCATTTGGTCTCACTAAAAAATACATTGTTAAGTTCCGACATCCACGCGAACGAAGTCGCGGGCACAGCTAGTCATTTATAATAAAAAACATCTACTTAAATCATGCTGAAAGTACAATTTATAGTCTCGTTTGTATAATTATAATTTGCAAACATTCGAACAACGGACGTAATCTAAGCACAGTTCGGTTATTGCTTTCAGAATACAAAGCGTGGCTCGCAGAATCACGGAATGTTATTGGAAATAATTGTTTCGGTTGATGGCGCTACGAGTTTACTGCGATCGTTAATAATGGCCAGTGATTGGAAAGGCTCGGTCCTTTAATAATAAACATTCAGTGTCGAATCGAACCGATACTTTGATTCGTAAAATGCAAGGCATGCAGGATCCCCTGTTTTCATTTATATTCCGCGTCAAATACACGTTTAATGTTGATATGAGAATGTAAGAATAAATAAATTCGATGTATTGATACAAATCGAAAGTTGTGGGAACGATTGGATCCGGAGTTTATTTTAATAAAGCTATGAAGCTAGATAGAGTAAATAGAATTGAAGTAATAGGAAGGTGAGTAAGCAATCAAAAACTTTTCTGAAGGGGAAAGTCTGCTGAAAGTTCGTCAGGCATGAGCTAAATTAAATAATTTATTTCAAAGTCTACGGTAGAACTTGCGACGCGATGTATAAGTTGGGCTGGATCTATTTCTTGCTATGGCTAAATAAACCCAGCAGCAACATTTCACTTCGTAGGTGTTACGTTGTCAAGTCACTGTCAGGCAACAAGGGGTGGGTTACACGAAGCTGGAATATAAAAGGCAAGTCTACCGAATTTAGCTACAACCTTTTTTACATTTTACAAAGGTTGGAACGTTTAAGTTGGAATTTAAATCACTTATGTAACAAAAGGCGTAGTTTTTTTTTAGCATGACCAAATTAATTTTATTTGTTTAAATAACATTGATTTATTTTAGAATGAATTTATCAAATTGTGGGCTTTAGAAAAGCGAAACTGTTCCTTACCAAAAAGCATCATAAACAAAAAGGTAAATTTATTAAGCGATTGAAATAAATGCCACATTAATAAAACTATTCTAATATCCTACATTGGTAGAAAAATACACCATAGTTACGCTTTCTATATTCAGAAATCATTACAACTAACTTGAATAAATATATTACAGAAATTCTTCAAGAAAACTTGTGTTGAATGGGTCTCGAGTTTCGGCGGAGTACCAATTTGTTGTTCACTTTGGATGTCAAAACATCGATTTATCAACGCCGACTGTATAGCTTATTCTGGTGTATATGGTTAAAGTTCATTAACGAATCTTCCAATATTGACGAGGGTTGACAACGTAATTATCTTTGGGTATGAATCATCATTGAAGAATCACGTGTCCTATACACATACCTACATAGGTAAATATTAAACTTAGGGCAACAATACAGAGTTCCACATTGATATACTTTAAACGCGCCTAAAACTAATCGATGTAACGTAAGATTTATTAGGTACTAAGCTATAAAGGATATTGATTATCCTCACCTTAAAGTTAAATTGATCTTTAAATGTTTAAATCTATTTTATTAGATTGATCTGTTAAGTACAAAAATACAAAAAAAAATGTTTATCAAACAAACAGGTTTATAAGAATACAGTGCACAAAAATTATAAATAAAAATTATCACATAAACTGTTCCATAGGTGTAGAATGGATACAATTTTTCTTCCTGTATCTATAGATGATAGAGAATTACACAAAAAAAAATACGATAACACCTTTATCGTGGGTATACCTATCTACAACATTTTAATAATTATTCTTTTCTCCATTTAGGTGACTATAGTAACTCTTTTCTCATATTCATTAGATAACAAAAATGCTTACAACTTAAATTGTAGATACGCGTATAACGTCCTTGCGAAACAAATATGGAAGTTTTATCTCGTCGTGGTCGCAACAACTCACATTATGTCGGCTCAATTGTGTCTACTTACTCTCTGGTGTAACTTGTATGAATAATATTGACGTGTACACAAATCTCGTAAACTCGTTTTGGGGGGCTGTGTTGCTTGTGACAAATAAGGTCACAATGGTGACAGACATTTTTTAAGCAAGTATGGTTTATTTTGAATATAACAAAGAATACAATTAAACAAAAATAATACTAACTCAATCCCGAATACGTCCGAATAGGACCCGAGTACGTTCTATTCTGAAACCAAAGAGAGTAATTCTGTAAATAACTCCTTACATGTAATACCGCTCTACGAATTGAAAAAGGAAACAGAACATTTACATTTCTTGTGTAAGTAATTCTATACACAATTACATACATACGAGCATTCGGAAACATTATCCATATTAGTATCGTAGGTACCTAGGTTTATACTGAATGTACCTGCACAAAAGCATAAGCTGCGAACGATCGTCGGCGCCTGCATACTATTGATATTCTATTGTAGACAAGCTGACACTTGACAAGTTGAAATGTTAAAAATGTATATTACTAGCGGACTCGACAGATGTTGTCCTGCGCAAACCTGTCCTAGATCTCGATCGCAGCGCCGCCTACCGGGTCCAATTGTAAATCTAAACCATCCGGGGACCCACTTAAACACATACTAAAAATGTCATGAAAGTCGGTCCAACGTTCGGTGACATACGTACACGTACAGAAGATAATTCTTCTGTACGTGTACGTATATCACCGTGTATATATATATATATATATATATGAAGAAAATGAGAAGCGCGCTTATTGAGATTTTTATACAAAAATACTATCCAAATTTCCGACTAACCCGGTGGAATTAAAAAAAAAAAATCTTTCATACAAACATTGTCTAACAGTTACGAACAAACCAAATCGGTCGAGCCGTTCTCAAGTGATGCTCCGACATACATGTAGCAATTGATTTTTATTTAGATAGATAGATATAGCAATGACTCAGCCTCCTAGTTAAGAGGCGATGTTCTTTGTTCGTCCCCGAATAGCAGAATAATTATTAAAACATTGGAAAATTGAGGAAAAAATAAAATAAAAGAAAAAAAAATTCCATAAAAAAAAATCATGGGTTTCGTAACTGTCAAACATTTAATGTTCATCCCGTCGATACGGTAAACTCTCCCCTCAAATTAAAGAACATAATTAAATAAAGGTTTCGAATCTACGAGATATATCCACAATATTCGGATAATGGCGTATTTAAAAAATGTAGAATAATGTCGGTAATGAAAAAGGATTCACATATTTATTGGTTGTCAAATATTTATGCGTGCGTTCAGAAATTTATTTTGTGTAAACTAAGAAAAATATATCAGCATATTTATGATTTCGTCTTGCCTTCGCCATGACGATTAACAAATCACAAGGCCAATCCTTGACTGTTTGTGGTCTCAACTTAGAAAATCCATGTTTTTCTCATAATTTTCACGTGTCGGCAAATTATACGCTTTATTTGTTCTTGCGCCTGATAAAAAACAAAAAATGTCGTTTATCACAAGGTGCTTCAATGAAGAGAAACCAAGTGCATCCCATGCTGCACAATATGTACATAGTTTAATTCAATCATGTCTTGCTGACATGCGATTGATATACTTAATTTTTGTACTTTTTCTATTTCCTTTTGTGTTATTATCTTAATAGAGTACTGATTTTAATATTTATTTTGTATTCATTGTATTACTTTTATAAAATCATAAATTAAGTTCAGCTAATCTGTAACACGACATTCATTGACTGTTAGGCGGTACAAAGTTCGCCGGGTCAGCTAGTAATGGTAATATAAAATCGTAAAAATGTATTGATTTAAAAATGTTACAGTAATAATACTACAGTACATAAAGTCTTGATTCCAAAAAGTCAGAGGTGCGGGCCGGGTTTGTACTAGAGCCTCCTGCATGGAAGGCAAGCATTTGACCGATAAATTTAGATCCTATTAACATCCTATTAACTTAATTGTATATTATTGCCACCAATTATGGCTGAACCAGGAATGCTAAAATGCCCGTCGAAACTCAGAACTTTTCATAAAATCTGTTTAGCTGCTGCAGAGCCATACTGAGAGGGGATTCCACAAGAGATATGCTCCGAACCTGGACGTGAGCACTTCTGCCTCCCATACATTTAGCCAGTAATAATGTAAAGCTCCAAATGCCTCTGGTCCTATTTGCTCCTTCCTCCCTAGGCCAAAATTTGGGTTCACTCAAGGCTGTTATGGTGGATATTCAGCATCAACATTTGATTTGACGGTTGGTTATATTAAATTTAAGCAGCCTGTGGCTTACCAAACGTTACACCCTTTAGAAAGAAAAAACGATTGTTTAATAAAAACGTATATATTTTTAATATTAATAATAATAAAAAAAACTTGTTATAATAACATAAAATAGTAAAAAAAAAATATTTCGAAAATAGTGTAAAATTCTCGGAAATGATATTTGACATTCATGGTGGTTAAAGATTAAACTTTTCAACTAAAACATGTCTAGCACATATTTTTGACATAATAATTACTCATAAGTATCTATAATTAATTTCTATGAATTAAGTATGATTGGGGGCGCTCATCACCACCGTAGCGGATCCTATAAGCCTATTTTTCCGTATTCTTGATTTTATCCAATTGGAGTCTGCTTGCCAGGGAACAGGTAAGGCCGGTCCCATCGGGTTCTATATTCAGTTCCTGAACACTGCTGTCAATAATGATCATGGAGAAGCGCTTCGCACGGTATCCACCGAGTGAAGGCAGAACGAATCCGAGATCCATTGCTTTGATGAATGCGCCGCTAGGGTCTGCTAGCATCCGGATCTTTCCCTTTGTTTTATGTTGACGTGCCCAGGCACTCATTACATAGGGATCGTTGACCGCTACACACACGATCTCATCAATACCCTGTTCTTTCAAATGATTAGCATTCTGAACAAACCCTGGTAGGTGTGTCTTTGAGCAGGCAGGAGAAAAGGCACCCGGTACTGCAAACAGGGCCATTTTCCTGCCCGCTGATAAATCATATAAATTCACTTTATTTCTTGGAAAATCTTCGAACACGGGAATAGTCGGCAGTGACTCACCGATCTTTATGGGTGCCGTGGTCACTTGTGACGTATGCAGCCCTCGAGTATTCGCTAACTTTTTCAATAAATTTTCACAAAAATTAAAAGCCGGTCTGATGAGAGACATGTTATGTTTTCTGTTTAATCTTTATTTTATTTATTCAGAAAACATGAGTTTTCTGACTGTTGGTATAGTGTTAATGACGTTGTCAGTTTTACTTCATAATATAGTTAAAAAAGAAAAGTGGCTAAAGTACGGCCTATCTTATATTCATTTCTTCACAGCATATGAGCCTCTAAACACAGAGTTTGCACATACGAAATGTCGTGTCTATATCTATCGAGATCGTAACGAAGCGGCAGACTACGTATGGAGTCTCATGGAGTATGGAAAAAAAAAATTTCTTTAGACTTGGCTTTTGCTCTTCATAATTTTTATTTCGTGTGGAAATGCTCATGCATACTAGTCGCCGCCGCCCTGAGAAAGGCAATGGGTGATAACGGGGATACGGGATTCGCTCGCGCATTCACTGCACCCCCGGCAGGTATCGGTCCGCCAGTAGATGTCCTGGCAGGCTCCTTCCCAGCTATAGATTAGCTGCATATCTTCCTAAAGAGGCGCGCGTGGAACACACTCGCGCCGCCGTCTCAGTCCCGCTGCTGGGTCCTCAGATATTAGGTATTGATTCAAACACAATATTAGTGACTTGTAAAGAGTCATTACATTTATCAGAAAATATCAGCTAAATTTCACCGATGTCGTTATTAAGTCCCACGTAAAAGGGGGCGAACACATTGCCATCTACCAGGAACAGTTAGAAACTCCGGGCTGCTATTATGAATTTTTCTACATAGAAATCCAGTAACCCTTTTCCCGACTTGAAGATTAAACCCAGCATTACCACCTTCTTAAGATCAGCAGCTGTGCTGGCAACCATTAAACCAACGAGGCTTATATGTAGATATATAGCCTCCGTAATCGGCCTTCAATGCGAAATACTGTCGTCGTATAAAATAGCAATACTCCATATAGTTCAAGGGCATGTGATGAAATGTTTATTTCGCTTTTACGAGGCGCTACTCCTGTGTCCATATAAAACAGACGAAATCATTCGCCACCCCGAGAGGCAATCAAATGTATATATACCTATACTTAGCCCTTCAACTTCATCATTTTCGTATAAATGTGGTGTTTGAATAACACTAGTATATTTGTTACTATAAAGAGGACCTGAATATGATATGAGGTATTCTGTAGCCGTAACTGTGTTGTGAATATAAGTAAGTATAGTTTATGATATCGCAAACATTTGAAAACTCGTCAAAACACAAAACAAAAAATTCGTCATCTCATGTATAAATGACAGTGCTGAATTTTCGAAACAACGGACTTCCTCATTTGATTTTAGCTAAAAATACAAAAGGCTGCAAAAGCGCAAGAAAATAATAGTATTACATTTTAAAATGAACGAAGAGACAATTACTACGTAGTACCAATAAGTGCAATCATCATTGATAGGTACAAAGTAACCCTAATATGTAGGGTAAAGTCTCGGTAAAGTGCTCTCGTAGTGACAGTACTGTGCTTACAAGCACATTTCACATCAGCTGGCGTCCAATATAACTCCATTGAAAAGGTACAAGGATAATTAATTTATTAGTTCAAGAGTAAAAGGAAAATGCAGAGTTTAGCAAGTTACAGTCTTATAGTATCTGTACATATAATACAATTATAACAGAAAATAGAGGCCTTTGACGTGGCCTAATTACTAGATGCTACTATATAGTGACGCCAACCGGGGCCGACCTACACACAGTCAGCAGTCTGCTCTAGCCTGGTCAAAAAGTCGTCATATTGTGTTCACAGTTCGCATTCACATTTTGTAAACTACGTTTTGATAGGATAAAGAAAAGAAAAAAAAAAAAACAGTTTTTCCTCTCGTCTAACTGCATGAAAAATAATTATACGCAATTAAATCCGTCCCAGAAGAATTGTATGAAATAGTTTTTAATAGTAGTGCACGATTGCACGTCACAAGTTAAATATATGTTGGTAGCTATTACCAAGAGAAGTATCATATGAAGGGCTATATTTGTAGAACTAGCTTCCGCCCGCGGCTTCGCCCGCGTGGTTTACGAACCCGTACATTTTCCCGGGATAAATAATATACATATAGCTAATGTTTACGTAATATATAGCTAAATGATTATTGTGGGTTATCCCTAAGAGATAAACATATACCATCGCGGACTTTTTTGTAGACCTTTTTAAGGTGTACAGTACTGTAGTACATTATTTTGATCTATATCGTAGGGTTCAGCCAGTGTTTGCAATGTAAGCGCAAAAAATGTGTTTATTTACGACATCCCATTAGAAACCTCTAAAATTATCAGTGTTTCTCTACTATTTTATGCATGTATTATACATATAAACCTTCCTCTTGAATCACTCTATCTATTAAAAAAAAACCGCATCAAAATCCGTTGCGTAGTTTCAAAGATTTAAGCATACAAAGGGACATAGGGACAGAGAAAGCGACTTTGTTTTATACTATGTAGTGATATGTAGTGATACGTAGTTCTATGGAAGTTATATAATAATGGTACTCCCACTGCTCTGGTAGCAAAGTGAACAAAGCTTAGGTATACATACTGTGTAAACAGTACGATCAACGTGTACTTGAGTGCTAACATAATATATACATATGTATTAGAACTAATAAACGTTCTTTAATTAATTATTACAAACTAAAGTTACGGACAAACCGGTCGATACAAGCAAATCGATTACGCAAACATTGTCGAATCACGCGAGAAATAGCAAAAGAGTAGCTATAAATAGGTGAGCAAACGAATTCGCAAAGTCGAATTGAATTTTGGCAGAAGCCGTTACAACCTTGCGAAAACTTGACGCAAACAAATGAAGGGGCTGGGGCGTACTTGGGCAATTTTAGTCGCCCATCTGTACCGCTTCGCAGAATTTTGCGTTACTCAGATTTTTACATTCACGTTGTCTCGTACTTTAGTGAGCAACGCACCATGCCTATGATCTGGTATCCATTAATTCTACGAGTAAATATTAGTATTGTTCTGGCTGCAGAGTTTTTCAATTTCATTTGATAATTTACTTTTAAGTTGAAACGAAAATTTTGCGAGAAGAGTAAACCCTTCTGTATTCGGTTTGCTCTTATCGTCTAATTAATACTTTTTTGTCCACATGTTGTATTACAGCACCTTATTCTTTTGGGTAGAAACAGACAAAAGATATGTTTTCATATTATCTGTAAAAGCCGTTGGATGTTAGCTATATCCAACGGCTTTTACCTAATATTACCTATTGTACATACACGATGTCTTCAATAAACAAAGCAAGCTTGATGTTTTAGATATACTTGAACACAGACTCTGTTTGGTAAAACAGTGTGAAGATTGTATAGCTGAAGTCACCAGTTTGTATGCAAATCACGTACCTATTACGTATGAGTGCAAATAAGTGAGATTTTTCTCATTTCATCACTTTACCGTTCGAATGGGAAGATAAGCAGGAATTTTCATGCATTCAGCAAATTTCCTGTGTTTTCCTTATTTCTTGGAGCATGCAGCGAGGAAATATACCTAATAAAGTTTTATTAGAGATGAGAATATGTACTCGTAGTTTTATCTTAAACACAATAAATTTAATTCCAAGTATAAAATGTTCATCAGAAAATGAAAAAAAACTTGGATACATTTTATATAATAGGATACACTGTATTGTATACAATTCAAACATTTTCTAGAACATTTATGTACTTACCTATGTACTCGTAGGTATATGTATTAATTAGTGTAAAGACTGAGCGTTGTAGCTAGTACTTGAAAGTTACGCGTACGAAGCCAAGTTCAACGCGACGTGACATAAATACAGAATGTAGAAGGACCTTAAATACTTGTGTATCATTAATCTTACAATCCTGAAGGGTAATCCTTCTCTAAAAGAAAAATAGAGCCGAATTTTACTAAGAAATAGATGCGTTAATCTTTACAGTCAGCATGTCGAACACAATAGGAATAAATAAAGAAAAGAAATAGAAATAATTCTTATTGAAAATAGTCTAATACTTTTAGTTTCTTGACGTAAATATAAGACAGCCACCCCCATCTAAGGCCGGAAGGCAAGATTGGGATCTCAAAAAACCCTTTTGGCTATACCCAAGCCTCTCATTTGTCGCTGTGTATTGTAGATGACGCAATTTGCATCGTACTTAATATGTTAAATGTGTGGTGTATCGAGTCAAGAATGTGGCTTGCGGTACATGGTAAAAGCTGTTAGGTAATCTTGACCAAAGAAACCAAACTGTTTATACGTTTCGAAGAAAAGTTACTTTTTTGTTTTATGGTGAAAATGAAATAGAAAATAACTTTCTTATCCCGTTGTAAACCTGTTCCCATATAAAAGTAGTTTGTTCGGAAAACTTTGCCACTAATATTATTAAGTGTTTAAGACATATTGCTGAAGTTTTGATTGATTCGAAACCAATAAGTTGTTAGTGTTCAATGAATAGATTGATTAATTTGGAACTTACTACGGTGAACAGAAAACATGAGTTGGTACCTACCGTACCTACGGAGTTGGCTTACCTATACAAGCGGAAAATATTTTTCAGAGAAAATGTGTCGGCCTCGTTAGTCGAACACCTAATTAATAAAGTTTCAACCTAGTTTTTTGAATTTTCAACATTTGTGAAGTAGTTCTCGAGATATGAAGCGAGGAAAAGGCGGTCGCGAACGCAACGCTTAAGTGATCACTTGACTTTCCAACGTTTTTTCATATTTATTGCCTCTTCTGATTCTTTTAAGATTCCGTTATTCGTTAGGAGCCGATTCGATCGTCGATATTAATTTTAACTGAGGGCAAAAATACGGAAAATTGGGAAATGGAAGACAAACGGTCTTCGATTTCCCAATGCTGTTCATTTATTTTACAAGCATGATCATGAGTTCACGAGTTTCAACCTCATGAGAAATAAGGGTTTTGTTTATCTTTGGAGCCTTATTTAATGTATACGTTATTTTTATAGGTACCTATATAAATACTGACTTTTTATAAAGAGGGTAAACAGCCGCAACCTGAAACTGGAACAAACAAACTCACTTTTGAATTTATAATATAAAGCTAGGATTTGGATTAACGATTTACTAAAAGTTAATTTATTCTATCTCGGGTCTTAGTTTGATTAATTAATTTGTCAAGAGGAAAATTTTCAGACGGATCAGATTCATAGCTTTTCTATCTGAAGGTATCTCAAAAGCGTGTTTTCCTCTAAGTTGGCCATAGTTACAATTAAGCTATGTATGACAACAGTTTGCACGATAAGAGTGCACACAAATGCGCGTGCTTGTTATCTTCATATATTTTAACTTACACTTATGTAATGTACGTGACAAGCAGTACAAGCGCATTTGATCACGATACTCGTAAAATTGGTTCATGAATCAGAGAAGATGTATGCACAATCTAAAAGCATTGTTTTAATATTTAGCAGTCCCTTGTGGTGTTTGGTGATATGTAGTAAGTTGTTAGGGTGGCCATGTCTCGAATCATTTTTAGGTTGGGGTTTACCTCTTATTTTTAAATTTTATGTACCGATAAAAACGTATCTTTTTACAGTCTGTAGTCTGTAGTCGGTATATAATTAAAAACTAAACTTCTAAATCCATTTAATAAAGTTTTATAAGAAGATATAGATTCGATTACGCTTAAGTGCGGATAAAAAAGTTGTAATCCTTTTCGGTCTTATTGGTTTTGCATTTTGAAGACTGTTTTCGCTTTCGAGACATAAGTTTTTTGGTATCAATAGAAAGTAGATCGAGAACACTGGTTTGTTGAGTCAATGATACGACTGTGCATAATTATGTAAAACGGCAGACTTAGTAAATTAGTCCTGTTGACTCGTTCGTATATTTTTAGTAAAAATGTTGGTTGATGATATGATAGATCAAGTCATTTTCCTTGATGATACGAGTATTTAAAAGATCTTTAAAAAAAATACTCACGAAGAACAAGACTATTCACAGTAAAAAAAATTGTAGGAAATATCTGAGATTATTTTCTATTCCTTACTAAATAATAACATACAGAACTTACTTTGTTCCATCTTGTATTATGTTCAACTCAGCAAAAAATTCTGCATTTTAAGGGCATACACAGGTGATAGTCATTGGATGTAGTAAAGGCTTTCCTCGTTGAAGTCCATGTAACTTGATAGCGTATAGAAATAATTATAGAGGATAGGAAAAAAATATAAAAATAATTGCGCACGTTTTACGATAGTTCACTCAGATGCGCGCGCACGATTTGTTCATAGATTTTTGGATTAACGCTCATTACGATCGAGGTCGAGGAAATCTCTAGGGATGCTGGACTTTAGAATTTTAGATACTACCTACTACTCTAATGTTTTTTTTCGCCAACACGTTTCTAACGCTAATGAAAACTTTTTAGTAGTTTCAAAGGTATAAATCTATTAATTATTCTTTTAGCGTTAAGTGTTTGCTAATGACAACGGGCCTTAGAAAAAAAGGTAGGTACGTATACTTGTAACAAGACGGCTGATATGTTACGTCTATGTGAGACTATCTCAAGTGAGATGTGTATTTCACAAACTTGTTTTTGTTACACCAGCTGACTAGTGATACTTTAGACTATGGTAAACACAGGCAGACGATCTAAAACATAATTGGCGCACAAATTGATCACGAATTCAGTAACTAACGTTGGATGACACTTAATTTATATTACGTTCACTTATCGCCATATATCACATGATTACGTAGCTTAATTAATGTTCTAGTAACGAAGCTGTTAGCTATGCTTATGTATTCAGTAAGTGGAGCCGTTTGCTTTGAATAGTTGCTGTGACGTCATTGCGTACAATCTTCGTCCTGCAAGTAATTTATGCCTTTACCTCTCAAGCAACGTATTTGTAGTAGGGATCTTATGGAGCTCCGTAACCGTAACCGAAATTATCGGATACCCGAAATAAAAATCTATCCGAAAATGTAACCGAATCTGATATAAAAGTTTCAAATAATTTCGGATAGGTCTAAATTTTAATAAGACACGATATGACAGTCTTTCGCCCGTTCAAGCCGAGCCACACTAGCCGCGCGCGTCCCTTGTATTGTTTAGATGTTTCTTGTGGGATAGGATTCTTGTGGCATTATTTAAACCGGTATCCGAAATGTCATATCCATAACATTCCTGATTTGTAGGTATGTGCTCAATAGACAGCAGTTTAAAAAAACTAAAGTACCAATATTTGTCCACAGTATCATGAACTGTAGTGCACGGAACATCTAAACATCCCGACGAGGATTTGGTTTGTTTAGACTATTTGGCGGCAGCTTGTAGTATCTACCTATTTATTAAGGCTTATCTTTGCTTGTTTCTACATTCTCTCAGTTCTATATCTAAATGGTATATGTAATTGTAATTCCTTTTGCAAATTGCGAACGAAGAACGTTTTTGGAATTTGATGAGGTAAACTCGTATTTTAGTTAGCACCCAATACGTCGGTGTGCCTATTATAATGCCTTCTTTCTTTTTAAAAATAAGGGGAATATTTGTGGATTGAAAACAAAGTTATCAGGTTGTTATAATACTACTTGCAGCTTTGTGTTTGTTTGAATAAATTCCGTGGAACTAATGAGTAAAGGTAAATGAGAGTTGCGACAGCATACATCAAGTCACATAATTATCGTGAAGGGCAGGAAAGAGACGATAGGAGAATGTGGTTGAATAGACATCATTAGTATTCGCATGTGAAGGAGTTGCATCATTATGTGATCAACAATCTCCCTAGTCAGCGTTAGATTATGGGTGTAGCACCCAGGGTTAGTAACTAACATCCAAATATAGCGAAACATATGACAACATAAGGAATATTACCGTAAAATCCTTGGTCACAGCCATGAAGCACCCAAAAAAAGAACGTAAAATCGAAGCGGTTCGCGCTCAGTTTTCTCGCCTACACAAATTCGTAAAAGATAAAATCAATTGAACTGTAGGCTGTTCATAATACCCTAAGATGGTAGTCAGTTTTGTAAAACATTGCAAATTGCTTGGCTCGAAGTATCGAAAAATATTTATGAAAGTAGATAAGCGGAAATCACACTTTAATTTGTTTTCCTTTTTATCGACATCGACGAAAACACGTAATGGTAATAAATTGGATGTACCTATTTATATTTTTAATGTCGGTAAAATATTTACATCTTCGTGGAAATTGTATTATATCTCTAGTAAAAGTATTTATACCGGCAGATAGCAGAGTCCTTTTCAGGCGTACTTACCTAATTGAATTATGTTAACATTATTCTGTTTTTTAAAAGTTGATAGTCGAGTATTTTGATGGAACCTGCTTGCTCCATACTTATTAATTGTGTTTAAATTTGATTAGCATGAGATTAAGATTACGTAACACTTTTCTAACACGTTCTACGTTTATGTAACAAAGTTCATTTGAAAGCTGTTGCATGCAAAGCACATGCGAACATAAACCAACCTTCCTAGTTAAGTGGCCATGTTGTATGTTACGAATACCTCGGATGTCGAGCAAGAAGCTTCACTTGCTACAAGTCGTTAGTGCGACAGTGACGGAATATTGAATCAACTTCGTACCGGGCGAGCCACGCCGCGGCTGGCGGCGTGCAATTTGCACAATACACTGCAAGTTTGTTGGCATAAAGCCAAATCTCCAAAAAAACAGTTGCTCATGGACTACTCTAAATTAAAACTTCACTTTCATTTTTCAAAAAGTTTTGCGATGGTTTGCATAATTATATTCCGTGTCGCACCACAATTTTGGAGTAGACGCAGGTGTTCACCTTGAAGGCTTTCAAGCATTTGCATTTATCCTATTAAAATGTAAAACTGGATTCGGATTCGCCGTGTAGCCACAATAATATTATTTATTAATATAAGTAAGTTCAATTTTTCATTAATTTCTGCGGTCACCTGTGGAGTGTTGTGACATTTATTGGCAGTTTGCCAGTAAGCGGGCGTGGCGGTTGGCTTCAGCATGAAACAATTACCTTGTAACCTGACCTGGAAGTAATTTTTCCGGAAGTTATTAATTCTGGCGTCGATATTAAAACCGAAATTTGCAGACTATTAATTATCACAGGCAAATATTGGTTTACCTACAAATTTATTTTTAGACTATTTTTAAAAAGACATTGCAATAAAGTAAAATAAATAAAACTGGACATACAGATCAGTCTTGAGGTCAAACTGCCCTTAACGGTCGGGTATAATATAACTTGTTTTATTACATATAAGGAGGAACAAAATGATATATGAAGTGATACTTACATTTGCCTGTTAACATTGAAAATATAGAAAAAACAATGGTGTTTTTGGTATAAATATTATAACGAGACTAAATATCATTTTTTAGAAATATATTTAATAATATGAATTACAGCAATATAAATCATTACTCAGAATAATTGATTGTTCGAACAAAATGTGTATACCGTGTAACTATTTGACTCATTAAAGTAGACAGATGAAATTCATATTATACGAGCTTGAAATTTCAAGAATATGAAGTATTTATTTTACAACCGTAACCATAAAAGGTATCGGCGTCCGCCAAAGGTTAGAATGAAATACTCGGACACCGCAGACGGTCAGCCTTTAAAAAAGAGTGAAAATAAAACGTTTTAATACAAATCATTGCTTCTGTGTTTAAATATTTTATGTCGTCATGTTGACTCATTAAGGTAATTAAATGACTTCAAAGTCATGAGGGGCATTTAGTAGTTAATGGAATACAAGCATCATATTCATAAAGACCTTTGCGTCAGATGACATTCACAACAGACTGTCTCATGAACTAAAGAGCAACGAAACGACTTTACGGGTAGCTTTTTTATAGAACCTTAATATTCGCTTTACGGTGAGATCGCTTTAATTGAGCTTCGTGATCCATCCTCGGCTGCATCAGCACTTACCATTAGGTGAGGTGCTGCCTAGCGCTTTCAAATTATAATATAACAAAAGTCTGAAAACACATTAGGATAAAAATGCCAAGACTTAATTAACAACTTAATTGAATAACTACTGCATACAATATCTTATGCCAGTCACTTAAAGATTGGTTATTGCTTCCTGAAGCCCACCATCAGTTCTCGAAGTTGACGTAAGAGTCCGGCGCACCACTCCGCCCCTCCCTCCGGAAGATAGCCCATGAAAGTTCTTAACACCCTAATCAAATAAAAAAGAGAGAAATTACTTCGCTATGTACAGTTTGTTGTGAACAATATTTTCGTAAAGACTTCGGTATTATTTGACACTTTCACTTTCACTTGACCTATACTAAATTGTTTCAAGAAAATAACTTTTCTTTATGCCTTTATGAAGCTTGTATACTTTGAGGCTTATCACTATTTACTTTGCTTTGATATAAATATTTAAGTATCTTCTTTTTGATATATTCAACTTTAGAGATCTTTAAAAAAAATTCGATTAATAAAACTAGTGAGCTGATGATTTTCAACTCTTTAAAACTCTTATAAACTTCCTTGTGTATAGGATAGAACAAAACGAAAAGAGGGCGATATGAGGTATTACAGAAAATATTACCTACATATATTATTGTTTTGGTTAATAGATATAACCTGAATTGACTGGTTTAAAAAGAGCTCACCTTTATATAGAGCACCAATCGGTAATAAGGATAGAAACTCTATATTAAACGTAATGTCTTACATTTGAAAGAGACCATGAAACATCCCTTCGTTTTGCCACCCTGTATGATCGTTTATATACGAAATTAAAAGCTGAGAACATTTGACGCCCTCGTTGGAATTTTCCGCTCCTTTTACTGTAGATTTAGATCGTACACGAGTTTTGTGTAATTTTGCGAACCTGTGGTATGTTATCGTTTTCTTTATGACACATTTCATGTCGATTTATTCCGATTCAAGGACAAATTTTGAAATATCGTGCCTTTATACGAGCATTTATGGTCGAACCTGTATGAATGATAGTGATAACGATAAGTCTCTGACATTATGGAGAAGGTTTCATACATTATTCATGAATCGCGACCGTAGAGCTCCAAGTAGGGAAACATTATAAGTCAAATAACGGTTAAAATGTACACGCTCTAAGGCAAGAATATATTCATTTTAAATAGCACATTTTTAAAGCTCAATAAATTAGAATTATAGGCTAGAGAGTTCTGTCTCCACGTTATACAAAATAATGTTATGTGAAGTGGTGACGGAACACATTACCTTTATTTATAGGACTTTTATATATTGTCATCTATATTTATTTGTCTAGTATATCAGTATTTTTTTGTTCATATATAAAATAGAAAATTTGGGCCATACTTTGTTATCGTCTATTGTCGTTGGCGTGCTAATTTTTTTTTTCATTTGTCGGCTGTCCGCTTTTATGGCGTTCAAAATGTATATAAAAATACCGTTCACGTACGCGAGAAGTAAACACTCAGTCCAAGTTTTTCCAACTCTGCTTGCCAATGTTTTTCAAGAACAAGTTGATCCAATATAACTTTGCATCGTTTAATAGTACAACGGAGTTTTAAGTCTCGGCTTAGAAGGTAGGAATTAACCGTACATAATAATTATTATGAAACAAATTACGTTATTTAGGTTAGGTTAGGTTAGTATGAGAGCATGAGAGTAGTGAGAATGAGATTACTTTCCGCATCTACGCCTCTACCGTAGCTCGTAGCTACGGTGTAGAAGTTCCTCGTAGCCGTCGTAGCTTCCGTCGCTCGCCGCAGATGCAACCATGGAGCGTTGACATATCTACCTCTCTGCTCTCAAAACTGTCTCGTGTTGATGTTACGTAAATCTAAAATGGAAGAAATACAATTTTCTATTAACTACTATTCGCAGGTCGTATGTTTATCTACATTAATTCAATGTAATAAGATGTTATGGAATATGTATTTATTTTGGCATCAGAGGAGTATCTTTAAGAAAAGTTGAATCTGATCTACAGAATTTAGCTTATAACTTCGTAATACTTAGAAAACTTCCAAGTGAAACACAGGAAATTCGAAAAGGGACGAGAACCAAAAATTGTTTATGAATTTTGAGGACTTTCCTAAAAGTTCTTGGTAACTGTGTAAGTTCACACGTGTACAGTATCATTCCATCTTAATTTACATAGTAATTACAGCAAGCCTTAATGGAGTTCTATGGTTCCATCAAAGTACACAACTTTATTAACTACATGAATACATTTCAAATAATATAGAGCAATAGTTCACACCGTAAAAAACAAAACAGAGATATAAAAAAATTACTTCTGCAGCAGAAATATATTTAATGTCCCATTTTTACACTGAAATTATAAATTGAAATGTTAATATTCCACTCAGCTTTTTTATGCTAAATAAAGAGTCCTTCTTTCAACAAGATATATGTATATATTTAGTTATACCACCTGCATTGAATCGAGCTCACTAATACGTCAAACAGAGTGCACAACAACACTTAAAAACAATAAATGTTAACGTTCGCACTAAATCAAAATTGTATGCTCCTACATGGTACCCCTTTTAGCAACTGACTCGGCGAAATTTCACGAAGTAATGATATTAAATATTGCGTGACATGAACAATCGTGAAAGATTTATGTGATTCTTGCAGCCACCTGAGAACCTATTCTTCCATTTTCAGCTCTTTTCACTGAACGCAAACAATGGTGAAATCTAACAATTTATGTAAGGAAAACTGTTAGTTTAAAACAGTACCCGGAGGGAAACATTAATTCTTATAAAATATTACTAGGTAATATTTTTTTATTTTAACGAAACTAACGAAAATCTTTAAATCCACTGAATACAAATATATTGGAAAACAAGGAAAACTGATACAAAGGCACCGACACAAACATATTGTATGATTGAAAAGCTGAACCCTTTTCTGATCCATTTCCACCGATCGTAAGGACCGAAAGCTATTTATACGATGTATATAATACATAATATGATACAGGAAGTTCATAAATTAAGAAGACAGGAAGATATATCCAAAGGTGGGTTACCTTTCATTGATTTGTATGCATACGGATGTTACGAGTGGAAAGCTTAACAAACAAAAATCTGAACAGCATGTTATGGTAATGTTAATAGCTTCAAATGGGAGTTCCGTACCTCCTATTCATTTAAATCAAGCCATCTGTGTACAAAATATGGCAGAGCTTGGTAACTGTAACGTACGAACGCATAATCGTAGTGGGAACAACCGACTGGATTGAGTTACCTTGCATCGATGATAATACGTGACCCCTTTTTGAAACCCAGCTTGCGTTTTATAGTCCAGAAGCGCATTGTAAACTGTTTATGAACTGCATGAACCGAATGATTATCTGTCATTGTTATATGTAATATATCTCGCTTTCCTTTGTCGTAAGAACTTAATATGACACTTATACCGCGTGTTATTTTTATATTAAACTTTTATAACAGAAAGTAATTATTTCAAATTGCGTAGGAATTTAAGTCTTCTATTATTATTCATGCTAAGAAGCTAACCGCCCACTACAATTCAACCTTTACAAAAAGCATCAGTTAAAATGCAAAATAAAAAATAATTGAATTCTACGTTCAATGCCCGCGCATATTTCTGAAGAAATCAGCGCTGTTAATATACACAATAGCCTTCCTTGTCTGCTATACGACAAAGGAGCAAACAATTGCTTCGGACATCAGTTACTATATCTTCAAGCCTCAGACGTCTAATATAAAGCGCTTTAACTCGTTAGTCCCTCGTCGCCACGTTTTATAGAATCGAAGGCTTGAGTCACTTTGAATAGGTACAGCGGACGTAAGGCGGTTGGAACTTTCAATTCAATGCAAGGTGATTGATTATATCAGGAGCTCAATGGCTGAGGCGTTAACCTTATCCGTGAGACCCGTCAAACTCAGTCCGTTAACCTGCGTTGGCGAGCAGTAGATCAACAGACGATATTTTTACAATTTATAGTTTGCGACCCCTTTAGTCAGTGCAGGAGTTTAATATAGCTGAAGGTATTTTTATCTGTTCCTGTAGTCGACCTATATCATAAAAGAAGCGTTATATATTCCATTTAAAGTTTCTGAGGTTCAATCTGGATGTAGATCCACGCTGGCTATGTTCCTTTATTAGATGGAGAGACCGCTGAACGTAACCAGAATATTACTGTGCAGGAAAAATTTCAATCAGCAAGAAGTCCCTTTATCCATAAGATAACATACCATTTATACCGTTACTGACATTAAGTCCAACGTAATGGCGCGCGAGCCTATTGCGATCTACCGGGCATAAATACAAACTCTTAGCTAATATTAAGTTTTTTTTTAACAAAATACCTATTTCTCCTTTCTAGATCCGAAATCGAACCTAGGTCCTCACTCTCAGCAGCTTCTCTTGCTATGCCTATACCAATAAGACAGATATTGAGTTATCCATGTGGATATCAAAGTAGTGCACCAGGAATAAACATTCAGAACTCATAATGGCTGCGAAAATAAACAAAACGACAGAAATCGTTCCCGTACCTCGGCGTCCCGGAAATGGCTGCGCTCGGCTCAAAATCTCAGATTAGGATTAGGAGAAACCTTAGGCCTTTTGGTATCTTCTAAATATGCTAAATTGATTTATTAAATATCTACCGTTAACATGTAAACTTGTATTTTACCGAGCACTCAACCTTCAGAAATTACACTCAGGTACATAACTTCAACGGCGCGTAAAGTCAACAAATTGAAACTCTTTGAAACATCAATTTACATGTTCCGTGTTCCGCGCTAAAAGTCAAAGCAAACAATTTTATCAAACAAACTCTACGTTTAATCCATTAGGTGTATTACGTTAATTAAGACGGATATTCAAATCGCTTTAAAGTTTACAAGCGTCTGTACATAGTGCGTTAATTGCTTTGTTTCTGAAACTGGAATAATCTAGTCCAACCGAAATTTAGTGATATAGATTAATGGTACTTGAAGCCTTCAGTAGTTTTGGTTAGGGTTGCTCACCTGAGACCTGTTTTCATCTAATCTAACAGTAGGCACGGCACACTGGCAAATTTTGAAGTAGGTAGGTATGCGTTTTTAACTTCAGCTCTTTGTAAGTAACTTTTTAGATCACTACATACTATAAAAAAAATACGATTGTCCTTCAAAAACGAACCAATGAAAAAGTAAAAAACGAGGTGTATTAGGTAAATACATTTGTCATTGCACTCGGAGGACCTCTTAGATAAAAAAATGTTCCACAGAACCGTCGGTTTTGCCAATAAATTATATAGTTTTGGAATGTGCTCATGCCTTGCCTTGCCATGCTCAGGCCTTCAATTTGACATCCAGATTGTAAAATAAAAATAAAAACGTTACACTCCTTTTTTGGGCAGTTGTGTAAAAAGTCCCCCGCCGCGTCCGTCTGTCTGTCTGTTCGCGATAAACTCAAAAACTACGGAACGGATTTTCATGTGTTCACCAATAGACAGAGTGATTCATGAGGAAGGTTTAGGTGTATAATTTACATTTATTTTATTACATTATGGTTTTATGTAAATTGTAATAAAATAAATGATGAAGATATCGGAAATAGTCATGCCAACTGGGAGCTATACGGGCGTGCGGTGCGTAAACCAATAGATATACAATAAAATAATGTACTAGAGAATTGTAGTTCTTCAAAAATCCTACGGAAAAGTCCTCGATGGCATATCTCTGTCTCCTGCGGTTGACTCTCAATAATCACTTTTATATTCAAAATATTAATAAAAATTATTACGTTATTTGCGAAGCCGTTTTCTTCAACTTAGTATTGACCCTTATCCAGATAAATACGTTACTTAACTTGGACGTTTAATATAGATTAAAATTGACCTTTACACTATATTATTCAAATGAATACTTTAGAAGGTATGATCGATTCAAAATTTCATGCAACCAAAAAATCATTCTGCGGATAATGTAATAAAATAACAACTACAAGTCCTCAGTCATTTGAAACATTCTTCGTGCATGTTATAACATGCAAGAAGAATATTATTTATATTAAATAAATTAAATAGCCTATTCATTGAAAATGTAGGCTGCTGTTTATCCCGAAAAAATACACGAATTCTTTTTTTTTTTTTAGTCCGAATAAGGTTTTTAGGGAAAGAAAAATTGGAAAAGCTGCCCAGAATTTGAAAAATTCGGGACAAACTGAAAGTGCTTATTGTATGAGATTTTTGTATAAACTCGGAAGATAGGAAAATATGTGTCGCGTCAGCTAGTTTAATTGTAAATGAAATGTTTTTATAAAGCGTACTTATACATATGTATATTTAATAATGTGCGCGCGTATACGAACCAAAGATCAATCATATACTAGATGACACGTTGTAAGGGGATTGTGGGAAAATAATTGTAAAACAGTGGGGAAATAATGGGACTATAGTTATTAATGAAATTCAGCGGTAGCTTTAAAATAAATTATTATGTAAAAACACTTTTTGATATTACTATACATAACCCGGTACACTGAGTACTACCTCACTACCTTCTAAGTAACTGAATGCTTTGCGAAGCACTGACTATAGACGTAGGACGGTGAAAGGTATTAAACTCATAAAAGGTGCATCTTATACCAAACTTTGCTTCTCCATTAATCAACTAGAGATACTCATTACAATTCTGGAGCTAATCGCATCTAACACCGGTTAGCCTCCCAGGTGCCTGGATCTCCATCGGCTGTCATATTTCCAAGAGTTTGAATTTCTTACCTACTAACCTTTCATACTTACCATTTCGTAGATCTCCTTCTAAGGTAGGTAATAGTAATTTGAATGAATAAAATAAACACCTGCTGGTATTGAATTATTTTGGTAAGTTTAACAATGGGCGGTGTGCCAAACCACGAAGATAAAGCTTTTGTCATGCAATGTTTCGCTCTTTATTTATTGCGGGAACCACAAATCAAAACTTTTATTTGCCTATTGGGAATAACTTACAACCCTTTCAAACTAAGTAGGTAATTTTCATGACACAATTGGTGTTGGGGCTTACAACTTGGCTTTCTGCTTTCGTGTAACAAGTTCGATTTCAGAAAAAAATGTTATTAAGCCCATATATCCAGGGTCGAGGAGTGTGTGCATGCGAGATATGTCTGTAAAATGTATCACGATACTAAAGATAATCTATCGGAGCACAATTTCCAAATCTTAATTAATCACCGTATACCTATCTATTTACTAGGTACTTGTTTCTACCTACTTCTATCCTATCCTACTTATTATTATTATAAATGTGACAGTTTGTGAGGTTGGGTGGATATTTGTTACTCAATCACGCCAGAACAGCTGAACGGATCTGGATGAAATTTGGCACGGAGATAGATTATAGTCTGGAATAGCACATACTCGTAGGCTACTTTTTATCCCGGAGAAATGTACGGGTTCGCAAACGTCGCGGGCGAAGCCCGGGCGGAAGCTAGTCAGAAATATATTACATTATAGTTCTTTACTCAGAGTCTCTAGTTTCAACCGTCTTTTGTTTCTCTTTCATTACAAGACGAATGTTAAACTAAATGTTTAATCTTGGTTGCTTGTTTAAATTTTCATAGTACGACCGTCGTCCATTTTAATATTTGTGCTGAGATGTGGTCTTTTGTGGACACTGTATAATACTAGCAATATTGCTTAGTTTTGCGCAAAGTGTATTAAATATTCAATTAATGGAACAAATATAAATAAGATTAACATAGCTATTTTCCAGTGTAATGGGTTTCTACTTGCAAATCTTTCGTAAATTTAATCCTATGAACGACACTTTGGATAGAAGCGATGCTATAAATAAATCCAATCTTTGTAACAATCAATGCTACAAAGTCTATAGTGCAATGTTTCGATACTGTGAATTTTAATAATGCAACTGACGTTATAAATTATCGACTTCCTCAAGTTTGTTATTACGTTTGTTTGTTGTCGTATAAAAATAGGTCAAAAACGACATACGTTAATGTAAAGACAGTGGTAACCCGATGAGCGAACTCCCACATAATTGTCATTCCATTCCATTCCATTTCCCAATGGAATCGCAGCGGTAAACCGCGGTCAAATAGAATTCCTCCGTCGTCATCGGCCAACGCTCCGAGACCATCTTGTTGAGGTAGATATAAGACAAGCGAGAACTTATAATCATGTACAACAAAGTAGGCGATAGTCAAAGTAGATTCTCGTTCGATTTTAATAAGTATTTCAAAACTAAAGTGTATCAAGCAATCAAATCTGGATAAACACAGCCCAGGTCCGTGGTGTGTTCATTTATGTTATAGCTGTTAATTTACTAATATTTGTTAAAGCCGTCCAACATTTATTTACCGAAACGTGCGGTTCATTTGGATGCTATGATTTAGCTATCTCAGTTTAAAATTCAAAATTTAAATATAATTATAAAAATATTAAATAAGCATGTCTCGTTTTGCTAAACGGTTGGTCAACAGTACACATGAATTATTATTTTGTCAAAGAATATCTGGCCTATTCTTTGGTCAAAGAATAATCACTGTCATTCAATGTGGCAATGTTGCCAGTCTTCAGGACACGGTACCAGTTTTCTGGACACGGATGGTACTTCGACGCCTATGTTTTCGTTTAAATTCGTTTTATCTTTGTATTTTTTATGTTATTGGGCATAGAATAATACACAAGAATAAATTAGGTTGTAGGATATGTATCATAATAAAAACAAACCCTAAAAAATAGCTAATCATATTTAAGAGTTACGACGAGAAAGTAATAAACGAATCGGAAAACTCATCATCATCGGCCTTTTAGTGGTAATACAGGGCGTCATGATCTTTTAAAAAAGCTATAATTATTATATTTTGTAACTTTTGGGAAACAACACAACGTCAATAGTCTGTATAAATAATGTTCGCAAATAGTGCATAAGTTGCATAAATTGACATAACACACTCGGCGTGACCTGTTTTACCTGAAGAGCTATTGATGCAGGTTTGCCGCTCCACTTAGCGATATTTTCGATTTACATATCTATGACCCCTATGACCGCAGCTGCCGGTAGCTGTAACGTCAGCAAAATATTTCAATATATCTCTGCTGCGGTTCTAGCGCATAGTGATCTATATGTGGGGAAATAGTTCTACGAATACTTGTTCTAACGTAAACAACGTCTGACTTTCGTTGAGAAGAGGCATTCTTTTACGATGTAGGAAAACCTTTCTGAAAAATTTACTTCTTTATTATGACAATCTTGAGATTGTGTTTTACGAGCACGTAAACTTGACGGGTTTGTTGCATCGTGTATCTCGTAAGATTTTTACCATATTTACCATTTATACCATAATTTACAAATCTTGCGAGTGCAAACTTGGTAAATCCGAGCAAAATTGGTAGTGTTGAAGTGCTATCTGATTAACACAGAGCTACTTAAGTTAAACTGGTACGCAATAAAATGTTACTAATCCAACTTCCTGCTTCCTCGAGGTCAGGCGTCGAGTGTCCTTATGAATATCTGATAAAATTTTCATGAAGTGAAGAGAGCCAACAGATTGAGAACCATTATCTAGTAGACGAGATTTTAGGAGTCCGCAATAGACATAACCCTCTTGATTTCATTAAGTTGATCTGATTATTTTGCATTCAGAGAATTTTCTGCGGTTGTAAAAATAAAAGCATGTTTAAATTACTTTTAGCTATTGAAACTAGAAATAAAAATAAGAAAAAGAAATAATTCTGATACGAACCTTAGATTCGGTTTGTGT
This sequence comes from Shargacucullia verbasci, assembly GCA_947562105.1. Taxonomy (NCBI): domain Eukaryota; kingdom Metazoa; phylum Arthropoda; class Insecta; order Lepidoptera; family Noctuidae; genus Shargacucullia; species Shargacucullia verbasci. The sequence goes on from OX387289.1 coordinate 9,555,816, forward strand.
ATTTAAAACTAATACATGTTGTGAGTTTTTATTAAGGTATGAGGTAGTTCGGTTGTTGTATTGAAGGACCGAACATCCTAACTGTGATCCTGATCCGCATTACCTATGATAAATGTTACCATTTAGGCTAAAAACACATTAACACGGTCATGATGAACGCATGATCTTATCACTACAGCCACAAACTTGCTGTGTGTAAAATTTCTAGCCTTGACAAAAGAATTAAATCCTCAAAACTAACTCACACTTGACATATTTAATGTAATTGGTACAATCTACTGCTTCATTATTCATGCTTTGTGATTATCCGATGCTCTTATATCTCTGTTTTATAGTTACGTTGCCTATGGATAATGTAAACGAACGACATTGTTCCTCACGCTTGAATTATTAATATTCATTCATTCGAATTTAAAAGTACTGAAATAATGAATGCTTTCTTCTTTATTAACAAATGTACACAGCCAATACGACTACTGAAAATAATTTTGTACGTAGCAATAACAGCGGAATATATGTAGTACATCTCGTTGCTGATATAATATTGAATTCAAGACGTATCGTCAACAGCCGCCGTATTCTTTTATAGTTTTGGCAGCGATCTGTTCAATATGTCGTAATGTTCGTGTTATGTGTGATCGAGAGGCCGACGCACCAACACTAAGCGGTCGCCTTCTACGCCGTAGTTCAAGCTGTCCTTGAGCTACGAGCTACGACTGTGAATGTAGGCTACGATGCTACGCCGCTACGTTGCTTTAATAAAGCTCTACTAGGTAATACATAAAATAATAATGGCTACTGTTATATATCATTCGGTTTGTTGCTGCCTCGAGGTGTTTTTGTAACGCAAACTGAAACGTCCGCTGGGCTATTAAATCGTGTAGGGGATTGAATTAAATATGGTTTGGGCTAATGGATATTAATTAGAGTTGGGTGAGGGTTTGTTGTACTGATAAATTTGAATGTTGCTTCACATATATTTTTTTTTGCGCTGTAATAGGTGTATAAAATTATATGGTCATAGATAAATAAAGTCCTTTACAATTTTTTTTTGCCTTCTATCCCAGAAACATTGACTCAGCAAAGGTCGTATGTACCATAGAAAAGGTTATTTATATACAAAGTGCAAACCAAAATAATCCAACATTAAAAAAATCTAGTCGTTTCTTCTATGGAACCCAATGGACGTGCAGAAATGAAAACGGGCTGTCGCTTATACAACTAGCACAGAAAGCTTTAAAACTCTCATTGCTGTCGCAATATAAAAACTTTTGTTCCTGAACGGTGCACAATATCTATGTTCCCAAGTTTTCTCTCTGAGCCCATTTTTCTCATACTCATTGTTTGCTTTAGTTGCATTTTCACAATACATGTGGAACAAACTAATTAAATTGAATGCTGGATTCCCACTACACGAATAATGTTTTCTAGTAAAATGTCTGTATCAATCTAAATTATTTTTATTCATTTATTATATTCTGTTCCCGAAGTCAATAAAGTAACTGAGCCTTAGTAATTACTTATACCTACTAAGTTTATAATTAGTAAATAATTGACGACACGGTTGGCGCCTAGGCGACATCTAGCGCAGAAAGCTAATCACTTAGCCACTAAGTAATTAGCTTTCTGCGCTAGGTGTCGCGGGTTCGATTCCCGCACGGAATAAATATTTGTTTGATCTACAGATAGTTGTTTCGGGTCTGGTTATGTGTGCATGTGACCAGGCGCGGTCGCAGCCAAACACACTGTAAAATTATCGTCAATTGTCTATTAGGAGGTTTACCAATTTACCGTGTACGATTTTAGGGGAGTCATGACCCCAAGCCCCCTCGGACCGCTACTGCATGTGACATGTATGTTTGTAAACTGTACCCAGGACAAGGTTTTAAAAAAAAAAGAGTTCTTTCCTTCATCCCGATGTTAATGCCACCTAATTCCAAGTTCCGCTAAGATTATGGTTTACATGATTATTTTTCCGCATTATATAGACGTAATTATTGTCATAGGATAGGCCATCCTCCCCTCAGATTGCATTTTCCCTAGGGTGATATCCATAGGGGCCTCCGGGAAATAGCCAGCAAAGCAAAGCTCTAATACCCATGTGGAGATTGTCTTAGTTTAATGACATTAAGGGAAGATATTGAAAAGCGCTTTTGATTAGAGACTACAAAGCAGTCCCTACTTTTTATGCAAAAGATATCTTTTGTTTCATAAGTTTTAGAAAAGTATTCCAACCCTCATGTTTAACTTCGTTTAAGTATTCATACTTAAATGTGTTTGTACAGAAAGGGTCCGAGGGTTAACAAATAACGTCTAGTTGGCTGATATTTGGGTGATTTACGTGAAAACCCTTAAATTCGTGCTTAAATTATCCGTTCTCGTGAAAACGAGGGGCAAAAGGTTGGCTGAATAGAAAAGGCTCTTTCATTAGAATATCCTACGCATAACTTTGAGATAGACATCAAATATTGGACTTGTATTAACAACAAATAAGGCTGAGAAATTCTAGCGGATCAAGGACTACATTATTTGGCAATCTCGTAATGTGTGGGGAGAAGCTATGTGAGCGATTGGAACAACATATGACGGAATAATAAAGCAAAGCAATGCTCAATTGACTACACTCTTCATTGCAAAAAAATATCATTGCCTACCTTTGGAATACAGACGGAACATTAATAACCTAACCTTTCTGTTAAATATTGCCAACAGCTCAGTAGATTGTTCCGAGCTTGTCTCCAAAATAGAACTTCGTACCCGTTACACAGACCTTAGACAAGGGCCCTTATTAAATATACCTTTCTTGAACACCAATTACATACAAAACGCATTCTTCTCACGCAGTGCAGTTAATCTTAATGCAGTTTATCTTTCTTCACATCTTGTTTTGTTCCACACTAGTTCAACCGCAATAAGACGCATAGGTATTTTGGAATAGATCGTAGTTAGCAGCGTTTCTATTTTATTTTATATCTAAATTTTATTTTTAAAAATGTTAATGTTTAATTTTAGTCAAAGACATATTAAGTTTTCTTTAAAAAAAAAATCGTTCATAGTATGGTTATCTTAGATCAATCTTAGGTACTGTATTGCATACATGTGGAAGCTTATTAATATATTAGCAATTAACATAACACAATGTATCCTATTCTACATTTCATATTAGTCTGTAAGCTTTCTGAAAAATAAATAAATAAAAAAGCTTGGTGGCTTGTGTATATTACAAGATTGGATAGTCATCTTTGTACTTGCGTCAGAACACACGTTATTATGAAAATGAGAATAATATTTTATGTACACATATAGAAATAAAATCAAGAACAAAATAATCTTATAGCCTATTGAATTTTCTTTAAATATATCTTTAAGCCTGGAGTTAACCTACCGCAATTTAGAATTCCCGAATGACCAAACCACAGAGTATAATGAATGGCAACTACGTCATTGTTCTCATACAATTCTAATGTGATATTGAGAACAAACAAAAGCTTATTGTTTGTTGGCTGGTTCTACTTGGCTTGGTTCTACCATCACACGAGATATATTGGTTAAATAATTTTAATAAAAAAAAGTCCGTGACCAGTGGACCTGATTCGATAGACTGCTTATGAAGTGCTACGCATGATAAAACACAGTATGTTGTATTCAAGTATAAAATTTATACCATTAAAAAAATCCTTTAGAATATTGTTGGCTCACTCTTAGATTTCTCCCGAGACAACTATTTGTGGATCATACAAATATTTTTTCGGTCCCGTGATCGAACTTCCGACGTGTAGGGCAGAAAGTTAATCGCTTAGCTACTACGCCTACCGTACCGTCAAAACGAACATACTCGTACATGTATATCAACACGAATTTATTTTAGTCTTTCCACATCTCCCCTAGCCGCCTTCGATATCTGTTTTCACACCTGACTGATTATTTTTGTTTATCTGTCTTCCTTGTATTTTAGGTGATCAACTAAAAGCCTAACCGTATTCGAAATATGGTACTAAAAATATGTACAAAAAAATAAAAAAGGTGTATGCTACAAAATTAAAGTGAAACCTAAAATAACATCCCCGATTTCATATTTCAATAAGAACTAACAGACTTTAATGTATACTCAATAATTTTAAAGCGGACAATATCCATTTGAATCAAGGTTAAGGTTTACCTGAACATAATTGACGAGGGATGTAATTACGCTTTGACGAGAGGACGTAGATATCGATAGTTATAAACTAATTAAATAGCCAAAAGCAAGTTATCCAATTTCAAAGCAAAGATCAATCATCAATGTTATCTAAGTTTGACCTCTGTAATGTTTTTACCGAAACGCTCCTCGGGTACCTCAATAGTTCATGGAGCATTTCTTTTAACGTGTCAGAGGGCCGCTAAATGTGAAAGTTACAAGAGTGAAAACACGAAAGCATCCGAAACCGTACGTTGTAGAAGGGCGGGTGCGGCCGGGCGCACCCGGGTCGGGTCGAGACGTCGAGCAGTTCTCTCCCGGACGCCGCCCCGACTACACCACTACCGCTTTACCCGGCACTTTTTGCAACGCGATCTAACTTCGTCAGTCGACAACAATCGCACAATGGAAACAAACGCGATCGCTGCGTTTGATGGCGCTGGATCGAAAATGTGAAGTGATCCTATTGTGTTGCCGTGCCGTGTGCTTTGAGTACGTGATCGATTTTGCAAGTGTTTTTATGATGTAGGTGGCTGATTATCGATAGATTTAATGGTATGATATAATTAATAATTGTACTTAACATTTTTATTTTTAATTAACTATGATTTAGCATTTGTGAAAGAACATAATGCTTTTTAAAAAATGCTCTTCTTTCTCTTAAATAAATCCAATTTGTAATGAGTCATCATCGAACTACTGACCCCATCTAATTTAGTCTACGAAGAAAAATCTAAAGCAAGTCGTCGTAACTTTAAAATAAAATGCATGGAGAGGTTTACCACATAAAATCTAATACCTAAGTATGTAAAGTTATAACTATATAAAGTCGTCGTCGGTTTATGGACCCGCCTTGATTCTTTTTCAACGAATTTCAAATAATTTCTCAACTAGACAAACACTTGCGGTCCTTCATTTAATTTAGGTACTCTCAAAAAATCTGTGTACGTGTGATTTATATCTAAGTTCTGTATTACTATGTTAAATACTTAATACTAAAAGCGAATAATCCGTTTGAGGTATAGTTGCGTTTAGAAACTGGATTAGATATTATAGAAAGGAAAGCCTACAAACTTGCTTGGCAGATAGTTTGCTCATATAATGTAGGCTACCACTGAGAAAAGATTTTCCGAAATTATAGCCTAAGGGGTATAAATAATAGGGGTTCAAATTTTGTGTAATTTATATTTGTAATCTTTTTACGCGCACGGGCGTAGAAACCTATACCTATTACATTTTTAAAAGTAGCTATACTACAAACCGAAAGTGCCCCAGATTTTTTTATTTTAATTAATCTCTTTTAATATAAAATTACCCGAGCTGTTTCGTCTCTTTATATTTCAATGAAAAATAATCCTTAATCACCTCACCCGGAACAAAGTACTTTTTAATTTACTAAGCAACTGAAACATTTGTTACTTTCTTGTGTTGCTTCTACTTCGTTGCGAAACGTTATTAGCTTTTTTCAATTAGTAGGTACCAAACAGTTACTTTAATTGTATTTCTTGACATCGACATTTTTACATTCTCTGGAAGTAATAAGTCTTGAACTTTGCTGTCATGCCTTCGATCTATCTAGTCAAGGAGAGTGAGTCAGGGACTCCTTTTTAAATGTTTTCCATTAGCATGATAGATTGTATCTGTATTTTATAAGCTCTCACATAGCTCAAGCTGTACTTGAAAATTAACCAATGACAGACCACGATACCGCACGCACTTTGATATCGGTATCTTCGGGAGGCTCTTTCGTTGGAAAGTATTATATGGAGTATCATTCGTTAGAAATAATAGAAAAGTGTTCTCTGCTGGACATTGGCCTGGTAATATCTGGACATTGATCTGAACTCTTACAGTGCACGGTCATGCATGGGGGAAATAATGCCACAATCACTAATTCACTACGCTTGGCAAACGTAAGATGATCACAAAATAAAGGAGGAGAAAACCCCTCGGGGAAAGTCAAAAGCTGTCTCAACTGTCATTCGTTATGTCAAACTCTTGTTTCAAATCCCTGGGGTTAATCCAAACGTCAATATCATAGAAATATTGTCGACGCCAAAACTTATTTAATTTAATCAGATACAGGCACTTTGTTATTTTCTAGTGTATGAAATAGAGAGTTCTTATAACAATGAATTTGAGAATCGTTATAATGCGAATTAAAATAACTTTCTAGACCAGAAAATATGCCAATTAAACATTTTAATTGAATCTCTAGTTTGTTTATCGTGCGGCTGATTGCCACTAGAGATTAACATAATTACAGCTACGAGTACGAGTTCTCAGGTAATCGTATCGTAGACCTAGTTCGGAGAACTCACTAATTGTGTATTCGCTTCCCAGAAAAAAGAAGATGAGCCGTTGTAAGTAGGTAGAAAGCCTATAAGAAATACTTGTATAGAAAATATTATCTAACAAGACAAACAAAATATAATTATATCTAACATGCTACGTCACGGTAAATAAAATAAATGGAGCGTGAATACACCATGCGAGAGACTGACGTATTTTTAAACGTAAAGGGGCGGGGGATAAATAATGTCAAGTGACACGACAAAAGCCGTCCCTTTATAAGGCTATGTCCTTGCAAACGTTATCGGGAAATAGGCGAAGCAGAATTTTGACAATAGTACTGCCTCTGACTCTTTAATTGATAAGACTTAATTCCGCTGAGATCTGGAGCACACAACAAAATGATTAATTTTATTAAGTTCTCCCAACTTGAACAAGACTCACAATTTTAGGATACGTAATGAGATTATTAAGAACTCCCTTTTATTATGAATGATCACGACATTTTCCTCTAAAAATGTTGAAGAACAATATTTTTCTTACATTATGACTTAGCTTTATTTTTGCGTATCAAATCATAAATTTACATATTTGCTCGTTTGTCAGTGTCGTAAATTCTCATTTTCGCATACATCATTACGAGTATGTAAAAGTACGTAAAGTACGCTTTTGAACTGAAATATTTTCTTAGAATAAAGTAAAATTTGTTGTTTTGTACTTACTCTTACTTATGTAATGCTGAAATATGTAATCCAGTGTCGTTTCTGATGTATATACTCTACCTCTTGCCGAGGGTGTGTTAAAGGTCAATTATTTCTCTAATTTCTGCTTTTTACAATATGTATCTATTATCTAATGACTATTTATGATAGTCTTTAAATAGGCATTTGTTCGTCCCAGCAGTTAATGTCTACAGACTATGACAATAAACAAAAATGAAGAGTAATATTGCTTCATTTTTTAACACAGAATTATATATATACAAACCCTGTTTCCTTTACTATTATTTCAGAGTTGACGGCACCGTTGGCGCAGTGGCTAAGCGATTAGCGTTCTGCAGTATGTGTCGCGGGTTCGATCCCCGCACGGAACAAATATTTGTATGATCTAGAGATAGTTGTTTCGGGTCTGGTTATGTGTGTATGTATGTAAACTGTACCCATGATACAGGAGAAATCCTAGAGTTCTGGCACTCTTTCAGCAAGGATCATGAAATATCCTCTTTATTATTATATACTCACTTTTTATAAGAGCCACTTTTATATACCAACCAGTGAGTAATAACTCGCAGTCCATCTAGGCGGAAATTAATGTTCAGAACGAATGGAAGTTTATTACTTTAGATCATAATAAAATGCATTTATTCTTATGATTTGAAAATAAATTACCTTCGATATCGATTCCCTTGCCATTTCAAGAATATTTACGATTAGTATATGTACCTATGACAACTGAAAAGGATAGTGATTTATCCTCCGGATACCGTCCCTATGGGGTGTGTATACATAAATAACTTTCATTAAAGAGTTTAGTAAGGTGCAAAAAAGTACCAAGTCCTGGATGGATATCCACTATTTACACGAGACTATACCTTGATACCATGAACTTGCTTATTCAAATACTTTGTTTGAAATTATTTGAGTAACTAAGTTATATAATTAATGCGTTTATACCAGAAACATTAATATAATATGAAAACTAATACGCTTACCTGCCTCATTTATCTATCTACATATTTGGATGAGGAGTTTGCTTTTCTTCCCAGCACACAACACAACACTAGAAGCAGTGAAGGGTGGACGCTTTTGTGGGTGCTGTCCCATGTTGACGTCACAAATTACTAATTTTAACTAGTCTATTTTCAATAAACGATGATTGAACACCCGATTAAATAGAAATAATTGTTCGTGCAGCACCATTCCATTGATTCGATAAACCAGTAAACCAATATCTATTGCACGTGCATGCTTCACTCGATGAAATGTTAAACTATTCCAATCGAACAGAGATAAAGCTATGTCGCATCAATTGTGACGTATCAATCAGATTTGTGAATAATCACTATAACGTTATCCCTAGGCTTTGACACACACAGAAGGCAAGCGAGTTCACCAATTCTTTTTAGCGAACCGTGCAGCTTGCCATATTGTCACCAAAAACATAAAAACTCACTCACTGATCTAGATTTTTTCTCAGGAACTATAAATCTTAAAAAAACAGATATATTTTTTATGGTAGGCAATGTAAGCTAAGAATGGATGTTCAAAATTCAACCCTTAATTCAGTTTAACATCTGTAATTACCATATATTAAGAAATAAACGATATTCTATTCCATTCTATTCTAAGGGGATGAAACGTAGGTTCAAAGTTTGTAGGAAAAATCTTTTGACATGGCTGGAGTCGGTAAAGGTTATAATTAGAAAAACCCTCTTTTAATAATTCAGCCAAGATTTTTCTAAATATTGACCTAGAAGTATTTCACTAGTAGGCCGTGGGATGATCGGCGAGACAGACCTTTAGAAAATGCATTAGTAACAAATCGGTGATAACAGGACCGGACAAGCGTAGCGTAGCGTGGTAGCGTTTTAAGCTATGCTATCCGACTGCTGGTCATAGTCTCTCCTATATTTTTCGACCCACCTTTGTCTATGGCCTGCACGTGTAAATTTATTAATATTTATATTATTATTATTATATTATTGGTGTTCCTCCCTTATCAATTGAACAAACATTAAAACCTATCATCGCCCATTGCTTGATATCTTATAGGCTTCTTTCAATTTATGTTAGAACTACGTTCCTCTACCATCGCCACCGCTTTTGAACCTTCTTGTCCCAGTCATCGGTCTAATTTGTTTTTAATTAAATCATAATGTGCTCTATCGACTATCACACTTAATCATAATTCACAAAGCAAGCCAATAAAAGTTTTGAATTCAGTTTCACAATCCATTAGACAAACTAAAGTACGCATCGACGGTAGATACCAACGTAATGGATTGTAAAATGAAACACAAAACTTTGTGTATTTCCCTCGTCAGCTGAATAGTCCATTAGGAATAATTTTACTTTTGTATCTCAATACTGTAATGTTGTCTTATTGACTTTATGTGTTTGAATTGTAGCTGTTGGCCGGGAGACTGTTTTGTTTACACAAGTAGGCATTGTTTGAATTGAACTAAATTGAAACCATAAATATTTTATTCACTGGAGTCGATAAATAAATAACTTAACAATAAAAGCATACGATTTATTACTATAATAGTTTAGGGTCTAAAATGAATCGTATACTGGAAATCAGATCCTTTTGTGGTAGTAAATGGGTGCCATTATTTATACTGTCTAGTTAAATACGAGATGGTTGTGGTAGTCGTCAGACATCTTGGCCCAACCATTAATTCCATGTCACGTTCTTACGTACACTGACGCGACCTTCAAGAAAGCTCTAGTTTCCGCACAGTTTACGAAGGTACTCGTACAACTAATACAATCGTTTTACGTAGGTATTAACAAAAACAAAACTGTTACTGTAACAAGAACAAAATATTGTGACTAAAGTTGTAAATTGAAGGCTGCTTCTTAAAAACGGTTTTATTTTCTAAAATTTATTGGAGCGTACTTTTAATCGAAGATAAACTCGCAAACTCAAGTTTTGACAAATGCAATTTATGATGGTATCTCAAAGCGTTGCAAGGCTGCCAAATCCATAACTTCTAAAAGAAGATACGTCCAAGTTTATTTGAGGTCATTGCTCAGACACAAAGAGCTTTGTTCTGGACAGTAGAAGGTTAAAATACAATATAAATAGATTTCGTAGAAGAGTTAAAATTACCAATTACAAAAGTGCAATCAGAAACTTGATAGCCTTTTTACCATTTCGGTAATTGTCTTTTTAATTTTACTAAAAGCTGTGCCGACTAATCCGTTTACAAATCGTATCATCGATTCGGTGGTAATTTGTGTTTCATTAGTAAAACTACTTTGACGAAATCGCTTGCTGAATCTAAAGGGAATAATCACGTAATGTTTTAGTAATTGAGTCGCAGTTGTATACCGGTGCGGACGTGTTTCACCGCATTGAATACTGAACAAATTCATGTTGAAATTCCTATGTACAAAACAACAAAGACTATCCATAATCGTACGTACATGTATTATGAACAAAGAGACTATTAGGGATGTCGTTGAATCTTAAAAGTCCTGATGTTCGCGTCTTTTGCAGCAATCAGGCTGTTTGCTGTAATGGCTCTGAGGAGCTTTTACTAACGCTGATCTGAATTTGTATCACCGCTACTTTTCTTTTATAACATTTACTTCGCATCTTTAGTTCTCTTCAACTTTTACAGATCGTGTTAGATTTTCGTAGTACGTGCCAGGTTCTAAACTCTCGTAAATTACTTCAGTTTCATTCTATAACTAGAATTTTCTCAATCGTAGATTACATATAAATTATACCGCTTAGAATCCAAAGATTATTCAAAAAGTGAAATCAAATATTTAACTTGTAGGTATACCTATGTTATACTATCAAAAAACGAGTCTGCGATGTGAAAACAATATCATTTCTCAGAGATAGCTTTTGTAATAAAATGAAACAACATTTACCAACAAAGTCGTAGATATTCGCTTTGTTGGTAAATGTAGTTGGCAACCATTCAGATCATAACTTCAATAGGACTTGGAAGGACGACATTTTTTTTTGCTATTTATGATACCGAAATATTCTACGTTTCATAATGAGCAAGTTTAGTATTTGTTTTGTCTTCGTTAGTCACACAGAAAAAGTTTAACAAGCAGATTTGATTAAGATGGATGGCGTCACGTAGCGCTTATCCGGATTTACCCAATTAATTTTTACTCAACGACATGGAGGTGACACGTACAGTCGTACATCCCTTTTATATTTTGTTGCTAGGCATTATACCTGCTTGAAATATAAAATAAGGCTTAAATATCTGTGTTTATTTATATTTTTAGCAGGGTTCACTGATAATATGTTGGTATCGTACTTAAAGTTAAATAATATAAATAAGTTTAATATTTAAAGTTAAAAATAATAAAAATAAATATATAATAAATTAAAAATAAAAATAAGTTTCACAAACTCAAAAAATTCAACAAAACAAGTTCAACCAAATTTTTTTTATGAAACTACCTTTAAATATTAAAATTTATTAGAATAAAAGTTCATTAAAAAAAATATATAGAAAAACATAAATTCGCCACGAAAATGACGCAAAGAATCCTGCTCGAAGAACGACCCATTACTGATTGAATATATTCACTGAATGGATACGTATTATGTAAAATATATTGTAATATTAAAAATGTCACAGAGACTGTAAAACATAGTAAAATAAAAAAAAATACTAATACAGAAATAATGTTTTGAAAGACAATTTTTATAATAGTATGTACATAAAGAATCATCAACATAATGATGTGCCAATTAATGAGATGTGATTTAGGGTGAAGGCGTAACATATTTTTCATGTGATACAGATCATAAGGATTTTAGGCCTCGTCCATAACACAAACGGATACTGTAAAAAAAAATATTTTCGCAATATCTAGTGATGAAAATTACTCGTGCAATAGAAGGCTAACTAGCGTCAGTCGCGTATGTGCTACCGAATGCGAATGTGCTATAAAAAAAGAAAGGACTTTGTAGAGCAATATCGAGCAAAATGGTTTCTTTCATCTACTTTAAGGTTTCAAGGTGAAAATTCACTGAGGACAATTTGATTGCTTTTAGTGTGACCCTCTCGACTCTTTCAAAGGAATTTCAAACATAGTCATGCTAACGCTGTTTCACAGTAGCGCGGTCAAACATGGACATTGATACATTTAGAAATATGACAATAATGTACGTACACTGTGTCGTTGATATTTTATTTCTTTTTAAGTCCTTAAACATGCCTGTTGTTTCGTTTGTTGCATGTCCGGTAACAGACATGTGAAATGCAGGTATAACTAACCAAAATCAATATTTATATAATAGCTTGTCGAAATTATGAGCTTAACCGCTCTCATTGCGGTCTCGCTGTTCGTAAGTAATGCTTTGTTTTATTGGAAAACCATTTAATGGGATAAATGGAAAACAGACTAACTGATGGACATAAATGTACACCAACACATACACACACATTTTATTTTAAGTAAAGGTTGTTCCTAACGTGTTTTGAATATTTTCATTGAATGCTTTTAATAAAACTATAGGTACTCTTTACGGGTAGTGACAAAGGAGAGACAAAAATTTCTTCTAATTTTAAACTTCTCTCTAGAAAAACGGAATGCAAAAAGTCTTTTACGTTTTTATTATCATCACACGTTCGAGATGTGGAACGGCAACCACGTGAAAAACAAAGTTTGAATTGAACCAAACCTTTTTGTTTTATTAGGGTCCACTACCAAACAACTGGCAACAACTTTTCAAGGGTCGGTCACCACTTTTACTGTAGGTACCCATTGCTAAACGCCTGCAAAAATATAATTACAAAACCTTTTTGTAACTTATGCATCCCTCGTTCACGTAACATTTAAGAGGCGTGCTGAACAATTTCGTATTAGAACATGAACGGAAGCCATGAAAAATTACAGTCCCGCTTAGCTGCTTTTGCACGTGCGGTGACGTCATGCACGTCATATGACGTATTAACCGCTATTCTTACTTTGTTATAAATGGGATCTCTAAAAATAAGCGCGAAAAGCAACGAACTAGATACCTCAATAAAACAGAACAGCTAGAATTACGGCGTATGTATCAAATGTGAACGAAAGAGTTTCCGCCATTTCTGGTTGTGTGATTTCAAGCGGAATCTACGTAACCTGCATTGGTTTTGACAACAGATGTATTCGATTGAATATGTAATAGCGTAACACAAAAGAAAATATTGTGATATATTCCTATTTTTTGGAAACGTTTGTCAATCTGTATTTTCCGTTCCTTGACAAGTTAGCTTGACAAGTTGGCTTTTACAGTTCTTATACACTTTTAGAATGTTTGAAAATAAACGTGAGATTTTTGGGTTCAACTATCCCTTAAGCAGTGGAAACAAAAACATAATAAGGGAAAAATATTGAAATATCTGATTAAGAACCTACAATTTACCTCACACATGAGACAAAAGTTTCCACAGATGAGACGCGAAAGTAGAATTCACATACTCAAATACCTGTCCATTACAATATTATTATATCTTAATCTCATAAAAATTACGCCAATAAAACTGAAATAACTTTTGAAATATTGTCAGCAAATATGTCGCCATTTGCCACTTACGTAGACACGAGACTCTGCAGCAAAAACAACTGAAGATAGCTAAAACTATCGACAATCAATCATTCAGTGGTTAGGTTTGTTAGTGTCACGCAAGTTGTTTTTGCTATAAAATATAAGATATTTTTGTTAGATCAAGGAAAATGGTCTCCAACTCTGTTATTTCTATATTCTAGACACGTATTACTGTCTAGTCATAACAACATGTAATACGCCTAAAACTAGTCTGGTCTTTCTTTTCCTTCAATATCTTCTCTAATCACAATAAAGATTAATCATTATACACTGGGATGTTTCCATCTATCCAAAAATCCGAATTAAAACAATATTCAGAAAACATGTGAAGAATTTCGTTGCAGTTTTACCTTTGGGACGAAAAATTTGGCAAACAATTTTGTTATGACGCGATAAAAACTCCCCATTCCAGTGAAAGTCATTTATAAAACAGGCCGAAAGTTTTATGAACCAAGAGAAATGATAACGTGTTATCGTAGCGTAATTCCAGGATGAAAGCGTACATTTCTTCTTATTTATTTGCATCACTTTGTCTAGCTCAGTTAGCACAAAGCGAAATGCTGACGACCTCAATTTCCTTGATTGACGACATAAATCTTGTCCGCGTGTAATTCCACCATAAACTTAATGCGCGCGCATGCGGAAGCTCATTGACAATAATTATCATGTGCTGTTAGTCTTTTAGTGAATTAGGTACATACATTAGTTTAAGTAGGGACTGTTTATTTTAGTGTGCTGAAGATTTAATTAAATAAAGTAAGTTTAGAACAAGGGAAGTTTATTTTATTTTCTCAGATACTTACTCTTTTTAGATTCCTTCTTATTCATCGAAGCGTTTCTCCTACCTAGGTATATCTACTCACTATATGTTAGATGTGTATTTATTGTTCTACAGCTGTGTGTAAGTAGAAAAAATTAATAATGAACAACTAAATGTAATGAAACGTTTTATTTTCCAATAAGACTCTTCAATCACTTTTACACGTCTTTTTTAAACTAGATGGCGTCGGAATTTAAGAATGATCTTATAAAATATCATCACTGATATTATCTGTGATGTCAATTCTAAAGATGCGACAATTATTCCTGTGATTTTAGGTTGCCAGTCAGAAATTATAAAAGCTGAATTAAGATGTTAATTAAGTCTACCATTTGGCGACGCCGAATGGGTTCTTGCTCAATGAAATAATAAAGCCGAGTCCTACGACTTATATTTTATTAAGCGACTTTTCAAGGAAGGTTCTCTATTCAGTGTGGATGTATGAATCGTTAAGCGAAAGCAGAGATGTTAAATATTCACGCCTTTCTAAGTCATCATGTAGCATTTGAACGTGATCGTGTTCTTTGTTTATAACTTAATATCGTCATATTGTTTGAATAATTGATTTCCTTCCTAAGGACCTTACTGTATAGTAATCTTAGGGTCTAAAATAATTCAGATTGATAGATAATGTAAGAGCAATGTGAATGTGTAATGTTAATACATCTACAAGTGCATCTACTGTCGTACATATACCTGTCGTTAAATAGGCAAAATTCATCCACTAACTAGCCCTGATCCCTTCTTTATACATTAGCCTTCGGTTCGTTGCCATTATTATAAGTTTTGTTCTATATCTCATTCGGTATTCGTAATGGGTGCCAAAATTAGCAAGTATAACCATCGTAAATCACGGCATGCTCTTCTGAGCATGTTTCCTAAAAGCTGTGTCCCCCTAGTACTCTAGGGCGATACAGCTTTTAGAAAACAAAAAAAGATCTCAAACTGTTGCTAAATGCAGTTGGCAACAATTCTTACTACAGTTTATTTTACAGCTACACTATATTTTCGCTACTGAAATGCACGTACTAAATTGTTTATTTTTGTATTGTACTTTATTTGTACTTGCCAAGGATTCTTCACTCTTTATGTAGTCATTATCTCAGACGGCAACTTACAAAACGTTTAACAGACTTGCAGATGACATAATTTAGCTCTAATCTTGATTACCCGATTAGTATTTATTCAACGATATAGTGGTTTCAGACGTCTGTCCCTTTTCTATATTTTGGTGCATTCTACCCAGACCCAGAAAATTACGTGAACAGGTAAGGTATTAAAAACACTCTGTGGTCGATTCTGCGCTAGTGACACTGTGATTGAGTACGACGTAATAATGCATTATTTATTTTTTAAATGTCCTAACGAAATTGGGTTAATCACACACATACAAAGCATTAATAAATAAATATTTCTAAAAAAATACAGAAATATGAAACTAAATAGATTTTTTCTACAAAAACCGAACGAACAACAAAAAAAGGATTTTGGAGAGCAATATCGAACAAAGTATTTCCGGTTCCGCAATAAAAGCCATGACATTCAGTTTTATATGGCGATTTGGTCATATGCGATAACCTTTCCACTATGCATGTCGGTCCTCCTACTCAGACCTATAGTGGACACACAGTTATATTGGAACTCCGTACCCACGCAGTTTCACATCGTGAACATATCTAAGTCTATAGGTATTATAGAAGGGAACTCAAAAAAAGGACATAGTATGATTACTTACCTACGATTTGCATCTCTGTTTGTGAAATGTATGATTTGAATGTTCGAAATGTTATATCTATTAGATTAAATTTTGTAAATCGCTACTCTTATTTTAGTAAGTACCGATGCGAGCTAGTGTTTTTTAGTATTGGGAAATTTTAATTAGGGATAATGTAAACTTAATAGCGCAAATAAATGGAAACCAATGTATTTGAATTTTGTATGGGGAAAAGTTACTCGTTTTACGTGATTCCCATATTGTCATTTATATTTTGAGAAAACTAAATAACGGTTTGTATAACTGAATAAATAAGGGCAAACGTGTAAAAAGCTTTTTATGCTTTTAACAGAACATATCAATTTGAGATGCGTTGGAATGTCATTCAAGTAAGGAACAAAAGTCTGACCTTTTTTGTTTTATTCGGGTTCGGAAGATTTGAAGCATCCACGTGTCGCTCACCGGTTTGACACGATAGGTGCCTACAGAAACTAATATTTTACTGAAAATTGAAAGAGGTTACGTGTTTAAAGGCATAATATGGAGAAATCATGTATTATAACGGAACCCATGAGCATTATATTCCCACTTCGCCGGTTTTCTTAAAAATGCTTATGTGATATCGTGCACGAGGCATGTCGTATTAACCACCATATTTCGTTTTATATGGCGCACCATGGTACAGGAACTCTAAGGATAATTGAGAAAGGAAAGGACATGCACAAATAAAATATGAAGGAAGCTTATTGCTATGTATCAAATCCAAACGAAAGGGATTTTATCAGCACCGGATGTGTGAGCTCAAGCGGAATTGACGTAGCGTGCATTCAGGTATTATCAACAGATGTATTCAATTGAATATGTAGCAGTACAAAAGAATATTATTTTTGTATTCTTATGAATAAATATTTATTTAAAACCAAACATTTGGAGTTCTCCTGTGCATACACATACACACCCCGAAACTATATAGATAACTAAATGTTTATACTATGCTTGAAGCGGGTAAGGCAAAAAATGTATAATGGCTCAGCCGTTACAACTATCCCAAAAGCTTTGTAAATCCGTATTTTTCGTAGCTTTAGTTCACAACACAAGGCCACATTGCTACAAACACTAACAATGTTTTAACAAAGCAGCGCTTAAATGCTTGCTTAATGTTAACTCATCCAACATAAAAACGTTATATATTTTACATTAGTTAGACATAAAATAGAAATGCCAATTAGCACCGAATTTATTGCACATTACTAAGTACCTAAATTTTCTTTATACAAGCAGGCTTTGCAAGATTTATTGTAGGTGTATTATGGGATATAGACCAAGCAATACCTATGAGTCTCTTTTTTAATAGGTTATTTTTATGTTAAGAAATTAAATACTTTAATAACATGTTTTTTTTACTAAACGTTGCCCCACACTAGAATTTCTCCTGTATCGTTGGTACAGTTTACAAACATACATGTCAGATGCACACACAACCAGACCCACAGACAGACAGACAGACAACCAGACAACTATCTGTAAATTACCTATACAGATAGTTGCTCCGTGCAGAAATCGAACTCGCGACACGAAGCGCAGAAAGCTAATCGCTTAGCCACTGCGCGAATCGTGTCGTCGACTTAATTTGTAATACATATGTTGAGACTATAGTTTAGCTAAAAGTTTTCATTCAAATTGCGTTAATGTTTTTACCCCACTAAACATGAGCTGATTTTGGTGATTTTTTATGTTACACACACAAGTAAAAACTAGGTCATCACTTTTTTGTTTTTTTGATATTGTTTATTGATTGAAAAATAATCAAATGCGTTTTATTTAACTAAAAATCTTCCTTCTCCTTCTCTCGTGAAAATAATTAAATTAATCAAAATTTTGAAAAAACAAAACCTGTCTTCTTTGTTTATCTGACAAAACGATAGAGACCAAAATCAAATTAATTCGTTAAGATTTCGATATAAGAAACCATAACGCCCAACCACCTACTTTGCGCGTATTGCAAGGAAATTTTGTCAGCAGTCGGCAGCTAAACGATACCCTTAAGTTATTCCTTTAGGATCTCAGCATAGCTAATGTGATCAACTAATCACAGGTTTACACTAGACGAGTTAGTGTTCTAATGAAGTAGGTGTTTTTGTTGTACCTAGATATTATTGCTTCGTGCTAAATATCGCCAACTAAAATTACAAATGTTGATATATTTACTTAGATGATGTATGTAGGATTATTATTATTGAAGGCTGTATCTAATCTTGCTACGTTTGAAAACATTTGTCACTTTAGCTGACAATATTTAGCACGAAGTAATAAATAACAGAGTATCATAACTATTTTTGCCGCAATATACGATATAAGAATTTGATTATCACATGTACTATCAGTGAAGGTAAACTGCGTGAGGAAAACTGCAAACACCTGAGTGAGCTCCATAAAGTTCTATAGTGGTTCTATGGTTTGTGTACTGTGTGTAATTTGCAAATTGGTCCTGGCCAGCGAGAGTGGTAGACAAAGATGCCTAACCCTTTTCATTCTGAAAAGAGTTCAGTACCACTGGTCAGCAGTGGGACATATGTATATACGTATATAAAAAAGATTATGAGAAAAACGTTACACATTTTTTACTAGATATAGGATTTATTCTTTGTTATGACTTTCCCTTAATAACAAAGGATAACAATAACTGTAATAATACTGAGACCTCTTTCGCACCAACACAATTTAATGTCTCCTTGGTATTCACCTAAGGTTATTCCCATGGACAAAAAATCTAAATAAATTCTGTTGTACAAAGAATTCCAACTGTATTGGCAAGTATAAAATGTGTAATTTCACCTTGAGACGAAAAATTTGTTAACCCGAACATTTGAAGCGAAACAATGTTAGTGCAAGAGAAACTCATATTGTTGTAAAAGTCGTTAGAATTAAACTCTATGTAAGTTTTATGAACCAAGTGACTTGATAGTTCGGTATATGTTATTATATTGTAATTTACGGCCTAAAAACGTGCATTTCTACTGTACATATTTTTGACATTTACTATACTTAGCTCGGTTAGCACAAAGCGAAATGCTTACGAGTTCACGACCTCAATTTCCTAGATTGACGACATCTCTCTTGACAGCGTGTAATTCCAAGATAAACATTATGCGGGCACATAGAATCATTTAGACTGTAATTATAATTCAGTGCAAGGATTACTCTTCCTCATTTAATCCGCTTAAAGGATGAAAATCATGAGCTATGAGTATGACTCAGGGTTTGGGTATGATTTTATTTTTAAGTTTTTATCTTAGTACCCGATTTAGTAATCATTATCAGCTTTTTAGTCATTAACAGCGAGTTTCTTCTTCAAAACTAATATAGTGCTAGTAAGAATATATGTTACTTTTTTTTTTCAAAAACATTCACATCGGTTCAACCTATTAACGGCGTGATTTGGTATTAGACTGAAGTGTGAATAGTGCTCATACAAACTAGTATAACGAGGTACGAAGTCCATAATACGATGCTTACCGCATCATAATACCTTTATATTCCCAGCACATTCTAAAGCTGCAAGCGCTAAGCCTGCAACTAGGGCTAACAGTGAACAACATCCAAAGAGCAAGCGCGGATACAGGGGGACGGCAATAGGTGCATCGCGCCCATTCCCCCCCCCCCCCCCCCCTCATACCAAATTTATTACTACTACTATTTACATTATTGTAACCAATTTCAAATAATCCGCGCTTATTAAAGAGCCAAATAGAACATAGAACAAGAGTAATATTAGAGTTTAATTGTTTCATGAATGTCCATACCTACCTACCTAAGCTTCAAATAAAGTTGTACCAACTTTAATTGTATATCCGGCTAAAAGCTCCCTAAATGCGGACGGGCAGAATGTTTATAGGTGTAAAAAGCCAAATAAGCTCGTCCGTACCGAGATGTTTGGTAACCCTAGCCACCACGAAGTGACGACGAAGTGCTGTTACGTGGGGGTTTATTAAGTTTAGCGACAGTTCCTTGAGATTTTCAACGTTAAACCTGTAATATATTCTTCCTTATTAAATAAACTCATGGTCCATTTTTCCCAGGTGCTGCTACGAATTATAATGGAGAGGCCATCTCGACATCAATGAAACTAAGGAGCTGATTTTGTTTTCCTGACTGTTTGGAACGTCCGTCAAAATGGCGATTATGATGCGTAAGTTAAAATAATAATCTAAAATCAAATCAAATTCTAAGTAGATTTATTACATTTCTGCCTATAGCCCTTTAATAATAAGCTGCCGAAGCCGAAGCAGAAGATAATAGTTATCTAATTGGTTTAACAATACTGAACCTTGTCATGACCTTGGAGTTGAATTCCAACATAAAATAAATTTTACCTTTATCGTTTTTAATTAAACCCTGGGATTGGAAATGAAATACCAAAGGGTTATCGTCGTTCACTTAAAGAATTAAAAGAATATCTAATTAAATATTTGCGTAACTATGTAATAAACATAATATAATAATAAAGAATATATTTACCTCGATATAACTCGACCATTACGTCTACATATTATTGCAATACAGTTTTAAGCATACATATAAGCAATGTTTTAGGGATACAATTTGGTGGTCACCAAATCTCCACACTTCACACCAATGAGACGGATAAGTTTTCTTGTTGACAGTGTTAAAGTCATAATTGGTGTGTTGGCGGCTGCTGTTCGTGAACTCATGTGTTCGATCCCAGGGACGAGCAGTGTCTTTTAGTTTCGAAATTTGATTCAACATTGTGCCAGGTAGACGGCAATAGACACACTCATGAGACTAAATAACGGCATTGGCGAACTGTGATTAAAAAATAAAACACCTGTTCCGATCCCATCGGGGAATACAGGCGTGTATTTAACAATGTTACTAATTACGTCGGCACGGTTGGCGCAATGGTTGAAAGATCGACTGCTGCGCTACGTGTCGCGGGTTCGTTTCCCGCACGGAACAAATATTTGTATGATCTACAGACAGTTGTCTCGGGTGTGTATGTGAATACACACCGTGCCTCGGAAAGCACTTAAAGTAAGTTAAACTAAAGTTGGCTACCTCCGATGAGATTGGCCGCCATGACCGAAATTCGGTGAACAGGACATTATTATTTATTACTAAATACGTGTGATGTCTACAGGTTACACGGTGCGCACCGGCGCGTTGGTGCTGGTGGTGGCGGGTGGCGCCTCCGCCAGGGTCGCCGGCAAGATGGGCGGCTACTCTAACAAGAAGGGAGGCAAGTATATTTAAGTCTTTTTACAAATTAACATTGATAATGGCTACAAGAGAGCATGTTGAAAAAGAAGACAATGTTGCTAACCAAGGTATGAAAATCTTTTGAATGTTTTCTTCAGGTTGTTTTACCTCATCTTGGTTGACCGTTAAGATTCTTTTAAGCATTATACTGTGTTGAATTTTTGTTGGAAACAGTCAAGTTGTTTCATTGTTTCTATATATTTCTTATTCTATCTAAAACGAGCCTTATTTGTCTCTAGCGTCTATAATAAATTTCATCCAAATCCATTCAGACGTTACGGCATGACTGAGTAACAAACATCCATCCTAAGCAGCGGCGTGCACAGACTTTTAAGACAGGGTAGGCAGAACATTTTTAAAGCTTACTTATCAATAATACCTACTGCATGTTGGTATTGGTTCGACGTCTTGTCGATTATGATTTGCCACCTCAAATATCTTATAATAAATATTTATCTGAGTTATGTAGGGTAGGCAGTGTCTTTTTGGCTTTATGAACCGCACTCCACTGATCCTAAGCCTTGTATTTATGAGTCTGGGATAACGAACATTCAGGGTCATCAGTCGATAAACATGTTTTTAATAAATAATCTTAGAAAAACATTATTGTTTTTAAAAAAATAATCATCATAAAAAAATATTTTAATTGGATAGGTTTCTTATGACTATACAAAACCCAATATTTTATTCTGATACGTCCATAAATTCTCAGAAAATTTATTTATAACATACCGTAGACGTCGTCTTGTAGGACGTACTTATATATCAACCTCACGTGTCCCTTCAATTTTTCTCGTGAACTACTATTCCCCTAGTACATTGTTCTTAAAAACCATTTCAAGCACAATACAATATTACATCTCTTACTCACTCAGGCATCAAGCGTAATGAGATATTCGATAGATCTCTATCGCGTCGTCAGTATTATTGGCACCAACTCCAACGAACAATTCTATTGTCTTAATCAGATATCGACTAGCAGTTATAGACTAGCCCATAACAAAGGACCGGGCCGGCCGTATTCGAAAACAAGTTAGGCCTCGTTAGACTATAAATTATCTAGTTAGAACACAGTTCAGAATAGATTAAAATATTTATATTTAAAATAGAACTATATATAGGTATATGTTAATTGTCTCCAGTGAAAAGAAATGCTCCAAGGGAATCGGACTGTTGTATTTTCGGTCCAGTTGAAATGAATTACAATGTATTGAAAATATCTGTGTATGCCTACAATGTTTCTCAGTCCGTCTTTGTAAACACTACCCACGATACAGGGGAAATCTTAGTATATGGCAAAGTATTCTTTAAGAAATAAAACATAATAATCTGTGTTTAAGTAAATAAAAAGCGTTCCTTATCTTATGTATTATTAAGGCTGACAAGACTAATTATTAAACTATGAATAATGTGACTTTCTTCTATTGTGAATAATTTCTCTTTTATCTTTTATCTTCTCTTTTATTGTGAATAATTTTAATGAAATTGGTACATCTGTCATTGGTTAATTATAAGTTGTGACAGATTTACCAATTATAGCAATCAACCCAAACGCAAGTGACGCAAACAAATCACAATAGACAATCTATTTTTTTTCCCCGGTCGCTTACTGTGTCGTAATATTATTAATTAATGTTGTTGACAATACCGGGATTATTCACAGAAAATATTGATATATAATTGTGATAAAGTTAGACTTCAAGCTAAGATGTTTACATGCCAAAGTATAGGTAGGTAAGTCTGGCGAAATGAAAAGGAATCTAAAGTTTGGCGTCTCAAAATTTGTAACTTTTGTTTCGTATGCTAAATTACTAATACTTGCCAACACGATGTCTGTATACCATAACAGAACTTTAAGCCAGCAATACTAAAATCATTTATGCACATATAAAGTATTCGAGAATGTTCGGTTCTGAATTTTTATTCCACTAACGCGCATACTCAGCGCTTTGACGAGGGGTTAAAACTTCGGGAAAGCTGGAACTAGGAACGATTCATAAAATTTGTTCAAATAGTTCTCCCGCAAATAAAGCGGTTTTGCGGACTGGTCGGATCAAAAATCCTTGGTAGAAATCCTTGAGTTAAAAAGAAACACGTTGGTTTTAAATTAGAATTAGAACTCACGTGTTCACAAAAAAGGCACACAAATTGTATACTTAAAATTCGGTTTAGAACTGGGTAACGTAACGAAAAAGAATTAGTTAGTAAGATAAAGAACAATTTTCTTTTATTGCGTTCATTTGATATTCCTTACGATAGGTAACCCTAGAAAATACCGAGATATGCAAAAATTAGTAACATATTTATTAGATCTACTTACATCTTATCTAATGTAGATAACAAAAATACATAAGCCTTTGTTTTTTTTTTAATTTAACAGCTTAAATTCAAATTACAGAATACCTATACACGGTAGTTTTCCGACGAAGAACAATAGACATCTTGCGAAGTACATGTAATCTTAACAGAAAAGTCTAATTTTCCGACATGTTATATGTTCATAGAAAGGAATCCATTCAGTATTATCGAACTCAATTTTCCCCTAATTTCTCTCTTCTTATCTCTTATATAATTAAGAGACGTGACGATAACTGTAATAACATCATGTCGTAGGTATTAATCTGTAATAACATTGAAGCAAACTACTCGACTTACAATGTACCAACTCGCTCCCAATTTATCGAGGAGAAGCCAATTTTCCTTGTTATCTCATGTTGTGTACTTAGGTTGGGATGTCCGCAAACAATATAGTGGAGAAGTAGGGACAACAGAACAGCCAAATAGACTCGCATAAAGATACGAACAAACGTTTTAAATGGCGGACTTGGTCTTAAGAGCCTTTCTTCTCAGTAATCTTGAGTTACACAACTTAATCTTTTCATACTACATGCCATAAGCGAGCCTTCGCTTGAATAAAATGAGAATAGCGTAGTTTCATCGCAAGGAATTTGATGCGAGTCATTTATAAAATACGTGCCACTGACTACAATTTTCTCACCAGATATCGTATTTCCAGCACTTTTAGGCTTACGGTGCATAAAACTTGTGACGGAAACATTTTTCTGCTCGCTTCTCTTTAGTATTTTATCAACGTCGTCATCATTCCATTTGACCTGCTTCAACTTACAACACCCTTGCCGGTGCTTGCTTGTTTACTTGACCTTAACCTAAACGACACCCGGGTACGGGCTACATATTCGATTTCACTAAGTTTCAAATGAGATTTCATTTCATTTCATTGAGAAATAAATAGATTTCCTTTAAAACCTTCGTTTACTCATTTCCATCAAATCCTTTTACTTGGTTTCAATACAATTTCCAACAGAGATTGTAGATGTAAACAAAACGGTAAATAATTTATCTTTTTTGCGTTCCGTAGTTAGATACATATGTATACATCTTAGACTGTAATGTTTACCATAAATCAGTGGAGTACCCATTACGCAACGAAACATGCTGTGAAACCGCTACATTCATATAAAGATTGATATTCATATAACGACCTACTGTCAGCTCTGAAAAATACTAATACTAATCAACCCTCCATCGAAATCGAACAAGTATTAAAAAGTGAAGCTATCCAAAAATCTTATTACATAATTTAAAAAAAATTATACACTTTAGTTTCCTTAGGCCCAATTTTTCAATGCCCAGATCAAAGTTGAATAAACCTCAGTGTGTAAGTGTAAGTGTAAAGTGTAAATTTAAAATTGGAATAGTTAAAAACCATTCCAATTTTAAATTAACACTTACACACTGAGGTTTATTCAGCTATTGAAAAATCAGCCTTATTAGCCAGATTATGTATTACAATTTAAAGAACATAACAGTCATAAGTCTTGTACAAAGTTATTATTAACTTAAAGTCCTTGACAAGATTCGCGCAATGAAAAAAAAAAGAGCGCATACCAAAGTCTTGATTGTTACATTTTATATGAAACCGAGATAGCGGCAAGGTTGTGAATTAAATAATAATAAAAAAGAATAAAATGAACAGCTTCCCTCTGTGTAGTCATTTCGACACATTGTGCGGTAAAAAAATGTAATATGTTTATTTGACTATTACGCTTGTCACCACAGACAGTTGTTCTTTTGTTGTTGGTCCCCTTTTATTTATGGAATACTTTATTTAATGTTTTAAATGGACCGAATTGCTTGCTGTAACTGCTATAAGCTCTCTAATTATTCTACAATACATCGATCATGTGCTTTGAACAAATAACAAGCGTATCTATACCACATATTGCTGAATAGTCTGTGCTGATCTGTATTTACTGGTAACACCTTTAGATTACTCATCTAAACTAGTACTTGCAGTAATAACTTCTGCAATTCAGTAGTGAACACAGTGCTTTAGAATTAGTTCTGAACATATGCAAGTGATCCCCACAAGTTTACACAACTCAAGTGAGATTAATAGGTTATTAATCTGTCACCCGTTCACGCAAATGTAGGTATACCAAAGATAATGTATAGTTTAATGTATTAAACCGAAGCAAACGTATACTCGGTTTGTTTAGATACTTAAATAAAGGTAAACAATCTTGATGTGTCTTTTTAATATTTTTTGTTTAAAAACTCAGTTTAAAAATAAAACGCGACTAAAAACCAATGTAAAACAACAATAACGATTACCAAATCAATTGAACCACTAGTTTAAGCAGTAGTTTATTTGTTTAATATATGTTTGTGTAAAAAGTCACATCAAGATTGTTTACCTTTATTTAAGTACCTAAACAAACCGAGTATAGGTACTTAGTTATGGCATTGCGTAACCATTTCCGTTAACCAAAGCTACATTTCATTGATGCCGCTTGAAATTCTCTTTGCAAGAGCGCGTTAGATAAATTGCTTAAAAGTTAATTGAAACATTTCTCACTTAAAATTCCTCAGACAGAACACAGTGGTATGCAGTGCATGCTATGCGGTGGGATACGATGCAGTAAACATCAAATAAAGTTAGCGGTATTGCGCCGAGCCGTGTTACTCGCAAAATATCTTTAACTCACGTCTCATACTCACCACTCCTAGGTACCTTATTGTATATATACACGTGTATTCAAAAACATTATTTTATTGGAAATGTTTTACATTCTCTTATGTCAGTACATAAATACTACTATATACTTATAGCGGAGACCTTTTCAATTGAACTCCGGGGATTGAAAGATAGCATAAGTCACAGAAAAAATACAATTCTGGTTTATCGTTCTACGACTATATGCAAAATTGTACAGATACATTAGGAAATTATAAAATAGAATACTGATACTAATGTATGAAATTTAATAAAGTATAAAATATGGTAAAAATCCAGGTACACCTACTTAGTTGAATCGACATCCTACAAACTTCTTGAATAGGTGATTTTCGAAACATTAAATTGGTTTTGGCCTTTCCCCCATATTATTCAGTTTGTACAGCTATATTTTAAGTAATTTAATTATTAGAACAAGCTTTTTCAATTACTAAATTTACATCATAGTAGTCAACATGTAGCAACTCTCAATCATTCTCAGAGATTTCGCGCCATCCATCCGTCTGAAAATTGAGTTATCATAATAAACGTGCCCGTGTATGAAAACATCGTTACTTCATCTGTAAATAGAATCATATTTATTCGGAATACGTTCTTTTTTTGAAAATCACAGCATAGTATCACGCCTTTACTCCGCTAAAGGTTAGGCAGAAATGTACATTCACATTTCACCGATGCCGTTATAAAATTCCATGCAATAGGTGGCAAGCCTATCTCCTACTACTGGGCACAATCGAATCCGGGCTGCTAGTAAAAATTTCAAATAGAAAAACCCAATAAAATTTGACCTGGCCCGAAAATCGAACCCAAGATCTCACGCTCAGCTGCACTTGTGACCACTAGATCTTAATTACACGATTATAACAAAATTGGGTGTCTTAAATGAAGTTTACCTACATTCACTAACTATAGTAAAGCACTATAGTTAATTCCTATTGTAAATTACAGCTTACATTTGCATTTTTGTCTACAGGAAAATCGACAAGCGGCATCAACGAGGAGATAATCTGGATTAGCATAAGTATGGCGATCGCCATAGCTGTTCTCATAGCGATAGCACTCTGCTACATATTGAAGGAGAAGTGTACCAAACGAAAGGCGTACAGGGAACAATCATGACGATACAAGGAGGAGTTCGCGAAGCACGCGCTCGCGGACTCCCTCACCGACTTCGACTTCGAGCTACCCGCGTACACGCTGTACCCGCAGTACTCGCCGGACGGTAAAGAATACTTCTACAATTTCCATCGCTTCTCTTACATAAGGAACAGTTTCAAACTACCGCCCAAAGACTATCCTATAAAAACAAAAGACGATATCTATATTAACGCGTGATAAAGTGTATTACTTCAGAAGAAAAGTGTTTGTTCTATGTATTGTATCATATAGTTAAATCAATGTAAATGCATATTTAGAAAATATTAACATCGAATGGTAGTGAAATGCAAATTAATATATTTGTATTTATTGGATGTAAAGTTGCCAATGTAACATATTTTTATGCAAACATGGTACCAATCATAAATAATGTAAATTGAATGTAGTATATAATGCCTATTTAAATTATTATGTACACATATTTTAACTACATTTAATTGAGCAAAGATTTAATTAAATAAAAAGATACATTAGGTATACATAAAACGTTGTTTCTGCAAATTAAGTAAGAGTAAATAGTGCCAAATCCAAGATTAATCAAATGTCTTCGTGTCAATTTTACTCGATTATTCTTACTAGATTTGTCAAAGAACAGTCGTGAGTTTGGAGAGTGAGAACAGTCGTGGAATAATGAAAAACACTTTAATATTTGAAGGTTCGTCGACAAAAAGTAAAGGTATAGATATTCCATTTAACTGTGATAGAATACTGGCACGAGGGACTAAATAAATTGACTCCAAAACAGTTTTATTGGAATTACATAGAAAGCCTTTCTTTTGTTGTTACCAATTTACGAGAAAGAGTTTCAAGATGTACTGGTTATTTTCCTCGTAGCGCACGCGTAGCTACAGATTGCTACGCTTAAGATTAGAAAATAATATAAACATGATCGCCTCAATAACTCTTGTACAAAATTTCTAAATGCGAAGTATAGAATGGTATAAAATTTACATTTAATAAAAACGGTAGCACCAACAGCGATCTTCGTCATTCACAAACAGTTATTTAGTATTTCAGTAGACGTATTGTGATTAGGTATATTTTTTTCGCTCACCGATATATTTGATATACATTTCAAGGTTTTTAAATTATCTATTTATTTATTATAGAGTGTATATGTAGTCTTAGAGTATCATAATAAACCTGTTTGAAAGCTTTCAAAATTCATGTTATCAACATCCAGGTTTTGTGCTAATGTTTAAAATAATTATTAATAAATAACTATATGTAAAAGTAAATTTATGATAGTCTATTAAATTGGATGTTCTGATTAAATACAGGAATTTTGTAAGAAAAAATATTAAAATGTATTTTATATTTAATAACCTAGAAATATTAATTCATGATTACTAAATGTGCCACATAAGATAAAAATAAAATGTATAAAGTTATTATATAATGTGATTTAAATAATAATAGTAAGCTTTATAAGGTAAAATACTTAGAATACTCATATAATAGCGCCCTACAATGAAATGTCTAAAGTAAGACTCATATGATTTTAGTTTAACAACTATGAATAAAACACCAATTTGCGCTGTGTTCTAGGAAACCAGACATTTCCTCTGTAGGACGATTCATTTTAAAACTTGTATAAACTTTCTCTACCGACGATATTGCTGCTAACATTAAAAACTACAAAGTAAAGCAGAATATTGTTTACATTTTATCTGTATAGTTCCGATGAAACGTTTATAATTGTATATATAGTTCAATTTAAAATACAATGTTTGAATATTTTATTGACCAAGCATAACTTTTATCCGATAATTCCAGTTTTCTAGAAAACAATAAAATAAACGACATTAATGTTTGATGGTTTCATTGTAATGTGTACGTTCGACATGGAAATTATTGATGCGCATTACTTTAAAATTCCTATAGATTGCTGATCACGCGCCAATGTGATATGCAACAACTATGACAAGGATATATATCTGTTCTGTGGATATACCACCCATTGTCATCACACATCATAACTTACTACGGTTGAAAGAGAAGTAATATCCGATAAACAAGCCGTTAGCCGATATCCAAGAATTTACATAAAAATCAAATCAAATCAAGTTTTCAAGAAGTACCTACGTACTCGCGAATACAAAACCTCAATATCGGTATCGACGAAACGTGCTCGGAATACGTTGGAAACCCGATGCCTCGCCCAAGGTGCAGCGTCACGTGGAACGACCTGAAGTGCCCTGAAGCAACGCCACTCAATCCTTTCACTCGCTCAAAATCTTGCTGTTGTATCGACAGCGAGGCAAAATATGAATTGTTAAATGCATATTCGGGCGGATCTACATAAAAACTTTTTCTTGTTTAGTAACTTTTAGAAAAATGAATGTTAAATGACAAATATTAAACTGCGCTAGGAAAAGTTTTCTTGGCTATCTTCAGTATGAAGCCAATATCGTCCACCAAGCTAATACCAATTACATCGCCCGAAGACAACGGCCAAAAAAGCGAACTAGTAGTAAATGCTTTTATTGGACCAACTCACAGAAACTTATATTAAGTTGGTAACAAACAATTATTTTAAAATGTAACTGTGACCGAGACAAAACAAAATTTTATGAAACGCTACATCATATTTTGGGCTACACAAAACAAGGCGCCCTTGTAATACAAACTCTCCTCTCGTTACCTCCAAAAAACAGTTGGCACATTAAATAAAGTGTTATCACGTCTGCTCGCGACATTCTGTCTGATTACTTTACAAAGAGATCAATTTGTATAATACACCCACACAATGGTACATTGCATGTACGAACAATGATCATCAGTCACGTCGCTATCTTGACAAAGGCAAACGTCATCCGCAATATCTAATAGCTAACTACAAAATTAAATAATGTTCGTGTTTCGAATTGAATTGGATGTGGCAATTTACATTAAGATCAATTAAATAAATATATTGTATAATTATCAGATTCATGAATTCATTAAATGAATTAAAAGTATTGATATATTTTACGTCGGGTCATTAAAACCGTCCTGCTTCACGACACTGTTTCGCTATGACATATGTTCTAAGTACAATTTAATCTTGTTATTATACACAAAGCCAAAAATAAAAGTATTTAGATTTATTATTCAAAGGTACACGACGATAAAAAGCGACAGGAGATTGAAATGGTCACGTTATACAAGTGCAAATCAAGTTAATCACTTCGAGAGCAAAGGGACCGGCCGTCTGCCCAAAATCCATTACACAATACAAATTAGTTGTGCAAACGTTTAGATATAGGTTGTATGAAATGTGTTTATTTGAATATTATGCCAAGATTCAAATTTAATAGCCTATATGACCTAAGAAAAGCCTATTCAGAGAAATTTAAGAACATTGAATTTAAAATGGTGTCTGGAATGCGAATAATATTGAGGATAGTATAGTATTGTCTATTATTACTATACAATTCTCAATCAATGGGCAATATTTTAAATCTTCATGTTTAGGGGCAAGTCTCAATTTAAATGCAATATTGTCGAACATAAGTCTTAGAAGCCACTTCAGTTAATAAGTAAGCGAGCAGAAAATCGTTTATGACACTTGGAAGATTGAGAATCCTCCAATTCATTTTCATTCACTTGAAAGTTCAAATGAATGGAAATAAAGGTCAAGTTGTTTGACGTTGGACCGCAGAGGGCATTTAATGAGACACTGTTGGCAAGTGGCCAGAGTCCTTTATATAACGCTGTCTCGGAAGTTGTGCGGATGTGGAGAATAGCAGTGAAACAATTAAGTAATGCATATTGTACGAGCTCTACGAGCCGGAAACTATAGTTATATTACGACCGAAAAGATTTATGTTGGAAAAGTTTCCTACAAGAAAAGGGAAAAGAATAATCTGTAAATGTATGTTCTCATGTATTCTTGGCCAGCGTATATATACATATGTATAGATAAAACATAAAAAAAAAAAATACAGCCGAATTGAGAACGTCTTCCTTTTTTTTGAAGTCGGTTGAAAAATATAAAAGAAATGGTCTTTAACATTTTATATATTATATAATATTAGAATAATCACAATGAAACGAATCCGTATCGGTTATAGTTTCTTACCGTATAAATTTTTAATCCGCGAGATAAAATAATAGTTCATGCAAGGTGAGACGTATAAGTATCTCAACCATACCAATATTCATAAACACAACTAACGAAGCCTGAGATCCTCTGGTGCACCCTGGGAAGTCAGCCTCGTTACCGCCCCTGTGGCCAATTTTGCACTGGTGGTCTTCTGTCGACTCAGCACGAGGTATTATAATATGAAAATCGCCCATGATATATAACTCGTGCCGACTCGGTAGAACTAGATCAATAAATTATGCATTTTTCTCCGACCTTTGTTTTTACCGTTCAGGTTCACCCCTAGGTTCGTATTAACTTCTTCATAGTTTAAGTTCAAGGAAAAGGACATTCTGGTTGAAGGCACATAGTCGTAATTAATATTTAGTTTCCAGATTCCTGGGAAAACTAAGCCATCGTCTCTCAAGGAGGTGCGAAGGAAAGATACGTCGGTGGTTGGTGAAAATATGCGAAAACGAAAGTGGGAGTGAATAGGTAAATAAAACTTAAACGAAGTAGCATAGAAACCAGCTATCTCTATTTTCTCTTATATTTAAACATGGAATTTAAATAAGTTTAGAAAACAATAAGAAATACCAAATTATATTAATTTGGAATACCAGAGAATATTTCCGTAGGTGTGATTCCTCAATCGTAAGAGTTAATTGAGCGAAATAGTTAATTTGAACACACTATCGCATCTACCTGCAAAATATTTTGCAGTGTTGTGGTTTTCACACCAAACAATTTTGCACTCGTAGGTAACTGTTCCATTTGGAACACACCACAATTAACAAAAAACCGAATGCTTTTGTGAATATTTCTCTCTTTGCTTTTTTCATACAAATAATTTAACGAAAACAACATGATAGATACATATGAATCATATCAATTGTAAATACTTATAATGAATAATTCGCTTTAAATTCGCTTAAAAACAAAAAACAAAGAAGATTCGTGTATACAGTATTGCTTTCAATCTTGTTGCAAACATGAATACTGAGCGTGAGTCGATTCATTGTTATCTCTTACAAAGCAGACTCCTGTTTGAGGAGAGGACAATACGATCTGGGAATTGTATTGTCCTGCAGCTCTTCAATAAAACAGGAGTGTGAACACGAGTTAATATTGAACAATAATAATTCAATCGTTTACACGACTTTAACATTTGAGCAATTGATATCAAAATCTTTGATAATAAGTGTTATGTGCTCAATAAGGTGTATTTAGCAGTATTTGGATGATATCTTAAATAGGAACCTATGTGTTGAGTAAAGGATTATTCGAGATGATTACAGGACGAGCGTGTAGGTAATCTGAATCCGAAAAATGAATATTCGGTATAAATTTTCTTACTGTTATCCAAGTCATCTGACTAAATTTTTATACCTACACGCTTTTAAGATACATAAAAAGGGTTTATTCATCTTAAAACTTAAACTTAAAAACTAAAACTACCAAGGCACTTTATGTTTGTTAGCCATTTCTGTCATTATTATGCCTCACCAGTATTAAATAACATAAAATATTACCTCAGTGATCACATTATTGTCAATATTTTGTTGCGTTTATATCTTGACGAACCATAATTTAATTTTATCTAAAATCCAAAATGCTTCACTAAGCTCGCCTGGAATCCTCGGTTTTAATATTCATCTGACAAACAGATTCATTAAACGAGAGAAAAAAATCACAAAATTCCTGTTACGACGGCTGTTATATTTTGATATGAGGAATTTAAGGGACTTGGTAAACAGAAATTAGACTAGCGTCCTTATACAGCCTTGGCCAAAAGTATTGAGCACCCATGACATCTTTCAGTTTTTTGAAGAGTATCAAATCGAAATAAAATAAAACGAATTATATAGATTTATATAATTATTTATTAATAAATAATCAATATTCCGTGGGTCCACCCCTTGCCTTTATTACGGCAGAAATTCTTTTTGGTAAAGAGCTTACGAGATTTTTACAGTATTCAGCAGTTATCGCGTTCCATTCCAGGCGCAGGTAGCGTTTCAGCTCTTCTTTGTTGTTTACTGTGTGGCGCCTGACTCTGCGCTTTAATAAACCCCATAAATGTTCTATGGGGTTCAAGTCCGGAGACTGGGCAGGCCAGTCCAGAAGTTGAATATTATTTTCCCGAAACCATGTCATAGTGCGGGCTGATTTGTGGCAGGCCGCGTTATCTTGTTGGTATTTAATGCCATCCATGTTCGTATCGCCAAAAAGTGTCACAAATGAAGGCAGTAACGCAGTTTCTAGCACATTTATGTATTTTGTAGAGTCCATGCGGCCCTCGCACACGAACAATTCGCCAACTCCCGAATCAGTCATGCAGCCCCAGACCATTATGCTGCCGCCGCCGTGTTTTACCGTTGGTATTACACACTCCGGCTTAAATTCTTCTCCTACCCGGCGACGCACAAAGGTCACACCAGGTGTACCAAAAATCTGCAATAAAGAGAGAAATATTGAGTATCGGAGAATTAAAATAACTTTATCAAGGCAGTTGATTTTCAAACTATTTTATTAAATTTTATTAAGGCCTTAAATGACTTACTCACCTCAAAGTTTGATTCATCCGACCACACAACATTTGACCAATCTTCTGCAGTGAAACTTCGGTGTTTTAAAGCCCATTCATACCGAGCTTTCTTGTTATTGTCCGAGAGCCATGGTTTTTTCCTGGCTTTACAGCCTTTCAGACCAGCTTCTTGCAACCTCCTACGAGTAGTGCGAGCTGAAATTGTCCTCTTAATTTCAACTGACAACTCAGCAGCGAGCTCTGAAGATGTTTTTTTCCTATTTTTTAACGACTCTCTTACTAATTGACGGTCCTGACGGTCTGTGGTGATGCGTTTGCGCCCGGTTCTGGGCCTATTTTGATGTGATCCTGTAGCAGAGAATCGCTCAATAGCATACTGCACGGATCGGCGCGAACATTTCACAGTCTTAGAAATCTCTACCTGTGATTTGCCTTGTTCATGCAGAAGCTGTATCTGCACTCGTTGTTGTAATGAAAGTTCGTTTCTTTTTGGCATGTTACAACGATATCACTTGAATATTGCGAAACAAAACACCAAAGCACACTAGATCACTGGATGTATCCACTACGAGCGATAGTAGGGAACTGATAAATAAATACAAGAGTCTTAAAATGACAATTTTTATGGCACCCAGGTGTTTTATTGCTAGCTGCGGTGTGAATCATTATTTTTAAACCTTTTTAGATGCCGACAAAAGAATTCTTAAACAATAGATTTAGTTTTAAGCCGTACTTTCCTTGCACGTGCAAAATTTCTAGGGTGCTCAATACTTTTGGCCAAGGCTGTATATATAGCCAATCAATATATCCTACTAATCCCACTTCCTACTTCCTACTAATCCTACTAATATTAATATTATAAATGTGAAAGTTTGTGAGAATGGCTGGATGGATCTTTGTTACTCTTTCACGCCAAAACGGCTGAACGGATCTGGATGAAATTTGGCACACAGATAGATTGTAGTTTGGAATAGCATATAGGCTACTTTTTATCCCGGGAAAATGCACGGATTCGTAATCCACGCGGGCGAAGCCGCGAGCGGAAGCTAGTATTTTAAATGCAAAAGTTTGTGAAGATGGATGGATGGATGGATCTTTGTTACTATTTCACGCCAGAACGGCTGAACGGATCTGGATGAAATTTGGCACAGGGATAGATTATAGTCTGGAATAGCACATAGGCTTTTTATCCCCGAAAATGTACGGGTTCGTAAACCACGCGGGCGAAGTCACGCGTGGAAGCTAGTTAGCTATATAGCTATAAGACCGCTAGTCTAATTTCTGTTTACCAAGTGGCTGACGCGTCTTGTTTTCACAAATATTGGTAATCCAATCAACCAAAAATAAAACATCAAACAACATCCATTTATGTTGTATCGCAAAATGTAACCAAACGCTTATTTTTGGCTGGAGCAAATTAAGTGGCTCGTCAATCAATCGTTTCTTGGCTTGTACTCAACTCAGTCTGCGTCAATTATACGATCAATAAATTGCGGGGCCATTAGATGGCCCGGACACGACACACGGAGTCCATTCCCGAGAGATCCTGTCTATATCGATAGAAATTACATATCCTGATTGTAGACATGACAATGTCTTGTAATAATAGCCTAGCTTGCTTTACCTTTTTGTGATTCCAACTTACTGCACTACTTCAAACAGTAGAAAATAATAGCTTGAAAGTAATTATTTTTTTAATCATATTGCAACTTTTATTGTACTACTTATTAAGGCTATAAAAGTTCAGTTAAATAAGGGAGAAAATTTGAGCGTAGAAATAATTTTCCTTACAATTTTTTGTCCCCGCTTACCCATTATAACAATGACAATCTTCCTAACGTAACCGCTCTCTGGAGCCAAAATTATTCTCAATTTAAAACACGAATGAAAATTAAAATCTCTCGCTAGAATAAGTTCCGTGTTCTGCCAAGTGTTTTTTCTCCCTTTTAAGGGTAATTTTGTTTCAGCTTGGAATGTTATTATCCACCAGCTGAAACCGGGAAATTCATGAAGTGGTTTGAAAGGTGAGTCCACACCAAAGTTACTTTTTATGGAGCAACGTTTGTAAATGTTAGTGAACATAACAAAACAATATTTTATATGCAATGCCATATAGAAGCTTTATAGAAAGTTACTTCATGTTATCATGTAACAAAAATGTTGCTCCACAATATGAGACTTTGGTATGGCTGGACCTTAAGTCTATTAATTCAGATTCCATAACCATAAATTAAAATGTACAAATGTTTAACAGATAATTAATGTATTGGACATGTTACAAGGTTTTATTAATGGCAGCCCAACTTCATTGCTGCGATCGTTCATGACTCCGGGCAATTAGCCGGGGCTTTCCGCAGAAAAGTTAAATTGTCTCGGAGCCCCAAATTAATTCCAGTGAAAAGGGAAGCCGCTCAGATAGTTTCAAAGTTCCCTTCTTACCATACTGGAGATTTCAAAATTAAATGACAATTTCATCCACAAGGATCGCTACATGACCTGCTTTTGTTTTATGAGCCCGTTTTCTACGAAACGCCTATATAACTGATTAGATTCTAAAGTAACGACTAGTTTTAAACTACGGTTATACCACGGCCTATTATATATAGAAGTAGGTATTCTACGTTATTTATTTAAAAAAATGTCTTGCTATGTATTTTTAGAATTGTTTGCTCAGCATTATATCACGAAAAGAGCTTTTTAAAAAAATCATATAGAAACCTATATAATTTTATGAAACAGCAAAAATAATGATTCTGCTATAACACCCCTAGAAATGTGAAAAAATAATTTTAAAAGCATCGTTAAAACACTTCACAAAAGCGGTAAACGAATACTTTCATAATCGCACATTTGTAACATTCAATAGCAGACGGAATCAATTTGGTTGTACAATAGGAATCTCCGCGCGATGCCGAACCAACAGGAAATAGTGAAAAGCTGAAAATGTGATCGATATCATATAGGCTAGCCTTGAGCAAAAATTTTTGAGGATATAGACTGCCTCATTAGTGAAAATGTCGCAAACGCGGCTGCTGGGGTACGGGTCCTGGGTTCGATGTCAGGGTTGGGCAACAATTCTGTGTAGCAGCCCGGACTTAGGTATTCTGCCCGGGAGATGGTATTATGGTCGCCTCTTATTCCATGGGACTTCTTATAACGGCATCAGTTAACCTGTACCTGCAACAGTACACGTTTGTCTAACCCTTCACAGAATACAGGTGTGATGTCATGTGCTATAAAATAGTGACTTGCTTGTACGTAGGTATTAGTTCAATAGAGTTTACGGTCTCTTCCACTTAGTTGTTTCCGTACTGTAACCAGTAATCAAAATCGTTAAAACACAGACAAATGAAAATCGACCAAAATTAATTCCCTAAATCAGTAAACTTCTTGCGCTCGCCTTCATTGTGAAAGGAAAAGTTTTCTTTTCTTATAACACGATTTTTTTTTCTGAGAGCATCGTTATCTACATTTAAATTATTAGATTTCTTCTTTTTACTTTACAAATATCTTAAAACGAATTGTAGCAACGTCAACTGTTTTATTTCAGCAGTTTTCATGCTGTTAAATAGGTTTATTTTGTGGTAGTAATCCGCTCTACTTGTAACAAGTATGTTTAATCATTAACAATAATTAGCCATTTCAATCCCAATAAAGATATATACACATAACTACGTTCATAATTACCTACCTGCAAAACTAAGCTTGTCTAGCCAGCAAAATGGGTTATTTTCAGTTCAGCGACAGTTGACATAATATCATATAGTATATTAGGATACCTTCAACGAAGGAGGGTCTGAGTTCAAACCCAACCCACACCTCTGTCTTTTCGGATTTATGTGCGGTTCAGAATTTGATGCTTTACTCTCCAGGGTGTCTATTACAAAAATATAGACACAAAAAATTCTTGCTCGCGCATTTGAGTGAACTCTTATACGTCATCGCGCTCAAATAACTTTCATACATATTTGGCTTATGTTAATTATGGTTGAGATCAAGAAAAACACATACTAGACCCCCTAATTCCGAGAAGCAGCCCGTGGGCAGCAGTAGGCCAGTAATGGGCTGGATTTATTATGATTATTTATTTGATACTAAGGTTTAAACCTTATATACCATAGGTTAACCTATGATAGTAACTTCTAGTTTTCAATAAACAAACTGTTGGCACTGTCGATAATCAATGATATCACCCGATCCACATTACCTAACAATTCAATACAGCGTCAGAATCCTAATCAGAATCCCAATACGGCCGAAGCAAATAACATAACTAGAGGTAATTCAATCCCGTAAACCCGTACCCGGTAACATCGTGTAGCGACGTGACGCAGCCTTAATACAAGGCTTTAACCCCGCGGGTATTAACGCTTAGGACACATTACCTGCGCCTGCCGACTTGTCAAAATAAACGTCTAAACCCAGGTGTGCACTGATATACTAACCAGACTCCAGAATAAATTGACTCACCAATTTCGACGAAACATCTAATTGTCTCCTTAGCCTTATAAAGAAAAACACGAACTTGAGGCAGTTTGAGTATTCTGTGTTTCCATGTGAAGTCAATTAACTGGGGAATATTTGCAACGCTATGTGAGTATGGATAGGTTTTTTGGTAAGGAAACTCATTTAAAAAGATAAACATGGAATATTTGAGTTCCCTATTGTTGGAAAATTGCAAAACATCCTTATTATTATACTTATAGATCATTCTTACTGACTCATTGGTGTACTCTTTACTTTCATTTTCTCTTACAATGTAGCCAATATTACGTCTTATGTATTATGCCACGCATATGTTACATGACTTCCTCATTGGTCTAGTGGTCGTAAGAGCGACTGCTAAGCATGAGGTCTATATAACTATTTTCAGAAAGGTACAAGTGTGGCAATCACAGAACACAAACTTGTTCCTGGCAGTGGTATAACACTATTCTAGATGATCATAAAAT
This sequence comes from Shargacucullia verbasci, assembly GCA_947562105.1. Classification (NCBI taxonomy): domain Eukaryota; kingdom Metazoa; phylum Arthropoda; class Insecta; order Lepidoptera; family Noctuidae; genus Shargacucullia; species Shargacucullia verbasci. The sequence continues at coordinate 9,595,154 of OX387289.1, forward strand.
CAGCCTACGCGATGCTTTATTAAAATTCATTAAAAACATGTCAAAGCTTCATAGGCACGCCCAATTAATGAATACGCAGTACAAAATACTTATGCTAGGGGTTGAAAAGAATTTAAAATTTTCATCAACCAGCTATCGATTTTATACCACTGATAAAATGTAACATAAATTTTATTCATTGAGTCTTCAGTTTTATAGAGTTTAATTAAAATTTATTCTATCATATTTTCATATTGAAACACAAAGGAAAGCTTCCTCTATTTATGAATGATGCATTCCCAGTACATCCGGATTTATGATTCTGTATGGCAATGTCCACATTCATTCATTATTTTCTGAAAAAATAACGATGATAACGTTCACTTGTATGACAGAAATATGAATGCGTCACAGTATTTCCGAGAGAACATGCAGCTAATATTTACTCTCTGCAAAGCGTAAAATAAAGATACTACTTTGTCACATACAGAAACGGCTTTAATATTATACCTACGTATTATTCTCGTACAACTCTAGCTAGTCCATTTCTACAAAAATACAATACAAGGTAAATATTTGGATTCCTTTGGCTTACGCCTTTGCCTTTATCGTTAAGTACCTACTTTGTTAATGTTTAAGTATCCCTCTTTTACGATTATTGTGTTGCAGTCGGTAATCGGAGATTCTCAACGCACCAAACTAAATTATACACACTACCATAGACGCACACAACGAAGAAACTACATTACTCGTACACCTGACACCGAACAATTTAATTAGGAAGCCAAAGGTCTAGTTGTAAATTATCTACTCATTACGGAGATTTCTGATGCATTTAGTGTCTAGAAAATATAAAGAGAAGTATTTCGCCACCATTATTATCATCAATAACTCTTGTCGGTGTAGCATTTTCCATTTTGGTCCCTTTTCCGCTACTTTGTGTATTTGTCATACGCAGCACAAATGTATTACTGGATGACAAAATGTGAACAAGATGTTCTTACAATGTGAAGATTAAGAGTGATTAGTGAATGAAAGCAATAGCAATAGCGCTACACTTGGCTTTACTTACAATCGCTGAACCGTTTACGGGTAACGACATTTGGCTACATTTAAAGCGGTACGTGTTTTTGTGGGGATTACTAACAACGCCTTGGCTTTTATATTACCCTTCTTATAGGGAAGCTCGTAAAACGTACAAGAAACGTGATATTTCTCCTTTCATAAGGCTGATATTGTACTCGAGTCGGACAGGAAGTCAATGAGAACAAACACTAACTCACCCCGGAACTGGGTCACCTACAGATTGGAGAGTAGTTCGTACATACGCTACAGTTGCATTCACACCTGTAGAAAAGACTATGTATTTTAATTGTACATCGGCTTATGTTTCAGAATTTTTAGAAAAAAAATTAACGTATCTTTCATACGGGATACGACTTTTGCTTTCACAACCGAATAAGGTTTCCCCCATAGAACAAATAACATTGTTACTGAACAGTCTATAGGACAAACCGAAATGTACACGCTTCGTAGACGCATTGGTGATTGCTGTATATTTTCCAGTTTATCTACGAGTGAGTGCCTCATCCATCCAACTGTAATCATCCTTGTCAAACTCAAATTAGTTGGCCCATATTTGCCAGGTATACTCGATATACATAAACACTTTCCTATCAATATTTTTGTTATATAATTAAATGTTAGTTATAGGTACGTAGAAAATATCTGGCTAGCTTATTTTGTACCACAATAACTCGGTGTTCATTCTTCTATCTAATAAATAAGTGCCTGCAAAGCTTCACGAGAATATTATTTTTCACAGCGCCACTTCAATTTCTCCAGACACTATCCCTACGGACTTCGGTCCTAGTAAAAGATCTATGAAAAAAAAACTCGTGTTTTTTGTAGGAAACCAAAGAAAGTTTGCAACTTCGAAAATTTTTTGTTTGTGATAAATCGTAAATAAGTAAAATACGCTTTCGCCATTTATCTACAAATCTCTGTTAACCAAGTGAAATAATGTACCGCCTTTAAGTAGATTGAAACAAGTTATCTAAATTATGGGATAACATTTGTAGCGGCGCGTACACAAGTTAACCGAAAATACCTTACCAAGTCAACACCATTTACCAGAATACCAGATTACCAGTTACCACATAACAACCGTTACCTATGAAATGAAGAAAACTCAATTCACAACAACCATTAGGTACAATACGTTCCGGACGACTCCGTCACTGCCAGCACCCGTACGTTCGAGACACTCTAATAAAGAAACCGTCTTGAGAAAGACGTTTAGGTACGTGCGACAACTCGTATCAAAGAAACGTTGTGCTGGCAGAAGAAATGATATGTTACGCCACGCCAGGACAGCGGACGACACTGCAGGAATCACCCGCCTTGAAAAAGGCGATTCGACACGCCGCGACGCAGCAAGCTTCCGCCGATGTTTACCCCGCGAAGGCGCCCGAAGAAAAGGACGAGCGGCGCAACGGGCCGCTATTTTATTAGCTAGCACCGCGACCCCGCGTGACCCGCACAGTCGCTCGGCGCGCGGGCGCGGACCAATCGGCGCTCAGCGAGACGGATAATCGTGCTATCTCTGTCACTCAATGTAATGTAAATATGCGGTGTCCAATGTATATAGTGTATGATAATAATAGTAATAATGTTTAGTTGTAGTATGGTAGTCACTAATTGTAAGGATAAAAATGTAAATATAAATAGCGCTATTTGGTTCGTGAAATATACTACGCTTCACTCCGATCAAGTTTACAAGTCGTTTTACTCGCCGAAGACTCTCTCTCCCCTAAAGTGGTGACCCGACGCTGAGAAGAAAAAAATAGTGAAGAAAAAATAATCAAGACGCCGACCTTCTGCAAGAAAGAAGACGCGTTTGCATCATCATGACGAACGAAAAGGAAGAATCATCTCTACGGGAAGCGCAGGATGTGAAGACCGACGTGGCGACCATATCACTACCAGCCCGTTTACCACCGTTTTGGCGCCAAAATCCTCGCCTGTGGTTTGCCCAGTTCGAAGCCGCCGTCGCCGCCAGCAAGATTGGAGAAGACCAGAAATTCAACCTCGTCGTCCCGTTGCTAGGCTGCAACGATCTGGAACAAATCGGCGACATCATCTTGAACCCCCCGGCAACTGGTAAATACTCCACGCTCAAGAACCGACTGATTTCGACGTATCAAGAATCTGACCATCGACAGCTACAGAAGTTACTCAGCGGCCTCGAGCTAGGCGACCAGAAACCTAGCCATCTACTCCGCAAAATGCGTGACCTGAGCGGCAGATTACTGACAGATGAAGCCCTAAAAGTCATGTGGCTCAACCAGTTGCCTACACAAGTTCGTGCCGTATTATCAGTAAACACGGAATCAACGCTCGAAGTACTCGCCGCGATGGCCGACAAAATGATGGAGCACTTCGAGCCCGCAGCAGTCGCAGCAGTCGCCACCGTGCTACCTACTACCTCCACGAACGCGTCGTGCTCAGAAAGCCCTGCACAGTACCCAGCTACAAACCCAGTCGTCGACGATCTTCTGGTCCACTCAAATACAGAAGAAGAACATAGGCGCCACTTAGATCAAGTACTGGAGCGATTGAATACCTACGGCGTCACACTCAATATCGACAAGTGCGAGTTCGGCAGGAACCAAATACAATTTCTCGGCTACGAAGTAACACCGGAAGGTATCAAGCCCACAGAAGATCGAACTAAAGCAATAGCCAACTATCCCAAGCCACAGACAGTTCAAGAACTCAGAAGATTTTTAGGCATGATCAACTTCTACCGTAACTGCCTACCCCATCAAGCCGAATATCAACATGAATTAAATAAGTACCTACACAATAGTAAGAAAAATGACAAGACTCTGATACAGTGGACGCCGCAAGCTGAAGAAGCCTTTGATAAATGCCGACAAAGCATACTCGAGGCGACTACGTTGACCCACCCGATACCTAACGCTCCACTTTCCTTGCTGACTGACGCGTCGGGAACAAGCATCGGCGCTGTACTACAACAAAAGGTTGAAGATACCTGGAAACCGCTCGCTTTCTTCTCCAAGACCATGAGCGACACCCAGCGGCGATACAGTGTGTACGATCGCGAACTACTAGCCATATACACAGCTGTTAAACACCTACGCCGGCTGATAGAGGGCAACGACCTGACAATATTCACCGACCACAAGCCTCTAACATACGCATTATCAAGATCTCCGAGTAGCAGTGATACCCCCAGAAGAGAACGCCAGCTGCATTACATAAGTCAATTCTGTTCAAGCATCCGATATATTCACGGGGAGAAAAACGAAGCAGCTGACGCGTTATCACGCATCGAAGAAATCAACTTGTCACACTCCGCAATCGACTACAACCAACTCGCTCAAGACCAAGAAAATGACGAAGAACTGAAAACCTGCATGTCCAACCCAAGTCTGAAATTCGCTCCTATCACATTACCCGGAGGTCAACGACCCATCATGTGCGAAACATCAACCGGCAACGTTCGTCCATACCTACCAGCGACTTATCGTAAAGTAGCATTCAAAGCGCAGCACGAACTAAGTCACCCCGGTGTGCGAACAACAAGAAAGATAATGTCTACAAAATTCTTTTGGCCGTCAATGAATAAAGATGTGGGTACATGGGCGAAGACGTGCATCGGCTGTCAGCGCGCGAAAATTCAACGGCACGTTATCAGTCCGCTCGGAGAATTCCAAGAATCGGCGCGCTTCGAACACGTGCACATCGACATAGTGGGACCGCTACCGCCTTCGAGTGACTACAGATACCTAGTTACGATGATCGACCGTTGTACGAAGTGGCCTGAGGCTATACCCACTCGGGACATCACTGCTGACACCGTGGCAAAAGCAGTATACGACGGGTGGATTTCACGATTTGGGTGCCCGCTACGCGTAACTACAGATCAGGGAAGACAATTTGAATCGTCACTATTCAACACCTTAATGAAGAAATTCGGCGTGACGCGCATAAGAACAACCGCATTCCACCCTCAAGCGAACGGACAAGTCGAGAGATGGCACCGCACCCTAAAATCAGCACTTATGTCAAGAGAAGCCGGTACGCGATGGATAGATGATTTACCTACAGTTTTACTCGGACTGCGCACGGCCCTTCGTGAAGATACCTGTGTGAACCCAGCCTTAATGACCTACGGAGCGACGTTACGAGTACCGTCTGATTTCTTCGTGCCTACACAGCCGAAAATTGAAGACTCAGAGTTCGTCAAGCAACTAACAGAAACAATGTCATCGCTATCACCGGTCAAGAAAATGCACTCATCGAACGTCAGCACATTTGTTTACAAGGACTTAGCAACGTGTAGCCATGTGTTCGTGCGCAACGACACCGTTCGGAGCCCACTTACACCACCATACGACGGCCCGTACCAAGTAATCGAACGCAGCGGGAAAATATTCAAACTGCAACTACCAAATCGCACTACAGTTGTCACGATTGACCGACTGAAGCCAGCGTACCTACTGCAAGAAGATCCCACAGTAACGTCACGGCAGAGTCCTACGAGTACAGTGAAAACAACTACGGAGGCAACAACACTGAGCACAAGTTCGTCAACTAGTTCAGCGACAGCGACGTCGTGTTCACCGCGCGATGCTTACGTCACACGGACCGGCCGCACGGTGAAACCCAACGTACGCTTCGCTTAGGGGGGAGTGATGTAGCGGCGCGTACACAAGTTAACCGAAAATACCTTACCAAGTCAACACCATTTACCAGAATACCAGATTACCAGTTACCACATAACAACCGTTACCTATGAAATGAAGAAAACTCAATTCACAACAACCATTAGGTACAATACGTTCCGGACGACTCCGTCACTGCCAGCACCCGTACGTTCGAGACACTCTAATAAAGAAACCGTCTTGAGAAAGACGTTTAGGTACGTGCGACAACTCGTATCAAAGAAACGTTGTGCTGGCAGAAGAAATGATATGTTACGCCACGCCAGGACAGCGGACGACACTGCAGGAATCACCCGCCTTGAAAAAGGCGATTCGACACGCCGCGACGCAGCAAGCTTCCGCCGATGTTTACCCCGCGAAGGCGCCCGAAGAAAAGGACGAGCGGCGCAACGGGCCGCTATTTTATTAGCTAGCACCGCGACCCCGCGTGACCCGCACAGTCGCTCGGCGCGCGGGCGCGGACCAATCGGCGCTCAGCGAGACGGATAATCGTGCTATCTCTGTCACTCAATGTAATGTAAATATGCGGTGTCCAATGTATATAGTGTATGATAATAATAGTAATAATGTTTAGTTGTAGTATGGTAGTCACTAATTGTAAGGATAAAAATGTAAATATAAATAGCGCTATTTGGTTCGTGAAATATACTACGCTTCACTCCGATCAAGTTTACAAGTCGTTTTACTCGCCGAAGACTCTCTCTCCCCTAAACATTTATTAGGTTTAATGTCCTGGCACTTAGATTAAATTAAGAACTCAGAGTAAACAAAAATATGTTACAATTACTTCTTGTCAGTATATTTCACTCTCAGCCGGAAAGTTTCAGGCGTCCGTATTCTCACAGTAACGAAACGAATATAGTTAAAACCTTTAGTAATCAGGTCCCACACAACAAAGTAAACTGGGCTGCGGTCTAAGGAAAATTTTATACTGACAGCTTTTCGATTGGCTGCATTTTTACGTCATCTGCTCAACTTCACGGCCTATTAATTTTAGTACTAAACTTCAGTTTGAGCTACTAAAAACAGTTGTAAAATTAAAAGCTATAAAAGTAATAATAAAACAGTATATTCGTACATACTTCGGATTTATTCTCCATGGCGTTCTTTTCTCTCTTCCTCATACACACACATGTCCATTGTCTTCGTCTCAACTCAACACACATATAGCACTGCGCCTACATTATTGAACTCCCTCTGAGACTAATGTTGGTAAAGAATGTAATGTGAAGCTAACCTTCAAGATCGTTCCGCTATTTCAGATAAAACGGCTAAAGCCCATTCCTTTGCCATAACGTTGAGTGTGCGACTTAAAAAGGGTAGAGCAGTAACAGTAAAAGTAAAATGACGTCATTTGAATCGGATACCTCTCGTTATATAGATAAAGAACTATGTATTTGCGTATACATACACCAGTTACATTAACAGAAATGATGATTCGAAAGGAAATTGTTTCAATTCAATTTCCGATGATAAAATCTGGAAATCGCTTTTTGTGTAAAGTTTGCATACCTAAGTAAGGTACACGTAATCGTTCGAAATCGGTATTTTGTAGCTGATTTTATTGGAACATACTTTAGTACTTTAAGCTAAAAAGGTGTGAAGTGTGCCTCAACAAAGAGTTCTTAGTAAAATCTAAGTACTTTATAGTATTACTTATATATACGTAGGTAAAGGTACATATGCATGTAACTTTTTACTGCCATATCATTGGTTAGTGGTCGCAAACGCGGCTGCTGAGAGTAAGGTCTTTGGTTCGATCACCAGGTCAGGCTAATGCCCGTTAATGTTATTGGGTTTTTCTTTATGTAAATTCTCAGTAAGTCTCGCCTTCTAATAAACAGGGCTTAATTACAGCATTGGCGAAATATGGGTGTACAATAGTACCGATTCTGACTAACCCTTCGAGGAATACAGGCGTGATGCTATTATTATTTATTATGTAACATACGCTTATAAATACCTATATCTACCGTTCAGTGACAATTAAGAAGTTTTTCCTCAACCTGTAAATAAATAATTTAAAGGTGACTTTTGTAGATACATGCTGACATAGTAGAAAACATTTTGATAGTCAATACTGCGTGGCTACAAATCTTGTGTAGTAGGTAGTCTAGCCTAAACCTGCAATCGCTTTTTGGTTAAAGAGAAGAAAAACACCCCTTATCACCCCTATAATCACATATCACATCATTCCATTGACCATTAGGTTTAACGGTTTTACAGTACATTACGTACTTCATTTTATTTAAGCTTGACTAAGCCGCAAGAGTTGTCAAAAAGCAAAGTTGCCCATTTATTTTCAACAGGCTCTTAATTACATCTTTAGGACACTAGAACGAAATAATACCCTCTAATTTGTTTTGCGTGTGCGACAGTGCGACATTCTTGATTTTTACATAAATATTGAAGTTAATTATTGATATCGTTATTTTAAGCACGTATACGTCAATTATTTGCTTCTAATGAAAACAGATCAAATGGAGACGTCTCAGTACCATTACAGGGGCAGTGATAAATCGCAGGCGTATCTTCGGCAAGTGAATCTCGGCACGCAATCCATCTTCGTCGTTTTTTCTCGTTGGTATAAACAGAGATGCGAGGCCTCACACACATTTGGTTTTTGTTATATCAGAATAGCTTTGCAGTCTTTATTATATATTCTTGATCTGATATTCTTTCACACGACATCCCAGACTGTATTTTTTATATTAATATTTATATATCTTTCTCAAGAGCATTAGGTAGCCAATTAAAATAGTCAAAAATTCCGCGATTATTAAAATACTCAGCATGTTTTCTTGTACGAGTAGGTTATGATGATCATTATGTTTTATTTGTAAGTAAGATTTCTTTTGCTATATAGAAGAGCCGTTAAATATCTGAGAAATTAGCAAATCCGCTTTTGTTACTTTCTAAATTTTACATAGGTGCAAGTAAAGCCCACAGAATAATAATTGTCCCCTTGGTCTTTTTTTATTTTAACATCTTTCTATTTACCTACTGTGACGACACGGTTGGCGCAGTGGTTGAGAGATCGACTGCTGAGCTACATGTCGCGGGTTCGATTCCCGCACGGAACAAATATTTGTATGATCTACAGATATTTGTTTCGGGTCTGGGTCTTCGTGTATGTGAATACACACCGTGCCTCGGAAAGCACGTAAAGCCGTGGGTCCTGCGCCTGATCTCTCTCCGATCGTGTCGGATTGCCGTCCCATCGGACTATGAGAGTGAAGGAACAGAGAGAGCATCTGTGTTTGCGCACACACTTGAGCTCTATAATATCTCCTGCGTAGTTGGCTAATCTCCGGTGAGATTGGCCGCCGTGACCGAAAATCAGTCAGGAGGACATTATTATTATTTACCTACTAATACTAAATAGTAAAAAGGGGAATTAATAATATAAAATCCTGGAATCATTTACATTTATAATAGTCAAACGATCCTCAACATTTCTTAACAACTCATCCATTTTTCGGAGAACTCCAAATACTCCCTTGATATAACAGAAGATTTTAAAATATTCGGATTAAAACTCAATAATAACATTACAAAACGAATGGGTACATCAAAGTGATGTACCCATTCGTTTATCATAGAATATATGATTTTTATTTCTTAAATTGTATAGGTAGGTACATTTAGGGGTACATTGTAATGTTAATAAAATAAACTGAGTACATATTAAAATGACGCAACAGTATAAACCTACAATGGCTTAATTATTGATAATAATTTAGAAAACACTAATTCTTTTAAGTCCTTAGCAAACAAATAATCTACATGATTAAAATTCTCATGGGGTACCTTATAGAAATCCACTACATTCTTTAGTCTTTTACGTAAAACGTCTACATCATCATACGACACTAACCAATCATTATCACTATATAATATAGCTATAGGGGCAGTTATATCCTCCAACGGATAGTCTGGAGGCGTCTTCGAACCGTACATTTCTACATTTTTAGTGTCCCCATAATCAAACCTCTGAAATTGACCCGACATCATTGTCTGAGCATAATGCTCAATCTGTTTAGTAGCTGCGCCAGACGGTGTGTGAGCGAAGATCACCGGTAAATTAGTAACATTCAACTGAGCAGCATTAAAACCACACACTGAAAACAATATGTTACTGCAAACGATTTTTGCGAGCTCTACAGTGCCACATATGTTTGGACCAAATTGATTCATTAAGTAAATACTTGGCAAGAATTCATAGATCCCCATTTCTTTTGCAAGTGCAAATAACAATTCTGGGTGAAAAAGGGTAATGAACTTTAGGAAATGTAGAAAGGGACTTTTCAAATTAGGCACTGCAGCGACAGCGGATAGTGCTACCATGATTGATATTTTATCGTTATACTCGCGTATCTCTGAACACATAACAAAGAAAGCCGTGGTACCTTGAGAGTGGCCTATGTATATTAATTGAGTATGATTTCTTGTATATAGCACATAGTCGATCATGGCTGGTAGGTCGTAGCGCCCGATTTCATCCCAGGTGAAGTCCCAAAACTGAAATGAAGACACCTCTAAGCTCTCGTGTCTCCTTGAATGTTTGTTGCCTCGAGCGTTACCCATCCACACGTCGTACCCTTCATTAGCGAGTAAATAGGCGATCCCACTCTCCGGGCCCGCCGTTACCCAGTCGTCGGCGCTGCTCATCAGTCCATGCATTAAAAACACAACAGGCCCATCATTACGAATTCTAACCATAGTTAGGATGTACCCATCTTTGGTTTTTACTTCGTGTTCTTCTACGTCGTGTCCATATTTTCGTATCAATTGTGAAACATTTAGATGCACGTCTTCATTTTCAAGACCCGAATTAAATTGTTTTATATCAGCTTTCACCTGCGTACTGGCGAACAGGTCAGAATCCTGGCTGAATTTTAGATAATTGCGAAATTCTTGAATGTTAAATAATTCACCATCAGGAATTTCGTCGCTACGTGACCAGCTTTTAAAATTTAGGACACAAATTAAAGCAAAGAGAAGAATTCTATTCATTTTGATCACTATTTCTTCCGTTATAGAGAACTAAACTCTAGAAATTAAAAATCTGTAGGCTACTTATACCCTGATTCGTAGCAAGCGTCGGCGCCATCGGAATATACATTATACATATCATTCGTGATGGTTTAATCAAAATGCTAATTTGGAATATCATTAGCCAGCGGACATTTATGGAGACAAATGATAACCCTGTTCTCTCATTTTTAAGAAATAAAATGAAATATTAAACAAATCTTGTATGTACTGGTTTTATCTCACAATGTTTATTCTAAAAAACATAAATATTTTCGCAAATATGTACAACACAAATTGTAATCCATATCAGAAAAAACTTTTACAGTTTTTTTTTTAGTTGCTATTTACGCTATTTTGAGAGTACCAATAAGTACATAAATAAAACCTGAACATATTTATGTTTACTCTAGTCGTTCAATTCAATTGATCTCATAATACTTTAAATTATGTACTTGTTGTGTTGAGGGAATAATAAAATATAAATAAAATACATTTCCGTCAAGATTTCTCAAATGATTTGTGATCGTGAATGTACACTGGTCCCCCTTATACACTTTACTACTCATAATTCAAGCGGATGATACCAATTTAACACATAATAAACAGATACGATTAGCAGTAGAAGTTTGAATTATTTTACCTGTGGAATTATAATTATTTATATCTCCAAAGAAATTAACGGTATACGCATACTAATTAGGAACGCCGAATGATTTTAACACCTAAAATACACATAAAATTTAATGGTTATGATATTAATAAACTGTAAATACGGTATGTTGTACGGTAACTGATTCAGTGGTTAAATGGTTGCAAGCGCGCTTATTGGACATGAAGCCCTAGATTAGATCCCCGGGTTTTAATGAGTTTTTATGTTAAAAAATTTTCAGTAGCAGCCCGAAGTTTGGAATTTTGCCCGGTAAGATAAAAATAGGCTCGCCCCCTGTTGGCAATCGCGAAATATAGAAGTAGATAGCTACTACTATAGTACATTTCAGTCCAACCCTGCTGGGAACACAGGCGTGATGTTATGTTACAATACTAATATTTTAATTGATTAATGCCAAAACTATAGAGAATGTTGAACACCGGACAAAATGGAAAATGTGAGTTGCAAGGCGAACCTAACACAAGCCATGATTAATAACGCTAGCCAGAAGAAGGAGAAAGAAGAAGAAGATGGAAAGCTTTGGTTTTTTCGGACTAAGGCTAGAGTATTTATCTCAAGGCTATCCCTCTCTTTACTTCTATCGCGAATAAAGGTAGAAGACCGTGACACCAAGCTTTCTCTTTAATATCAACCTACTTACTTTTCAATAGCTGAGACATTTGACATAAAAAGCCTTAAATAAACTTGGGAGATAGAAATTGTGTTGGCTAGTATTGTATGGTCGATTTGTCTCTGCGTTAACCCACGGGACAATAAAAAGGAAATAGCTAGCTTATGTCGAAGTGTTGTTACGACTTGTCGTTGGCTTTTATTTTATCGGCGACCCCTGTAAATAGCCGTTGCAGCTTTTTATATCCTATTGAGACTCACTGGGTACCACTAGCTGTATGCACTAATGTATAACCTATGTATATTAATTAAGGACTATTTTTTTCTAGATTCATTCGAAAATGAAATATTTGACCAGCTAGCAACAGAATTATAAATTAGAGTATGTGCATTAATGAGTTCCGAAACAACATAGACAACTTTTTATATTATCAACATATTTAATTTTATCATCAAACAGTATAATACAATATTATAGTATAATGCTGTACTTCCAAAGAGTTTACACTGCACTCTCATTAGGAACTTAAACTACTCCATTAAAAACCATTAACGTTTCTCATTAATATTAAAGATACCATTTTTTTAAATCGCAAAAGCTTGTCCACAACCGCGACACTCACTTAATGAAAAAAGTTGTCAACACGGACTTAAAAGACGAGTCTTGTACTTAGCGAGCTTTGTCTTTTTGTTGGTTCTGAAGTTCCTTGAGCGAAGAAGCCTATATTGAGCACTTTAGAAAGATGGAGGATAGAATGAAGGAAGAAATAGACATTTATATCACGTGAAAACGTTCGATAATGGTTGACAACTTTTATGAAGTTTTGTCAAAGACTTCGCACACAAACTTTGGGAAGTACCTAACATCAAATATTTTATAAAAATCGGAGCTTTAAAACGAACTTTGTCAGTGTAGCTGACTTGTTAGAATTTTGAAGGAAATTGCAACAACTTCTAGCCTAGCTAACGTTTACAGTTGTATATGATATACTTTTACTCGTGCTTGGTTTTTCTCAAAGCTTAAAATTTGCACCCTGTAATTCATACGGCACTCGAGCAATTTTTTTTTTCATAGCTTTATACTTTCTTGAAACATACTTATTCATAGAGATACCACGTTATTTCTTATATATAGTATCTATTCGTCACATAAATGTATAATTATATATCTTGGTAGTTTAACGTTAATGGATCTCCCCGAACTGATTATTTATTAGGATGTTTCGAGATATTCGAGAGAGTGCTAATGGGTCTTGTATTGGGTTGAAACTAATAGTCCAATCCATTGTTTTGATAAGTCGTATATTCGATGTCTAGAAATAATTAGTTGACTAAAAGAGAATGTGCAAACAGAGGCCGATAGCAGAGAGATAGAGAGTTATATATGTAGTTCTTATTTAGAATAACAATTCATATTCGTCTTCACGACCTGTTAGCGGATTAGGTGTCAAAGAGTAAGCACTCAACTTAATTGAGCGGTGCCAAGTTACTCGTTAGGTATTAAGTTTCACAGAATGCCCCTTTAACTTTCATTTACAACATCTTACGTCGAGTTCTTTCTCTATTTAGCAATATTAGGTTCTGTCAAAAATATAATGCGTACTACAAACCTATACTACATGTCATACCTAACTGAATCTATAGTTTTGCAAAGTGCTCCATGATCGGGTGGGTGTCCCAAATAGATGGCCATTTCGTGCTAATGAGGTACCAGACCGTCCTAATAACAACAATTATGCAGGCTATCGCTATCATTTGTTCCAAAAGGTCACCTTGATTGGGACATTCACTTGACTGTGTTGCTGTAGTAGCAGCAGTAGGTATCTAACCTTTTGTTTGTGTCCGCCACTATCAATAAAAAATACTAGTTATTATTAAAACATATTATGACAATAACCGATAATCTGAAACTCCGTGAACAAAAGCACCTCAATATCTTTCAACGAGGTGCTTGCAATTCCCGTGCAGGTTATTAATGGTTGTCGTTCATAAAAGCGTCAATAGCTCGTTGTTGGACGTTCACTAAAGATATATCAAGCGAGTTAGTAATCTATCAAGGAACGGTGAACTATGTCCAACATCAGTTATAGTAGCGTATAGTATAATACCGTAGCTACTTATAATGTGTAACAGAGTGGAATTATGGTCACGTTCATAAACAAAGGTATTGTACGACGACAATCAGCAGTCCCTTTAACTTTGGGGTATTTTAATGGGTTAGGGGCTGTCAGAGGCACGAATAAACAAGTATATTGTTTTTTTTTTTTCACCAGTAATTGTATTTATTTTATAAAAGTAACAATACTACATCATTATGTCATGTTTCAACTTGATTTCACCCAAATTTGAAAAGAAAATATTAATTATATAAAAAGTTATCGCTATACGTCCACAACACTTTGCGGTGACCATCATAACTTCTCAAAAGTACACCTGAAATCATTCAAATAAAAAAAATGTATTTTAATAGTTAATCTAGTGCCTGACCGAAGCTTTTTTTTTTTTGAAAATAAAATCAAATTTTCAGAAACAAAGCAACAGTAAATTGTTTGTAAAAAACCGAAGTTTTGAAAAAAAAAAGTCCTTTAATTGATACTTTTATAAAATAAATAAAATTACTGATTAAAAAAATATTAAAAATACTGGTTTTTTCGTGCCTTTGACTGCCCCTTACCCCTTAAGGATGATGTCCATGATGATAGACCAAATCTAAAGATAGGCTTGACTACTTGATGCTATCACATGTGAAAATTATGGGCCCTTCAAAAAGGTTACACTACACTGTCTTAATTATACTCTATAGTTATTCTGTTCTTATGTTCGTCAATAATATGCCAATCTTAGAGGTCAAAACGTACTTAAACATATGTTGTCGAACTTGTTCACAACATTATTAAATCAGAATATGTTTATAAATGCTGCATTGTTTGACGTAGATACGAACAATATATAAATAACATGAATAAATTGTTGGATGCCCCCTGCCTTGTCAGAGTCTGTAGTCAGATAAGATGAGGTCACGACTTATTTTGTACTTTCAATACCTAAACTACTTACATGAAGTGTCATTATAGCCCAAACTAAGAAATATGAGAAAATAAACTATAATCGGTAGTCCAATAATAATTCGTCTCTTGTGTATACTTTTATATTACATCAGATTCATATTCCTAGCATAAGAAATAAATAATAACGCGTAGTTCTATCTTAGTAGATACAACATTTATGTTTTTTTATGTATGTGAATATAAACTAATTAATATTGAATACCTAATGTTTTTTTAGACAAGAAATGTTAGTTAACATTTTTTATAGCTTACACGAATCCAAAAAATTTTAATTTGAATATAAGGTACCTAAGTAAGTAATACCTATATAATATCTAGTTTCCGGGATGGAATCTCACATTACGACCTACTTTTCAGAAAGTCAATTTTCAAGTCAAAGCGAGTAAACTTTCCAGTTTCCAGCAAGATAGGTAAACGTTTTCCACCTTCGGTTGCATCTTAGTCTGCCTTCGTGAAATGAGACCCAACTAACCTCATTTTCACATTGCAAAACTTTGCATTGGGTTCGATTTTAAATCTTTTTGCTAGACACTTAAAGTTTTCCAAGCGTGAAACATGATTATTTTTAATAGGTTTAAAAATTAATTTTGTAGAACTTGTGCCTGTGAATTCGTGATGAACAAAATATGTGCTAAAAGATATTAATACAGCCATTTGGATTTACATAAATTATATTTTATATGTAATGTAAATGATATCAGATAGTGGGATTATGCTCAAATCCACCTATTGCTATTGGCTTCTATCTATAGAATCTACTGTATTAAAAAAAGTTGATGACCTTTGACCTTAATTATGTACATATACATTTATTATAACGATATTTTTTAACGATGCGGAGCCCCGTGGGGCACACAAGTTTTAACTCGTTTTTGGTTGGTTTCTATTGATCATCCGAGGTTCAGTGGTAAATGTTAGTGTCAATTTAAACGCTATAGGTACAACCAATTCCTTATAACGATATGTTTGGATACTAGCTTGTTCCCGCTACTTTGACCTCGTTGAATAAGTTTCGTATTGCCATAAAATAATAAATATACCGTATATTAATGTTTGATGTTGACTGCTGACTCTAACAGATGTGCCTTTTTTTTGGTATTTGGCTTTAAGTGTTGACAACTTTGTTGTTAGTATTGAGTTATTGTTATACAATTCACGACTGCTCTTTTTATATTAAAATTAATTGTATGAGTAATATATTATATTATTATATACGTAGCTGATAATTCGATACCTATAAAAAATCTTATCCAACTAACTAGATATAAATATTTTTGACAGCTAAATATAGATACTCTTCGACAGGTAATGGTATTATCTGGAGCCTTCTCTCAATAACCCTTGTTAAGGGCTATAGAGAAATTAGCCATGTTTACCTCGTGTTAATTTAATAATAATGGGGCCCTTTCAATTTGCGGATAATTAATTGCTTTTCACCGCTAAACCGTTTAATTAAAATTACAATGTACCGTGCTAAATTCATGCCCTGAAGATAACCAAACAGAAATTTTGGAAAATATACTGAAGAGGTGAAAACCCTTGTGGGTTTATATTACACGTTATCCGATACAAGGCGGATTTTTCTTCTAGAATTTTAATAAACTAATTCGTCTGAAATGCGTTTACCCTAAAATTGACTAGAGAATATATAGATTAATTTTCTTGCAACCAATCAACAGATAGGTATTTGATACGATCTGTTACAATGCGGATACCGCTACTGCTCTACCATAAAAGCTACAAATGAACCTGTCATCTGTCATCGTTTTCATAACCATAACGTAATTTGTAGAAGTCACGTAGGAGAATATACCTATGTCCACTGAAGTAGGTAATTTATTTTTGAGTTGTTTGATAATACAAACAGCTTGGTTTACTCGAACAGAAGCATACAGCTACGCGCATACAGCTGCACTACATTTGCGCATGACAGCGCCAAAACCACTGAACCTTCGAATTTAGGTGCTCCAGTCATTAATCAAACCCTTCCTAACTTTACCTACAATGCTTACACACGGGTGAAATTAATACATAAAAAACAAAAGTGGTTACAGTGTTTTCAGATTACGTGCACACGAAGGTATTTTTAAAGTTTTGTTATTTGGATTTTGAGCCCCAGTTAACATATTGAGAAATGTTAATTATGTTGTTAACTGTACCTTTTAAAAAAATAACTTTTAATATTTTTTGTAGCTTCAAAATTAACATAGCTTCTTTCCTTATAACCTAAACTTTCTGACTAGAACTGTAATGGTAGTCACATCTTAAATCAAATCTTACGCCACCCTGTATACTTGCTCCGGACGTTAACGGGTGCTCACGTCCACGGGGTCCTATCAATTATGGCGGTGCCTGTCAAACTTCCCAATCGACATCGGATTTCCAAACTAGATTGTAGCACTTTTAGTCGTCACATTGGCTGGCTGGCTAAGCTACCTCCTAGTGCATACACTTATTATATCAGATATTCATTCCTATTTGAGAGCTGGTGTAATTTTTCAATTTAATTTACAGATATCAAATGGAAACATCAACAAACGTCTGTTCCATCCTGAATACCAAAACCACTCGATATAAATTACTGAAACATTTCAGTTTTTCGCAATACCGATTTTTCAGTCTGTTTTGTTACTCTATCTACTATATGTTACGGTAATTAATTAATTAGTGTAACGGCACGGTTGGCGCAATGGCTAAGCGATTAGCTTTCCGCGCTACATGTCGCGGTTTCGATATTTGTATGATCTACAGATAGCTTTTTCGGGACTGGTAGTGTGCATGAGACATCTATGTTTGTTAATTGTACCCACGATACTCGAGAACAAATAGAGCGGGGCATCATAAAAAAAAATGTACCTACTAGTATAGAGCAACGGCTACGGATATCGCGGGAAGGGGCAGCGGCGAGCACTGCGGCCGCGTACCGCAAACTAACCGACTCTTCAGTATTGAGTAACGCGGGCTTACAGAATGACACTTGTGAGCATGTTTAGATATATTATATTATGGAGCAACAAATGTAATTCAACTTCTAAAAGAATCTACAAACGCAAATGCTTACTTAATTTTTCTTGTATAATAATAGTAATAATGTGACGACACGGTTGGCGCAGTGGTTAAGCGATTAGCTTTCTGCGCTGTGTCGCGGGTTCGATCCCCACACGGAACAAATATTTGTATGATCTACAGATAGTTGTTTCGGGTCTGGTTGTGTGTGTATGTGACATGTATGTTTGTAAACTGTACCCACGACACAGGAGAAATCCTAGTGAGGGGCAATATTTTGTAAAAAAAAAAAAAGTATTTCACATAAAATCTTTTTTTTTAACAAAGTATTTCTTTGTGGTGGAAAATATATTTTTTTTGTATCAGCACTGTTCCCAAAACCAACAGGGACCAAATCTCAAAACATTTCGCTAGTCTCATCAACAGACAATACTACGCAAACGTGGACAATGGAAAATTACTTCACGTTTTTGTTTTTCCCAACATTTTTCACGGGTATAATTAGGCAGACACATAGGAAAATATAATATTACGCGTTTGAAAATTTTCCTGCTTCCCTTATAAATAATTTATGTTTGTGAATTTGGACAGTATCTAAATTGCTTTTTGTTAATTATACAGTTATAATGTGACATGGCGAATAATAATAGCTAAAACGGTTTTAATGTTCTTTTGTTACATGCTGCAATTTGGTATGCTTAATTTCAGAGTAGGTAAACCTATTTGTGTACACGTGTGTATACGGTTTCTTAAGAGCCTCTACTAAAAATGGTCAAAGGGAACAATCAGACGGAGTCGGGGGCAAGTAGTTGAATAAGATTTTAGTCTTAAGTAGATTAAGTTCTTGACATGCTATAATCTTTATTTTTCTTACTAATTGCCAATCATCGCATCTTTTCCAGTATCATCATCTCATCTCGCTCATCATCTTCTGCTCTTCTGCCACCGGCAACCACTCTGTGACCTCTCCTACCACCATCATTACATCTTACCAATGGGTGGATCATGATATTTTTGTTAATCAGTTTTTCTGTATAGAAATTCTCAGTAGCAGCACGGAGTTTGGAACTGTGGCCGGTTAATGGCGATATAGGCTCGACCCTTTTACATGTAACTTAATACTCGCATCGGCGAAATGTGGGTGTACAATAGTACACTTCTGCCTATACCTTCGGGGATACAGCCGTGATGCTATGCTATGGACTATGATTTAAACTAATACTAACTATTTCAATACCAGCTGAACATAAAATTATCTAGAAAAAGAAAACCTAATAATGCCTTCAAATGTCCTGGAAAAACTGGTTTAGGGATTCTTTATAGATATTAAATGGTACATTATTAATTGATTCAAATAAGCAAACAAAACTTATTTCAACTACAATACAATATTAAAAGAGTTTTCATGCATTTTGCACGTAACACAATAAACTACGTGCGCCTTAGGTTTCTCTCCTCTGCCTTATTGATTTACAAAATTAGATACCATTCGATTGTATCATTTATATTTTTTACTGAAACGTTAAACACACAGGCCTTTCTTAAAATGAAAATAAATTTTCACAGTTTCGTAAACATTTTATTCTTCAGCACTTATTGTTTTTCCAATGAAATAGTATTACACGAAGTAAAAATAGATCCTTTAGCTATTATAAAAGAATTTACAGCAATTATAGATATTTTAAGTTCTGAAAACCAATCGGACATCGAAAATATTAATCTAAATATCACCCAATTAATCGATAAATATGGGTATTCTGTGCAACAACACAATGTGGAGACCGAAGACGGTTACATTCTCACTATGTTTCGGATACCGAGGAATGGCCCTGTAGTTTTCCTAATGCATGGATTGCTGATGAGTGCTGATGATTGGATAACAGCTGGACCACAAGACAGTTTAACATACCTACTAGCCACAGCAGGTTATGATGTATGGATGGGAAACGCTCGAGGAAATAAACATTCAAGGAAACACGTAAGCATTGTACCAGAGGACCCAACATTCTGGGATTTCAGTTGGGATGAAATCGGTAGCATCGATTTGCCGACTATGATCGACTATATTCTTAATACTACTAGCAAAGCTCAGTTGGCATATATCGGACATTCACAGGGAACTACAGCTTTCTTCGTAATGTGCTCAGAGAAGCCTGAGTATAATGAGAAAATTTCGACAATGATCGCATTAGCACCATTAGCTTGGATATCTCATGCAAAAAGTCCACTTGCCAAGTTTTTCGCTCCATTTGTTTATTACGAAAGTGTGATTGTAAAACTGTTTCAGGTATATGAAATCTTGCCAAAACCTATTGACTATAAATATTCGCAAACTCCACTGTGTGAAATCGGTAATGGTATCATTTGCAGCACAATGGTATTCTTCTTTTGTGGATTCGATTACGAACAACTAAATAAGGCGAACATACCCGTAATTTTTAGACACTTACCCTCTGGAGCTTCCGTGAAACAATTTATACATTATTTACAAAATATAGCATCCGGAGCATTTAGAAAATATGATTATGGCGAAGACAAGAATCAAGAACTATATGGATCTCGTAAACCACCAAAATATGAGGTTGACAAAGTTACAGCGCCTGTTGCTCTATTCTATAGTGACAACGATTGGTTTTGCGATGTAGCAGACGTAAAAACTTTGAGAAAAAAATTACCTAATGTTACAGATTTTTATCGTGTGCCTTTCGGCAAGTTTAATCACATTGATTTTTTATGGGCAAAAGACGTAAAACGCCTTGTGCATGTAAGACTTTTAGAATTGCTGAAATTCGAAACCAAAACATTGGATAAATTCTAGTAAAGAACATGTTTTTTGAGATCTGGTTGACCAACCGCATTTTCTGTGCCTGTACAGCATCATAAAAAACAGGAAATACAAACATGTCGATAACATTATTGATATGGCGTTTATTGACTGTCGTATTATTTGGGTTATGTAAAATATAATACTTTTGCTGGTAAACGCAAATAGGTCATGCATAGAATGGATCCGAAATATTTTTTAGACGACCCATATTTCCTACTGATTGACAATAATTTATCTTCTCGCATCTCGAGTATTTGTGGTAAAAATATAAAAAAGATACTGTTATTTTTAAACTTCTGTTTTATTTATTAACATAGATAATTTTGAAAAACCATATTAGGTACGTAAATATGTCAAAACACAGTGCCGGACAAGCACCGTTTACTATTTTATTTTTAAGCTCTATCTATAGAAAAGCAGTAGCACTGTGGATTGCTACCGAATACCGATCATTGCTAAGTGGGTTGGTGAGAAACCAGAGAGACCGGTGAGAGTCGTACATATTGACTAATAAAAAAACATGAAGCTAGTGCAGCTGTTCCAAATCTTTTTTTTTTAAACGTGTCCCACACTAAGCATAATTCCTGTATCGTGGGTGCGTCTACAAACACATATATTCACATACACAAACACCCAGACTCGAAATAACTATCTGCAGATCATACAAATATTTGTTCCGTGCGGGAATCGAACCCGCGACACGTAGCGCAGCAGTCGATCTCTCAACCATTGCGCCAGCCGTGCCGTCTTATCTATACTGTGACTCCCTTTACTTGTTGTAATTTTTTTGCGACTCCCTTGTAAAAGAAAATGTGTAGCTCTAGATTATTTTATTCAAAGAATATAATAAATATAAGAAAAATATTGTAGGTACAATCAGTGAGACGGATGAACTTGCTTTTCTGAACATAACTTTGCAGACGATTTGCGACGACCTCTCTCTCTCCTCTCTGTGCTCTATAATATCTCCTGCGTAGTGAGCTAATCTCCGGTGAGATTGGCCACCGTGACCGAAATCGGTCAGGAGGACTTTTTTTTTTACCAGGCAAAGTCTATAGTGTCTATCTAAGTGTCTATCTGTGAGAATCACATGAATCGCATGGCGTAACCGCCGCCGCCAATCGAAGAGCTGTGTGTGACAACCAACAGCAACCAAACAAACTGCCACGGAATTGCAGGTGTACCCCAGTCGTGCCAACATTTATGTTATATTGGGAATCTGTCCGGAGCCTGTCCGCTGTCGATGTTTAGTAAACTTTGCTTGAAACTGCGTCGGTGTTCCCGACCGCCACACAATGACGAAGTAATAAAACAACAATAACATACTTACAGGTATCATAATACCAGTTTACCTGAAACCGAGCAAACTAGCTAGAAAGTATAGGTGAGCTTGAGTTCAGAGTTACTTAAGTTTAGTGTACCACCCATATGTTATCCTATGAATTAGAACTATGCAATATAGTGCATGATGACATTCCTAAATTATGAAATGTAGGTATGTGACTAATCCTGGGATTGATCCTTATCTCTTTGATTCAACAAATTCTGTGTCTATAAATGTATAACGTCCAGAGATCCTCAAGTTTAGTGCACCTGTTATAATATCTTACTTCAGTGAAGTAAGTAGTTTATTTACACTGATTACTCCAAAAAATCAGATCTTGTGGTTGGACGGTTGCACCCTGCCCTAATTCCTTATTTCATTCAGTAGGACAATTAGGGCCTGTACTCACGTAACGCCAGTACCTATACTCGTTTTGTTTAGGTATTTAAATAAAGTTAAACAATCTTGATGTGACTTTTTACACAAACACATATTAAACAAATAAACTACTGCTTAAGCTAGTGGTTCAATTGATTTGGTAAACGTTATTGTTTTTTTACATTGGTTTTTAGTCGCGTTTTATTTTTAAACTAAAAATATTAAAAAGACCCATCAAGATTGATTACCTTTAGTTAAATACCTAAACAAAACGAGTATAGTTCACGTCGCGACAGTAAGTAGGTAAGCAAATGTCGTTATCAATTGGCACCACACGTCTACGAAATCCAATTTACTGAAGAGAAATTTCGATACAGCAATTTATTTCACCATTCGGTTGCGATAAACGTAACAATGCGTTTTATTAATACACCTCTGAATGTTTAAAACCTCTTACCAGATCTAGTAAATACCTTGTTACTTGTAACCGTCTTTGTCGTCGTTTTTATAAAGGTCTAACCTAACCTAACGGATCCAAGACATGAAAAATGTAGCGAGCATGGAAATATTTATTTACAATGATGTATAACCATATGTTACAATACTTAGGAGTATCTATCTCAGCTACGAATAGATAGACGTACTCATATACTTAGAATTTCGCTTACGACGTACTTATATCAGTGATGACGAAATATGACATTTATTTGATCAAATAAATGTCACAATCTCAGCTTAGTTGGAATAAAATTACAATTCTAAATATAAAAAGTTTCAATTAATATCGTGTCCTCAATTTCTAGTCGCGTGCTATTGGTTTGCCAACCCTGACCTAGGGGATTGTACAACACTTAATGCTCACCACCGTGCTGTTTATTAATGACAATTTCTTAGAGTATATTAACGACTACTTCAGCACTATAATTATTAATTAGCCGTAATCATCCCACTACAAGACAAACGCCTCCTAGTACTCCTCTCGGGTCAAAGACTTGCCATGCCACCTCTTACTGGGCCTACCGCAACGTCGTCTAACATTCTTATCTACTCAGTACTGAGTTATGCCCACAGGCGATAGGCGTGTCCAGCTCAGTACCACTTTAAACTCGCTGTTTTTTGACCAATGTCGTCGACCTGAGTTTTGTAGAGCAGTCTACCTACTATTCCATGAACGGTCTGATAATCAGACTTCCAAGATACTATGCTCCATGGCTCGCTAGTAAACCCTGAGCTCTAATGTTTTATCAAAGTTAACAATAATATAATTATATAGAAGTATAAAAATTTTAAAAAAAAAACTTTTTCATCTTGCAACTGCACTTGGTGAAGCTCACAGAAATCGGAAAGAATTTCTTCCAATATTTTTGATGAAACTTCTCAACACCTATATTACGAACTTATGTGTTGTTTTTACTATACATTACACTGTATTTTATTGATGATAGGGTATAGGTACACGAAATAGTACCATATTAAACTGGCGCCCAGTGTGGGACCGACTTCTGTGAACTACATAAATGTCATGTTAAGTCATGCGCGGAAACGCTCTGGCGACAACAAAAAGGAGAGGGCGATGTCATACCGGCCGGTTGTGGGTATACCACCGGTGAGCCTAACCATAGGCACTGAGGGTCCTGAGGGTGCCGTACGAGGCCGAAGCACACTAGCGCTCCGGCTACCCACAGAGCAATTCCTCTCGACATAACAAGTATAACGACAGAAGCCAGTAAGAAACGTCTAATATCTGATCTTTATGGGCACATAGGCAAAATGAAGATAGGGATAAAAGCATTGTTCGTCGAATGCATTCATGTGATTGATTCAATATTTACAAGCCATTTATGCATACAAAGCCGGATAAAGAGATGTTTTGAAAGCAACAATCATAAATACACATTTATTACCTACGTCAAACAACTGCGTTTACTCGGTCTTTGATAATCAAAGTAGGCAGTCAAGCGCACGCCGCCGCTAAGCCCGTCTGAGTTCATTCTACCAAACGACAATCTGTGAAGAAGTGTGAACCCTGTGTATTTCATCTGTCAATGTCACTGTAAACGTCAAGTTACGTATCGTAGAGTTCATAATGGGTTATCAATATTGATAAAATTTAACTCATGTTTGCGCAAATAAAAACATATTATATAGTGTAATCGAGAGAATAGTTGGTTTTTCAATATATTATTATGTCCAACATACTAGCTAAATCTTGTTTTTATACATTACCTCGAAAAATTAGCAGATTTTCATCATTCTGCTTTGTGAATCCAGTGCAAGCGGTGTACGGAAAAATCCACTCTGAGGTACATTTAATTGTTATCAATTTTTATCGCTCGTGAAGTTACTAATTCACGTCGTTCCATGCTTTAAATTAACTGTGAAGTATTGATAGGTTATTGTACATTATATGAAAGTCGACCAGAATTTTATAGTGCAAACTTATTTTATTGTGTTCAAAACGTAATCATACATTCCGTAAGTACCTACCTACTTACCTATAGATATGAATAATCAAACAATAGTATATAAAGAGGCAACAGAACTTATATTTAAGAAACACGCGCGCGTTTTAATTATTCATTAGTGCAATCGTTTTATAGGAAATACAACCAACTTTTGTTTTTGATTGCATTATCTAGTTATCAGTTAGAGGTCAATGTTTCTCCTTTATATTACACAATAATGTGAGACAAAGTTCAGTTTGTATTCTAGTCTTGATAGGTTAAAGTGTGTCTATTAAAATAAGCGCAACATTAAAACCACAACATTCTATTTTATAAATTATTAGAACATAAATCCTTCCTGATAAGTAATTTTTTAATTGCTCAGTTTTATTAATAGGCTGTGATAATTATTTCAGACTTCCTACGTAGCTAAACAAATACACAGCAGCCCCACAATGAGCAACTCAATTATGAATGGAAACTTGTGGGACACTGATCCCGAGCTTTACGCCATAATCAAGAATGAGAAGGAGCGTCAACGAGCTGGACTTGAGATGATTGCTTCAGAGAACTTCACATCTTTACCAGTCCTACAATGCCTGAGCACATGTCTCCACAATAAATATTCTGAGGGCATGCCAAACCAGAGGTAATGTTTGCATAATAAAATCCTTACAAGAATTACTAAGGAGTATAGTATAAATTATATTAAAAAATATGTATATTTCAATTAAAATAATTATTTATATAAACATTGAAACATGATTTGTGGAGCCAAATGTTTCAAAGCCTTAAAAAATCATAGCTGGTGTTTTTC
This sequence comes from Shargacucullia verbasci, assembly GCA_947562105.1. Taxonomy (NCBI): domain Eukaryota; kingdom Metazoa; phylum Arthropoda; class Insecta; order Lepidoptera; family Noctuidae; genus Shargacucullia; species Shargacucullia verbasci. Next base: position 9,621,066 of record OX387289.1, read on the forward strand.
ATAAAAAAATAGATATTTTACATATAAGTGTTTTCTTATTGTCTTATGATACAGTGAGATGGGAACTATATATTTATCTACCAAAGCACTTATGCTCCCACACCACATAATATAAATTATGGATAAAAATATATGGATATATATGTTATTAAGAAAATATATAATGTTGTTACAGGTACTATGGAGGCAATGAATTTATTGATGAAATAGAAATACTAGCACAAAAGAGGTCTCTTGAGGCATACAGACTAAACCCAGAAGAATGGGGTGTCAATGTACAACCATACTCAGGTATTTGTTAATTAATTAATAATATTATAATAAACATTTGATCATTTAATCTAAATCTCTGGTAATTTTGGAAGATTTATTTAGAATTAGTCTTCTAACCCTATCTATACTGTAAATCCTGCCATTTATTGACATATGTATGAACAAAAATGGAAAGATGGAAATAAAATCCTTTAGACATTAATTTCTCTTACATGTGAACTTAGGTGGTAGGTTTTACAAGTCTCAATCATTATCATTATGCACCATGTCGGACACAAAAACTTATGAGGGAGGAATAGTCAATATTAGTTGGGCAAAGTACTATTGGGTTGTTCTGTATGGAGACCCTCAGTAGTACCAAGGAGTTTGGAACCAGGCCCCGTATTGCCCGGACGGCAATAGGCTCGCCCCTATTACATGGCACTCAATAATGGCATTGGTAAAATGTGGATGTACACCACAATACAAGGATGTACACCACCTCCGCCTAACCCTTCGGAGAATACAGGCATGATGCCTTATTATGTTACATATTACATAAGAATATAATCTAATTTTAAAATTAATCTTGAGAGAAATAATATAAATCTTTCATTTGATTTAAATAATAATGATATCTTTAAACCAAAATAGTTTCTTTATCAAATGTTATGTAGAACTAATAAACATGAACCCATTTATAGAGTTCAATAATTCAGCCTCTATGAATAACTATTTTTAATTGTGTGTTTTTTACAATTCTAGGATCTCCAGCCAATTTCGCAGTGTACACAGGAGTTGTGGAACCCCATGGTAGGATCATGGGGTTAGACCTACCTGATGGTGGTCACCTTACCCACGGTTTCTTCACTGCAACAAAGAAAATATCAGCTACATCCATTTTCTTCGAAAGCATGCCATACAAGGTAAAGAAAAAACATTTTTGTTAATACATTTATTCTTAACAATGTACAGAAATAAATAACGGTGTGGCCCGTGATGCTAATAGAACAACATACTACTCAACAGTAATTTATGATGGAAACAATTGCGTTGTGATTCGCTGATAAACGGTTTGTATGTTCGATGAATCGTAGAATTATAGGTACCTTACTTAAGTACTTATAATTCTACGATTCATGTAACATACAGTTTGGCGGTCATAAAAAAAAGTCGTTAAAAAGAAACATGTACAGCACTGTACTGTACATGCATAACACCGTAGCCATATAATAGAAACTGTATTTGCGCTTTCATTTTCTAAGAAATGAAGTAATACTAATAAGCAATCGAGGCCTGTTACTATCGAACATAATGCACTGATAAGCACATCGAATAAGCAACAGCAACAGTCAGTCACACCCGTTTGACGTAATCTGAACAAACAATTTCTCTTATTTCTGCATTGTTGACATTAGTTTGACCCATGATCTTAGTCCAGTTCAATTGATGTTTACTATAGATAAACATAATGTAATATCGTGACCCTGGAAAGACAATAGATAATCATGAATATTTAGATCAAGGCAAAATACTAAAGAAGTTGGCTAGGTGATTTAAAAACTATTGAGGATAAATAAGTACGAATATTGTGAATGACCGATTAAATGAAGACCGGCTGAATAGGAATATTATGGCTCAAACAAAGTTCAACTGAGAAAATACTATTTTGAGCGTGCAAGTGATTTTATCAGTGGCGTAATGACCCGGGTACGTCTTAAAACTGCGGCCAGACACCGGAGGACGGGTAGCAGCGTCCTCTCACTAATCGGTGAGCCACTGCGATCCCCAAGCCGCCTGCCAAGCGTGGGGATTATGGCAACCCCCCCCCCCCCCCCCTTGGGGGAGGCCTTCGTTCAGCAGTGGATGTCTTCTGGCTGATGATGATGAACTTGGCGGGGGCAGTAGGGGCGGCCCGCCCCGGGCGACACTTTTAGGGAGCGACAAAATTTCACGACAAATAATAATAATAATACCTATATTTTATAAATATTTGAACCATTTCATTTCATATTTATGTCGCACCCACAATTCGGACCGATTAAAATGAGCTCGGTACTTTTTATTCCTTATTCTGTGACAAAGCCGGGGAATCCCCTTTCTTTAAAGACTAATATATGGCGAAATTTGCCTGCGCTCCGAGAGGCTGAAACCCACGCTACGCCACTGGGGTTTATTCCTTTTTTTTTTAATAAGAACAATGGTTTTCTTGATTGCAAGTTTCCTGTTAACCGCTCCAACTTCGCTAAATATTAATAAACTTGTGGTAAAATAGGAGTATAACCATGTCCATTAGGGTGTCCCGTTCATATATGAAAAAAAAATTTTTTCAAGTTACGATATCGCAAGAGGTGTCAAAATTTGCGGAATTGTACCCAAATTACGAAAAATGTAATAAAACTGCAGTTCTTTCTCATCTTCAGGGCTCTACCATTATTTGAAGATTCGTAAATTTAACTTTTTTACACAACTAAACGGTATGTCTAAAATAATACAGAAATCAATTTTAAAAGATATTTTATTATTGAAATTTGTGTAAAAAGGCACAAGAAAACATATCGATGAAAAAATATAAATAATATATGGCAAAAACTTAAAATTTAAATTTATTTTTGTGCCCAACATTTGGCATTTCTGTTCGAGATTGTAACCTGGTTCCTTATAAAGCCATCTCTAGAAGTAGCATCAGTTACACTTTGGGAGGCCTCTGTTACTACTTTAACACATCTATCCACAGATTGTGTATGACAAGGAAAGTCATCACAAGACGTCTTTTGCTTGATTAGGAACCAAATCGGGGCATATACTTTAACCACGTAGTTAACAAGCAAAAGCAAATTTTCTGATGGTGTGTGAGTACTGACGTAAAGTCTCAGTATACGATTAGCCAAAGTAAGCCATCTCGAGTGCGCCTAGGCCTGAAGTGCAACCATCTAGGGTCAAAAATAAATGGCGAGGTGGTAATTCATTGGCATGAAGCAAACAAACACACCATTGTAACGGTCTCTCTAAATAATCCTCAAAGTACTGAATCACGCCACCCTTCCACCAGTGTTTGTTACAGTTCTATCAAATCCAACACAAATTACGTCATATAAGTTACAACCTGTGATTGAAAAAAGAATGGGTTTCTGGGGAAGATTCATGTACTGAATCCTCATCGAAATTTACTGAGATAGAAACGGTTTTCTGAGAAGAATACGTCTTCTTTGCTGCCCATATTGACTCTTCAGTTTGTCTCTGCTGTCGTCTCATTAATCTAGCCGTTTCTTTCCTATCAATACCGCTTATAACTATTTTCTTGACGTTTCTTTGATCTAGCAAAAAAGTTCTTTCATTGATGGGAACTTTTTTAGGTTTTAAACACGAACAAGATTCAAATGAAGTACATTTACAAGCACCGACGTCAAATAGCTTCTGAGATGACTCTAACAAATACTGCAATTTGTTTATAAATTTATTGTTTTGTTTGCTTTTAGAATATCTCTTCAAACTGAGGTACTTTTCGAAACTGGATTAATTTAACTGAATAACTCGTTCCTTAGTTACTATTGGAATAGAAGCTTTAATCGAAATCTTGTTGATCTCTTCAAAAACAATCGAAAAGACTTCTGAATTAGATGGTTACACTTCAACGTCAGGTCATTTTTAAGAAATAAAATAAATTTAATAACGTCCTTTAAAGTTGGTAGCTGCCGATCGTCACATTCTTGGTATGGTCCCAAAATAGGACAATTAGTCTCACTGCGCCCCGAACACATCATTTAAAAATCACAAAATCCTCTTTTAACACGTTTTTCAACACTATAACAACCGTAATAGTACTTTTATAGTATAAAAGAATACTGCGATTAAGAAGAAACACTCGGGAGTTAAGTTGAAACTTGAACGTTTTTGCAGGTCGAAAATTATCAAACCAAAAGTTGTCGGGAACTCGTAGTTGCATGCAAATCGGAATTTAGTGGTCTATCACACCTAATAATAACGAAAAAGTAATTATTTTGTGAATATGTAGATAAGGAGCGTTAATTAAAAATAGTGAAATATCGTCAAAAATTCTATATTTTTTTTACTTTGAAGACCGGTAGAACCCTAAAGATATAGTTTAATTTTATTTTTTAAATTGGTTTTGTAATCTATGGTTGAAAACACAAATTTTAAGAGGTCTTGCGTTAAGAAAATCCAAAAAAAAATTTTTCGGGACACCCTAATGTCCATGTCAATAGTGCAGGTGCAACTAACTAATAGTGCTCGAACTCAGGACCTCTTGCTCGTCAGTCCGACGCCATTAATATCTATTTAATAACCCTTGCTATCTTTCAAGTCGTATACTTTTCAGATAAAAATAGGACACAAGATGTGTATATCTTCCTAACATTATATATTTATTTTCTTAGGTGGATGCTAAGACAGGTTTAATAGATTATGACAAGCTGGCAGAGACGGCGCGAATCTTCAAACCCCGCCTCATTATCGCTGGCATCAGCTGCTACTCCCGTTGCTTGGACTACAAGAGATTCCGCCAGATCGCCGATGAGAATGGAGCGTACTTGATGGGCGATATGGCACATATATCTGGCCTTGTTGCTGCAGGTACTACATTATTCTTCTTAGCTTAATAAAACTAAAGGCCTCGCTTTTATTGTCCTGTAATGGACGAAAAGTAAGATGAATCGGGCCATATATCTTAGAAGAAACCTCCTATAGTCCAATTTCTTCTTTACAATTTGCACATTCAAGGCATTTTTTTTTTCTTTTTCCCATTCTACCCTATATTCCCATGAATGGTCACTTTACGGTTATGTAGATTGTAATTCATATTAGCTGGTTAAATAGCTCAGCAAAATTCTTCACGTCAAGAAACTCATTGACATTTTCTTTTCAGGTATCATCCCTAGCCCATTTGAATACTGTGATATTGTCACGACGACCACACACAAAACGCTCCGTGGGCCCCGTGCTGGCGTCATCTTCTATCGCAAGGGAGTTCGCTCAGTGAAAACCAATGGCCAGAAGGTCATGTACGACATCGAGAGCAAGATTAATCAGGCAGTGTTCCCAGGACTGCAGGGTGGTCCCCACAACCACGCCATTGCTGCCATCGCGACCGCCATGAAACAGGCTACCACGCCTGAGTTCGTTGAATATCAGAAACAGGTATTTGTTATGAATATAGGTTTATGCTAGTGTCAATGATAATAATAATAATATGAAATTATTTAGCATATTGTCTTCAACCCCTATACTAATTTAGGTAAAGGTCACACTCTTTTTGGTCATCAAGAGTTTATTACATTTTTATCCAGTTACGTGCAAACTTATTTTAACTTGAGGGTTTTAGAAGTAAGTGCGAACTTGATATTTTAACAAGGTCAGCCAAGTTTTGGATGTCGAGATTTCCATTTGAACTCAAAATTATGTTTTGTTTTTTTATTATTTTTATCTTCTCCAGGTGGTAAAGAACGCCCAGAGGCTATGCAAAGGTTTAATATCCCGCGGCTACGCGATTGCGACTGGCGGCACGGAAGTGCACTTGGTGTTGGTGGACATGAGAAGCGTCGGCCTCACGGGAGCCCCGGCGGAGCGCATCCTGGAGCTGTGCAGTATTGCTTGCAATAAGAACACGGTGCCCGGAGACAAGAGTGCGCTCCATCCCAGCGGAATCAGACTTGGTAAGCTATTTGCCCTTACTTCGACTTACAAATCAAATCACCAGATTATGCAATTGCTCCAACTTACATATCCAGAAGGTCACACATCTATGGATATTCACCACCTACCACCACCATTTATCACCTACTCTAACGGTGCAGAATAATAATCCCAAGGAAACCGGCATTAAACCAACAAACTGCATTTTCAAAATTACCATATGTAACCAAACCTTAAAGTTTTAATTTATAAATATATATAATTATTATTATTCTCAGGTACCCCAGCGCTTACCACAAGAGGTATGAAAGAAACTGACATCGACAGAGTAGTAGATTTCATTGACAAATCTCTGAAACTTGCCCAAGAGATCACAAAGGTATCAGGACCGAAAGTGGCCGATTTCAACAAAACTATCGAAGAAAGCGCGGACTTCAAGACCAAAATTAACAACCTTAAAGAGGAAATTGAAAACTACAGCAAGTCATTCCCACTCCCCGGTTTCGAAACATACTAATTATTTTTAATTTAAGATGCTATTGCAGTCATGCATTTAATATTTTTATAAAATAAGTGCCTTACATGAGTTAGTATAAAATAGGATTTAAGAATCTCCTGCTATGTTTAATAAAAGTTGACGATTATATGAATGTATAGTTTTCATTATGCATCTCCATAACAGTTTGGTGAATGATGACCTTGCGTTCAAGCAACGATCAGTAGGTCAATATGAGGGAATAGTCTAACTATGCTGTGGATCACAGGTTAAATGGGGGTTATTCGGCCATTCGGCCTACTATATTTCACCAACAAATATTTTTACGACTCGCGCATAGTTTCCGAGCCATCAAGTGGATCTTCCGCCCCCAAAAGATAGATGCTAAAAAGCAAACCGTACTGTTTTAGCCGGTAAGAATCTGGCATAACCCTTCGCCGTTCCTAAGGGAAAGGGAGTAAATAAAAAAATCTGCTGAATAAAAACTGGAGATGTTCTACGCCAAGATTATAAAAGTTACTAATTTTCGCTACCAACGTATTTGCGTTAGATTTTGGCAAGTCGGGCAAAATTTTATTGGATTTTGTTATAAGTTCTTAGCTGTTACCAACAACTCTGAGTTTGGAATTGTACAGACTATAATGGATTTAACAACATCGGCAAAATGTGGGTATACAACTAATACATCAATAGTTTTAGCTTTATATCTCGACCAAGCCACCGGGGGTTACATATCCACTATGATAAGTTTTTCAAAAAGGGATTTCTCATTGGTTTAGGCTAGAAATAGGCGATACCGTTATGATGTAACGGTCGAAAGAAACGTATTCGACGATATTTTCAATCGACTCGCTCCCCAACAAAATCACCGAGTGGATTTTCGAAGTCAAAGGCAAAATCTTTATTTGTAAACATAGGTAAGTAAGATGTTATAAAATAAAAATATACGGATCTCTATCATTTGTACGCCACTATCGGCTAGACATAGAGGCTCTATGTCTAGCCGATAGTGGCGTACTAGACATCACAGGTGTATAATAAATGTCTGTATATTATAACTAAATTTTAAACTAAATTAAAATACACAAACAACTAAGATTATTGAGACGAGATCGAAACAATTATTGCACATAGTTATCCTTATCAGCTAGGTAATTTCGAGCCACGACTGTGTCTACACGCCGCGGGTCGCGATTGTTAGTCGACCGACTCACTGTGCTTTTCATTCTAGTCAATGATTGTCGTTGACTGTTTTCGATGATCAATCAATCCATTGATCAAGTGAGTTGAGTGTGTAAGCAGACTGCGCCGACGCGCTTGTAATCGAAGCCAAGAGGCAATCAAGACATCCAAGCAAGAATCATCGAGATATTTGAACAATGGACCTCTTGCCACCGCGCATCGATAATAGCCATGTAAGTGTTAATTTTATGTGCCCAAGTGCAATTTAGACACTATGTGCAAAATAAATGACAAGTTGAATGGCATTGTTCACATATCCCTGGTTACAGGTTGAAGCCGTGGTTCTAGTAAGTTTACTACGTAATGTACGTAAGGGATAAGCAGAACATCTCTGCTACAGCCATATGAAACAAAAGACTTGACGTAAGTTAAAAGAAAAACTATCAATCAAAAATACAGAATCTATAAAATATTTGAGAATGTCGCGAGAGAGTTTAAAACACTAGTTACCATGCTTGTGAATATGATTTTTTTACAAGATCTTACATTTCATTCGTTCATTTAGAAGTCATTCAATCATTCTTATTTCGTGAAAATCGGGTTGTTTTTGTGTCGATATAAAATAAACGTAATTGAGAACGCAAATACATGGTGAAATTTCAATTATTACACTATTAAGAGTAAACATACAACGGAAGAAATAATTGAACTCATTTGAACACCGCAATAAGTGGCGACCTTGTGTACACGAACGTATGTTATTTTGGTTGGCAGATTGAAGAAAAAGTGGATTATTTTCTTGTTTTGATAAACAGACTATTGCTCAGTGCGAATGGCCTTTAGTATTTTATGAAATTTTATCTTGATGGGTCACCAGAAGGGCTAAAGTTTGGCGGTATTATGTATAAATTTGCGTGTGGTATATACCACCTGGAGATCAGGCGAGTGATTCCGACCTCACCATGACTATGTATCCATCGTCTGGAATGGTAGCGACACCACAACAAGGGGGTAGCCAAGTCACACAAAATGGAAGCACTACATTACCTCGGTCACATCATCAAAGAACAGGTAAATGCTCAAAGCAAATTAGAACAAAAGTGCTACCTGTCACTTTCCCACTTGTAACAAGTTTAAGTCAGGCATTCTATAAAAAAATAATAGATAATATCCATTCTACAAGTACCATTAAATTTGCATATCCATCATTATATATCAAATGAAGAAGATATTAGTAATTTATTTTATAATTGTTTTCTGTTCATTTCACAATTTTCTGTTTGAACACAGAAGCGAAAGCAGTAAACAGTCATTGTTTATTTATAGTCCTGTAAGGTACCAAAATAAATATAAATAGATTAATATATCACAATAAATCCAGACCTATACTGTCCCACTGCTGGGTTTGGCTTCTGTCAGAATCATAAAGGGTTACACACACCATGAACTGTAAGAAAATCAAGTTTTCTCACAATGTTTTTTCTTCACCTATAATGCATCAGACATTTATGCATAGAAAACAAGCATTCAATCACTAAGCTATCAATTGGATTACAATCTTGACTTGAAGATTACTTCCAATTCCAATTTATGATTATGGCTCCATCGTTATTCAATGATTCTGCCAACGTCAAGGTTGAAAAAGACACTGTGATAGTTATTGGTATAGTATAACTATTGACCAGTGTGTGTAGCTTTGAAGTCACTTGAGTATGCTGAAAATGATACAAATTATATGATTAGACACACATAAAACAACACAAAAACGTCAAGTTAGTAATAAGGAGAGAAATGGTGAAGATTACTTAAAATAACTTTGTATATTATACTCCAAAACTGAATTCCTAAACACTTATATTTTAGGACGACCACCAGCAGCACCAAAATCCTATGACTACCTGCTGAAAGTGTTGCTCGTTGGTGACTCAGATGTGGGCAAGCAAGAGATACTCCAAGATTTGGAAGATGGGTCGGCTGACTCACCATTTTGTAGTGGAAGTGGTAAGTACATACAATTATCAATATAATATTCAAATTATTTATAGGTGCACCCTATTGTTTTGCTAATGGGGATATGAAGTCATATAGATCCCATTCATGAATAGTATTATGGCTGTTGGCTATGTGTTTGCTCATATGATTTATGATAAATAAAACCTAAGGACACAATTAACTGATGTAATATGTATCATCTTCATGTATGTATTTATGATTGCTATGATAGTAATTAAGTGAAAATATAATAATGAAATAATAATAAAATACAGTTATAATCAATTATAGTACATTACAATTTTAATTGCTATAGGCTTATCAAATGAGTAACCTTTAGATAATTTCTTAATTGGCTCAACACATTAATGTACAAGTTATATAGTTGAATCAATTAAAAAAGTGAAGATTTTATAGTTATGATTGATGAAGAGAAGTGATATAGAATATTGAGAATATTGTCTCTCATTGTTGTTAGGTACATACAGGAGGTAGCCTTTTTATGTGCATAATGTACTTGTATACAATTGTATTCTTAAAGAGAAATCGAAGGTCATATAAAGCAGGATACAGCTCTATTAAAACATCCTTGCAACTACATCAGTCATCACATAATTTGAAAACTTAGTACTTAATAAAATTCTGCATTGAAAAATGTTCCTTGGTGATTCATTTCGCGTGATTAACACAATTTAATAAAACATGTGTTACATACTTTACTAAAACTACTTTAGTAAAATGTTCATAAAATGTTTTGTCAAACATAGTTTATGTGTCTAGGAATGAAAACAAACTGTTCAATGAATCACCTGTTTATCTTTCTGAGCTATTATAACAATCAACTAAGGAAGACACCTTAGAGATTAATTACGACGCGTGAACTGCACCCTATAATTATAATACCATAATTATATCATAATGAGAAACTGATCTCCTTGAAATCCAACCCTTACCAGTTTTACTAACAATATCACAAACGGTTAAGATACAAATCAGCTGTTTGAAATTAACTTTTATATAGGTAAACAACCGTTATATTGTTCGTGAACATAGCCCTTAGTCCGCAGTCGCTCATAACTTCTTCAGTGGCACAGCGATATAAACAGCGATCAGTCGTCAATAAATTTTAACATTAATAAGCGGGGCGTAATCGCGAAAACTGGCATTGTGTTAGGTAAAAAGGTATGAGAACAGAAGAACATCCGGACGGTACCTTTTTTTTTATTAGCTTTGAGAACCCATTACGGGCTATCCTCTGCCTACGGGGACGGAGGGGTGTGCCGGATTCTTATCGGCTAATCTCACCACGGTGATCCGCCTCGACACCATATAGTGGGCCTCGGGAACTCTTAGAAGAATCCGGCCGGTACCTACATTTTATGCAATCGCATACATTCTATACAATTTCAAACCCAACCAAATATATATATGACATAGGTGAAAAAAAAAAAATACACGAAACATAATTCCACAATTATTTCTAAGATGATCATCATCATCATCATCTGCTTAGCCTTTTCCTAACTACATTCGGATCGGCTTCCAATCTAACCAGTTGCGGCTGAATATCAGTATTTTACACGGAGCGACTGACCTCCGCCACCCAATTACTGGGAGACACTGATACTCTAAGGTTAGAGTGGTTGTCAGACTTTCTTGGCCTACTAACACTCGTAACAACTGTCATAGGTCTTCGTGTGACACCCGGGACCAACTACTTAACGTGCTTTCCGAGGCACGAAGGGGTGCTCGATACATGAAAAATGGTCATAATTTCTAAGATGATAAGTGTTGATGATTAAATCTATACAAATCCACGAGTTGTGCTGCATATCCGGTATCCGGCCAATTCATTATGCGTTACATCTCAATCTTTCAAGTCGTCCTAGACATAATACAGTTATAAAATCGCTTATCCTAAACATTTATCCAAGGGCGTAATCGAAAATTTCTGTTTGCTTTGGCCCCCAGGCCAAAGGCTTGGAACGATGGCGTGGAAGAGTTGCGGGTCCGATTCCCGCACTCGCAAATATTGTTTGTCCTATAGAATTACAATTAGTTTACTAGTAATGTGGTAAATTTCTTTTTACAGCATACAAGACCACGACAATCCTGTTGGATGGCAAGAGAGTGAAACTCCAACTATGGGACACGTCAGGGCAAGGCCGCTTCTGTACTATAATACGATCATACTCCCGCGGGGCGCAAGGCATACTCCTCGTTTATGACATCACCAACAAATGGTCGTTTGACAGCATCGACAGGTGGCTTGAGGAAGTTGAAAAGGTGTGTATAATATTTATTAGAACTATATACTTGATACTTGAATCATCTTTACATTAGCCTATAGACATCCACTGCTAAACATGGGCCTACTCAGGTTGCTCTAACGAACGGTCATGAGGAAATATTGCCATTATAATAAAAACAACTTGGATCCGTAACTTTAAACGGTTGCTTTGTAAAAGATAAGATTTACTTTCCACTAATTTTATGTAACATATAATTAGATTTCGTCAAGGAAAGATCGATTTCGGATTCTGTTTCCAAAAACTCGTTTAATTTCATTTCGTTGCTCAAAAAGACTAACATAACATAGCATGTATTCGCCTGTATTCCCCGAAGGGTTAGGCAAAGGTGAACTATTGTACATGTACACCCACATTTCGCTGATGAAGGCTAACATCGTGTCCTTAAATAAGAGCTCCGTAACGTATTAAGACTATCCTATATATAAAAAATAAATAAGCCAACAGCCAACACAACATTAATTATTCTAATTTATTTAACTTCAACAAAATACTTATTTTTCTTATTAAAAGGAGTTAGGTGCAAACTAACAACATTTACATAAATTGTGTATATTCTAATCAGAATCTGATTAGATTTTTCATTTCGAAATCATCGTATATTATGGACATACATCACCATCATTTTTGGTATGGTGTATCCTACAATAGAATTATTCTGCCTTACATCTGAATTAACCTTTATTAACCATCCACATTACCCAGGATTCAGATGACTATTTAATCAAGCTTCTGTTTATAAAGTACTTATTTTGCAATAGTATAAAACTTCCATCAACATAAATGACTCTGTAAAAACTCATATTATTATGATTCTACCTGATTATCATAACAGAAAATATCAGTAAAGTTCCTTACTATGTCTGGACAAAAAAATAATTCTTGGTCTTGCCATTTTATGTCTTGTATGTATTATTGCTATGTGACATCTATGTCACGCCTGACAAAACAGATAGCCTATGCTTATATGTATGTTGTAAATACATCAAAATTCGATTATTTCTAGCACGCCCCAGGCGTTCCGAAGGTCCTAGTGGGCAATCGTCTCCATCTAGCCTTCAAAAGACAAGTACAAGAAAGAGATGCGGAACTGTATGCCGCTAAGAATCACATGGCATTCTTCGAAGTCAGCCCTCTGTGTGACTTCAACATCAGAGAGAGTTTCTGCGAACTGTCCCGAATGGCGCTACATCGGAACGGCATGGAAAGACTATGGAGAAGCAATAAAGGTACGGGTCGTCGCTTAGTACGCAGGTGTCAGGAGTGTACTGTTGTACACAATGTAATAGGGGCGAGCCTATTGCCATCAACGGGACAAATTCCAAACTACAGACTACAACTGTGAATTTCTATACAGAAAACCCAATAACACTGACCGACCCGGGTATTTAACCAAAGACCTCACGCTCACCAGTCGTTAGCAACTACGAGAGTTTCCTAACATGGGAATGGTCTTGAAGATTTTGAAACTGTTTTATTTGTATGGATAAGATACGCGGGACACGGTAGCATAGCTAATACACAAGCGCTTTCAATGCACAGTTCTACGTACGAAACCAAGGCACTTATTATATTTGTACTTTAATCTACCGTCTCTCGTTGTCCGCTAGGAACTGAACACACTGTTCGTTACCTGGTCGTACCTTAAAAACCGTTATTGTTTTGTGTTCAGAATCGTATTTACAATCGCCTGCAAGCATGACTGTTTTGTTTTCATCTGGCTCCGTATAAACTCATATTTAATCAGTTTATCTTGTATTCAGTGCTCAGCCTCCAAGAGTTGTGTTGTCGTGCGATAGTGGCGCGCACATCTGTATACGGGCTGGAGCGGCTGCCGCTGCCGACCACCCTGAAGTCCCACCTGAAGTCGTACGCGATCTCGGCGGCACCGAGCCGGCACCGCGCGCGTGCGCACAAGCACCCCCACCACACGCGCCTCAACTGCACCGGACGCAACTCCTGCGCCATCATCTGAACATAGCGACCCCATCACCTGTGAACACATCACTTGTATCATATTATGACTATTTAAATGTGGCTCCCTTCATCATTGGCATCCTGTACGAACTTCTTGTATTTTAACAACTGCGCGTAATTCCGAATCGGCAATAACATTGTAGTATAGTTAGCATAACATAGTAATCGCCTATCTTTCTTATAATGTAAAGATGATATAATCCTCTAACTATTTCTCGATAAATATTACGGTCACACTGTTAGTGATCCTGCCATTATTTACATACAAGTTACATCTAAACAGAGATGCTAGGAATATATGTACGCCACATTTATGATAATCTGTTTCTGACTGCCAATGGTAATCGTTAAGGATATTATAGATGATATAGAACATAGTTGTCCTAAACACTGTCGTGAAGTTTGACTACATTTAATTGAAACTTCGAACAATATATTGTCCAAACACTGAGTAATCCTAACGCAAAATACAGGCTGTAACTGACAACGGATTTGTGACTAGCTTATAGAGAAGTAGGCTAAGATATTGTTACTTAACAGAATATAATGTGGATATTGTGTTATTTAATTGTAATATGTGAATATTTTGACGCGGCATCTGGCCTATGTTTGTCCATCGTATAATACCTACATAAACTTTGTATCGACTAACATTATTACGTGCCTAGTTAATATGATAGGACTTGTTATACTGCGGTGATAATTATATAAGGATTAAATACAATAAAGTGCCATTAACACACATTTGGCACTTCATAATACATAACACTTTAATCGTTAAATGTGTCTACACAAACCAGTTTGTGAGTTTCGTACGGTCACCTATTATTTAATAGTTTGTAAACATGTTAGATACTGCTCTAATAAACATTTTAAGTGACATCTCTGGTATGTTACATAAGTACAGTTTTTTCTATTTCGATGTATGTAATATAAATATATCAGTCTTGGATAATATAACTTTCGAATTGTACAATTATCTTATTGTCCATTATTTGTAAGGTATTATACTTCCTAAGGTCTCATAACGTGTAAATATTTTGGCTATATTTGTATCAATTATGAGAGTTCATTGCATACCAAATGTTCATTCTAAATTATAATGTCGTAAAAATATTGGCTATTTTCAGATATACATATTATATTACTTACCGTAACTTATTGTTTAGGATGTTAGTCAACGTAACTGCTACATTTGAATAATAATACCGATATTTTATATAATATATGGTTGTGTATGTTTTAGCTTGTAAAATACATAGTTTACTTTGCATTTAATATTTCAGTTTCCGTCACGTCCCTACAACATTTTAACAACGAAAACATTAAAAGTGTGTCGATCAATACTTGTTTATTCCAGTCCGTCCTTAGAAAATAATTCAAACCTTATACAAAATTCATTGTCGGTGGAGTGTTGACCTTATTTTGTTTGTTTTTCTATGAATATTACTTTCGTTGTGTATTTGTCTTTATTTTTTTATTTATGCAACTGTAAAATGTTATGCTATCACAGTAATTTCTGTGTCGAAAAATATACAAGGATAGTTTCTAAACTAACTCATTACTTCATTTAGATTTTCTTAATTTGTTAAAATTTTGTATTTCGGAATGGAGACGTCGCATGTTTAATGAAGTCAAATCATAAATTATTATAATTGTAATTTTATCAAATACAGCCTGAACTATTAAAATAAATACAAATCTTTATAAACTTAAAAATGAAGTGACGTGATTATACTTTTGTACATAAAAAAAATTGTTTGTATTACGAGTTACTTTATGATATATCTACTTGTGATAGCTATAGTGGATAATATAACAATCCAAATAACTAATACCGACTAAAAGTTTGGTTTAGGTTGATTACAGTCATAATTTTATTATTGCTATTATTCATTACGTAAGTCTTGAAATAAAACTAATTTATAAAACCATTTTGTATTCTTTCCTTCCCTATTCAGACCAATTCCCCTAGTTTTATGGCCGACGACAAATACATGCGCATTACGCACAACTTACAAAAAAATAATCAATAGAAAACAACATGCGCGCCGCTCACTATCCTAATGTAGTTTCTGACTTGAGCTATATCCAAACAATGTTGGTTATTCTACTGGCAATGGTTTAGTGGCAAAATAATACAAATGTTTGATAGAAGTAAGCAATGTAATCTCTCACACAAGATGATGATTCGCCTAAACAATTTTTTGTACGTTTTCAATTTACGACAAGGCACAATTCTTATTGCCGTCCATCAAATCGTGAGTATGAGAAATGTTTTATAACTTTTTAGTGTCCACAGTCCCCAAATCTATAAAAAATTGAGGAATAACGACTTAAAATTCGTTTTTCCAGGCACTATCATCTTTCATTTTAATAATATTGTTAGTTGGCATTTCTCATGTCGGGGAAATGCTATCAATGTTGCACAACGATATGGAAGATGATGCCGACAGGCGCGGTTTATACGAGCTGGCCTACGGAGAACACCTCAGCTATCACAACGGCGAAGTGATAAGCACTAATAATCAACGAAGATTCGCTAAAGCTCAACATCTAGCATCAGGTTAATTTTTGTTTATTAACTATCCATTTTTGTTTCATCATAATCAACCGAAGTATGTAACGTGTGGACTGTATTTTATCCCAACTATACAAATGTGATATTGGAAGTGTTAAAACAATAGAGGTTGATAAATTTTTACTGTTCTATCTTGCTCTGTAGGCGTATTGGTGATCGTGACACTAATGATATAAATGCCTACCTCAAAAAGGTTTTTGGTTAAGACTAGTGAAGGAAAAGGAACTAAGCTCTACTTGGCAGTGGCCACATCCGATATTTTGAACTTATGAATAAGTATTCCTTTTCATAGTACTTTAAATTTTCCAGTGACCGTAATATTTCTGTATTCGAGCACGATCCTGACGTCAATATATTTGATGTGCTGTATTTCGCTGCTTCACGGTGCAGTCAAGTACAAACGGGAGTATGTTTTACCTTGGATCTTGGCTGCCTGCATCGGTGTAGTACTGCTCCTCGCTGCCATCGTGGTCGGCGATGACTATCCCTGTGTTGTCAATCTCTTTGGAGGACATAATCTTTATCGTACGTATTTCCCTAATAATTTATTCACTAATTATGTAATATTTTACATTTGTACATATGTACATACCTACATATACCTGCTTGCTGTGTTCACTTTCAGTAAGATAATAAACGGGTCCCTTAATGTGGTGTTATCGACATGTTACCATTAAAATATTTATACATAAAATATTTATACATTTAATAAAAATTAAATTCCTAGCCAACACTCAGAAGCATTATAACATATAGTTACGAAAAAATTAACTAAAAGTATAAAAATACTCTCAAATGCTTCAGAAAATAATGCTAATAATAGAAAAAGTAATATTGTTATACATATAATTGCACACCCTACCCAGACCCGGAACATCTGTGAAGATCAAACAAGAAGTCCCGCACGGGAATCGAACCCGCGATACGGACCACAGAAAGGCAACCGCATAGCCAAGTAAACCGTGGCGTCTTATCTCTAGTCTAGGTACTCGACGTAACAGCATACATATCGTACATTAAAGTTTTTGTTGTTTTCAGATTTCGGCTGTGCGCTCTTCGTATTAACATTTATCTACGCCATTTGTGCTGTGAGCAGTTTTGCCCTAGAAACGGGCAGCGGGCGGTGTGCTCGGGCCGTCCGTGCAGCAAGCGATGAGAGGGGCGAACGCCTATTGTTGCTCGACCATGCCGCACATTCCAGCCTGCTGTCTGCTGCACAACTCAACAAACTTAATAGTGGCACACGTACCCAGTTCGTGTAAGCCTTCGCTACATTTTTCCATATGGCTGCTACATACGTAGTTATGCACCACGCTCATTATAATTACCTAGATACCAAAACGTCACATTTTTATTATATAATTATAATGTGTTAATTTTATATCGTTTAATGGGACTAGGGCAGTTTTGGGTACGTTATATAGGTTTTTTTTAAGATTATTATGTTAGTGTAACTGTAGTTTTTAACTAGTGTTCAAAATACAAGCAGGATTTAAGTTATACATATAAGTAGCCAGAGATCTGCGTTTTTTTAAAATGAAAAGTTATTTATTGGTAATGTTATCATGTTCCAGTTGTATTCATGCACAAATACAATGTATGTTGGCTTAATGGTTTAAAGTATTATAAACATAAACTCTTTGCATTACTATAGCTTGCTGGTGATGCTTTTACATTAAATAATGTTAATATTTTTCCTTGCTGAATTTTACCAAAAGGAAAAAAGTTGTTTAATAGAGTTTATAGATTTGTGTGATCACTTAAATGATCTGTTTACGTCCAAAAAGAATATCTATTAAGTAGTTACTTGCTTATTTACTGTTAAACTCTGTGCTAAAATTAAATATTGTGATATTATTTTATAAAAATGGCAAATATAATAAAATTCATATATAAAAATAATGTTGGTACAAAATAAATGATGCAAATTTATAACTTGACTTGAAAGATAAAAGTATGTTGATTTTTATCAATTGACAATTTATAGTCAATTTTAACATTGTTTCAAATCATGTGAATTTTAATGTTTAGTAGAAGTCTAGCTGCTATATCTAAAGCATTATTCTACTAAAATGCTTCAGAAAATAATGCCATATGAAAATAAATATTAATTTTTAATATAACAGTTTTGTTCAATTAATTTTAAACACCATCAAATTCTCACAAAAAGTTTTTTTTTTATTTTGATTCATAAACTTAAATATAAATGTTAACAACATGATAGATCACATAAATGATCTGTTTATGTACAAAAAGAATATCTATTACTTGCTTAACTGACTAATCTTTCCACTATAGCATGAGCGATTCCACTGTGATAGTTCTAGCTAATTTGATAGAAGAAGAACATGATGAATTGACAAGATTATCACAATACTGTCTTTCAATTCAATTCAAATATTATTATGCAGTTCCTTTACTTTTCAGTTACCACACTTATAACTGAATATGTTTTTCAACACACCAAGGAATTAAATAATCTTTTTTTTTTTCTTTTATCAGCTATACACACTGTGGTATTCAAAAGGTTACATTTCCTAATTGAAAGCTTACACTAGTTATTCCCCCCATCTACCATTTTGTAATGGCCTCTGAATACCTTTAAACCCTTTGGCAAGTATAAACTTTTCTGATGACTCTGATCTGCTAGCCTGTGGCTTCATTATCTTAATATGTTTGTAGAATCTGGCTAAATCCATTTCTAGGATAGGCACCTCCTTGCCATCCCACACTTTGAACAGCAGACTACCCTCAACCTTACTGACAAGGGCAGCAAATCTTATGGCCATATAACAGAGGCCTATTATTCTGTCTTTGTCTAACTCTTTCACTCCAGTAGCACTAGGAGCCATGTCAGATAAAACAAGGTCTACCTTTCTGCCATCAAGTGCTTCTATCACTTTGTCATGTGCTTCTATTGTAGAGAAGTCCATATTGCTCATTATTGATGCTCCCTGTTGAGAAGAAAGATTCATATGTAAAAGATGTGTATTAATGAGGTTTAGTAAAAAAACAGATATATTATATCATAAATTTATGCTTCTGAAACTGTATTAAAGAAAAGAAATTTTTGACAGTACCTCATGCAGTTATACCTATATTTTCAACAATGATTCAGTTGTGCAAGTGAATTACAATATCAATAGTAAGTACCTCAATTGGAAATATCTGTAGCTTATCAATAGCAAGAACCATCCCCCTAGGTTTAGTTGGGTCGGCACCATCAGAGTTTGTTTTTTGAACTGCAACTTGTGTCCATGACCCTGGGGATGCTCCAAGGTCAATAACAGTTAGTCCTGGTGTCAGAAAGTTTGTTTTTTCGTTCATTTCTAGTAATTTAAAAGCACTGCGACATCTGTAAATAACAAAAACAGATAATGGAATATCCTGCTATACTTAGTCATGGCAAACAATATTTTTACGCTAACAATAACATACGAAATAGTCACCTGTAGTTATATATTTTAGCCTTTTCAACATAGGGATCAGCCTTCTGACGACTCAACCATTGTTGAGAACTTTTCAATCTTTTGAGGCAGTTCACAAGAAAGCACATCTTTGTGTAGCTTATGGGTTTTACTATAAATGAGTTCGACAGCACCATTGTCTTTAATTTTTATTATATAGATGAAGATAACCTATTTATAAACTACTGTCATTTTACGATCCGCAAAAAAGCTATCATGAAAGACAACAAAGAACAAACACTCAAATCTACTCAAATACTAGGAAATATTTTATAAAATACTTTGACATAACACACCAAGTCACCAACAACAGATACAGAATAGCGCCCGATCCGATCACCAAGAATCAATAATAGAGGGAAGAATGAAATATGAATAATACGATTCAAATCATAGACTTTTCGCTTAATGATTCAAATATAATGCATTGCCGCTGACTTTGTCCTATCTAGTAGCTGTACGCGAGCGCGCGCATCGTTCGGCTCCTGGCCGTTGAGCGACAGGTCGAACCTATGGACTCACCTCCTATTGCCTGTTATTAGAGTAAAACTAAAAAAAAGTTAGGAATACGTCATTTAAATGTCAAACAAATGTCAATTCATTTAGGCGGGACCTAAGACAAAATAAATTCTCTATCTTAGGGCGGGACCCTGAGAAAAGGCTTGTTTATTTACTAACTTCTTATTTTTGTACTTTAATTTTTTTTTATCATAAATACAACTTCTGTTACTATTTTGCACAATACCGGTGAGAGAAATCATCTTTTTAATAGAAAGAAATATGTAAGTTACTGAAATATGTCATTTTTATTCCGTAATGGACATAACCTACGGCTTATCAGTGATCTAAACACAATTAAAAGTTACATTAGAAAATTAAGTAATTGTAATTTTGAAACTATGAAGTATTTGAATGTAGCTGAAAAGAACGATGCTGCGAAAAATATTGCACAGCACTTATCGCGGGGCACTTCAAGAAGGGTAAGTTAAAATATTGATATCACTGAAGAAAAAATGTTTGAATTAATCTCAGTAACAGTATTATTTTTAGCGTGAAGGATTTTCTCAATATAACAAAATATATGAGTTTGAGGCTGATGTGATGGGACAAAAGTGTCAGATGGTCATGACTTCAGTATCCGGACATCTACTAGGACTGGACTTTATTGGTGTATATAAAAACTGGCAGTCCTGCAACCCTCTTGCATTATTTGATGCACCTGTCTACAAGTATTGTCCTGAAAATTATGAAAAAATTAAGGTAAAAATCATTTAAAGGTAAACTTTATGTATATAGACTAGTGAATGGATAAAACCCATGTAGGGATTTTTTAGAGATTTAAGTACAACAGTTACATAGTTAAGAAATGGCGGTTGAGGTAGTTACATAGTTATCTTTTTTTAACAAAAATATTTTTTTAGAAAACTTTAGAAAGAGAAGTGAGAGGTTGTCAAGGTTTGATCATTTGGACAGATTGTGATAGAGAAGGGGAGAACATTGGTTTTGAGATCATTGGTGTGTGCAGTGCTGTGAACAACAACCTCAGAATATACCGTGCCAAGTTCTCAGAGATTACTGGGGTATCAGTATGGAGAGCTCTACAAAACTTAGAACAACCAAACAAGAACATTAGTGATGCTGTTGATGTTAGACAGGAACTGGATTTAAGGATAGGTAAATATGTATTATACCTTGATTTAGTAGGCTTGGATACATTGTTATAATAATCTATATAAATAAAAATGAATCGCCATATGTGTTGCTAAGCGCAAAACTTGAGAATGGCTGCATCTATTTGGCTACTTCTTTTTTGTTGTATTTGTAATTGTCAGGACAAGGTTTGTATGACAAAAAAATTATGGAAAATTGGAAATTTGAAATTGTAAATTGCACCCGTGCAAAGGGGGGGCAGGTCGCTAGTGTTAAATAAAACTCTTAACATTGGAATGAGGAAAAAGCTTGACTGCCACTATCCTGCTAACAAATCATACATAGGGTATTATCAGCATTAAAAATTTAAAATGGTGATTAAAGTACCAACACTCTATAAATTTTCTTTTTTAAACAATGACCTTTGTATAGTTATGTCTAAATTATGAAGACAAGATTTTAAAAAATATGTTGCTTTATATTCCTAATTGCTCTAAACTATAATTGCAGGTGCCGCATTCACAAGATTTCAAACATTACGCCTACAAAAAGTTTTTCCTAGAAAGCTTGCAGAAAGCTTAGTTAGCTATGGTTCCTGTCAGTTCCCTACCCTGGGCTTTGTTGTGGAGAGATACAGGGCTGTCGAAAATTTTGTTCCTGAACCATTCTGGAAAATAAGAGGTCAGCAAGATTTTAAATCAAGTAAACCTTGTTCATTCTCCAGCCATTGTCTTATTTTATTTAGGGTTGGCGAAACAATTATCATACATTTTTTTGGAAATAATATGGAATATATAAGCAAGGAACAAGGGCTGCAGTGAAATGGCAACTGTATTAATACAGTTGGCATTTAACACAACATGCACCAGACAATTGTTGTTCTTCCTGGTAACAGTAATAACATTAGTCTAGTGCATGTTAGAATACAAATAAAGATGGGTTCTGTAGTAATCACAAAATGAAGTCTAAATGTATTCAGCATTATGAATAATTATGGATGAATTAATTCATAAGCGCTTCCATTTTTATTATAATCCGGGAACCCCGGTAGTTTAGGTATGCTGTACTAAATTCATTGCTTTTAAGTCTAATTCAAAATCTTGCATGAAAAACCTTTAATCATAAAATATTACATTCTAGTGAACCATACAATGAATAATCTTAGCGTAGATTTTGCGTGGGAACGAATCCGCCTGTTCGACCGTGACGCGTGTCAAGTGTTGCATGACATATGTCTGGAGAACCCGCAGGCAAAAGTGTGCGAAGTTAAGACCAAACCCAAATCTAAGTGGAGACCATTGCCTTTGGACACAGTGGTGAGTTCAACTGTGTGCAGGCATTGTTAAGTTGTTGTTATCTATTAACTGGTAGCTACAGCAAGGAAGTAGACTAATCTCCCTCTGTTAGATATGCTAAAGTATATCCCGAATATATGTTAATATCAAAATCCCTTTCCACAATATGGTTGAAAACTCAGAAAAACCCTGATTATTAATATAGATTAAAACAATTAATATCATATTCATATGTGGTCACTTGTTTTCCTTATTTCTTATCTATATTTTATTGTACAAATGCCTATTTTACTAGGAACTCGAAAAATTAGCGTCAAGGAAGTTAAAAATCAATGCAAAGGAGACCATGCGCTTAGCTGAGAAATTATACACCCAGGGTTTTATCAGCTACCCTCGTACTGAAACCAACGAGTTTCCCAAGGAGATGAATCTGGCACAACTAGTGGGACATCAGACTGGTGACCCAAACTGGGGCTCTTTCGCGCAGAACATTCTCGATAGCGGGGGTCCAACGCCGCGGCAAGGCAACAAGAGCGATAAAGCCCATCCACCTATTCACCCCACCAAATACTCTAACAGTAAGTTTTGTTACTTTACTAAATATTTTAACACAAAACTCTATTTATCATCCAAAAATACACAGGTTTTTTTTTTTAATTATCAGGAAGTTATAATTAGCAGTCAAGAAAGCAAATGTTTTGTTACCTCACAATATAATTTATTCCACAATCATTAATTAACAAACGATTTTTTTCTGTTATTTTTTTTTTCCAAGTATCTAACCTATAAATAAATATAGGTTATAGGTTTATAAATATAAACAATTACAGGTTTATCAGGCAATGAACAGCGGCTATATGAATTTATAGTCCGGTCCTTCCTCGCGTGTTGCTCAAAAGACGCCCAAGGTCAGGAAACAACAGTTTTAATAGATATAGCCAACGAAAAGTTCAATGCAAGCGGCCTGATGATCACAGCGAGAAATTACTTGGACGTCTACCCTTATGACAAATGGTCGTCGAAGGAAATCCATGTTTATGAAGTTAGTTTTACAGTTGGATTTTGCTTGGCTAAGTTGATACTAAAATGTAAACCAAAGTAATAAATGTTTTTTGTTGTAGAATGGGCAAACTTTTAATCCTACAAGCATATCTATGATGGATGGCAACACATCACCACCCAATCTGTTAACAGAAGCTGATCTTATCGCTCTTATGGAGAAGCATGGCATTGGTGCGTTTTTCTAAATCTCATCAAAAACACATGAGGTTGAATAAAGTCTTCGGTCGTAGTGGTCACGCCGACGACGCTGGCTCTGATCCGTTATTTCTTTGGTTCTGATAAATTCATCTCCAGTTGCACCATTTAACATACTTACATAATATAATAAATTCCATGAACCATCTAGGAACGGACGCAACACATGCAGAGCACATAGAAACAATAAAAAACAGATGTTACGTGGCGCTCGCGGACGCTATTCACTTCGTGCCCGGTCTTCTGGGCATGGGACTAGTGGAAGGCTATGATGCCATGGGCCTCACCATCTCCAAGCCGCACCTGCGCGCACAGCTAGAGGCCGATCTGAAGGCCATCTGCGAGGGCCGGAGGGACCCGCACCAAGTACTGGCTGAACAGGTAGCTACAAGAGTTGCAATTCACGAGAGCGCGTGAATCATTTGAATTTGAACCTTATGTTGGTCCTCCCAAAAGTCACACGGGCGCACTCGTGATTTGTAACTATACCAAGAACAAAATGTAGAATTGAATTTATCATCGAGAACCTATCTACTTATCTATTTATTCTAATGTAATAAAGAATGAGTTTTTTTTTTAGAATCTATTTTGCACCTAAGCTTATGTTAATGTTTTGTTCAAGAAATCCATTCGGTTTTTGAATAAAAATAAAATAAACGCATAAAAAGCCTTTGAACAGGATGTTTATAATATTATTTACAGTATAGTACAATTATTATTATTATAAAATTGAAATATTTAACTTGTAGATAGCAAAGTATAAGGAAGTTTATCAAACTGTGGCTTTAGAAGCGAATAAAATTGACGCGGCGTTAGCTGAAAGGTTTAGCGAACAACCTAATGAATACGTGCCTACTACCGAGACAATGCCAGTGGACATGCCTGCAGGTACTACACGATTAAATAAATAATTACTTACACTACACTAATACAAAAAACCTTTTCTCTTACTGAGCATAGATATGATCAAACAACACGCAAATATTCTGGTTCTTCTGTAGAGTCGACACTACCTCCTCCTCGTGTCGTGTTCCTCATTACTGAGGGTCGTGATTCCCCCACGGAATCTTTTTCTGTCTGACAACGTTGCGCCACCTATTCATTCTTACTTTTCATGGGGTTATATTCTTGGATTTATACGACGTGGTGAGCACCCAGATCCTTCCACGGCAGTTTTTCAGAGGGAATTTAAGTCCTCATGGTCACTGTAAAACCGCTCTGGGCAGGGACTGCCAGATAGGTCGAGTTAGTTAACCACCGCCCGATAATCGGCGTTGAAACTTTTACAGTTGCTCCGTGGGTGGATTACAGACTGACAAAAAATTACAGCGACCATACATAAAAGGATCAATCATATACTTCAGCCTTGATGGCACGGTTGGCGTAGTCGTTGAGAGATCGACTGCTGAGCTACGTGTCGCGGGTTCGATTCCCGCACGGAACGAATATTTGTACGATCTACAGATAGTTGTTTCGGGTCTGGGTCTTTGTGTATGTGAATACACCCGCCCTCTCTCCCTCCTCTCTGTGCTCTATAATATCTCCTGCGTAGTTGGCTAATATCCGGTGAGATTGGCCGCCATGACCGAAATCGGACAGGAGGACATTATACTTCAGCTTATCGAAGCCTTGATGTCTCCCAAACTGTACCCCGATGATAAGTCCTATATTCCGCATAAAAAAAAATTAACATAAAAAATAATAATATATTTCTCTGATGTTTATTTCACAGCTCTAAAATGTCCAAAATGTGGGTCAGATATGGTTGTACGGCAGAAGAAAAACAACGCAGATGAACTTTACATCACTTGTATATCATATCCTAGTTGTAAGAACGCTGTGTGGTTGCCGTCTCTAGTCAAAAGTGTACAAGTACTACCTGACAATTGCAATGTTGTAAGTACAAACTTTACAATAACTTTACTTGACAAAATATGTTAGTACCTAGAAAGTTTCAAGGCAAAGTACCTCTTATCCTATACACGCAATATTTGTTTGTAATCGCATACTCAAAAACGGCTTTAACGATTTCGATGAAATTTAGAATATTTGGGTTTTCGGAGGCGAAAAATCGGTCTAAAAAAAATCGTTATCAGTAAAAAAAGATTTTGTTCCGAGTGGTTGCCTCGGTCGCCCAGATATCAGTATATATTCGCATGTAGACACGACGCGTGGCTATGGACACTAATAATCACATTAAACTTCAAATTCATATTACAGTGCGGTCCAAACTACAAAATGCTTAAATTTGAATGGAAAAACAATCAAATAAGTCATTTATACCCACCTCCTTACACTGGCTGTATCGGTGGCTGCGACGCAACATTCCAAGAAATGCTCAGAATAAACACATCCAGTGTCAGGCCAGTCACTGACAATAGACCACAAAATACAAATAATAATAGACCAGTTAATAACAATAATAATAGACCACAAAATAATAATAGCAGGTCTAATAGTAATAGCAATAGTCCTATCAATATAATCCCTGTGGCACCAGCAAGACAAAATCAAAGGAACAACACTACCAATAATAATGCAGCACAGCCAAGGCAATTTGTTCCTCCACCCGTTGGGAATAGAGCTCAAAACACAATGAACAATCAACCGAGAATGCCGGTCCCACGGAGTAATGAAAGTGACGATAATAGTGTCCTCTGTGGCTGCAACAAGCCTGCTATTTTGTTAACTGTACGAAAACAAACTGCGAACCATGGTAAGGAAGTTTCTATATAATAAATTACTAAAAGGGTAACAAATAAGACAAAATGTATGAATTCCATTCACTTTCAAAATGTGTCAACCTATTTGCATATCGATATTTTTTCTTTAGGAAGCTTTAGTCCTGCACTGGAATAATAATAATAAAATATTGTCATATTCCAGGCAAACAATTCTATAAATGTCAAGTGGGCAGAGAAAACGGTGGTTGTGACTTTTTCCTTTGGGCACCAGAGTCTGAAAGCACAGTACCAAACCCGTATGAAACCCCGCCGGCAAGTTCGTGGGCAAGCAGTGAACCAGCTAGCAGTAGCGCCAGGGGCTGGGGAACTGTACCCAGCTACTCGAGAGACACTAGCAACGGAGGAAACGATGAAGATGTTATGTGCAACTGTGGACAGCCCTGCAAAAAGTTACTATTATTATTTTATTATATTAATACTGACCCACTCCTGCTAAGACCTCTTTCCACTTTTCACATGTTTCTATCTTGCCAATTCCTAAGGATCCCTCCGCTAAACACCGCTGATATTTCTATTATGAATTGTTACACAAGTGAACTGCGCTTCAAAGCTTTTATTTATATAAAATATACACTAAGATTCCTCAAACGGTAACCTTTCCTAGACTCATTGCAGTCCACTGTTAAAAGATATCGTAATGCCTCAAATGAAGCTAATCTCATAAATTTAATGTAAATTTTCAAGGTGAGAGAACACCTACTAAGCTTTCAACTTCTGTTTCAGAATAACAGTGCATAAGGAAGGTCCAAACAAAGGCCGTCCTTTCTATTGCTGTATGAAAGACATGAGTTCAAGATGTAACTTTTTCCAATGGGCTGACGGCGGCGGGTCTATCACAGGTATGAAAATAGTTACATTTTTGACAATACAATATTTCCTGACGTGTTGATTTATTGAGTATTTACTTTTGCAGTAGTGGTGAAATGTGTGTTACACCCTATAACAGGGGTGGCCAACTAGTCGATCGCGGTTTTCAGACCAGTCCATCGTTGTAAGGCAAAGAAAAATATAATTTTAATATTGTGATGACATATGATATATAATTTGAATATGTACCTAATGTGAACATATATTTGAAATAAGATTCGATGTTAAGTTTATGAAGAAGTGATGATTATGTAATTGGTAGATCGGACAGAGTCTCAGTCAGTAAACAGTGTTGGGTCTAATCGAGTTGGCCACTCCTGCCCGTAGGTTAGATTGACGTTCGGGTCAGTTGAGTTTATTGTTTGTTCCGTAGATTGGGGCAGCGGCAGCAGCAGCAGCAGCAGTAACCGCGGGCGAGGGCGCGGGCGGGGCGGCGCGGGGGGCGCGCGCCTGTGCAGCGTGTGCCGACAGCCCGGACACACCAGGGCGCGCTGCCCTAACGCTGAATAAACTGACACAACTCAGGATTAATCACGTTAACACAAGTCCGTCATAAGCAGCCATAATATGGAGGGCTTAAACTTTTTTTTTCTCCCTATCCTCAGAAAACATCTAGTTACGGAGGTGCGCGGGCAGACATAATTTATTTCGAATAATATTAATGCACGCGTCCTATTGGCGGTAAAATAAGACTCGCTGCGTGGCCGCGGTGCCGGCGGCATTGACAGTGTTATCAGGACATTATCACTCCATTTGGTTATTAATCCGTGTAAGTGCTATTAAAAAAGTTCGGCGAAATTGCTACAATAATTTCGCATTATAATCTCTATATATATTTCGATGAGATCGCTGTAAAATAGTTTTTATTACTTTATAAGTAAAGATATTTTTATAAGATTATCGTTGGATCTTTTATTATATTGCGCTTAAAGTTTTTATTTAGTTATTTAGCTATGTTACTAATTTATAGAATTCTTTATGGCCGACAATTCCACGTCACTCATACACTAATACATACTAGAAGTTAATACATAATTGTGTACTTAAGTCTAAATACAGTAATCAACTTTATGATACATTTATTATTTTATTTACATTATATAAAACCACACCTACTTAAATACTAGCCTCTCTCACCATTTCTTTTTATTTCCCTTTTGCTTCAAATTACCCAAACTCTGTGCTCTCTGCAACTCTTGTTGTTCCGCCTCTACTGTTTTATCAGTCATCATGTCCAACAATATTTCAAATTTCAATCTTAACATGTTGTTCTCCTCTTCAAGTCTTTCCAATTCATTTTTGAGGCGAATGTTTTCTTTGTGAGCGGCGCCAGCTTTACCAGATGCTGTTTAGATGAAAAAAATATAGCAAACTAATTGCATTTTCCTAAACAATACTTGTCAATAATATATAGGTGAACTCCAGTATCAGCAGAATACAAGCTGCAACTTTGTTATATCACAAGAATTCTTCTCTAGTACACTTAATTCAGTCTGCCTCATTAGTCTAGAGGCTGCAAGTGCGGCTGCTAAGCGTGAGGTCGTGGGCTCGAACCCCGTTGTTATTGGGTAAAAAGTTGTTTTGAATTGTGATAATAAATACGTAACCACCGGGAAATACACGCGTGACCCTATTATATATAAATTCAACCCAAACTAGAGATTGGAGGGGACTCGTGTTGCCCGAAGCTACAAAGCACTTTACTCTTTCGCTTCTACAAAGCTAAGTATCAGTTTAGTAGTATATCTGAGCATATTTTAGTTTACCTGGGATCCACTGTCCTTCTTCAAAAGATATTTCGAAGTCCCCTAGCTTCAACTTCAACGGGCCCACGTCGAGAGATAATTCCTTCGACGCATAGTCGCTACCTAACTCGTTTTTTATAACTGAAGTGTCTTGTTTTCTCACCGGAATCGTTTTTGGTGTGAATTTATTACTGAATAGAGGCATTTTCTCGTAAAACTAAACATAAATGCTTTTATGCAAGCTGTCATAACAATCAGTTGCTTAGCAACTATCTTCAGCAATCAAACAGGTTACCCAGGTTACCGTATGGTTACAAATGTTTTTTAAAGGCATAGACTTAGAATTTCGCATTAAAGGTGTGTTTTCATCTTTTGTTGTAGGAAGGTAGTAGGTAAGCAAGCATTTCGACACTTTATATATAACATGGGTTTTATAAAAATACATAACATGTCAGATCACTTTAAAAAACAATAATTGCTATTCTTAAGTTGCTTACTGAACAGTAGATGACAAATTAAGGAAACTTGATTTATTATTAACATTTTTTACTATAGACTTTTGAAATGTAAAGAGAATTTATGAGCAGACTGTACACTAATTGTTATTAACAGTAGATATTTTTTAACATGCCCAAGATGATTAGAGCAAATACGGACAAATTTTCTTGACACCAAAGTGGAGTCGAAATGACTTATATATGTATATCTAAAAAAAAACGAAATCCTAAGTATGGTTTTGGTTATTTTATCATCATCTTCCCTTCGCAGATATCAATTTATCATAAATTAAATAATTGCACGCTGGTTTGTCACGTATAAGTTCTATCTTTATGATCGGCGATGATCCACATTATGATTACTTCCACGTCATAAAAATAAACGATCGAAACCAGGATTGCCTTTTGGCTAAGGTAATGCATATTCCTAGCGAAGTAGGTACCTATATTTCCATGTAGGGACTACTGAAATAATGGTTTATATTAGGGTTGCCAACCGTCCTGTTTTCCCAGGACATATTCTGCTTTTTGAAGTGTCTGGGTTCTCCTGGATAGTTTATATTAAGTAGCGTCCTGGGTTTTTTAAAGGGTCCTCGTAACGTCCTGTTTTATTATTCGCGCGCCACTATTGCCTCGAACCTTGCGTTTAATCATCGGCGTTATTTTATAATTTAATCCTTCATTTCATTTCTTATTATATTATATAATTTAATTGAAGATAATTTCATCGAACATTGTAATTGCTATTCAATGAGTTTCACTGACACTGTTTTCTTATATTGCATCATGTTTTTAAAACGAAATGTCCTGGTATTTGCACATTCAAATACTGGTTTTCAAAATTTGGGGATGGTAACCCTAGTTTATAAACATGACAATGAAACAAAAAATTCATGGACTTAATACTGTTTATTCGAGAAAAATCAAAAACAAATTAAGTAGAAAAAATACACAAATAAAATTAATACGAATAATACAGAACAATTGTATAATACTAATAAATAATGGAATTCTTAATAAATTATTCAAAAAGTTAAAGGTTATTGCTTGTTCTTATTGTAAGTGCAGTGTAAAAGCTGCCTTGTTACGTCTTCAGTCTAATTAACATCACAGCAGGAATGATTAGAATTATGGAACCGATGGTGTATGTAATCATCGCGCCCGAACACCAGTACACTGAAACAAAATGGTTTTTTATAATAGGCTTTTTGCAATTTACTTAGAGATTATTATTATTACTACTTAACCAGAATGACAAGGCGAAGTGGAGAATGGCCTTGAAGCAAGCAATTTTAACTATAAACTAAGCAACGGCAGCTTAGGGCGCCTCCTAGTGGGACTCCGACCTCGGCTTAGGGCGTTGCTTAGGAAACAGAGGAAACAAATGGTGCAGTTCCTAATTTATTTTTATTATTATTAAACGTTGCCCCACAATAGGAATAATTTCTGTATAGTGGGTGCGTTTACAAACACATATATTTACATGGACATGCACCCAAACCCGGAACAACTATCTGCAAATTATACAAAGATTTGTTCCATGCGGGAATCGAACCCGCAACACGTAGTGTAACAGTTGCTCAACCACTGCACTAACCTTGCTGTAAATGTATATGAACTAGAAAGCTCTAACAGCGTCGCAAGTTAAAGGCCAAAAAACTGCGCGTTGTCACGTTCGATATTCACTTGTAATGAGAAAATTTAAAAGGAGCCTTTAGGCCTACTGATACGCATAACAACGCTTAGTAGTGGTGAATAGAACGATTACCTACCTTATTAGTTTTATCAAGATCAAGATGAAACTACAGAAAGATAGACTCCGGTTTTGTAAGATTTGTTATCAAACCTAACTATCACTTAATAGATAAGTGTACACGAGGATATCAGTTTTTAATTAAATAATGAGGTCAAGAACACTTTGCTTATCTACGTCTAGTCAATCTTTTTCCGCTATATTGTACTATTGCAAAGTGCAATATAGCAGAAAATAGGTATTTAACATTAACCTAGTCGTAAGTACGTGAAGTGTGGAGTCCAGAAGTCTTCAGTTTACCATATATAAGTTACCTGAGGATGCGATCAGTGGCCCCGCGGCGCGTGCTAACGCTCCGAGCGAGCGGAGCGTGCCCAGCACTGCGCCACGCGCCTCGCTCGGTGCCTGGCCAGCTGCCATCGACGTCATGCACGAAACCGCGAATGCAGTCGCTGTAAAGTTTAAATAAATACCTTATTCACACTCAACTGTTGGCAATTGTTTATTAACGCACGTTAAATTAACTGTCAGAAAAAAAAAAGTACTCCTCACTTACACAATGCGAATAAAACGAGCCCAAGCCAGAGCCAATATATAGGCGCAAATAAAGGAGGATTTGGTAAGGCGGCAAACGCCACGCTCAGGAACGAAGCCGGTGTCAGAGCTAATGCTCCGCGCGCCGCAACCTCTGCACCCCGGGCGCCTAGACGACGAGCCGCCCCACCTTGTAGTACCGCCATTATGAGCCCTACAATAGAAATTAGTACATTCTTTTATTACAGCGATTTTTAAAACAAACTATGTATAATATATTTTTTTCTTTATTTGTTTTTTGAGTATCTATCGTATTCAATACTTAGATTATAAATAAGCAATTGTAAATTTATCGCATTTTCTCGACTATAATCTGTTTTGACCGACTATAAGAATAAGATTGAAGTGAAGTAATGTTTATAGAAGTGAACAGTAAAATTTATTATGTACAGTCAGCATCAAAAATATGTATACACGTAGCGAAATTGAAACGGTTATTCTTGAAAAATTATTGATTAAAATCATAAAATTTAATTGGCCATGTATCTTTATGTATCCACAGATACTATGTACGAAATCGGTCAAGATTTCAATCACTATTTCCTCTAATACTCGGTTTTGAATTTCGCTACGTGTATACATCTTTTTAATGCTGACTGAATCTACGTCAGAAGTATATACTTTTAGAAAAAAAAATTACACACTCGTACATAATTTGGGATTAGACATAAAAGTAAAAGCGGTACTTACCCATGACTAGAAACATTTTACCCTGTTGCATAGCAGTATACTGGAAGGTGTGATGCGTGAGGAATGTAAGGGTGAACTCGAGGCCCGAGTATATAAATAAATACAGAAAATAGATCAGTCCTAATTTCGACAATACTTCACTCTGATGATGTGAAAGTTTTTTAACAGCAGTGAATCTTAGTAGATGCCAAGGGGAGACGTAGTCCACTGATTTAGATAAAGTGAACGATAAAGGTGCTCTTTTTTCCTGAAAAATACTTTGTGTTAAAGCAGAAGGAACATATAATATTATATTATATAATAATAAAATAACAAAAATGTTAAGTAACGATACTTACTTTAGTCAGTGTTTCCGGCACACAAAATAATACTAAGAATATATTGGCAAGAGAGAGCGACAGGGCATAAAAGGCAGGGCGTTCGCCCCAACCGCCTGAAGATAGGTCACTGTTCTTCGCAAACCATGCACCAGCGACTGGACCTACTATGAATCCAATTGAGAACGCCAAGCCTACTAGAGCCTGAAAAATATAACTATATGACGGAATTGCTGGTAAGATGTACGCTATTTAAGGCATTATTTATTGGTTATACTGTAACGACATAGGTAACTGTAGACAATTGAGACAGTCTATGATTGCGTCTTTCTGTAATTGCTAATTATGGAAAATTATGAGTCATGATCATTGAAACGGTAAACCGTAAAACCCGCAGGGGATTAGCTCTTTTCAACTGAATAATATTAATTAAAAAAAACCGCTCTCACTAATGTTTTGACAAGTGTTTCATACTTATATTAACTACCTACTTACCATTATTTAATTAACAATGTGTATAAGTAAATGTTAACGTATTCTTACCATTCCTCGAGCTCTGGTCTTCTCATTGGATGCGTCGGCAACTACAGCCATGCTGAGGCTCACGTTGGCTTTGCTCAGTCCGCCTATAAATCGGGCCAGGACAAATACGCTGAATGAACTGGCATAAGTCCATAGTGCATGAGATAGGGTTATTCCTACCTACAAGAAAAAAAAAACATAAACGTACCATAGTAAACAAATAGAGCATATAGGTCGCTCGCTTTGTCAATGTCTCGGTAAGTCCGACCCTGGTGTTCCGGGCGTCATCTCCGATGCGACTGCAGCCAACGACTACTTAGCATAGTTAACATACCCCAGAATTTTAGGGGGGAATTTAATTTTTTGCAGGGGAGAAATTATGAATTAGAAGAATTCGGGAAAATGGCGTAAAATAATCGGCTACAATACAGCCATAGCAATGTTTCTACGAATTATCGGTATGATATGTGGGATTGCGCGCACGTTAGTTCGCTTATTAGCAACCATACTCCTACGCATTCTCTCTCTCTCTCTCTTTCCGTCTTTCTCTCTCAGTTGATTTACATTATTTCAATGAAACTGGTTTAGTGCATTATTTTGCAAGATGTTATCATTCCAAACTGGTTTAATTCAATTTATACACAACATTAATATACTTGCTTAAAGTTGTATCATCATGAGGAAATAAACCAGAGTTATGTAACAATACAAATCATTCAGTCAGTTACAATGAATTCCACTATTTAGTACGGTCATACAATATTTCTTTGAATGACTTATAAGAAGTTATCCTATACCTACCTTTTCTCGACCAAGGAAAGGGATCACTCATACTATGATTACGGAAAATTACACATCTATTATGATGCTCATTGTTTAGTTGTCCATTGCGCAGCTGCCAAACGCAAAGGCCTAGATTCAATTTCTATGACTGAGTATATGTGTTATTAGGTTTTTATGCTACAGATATTCTCAGTCAGCTGTCTGAAATTGTGCCCAATAAATGCTTCAAGTCTCTATTATTGGCGAAATATAAAGTCACAACCGAAAACACAACATTTGGGGAATACAGGTGATCAAACCTGATGATACCTATATTCCCCAGTTAGGCAAAGGCAGGATGACAAATATAGTTCAACAGGTAATTTGAAACTGTATGCCTGTTGAAACATGTGGAGATCACAAACATACAAGTTTCTCTGCTATAAACCAGGATATTAATATGGGAACTACAACTTATTTTCATTAATTACAATAAACCATAATTATATTTGTGTAAAAGTATTTAGCCATTGCTAAGTCATTAATTTGTAGGTACTTAATGCACAAGTACCCTATACAATAATTTACCATCTACATGTATAAGTCATTATATTGTTAACAATATTATGAGTATGTAATTGAGAATGTTACATGCATGTTTCCTATGAAGGAACTATATTTTCTACATTTAGCCTTGATACCATACTGAATTTTGCACTTGAACAAATAGTTAATGTTTGTACTTTTTGTTTAAAATATGAACTGAATACTAATTTAGTAAATTCCATAAAGTTGGTAATTACTTAAAAAGGTCTGTCATTTTATATGCAGGTACTCAAGTGTATTGTATTCTATAATGATTATTAAAAATACTATTAAATGTTAAACTTGTTTTACACAATGGGCTTACAATAAATTTTATTGTTTATCAAGTGTTGTTTAACTGTACATGTGTGTATCTTTTTAACTTTACAATTGTGTTTAAAAGTTATCTACAAGTCTCTTCACCTATTTTCTTTATCTGTGACTTGTTGATATCCAATAGATATAATGATCCCATACTGACAGTATGAGCATGATCATGATGAATTCTTGATAAACAGACCTAAATTATACTAGATATTATGATAGTTCTATTTTCAGTATTGAGCTTTAACTGCAGAAGACAAAATATTTTCTTGAATAAATGTTATACTTATACCATTATAATAAATGTTTAGCAAATGGTTTAATTTTAATTCTAATATCTATGTTCCATCACCTGATGTAATGTACCCTAGGTTGAATGTACCATTTTTTTTTTTTCATAATAATCATCAAATTTATCTTTTCTAATTTGATAATTTTGTTGTAGCTTTATTACTAGGACAAACTTACCAAACAAATTAAAAGCATGGGCTTCCTTCCATATGCATCTGAAAGGCTTCCAATAATTGGACTTGTTAAGAATTGTAAGAAGCTATACATCGATCCGAGTGCTCCCCCAAATAAAACAGATGCAAAACGGTCAGGAGCTCCTGTAAATTTCTGGAAACTTTGCACTGCTTTTAATAATGAAGCATACATATTATGTCCTGTCCCTTCTTCTCTGTTATAGTAGTCCAGGAGTGTTGGCAAAAGAGGTAGAATCATCGTGAAAGCCAACAAATCCAAAAGTAATGATACAAATACAAGTGCTATTATTTTCGTATTGCCTAATGCACTTTTATTCTCTGAAGTATTTCTATCATGTTTAATTTCATCAATTTTATCCACTCCGTTTCCAATCCTCTTTCTAAGTTCTCCATTGCCTTGTTGGTAGTCCTAAAATATATTTAGAGAAAATAAAAATGTAATGCCACTGTAATAAGAACAAAAAGTAATGTTTTTATATAAAATCATATCTACCATTTTATCATATGATAGTAAATACACCACTGATAATAAAAAATATCGAATAGCAACAAGCCATCGAGCTAAATAACAATTTCGGACTGCGGTGAAGAAATAAATTCTCAAAAGACTTTCACTTTTCTGAACAAGTTGTTGACATATACATTATAATCCATCTAAGTACGGTTTATATGAAGAACGTGTTTAATTCCATAATATGTCGTTCGGTAAATCTTCACAGGACCTACTTTCTAACTTGGTCGAGCAATATTTTGCTTCAAACATGCTTGAACTGACATACACTCACTGACACTGACAGTAACATAATATTCGTCATTTCGTAATCTAAAAGTCTACAATGCTTGTCATTGGCTAACACAAGTCGTGAAGAGCCAAAAAAAAAAAGTCTACAATGGATTGCTACACGCCGTGGCTGTGCACGGTCCTGCTTTGCCTTTGCCTCGCCCTAGTACGGAAACGCTAGGCTATATAAATTTGCGCTACAGATCAGTGTGTCTCAACTTGCGCCAAAGCTACTGAGCGTTACTTCGCTCTTTTGTTAATAGTAGTTAGATTAGATAATCCATCGTCTTGAGTCAGCGGAGCGAGCGACGTGCATCAACGAGCTTATTACTGTTATAATGCATAAGTCGCTTAGCTGCTAACAGCTTACTTACAGCATGATGAGCAACTGTCACTCCTAATTAACCAGTCTTAAGATTTTTAATGGCGGTAACTGTCCAGTGTGCATGTCGTATCGTAGTTGAGGAGAGTCTTTCCATGCACCATGAGCTGTAGAAGGGTCCTCGTATGAGCCAGAACGGGAGGCCAGGCCAGTGATTGAGTGTCTCTGGTAGTCAGGATTATTTTTTTATAAATTGTTACTGGTATATGACCTTATGATCTATAGGCCTTAAAGAGATCCTACTATTGAAAAATTAACTATTCAAAATTTTACTAGCGACACTAAGTTCTACAACTCGACTAAAATCTCTACTCGACTAAACTATGAAACAATAAAGCCAAAAGACCATTGTCCGAAACTGGAGAATTAATTAATATTTTTAAAAAACCTTATCGACGCCATTTTGAGAAGACATATTTTTGCTTGGCTTGAGTACAGTAAACTGAAGTGTAACATTTTGCTCTAAACGTACCGAAAATACAGAAGAATATGGGTGAAGACAAAGGTAAACATAATTGTAGATATATCTTCAAAAGCCTTCTTTCTAACGGTGTTACATTTTCTACATTACCTCGTTTACAGACCGCCGACGCAGGTCCCGATCGAGGGAGAGGCGGCGTTCTAGATCTCGTTCTAGAGAACGTCGTGAAAAGCCAGCAAGGAGAAGCAGGTCTCGGTCACAGAGCAAAAGATCGCGCAGACGCAAGCCGTCTCTTTACTGGGATGTCCCGCCACCGGGCTTCGAGCATATTACGCCGCTGCAATATAAAGCCATGCAAGCCGCCGGACAAATACCTGCTAATATTGTCGCAGATACGCCTCAGGCCGCCGTACCAGTCGTGGGTTCAACTATAACTCGTCAAGCCCGAAGATTGTATGTTGGCAACATACCATTTGGGGTCACTGAGGAAGAAACTATGGAGTTCTTCAATCAACAGATGCACCTCTCTGGCTTGGCGCAGGCCGCAGGCAATCCTGTGTTAGCTTGTCAAATCAATTTGGACAAAAACTTTGCATTCCTTGAATTTAGATCTATAGATGAAACTACACAAGCTATGGCTTTTGATGGTATCAACTTCAAAGGGCAGAGCTTGAAGATTCGACGGCCGCACGACTATCAACCCATGCCTGGCACTGAAAATCCAGCCATTAATGTGCCGGGTAAGTCTAATTCCTTATTTTGTTATTTCTCTAAATGACCATGGGCACATACATACTATAATTATTTTTGTTTAATTAAATTATGACCTAATTTAATAATTTTGCACACATATGCAATAACACATATAACTACTATTTCCATTTGGGACTTATATGGAGAATAGGCAATATTTAGTACTGACCATTCATAATAGTGGTCACATAGTAAGCCAATGCTCAGCTGTGGTGTTTTTCAGGCTGAAATGTTTGTTTATTATGATACCCATATTCCAGTTTTCATAGTAGTAAAGTTCATATATTTGCTTCCAGCTGGTGTGATTAGCACAGTAGTTCCAGATTCACCACACAAAATATTTATTGGCGGTTTGCCCAATTATCTAAATGAGGACCAAGTAAGTTGCTGCCATCTGATAATTAATGTAACACATATTAAATGTCTGTGACACATTGATTGGTTTAAAATGTTAAATAGGATTATTCTGAACAGCATTAGTACTTACTAACTCAATTATCTATCAATGTCTCACAGTATTTCTGATAGATATATATTTAATTTATTTTCAAGATAAAGTCTCATTGCATTAAGGGCCATTCATAAACCATGTAACACTGTTGAACCAACAATTGACAACCAAACAACAGCCACTACTATTTTATAGGAGAGGTAATATGTAAAGTTTAATTCAGGGGCGTAGCTACCACCATATCAAAGATACAGGGCCCCCCAGCTACAAGGGCCCCAATATCAATCTTATCATACACAATCAATTATATGGATTCAGTCTGCGCACTAAGGACCCTTTACATGTTTAATACTAAAGCAATTTGTAATATTTAACATTTTATAGATTTTATAATACTTTTGAGAGCAATTGCTGTCAAAATTCGAAACTATTTGTCAATATTCCTTATAGTTTCGGATTTGACCATCCATGCCTACTTGAAATATTCACCCACAGCACACAGATAGTTATAAACACAAAAAAAAGAAGAAGAAATGATGATTTAGTAAATAAGTCCCCCCCCCCCCCCAAATTTTGATACAGGGCCCGTCGTGTATAGGCAAACTCTTAGTTCCCTCTGAACACCCCACCCTCACACCCTCCACAACTAGTTTAAGACATTGTGCAGCTTCTTGCAACACCTTCAGACTGAACTAAAAGTATGGTGAGACCTAAAATGTAACAATGACAAAAACTATCAAATATCCAGTCAGACTAAACTGTGTAAATACAAGTTCCTTATTAATTTTAAATTGTTATTTTACAACTATATTCTTAATTAAATTGTATTTATCATCTTAGATGGTCTCTATTGATGGAAATCTCAGATTGATGAAACCTGATACAGGCACTTATGAAACGTTATAGTTATTGTCAAGTTAGAAAAAATTATAGACAAAAACAAACAAACAAAAAAAAAAACAAATGAAAGGAACAGTGACTGAACCTCCCATTTAAATTAGTTACATGTTTTCAATTTCATCCTGTATATATTATAATTTAAAATATATATTTTAGTGTACATTTTGTCAAGTATAACCAATAATTTGAGGAGGGATCATATATCTCCATGAGTATATTGAGGTGGGAGGGTATAAAACATTATGTGGTTTATGATGACCCCTTACTAGAAAATAAACTAAGGCTGATATCTATAAATGTTTAAAAATACATGTAGCATGTCAAGCTGAATGTTCAAACTGCCTGCAAAATATGCAGCTTGTGCTTTGCTTTTATTTATGTTTATCAGCCTTATGATGTTCAAAGAGATCTTGATATATACATATAAGAATAATGAAATTTGCTTCATTATAATAATAATTAATAAATCCACGTGTTACAAATTTCCAATGAAGGGATATAGATATATTATTCTTCAATTCATACTGATTGTACAAAATTATGTTTTGCAGGTCCATACTGCGACTGCCCCTTGTTCTTACACACATTCTTAGGATTTATCTTGAAGTGACCTCGATCAACACACCCCACTTTTTCTTTTTTAATTCTTTTGAACGAAAATTATTTCTAGCTATTTAGGTCTTTATTACATGAAGCACATAAAATGATATTTTTTATATCATATTGGTGTTATGAAAAACAAATCAAACATATGTAAGTCATTCATAGCAATAATATTGAGCAAAACTTCCATGTATACTGTATACCGCACACGACTAGATGTTCCCATTAGGTAGTATTAGGTGCCGCAGCCATTTCAGGGCGAGATTCAACAGTTGACAGGGCTACGGTGGAGCCAGCAGTGAGCCGCGTTATGTTTTGGTCCGTTTCAGGTATTTTCACAGGTACCCTAGCGGTGATGAGCGTGCGCTTCACGCTCGATATTTCTCAAACAACTCACTGATAAAGTTTGCTTTCTGCCCCTCCCTAGCTTAGATTTGGCACATTCGCGGCCCGCGTGTCACTGTTGTCTCTCATTCTCACCTATACGTCTTGTACTTGAATGAGACGTCGGCACTTCAAGGCAAGTCTCCTCCATTCACATCTGAATCTAACATGCGGCTAGACACAGGTCAGATAACATTCATTTATATGTTTGCTGCCTTTTGCTGAGCAAATGTAATGGGAACACTAAAAATTGTGTGTAATGAATGAACAACTCCATATCAGACCAATTATGTACCTAAATATGAATTCAGTGTAATGCAAACTTTAGATAAACAACTCACTTTCTGATTGAATACTGTGTGAAACAGGTAAAAGAACTGCTGATGTCATTTGGGCAACTTCGAGCTTTCAATTTGGTGAAGGACTCATCTACAGGACTGAGCAAGGGCTATGCCTTTGCTGAATATGTTGATATATCAATGACTGATCAGGTAAATATTAATTTGAATACTAGATTTGTATTTGATATATCTAAATAATAAAATAAACTAAAATATCTGTTTTTATTAGGCGATAGCAGGTCTAAATGGCATGCAACTTGGTGACAAGAAACTCATTGTTCAACGAGCCAGTATTGGAGCTAAGAACTCGACCTTAGGTAAAGAATGCACATTGTATACTTAAGATGTTAACAATCAACATAGTTGTCATAGGTACTGATGACTTGTATTTTATGTAGCAATGACAGGAGCAGCGCCAGTACAACTGCAAGTTGCGGGCTTGACACTGGCGGGCGCGGGGCCTCCCACGGAAGTGCTATGCCTTCTCAACATGGTCACACCCGACGAACTGCGCGACGAAGAGGAATATGAAGACATCCTTGAGGATATCAAGTTAGTCTTCTTTTCATAACTATTCCAATCAAAAATAATAAGCCAGATTATACAAGAAATTCGCAGTAGGCCTCATACAACAAATCTTTCCTTTATAATAAAATGATTATTTTATATCATTGACTTACTTTACATATTATATTACAGAGAGGAATGCAACAAATATGGCTGTGTACGCAGCATAGAAATCCCAAGACCAATAGAGGGAGTTGAAGTACCTGGTTGTGGAAAGGTAAATCACACAAACATTTGATTTCAAGTCCTAATACGAAATGATATTTTTTGTTTACTTATTCAATACTTCTATGTGTTTATCCTTATTTAATTGTTTTTACTCTATTCTCAGGTGTTTGTGGAGTTTAACAGTATTGCAGACTGTCAAAAGGCGCAGCAAACCCTAACTGGTCGCAAATTTAGTAATCGTGTCGTCGTTACTTCATACTTTGACCCTGACAAATATCATCGCAGAGAATTCTAATTTTTTAATATTTTCTCAAGTAATTTCCTTGTCTAATACAATCTCATAAATGACATGTTCATTTTAGATAATGAATTTCATATATCTATTCAACTCGATTGTATAATTAAAAGATAAAAATAAATTATAATATCTAAAAAATATTTTTATTAGAAACAAAATAAAACATTATTAACTGCAAAATATGCACTAAGTAATAAAAATACATCTAACTGCTGGTGATATCGTATACAAAATGACTTATGTAGTAAAAATATTATTTATTTAGAAACAAAAATAAATTTAGCAAAATTTTGAACATAAACAGATATTTTTCGTTTGTTCGAAATTGTACCTTAATACTACATAATAGACCTTATTCTATTAATATTTATCTTAAGAAGTTCAAACGTCCTGCTGTAATGCTGGTTGGTATGTGTTCAATGAGCCTGTCTCTGAAGAAAGTACGATCTTCCTCATTACCACGTACAATACGCCACCTATAAGCAGCATGCCTATGCCAGCCATCAAACTTATTGCCCATGCAGGAACAGCATTACCATCTGGAAAAAATGGACATGAAACTATTTAAATCACAGTTCATCTTACAAGTGTGTGTGTGTTAAATATACACTACTAGCTGCAACTCTATCTGAACTTGGAACTGAACCCCCATTTCACCCCCTTAGGGTATCATTTGCAAAATGATTTCTTAGCGGATGTTTACAGATATAAGGAAACTGCTTTAAATTTGGCTTAGGGAAGTATCCCGTGATTACTGATTAGTCAGTGAGAGAGTATTATGGATATAAGCTATTGTATGATTTTCTAGGTGAGTCGTGTTAAGTTTGTGAATTAATAATTTGACGAACGTCGAAATGGGTCACAATACTGACTGGCAATACTGCAAATAAAACAGTAGGCAAGCGTAGTTAAAATACATAGGTCGATGATAATTAAACGGTGAAAATTCGTCATTCATGGGCATGAAGCGCT
This sequence comes from Shargacucullia verbasci, assembly GCA_947562105.1. Taxonomy (NCBI): domain Eukaryota; kingdom Metazoa; phylum Arthropoda; class Insecta; order Lepidoptera; family Noctuidae; genus Shargacucullia; species Shargacucullia verbasci. Next base: position 9,664,082 of record OX387289.1, read on the forward strand.
GACGATCGAGAGTTACGCGGTATAACTAGCATATTTACTCGTCACACACACAGCAGTACAGGTTTGACAGCCCTATAATAATAGAGAGAGAACCAAACTTACGGTAATAAGTACGCGTCATCACGCGCCTTCCTCTGAGAATTTTTCGCCTGGCTTCGGTTTCTTGTGTCAGGGTACTCAAAATAACTGAATGATAACACAAAATATGTTAGTTACAAATAAGCACTAAATTATTTATTTATAATAGTTCATGACGTGAGAAAGTTGTAAATAGATTTGGGTGTCTTGATCTCATCGCACTGTGCTCCTGATAGAAAATTATAATATGTATAGATATCGCGAGCAAACAATATGCAAGGCTTCGACCCGTCTAAAGAGTACATCTCTAAATCCACTTTTATCTAAAGACAACCATGGTTTCACGCAGTGTTTAAGTGTATTATTGTAGTGATTATACGAACTCTGCATAGGGTCAAGAATTCGTGGTCAATGTAAAAGAATCCTTATTAGAATGGGAGTTGTTATTATCAAGAGACTCGAAAATGTCACACATAACTAGATAGTACCTACCTAATTTTGACCAATTCAAGAATTTACCACCGTACTTAATCAACTAAATGGGAGACAGGATGGAATTAGGGCTGGCGGTTCAAGTTTGACCCTGGTACTAGATAAGTAGTCTCTGAAGTAATATCTCATAATCATAACACATGGTTTGGATTTGCATACCTACCTTATAAATCATTTTTTTTTGTTACAAACCAATATATACTTAATTAACAATGACTTTGTAGTTACTTAAATACGATACGATACCTATGCATCATTTATGAATTATGGACAAATGTAATATAATGATAACAAAGGATATTATTGATACTAACTCCGAAGAATTCTGCCAAACACATATAAATGGTAGATACACTTATTAAAAATATCACACTTACCTAAAATAACAGCCAAGTAAAACCACAGGGACCTGCTTTGCGCCATTTTTATCACTTTATTTTGTAATTAGGACACTAAATGAATTAGAAACACTGCAATAAGTCGAAACCGATGACACACTAAAACACAGGAGCATAGGTGTGTTCTTTAGCTCGAGGCCCTTATCAGGTAAAGATAAGATAGCACGATTAGTAATATGTACACACATGGCTTGTTCAGAAAAATAAAAAACAAGCTAGTTTGGTACAACATAAATAAGTAAAAAATGAATCAGCCGCCCATCATGATCTTGGTTTCCAGCAAGTTTATCGCAGTCATCATTTTTTTATATACCTACATCGCCGCTTTGTATAATATACAGTAACAACTGTTTGTACTTAGGTCATCCATCACAACATTTTGTTGGTCTAGTCTTGATGTCCAGTCGTCTGATATAAAATTTTAAGTTATATGTAGGTAATGTAATATGTACCTACTACATATTATTGCATAGTACCTACCTATATGTGTGAGTTCTTTCACTAGGTATACCTAGTACCTACTACCTACCTACGCCTGTATTCCTCACAGGGTTGAACAGACGTGTGCCTACTATTTTCACCCACACTGCTGATAGCGGTTTTGATTCCCATGTAACAGGGTGCAAGCAAAGGCATTGGACTCCTATATCTGTGGGTGTAAGCCTATTGTTATGTGCACATCTATCCTATTTGCCTCGGCAAACTGTATATACGACCCCAATACTACTGTGGTATTGGGGTCGGTATGGGAATCGGACTCGGGTCCTCACGTTCAACTGTTGTACTTACGACGACTAGACCAATGAGGCAGTAGTTAGGTGATAATAATAAAACTTCTATTGTATATATTGAAAAGAAAGACTTTTACCAATCACATCACATCCCTTGTCAACATGCTTGATGGAATTTACAAATGGTGAAGGCACAACTTGATCAATTTTTTAACAAACTTGATATAAATAAATATACTGTACTTCTGATTTGTGAAGCGCCCAATATTGGCAATGCATCCCAATACAGGCACAGTTTTGGTGGACATGCACCTAAGTGCCGTTCTTTGTACTTACAACATTTTATGGAAATAAGCTATTATTATTTTACGAATGAGTCTCGATTTCATGTAAATGTCTTGAAATAAGCATGGAAAGGGAAGTATGCTATAGGGTCCTATTATTGTCCGCAGTGTAGGTACCCTACCTACACTGCATTTTAACGTTTAACATAGTTTGATCAAAGTCAGTTTAGTCAAACAAAGAAGATTAATTAATCTTGAACTTGCAACTTGGCATCAAATTATTCTATCAAAGTTTTGTTCTAATTCACCCCTGGATCCCTAATTATCTGCGGGAGTAAAAAAAGCACATGTCTAAATATTTAAACTTTATTGAATGCTATACCATAACTAAATCTATTAACAATTAATAAATCTACAATAATTATCATTTTTCAGTAAAAATATTCTTGATATCAGCGTCAGCCAGAACATTGGCGGTTATTGGACCTGGGGTGTTTGCAATAACTTCGGTCGGTTTCAGTTGTCGTTCACTGCCTACTAATGCCGCTGATTTCTCAATCAACTCATCTTCTGGCACCCCTTCAGTTTTTAATTTCTTGTATTGTTGAACGAGTCTTTTGGTTTGGGTTTCTGTTTGACTGATCATACTTACTGCTCCTAAACCATGGCCATTTGAGTGAAATTTCCTGTAAAAATGGTAATGGTTTTTAAAATAGTAGAAAGACAACAGCTAAAGGCTTTCGTCAATCTGGGGTTACCTTCGGCCCCACGATAGGCCGCTGCTGACCTGGACAGTAATTCGAACCGTATCTAGAGGTTTTTTCCATAAATTCGATTACATTTGGTAGCCAGACGGCACAAGCAAGTTTCGCGGTGGTATAATGTGTGCAACTGACGCATTTCGGCCTGTCAATATGCATCTTTTTAACAGGTTTACTATACACATGCAGTTAAAAAATCATAATGAATCATGTGATTCACTGGACGGGGAAACATTTGAGCTTCTTCTTTCATCTTGACTAAACACAGCATTTTGCCAAAACGAGGCATGGCATATCTTGTTATTGTTTTTCTTGCTTTCATGATCTCACATGCCTGTAATGCCCATGTATAATAATAAAAAAAAGTTTACTAATTTGTGGTACAAAAATCATGTAGGTACTTACGCTCTGATGGTATCTTCCGGATACAGAATTTGTCGAATTGGTTTCATTTCTGGTTTTGGTTTAGCAAATTTAGGTTCTGCAAGAGGTGGAAAAGCTCTATACACATCAAACCACAGCGGCCTATCATCAGCTCTCATTGCTCCCCTTGTAAGAAGTCCCTCTACTCTGTAAAGTATAAAATAATTTTTGAATCGTTTTAATAAAACATTACGACTCTCTATCATAAACACAAACTTGCTCACAAAATACAAATAATATAATAAAAAATAATAAAATAATAATGTACAGCGATGAAATTGGTAAGAATATGGGTCAATTATTAAAACATTATTCTAGAGAACTGGTCACCAATATTTGTATGCCCGGTGCCAGCTATACAAACATATTAGACAAGGTCATAAATAGTAGCTTTTGTCCCCATACTACTTTAATAATAGCAATTGGGAGAAGGGGAAACGCAGACATAGAAACATTGATAAATTATTTTGATCATCTTTCAAAATTAAAAGTTAACAAAATTATCCTGTTTGCCTTTCCTTATGGCAAGGGTTTGTCACAAACGGAGAATGATTTTAGATATAAATGCAATAGGAAACTTCACACTATGTCATTTTATAATCAAAGTATTGAATTGGTTGACTCTAATGTAATCATTAGCAAAAATTATTTTTCAACTAAAGATAATTACTTTATTTCAAGCTTTTATAAACAGCAGATTGCAGAGTTGTTATCTTATTATATTTCTAACTCAGCCACTTTATTGAAAAATAGTACTTCTATTTCTATTGAGCAGTTAAATAATTGTAATCTAGATAAGCAAAGTGTTGATTTTTTCCCAAATAATTTAAATTACACCATAAGACAATAGAGTCAACCTCTGGCAATATTTCTTTTATTAATTTAGATTTGTACCCTAGTTTGAGGGACACTGTGGCAACAGAGATACCCGCTAGCATTAATGTAATATCACCCCCATCAAACTTGAGCAATAAAATTAATAATCAGTTAAATTGTCTTAACATAGTGCACCAAAATATACAGGGTTTGATGGGTAAAGACTTAGAATTGGAGTTGTTTTTGAACTGCAATGTTATCGATATTTTATGTGTGACTGAACATTGGCTAAAACACCATCAGTTAATGTTCAACTTCAACAACCACCAAGTCACCAGCTCGTTCAGCAGAGTAAATATAATCCATGGTGGCTCATTAATAATTACACGTAACAACTTGAAGTGTAAAGAACGCAAAGATATTGTGAGCCTCTCTGTTGAGCGAGTAATTGAGATATCTTGTATTGAGCTAGAGCGGTTCATTGTAATGAGCGTGTACAGGCCCCCATGCGCATCTTTTGATGTTTTTGAGAAATATATGGAGGATGTGTTATTTAAATGCTCGAAGTCTAATAAAACAGTTGTTGTCTGTGGAGACTTTAATATAAATATATTGGAAAATTCGTCTAATACTAGCAAAATTTTAACCTTATTTAAGTCATACAACTTGTACAATATCTTCTTTGAACCAACTAGAATAACTGCTTCTAGTGCTACTTGTATTGACAATATCTTTACAAACTTGAAACCTTGTAATAAATTAATTATAAATGAGTTAGACTCTGATCACTGTGGTCAGTTAGTCACTTTTCCTAGGAATCAAGTAAGAGTACAAAGAAAACTTGTAAGTGTTGTTCCTGTCAATGAAGGCCGTTTGGAACTATTCAAATGTAATCTTATAGATAAATTACCTTTATTGCCGTATGACATCAATCCTGATCAAGCTTATACTTTGCTGTTCAATATGATTAATAGAGAGTTTAGTAACGTTTTTACCCCTAAATCACTATCGGTCAGTGATCAATTTACTTTTAGTGACTGGGCGACAGCTGGCATTTTTAAAAGTAGACATAGGTTATTTCAATTATATTATGAAAAAACGTACAATCATAGCGCAGATTTTAAAGAATATGTAAAAAGATATTCAAAAATATTTAAACGAGCCTGTTCCTTGGCCAAGTCAATACATTTAAAAAACAAGATAAAAGTATCCAGTAACAAAATCAAAACTACATGGAATATTATTAATTCTGAAACGGGAAGATCCACAGTACGTAGCCGCGATTTCCATTTGAAAATTAACGACATAGATATTAGGGGGGATATGGAGGTGGCAACTGAGTTTGAAAATTTCTTTACTAATATTCCTATTTTAACAACCAAAACTCTCTTGTCTTCTTCCACTTCCGCTTATACTATACTAAAACAAAGCGTATCTGAATGTAGCACACCTTTTGAATTTTCAGTTGTTAATGCGAAAGATATTAAAGAATCTTTTAAAAGTCTTGATGTAAAGAAAACTGCAGACCTTTGGGGACTGTCAGTACGAACTATCTCGTCCATAATTGACGTGATTTCACCTTACTTGGCAACCGTGTTCAATTCTTGTATTGCATCTGGTGTATTTCCTGACTTGATGAAACAAAGTAAAGTAATACCACTGTTCAAATCTGGTAGTTCTACGGATCCCACAAATTTTCGGCCTATTTCAATTCTACCCACTTTGAGTAAAATTTTTGAAAAATTGATTTTAAATCAGATGTTAAGACATTTTAATAGACACAACCTACTTCATAAAAAGCAGTTTGGCTTCACAAGGGGACGTTCAACGACAGATGCGGGCGTGGAATTGCTGAAACATATATTCGATGCCTGGGAAGACTCGCAAGATGCTCTTGGCATATTCTGCGATTTGTCAAAGGCTTTCGATTGCGTACACCATTATACACTCATCAGGAAATTATACCACTACGGCATAAGGAACAAGGCTCTCGACTTCTTATCTTCTTATTTAAGCAATAGAATTCAGAGAGTCGATATTAATGGCAAGAGATCTTCGGGATCTGAGGTCACCATGGGCGTCCCGCAGGGTTCAATTCTAGGTCCATTTTTGTTTCTAGTTTATATTAATGACTTGCCATATTACGTACGGGATAATCACGAGGTAGTATTGTTCGCGGATGATACTTCTCTAATATTTAAAATTCGACGACAATTACTAGATTTTCGCGAAGTTAACGTTGCACTATCTCATGTAGTTCATTGGTTCAATGTTAATAATCTTCTCCTTAATGAGAAAAAAACCAAATGTCTTAAATTTTCAACGCCCAATGTCCGACAAGTACCAATCAATGTTAAATTGAATGGAGTGGAACTGGACATTGTGGATTCGACTGTTTTTCTAGGCATCACTATAGACGCCAAACTGCAATGGGGCCCGCAAATAAACAAATTATCGGGTAGGCTTAGTTCTGCCGCGTTTGCTGTCAAAAAAATTCGGCACTTAACTGATGTGGATACAGCCAGAATAGTTTATTTCAGTTATTTTCATAGCGTTATGACTTACGGCATCCTCCTCTGGGGAAACTCTGCAGACATCAATACTATATTCGTCTTGCAGAAAAGGGCTGTCCGAGCTATTTATAATCTTGGTCCAAGGGTGTCGCTGAGACACAGATTTAAGGAAATTAATATTCTAACTGTAGCGTCACAATATATTTTTGAAAATTTAATATATGTTTATAAAAATATTTCGAACTTTGTCAAACTGTCTGATACTCATTCTTTGAACACTAGGAATAAACACAACCTTGCTGTACATGCTACGCGCCTCCACAGAATAAGCAACTCGTTCATGGGACAATGTATACGCTTTTACAATAAGCTTCCCAATGATATACGTAATTTAACATTAAAGAAGTTCAAAATTGTAATTAAATCTAAACTTTGTAAAAAAGGATACTATAAAATTTCGGACTATTTAGATGACAAAAACGCTTGGGATTGAGCCGCTCTTTAGCCTTTCCTTTTTTTTTTATATATACAAATTTTGCCATTAATTATTATATTATTTACTTCATTATTTTGTTATTGTAATGTCGTTTAAATTGAAATTATTTCTTATATATAACCGCTATACATTGTAAATGTGAGTGAGATCTAGGCTGAGCGCTCTTCATTTCATTAATTCTCACGATAACTGATGCATGCTTGCACTCTGTTGCGACAGGTTAGCTCAAATAGTTATGGCACTTTCTTCAAAAGGCTATTCCACCCTATATTTGTCTCACATAAACCTTTACATCAATACAATCTGTCTGGACTTTAAAATAGACTTTGACCCCTGAGTTTGTTTCGGCGTTTCTTCTCAGGGATAGTCATAGGAAATGCCGACGCCATCTAGTTTAAAAAAGACGTGTAAAAGTGATTGAAAAATCCTAATTGCAAAATAAATAATTTCATTTCATTTCATTTCTAGGATTTCTCCGGTATTACCGATATAGTTTAAATATACATGTCACATGCACACACAACCAGACCGGAAACAACTATCCATAGATCATACAAAGATTTGTACCATACGGGAACTGAATCAGCGATAAGAATCGCATAGCCGGGTTTGTTATTCTGTCCCGCGAACAGTTCATGTGCGTCAGGTTCGTGCACGTACTCTGTTCGCACTGAGTTCTTGTCGTACAAACTCTGGCTTACGCTGCCCTAGGCCCTATTCATAGAATGTTGGAATCCTATAATTCAAATTTCATTGATATTAATATTTGCATGCTCGAAAAACAAATTTAAATCTAATATTATAAAATTCAATCTTATTATTACTATTTATATATTGCATAATGTAAGTAAATGTAATTTTTCTGATCTGATTTGGATTTGTAGCTACAGCAAGCTGGACAGTAACTTATTTATTTATTTTAAAAAATTGATAATTTTTGGTAATGCTCGTCTAGTGGCAATCAATGATCTTTAAATGTCTTATCTGCGGATAATGTAGTGGACTGCAGCATTACTACTTAAAGTATTGTTAACCTTATGTGTTATATATGTTGTAGTCGTTTATTAACCTTTAATAAATAAAATAAAATAAAATAGCCACTGCGCCAAACGTGTCTTCAATCTCTTTGTATTTGGGAAATGGGTAGTTTATGTTAGATGATGAAAGATGTTAACATCATTATGGTATAATACAATCAATAAAAAATCAATCGAATTTTATATTATTTTATTAATAAATTGAAAAATTAAACTAATCACATACATATTGGATACAAAACTATTAATGAGAAATTAAATAATTATAAATCATTTTGCATAGCATGAAAAATTGTTCTACGCAAATTTTCCCAACCACTTCTCTTGGTCTCTGTAATTAGTTTTTGTTGTAGTTTTCTAATATCATCTCCCAATTCCTCGGCTAATATGTTAGTTTCAGCTCTATGATCTGACTCCATTTTTTCACACCTAAAATTTGAATGTAAGTATTAGAAGAATAACAAGATAAAAAATACACATGAACAAGATAAAAAATTAAGAGGTTATTTTATGAAAAGAATGTTACTGTTTTTTAAATGAAGCATGAATGTCTTTAAGCTGTTTCAGTTTTTGTGTATGAGCTGCAGTAGCTTGTTGCATGCATTTCATAACTGCTCCAGTTAAATGTTCCAACTTTTTTTCATTTTCTTTCATAACATCACAGTCTGCTTCCAACTGTATCATTACTTCAGACACATTTTTGAGCATATTTTCACATCTTTCTTTCCTGAAAATATATTTGAGATTGTTACATTATCCACAGTGTTATTTTAACCTCATCATGACTAAATCACTGTAGGTAGGTAGGTACTAATAGTTATGAAATTTTACAAAGAGGCAGCCTGGATGCTGGTTATGGACATAGGCTTATTTTTTAATATTGTAGCTAAACTAATTAAAATAAATGCATTAAAATATATACAAAATACACACAGCTGAACTTGCAGGCAACATTTCTTCTTTAATTTAGGAGCTTAGCACTTGTCGGTGGCACAACCGCCATTACGGGCAACAACTAGTTCTGTATAATTTATCTATATGTATTACCTACATTTTTAAGCATTACAAATATTTTGGATCCCATACCTTATTTCTAGTTGGTGGCTCATAACATCTAAAATTTTCTGACGTGACTCTTTACAAGCTTCAACACCGACCTCCAGCTTCTTCTTCTTGGAGTTGGTTTGATACTGCTCGATTAATTTGGCAGTTCCTACTTCTTCAGTGAAATCACTTCTTTGCCGTTTTGAATTCTTTTTGTTAGCAGGAGAATCTTTTAGAAATTGTGATTCATTTAGTAAATCATTTAGATCTTCCGCTAAGAACTTAGCTTTGGCCGCTTTTTTCGACGTCATTATTTGGGAAATGGATAAAACTTACACTACGCGAAGAGGTAAAAATAAGTTTCCCGCTAAATTTTACCGCGTTCGTTAATATCATTGTATTGTATTCCAAAATTAAAATAAACTCATAGATCAAAATTAATTACTTTTTAAGTTTAGAATTAGAAATAAGAAGTAAATCAGAGAAGCACTTTACCGTGTATATATAGTCCCAATTCGTTCCAATCTGCTACTTGCCATTTTAATTTATATTGTAACTTTAGAATAGTTTATAAGCCTAATATTTTCGTAATATCTTATAAATTTTGCAGTAATATCTAGAATAAAAATTCGTAGGGTTAGAATTTGAATTATTTTTTGCAACTGACAGTTGACAGTTGTGAGTTGACAGCACATTGAGTATAAAGTATAAACTGAGGTATAAACCATAGAAGTGGTTTAAACCATCGAAATAATAAGTCTAACTCCAGTCACTGAGTATAAACTTCGTCTTCCTTTGTTAAGTTTGATTCTGACAGACATGAATTACCCTAAAACATTTGTCCGGTTTCTATGCTTTCATTAAGTTATTCTAGGTTAGTTCTGAATGATACCTCTCTGCCAGAGATTACAAAAAAAGCGTAAGTATAAAAAGAAAAAGTAATAATCTGTGATGGATACGTGCCAGCGAGCCGGCCTGCGAACCTATAAACAACAGCACATATCAGCCGAGCAATAACCTATATTTGCACAAAATCCGAGTAATTTTCCTGTTTTTCTTCACGTTGTTTTTCAGTCACGTAAATTATATTTTCTTATACCATCCAAATTCCAAACGAGCTGACAAAAGCATATGTAACATGCAGTCGAGACTCTGTATACTACAACATAAACGAAGACGTCCACTGTTTCGGCCGTGGATCGTACAATCAAAGACTACAATAGTATACTGGAAACGTACAATCAGCGATAGACAAGCCCGCCGTAAGCGGGCATGCAAGGCGTGCACCGCACGCGGGCGGCACGTCTTGGGAGCGGCAAATTGAGCGATCGATCACATAATTTTCAAAGTTATATCATTATACCCACCACCACTACCTCATCGCATGAGAAATGTCATAGTATGTGGAGTAAAATATCTAACCGGGGCGCAAATACTATTTTCTTTAAAGATGAGACAAGTACCCGTAGCTCATTCGATGGTTAGGCCGCCAATCGGTGTCCGAAATATTGTTATTCACCTGCCGAGGCTGCCTATCATTATCTCGGCCAAAAAACAAATAAACTTTTTGTAATTTCTTGTAAATGATTAATTTTATTAAAGATCATACCTAGCCAAAACTTTTAGTGGATATTTAAGGTTTTATAAAAAGCTAATTCTAAACTTACATGTCGAATCCGCCTTTGGGAGAAAATAAAATTGGGCCAAAACTCGATAATTACACCAGAAAAAAGGCATGATTTCGTCAAAAGTAGATTATTCCACTTCAAAATGACATTACCTATTACAGACGCGGCAACTTTGTTTTAAAATATGTAGTCATTTTAGTTCTTTTCACATAAATATAATATTAGTTTGAATTTATCTAATTCATCCATTTACATGATTTTACCTCATTATAAATCAGTTATAACTTAGCTTCACACTGTATCACTATTTCGGTTAGTAATCAATTAACTTTCACTGTGTTAACATAAAAAAAGAATAAACTATGTACGCCCGAAACAAAGCAGTGCGTGTAAATTAGATAAAAAGTGCTAGTGTCGATATCTACGGACTCAATGCGAAGACGCAGATGGACACATTAGCGACATGCCAAAACATGTTAAACATGCCACTCACAAAAGCTCGGCGGGCTGCATGCGGCCAGAGGGCCGCAGGTTGAGTATGACGGCTCTCTATATCTTGCAGAAAGTAGGTGTAAATGGTGTTACTGCATCGGGGTCTCTTGTTAAGATGGGCGTGCCCCAAGGCTCAATTCTTGGGCCTTTCCTGTTTCTTGTTTATATAAATGACCTTCCATACATGATGAATAATTTATCAGATAATCTTTTATTCGCCGACGACACTTCTCTCATTTTTAAGATAAATACAAAAGACAGGGAAGTTTCACATATCAATGATAGCTTAACTGTTCTCTCTAAATAGTTCGCGGTAAATAACCTATTACTAAATACTACTAAAACGAAATGTTTAAGGTTTTCCCTGCCAAATGTACCCAGCGTAGGATTGCATTTGATGCTTGATGGCAAAGGACTCAATATAATAAACGAAACCGTGATCTTAGGAATATTATAATATTATATATAGTGTTCGAAGTTGCAGTGGGGTCCTCCTAGCTCTGTCGAAGAGACTTAGCTCTGCAGAATTTGCAGTTAGAAAAATCAGGCAGTTAACGGATATAGCCACGGCCAGATTAGTTTACTTTGTATATTTTCACAGCATCATGTCCTACGGCAATCTGTTGTGGGGATCTGCAGCTGACGTAGATTCAATATTTATTTTACAGAAGAGAGCAATTCGTGCAATCAATATGGGCCCCCGCGAGTCCTTACAAGACTTCTTTAGCGATATAGATATTCTGACACTGCCATCACCATACATTCTAGAAAATATCATGTATGTCCGGAAAAACCTGCCTTTTAACGTCAACAGTGACTTCCACAACTTTAATACTAGGAATAAACACAAAATAGTGGTACCTAAATTTAGATTGTCTAAAACTAATAAGTCATTTCTACGTAACGGCGCGGCGTACGGTGATAGTTTGATAGGTGATAGTTTTAGGTAACTTGTTATAGAAGAACAAGTTACCTAAAACTATCACCTGGTAACAAGTTTAAATCTTATGTTAAATCCGTTCTAATAAGGAAAGCCTATTATAAGGTCAATGACTACGTTGATGATAGAAACGTATGGCGTTAATTATCTTCTGCACATGTGGCTTCCCTGGTGACTAGTTGTTTCTAATCCCCACAATTTAGTTGTTGGTGTTTTCTGCATGACTAGACATTTCTTTCTTATGTGTACTTTATTTTATTACATCTTTTTTTTACATAACATTGTTACACATTTTTGTTTAACAAACAAAGACTTGAACATTTTATTATGAAAATGTTAATTTATTTTATTTTATTATCTTATATAGTAGTCCTTGTATGTCATGTAGTGTAATATTGCATTGTAAGAGTATTTTTTTATTTTATTTTGTTATTATAAATTGATTCAACTCATTGTAAACCAATATTTTGAAAAGAGTATCCATGGAGTTTCTTGCCGGTCTTTTCTCCATAGGACCAACCCACTTTGGAACCGTGCGCCTATTTATAGATTCATAACGTTTTAGAATTGCCTGCAAAGGCCCATTTGAAATAAAAAACGTTGAGTTTGACGTTGACATATACCAAATGTTATATACGGGTACTAGTATTATATTATCTGTGATACGGGACTCATCAAAATATATCGAGTAATCCCAAACTCAGTTTCATTCCTTACTATTGAGCAGCAGCACCAGGTCAGCATAATGAAATGATGATTTACAGACGCCAACACCCGACTTATTAAGAAAAAAGCTCAAACGCGATAGGGTCAACGCACACCAAGAGCAGAGCAGAGGAGAGCTACTTTACTTTCTGAGACTACTGAAAAAATAATCTTATGACAATTCCATACATTGCAAAATTAAATACACGTCCAAACTTGATGGTCGACCATGCTCGAGCTTGCAAGATGCGTGTTCGAGTACGCGTTTTACATGCGCGAGCGCGCTCGAGCCGCCGCCGCCGCCGCGGGCCCCCGCGCTCAGTATTGCCACAGTGAGAAAACTGTCTAGACGTGTGTTTACTAGCTACTAACTTATAATAATCATAAAAATGAACACCTCTTAATGGTAAATTCTTACACAATGTACATATAATATTCGCCTAAGGTACATCTTTCCCGCCACGTTTCTTCTATCCATACTGTTGTTGTTGTACTTCTCATTTTATGACGTGTTATTTTATTTACATGTTCTTCATGTTCCTCTTCCTCTGCCAACGTCGGATTTTGGAATCAAACTGGTCATGCACGCTCGCCTGGCAAACCAGAACATTTTAAACGGAACTTGCTCACAGAGGGGCGAGCGTGCCGCCTGCATGGTCGAGCAGTCAAAATTTTGCTCGACCAGGCGCGAGCATTTTGCAGTTCGGTGTGCGCTGACCCTAGACAGTTTTCTCGCTGTGGCAATACTGAGCGCGGGCGGCGCGCGGCGGTAGCGGCTCGCGCATATTGAACGCATACTCGAACACGCATCTTGCAAGCTCGAGCACGGTCGAGCATCAAGTTTGGACGCGTATTTAATTTTGCAATGTATGGAATCGTCATAAGATTATTTTTTCAGTAGTCTCAGTAAATGCTCTGCTCTGCTCTGCTCTTGGTGTGCGCTAACTTTTTTTTGAAGTCGGTAAAAAAATGCATCATTTCCTGTAGACAGAGAGCAAAACTACGTCATTTTATTATATATAAATCATTTATTTTCAAAATTAAGTCCCAAATTAACACAACTCATTCAAGGCATTCTTTTCTCAACTTAAATATTTTTCATTGCTTAATATACACTTATATCTATATACAAGTTTAGAACCTCAATAACATATTATAATTCTTAGAAGAATCACCTTTTTTAAGATAATTCTAGTATAAGCCTTATTATTGCACTTGCGGCCTTACTGAACCTCACTAGTTTAATGATGTTGGAGATCTATTGGAGGTCACCAGATGAAAAATCGTGTATATTACACGTATACATTTCAAGTTATTTAGAAAATAGTGACGTAGGTAAGACGAAAGTCCATGTGTGACTTATACAATCACAAGAAAATACTGTCTATTTTCCGTGCTTTAGATTCCTCGTCGGCTATGATTGTGAACGATGCTTCCTGAAGCATCGCTTGTCTGCTTGTCTTGTTAATATATCGGACACGAAGTTTCTATGCGTAAACACTCGAAGTATGTCCTCACGGGCTTCCTGGATGCCCTCGCATACGATTTTACTCCTTTGAATGTTACCCTGAAATAATTACAACATTTTGCTTGCGTGATATTATTTCAATAATTCTTTTTTATTTTTTTAAAACCTCCCACATTGGTATTTCTCCTGTATCGCGGGTACAGTTTACAAACATACATGTCACGTGCACACACAACCAGACTCGAAACAACTATTTGTAGATCGTACAAATATTTGTTCCGTGTGCGGGGATCGTACCGGTGACACGTAGCACAGCAAGCTAATCGCTTAGCCACTGCGCCAACCTTATGGTCCATATCTATTTTTTTATAGGTAACTAAAGAAACCAATTCAATGGTTGTAACACCTGGCCAGTTATGAACATACCTTGAGTAGTTCTAGCACAGTATGCGAATGTGGCTGTAGAGCTGAGAGCGCGCGTCCCGAAGCCGTCTCTAGAGCTCGCAGGAGACCGGCCAGTTGCTCCCCAACATCTGATTCTAAGGACATCTAAACAAAAAATAACAATGTAAGTTTATTTTCTGCATATATTTTTTCTCCGTCATGCTCAGAAAATGTCATCATGTAGTTTATGGTTACAATAAAAGGATCATACGCACATCATAATGAAGATTGATGAAAATTTTCCCCATGAAAAATTTATAATGGCCTGTCACACAACAACAACAGATCATCACAAATTCATGAAATTAATTTAAAAACGAGATCGTACCAAGTCATCCATCTGTGCGGTGAGATGATGCACCTTCCAGCCCTCAGCGCTGGTGAGTACATGTTTCTGGCTGGCTATAGCGACGATGTCACGTGTGCGCGGTTCCCTCCGTCGCACGTCGGACGGACGGGTGAAGTGCAGAGCTGTACTGCGCCAACCACACACGAAACTCGAACTTAAGAGTGGACCTGTATATGCAAACAATTTTCGATGTTCATACAATACGTGTACAATGAATGACTTCATTGTATTACTTCAAGCTCCATATTTTGATTTGTAGGGGAATTTATTTCGTGACTGCGTCGTTTGAAGGTAGAGAAGTCCATATTCAACGGTATTTTCAGATCGAAAAAATCTAACCCTTTATAGTAGTTGAGCCAGCCTTCGTTATCCGTTTCTTCCATTTTGCTTTATCTTGAACATCTGCATCGGAAACGTTGTTTTTCAAAACTCATTTCGTATAAGATGCACAAGAATGGTTTCATAATCCATTCTTATTTGAAGGTATATAGTTAGAAGTATCAGTATATTGTGCGGTGACCTGAGGCCGTAGTGTATGTTTCTTTTGACAAGCTCGATTTAACGCATCGAATGCGTTTGGCGCTCCGATTGGTTCGTTTCGTGCTCTCCACCAATAGGAGCGCCGCACGCGTTCAATACGTTATCGATTTTGTCAAAAGAAACTTATACTTAGCTTTGCGTTTGTGTTTCGACATTAATATATTTTACACATGCGCTAAGCTTAGTTCTCGCCAGAATTTCAGTAATGTTTTGAGATAAGTATACTCACGTTTAGGAGGAGGGTTAAATGTGACAGGAGGTGGTGTAGGTGGCGGCTCTTCTCCTTGGTACTCACACAGCCTTACTTCGTTACTTAATCTATAAGTATCACAGAAAGTTCGGTACATAGTAAAATTCAGTAGTAATCATTCGTTCAGTTTTCTACTAGGATCATTTTATGACTAACTTATCAGTTACTTGGTCTAATCAACTCACTGACTCAATCACATTATAAAACATTGAAGTGGCCAAATAGGTAACTTGTTTGACTTTGATACCTGTTTTGTTCTTTGTTAATCAATTAATTTTGTGAAAATTAATTTTGCGTTCTCCATTAAAAGTTTCGAGAGGTTTTTTTTCCCTTTTCTCCTCGATATACATAAACGGTTTTTATTAATTTCTATACATTATGAAATCAAAACTAAGATATTTAGGTTAGTTATAGAGATATAAAAGCATATAGAATAGTAAATACATTTGCTTCCTGGGCTTCTTGCGAGGGCTTAGGTCGGGGTGGTGGCGAGGCACGTCGTCGTCGTCGGGCGCGGGCGACGACGACGCGCTCATGGTGGTGGAGCCGCCCGAGCCGCCCGAGCCGCCGCGCGAGCACGGCACGTCCTCCCAGCCCGTGTCTGAGCGTACGTAGCCCGAGCTCTTCGATGGCGATCTGACAACAATTGTAAACATCGTCACACGGGAGCTATAATAAACCGTTCCACGCATGAGATCAATTTTTTGTTTCAACTACTTCTGTGTTGAATTTAATTTTTTTTGTTAAATTTTATAGAAAATTTTATGATGACTACCTCTTGCATGCAAATTTCAGTATGTTGAATATTGTTATTAAATTATGAGAAAAGCTATAATAAAAAAAGGTAATTTTTTTACTCTCAACTATTTATTTAGATAAAACTTACCCATCAAGCTCCCTCTTCCTTAGTATGGACGGTCTTGGCAGCATCGTTTGTGTTGGGACGGAGGCGGCTGCGGGTACGCGGTTGTCCGGCGACGCCGAGACAGCGTTCACAACCGTTACTACGGACAAGTTATTAAGGTCAATGTCTATTTATTAATTTATTATCAACACTTGTCAAATTCATATTGCGGCATTGGTGCTGCGTGTGCATGGGGTGCGCGGGTGGTGGGTGTGTAGTACAGCTGTGTCACTAAGTACAACTAACCTTGAGCCTGCGCCTGAGGCTGGTGTAGGTAGGGCGCGAGCGCGCGGGGCAGCGCTTGGTGCTGCGTGTGCGTGGGGTGCGCGGGTGGTGGGTGTGTAGTACAGCTGTGTCACTAAGTACAACTAACCTTGAGCCTGCGCCTGAGGCTGGTGTAGGTAGGGCGCGAGCGCGCGGGGCAGCGCTTGGTGCTGCGTGTGCGTGGGGTGCGCGGGTGGTGGGTGTGTAGTACAGCTGTGTCACTAAGTACAACTAACCTTGAGCCTGCGCCTGAGGCTGGTGTAGGTAGGGCGCGAGCGCGCGGGGCAGCGCTTGGTGCTGCGTGTGCGTGGGGTGCGCGGGTGGTGGGTGTGTAGTACAGCTGTGTCACTAAGTACAACTAACCTTGAGCCTGCGCCTGAGGCTGGTGTAGGTAGGGCGCGAGCGCGCGGGGCAGCGCTTGGTGCTGCGTGTGCGTGGGGTGCGCGGGTGGTGGGTGTGTAGTACAGCTGTGTCACTAAGTACAACTAACCTTGAGCCTGCGCCTGAGGCTGGTGTAGGTAGGGCGCGAGCGCGCGGGGCAGCGCTTGGTGCTGCGTGTGCGTGGGGTGCGCGGGTGGTGGGTTTGTAGTACAGCTGTGTCACTAAGTACAACTAACCTTGAGCCTGCGCCTGAGGCTGGTGTAGGTAGGGCGCGAGCGCACGGGGCTGCGCTTGGTGCTGCGTGTGCGTGGGGTGCGCGGGTGGTGGGTGTGTAGTACAGCTGTGTCACTAAGTACAACTAACCTTGAGCCTGCGCCTGAGGCTGATGTAGGTAGGGCGCGAGCGCGCGGGGCAGCGCTTGGTGCTGCGTGTGCGTGGGGTGCGCGGGTGGTGGGTGTGTAGTACAGCTGTGTCACTAAGTACAACTAACCTTGAGCCTGCGCCTGAGGCTGATGTAGGTAGGGCGCGAGCGCGCGGGGCAGCGCTTGGTGCTGCGTGTGCGTGGGGTGCGCGGGTGGCGGATGCGCGTGCGGCGCGTGTGTATTTCGCGGCACTTCGTAGTACAGCTGCGTTGGAGCACTGTTGCCTACTACTCCGCGCACGCCTACACTAGCTACGCCTACCACCTGTGATGGTATCATTTCACTTTATTGTATTATACAAACATTTAGAATAACAACAACTTAAAGTAGAAGAAGAATAACAATTAATGCATTTTGCTTGCGAATTTTTATAAAAATGTTTATATTTTTATAATACCTTGGATTATAAATATGTTACCTTGGCAGGTTGATAATTCCTCTGCAATAAGGGCAGTGGTCGTGGTGCAGCCGCGACAGGCGTCGGTGTTGGTGCGCGGGGTGGAATACCACGCCCTGCGCCCGAAATCACACCACTCGCTGCAATCATGAAAATAGTTATGAACAATTCCCTCCCTCTTTAGGCTCTTCCTGAATACTTGTGAGCGTAAGACTTACATGTGAGCACAGATGTAGTAGGCAAGGTGACAATGGTGGAGTGTGTGGGCTGTTGCGTCTGAGCGGGTGACTGAGTCGGCGCAGGCGCTCGTGCTCCACGCTGGCCATACACCAATGTGCTGCGAGGTCCACGTGTGCCTGTTGACCAACCACCACCTGATAACCAATATAATAATTATACAATAGTTAAATGACTGATCCATATTTTTAGTATTGTTTGGTCACAGACAAAGTACATGCATGGAACATACATGCACTTACAAAATGTGGAAACAATTTGGAGTTATTTTAAAAACTTGTTTCATGTTCATCAATTATTTTCTTTTATAATTTATTTGGAAATACAAAGAAAAGACAAATTCTTTCTTTTTTATGGAGACATCTTTATAATAAAGATGCATGTCATTGGTACTTGGAAGTATAAAACTTAGATACAAGGGATTTACACACCTGCTACTTGAGGATTAGAGGCGGGAGTGACAGGGCGAACAGCAAGAGAGGCACCGGCAGCAAGTCCACGAGGCACATGACTTGTTACTCCCACACCTCCCACACCTTTGCTCACTAGCACTCCACTTGTACTACTCACATTCACACTCGACAAAACTGCTGTGGAGGATCAATATTTATTTTTAAAACTATTATAATATTATCTTACTGACATATCACCAAATCTGGACAGTAGATTCATTAATATTGTAAACTATAAATGCAATTTTGTAAACCAAAAATGCATGGTCAATGTTTGTATGCAAAGTATGAAAGAAGAGTGATATTGATTCTGGTAAAGTAATAATCTCTTAAAATATGGAACAGTCATAGATATTTATTGCCAGAAATATTAAGTTGTTCTTTGTTAGTAAGAAAATAACTTGAAGAATGAAGAAAAATGCAATTTTTTACCTGGTCTAGTATTATGATGAGGCAATGGTGGCAGCACTCTTACAGTGGGTGGTAGTGTGCGCACAGCTGAGTTAACTACCAGGTTTCCAGCACCACTTACAAGTTGCCCTCCAACATTCAACACTTGTGTGCCACTCACAGATGAGCTGACACTTGCCTGAACATTTGTTGACCCCACATTACTTGAACTTGACACTTGTGCTGATAACTGGGTCCCTTGACTGATAATCTGTGTGCCAGGACTTATAAGTGGCCCACTTGGTGTAATCAACTGTGACTGTGACATAATCTGTGTGTTTTGACTAATAAGCTGTGAACCTTGGCTGACAATCTGAGTGCCTTGCAAGATTGGCGATCCGCTTATTATCATTTGAGGCTGAAAGTTTAGGAACATGAATAAAGGACATTGAAGAACACCTCGAGTGAGTAAATTTAACATTCAAAGAGCTGTACAGTATACTACTGGCTACGTTAGGTAGCTTTAATTAAGTACTGCTATCTATTAAATGTGATACACTAAGAATTTTAAAAGTAAATAAATATCAAGGCAGAGGCTTACCTGGGAAGCAACATTTGAAGAAATAATTTGTGCAAGGCCTGAACGCATCAAGCCAGCCCCAGGGTTCGCGTGGGCTATTAATTGACTCGAACCTGTTGTTTTCGGTTGACCGGAAATTAAATGAGCCATTTTCATCTCCGAATTTGTAACACTTTTGACTATTGTAATTTTTTGAGGCGCTAAATCTATTGGATGCATTTTGCTAGTAACTGATCTATCAGTATCCAAATTGTTGCTCATTGTGATACTTTTGTCTGTATCAAATGTACATTTTATAAATATTGTACAACTGTTAACAAGATGTTATGAATATTTCAATTCATAGCACCAATTAAAGGGCTTGAAATCTCGTAAAATCCCAATTAAGTAAATACTAAATTAGAAAAGTGACACAAACAACAGCAGGAGAAGACGAAACGAATGAACGAGATTTTTTTCTGAAGCGAATGATCTAGTGATGGGTCAACTCGAGTTAACTCGAGTTGTGTTTAGCTTGAGTTAATTCGAGTTGAATGCTCGAAACTCGAGTTTGGGCTGGCGCTACATGAACGAACCAAGCGGAAGATCGAGAGCGTGATTCGATTCTATCGGTGTGTGAAGAGAGAAAATATTTTTCGTTTCTTGAGCAGTATTTTTTTTTATTTATACAGAAAATACTTGATAAAAATACTTTATAACAAAGTGATCTTGTTAATTAGGTAAATAATATTCTAATTTGAGTAGTATATAATAATTAAATAAAAGTTCCTATTGCTACAAATTGGTCGAAGGCAACAAACGAACAAAGTCAAAAAAAGTTATTTAAGAACATTTTGATTGTGATAATTAAAATATTACTAGCATAAGTACCTACATCATAAAGTTTACTGATATTATTTTGTGAAGATTTATATTATTTTACCTACTAAAGTAAAAATAACTCAGACTAAAAACAAATATTTATTAAAATCTTTCCTACTAAATTTAGTAATGATAAATGTCCCAACATACGAGTTTGATGGAAAAACAAATATATAAAAAAGTAATTTGTTCATCCTGCTAACTCGAGTTGTATTCGATTTACGTGAATTTCAACTCGAGTTAACTCGAGTCGTGTTTTTCCCGAGTTGGCACATCTCTAGAATGATCTGTGCGAATGATTGAATTGAACAATTGGTAGTCTATGGAATTATTGTTTGCAAAACGAAAATGATTTTGGCCTAACCTCAGATAGGCCTAACCTCAGATAGAGGATAGTAGGTAGATAGATTATATTAAGCAAGAGCCGGAGACATATCACTATTTCCTTCGCAACACAAAAAAATGACATATAACAGAAAGAGAAAGTGATAGTGGCTCAGGATATGCGAAACAAACGCAATGTCTCCATTTTGACTATACAATCCTAACTATATTTATACTGATCAATAGCGATGTTCATTTTTAAAGGATTTTTGTCGGTATCGATAAATATCGTAAAGCCAATACCAAAAGATTAAATTACGTTCAGAAATTACGTATAATTTCAATAATAACTTCGGCCTGCGGTTTTGTTAGCACTTTAGTTAATGTCATCTAAATGAAATTTTGAGACCGGTTGATTCGTGATCGTGAGTCGGGTTAGTTCAATTTCGACTTCACAAATTGATTCTACAGATTGAATAGCCTGTAGCACGGATTAGAGTTCAAGCTATCAAGCTGCATCTATTTATGCAATTTATGTATTCAGTGAAATTCTTTTTTGAAAAGATACCATAAATTATAATTTTTTACCCAAAAAGTATAAGATACTGGGTAAAGAGAGCCCTCTTGCGGTATTTTTATGTAAACAAGCGCAGTGGCGCCGTCTACAATTTGTTTCCGAACTAATCAGCCTATATCTAGTTATAGATAGTGGTATTGGTGGTATATTTTAGGTACTGGATGGGACATTATTACAAGTTTGCTTCGTAAAGTTCAACAAACATGAATTCGACTTGCCTATGAAAAGATAATTTTGCATTATTTTCAGTCAATATACCCGCTCGGCTAGAACAACCGGGAACATTACACGCCATAACTAATTTATAATATATCCACAGTAAGGAAAACTTCAAAATCGAGAAGAAAACCACTAAAAAGTCCGATTATCGTAACGACACATTGGTAACCAGCTGGTTACCAACAAATATGGCTGCCCACGGCTGGTGGCGCGCACTGATTCAAGACGTGCATAAACGGCTCTTGCTTTCTCTTTCTTTCACACATAAACTGATATTAGAACGAAGAGTGTTGAGTATGAATAAATTATTCAACTTATTATGCTACATCTACCTATTATCCTCTATCTGAGGGCCTAACTGCATTGTAAGCAAAAGCTACAATAGTATACTGGTAAGGTAATTGTAAGTTCATATGTTAAGTTGTAAGATGCGGCGCAGCGCGATTGCGTCAAGGATCGCCTTTTGATGTAAAACACTAAAGTGGCGGGTTAGACCGACTGTTGGCGTAATACTATATGATATTAAGAAACAAAAATATAAAATATGCATGAAAGCAGGTTTATTGAAGGATATAAATTTAGTATTTATTATATTATTAAAGAAAAAATGTTTTCTATAAAATAAACCTGAATATTTTTATTTTGTTGGCGAAAATAAAACACAAAATTTCATACGGTAAAATGCACAAGTTCTACTAAAAGTCACTTTATACTTATGAGCCCATAGCAGATCAAGGGCCCCTCGATAGAATTTGCTACGGGCCTCGCTTGCTTAATCAGGCACTGCTTACAGGTCAACGGTAATGCGATAAAAACTTGTTTCAAATTGGTTCTAGTATAACACAAGGAATAGGTCGAATTACCGTTCACCCTATTTTTGTAGCTCTATAGTTATTTAAGTCTGGCTGGCATCTTAATAACCGCGCCATAAAAAATAAACTTGAATCACGCTCTCACAATATTTATCTATTTCACGAAATTTTAAAACAAATCAACACTTAGGAAGCTCCGGTCATAGCTAGTATGTGTGTCGATGTGAATCCAGACTAAAGTAAATCAAAGGACTAAAGTAGTTACTGCCGCCGCCCGCCCGTCAAATGCAAGAAACAAAAAGTAGTTTGTTTTGTTTATGGTACGTCATGGCGGATCGAGTTGGTGACGGTGATTTTTTGGACGAAAATATACAAAAATTTAACAATGAAAGGCGGAGCAGTAAACAATGGGTTAAACTTAATGTTGGTGGAACGTATTTCTTGACTACAAAAACAACGTTATCTAGAGATCCTAATTCATTTTTGTATCGATTAGTTCAAGAGGATAGCGATTTGATTTCAGACAGGGTTTGTTGAAATTCCTATTGTCTTTTTGTATGTAAATGAGTTTTACTTTATTCGTCACATAACATTTTTACGTTTGCTTCTAGGATGAAACTGGCGCTTATTTAATAGACAGAGATCCTACATATTTTTCGCCAGTACTCAATTATCTTCGTCACGGTAAACTGGTTATTAACAATGACATCGCCGAAGAGGGAGTGTTGGAAGAAGCAGAGTTTTATAATATAACCGAACTTATAAGATTAGTTAAGGAAAGAATATGTTTAAGAGAAAGGAGGCCCTTGAAAGATTCTAAGAAGCATGTGTACAGAGTGCTTCAGTTTCATGAAGAAGAATTAACACAAATGGTATCCACAATGTCAGATGGATGGAAATTTGAACAGCTGATAAACATTGGCTCCCAATATAATTATGGGAATGATGAACATGCAGAGTTCCTCTGTGTTGTAAGCCGAGAATGTGGCAGTTCCCTCAATAGCAATGACATAGAACCTACAGACCGTGCCAAGGTGCTCCAACAAAAAGGCTCACGAATGTGAGCTTCCCCCTAATGTATTAATATTTTTTGAGACAGTCAGCTCTGTGTGGGAAATGTGTACATATTTTTAGAGTGTAAACAGTCTGTATAACTTCTTTTTCTTTCTCTATTAATAATGTAAAAATGTCTAGAGTCCTGCAAAAAAACATTTGTTAGTCAATTGAGTGGTAACTGTATCTTTGGTCTTTTACTTCAGTATGTTATAAATATTAGACAAATACTCAATTTGATATGAAGTGTGAAATTTAAATAGATTTTATGTAAAAAAAATAATTGACTTGATGTTTTCAAGTGCAGGAAAACTTACAACTGGCTGCACCAAAATTGACAAAAAATATTGTAAATAATGGTTACAATTACTCATAGATTTGTCACATGTAGAATTCTGCCAAGGGTAATTTTCTTCATAAATATAGAACTAGTTGTATAAATTTTGGTGCAGTCATTGGTATAATCTAAAAAAAACCATATTGTGGACTTGACTCTGAAGTCACAAGTTTGCAAATGGTATTTTATTCTTTCCTGTCATGAGGGAGGAAGCTGATTATTGTATTGTGTATGATTAACATTGTATGTGTTTATAAAAGGCTTGTATGATCCTCTTATATTTTCATACAGTCCAGCAGATTATAAGACCACATTTTGTAAACATAAAATGTTATCCTTTGGATCGGTAATCAATTCCAGATATTATGCTCATTTACCAAATGTAATATTAGAAACTTACAATTCCAAAGCAGTTGTTTTATTTTTCAAAAATACTCAAGTAAGTTGTAGATAAATAAAGATCTATGTTGGTGATACCTTTATTTTACTGAATACAATTGACTGAAAACGTAATATGATTTGACACGCCTTCACTTAATATTATTATTAGTATCTAAGTTAATTTCATAACTACACAATATATAAATCTATAACACGTCGTTTTAAAAAAATAAACATTAGCACTATTTAAGAACATTAAATTATACAGCTTATTATAAAATATTGCATTTAACTGCATTTAATACAAGTTAACAAGAGAATCTATGTTATTAGATACTCTTTTGTATAGATAACAGTGTTATTATCAAAATACAGAAATCTTCACACGCTTTGTAAGGCAATGGGGTTTATAGTTGTCTATTAATATCATGAAATTATAATCTATCTTCAAATTGGTTGAAACAATTATATAAGCTAGCACCAGTCTGCCATATACGTAAAGTCATGAAACAACTTGTGATCTGTGGCAGAGAGCGGCCGTGGTTCTTTGGGTGGCGTCAACACAGCTGCCTCAGATGTGAATTCACTGTCAAAGTTGCTTACGTCTTCTAAATTATTTATTGTTGGCACAAATGGTGGCTTCACCTTACGAAGGAGTAGTTGCTCCCAATTAACATTACGGAAGAAAGCCTGTTTTTTTACATCTTCGGCGTCCCTCTCCGAAGACCCTAAACGTCTTTCGGGATTTTTTCTTAGTAAACGACGCATGAGGGCGATTGCTTCTAAAGACAGAGTTCTAGGATAACGAACTTCATCGTTAACAATGGAATCAAACACTTCACCCTCATCCTCCCCAGGAAAAGGCGATTCGCCTACTAACATTTCAAAGATTAAGACGCCGAGACCCCACCAATCTACAGCCCGAGTATATGAAGTTTCAGTCAAAACTTCAGGGGCGAGAAATTCAGGAGTACCACAAAATGTACCAGTACGATCTCCCCATCCCATGCCTTCTTTACAGAGTCCAAAATCAGCTATCTTAACATACCCTTCAGTATCTAAAAGCAAGTTATCCAACTTTAAATCTCTATATATAATGTTATTCTCATGTAAATACTGTAGGCCTAATACTACACAAGCTGCATAGAAAACTGCTCTAGGTTCAGTGAACACGTCAGCATGTATGTGCATCATCAGATCACCCCCTGCTGCATATTCCATCACAAAACAGACATGTTGCTCTGTCTGGAAACATGCAAATAGGTTTACCAAAAATGGATGTCTGATTGCATTAGCTACCTCAAAGATTCGCTTTTCAGATAATAGTGAGTCTACTTCATCTCTAGCTATGATGTCACCTTTCTTTAAAGCTTTTATTGCAAAATATTCATTAGTGGGTTTGTATTGAGCAAGAATTACTTTGCCAAAGTGTCCTCTTCCAAGAACACTTAACAATCTGAAACTTTCCATAGACATTTCACCAGATTGTCTTCTGGTATCCTGTTCCTTGCCTAAAGTATCTATTACTGATGATGAACGGGAAGATGATATTCTCATGTTACTGGTAATCTCGACTATTTGATCTTCATTACTTGGGAACTCTAGAACCAATTTAGGTGATGGAGATGGTGGATACTCCACTAATGGTGTATCACATGATGGGGTTTGTGGTTCTTTTGTGACATAGTTATCCCTTGTATAAGAATCTTCTAAAAATGCAAATGCTTCTTGGAGTTCTTTCTCCATTCTCAGAGTAGAAACATTAGGGGGAGGTTGAAGAGGCAAAGTTGGCAGGGGTGGAGGGGTGATTGGCAATTGTGGTGTGGCAGGTGTTGAAGGTAAACCTAATGGTCTTATACCAGCCATACCTCCCAGTGTTACATTTGGATTTTCAATCTCTCTGTTATCAATGGAAGCAGATTCAAAGCTATGTTGTTGGGATTGATTTATATGAGCAGTTTGAATGTTTTGGATGGAAGGGGAAGAGCGTTTAAGAAGTCTGCCTAGCACAACAGCTGGAATGTGCATTTCACCATAGGACGGCCTAGGTATATTTTTGCCTTGTTGCTTGATAATTTTTCTTTGACGCTGTAGTTTAGGTTTTCTTGAAATTATTGGATTTAAGAACTTAATCTCAGCAAATAATAAGCCTTGGGGCTCAAGCTCCAAAGCCATTCCATGTCGAATGTCATCAATAAATTCTTCTAATCTTAAAACTTTAACAGCACACAACCCACGCCAGTCCTTCCAATGAACACCAATTTCAAGTTCTCTTGATTTGTCTAGCTTGATGGTGAACCTGTAATTTAGAATTAATTTATGTTATAATAATATATATACATACAGGATATCTAATGTTAGGGGTTGAAACACTTGGGTCATGATATATGAGAAAATGGGTACTCTCCACTTCATATGACCAGAGGGCCTTTATTCAAAGAACTGCCTCAGTCTTCTGGGTATGTAATGTCTGAATGCTATTTCTTTATTACTATTAAGCTGTATTAATTTAGTTAGTTTTAGTTTAAATTATACAGAGGAATGGTTATTAGCTCAGATAAAACATTGTTACTCCACACTATATCTAGTTTTCTAGTATATTAAAGATTATTATACTCATACTAATCTTTGATTTAACTTAAATTTTTTAGAGTTCTTTTCTAATTTATATGTGAATTAAACATAAGATTGAATACTTTTTTGCCACATAACTAATTTTTAATTAAGAAATTAAAACAAGAGTTCATCAACCTTTAAATTAAACAAAAAGGAAATAAGTTGTATTGCAATTTCTTTCTAAGATACATGTTTTAAATATATATAATTTTAAGTAATTAGTAATTTATGTAAGCTGATGGAATAGTAGGGCAATGTTTGTTAAGAAGTAGAACTTTTAGTCACACCGCAAATATGTGTATGGCATGTAGATAAGATATGAGTAATAGCAAGGAGTTATAAAGATTGTACTTCAAGGAAGCTATGATTCAAAGATAATTTCAATTAATATTTCAAATTATTATATAATTTAGGAATTTATCTTTTTTTATAGTACAATCACACAACATTATAGCAAAGTGTAATCCAAGATAATATGTATTTGACCTATTATAACTAAGCTTATTCTGACCAAATTATTTTGATTTCAAATGGTTTTATCTGGCAACATAAATTGTAGCTATAGCTAATTAATTAAGTTAATGTGGTTTTCAGAAACTCACCTTTGATCCCATGCTTGTTGTGAACATGGCCTCCAACTAGTCTGCGCTACATTGTGGTTGTCTAGTTTCAAAACAGCCATAATTTCATTGCTTGTGTCTTCCTTAATGCTGTATGTGTACTTCATTGAATTACGTATTGTAACTCCCTTAACAAATGACTTCAAGTCTGAAGGGCTAGCCATGGGATCACGGCGACTTCTACCAGGAACATCTTCTAGTAGATCTTGACAACCCATCAATCTTACTTCTAGAGTACCAGTCACTTGAACACAAGGACTGATCAAAGGTGCAGGAGATAAAAATTGAGCCCTGGAGCCACTACCACCAGATAAACTAACATACCCAGGGCTAGAGCCAGTACTGCGTAATTCATGTCCTAATTCAATAAATGCAGGGCTCTCAGAAGGCAGCTCCTGTCTACGCATATCTAATGATCTGCGCAACAAATCTAATTTTTGCGATGATTCTAAAAGGCTTGTTTGAGCTTCTTGTAAAGCTTTTTTGTCAGTTACTTTTTTGTCACTCTGCAATAGTCTTATGGCATTTTTAGAGCCTTCCACTACAGCTGCTTCAATTCTAAGGCGGTTCCTCAATTCAGCAATTCTTTCATCTAGCAGTGCAGCCACTCCACTTATATCAGAACCTTTTCCATCACCATTAGCGCCTGCATTATCACCTCTTTGTTGTTTAGACAGCTTAGAAATTCGCAATTTTAAATATTCAATCTTGTCTTTAGAATCCACCAACATTTGGTGAGCTTCAGCAAGTAGTTTCTTGTCTCTAGACTGGTTGCTGCTAGTGATACTTTGTATCATATTTTCAGCACCCTGCTTGACTTTAAGTTCAATGTTCAATTGCTTTTCAAGTGAAGCCAGTTTTCGGTCTGTAGTAGCTTCACCAAGTTGCCTTTGTTGCTGGGCTGCTTCAGAAGCCAGAATAATTTCCTCATCGTAAGAGAGGTCCTCTGGTGAGGTGGGAGTCGATTGACCACGAGACAAAAGCAGTTGGGACTCCAATTCTTGAAGATCTGATTTGAGTTCATTGAGCTTTATATTAGCCTTTTTCACAATATTAGCAACATCGGAGAGTGATCTTCTATCAGTAGCCACCTCGCGTAATTTCTCGGCTCCTTCTTTTATTTTGAGTTCTTTACGTATTTCTCTACGTATGACATCCTTGAGCTCCTCCAACTTAGACGGCAGTGCTATTTCTGGAATACACTCCGTTTTAATTCCATACTTGACACCAAGCTCGTGAAGAACTGGGTGTCGAACATAATCACTGTGGTAATAACCTGGCTCTGCCATAATTGAGGATGCACAGTCTAACGTCAGTTAACCATAATTATGTGGGAAAATATCACTAAGATCACAAAACGTAAATCGAACTGTGACGTTTCTCCAGGGGAATAATTGACGATATTTTAAACAAAATCATGATAAATATATGATTTGATCGTTTCAATTACAATAATCACAAAACAAAACAATCTATACAAGTGAATCAGTCAACGAAACCAACGAAACGATGAAACCCTACCATTATACCATAGACATTTTCTAATTACAATTCGTCTTCGTCTTTATGGTTTTATTATGTTTCTATATGGTTTCTATAGAAGTATAGACTATAAACCAAGGAGGACACAGAGAATTCGTGGAAACCCAGTTTAATCCAACTTGGTTTCCCCGGCTTCCGAGCTCAGCTCAACGGTTCAAAGTTCTAATGCCATAATATTATGAATGTGGTTATCTAATGTATCACGCAGCTAAATATTAAATGTTTACGTACATACTCGAGGACCATGTTCGTCGTAGCGCAGGCTTGTAGTTTAATTAAGCAAAGCGTCACGTAAAATCTTTCCCCATACACGATAATTTATAAATAATTTTTTGTTTGTGTGTCAGTATTAGTGCATAATATAATATATGTTCTTTTGAATAAGTGCAACTCGCCACGGGATGCAGCGGCCGCGCCTCGTGTCGCTTTGCACAGTACGTGACACTGAGACACTGCTCTCCTTATCCTCGCTCAGTGACGATGGCATAGTATATATATTGTATATTATTATTTTTCTGCAAGAAGCTAAGACTGCTATCTGCTGCAAGAATCAAAGACTGATATACACTTACAGGAACCGATAAGTTTTAAAAAAGTGTACCTCTTTAAGTTGCTGCTGTCAGTGTCACGTGTGGCGAAATGGATAGGTATTTTTTATCTGTTTCACTTTCAGAGTTTCAGTTTGTCATTTGTCAGTTCCGAAAACCTAGTACCTTTCACTTCCTTTTTACAAAAAATCTGCTAGTAAAACACTTTTCAAATAACACTGAGCAGTTAAATAAATAAATGCAATCATATTCGGTAGTGTTGTTGAATATCGTTTCGATTTTAATACATAGAATTTGCTGGAAAAACGACGACCTGTCAAAAGGCGCCAGTTGTTGAAGAAAGAATACCAATCATCTGTCATACTTACGAAAGCTTGGTCATCTGTTTTAATGGCAAAATAATGCCCGTTAAAGTTGATATAACTCCACCACCACCAGCAAATTCCAAACAGCCAGGTGTAACAAAGTCACTGCTCTATAACGGCTCCAAATTCCAAGGGCATCAAAAAAGCAAAGGTAACTCCTATGAGGTCGAAGTGGTTTTACAGGTTAGTAACAATAACAAAGTACGCAATATTGATAAAGTTATAAACGAACTCAAAAATATGAGTGCAGGTGGTCTATTTCATCAGTGTCATAATCGTAATCTATACTGACATGCACCTAATGAAGAATAGTGATACTCATAAAAAAAATTCATGACATTGTCGTATAATACTATTGATAAGCAATATATTTTTGCATTTAATTTTCAGCATGTAGATGAAGAAAACTCATACCTTTGTGGGTATTTAAAAATAAAAGGTTTAACAGAGGAGTTTCCAACGTTAACAACATTTTTCGATGGAGAAATCATATCTGCTAAATACCCTTTCCTCACTCGGAAGTGGGATGCTGACGAGGATGTTGATAGGAAACATTGGGTAAGTACAGTTTTGTGCATGTTGTTATAATGCCATTTTACATACTCCTTTATTGCATTTTTGTATAATTATGAAATTGTTCATATTTTTTCAGAGCAAATTTGATTTGTTTGTACCTTACTTAAAGACATTCAATTCAGATTCGTTTGATTATGACTCTCTTGCAAAGGCTGACTATGTGTTTATGAGGTGGAAAGAACACTTTCTAGTGCCAGATCATACTATAAAGGACATAAATGGTGCTTCTTTTGCCGGTTTTTACTATATATGCTTTCACAAGTCTGCGGCCACAATAGAAGGTTATTATTATCATCGGAGTTCTGAATGGTGAGTGTTTATTGTTTATACCTTTTTATACATTATAAAATACAATTTATGTCTAACATTCTACACATAAATATGTTGAAGTGTATGACCAGATATCCTTATGACTTTACTTGTCTAAGTGAAGAAACCACTATTTATTTAAATAGGTTGTTATCACTCCCTCAGTTCTACATACATTATTAATGCTGTTTGGTGCCTGTAAATATTTTATTTTATCTAGTAATATATATAATGTAGTAGAGCATCATTTAATTAAGATCAAGCATCTTTTTTAATGATATATTTACATCAGTAGAACTATCGGCAGTGCCAACTACTTAAACTCACTAAATTGGAGTTAAGAGATCAGATTAGTTCATTTTATTGAATGTCTCAAACACTTGCATGAAGATATAAAAATTGATCATATTTTTGCCCTGATTTGACATTGTTCCACATCATACAGCAAATATGTACGATACTATGCTCCTTGTGATACTTGTTAGTCATACTTTGGTTTCTAGAAATTTCAGTCTGGCTTATTGCCATTCCTTATTTATATGCAATAAGAATAGAATAGAAGTTAATCTGTACACTAATGTACTTTGTGCATTTTGGCGATTTTTATTTAATAATAACTAGTGAATTTTGTGTTGATTTTCAGGTATCAATCTTTGACTTTAAGCCATGTACCGGAACACAGCATCCAAATTTATGAGTTTAGATGAAATCACCATGTGAAAACTTTAAAATTTGGATTGGTATTTTTGTGTCCGCTAGTACTTACTCGTTCATTAAGTCATAACTTCAGTCAGTATCCAAAATGTGTAAAGATTGCCAATGTTGTGTTTCTCCAGTAATTTAAGATAAAGATGTCAGGGCTATTAATAGATATTCATTCAGAACAAAATAATCCAGAAATGTAATTTTACATATGATTCAAGAACAACATTGTGTCATATTCTGTTTTTGCACATACTTCAGAATCAAGGACTGCTTTAAACGTCGCATAGTGCTGTAGATATCAATAATGTTTTGTTACTTCTCAGTAAATATAATTATGTTATACATTTAGAAGGAGAAAATGAGTTGCTGACGTCTTTAAGCTTGTCATCTCCTGATCATACATTTTTCAGAAACTTAGAAACCATATTCAAAGTAATTGTAATTACCTATATAAAGTGTTAAGTTTCTAAATAATACAATGTATTATTATTGTGATATTTTGTACAAATAACTTGAACGTAAGTTGTTTCTATTATTTGATTATCCTTTTTGTTATGAATATAATGTACAATAGTTGGTTATAGTTACCCTACTTCATGTAAATTGAAGTATGTGCAAGTACAGGGAATCTCGTTTTACTGAACAAGTTAATATATCATTTGGCACCTACTAGTAGGAACTATTATCAATGTTATTGATAAAATTGAATATTTTTTTTCAATAAAAAATCTTACAAGTAAATTTTGGCTTTTCATTGTTATGTAGTAATAAAAATGCGTTCGTCAATTTGATTTCAGTTTTAATTTAACACATTTACTATTTACAATAAAATACTGGCATTGATAAATTTATAGTTTAAAACATCATCCAGTGAATAAGCAAATTTTTATAATTTTTAATATAAGTTTTCAAGACAATTCTATTGACTAAAATCTTATAATATTTGTACAATATAGTCCTCTTGATATTTTTTATTTGAATATGTATATATTGCGTAGTACAAAAACAGGCATTTTGAATAATAACCAATATGTTTAATTTCATTGAATAGAGGTACTGACTTCGAATTTATGAATTCGGGCTGTTTTTGTACTTTGAATCACATATTACATGAATATACGGTTAGTTTATCAGTGTTAAAAATAATACGTTCTAACCATCTAATTTTTATAATAGGTAGGTACACTGGTTTTTAGATTATAAAATAGGTTTTTATTAGTTTTATCAAAAGTTTATCACATTTAATAATTGTAACTGACTAAAAATCAAAAGATCATTGTTTTAAAAAAATCGTTAGGTTTTAACATATATTTTTTTTGATTGTGACACTTTTTGGCGCTTATAAAACGTAGATGAAAATAATAAAAGCAGTCGACCAAAAAATGTGATAATCTTCTGACTTCGTAGCAAGTGTTATGTTAGGCTCAAAGTTGGAGAACCTGCTTAAATAAAAAACAACCACAACATAGATGATCACCCACAAGGGAAAAAATACCTGAAATAGGTGTTTTATCCAAAATATTATATTAATCAATCAAGTGAGCCTATAGCAGTCTATTGCCTAGTGAGTAATGTGTAATTATTATTTACCTGTAACTTTTTGTATTTAATTTTGTGTTGCGAAAGTTACGGATAGAGTCGCTTTCGCTAATTGACGCCACTGTAGGCAGCAATTTATTTTTGCTGTGGTTGTTTGCCATAACATTGAGCCTAACAGGTAACTATAATGTTGATTTTAAGATAATATTTTCCATAAACATTATTAGATTATAAAAATACATTTATTTCATCTACCTTCTAGATAGTTTCAAATACATTCAAATACATAGAAAGTTATTATGTGACAAAAACTAAATACTTAAACTAAGCTTTGGTGGGATCGTTAATGTGTAATAATGTAATAGTTCGGTAATGTAGGTATTCAGCCCTTACGAAAGTACAGAAATGTGAATGTATTTCGAAATGCGAGTATTCTCGAATCATGGCTTTCACTTAGCTCTATACGCCGTAAGTTACATCCTGCGGGATTCGAAAAGAAATCTTATAAGTACTTACATATTTGATAATAGATATAATCCTAAAGTGGCAAGTATACCATGAATGAAATAGATACAAAATGTTGCATTTTGCGGAAGTACATGTTTTGGTGGGTTTTAAGTGTCCGATTTTGTATTTGCATTTAGATTGTTTGGAACTAATAATACGAACAAATACCTATTAACTATATCTACACACATCATAAACACAAAACATCGAGTTAGGTTACAAGTATCAACAGCAACGAATAGCTTCTTCAAATAATTGGTGGCAAGTCCGTGACTCTTCTTTTTTGCGATTACACAAATACAATTTGCGATACCTATTACAAAACATCGAACGTCTACGACAAAATACATTCACAACAAAAAAAAAAAGTTATATAAAAATATACATCGAATAAATATAAATCGAAAATTATTATCAATAGAACAATTTACATTAACATAATATAAAACAACGATAATACTATGTGAACAATTTATCAGTAGCAAAATAAAACACTTAAATTAGAAGATATTTACAGAACTTAAAACTTCTAACAAAAATAATAACTTAATTATGACTGTAATATTTGGCTTTGAAATAAATAGGCTAATATATTGAAAGCTATGGACAGAAATGACTTCAAACGGAATAAGAGTAAGACAAAAAAACATTATAGGAAGGTAATAACAGTTAATTTCCTTAATGTTTGTGGTACTATTTTAGTAAGTTAAGTTAATAATTAGGCTGGTATTTAATTATAATGTATTCAGGTGATAAGTCTACAGTATGGTGTATGTTCATTTTTCCCATAGCTTTCATTATACGTCGTCGGGTAACATCGAATTGTCTAATATAGCAGGAAGCAAGCTATCTCTTTGACGTTCCTTCGCTACTGAACCAATGTCTTAGGCCGAGGAGACTGTAGAGGTCCTGGTTATTAGTGTGAGGTCGCATCGGGTCGGCATGGTGTTGGACCATACGACGAATATAGCCCTTCAGTTGTTCCGGGTATGCTGGAGGTACGCCTGCGTATCCTGCATGAGGGTAGCCGTGTAGTCGAAAGTTATGAGGATAAGAATGATGATGCCGCCTAGGATTCTCGTGAGTGTTGTAGACGCCTCCTACTTGATTACGACCGGGCCAATAGTCCTGGAGGTGTCGGAACGGGTAGTCCGGTGGAGGCGTCGGTGAGTGCTGACTCGGCCATGGATATCTATAATATACCTCGTATTTAGGAAAAACGTTATGCATCGGGGCTTTATCATTCAAAGCCATCCTCTCAGGTGCATGCATTGGTGTCGATTCTATTTCTTGATCTTTTGGCTTATTCCGACGATATTGTAGTTTAGTACGGGTTCCCAAAACGCTGTCTTCTTTCATTTCGTGTTTATTTTGTTCTTTGGTAAAATTGTCGTCGGTAGTCACGTCGGCATATCGACTAATTAATCTAATAGCTTCTCCAATATCAGAGTAGTCGTTTTCAGGATTCAGTTTACTTTGTTCTCCATCTTTTTTTAACATTTGGACAGTTGAATTAAATATATATTTAATTTTATTTTCAGTTCCGGATGCAGACGAATTTTGATTATTGTTGTCTTCTTTAATAGATGTTGCATTATTCTCAATTTCTATTAAGCTACTAGATTCTTTAATATCTGTTTCAATATCAGTAAGAGTTTGATTTTCCGTGTTATAAATAACGGGGTCAACATTAACATGTCCAAAAAATAATTCTTTTTGTCCTTCGTCGGTGGTATTGCTTAGTGATTCTATTTCCGTTACATTAACGATTGGGCTGTCACGTTTAGGTTTCTCGGGAATATTGTGTGGATTGGTCAGAGTATTTTGGTTCACCATGTATGAACTATCAACTTCTGACGTGTTGTTAGGATTAAGTGTATTTTGAAGTTTCAATAATTCTAATTCAGCTTCAAGGCTGGCGTCGTTATCCGATTTATTTTCATCTTTCTTATTTACTTTAATGTAGTTTGGTTGCAGCTCTTGAGCCTGAAATATTTATAAAAAATACGATTTAGTAACTTTGTACGGACTAACTTTTTAAATAAGAATTTTTGGTGTTAAAAAAAATGTTAAAAGAAAGTTAATTTCAGACAACTTAGAGTTGGTTTTATTTTTTCAAATTAAAGCTAAGTATATGATTATCAACTGTAGTTGAGTTTACCTGTGCCGATGGCTCCTGGCCCTGTAGCGGCGCTGCCTGGGGATCTAAACCAATGGGTATGGAGAGCTGCAATGGTCCTGGTTCACCATCGCCGTAGTCATACAGTACGTCTCCGCTCGGAGCCGAGGTGACGAACCAGGCATTCAGATGCTCCAGCAGGATACGTTCGTGTTCATCTTTGTTTACTGTAACCACCTGGAAGATACAAAATGTTCATTAATAAATATTGAGTATTTAAAAATTTACTTAAGACTGTGCTATGATAGCCACCATGAATGTTTTGCTTATTAAGCTACCTACGTTGTTGGGTGCAGTAGCTTAACTACCTATAAAAGGCTATTTCTTGAATATTTTTAATTTAACATATTGATATCTGTATTTTTATAAAATGCTCACGTTTAGGAAAGTACCTAGAATTCTTATTTTTGAAGTACGTACCTGCACGCAGCCGTTTCTATCAAGTCTCTGTCCTTCAGGACAATTCAGTGGCGTTATGAACAGGGACTTAGTGGTGATTCTTCGCGGTGGGGCGTTTGGGTTGCCGCTCTCGGGGCTCTGGAGCCAGGACTTCCAGGCGAGCTCGGCAGCCTGCCGGTCGAGGGTGCGCGGCGGTGCGCGGGTGGTCGCCACGGGCGCCGGCGCCGGGCCCTCCACTCCGCTCTCCGCCTTCACTAGTGTACACGACACCAGCAGTAACGTCGTCCACGAGTACCACATCGCAAACACCTGCCGAATAAAATGTTACTTAGTACGTGTAACATTACGCCTGTATTCCCAGAGAGTGAACGGAAAGCTTGCCAATGACTAATTAGGTTCTGTGTTTTAAGGGGCGTTTTATGATAATTCGAGAGCATATTGCCAATTTCCTGGGATTTCTGTCCGGGATCGGTCTAGTACCCACAGAAAAACTATAATAACTTAGTCCGCAAAACCAATTCCGGATTTAACGCACTGCGCTTGCGACCACTACCTTAATAGAGTGGTTTTTAGTAGTCTGAAGTTCGCCATTACTGGTACCAGGCATGGACATGGACTTTTATTTACAATTTCAGGAACCCTTCCACTTATTTTAACTGGTCGTAACAGTTAAATTAAACTCCTCTGATTACTCTCTAATCTGCTCAACGTATACACGCAGACCATTGACATAAGCCTCTCACACAAAACAATGAGGTAATGTCCGTTACCAAGCTGCGCAAACAGGTTGGTGACCGCAGAGCCAATCCTATTACACCAATGACGCATTAATAACTAATGATGGTATTCTTATAGTCAGTAGGAAGTGGTGCAAAGTTTCATTATACATTACACGCAGATTAATTCGTTTCTTTAATCAATAATATTTCAAGCTTATCATTTTTACACCTTTATACTTTTTGGTACTCTAAGATTTTATAGATAGTAAATTGCATTTGAACAGTAATTTATGATCCGAATCGATCGATAGAAGTTGTTGGGTAGACATACACCTAACGAATTCTATATCAAAGCATCTAAGA
Organism: Shargacucullia verbasci; assembly: GCA_947562105.1. Lineage (NCBI taxonomy): Eukaryota > Metazoa > Arthropoda > Insecta > Lepidoptera > Noctuidae > Shargacucullia > Shargacucullia verbasci. Next base: position 9,701,549 of record OX387289.1, read on the forward strand.
GATTACTCATGGAGCAGTCACGATATGATGTCAACTGGATCAAGGTACGCCGTACGACCTCATCTATTAGTTCAATAGCTCGAGTACGAATCGACTGTATTCATTGGATATTTGCATAATACGTTTCTGCATCTATCGGGAACATATTTAACCTACGTAACTAGGTACTGTTACCTACTGTTGATGTTAAGTATAATTAATTCACTTTCTTATAATAAGTAAGTACCTACAACTAATGTTATATTTCCCTAAATATTTATCTTTGCTATTAAATAAGATATTATTGGCATTTATTGCCGTTCTAGTTTCATTACGATTACTTACGACCATAAACTGTAACTGGGTTATAGATGCTTATAAGGGACGTTAAGGCTCGCTTTTAAATTACGCTTTAAGTTCGATATTTGAATAGAAATTTCAAGAAATCGGATGGTGTCAATTTTGGACAATCCATCAACCTTAATTAGAGTAGGTAAGAACGAAATAGTTTGAATGTGGTCCGAGTATGATCTGCGAGCGACCTTGAGGCCCTTAATCATTGGAAAAGTGAAAGTGTGTTAATCACAGGCTAAAGTGTAGGCACTTACGATGCCTTCACTTTTAACTCGTAAATTATACATAGGTACCTACCGCGTACGTACGTACGTCCTTTTCTATGTAGTAGTTAAGTGCATTATTCCGAATCTATAAATGGAGTGTATTAATAATGGATGCTAATGAATTGTGGTTATTTTACATTTAGATATTACTAGCTTCTGCCCGCGGCTTCACCCGCATGGATTAGGCACACGTGCATTTTTTCGAGTCAAATAGCAGCCTACAACCTTCTTCAATAATACAGATATAAGTATAACTCTATTGGTTTACGCGGCGCACGTCAGTAAAGCTCCAAGTCGGCAGGATTTTTTTCCGAAATCTTCAACAATCATCGTCATATTTCAGCCGATTTACACATAACCTTAACGAATTATACACCAATACCTTCCTCATGAATCTCTGTCTATTGGTTAAAACCACATGAAAATTCGTTCAGTAGTTTTTGAGTTTATCGCGAACAGACTGACAGACACGGCGGAGGACTTTGTTTTATAATATGTAGTGATTAATATTTTTACTACCTACGTGTAGGTATAGAAATTTTGTTGTATAGGTTGTATATATATATTGTTGTATACATAATTTAACGTTGATGTGGCGTCTATGTACTGATTATAACTATTAGTTAGCAGAGCTAATCTTGTTATGTCGTTACGACATCGTCATACTGATCACCAATACGTATACCCACCACGCACTTTCTCATTATGATTTGTGATTATGACAATATCTGTCCACGACCCTTTTGGTAATTTCCAGTGGGGGAGGCTCATGTACAATTATGGACGATAGCAGTGGAGTTATATTTTGAATTTAACGGCCTAACCGTACCGGTGACTTGAATCACCACCGGACATTAGCATCAACTTCGTAATAACTTATAATATCAGAGCGACAACATGTTTCTACGTTAGTAATGAGAAAGCGAAAGAAATTACATGTTACATTTGGTTGAATGGCATGCAAATGGCAGGTATGTTTCTTTTTGCACCAACAAATTGAGAGAATTTCTAAACAAACAGTTTCAAAGTGGCATCGACAAATGTTCTGCAGCATTTCTTGGAACATACTTAATTTTTATTTATTTAGTAATAACAACAAAATGTTGAGTGAACGGGCATTCCAAGAGAATTTTTAAATATCCAGTGATATAATGCAAACATTAGACATTCTTTAACTCAAATATTACTACCTCTTACCTTTTAAGTTATTTAGCTATGTTCTAATTTCCATAGTCTCATATGATTTACTTTTATTGAATGTAATAATTTTTTATATAATGTAGTTGGCGATGTGTTATAGAATAGTTCAATTTATATTATTTTACGAGTCATTCGTAATACACCAAAACAAACAAAATGATCGAGTGTCTATAACAATGACAGGTATTATAAACATTTTAGCTTATAAACAATTTTTGAAGATGTTTCACTGCCATTAGCCTGTTGCAAGCTTCATAATTAAATGACAGATGCTTTGTTGTAAATAGTTTTCAAATAAACTCACATATATAGCTAACTCGAATCAATTTGTTTATGTTTAAGATAATACATGACTATAATAAACAAGTAGTTACTAATAAACTTGAACTTACGTAAAGGTTATAAGATAATCGCCAAGGCTTTTAGCTCCTTTCACTAAAATCTCAAAATATTGAGATGGGAACTTATAAATATTAATTCTTGTTACTCTGATATTTAGGCTTTACAGACTTTGATATTTAACAAATACCTAGATAGAGTATGTTAGTATACCTTAGGGCTGCCATCCCCAAATTCTGAAAACCAGGATTTGAAAGTAGAAATGCAAGGACATTTCGGTTTAAAAACAGGACGCAGTATAAGAAAAGTATAAAAAAACAGTGTCAATGAAAATCAGTGAATAGCAAATATAATGTTTTATGAAATTGTATTCAATTAAATTATATAATATAAGAAATGAAATGAAGGATTCAATTATAAAATAACGCTGATGATTAAACGTAAGCTTTGAGGCAGTAGTGGCGCGCGAATAATAAAACACAGGACTTTACGAGGACTCTAAAAAACCCAATACGCTTAAAAACTATTCAGGACAACCCAGGACACTGCAAAGCAGGACATGTCTTGGGAAAACAGGACGGTTGGAAACCCTAGTATACCTAGATATTAAAGGTCCTGTCCATAAGAGAATAATTTCAAATAGGGTCAGTTTACCTCGTGTACAAATCAACAAGATCGAGCAATTGTATTTTGAAGCCTAAGTATAATATTTAATATAAAGCTCTATTGTGGATGACATGTAAATAGTTTTTTTTTTAAATAAAATGTATGTATAACATCTACTTTGCCATACCTAACCAACTATTGAGTACGTACAGAGTTGAGTGACGGCGTTGTTTCAGGAATCTGTGAAGTTGACATTTCTCCAAAATCCAAGGTAGGTAGGTAGGTGTTTATATTACTTCTTGTTAAATAAAAGATTATCAAAGAAATCTTGAAATGCATAGGCGAATCAGCAAATTGGATATTTCTAACGATTGCATTGTGATGTCGACCTTAAGTCGAGACGTTCGGAAACTCCGGATTCTTTGATGCCATAACTTGTTTGCTTTATATTATGCGCAGTTTAATAACTCGTTCGTTTAGTAACAATAACACGTGCGTTGAAGGAAGTCGTGTTTGGAAGATACTAACTTCAAAGCTTATCATTTCAGTTACACAATAATAAGCGCGTAATTACTTCTCCGTTTTACTTTGTTATTTACCCAGAGTTAGGTATACGTGGAGTACCAATGCAATGGTAGGTACCTATGTATATTGCCCTTAGTGACTAGTCAGTGGGCACTTGAACTATATATTTAAAGTAGGTATTGAGTGAAAAAAAAAGGTTAATTAGTATGTAGAACGTATCATATTATTACGCAATACTTGTATGTAAATAACACTTTTTTGTTTAGTGTAGCTACCAGCGACAATGTTGTAAACAGTGTTAGTTCCCTTGACCCCAGCTAAGTGAAACACGCTTATGGTGGATCCGCTGAACACTCGAGTAAATAATTTAGTGCGCAAAACAAGGGCAATGGCTGTTGACCCCGTCGCGATCTATTGGCGGCATCTGGCAATGATCTCGCATCAGGCGCCGCACGCGCACGCGGAAGCTTCTCGCGGGAATTGACCGTGTTTCAATGGTGCTTGATTGAAGCATACTTTATACTGCATTCTCTAGTGTGAAAAGGATTAGAAAGTGGGATTAAACTCGTTGAATGCTACTTGGGATTTTCTCCCGACAAATCTTACGCTTGATGCAATGGGATTATGAAGTTAATGTGCGTCTCTGACTGCGTCTGACCTAATGAGATCATTGTGTTTACATAAAACAGATACACGTCGGGTATTCCGTTTGGATGTATTATTATCTGCGCGGACCAAATCCTCGAATGTTGAACCCTACCTTGACATGCATGCGAGAGCGAGACAAGACAGTTTGCGGAACAGAGGTGCGTCGGCGCAGGGTTGCACATAAATAGCTTTCCAGTCAGCACTCGAGTCGAGTGCTTCTGACAATGATTTGCGCCTGTATGGATGCATTACATTTTTATTAAGACATCCAAAGTGTATCCACGGTAATTAATGCTTGAGCTGCACATAAGTAGGTATATAATACAAGTTAAACAGTTCCTTTGCTTCTTAAATAGTTACACCTTCATTCAAACTTTCTGAGGGCTTAAAGAGGAAGTAGCTCTCTGTCACGGTTGGTACACCACCCTCCAAATAAATGGCAGGTGTTTCTTATTCAAACGTCCTCTCCATAAGGCCTAGGTACGAATAAATATTAAAAAGATTAGTAAGTAGATACCTACCTACTTGTAAAAAAAATGAAACAGCTGAGTAATCTATACACCTGCTGTGTGACAGGTTTTTGGTTACAAAAATAAGACATAATATAATAATATGTCGGAAATATAACTTGAAGTATTGATAATCAAATGAATGTAAGAGCTGTCTATTTACCTATTTAGATTTACAACATTACATGTAGATATAATATATATAGTTTACAGTTACATTTGTATTTCTAACATTCATTACAATAAAGAGTTGTGTTTACAAAACTTATTTCTTTCCTATGATTATTCTAGTCATAACTTCATAATTATTATTACAAGCCCTATTGCGATATTCGTGACAGTGTACCACGTGTGTCTTGATATTAACCACTAATGTCCATTGTTTGGTAATGGCAATGTGGCCGCGAGAAAGTGTACCCCGCTAACTGGTCAGACACGATGTCGGCCAGATTTGCATATTAGGTAACTTATTGATATTCCTCGCCAACAGGATATAGGGATAATGATGGGATGGATTAACGTTAATTTTATAAAATTAATCATGTCCAACGACAATAAAAGGAAAGGACTAGAATTTAGTTATTCAAAAGTTAAATTTAAATCGAAATAACCCGTAGTTACTAGTTTGATTATGTGAAGCCTATTCGTATATGATTATAATTATTGGAAATCTGTTAATTAATTTTCGGATGAATGGAGAGCAATTAGATTAGTTGTTAAATTTTCCGTTGACAATTACGGAATATTCGTGTCAGTCTGAAAACTGGTTTTTATTTTAAATTATACATGCTTAGGGAAGAGATTTCTAACTGTCAGGCTTAAGGTTAAGCTTTTATTTTATAATATTATGAAGTTAGTGTTGTGCTTAATACCTATCTCCAGTAGCTTGAACTTTAAATGTGAACTCAATGATTGTTTTCTACATTATCTGTTTAACACAAATTACAGTCATTAGTAAATGTTAGGTACCTGTTGGTCATCATTATTTGTCATCATTCGTTGAACCGAACATTGTTGTCTCAATCGTCTATAGTTTATAAGTATTACCTTCTTAAAACTTGACAACAAAACATTATCGAATGTTGAAAACTCAAAGCAATTTTGTTCTGAAGAAAAAGCACCTTCACGGTACGAGTGGCAGTCTAATGATTAGACACAATGGTTACTCAAATGCTAGATACTAAAACAGAGAACTAAATGATCCTAAATACTGGTTTCTAATATTAGTCGGCTAAAATAAAGGCGTATTCAAGCTAAAGTATCGTAAATATTCTTCTTTATTATGCAATTCTGGTTCGTATTTAAACGTAATGTTGCACAACCCTGAAGAATTTGGATAAATCACATTCCTACATTGGAGATTCTCGTTGCGTCATTTTATTTGATAATTTCTCTTTTGTTCGAGTAAGGAAGTTTGACACCACAAAATCACCGTTATAATCGTTTGAGTTCAACTGCTAGCAGTCACGACTCAAGTAGCTAACTAATGCTAATGAGCGTGAGTTTCCTACGAGTCCTAATGACCATGTCAACTGTGAACAATGACAAAAATATTTATATTTCGGAACATTTCATGGATCATGGGAATCTACGCTATTTTAAGGGTTTGTGCGGTTTGATTAATTAATGTTAGTTAACAGTAGATAGGCATTTTTGACGACTATTTTTGATTGTGTATGAATAATTAACTTTAAGGCTGTTGAACATTTTCAAAAAAGTAGAAAGGCGTGTCTTCTAGATTCTAATTCGGTTCGTTTAATATATATTATAACATTGTTTCATTATGCATACATTTTAAAGAAATATTGCTTTTCAATGTCAATGTTCTATTAGAATGAATGCCACGCGCATTGCATAATTCTAAAATCAAATGCATAGCGGAATAAAGATTCCTGTACCAATGTAGATACATTGAGTCAGGTCAGGTCAAGCGAGTTTATAATTTTTTCTTCGAAAAGCAAATGATATTTTATTTCCCGTGCATATGATTCTAAATAATGGCTGTAGAAAGTCAATCGATTTAACCTATACTTGCTGGTTTGGCTATTTAAAGAGTTAGTACTGGTACCTACTCTCTTGAGTGCAAGTGTGCCAGTTACCACAATTTTAGCTCTGTATTTATTCAATTCTCTCGAATTATTTTAGTTCCCTGTACATTAACTTGCTTGAGCATTTTATTAATGTCACTAAAATTCGACTTACTGCTTTCATCGTATTCTTTACTTTCATTTTTACATTGTTATATTATTTCATTCTGTTATTTTTTGTATAATTCAAAATTTACTTCTCTCTTCTCTTAATTATTTCTATCTGCAGATACTTGCGAGAGAACTAGTGATAGGTGTGAAAGGCTAAACACAGTACTCAATCCATCATTATGCTATTAATTTTAACACTTTATGCATGCGTGCATTGCTTCTATTTTGTGTCCTGTTCTGTCCTCGAAGAATATTGAATGTCACGATCGAAAGACGATTCAACACGATTGTAGAACCACTACATACATATATCTATGGAAGTAAGTAACAAGCTTGTCGTATTAGGCTTATTTGCGCGTTTCAGTACACAATTATGTAGACCACCAACAATATCCATTCATATTGATCCTTTTGTAATAAAATGTGTACGGCAACGGCCACGCTAAATCGTTTTGGCCTATAAAGTCAGACTTATAATAATTGTGTTTCGATTTTGCAGCTGCAAGTTTTGTCACTCTCATGGGCAAGTGTGTCGGTTGTTGAGAGCGACCTACTGACTGAGTGGTTAGCATGTGCCGCGACATTTCACTATCGTTCCTACATCTCGTCTACTTTTCGGGTATTGCTGCAAGGTCAACGTGTCTATTTTACGTGACCGTATAGTATTGGTATAGTTTTTATTGTTGACCCCAGTTGCGTTTGGATTTGTTGCTAGGCGATGTAGTTCTAACGATTTGGTAAGTTTTGATTTGATTAACTATGATACATATGCATACATACATACACGTGTTAAACCTAAATATTATGTTCGTTTACGTCAGTTTTCTATACTGTATCACATCAGATCAGAGTAGATTATTTTATTCTGCTTTTATATCCTTACTAGCTTCCGCCCGCGGCTTCGCCCGCGTGGTTTACGAACCCGTACATTTTTCCGGGATAAAATGTAGCCTATGTGCTATTCCAGACTATAATCTATCTCTGTGCCAAATTTCATCCAGATCCGTTAAGCCGTTCTGGCGTGAAAGAGTAACAAAGATCCATCCATCCATCCTCACAAACTTTCGCATTTATAATATTATAGTAGGATTAAATATGCCTATAAAAGATAGTTGTTGGTATTTCCCTCTAATTCCCACGTCCGCATGAGCTAAATGTTTATAATTAGATATTAATGAACATAATATCAATATCACTCAGAATTTATTGGTAACTAGTCACGTGAACAATTTACCATACAGAGAGCTATCAAATACTGTAAATGACACATTTTATTGACGATAATTGTGAAACGTCTGTTGTTCGGAACGTTATAGCACTCGTTAGCACTAAACGTCCATTTAATTATCAAGTGCACATAGTTATATAATCGTAAGAATTAGCTCTGCAATGAGCTGAACATTAATGAGAAAATTATTACATATTAGTTTCTATATTTTTTCATAAATATTTGTAAAGCTAGTATTATCTCAAAATCAACGACTTGGTATAGATCGAAATTGCTTTTGGCTTTTCTCAGTGGAAGAAAAAGGTAACATTTTAATTAGATCTTAAGCCGCTCAACCGCAATGTTAATTTGTTTCTAAGCATATTCCGTAATAAAGAACAAAAATGTATCTCATCAATGTTCAAAAACAATTAAATGCACCTAATCTTTACTGCGTAGTACGCAGCGGCCTCAGCACACACAGCCGGCGATGTTTATTTATAAAAACAGCCCATTCATATCCCTTTAATTTTCAACTCTCGGTTTAGAGCAGGCACGTCACTTTATGAGCGGTCTCTCCATTTTTAATTTATGTATTAATGAGAAGTGTTTTCTCCGTTGTATATATTTCAACAACATTGACTTCAGAAAAATGATCTCTAACACATTTTTTATCTTTAATCATAGGTCGTTTAAGGCAAACATTTAGAAAAAGATTGCCAGCAAACACGTTTTTTTTAAAATAAAAAGCTTGTTAAGACGCACGTGTAAGCTTTAAAAATTAAAACTTTACAACTTTCTGTTCGACTCCAGGGTTTTAAAGGGCATAAACAAGTTTCATTACTAAAGCCGGTACAACTTGTCGCTCTAATTTTTCTTCCGCCTTCCATTATCCACTGTATCTTCAGATCTGCTTTTTATACTAGTTCGCGGCAGTATAGGGCAGGATAGCTTTTGCGCGACATAGCGATCTAATTAGTGGTACTAAATTTCTTAAACGGTCGGATGGACGTTGTTAACGAGCGTGTACGAAACGAAATCGCATTCAGTGTACCGAGACGGATGCGTTCGGAATATAATCTTTGTATTTTTGGAAGGGAAACGGTCTGCTTTGACGGAAGCCGACGGCGACAGATTTCGCCCGTGAATAACAAATAATATATCACGCTCGGATTCATGGCCGTCGGTGGAGCCGCGCCCTGCACAATGAGTATGCAGACAGAGTCGGGCCTATAAAGGTTACCCGAATGCGTTGCCATAAACTCGTTTCAATAAGTTTTATCTTGATAAGTGTAAAATTTTATAAGAGAAGCTATATTTATGAACTCTTCAGTTATTGAGTTCTTTATTAACATCATACCTATCCTTAAGCGAAAGTATAGATTTGGCAATATCCTTGAAATTATTACAGGCTGCCATTACAAAAAGCTCCCGAATTTAGTTCAAGTCTGCGAAACTCTATCCCATATTTTTTTTAATTTATATTGGCACATTGCTTGACGAAAATCAAATTACTTCAATGTACAATAAACTACCTTTTGTCGTTGCTTTTGAAATTACATTGAGATTCACGTCAAAAGTATAGTGAAAATTTTTCAATTAGTTCATTTTGGATTGCTTCATTGGTAGTGATCGTAAAAAGTTCTTTTATATGTACAGGAGCGGCTTGGGTTTTGGAATTATGCTCAATATAATATCTATAATATTTCCTATTATGGGAGGATACAATAAAATTTTTACTCACAGTAACCACACGACCAAAGCAAGTGTTATAATATCTCGAGAAATTTTGTGCCACTTATATTTTATTTTTGAGGACTCTAATATGAGAAGCTTAACTTTTGACCGTGAATCTCCATGTATATCTGATTTTATCACAGCGATCTGACATTTAGCTTCTGGGCTAATCTGTTGTCTGCAGTTCACGTAAGGTTGTAAACAGCGGAGGTGTAGAGAGGAGCTTACCTTGAGGAGAGACGCGCGTCGTCGTGCGCCGGTCACATTATAACGGGCGTCCGAACTTGCCAGCCGCAGCCCTGCAACGAAAAAATACTTTAAATGTCGTCCGACCATTGACTTCATATACAAATACTTATTTAGTAATTCTCTCATACCTACTAATGTTAAATTCGTCGAACCTTCGAAAGATACGTACCACTTGACTTATAGTTTTAAGAACATAAATCTGCATAAAACATGACAGGTGGCTGGCCCTTTGCCTATAAAGATTGTGTTCATTTTGCCCGTATTTCATTTCCTGCTAGGTTAGAGTGCGTGCCAGATAGCTAACTTTAAGCGCGACTGACGGCAGTACAATGCACAGCGTGTTCCTAAATACTACTGACGATGATTATTTTGGATTCCGTAAAATTATGTGGCGTTAGTAGCGAGATATGAGATTTTCGGGAATTTCAAAGTATTCGTTGGCGACGTTTGAGACGCGGTTTTTATGTCCCCAAACAAAACATTGTACTTAACCCAGATTTTGATTGATTTTGAATGATGTATATACATACATATATGTGATTGATTGAAAAGCACTTGTTGCTTTTACAAATCGTTGGTCATCGCACAGCGCGCCATGAATAATAATTGCTCCTGTTCTTTCAACATAGGGTAAATTATCCTTTGATTAAGTGAAGTTTATTATTTAGAGCTGTTGTTGAATCAAATGATTGGTGCGCTTACATTGGGTATACCAGTGCTATATGTATAGTATTCGATAACCTTGTATAGAAAGCTTGACTCGTAAGTGTATGATAAATCCAATGAAACGTTATTATCAAGATATAATTATTCTTTCAATTCACTGGCAGCTGTTGAAGATCAAAGAATTTGGGAGTGAGTAATTGAATATTACAGTGAATTAACTCGGATGTAGAAAATATATAATTATTATTGCAGCTACTTCAAACTTCCACGCCTTTTTATTACTTAGAGTATTTCAATGAATCTTTATTTTACAACAAAGGTTTGATGATTAATTATAGCATTTATATTGCAAAGATTATTAAAATATGAACTTATGCACGGATCAAACGTGAATTTTACCACCTAGAGAACGTTCAGCATTGAAATGAGAATTTCTTTATTGTATAACAGTAATTCGACATTTAGAATTCGTGCCTACCTCTTTTGGAACGTTGTTCAGTATCTATTGATGGATTACTGACAATTTTGATGGTCTTCTTGTTCCTAGGTGGTACATGGAAGTAATTCGTACGTTGACACGGGTAATCACTACTCTGTTTGGTCATGATGGGGTGCAATTCCTGTGTTGTCCCAGAAACATGGTTCGACAGGAAAGCTTTCTAGCAATATCTGTGATGTACGCTGCGCGCAGAATGTCGCCGCGCAACAATGTCGGTGCCCGGTGCGCCAGCGCCACCGTCTGGCACACAAACTACAAGAAAGTGGTCCGGCCAAGCCCACGTCCAGTACTTCTTAAGTAGGTACCTATATCCCAAACTAGTCCCTTTATGAGCTTATATGAAATATTGTTCTATTCGACGTGACCGTTGCCATGAAACAAAGAGTTTGGCTTACTTATTCCGTATCAAGTTGCTTAGTTTCTATTTCTAACAAATATATACATTAGGCTTGTATTGCACCTTGCGACCTAATATATTCAAATTGAAATTATTCTCGTTTTAGCTGGTTTGCCAGTAGGTAGGTAGGTAATGTAGGTATGTAGGCATTAGATCTTTAATTTTATGAATATGCGCAGTAAATAACCCAGAGGAACGTGTTGATATGGATTACACAAAAGAATATCCCATACAAAGAGATTAGCCGTCAGTTAGTAGACAAAGAGAATGTCAATATTGGTTTGTATGGACGGTAAACACTGGACGTCTCGGGCGACCGACTCCCGAGAATCCGACCATGTTCCGTTCTATATATACTCATTTAGGTATTATGGTCTCTCAATTGTTTCAGGAACAAAGACCGTCTTTCTTAAGGCTTTTATGTCATTGACTTACACGAGCTCTTACAAGATACATCAAGATATTGCCTAATAAGAAACAGAAATGTAATTTTGGCACTTCGAAAACTTTATTGAATAAAAGCTAAAGGTCAACAAATTAAAACAATGTTTGACGATTGGCGTGCAACATTCCTCGTGGAATAAAAAATAAGTGAATAATTCAAGTAAGTAATAACAGTACAATCATTCCCAACCATGAGCCGTGAAAGCAAAACATCGATGCCGTTTGTTTCTAAACATTGTGTGCAAATTTCTGTCGATAAAACCAAATACGAACAGCGGTTGCGCGGGCTGTTTATGCGTTTTGTAGGATTATTGTTAATGTCTCCCACCTGGAGCATTCCGTGTGTTCTTCGATTTCATGTATGGTTTGAAGTATTGATATCATTTAAATATAAATTTAGACTCCGTATTTATGACCTGATTCATAAGATGAATTAAATTACTTAAGACAAAGCTTACGCAGAGATACAGAATTTAAACACTTGCTTAGATACCAAATACAGAACAAGGAGGGAATGAGCTACATATAAAGTAAGATTATGCTAATAAATATCTGCACAATTACTCACGTTTGTTTATAGTGGAATACATTTAGTATCACGTTCTGTTGTAAGTAATCAAAGCACGTACCATCGGAAGAAAATATCCACAACGTTAATATTTTGGTGAAACTGAAAGCACGCACTTCTATGTACTAGAGATTATTTTTAATCTAAAGAATTGACCTCAGCAAGTTCTTGAATTTAAACAGTAACACAGTCAGTCAGTTTATGTCCAAATTGAGCAAACGCTTCCTTCAGTTAGACTTACTTTTGAAACACCAGTTTTTGTACTATTTATCACTGAGAATATGCATAGTTCTTATTTTTTGTAAGCCCATATTTTACTGTTTAACTAATAAATGTGTCCGTACACGTCACGCACAGAGGAGCAGTATGGGTGGCGAATTGGTACAAAAATTTTAATAGCCAGAAAATAATTAATTGAATGATAAGACTTTATGAGAGCAAAAGGTTGAACGATAACTGGCCGCGGTTATTGAATAAATCAAGAAAAATGTGTACCAGTAATACTGTGCGAGTATTATATTAATATGAATGCAGGCATGTGTGCTAATGATGCATGCAGGGGAAGCTCTAACGTTAACCTTTAGGCAATTATTACTCTTGATAAGATCGGGTTCCAGATTCTAGGAGGTACTTGTGTCCTCAACATAATACGATAGTTAACCGTGTTTTGTGATAAAATTACCCCAAATTTTGAATATGTGCGTTTTGACTTGTACCTTTATCGCTTGACCTAAACATTTGGTGTTATGCCACCAATGTTATTGTCATTTTATTATCTAGATGGAATCCCGATTTGACGTCATTCATGGTTTTTTTCTTAATAACTTTACATTGGGTCACAAGTTTTGACAAGTTACGAGGAACATTTTCTTCATAAATGGTGATTATTTAAGTATTTTGATCAAGTAGGCAGGGATCATAAAAATATTACATAAAATTTTTATTTTGCCATTGAAAATGTTGAGACCCGTAAACGTTTTATGGAGTGATATAAGTTGTCGTATAAATTCACCGTGTAATCTACGATATTTTTTACAATGTTAATCTGATGAGATGGTTCTTAGCTGTTGGCAGGAAAATAAATAAACAAGAATGAATATGTTTTCATTTATATAATAATAGAGAAAACGGTACGTACTTAGCAGATAATAATATTAGTGCAGATAACATAGTTTTTAGATTAGGCACAAGTTAAACAACTTGTTTCGCCGTGTAACAAATGCATAAGATATTATCTGGCTACGGTTTCTATAAAACAAGAGGTAGCTTGTACGACACGATGTGATTGTTATAATTGTTTTCCATTGTGGAATGTTTACAATCTTGGTGAAGTAAATATATAAGGTGACCTGCTTGGCTGAGATTCTGCGTAGGAGCTCTTCAAGCTCATAAAGTTAATTAAGTTATTTTATACTTCGCGTAGTAAAAATCCCACACTTTAAGTTAGAAGATGTGGAGTGCATAAATTTCCATTAGAGATATGCTTTAGCTTTTTTTTTTGTAAATTGGCGTTATAATCTACATATGTTTAATACATTTTCCAGCAGCTATATATTAACTCTATATAATATATTTAGAAATTTCTAATTTTTGCGTGCCCAACAGGGTCCACGATGTACTATACAATTTTACTTAACATCTATTTATACCATTGTGGAAAGCAAATAAAAGTTTGAGTTTGAGTTTGAAAGATGCAAAACAGTAAACGAACAAATCGCGATCAAGATTGCGTTTCTAACTTGTTAAAAGCATCATCTTTGTCCAATTTCGCTTGACTGGGCACTGAATTAGGCCATTTCTCACGGCATAGTAGACTGCCATATTTGTAAAGAGAAGACGACCGTATATGAATCAAACATTGTTTATCTACATTCCAAACAGATACGTAAAGTGCTGCATGTATATTTAAAACGCGACGTTGTATTGAACAGTGTTTACTTTGCAAAGCGCGATCCTAGGCTAGAACTAAAACTAGTCAGTTAACTATTCATGAAAGTTGCTCCTGGCCGAGACAAGAATGCCAGCTGGCGCCACTTGGCTCCGCTAAGGACTCGGTACAAATACTAACTACATAAAATCTCGTCTAGCTTTAGATCGTATCTGTACATTTCGAGGAAATTAAGCGTTGAATTTGTTTTTATTTTGCGTTGATAGAAATTTTGACTATAACTGATAAAAGTTAACTTATGTTTTAGGGCCCATTTGTACCTACGTATAAATAATGTATATCTTAACGGTGTTATAGCTGCATACACACGACACTGGAGAAGTATAACGCGATTTATTACTCTCGCCACCTATCACGATGACGCAGTAAAGATGGCAACATTTTCCTTCGGCTTTTTATGATTCTAACGTGACTACGTTAAAATAGTGATATAAACATACTATAAACCATCATTGTCAAGGTAAGGATGTTCGAGGGATAGCTCAGGTAACTATTAATAGAATAACAAAAACATTATGATGTAGTTTACTATCAGCCGATCATAGACTCAATGAAGCGTGCTTAATTTTCTTTTTTCTTTGAGAGGAAATTGTGCGTTCTGATGTTATTAAACATTACGATCAACGGAAACAATGCTAATAACAGGAAAAGTGCAGTAAAAAAGAAAACCTAACCTCCGTGATTCTGTAGTAAACGTAACGCAATATACTGATAAAGACAAGTCATAAAATTAAAATGTAGGTAATTATTATAGGCGAATATATACTTACATGATCATCTATCTTTTCAGTGCCGAGACTAATGTTGGATTGATCTTAATGAACTTGTGAATAGTGCCTAATCATTAATATTATATATATAATGGAAAAATAACTGTTTTTGTCACGGTTGTCTATGGTAATAATTATTCTATGAGATAAAAATCTGCGTTGTTTCGTTCATCATACAAAATGGTATGAGTCATATATAGCTAGAAATTGCTTGTGGGACCTACTTATGGAAATTTTGACCCTCATTAGGATTTATGATTTTAATATATAGTCATTAGTCATATAGATATTTGCTTTCTTAGTCAAACGTATCTATAAGCTTAAAATGTTTAATGAATTTGGATTTCACTACAAAATATTATTTCACATTTTTAGAATATTGCAATCGTGATTATTAAGCTACCTTAGGTTCGTCGGGCAGTGGTGGGATTGGGTTTTTCTATGCGCAAACTGATTGCTTGCAGGTTTGAAACTGTGAAATAACTGAGTCATTCAGATTTGAATGTCATATTTATGGCGAAACTTTGTTATTACCTTTCACCAAATCTTACCATATTTTAGACAAATGAATAGGTTAGTAATATGAACACTTCTACTTTAACTCCGTGAAACAGGAAATGTAGAAAAACGTACTAATGCTAGATTTATGACTTCTACTGACTGCTGTGGTGTGTCAAACAGAAGTAGCATCGCCAATAAGAGTTATCGCGAAGATGAAGTAGAGTTTTAGATAAAGAGATTTTTATCAACTTTTATTCGTATGACTAATTAAATTATGTTCAAATTAATTTCCTTCTTTTCCTTTCAACTCTCGTTAATAAAATCTATACATATAGTAAAGTTATAACAGGCCGATGTCTGTACATTATAGATATTGGAGAAAAACTAATATGGGAGGTCTTTATTAGAGCAACAGAAGGCAAAACAACAGTTTTTTGAATATGTATCTGTCTGTCTGTATGTTTGTACACGCATCATGGAAAAAACTACTGTGTGGAATTGAATGCAATTTTCACCGATGTTTTGCTAGAGGTCTAACTAAAATATAGGTTCCATTTTACTACAGAAAAATATCAGATTCTAAATTCCACGCGTATGAAATCGCGGGCAAAAGCTAGTACGTAAAGTAATCCCAGTTTAACTATCAACAACTACTATGATGTATGATCTAAAATGTAAAAACTAGTTGCAGCCAATTTAAAACTTAGTAATTTTATTTTGGCCGTGTTTAAAAGTTTCAAATCATATTGCAACACTAATTTATACTTTTTATATTGTGCCACACGTAGATATATAGGCGTCCAGTAGAATTATTGT
Organism: Shargacucullia verbasci; assembly: GCA_947562105.1. NCBI lineage: Eukaryota > Metazoa > Arthropoda > Insecta > Lepidoptera > Noctuidae > Shargacucullia > Shargacucullia verbasci. Next base: position 9,717,975 of record OX387289.1, read on the forward strand.
TTTCGGTTTCATTCATTCATAATGCAGTTCTCATTAAAAGTTTATTTTAGTCCTCATTTCAAGAATATCACGGGGCCTAACTTGCAGTTTAATAATACAGGTTAATTAAGGAATCAGCGTTTATTATCATATTAACTAAATGTTGACACTTTTGCGGCGTGTTAATTATGTCAAGTAAAATTAGATATTGTACTGAAATAATAATTTTACGCAACACTGCAATGATACTGTGGGAGAGAATTTATAGAAATATTATGCCTTTTTATTGTATTCATATGTCACCTAAGTGTCGTCGAAATTACAATCTTAGCCAAGTCAGGCAGTCTGCTCCGAGGCTGGTCCATAAGAGGCGTGGCTATTACCGCACATCCGATACAATGGGTTCACTTTTACTCGCTCCATGTCGCCAATGTTGCCACACAATGCATGTTATGTCACAATTTGATATTACGATCAGTGATGATGTCGTTACATTGTCAATCTATAATGTTCAGACAAAATATTTTTGTTCCATGATATTTGAACCATGTATTTCCTGTTCAACTCAACAGTTTTTCTGTTTCTATTCTGTAAGGTATTGAAATTCCAATATATTTTGTAATACTTACATAGTACGAATTAGATAATTAAACAGCAATTGAAAGCAATTTGCTACCGAAAATAAAATGGGTGCAAAACTTAATTAGGTAGGTACTTATATTATTATATCGTATAATGCCAAGAAATAAAGACTCATTCACAATAATTGTATTATTTACACAGTAGCAGTTTTCACTTTCGTCTGCAATGATGAATGAGGCGATTAACAATTCTGCCCGCGGGCAGGACGGCACGTCGCCGACGCAGCTTCCGCATTAGCTTCGCCGTCCCTCGAGCGCGGGACAATGCTGTGTGTATGAGCCTTTACTTTCTATTCTTTCTGCAAACATAATGACTGCACTGCGACACTAATTAATGTTTGTTGCTTATTTTAATTTTAAATATTTTTGCCTATTTGCTAGTGGGCGGCCACTTTCACTGAATTTTGTCATCGCATGATAGGTATAGGTATGCAAATTATTTATAATCAGTACATAGAGAATAAATAAACAACACGTTAAGGAAGTGTTGTAGAAGTGTTTTAAAATGATCGTTACTTTACGTGCTTAGTATATTAGGTACTATATCTGTATGTATTACAATTATTATGTACTTATTAAGTATTCCGCAGTTGAACAATACTTCCTTCCTCGGTCTGTTCCGGGCGAACTGTCGTAACTTTGAAGTGGCTTAAAAGCACTTTTGTGAATGAAATGTCATTTAGTACGTTAAGTAACTTCATGAGCAATAGCCGATAAACCCTGGATTTTAATATGAAAATTTTGCTGTAACTATCCTGCTGTTAATAAGCGGTATTCTTGCCTACTAGGAGTGGGCATTATGAACTTAGTTTAAAGCTTATATGGCGCAGAGTAAAATCATAATACTTAGTCACTAATATGCACTTTGCGGCATTTGTAGCTGAAAGTTTATAAGTTTTTATACATTTTTTAATTTTAAAGCATTGCATGCTTGCGTTATAAACTGCGGATTTTTTCAATTTATTCTTAACATTTATGGCAAAGTAAAACCTAGGGCGAATTATAGAAGCTGATGAAATAAATAGTATGCTTCTGTTGAATCATAAATCAGTATGAAAAAGTTTGTAGAAATGGAAATATACTAAAGTATGCGGTTTTGATTTCAGATTGATAAACTACGTGCTCTGAAGAAGCTTGGTGCTTGACGCATGGAGAGAAAATACATTACAAGTACAATACACACTACGATATCCTTTTTTACACACCAGAATAACACAAAATAGGATACAAAAATCTAAAAAGATGTACCGTGCAGTCAGATGTACCGTCAGTCAGTCACACTCGGCTATTTCTGCCGGACAATTTCTTCTTCCACAAAACTTTTCTATAACTCTACTTCTAACGTGTAATTATGTATGTGTGACGTTACCCAGAGGAGTGTGCCGCAACTCCCGTTCAGTAATCAACTGTAGCAAGTCAGACGTATACAGCCACAAAGCGCGACTAGTTAGGGGCGCCTATTCAGTAAGGCATTGTCTAAAATCTTAAAATATTGTTGTCTCGTACTTACAGGTAAAACATGAATGAGACGGTCGTCATATTTAAAGTATCTGGTACAGTTCTATTAGTGGAGCGAGATAAATGATCCAAGGATGATTCTAGGTAAGACCGAAAAGAATGGAATAGGTACCGTTACACCAAGTTGTTACTTTAAGAAATCAACATTTTTTCTAATAAGACTGAAGTTTTAGTTAAGCCCTAAACTGGCTGATGTATTCTTTATTGCATATATTTTACCGTTATGTATAGACTAACATTTTTTAAATATTAAAGTTACAGAATCAGCGCCGGATTTGTTAGCGTTGTTAGTGTCATTAGTGATGACACTGGGTTTGTTAAAGAGCACTTGTCATTAGGAGAAATTGATTCTTGAAACTCTGAACGACAGGTTGCGATAGGATGACTGACACAACAGCATGTCAGATCACACACTAATAAACTTACTACCTGCTAATTAAAATTCCAGTGTACGACGAGAAGATATGTTTGTTCAATAGGATGACATGCTGTTTTGTTTGTACATAGTGTACAGAATAAATATAAATGAAATCAAACATGTTCATTGCATGTTATTGTAATAATATGGTGGAATGTGTATTGCTCTTAATTATACATTATATACGATTATTTGTACTTACCACAGTTAGTATATAAACTATTATTATTATTATTTTAATATCAAATTAAGATTTTAGCATGATTAGAATGTATACATCGAATATATAGTAAAAGAAACGAATTTAATGTGATTCACAGTTTGATTTTTTTTATAAATGTATTGAAGTTCTAAAAATGTCTCAATTTTTATGTTTCTGTGGTTTTAAACGTGAGACAAACTTTTAAGGGAATATGGGAATTCGTTTTTTTACGATTAATTTAACAAATGCTTTTTTTATGTAAGAATAAAATCGTATCCTACCTAGGTAGGTATGCTGATTATATTTTGTCCTACTAATAAACTACCTAAGATATAGCAGAGGAACAAAGACTTTATTATTCTAGTAATTGGCGAGGGGATACCTTGTAGCTTTCTTTTGTGGCTACCACATTGAATGCTCATTTTCTCATGTTTATAGCATTACACCTCCATTTAAGTCTGTCGGGAATATAGACGCATTGATTAATTATCATACTAACATTACTTCCATAGCAAATATACAATAATAAAGTGAAAACGTTTGATGTTCTTGAGGTCGCTGTCAAAAGCGCGGAGGGCCTATCGAAGATTAAGGACCATTATGAAGCAGTGGCGCAGTAGCCGAACTAGATTCATTAATATTGCATTAGATCGATAAGGGACTGGTTTATTGACCGCACACGTAAATTTTTTACGTCGTTATGATGTTGGTTTTCTAATTATCGTGTCGTATTTATTTAAAAAGCTGCTTCTTACTAGTTACTTACGTACCTGAAGTCAAGTTGTTAGAAGAATTTCATTTCTATGAATATTGCGTGTATAAAGTCCATGATGAATTAATGATTTATTGAATGAGTGTCAGATTTCAAGAAAAAATTCAATGTCAAGGATTATTAGACTAATAATTAACTTACACAAAAAGAAGGATAAATGGATTAATAGGTAAGCATACAAAAAAACCCAATACTGCATTTGTCAACGTTACAAATTAGTCACGTAAAATATTTAGGGCGTCGGTATAATTATCGAACTGGTAGGGTAACGACTATCTAAGTACAGCAGAGCGTTGAAACCATAGATTAAAGTGTCCAGTAATGATTACCTTCTGGTATACGACACAGTAAACGAAATAGGATGAATAATTAAGATAGCGCCAGGCGTCACTACAAGATACGGTAATGATTGTAGATAAATTTAAAATTATATGTGGTTATATTATGGGCAGGTATAAAGATGTCAAGGCTTGCCAGCCTGACAGATATTAACGAATTTTATGATGATGAGATAAATACGAATGTTGTTAAAGCTTAAACTACGAGCGGTTTTGAATAAACTGTGATTCATCAGAAATTAATGGATGGTAACATTTATATGAGAGAATATGATCAATCGATAAATAAATCTATGAATAGGTATCTTAATTCTCTAAATTTAATTATATTTTTGTGGAGTTATTAGTTTTTACTATACGTTGTAGTGTAACATTAATAGTATGTTACCGTTAACGTTTATAAAAAATAAAACATTTTATGAGACGTAAAGGCGCCTAGACTAAATAAGAGAATATATAATACATATGTGAAGTTATTAAATCGTGACATCACCACAGTAATCTATTGCTCTATATTATTAGAAGTTTGACGCAGTAATCGCAAAAGTCCGTATTTTTGGCAAGAATCCACGTTAATGAGAACGTCGTAACAACGTCCCGTAACAAATCAACAAAAACGTTTTATTTCGCAATTTAACCGCGATATTAATTGGCATTTTCTTACATTTCCTTGCTTTAATTTTGTTGTCTAAAAAATGTGGCATGCCATTGAAGGTATCGCTGTGATGTCACCAGTGTCATCACTAGTCCGCCAGTCAAGTGTATCGGTCAGTGAACTGGAAAATACTAGTACACTGATGACGTCATACTGCGATCACTAGTCTATTCGTCAAGCGTATTGATCAGAGCATTATCCTCCTTACTTCATTGTCACTAAGGGAAAAGAGATACGATGTACAACACTGGACGAGTTAACCCGTCAAGTAACGCAAAGTAGACACTCGTGTTTGGACGCCTGTGTCAGTTTTTGTATTTATAATTTAAACAATGTTTTCTTCTACGTTGTTTCAATCTATTTTACCAAGAAAATGTCCAAGGAAACCTGCACGTACTCATAAAACACACTCGCTGCAGTTGCCACAGTCCAGTAGGTACTACTTGTATGTAATGCATGTATTTTGTAAGCAAATACTTAAACAGGAACATTGTATCTGCAATACCGGTACTTTAAATTCCCTCTAGCAAGTACGCAGACGTACCTATGTACATGCACTACATCTATTTAAAAGTTGTAATAGTACACATTCACCACAATAACACATTATTTGTGTAATGCCAGGGACCCTTCGAATAATTCGTATCGATCTCTTATTACCTCATGTTATGTTATTGCGGTCTAAAATAGGTTATATTAAGTTACTACGCCAACTTGCAGGGCATTATAACGAGATGGAACGTCGGGAGCTTGTAATTACACTCTTAATTAGCCGGATTTTAGATAGTCACCTCCCGGTTTTACTTCAAGTATTTGTTAATTAAGGAACCTTGAATTCTTAATCTAATCCAGGCCTGTAATATTTATTAAACTTACACTGACATCTTTTCAAAATAACAAAAACAACCTTCTATGTTATTCATATATCATTATATATTTTCTTGGTAACTCTAGGTAAAGGCACAATGCATATCAGTTATACCTACGGCTGCAGAGTCAACTGACTTTCGGCAGTTTGGATTGTATTAAGATTTTAATAATTGTAGTACCTACTTGCGTACCTTACCGGAACAGAGTTATTATGAAAATTCGCTCAAGCAAACCATTCGACAAAAGGGAAAGCACGGAATCAAATAGGCATCGATTCCATTGTTTGCTGGCACTTTTACCTCGCGAAACACGTTTGCACTATTGTCGTGTCGCTCCTTGGCATTTTCTGTTCACCAGAACAATGGTGGCGATTGTTTGTGCCCACCTCTCGGTGGACAATTAGTAAGAAGCCGATCACGAGATAATGCCACACAACGCAATACTCACAGCGACCAATAGCCGGCCAATACCACAGCTCCAAAGGAATTCTTCGTATTCATAACGCTTAATTCACTTGCCGGTTCTATGAGATCACTGTGGATGGAATTATGCACACACAATTTCTAATTCTGTACACCATTCTTCACCTTGACCTTTACAATGTAGGTAATAACCCGCTGCTGAAATTTAATAGTGGGTCTAGCAGAAAATTAATGTGTTGTTGCAAATTACGGTATAATAATTATCAATTAATTAAGTGTTTTGTGTGGGGATTTTTTGCTGGGGTGTGCAATGTATAATATAATTGTATTAGCTTAATTTAAAGCGACGGTTTGTTGCCTAATGGTAATTAATTAAGAATGTGCACTGCCTACGTAAGCCTTCATAATGATTAAGGATCCTTACCAATAATTCGTAGGAAGATAATTAGGCATATCATTATGTGATGACACAGCATGTAGGTAATGGTTTTTAAAAGCATGACAAAATTTAGTTGAAATAATTAAAGTATCGGGTATCTCAGCTGTCCATTAGCAATTTTCTTAATCAGTTACTTCTTCTAATTTAATAGCTTTGCTCTTGTCTTGGTAACTCTAGGTAAAGGCACAATGCGAATCAGTTATACCTACGGCTGCAGAGTCAACTGACTTTCGGCAGTTTGGATTGTATTAAGATTGTAATAATTGTAGTACCCACTTGCGTATCTTACCGGAACAGAGTTATTATGAAAACTATTGCAGCTATCTCCAATTTTCCCTTATTATCACTGTAGTTATCAAAGTGAATGATAAATGTAATTAAACTCAGATTAAGTTTAAGTATCCACCATCCTTTGATCATCTTCATTCCATCCATCTTCATAAACGGTGTCATTAGTACAATATTTTTATTATAAAAATTTTCAACAGTAGAATTGTTTGGAATACCAGTCGATCCAACAATCATTATATCTCGATTCGCTCTTTTGCGATTCGACTCGCCTGTTTCATGGCCGACGCTTCGTGCAAAGTGGGTGTACTACATGATTGTAAGATGACAACGGACATACCTTTATATTGACGAAGGTCTAATGTAGGTTTTCAAATTAAACTGATATCAAATTTGTTCTTACTTAATCTGAGTATTAAACAAAAACTCTTTGATGTCCTCCAATCAACTTTCTCTTGTCAACTGTTCGATAGACCTGTTATTGAATTTGTTTTACTTTATACAAGCATCAATACAGAATTGGGTAATTGTCCGAAGAACAAATTGATCGTAAGTCTTTAGTTTTGTTTTTAAATAGTAGCATTTCGAAATTGATCGTTCAGGCAAGTATCTTATAGCGACTTTGAAATTGTAAATATGTGTGAATTATTGGTATGGTAATCATCAAATAAAATTTAAAATAGCACAAAAAATCAAGGCCGCATTGGAGGATATCTACTCTCAGCATTGGATGGATACAGGTTAAGCGAAAGAGAAATACAGGGTATTGCGTTGATTGGGTCCTAACCGTCAATAAATAAATAATGGTGGTATAATATCTAATTAGGTGCGATGAAATCTACATCAGATACTACAGATTTCTATACCCTTTACGGCCATGATTGGAAGACTACTAAGCAGTTGCGATATCATTCGCCGTCCAGGTTTCCTTGTACGGATAACTTCGCGTTTATTGAAAGGTTACGAAGATTCCGGACTTTGATCTTTGTGCGTACTGCGTGCATTATATCCGTAACGTAACTTAGTTCGTTGCGAGTATAGCCACAAAGGACTTTCAAGGTAAATATCTTGTACTCCTACTTATTGACAAATCTGTGTGCGGAAAACCGAGTGTGTAGTATAGAATATTCATCGTGTGACTTGATCTAGGTCCCTCATCGATACATTACAAGACAATAGAGGTAGGAAATTGATAATTTTTACAGATAAAAATAACTCAATGCTTTCAAAAAAGACAAGTTTTCTTGTCGGTTTACCTTTAACGGTTTTAGAATCACATTAATTGAGAGTGTTCTATGTTTATAGTGAGATCCGATGAACTACGTCCAATTTAAACATTGAAAATTGATCTCGATGATCCGATATGGTTGTGTAAGTTAATCAGTGCATAATAATGATTCCATAATGAAATGTAATGGTTCAAATGAAACCGGTTGTGTTAATTGAAATTTATGCTACAATTTAATTGATCATAAATATATCTACTGTGAAGTATAATAATTTAATTTAAGATCGTTGAGATCGCAGGTAATTAGGTCATTTTAAATAATTGGGCCAGTGGCTCCCGCTTTCAGCTAGGCATTTCCCTAAATATGAATTTCAGCTTTGCTCTAATGAAAACATGCAATGTAATACGTACACGAGAATGTAATGTGATCCCATTGTTGGCACAGTCGATATACCGGCGACCGGATATTTGCAATTCAATTGCAAATTGAACTATCGTGTAATTTCAATACGAAAGTCCCGATGTATTCAATGGTCCATTTGGAACTTTATGATGAACTTTTCACGCCCGAATCTACCCGCTCGGTATTTGATTGATTCTGGATGTTTGTTGAACAACAAATCAATTTCGCTGCATGAAAGGGCGTTCGAAATATTTGAATCAGATAACCAGTAGCGGTGCAACAAAGGTTTAAAAATATCCGGCGATATGTCTGTTTTTCACAAGCGAATGTTTTCCTTTTCATTTGGCAGAGCAATTACAGTGTATTCACCTCACCTCAGATGCTTTCCTGTCTCGTTGGTCGCCCATTAACTGCAGGGAAGAAGCTCGGTTAGGGGAGAACTGAGAAATGTCCCCCAAGGGAGGGCGGAAACGTACGTGTGGGTTGTTATGTTATCTGTTGCATTTTGTTTTGTTACCATCTAAATGATAGTGCTCAGGTGATGATATAAGCATAGGTTTACCTATAGAATAGATACAGGATTTATTGTGACTGAACCGAACATTATACCTATAGGTACTTTCAGTACTTTTTCGTCGTACTATTTCCTTTTACGTTGGCCACAATATAGGCATACATATTAGGTGGTGTACTATTTCATTAAACATAAATAAATAATTCCTTACATATTTTCGTCTCATATTATCTATTCTCCTATTTACTTCCCACATTCAAGTTGTGGTTCCCAATTCTATAGAGAATATAATACTCCAAATATCTAATCATCTAAATATGAGCATTTGTTGGAATGTTTGGGGAAAATAAAGCCAGCCTTCATACAAAATAAGCAGAATGGCCTTTACTGAGGTTCATTAAGTTAATATAACATCATAAAGTATTACTTTTGTCCATTAATAGAATAATAGAAAGAATAGTAATAGAAACAACTCGAAATATCACTCACTTAGGTACTGACTAATCACAAAATCTGAGGTACTATAAAGCTTTCAAGTTGAAATCTGACCGGTAGGCTTTTTGTATAAATATGTATCTAAACCGATAGAGTCGCGGGCACATAGCCAGTATTGATAAAAACTGAATAGATTATGAGACTTATATACCGTGGATGTATTATATATGAACGCGATAAAGGGATTATAATATAATAATAATAGCCAACTACGCAGGAGATACTATAGAGCACAAGTGTGTGCGCAAACACAGGTGCTCTGTCTATTCCTTCACTCTCATAGCTCGATGGGACGGCAATCCGACACGACCGAAGAGAGATCAGGCGCAGGACCAACGGCTTTACGTGCTTTCCGAGACACGGTGTGTATTCACATACATAAAGACCCAGACCCGAAAAAACTATCTGTAGATCATATAAATATTTGTTCCGTGCAGGAATCGAACCCGCGACACGTAGCTCAGCAGTTGATCTCTTAACCACTGCGCCAAACGTGCCGTCAAAAAAAGGGATTATATGAAAAGCACGGGCAGCAGCTAGCAGCAACCACCTGTCGATTAAATTGTGGTCTTTAACACCAGATGTATTCTCGGTGGCTATGTGTATTTACCAGATGCAAAAAAAAGTGATTAACATACATATTTCTATTAACATATGGCTTTCAAAGTAAACAAATATCCTATCAATAGTTTTTCCATCGGTGTTCTCAATATCAAATAAATTTACTTTGGCGTCTATTCTAAGGACGTTGGTGTTCGAGATTTTATTGGTAAGTGGGAATTGCACCTGCGCCCTCGACCCTTCTTTAAACAGGTAGAAACTTACACGGCTGTACGTATAACCGTCTAGGAGGGCAGAATGGCAGTCATATAGTTGAATATTTGCAGCTAACGTTTTAAGAACTGCTACAGAGGTGTGGGCGGGTTCATATTTTTTTTTTATTCTAATAACAGCTGTTGTAAATTGACCTGCCAATACCGAGAATTCATCGATAGCCTTATGATTAAGATTGTGCATTCTGGCGGTTTTGCTGTCAATAACATGGTGGCCTATCCGTGTGAAGGTATCCGGCCTACCGCTTTTAAAGTACCAAGTATTTGCTTTATCGTTAGGTAACGGAATCCAGCTTGACGTGACCAATGAACGCATTTATTACTATGTAATAAAAAAAAAACATAATTTTTTAAACTTATGAAGGAATAGTTAATAATAGTTAGTAAACCTCTTCCGTATGGTGCCATGAAATTGGATTGGATACGATCAAAATAGCCTTTATTGACGTGCTAGGATATGGAGGAGCAAACTACGACGGAGTTTAGCAAAGACTTTTCTAATACTATTTTATTATGTTTACTGATCCATTAAAAAATATTTTTACACACGAAATGTGTATTCACAATATCTATTATGAAAATCATAAACCGTACATTACAAACAATAATGTTAAAAAGAATAAAAAGTTGATTTGTATGTACAATTACAACAATGAAGAGTTACAAACACTGTGACATATGTACGAATAGCAGTTGACCAGTTCATCGAGCACTATATTAATAACTTCAATTGCTTGTCATAAGTTTCGCCGTACTCGCTTTATGTTTTTCCTTTATTCTGAGATCCGTAAGCGCTATAAAGCGAACGCAGCTATATTCTTGTGCTGTTCGTAGCTATTCTATCAAGATATAAATTACAGTTATCTCAGGAGCAATTTAATTGCTCCTGGAATGTTATCTTCCGCATTTGTTAGATCTCGTCTTTGCTTCTAATTTGCTGGACAATTAAAGGCTAGGTTACACCTCTGTCAAGGTACCAACATTGTCTTCATTCTCATTAATGTGATGTCAAAGACATCCATCTTACTCGTGTTTTGCTATATAATGTAGTGGGTACGTAGGTACGTTCGCATATCTTATCGGAAACCAACAAACTCTTGAAGCCACGTGCGGCTAAATCGATTAACTGGGTTGCCACTTCAAACAAAAGCATTAAAAGCAAGCAAGTAAAACATTACCGATATGGCTTGCTTCACCTTAACCTTTAAATCAACGCGGAATTGTACTCAGGTTGTTCATTTCTCATGTTTAAAATTCTGCAAGACAAACACGTTGTGGTTTGAGATTAAATGGGCAATATTTTTGTGACCGCTTTAACGTAAGGTCGAGCTTCTAGAAAGTGTCGTGACAAATGCGGTAATAGCGACCCATGTTCTATATGTAGGCCTCTGTAATAATTCAGTGTCCACTAATCGCAGTCTCGCCAATGTAGCGAACAGGTTCCCGGGTGAGCAGCATCAGCAACTTGTTAACATCACTGCGATACCCACCTATCGAAACATTCTTACTTTCTATAAAAGGAAATCGAAATTATCTCACTACTTGGGACATTCCATTTCTCTCTCGGTAGTTTTGATAATTGAACCTCGCTTATTCGTTTTTACTTTTATAGTGCAGCAGTTCAAAATACTATAATCAACATTCTTCACATATACATCCCAATATGTTGCTACTTATCCAAGTTGTTTTTACTAAAACGAACACGTAATAGAACTTAACGACACTCAGAATTCTGTTGCATTTCAATATCAAGAGTATTTCTCCTTCGCTCAGCCCCCGCCATCATACTGAGTGCCATATCCGATTTTATTAGGTACACACTCAATTGGGCGCTCTCACTGGCTGGCGCGACTCAATCACTGGATGATTACAAGTTGCTCCATTTACAGGGTTATTGTTTTGAGTCTGACCTCATGTACTCGAACATCCCACTTCATCGAGGTGGGTGGAATTACATATGCAAAATCCTATTTCCTGTTTCTATTAGAAGCGTATGGTGCCCGGCTCGGAACCGTGACTTTTATCGTATCCCTGCACATAAATAGTGAGGACTACCCGATATATTAGTTTACTCTATGGTGAGGAAGCTGTATAGGAATTGTTTTTGTAGATGTGTAAACTCTGACCACAAATACACTCAAAGCCTCAAATCCCGTGGCATTGTTTACAAACCGACGAAGCACTAAAAGGTTCGACGACCTCGCGTAAAAAGAATTGTACGACTAACGTGTAAGCACATGATAAAAAAGTAAGAAACGGTGACCAGCAATTAATCCGATGCAAAGAAATGGAATAAAAATGTCTCAATGGATAAAACACGCGGTTAATTGGCATGTTGCGCTGAACACATTCTAGTTTGCCATAGAAGGAGGCAGATCTCCGCCTGGAGCGATATAAATAGCAAGGCGGACCGGGCCACAGACGTAAAGTGGACACCAGTTTTAGAAGTGCTCGCGTCTATTTCGAACAAGTGTAAATAAATCTAGCGAGTCACTTTCGTAGTTGTCACTTTCATTGCCCGCACCCGCCTCGCGTCTCGCGCCTCGCCCTCGTCCTGCCGACCGCGACGCGATCGCGTATGCACTGCTCTATGAATGTGTTCAGCCGGATTATAGCATGGAACTCACACTCTTCCGCTATTAGTTATTACTAAATCGAAAAACATTTGAATCTTATTTTTACTTGTTCTGACTTCCTAAACATCAAGTGTTAGTATATCATTAAAGCTATTAAAATAATAATAAAAAATGGTGATCCGTGGTAGACTCTTAATCATGATTTATAAAGAAGGAACCCTATTTTTATATAATAAAGTATACTTGTTAGTTTAAAAGCAGTCGTTCTCTCAAAAGATAGAAGCACATGTATTTAATGTTATCGCAATAAATTGATAACCTTAGTTAATGTTAATTAAATGTTGAACTTTACATGTGATATTCAATTTATTCGTCGTACACTGGAAAATTAATCATGATTGTCTTGCGGCATCCTTGATGAATTACGTTGTTTTGATTTACAAGATGTAATGACAATATGATTTGTTATTATAACAATATGTACTAGATACACAATAAATACATAGGTAACACAATTAGTATCTACGTACCTATTAAGTACTGCCTATGTGTCCCATATACTTAGCTTTTGCTGAATAGTACAAAAAAACAGACATAAAGGAATTAGGGGAGCGGGGGGCTAGTTGTAACAGTTTTTAGTTTTTTCATTGGGGAAGTCAAAATATTGAATATTTTCATCACGAAGCACTTTAAAATAAGAGAACGTCTATTCAGGTATCAATCAGAATGATTATTGGGCTTAAATTGATAAGAAATGCTTGTATAAATGACTTTTTGTCAAAGTTGTAGTATGTTACAATTTACCCCGTTCTTGGGGCTAATTGTAACTGGCGTGGGGTAAGTAGTAACAACATTATAAAACAACATATTTGTTTGATTTTAAGGCATTTATTGTAAATCAGTATGAGATATATTACTTATAAAGTATTTATTACAAACTAATGAGGTAACCAGTGTTTCTTTATCAACATTTTGATATTTTTTGTCGCTTAGTATCTATTTAGTCTTTTAAACAAAATAACAACATGTCTATCAACAGACAAAATAATTTTCAATGATTGAAGAGTTTTGGATTTCTTTTCATGATTTTTTGAAACCAATCTGCTCCAACCGTACCATTTTTGTACCAAAACGGAGGGATATTTTTAACGCCTTTAAATACGAAGTCGCTAAATCTCTTACCTTCTTTAATTTCTCATCCTAAGACAAAAAGAAATTTGATTAAGATAAATCTGTTAGGTCTGCAATAGGTAAGACCTTTGCACAGTAGTGGAATAATGTATTTGAATTTTGTTACAATGTGCCCCAAAATTTCGTTACAACTAGCCCCATGACATAATTTTGAATATTTTTGATTATTAAAAAAAAAGTTTATGTTATTATCCAATGAAAGTAGTTACGTACGACAGCTTAATGTATTGACTATATAAATTAATAGATACTCATTTCAAAAAGACATTGCCGTAACTTAGAATCAAACTTTCGGAACTTATATTTTTTATATTATCTGGCAAAAATGGTGCACCTACTCATGACCACTCACTGCGTTCTCCCGCACCTCACTGACTGTGCTTGAGTCATAGGCCCGGTTATAAGGAGCAGATTAAATGTAAATTGGAAACAAAATATTCGAAACCTGCTGAGTAATTAAGCTGTTACTACTTACCCCTGTTACAACTAGCCCCCCTCTCCCTACTGAATTTCCACTGGCGAGTATTTTCTCAAAAGTTCTGATAATTTAAAGGTGTCAAAGCCTATAAAATATGAATATATATATATATATCTATAGAGCAAACATGCATAATTTGGTTCTATTAAAAAATCTACTAAACATCCGACGGACAGAAGTAGATACTGTAGGTATGAATATATTAATATTGGTTTATTGAAAATATATGGAAATTATGTATTATAATTATAATATTCATGTAAGTAGTAGGTAAGGGGACAGACAGTTTAAATGCGTAAGTACCAGGCAAGCACGTGTTGTGAACAGGTCAAATTTCACTCGCGTCGGACCATTCCTCGCGCGTCAGCCTAATCTGTTCCCACGGAGCTGCATTTTTTGCACAACAATTAACAAATAACGTAAACTGATCTAGTTCTAACACCGTGTTACTAAGTGTCCATTATATGAAAAATTCTTTATTTTGATGAGTAAATTAGCTAGAGTAAATTTTGTTAGTCTCGAGATAAGAGTTTCAGTTTTTAATGTTATACTGACTATACCTAATACTTGTACTGTATGTAGGCTAACTTGGCAACCAATATCAATAACAATGACTACATGCTTGCATCAGAAAAACAAAGTGAAGAGCGATGATATAATAAATGGTCAATGCAAAGCAATGTCGGGCGCACGTCGCGCGATGCCGAACCAAAACAAATGGACGCGACACCGTTACACCACTTCGCGGAATTAAATAAAGTAAAAAATGACAGTAACCAACGGTAATCTTTGTTCGTGTAAGGTCGAAACTCTGTTTTCACGGTAAGGCACCACGAGTCGCGATCTAACGCAGCGATAATTTGTCGGCAATTAAAATCATACTGAGGCCCGCTGGTGTCGTTGTCCGATGATACACACGGTCCTCAACATCCGCAACTATCTGCCAAGTAAACTGAAGGAACATGTGTGCGCAAACCCCGTCGAGTAGTACTGCGCGTTTTAAAAGGGCAATAAATAATTCTAAGTCGGCCGCTTGTCACCTTTAGTGCACCCACATGGCACAGTTCCCAGTGAAAACAGTTTTGGCTTCTCTATACGAAATTATAAACGTAAGAGACACATGGCGCCGCTGACACTCACGACTTACGTTTGGTTGGCTATTCGACTGCTATAACTATTAAAGCCTTTTTGTTGAATACGCGGTGGGTTAAGAATAAGAACCTAGTTACAAAAAAAGCAATTCTGAAACGCAACTAACTCTATATTGTTGTTTTCCGACATCGGAGTGTTCCACATCTTAATTGGAACGGGTCGGCGCCTGTCCCAAAGGACTGGTATCGATCGTATCGACATTAACGGCATAAAAATCGATACGCGGAAGCCATCTTGTTTCTACAAAACATCAGAAAAAGACAAGTTTCACTTCCAGGAATGCTTGGTGCACGTTAGCGATTAATGTAAACAACAAGGCTGGAGAAAAAATAAGCAGTAATGTAGCTATTGTGTGTCCATAAGGTGAAGACGGAAGACTGGTGGCGTGGGAGTGAGCGCGGGAGCCGACCTGCCCCGCCGCGGGAAAATATCGCTCTATGCGCGCGTTCACATGAGCCACAATACACAAAAACGCTGAAGTTGTTAACGATCTTAGCGATACAAATAATTAAACGTACACGCGGATGATGCTGGCTGATATGATTGAGCCCACAGCTGCCGTTAAAGTATGAAAATCTATTTAACGACACTTTAGAAGCTGGCGATGTGTTTATTGCTATTGGATACTATTTGCAAGCGAATTAATTAAAGGAAGTATGTTTTCATGTGAATCGGAGCAATCTCAGCGGGCGACTGCTTTCACGCAGCTTTGATGCTATATCGGTTTACGACTCCTTTCCAAACGTTATTGGGTGGTGGGTGGTTATTAAAACGAATTCATGATGCATCATTGCACCCTTTAGTTTCGTGATAGTAATTTTTATGAAATTGAGGAACCTTTTAATGATTCACCGAGAAAAAAAGTTTAAATTAGAACTTTCATTATAATGTACTGATTAATCCTTCAAAAGTCAATGCAAGTTTTCCTAAATGAGAACAAATAAAACAATAAATAAACTAGAAAGCAGAATGAAGTGTTTGTTGGCAAATTAAGATACCTAAGGCACCTCCAGTAAAATGATAGAGCTATCACAGAATAAAATCGCACTTGTAATTAATTGGTTGGTGCATGTTATTCAATAAACAAAAGATGTTATGACATCATTACCGTCACTACCAATATAGGTTTTTGGGTAAAGCGGTATTAGAAAGAGCGATACACGATCGTCTGAAATCTGTGTAGTAGGAACTAATGATATCAAAAGAGTTCTATAATTTACTCCAAGCCTTATTCGGATATTTTTTTTAATTTCAACCGAGATAATTGCGACAAAATCCGAATCGTTGATCACTCGGTTTGTCGGTCGAGCAGGTGGGTGATGATTTCGCTTCGAATATTAGCGCCTTAGGCTCTAAACTTTACACATATTTATTGGTAACATGTCAGCATTAAATCTTTCAAGTAGATAAAAACCGACTCCAAAAAACTCAAAAACAAAACTAATAACTAAAAAGCAAAAAATAAATCTTTTATTATACAATATAGTAGTTGAAGAATATTGAAATCGGTGCCAAGTAAAACATAAAAGTAATATACCTTGCTGCTATAATAGCGACATTGAAACAACGAGTTCACGTAGAAGTTGTCGAGTGCGGAGGGAATTATGCGTCGGATACGACAAATGCACTTCGCCAATCGTGTCGGTTTATCATTGCATGTTTTACTTGGCACCGACTTCAATATTCTTCAACTACTATATTGTATAATAAAAGATTTATTTTTTGCTTTTTAGTTATTAGTTTTGTTTTTGAGTTTTTTGGAGTCGGTTTTTATTTTTTGTTAAAAAATTTAATTATTTTACAATTTTGAGTGATGGGTAGACCTAGTAAAGACGATTCTCTTGAAAAACTTTACAAAGGTCAAATGTATGTTGCCCCAAGTCGAGTGAAAACCTTAGACGGTATTGCACTATGTGATTTTAAAATCAAATAAATTACTTAGCCGACCACATGATGAAAACGCATTACGAGAAATTCACTATCGAATCTGCAATATTACCCATCTCGGCTTAAAGTGCGAATCAATACGAATAAAATAAGCCCAAACACGAGGTAGTTAAGATGTACCGTTGAGGAGTTCCCTCGATCCTATGTCGTCTCCATCATCAGATCTGCCCTAAACCTTCATAGTATTGTAGTCTCATCAGATATACACATAAATATCAAGTTTTTACCCCATGCTCGCCTACAATTTTCAAGAGATGCCCTCGATTTCTCAGGATTTCCACCATCAGGTCTTGACCTGATGACAATGGGACCAAATGCCAAGTATACCCTTTCAAATAAAAAAAGAATTTTTGAAATCGGTCCAGGCCTCTTCGAGTAATCGAGAAACAAACATAAAAAAAAAAAAAAAAAAAAAAAAAAAAAATATACAGCCGAATTGAGAACCTCCTCTTTTTTTTGAAGTCGGTTGAAAATTAGAAGCTTTCAATGTAGGCAAAACACGGAATTTCTTATAATTCCCGTTCCATACCAATTTCCCGACTGCATAATGTCTGTAAGGTCTAATTACAAAAATTGCCGATTAGAATTTCGAGGGATGTTTCCACTTATTTTTAAAGTATGTAGTTTTAGATGAATTCCTTATTTAATAAAAAAAATATATTACAGAACCTAAGCCTTCATTTTTTTCTATAAATATAAACAAACATGTTTGAATAATGGAAGAGATTCTATCAGAGGGGATTGTCTTGGTGGGATCGCAAGAGTTTTGACTCAAAGCAATAACGTGTGTCATTAAATCCGTCAGCTAAGCATACAGTATAGTAGTATAATAACATAATACTGCAATGTTGTCCTTACTTCTTACATTGTAGCCTGTGGGTAGGTATTATATTATAAATTAATATTTTATATGTATGGCACAATATTCGAAGTTTTATAATATAATTATAAGTTTAGTAGTATATTAGTTATACCCAAAACAATATTTCATTCTTGTGCCTCGATCATTCTGATCCAATTCTTTTTCCATAGCACGATTTATTGATGGATTTATTGATGGACCAAAACACATGTATTTAGCTATTTCAACAACGTCAATCTGATCGTTGTTGATTTCATCATGTTTGTGTGTCTCACTATTTTCAAAGTGTAAACTGTAAGTGGATTCAGAGTAGCAAGCAAACAATGTTGGTATTCATTTATCTGCTTAGTTTCTGTAACCTAATCTGCGATTATGCGCCGGCGCGGGGCGGCACGCACGTGAAGTTTACATTACGGTCCACTGTAGAAGCTATTGTGTCCGCTGAGAATCGTACAGACATGCGCATAAACAGGCGCGCAAATGATCAAACAAGTTTTCAGAATATTGGAATACTCTTCTCAACTCTCGAAAATTCCTAATAGATAGAGGAGGTCTCTTGTCTTATAATTTAGATGCTCAGATAGCTCAAACTGATTGACGATCGAATGAATCCTGTCATTGGTATACGATGCGATAGAACAAAGGACCAGAATGGGCAATGCCAGGAACTTAAAAATTTCGCATTTCGTGCTCATTGCTCAAGATAATGAAATCGGAATGTAACGATTTTTTTTTGACGTCACAAAATGCCGTTTTTACGCAGACAGATCATTCCATTAAAAATATTTAATGTTCCTAATATTATATTTTCCATGAATATAAACAACTCTAGCTAACTACAAACGATTATTGAATGTAATGAAAACATACCGATAACAATCACCCGCTATCAAAAGATAGAAATATAAGGTAAAACAATACTCCGATACGCGGTGACGGTGACGGTGCACTACGTATAATAAGCATTATACGTAGGAACGGTATTGCATCAGGCCGAATTGTCTTAAAAACAAAACATCAGAGTAGAAAAAAGAAAGAAGGTCTGATTCCCAGCAGTGGGTACACGAATAGACGGACAATGAATACACAGTATTTAGGTTATAGGTGGAAATAGGGTGAAATAGTTTGAAGTTGATCGAGAAGAAGAAAAAAGTACGTACACACATTAGATTATCTGCATAGCATTAATATTTAACTGTTGTTCATGCTCATTTAAGTTAGTAGAATATGTATAAAGTTATCTTCTCTAAGCAATAAATCCATATATTTTGAAACTAAGAAACTAGGTTTTATCCATTCACAGCCAGTTCCTTAAAATTAAGGAAATCGTTTATGAATTCTTGCACCTGATGACGAGTTATGGCGATCACTTTATTCCACATCATTTTCTTCAGGTGATGTGACAACATTATAGGCTTAATTTTCTTGTTCTTTCATATTTGGTTTGCCATTTTACCTTGATTACAGAAGTGTATATTACTTAGATGTATATTTTAGCAATTAAAGATTAGAGACGTTTTTTAGTTAAAATTTTAGTAATTCTGTAGTGGGAAAGGAGAACTTATTATCTTATCTCTTTTACGTCGTAATTAGCATGACGTTGTGTTTGTTGCACAATCTCGTCTGCCAGAATGTCCGGTGGTTGTCGTAACGGTGACATATTGTGCTGTGCATGTCAGAACAACATGATTAGCTGCTGTTTACATGATGCGACAAAAACAGGTCAACACATTGCGGGAAGTTCGGATGGAATTTATGTAACGTTTTAAATAAAGGTTGTTATTCATTCATATTCATCTGTAGAGAATTCGTTCCTGGTGATGTGCTCTTAGATGTTTATGGATAAATATAATGGTTTGATTGATATGGAATGCAATTGAATGGTTTATAATTATTGGTACGTACTAAGCAATCTGGTATTGATCGGGATGACATTCCTGCAATAGGATGGCTAGTAGATGTAATAAATATATTAACAATCGCATTTCTAAAGATATGTGTGTGTTCGTATCTCTCAAAATCGTTTTTCATCTCTGTTGGCAAAATTTCGAATCGTTAACTGTTTTGACTACATTATTTTGGCGTTATATAGTTACCTATAATATTTATAAGCGGCGGCAATAAATCTGTCACAAGTCGGAAGATGCGTTACTTTGAAATACAAATCAATAAATACTCTTTAAAAGCGGAAACCAACTGACTTGTAAACGTCTTTTATAGTGATTCCAGTGAATACGATCAAAAGGATCGAATGATGAAGCTTGCACGGAGCGAATCGGCCTGGAATGCACTGTGCTCATGTTAGGTTACTTGCCAACAAATATTTTAGCACAGTTCCGTACACATTCGTCAATTCGTGGGTAAGAGATAATTAAAGTAACCCACGCATAATTAAAGGGCCAAAGTTTGTTGACAACCAAAACACTACGAAAGATAAGGCGTATCATAATATTTACATTAATTTTAATCCATTACGGACACATAAGTCAACTGTTTGGACTGTTCATACAGGGAACATAAACTGACTACTTTTCGTTGAGTTTGTACTATTTTATGCTGACAGAATATTGGCATTTGCAAAATAAAATAGTATTTGGTTTAGATTTATTGAGATTTTTTCTTTCTGTCGTTTTTCTTGTAAAAGACTTCAACGCACGCTTTTGGTGTAAGTGCAGGTATAACACTACGTACCTATACTTAATAAATTGTCATTAATATGATGATAGGTTTTAATAACTATCAGTCTGTAATTGTGTTTTTTAAATATGAATAAGACTTAAAAGGTCATTAAGCAACGTATAGTTATGCGGTTAAGCCAGTAATTTTACCTATATTAATTACTGACTGTTTCAAAGGTGATTCTTTATTGTTCAATTGTATTCGCTTAAATGTTGAACCAATTTCTTAGTAAACAACAATAGTGTGCCTAATTCTGTTAGCTTCGCACGAGGATATTGACCTAATCAGTTACTAGTTGCATTAGCTGGTTATTCATTATTCAAAAATTCATTCAAAAGAAGTAAATTATTAAGCTGTATAGAAAATCAATTATTACCTATGAATTCGTAATGTACGGTAGGTATTTGAGATTGATAAGCGTATCTTTGACACAATCATACTACTAATGACATAGAAACTGAACGACCACTGCCTGGTCGTGCGACCTTCGTTCAGTAAAATGCAGTTCATGGCACGATCTCTTCTCGTCGCATAAATCAGCTGTGCGAGGCTCTTATATAAATAAATTAAATTCAACACGTACTCACCGTAAACAGACGGCCGTATGAAAAATAAACCGATCACCTCCAATGTAGTCACAAAAACAAACATAAACAACACAAAACCAAAACTGTCAGTTTTTTTAAGTATTGGGTATGTAAAACGTTAGTTCAGGAACACCACTTCATTCACTTTTGCGTCGAACGAGTAAAGTTTCGCTGGAGAGCGAGCGCGGTGCGTGCGACGAGCTCGGAGGGGTCGAGTCGAATGGTGGCCGGTGGCTGCCCACTAATCCGCTTGCCGCCGCGCCGCGCGTTTCTTGGGGCCGGCCGCACCGCACCGCTTCCATACGCACTCAGTGGGTTCGTGCCAATATGCATATAATCGGTTATCTGTCCACATCCTGCGGATCCTGCGCTGTCTAACAATCAAGCCCGAGGACGAAACTCACTTCGATTGCATAGAGCTTTTAAACTCGAATGGAATTTGGTTTATCCGAACATGATTGTACCTATATCTGATCCCTACCCTTGCCTGTATTTTTAACGGCGTTATGTACAGAATAAACCCAAGTTCATAAGTATCATAACATTGAATTAATTGTTCATTATACTGAATCGCTTTCAGTAACTTATGTATGTTTGCAATGAAAACCTTTCCTAAACGAATACTAAGGCGTCAAAGTACTCCTCCACATCGCTATCAACTGGTAGCGTGCCCAGAAGGCTGCCAGCATTATCACGTTTATTTTTGTTTTTTATAAGTTTTAATTAAATACTTTACCACAGGGACTCTCAATCTTTTTTATACTCTGACTCCCTTTACATGTCGTAATTTTCTTGCGACTCCCTTGTAAATTAAGATGTAGTGCATCTGTAGATCTAGATTATCTTATTCAAAGAAAACTCCAAACAGTTATTTAAAAAAAATCTCTTAATATTTTTTTTTTATTGATTAGAAAAATACTGTAGGTATAATCACTGAGCAAAACTTCTCAAATCGGGGCTGAAGTAGAATATTTTTGGGATACATTTAATTACGTTGTTTTTATCAAATCGTAGTTTTAGGCTTGTATCACAAGATAGTTCTAACAGCTGTTCTTCCTCGACTATTGAAAGTGCAGCTGGTTTGCGACGCCCGCCCCTGGGACAGCACCGCGACACCCCGGGGCGTCACGACGCACAGTTTGGGAACCCCTGCTTTACCATAAGTAGTTATTAAAGATTTGTTTTTAATTTCTAAAAGTCAAATACGATAGTAGATTCACGAAACATTTAACATACAATAATATACAATATTTGCAATATAATAGGAAACTAACGACTATAGAATAAGACAAAAAATAAAACTGATAGTTAATTTAAAAAAATGCATGTTTTGGTTATTTAAGAAACTATATAGAAACCATTCAAATATGACATAAACGTACATGTTTAAAATTTTCCCCTTGTTATGATGTAGTACCATAGCTGTATATCGTATATACATATCCATATCACATATATATATACCGTATACCGTGTGCAGCGGCGTGCACAGAGTTTTTAGACAGGGTAGGCAGAAATTATTAAAAGCTTACTTACACATGAAACCTACTGCATGTTGGTATTGGTTCGTCGTCTTGTCGATTTAATAATGATGTATGTGATTTGCCACCTCAAATATCTTATAATAAATATTTATCTGAGTTACGTAGAGTAGACAGTGTCTTTTTGTCTTTATGCACTGCACGCCACTGACCGTGTGTGTCGTACTGGCAACTCTAGTTATACTTGTAAATGTGAAAAGTATGAAAACTTAATGTGTTCGGAATCCGAGACTGTAAAGTCTAATTACTGGACACGGGACAAGACAAAAAATTCTGGGACTTTCCCGGATTTCCCGGTCATCTGGCAAGCCTACTCACAGCACATGTCGTATGCACCATATTAATGATAAATTAAAATAAAATATCTAAAATATCAAAGACAGCCCTAAAAAACGTGTCCCAAGCTACTAATTACGGTGAAGTAAGCAGCTGGGGCTTGCCTTACCCGCGTCTCACCCCTCACGCCCCGCACGATTGCCTTGTCTAGGCGTCTCCGTCGACCGACTTTATGGTTTATAGACTGGGCTATTATTACATGATGACTGGGTTGATGGTCTTTGATTAACATGTAAAACGTGTTGTGCCTTAACCAAACACACTTTCCGAAGACTACGTCCCGTGTGCAAAGTTCTAGGGAGGGACTACGGTTCCCTCCCCAGATGGAACCATAGTCGGACTGATTAGATATCCCCAGGATTGCACCATTTCGAATATTTTATTTTTACATTACACACAGTTAAAAAAAAAACATCTTTATTCAGGCAATTTACACTAAGCTTATATAGCTAAGCTTTCCTTTCTTGCGCTCGAAGTCTTAGCCATAGCAATTGTCTATACATGCAAATAAATAAGTAATTAATAATAAACTATAAGTTTTTAATTAAAAATAATAATAATCTAGCATGTGTAAGTGTATGCATAATAAAAAATATAAATATCTATGTTTGGACATACAACTTGATAAAGTCTCACTGGACATTTCATTCCTCTTTACTTTAGACATGATGATACCTCAATTTGTTTTGTCTCTGATATTTTCGGAAGTCAGTGAATACTAAAACACCCTCACTTCCTCTTTTAATGGCAAAGGATCCAATACCGACCATTATGTCATCGTAAAACAATCCAGCACCTGAAGAAATTCCAACAAAATTTTCAACATTGGCTACACATATGAAATGGCCCCATATTGAGGGAAACCATTCCCAACAGTTTTCATAAATGTCATCATAACTATATTCGATTAATTCTAATTGATAATTTTGCTTCACATGAAGTTTATCAATAAATCCAAAACCGGCGAATGCGAACCTTCCTCCGCTTTGGAATTCTAATAAGTAATTCGTCTTGCATGCGAGGGGGTAACGAGCTTGTGGATTTTTTATTTCTTCTATTGGTTCAAATGATATCAAAATTAAGTCGTGGTGTGGTGCATGAAGTCCGTCAAATCCAAACGTTGCCCATGCCCCTGTGTTCCTTTTACATTGATCTCTGGTCGCATATTTAACGGGTACAACTTTTTGGCTATTTGGATTGCCATTAATCATATGTAAACTTAGCCGTTCGATTTCGTTTATTCTTTCAATTGGGTTTGCAGATGTTATTATATGAAAGTGAGAGAGCAATATTCCGGAGGAAACAGGTTTACCATCCACAGATATACCAATCATAACGTCGTATTTGTCATTGTGATCTAACCAACTGTATTTTATATCTTCTCCTAATGCATAAGTTTTTATGGGAAGTAAAATAATGATGGTGAGGCTTGTACATCTGAAATAAGTAGATATTATTTAGAGCTTTGTTACATGATATACAATATTATGTCTAGGCTTTGATCGAGATTCTTGATCGTAGTATCTAGGTATTTGTAACGAGGCAAGATGGACTCACTTTCCTACTTAAAATAACAAAACAATCTGGTCAAGTAGATCCCGAATCGGGAATCTTGTTCTTTTGTGTCTAACACTTCCAATTTGGAAGTGTTTGGTTGGTTATAATTATCATGTTGACACATACAAATGTACAACTTATTTTAACGATATGATGTTTTAATTTTCCAACTGCACCAAACTGCGCCAACGGACGAGCGCCGTGACGGCACGGTTGTGACAGTGGTTAAGAGATCGATTGCTGCGCTGCATGTCTTAGGTTCGATTTCCGCACGGAACAAATATTTGAACCTACTATCCACAGATAGTGGGTTTGACAATGGAAATAATTGTTTTTGTAAACGCACCCACGATACAGGAATTACTCGTAGTGTGTGTCATAGTTAATAGAAAAACAAATGAAAATAATATTAATATTATAAAATAAAATGTACGTACTTTGAAATGAAACTTATTTTATGTTTCATTTTTACAACACAACGTCTGAATGTGTCTTGATTGGTGTTTCCGAGTAGGCTACCGCGTTTCTTTTACCTGCGCTGTACTTTTATACCTATGTTGTACTTTTTTTGTGTATTATGATTTCATATAAAAACAATTACGTGCTTCGTTGTGTAAACAAGTAACACGGTCCATTTCAGAGATCCGTTAGCAAATTTGAAATATCTTTGTCAATTAACGTTTTTTTAGGACTATCGTGGAATTTGGATGCTCGAATTGATGATTGTTTTTGAAAACACATTTTTGAAAATAGAATATGAACTCGATACCCATCAACCACAGTCATATCACCGCTATGTTACGTGGTAAGTTGTGAAAAATGTTTATATTAAATATTGTAAATATATCGCTTAGTTTCTTTTATATAGAGTGTGATATTTTCTTATGTACTGCTGACACCATCCTCTTAGCTATGGGAATGGTACATTTAATATTTAATGTGATAATATATAATAAGTAAATATTTTTAATTATTATTTATTTGTTTGAGGGGGTATATCTCGCTCGCTTCGACATAAATCTCTATTAGTATCTCCTTCTGTAGAAAGCCATTAACCCGCGAGAAGGCGCGCTATGAGCATTTTGCTCACGCAAACACCGATTGAGATTGTTTTCGATGTTAGCGACACCGTGGCATCGCATGCTTCTCAGTACCTTCCCAAATATTCACCCCCTATCCCCTGGTCCAACTCAAGCACCGCTTATTGCAGCTGTGATGGCTTAGTGAAGTGATTGTGCAGTCTGTGTCCAAAAGCATTTTGCTTATCGCGCGTCTTTCCGCGTAAGTATTATTTTCTACAAATATATTTATAAATAACTGATTTTAATTTTTGTTTCTTTTTTCATATATAAAATAAATGATTATATGTTTAGCACTTTTTAATAATTTTATGCATGAAAATACATTTAAAATACATACATACAGATAATATTTGCACCAATCGTCTATTGATGCAAATATTCTGTATATAAAGCGAACACACAAACTTTGATTGGGAGACGTGTATTCCTAAAAAATATGATTCTGGAGTTGACAAAGCCACATATTTCTCAACGAATTTGTGTACAGTAGTTTATTATGAAGCGATTTGTACTGGTTTTTAATGTTGAAACCGAGCCCGGACCCGTGTACTATGTCCCAGAAGGAAAAATAGATCCTCTAAAAAAGCATCTTTTTTGTGCTGTAAATTACTCTACATCGAGCACGTGACATTCATATGCAATGCATGGTATGAGAGATACACTTCTTAAGATATTATGGAAGAATGAATATCTTTTGAATTTATGCTCTGTCTATTTTTTAAACCATTTTTTTTCCTACGTCTGCCAAAAGTTTAGACCAAAGTTTAGAATATTTTATATTTATGCATAAAACTGTATTTTGTGTTATTTAGTTTTATTAAAACACTTTTTATAGTAAATGAATATTCTTTTATTTATATAAATCAGTTTTTTATCAACTGATAATACCCTGGATGGAAAAAAATGTATTCAAAACAGCGTGAGCATTTTGCTCGCGCGCGCTTATCCTTGTAACATTCTAAGGCGCGCCTTCTCAAGGGTTAAATAGACTATTTCCGGTCACAAGATGCATTTTGAGCGTTTAAAGTAAAGGTATCTATCTCTACTCTAATGTGATATTACGAAGAGTCAGAAAAAATAGTCGTGCAATATGTGTTCTTTCGTTAAATGTCGATATCGAGATGATCTCTAATCGCTCGTTAATTGTTAGTAGATAAAAGATAAGAAATCAGTCGAACCCAATGACATAACTCAAATTAATCTAAATTTTAACAAGGTAGACAATTATGAACAAATTATTTTCAGGGTTGTATAACTAAATACAGATTGTATTTAGTTATACAACGGAAGACATACTTACCTTTTTTAGAATTATTTGTAGTACCCACATAAATATCTTTCCTCTCAAACAAGTATTTTAGTAGGTACTTTTTATTTTAATTCATTTTATGATTAATTTCGCATTATTATTATTGAACATACAAAATAACAGAATTTTGTAATCAACTTATATAACATACGACAATACATAACGTATTCCCCGAAGGGTGAGGCAAAGGTGTACCATGTACCCCCACATTTCGTTGAATCCGTTATTGAGACCCTTGTAATACGGGGCGAGCCTATTGCCCTCAACCGGGCACAGTTCCAAACTCCGTGCTGCTACTGAGAATTTCCATTCAGAAAAACCCATTAACACTTTGTCCGATCCGGGAATTGATCCCAGGACAAAAGGCTTAGTAGTCACGTTTTCAACCACTAGCCCACTGTATATGTATTATTAAAACAAGAGACCCAACACTTTTCGTTGAGGGACGGATGATGACCAGGCAGTGACTAGGTAGGTCAGTTAGAAGTTCGTGTGAATATTCCGGTCGTCACATAAATGCATGAAGTTGGACGACTGATGAATTGTTGCTATTAGAAGTTTTTGTTGAAAAATATATTTTGCAACACAGAACTTATTTTAAAATACACGTGTTTTGCAAGAATTTCCGCTGTACGTAAAATAACGTCGAATTTCATTGTATGTCGAGATTCAGGTTTCATCCTGTAGTAGAGGATACTTATGTTTTATTTATACAGGCATTTGTTAACATCATTTTTCATAGCTTTCGTTAATATTTGATTAAAGATTGAGTACCTAACATTGAAAAAAGTAACTAGTTACGGCACAAATTTTTTAGGTAAACTTTAAATAAAAAATAAAAAAAACCAGGAGAAAAGAAACTTACTCTTCTATTCCCTTGGTATTTTTGCATGCCTATTCCTGCCCCCGGCGTGGCTTCTTCGGTGATTATTATGACAATCGGAAGATAAGGTTGCCGTTAGAGTTTTATTATAGTGCTCAGCCGGCGACAACTCTCCAACGATATCGTCGCATGTAGCCGACAATTCTAGGATCGTTTACGATACTTTAATCGCCTGCAACCTCAAATCCCGTGTCGCCGTACACGTTGACATTCAGGGGAGTGCATGTGGAGCTCTAAAGCTTGTCATCGAGGGAGCCGCCCCCCAGCGCCTTTACGATAAAATAAAACACAAATCTTTATCATTTATGTTGTTATGGCTTGAAGCCAAAGTGCGGTTACATCTAGGATAAGCCGGCTAGAAGTGGTTCGGGCTCAAACTTGGTGTAGCCTTCATCATATACGCTACAACAAATAGCCAAGGGAGCCTTTCGGTTCGCGGGGTAGGTTCCAACTCCTTTTATTTTATTTGCCTTTGTCTCCGAGCTGGATGGTCCCTCTCCCAACCTCGATCTGAGTACTTTTCTTTGAACCATGACGATATCGCAGAAGTAATCCACCGCCTTCCAATAGGACAGCTCTGCCATTAAAGTAAAAAAATATGCTATTATATGAGCTAAATGTAGATTTATAAATATATTTATTAAGAACTAGCTGTTGCCCGCGACTAAGTCTGAGTGTAAAATAGTAAAAATAAGCCAATGTGCTTCTCCAGCTCTCAGGCTACCTCTTGTAAATTTTCATAACGATCGGCTCAGTAGTTGAGTCGTGATGAGGTAACAAATAGACAGACAGAGTTACTTTCGCATTTATAACTGGATAATAGAAATTGCGTTTCTTTTTATAATCATGGATAGTTATAAATCGTTTAATTCTGGCTTAGGTTACGCCCATAAGAAGTACTAATAGTGCAACATAGAGAATTCGATTTCTAATCCCGGAATTGTCTATAGATGATCTCGGGACCCCGGGATTGTAGACAAGTAATGAGTACTATATAAATATTTGTATAAGAATTATCTTTTCATTGACAAAATAATTAAAAATTCATAAAATAATTTGTCAAAAAATTCTAATATACAATGCTTGAGCGCTTTTGCAACCTTAGTGTTGAAAAAGTAGCTACAGATCTGAACAAACCCGAACAATTCGAGAAATCAGATTTTGAAGAGAGAGATTTTGAGATAATCAATGTCTTGGCCCCAGAATGCTACAGTCCAAATGACTGTAGCATTCTGGGGCCAAGTCAACTGTGCGTACTTTGGTAAATAAAGGCTTACCACGGATACAATATAAGAGTTAGGCATAAAAAGGCATGGTTTTGAAATAAAACGTTTTTAGGCACAGGTTAAATTAAAATAATAACGGAAATCATGGTACTTTTTATATTACACAACATACATAGCATCATCCTGTATCCCCAAAGGGTTAGGCAGAAGAGTACTGTTGTGCACCCACTTTTCGCCGCTGCTGTCATCCTATGTAATAGGGGGCGAGCCTATCGCTATGAAACGGGCACGATTCCAAACATTGGGCTGTTAATGAGGAATTCTATACAGAAAAATCCAATACCAATGGTAGTTTTTATTCTATAAACTAGCTTTTGCCCGCGACTTCGTATGCGTGAAAATTAATGTCTGATATTTTCTTGCAATACATCGGTGAAAATTGCATTAAATTCCATGCAGTCGTTTTTGCGTGATTCGTGCACAAAAATACAGACGGACAAAATGCTAAAAACTGTTGTTTTGGCTGCTGTTGCTCTAATAAAGACCCCCATATTAGATTTTCATCAATATATATAATGTACAGACATCAGATTTTTATAATTTTATTATATGTATAGATAATAATTACGAGTAATTACACAAAATCGAAATGCGCTCACTTGACCCACCTTGCGGGTAATTGTGCGCAACCGTATGGGGTAATACGCATGTAAATAAGCGGATTGCTTGCTACAATCAAAATAAATACAATAATCAAGAAGAAAACTTCTTTATTATAAAATTATAAAGGAATTGTATCCTTACATAGAGGACAAAAGTATTAAACTATGATGTACATATGTATATTTGAAGTCGAGGCCGTCAAAGGCTTTGATCTTCCTCTACTGAAAGATTTCGCTCTTTTTTTGGTACCCATAGATGATTTTTCTATAGAGTTTAAAGGTTCTGCAACTCAGTGCCAACTTTGGGGAAGAATTTTATAAAAAAAAAATCTGATTTTCTTTTCTTCGTGTATCGCGCACACTTACCCACACATACTTTCCCCAGAACACAAAATAATTGAAAGCACATAAATATGTTATAACCTCTACAATAATCTAATATGTAAATAAATTTTTTAACAAAAAATAAAAACCGACTCCAAAAAACTCAAAAACAAAATTAATAACTAAAAAGCAAAAAATAAATCTTTTATTATACAATATAGTAGTTGAAGAATATTGAAATCGGTGCCAAGTAAAACATAAAAGTAATATACCTTGCTGCTATAATAGCGACATTAAAACAACGAGTTCACGTAGAAATTGTCGAGTGCGGAGTGAATTATGTGTCGGACACGACAAATGCACTTCGCCAATCGTGTCGGTTTATCATTGCATGATTTACTTGGCACCGACTTCAATATTCTTCAACTACTATATTGTATAATAAAAGATTTATTTTTTGCTTTTTAGTTATTAATTTTGTTTTTGAGTTTTTTGGAGTCGGTTTTTATTTTTTGTTAAAAAATTTAATTATTTTACAATTTTGAGTGATGGGTAGACCTAGTACAGACGATTCTCTTGAAAAACTTTACAAAGGTCAAATGTATGTTGCCCCAAGTCGAGTGAAAACCTTAGACGGTATTGCACTATGTGATTTTAAAATCAAATAAATTACTTAGCCGACCACATGATGAAAACGCATTACGAGAAATGAAAAGATTAAGACGACTATTGTAACTAATACTGTGATAGTTTTGACTTTTAGAGGTTTAAAATGAGCCCAAACTCGAGGGGTTTACTAGTAGCTACTGAAGAGTTCCACCATCTATCTCCTGGCTCCATCATCAGACCCTCTATACCAAATGTTCTATATACGGGACTCATCGAAATATATCGAGTGATCCCAAACTCGGAAGTTTTATTCCCTAACTCTTTACCGTTGAGGAGTACTATGATATTCATCATCAGCTCAGCATCATTAAATGATGATTTTCAGACGCCAATACCTAACTTATTAAGAAAAAAAGCTCAAACGGGCTATTTGTCTTACAATATTTGAGGGTATCCCTCGATTTCCCTAGGATCCCATAATCAGATCCTGACTTGGTGATAATGGGACCAAATGGGAAGCATGTTCTTTCAAACAAAACAAGAATTTTTAAAATCGGTCCGTAATTGACCGAATAATCGCCCAAACACTATGAAGCTGCTATCAACCATTAAGGAGTTCCCTAAACTGTACTGCACCTGCATCACGGACCTTGCAATCATTACCCATCTCGGTGTAAAGATCTTGTCAAGACGAATAAAATAAGCCCAAACACGAGGTAGTTAAGATGTACCGTTGAGGAGTTCCCTCGATCCTCTGTCGTCTCCATCATCAGATCTGCCCTAAACCTCCATAGTATTGTAGTCTCATCAGATATACACATAAATATCGAGTTTTTACCCCATGCTCGCCTACAATTTTCAAGAGATGCCCTCGATTTCTCAGGGTTTCCACCATCAAGTCCTGACCTGATGACAATGGGACCAAATGACAAGCATACCCTTTCAAATAATAAAAGAATTTTTGAAATCGGTCCAGGCGTCTTCGAGAAATCGAGTAACAAACATAAAAAAAAAAAAAAAAAAAAAAAAAATACAGCCGAATTGAGAACCTCCTCCTTTTTTTGAAGTCGGTTGAAAACTATCGATGATAACACCAAATACCGAAAAAGTTATCCGTCTACATGACACGTCAAGACTAGTTGACCACTCAGGTGCCTCTGTTTGACCCAAATAAACAAACGCAGGTGAGGCGGGTGAGGCGAGCCCCAGCTGCATACTTTACCGCACTTAGTAGCTTGGGACACGACTTTGAGGGCTATCGAGTATTTGATATTTTAGATATTTTATTTCAATGTATTGTTAACATGGTGCATACAACATGTACTGTCACTGGACTGGGGGGGGGGGGGGGGGGGGTTGTAAATGTATAAATAAACCTATTTTTAAAATTACCTATTTTAGATCTATCTGATTTAATTGTTTAGACTTTAGGCAGGAATTTAACGATTCGATTAAAATTTTCGTAAATTGTGTATTTTTAGAAGGTTTGTCAATTTGACGTGTAAGATTGGGGTCATCAATCCAGGATCCTCCCCCTCGGACCCCCACTGCGTGCATGTGCGAACATAAACAAAATGGCGGTTGTAAAAATACCGAGTGTATTGCACACCCCCGAAATGAACGAAATGAAACTTATAAGACATTAATTTTCAAATCCTAGATGGCGAACTTGTATTTTTGTTTACAAAATATTTATATGTGAGTGTCATTTTCGAGGTTTCTTAGGATGATGATTATGAAAATGACATCCATTTTGGAATCCAAAATGGCAGACATGCATTTTTTGAAACATACAAATATGGGTATCGTTTTCAAGGTTTCTTGGAGTGCTGATTATGAAAATGACATCCATTTTAGAATCCAAAATGGCGCAAATGCATTTTTTTTTTAAATTTAGATACGTGTATCGTTTTCAAGGTTTCTTGGGGTGCTGATTATGAAAATGACATCAACTTTGAAATCCAAGAAGGCGTACAAGCATTTAAAAAAATATTTTGCCGCAGATTAAGAAGTAAGAAGGAATTTAGTCTACCTCCATATTAAATTTCATCAAAATCGGTTCAGCCGTTTCATCAAAAATTGACAAATAGACAAAAATACTTTTATCTTCCTACGTACGGATTATGGAGTATTCCTGGGGGTAGGGCATAATAATCCTTTGTCTAGTTGGCCAGACGAAATACCTAAGAAAATGATCTAAATTGTTTAAGTGATTCTCTAGTTATAAGCGTGCTAACGGACAGATAGGCAGACGTCGCATTTCATAATATGTAATGATTTATTTTTATTTTATTTATGTATTTATTTAAGGGTTTCCAACAAAGAATATATGCATAAATTAAACATACGGTATCAAATAAAGTGCACTTCAATTATACGAAACCATAACAAGCACAAATAAATAAACAACTAAGCTAACA
The DNA here is from genome assembly GCA_947562105.1 of Shargacucullia verbasci. Taxonomy (NCBI): domain Eukaryota; kingdom Metazoa; phylum Arthropoda; class Insecta; order Lepidoptera; family Noctuidae; genus Shargacucullia; species Shargacucullia verbasci. Next base: position 9,751,411 of record OX387289.1, read on the forward strand.
ACTTATAATACAATTTGAAAAATAAAAGAAATGCAAAGAGTTTACTAAAACAGTATAAAAAAACCACAATAAGACTTAAAAAAAAACCATGATGTTAATTATTAGGTATATATGTATTTCTTTTTCAATTTGTGACAACCCTTCCGCAGTTGCGTAAATGCCTACACAGGCGGCGGCATCGCTCGACATCAAAAGCCTACTGTTGGAATACTTATACTGTGCCATTACTGTCCCACTGCTGGGCAAGGGTCTTTTCTCAGAATGAGAAGGGTTAGGCCTTAGTCCACCACGTTGGCCCGGTGCGGGTTGGCGGACTACACACATCATCAAGAACTTTATGTCACCCTCTCAGGGCGTGGAGGTTTCCTCACGATGTTTTTCCTTCACCGTTAACACAAATGATAATCAAATATTGATCCGCACATGATTCCAAAAAATCAGAGGTGCGGGCCGAGTTTGAACTCAGACCCTCCTGCATGGAAGGCACGCATTTAAACGCTAGGCTATCACTGCTTGCAAAAATAATCTATACGTCTATACATATAAATAAAATTGGAGTGTCTGTTTGTAATATTGAAATAACCGTTCTTTACTACATGCATATGAATATATATACGGTACATACACCAAAATAACATTTTTTACAATTTTTGTCTGTCTGTCTGTTTGTATAGGCTAATCTCTGAAATGGCTGAACCGATTTTGACGGGAACTTTTATTGGCAGGTAGCTGATGTAATAAGGAGTAACTTAGGCTACTTTTATTTTAGAAAAATTCTTTTATTTTATAAAAAAATATGGTTAAGTGCATTTTTTCCCAAATAATTTAAATTACACCATAAGACAATAGAGTCAACCTCTGGCAATATTTCTTTTATTAATTTAGATTTGTACCCTAGTTTGAGGGACACTGTGGCAACAGAGATACCCGCTAGCGTTAATGTAATATCACCCCCATCAAACTTGAGCAATAAAATTAATAATCAGTTAAATTGTCTTAACATAGTGCACCAAAATATACAGGGTTTGATGGGTAAAGACTTAGAATTGGAGTTGTTTTTGAACTGCAATGTTATTGATATTTTATGTGTGACTGAACATTGGCTAAAACACCATCAGTTAATGTTCAACTTCAACAACCACCAAGTCACCAGCTCGTTCAGCAGAGTAAATATAATCCATGGTGGCTCATTAATAATTACACGTAACAACTTGAAGTGTAAAGAACGCAAAGATATTGTGAGCCTCTCTGTTGAGCGAGTAATTGAGATATCTTGTATTGAGCTAGAGCGGTTCATTGTAATGAGCGTGTACAGGCCCCCATGCGCATCTTTTGATGTTTTTGAGAAATATATGGAGGATGTGTTATTTAAATGCTCGAAGTCTAATAAAACAGTTGTTGTCTGTGGAGACTTTAATATAAATATATTGGAAAATTCGTCTAATACTAGCAAACTTTTAACCTTATTTAAGTCATACAACTTGTACAATATCTTCTTTGAACCAACTAGAATAACTGCTTCTAGTGCTACTTGTATTGACAATATCTTTACAAACTTGAAACCTTGTAATAAATTAATTATAAATGAGTTAGACTCTGATCACTGTGGTCAGTTAGTCACTTTTCCTAGGAATCAAGTTAGAGTACAAAGAAAACTTGTAAGTGTTGTTCCTGTCAATGAAGGCCGTTTGGAACTATTCAAATGTAATCTTATAGATAAATTACCTTTATTGCCGTATGACATCAATCCTGATCAAGCTTATACTTTGCTGTTCAATATGATTAATAGAGAGTTTAGTAACGTTTTTACCCCTAAATCACTATCGGTCAGTGATCAATTTACTTTTAGTGACTGGGCGACAGCTGGCATTTTTAAAAGTAGACATAGGTTATTTCAATTATATTATGAAAAAACGTACAATCATAGCGCAGATTTTAAAGAATATGTAAAAAGATATTCAAAAATATTTAAACGAGCCTGTTCCTTGGCCAAGTCAATACATTTAAAAAACAAGATAAAAGTATCCAGTAACAAAATCAAAACTACATGGAATATTATTAATTCTGAAACGGGAAGATCCACAGTACGTAGCCGCGATTTCCATTTGAAAATTAACGACATAGATATTAGGGGGGATATGGAGGTGGCAACTGAGTTTGAAAATTTCTTTACTAATATTCCTATTTTAACAACCAAAACTCTCTTGTCTTCTTCCACTTCCGCTTATACTATACTAAAACAAAGCGTATCTGAATGTAGCACACCTTTTGAATTTTCAGTTGTTAATGCGAAATATATTAAAGAATCTTTTAAAAGTCTTGATGTAAAGAAAACTGCAGACCTTTGGGGACTGTCAGTACGAACTATCTCGTCCATAATTGACGTGATTTCACCTTACTTGGCAACCGTGTTCAATTCTTGTATTGCATCTGGTGTATTTCCTGACTTGATGAAACGAAAGTAAAGTAATACCACTGTTCAAATCTGGTAGTTCTACGGATCCCACAAATTTTCGGCCTATTTCAATTCTACCCACTTTGAGTAAAATTTTAAAAAAATTGATTTTAAATCAGATGTTAAGACATTTTAATAGACACAACCTACTTCATAAAAAGCAGTTTGGCTTCACAAGGGGACGTTCAACGACAGATGCGGGCGTGGAATTGCTGAAACATATATTCGATGCCTGGGAAGACTCGCAAGATGCTCTTGGCATATTCTGCGATTTGTCAAAGGCTTTCGATTGCGTACACCATTATACACTCATCAGGAAATTATACCACTACGGCATAAGGAACAAGGCTCTCGACTTCTTATCTTCTTATTTAAGCAATAGAATTCAGAGAGTCGATATTAATGGCAAGAGATCTTCGGGATCTGAGGTCACCATGGGCGTTCCGCAGGGTTCAATTCTAGGTCCATTTTTGTTTCTAGTTTATATTAATGACTTGCCATATTACGTACGGGATAATCACGAGGTAGTATTGTTCGCGGATGATACTTCTCTAATATTTAAAATTCGACGACAATTACTAGATTTTCGCGAAGTTAACGTTGCACTATCTCATGTAGTTCATTGGTTCAATGTTAATAATCTTCTCCTTAATGAGAAAAAAACCAAATGTCTTAAATTTTCAACGCCCAATGTCCGACAAGTACCAATCAATGTTAAATTGAATGGAGTGGAACTGGACATTGTGGATTCGACTGTTTTTCTAGGCATCATATCTATAGACGCCAAACTGCAATGGGGCCCGCAAATAAACAAATTATCGGGTAGGCTTAGTTCTGCCGCGTTTGCTGTCAAAAAAATTCGGCACTTAACTGATGTGGATACAGCCAGAATAGTTTATTTCAGTTATTTTCATAGCGTTATGACTTACGGCATCCTCCTCTGGGGAAACTCTGCAGACATCAATACTATATTCGTCTTGCAGAAAAGGGCTGTCCGAGCTATTTATAATCTTGGTCCAAGGGTGTCGCTGAGACACAGATTTAAGGAAATTAATATTCTAACTGTAGCGTCACAATATATTTTTGAAAATTTAATATATGTTTATAAAAATATTTCGAACTTTGTCAAACTGTCTGATACTCATTCTTTGAACACTAGGAATAAACACAACCTTGCTGTACATGCTACGCGCCTCCACAGAATAAGCAACTCGTTCATGGGACAATGTATACGCTTTTACAATAAGCTTCCCAATGATATACGTAATTTAACATTAAAGAAGTTCAAAATTGTAATTAAATCTAAACTTTGTAAAAAAGGATACTATAAAATTTCGGACTATTTAGATGACAAAAACGCTTGGGATTGAGCCGCTCTTTAGCCTTTCCTTTTTTTTTTATATACAAATTTTGCCATTAATTATTATATTATTTACTTCATTATTTTGTTATTGTAATGTCGTTTAAATTGAAATTATTTCTTATATATAACCGCTATACATTGTAAATGTGAGTGAGATCTAGGCTGAGCGCTCTTCATTTCATTAATTCTCACGATAACTGATGCATGCTTGCACTCTGTTGCGACAGGTTGGCTCAAATAGTTATGGCACTTTCTTCAAAAGGCTATTCCACCCTGTATTTGTCTCACATAAACCTTTACATCAATACAATCTGTCTGGACTTTAAAATAGACTTTGACCCCTGAGTTTGTTTCGGCGTTTCTTCTCAGGGATAGTCATAGGAAATGCCGACGCCATCTAGTTTAAAAAAGACGTGTAAAAGTGATTGAAAAATCCTAATTGCAAAATAAATAATTTCATTTCATTTCATTTCATTTCATTTCAATTTCATTTCATTTCATTTCATTTCATTTGGTCTTCTTAACTTTTATAATATTTTTTTGAGAATGTAATGATTCTCTTATCACAATCATATTGCAACAACGGTAGGAGCTCAGCAGATCTCGTAAATCATAAATAACAGTTTAAACAAAATCAGTTTTATTAGTTCCCCTCATCACCAAAAAATAATATGGGTAGCAATTTAGGAAACAATACCCTGTTATGGTTTGTTTTTCGGCATTAAATCTCTTGATGAAGTCGTAACTGGTCTTGTCATCATCAGCCAGAAGACGTCCACTGCTGAACGAAAGCCTCCCCCAAGGGGGGGCAATTGCCATAATCCCCACGCTTGGCGGGCGAATTGGGGATCGCAATGGCTCACCGAATAGTAAGAGGACGCTGCTGCCCGTCCTCCGGTGTCTGGCCGCAGTTTTAAGACGTACCCGGGTCTACCCGTAACTAGTCTTGTATGTAATTTATATTTCCCAAAGGGCAAGGCAGAGGTGTGATATTGTACACCCACACTTCGCTGATACCGTTATTAAGTCCCATGAACGCATGTAATTGAGGGAGAACCTACAGGGGGTGAACCCGCAGGGGGTGAACCTACTGCCATCTACCGACCACAATTCCAAACTCCGGGGGTTTGGAATTGTGCTCGGTAGACGGCAATGGTAGAATACTAAAATTTTACTACGTGTTACGAAGCCAGTACCTCAGGTTTAGCTGCCGCGTTCGCGGACTACTGAGGCAGTTTTCCTTGTGGCGCTTGAAGTACTTAGGTAATTTTTATCTTCTTCTCTGCCTCCGAAAGTCGTGTGGGTTTGGTAAAAATACATAATTTCAACTAGCTGAGCATATTTAGTTACAGCATACGGTGATCAACTCAACCTATTATAAGTTGTATTTTTTGATTTTTATTTCTATTTTGCCCTTTAATTTGTATAATATTGGTAAAATCTTAGACAAATTATCATTAGGCAAGCTGTATTTTTTATGTTAAACTTCTTTTATGAACTTCACATAAATAAAACAATGTTAATAGTATATTAATGTATAATAAATGCAGTTCATTACTGTCCTCCGTTGGGTAAGGGGGTCTATTCTCTGAATGAGAAGGGTTAGGCCTTCGTCTACCATGCTGGCCTGGTGTGGGTTGGTTGACTACACTCACCATTGAGAAGTCTACGGAGCCCTTTCAGGTCTGCAGGTTTCATCACGATGTTTTCCTTCACCGTTAATGCAAGTGATAATAAAATTCTGATCCACACATGATTACGAAAAGTCAGAGTATTATTTTATACTAATCTTAAAATGCTCTTATTGTGCTATTGATGAAAAACAATAAGTATTATCATAATTTATAGATAAAAAATATTACTAAAATTTAATAAAATACAACTTCACCGTACAATGGTACTCTATAAAGTATTTGTAATAAATATTTGTTAAAATATTAAAACTAAAATTAGGTGAATATCAATTTCATGGCTAGTTATGGTTAGTTTTTGTGATCTTGTAAAACTGTCTTTAGTCCATGATTTAATTAGGATAAATAACTGTGGCCCTCATCGAATGTTCAGGGACAGAACATATTATTTCGATGTTAACAACTGGACATATTATGTCGATGGTGGCCCTACATTTATTTAATCTGTTACTGGCGTATTGATTTAAATAAAAAAAATGTTAAAATTTAAATGTATCTGAATTGTAATAAATAATATAATAAATTTAATATTATAGTGTTTTCGGCGTGTACTTAATATTGCTTGATATTGATTTGTGCATTTATAATAATAACAATCGTTGTGTAGGTATGTTACCTACCTACCATAACAATTTCATTAAAGTTGTCTTAAAGGGCCTCTACGTGGCTTAGGCCCGACACGCCTTCCAAACGTCCGGGACTATTTATTCCCGAGCACGGAAGAGAATAATAATAATATACTCTTTATTGTACACCATAAGAAATCAACAAAATGAGTAATAATAGACGCTGTACAAGGAGCGGCCTTATTGCTTAAACCGATCTCTTCCAGGCAACCTAATGGAGTTGATGGAAGCAGATTAAAAAAACAACGGGCAGTTTGGAAGGGACAATAAAAAAAAGTAAAAATTAAAATATCATGAGGTTAAAGTTATATACCAACTATAAATAAATATAAATAGATACATAAAACACAACGAATACATATCTGCAAGCCAAGTAGAAGCCAGTCTGGGGTAATCTATAATAGCGCCAGGTAATGTTTTTTGAGGAGATTTAAAATTTTGGCGGTGATTGTGCTCCTCTCACATTAAGTGGCAGCACATTCCACAGGTTTTAAGCACCAGGTTTATAGATGTTCTCAGGGATCTAGAATGTGTGTCACAGTGAAAGAGGAACTTAAACTGTTATTTTAGGCAAAAACCTTACAGTAAAGGTTACAGTAGCGAAAGGACATGAGTATTATATTATATTTTTTCGTGAATATTTAAGTTTTACGGCTGACCAAACGACCGTTTTGGCGACGGCTGTATTTGTTGGGCATTGAAATGTATTGAAATTATGCCTACTACTACTACTACACCATAATAACATACTACACCGTACTGTAGGAAAACTTTAATAGTTCTAGTTCTTCAAATTCTTCCTTAGTATTTTCCTAGTCAATTTGATAATAATAGTCTTATGGTTCATGAATTAAAGGACCAATACCTGGGCTTGATGGAGACGGGGTCTTGTGCCTGGCCTAAGGCATACTGAGATAAATAAAAGTAATTTTTAACTGGTGTGACAGTCTCAGGATATCCCGGGCTTGGATCGTCTGGCAATATATCAACGTAACCCCTCCAAGATTTCATTCCTTTATATTCCCTTAAGTCAGTAAATACTAAAATGCTTTCATTTCCTTTTAATACAGAAAATGCTCCCATACCGATGAATCTTCGATTATAAAACAGCGGGCCACCTGCGGTAATTCCTACAAATCTTTCAATATTTGATAAACAAATGAAACGGCCCCAACCTCTGGGAATCCATTCGTCACAGTTTCGCATAACTTGTTCTACTTGATAGTCAATTACTTCTAGAACTATATTTTGTTTAACATGCGGCCTGTCGATGAAGCCGTGACCGGCCATTGAGAACCATCCATAATTATCAAATGACTTTACGTCTATTATAGGTCTCATCGAATAATGACGTAATTGATACGGCGGAAATCGAACTTCTCTTTTGGTAGTTGTGCCTCCATCCACTCGCGACGGACGTTCAAGATAGACTACTTCAGTAAAGGTTTCCATAGGCTTGAATAATTCTAATAACACAATGTCATGAATAGGTGAGTGTTGTTTATCAAATCCAAATGGCTTAAACTTTACGTTTCTTGTTGATTGGTATATTATTCTCCTTACATGATGTACGACCGTCTTGTCGTAGCCACCAGCAATGGCGTGAACGTACATATCTTCTGTACTTCCGTCATACCACCTAAAAACTACATATATAGGGTTTGCTGCAGTAATTACACTATATTTATTAATTAGTACTCCGGTGCATACGGGAAGGTCTTCGGTAGATATTCCTACAATGGCGTCGTATTTGTCACTATTTTCCAACCAGGTGTATCCTATAGAAGGATTCGCACTCGTACAACTTATTAAAATCAAGAGGATGAAGGTTGTAAATCTGAAAATGAAATAGGTGTATTATTTAGGTGCTTATATGTGTGATATACAAAATAAATAATAAATACACTAGTCACAAAATTTAAAGGATATTTTAAAATTTCATTTTTTTTGCCTACTTTGCCTTTTTTGACTGTAACTCGACGAAAAATTATCGTATTTATAAAAAAGGCAAATTATAGCTTTAAGTGTAACAATGAAAAAAAAAAAAAAAACGGCGTATATTGGAAAGCTCGCCAGACATGGAGGGCAGGGGAGAAATAAAATAGCTCCCGCGGATCAACAGGCCGGAGAAAGACACTTCATTACCAAATCCCTACAAAGAGCTTCTTCGACGTATTTGGAGACGAGGTCTCTGTAGTGCTGTACGTTTAGGCTGGAACGCCCAGAAGAGATGGTGGCGGATGAATCCGTAAGAGAGTCAACGGCAGCCCCCACAACCTAGTATATATAGTCAAAACCCTACTCCTTGTTCAAATGAAAAAAGGCAAAAGAAAGAAAATGAATACAGCTAGGGCGTACCCCAGAAGCGACGACATCAACAGAAATGCGACAAACGAAGATTATGCTAGGGCGTCCCCCCCAAGCGACGATAAATATGACAATAACAAAAATTCGCATTTCAATACACAGTCTAACATTAGACTGGCCACGTGGAACCTAGGAACACTTACTGGTAGAAGTCAAGAACTATCCAAAATATTACACGCTCGGAAAATCAACATCTGCTGTTTGCAAGAAACTAAATGGTAAAGGGCAAAATCTAGGGACCTGGGGTTGGGACACCAGATAATATACCATAGGACTTCCAATACACGCAATGGGGTAGCTATTGTACTAGACTCAAACCTAAAACAGCGTATAATTAATGTAGATAGACGGAGTGACCGACTCATAGCATTGAAACTCACCACCTCTTAACATAGTTTCTGCATATGCACCACAAGCGGGGTGCATTGATAGTGAAAAAGAGACCTTCTGGGATGAATTTGACGATATGCTTAACTCTATAGCCCACGGAGAAACAAAATACATCGGGGGAGACCTGAACGGTCACGGAGAATCTGGATCGGCGTTCAAAAGGCTAAGGCGGCGTGCACGAAGGCACGAGCTCGACTTGTGGCGCGAACGGCTTTTACGGCCACAGATCGCGCACAAGCGCGTTGTCGAAGCGATACTGCCGCACTTCAGAGCCTGGCTCAAGAGGAGCGAGCGCGTCACGTACCGGTGTTCATCGGGCACGGTTGCTTCGGTGAATACCTGAATAGGATCGGCCGCGAGGCCACGGCAGATTGCCACCATTGTGGAGGAGGCGACCAGGATACTGCACAGCACACGCTCGAGGCGTGCCCTGCGTGGGCCGCGGAGCGGCAGATTCTGGTCGACCAGATCGGGCAAGATCTCTCTCTGGCAGACATGGTATCTGCTATACTGGCAGAATCGGAAAACTGGAGGGCAGTGGTCTCCTTCTGTGAAGCAGTCATGCTCCAGAAGGAGGCTGCTGAGCGGGATCGGGAGAGGGCCGATCCCGCTCGACGTAGGAGGAGGCGCCGGGGAGCAACCGCCCCGACGCGCAACACGCCGCAACCCCCCGCCTAACACCCCTTGGCGGTGGGCCTTAGGGGTCGCGAGCGCGCAGAGTGGGGACTCTGCGCGTACTCACTTAGCGATCCCCGCGAAGACGGCGACACGGTGTGTCCGTGTCGCCGTGCACACAGCCAGCGAGGGCGAGGCGCACCAGCGAGGGTAACGGGGTGACCGGGAAAAAAAATTGAGGAAATTGTTTTTGACAGTAACAAAGCGTTGTAAATGAGCAGGGAAAAATAAAATATTTCAAAAAAATACATTTTTCATTTAAATTTTTTTTGATGTTCAGTACCGCTCTCACGACTTTTCTTACTATTTACTATCATAGTAAAGTAAATTTTCATAATAGCGATTTTAGTCCTTAACTTGGTTACATTAGGGATTAGAGTCGCTTATGTAACATATGTGTCATAGTTAAGTTTTGATTTACTATTTACGATATTATAGAGATGTCATGTTAGCGACTCTAATCCCTAATATAACCAAGTTAAGAACTAAAATCGCTTGCATAAAAATTTACATTTACTATGAAAGTAAATAGTGAAAAACTCATAATAGAGGTACAGATCTAAAAACTGAATACTTGAATCTACAATTTGCCGTTTATTTTTTTTAAATACGACCATTTTTTGCCGCGTTAATGCCTGTTGAAAGAAGGCAAAAAATTTGGAATTTTTTAAATATCCCTTTTTTCAATATCTTGTGACTAGTGTACATAGCAGCTTCATTGCTGATGCAAAATGTTATGAAAATAGTACATTCGCTATTAATAGGATATCAAAAAAAAAAAAAAGAATTGTTCCTACCTATCACCGACAAGGGTTTTACATACGTGATTATGAGTACCTGTTATATATGTATATGGCACTGACTTTGATTAGTAATTAATGATAAATGAAAATAAAATTATCTCTATGTACGATTTGCACTTCGATAACATGACAGGATCCGATTTTTCAATGAAATCTGTCTTTCAACCATTTTCTCTGTGTAGTATCTTTTAGTGATAAAAATATCAAACAAAAAGGCGTTTTTTTCTACTGAAGTAAAAACTACAGGCGTTTACAATACGCCGCGGGTAAAGTTAGTAAAGTTATTTTCTTACATGTTCCTTAATTCCATGTTACTTATTTCTCCAATCGACCAATAAACATAGATACGAAACTGATACAATGACGGTGGATATAACAACTACTGGTCTATATATATCTGCAAACGATATTTATATACTCTATATAGTAAACAAGCGCAAGTGCAATCTCTTAAGAAAATTCCAGTCATAGTCGTTACTGTTTTAGGGGCCAATTGAGTTTATTTAAGTTTAATTTTATGACAAGGTTTTAGTATTTATTTATTTGAAACCTACATTGTTCTCCCATACTTTTTCCACATTATGTTCATGGCAAGATTGTTAAAAGAGACTTTAAAAGAGTATCCATGGAGTTTCTTGCCGGTTCTTCTCCATAGGACCAACTTTTTGGAACCGTGCAACTAGAGCCCTATTACGTTTCATAAGTGCCTGTATTAGTTTTATTTGAAATAAAAACAATTCTATCTATTTATTTATCTTGCAATGTTTGTATCTATGTTCAGGTTAAATCTTGCAACTGAATTTTAAAGCAGTTATCCTCCGATAACTGCTTTAAAACCTTGAATAACCGATTGAGATGAAATTTTGCATACACGATTATTAGTTTGGATGACAATGCATGGTTAGTTATGTGACGTTTTTCTAAATCCAATATGGCGGTCGGCCCAAAATGGCGGACTAGTTATTTTTTGTGCACTCCCACGATATGGGTATCAAATGAAAGGACTTGCTGAGAAAAAAACGAAAACAAAATGATTTCACTCTAAATCCAATATGGCGGACCACCCAAGATGGCGGGCCAGTTATTTTTAAGCACTCTCATAATATGGGTATTAAATGAATGGGTTTGCCGAGAAGAATACGAATAAACTGACGTCCGCGTTCAACCCTTCGATGAGGTGGTGGTTTTTATACTATTAATTTATTTTTGATATTGAGCTTGTATTTATGTATTGGCTTTTCTAAAGCCTTAAAAGCTCTATAATATTGTACCTTTACTAGCTGCTATGAAGATATTATTATAATGTAGCTTGTAAATGTATACTTTTGAATTAAGAAATGTAACATATAAAGGAACAAGCTCAAGGACGGCGGAGGCGGCGGTTGGGATTAAAATAAGAATTAATTTGAGATCCTTTCGGTACTCATTAAATTAAAAATAATCTTGGAATTAAATGTAGGCGGAACCCTGTGAATGAATTTTATTTAAATATGTGTTTTTGTTTATTGGCGGCATGTTGATTATGATACGTCATGTACACTCATTGTTGTAACAATAAATTGCTTTGTATGACAACAACGGATGAATTCGTTTTGATCTTGTTTTATTTTTTACTTTTAAAACACCACCCTCGCCACTACCACTTAAATTGGTTAGTGCCGCAATAATTTAAATCCTGACTATCGCGTGTCAACAAATTTGGAAAATAATGGATTTTCCACCGATTTAAAATTTTCAAGATTTATTTGTGTTCCAAACTTTTTTTGCTACAAATCTAAATGACCTCTGTTAAAGCTAAAATAAATTCTATGTCACGCTTCCTGATTATTGTAAAATACCAGTATAGAATCTTGGGTTTCTGAAAAAGGTCCGTTCCGAATACGTTTAATTGTATTGGTGTACATTAGACACGTGCGAGTTTTCATATTTAGTCACAAATAGTTTGCGCGCGATTTCGATAAAGTTAATTTTAATGCGCGTGCACGTTGTTTCCATACACTTCGCTTCGCGGTAACTACGATGTCTAAGCAATCTCACACCGATTAGGAGATTGTCTTGACTTACTTTAACGTCGATATTTTTCAAATCCGTGTCTGCCGTGTTGAAAACATATAGGTTATGCACCGTACTGAGCTAAATTGCTTATTGGGACTTCCTCAATTGCTAAATTGGCCTGTCACCCATATAAATATGATCTTATCAGCTGATGATTCACAGTGACTGCCCTGGCATTTTAGAATCTAGAACTCGTTCGACAAAAATCTTGTTATTATATAACACCCTAGACAAAGGACGGATATGATGAAAGGAAGGAAAAAGTGAAAAAAAAGAGATACATTCATTTTTAAAATTGTAGGAAATTTAATCTTCTTATAATACATTTTTTTTATTACTATATGGGCCTGCTCTTGACCTCGATCATGCCTGTTGAAAAGCGATTGATGAGGTCTATGATGGATCGAGCGTGCCCAGAAAATGCCTGTTCACTCTATTTTTGAAGGCAGACGGGTTGAATGTGGAAGGGAACACAGATGTAGGCAGAGAGTTCCACACCTTGGCTGTGCGTATAATAAATGTGGAGGAGAAGCGCTGAGTACGGCTGGTCGGGATATCAACCAAGTACGGATGGTACCCTGCAGTGCGTCTGGTAGTCCGGTAGTAAAAGGGAGATGGTGGAATCAGTTCATGGATTTCCTGCGCACACTCTCCGAAGTACAGTCTGTAGAAGACCGACAGGCAAGCAACATTACGCCGATGAGCCAGGCTGTAAAGCTTTGCCACCATTGTTTCGTCGCCTATGAGCCTTTTTGCTCTGCGTTCCACCGAGTCAAGGGCGGCAAGCTGGTATTTTGCTGAGCCGTCCCATAAGTGGCTGCAATACTCCATACAAGAGCGCACTTGAGCTTTATACAAGCTCAAAAGCTGTCCAGATGTGAAGTATTGCCTCACCTTATTTAGGATGCCGAGCTTCTTGGCAGCAGTCTGAGCTTTTTACTGGATGGTTGAGCCGAAGTTGAGGTCGGTCGACAACTCCATGCCCAAAAGCGTTACGCGGTCGGTAACGCGTATGGATGCACCTCGGAAAGTTGGGGATAACTGGAACTGGCTCCTTTAGGCAGTGAAAAGACACGATTGGGTTTTCTGAGCATTAAACTTGACCAAATTGTCGTCGCCCCACTGGGAAACAGGATTTAAGGTCAAATTCATTCGCTTCACCATGGCCTCTCTAAGAGTAGTTATTTCATCCCTGCTGGTTCTTGTACTGGATAGGTATCACTCTGAGACTGTGCTGTCATCTGCGTAACCGATCGCACCTAGCTGTAGCAGGTCGTTAATATGCAGCAGAAATAGAGTCGCAGAAAGAACAGACCCCTGAGGAACACCGGCATCAATAGCCTTATGATCCGATGAGCAGCCATCAATGACCACTCTGATAGATCGATCACTCAGGAAGATGGAAATCCAGTTGCAAAAATTAGCAGGGGTGCCGAATGCGGGAAGCTTACCCAGTAGACTAGCATGCCAGACCCTGTCAAAGGCCTTTGAGATATCAAGCGACACAGCAAGGGCTTCGCCGTGTTTCTCAATGGCCTCGCCCCAGCAATGCGCAACATACACAAGAAGGTCCCCAGTTGACCGACCACGACGGAATCCATATTGGTGGTCACTGAGGAGCTCATTGTCTTCCAGGTATGCTAGCAACTTATGGTTTAGTACCCTTTCCGTTACTTTACGCAGTATGGAGGTTATGGCGATTGGTCTATAGTTGGCAGGATCGGCACGGTTACCCTTTTTGGGCACAGGCTGTACATTAGCAAGCCTCCAGGAGTCTGGCACCACTCCGGTTTTAAGAGAGAGGCGATACAAGCGCGTCAAGACAGGAGACAACTCTGGAGCACAGCTTTTCAGGACTCTTGCGGGTATTCCGTCAGGTCAAGACAGCATAGGGCCTTACGGACTTTTTTTAGGTGTATTGAGATCTCCGGCATTGTGGAGCCACAGTGAGGTATGTTAGGTGGAGTGTTAAAAGCCGTTTCAAGGCGTGAATTTTCGGCAAAGATGGAGGCAATAAGGTTTGCCTTTTCTAGTGTGGTATGAGCCAGCGTTCCATCAGACTTCAGCATGGGAGGCAGCGAAGGACGGCAAAAGTTCGTCTTGACTGATTTGGCCAGGGACCAGAACTCCTTGCTACCCGAAGGGTAGGACGCCAACTTGGCCTCAATTCGTCCAACATGATCGAAACGCGTCTTCCGTAACACCCGTTTGCAATCCTTGGCGGCAGAATTGTACGCTCTTTTCATTGCGCGAGCACCCTGACTTTCGCTTGCGCGGCTTGCGCACAAGACGCGTTATACCAGGGCTGAGCCTCGTAGCCAAGTGGAACGTCTGAAAATGGGATAAAATATTCCATTCCCTGACGTAACACATCAGCAATTGCGTCAGCACAGTCTGAAGGGTTGCGCGATGAGAAGCAGATTTTCCGCCATGGGTGCGCCATGCGAAGCAATGCCGCGTCTCGTCCGCTGACCCGTATTTCCATACTCGCCTCGTGCCTCTAGGGCACGTCTGGAGGAGAACAGGAAGACACGGATTTCAATGGACAGTGGTCAGACGATCCGAGCGGAGCCCAGACCGATACAGAGTACCTGTCCGGATCTTGTCAGCAGTAGGTCTAAGCGATTGGGTGTGTGGCCATCAACATCCGGAACGGGGGTAGCTTGGTCAACCAGTTGGTGGAGATCTAGCGATATCGCAAACTTGCGCGTCTCTCTTCCAGCATGATCAGTTTTCTGGTACGGGAACAACCATTCCTTATGGTGGGCATTAAAATTCCCCAGAAAAACAAGCTCCGCTGACGGATATTTGTGTTGGGCCAATTCAGCTGCCTCTGTTAGATGGTCAAAGAGTCTTGTCGTCACCTGATCACCGCTGTGTGACTTGTAAACACCGACATAAATAGCTTTACGAAAGCCGACGTCCACCAGCAGCCACAAAGTAGAAAAACCCGCAACCTCATAGCAGCGAAGACGTTGAAAGCATATGTCATCGCGGATGTACACACAGACCCCAGGCTGCTTCTTAAACTTATGTTCAAGTGAGTATCCTCGGTAGTTGAGGTACGCTACGTCTAACGGAGTCGCTATCTTTGACTCCGTCAAAAAGAACAAGTGCGGCTTCTCGGTCTCAAGGTGGTGATGGACCAGATTGATATTTGAGTGCAATCCACGAATATTAGTGAATTGCACTTTTAGTGGGAGGAAGTGCCGCCGCTGATATAACTTATTTCTTTTATTCTTGCGCTTCATGGGGTTTTTTGAGTTTT
Organism: Shargacucullia verbasci; assembly: GCA_947562105.1. NCBI lineage: Eukaryota > Metazoa > Arthropoda > Insecta > Lepidoptera > Noctuidae > Shargacucullia > Shargacucullia verbasci. The sequence continues at coordinate 9,767,104 of OX387289.1, forward strand.
TAGGGAATTAAAGAGCGAGGGAGGCGAGTCCGATTGCTTAAACAGCTCCCATGAGCTTAATTCGGCAGAAAGGAAACTCACCTGGAGACTCCGGGGACGCCCGAACCCCCCCGAAGATACCCGCCGAGTCCTCCCTTCCAGTCGCCGACTGGCACGGCGGAACATTTCGGGATTTTTCGCATGTGGCTGGCGTGCTAATTGGGCTCCCAACTTCCTGCGGTCGGCCAACGGCAAGACCGTGCTTCGGATCCCGCTACCGTCCAGAGTAAGTTGCCATGACGAGGTTCACTACTGGGCTGATACCAGCTTCGGATAACGCAACTGCCAACTCTAAAACTCCTCAAGGCACTGGTACTCCCACGCATCGACGAAACACAGCAAGCTGATTGACGCCGGACTCCGGTGCGAGGGTGGTAGCGAACCAGGCGGGCGTTAGCCCTACCACCGCAAGGGAAGAATTAGCCAGTCATCAAGGTATTGGTTGTGACTGTCCAGGATGCACCGAGCGCTCGGTTCATTTGAGTTACTGGTGGAACAAACTGCGCTACACGAGGAGGCTTCTTCATGCATCCCTAACATTTATATGGGACACTACCCGTCGACAGTGATGTGAAGGAGTATTTTGACGCCTAAGCGTCCGTATAAAATATCTTATTCTTCTTTTTTAACCGACTTCAAAAAAGGAGGAGGTTCTCAATTCAACTGTGTTTTTTTTTATGTTTGTTACGCGATTATTCCATTATGGATCGATTTAAAAAAATCTTTTTGTGTTTGAAAGAGTATGCTCCCAAGTTAATCAAGTCAGGATCCGACGGGATGGAATCCTAGGGAAATCGACGGATACCCTCAAATATTGTATTACGAATAGCGCGTTTGAGATTTTTCTTTCTTAATAACTCAGGTGTTGGCGTCTGATAATCATTATTTCATGATGCTGAGCTGATGGTGGATGTCATAGTAATCCTCAACGGTAAGGGCTTAGGGAATGAAACTTCCGAGTTTGGGATCACTCGATATATTTTGATGAGTTCCGTATAATATACAGTAGGTTTTTTTTTGTAACTCGTCAGTAGCTACTTGGGAGTTTGGGCAATTTAAACCACTAAACGGCAAGATTGTGACTGTATTAGTTACAATCGTCGTCTTAATCTTTCCATTTCTCGTAATGCCTTTTTATCATGTGGTCGGCTAGGTAAGGTTTTCACTCGACTTGGGGCAACATACATTTGACCTTTGTAAAGTTTTTCAAGAGAACTACTTTCCTTACTAGGTCTACCCATTACTCAAAAATCGTAAAACAATTGAATTTTTTATCAAAAAATAAAAACCGCCTTCAAAAAACTCAAAAAGAAAACTAACTAAAAGGCAAAAAAAAAAAAATGTTTTATTATGACAGTATATGAATAATAACAATATATTAGTATTAGTAATAATAATAATAGTAGTTGAAGTATATTGAAGTTGATGCCAAGTAAAACATGCAATGATAAAACGACACGATTGGCGAAGTGCATTTGTCGTGTCCGACGCACAATTCGCCTCGCACTCGACAATTTTTACGTGAACTCGTTGTTTCAATGTCTTTTATGTTTTACTTGGCACCGACTTCATTATTCTTCAACTACTATATTGTCATAATAAAACATTTATTTTTTGCTTTTTAGTTAGTTTTGTTTTTGAGGTTTTTGAAGGCGGTTTTTTTTTAATTATTATATTTTAAGTTGTAATTTAGGTTATAAATATTATATAATTAGGTGCATAAGGTAAATGCACCTAATTCCGAGGGGTTCTAAAAATGCCACCTTATTCCGATGTATTTAAAACAACGGCGTTTTCAAACTATTTACAAGTTCTTTTTATCTACAAAATATACTATGAATTAATAATTTATCTATTCGTATTCCTATGAACAAAGGAGTGCTTTAGTTTGAGTAGATTTTAAAATAATCGGTTAGTTTGACGCTGGCAGCCGTCTCGAGTTCACGCTTCATACATTTCGGACCATGTGCACGTGAGTACTACGTTTTACTAAATAGTGTTTTAAATGTTAATTTCTAATATGTGATTTTTTGTTTATGTTGAAATATTGGAAGGTTGATCTTTTATCCGAAACATTTGAGTATTTTCTTCACAAATTAAGGAGAAATTAACTTTTTATAATACCGCGGCATTAGGTCCTAAATATTTTAGTTGGTACCTAATTACCGATGTATACCACGGAAATGCAATTTCATAGACGTTATCATTTTTATAATTTTTGAAAGCAGTTTTATGATTACGAATCGTTCTGATTACTTAAATAACCCGTAAATATAAAAATCTATTTCCGAGGTACCTATAATATGACGTCGCATTTACTAATTATATTTATGTGTTCCGATATAATCTTGAGAGGGTTTTATATATTTTTCTAAAGATGTCGCAATTGGACATTAGTTTATATATATAATATTAAAAATTCTTTGAAAAATATGATTTAGTATTATAAAACGCTATTCCGATGTATGTATATACGTCGTAATAAGGTTATATGAACACCTAATTCCGTGGTACTAATACGCGTTAAATACAGAGTGTTCATTATTTTACGCAGCAGAAAGCAATTCTGTATGGTTTTAGTACCTATTTGAAATAAATTTTTCGCTCTTTAAAATAAATTTCATTATCTGATATACTGAAATATATATTAATACTTATGTTGCATGTTTATTAATCAAAACTTATACTCATTTAACATCTCACTCTCATAACTCATAGGATATTTGTATTATTATAGTTATTTTGTTATAGGATAATGAAGTCAAGGAAAAAGTACACGGAAGGGGATCTCCAAAATGCTATTACAGCAATTAATAATGGCAGGAGCGTTTATAAAGCTTCTCGACTTTATAATATTCCAGAAACAACATTAAAAGACAAACGTGATAAAAATATATTGGTGATAGACCCGGCAGAAAAACGATACTCACAAAATCAGAAGAAACTTAAATTGTTGACTGGATCCATTATCAATATAATTAGGTATAAGTACGTAATTATACTTGATGGAGATTTATTTTTGATGAAGACTTTTAAACAAATACCTACCGGTTTTATTTTCTAATACAGTCTCAATCCCCAGATTGTTGACCTCAAGCGATCATATAATCGAGCATGTAGATATGTCCACCAAGGATCCTAGCACAGGCGCATAACATATCAAACCCCGCCGTCGTCAATGGCAATTGCAAAAACGTTTGATTTGTATAGTCACCTACTAGTTTAAAAACTTTTTATATAGTTTTTATAAGTTCAGCACATTGAAGTAATGCAAGTGACTATATGTATAGTTATTAGTTCAGTTCCGCACAATCGATTTGAATTAAAACTTTTAAGGGCCTGTTTCATTCCGGATGCGCCACTTACGGACGCCGTTTGACTGCATATGATTGTGCACTTGCGGAAATTCTAAAACTTTTAAGTGTGTTGAATGAACATTCAATGTCGAGTGATGTTCTCTCTTAGAGAAGACGAGAGACTTAACAAGACGAGGGAGTGAACAAGAGACGGTTCGGTTCGGACTTTGGCAGGTTTGATATGAAATAACCCATAGGATTAAAATTTATCGCAAGTTTTAATATTGCCTGAATTATTTGTGTTTCAAATAGATTCTGAGTGATTAATAATGATTAATTATGTAATTAACCCTGATACAAGGGCTAATTACGGTTTGTAAAAATTATGTTCTTTTTTTATTTGATTTCTTATTCGATTCTTTGATGTTTTTTTTACATGATAGTTTTTTCGGATGAAGTAGAAAACCAAATAAATAATGCTTTTGTAGATGTTTATTTTAAATTTTGATTGCCTGTTTGTATCTATACCTATTTGGCCGTAAATTATAGTTTTAAATTCGGACACCATGGCTTGTCTTGTTGTAGAAGTGCAGGACGCATTGCACGGCACGCCTATATTAACGACATAATCCGTCGCGACCTTGTCACTGCCAGCGTGCCAGCTGTTTTAGAACGTAATGGACTGGCCCGTGATGACAGCAAAAGACCAGATGGTATGTCGTTATTGCCATAGAAGCTGGGAAGGCTTCTGTTGTGGGATGCAACCTGTGTCGACACCCTTGCCCCTTCCCATTTTCCAAACTCAGCGGGCTGCTGAAGCGCTGTCGCAGCAACGGAGACACTGAAACGGCGCAAATATAGTAACCTCATCGGCATTTATTTGAGCTTTTTAACGTCGAAACGCTCGGGTCACGGAGTCCGAATGCACGTCTCTTTTTTACAGACCTTGCTAAACGCGTGGTCGACAGTATACATGACCAGAGGGCTGAACTGTTCTTTGGTCAAAGAATAAGCATTGCCATTCAACGTGGTAATGCTGCCAGTCTTCTGGACACGCTACCAGTTTTAAATGTAAGTCTCACGTTCTTATAATCAACGATTGACATATTACAATATGCAGTCATTACGCGATCGCCGTACGATGCATGATTTGATACTACTTCATAAATGTATAAACGGCTCTGTTCAGTGCGAAGCCATACTGGAATGTTTATCTTTGACTATACCATATCATTATCCTAGACAACGTATTGGCAAAATTTTCCATCTACCACCCTGTAGAACTAACCTGGGCCGACATTCGCCGATTTCCAGAATATGCTCTGAATACAATGAGATCAGCACAATATACCCAGACCTTGATGTGTTCTCTGACCCGCTCGCTAAATACAAACGTATAATATTGTCCAAAGCAACTTCGTCTCTCTAGAATTAAGTTTTAAACTATTTGTATATCTTTTTTTTTATTTATTATTGTTAAGTTTTGAATTTTAGTAGTATTTTTAATGTTATCTTTTCTAAATTTGTAATTCTATTCTATTTTAAGTACTTTATTTTGTAATTGTGTGCTTCAGTGGTAAATGTTGTATATACCTGTAATTGGCATACATATCAGACCTTTTCAATGTACCATTTCTATTGAGTGTAAAATATGTATGCTGTTGGTGTACCTAATTAAATAAATAAATAAAATAAATAAATAAGTCTTATTAACTGACAACACTGTCAGTACCTACTCGCAGATGTGCTAATGATAAATGTTGTTTGTGTAAAATATGTGTTGTTTTGTATGTATGAAAAAGAATAAGGACCCGATTTGCTAGCACTATCGATCTATTTGGTGTGATTATTAGAGACTAGACTAGATTAAAGTTCTTCTATATTTATTTAATTAATAAAAAATAAAAAAATAAAATTATTTTATTATATTGTGTGTGGATTTTATTTTGATTTTATTTTTAAATAAAAATGGAGAAGGAATCCTTTCTCATCCTCAATACACGAGTTAACGCGTATTATTTGAATAAGTATTTTTCAACCCTGTTATAAATGAATGTTAATTTTGATTTAAGGTTATTTTTTAATTATTTCCTTAATGAATCTTCGTCTCTTGACTCACGAGTTCTTATGTTTTTATGTAGTTACTGTTGTTAGGCACGTGTTACCGCGCGCCGTGACTGCGCGTGCGCCGGGCATTGTGCGCGTACGCATATCCTTATAGCTTTTTACACATATGCCGCATATACCAAATATTAAATTCAAGTCTTCTCTCAACAGCTTCTTTCTATAAAAAATACAAGTGGTTCATCTACAGAATAAACTGTGTCACATTTGAATAATTCACTATTATCAATCACATAACTGGTCGATCATTCAGCTTCATTCACAGAACATTTGGCTTCAGTATTAGGTACGGTGTCGATTGAAGAACGACAGACGAAACGGCGTTCATAGGTAGGAATCTTACATTGATAAAACGGTTTATAGACATGTAAACAGTGCTGTGAAGACTCGGCAAGGCATTAAATAATAGTTTCTATGTAAATAATGCTAAACAAAAGCTTAAGCAGAGTTCACCTTAGGGATCATTGTTTTTTTGCGTTACGGAGATTTAGGTGGATACTGTTGTGAGTCATGTTCGGAAAAAGACAGAATTAATTGGTTGAGACTTTCATTAGTAACGACATGTGTTAGTTAAGATTTTGGATGTTTGCAATAGCTGATGTTAATATTAAAATATTTTATGATTTTAAAATAATTGATAAGTGTCCATGTAAATATATTGACCAACTTGAACATTATTTTCATTAGCATCACGCCTGAGTTCCCCAAAGAATTTGGTAGAGGTGTACTATTGAATACCCACATTTGCCGATGCCGTTATTGAGTCTCATGTTATAGAGGACGTGTTTATTGCCACCAGACACAATTCCAGTGCACTCCAACTGCTTCTGAGTATTTTCTTATAGGAAAATCCCCGATAGCAATTATCCCCACCTGGGAATCAAACCCAAGACTTCACGTTCTGGCACACAGGCAAATGAAATTCGGAAACTGAAAACCTTTCGTGCGGACGGAATTTTGCTGTAGATTGGTATGCTACATAATAATTACCTACTTGTATTTATTAATTATGCTCTGTAAATATTGGATAATTTAGTTGTTTAATTAACCATACTTTTGTCCCAAATGAACACAATGGTAAGTTCTGTTTTTGTATATTTATTATGATAACTACGTAGGTACGTATGTATGTATGTATGTACTTTTACATATGGATTACATTAGGTAGTGTTGGTTAATATACATAGTAGGTACGTATTTTTCTCCGTTATACAGGGTCGGTGAAGGACTTGTGCTTCTCAATGTGTGGAGCCGACATATTTTTATCAGTTAGTCAGTCAGTAGGAAGAAACGAAATGAAAAGAGGACGCATGCATATGTGGTGGACTGATGTGGTTAAACAAGTGATTCGGATGAAGCAGTGCACAGCCATTCATAGTACTGATATGGATGGTGGAGATGGTAACGACCGAAACGTTTCTTACGTTCCCGACCGTCACACATCAAACGAACAAGTCAGCAGAAACTCTATTTTAAAAACTCGTAATATTATATGGACAATTATTTTGCTAAATTATTATACTTCCATAACGGTACGAATCTAATACCTACAGTTTCAATTAAATCATAACTAGTTACGTAAATTGTTTATTTCCAATCTGAATGAGTGAAGTTATCGCAATACTGCCAGCAAGTTCATTAACAAATCGTTTTCACATTTCTTTACGAGTGTTTGGTGTAACAGTAATAACACCGGAATTCTCGTAGGTAATAAATCATTAACTCGCTTAGCACACGCCTTACAGTTGTCGCGTGGCCAATGTTTACTAAACACAGAAGTTTTAACCCTCTAACCGCCGTTGTAAGCTGAATAACAGGAAGTCAGGAAACGGAGCTATATTCTCTGCCATTTTAGTAGAAAAATAACTTATACTGATAGATTTTCAGTCTTTAACACTTTTTCCAAATATTTTTTTATCCTACAGAATCTAAAAGGGAACTTTATTCTTTTTATTTATTTTATTCTTAATAATAATCTTTTTTTTTACATTAAGTATAAGAGAGCAGAGGAATAAACCCTTACCTTCGCATGATTTGGAATTAATCCTCACCGGATTTTGTTTGCCTTCTGAACGAAGTTCTCCGAGACAAAATGTATGCTTAGGTTAGACTAGATATACGTTTCAAGGCTTTAGATGCCCGTGACATATTTTTTTTATATTTTTGTATATGAATCGGAATCCGGCTGCTGATCTTCTGAACACTTGGATAAAACTTTAACCACCAATCGATCTAGATCGAAATGCGCTGTGGCTATTTTGTTTTCATCCTTTATCACTTCGATGATTTGAATTAAATAATTGACGAAGTGAAAAATTCCATTAGCACGGAGGGGTTTATAATGTTAAGGTGTTGTTTAAAGTCGTCATCGAACTCGAAGGGTTAATCAACGTGATGCGAGCGTGACTAAAGCGCGTGTTAGCATCTTATTCTTTACGACTATGTTTTCTTTCAAAATGCTATAAACTGTTTCAAACCCCTATTTCGGTTTAAGCAAAATGTTTGATCTTAAAATGTAAACACACTCAAAGTCATTAGCGCTACGTCATAATAAAAGGGATGTTGTGACGAATCTGTAATGGTCGGCAAGTAGTAAAACATTGTAATGTATCTTTGTAGTTTCAAGAATTTAAATTATGATAATAAGCGTTTATTATTTCTCATCGTGGTTTAATGCTAATTATTTTGTTTCGTTCTGAGTTTCAAAAGTAGCTGGTAGCTTCTGAAATTAGCGGTAGAATATAAATGTAGCTTTTACTTTTTATTATTCGACGGGTAGGGAAGGAGCCCTCTAACACGGATAACTTCGATTTTTAATTTTTGACCAAATTGTTCAGTTCGGAAACAAAATTAATGCAAGCGATTTTGACTGTGAATAAAAGGGAAAATAAACCATATTGAAAACCATTTTACGAAATAAATGGTCAAATAAGTTTTTCGTTAAATGATCGTTGTTTGTTAAGATAATCTAAGAAAAATATGGTTTACTGTTGAAATGTCGTCGTAAACGTCGTGAGCAGGCATGACCGAGGTTCCGAGGAACAGGTGAGCTCAGCACGTGACAGCCAGGCCACGTGACCCCTTCAGATGCACTTCAAGATGCTTCAAGGTACAACTGACCTCTATAAATGCTCGTGAAAGTTATGCTCGACTACCTTAATATAGTTTGAGGGCCGATATATTAAAAAACTTTTTGATCGAATAATGTAGTAAGTAATGTAGATATTTTTCTTTGTAAGGTGGAAAAATTGGGAACTATTTCAATTTAGTTTCTTACTGTGTAAAAAGTCAGATAAAGGGTTTTAAAAAAAGAGTTTTGTCATTGGAACCATCTTTATTGATTAGTTTTGTGTAATTATTAGAGCAGACCATGAAGAAAACCACAAAAATACAATTAGAAGACCATTCAACTAAAGACATCAAAGTTTTATTTACAGTTTCCAGAGTAAAATTATGGAAAATCTAGCTTGTACAGCATTTCTGAAAAATAAAAAATAAAAATGAAAAAATACGTACAAAATTGAACGAAGGGAAATTTCACATAAAATCATATCGCTACCATAATTGTATTACAAAACCTACTCGTAAATAACGTCTAGGTATTATAGGTTGACTGCCAAGATAAATGTGTTTATTAAAAGATTAGGGCTCCTGCGATAATCGTATTACAGTTCGTTAAACATGAGAGGGCAATAAATCAACAAGAACAGCAACTGGGTCAGGGCCCTTGAGATCCTGATCTCACCTGTTGCCATATTTAGGCTCCATAAGTAATAGAGGGAGGCTCGCGGACGACGAAAAGTTGGTGTCACAGATTTCATCTAACTTAGTTCGTGTGATTAATTATCGTTTTTAAGTAAGTTAGTTTATTAACTTGATTTGGTTGTAGATGTTAGTTGCTGTTGATTGTTTTTGATGGTTGAGTTCATGTTTTTTTTTTATAGCAGAGCATGAAGTAGCTTTACCGTTTGGTAAAACTGTATGTATGGACTCATATTGTTTGGTTGTTAAGTAGATTGAAATGAAGTATAAGTACATAATATACATAGACTATAGTAGATTATTACTGCAGCCTACAATATATAGAATAATTGCAATTTACAGCTCCTAAAATATATGGAATAATTGGTTTTTATAACGATTGAAATAACAAAACAAAATGAGCAATAACCAGGGCTTTAAAAATAAATATTTATTCCATTAAAATATTTATGATGATTCCAGACAGACTAATAGATAAATACATGAATTTGGTATCAAAACATGGGTTGAAATACCACCAATGCAAAACGCAGTGGTTGCCGACACGCCATCATAGCGTAATGTGGTCTACATTACGACACGATGACGTGTCGGCACTCAGTGGCATGTGACGTCGGTGACGAATCTCCTCACGAAGTCCTTAACATTGCAGCGTCATGAAACAAAACAAACCTATAGCAAAACAAAGAAGGTACAAGAGAAAAGGTATTATGTTGTGTATTACGTATATGTTTATTTAAGGGTCTCCAACAAACGATTTGAAAACATGTACAATATGAGGAGGATTTCAGAAGGTTTTCAGGCAGAATTGTAGGCGAGTTTTACTGTAAAGCTAGGTAGGTAGTTTATTCCATATAGGTATTATATTATTTCGGCTGTATACGGCTTGTATAATTTCCGTTTGGTTTATCTGTTTTATAATTTTCTTTATCTTCTCTTCATTATAAATTCTGCCTTTTATCTGGCTGTCCAAAAATAGATAGTATGATACATACACCTCTATTTCTCGAAGCGTAGGCAGAGGTGTACCCCTATTATAAATTTCCGTGCAATAGGAGAAAGGCCACTTAACGGATACGATCCTAAATTTTTGGTTGCTTCTGAGATCTATTTAACAGAAAAACCCAATAACTCTTTTCTCAACCCGGGGATAGAACCCAGGATCACATTCAGCAGCCGCGTTTTAGACGGTTTACGGAAAAACTAAATGTTATAATTATAATATTAACTTTAATTACATGCACTTTAGATTGCGACATCCACGACGCTCTGTGTGCAATGAGTCAGATCTTACCGGTACTAATTTTAAATAAGCTATTATATATCAGCTTTACCAGGAGAAGCTTGATAAATGCCACAGTCAGCGCATAAGTGATCAGACATTCTGCGAATCTAAGACATCCTTAGTAACTTCGGATAAGTTTAAACTGGTCCTGTTATGTTAGTCCAAAGTGAATCACAAATGATATAACTTTACTAGACAAGAATGTAAAGATGATATACATATAACAGTCGTTTAGAACGCGTTAATAACAAGTATATAGGAACTTAATACCTCGTACAGTCAACATTAAAAGTCGAAAACCAAAAAATATCAAAATTGCTATGATTAGTTGTTTTGAATAGTTTTGACATCTGACTGTTTATCACTAACTTTAAATGTTTACTGTAAAATTCCTTTTAAATATGAGTGTATATGATATAATTATTATATAGGAATAAAGAATACTGGGAGACATTAACAGTCTAGGGTAAGACCGATTGTCAGACTTTATGGGCTGCTGACACCCAGGACTTAGTTCTTAACGTGATTTTCGAAGCACAAAGGGCCTCGATGTGTGATGATCGTGCGGTCATCCGTTTAAGGACTGACCGCAATAATCGCTGCATACTATCGCAAATTAACTAATATGCGCGGTAGCTATGGAGCTAAAAGTTCCTGATATTATTACAAACTGATTTATTCAATTGAAATCTCTATTCAATATTTATTTACATTTTTTGGCTAACTCAAATACAGTTTCTAGACACTTTGAATATCACTATTATCGATCGTTTACGTAACTCACTGTTCGATTCTAGAAAAAATATAAACATGGTGTTCAATGGTAATTCTCACCTTAACAGATTACCATAACTTTATTTTAGTGTCAGTCTGTGTCTGTGTTTTAAACTATTTATTTATGCTCGTTCAATTCTCAGAGTTGATGATTCACCGGTGTTGTGGTGCAGACATTTCATTCCCATAGGATTGCATTGGGCCTCTAATTCAGCGGCGCTGCGGCGGGTAGGACATACGCAAATGTACTCAAACTCACTTTTTTATATGTATAGGCCATAAAAGGGCAGTTATAAATCGGTTAGTTGTATAGTCTAGTGTGTGTCTGGTCAGACTGATCAGACAGAGTTTTTTAAAAATAATCAATCGTCAACTGGTTGACTGTAATAAGTTTCAGTAGATTTCACCGCCGTTACCATATGACGGTTAAATATATGTACACAGATCGCGGTAGCTAAGAGGCTATGCGCTGTGCTAGTATTAATAAATCAAATGTCCCTAAATGATCACAATCAAATCCAGCAAGTCCTCTCTTCAGCGACGCCCTAAGCCGAGGTTTGAGTCCCACTATGGGACGCCCATAGCAGTGTTGCTACATTTTATTTTATTTGCTCGACTGGAGGCCTTTCTAGTTAAGAAGTAAAAGCTTTACTGTCAGACCAGACCAGAAGGGCCAGAAAGGCCATCAGTCGAGCAAATAAAATAAAATTAAGCAACAATTCTAAGGCCGTCCAGTGATGGCGAGAGCCTTGAGCTAACTGCGAAAAGCATATATCAGAAAAAAAAAGCACAGAAGCTATTGTGGCTGGTGTACTGAACTGTTAGATCACAGTTTAGATTTTTGCATGGTCGAATTCCTTTTTCCACTATTAACTATAATTTTAGAATTCATCTTCACTCTATATACCTATGTATACTCGGCTTCAAAATACATATATACTCGGTTCAATCAGGCATTCAATTTCGAAGAAATACTAAGACATACGGCATACTCTTGTTTTTTTAACTTATCTCTTGTTTCAATTTACTATAAGTTTTTCAGCTGAATTCGAGATTACATTTTTTTTTATTATATTTTTAATTACTAAGATCATCTTTACATACTTCAAGGATCTCATCAATATATTGGCGTCAATGATGAAAATATAATGAAATAAAAATCGCAGTTTTTCAGGCCTGTTCTTACATCTTATTGGCCACTAATGACATTACGCTAAAAAAACTTTTTCCAAATGACTCACGATCGTACCAACCGCAAATCGGCGTATAAATCTTTTTTTGTCCGAAACAGATAGCTATTTATTAAAAGTGCGAATCCTGACTCATGATCTGTGAGCGTGATCCAAGTGGATCGTCTCAAATATGCGTGAAAAGAGCATTGTTTCTGTGGACATCTTTTAGAAAGTTTGAATAAAGAAATGAGAGCAAATTATTATTCAATGTTGCGTTATTCGCCCATGATCCTAAATAATAATACCAAATCGTTACTTTTATATCTCGAATCGTTTTATAGGTAATTGTATTTACAATTTATTTATCGATTATCGATTAATTTATCGATTTATCGATTAAGGAAATGAATTAATCGTAGATAGTTACGAACTATATGATTTTTTGTGACCTATTTTCCCCAAGACATACGTCATACGTGCATTGCTTTTTCAAAAGTTTAATCGTATAACTTTTGGAGTTACATTATACCAAGTGATCAGTTTGTAAATTTTATACACAATGCAATATATGTATGTAGGCAAGGGGACTAGTAAAACGTAAGTAATTTGGAAAAAGAATCGTGAAAAATCCGGTATCTTGGACAGAGTATTTATTATGCAGAGGCAGTATTAACCTTCTTTATTCTCATTAAAAACATTATTAATATGGTAAAATAATTAAGATTTACAGAACAGCATCGCTCTAGTGACCTGAATATACTCATCTATTTAGGTCAGCGGAGCATTGGTTCTATGTATGTTATAATAGCATATTGTAAAATAATATCATTGGTTCCGGCAAACACATCGAGTATAATTACAGGAATTCCCGCTGGGCGTAACAATAGTTTGAGAAGCTCGTTGCTTAATGGCTACTATGCCGATTAACCAGATCTACGAGCTTAATTGATGTTCAGGTTTACCCTGGATAGAAGTACCGAGGATTCATTCATTTATTACCTGGTCATGGGTTTATTATCGATAGAATGTACAGATTTTTTATAAATCCAAAATTATATGAGACCTGACCAACTTTTGGTTCCAAAATTTCTGCAACCAATCGTTCGTCTAACTCGCAGTGTAAGTAAGCCCAGCAGTGGGACTAAATAATAATGATAATTTTGTTCCCAATGACACCAGCAGAAAATAATGGGGCTAATGATTGCTGAGGTCGTAATTACTTTGACATATACCTGCAATTGGCGGTTAGATCTTCTGTCAGTAACGAAATCGGCACAGTAACATTCGGCGTCCATTGGTATTACTTCGGTTCATGGTCAAGGCGATAGATTTTGACTACTGATAGTCACAAAAAGTCAGATATTAGATGATTAATGCCTGCCTTATGTTTATGAGTCAGCCTTGACTCACTCCAAAGAAACTGTATCAGCATCGAAACCGGTTAAAGCTGTATGTACACTATTTCCGGCGAGGGCTTTTCCACTTTGCGCTGAGGCTCCCCTCCCGTTTATGAATAGAATAGGGTTACCAGTGCAACTCGATTAGAATTTATTTATTTATTTTAGTTAATAGAATTACTGAAATGTTATTTTTTTAATATAAGTATTCCACCTGACCTCACGTAAACATCACCTTAAGAGAGATGAGTAACATTAGTCGTTCTTGTCAAATATCTCTCTTAAATGGTAATTACAGGATAATAAGGACTTTTAAATCCACCAAGATCTTAGTTACTGAAAACTTTTTTAATACATCGATGAAAATCCCCTTAGAAATTTTCCCATCAACATGAACTGTAAATCTATTACTTCTTGTACCTTGTTAATGATTTCAAGGATTAACATTTTATACAATGATAATAACCGTATTGTTTTTTCTAATAATTTGAACAGCCCTGTATCACTGAAGTATCTTAGTTCGCTACTTCGATACCGCGTTTACAATCCATAAAGTGAACTCCATCTATAAATTATTGAGCCTCGATATAAAAGGTTTATCTTATTAGGTTTATGCATATAGTATAAGCTTCTACCCATTTAATGGTCCATGTTTTCTTTTTGTTACATCAGCACTACTTTGTCCATCAGCACTACATATTTTTTTTTACAAGAAGTTTGCTCTTTGTTTACAGTTGTTCTAGTAGCAGCAGAGTTTACGCAAAGCTTAGCTAAGATCTAAATCTTATATTCGATAATTAAGGAACAGTTGAATTTGAAGTTATCATTGATTGGTTTGCAGTTTTGCATCAATTACATTCTGATTGAGTGAACTACATTATGAAAAACATAATTTACTCTTATCTATATATATTTTTTTTATATACTAAACCTGAATAATTTTGTTCCGAATTTTCATCTGCTCGTGCCATCGGCGTTTGGCCAAACACGTGACACAGCGGCATGCGCAAGCGCACGCACCACGCTACCCCACGCCGCGCCCCCCTAGTCGCCCGCAAACTAGGGATGACCATGTTTATGGGAGCACAACAAGTCAACACAAGAAGCTTGTAACTTGTAACATTATACATTTTTAAATTCTTTTTATACAGACTGTATAAATGAAAATATTTGACACACGTTTCGGCTTTCGAATATATCTATACATATAAATAAAATTGGAGTGTCTGTTTGTAATATTGAAATAACCGTTTTTACTACATGCATATGAATATATATACGGTAGGTACATACACCAAAATATTTTTTTTTACAATTTTTGTCTGTCTGTCTGTTTGTGTAGACTAATCTCTGAAATGGCTGGACCGATTTTGACGGGACTTTTATTGGCAGGTAGCTGATGTAATAAGGAGTAACTTAGGCTACTTTTATTTTAGAAAAATTCTAATATTTTAGAAATAATAGGGTTAAGTGCATTTGGTCTCACTAAAAAATACATTGTTAAGTTCCGACATCCACGCGAACGAAGTCGGGGCCACAGCTAGTCTAAAATAATGTTATAAACATAAAAATAATATTTCATTGTAATTTAAATTCATGTTTAGAAATCATAGGTTGAAACTCAATTGCAAATTAACCGAGTGACATTTTTCGAGAGATCTACGAGTATATCAATGGGTTACATTTGATAAACAAACCATATCAGATCACTTCATTAATATTCGTTCGCTGGACCAATTTACTGCGACGATGATCGAATTCAAATGTTGGAACAATCTTGTATAATGTTGATTGACAAGAATTCTATGCCGCATTCCAGACCAGTGGAAG
The DNA here is from genome assembly GCA_947562105.1 of Shargacucullia verbasci. NCBI lineage: Eukaryota > Metazoa > Arthropoda > Insecta > Lepidoptera > Noctuidae > Shargacucullia > Shargacucullia verbasci. The sequence goes on from OX387289.1 coordinate 9,782,783, forward strand.
TGTTCGGTTTATCACTTCCGCTCGTACAGGTATAGAATGCATTCTATATGCATCTGAGGCGCCACAACCTCACATATTTGGGCCAACATTCCAATGGTTGGCTGATGATCTTACGGTTACGTGAGTTCCTGCAGGTAGAGACATCAGGGTCAATGCCAAACTGTGTTGTGTCCGCATTGTTCAGTTGGGCACTATTACACAATTTGAGTTGGGTACTTAAGTACTGTTTTGACACAGTAAGACTTGTATTTAGTTATTTGAAAACAACGAATTATGCAAATGGCCCTTTTTTCGCAATTTTGCTGTGTGTATTTTCTTTGTCCTATGGTGACATTCTAGATAATATTATAATGAAAGTTTATTATTATTTTTCCCTTAAGTGTACCGAACCAGATACATTACTTTGAAAGAGCTTCTAACTAGGAAGCATTTATTAGATCAGGCATCGTACCTTACCACAGTAGAGTATTTATTATGGCAATTCTCTGAAACGCCTTGTAGTTAAGCTCCATAATTAAGGATAAATATAGCATTAATACTGAAGGCAAGTATCTACTGAGAGGGATTTGCATGTGACTGGTTTATTTAGCTTTTATTGTCCTCGTTATGCCTATGGAGTTTATTGCAGTCTTGCTTCTGCATAGGGCTAGCCCAGTTTCGGATCCGTGCACTAGAATCTCAAAGTTTTAAGGGATCCTGTTAACTTAGAAATTAGAGATTTTATCTATAAATTCAGTTTTTCTTTTTGTTTCTGCAGTGCAGGGCTAAGAGGTTTTTCATTTGTTTAGATAGTCTGATATGATGATATAACATATTATAATTTTCAACACACACTTAAGATATATTTGGTTATAGCATGCTGTAAATGCTCCTCATTTGTCAGATTTTAAATCTGGCCGTTAATATATGGTGGTTTACGGCAGTAGCATAATTTGCTGCTTCCGACGTTAGCGTGCGGCTGCTCCGCACCATTTTGAATATGAAATGGCCATATTCCGGTGTTGATTTATACAGGAAACGAGGTGTTTTGTGTGATCAATGGATTCTGCATTATGCAAATCAAGCGTACGAATTGACGGGAGCTGTGATCGAACTTCCGCCGATTATCAGTTGTAAAATTGATGGATTTATCCAATTATGAGCCGATTTAAAATTCAACTTATATCATTCACGTAACATATTCAGTATACCGGGGTAATAACTGATATTTTGTTTATGTTTTTGTTGATATTTTGACCGGATGCTTATAAAACCGATTGTACCAATTTACCTTAATTATATTGATATTTAAATGATGTTATATAAATGGTGAAGTGCATATTTTTGGCTTGAAATAGCCAGATGTGTTTGTTATGGTGGTATATATATTATAAACGATGTTGGCTCGTAGTTACTTAGCTACCGCTTAGATCAGAAGACCTGTGATTCAAAGCACCGCTTCCTGCGGTCAGTACTTAGATGGGTGACCGTTCTTCAGACTTCTCCGTGTCTTGAATAGCATGTTAAACATTCGGTCTCGGGTATCATACGAATATTAACAACATTTACGGGTGTCAGCAGCCGTAAATGTCTGACAACCGTTCCCTTCATAGAGTATCAGTGTCTCCGAGTAATTAGTTGGTGGAAGTCAGATAGCGGTCGCTCCGTAAAAAATACCGATATTCAGCCGCATCTGGTTAGACTGCGAGCCGACCGCACCGTATTTGGGAAAAGGCTAGGCAGATAATGATAGACCATAGTGTTACCTAAATGATTACAGTTTTAAAGTTATAATGGAAATTAGAATATTTATAGAGTAGCAATAGCTGGATAAAGCTTAAAGTTCATACTCAATCTGTACACATTTTATAAAACATAAAGCTTTGCAAAAAAGAAACTTTGAAAATGGAGCTTTAAAAATAGAAGCACCTTTAATGGTTAATTTGTTTAGTTACATTTGAATTAAACGGGTGTACACATTACTGAGTAGGAAGTTTGTAGAAGTAATCGTTAGGATCTGGGTCGCGCGAGATGGCCCGTGTAAACGCACGGGAGTGGCGACGCCTTCCTGGCGCCCGCGCATAATACACTGTACTACTGATACGTGAGTCTAGAATACACAAATATATTTTTTCTTTATGCAATTTAGTTGATTTTGTGACAGTTTAAGTTTGGATATGTTTAGAATTTTAGCAACATATGTCTTTTAAAACACGTATCAATTTTGATAGATCACAAATTAATCCAATCGGACTGTGGAAGATATTACGCGCAAGATGAACTATTTATCTTTGGTTGAACATTATAAATGCAAATGTTAAAGTAGTCAAAATTTTGGTAGATACTTTCTATTTCTTTTGGGTTTAAAAGAAATGCACTTTACTAACCTAGTTCAACTTAGTCTCTGTGATTTAGATGATTGTGTACGTGATATTTGTATTTTCTTTCAATAGCTGTTCTAATTTCCGCAGTGTATGTTATATGCGTTTAATTAATAAAAAAATACTCGAACTGTCTTTATATTTTTAAGTCATGTTTTAAACTTCAAGCTTCCATATCCTAAACATACAATTTACACCAATCTCCGAAAACGGGAGCAGTTTGATTTACAGTCAAACGTTTCAAAGTTATTATTTACATCTGGGTGATGTAATTTATCATCTTTAATTTATAAATAATGGCGAGCCCACACCATGACGAACGATGACTTATTCGAACATTATGTCTGTGTAATATTCTATTAACGGTACTTCGCGTCAGTTCAGATATAATAACTTATCCCAATTTATGGGCGCACTGTCTATTTGCATAGATGGCGCGTTCATGATTCGGTTCGGAGTGCAGCTGGGATATAATTGACAAGATAGGGCGAAATTGCGTGGACAATAATTACGGTGTGCAGGAATTAAACCCGTAGGTATCGTGTAATGGTATCTTGATATTTTATTGATCGAATACATTGTCAGGTGAAAATTGTTGTTTGACCAGAGTTAGGATGGGACTTGGTATCTTGAGTATAGAAAGCCCTGCATACGCTTGGTAAAGTAATTATGAATTGACGTATTTTGCAAATAATATATAATTAAGGCCAGAATAAAAATGCTTGGATATTATGTTATTCTTTTACCTCTCATATATTTATGTTATCGTAAATATAATTTTGTATTTAGCGAGTAATAAGTGAATTAATCGTACGAAGTTTGAATGGAATTGCCAAAATATCTAATTTCTTGTTCGTATTTCTAATATTATATATTTTTTAAGCTGTAGTTACAAAATAAAATCATACCTAAATACTTTAAGAAGAATGTAAGTAACAGATTTTTGAGACGTTAAGTGACATTCTAAAAATAACATTCTAAAGACAATAGAAATCTTAATAGAATTTTTCTATTATCTGTCTGTATCCGTTGGTAGGTCAACCAATAGTTTTTTCCCTTAACGTATGTAAAACCATTGCGAAAATTATGTATAAGTATGCATTTTTGCGAATGTGAAATGTGGTATGAAATTTGTACCTAAATTCGGCGTGAAAACTGAATGACTTTCTCGTAGGGCCGAAAGTTTTAAGCCGGAGCCTTACAAACACAAACACCATTGTGGTGAAAGAGCCACACCTGCGTACACTGGATCTCAAATGTTTTAATATAAAGCCTATTTTTTATAATATTAGGTGATACTGACTTTTGAGTTTGCGGTATGAGGTGGCAAAGGAATACAATTACAATACCTATGTAAAAAAATAAACGTTAATGGGATATGAAGATGTCCAAAGATGTTATTGTCCTCTAAAAGTATCCTTTATTTTACAGGTTTAGGTTTTACACTTTACTGTAAAATTTTATCAGAACTGATTTAGTAGTTTCATGTGCGGATCAGAATTTGATTATCACTTGCGTTTACGGTGAAGGAAAACATCGTGAGGAAACCTGCACACCTGAGAGGGCTCCATAAAGTTCTTGACGGTGTGTGTAGTCCGCCAACCCGCACTGGGCTAGCGTGGTGGACTAAAGCCTAGCCACTCTCGTTTTGAGAAGAGACCCTTGCCCAGCAGTGGGACAGTAATGGGTTGAATTTATTATTTAGTAGTTTAGTCAATAAGACGTGTCAAACAGACTTACAAACTCACTTTCGCATTTATTTAGGAACATGTAGTAACTACCTAGTACCTACACTACACATTTAACACTATTAATAGACCATTTATCACACATTCACACCCATAGATGCAAATCGCAATATTATTTCAATCTCATAAATTGGTGACGACCGTAGAAAGTTTTACAATCGATGCCTCAGGGGCCACATTTCGGAATTATTCCGACTGTTTCTGCGTACTCATTAGTGAAATTGGTCAGCAAGCTTATCTGCATGATTCGGCTTATAGGCGAGAGGTATTGCGAGGCATAGCGGGTTTGCGAGGTCCTAATTATTGTGGGAGACAGGTATTGATGTGGCACGTTTTGATGTAGTGGTTTGCTCCACACGCAATGGTAGCCAGCTGATTAGACGTTAAGTGTTATTGATTTTTTAGTACAAGCTGTTTATTGATTAGAAGGTATATTTAACCAAATTAAAACATCTTCACTGGCTTATCCTTGGACGGTAGTTCGAGAACAAGTAAGTATATGAGTACAGTGATTGATGAATGCATTCTTAATTACAAACTAACGTGCCCTTGGTCAAGACATTCATACAAAATAAAGAACATTTTGCTTCAATTAGGGGCTATTCATACAAGTCCCTTTAACGGTACCGAGATCATGGTCAATTTTTATTATTGAAATTTATCAAACATGCACAACGATCGTCCTTCGACGGGCAACAAATGTGTAGCGTGTGATGAGGCAATGCGCGTCAAATCGCCGGCATTCCGGATCGTTCGCGCACCGTTACGGTACCCGGACACTGCGCTTGCGCAACGGAACGCATTCGCTTGCTGGTTATGTAACGCTTGTTGCATCGTCTGTTCACACTATGCGATGGGGAATTTGGAACTTTTGGAGGTCACGGAAATGTTCTTGAAATCCGGTTCACAAAGTTATTTTTTGCTAATTTTGGGAACAATCGGTTAGTAGTTTAAAAGACAAGTCAATATCATAAAATACCTACTTAAGAAATTGGTGCTGATATTCTTAATTCGGTGATTTCATATCATCATCATCTTATCATCTTTGTTGTTTTTCCACTTTAATAATAAAAATTATATGAATTAATTAATTTTACTTCACACATTCTGAATTTATGACATGACGGCTACTATGTCACTGTCTTCAAATCAACACTTTAACTGTGCCATACTATGATTATGTATTTAAGACATTTAAGATTTAATTTCTAAATTCTACATGGCCTGATATCTGTAATAATACTTATAGATAACAAAAAATTAAACAGGTAAAAATATTTTCATAAACAATCTCTAAACGTATATTGTTTACACACGTTTGTGGTAAATTGTCTTTGTGATACTTAACAAAAACTTGAAAAAATAGTTTAATATTAGTAATAATAACTAATAAGTTGTTAAGAAATAGCGGTGTGTGTATCGAGCGTGCGTGCAGAAGAGTTGCGCACGCGGCGGTCGGCCTCGCGCGGCCTTGACAATGTCGTCGCAGGCGCTGCGACCGCTGCACGAAATGAATGGGCACCTTTCATTTTGTTACAAATGTTAAAATATGATATGATTCACAAAGGTAGGCCCAGTAGTAGAAGGTGGTAGTGGCAAGAGTGAACAAAGAATAAATAAAAAAAAAAACGTTGTGTCCCTATATTATATGCGTCGACTAGGAGTCGACCATTTATATTTGGGGAAAGCCAAAAAAAACAATATTTATTGTTTCTCAGATTTCGTGATTAGTGACTGATTGAGTGGTAATTAGCTTTTATATGCATTTATTAGGATAGGACTGCTTCATTAGCCTAGTGTTCGCATGAGCGGCTACTGAGCTTAAGGTGTTGTGTGTGTGGAGGTTCGATTCTTCGGTCGGGAAAGGAGTTATTGAGTTTTTCTGTCAGATTAATTCCCAGTAACAGCCTGGAACCCTCTATTATTTACCTATGCGTGATTTTATACTATCATTAGAATAATTAAAAAATTAAAACCTATTCTTAACTTCTACCATCCAGTATCATTAATTATTGTTAGTGTTGATCTTCACTTATTGTTTTACACGTGTTTCAATAAGGTACCTACCTCTATATGTTAGTTTTGTTGTCTCTAGCCCGGGGCATCTACTGGTAAACGTGGTTTTGGGCGGATACTAACATGATTACTATCGCGTTTTCACTTTACTAGTAGTAGACAGCTTAATGCTATAAAACGTGGAAGATTGTGTTGAAATTTTATTCCATTTCTATTTTTAATTCCCCATTAATGTAAAGATTAATTAATAACGTAATAAAATCTGGCTTTCATTGAGTTTATCCCATGTGTTCGGTTCTATACCATATTTCGTTTTGTCGTTTAATTTCGAAGAAGAATTCATTTTTACTAATGACACTACGTTTTTCTGGTTTCGTTATGTTGTGTGAATCAAAACTTTGAAATCCGATCCGACTCCAGAAAATCAAGAATATAAAATATTCGTACTAAAAACGTCTTCGGTACTTATAAATTCTTATGTTTAAATTTAGATTAATATAGGCCTTATATTTAACACTGGCTTTATCTACATGGTAGGTATCCAGATTTTTTCGATACAAACAACAATAACTCATTGCTCTTCCCTTATGGATTGATTTTCGAAACTAGTTATCACCTAAGAACCTTGGGCTCCAAGAAAGAAATCTTTTAAAAATCGGTTTTGGAATAGTTCATGAGATTATCTCAAACTAGTACATATTTTCTGCATTATATTATTTGTAGAGATTGGTCAACCCTATATTTATTTATCGTTCTGTCAGTCGAGAAAATCAGCCATTATAGGTTATTTTCTTTCTCAGGTGACGGGAAATTAATTAAGAGTATCAAGAAATCTGCAAATGAATGTAGGTAATAGCGCGCAGAAAGTGGAACATTTATTTTACTTTTGGACGATTTCTAACAGAACAAACATTTAAGAAATCCTAAGTGAAATCAAACATTCGTTTGTAATTACTAATCGTGTGTCTTAATATTATATCTTGTATTAGGGTAAATTCCCTACACTTGATTGACAGACATAATTCAGGTGTTTTATAAGCTGTGGAGACTTGCTCACTTTCCCTCATTAATTTCTTAGAACTAAAAGGAGATTATCTAACTTCGCTAAGTTTGAATTACATACCCTGGTTCAGTGGAATATCACACTGTTGCACGAGTCTGATGCTATTAAAGATCCATATGTTGCTTCACAATTATTAATCTTTGCCCAATTTTTTATAGGGATGTTCGACGTAACCAGCCCAACGCACACCCCTATTTTAAAGTATTATATGTTATTTTCTAGGATCTTGACAGCTCGTTATACCTGACTGACAGAAAGAATGGCTTAACGTCTTATTATTTTAAATAAATCGTAAATAGCTGCAAATCTGTCAGAAATATCTGAAAATCTTGTTATTCGTGCAAAAATATATTATTCATTTAATTAATAATTAAATTAGACTTAGTAATGTTACATTTGTTTTGTTTTTTTCGCTGATGCTATTATTAAGCCTCATGCAATAGGAGGCGAGCCTATTGCCATCTACCGGGCACAGTTCTAAGCTAGACTATACCCATTAATACTTTTTCCGGCCCCGATTTTAGGCCCCGACCTAGGACCTAACTCTCAGTAGCCGCGCTTGTGACAAGAGAGATAGTGAGATACACTGTTATTTTTTTGTATTTATATTCTGCACCGCGTAAGGGATCTGTAATTCACCTCGTTATATCATCTTCGTGTCAGCTCGGCGCCAAAACGTTTAGTCATGTCAAGGTGAATACGCTCACGATCGTACGGCTATCATCAGATCATCACTCATTGTTCTCTTGTTACATGTCGATTGCCAATTTGTTATGAAGGTTTAACATTTATGCAAAATGTCTGATCGATTTCATACCAAAGTTACGGAGATAGGACAAATAACATGTTATTATAGCCTTTGAAAGAGCAACAGCATGGCTCATTTGTTTTTAGAGATTCGATATTCGAATGTTATATTTTTAATTTCGCTCATAAGTTGCGACAGGCTAGTAACACAAATGTTTTAGTAATTTGAATTTTGTTACTCATAGAACAATAAAATGCGAGTTTCCAGTGCGTAAGACAAGGTTTTGTAAGCTGTGTACGCATTCATAAATAAATATTTTTGACAACTTTATTTAATTACAAATAATCATCGATTCAATTGGATGATTCATATTGTTTATATGTTTATTGAACTAATATTCTTGAAGGCAGAACATACACAAAGAAGTTTATTTTAATTTAATGTTTATAAAGAAAACGCACGGTGTGGTTTGACAACGAAGAGGAATTGGCATTGAGAGAATCCCACAAGTGTTTCGTTTTACCAATTTTATTGCAGAACACTAAATCTCGGTAAACATCACACGACAGCATAAATTGTTGGATTTTATTCTCTTGCGAATCTTTTCTAATTTATAATTTGTTTAATCAAACTAACATTGGTAATGTTATTTTCAGATAGCCAAAGACAGCAGTTGACTCATTCCGCTTCATCAATGTCCAAAACTTATTAAAGTAGTCCATTAACGTCCAAACTACGTCCAAATCCTATCAATATGTTTAAATTATAAGCAGAGATTAAAATCGCTCGTCCTTCTCTGTCAATATCGAAAAGTAAAAATGTAAGAACATTGTTTATAGGTGCACAATTGAACATAATTAATAACAAAATATGTATAAGCATAAGTACACTACAAGATCAAACAAACAAAACCAAAGAAACAGTTTAAACATCAAATGAAATAAGAACTGAATATAAAAAATCGAGTCTGGATGTGTTTCAATAAATTTTACACGCGTGTTTATATACTTAAATTCGTTACGCCTGATTGTTTTATTGGAGATGCGCCAAAAAGCTCAGTACTATACTACTCCACTATAATATCCATTTATTGTTATTCCTTGTACTTGTGTACATAACGTTACGTATGGAAAGTTTGTAGTATTGTATACTGTCTAGTTCAGAGGTACACAACCTTTTTGTCGCGTCAATACATTCGCTTCTTTCTCTGCGCATGGAGCAGACGGGAAACTGGTATTGTTAATCGCCGTATGAAAATTTGTTATCCTTGAAAGCACGAGTTTTTAACTTTGTCTATGTGTTTTTTGTTTTCATTGAGTGCTATCGCTCCATCCCTTCGTGTTCATCCCGTTCAAGCTTTACTGTATTCACAACTTTGTTTCGGGTTTCACTTAAAGCTTGACAGGCTTATAGAATAGCATGTAATCCGTTTAGGTTGAGCATCAATGGTTTCGTTCAACTGTGTACGTTTCGGTATATAAAAGAAAACAAACTGTATTTGTTATCTACCACGCAGTTGGTAGGAGTTGTGCACTATTGCGATCTTGAAATCGGATATGTTATTGTTATTCTCGAGCGCTGGAAAGCCTCAACTACGTCGCGTCATCAATTAAAATAAGAAAATTAATTACTTATTTAACTTTTTTAAACCTGTATCTAATTGGAATTTGTAGAACTACTTTCCATGGCTTGGATACAGAGACTTTGGAATGTGAATCTTTCATGAAAGTTTTGTTATATATACGATGAGACATACATAAATTTCCACATGTAAATAGATGTTATTCTAGGATTCTAGAGGAGGAATTACAAAATATTGACTATAAGTCCTTTCTCTCTGTCATATAAAAAGAATTGAATGGACTTCACCTATCAAAAACGCCACTACGAATCTTTATCGAGTGCCGAATGGTATTTGCCTTTTTTCCAGAAAGTAACGCTGACAGCCATGGTCGAATTTTTCTGCTTCGGCACACATCAAAGAATCACGTACTCGTTTAATTGTCAGGGGCGAAATGAAATTGCGTTTTTCTGTTAGATTTTTAGATGCAGGGATGGTAGCTGGATCAATGACGACAGTGTCCTCATATGCTATCCGTTTAGACGAGACGCATTTCCCTGATGTATTCATTTTAGATGATTGATTGTTGCCTAGGTTTATTTTATTCTTCCTTTTTTAACAACTTCCTTTTTTCTGTTACCTGTATATTCAGTTTAATACCCGTTCGTTACATATATGAGACGCATCTTTCCCTGATGTAATTACTTTTGATTTATTTTTAGTTAAATTTAATTTATTTGTTTTTCTTCTAAACTCTTTTCTTTTTTATCTATTATTTAATCTATTTATTCTTTGTGTTACCTGGTTTTATTAGGAAACTGTAAAGTTTGTTTGTTTCAATATTTTCTTCTATTTTTTTATTTTAATTTAATGTGCGTCTTTGTTTGCGGAAAAAATCTTCCTTTTCTTTTTTCAGGTGAAATTTTATATAATGTTGTATTTATATAATCATAATCGTATTGTAAACATCTTATAACACAAATTCATCCCTTTTCATTTCTACGAAAATGGCAAATACGTGCATAATGAATAAATAATTATAATAGAATTACAGTTTTAAAAATGAGTGGCTTAGTATATGAATCACGTTTAACGTAACGTTTTGAAGATAACGTCTTGTTTAAAGACAAGTGTTAGGCTATCTGTGATAGTAAGCAGTTCAAACGCCGACAGACAGACAGCTTCAAGAAGAACAACATTCACAAGTTTATCTAAATATTGATTAGTTCTCGAAGTAGCTGTATGTAAGATAAACCCATTTATAAAATATACCCATTTAATACAGTCCAGTCTATAGAATTTATATAAAATATATTAAACAAGGTTCTATTTCACAGGGTATTATAAAAAATATACTTTGCCCCATTGTCCGTCACTGTTTGCACTTTGTACAGGTGTAACAGCGAGTAGGCCTATATGTTTAGTGATAAATTGATGGCTCCAATTGGACCCTTGCCATCTTCCCTAAAGCCCAGTTGATTAGAGGCCAAGAATAATAAATATATACTTACTATAGAATACTGCAACAGCAAATCCTAGAGATTGGTCGGGATGTTATGTGGCTAGGTAAATTACTGAAATATTATGATTTAATTCAGCCCATTATTGTGCCACACATTGCTCTTTTCAGGATATATTCAGCGTTTAGGCCCTAGTCTACCACGCTAGCCTAGTGTTGGTTTGTGTATTACACACACTATCGACAACTTTTGGAGGAAATGTCATCACGATGTTTTCCTTCTCCGTTAACACGAGTAATAATCAAATTGTGATCCGCATATGCATTCGGAAAGTCAGAAATGCGGAGATGGCTTCAACTTAGACCCTTCTGCATGGAAGATAACCGTTCAAACAATAGGTTATTACTGTAATATTATGATGTTAATACTGTTAAGCTTCTTCCGGGCATCATTCTTTAGTCGTCTTGCTTTTCTTGAGCAGAACCTGCTGACGGTCCATCCAACTGAATCCGCGAGATGGGTTTGTGCCATATGATTATAGCACTAAACGTATCTTCGCAACATTTTAGCAAGACGTTTCAAACGAATAACGTATGATTTAGAGGAATCAATTTGGGTCGGCGGTAGTAGGGATGCGCCCGCGCTGAGTGGGCCGAAGGTCGGCGCTCGCTCCCACTGGACAGCGTGTCGGCACCATACGAAATGTTTGCCAGCTATCATGACTAGTATCTAGTAGTAATAGGTGCAGGAACTAGTACGCCTGCGGTACAATTAGTTTCTTCCATGCAGTCTATTTATGTATCTACCTATATGGGGGAATATTTATGTTCTTGTACAAGTCAGTAATCTGATTAAAGGAAATCAGTGCCGATGTCGTCTTGTGACCATTAAATTGGCCGTTTTACAAAAAAACGTGGTTACACGTCAGTGGTTCAACGTGTGTGTCAAACGCATGGTAGTGTGTGTAATGTTTCTTTTTATTAATTTAATTTATTTCTAATGCATATTATATAAAATATTAGCTTTTTGCACTCCTTCTCCATATAAATTATAACTGTGCCAAATTTCATACTCCTCCGTCCGCGTAATTTTCCTAAAAAGGGCTACTAAGTTTTTGCTTCACGTAGTAATATAATGATATAAACATTGGTAGGTTCTATCTTTTCCTAAAAATGTCCACTAACGAATTGGAGTAATTCCTGGAAATGGTCACGACAAACAATATCGATTCAATTATAGTGTGAGTATAAAAGCCGTATATTAATAATTCCTCAAGATTTTTTTTCTTTATTGGGACATGAAACAGTTACATATAACAAATTAATATTAAAAATTACTTAAAAGCAAAGTAAACATGTAACCCACTCCAATGTCATAGCAATAACGCCTACATTTTTTAGGAAATTCCATAACATTGTCCTGTAGTGTAACTTCTCTAAAACAAGATAAGATTGGATGTCAATTGACCCTCATCACAGAGAAACCGTCAACGAGACGATTTCAATTACGCACCTAGTTACGTAACTGGCCGTTAGTTGCGGTACTCATGTTACGGCTTACAGCCTATTAAGTGCCAATTCCTTTGGTTCATAGCCACAGGGCCGACTCGACTTAATAGAATGGTTTGTCTTCACCACCTTCAAGTAATTGAAATGAAAATAAAAGCTATTTTGTCGAGTTAGATGGCTGTAAATAACGATGGCCTATTGCGCGGAACGTAGCAATTTCGGTTACGCGTCTACGAGCGTAGCTACACGGTCACGTTGTTGGCGACGCAGTACCCGCGTTGCCGCTTAACATTGTACGTAGACGCGTCCTCAACCGTAGTCGTTGCTTTTTAATAAAAGCGACAACAGTAGTTCCAAAAATGAATGTCTTTCAGAAATCGCCAAGTGCGATCAGCGCGCCTCTTGTATTTGGTATCTATTTTTGTATCTTTTATTTATTTTTGTTGTGCTTTAAAGTGTATTCTATTGTATTTTAAATGAATGCTCAAATATAGATTGACTAAACTACATAAAAAAATAAAATCATTAATTTTCTAAACATTATCTACATAATTTCCAAATGTTGCGTGATGAAATCAAAATTTATGCGCGGAAATTGTGTTGCATCTATGACTATTGCGCTCTATCCATGTTTTAGGATAGTGCATTAGTGTCAGCTGCGATTTTTATATTTATAAGTATAAAAGAATCAAACATTTTTGTAAGATTAATATAATAATTATGCACATAAATTAGTTTTCGTTTAGTAGACGGTGCACTGGCCATAAAACCAATAACTTATTTTCAAAATAAGAAAAAGTGGTTTACGAGCGTACTATACCCGCCACGGATCTTTGTGTGTCTGAAGTTAGCTGCGGATTTCATTATTTTCATATATTTGTCGCAACAAAACGCGAATAGACTTTTTTACAAATCACTAATTTAACTATACCTCTACCGTTCACCAGGTAGTTTTTCGTCTGTTGCATCTGTATAAGTTTAATGCGCAGCGATTTATTAACTTCAGTAACACAAAGAACGGTGGCCAATTCTTTTAAAATAAAACTTTGGCTGTGTCTATGAATTATTTCTGTATAGTGGATGCGTTTACGATCCATAGGCCATATAAATATATGTTACGCACGGGGATCAAACTAGCGACATGTAACGCAGCAGTCGCTTTCTTAATAACTAAGTAAACAAAAGTTGCCATCACATTTTTTAAATTTTGCCCCACCTTTTGAATAATTCATATATCGTGGTTGTGTTTACAAACACAGACACTCAGACCCGGATCAACTATCTGTAAGTCATCACAAATATTTGTTCCGTACGGGAATCGAAAACGCGCCACGTTGCGCAGGAGTCGATCGCTGCACCACTGCGCCAAACATGCCGTCGAAGTAAGTTTGGATATTGGTTAAGTAAGTAAAGATTAGTTTTCTGCTCAAGCTGAGGTTTCTGAAGTCTATCACTGGACATATTATTGAAACGGAGCTCCTGACCGCATCCGCCTCAGTGTTGTCGGATGCGGTCGGGATATATCGTTCTTGTCATAAACTCAAGGCCTCAAGTAAACAATCACGGAGAAAAGTGGGTTGCATAAAGTTAAATGGATTTCGATAAGGTAGTTAGTTTCCATCTGCACTTTTTATCATAATCACTCTAAAAGTACTTCCACAGCTGGATCGTTAGTATCATGTTTGAGTGAAAGATTATCACTTTTTATTTCAGCGATTTCTTGAAAAATTCTCGTGTTACACATAATTATACTCATTACTTTTGTTATGCTACAGAGGGCGACAGAAATGTGTTATCACCACTAGTTAGCACATAACGGTGTTTCATATGAATGTGATAAGGGGCGATAAACGTTTTAGATTTGCCGTGTACAATGGGTGTGCAAAATATGGGTCAACTCACTCTCCCCATGTGCTGGCTAGAACGTGACTAATGTTTTATATCACGATCCTTAACACTACCTACACAATAAAAACATAACTATATACCAACCTCAATCCCATTGCGTGGTCATCATTATCTAGCCTTTACCCAACTACATTGATGATGGCTCCCAATCTAACCTGTTGCGGCTGTATTTAAATGGAACGACTGCCATCTGATCGTCACCCAATTACTGGGAGACACTGATACTCTAAGATATGATTGGATGTCAGATTTTTTAGTCTGCTGACTCGTAAAGGATCTCATAGGTTTTCGTATAACCCGGAACCAACTGCTTAACGTGCTTTCAGAGGTACGGAGGGGCGAGACCCCATGTGTAAAAAACGGTCACCCATCCAAGGACTGACCGTAGCAAGCGCTACTTAACCTCGCAGATCGACTGAAATGTGCGGTAACTATGTAACTACGAGCCCCTCTAATCTCATTGCGTGGTTATAAGCGAGAATAGTTGATATAAGGAGTCTCATATTCAGCTGTAGATGTTTAGATATTTACGGGCCGATATAAAGTATAGGTACTACGATGTTTTGCCAATTTTTTAGTATAAACAAAAACTTATTAAGTCGTACACTATATCTATACAACGCATTTGTTTTTCCCAAACATCATTACAATGATCATGTGCGTCAGACGTGCTTGCTCGACGCGAAAACTTCCACACACGAAACATCGAACGTCGTTCGATTAGGAATTTTATTTTATTACCTAGTTGTTTAGCTTTGGCAAAGTGCCTAGTGAATATATTTCGCATCAACAAAGATGTACTGTTAGCCTCAGTAAGCCTTTAGCGTTTCGTTTAGGAACGTGATGAATCATGGTGCTGGAGTATGGAGATTAAAGTAAGGAATCACTTCGGTTCAATTAAATAAAGAGATAATTGTACAAAACAGGATCATCAGTTTTTTTTCCCCGAAAAGTAAGGATGCATTTGAGTAATATATTATTTAATAAATACATAATATACAGTAGAACTAAAACTTTAATTAAAAAAAGCCATCATCAGTTCTTAAAAACTTAATATAAACAAATAGGTTTTCTGCATATTAAATGGATTTGTCTATCGGAGAGAGAAACAAAACAAAAAAGCCCCGATGCCGTTAAGGCTTGCTATTTTGTCGACCCGTTTCTATAGCCGGAATTGAGAGGGTTATTCAATTTATGTAGTACTGTTTACATTTAGAGGACGCTACCAAGAGAATCCTGCTCCGTAGATATACACATTTGTTTCAGTGCAGGCATCCGAAATAATGGAAACAATCTTTATGTGTAGCAGGTTCTTTTTTCCGTCAAAAAGATGCGATAGGTACAACATGCTCTTTACTTGTTCCTAATCACTATGTACTTCTATGTGACATGGCTACAGTCACTACGCCAGCGTGGTACTACGGTATTGAGGAATACGATAAGTATTAACTTATTATATCGCTACATTTCGCGGGTTCGACTCCCGCACGGAACAAATATTTGTATGATCTACAGATAGTCGGGGCCGTTGTTCCTGCGCCTGATCTCTCTCCGGTCGTGTCGGATTGCCGTCCCATCGGACTATGAGCGTAAAGGAAAAGAGAGTGCACCTGTGTTTGCGCACACACTAGAGCTCTATAATATTTCTTGCGTAGTTGTCTAATCTCCGGTGAGATTGGCCGCCGTGACCGAAATTCGATCAGGAGTATTATAAACATGGCATCACGCCTCTATTCCCTGAAGGGTTAGGCAGACATGTTCTATTGTACACCCAGATTTCGGTGATTTGTTATTGAGTATTGCCTATTGCCGTTTATCGGGCACAGTTCCAGACTGTGCTGCTACTGAGATTTACATTTAGAAAAACCCAATAACACTTGGGACGACCTGGGAATCGAACCTAGGACCTGACGCTCAGCAGTCGCGGTTGCGACCTATAAACCAATGAGACAGTCGAGCAGCCCTTATATATTATATTATTTATATTCACAAAAGCTTTGAACGCACAATAACAATACCTACTTTGCCTGCACTGTTTCAAAGACGAAGCGTATAGATAATATTATATGGGGGAGATAATAGTGTTATTGTCGAGCAACATAATAAGTCGATATCGACAACGGTGTTATGACGTACAGTGTGACAGGCGCTGTTCAATATTGTTTTGATGGAGGTATACCGTCTATTAATAAATCAAACATGTCATATGCTCCCCTTAATTTTAGTTTGTTTATGACTTTAGTTGTTTTCCATTGTTTTGTTTTTAGATACCGTTCCGCCATATAGAGGCTCTCGTCCAGTTTCATTATTGCTAGCTACAAATAGTAGAAGTGCCTATTTAATAACTGTTGATATGAATAAAAGATAGGGGAGAATTTTGAACCTTCAACTATGATTTTCTTCGTAAGTAAAGTTGAATATAGGACCGAATGTTGAGGTTAACCGGACTAAGCAGAAAAATCTAATAGAAGTTATGTAACAAAGGGTATCTATCACAATTTAAACACAGAGGACGAATCACTTGTTTATTGTTACAACTTTCAAAAGAACAAAAATAATGACACCGCTTAAACTAATCAGACCACTTTTATTAACTTCTACCCTCTCTTCTCCTCTCCACGACGCATCACACCACTTCAAATAATGCCAACCGCGCCGCACGATCTTGCAAACCTCTACTTCCGTTACAGTTACTTACTGATCGGTTTCTTGTACTAACATTCTTAATGTAAACAGGGAAAGCCTTGCGGGACTGTCTCATTGGTCTAGTGTTCGCAAACGCGACTGTTGAGTTTGAAGTCCAGGGTTTTGAATCCTGAGTAGGGCAGAGTATTATGGGATTTACTGTATGGAAATTATCAATAACACAACGGAGTTTGGAACTGTGTCCAAGCTCCTTTATATTTTTTAAACATGTAGTTTCTGTTAGTCTCGTGACATTGCGCAAAACTTATTCCTCACACGCGGCACAGTATTCGTATAGATTCACATTCCTATGAACGATAAGGATAAACGCCTATAAACAAACAGACACAAACATTCAGCGAATGTTGAATTATACAAGATCCAAATCGTTGGCATGAGCGGCGCATTAATATTGCATTTTGAATTCAGCTCTCGATATAAATTCGCAAAGTACATTCCTAAAGTAAATGATCCTTTGCGTGTCCACACATTTGGTGTTAAGTTAATCAGGCATCAGTGCGGTGTGCTTTCGCTGAGCTGCGTCTATTGAAAAAGGGACGTCTTCTCGTTCGTCGATCCGGCTATCAGTTCGGTTTTAGTACACAAAACGTACAGAGCGTTCAGATTGTCTGTAAATAGTCCAATACAATACGACACCGGACATATACCTAAGTGGAAAGCAGCAAATGATCTTTTTATCGCGGATGCCAAATACAACACGATAAGTAGTGAAATAATATTTTGTTGTTAGACCTATGTTAATTGTAAGAAATGATTACGGAGATCATGGGTTTCATATTTGATAAAGATATAAATAAAATCATCGTCTTTGGGCAAGTGTTTAGGTCTACAACCTACTCGTAAATACCCACCGTTCAACACACTAAGAGATTCAATAGCGTAGATAAGGATTAAGGTTTTAGTATCAGTTATTTATATCAGTTAGCTTCGTTTAACTTTTAGAGTAGCTTTGTCTGTATATATGTATGTGATAAATTCTGACGAGCAAAAATCTTAGCCGATATTGAGATGTTAATAAATTGTTTGTTATCACTCTATTAAAGACCGCAATTTTAAAGACTTGTGCAAGGCTATGGACAATGATATTGACGTACCGTAAAATGGGGCTATTTCGGAAGCGCGGGGCTAATAGAAATTTAGTAAAGGGATCATTATGTGTGCTTCTCATGGAGTAGTAAATGCTTTTAAACAGCGGTAGTGTAGTATGCTTTCAATGACAAAGGAACTTTTGATTTAGTTTAGAAAATATGACAAAATTTCTAAAAACAAATGTTAGTTCCAAATTGCCCCGTGTTTCCCAAATAGCCCCATTATACGGTACCATATTCTGGTGGAAAATAATCAGAATTTGAGATTGGAATCAATACGAAAAAGCCAGGTTCCACTGCTCAGACAATCCTCCTCCCTGAGCGCAGTGTTCTTGATTCAGCACACGAAACCAATGCAGATTGCTCGACGCTTCAAGACGTGCCAGTTTTAGCGCTAGAGAAGTGGTAATGAATAAATTAAAGAGAAAATCAAACAATCATCAATAAGTTTCAACTATCTATCTGTGACTGAACTGGGGGGAATAACCTTTTAAATTTTTTATGCATATGATTAACAAACATTCATAAAAAAACTACAGTAAGCGGTGAAATATTTTTAATGGTCTAGGTTATTTTATTAATATTATAAAAATACAGTTAAAAACCTTTCTAAATTGCATTAGGTGCTTTAAAAGTTAATCACTTGAAAATAGTTTATTTTTATGAATTGTTAAAAATAAGTCGTGTTCTTATTATTATAGTGGTTGTATCTGATATAGTTTATATCGTCACCTTGCAAAGTCGGGGGCGTGGTGGCCCATCTCGGCACTTTGTGTGCGAAATATTTTGTACACAGCGCAATTCTTAAGACATAGCGTTTTGGGAATTATGTTCATGAGTTTATTTTAAATGTTGTGTACTTCAGAAGTTGTGATCTTTTTTCAGTGCTGTTGTTAATATATTGTTAGAATCTGTTAAAAAATCATTATATGCCAAATATCTTACTTAACTCGTCAAGTGACGCAAAGTAGAAAAATAGAAAATCTATAGTGTCGGAGTGCCGCCGGCGGCGTCTGTCTGTGTCTTTTAATAATCCACGTTTATTAGTGAGGGGGTAGATGTCTTCTTATTCAACCAAGGCGCATTCACGGGTTTCAATAAAGTATATTTTTCTTTCTTTATTTGTGTGTGATTGCTTTAATCGTCACCCTTAGAAAGTCAGATTGTAGCCCAGCCCGTGGTTGCCTTTGGGGAGTTTTTTAGATAAGGGACACAGATCTCAGGATAAACAAAATGGCTACTGCCTTATAGTCGGGAAGATAGGCGCCTGAAACTTTGACCTCAGTGAACTGAACTCCCGAATTTACTTCTTACATTTTTTATTACACTTTGAACATAAAATATATTATGCGGGGTAAAAAAACCTTTTAAAAGATCTTCATACTTGAGGTGACAAATAAGGTTTCTTAATGACAGCAACAAATTAAAAAAGGTTTTTTAAGGTCAATGTAAAAAAATCTTATTCGTCTTTTTTACTGTTGTCTGTCTTAATTTTCATTCGATCAAATATAGAATAACTTTACCTTAGATATTTGAGTACATGCCATCAGTTTCAACGACCATGAGCCCGAATCTACTAATTAAACTGCTATCGAAAAGCAACTGATAAACGTCTTTTGGACAGTTTTTTGAAAAGTCTGTTGAAAAGTAACGACTTATCAACAGACCTTTCAAAAAACTGTGACGTGCCGATCAACGGATCGGCTGGTTTTCGATTGCAGTTTAATTAGTGGAGTCGGCCCCCAGGTCAAATTGTGTAAGCGTTATCTTACTGAATACCCATTCAGTATTCCAGATTGCTTTTCTAGGATTAAGATAACAGTACTTGTTAATTAAGCCTATTCTTATCTAAATCCTATGAAAATCATATCCGGTCGCGTAGCACTGAAGTGGTGAGGAGCGACAAGCGCGAATTATAGATTTTTTATTATTTATCTCAGTGAACAATATAATTAAAGGTTAGTAAGTAATGCAATAGTGTAGCCTCCTATATAAATGTATATGTATTTGAATACATTCATTTTAAGATAGAAGATACAAAAGTTTTAATAATATTTCATTTAAGAAATATCCCTCAATAAATGATTTTCATTTAAAAAATGTACAAGAACCATTGTCTCTTACTAAAAGATTTTCATAATGTTATGTCATGGCAGGATATTTCATTTGTTTATTTATATTTCATTACATCTAGAATTCAAATAAAACAAAGGACGACCTAAAGCTTTGGTGCCATAATAATAAATGTTAAGACGGATAAGTTCTAGCAGAATATTGCATCATTTTTGTGGCCTGCACTTCACATTTGGGCCAATAGTCAATGGTCATAGACCAATGGGTCTAGAGGTCGCAGGCGCGACTGCTGAGAATGAGGTTCGATTCCCATGTCGGGCAGTGTTATTGGGTTCTTTGTATGGAAATTTTCAGTAGCAGCACGGAGTCTGGAGCTGTGCCCGATAGATGGCAATATGCTCGCCTCCTATTAAATGGGACTCAATAACAGCAAAGGTGAAATGTGGGTGTACAATAGTACACCTCTGCCTAAGGAAGTAGAAGGAAATCTGAAAACATTCACTAGGGAGAGATTGAAGTGACTATGAGGTACATATCGAGAAGTATTTCAGCGCCATCTACCAAAGTAAAGCGACAACACAAATCCTGAACCGTTGAAAAGTTTACAACGGCTTCGACCTGCCAGGCATACTACCCCATTTGGGTCAGAGGATCCTCGCTTTCAAATGGAGGAATACTCGTCGGGAGTCACGAAAGGATCCCGATTAGTAAGTGATGATATGTGAGAAATTCAAAAATGTCTGCGGTAAGCGCTAATTATTCTAAAAAAATGATTGATCTCCCTGCGCAGTACCCATTTATCTATGAACCTCTGAAATTATCTAGGATATAATTTGTTATTATAGTAAATAATTAATTTTAGATTGCTCACTTGGATCAGTGCAAATTTCGCCGCTTCCGAAATGTCATAGCATGCGCCGCCGCAAACTTTGACAAGTTCCATAGATCATACATAGCTGACCTCTCGTAATTTGCACCGGGCTCCTAAACAA
The DNA here is from genome assembly GCA_947562105.1 of Shargacucullia verbasci. NCBI lineage: Eukaryota > Metazoa > Arthropoda > Insecta > Lepidoptera > Noctuidae > Shargacucullia > Shargacucullia verbasci. The sequence goes on from OX387289.1 coordinate 9,804,014, forward strand.
CAATACGAGCAAGGTGAGGCAACCTGCGCAAAGGGCAATCCACGCAGATATAAAACGTGAACATCCCTGCGTTCAGTATTCCGACTCCGGCGCCGGTATAGACAATATCGACACGAGCCATCTCACTCAACATGACGAAATTGGTAAGGAATTGTTTTACAAAGGCTTTATTATGGAGCTTAGTTTTACATGACCTTAAATGGTATTGTTTTGCCGCTTAACCTTTGAGGAGTTGTGATAAGGTGAATCCTTTTGGAGTTTGGCGGCGTTTATCAGATGAAGGATATGCCAAAATTTGTCTTTAAAGAGTATTATAAATAATGTAAATTAAGTTTGTAAAGAACATATTTTTATCACGGATTTTGTTTGGATGTTGCCTATAGTAAATCGGATAAAAATATACATGGTTAGTTTTTGATTTAAAATAATTAATTGGACATAATTATACCTAAACTTATGAATTCGGTTCTGAGTATAATATAAATTATCTAACATGCTTCATTCATTTATTGTTTTTGTGTCATTTATTATTTGACTGCCTAATTGGTCTAGTAGTCGCAAGCGCGACTGCAGAGCATAAGGTCCTTGATTCGATTCTCGTGTCGGGCAAAGTGTTATTGGATTTTTGTGTATGGAAATTCTCAGTAGCAGCACGGAGTCTGTTACTACTCGGTAGATGGCAATAGGCTGGCTATTACCTAGGACTCTATAACGGCATCGACGAAATGTGGGTGTACAATAGTACACCTCTGCCTAACCCTTCGGGGAATACTGGCGCTGATGCTTTGTCATGTATTCCTAAATTATAAATTATTGTCTTTAAATCATACAGCTTTAGTAGAATTTGTATAATTTGATGTATTGAACAAATCACTTACTTTGATATTCAAATTGCATGATGTAACAAATTGAGGTGATTAATCAAATTGCTATTAGTAATACTGTAATACTTAACCTCACTTCACGACATATTAATATCTATGGTTCCTGGTGTCAGCTCGAATTAGGGCCACTTGGGTGGAATACGACTGTAATTTATCGTTATATTTAGCCCTAATTCAGACGTTGCTTCCTTTGCTGTACCTATGTCTACTTTTCCAATTTCAAATAGGTCGACTTGTTGTTGTACATTTAGCATCGTAAGTTAATTATTATTTTGAAATTAATGCTTTACATCAGTTAAAATGCATACTTCTCTCTCGTGTATCGTCTTCTCTATCATATCTATTTTTTTATATTTATATTCAACCTGTATGGTTAATGTTATATGCGATATTTTAATATTAAAGTACAATGGCCTGCCTATAATATGTTAAACATATTTTATTTGATTTTTTTTTACATGAAACAGTTATCTATGAAACTTTTTTCAATCGTCTCTATTCATATAGAGAGTCACAATCGATTCGTACTAACGGTGTGCATTATTTCAGATATTAATAAATCCAAATGAAATTTCAGCTGTTCGTGTGTATAGCCGTGGTGGGGTGCGTGAGCGCCGCTCGGCTAGATCACCTAGTGCCTTCAGGCTACGCCGGCGGCCGCGCAGGCTACGATGCCACGCCCTTCCACTTCGAAAATGTTAACAACGGCGATGGGAACTATCGCTTTAGGTAATGTCAAGTTTTAATTTATGTTCTAAATGTCTTTCCTATGTTTATCTGGGATTGGAAGATATTCTATTTGCATTTATTGTTGCTTTGTTGGAACAAAATTGGAGTTAGGTTAGGTCTCGACCACGGGTGTATGTGTAATATATGTCTGCATAGCCATTTTGTTATGTGGATGATTGAAGCGTGTGTGGGCTAGATGTCCCAATCAATCAGGGTACAGTAATCTGCGCATTCATTACTGTTGCATTAATGGTCACCTTTAGGGTCAGGTCTGAATTGACTCGCATTCAGTAGTTATTGCTTATGATCTATGCTTGCTCTTTTATGAAAATTATCTGTATGGAGAATAGAACTTAATGAATGGCATATTAAAATACTTTTTACGGGAATCAATGCGAAATTAGTTACTTTATAAATGCGTTACGTTTCGATTAGGTTGCAAAGCGAGCAGACTGAAGCAGCGCGATATCACTCCGTTGGTGAAATAGATTTGTCTGAAAAAAGTATTTCAATTAGAATCAAATCAAATCAAATCAAATCAGAATTTATTTGCATAACTCAGGTACATAAAGTTGGTAAAAAAATAGTACATAATAAGAAATGTGCGCTGAATTATTACCTTATGAAAGTGTGCAAATGTTCATTAGGTTTTATTTAATACATTGTTACATGCACCAAAGTTGACATACTATATAAATGTGACAAATTATTATAATATATTTAGTAACTACACATGTCTTATATTAGAATAATCAATAAAAAGTAATAAAATAGGTAGATATAATTTCAATAATGTCACAAGGTTCATGTCAAATAATTTATTAATGTTAAATATTTAAAGAAATTAATTAGCTAATGTCAAATTAATAATAAAATAAGTATCTAAGCTACAGAACCACAGAATTTATAATTAATAATATAGAATGTGATTACAATTTATCTAACAAAAAGTCTGTGACACTATAATAACATTTTTCATTCAATAGCTTACTTAACCTTGACTTAAATATGGTTACATTTGTTTCCTTAAGATTGTTTGGCAATTTATTATATATTTTCGGAGCCATAGCGAAAATACTATTTTGCTTTAGGGTAGTGTTTGTTATACGCATACATAGTCGACTTTTATCCCTCTGCTGACGATTAAAAGTTTCAGAAGCTAGCTCAAACAAATTAAGATTAAGTTTTACGAAAACAGCTACTTCATATATATAGAGAGAGGGCAGAGTCAAAATATTATATTTCTTGAAGTAAGGCATACAACTGTCAATTGTTTTTAGAGAGAACATTGATCTAACGCAGCGTTTCTGTGCTTTAAAAATAATATCTTTATCCGTTGAATTACCCCAAAAGATGATTCCATACCTGAGAACCGACGCTACCAAGCCATGATATGCAGTCAGAAGGGCATTCTCACTCACAATTTGTGCTAGTTCATGTAATGCATATGCGGCTTTACTGACCCTTTTGCATAATTGTTCAATATGCGTCTTCCAGTTTAATTTCTTATCTATTATCAATCCTAGAAATTTTGTAGAGTCTATTTCTTTTATAGATTGACCACTGACCATTATACTCAAATCATTCATAGTTTGAATACGTTGACTAAAGTGCATTACCATCGTTTTATTAATATTAATCTTTAAGTTGTTCATATCTAGCCAATTAGTTATTAAGCTTAATGCATTATTTATGTCAGATTCGTAACTATTTTTGTCTTTGCATTTAATGGTCACTGTACTGTCGTCCGCAAATAAGGCTATTGGATTTTTAGTTGCGTTAGGTAAATCATTTATGTACAATATGAATAGTAGTGGCCCCAGAACACTGCCTTGGGGAACACCATATAAAATTCTGCGTGCTTCAGATTTATATACTTCCTCTCTCTTTGTTATGGTGTTTATTTTAGCGACTTCGGTGTGTTGTAAACGGTTTTTTAGGTACGATTCAATTAATTTTAAAACATTACCTCGTATACCATATGCATTTAGCTTACCTAATAGAGTGTCATGGTCAACATAATCAAAAGCCTGAGTCATGTCCATATATATAGAGCAGACAGGTATTCTACTATCAACATTATTCATTACAGTGTATAAAAAGTCATAAATAGCCATATTAATGGTCTTATTACATCGAATGTAACGCAATAGTTCTTTTTTTTTTTTTGAAAATCTTTACCCCACTCTATGAATTATTCCTGTATCGTGGGTGCGTTTACAAACACAATTATTCACATGGACATACAAACTCGGAACAACTATCTGTAGATCTTACAAATATTTGTTTCATGCAGGAATCGAACTCATGACCGGTAGTGCAGCTGTTGATCTCTCAACCACTGCGCTAACCGTGCAGTTTAAAACATAGAATGGCATATTGTCTGCGGATCGGTCCAAATCACTTAACTTAGCACATGACCTTTTTGCTTGGTTACGTTAGCTTCAAAAGACCCATATCATTCGTACCTTTACTACGATGTTTCTAGATAATCACAAGTATAGATAGCATTCTTAGCTATCGTGGGAAACCCTTAACTTATACGTCGCCATTAAAATTCTAGTTCACTTCGTGTGACTGACGTTTTTGCCAGTATAGAATGAAATCCAAGCTTAAATTACGCTGCCAACGGAAGCAGCCGTCAATAAAGTTAGAGAGTGAGCAATTATAACCTTAATCAGAAGTTGTAGAAAAGCTCAGTATGCGCCAAAGCAGAGACCAGATGCGCCTCAATAGTTAAAAGGATTTTGGTATTGAAATTATAACGCAGAGATATGAAAATTGTTACGATAATGTCATGTCCGCTAAAGTGGATGAGATAGAAAGGGAAGCGTGGAGGCGAAGTCGCTTCACGTGTAGTATAAGATAGTATGGGCAATTTCTATGGTTCACTGTATCTAAATTCGTTCGTTACTGTGGTCACCATAGTCAAGACTGGTCAAGACTTTACAGATTTTTCAAGATTAATCAGACACTACTGTCTGATTAATCTTGTTAAATAAGTCCTTGGATAGCATATATAGAGTTTCTTTCTCGTTCTTCTAACAGGAAATCAATACTTTGTAACTACGCAAAAAGTTTAACTATTCTGAAGTGCCTGTAAATGGTACACATGAATAAAATATAAAAGTTTCATATATATTAGCACTCTTAGAAAAGGCAGTATGATACTGTCGTACACTCTTTTAACACTGAACACATTAATTCATGGTCAACCTCATATTTTTCAGCTACGACACACCCGAGGGCTCCTCAGCACACGAGAGTGGTTCACCCCGCGCCGCCGGCCCCGAGGGCCCCGCAGTGACAGCAGAGGGAGGCTTCTCGTACCGCGCTCCCGACGGGCAGCAGGTCTCCCTCACCTACACTGCCGACGAGAACGGCTTCCACCCCACCGGCTCGCACATCCCCACACCACCGCCGATCCCAGAAGCCATCCTGCGCTCCATCGAGTTCAACAGGCAACACCCTTCATCGTGAGTTTAAGTAGCGGTCGATCGCAATATATTTCTGGAGGCCTGTGTCCTGGTGTGAACTGGAATAGGTTAATCGGGGGGAAGGCTGAAGGGGATCGGTCTCGCCATCCAATCCACAGGTCAAGAGCTGATTGACTTCTTATATTTTTACAACTTAAAAATTAAAGCCCGCGATTGAATCGTACCCGCTAATTTGCAGGAGACTTGCATCCTTTCTATCATTTGCTATTTTATATTGAAAATAGAAGGGAATGAACGATACTGCTATTTTAATATTGAAATATAATTCGGGAGTATCGAATGACATGATCAGGATAAAGATTACGTGAATGTCTTGAGACACATGTAATTTTTTAGTTTTAAGGTTAAAATATTCAGATTTATTGACATATAAAGATCATTTTTGAACAAACTAGGTATGATGTGATGTTTTGTTTTCAGTGACGGTGGCTCTTACAATGGCGGACGCAACTACTACTGACATGAATTTTGGTGAACCCGAGAAAATCTGAGTTACTCGTACCTCATACGTATGGACTGTGATATCGTAATAACGTACAATTACTACAATGTTGCTATTTATTAATGGTGTATTTTATGTAGATGTTAATGTAATATACCAGATATATTTTTTAATAAAGAATGTGATGCACTGATAGATGCGTGTTTGTGAATATTCATGAAATTCGTATTTCAAATTGGTATTTGGGATGAGAAAATCCAATAGTTCATGTAAAAAACAAATGAACTTAGATCCATCAATTGGCCACTTTTTAGTTCTTTAAGTCAATTAAGCCAGCATGCAGTATTTATGCAGTGGTTAAAAAGTGATTGGCGCTTTCACCAGTACCCGCTGATAGCTGGACCTATCTGTGTGCGCCTTCATTACGTAGGATAAATCAACAGCTACTTTATTTTATTAGAGGATACGAAGTACCTAGCATATTTATTAGCGACAGTAATTATCAGATTTTATTACAATCACGTAATTACAGGGGCTTAGGACGATGGAACCATCTCCATCTCCATTTTCATTGGTCGGAAACATGATAATACTGGCAATTTATGGTGCAAAGAAAGAGCTTCCACGAATGACCATAAACACTGCGATCATCTGATCCTGAGATAACACCATTGCATTTCTGATTGGCTAATCTTTCCACTACGGCATGAAAGATTCAAATACGAGCTCAGAGGGCCATGCAGCTTTCGCGGAAACGACACACAACTGGCAACTTATGGAGGAGAGTTGGGGAAGTTGTTCGACTACTAGGCGGTGGCAGTTGTAGTAACAATAGATTAGGCGAACCCTACACGATCAATTATATTGCTCAATATTACGAATTGCGGAATATTTTTGACTGGTATGGGTTAATTAATATTGAAGATTGGACAATGACCGAACGAAAGTTTAAGTGAGTTTAAATTTTATTGCACCATACCATTTTTTTCACTGCACCGTGTAGACTAATATTGCGCAATATTTTTCACGCCATTTCTTTTGATAGCGGCAGCCAAATCTTGTCTGCTATCTGCGTGATCAGGAAACCCTGAGGAGGTCTTGCTGACGCGAAAACATTACACAAAACATTGTCGCTTATGAGCCATCAATTGCGTGATAAATATCACGTGATATATTCAATATGATTGTTCAATAAAAATATTGCACACTGTTATTGAAGGTCTAGGGCTCGCGTTAGATTAACTCCTAAACTACTTTTTAAACTACATTTTGAATTTCGGAATCGAACCTACGATGATTCGAAGTTGCGTGTTTTCCCTTGTCACCACTATGTCGATTGGTGACTTTTTAGAACAACAATCTAAATATTATTATACATCAAGTTATTCTATATATTACAATAATAAAGAATAACTATCATTGATTCATTATATAATACATTATGAATTAAATCCAGCACAGTATTTATCTACAAGATATAAAAAAATGGACAATATCTCGGCCAAACAGGAGAAATTTAATATATTAGCAACGTAAAATGAATAATTCAATGAAATCGTATATTTATTTTGTAATAAAAATACCATCACATACCAACATTGCTATGATTTCATTCCACAATTTGAAGTAAAAGAAATTTGATATGATTTTTCAGACTCACAATAAACAACTTTATTAATAGGTTTGTATAACATCTCTTACATTTTTAGTGTCCCGCATATAAGTACTTTGAAGACCAGGACAATGAAAATGAGTATAAAGGCTTTAACACAAGACAAAAAAGTCTTAATTTTTGGACCTAATTTGGCTGCCGAGAGCATAATGGAAACGAAGCACTTTATTTTTTTAAACGTACTTATAAGTACGTTTAAAAAAATAAAGTGCTTCGTGCTGGCTATAGCCAGGTACATAAGAATGTATGTACTGCCGTTGTAATTTAAAAAGGCATATTTAACATTTTGTCAAATTAAAGTAAATGGAGTTTAGGAAGTAAAGTTTTTCCTGCTTCAGAAAATGTATGTAACTTAATTTAAAAATATAACAGTTGTACCCTTTATTACTTCGATGGCAGTCTCTATCATGGCTCATGTGGACTACCCACATAAGCCATGATAGAGTCTTAAAGGTTTGATGCAGATGCGTTTTTTGGATACCGAGATTTTTATGTAAATTTTATATATAATTTATTAATGTAATTGTCTTTGCCGTGTTAATAAAATAAATAAATAAACAAATTGGATCGCTAATTGTCGTGTGAACGTATATGAAACACTAGACACTAGTTTTGATATTTAAAGGTAAGCTCAGAAGACCCTTTGATAATTGTATTCCAGAAAGTACTCATAAAAATACAGATTTTCGCAGAAAATATATAAGCACAAATGAATCTATGCGTAATATATTAAAGCTGAAGATTTGGTTTGTTTGATCTTTCAAACAAACCAAATCTTCGCTTATCTATGGAAGTACCAGTCGGATTTGAAAAAATCTTTTTGTGTTTGATGGTCCAATTCTTAAGGAATGTTATAGGCTATTTAATATCACGCTGCGACACTTAGGACTCGAGCAAATAGAAAAATAGTTAGAAAGAACGCTAAACGAAAATGAAATAATAGCGCGGGCGGGCGGTGAGATGCGGTGGGTTGGGGACCGAGGGCGGCGGCCCGACTGAGCATTACCGAGAAGGGCCGTACTGTGCATGCCTATGTCAGTGAGGTACCATCCCGCGCGCCTCAGATTCGTGGTCGGCTCCTTTCTCAACAGTCATGTCCTATAAGGAATTTGATAAGTACAAAATATATGCAGGCGAAGTTGCGGGCACCAGCTAGTAATATTATAAATATTTATGATACGAAAGAATGAATAAATCCCCCTCAGAAAACAGAGAAATATAATAAAAACGTCATATAAATATTTCATTTCATTCTTTATTTAAAGCTCATAAAAACAATAACATTTGATGCTGGAATAAATAGTGATGCTTATAAAAATAATGAGTTCATGTTAGTCCTAGATCGTTGCGTACACGCGGCGGCGGTTGTTTATCGGGTTTATTTAGTAGTTGTACCCGTGGTTGTGGCTGTAGCGACCGTTGTAGGAACCATCACCACTGAAAGTAGAATACAAAATGTCAAAAACATGCATAGAAGTGGTGTTCGTATGTTAAAGCTGTCTATCAGAGTTGTTATCAGATGACATGGGCATTAAATGATGGGGACGAAACACGGGGATTAGTAAATAGGATATTTTTAAACTGCGTTTTACCATTAAAATAAACAAAGATGTTGCAATTTATTAGTGAAGGCATTCTGAAATTCGAATGTCAGACGAAATGTGAGTGAAATGCTGACAATAATGGTGTGGTACAGGCCCGTTTCCGTGATTCTCAGTGTAAGGCATCATACATGCCAAACAGGGTTGTCTTAGCCTCTGGCGGTAACGACATTACTTTTGAAAGCATGAACATGAACATCGCCCATATTGCACCAGATGTGTATGAATGAGGAGTTTAAAGGTCATGTGAATGTATCAAGTAGATTAACTATTTGGATTGCACTCACTCCATTTGAATGAAGTAAAAACTTACGATGAGGGATGTTGTCTGTTGAAATCAATGGACCGCAGAATGGCTTCTGGGATCGGTGGTGGTGTGGGGATGTGCGAGCCAGTGGGGTGGAAGCCATTTTCGTCAGCGCTGTAGGTAAGGGATACCTGCTGCCCATCGGGGGCGCGGTACGAGAAGCCTCCCTCGGCTGTCACTGCTGGGCCTTCGGGGCCAGGGGCGCGGGGTGCTCCATTCTCATGGGCTGATATGCCGTTGCCGGTTTCGTAGCTATTGGTAAAAGAAAATGATAAAATAAATTCGATCAACATCAAAACATAAAGCATATAAACATTTTGAATATAATCCTTGAGCCTTTCTCACCTGTATCTGTAGGTCCCATCACCGTTATTAACATTGTCGTATCTCAGTATGGGGATGTGTGCGCCGTAGCTGCCGGTGTAAGCCGACGCCGACGCCGATGCAGAACTGTATGCGTTTGCGCCGAACGAACTGTAGCCGTTAGACGATTGGAAATGGCCCAAGTGTCCCGCAGACACAGCGGAAAGAAGGGCAAGAGTTGAAATAATCTGAAAAAACAAGTGAAAGTTATTTTTTTTTATATTTTTTATCTCATTATCTAGTTTTTTGCTTTCTTATTTAATCTTCGCATGTCACTAATCGCAAGATATGTGGAATCTAATTGTGACTGTATCCATCTGTCTGTACCAATATTTTATGCGAAATAAAAAAAAACGAATTTGAATTTGTACTTTATTATAGTAAGGATTTGCAAAAAGAAAAAGATTTATAACTAATGATTGAGATGGATAAAAAAGTTATAGCAAAATATGAATTTTCAATTTGCGTTACAGATGTTGGTTAAACAAAAAAATTGCGACTTGATCTACTCACCTTTAGGCCGGCCATTTCGATTATCAAATCGTTTTTTTTCTTTGTTAAGATGTTGTACAGTATATGTCTATTCGCTGAATGATATCTGCATAGCCTTACAGTGTTTTTATATTGATGTAACCCTTCCAAGAACCTTGTACGATATCAGTCAGGGCGTATTCAGTTTGTGAAGAGTTTGATACATTTGGCATTCCGATGAGGCCATCCGCCGCGTTTTGTTGCGTTCATTGTTAGAAATATCAGCTTACAGGCATGCAGGGTGATGATGGCCATTGTAGAGATAACAATTCCACACTCTCCGGTCGGAATCCTGGAATAAGAAAAAATATTGTTATTTCAGGGTTATCTTTCATATACCTACCAGATCTTCCGTCAACGACCTGGAATGTTAAGGCAGAAAAGTAAGATAATATTTTGTTTGCTACCCTATCTCCCGCGGTCTTTAGAGCTATGTCTGTTTTTGCCAGGTTGCGCCACTTGCGGGTCTTTCCTTGTGAAAGAGTTACCAAGATTGATGAAACTTGCGATCGTCTAGCGCACCTTGGGCGGTCAGTCTCGATACCATTATTGCTATCTGGTCGATGTCGTTCTTTTCTTTTTCTTAATTTTTTTTTAGATTGCCCCGCACTATGATTTCTCTAGTATCGTGGGTACAGTTTACAAACATATATGTCACATGCACACACAACCAGACCCGAAACAACTATCTGTAGATCAAATAAATATTTGTACGTGCGGGGATCGAACCCGCGATACGTAACGCAGAAAGCCAATCGCTTAGCCACTGCGCCAACTGTGTCGTCAATAATTCCTACTTATGTATCACGGCATAGAAAAGGGAGCCCCATGCTTGTGGAACATTAATAGGTGGAATACTAAACATTATGTTTACTTATTTTTTACTGAAAATTATCTGACTAGTAAATATAAATAACTTCTTTCGAAATCAACCGGATCTCAACCAGTCTATGATACTTACATACCAATCTTCGTAACTTCGTATCACACAAATCGATTGATCTACGCGAGTTCGATCCCCGCACGGAACAAATATTTGTATGATCTACATGTAGTTGTTTCGGGTTTGGTTGTATGTGCATGTGACATGTATGTTTGTAAACTGTACCCACGATACAGGAGAAATCCTAGTGTGGGCAACGTTTTAATAAAAATAAATAAAGATTTGTATATTGATCATTATTAACATAATATAAGCAGCCCAGACACTGTAATTATTTTCAAATTCGTTTTATATTTCAACTTACGTGTCAAATGTCGGGATGTCAAAATACTACGATTATATCTATACATATAAATAAAATTGGAGTGTCTGTTTGTAATATTGAAATAACCCTTTTTTACTACATGCATATGAATATATATATACGGTACATACACCAAAATAACATTTTATACAATTTTTGTCTGTATGTCTGTCTGTTTGTATAGACTAATCTCTGAAATGGCTGGACCGATTTTGACGGGACTTTTATTGGCAGGTAGCTGATGTAATAAGGAGTAACTTAGGCTTATTTTAGAAAAATCTTTTATTTTAGAAAAAAATAGGGTTCAGTGCATTTGGTCTTTTTAACTTCACGTAACATTTATATATATTTTTTTTAATTCTAGTATTCTATATCATGTAAAATACTGATAATATCTAAGCCACTTTAATAAAATTGTGCTTAGGTTCCGCATTTAGGACTTGCGGCGATGGCACGGTAATGGTCACGGCCATTAAGTAGTTCGAAAAATGTGTCCAGGATCTGAAGCAATGTCACTCTCTTGTTATGTAAAGTACAAGTCAAATGACAATCGCTCTTTGTAGAATAACGATACACAGCCGCAGCTAAACTTTTTGAGCTAGGAGAACGTATTCTTTATTGTTACTTTAACTTTATTATTTTATAATAAATTAGTTTTAGTGAATAGGCTTTATTTGAGCTTGCGTGATTCATACTCGGCAGCATTTTCACTCACGATCAGGTGAAGTGCTGCCAATCAAATTAGCAGCAATCAAATTAGAAGTACAAAAAATGACGATTAAATTATTATACTACTTATAACGGGAATATTATGTTAGACACGTGAATAATTATACTTCATAGATCCGAACTAGGACTGCGTAAGGCCCTTATCAGACTGGCGATAGGCATAGGCTTGTGTGTCTCTCAAACGATGCGTTCCAGTACCCATAGTACCTACTCTGAAAAAATCTTTCGTTGAACCTATTATAGGCATATTGTTTTCTTTATATAATCAATCAGTTATGGTTCTCGAAAGCATTAAGAAGTATTATCGTTTTACAGTTACAATTCAATGGGGGGATACCATGGTAAGTTGGCGAGTCTTTTGTTTTCTATAGGTACCAAAAAGGCTTTAACAGAAAAAAGTCCAAGCGAAAATCTTCCAATTACACTTTACCCAAGTAGTTCAGTTTATAGTTCCACTAGTTCAGTTAGTAGTGTCTTCAGTTGCGTTTGCTACCTTTACACTCATTTGTCATTTTTTATCAAATGCTGGACCTCATCATAGTCATCTATTTAGATTATTATAATACAACTAGCGGACCCGACAGACGTTGTCCTGCCCGAACCTGTCTTAGAACTCGATCGCAGCGCCGCCTACCGGGTCCAATTGTGAATCTAAACTATTTAGGGAACCACTAAAACACACAAAAATCATCAAATTTGGTCTAGCCGTTTAGGAGTTCAGTGAAGTATACATGTACAGAAGAATTATTTATATATAAAGATAGTTCACGTGACATAAAGATGGTTTCGTAGCTGTAATAATGGCGATTACAATTGCTATTAAAATTGTGGAGGCAAGTTAACATAAACCATTAGTTGATAATAATTTATTTCGAAGCCGCAATTAGCGTTAACACTACGGTATTAAAAGAAAACAGTGATTGGTTCTTTTTTTACTTCAGGCGTTTAAAATATTATTTCAGTGGAGTCTACATTTACACATTTACTTGGCTATTTCTTTCAATAGAAGTTTCAGTTGTAAGTGGATTAGTTTGTTTTGAGCAGTATTGTTTGAGAATGGCCTAAATCTTAGAGACTTGTGGTTGAGAACACATTCTTGATAGTTTGAAGTTAAATATTTTGCAAAACTCCATTTAAGGTCTGTCTAATGATACTTCACCTTACGGCGTACCTAGTTATTCATTTATTATGCTATTCTTTATATTCGTTATTAAATAAATTCATCTCACATCTGATTTTACACTACGTTTACCGTCAATCATTCTCCTTTGAGCAACTTTACTTCTAAGAAAAATTAGTATGTTACCTAACACAAACACACTGTCAGCCGTAAAGCCAACACGGAAATTAACATATCGACTGTGAACTGGCAACTGGTACTATCTCATTTTTGACATCATTACAAGATTAAGAGGAAACTATCGACCGCGTTGTACATACACATACACAACATTTTCATGTCTTTAATTGTGAGAAGAGGGGGATCTCCATGACTTCTAATATTCGTAGAATCGTCGAAATCGGCACTGCTTGTCATATTAGAAATGACAAATATTGTTATAGATAATATTAAAACAAAAATATTTCACAGTGTAAACTTTATTTAAAGTTCGTTAAAACAAATAACATTTTAATGCTGGAATAAATAGTGATGCTTATAAAATAATGAGTTTATGTATGTCATAGTTCATTCCTAGCGGCGAAGCGGCGGTCAGTCATCGTTGTTACTTAGTAGTTGTACCCGTGGTTGTAGTGACCATTGTAGGAACCCTCTCCGCTGAAAATGAAAAACCAATGTTAGAATGCATAAAATTTGTAGGCAAGGCCCAATATCCACAAGAAGAAAGGTTTTTGCTGGATCTGGCACCAATGTACCGATAATTTTAGATATAGGGGTGGTGGTCTATATAGTCCTCAGTGGACAGTATGTTTTGTTGTAATAAGCACCAATTCGTTAAGGTACAATATACCTACATAGCAATTGTTGCTTTAACTTTGTGTCTTTTCGTTTACATTTTTTTTTCTCCTGTACGAGTATTTTTTTTTTTCTTTAATTTTAAAGAAGGATGTCATGAGCAACTCACGATGAAGGGTGTTGCCTGTTGAACTCGATGGAGCGCAGGATGGCTTCTGGGATAGGTGGTGGCGTGGGAATGTGCGAGCCGGTAGGGTGGAAGCCGTTCTCGTCCGCGGTGTAGGTGAGTGAGACCTGCTGCCCATCGGGGGCGCGGTACGAGAAGCCTCCTTCGGCTGTCACTGCAAGCCCTTCAGGACCGGGAGCGCGGGGTGCTCCGCTCTCGTGGGCTGATATGCCATTACCAGTTTCGTATCTATAATAAGAAAATTTTGTTAAAAGAGAATTTGTGTGACGCCTTTCTGTCCTTTTTGAACTCCTCTGGTCAAATGAAAATCTAGTTTATAGTCTCTCGTGTCGGTGTTGATGGTCATTATTACAAGGTGTCTACTAAACACTCGAAAACTAAAAAATCTCACCTGTATCGGTAGGTTCCATCACCATTGTTAACGTTTTCATAACTCAATATGGGAATGTGTGCGCCGTAACTGCCGGTGTAAGCCGATGCAGCCCCACCGCTGTATGCGTTTGCGCCGAACGCGTTGTAACCGGTGGATGGTTGCAAGTGGCCCAAGTGACCAGCGGATACCGCGGAGAGCAGAGCAAGGGTTGAAACGATCTGAGAATAAAATGTGCTTATTAGAAATTAGAGTTTCAAACGGTTCAAGTATATTTTTTGTGTATTATGAAATTAATCTTTGTTGTAGCTAAATATTGCTTTTCTAACTGACAGATGAATAGAATGAAAAAAAAACCATGCTAGCTTTTACACTTGTTCATTTGTAATTAAAGCATAAGTAGGCATTTTTAAAACTGGATCAAAGAGTATGATCTAAAACACTTGTTGCATACCAATTCATATTAGTAGAAAGAACCACAACGCTTTGCTTACCTTTAAACCGGCCATTTTGATAATCCAATTATTTTTTAGTTGAGATGCTATTCAGTAGGTTGCTATTCGCTGAATGATATCTGCATAGACTTACAGTGTTTTTATATTGATGTAACCCTTCCAAGAACCTTGCACGATATCAGTCAGGGCGTATTCAGTTTGTGAAGATGAAGATTGTTTGATACCTACATTCGGCATTCCGATGAGGCCACCCCCCGCCGTTGGTATGATTGCTCCAATACCAAATTCAGACAATGATTTTATTTGACGTTTATGTCGGTCTCAAGGATGCATTGGTTACAGATATGACTTAGAACTCTGTGGCGAGAGAACAAGGTCAGAGTTCGAATGGCGAGACTGAAAGGACAAGATATTATGGCAGTGATAGATGTTAGTAGGGATGGTAAAGATTTTTTTGCGTATAAATAGCGACATTATGAGTTCGAAAATCTCAGTTTTCTGTTTTGGACACGATGTGTAACCATAATTCTATCTAGAGTGTTGTTTGTATCTTTGAACACATATGTACAAAACGAATGTAATTGTGTTTTATTCGTTTATTATAAAAGGGATGTTTAAATCCACAACCAGGAAGTCACTGTTGGATACTTTTTCTTCAATTTACTTAATGAGATTTGTCGCTAAGCGACCACTATCCTCGTTTAAAATACTTTGTTATAAAAATCAAATATAAATCTTATTGGGGATTTGCTAAGATTAATAAGAGCCATAAGAACTTTATGAAATTTATTTGGATTAATTGGATACTCTGTTCACATAAACGCAAGTTAATACGTGAGGAGGTGAACCAATGAAGGCAAAACAGTGTATCCTTAAATTTATTTCTGATATGTACAGAAAACACTTGAAGAGTCCTGAAGAATTGTGCCATCAATCACTATTTTCAATGATCAAAAATAACTTAATGGAACTAGCCAGCTAACTAACACATTACTACTTCTTTTAAAGAAGAGCATTGATTAAGAATTTAATTAAGTAAATGGACCATTTTTTTTTATTAAATAGAGCTATAGGAACTTCTCAAATCTCTGACGCAATAAGTTTGATTACAAACAACCTTTAGATCGGCCTTCCTACTGAAAATAAGTTTGAACTACGCTTTTCCGGCTTCTAAAGCATTATAAATTACATTATTATGTTTCATGGGGTGATATAAAATTCAGCTTTGCTACTCCTTATTTTGTGACAAAACTTAAGTTCGTCTGTTTCCCTGGGCAGTAACCCTCGATGCCATCATTGCTGACTAGCTAATCCACTATGGCATGAGCGATTCCCACGTGTTAGCTCGTGCCGATTTGACAATGAACTGGAGATGTGAAGTAATGTTACATTGCGCCCTCTTGTGACAATTCGTGTACCAAGATTTTATTTTGAACGTTTACTGTACCATTGCCCGCCACCATCAGCAGACACACGTCGTGTGTTACCTGCAATATGGTTGAGCTGAATGACGCTATACTTCATACTCGTGAACATGTGCTGTTTGCTGGGACTGGTCAGCTCATAGCTGTCATGGCAGTATTACCAGAAATTTTCTGATATTATAGTTATCAGTTATATACATATCAGTTACAGATTTTCTCAGCATAACGTTGAGAAAATAATGTATTCATAAATATGAAATGTTAAATAATCTGAATTTAAAAGAGTAGCGAGTAGTTTCTTGCCCGTTCTTCTGCATAGGAAAACAACACTGGAATGTGGCACCTAGAGTCTGACTATTCATAAGTGCCTTTAAGTGGTGAATAAAAATATATTTTATGTATTATTAGCTGGTAACACAGCGCGTTGCTGCCGTAGAAGAAATAAATTCGCTCTTTAAAATATATTTGCAGGTACGACACGCGCGCCACCTACTGTAAGTTAAGTTGTACTATGCCCATAACATTCCCGTAAGTGCAAGCAATAAGTTGACAAAGTTTAATTACAATCACAGATGAACGGTATCGCAGCGCATAAAATACGAACAAACAAATATTAGCCAACGTCTATAAGGATAGGTGATATACCTACTTAAAAGTTATTTATGATATGATATGACTGATACATGAACTGGAATTGGAGACGATCTTTACTGAACACATGATACCTATACTCGAAAATGTAGGTGCAATATTGTTTGTCCTTTCTACAAAAATAATTTAATTTATATTTCTTCGTTCATCCATTCTGTTATTGCACTAGTCAAAGTGCTATTTTATTTTGTAAAAATACGCCTTTTCTTTTGTCTGACCCTGCAAATGAATGCTTGCACATGAATATTTTGCAAATTTCTCGCTGGTAGTAACATTTCCTAAATAGTTCAGACCGATCATATAGCCTGTAAGCTGCACATTAAAATGTTTTTATCTTGTGAAACAGCGAAATATAGCACCCACGAGACCATCAAGCATTGTAGATTGCGCTCATTATGTAATCTGATTATACAGAATTTCTGAGCTAATCTTCAGTAGTCTATTATTTTGTAAGATACACTTTAGAGTACGCTTAGTTGCAATTTAGACGAAGGATCCAAAATTAGTTTTCTGCTTTCGTTCGAGTACATCACATCGAGAGTTGCGACATTATGGTGGTGGGATAGTTCGTAAGAAAAAAATTTGGTTGTGGAGGTAAGGCTATTTATTGAGTGATGTCATCTTATCCAAGAAAAGGCGAACGTAGTTTGCGAAATCCAATAGAAAGATGGCGAAGGGATGCCGGTTCATCCAGAAAATGAGAAGCAAACGAGATGTGACACAAAACAGTTGGAGTAAACGGAAGGACGCCAGAAGGCTTTAGTGCGTAATTAGAAGCAAAAGATAGATTATTAAGTAGGCCGATGTTTGCAAATAAGCAAATTCTTATGAAACCTAAAAACATCTTTTTAGATTGCTATTGAAATGAATTTATTTATTTTGCAATTAGGATTTTTCAATCACTTTTACACGTCTTTTTTAAACTAGATGGCGTCGGTGATTGATTGGAGATACTGATTTTTTTGTTTACTCCTTAGAGTAAAACTGGCTAAAGCCATTAAGTTGTGCCATGTCATAATAGGTAGGTAATTGCCAATAAGTAGACAGATTATCTTCAATAATTATCTCGGAATATGAGTTATAAACAAAATGAAGATACAGTTAATGTGATTGCGAATTTGATGTTTCTCATAAATGATTTAGATCCTTATCATAAGTCCGTAATGTGCATACAGAAATTATATTAGGCTTGGTCTGTTTATTGGTTGTAGGCGCGACTGTGAGTGTGAAGTCCTGGGTTCAATTCACAAGGGCTTATTGCGTTTTTCCGTAGTTGCCTGGAGATTGGAATTGTGGATGGTGGATGGCAATAGGTACGTTCCCGTGGGATTATTTATTTAAAAATATATATTATGGGTCTACAAAGGCACACCTCCGCTTAAAAAAGTGATAAAATATTTAAGTTCGGTCGTTTTTAATTCCTGGAAACAGGAAACATAGTTCTTATACTCCTGAATTGCTCCTACAAAAACCTAAACACTGCCAGTCGCGTACACTTGACACTTAATATTATATTATTAATATATAAATATTTATATTTACATCTTCAAAACCCTGCAAGATCTCAAAATGAAAAATACACGAAAATTTAAGTTAAAATTCCTCTTTTAATCACTAAAATTTTCATTTAAATCCGTTGAGCAGTTTCTGAGCCTATTCAAGACAAACTTTCAGACATATTTTTTTTGAGTTGTCTCTCGCAGTTAGCTCAGGGAGCTTTTACTGCTTAACCGGGCAAGACCTTTATGGCGAGACCAAAAGGGCCTCCAGCCAATAAACTTTCAGACAGATTATGGCATCGTATAAATAGCAGTTTTGACTTAAATTTTGACATTTATTTTGAAATCGCAGACATACGCTTCAATTTTATTTATTCGTATACTTATAGACTAGTTTATCTGGCCATTCTACGTAGTTTCAATGCTTAGGTTTAGGGCATTTGGTTTCATTTATATTTAGTAGCCTAGCTTCCACTTAGCTGTGGCATTTAGGATATAATTGAGGTGAAATATAACTGTATTATGCGCTTATTATTGGTTTTAGAGCAAGACATTTATAGCGCTGGAGTGAGTGGCTTGAGTTAGTTAACCTATTTGGTTATGCGAATGAACTTCAAATGTGTGTTAATATAAAAACATCAGATGAGCAATTATTTTGCTGCAACTTTTGCTCGTGACGCGGAAAAATCGCGTGGTTTTCACCTCACCACCTTTCACCAATATAACAAAAAACCTTTATCCTGAATTTCTAAATTCTTATAATTTGGGTTGTAGGTACTTTGTTTTTTGTAACTCAGTATGTCTGTCGGTTTCTTCTCAAATTTATTTTTAAATTACTATCATAATTGGTAATATACACACTTGGTACTATCATAATTAAACTATCTGAGCTACAATACATTCATAATCCACCACAATAGCAATCAAGTTTTGAACTTTTGACCTTTGCCTAGTTTACACTTAGGAGGCTGAATTACTATTGCTCACTTAATTTTTTTTTTTGTAAAACTCTTTACTAGTTCTATCGGTAACCTAATTTGTTTTGAATTTGAATCAAGTAGGAGACAATTTTCCCATAGGAAAATATTAAATAGTTTACAAAAAAAGCAATGAAAAAAAAAGAATAATCTCACATTTAAAGTATTTGAGAGATAGAGGTATCTGAAATAGGAAAAAAAAAACTGTATAAAATCCAAGAAGAAAACAAAATAGTTTCACATAAACATACGTTTATTCATACACCATGCCTATTTACATTGACAGACTACAATTATTTACTAAATAAATAAACAGTGCGAGTTTCGTCGTGGTATCACAGTCCTCCTCAAGTGTTCGTGCAGTCATTTCGTCGGATCCATGTTTGTCTGTCTCATTAGCAGAAATTCGTTTGAAATCGCAAGCGAAACGTAAAACTGCGATAAGTTTCACTACCTATTTCAAATATCCTTATAAACGATCGACCCTTCACACATAACTTCGCCATCCAACAATCAAGTTTAACTCTTCAACTTAATTAGGTACTCCATTAGAAACATTTTCTAAATGTTTTTAGAACTTAACTTCATCTTGGGCTAAAAAATTTGCGTTAAAACAGTGTACCGCTACTTTATTAACCCAAGATACAGCAATTGAAAGTCTCTTCTATAATCGTTCATCAATTCTAGAACCCAACTACCACACCTCTATTCCATTAATGTTCATCATTTTATGAACATATTCCTTATTCAAATTATGCCCTGGTTAACTATCAGGTAAAGTTCATGGTACGGTGCCTGTGCGTTTACTTGCGAGTTCTAAACGATCAGCTAAGTGAGTGATAAGTGAGATCAGTAGTGGTAGCCGTTGCCGTTGCCGCCTGAGCCGGAACCGCCCGAACCGGAACCACCGCCGCCGCCATTGTAAGAACCCTCCCTAGAAAAAAAAAAAAGAAATGATTAGTCTCTGCTATACCTACGTGTGCACCAAGGTAGGGAAATATGAAAATCGATAAAAGTGCAGATGAATTTGAAGTATGGGAAGTAAGAGGAAATAATTGATCATCAATTCACCCCGATCTTCAATTCTTTGCTAGAAAACACATTGCCATACTGCCATACTTTTAAGGTATCAGAAGTATAGACCTACATTCTGTTCCCGTTGCACTGGTTCGCACTAAGGCATAAAGAAGCTTCACAGTAAGTGACACCATACTGCGATCAACAATAAATTGCTTTGCAAATTTGAGGGTGGTGATTATCTCAATAATCGCGACCGCTTAGTGTAGTGGCCTATGAGGAGGCCCATATTCAGCATTGAGTAATAAAATTTCTATAAAGTGGCGGTAATTAAATTTGAAATACATTGTAGGTTTTAGTGCCTACTTGGGCAGATACGATTTTTTTTTTAAATAAACACTTTTCGTGACCTCGCCCCCGTCTCGGTTCGAGTGTACAAGTTTTTAAACGCGATTGTACTTATGTGAGAGAAAGTATTTTTTTTTTCAATGAAAGCCTTGTTATTTGGAGAATTAACTTCACTTTAGAGACTTGAAAACGCAATTCGAAGTTGACTCGAAGTCCAAGTTCATAGCTCTCAATGAATTTTAAGAAGCCAACTGCTGGAAGTCGTCTGTGAACCTTAAAGCCGTGTTTATTACATAAGTTAAGCGTAAGCATTATTACTTTCAGAGAAATGAAAATACGTTTTATTTCACGACGGTAAAAAAATGAGCGATTTCATTAAAATACCTTTTCCCATTGCAATGATAAACACCTTATAATATATGTTTTCTATCTTTTAAGTTTACAGGCTTTCTCCTTCTGTTATTAGGACGTTAATTATGTATATTACTAAGAATTGTTGACGAGACGATTTGCGCAATAGATGATACAGCTGCGTTTCTTGTCTTGGGTTCGATTATCGTATGGGACAAATATGTATACAGATAGTTGTTTCGGGTCTAGGTGTTTAACGCATCCACGACAGCAATTACTCCTAGTGTGGGGCAAAGTTTTAAAAAATTGGATAGGCTGACGATACTTTTAGACTTCTTCACATGGCCTTATGAACTAACGCTATAAAATACCTACCCGATAAATTAAAGCTAGAAAACTTGATTATCTATGTTCTACTTACGATGAGGGGTTGCGCTTGTTGAACTCAATGGAACGCAGGATTTCTTCGGGGATGGGCGGCGGGGTGGGTAGGTGCGGGCCCACGGGGTGGAAGCCGTTCTCGTCGGCGGTGTAGGTGAGCGTGATCTGCTGTCCGTCGGGGGTCTTGAAAGAGAAGCCACCCTCGGCTGTCACCGCGAGACCTTCGGGGCCTTGAGCGCGAGGAGATCCACTCTCATGCGCAGATATGCCGTTACCAGTTTCGTAACTGAAAACAGTGGTAAAAAAGTATTAGAAGTCTTCGCTTTGTTGCTATATGTATACAAGTATAAAATTATATAATTTTATACTTATATATTCGTTTATTTCTAGCTAGAAATGCCAAAAGTCTGAAAACCTATCTGACATCGGAGCATCATACAATCCCCAATAATTAAATTGCGGAGGTCAGTTGATAGTCATACAGTCTTATACTAATGTCAAAGCAGTGTATACATTAACTTAACTTGCTCTTAGGTCAGTACCTTGACTTATCGCTCTATTAGTAGTATTAGTAGTAGGTAATGATCGAAAATCGAACAGCACAATGTTACCTCCCTTAGACTGGATGCTGAAGCTCACGTGTTAAGAATTAGGTATGTCCATATCTTGAAGCAATTTAATGTATTATGCTACTATATGTTATCGAGTGCAATAGTTGTTTTGTTTTTTCACAAAAATCTGTAGGATATTAAGTACGAATATACGTTATGTAACAATTACAATCCAACGACAATTAACAATGGAAAATCGATTTCCTATAAAACTATTTGGTAATGTCAAAATCTTACTCGAAATGGTAGGTTCCATCTCCATTGTTGACATTTTCGAACTTGGTGATCGGGATTTGCGAGCCGCTGCCTCCGCTGCCGCCACCATAAGACCCGCCGGAACCGCCAGCACCTCCAAAACCACCTCCCGCGCCGCCACCAGCGCCGCCAGCTCCACCGAAGCCTCCTCCAGCACCCCCGCCCGCCCCGCTACCGGCCCCACCGCCGAAGCCCCCTCCAGGTCTTGGGGGTAGGTACTGTGGTTCCAGACGACCGCATGACCCGATCGCTATCAGCGCCAGAGAAAATATCAACTGAAAATAAAGTAGTGTTTTGTATTAGATATAGATTTTGTATTAGACATAACTATATGTATATCATATAACTTCAGATAGGTTATATAGAGATATATATAGAGGTTAAATCTGAATATTTTATATATTAATAATAGGTGTGGTAGACATAATATTATTTTCTATTATACTTACTAAAGTTGTAAAATTAAAAAGTGATACAAAGAATCTCAAAGATTGGAAATCATCGTAAGGGTAGTAATGAAAGTAAGGATTAAACAAAAATAGAAAGCATTCCAGAGTGATAATTTATCGGATGCAAAAAAAAGTAAAGCACTTTTTAAACAAATTAAATTCCGATCGTTTTTTGTAACTGGGCCGCTTATGTATTGTTGGCACGATTTAAAGTTTCAACTGATCGTAATATATCACGATCAAATCCCATGAAAGACTGTGCTAGAATTATTTTATTAAGTAATCCGGGATAAGGTGAGGGAGCCACCAAAGGGGTATATTTTAGAAAAACAAAACATCCTCATATTCGATTTAGAAAACTAAAAGAACTATGTCAAGAAGCAGTACTTTATCGACTTACCAGAGAAGTGGTCATGTCGTTAATAATTTGTACTAGTGGACAGGCGCTCTTTGCTGTTCAGCTGTTTGCTGAATACTGTTTGCGAGGATGTGCCTCGTTTTATATTGCTCCGATTTGCCCTTTCTCGGTTGCTTCACCTTGTGCGTGCTCCGCCGATATCGCGAGTGAATCCGCGGCTCGTTGCCCCACGCCTCAAGCTCACCAACATTTAAGTTAACCTGGAATTCCCTTTACGGATATACTGTTCCTTTAACAAAGCATTTCAATTTCCCCTCAGGTGATTCCTAGAATCGAGCAAATTCTTCCACGTGTTTATATGGGTCACATTATATTATGTGCCAATCGTTGCGGCACCCGCTACTTTACACTTGCGAAAGCTTACAACTACATGATTAAGTTGCGTTAGCTATTTCCATTAAGATTTTCTTAACGACACAGACTGGACTAATACATATATGATGTGGGAACCAACTAATATGTTAAATATTTGATCGAATACATGCTAATTCACATAGAAACAGCGTACAGTCGTTCACACGTTTATGCTTATGACGATGTTTGTAAAACCATTTTGTTTGTTATTCACAATAGTATAAAGTCTCTATGTCTTTTCCATATATAAAGTTGGCAATCGGTGTACAAAGATCTAGTTTCTATTTAAACTTGACTGCGATGCAAACAAACATTTGCTACATTCCTTCGGATAAACTTAACTTTTGCAATAAGAACTGCAGGCGCAAAGTTAATGTGAACTCATCTGAACTGCATAAAAGTTGTTAATGAGGCAAGTGCTAGCTTTTATTCTACTTTATTACGATTTCTCTTTTATGTTCTTTGAATGCATTTCTTTTGAAAGGGCCCAGACTAAATCTTTTATTAGCTTTCTTAATGAATATACAAGTACTTAGACTCATTTGGCGAGATGGTTACTGCGCAGGTTTTCCACATGAACGATGGTGCCATTACATCAGCATCCCTGTTATCAGATGACAACCTATCTAGTTATGACGGACATTGCGGGTAGTTAGATTCTTGAGCAAGATGTCCGACAGTAACCTAATTTTTTAATAGCTTCCTTCAGTAAATTGGCTACTGAAATCCAAAAGCTCCGTGTAAAATAAGAACACGGATTAAGCTAGATTGTCTCTAACAGTTGGGAACTGATACTGGTTTTAGACTGATTATGATGGCATAGTCCTAAAATCCTTACAAATATTTTTACCCTTTAGTATATAAATGCAACTCGCAAATAATGATAATCTAAAAAGCTAAGCGTGTCTAGCGAACTCTAAAACATTTCACATAATTTTACCTCGATTCCCGATTTCCCAATAAACGAAAGTATCATTGTTTGTTTAGCCGATGGGAACTTTCAATTTCAAGTGGGTGGTAAAACGTTGGTTTGTGTAAATGTCACATAGCATTGAAGTTCGAGTCCGTGACCGTTGTATCGGCGCAGGCGCTCCTCTCGCGTCAACGACTATTACTTGAAAATGATCTTGTTCCGATCCCGCTCGGTAGCATCTTGCGAAATAATTACCTTTTTTAGTATAAAGTGCGGAACAATCGGCCAGGATTATGATTATTATTGGTGCTGGCACTTTGGATAGGTGATTTTCATGAGCTTGTAAGTACAGATTTGCCCTATATAGATGTCATTAATATTTCTACAGGATTGTCAATTTAGTATTGGAAGTGGTTTTGTATTGAAGGATTTTTTTGTTGACTGGAAATCACTTATAAGAAAAATGATTATAAAAAGTTTACATGGACACCAAGACTTCAGTTGCGATGCAAACTCGTCACTGAATCTGCGTCGTCGCACGCGGGAATTTCTATTGGAATTCGAAGTTGAGCATCGCATTTTCGGGCATTGCGATAATACAAGGAATGCGTTTGAGGTTTGAGTTTTACAAGGAAAGATTTGTCTTGTCTACGAAGTAGATTTGTTTGAAACATCGATAAAAGAAAAATATTATTGATATCGATGTTATCAAACAAGCAGGCGACATGACTGTTAGCGTTACAAAGTTAAGGATGATGAATGGTGTTTCTATTAATTAATACTTATCTTCCCATATGCATAAAATACAGAGAATATTTATGTTATGAAATTTTATGTCTTGGGAATAAAATCAGCCATTAAAATTGTAATATGTAATGTAAATATAATATTAAAATTCTATAGGTACACCAAATTCCTTCATTATTTTCCTATCCTTTTCATTTTAAGATTAAGGGCTTATATTAATAAAGAAACAACCGAAGGCATTAAGTATAAGTTGTACCACCAAATAGATATACATATTTTATATTTGTCTCAATTCCTCAGTTGCTCACCTATTGGCCCACGTTACTTGAAAATGACCGTGCTTCTAACATCGCCGATATAATAAGATCGGCCTCGATCGCCGCTAGTATTTGACATGATCCGTATTATAAGAATACTAGCGATCCGCTCCGGCTTCGCACGGGTAGCTGAACATATACGCCTTGATTTTTTTTCTGTCGTAGTGTCGTATCAGCCTGTTACGTCGAGCATTTACTCGGCGCACGCCACTAAAGCTCCCAGTCGGCATGATTTTTTCCGACATTTTCAACTATAAACGTCATATTTCAGCCAATTTACACAAAACTTTTACGAATTACACACCTAAACCTTCCTCATGAATCACTCTGTCTATTAATGAAATCCGTTCAGTAGCTTTTGAGTTTATCGCGAACAGACAGACAGACAGACGCGGCAGGGGACTTTGTTTTATAATATGTAGTAATAGTGATTACGTTCGAACGACATTATTATAAAGTTCGAATACCTGTCGAGCTTATATTAACTATTTATTGAAAACAAAATTTAAGTTTAGAGAAATTAGGGTTAGCGCTAGTATAATAAAATGATATTTTATGTTAGAAGGTATAAAAACCTATAATTATAATAAAAAAAATTAAAATGAACAATTTTCCAAGAATCTTGCGAAATGTCATTGTTCTGTGATGATTCTAAAAGCGTATCCTGGTCATTAACTCTGTATATCGCTAATAATAAAGAGTTAGAGCTGATATTTCATTAATAAATCAAGTTATAAAGGTTTAATCGTTTCTAGGTACCACGTTGGAACATGAAATATTGGGTTCATCATTACATTTTATCGCGCTTCAATATATCATGCCACAGAATCTAGGAAGATCTGAGGTGAACGGGTTAAAATATAGCCCGCAGGCGCTAAATATTTGTGTGCTTCTGCAATCATTAAATGTAAGTATTAACCGATGGGAAATATCTAATCGATAATCTATATAGAGACCTTATTTGAGTTCTAAGGTCAAATACATCTAGAAACAAGTGTGAACTTTACATATCTGCCTATGCGCAGGTATGAAAATGATCAACACAAGTGTTTACTTAATCTACATATATATATATTATTCTCAAATTTTTGTTCACCATATAAATGGTATAGCGATCCAAAAATATATCTTTTACTCCATTACCGTAGTTTTATTGATTTGATTGTTCGACAAAGCTCGGTATAGCCGATGTAAGGGCAAACATAGACGTCGATCCAGATTCAATAAACCCAGATCATAATAAAATAACAGAGACAAGACAATCGTGTAACTATAGACTATGAGTGCGAGCGTCGCTCCGAATGCAATCAACGCTGCAGACAACACTAAAATTGGTTTTAAAATAATAATAGATTACAAGGTTTGAACTAGTTGAATCCAGAAATAGCTCGATTTGATCAGTAAAAACTGCAATGGTACTTTATTAGACTTAATAGCGCTTATGTTAGATGCCAAACCATCTGATTAGGATGCAATAACAGGTAGTGGGAACATTATTGTATCTTTTCTTACATTGTACCACAGCCGTTTCCTTTAATGGTAGTCTCAGATTGACAAAAAGTTGATGCTGCCAGACAATGCTTGTTCTGTTTTTTTAAAAGGGTTCATATAACCGGTTGCTTCTAATTTGAGATATCTAATGATTTAATTAATTTGAAGAAGGTTAACGAATATGATTAAATATAACTATGTACTAAAGTATAGACGAAGGCATCATTTAAGGAATTAATTCTTTCTGAATGTGATCAAGATTGAAAATGTTTTTAAATCCTAAAAAATTAAATATTGTGTAATAATGGTCCAGAATCTACATTCGTAAATATGTAGATAGTTTGTAACAACATAGTTACAGAATTAATAAGAAAAAACATGCATATATTGTAGATATTATTTATTACACAATATGTTTTATTGCTATAAATCTACTGGGAAATTCAAATAATTGTACAGTTTTCGTCTTGGACATGAAAGTTCGGTAAGTTGAAAACAAACAAAAAAACTAGTTTGAAAAAGAGGAATTGATCTTATTTACTCATAAAATTTGGAGTAAATCTGATTGTTTTAGAGACGGCCAGAAAAAGGTCGCCGATCCGTACGTTTCTGGAGAAGTGATTTTATGTGGATGACCTCTTGGGGTTTTGCGGTTTAGTTTGAGGTTATTTTGTCATCTTTTCTATTACGAGTTGACCTCAAATGTATTTCAAGCGATGTACGTAAAACTTAAGCATATAAAACACGCGGTTTATTGTTTTCTTGTATCTTTGGTACGCCGTAAAAAAGAGAATAATTTCCCTTTTTAATATAAAATTAACACCCACAGAGTGAAATGTGATATCTCAATGTCTTTTCTATGCAAATTGTATTAACTTTTCGGTCTCTTGTGGGCTTTTTGGAGTCAAGCCTAATCTACCGGCCAAATGAAAAATTAAAAATGTAGTATCTCATTTCATGGAGCTCGTCACAAAAATGAAAAATAAACAACGAAATCACCTGATGGCGGTAAAGCCGTTCACCTATCCCTAAATGTAATTTAACTTCACCTTCTTACATAATAGAATAAACAGAAACAATGTTGTACTTTGATTAATTCTAGCTAGGTAGATATGTCTAAACATTGTCTTTACTTTGTACTTGTCAAGATTATAGTGAGGTAAATCGTAGCGTTTGAGCGTAGCATTCAAGCGCCTTGGGGCTTTTCTGAAGTTTATGAATATTCGAAAATCTTTCATCTGCGTCGTATGGCGATGATGACAGCAATAATTATTATAATTAGGTATTACTGAAGGATGTCACGTGGCGGTGCGGTTGCCAAAAGTCATAAATTTGTCATGGTATGGTGTGTCATTTGTCATGGTATTCACACGAGCACATAACAATAATAATTTCCTATCACCAGTTTTAGTATCGGATTCCAATCAAATAAGCTGCTGAAAATAAAAAAAGGTTTTAAGCAAACAATTTTTTGTGTTCTTAATTATTAATGTAATGTTCTATTTTCAAAATCACGAATATTCAACCCCCAGGACTGGTGTACGAAAAGTAACTACCAACCTATTATCACATCGAAACACTTAGAAAAATATTATAACCAACGTTTACCTCAACCAGTTCAATGAGAACTGATTGATAAAATAATAATGACTAAAATTTAAGGCCTTATTAACTAGCGCAAAATAAGATTTAAAATCTCTTCATTATTCACAAATTGTAGATGATATAACACACATGATGATTTTTAGTAAGATGCCTATCCGCGAGGATTTTCTTAAGTCCTCACAATGAGTTACTGTTTATACGACGGACACATCAAGTTTACTATAACGAGTAAAAACAATTCATTTGTATGCATATTACCTACGCTTAATTATACATTCTTATTTATGTTTATTTATGGTTATGTCTGCACTGAAGTGGAAATAAAATAAAAGGATAATGTTTTAACTAATTATCATTCTGCTCAAGTCGTATGAATCTTACCGTTCTTGGAGCTGATTCTACTAATGTTTTATTGTGAGCTTAGAACACAAAGCGTTAAGAGTAGGTACGCGGATTCTGGCAGCAAATTAAAGAAACATCCACTTCCCACTGCTTAGAATTCTGTTCATCACCCAAAAGCAAAATCGTGATGATACCAACGTAATATATTTATTATAAAACACGCTACGCTTAGGCACACTCATTTCGCGTAATCCACGCACAACAAAGGGACCGCCCGTAAAAAAATAAGGCGACCATTTACTTTTCTGTGTACTAGACAGGTTTTGTTAAACATGTGGGCGAGAAAACAGTCCAGTCAGAGGAAAGTTAGCCACTTTGGTATATGTATTTTTTTATAATAACGAAAGATTTTTATATTACTCTAAATGTTTTTTTCTCTGTATACAAATCGGCGCATCACTGTGAATGATATTTCTGTTTGATGGGTACTTTGCAATAGGTACACATTATTACTTTACACATAATAACGTTTTTTCATTTTACTAAGTTACACAGATAGTTGTATGCTTTAAATATGATCTAAGTACACAAATGAAATTTTCGAAATTTTCAAATTAGGTTAATAAAAAAATATGTTGTTAACTTGGGCATTATTCAAAAATGTTACGCTATTCTGTAATATTGATTACAAAAAGTAATTAATGCAAACTTTTCTTGATTAAAAAGCTTATTACGTAACTTTTAAATTATCAGCTGCTTTTGTAACGTAGCGTACATTGTTTAAATACCTACCTTGCAAAATAAACTTATACTAAAACGAGAAAACAAACGTACTCTCTAAAATAATATATCCAATAATCAATTTCGTATATATTGTATGCTCCTTATTTTCCAAATCAATTTTTTATTGTTTCAAACACCGAGGGACGATTGTTTCTTTGTTTGCATCGCTATTACCGTTAATGAAATCGGAATAAAAGCAATTCTTACCACAAAGACTCCTTGAACTTTCAACAGTCACGGAATGGGATGTACCTCTGTGCAAATTAGTATTTAATACCTATACTTTTGGATATTTCGATATTTTGCGTTGTTTCCATAAATTGTTTTATTATACATAGATATTATAATGCCTATGAATT
The DNA here is from genome assembly GCA_947562105.1 of Shargacucullia verbasci. Lineage (NCBI taxonomy): Eukaryota > Metazoa > Arthropoda > Insecta > Lepidoptera > Noctuidae > Shargacucullia > Shargacucullia verbasci. The sequence goes on from OX387289.1 coordinate 9,834,235, forward strand.
ATAATCATCTCCTTTAATTTACTTCCTCCTACCTTTACCTCTTTACTTTCTGCCTTAATTTTGGTCTTTTCATACGACTCGACAATGACATCTATGTATAGGTAATGCCTAAGATCGCTGATTGTAGGTTAAATTATATTTAACTAGCTGTTGCCTGCAACTTGATCTACGTGTACTTATTTTGTATTTATTATCTAATTAATGTTTTGCTACAATAGTAAAAATAAGCATATATCTTCCCCCAGGACCCAGGCCACCAATATGTAAAATTTCATAACGATCGATTCAGAGGTTAAGTCGACAAGGTAACAAACAGACAGAGTTGCTTGTGTAATGTAATGTGACGATCGAAGAATTCTCGTGTTATTCGAAATAAATTCGATAGACCATATAGATTTTTTTCAATAAATTCTCGACTACGTCAACCTTTGTTATATTTTAATTGTTTAAAGTAAAGATTATGTGATATTTCGAAAATTCTGAAAAAGGTAGTCAAGTGATTTTATTCAGTATAATTTTTCGATATATCTTGATTTCAACATGATCTGTAATCGCGCCAGATTTGCCTCTCGGGTTAACAGTGATCTAGATTAGATGGTACAATTCCAGAATTAACATTTTACGTATCACGGATTTTTTTGCGTTTGCTATAATGGCAGTTTATGGTAATTCGAAACTTTATTTACCAAATGGAGTTTTTCTATGTCTATTTTTTTAATTTTGGTCGTTTTGCCTGTCGTTATTGCGTCTCTTTGGTATTGTGGAAAACAACAAACAACATGACAGGCCGAAAAAGAAAACTATACTTACAAAATAAAAACTCAAGGTATACAAACTTTTTTCAATAGAATTTTACGCATGTCAACATAAAAAATGTCACAGTTACTGAACTGTCAAGTTTGGGTGTCATGTAATTTAAATAATCGTGTAATTGTTATTATAGAAAATTTTCATAGTCGTTTACATTTTTCATATAAAAGTATATCACAATGTTAATACCGACTTGTTTAATAAAACTCTGTGAGTTGGTAAGTAATTTCATGGAAAATTATGTACCATCTATTAGTACGGTAGTAGGTACCGTTTATATACTTCATCGCAAGTACCAACGCAACCGGCGCATATGTATGAATGTGGAAAAAGCAAGTGACAGTGAGGTCTCTACGTGGTACTTGGTAGTCCCTGCTACCCTATAGGGAAATGACATGATTATATGTCAGTATGTAAAACTTTCCACGGTATTAAGGTGCCTTGGAGACTTTAAACGATGTCCCTAAGGCAACAAAAGGTACATGCAGTGCTTAGGTACAGCTCGTAATTTATTTTAAGGCTATTCAGTTTGGTTTCATTTGCTTCATTGGTCTAGTGGGCTCAAGTGCGGATACTGAGCGCAAGATCCTGGATTTGTTCCCCGGGCAAAGTGTTATTAGGTTTTCCTCTGAGAAAATTCTCTGCCTGAAGTTTGAAATTGTGCTCGATATTGGCCATAGGCTCGCTCTCATTTATATGGGATTCAATAACGGCGTCGCCGAACTATGGGTGTACAATAACCAATTCATCCTTCGGAGAATACAGACGTGATGCTATTCAGTTTGGCTTACAACCCATTTTTTTCTGAAGGTTAATTTAACGTGTGCAGACCCTAAACGAAACGATTGACGACACGATTGGCGCAGTGGCTAAGCGATTAGCTTTCTGCGCTACGTGTCGCAGGTAGGAGCCCCGCACGGAACAAATATTTGTATGATCTACAGATGTTTGTTTCGGGTCTGGTTGTGTGTGCATGTGACATGTATGTTTGTAAAGTGTACCTACGTATGGGAAAAGGTTTAAAAAAATCTAAGTCTATGGGTAGATTATTATTATTAGATACCCACGTGCCTCCTACTTTACGCAGTAAAATTGTACAAAATAGATTAATTAAATAGTGTTTTTCTCGATTGCAAATATATGTACATACAAAGTAGATGCCCGTCCTATTTCCCGTGGGTGTCGTAAGAGGCAATGCATCTTCTTAATGACACTTGCTTGGACGATGCAGTTGGCACAGTAGTTGAGCGATCGATTACTGCACTACATGTTGCGGGTTCGATTCCCGTATGGAACAAATATATACATGAACTACGGATACTTGTTCCGGGTCTGGAGGGTTTTGCGAGTGAATATTTGTGTTTGTAGATGCAACCACAAGACAAGTAGATATTACTGACACCAAGTGTAGGGCAAAATTTTAAATAAAAACACTATTTTATCTGTTTAGTTTAGTTCCATGAGATTCTAGTGCTAGTGATTCTACTGCTGAATATGAGATCCTGGTTTCAATTCTCAGGTTGAGCAAGGCATTATTGAGATTTTCTATTGTAGCCGGAGTTTGGAATTGGGCCCTATTAATAGCTCTCTATTACACTCTAGTTAAAAACGACATCGGCGAAATATGAATGTATAAAAAATACACTTCCACCAAACCCTTCGGGTACATACAGGCGTGATGCTATGTTATCTTCTGTGTCAAAACAAAATATATGTTTTTGATAAGCTGCGATCACATCAGCTACACGTATGATGAACCGTTTAATTTGAATAAGTTTAATGTTATAAAAACAATCAGCCAAGAAATGCTTGTTATGATTTTAACGAAAGAACATATTACGTAGAAGAGAAGTGACGTAAGCCGTCGCGTTCGTCAGTCTAACGAGGATAGATTTTTTTTTTACGATTTAAGAAACGTAAATAAACCCTTAATGATCGCTGAATAAAGTCATGAATGATGGGATATGTTTTTTGACGTATGGTATATAAGGGGTTTGAATCTAAAGCTTAAAAACAATATATTTCCAGATGTTAACAGTGGCGTGCTTAACGTTACACCACTACAGCTACGATCTAACAGATGTGCCCACATTGATGCTATGCTCCGGCACATACGTCGGCTATGTGGTCGTCCTCTCGGGGGAGATCGTCGGTGAGAATGTAGTTACGGCATTATACAGCACATTACACATTGTTCATCTAGTTAGGGTTGTACAAGACGCCTTGCATATTTAGAAGTTTCATGGCTATCATTGTAAGTTTGGGTTCATTCAAATTGAGTGACGCTGAGTAGTTAATGGAAATTCAAAAGACTTGGATAGGCTTGAAATAGGTACTCGTATTCAATCTTTAGTATAGTGTGTCTGTGTGTTACAAAAATGTTCTGTTTAAAATAATGTATCAACTGTTTTAACTGTAAAATAGGTGCGTACAAATTTTGAGTTATTAAATGTTATTCATTTTATGCTAAAACTTGATTTCTATGCTCATTTTAGGCTTTGGCGACTTTAGCTCATAATACTGGTAGACGTTAACTTTGTTTAATGGCTTATGGATTATTTTCATCTATAACAGTTGCAATGTTAGAGTAGTGTAACGAACAGTAACATTATTCAAAGCACAAATGCCGCATTTATACTGGATTAAATTTTTCTATGTTTAACTAAGATACACTTTGTTGTTCGCGATACGAATATTAAATAATTTGCATTAACTGCAACCGACGGCAACTTTCTTTCAAAGGAAGAAGCGTTTAATCCTAAGTTTATTTTGCATTAGCAATGTCCAAACAAATGTTTATTGACTTTAAAAATGCAGTTGCGTTAGATACATCAAAAGCTTTGACGGAAGTGAAACGTTGCACTAGTCTAATTCAGAAGCAGTTTGTTGGAGTGACGGAAAAACTATTTTGTTTATTTACCTGTCGCTCCGCTCCCCGCTCCGTAGTTAATGTACACCAGTCTTAGCAACTTAAACATTCTAGGAGAGATGTTATTCGCGCCGCTGGATCTCGTCCAAGACATGTACTTTGGGATGCTGGGGGTCGTGCTGTTCTCCGTGAGCGGGGGCCTCGTGTTATCCGCCAGGGTCAAAGGATCCGTATGCCCAAGGACTGGAGACTACAATGCGGCCCTTCTAGGAGCTTCCTTGGCTATCCTGAATGCAGTGTTCATGCTTTTTGACCTGAGCCTGGCTTATTTGGACTCTGAGGAGTACGATGAAGAGGCCAGCGTGTAACGAGGTGAATATCTCGTAATTTGTTCGTAGAATAAATTCAGTATAAATGCGGCTTGTCACGTACTTAATCATGATTGGACGTGGGCGGTACATTAGCAAATTAGTTATTCGTTATCAATGTTTGTTGAGTAAGTAGGTTTTAGTGACTGATTTTCCCACTGGTTTTCCATGAGATAATATATTTATTTTATGCTGATTTCCTCGTTGCGTATGTGTTTGTGCATTATTATCGTTATTGTAAAAATTTAAACCAAGACCCCTTGGGCATATATATATATATATATGTAGCTTTAACAGATGATTTCGAGGAGAAATTATGGTTGAAGAATTTAGTCTCTATTAAACGCTGGATAGTGCAGTGCAATTAGTCGTTATGAGACTCTGGGATGGATAGAGCTACTGATAAACCAATACCACGTTATACTTAAGTTATAAAGTAGGCAGATTTCAAGATAGTAACATCGCTGTTATACGCATATCTGTATTTATAAAATCTTGCGATCATAGTCACTAACTCTAAAAGATAGCAGCAAATGCATTACAGTAAGAGCATTGGTGCGGTGCATTTGGTGTGACAACTCGTATAGAGTTCATATATTAGAAATCCTACTACTTGCTGCACGTACGGGATGCATGATGCAGTTATACACTGCATCCGTGTTTAGTGCAGTCAGTTGACAGTTAACCAATCTTGATATTTGTATCTCAACAGGCGAGGCGGTATCAGCGGCGGCGGACGCTTACGTGGACGCGTGGTGGTCTGCCAGCGGCAGCGCACTGATGGCAGGCTGCGGGGCCCTCACCTTGCACACCTGGCGGGAAGTCCCCAACCACACGCGCAAGAGTTACGCCCAGGCCGCCGCCATATGCGCCCTAGGGAACGCCTCGCTCCTTCTCATCGATGCGCTGATCGCGATATGCTCTGCGCACAAGGAAGAAGGCAGCACAAGAACCAAGTGTCCCAAGAGTGGTACACCGTGCTAAATTGTTAATAAAGTTATGTGTTAAGATTACTGATATCTTTCTTGGTTTTACTCTTCTCTATCTAAGATTCGGAATTTGTAATGCCTAGATGCAAAATAATAATCTTAGTGTGTACAGTTCAAAATTTAGCCTCGCACTGATGCGTTAATACCTATCTATCTAATTTCATATGATTAACAAACATCGTAACATTCAATATCTTTTTGTGACCAATATCTGTAGGCAATATAAAGTTATTAACTGCATCGATTCAGGGTTACAAAGTTGTGAAAGTAAAGTATGGGCCAGCAGTATGTCTATACATAAGTAAAGATGACGCATTTTGTGTTAGAATGACTACGCACTGAATAATTATTACATAACCGGTACCACTATACTCCAAGATTTTGAGATACCCAATATCAAGACACCTCAATCGAAGTATTTTATTTCCAGCTCTTCATGAAGTGAAGTGACCCCTATCTGATATTTACTGAACTACTACATGAAGAGAAGCGCTTGGGAACTGTGTACAACTCGCATAGCCGGTCGTAGTTCGTACCTCAGTTCGTAGTTCGTACTGTAATCAACAGATAGAGCTAATGGCGCATTGTTTTTATTTTTATACTTGTAGTTTTATGTATCAAACCAAGACCACGCTCAATAAGCCATAGAGAATAAAACCGAGTTATTGCCCGGTTGAAATATATTGATTTAGGTATTTTTTGTGGTTTCTGATACAGAATGAACCACACTCCACTTTTTGATAGGCGCCTAAACGGGCAATGAAAGAAATAATCGAGAAGAATGCAGCAGCATCGTGATTTGTGACACATGTGGTGATCATCTATACATTTCTTAATATCCCTGAAAATAAAATGATAAGCAGTCTATTGGTAGGCTCCTGCGAACTAGCGAATGTTTGTGAGCCGTTTTGATGAAGAATGTATGAGACTATAATTATATTTCGAAGACTATAGCAGTAGTATAGCAGATGGGAAGAAATCTGTACAAAACACTTAATAGTTTTATAATAATTTGTTTGATCATAAATTCAAAAAGCTACCAAAAGAATTAAGTAACGTCCGGATATATCCACAGAGCTTTATAACAGATTACCCAAACAAAACCTTTGCCTCCCGACCAAAGTTCTTAACACGATACTAATTAAAAGAGTACTGTGAAGAGTAAGCTAACTAAAATAGAGACGTTAAGGCAGTCCCACGTTAATTGATCGACAAATAACTCATTCTGTGTGCTGCTCATACGCACGGCCAAGGACGCAATGTTTAGAACGTTACGTAAGCTTGAGGAACTTTTGTTAATGTTATTAGTAAAATTAGATACCGGAATTCAAGTGCGTTGATTGTTGCGTTGGGCCTGAATGAAAGAAAAGAGTGAAGTGATTTTTATTAAGAAATTACATACACATACGTTGCATCACACCAGTATTCTCTTAAGGGTAAGGCAGAGGTGACCTAAGACACCCTGTTATCAAGTCACATGCGAGGGGGCAAGCCTAACGCCATCTAACGGGCACAATACCATCTCTCCGAGCTACAATATAGCCGATAAACCTAATAACATTTTCCCCGACCTGGGAATCGTACCCAAGAGCTCACTCTCAGCAGCCACTTTTGCGGTCACTAAACCAATAAGGCTGCCTAATAAAGGAACGACGAATGTAAAATTACGTCTTTTCAATTTATTATGCATCAAAGTAACTTCCTGTATTGCAATTTGGACACAGCAGCTAGTATTAAATATTTATATGTTGCTTATGCTAATATGCTTGGACTTAGTTGAGAAAGCTTCGATAATATTCTACTTATATTGTTATGTACTTGTGAAAAGGTTTGATTGGTGAATGCCAAGGGCCGATCCAAGGGGGGGTCATTGGGGTCATGACACCCCCCCTGGGCTGGATCTAGGTGGACCACTGATAATTTTTCTAATCGCATTGATCATACAGTATTTATTATTGTAATCGAATAGGAGCCTGTCCCGACTAGACTTCAAACATCTGACCCCCCCTAACTTGTAAGCTGGATCCGCCCTTGGTGAATGCACTAAGGACTATTGATATACATTATTTATCATTTAACCGTATTATTAGATTTGAAAACGACTTATTTTCTGAAAAAGCAAGTGCTCGGATCATAAATAAAAGTAAAATATTCAAATACATCAGAAGAGAGAGAGAAAAGTGGAAATAACTTCATCAGCTACACCGACAAGAGCCAGCCTCCTAAATAAGAAGAAGAAGAAATACATCAGTGCACACAAAGATGCAACGCTTGTTTACACGTGAATTTTAAAACACCCGGAGTGGAATTATCTGACTGAAAATAAGTACTATTCCTTAGTTGTACAAACAAAAAAAATGTTCGTTGTAATACATGTTTATACAGAGACACATTTTGGAGGCAACCTGTATCAAAAAGGTACAGGTGTTTCCAAACACCTGCTTGCAAACTAAACAACAAACGCGCCCCACAACCAGTAGAATATTATCACACAACAGCACAACTCTGAACGAAACACACTGGGTATTTCGTTCCGAGTTCCGATTGGTGAAACGGCCACAGAACAAAAATTATTCAAAAGAAGTTAAAAAGAATAATAATCTATTATAGACCGCAATTCTGGGTTTCAATACATAATACATGGTATTCAAAAACGCATTCCAGAAACGCGCGAATAAATGACTCGTAAATTGCGACAATCTCCTTTGGTAAGTAGTACTTCTAATAAATTGAACGAGTCAACAAATAACAACACGTTTGTTAAGTCATTAGATTGGTTGACGGATATAACAAAGTGATCTCATTTTAACCCATTTTTATTTTTCAATGCCACAAACTGGAAAATTAAGTAGGTAGTTAAGTGGGTAGGTAATTGAAGAAAGAATCAGAATTGAACATTGATTTTTATTTGATTGATTTTGTTACCTACTACCAACTTTACCAACGATATGATCGATGGTTAGGACACAAATCAGCGGTTTGACATGATTTTCTATACGGATAAACGGCGATTTAATTTAAACATCTGTTATATTTTGAATATCGGTGATTATGGTCCTAAAACTACCCCCTCGTTTCAAATGTTGAAAAGCTGGTTAAATCTCGGATAATTTCTTAGCTCTGTGTTTTTATTAGTAAATTCAACAATCACTTAAGTTTATATGAGAATTTAGAACTGGTTACATCTGACCAGATTTTGAGAAACCGGGTTTAAGTAATATTAACTTTTAAGTTCTGGGTATTGGAACAACTTCTGAGGGTTTTCTCTATTTGTCTTAAATATCCACATGTCTGCTTTTTGTTCAAGTCTCTATATCATATCATCATGATATGATATCATCATGATATGATATAGAGACTTGAACAAAAAGCAGACATGTGGATATTTAAGACAAATAGAGAAAACCCTCAGAAGTTGTTCATCATCCACAGCACGACTTCGCCCACAGCTGGGCAAAGACCTCTCTTTGAAAGTGCCAGGTTCTAGGCTCCTGCGCTAATCTCATCCATTTTCGACCCCCGATCGCAACAATATCGCCCGCCCATCTCGCCGCAGAACGACCGACATCCCTTCTCCCAATCCTTCCACCATTCGGTTACAGGTCTAATCTTGCTAGCAAGTTCTATTCTTAATAAAACGGGATCACTTTTTTATGTTGTAAGTTGTTGTCTCCATTCTAGCTACTTGTACTTGGTAGTAAGTTTTATCAGTACTATCGACTCGTGTATATTGACCGGTGTTTGCAAGCTGACGGCATTCCCAGTAGGTACCTATATATGGATAAACAGTGACAATATTGCAGATATCTGTTTATTAAAGGTATTGTTTAAGAACATTAAGCGTTACTTTGCCAGGAATGTGTGTATGTTCCTTCACCAACTCGATGATCAGTTAAGGCAGTAGGCACGGCAGTTGTTGAGATCCATTTTAAAAGTATTAAAAAATATCTTTAACACTTAGTTAGGTTAGGGTAAAGGTAAAGGGTGTTAAAAAATCTCTAAAAATACTGCTAGTTACTTATAACTAGGAGTATTTTTCTGATAAGTCATTCGTATTTTATAGCCTCCACATGTGACGATAGCTGAAATCGTTTGGCGAGTCATTGCTGACTGGTTAATCTTTCCACTACGTCATAAGTGACTCCCATGTTAGTGCAGAGTAGTGAAATAGGTACTAGTAGTAAATTATAACTTTGTTTTAAATCATTTCAACTAGTTACGTTTTGCTATTAACAATTAAATTAAATGGACACCAGTAATAACTTAAGCATTTTTTGAAACGAAAACACGAATCTATTTGTAATAAGGTAATAATTTACAGTTACAGTAAAAAAAACCTAAGAATTTACAATATTCATGAATAATTTTTATTAGATTTTGTATTTTTTTTCTATAAATTATAGAAAAAATAGCATTCTATAGACCTGTAAAACTACTTAATTAAATTAAATATTTTATGGACAACAACGATTTCGTAGAACAGTATGATGTCATTAATGTCGTAGGCTACTATTTTGGATTCAACAAATATACATACAAAGTACATAAAATACTATGTTTTGAATGTAGTACATCGCTCTCGTGGTATCTATTTATAAGTATTACATAGCTGATAGTAAAAACGTTAAACAATCGAATGATTAGTGTTATTAGTCATCGAAGCAAATGTTAGCATTACCATTATAAATTAAGCGTCAACATGTAGGATTGTTAATCTTTTAAACATAAAAGTGAAGTAAATAGTTGCGACCATGTACTTTAACTCTTCTCAAATACTTTTTTAACTGTTAAGGTTATAAGAACTTGAGTTTGTATAGTTGTGAGAAGCACAATATAGAGTACACAATACAAGACAACAGTGGTAGGATTTTTATCGAATCTTGATATTGTAGAGCAGCAATAGATCCATTTATATAATTTATGGTCGACCTCATACAAGCTGTCTTAGTTTTATTTTTATTCGTTTTCATGTTTCTTGTTCAATATGCAAGAGAATTTCGAATACTTACAAACTGAGACACTGTTGGAAACTAGCAATGAATGGGTCTAAAAATTGACTGAACATCGGTGTATGAGTCTCTTCTGTTTGTATACCGTTATAACTTTTACTTACTGAAAGTATGGCGCTGTTCAGAGTATATCACTGTATTTATAGATCATCCACTTGAAAAATATATTGAACAAGCCCAGATAATATAACAGATAAATTCTTATTTGATTTAACTTCGATGCGTTTATAATTTAAACAACAAGTTCGTCGTAGTAGGTTGAAATATTACCTTATATTTTTTTTCATGGAATATATATTATGTTCGAAATGATAAAAAAGATCTTTTTGTATAGTAAATACCTATAAACTAAAAACGAAGAGCTTCAAAGTAAATTAACAGGAGTAAAATGATCAAGGATTGATAATTATTATCAAGGATAACATAGCCATTTCAGTTTGTTCTCTTTCATAGCATTTGCACCCGCACAATTTCAAAACATTATTTCCATTTGAACTAATTATTAAGAAAGAAGTAGAGTAAACATTGACATTTTAAGTGTGTATCCGTATAGTTTTCGTCCAATAAAGAACGATACAGCGTAGTTGTAATCAAGAAGACAAAGATTATAAGTTGAATGGGCAGTAGTATTCTCTTGTTATTTATTGAATAACGACATACTGTGACCAATTCGCGCTTTCGATCATGGTCATCACTGAGTTCAATGTAAATTTTATGAATAGCAATTAATTGTTTTTTTTTATGCATAACTCAACGCTCCAAAATGCCATAATAATAACTACTTTTATTGACTCTTGACATTTTAATTGTGTGAAATGATAATTGCTATCAACAAAAGTGATTCGTATGGAACAATTTGTTAATTCCATCACTTCGTATCATTTATTTTTAGAAACAACTCAGTACTATTTTGTTGACAAAAATGTGTACGCGATATCGACCTAGGAGTGAGATGATGTCACTTTTAGGGGATACGGCATAAAACTACGATTGTGGTGTAGCCATGAAATTATTAAAGATGACAGTGATATAAGAATTAGGAACACAAAAAATAATAATATGGATAAGGTGCGTTGGGGTAAGATCAGCAATGGGGTAATATCGTACCGATCGAATTTTCGGCTGATTCGACCACTTTTTATATGTTTTTCTCCAGTCAAAAGAAGCAGCTTATTAGCTTGTATTGCCTGGAGAACAAGATCACTAAAAAGGTTCTCGAATCAGTACGATATTACCCCATTGCCGATTTTTCCTCAACGCACCTTATCCAAAAAACTTTGAAGGTAATGAAAATTAAAATTCTTCAAAATAATATGTGGTTTACTTTTTCTTTTAAAGACCCTTGCACCACACTACGTATAATTTCTTGCATCGTGGGTGCGTCTACAAACACATATTCACATGAACATAACATCCGAAACAACTACCTCTGTCTGTCAGTCCATCTGTAGATCATATAAATATTTGTTCTGTGCGGGAATCGAACATGCGACACGTAGCGCAGCATTCTCGGATCAACCATAACGCCAGCTGTATCGTCAAAGAACTTACCTAACTGAATACAATGTGACAGATATTAATGATGAATTAAACTGTGCTTTCCCTTATTCGAAACAATAAAAACGAGACAACATACGGTGATAATTTACGACTTCTTATCAAAATATTTACTTCTATTCTTACGTTATTCCTGATGATAATAAAAGGCTATTGATGTTTTATACGTTATTTAATATGCTTTATTTCTGTCCGTACCAAATGGCACTTCTGTGTGTTTAGTTAGTCACGCTCCTTGATCCATAAGAAAATTAATATACCTCAAGGTTCATTATTTGGTCACGTACGTGTTCAGGCCATGTGGTGGGTAAGATTTTTATTGGTCCGTTTATTACTGTCCTACGTTGATAAACTTGATGGCCCCACTAGTATGATCTCATCGATTCTATAGCCCGGCGCGACTCAGCGCAGTCTCAGTGGTAACTCGACTTGGCGCGCTCGTGTGCTAGTGTAAACAAAGCTTATAAACAACGTGTTATTTTAATTTCGAAGTGAATCACGATGGCTATCAGCAGATTGTCTATTGTCAAGTTTTTGGAGCTGGTAACTAGTCTTTTTTAAATTTATGAATGCTATTTTTTAGCCATATTGTACTGCTGACCCAATAAAAATGCGTTTAGGATCTCGTAAGTGCAGCGGTTTGTTATTTTGACCTTGGCGAATACATATATTCTTGAAAGTATAAAAAATTGCTGTGTTTAGACGTGAATTGTACAAATTAAAGAAACAGTTGTAGTATATAGTACTTTTAATAAGGGATACAAAAAGTAAAACGAAAGTAAAAGTGCAACATACGATTCAAAATTTACTATTGAAGGATTGTTTGTAACTATTTATTTACTACGATCAGCTTTGACGATTCGGTTGACTAAATATTGGGGAATAATAAATCGGGTAACAACTTATGCGGCAAAAATAGGATCTACCTGTTAAAACAACGCAGTAAAGTATTACATAGGTACCCATGTACGTATCATCGTACGTATAATGCAGTTGACAAATAAGGCTCATTTCAAACAAAGTGTTTGCAGGGATTCACCACAGTATAAATGTTTCAAAACATATTCGTGCCTTAATGGACTACTTTTGTCTCTTGTTACAATAAATGCGGTATAAGTAACGCTTGCTTTTTCACCCGTTTATCAGAATTAAAACAGAGTGTAAATTGTAAAATATAACACACACAGAAGCACGTCATCGCAGTACAGAGGACATTGACTCCTTTCACTTTCAGTACCATTATAAAGGGAGGGTTATTTAAGATTTATTGAAATTACAATTGAGGCCGATAGCGATGTGAAATAAAATAACCATACAATCTCGATTCGTTTTATGGTTTTTTATTTATAGAAGTTCTTTATAAACAAAACTTCGGAAAGGAAACCACGATACGGGATGCGGAGAACGTAAATAAGGTGTTATGAGTGTTTTATGTATAACAGTGAACTGCTACTGGCAGTACTGATATAATTTATGAAGTTAATTATCCATCAGATGTTTTTTTATTAGCTCGTGTTGCCCCATTAGTAGGCAAAGGTCTCCTGCATAAATTTCCATTTTTCTCTGTATTGCCCTTGACTAGTTCATTGAACGCATAGTACGTTGTCACGCCATCGTTTTCTGCTGCCTCGACACGCCGCCCATCTGAAGAAGTTTCCTAGAAGTAGGCTCCTACAGAGTTTTTAGAATGTTAAGTGATGCAAAATAGACTATAAAAAATATAAACCGTGGGATAAAATTGTTACGAATAGAACTATATGGTTATACTAACGCCTTAGTTACTATAACATATAATGATTAAGTTATGACTTATGACTGTTAACAAGCGTCTAGACGATACGTTTCATGGTTGAAAGGAAACACCGAGAGGTTTTTCACGTAATTTCTTGATGACATGAGTTTTTAGACTGAACTATGTAAGAATTCCTTATCATGAGATTATATCAGTGTCCATCGTGTGCTATTCTTGGCGCCTGACATAAGAGTGAGTTCACGCACCAAACCAAATCAACAATATCGTTGGAAGTCCGTTTACAATTGAGTGCAAACAAATTGACTCACGACTCATGAAACGATGATAAATAAGTTTATTTTATTTTATGAAAAAAGCATTTTATTATTATTATGCTTGAATTAGATGAGTACAATGGTGTGACATTCTACACAACGTTTTTTCTTTAGTAGTAGAGATAGATTTTTATAATACATATATTGAAAACGTTATCATTAGTTGAGTTTTAGCGGATATCGTAACCAACATCACGGCGTTCAGTATAAACAAACGATAAGAAAATAAAATAAAATATGAAATCATTTCATCCGTCATGTGTCATTCCTTACAATTTGCTGTACTCAATGCGGTCCTTAATTAGAGCCAAAATTTACTTTTACTACTAATTTATGTTTACATTATGATCATCAAATAAACAACATTAAGAAATTGTTAAAAACATATCTGTATGAAGACGATGCACATTGCATTAAGATATTTCCTTTTCTTTTCTAATTGAAAGTTACCATTTATTTTTAGTGCAGGTTGTCCTCTTGCAAAGCGTAAATTATATTTAAAGCGATTTCAAATTAAGAAAAAACATCGTGAGGTAACTTGCACAACTGAGAGGGCTCCATAAAGTTCTCGATAATGTGTGTAGTGAGCCGACCAGCACCAGGCCAGCATGGTGGACTAAGGCCTAACCGTTCTTATCTTGAAAAAGAGGCCCTTGCCATTCGTGGCACAGTAATGGACTGAATTTAATATTTTTGATACAAAAAGTACGTGACGTGAGCATATTTGCATTATTGTTGAGATTACTTAGCCTATAGGCTGAACACGTATGAAAAAATAATATTGGAAAAGATCGTGCTCTCCAGTGTATGGTATGGAGTAAACAAGCCCCTGCCGCCCACGGCCCCTCAGAAACGGGTCACGGTCCGATAGTAGATTCAACAATATGGTGTGGTACATATAACGCATCTATACTAAACACATACTTATAAACATTTATAGTTTTTATTACTATTCGGTTATTTCCATTTGACTTTCCATTTGATCCGCACATTTGTTTAACAATACCATACCACTATCGCCAATCGTTATCAATGAAAATTAATAGTAATTTTATCTACAATTTGTATTTATTTTGAAGAATGTTATTGTTAGGTAATGTAATGTTGTTCCTATTCTTATCGCACACCTTTCACAATTTGTGTACTCAAATTAATAGTATATCTGAATCTATTCTTAAACCTTGAGGTTTTGTAACCCTACCAAGGACATATTTAAGATTTTACAACATAAAAAAACAAAAGACGACCTTCACACAAAAATGTCTATCAGGAAACGTATTTCATCTTGTTCGGAAGTGCATTAGACATTGCATTAATATGGCCGTGCCCTCCCATTGCCTAATATATCTTGAATGAAATAGAATAAACAATAATACTAAGTTTTAGTTAAGTGAGCTTAATGGAACTAAAAGGGAAAAAAATATATAATAAAAATGGTATTTGAACTTCCTGAATTATGGTTAGTTTAGACATAGCATAGTACCTATATGTATGTTAGAGTATGTTTCTCTCCCTTCTTTGATATGAATGCTTGCAACTGATTGATTTCATAAATTTTTCATTATGTGCGTCACCGGTAAGTACTAGAGTTTCATTAAATACAGTACGTGTTTACGGTTATCATTTATTTTAATTCAACATCGTTAAAACCTAGTGAGTAGGTGATAATAGTCTGTATTTAATAAATTAAAGTAATAGTGTGGTTGTCACGAACTACACATTATAATTAAAATGTCGCATAAAACAAAATGGGTGTCTATGAAGTAGTTTTTGGTTTAAAGAATTTATTTCTCAAGAATCTCCAGATGAACAAATAGTAGATATTCGTGTTCATTCATTTACAAATGTTCATTTATGTACTTACACATTTGTAAACAGTTTAAAAAAATATTCGGTAAAGTAATCAAGTCGAGTGTGAAATTTACTTTTTGTTATCTTTACTACATTTTTTTCAAATTTGAATTATCTAATTATGGATGGAAAGTAAATTATTTTCCTACATAGGCCGGTTAGAGATGGTGGCACGGCCAGTTGTAATACAACACTACCATACACCACTTGGCCTGACCATATCTATACCATGAGAAGTTCCAGTCAATTCTACTTTTTGCAGAAGTGAAATCGCAACCAAACCCGTAACTTCTCACGGTCACTAGCAATATTTGTGGAGTAGCACTTCCTTTGTTTGTGCCAACGTCTCATAAAATAAATGCTTCGACCACCTGGCTTCTGTTTGCATTAAGTCAAAATGTATTATCAACGGAGTTTATTCTTAAACACGGATATTACAAATCCTTATGTTAATTCGATTTGCCGAAGGAAACGTAAATTTTGATGTTATCTTGTTTTGTTGAGTAACATCTTAATGATTTTTGCCTACATATGTATATATATATACTACTGTGTGCAGTATTATGAATGTGCCCCATTTTCAAGGAGTTCGGGTAATTGTCTATTATCCACTAATCCCAGGGGTCAATGGATGTTACGCCATGTTTGTTGATGACGTAGAGTCACATGTTGCAGTGGCATTGGGTTTTAGAGGTTATCCTCATCAACTGACAAAGTAGGACACTTTTAAATTACTTGGTATGTATATTGTACAATGTCTTGCACAAACTGAAGGGGAACAAAAATATTTTATTAGTATGCTGTAAAACCCCATAACACGCAAATATCAAAACAATTGTTACTACAAATGAAAAATAAATCAATATTACTGAATTGAAAAACTGAATTTTGTAGTACTTAATCATACCGGCTTCTGCTTCCGCTAATAGATGCAAAGTGAACATAATAGCCGTTAATAAACTATGAATCAATGAATAACGAGCATGTGTGATGACTATTAATTCAGATATGCTAGTAGCAAAAACATTCTTAGGCTAAGTGTTAGATTATAGAAACGTTGGACAAGGTATAAGAGGCGATGATGTTTTAATTTAAAAAGAAATTGAATAGGAACTTCTTAATAAAAACAAGACTCGTAATAGAAAGTTTTCCGATTTTGACATAATTACTTTTATTGATACGGGTAAAGTAAAAATCGTCATATTTGACAACCTAACTACTGAAAGAACTAAGGCCTTTGGTTTGCATTCCAATGCACAGTGATGGGACAGGAAAGAGATTATGAATGGCCAATCGATAAAAACTAAAAAGACTATTGACTAAATACGAAGGAAATAATGAATGTTTGTGAAAATTATATTTCATAAAGAAAGACGGGCGCCGGCACAAATAAACAAATTTCTATTATGTCTACTCTGCTTCAATTGACGAGTTAATCCGTCAATTGACGCAGAGTAGACATAATAGTCGTGCAATAGGTTTATAAGGCTTATAAGTTGTTGAGATTTGCTACTGGATTCCATTTCACATGTCCACAGATTTCATTTACAATTCAATCCATTCCGATAAATATAGAAGTCATAGGTAATAAATTCAAAACAATAGGATTACTATTGTCTATTTGGCTTATGATAAACAGTATTCACTTCCGTACTTATGTCACGCAATTTATTCGCAGCACGCAGAATGTACTGATATTAATGAAAACTCTAGCTTTCACTATCATCATAGTGTTTGACTTTACATTAACATTTATTGTGACTAAGATACGGTTCGACTTCTCCTGATTGGTCTAGTCTGGAAAAAATTACACTATTGGAAGAACTTATCCAGATGTTTCACATGTGAGAATTGAATTTGCGTGCTGTATGTGGATTTTATTTAGGCTTCTAACGAGTGACTTTACTGAGTTAGGTAGATATAAAAAGAAATCGACTGTGAACGGGCAACATGTCCTATCTCGATTTGATGAGGATTTTACTTGGTTATAACATTCTAAACTATTTCATACCCGGCAGCGTTGCAAAAAGCATATTTCACTTCAATCAAAATTAAACGCCAAAATCGAATTCGTTCAATTTGTACTAACATCGACCGCGTTGTATGCACAACGCGGTCGATAGTTTCTTTTTTATCCTGTAATATTGTCAAAAATGAGATAGTACCAGTTGCCAGCTCACAGTCGAAATGCTCCTTATTCCTTCGGTTGATGAGTGTGTCTTAATCAATTAAATATCTGAGCCTCCACGGCTGGGTATAGGGTCTATCAAGTTACGATAAAACCCACGGTCTTTCGACTACGCAACCAGTCAACATAGGGACGGTGCGTGTTGCGTTCTACAAAATAAAAAAAAACTACTTCTTCTGTATTGTACCTAAGCCCCAAGCTATTTACATACTTTTAACCAAACATGTAAAATATAGGCTGATTGATAAAGGTAATAAAACACCGATGGGCGTGTTTAACGAAGGTAATTGAGTTCAGTAGGGTCGCCTACCTTTGGCACTTAATAGTGGTCGCCATTAACCTCATTTTCGTAACCGATAGTGATCGTTTTATAATTTGTTGGGGGGTTAACCTTAATTTTAAATTTTTAAATTTTAATTAAGGTGTTACAGTTTTTAATAAGCTATGCTTATCTATATTAAGGCTATGCTTCATGCATTGCCAACAATCTGAAAATATCGTTAATCAATACTCATAATAATGTCTGCGATAATTTATCAAAGACCTAAAGGGTCTTTTGCCTAAGTAAGAGGAAATATTGTTCTAAAAATATCGTAACATCAAACTTTTAGATTGCTTTAAATTCGTTGTGAGTACTTTTACAAATATTCTGAATGAGTCAAGGCGAACGTAACCTCGACCTCCAATGTGTAATGAGTTTACTAATCTTTTTTTGTTTCTATCTCAACTTTCATCGTAGCATTAGCATTAAAGCAAAATGGATTTTGCTAAAATACCATTATTATCTCTGAATTATTAACTAACACACCTATAGGATAGCATCACTGTATTCTCCAAATGCAGTGTAACTACTATTACGTAATTAGTGTCTCAAAGTTCGCTGGATACAGTAAATAGAGTTATTTTAACAAAAGTATACATCTAAGGTCATTTTCTAGATATAAATACTCTTTTCGCTAATTTGTTATCTAGATTTTGTTTAGGTTTTTGATCTCGCGTCCTAATATTGAACGAAAGACATCCTCCTTCTTTCCAATCCTTAGTAATCATTTGAATGTGACATTGAGTTTTCATAATTCATCAGTACCCCTAGTGTAAGTTTCTTTTGACAAATTCGATTTACTTAGGCTTTTCGTCTTAGCGTTCCGTGTAATTAAATATAACTATCAAGTACTTGAATACATCGAGTAATAAATAATAAACATTTTTTTCCTCTGTTTACTCACTACTGTTTGGGGACCAACAAACAATAGATTTTCTATTGTTTATTTTGTGTCGAGTCAAAATTAGAGTCAAAGTTTTTGATTCCAACAAGTCCTTCGTAGGCACTTTTAAAGGTCGATCCCACGAAAATTAGCAAGCCAAATTTAACTTTCTAAGGCGCCGTCCAATTTTGATGATATTAATGTCTGAAAATAGGTATACAAGTTGTGCTGAATATGCGATTTTAATATGTAGCTCTAATAATGATTAAATATTTAAGAAGGTTAATAAGTCACAGTTTGCATCATATTTACAGGTATTTCGCACTTCATTGGAATAAATCATATAACTCATATAATGAGTAATGTTAATCCCACTATAAGAACTTTTTAAAACCACAAGTTAACAATACGCATCATATTATATTTACCTACTAGCTGTGCCCGTGACTTCGTTCGCGTGGATGTCGGAACTTAACAATGTATTTTTTAGTGATACCAAATGCACTTAACCCTATTTTTTTCTAAAATAAAAGAATTTTTCTAAAATAAAAGTAGCCTAAGTTACTCCTTATTACATCAGCTACCTGCCAATAAAAGTCCCGTCAAAATCGGTCCAGCCATTTCAGAGATTAGCCTATACAAATAGACAGACAGACAGACAGACAAAAATTGTAAAAAATGTTATTTTGGTTTATGTACCGTATATATATTCATATGCATGTAGTAAAAAACGGTTATTTCAATATTACAAACAGACACTCCAATTTTATTTATATGTATAGATGTATAGATGACAAATTGAAGCAAATACTGTAATTAATTCAATATTCGATACTGAACAACCTCATTGGTCTAGTGGATGCAAGCACAGCTGCTGAGCGTGAGGTCTTGGTTTCGATCTTTGGATTTTCTCTCAGAAAATTTTCAGCACCCCGTAATTTGAAATTGAGGCCGATATATAGCAATAGGCTCGCCCTATATTATTAATAATTAAGAATATCCGCAAAGTATGCGTGAACAATAGTACCTTACACCTCTGCATATTCCTTCGGGGAATACAGGCGTGATGCTATAGCTATTAGACGCATACTTGTTAATGTTAACAATGAATTCTGTCGAGGATTAAACAAAACAATAATAACTACCAATGTGCTTCCTATTGTACGGAAACTGATGGCTATAATAAAATTAATTAACGTTATAAAAATTATTGACACGTACGAATATCATTCTTATTCGTGCTTTGAATAGTTTTACTACTTTTGTTAGCATTATTAATATTGAAAGGATGTAGACAACACTCCATATTAGAGTTAAACTTACAGTAAAAGAATGCAAGGAAAGTGGTTTGAATAATCAGTAAGGAAGACAGATTTAATAAGTCTACGGAAAGAAAACGACCAGTCTTAGCTATTAATAAACATCCATCAAGAGAAAAGCAAAGTTGGGATGCGAATGTATGTATTAACAATGTAGGTACCTATTGCATCAAAGCTGTATTACTGTGTACTACTGTACACCCACATTTCGCCGATATCATTAGTGACACCCATTTAATAGGGGACGAGCCTATTGCCATCTACCGGGTACAATAAAAAACTCCGAGCTGTAACAGAGTTTCCTTAAAGAAAATCCCAAAAATACAAAAAACGAACAATCATTAATTTGCTTTATTATCATTACGCAAAACAAGCATTGAAAGTGCAGTCGGCCTTATCTTAATGTTCATCCTCAAAGACAAGGCCCTGAGTAGTTGGCCTCGGCTTTATGCGGCGTGCTCACTATGACATCATCTCTTCAGAACTGGTTGCTATATTATCTGTGGTTCGTCACTTCGCACTATAGGAAATGGGTGTCATGACGTCATTTGTGTGTAATACCATACCTTTTTGGATTCGCGTGGTGTGAAGATTATTAATGTGAGGGTGACAGAATATTTATTTGGTAGCGACGGAACTAGTGATAAGAATATGATGATATAATTCTAACAATAACCTATTTAAACAGTCAAGGGTTTCTTTATAATGTTGATTTGTTTGCACAATGCACATGCACAAATTATGAGATATTATATCTACACATATGTATGATAAAATTATAACAGGCCGATGTCTGTACAGCATAGATATTGAAGAAAAACTAATATGGACTTTATTAGATCAACGGAAGCCAAAACAACAGCTTTTAGAATTTTTGTCTGTCTGTCTTTCTGTCTGTATGTTTGCACACGCATCATGCAAAAACAACTGCATGGATTTGAATGCAGGTCTCAGCGATGTGTTGCTAGAGGTCTAACCTAAAATATAGATTCCATTTTACCGCAGGAAAATATCAGATTCTTAATTCCAGACGTACGAAGTCGCGGGCAAAAGCTAGTTATTAATATAAAAACACAGTTCAATACAAAAATAAATTGCGTCTTACCTAGTTCTAATCTTTTTCATACTGATGGAAAAATTATAGAATTATCACAAACTAAATCAACTACATAAACTTCGTTTTATTGCAGGCGCTGACATGTTCGTGCGTCGCTCTTCACTATCACAGCTACAACACTAAACCTGAGACCGGCATGCTGGTCACCGGTACCTTCGTCGGCTACCTCATCATCTTCGCTGGAGCCGCTGCTGGTTAGTACATTTTATAAGTCCAAACATTCACTAGATCATCAAACTTCTTGCTAGAATGATCACCAACGTGACCAACATTGGTAACATAATGTTGATTAAAATTTCGTAGATTTTTCCTCTACTCACTGTTTCCTTTCTTCATTCTCCTACCATACGCGCTACCTCCTAGTCTTACCCGCTAATACTAATCACTAACTTAAAGCTCTCTAGAAGATTGACTTAATATTAACCTCTCTGCGTCAGCCTATAAAGCAATTTATCCAGCCATTAATTTATCGGAAAACGCAACATAAAAATAGAGTTTCATTTGTTTAATAAGGAATAAGTATCGTTTAGTAGCGTTCTCTGTGACCTAGAACGCGGAACAGGTACTGTTAGAACACCTGTCACGATTTATTTGCATCGCACGCCTACGTAGCTTTATAAACTACTTAATATGCAAATTAGCGAGCTCTAACCGACGATGACGTCACTTTCCAGGTTACATCATGCAGACACCTTCGCACAAACGTATCGACATTTTCTACTCTCTGGTTGGAGTTGCTTTGTTCGTTGCCAGTGGCGCTGTTATTATTGACGGGTATGGTCTGATTATACTAATTAAGCCCATTCCTCTGCCACTGCTGGGCACTGCGCTCTTCTCAGAATGAAAAGGGTTGATACTAACTTCACAGTTCTTCAAAGATGACGGCACTGATACAATGCTATGAGATAGTATCGCCTACTAGGTATTCCATCCAGCAATCGTGTGTGCAAACACGATTTGCGAATGCAATTATCAGTAGTTAACCGTTAGTAAAAGGTATATCATATTAGACTGTTGGTGCAGTGGTTGAGAGACCGATTGCTGCGTTACGTGCCGCGGGTTCGATTCCCGCACGGAGCAAATATTTGTATGATCTAGAGAATTTGTTTTTGGGTTTGGATCTTTGTGTATGTGAATATATGTGTTTGTAAACGCACCCACGATACAAGAATTATTCCTAGTGTGTAGCAATGTTTTATTTAAATAATAAAATAATAATTTATAATAGTTATTCACAATTATTATTTCTTTCTTCCAGTCACCAAAACGCTGGTAAGAGCGAATGGAGGGACAAGAACTTGGCTAAAGCTGCCCTGGCCATTATCAACGGAGCCGTGTTACTCGTTGATGCAGTCCTTACACAGCGCGGGGGTTAATCAACGCTCAGTATAATATAGGTGTGGCCACTATACGTGCCTAAATCGTAGCTTTTTGATGCTATACTTTTTGAGTAATTTATGAATTATGCTAAGCTAATTCTGGAGATTCGATATTGTTTCGTATACCTACGCACAATATAAAAAGTACGAATAGCATACAACATAATTATAGATGCGACAGTAAAAACCAACGTCTATAGACGTTCAGTTGTAATTGGGAATGTTAACACAACGGCCATACACGTGAACTTGATAACAAGGCACCGTAACAATCCTAAACAGTAAATGAAAGTGAAGTGAAAAACAAAATTATACTTAGAAAAAAAATGAAATGTAGAGAGAAATATTTTAACAGGCATAGCAACCAAAAGCTCTCATCTAATTTATAATATAATTGCATTTTATACATCATCGTATAGGTATATAACATTTTTCACATTTTTATCAAAACTGTTAGTAGATTCTCATGTGGCCATACCATTAATTTCGTTAATACTAAGCTATGATTCAATATTAAACTAAATCTAACAAAAAAATATTTTTTTATTGAAGCATAGCGATTAATTAAGTAAATTATTTTTAGGATTTAATGTTACACATTATACCTCTATAGAATTTTATTAATAAGTACATAAACAATACAAATATTTTAACGAAATCGTGATGCGAACACCTTGGTCAAAACAAATATATATTCAGAAAAAAATTACGTTGTGGCCCAATTTGCAATATTACCGCTGACCTACGAATTACGATAAGCATTTTTGATACCAAGGATGATAGTAAAATCATTCAATTGAAAGTGCCTTTGTAAGTAGGTACTGAACATTTTAACTTTAACTAAAATTTCAATGTATATGTTAATCTAATGATGCGTCCACACAGTTGAAATGTTTAATTAGTTGCAATGGAACTTAATTCGCAAATTCGAACGTATATATTTAAATTATAATAACGCCCAAATAAGGCTAAAGTCCGAATTGAAAAGCTATCTGATATACGTCAAACAATGGATTTCTATAAGGTCTAAACCCATTCCATTCTTTTAAGAGGGCTGAATTGTAATTATTACGTCCGAATTTGTTTAGTTTCAGTCGTTTTTGAGACGTTGTATAAAATAAACATTTATGAAAGTTATTATAAAAAAAAATAACCCCATTCATATTCGTATTATATGTATAAACTTGTAATAGCTGAAATGACTTAAAAATCAGTTGTCATCTCTTTTCATTTATATGAAAGCGATAACGACAGGTATAATTTATTAAGCGTAATTACCTTGCATAAAGAACGTCAGTTTATATGAATACGAGGGTATATCTCATTTATCTAACATTTTGGGTAAAATAACTAGTCTTAATAGCCTCGTACAAACTTTTTATTGAATAATGATTGTAGTTCGTCGAAAACAACAAAAAGCTTGATATTATAAGAAAAAGATATTTTAAATACATATGTATTACCTGATATTTAAGTATTTATACTAAGCTGATGTACTGCCTTAAATAATGTATCGTATAATTATATCTAAATGTTTATGCTGTATTTTTACATAAACGCATTATTGTGACCAACAAAACTATACAGAAAGGAAAATTTAATAATATATATTTTTTTGAACCGTCTTAATTATAATATAAATGTTACACGAATATTTGCATTTTTATATACATTCACATGGTATAGTTTTTGTTTATATAATAAATCACTATAAAATAACTCTTTTAGTATTTATTTGTTTTTCCATAGCATAACGGCATTGGTGCACAACGGGCAGGACTAGTTAGAGGATCATCTGATTATTCAGCATCATCAAAGCTAATACAATTTTGCATTAGGCCTTTTCTGATAGAAGTTTTTTCAAGGGTATGAGTCCGGTCGAGGTTATGGTTCGTAGCAGTTCGTCTTTCGATTCGATGATATTGATTCAAAATTGAATGCTATAAGTGTGATGATATTTAGACTACAGCTTCTACGGATTGACTGTTATGTGATTATTTTTTTTAGTTATACTAGAAATGATATATACAAATACGCCTTGAATGATTATGACTTGCATTAAAGGTGAAGGTAAAACATTGCGAACAGAGAGAGACCTGTAGAGGGCTCCAGAAAAAGTTTTGATGGCACATGTAGTCCGACACTCCGTGGTGGACTAAAGCCTGAGAAGAGTCCCGTTCTTAGCACCGAGACAGTAATGGGCTTAATTATTAAAAACCTTATGATTACAAAAGGAATATCTCAGTGTTACAATACATGTTTGAAGTCAAAATTAATATTTTACGACATTAAATCTAATTTTAACTCTGAATAACAGTTTAAGAAATAGCTTGATAAGAGATCGTTGCGGTTTGAAAGAAGATGTAGTGACAAGGATACAGATAAGTATGCTTCGTTGGTTTGGGCATGTAGAGAGGATGGATGAAAGGCGATTAACGAAAAAGTTTTATAACGCGGTTGTTAGTGGAAACGCCAGGAGGGGACGCCCTAGAAGGACGTATACGGACCTTATTGGTGATGTCCTTCAAAAAGGTCAGGTGCGCAGTACCCACAACCGGCGTTCATGTATGAAACGATGCATGAATGTGGATGAAGCAAGGGGGTTGTGTGGGGATCGTAGCACGTGGCGTTCCGTAGTTTCTGCCTACCCCCATGGGAAAAAGGCGTGACTTTATATATGTAAATCTGATATTTTGGAAGACAAATCTGAAGTAATTTAGTAAGTATTTCACTGTTGTTATTATTTGGTTTTAACTCATATGTTAATGGCAAGACCCTAAAATAGCATGTACCCGTGTGCAGTTTGAGGCACATAGCTATTACTGAGCTAGCGCTGATCTGATTGCACCTGGTTAATTATTCCATGTTACAGAAAATAGCAGGATCGAATTGTGACATAACAATGTGTGCTTTATTAATGCCTACAAGATTTGATCCACGAGTTTCGGAGCTCTCCTATTCTAAAATATTTATTGGAATTTTTGCCTTCTTACTGCTATTTGAATGGTTGAGAATTTTGTAAGTCAAAATGCATTCGTCGTGAATAATGAGACAAGGTATTTTTAAGTTAACTTCTATTAAAACAGATGTTTGTTAGTGGTTTAAAAAATATTTATTCATTTGTGTCATGAAAACTAACAAAGGTTTATATCATATAATAATTAGCTGCATATTTCGTATCAGTCTCGTTGTGTTGTGTTTGTATTGCTCTGTTTTCAACCATTCTCAAATATTCAGCGCGCACCACAGGCGGCGAGCGAGCCTCTACCAAATGAACCTAATTCTATTTCGGCTATATTCTGACATATAATTAATTCATAAAAAGTATTTTATTCGATCGAGTTGTTTTTTTATTCCCCGGTTTGTTACAAAGAATAAAGCAGTCTTAACTCTTCATAAAGAAGCGGTTTTTGGACATCAAATAATTTTATATAGAGGGTAAAACATAAGAAAATCAATCGAATACTTCGATAACTTAATTTTATTATACTTCGATAAAAATATATCCGTCGCCTATACCTATATAACTTTAAAAAAAGTGTTACGATTTAAAGAGTTATTATTATGTTCTTATATTCCTATATTTATGATGCCAGGGATTGTGAGGTATAAACGGAAACACCTTTTTTAGTCTTGTATGCGTTCATCTTTCTTCACTTCATGTATCTGCTTATCTGAAAGAAATAATACAATATATGAAGGTAATTACGTGATGACAATCACTCGGGGCATTTCGACCTCAGGCTACCTTTAAGCTAACTGATTCAATAAACATTAACATTATATCTAAGAGCAAATGCTAAAAGCTCTGCAATAGTAAATAGGAGCAGCCGATCCGAATATCTTTTACCACATTAAGAAAACCATTTCCTCGATTTATACATCAAGCCAAGGAAACAAACCGTAGACTCTAAATATAATTATCGAAATTATATCAGAAACCCAGGTGGAAATTGGCAAACAAAGCGGGCAAGTACGAACTCCATTTGCCAATGAAATGCAAACATAGGTAGCCCACATTTGATCGAACCAATCTGAACTTGCCCTCAGCACCGTGCATAATTTAATTGCATCATGAATATCTTCGGTCGAGGACTACTGCTATGTACTTGTGAATTTGGATTGAATATACTTCTACGTAAAGGGTGAAGACAAAAAATGTTACTTTAAGAATCTTCTAATGACATTTCATTAAGGTAAACGTATTTAAACAAGATTATTAAATGGGACTATATAACGGCATCGAGAAAATGTGGGTCAACAAGTATAACCTTATACTTTTCGCAATAGAGTATCTTGAACATTTAAACCTTCAAGAAATACTAAGAGTTTCCATCTTGTTCAGTAATTAAGACCTGCAAAGCTCTAAATATATGTGGTAAAAACTGGAATGATAACACGTAATTTAACATTATAGAACGTAGATAGTGGCGTCCGTTGAACCGTAATCCATCCTAACTAATATTATAAATGCGAAAGTAAGTTTGTTTGTTTGTTTGTTACCTTTTCACGCCTAAACCACTGAACCGATCATCCAGAAATCCTTAAATTTTGCATATACTTTGTCAGGTGTACAGAAATGGATATAGGGGAGCACATACCTTTCATCCCGAAAAAAGTACTGTTCCCGAAGAAAACAATAACGTTCTTATGATAATAGATGGCGCCACGTGTCTTTTGCAAGCAGACCGAATTGATTGTCAAATTCTATATTAACGCGAGCGAAAGCCGAGGGTAAAAGCTAGTATTCATATAAAGCTTTCGTTATCTATACAATGAACTTAAAAGTTCGAGAAAGCTCCTAAAATGGTACCCCAATTTATACACTGCATTATATGTAGTTTCCGGATACCTAAATACTAATACTTATTATTATCGAGACCTACTTAGTCTACGAGCTTGACATTCACAGTGACTGAAGTCACTAGGTGGCTGATGTTATTTATTAATTATATGCATATACAATTATGTATCGTACCCTTTTAGCGGTATCTAAAACTGTTAGAGGTGTATACAGAGTGTTTTCTTTTTTATGGAGTCGACAGGAGCTAACATGGGAACAGTGGCGTGCGGTGCATAAAAACAAAAAGACACTGCCTACCCTACATGCCTCAGATAAATATTTATTATAAGATATTTGAGGTAGAAAATCACATACATCATTTTTTAATTGACAAGACGACGAACCAATACCAACATGCAGTAGGTATTATTGGTAAGTAAGCTTTTAAAATTTTCTGCCTACCCTGTCTAAAAACTCTGTGCACGCCACTGCATGGGAATCGCTCATGCCGTAGTGGTAAGAGTAGCCAGTCAGCAATTGTGGTATCGAGGCTGACTGTACACTCCTTACACCCTACAGTGCACATACCTACAGAAGGGGGGAAATTACTTAGGCTTCCCCTTACAAACTAGTTACCGATAGATATTTATTGTCTATGTTGTGGTATAAAAAATTATATGTTGATTATTTTTTGCAAAGTTCACACTTGATTGAATTTATAAAATATAAGCAAATTTCTTCAAAAGGAGCTTTCATGTAGCTTCTTTGGTTCTGTCGTTCTTAGGTTATTCAATAACATTTCCGCAGTTTGAGATTTCTCCTTTACCGTGGGTACAGTTCACAAAGATACATGTCACATGCACACATAACCATACCAGCAATAACTATCTGTAGATCATTCATTTGTTCCGTAAGGGAATTGAACCTGAGATACGAAGCGTAGAAAGCTAATCGCTTAGCAACTGCGCCACCCATGTCGGTATTAACGACCCTGGTTAAGATTACAATTACGAGTACCCATTAGATACAAGCGACCCAGTACCGCGTGTTGTTTAAATCTATAAAGGCCTATGCCCAGCTGTGGTCAACTGGTCATCATGCGACAAATATGATGAAGATCAACTTTAATAGAGAAAAATGTTGTTTATACCGAATATATTGACCTCTGAAAGAATTCTTAACCTCTAAAAGGGAACGGCATTAATTTTGCGGGTTTTAGTAACAACCTGTAGAGTCCCGTCTCTGTCTGCAGAACTAATTGGACTGAAATATATATTCCGCTTCCGCAACCTCTTAGCTTGAAGTCATACTAAAACAAATACTTTACAACTTGTTGAAAATGGTGAAATATAAATATGAGTGAAGTGAGTGAAGGATATAAGTATACCTACGTACCTAGGTATTTGAATTTTTCTATATTTGTACGCATGGCTAAACAGTACTGTCTTTGACCTTATTATTAAACATCTTGCATGCCTACGTGTGTATACTCATGTTTTAACAGATAAAAATATCGTGGTCTTAGGACTAAATAATAGTGCATTACTTAGGAATAAGCTGCAATGTAACAATTGCCTTAAAAGACCTCATTGGAAAATTCATTCAAAAATCTCTGTAAATCAGATGATTGGTGAATATGAATCTTATTCTAATCATATTAAGAGTCGCCAGAAACTTTCATATTGTTTTGATTTTCTGTAACATTCGATGATGTAGCACCGATTTTCATATGTTGTTTTTATTCATATTACTATTCTTATTTTAGTGTGACTGCAGCGCAGAAAATATCTAGTTTACATTTTGACCAAGAAAATCTATGTAAATGTATATCCATATTGTTACCGATTTATATGCGACGGCATATATTATCTCCATCTCGAGAATTCTGATACTATCTATCTATCTATGTATTTATTTGGTTATGGATACGATACCCCTGTATATACATGATTTGTCCATTTTATTTTTTTATCTAAGCACGTCAACTTTTATAGTCCGGAATATTTTGTGAAGAATGCAGCTTTTGTGGTTTAGTAGGTACAAGTCCATGGGTTAAGTGATCGTCACGGTAATCGTTTCAGCTGAAAACCAGAGAAGAAATTATTGACGCAAATAAAAATAAAATAAAAAAGTAAAATATAGTAAAAATATAAAAATAATAAGTACATACTTTACATCTGGGACTTTTTTATCTCGTGGGGTATCTACTACCATTTTAAAATTTTAATTAAAATTTCATTAGAACATTCTAATATCTAAGAACATTTATCTTAGTCCATATTTTAATCATAAAACGTTAGTTTGACAAATACGTGTTCTAATTTCGAATATGCTCAAGGAATAACGCATGCGCTCGTTTGGTCGGACACTCATCCGTTTGCCGGCTATCTGCAGCGGGCCCGATAACCATAAATTGCCGGCCGACGCGACCGGCCCGGAAAACTTTTGTCCCCAACCGATTTTTGCACCCAATGATACATCATTATCTTTATAGCTCATAATTTTTATGAATAATGAGGTCGTATAAATCGAATTTTAAAATATGGAACGGTACTTAACTATTTCATTTAGATGGGCACAGGTCTCTCCTGAGAATCAGAACGGTTAAGCTTTTCTACTAAGGCGGCCAGTTGCGGGTTGGCGGACTATACACATCATCGAGAACGTTATGGAGCCCTCTAAGGTATGCAGGTTTCCTCTCGATGTTCTTTCACTTAATATAAAACTTTAATTCTTACTTATATGAATTCGAAAAGTCATAGGCCTGGTGTGAACTCGGACTAGTTGGTGTAGTCACTTAATAATTATCTTTTATATATGACATCATTGTTTGCAGTCATCTGCATCATTGGTCTAATGATCTGGAATAATGCCTGATTGATAGCAATAGGCTCACCCCTTATTACATGGGACTCAATAACGGCATCGGCGATATGTGAGTGTACATTAATACACTTTTGTCTAACCCTTCGGGGAATACAGGCGTGATACAGCTGAGATAAGAACATCGTCTCATATAACAATGGTCACCGACGCAACCTGTTGCTATGGCTTTTCGTACGAGCCAAATACACCATGATTGCGACCTATCATAACTTGTAAAGTGGTATTCAATTTACCTCAAATCATTGGATCAATTTGGTCATCATATCCAGTGACAAAAAGGTATGTCACCCCAAATAAAATTTTTCGTGAACTTCTTGAAGGGTTTCGGGCTATATATCTTTTGTTTGTAATATTACTCTCTATTTCTGCGCAAAAATTCAAGTTTTTAGAGACACCAAGCGGTTTGAATTTAAGTTGATATGTTAGTCAGTCTAGCGTTCAGTCTTTCCAGTATATTATTGTAGTCTTTGGTTCAGTCGATAGAAGTTCAATCATGTGCACGAACGAGTTTTTAGGATTTATTGAGTGTATTTTATTAGAACCGTTTCAAAAAATAAAAGTGTTCTTACCCCGGACCTCTTTACAAAACAGCCTTCAGTTTTAGAATTATTTCGAACATATATACCTACATGTGTATAATTTGCAAGCGCAATAACACTACCTATAATATCGATCATGGGTACACATTTCCATGTAAATGAATTTTGAGGCCGTTCGAGTTATCATTGCTACATATCTTTAATAACCATAAATCAACAAATCGAAGCGACCAATTATTATTTATGGCATAGAAAAAACCAACGGAATTTCGGATACGATTGCGAACCAATCTAGGCATTTCTAAACGCTACTGTCATAGATAGGTTTTACGGTGGTAACTACGTTTGTTTGTGCATTGTTATCACGAAAAATGAAAAAGCGATAAAACGCTGCAGCAACAAATTGCTGGAATATTTTTTGTAAATGATTCCCCGTGCGATAGAAGATTTTTTGTTCATATAATTCAATTATATTGACGTATTAAGGAGTGGAGGGCAGACGGCGACAGCTGCCTCCCCCCTGAACGTAGCTCGCCACCCCCTTCAGCCTATTGACTTGGCTGGTTCATTATGTGCCTATGCACCATGCATAAACACCGTTGAAAATTTCGGATTCTATTGAAATTCATAAAAACTCGATAATTATCTTATCAATAAAACATCAAAACTAGAATCCCGCCTGCGTTCTATTAATTCTGTGAAGCGTTAGACAAATGTGTAAGTACTATTGTATGGAGGTACACCCACATTTCGCCGATGCTCTTTTTAAGTCCTATGTAATAGCGGGCGAGCTTATTGTCATCTAAAGCAGTGTTTCTTAAACTTCTTGCAGTCACGAACCACTTCCAGAATTTCTAAACTTCCACGGACCCCTGTGAAAGAATATTAAAGGAAAAAACATGTGGATTCGTGTAGGTACAGCCCTCGCACCTCGCACCTCGGGCCGCTCAACAGTAGCCAGCGAGAACGGTTTTAAACAAACGATGCGTTAGTTTGCTACACAATCTTCTAATTAATGTTAAGGGTTACATTATACGGACCCTAAGAGGTCCGTTGACCCCACTTTAAGAAACCCTGATCTAGAGGGTACAAGTCCAAATGCATTCAATTCAGGGCTGCTACTGAGAAACTTCTAACAGAAAAACTTTATAACACTTTGCCCAAACTGGGGATCGAAGCTAGGACCCCACGCTGAGCAGCCGCGCCGCATTAAAACTACTTGGACAATAAAACGCTTTTACATCTATCTATTTCTATAACCTTAACATACATTTTATAATCGATATCATCATTTGCCTAGCCTTTTCCCAACTACATCGGGGTCGGCTTCCAGTGTAACCAGTTTCGACTGAGTATCAGTATTTTACGCGGAGCGACAGCCATCTGACCTCCGCCACCCAATTACTGGGAGACACTGATACTCTGAGGGTATACAACCAGTCTGGTTGTCAGATTTTTTTGAGCTGCTAACACCAGTGACGACTGTCATAGGTATTCATATGACACCAGAGACCATCTGATTAACGTACTTTCCGAGGCGCGGAGGGGTCTCGATGTGTGAAAAATCGTCACCCATCCAAGGACTGACCGCAGCAAACCTTGCTTAACCTCGCAGATCAACCAACCAGCACGGTGGCTATGTAGCTACGAGCCATGTTATAATCGACTAAATTCAGCCCGCGACTTCGTCCGCGTTATCTACATACCTATATAATTTATAGCCTATAGCACTTGGGGATAATGTAGCTATCTAACGGTAAAAGAATTTTCAGATTCGGATCATTAGTTCCGGAGATTACCGCTCCATACAAACAAATTTTACTTCTTTATAATATTAGTATAGATAATAGACCGATTTTGATATATTATCGACTACGTTTATAATTTACCTGTAAGTCAGGAAGTTAGATTTCAAGCTTTAGTTTCAAGTGTCGACAAAGTAAACTCGACTTTCAAAGAATATTATAGGAGTGAAGTATTGCCGTGCAAAGTCGAGTCGGACTCACAAATGCCAACTTCAATCATAAATGCTTGAAGCCCTATTACTATAACGTACCTTATTCTACACTTTACGATGTACCTTCTGCGTCAGATGCACTGGAACACTTAAGGGGGTGGGGGTAAACGTTGTACCTCACGGCGTTTACCCCTAAAACTAGGAGAGGGACACCTCATCCCAGGTTTCTGGGTAACGGGCTCGCTCTCCTAGTAATGATGTGAGGTAGACCTCCCGTTTCGGCGGGACTCGACGGCGACTCATCGCACGTTGCAAACGAAAGTTTGCTAACATGAGTACTGAGGGGGGGGAGGAGCCCCTACCGGTAGGCTACGGTAGCCTCCCCCGACTGGCGTCGGACTCTCAGGGGCTGTGTTTCAGCTGATGCTATAGGGCTGCTGGGGTCTTGTTGCCATTCACGTGGTTGCATTACTTTTCAGTTAAAGAGGGAGGGTTCGGAGCCCGTACTGGAGAACGACCCTACCCTCGCTCCCTGGCCAATGCTCATCGCCGAAGGGCTTGAGTGGCTAAGGGAGTGGATGCCAGCTTTCCAAGATCAAGTTGCAATACGGAGTCTAGTGACGGTCTGCCTGGAGCCCTATCATTGAGGAGTGGAATTGTCCGGATGTACGCATGACTCCAGTTCTAACGTGCATTGTAATGGGGAACCCACGGTTTCCACTCTTAATATGGTGGTAGGGTAGACTGGAAAGATCGCTTCCGACGTCGCGGACCTGGGGGGCCCCACACTAGTGTTTCTCCTGTATCGTGGGTACAGTTTACAAACATACATGTCACATGCACAAACCAGACCCGAAACAACTATCTGTAGATCATACAAATATTTGTTCCGTGCGGGGACCGAACTAGCGACACGTAGCGCAGAAAGCTAACCGCTTAGCCACTGCGCCAACCATGTCGACTTAAAATGGAGAAAAAAAACCGCCAATTTTGAAAATTCACACTAACAGCCTGGAATTTGGTATTATGGTAATTAGATGTCGAAGTCGATTCAATCGTTCCCTATTAAATAGGACTTAACAACGGCAAAGTGTGGTTGTACAAATACACCTCTGTATAACCCTTCTGTAGTCTCCATAGAGACGTGATGTTAGGTATATTTGCAATAAATTACCTACATTTGACTGTAACCGTTACTAGATAAATGAAACTAAACCACATTACTGCATTATTACAAAGGGCATCGCTTAAGGGCTTGACATTATCGTATCAGGTTTAAAGGTCATGCGCGAATCGAGTGAACGAAATATACAGGGTGAATATCCGAGCCGAACCTTATAAAATTCGAGAGGAAATTCTAATCCGCTTACTACATTGAACATTTGAACGATATAGGTGTATGGACGCTGTCCAGCTCAATTTACATCGTTTTTTTATTGTTTTAGGTTCAGAATCTGATTGCTGCCTTTCTTTGTTCCGATCTCCTTGAAATATACTGTCTGGTATCTTTGTACTCACTTCGTTCTTCAAAAATAAAAATGATGCCATACTGTACTCTTGTATCGTGGGTGTATTTTGCAAACATACATCTGACATACACACACCCTAACCCGAAACAACTATCGGTAGATCATACAAATACTTGACCTGTGCGTTACACGTAGAAAGCTGATCGCTTACCCATCGCGACAACCGTGCCGTTAAATGATTCAGACATCAAATCATTAGTGAGGCTCTACATTCTACTTGAGGCTACGTTTTCAATTGACCAGCCTCGAGCCGAGGCCGCACTTCAGTCCGATGTTACATTCCTATACCTTATTATTACCTCAGATCTCCATATTTGGGGCTGGTTATTAACACACGTTTCCATGAAAATCCAACTGAACAATAAACCTTCTTGACAGTCTTCATTAAAAAAGAACAAATCCTCTTTATCCGCGCCGATGACAAACGGCTGTATACGTCATTTTCAGCTCATACCTCATTTGTAATAGCTAGGAACACGGCGCGCCAACAATAGGTCCTCGCGTAGTGCCTACTGACGTCAATGGACACGATGTTGTTGTCCAAGTGAATTGTTGTGCCGGCGACTCCTGTGCGGGCATTCGCGATAAATCGTGGAGAAACAATAGC
Organism: Shargacucullia verbasci; assembly: GCA_947562105.1. Lineage (NCBI taxonomy): Eukaryota > Metazoa > Arthropoda > Insecta > Lepidoptera > Noctuidae > Shargacucullia > Shargacucullia verbasci. The sequence continues at coordinate 9,869,264 of OX387289.1, forward strand.
GCAGTAGGTGCCTAACGTCGAAGCATCGGACGCGCATAAATCAGCCGATTTACTAACGTGGACCATGTTGTATGGACAAGCCTCACAGCTGTAATAAAAGCGGTGTTGCTGCGTATGATATCTATCTGTTGTAGCATAAATCTGAGTTTGGTGGTTGTCGTGTCGTGTTGTTATCGTAGTGGAAAATATTTTTACCAATACGTAAATTAAATATACTAAACACTACAATATAGTTGAAAGTGGTAGTCAATATAAATACTGCACCAAAAAAATAATTACTAGTTCATTTCCCACCCTTAATAAAATGCCTATTCTATTCATTCCAATATCACAGCACGAAAGTTATCTGAAAGATATCGGACGATACGATGATAGTTGGGGAGCATAAGGCGTTTGATATAAACTAACAACAGCAGATTCAAACTCTTTCCCACTCTCGCACTAGTTGAGCAGTTCGACAGGTTACTAGCAGGTAGTTACACTGTACTAGTTGGCTAGAAGCTTCGCCGCAGTGCATGTTACAGATAGCTCCGAACATACTCCAAACAACCGCAGTTTGTGTTAGTTGTTCAATGTTATTTGAATTAAATGTTGAATGTTAATCGAACTAGTGTATAAAGATGTTATTGTTAGGCTAGACAGCGTACCTCCCACTAATGTTAACGGATAAATTTAAAATTGAATATTTGCATACAAAGTATTTAATGATCAAAAATTAAAAGAGTTTCAACATGCAGTTTGAATTTATGCATGTTATTCCAATGAAAATTGTTTACTTATTTAATTACATGTTTTTGAATTACAGTTTGCCAATTCGTTGTATATATTTAATATTATAAAGCAACACAAGCCATGTTCAAATGAAAATCATTTTCTGTAGTCTCAAAATATTTAAGCACGTCACAAAATTTTATATAATAATTTGCAGCTGCGTCTACGCTTGTTTTAATTAAGAAAACACAATGTCCAGACTTCTTACCATTAACTTCATAATAGCCATGTCGGTATTGTAAGCAGCAGAACAATTCAAAATTAATTATATGAAATGTCCGACAATGCGTCCAACACAATTTTATTTCAATGTTCTCGAGCAATTTGAAATCTCATTATATGAATGAATATTTATTAAAATACTATGGTTCTTAATATTCTGCAGCTCTTTACTATTAGAAGTTAAGGAAATTGTAGGTAACTTTCGACAAGTGTCGTCAAATTTCACAATAATTTTCTTGGCCCGGCTGTTGATAGCGCCTTTCAATTATGAAAATTATCCTTTAATATAGCTGTTCCGCTTAAAGAATTTCTCGAGACGATAATGTTTGTTCTTAATTAGAAAATCAGATTTATATTGCACAGAAAGGGTTTATTAGAACAATCTAACAAAGAAAAGTCGTAATTAAAAACTTGTTAATTAGAAATTCTATTTGATGGTATGGAGATAGACTTTATTAAATGCATTTTCCGGAATGGAAATAAAAACAATAAGATTAATTGGAATTGTTCAACAATAAAAGTGGAAGACATTACAAACAGTATCATTAAGTATATGAATTGATTCTTGTGTAAGATTATTAATTTATTTGTTACCATTTATTTACTGCATTTTTTTTTCTGATTACCACAATGCTAACATAACATTTTTGGATAAGCAGTCAACATCTCAAAACATTTGATAGCTAGATTAGATTTCACAAAATATATGAATCTAGATTTTAAAATAAAGTGAACAAAAGAATTCAAATTCAAAATCTGTAGTTTCAATAATTTGTTATTCAAAGAATGAGGTGTTCATTGCTCGAGTGGGACCGCTAACTTGATGTGAAAATACAATTTCGTAGATTGCGTCGTAAGGCGCAGGAATAGCAATATGTACCTTGCAGGTGGAACAGAAATCTGTTGTTCTTTTTTGTACCGTCTCACTTCTTCAGCTTGGTATTAGGCTCGCATCCTGAGTTGGAAACTCTTTCCAGTCTTTCTTCTAAATATGTAGTTTGCAATTATAAAAATTAGGACGGTATGTTGTTCCCTGCAAAGTTAAATGTTTTTCGTTTGTCCTCCTACAATTTGCTTAGTGATGTGTCTATACCTACATTTCTTAAATGTAACTCTATTTTAATATCACTTTATAAATTAAGTTTTAAATGTTGTCTAAAGTGCATGTTAGTGACACGTTGCTATTCGTATACGTTGCGTTCTAATCGTTTCCGAATCCGAAAAATACTTACGTCTTTTTAATTTATCGAATTAAATTAAAATATTATTAAATAAATATATTGTTGACAGAATAATTATTTTACTGATATCTAGATTCCAAACAAGTTGAATTAAAAATAATATTTTAATACTTTACTACTATTAATACAATATTCTATAACGCCAGGAAATGCAAATCATCATTGTACGGTTTGGCGGTGGCCTTTTAGAGACCGTCAAGCTAAAGTTGGATTGGGGAGGACATCATCAATAATTGGTCGAATGTCGGATGAACGTTGGACAGAATATAAGAGTGATTCTACTCCCCGTTTCAGCAGATATAGCTCTTTGAAAAATTAGAATTAACCACTTTCACCATTTGCAACATTATAGATGTCCCGTAAGTGAAAATAGAAATGAAAATTTTAAAAGCCTGTGTTTCATTGGTCTAGTGGCCGCAAGCGCAAATGCTGAGCGTGAGTTTCCGAGTTCAATTTCCGAGTCGAGCAAAATTATTATAGGGTTTTTATATGGAAATACTCAGTTGTCACTCGGAGTTTATAATTTTGCCTGATCGATAAAAGTAGGCTAACATGGGAGTCAATAACGGCGACGGTGATAAATATGAAACAGTCTGCCTCTACCTAACCCTTCGGGGAATACAGACATGATGCCGTGTTTTATGTTTGTATGCATAAGCAGGTACAGTCGAGTTCACTAATATATTGGCAGTGACAATGTTTCAAAATATTGTAAGCTTTAAAATGATCATATAGATCTATACAAACTTAAACATCAATAAAATGTTGTCATATAAACTGCTCATAAGTATGTTACTGTAGTGAAGTCAAAAATATCTGACTACTCTTCGAAACATAAATATATAAATACTCTAGATTGCAATATATTTGGTGCAACCTAAGATTTTATTTTTAATTAATTTTAATTTTATTTTATTTCTAATTAAATTCGATTCGATGGCCATCGGGATAAACAATTTTACCGGTCGGAACAAAGACATTTTTTAAGATGTCCACGTAAACGACACCTGTCATTCGTCCAGTGACTTCACATATTTCCATACGCTCAGCGGCATTCATCTACCCCCAAAAAGCGCATGAAATACGCTCACTTCGTCTGTTTGAGAAGAATGTTTTCGTCATTGTATCTAGTGTTGTTAGTACGATAAAGAGATATAGGTACGCCTATCTGTATTAGACAGAAAAACTTTTTCGTCCAAAAAAAAAAAAAGAAGAATATAACGTCATTTGAAGTTAATCTAGCCAGTGATAAATAATGTCGTAAACTCCTTGACCATGCAATTTTAAGATTGCTGTAAAATCATCTTTATGACGTAGTAATAAAGTTGAATTTGAATTACGTTAACTTGCTCAGATATTATTGTATTCATGTGTGCATACATAATTGTGAATCCTACACTGTTCAGATAAAATGATCTTAAAGTTGTTCATATAATAATGTGCCTTTGGCTGTATACATGTTACTGAGAAAAAGCAGTCACATATTAATGAATCTAAATCTTGACCACAATTTAATGATGCTTAAAGTTGTCACAATATTATGAAGTTTTTTGACGTTCATATATTTTTGAAGCCTGAAAGGGCCAATATATCAATGAACTCGACTGTACCTCTGTTTCCGTTAGTTACGTAATGCGAAATTAAAAACAAAAGGAAAACAAAACCTTTAACCCATAATGATACAATGATGATAAAGTTCCACATTACAAAGATACTCGACGTAGATATTTAATAAACAACAAACTGGCGTAAAGTCATAAAACGTTGTATCAAATATCCGTACTATTCATATTCCAGTTTTTATGGGGGACGGACGTATCTGTGTTTCCAGTTTTATGTGATCTTTATGAGACGGCGACGGGCACGCTGACCCGAGATTTTCTTTCATATTTTACATGTTTATAATTTGATTTTGTTTTTTCCTTTCGAGGTTAGGATACATTTAGGTATTGTGACTATCTCTAAATATAAATGTTGGTATATTTTTATATTGTATTGATACGTCTTGATACTTTCGGGTATGGTTCGTAAATAATAAATTCTACTACTCTAGCAGTGACTACTTAAAAGCGTTTCAATTCAGAATGACATGAGCAGCTTCCTTAAACACCAAGTTTAGAACAACAAGAAAGCAGTAATAGCCTAGCGGTTGAATGCTTGCCTTCCACGTAGGAGGGTCTGAGTTAAAACCCGGCCCGCACCTCTTGACTTTTCGGAATCATGTGCGAATCAGATTTTGATTATCACTGGCGTTTACGGTGAATGAAAACATCGTGAGGAAATCTGCACGCCTGAGAGGGCTCCATAAAGTGCCCGATGGTGTGTGTTGTCCGCCAACCCACACCAGGCCAGCGTGGTGGACTAAGGCCTAACACTTTTCATTCAGAGAAGAGACCATTGCCCAGCAGTCGGACAGTAATGGGTTGAATTATTAATTTATTTAGAACAACAAAATCAAACACAAAAAAATCGAATCATGTAACCTTTTAATTTATAAACAATCAACAGAAACATACAATCAAGCATCACAATTTGCTATACAACACATTTTTACACAATTTTTAGGTACGTCTTTGGCAAGTCGACTCCTCGAACCCCCGGTATATGACAGGCACACCCCATACTACACACTAATTTACACTAAAACCACGAATAAAATAAATATAGGTCATCTTAACTGCCAACATTATCGTAAATATCAGATTCAAATTAACTAATAGACTACTTAATCAAGGTAAAAGCAACTCAGTAAGTAAAATCTACGTAGGATTTCATATTTTCGCCACTGAAAATAGTTAGTACGTAGTTATATTTTATAGCTAAATGAAATGATAACCATTCAGTGAAATTATGAAACATGAGATCAGCTACGAAAGATATTTTAGTAAGAAACTTATTAGTTAGCAATAAAAAATAGAAAAAGCACGTACGATTGCATTGATTTATAGCCTCAAATAAAAAACTTAACAAAATAGAATTAGACGACGCGACGTCTGTGCTTATCACACGGGGCTTATTATTGATATGTCTCTTCTTGAGCCTCCAACTATGGTAACAGAATTCACAACAAAAGTAGTAAAGTAGCAGATGATATTACAACTAAACTTAAAAATAAACTGCATTTTACTAATATTATGTACAGTAACATTGCACACCCTCCTACGTAAGTCTCGTCTGAGTTCAGAAATACTCATTACAATAATATTCAAAATATACAGAAAGAACAAATAAAATGTATAATCTACGTACACTAAATCATCAATACTGTTAAATTTTAAACAACGAAACCATATACCGCCGATGTGGTAAGCAAAATGAATTTACAATTCCTCTAAATATTTGGCATACAATGGCTTATCAAAATCCAGTGGAATGGCTCTAAAATATATTCTGTATATCTCAAAAATTCATTTGGACAATCTTTGGCACTAAAATCTTACGTCTAATAAAAGTCTTGTAGACAGAACCAAAGACGAGGATGATAACGATACGTTTTTGCATTGATTACAACTTTTCTTATATCTAAGTTTGTCTTAAGTCACGGATTATGAGAGAGTTCGACTAGCAAGTCATTTTCACTGATTGCACCACCCAAGTTTTGTCCGTACAATCGTTTATCACATAGACACTTCAACTTTGAGACCTCCTCTGGTCCCGTAACATGTTATTGCTAGTGTGAGCGGTCATACAAAATCGTTCAATTCATTCTGTAAGGGCACGTCTACTTTGTCGACGCATTTCCGGATTGCGTCAAGTATAGTGACGATGCGCCGGTCGAGTGCGGCCAGGTGTGGCTCCCACAGTATGGGGTTCACCGGATCTGATTTCAATGATTCACGGAGAATTTTTGATAGGGTAGCTCCGTTATGAAATCTGTGGAAATTGGATATCAAGTAAACATTTTGATTAGGATAAAACTAAATAAATATTTTCACAAAAAGACTCAAGAAAAAAATATAGGAATGTATTTTGGACATTTTTCAATTTATCACAAAACTTACTTGAGTAATGTTGAGAGGGTAGTATGCCTCACGAGACAGCACTGCAGCAGTGGTGCTAAGATGCTCAGTTCATCGTGGAACGCCTTGCCGAACGCACGCCCTTGGTCCAGATGCAGCGTGAACGTTTCATTCCCGAACATTCTGCATATGAGAAACTCATTAATATACAACCTTAATTTGGTTGTGTCCTTACATAACTCGAAGTACAGCATTACAATGAGAATACATATTTTAACTATAAATAGCTGTTTTACTTCCAATGTGATCGGAAATTTATTGGTCTCCAATGATTTAAGGAAATGGCTTCCATGTTTGGTTTTTCGATAATGCAACTTGTATACAATGAAAAACGCACCAACAATGTAAGGTTAAGAATACTGTTACGTCAACTGTAACAAAACACCATAGCAAAGATTTTACCTTGGATATTGCGAACACATTCCGGGTTTCTTTCATATCTAAATTGGCATGAAAATCGCATGAAGATATATTTCCTCACGTCTAAATGACACAGATTTGTCTTTAGACCTAGATTTTCTGACAAAGACCGTGAAGGAACAGAAAGATACGGTCACTAATCAAATGTATAACATGTCATTCACAAACAATAGTTTGACGAATGGTGAAGAATACGTACTTGAATGTTTCATAATGATGTCTATCCATATTCCCGGTTAGAAAGTCGAAGATGGACATGTCCATGAGGTCGAGCATTCGACGACCGGAGTCATAAGGAGGAGTGGTGCGGACCTAAAAAATAAACGTTATAACATCCACATTAATTGGTGCAGAGCCTATTGCATCTATCGGACAAAAATCAAAATTCGGAGCTGCTACTGGAAATCTTATAATAGATAAACCCAATAACACCCACATTGGCATCAGAATAGAGAATGAGGCAGTTATTTTATATTCTCTGTAAATAATTCTTTACAGATTTTCCAAGTATTTTTTTCTCTAGCTGCTATGTCCAAACATATACAATGAAAGGTAGAGCGGTTAACAGTATTTATAAAGTGCATTATCATCACAGACAAAAATTGTGGACAGCCCCCATATATAAGGAATATTACATTGAAGAAGCGAGGGAGAGTTAAATTCAACGTTTGAAGTTAATGGCTGTGGGTTGGATATTCTACTTGATATCTTTCATCAGATATTTATCAACTGACGGTTTAGCCAAACGAATGTTGATCAGATAAAATATTTACCAAAAATAAATAAAATATTTTAATATTTTGAGAAATGAAAACAATATTTACCGTATCGCAGTAATCAGATTGGAGCTCCCACTGCGCTTTTCTTCGCTTGTGGTAAGATCTCCTCCAAGGATGCCGCCATACCTGTAGATATCAGAAGATTATTGCAGCAATCTTTCTTTATAATATTCAGTAAGTGGCGGATTGTCCTTCTGGTCTCCTAATATGAAACAGGGTTACTCAATTCTGTCTATAATTGGGATCTTTTATGTCAGAAAAGATCATGTACTTTTTTGAAATACGGGGACAAGTTGTAGTTGTAGTTGATCTAATACCTTAAGGTATTAGGCGCAATCTATGTTTAGGTAAAATGTAATGGTTAGACCATTTGGACCATAATAGGTATCTCTTGCAGCTCGGCACATGCCATTAAATTTTATATCCCCGCAAAACATTGAAAGATTAGGACGATAGTTTCGGAAATATAATGTTAAATTATAATTATTTGGCTATAAACCCTTCCTTTATGTGCAATGGGCGGACCTTCGAGCCATATTAACCCTCCTAACAAGTTGAGTTTACACGAGATTGCGTTGTACCCAAAATTATAAAAAGAACAACATGATAATACGTTTCCTTTTTTAGAATTTCAGGTTACTGGCGCATACGATATAAAATTCTAGGGTGCTGGTGAATAAAGGAACTGAATTTTGTGTAGCCAAACCCATCGAGTGAAGAAAAATAGACAATAGAAAATCTATTGTATGTAGCCGATGACAACAGCGGATTCATAAATTAAAGCCTTCCGAACTTAGTATTTAATGTTATCATGTTTTACCAATAGCAAACGTTATGCACAGATACAATTTCATAGAACTTTACATATCCAATTCAATGAAAAGAGTCTTAATGAGGAACCGTACACGTCAATCGTTTACGTCGAATTATGTACACCGTATGTAGTTGTAAACAGATTCGATCGCCCGTATGAAATGCACGCGGTAACTGCTAGGAACTAAGCATTACTCGTATGTCTGATGCATTACGCCGACGCCGACGCAACTAGATAATCGTCTGTTACACTCACAACCGTACCCAACTTACTCATTTGAAATCTTAGTCTAAGTAGGTATGGCATTTATTTTTGCATACATAAAAAAAGCCTAAATCTACGAATCACAATAAAAGTGAAAACCATAAAATTACTACCAATATAAGCAACCAATAATTTACTTAAAATTACGAAACGCAATTTACAAATTAGAATACCAACCTTTCGTTCAGCTATGTCGGAGGATGGCAAAAACGCGGCGAAGCTCCCTTCAAGCATGTCAGGGTTCCCACAAATTGCGTGTCCAGTGTCGCAATAGTACGAACACTTTCCGTGGAAGCAGAAGTTATTCGCCGGCGACACGAAGAATGTCTTAAGGATGTCACCTTCAGTTACATCGTAGATCTCTGTCGTCATATTGAGGACTCGGCCCACGACCGGCATCGCGCGACGGAAACCGAGTATCCTGGATAACACATGATTTAGATTAGCAATCACCTCTATTCGTGTACATTGTGGCGAGCAAATAGGGATGTAAGTTTCCGATATGATCATGTATGTTGTTAAAGACTGGACCAGTTTTTTTAAGTCATATTCATAACTTTGAGAAAGCTTGTGAGTTTACGTCAGTATCGTGTATTTATAGACTTTACCTACTCATTTAGCATGAATTATTCATATAATAAGACAATATCAAATACGCAAGTGATTGCGTAAATATCTGACCCCACGCATGTGTTGGATTCCACATGAATGAGTATCGCGGATGAGTCAATCAAAGAGCTCTCATGTTATACATATAAATAATAATGTATGACAACTACGACGACCCACCTGTCCAGGTGAAACGCTGCTATTTCAGCGTTGTGACGCTCGTAGTCAGAAAAATAAAAATGATTTGGTAACGTCTGCACATCTCGAGCAAATCTGCGAATAAAATTAGACAATAAACACACTTATAGTCCTTTAAATATCAAACGAAAGTAGTCCTATTTGTATTTCAAAACAGCCGGTTAATCTTTAATGTTATGCTCGTGTCGAAATATTATAAAGCACAGCTTGTGAAGATTTTAATAGATAAAGCACGGAGCTGGCCGGTCTCCCTGCTTTAGTGGCAATTGATGACTATCTACATAAATCAGTTTGCAACATAAGCTCAATATGAATAACCAGACTAGCGACGAACAAGTATCCCTTATCGCTTTATACACCTACTGTAATATTATTATGATAAAGTATTAGTAAGATAAAATATTAGTAAGTAGTAATAATAATAAAATTACAACCATCAAAGTCATCTCGGCCAAGGTGAGCTATAGTTTTATTAAATTAGGTTTATCTTCTTAAACATATTCACATACAGACCTTTAAGGTACCTAAACACAGTAGTTTATATTAAAAACACAAGAACGCGTGGACAAAATTTTAACATAATTCCACCAAATTTCTTGGCAGGTACTTATTCATGACGTAAATTGAAACCGAGTAATATAAATCCATTAAAGAGAAATATCAAATATCGACTCCCAGAGATAAGGGACCCCTGTCCTTTAAAATAAATTTATAACACCGAAAAATGTTAAATTACGTACTAAAATGGAAAAATTACTCATCCACAGTAACGAATGGAGGTATAATTTCTTTTAGTGTCTAATGAGTCGAATGTGGGTGCTTAATCAATTTCTCGGAAACAAAACGATTAAAGTGGCTCTTAAATCGTGAATCTGGTTAGATAGGGGCAATCCCCGGAATATACTGCACCGAGTGTCTTCCGATTTATTGTCCTCAGTGCGACTCGTAAGTGAGATAGTACAATTTAAAAAGGCTACTAACAAATGTTTTAGATTCCGTTTCCTCTTTACCGTTTCGACATTAAATTGCATCTGCTTATTTTTTTAATGCTTTTGACTTTAGAATTAAGCGTTTCTAATACAATATATCACTTGCACAGTAGTGACAGCCGAGGTGATAAAACTAATAGATACTCGTACGGGGAAGGGTTACCACACCGACTGTCACGTAATTTATAGCGCCCTTGTGAATCGTGAAAGATCCACGAGGGCCTCTTGATATGTCGTCGGGGTAACCCCTTGAGTCTATAATTTTCCTAGAAAAGTTATCCAGTCCGCTAGAAAAGTTAGTTGCCTGCCTATGTTCAAGTATTGCAAGGCGAGAATAATTTATATTGTTTTGTTTTTCGCCAAATCTAATGCAGGATTCAAGAACATTGTTGTAAGAAATGTAAATCTATATGCATACATAATATGGTTCCAAATGCATGACGCACTTTTGACGCCTCCATTATTATTATCCTTTATTTTATACGAAATCCATATTTTAAAAATAAAGGCGAAGTGCTAAGACGTCTGATACTCGATATACAAGTCTGCCGGGAGTTTCGTGACATTCCCGTGAGTACATTTTTGGGAATGCTCTTTGTATTCTTTGTCACGTCAAAAATTGTATCAGATAACATTACAGAATATTCAATATTCAATGTTGTATAGGTACAGGTAGTGCAGGAATTGTGTGAAATTCTAATACATAAAACAGTTGAGGTTGCAAAGTAGACTTTCCATAAGTTCACTGCAACAGTTAGGTTTAAAAGCTTTCATAAATAAATGTAAGATGTGCTCGTGGTATTGAATAGAAAACACAATCAACTCTAACAATGGGACGAAAGTAACAGAACTTGGCGAACTCACTACTTCAACAGTACTTGTAGTTGAGAACAGTGTGGGCAAGCCGCTAAGCCGATCGCACGAAAGAACATTCTCCAAGTTTTGTGAATAGAACCAACACACCCAACAAGGTGACAGGAAAGTTCTTCCAACTCCTTCAGGAGCATGCATGGACAGTTCAACTACTCTCAACCCAACTTGTTTACCAAACAAAATAAAACTTACGTATCTGTGAAAGACATGACGGATGATGGACGTACACTCAATGCAAAACTGTAAATTATGGACACTTGACGTCGACGGACTTACCTCATTGGCTTGAACAGAGCTTGAACGCCATTAGGATAGTCAATAATAAGTTTCAACTGCGTTCCTCCCTCTTTTTGCTCTGTCAAAAAAACAATTTAATTTAAGATGCCATGTACAATACCAAATAACCAGTATCAAAATTTACATTCAGCCTTCAAACCAGCAATTTAGATGATATTAGAATGTCGCCTAGCGCAGTAATCGAGTACCTTACACACTAAAAATAAATGTTGTAGTATACGATAAAGTCGGATCAACAATGAAATCCATTTAAGTGGTTTAAATATTTAAGTCCAATTCGAAGTAAAGGGCGAGATTGTTGTGGCACTATTGTCCGACGGACCGCTAACCCCGCAACTGATTGCAGACCCGCCTTCATTTAATATACATATCTACCTGTTTCAACTTTAATACATGCAGATATCATCTAGGTTATTTTTATACCAATGCAAAATTTAGTTCTGTTAAAGAATTAAACGATTTACAAAATTATATTTTAATTGCACTTTTACAGAACTATAAAGTGTAAGAATTTAAGATTCATTACTTAATTAATTTACAAGATAGAAAATTCGACGAACTACAAAGTTAGGATTTTACAAATTTAAACCAACTAATTTGTGTATAGTTCGTATTAAGACTGTAGGTAACGAATGTCCAGTCATAGGGTGAGGGCGGCGTAAAGGTTGTCTGTCTAAACGTAATTGCTTTTCTAAGTCCGATCAGCGGTGCAATGAATATTTTATGTTGATACATACTTAAATTGAGATCAGGGCTTACTCAATAGTCGTATCGATTTCAGTTATGTTGAATAATGTAAATAAGGCGAATAATGACGGCCTAAATTTCAAACACGAAATTATCTATGCTATCTATCCCTCTCAATTTGTAAGCTTAATATCTAGTTCAGTCTATTTGCCTATCTGTATTTTATTAAAATTATGTTAATCTATTAGGTTTATAGAGATTATCTGGTAGGTAAACTTACCTACATGTAGGATGGTGGAACTGGCCATATCTTTCATAAGCGCCTCGACTAGCGGCTCCCCATCCTCATAGAGTTCGTGCTGAGCTATCTTCAGTTGGAACTTTTCCAAATTAGAAGCGTTTATGCTGCAATAGAAATTGATCGGTATTATTATACGATATTAATTTCCCTTTATTATCTTTTATGCGGTATTCTATATTTTATGTGGAACGATTTTTAATTCGAGTATAAAGTACAGGTCAAAATGAAATTATTATAGGACATACACTGTTCGCATATTGGCAACAAACAATCTAATCAAGCGCTAATAATATCGGTTTAATTGAGAGTCTGACCCAATTTCATAAGTAAATATTTTTGAATTGAACATAAACATGAGAGACAAAAGCGATGCGTAGTACGTCATCGATGGAGTTACTTTAAATTTTTCGCACACGCCCGTAAACCTGGTCGTTAACGTCAAGATTTACAAGGAAGATTTTCCGATGGCGGCGCGGCGGCGTGTTGGTTTTGGCTGCGTGGAACACATAAGTGGACGTGATTTGCTTACTAGCAGTAGGTGTGAGACTCCGGGCGACACGACGCAGCACGGAACTGAATACTAAGGAGCGTACGTGTAACATTTTCGATTTGTGGCATGCTCCGATAACCTGCATTTAGAAATCAAGCCGGCAGCTATTCTAAAATTTATTGACTCTCTTTTAGTGTGAATTGTGCTGGCGTCGAGTGGGAATTCAAAAAACTCGATTGTTCCGGCTCGCGACAACTGGACGTTCTGGATTCTAAACGAACACGAAACCCTATTTACTTTCACAATTTATTTGGGCTTATTACGATGACGGCGACCGAAAATATAAAAATTTCATAACAAAAGGAGCGTTCTCGTGTTAAACAATGAATGTTCATCTCCTCTCATATTTACGTAGATGATACCAATTTTGAAAAAATTATGCCAAATTTTCCATGTATCAACGCAACCCTTTCTACATGATACATGATATTCGGTCATAACAGGTCCCGTCATATCACGAGCGGCGTTTTAAGGAAGCCATCATGCATTCATTCCATTTAGTTTTATTGTCAAAGACCCGCGCCTATCTCGACGGGACCCCGTAACTGGATTTTAAATAAGATTCCTTGTAGGTCTTGTGAAATTTGCCTCACAAGATAAAGAAAGGTCGCTTGTCTGTTTCATATTATAGAATCATTCCGCGCTGGAAGTATGATATGATCCTTTTTTATAGTTGTATCAAACGAAATCCTGTTGATATTGTACCTAAACGCGAACGGAATGTGATATTCTTTTCATTGCTTTCACGGTGCCCTGTGAGATTTGGCCTAATATTTGCTTTGGCGAAATTACCTGAAGCAGCGGAGGCCGGCCGCGACCTACCTGTTTGATTTTGATGCATACTTCAGTGCTCTGCGGGGGCATTCGTGGTGGATGAAAAGCTATCGCCTTTAGAACGTGCAGTGATGTAGAACATTACAATGTGGCGCGCCAGCACATTGGGCGCCAGAGCTACCCGGAAATATGTAAACAGTTGTTCCAGCAATGTTCGTGTTATCAAAGTTTAATTGCGGTAATAACGAAGTAACTAACAATTTAATTTGGCGACTCGCGGCGTGCTACATAAATCGTACTTGTGGATGTCAGCTGTCGGCAACTTTAGAGAATTTTCCTTGTAATGTCCTTTTCGCGTCGTTTTTCGCAGAACGTTTTAATTAATATTTCTCAACCAACTAAATATTCCTTTTATTTTGGTATTTACATTGTACAAACAGAACGATAAAAATATTATGTTGATTGTTTTTTTCTAAGAATATTTGAAGCAGTTTACAACGGACATGTTTTGAATAAATAATAAATTCATTCGGCAAGATTTTTTGACTGAGATTTTCTATAGCGAGTTCACGGACATTAAAAAACAAAAGTCTCACATGTTAACGTTTATTTTGTATTAATGCTATTCATTTGATCTTTGTTCATTATTTGAAGCATAGAAAAGTTAAGAAACCTTTCACAACCCATGTGTTATTTACATCTCTAAGGACACTTGACACGAGTGTTAGGTAACGCCATCATTCTCAGATGCTTAAATTTGAACCAGAATTCGACCCTACGTTACTGCAGCATTCTATAAATATTTTTTTTTAAATTATTTTTTATTCAATCGTTATTTTTTGCTAGCAGCTATTGATGTCAAGATCTGATTATTATTACCTAATACCCATGTTTTTTTAAATTGTTTGAAAAACTGTTCTTTGTTTAAAAAGTCGCAAAACCAACCTAGCGCCCTCAAAATTTCCCTAGCACTATGTGTTTTGATTACCCATTATTTGAATTTACGTATCAGTAATCAATAGTAATATACGTATAGTAATGATATTATATGGAATCAAGAGTAAAATATTTGTGAACTTACCTAGGTTCTAAGTCCTCCATCTCCCCAATAGTGGGGTTCTCAGGCCTCAGCACGTTGAGGTCCCGATGAGGAGGGATGACTACCGTGTGGTCTTCCGCCCTGCCCTGCAGCTGTGCAAAGATTATCCTCTGCAGGTCCTCGTAGTGGTCCGCGGGAGGGGCCGGCGTCCGAGGCTCGGTGTCTGTCCCCCCTCCACTGGTCTCGCTTGGAGCTGATTGCTCGTATTCTCGAGAACCATTACTGCCATTGCTGGTGAAGAAAGGTGATTGGGTTAGAATTTACCCTTAATAATTAAGAAATAATTTATCAGAATATTATTTTTATGAAAATACACGTGCTAATATTAGGAATATAATTACGTTTTCTGTTAGAAAAATCTCAAAGGCATCGCGCCTTATTACATGGGACTTAATTGACGGCCATGTTGGTCTAATGGTCGCAAGCGCGACTGCTGAGCGTGAGGTCCTGGGTTCGACTCCCGGGTTGAGCAAAGTGTTATTTGGTTTTACCGTATGAAAATTCTCAGTAGCAGCATCGAGTCTGGAATTGGACTCAATAACGGCATCGGCGAAATGTGGGTGTAGTACACCTCTGGGTCCCTTCGGGAAATACAGGCATGATTTTATGTTTATGTTAATACAGCATTGAAATGTGGATGAACTATGGTACCTTTGCCTTAAGAGAACAGAAGTGTCAGACTATGTCATGTTAATGTTTTCATACCCATATCTTGTGTTTACTTAAAGTATTGCGTATTGTTTACTGTAAAAATACAGTGGCGTGTAAGCCAAAACTTTTAATAGATTTCTAACCTAACCCTATTCAGATAAAACGCACGCGAAAATTCTAAGCACTTAATATAATTACTAGCGTGTTGCATTAGTGAGCTACGACGCCGATACTAATACCTACATTCTATTCACATGCATTCGCTGTTGAAAGGCTTCATCTGAACAATCTCTTTAAGTACCAACCTAACTTTAACTTGTAAATCGGTGTGGGAATTACTAGGACGAAAAAGTGATTCAGCAACTGCGGTAACCACTAATGCAACAGGACAGTTCCGCAATTAAAGCGGAGCGCATAATATGTAACGCTTAACTGAAGGAACATTTTGTCGCAGCTTCATTTGATTATTGGGGAGGTTTCAATTTAAAGTGTTTTAATAAAGAATACAGCAGAAGAAGCAGTTATAGCCTAGCGGTTGAACGCTTTCCTTCCATGCAGGAGGGTCTGAGTGCAAACCCGGCCCGCACCTCTGACTTTTCGGAATCATGTGCGGATCAAAATTTGATTATCACTTGTGTTAACGGTGAAGGAAAAACATCGTGAGGAAACCTGTACACCTAAGAGGGTGACATAAAGTTCTTGATGGTGTGTTTAGTCCGCCAACCCGCACCGGGCCAGCGTGGTGGACTAAGGCCTAACCCTTCTCATTATGAGAAGAGACCCTTGCCCAGCAGTGGGACAGTAATGGGTTGACTTTATTTTATTTATTTACAATAAAGAATACACGACGCCGAAGGTTGGCAGTTGGCACGGTTGGCGCAGTGTTGTAGCGGGTTCCATTCCCGCTGGGTACAAATATTTGTACGATCTACAGATAATTGTTTCGGGTCTGGGTATATGCCCATGTGAATATTTGTGTTTGTAAACAAAACCAGGATAGTATTTATTCCTAGAGTGGGGCATTTTTTTTAAAAACAAACGTAAAAATAATAACATAACACAGCATCATGTTTATATTCCCTAAAGGGATAAGCAGAGGTCTACCCCACATTTCGCCGATGCTGTTATCATGTCCCATGTAATAAGGGGCGAATTTAAGAATAATGTTTTGATTTAAGACATATTGATAATACCTTTAATAGCAATATGCCAGTTAAACTTAAAACTAAAGCCATGTCGAACTGCCTATTACCGTGTCTAACTTATGCTTGTCAAACTTGGAAATACACAGACAAAATAAAGAGAAAAATTATCACTTGTCAGCGGGGCCTAGAACGAAGCATGCTCAAAATTAGTGAAATGCAAAAAATAAGACATACAGAAATAGGAAGTATATCTAAAGCTACCGATGCCCTAAACTATGCTCAAAAACTGAAATGGAAATGGGCGGGGCTCGTGGCAAGACTGTCAGACGAGCGGTGGACCATAAGGGTGACACGCTGGAGAGGCCCAAATGGGAAACGCCACAGAGGAAGACCACGTACGAGATGGGCGGACGACATCAGTAAAACGGCTGGCTCAAGCTGGATGCAAACAGCCCATGATAGAGAAAGTTGGAATTCTTTGGAGGAGGCCTTCACCTGCGGAGGGGTTCTTGCAAATTAATAACTCATATTGTATATAGGTTAAGATTAGTTTACTTTGTTATTGCATGAAATGAAAGGCTTATATATATAATACCTATAAAAGAGAGCGTAACTACATTGATACTGGACAGAACAATCGATCTGTAAGGTTAAGCAGCACTTGCTGCAGTCAGTCCTTGGATGGGTGACCATTCTTCACTGTATCTCCTAGTAATTGAGCGGCAGAGGTCAGGTGATAGTCGTTTCGTGGAAAATACTGATATTGTGTATCGCATTTGCTTAGACTGGGAGCCGGACACAGCAAATGAGCACAGGGAATTTTTCACATCAAAATTAAGGAACTGTTCTTTCACTACATAAGTATTAAAACAAGGTCAAGTTAAAGTAGAACAATTTTAGCCATAGGCCGAAAACACAAAGTACAAGTAAGCAAAGTTATTTTAGTGTAAAACTTTTACATCGCTTATTACTTAGCCAGCTCAAAATACGGACTAAATTCTGTACAAATATTCCAGTACATTTGTTAATACCAGTTAAAATATTAGAAAACATTTTTCAAGTGAATCGAGCTTTATTATGAAGTACTTTATATTTGGACCAAGAAAGGCTTTTAATGTAATACAATTAAATTGAAACTTATACAAAAACGAGAGCTCTTTGGAGTAATGATTGTATTCTGTATCGGCTTATTGTTAGAATTATCAATAATGTTTGTAAAGGTTAATAACTGAAAGGTATTATTAAGATTTTAAGTCTCTATCAAACAACAATATGACTTTGTTAGAATGTTTACTGATAGAACGATGTCGATAATTTTATTACATTTATAAAATTATTTTTCCTTTGAAGAAATACGCACTCATTTCCCAGGTCATTTTACAGAGCTATTGAAATCCTGAAACAACTCTGAATGTAACTAAAATAAAACGTCAAGATATATTGAAGACTTCTGTCGGTATCCCAATTCAATTGACGTCGATTGTTCATGGACAATTCTCCCATTCATTTATATCAGCCATTATACTTCATACACCTCTTTATTTTAGTGAACTTCTAACTATATGAATAGATAATTGTAATATGAATCGGAAAAGTAACTCTTAGCATTCACAGGTTAGTGCTTGAAATTCTATGATTATTGTTAAGGTCTACCCTTCTAGTTTCCAGATAAACAAAATCGTCAGTCAGTTGTTCAAAATCTATGTCTTTGAGCACATCACATTCTATAGACATTAGCGACAAACTGGTCAATATTTCTAGAAAGATTAATGGCAAATTGAATTTCTTTCAATGTTCAATTGAACCTAATTATATTATATAAAACCAATAAAATAATATTTCATAAGTTTGGAGCTAGAAATTTACTGTAAATCGCACTGCAAGTCAATTATTTTGTCATTGAATCTGGTACTAATAATGCGTAGAATGGAAATAATGATTTTTTGAGAGCAGGCCAGTATCTTATGGTACTTTTTGGGGCAGGCCGGGGCCCCCGTCGACCGCGGGGCCCTGGGCACTTACCCAGAGTGCCCAGTGGAGAAGAAGGGCCTGCATGTATAATATGTTATATATATTTCTTCACAATTTTTCTGTGATAAGTATACGTATAGGATTCATTCTGTCAATACATTTTAATTAACATACATATGTTAAATCATATTTAAGAAAGGATGATCCTTTAAAAAATTAAATCCTATCTTGTAACGCTGTATACCTATCTCTTTGTCAGACTGTACCAGTGGTTCTTTCAATCTCCCTCTAATATGGCATAGATGTACCTACATCTTCAACTTGTAAATCTTTAGCTGAACCAGGTACGATTTACAAAAACATAGTAAAGACATTTAGCACCTACTATTTTGATAAGCGACAGTGTGCAATTCGTCACGTTGTGAATGACCTACTGGCGCCTAGCGGGCACATCGAATGCCATATATTCCTCAGCGACTGACAGCCAGCCGGTATTGACAGACACGAGTGGAAGCGTGATTATATTTTGTTTATGGTCACTTTGCACTTACGAATAATGTTCGTCATATAATAGTGCTACGCTATACTAGGTACTATTTATGATTGAAACAGATCGTTGCAGAAGTTGCATATTTAACGGCGGCGCAATGGTATTATTTTGTAAAGAATTATAAATATATCGTAATATATCAGATAATGTCATACACTTTTCGATTTTTTTTTACAAGCCTGCTGTCCCTCTCCTCCTTCACCTTTTTCCAAAAAGGTCACATATTATAAATGCGTTTATATGTATGGCATCATCCGACCGTAGCTCCTTGTAGGTCGGCTCATGCTCCGTAGCAAATGGCTACGCCATTCGTTTCAAGGTAGGTACTAAACGATACAGTGCATTGCCGTTACAAATGCACACAGATGTTGATTTCCAATGCTACTTAATATTGAACTAAAACCTATCTTTAGTCTCCAAAGTAGGCTAAGTCGATACCAAAACTACACACAGCATAACATAGCATCAAGCCTGTATTCCCCGAAGGGTTAGGTAGAGGTGTACTATTGTGCACTCCCATTTCGCTGATGCTGTTATTGAGTCCCATATAATAGGGGGCGAGCCTATTACCATCTATCGGGCACAGTTCCAGACTCCGTGCTGCTACTGAGAATTTCCACACAGAAAAACCTAATAACACTTTGATCGACCCGGGAACCGAAGGATCAGGACCTCACGCTCAGCAGTTGCACTTAAGACCACTCTCACAACGAGGCAATCTACCAAAACTAACAAGAAACAATCACACTCCAATATTGAGGTTATTTTAGTGGGTCTATTGTTTCGCTCTCGAAAGTATTAGGTTTGAGTCCGGCCCAAATCACTCAATATCGTTAACTTCAAGTGTTTGCGATAGCGTGGGCCCGATTGTTTACAGATGTAATCATTACGAACTCGTTGTTCGACAATACAGTAGAAATTGTAATCAATATACGAGTACCTAGTATGTACTTTGGTGGTATTTTTCAGAACTTTATTACCTAAAGTACACAGTAAGATTACGAACTTGCCACGTATTGAGTGGGTGAGCAGAATGATTATACCGCATCTGTTTATGTGGATCACGTTGAAGGTACGTACTGTTTATCATTTCATCGACGAATGACCCACATGTCAAGAGTACTTAGTGTTAGTATTAACCTAGTATTTATACACACTTGAGTCCATATTTCAAGTTATAAATTGGTTTCGTAAACATGTGAGCCATGTTAAGTCTGAACTTGTAGAAATACTATAAAGAAAACTTGATTGATTGATTTGAATTTCGTTGAGACGGACACAGGCACGACAGGCAGATTGGCAGGCTATGTTTGAGGTCGTTGGTTCAAATCCGGCTCGTGTTAATCTCTTTTCAAGTTTTGTTTGTACATAGTGTTTCTACATGAATTCAAGTGATCTGATAGTATTAAGTAGTCTATTTTATCATAGTTTAGTAAATTCAGTGTATTCTCATTCAGGGTCCTGTGGGTTATGGGGAAACAAAGATCACACACATTACGAGAATGCAGCTGTTTTAAAATGTCAAAGTTTGTAAAATTATTCTGCTCCTCTTGGGTCGGTATGAACATATTGGAATTATGCATTGGTGGAATGACTGGCCTCAGTGCCCAGTGGGCGCCAGTTGTACTTAGTAACATCACTCGGCGAGTCTCTTACCGAATACAATGAATAATGACAACGAATATATAGTGCAATAATGCAAGATGTAGGTAAATATATAAGGTGGAATGTAATAAGGCTGTTCAAAAATATCGATTCTAATACTGGCACAAATACAGAACAAAAAAATTAAGTTATTTAAAAAAATATAAGTACTTGTTTAAACGTAGAACACACGAGAATATTTTATACGTCGTTTTATAATTCATTCTTTTATTTTCAGGTTTTCTTCTAAGACCGTATTTTATTGATTCTGCACATTTACTAAAAGATCAGGTATTTTGGGAAGAATATAAGAGGCAGGTGATTAAATTCATGATATTAGAACACACGACAAAATAAATAATTTTAAGATGACCATCACCTCACGCCCCTATTCCTCTGATAAGAGAAATGCACTTTTGTGCACTCTTGGGTCACCGATAAGGATATATTCCGTCATGGGTCTACACGTGATAGTATCAGAGAATAACGTCATAATATCTAACATAGCTAGGTAGACCGAACTAATTTAATCTCTGTTTCCTAACAGTGACACCTAATTACACTTTTGTTAGTGTAATATTAATCTAGACAATACAAAAAAAAATTAACCTCACTTTTTATTTATGAGAATATAAAAACGATGCATTGTATATACGAGTGTGTAATTGTATATTATTGGTCTAAACTGACTCATACATAGTCACGGTGAGTCATACAAATGTGAGTGTACAGAGAAACCACAAAATACACGTAATTATTATAAAATATTTATATTTAACCGTATAGAAATATTCAGACCACAAAGAGATATCTAAAATGGACATCCTAAACAATGGACTGAAACATTTATGTTTTTATTGTGGGCAAAATGAAACTTCTTCTTCTTAGCCAGTCGATGGCAATCTAGATAGTTCACGCCCAGAAGTTAGCTACTAGGACCGCGCTATCAGTGGCATCCATTAATTCTTCCGGCGTGCAGGTGTGGGGACACGCCGGGCATGATATTAAGTGCATCATCGTTTGTGGGACCGTACCGCAGTTAAACATTAAATTGGATTCATCTACAAATCCCCACCTAAACAGGTTTTCCTTGCTTCGGCCAACTTGAGTCCGAAGTCTGTTTAAGGATTTCCAAATTAGCAGCAAAAAGAAACTGATTACTTTTAAAGGAGGACTAATCGAGAAGTTCATGTATTTTGATAATATTTAATTCATTACTTAAGTATGTACCTAAAGACATATTGAAAAGTCATAGGTTTTGCCCATAAAAAAGACAACGTTAGTGCTTATAAATAGTTGGTAGGTACCGATTTTCTAAGAAGGCAAAAAAATATGATAAAAAAATATTCTAATTCAGATAAAATAAATACAAGATGGACGAAGCATTATTGACTTAACCAAGTTAGCACCATCCTGTTCTATTTAAGGATTCAGACCTCTTTTCCTAATATGTATAAGGGAGTACCCACTATGCGAGCTCAGCCCGGATTGCTAGACGTCACATGTAATTTTTTTATAATGATCATAACGAATAATAGGTTATAATCTTCTAATAAATATCAAACGATTCGCACATTCAATGACAGTACAAGCGGTCTCAAATGAGCTCCAAAACTACCACTAGAGATAGAGCGTCGGCTAGTAAAAGAGTTTCTTGCCGGTCTCTTCTCCACAGGACCTACCCCCCTTTGGAACTGGGGCCTAGAGTCTCGACTTTCTAAAAGTGCCTGAAAAAGCCTAGTTGAAATAAAAATCTTTGACTTTGACATAACGTTAGACCACGTCGAAGACGGCGGTATAAGCTTGAGGAAACTAATAGTGAATGGTCCAGCTGAAGACCAAATAATTATTCTCGATCATCAACGGTCGGATCTTGTAAGAAATAAGTCTGGAAAGTAATAGGCGATGGATAGAATATTGTTACTTAAGATATTTCTAAACTTAATCCATATTATTACGTTTTTATTTCTCGTAATATTGCGGGACGAAAACATTACAGATAAGATTATAACTATCTGTTTATCAGCGTTTTGTGGTAATAACGAGATCGATAATTTATTTTGGAAACTCGCCAGAAAATTGTTGATAGCGCATAATAGTTATGTATTAATATTAATCTTTTATATCATTTTATTCTATCAGATTTATACGAGCAAATCTACTACTGAACGACACTGGTAGACTGTCGTTAGTATGAACGACTCCGAAAAGTTTGAAACAAAATCATAGGTATAAACGGTTTTTTTTTCTATTCCGGCTATTTTTATTTTTTGATTATTTTAGTCAAAGAAGAATATATTTTACTGATTGCTTTAGGACTGTCTCCTTGGTCTTGTTCTTTGTTAGTCAGCGTCCGTTCTTGGATTTAATTCACGAGTGGGGCAGAGTGCCCATAGTCCGGAGACTAGATATATGAAGGATGACTTGTGATGGCTTGATGGCTTGTCATCTATCTTTGCGAAACTATGGACAAATCTGGTAAGATTGTCCGAAATATAAATGATAACGCTAGTACAGGATATAGGATGGACAGCAGCATTATTAATTTAATATAATGAGTTGGCGTACGGTATGAGTTGATATTTCTCAGACAAAGCAGTGTAGAACTTGTTAATTTTTCTCCATGACTGAATCAGAATGTCAAAACTATAAATAGCAACTCACGTTAGTAAAATTACCAAAGGTAGACAATATAATTGTGATACTCGTATGTATTGTAAGACTTTTTGTAAACATCGTGCCTACTACATTGTTTGTATGCGAAATAACGTAACTGCTACTAATTAACGAAATATTTTTAGATACTTACGTACTACGCATTTTACTTTCAATTTCCCGTTGAAAAGAGTTTACCATCAGTTCAGTAACGTCCATTGCAGAACATAGTCTTCGGAGCAGAACCCGCTTTATCGAACTATTGCCTTAATGACTTGATAAAAGAATAGTGATCGCAGGTTTAGCTAAAGTTGAAGATTAAGGTGTCGTAGCTGAATGTAGTGTCCTTTCTACATCTACACTACTCATCGTAACTATGTATAACCGTGAACAAGTTGAATATTTACTATTTAGGAATTACAGGAAAAACCTTCCCTTCCATCTCCCCAAAGGTAAACCACAAGCCGATGGCCGAATTCAGAGGCGACAAAAGTGACTACTCATCGCGTTTTCTGCTCCCAAACTTTCTCAGTAAGGATCGAAACACCTTGTCAACTTCAACAACAGTATTCTAAGTGTAGTTCATTCATTTGACCTCTGTACTACCAAATTTAGCTCTTGCAAATTACCACTTGTTACGAAATTCTCCGTGACAGTGTCAATGAAGGCAAGGTAAAAATTGTGCCAAAAGGACCAAGACACAGCCTACGTGTTAATTTTGGAAAACCTCAAAATTTTGTTGTTTGTGTTGGGTATGTCATTAATAAATATAGGTGGTAGATATTTCTCGTTATTGTTGACGGACTACTAGAGGGTTTTTAAAGTGATCAGAGGTGTGAAGATCATCTCTAGATTTATCCGTGAATATCCACTGGTCTTAGTTGTTTTTTAACTCATTTTGTGTCCGGTGGTTGACAATAGGCTTTATAGGCCTTACCCACATACTTAACGGCATATCCCGTAGATCAAAGTTCGAAAATTATAAAATAAACTAAAAGTCGAGGTTATCAACCTTTGCATGTTTACAAAAACGTTGGCATTGTATATATAATTATTGAAGCCAACAAAATGAAAAATAATAGATGATTCAATTCAATTCAATTTTTTCACTATGCCAGGTGGTGCCGATGTCGACAATAATAGATGATTTAAATGCTAAATATATAATAGCTATTCGACGATTAACTTTTTGTTTTTGATCAAAAGTCTAAACATGAAAATCGTTAAGCACATTTATTGTTTACGTAATCTGAAACGAAAATGACGTAGGTATGCATAAATATCAGTCCCTGTGCCATACAATTATTATGCAAATAATATGTTTTTTATACGATTTCTGTTAAATCTATGTACCACCATTGTAGAATTGCATTGTTTATCGAATACGATGAGTACCTGAATCATATTTCATTTGTCCAATATCAAATATTTGCGCAGCCGAAGTGACAAATTAATTAATGCATTGTTTCTAAAACAAAAGATGTCAATTTTTTATAATAGACTGTACATCACTGTAAAACAAAATGCATTGACGCATTCAATATGTGCTTAATTATGATTTCAATAGATCATGTTCTTAGGCAAACATGTAAGTGCGTTATATTATTGTGCATGGACTGAACCTTCATACTATAATAAAACAACAAATAACAATGACGTATGAGAAAACCAACACCCAGCAGATGTTTAGACACTGAAAAATATATTAATAATTATACATATAGGTACACATAACATAGTAAGTACCACGTCTATATTTCACGAAGGATTAGGTTAAGTTACATCGATGCTCTTATTGAGTCCCATATAATTGTGTACGAGGGTAGTTCCATCATCAGGCACAGTTTCAAACGCCAAAGTACGTGATTTACAATACAAAAAAAGTCAATAACATCTTCCCCAGCCTCGCAATCGGCGTCCAAATCCCCGGAATCGAACGCAGGACCTAACCTAACCTAACCTAACCTAACCCAACCACAACACCAATGAGGCTGGTACAACATTATTATCTGTATAATTAATACACAAGTGTTGACGATTGTTTGATTATCTACTTGAACGAAACCTCTTCGATTTGACCGATATAATTATCTAGTACTTACTTACTAGACAATGAAGGCAATATTTATTATCTATAAGAACCAGTCGACTTATGTAGCTGCGTAACTATACAGTATGGTATCAATATATAGGTAGTTAGATACTAGATGGTAACTATGTAATTAACTTATTTCTAATATGTAGATAAAATCGTAGGCAGCATAAAATATATACGATTTCGTTTACCATTACGGACCATTCGAGTGTGACAAAAACCAGTACATCTGCGCACTCCTGGGCAGTTAACAAAGTTTATAAAAGTACTCCTTCTTACCTCGATTTCGACTGTAGTTACCATTAAGCTTAATGTTATGAAAATATCATGCGCGCGCATTTGATTTACTCACATCGAAAACGTTTTTCATATCGTTTCCATACATTTTTGGCTTGATGTTAACTATGCTTGCGGTAGATTAAAACTCAAAATAAGGG
Source organism: Shargacucullia verbasci (assembly GCA_947562105.1). Classification (NCBI taxonomy): domain Eukaryota; kingdom Metazoa; phylum Arthropoda; class Insecta; order Lepidoptera; family Noctuidae; genus Shargacucullia; species Shargacucullia verbasci. Next base: position 9,895,319 of record OX387289.1, read on the forward strand.
TAGTAAACAGTTCTGTAACTTTTCCAACTTACTAATGCTTGGTAAAGCTAATGATACAACAGAAGATAAGCAAACAATAATGCTACTTTACTGAACATACTTAGCTGTGTAAGTAAAGAGTAAAAACACATGTACTAAGTCAAGACAGACAGTTTTCATAACTGTATCGATTAGTCAGATAAGTTGAACCATAATTATAGTGAACAAATTAGTCATATGTTATCGTTGCATCTAAAATGTGGCGATAACGAATATGTTGTGTACACAAGTTTTAGAGTTGTTTGTATTCAGATAATTGACGAAAAAATATGTTATTGAACTAATTTGACATAGATATCACAGATTCTTTACACTGTGACGTCTTCTTGAAGATTGACGGGCTATTTTGTAAACAGCGTCTTTTTACGGTTAAATAAACGTGGAAGAAAAGTCAACGGGAACAATTTCAATAGAGCTGTTCTATAATTTTATTTACAACACACAGGAAAGAATAATTGTTTGGTTTGGTCTAGTGGTCGCCATTGCGACTTAGACCTAACGGTTTTATAATGTTTTTTTCCTTAATCTATAATTTTTAGGTGACTATCAATGCGTTTAATTTTAAATTCAAATGCTTACGGAAAAATTCTATGTAAACAGAATCTACCGGAGAAACATTTTACGTAATAGTGTTTCCTTATTCGTCATACAAATTTGTTTAGACTTTTTGGGTTGCTGGCACTTGTAACAACTGTCGTAGGTATTCATATGACACCCAGGGCTATAACGTGCTTAGTACTTTGTAACTTAAAATAATGTCTGAAGTTTTGTGTTATATCATTCGCCTCATTTGTAAATAGGTAGGTAATTTCCAGTAATTGCCAAAACCTGTAGAGGCAACTGAGTTTATCATTAGCACGGTTTCAAAATAGAAAACAAGTTGGTAGAATAATACATTATTATGGTAATATGGATCACCAAACCAATGATGTAAGTATGACACCTAGGGTAAAAAAATGGTCATAATAAAATAATTCAACCCGTTACCGTCCCACTGCACGCGCTCTGTTCAGAATAAGACGGGTTTAGGCCTAGATCCAGTCATTGGGTACAAATTTATGTTTCAAATGGCCCTTCACCTTTAAAATGTTGAAAATCTAGGTACACCGTTGATACTTACATCAGTATATACTGAATATTATTGCCTATACGCCTATAATGATGTATGTAACAAGTTAAATTCGTCAGTGGTCACATACTGAGCATGACGTCCTGGGTTCGATGCTTAGGTCGGGTAAACTGTTATTGGTGTTAGGTCGGGTAAATCTCAGTAGCAAACGCAAGCTTGGAATTGTGCCCAGTAGATGGCAATAGGTTCGCCAATGACATGGGACTTAATAACGGCATCGGTCTTACCCTTCGGGGAATACATGCATGAAGCTATATTATGTTATATTAGTTATATTATATATTTAATCATTTTAATTGATAAGAGAAGAAAGATAGCTAAATAGCGAATTACTGTGTTTACAGATATATATATATATTTAAAAAAAATCTAGTTTCAAATCCAGGATTCCATCATTTAAAGCTTTTCAAAGAAATCCAAATCCAAGATCACAGTAACCGGTGATTAGCAACCACTCTACATTATTAGTTCATCTTTATCTGTGTTTGCTGAACTAAATTCGGGATCTACAAATTTTAATAGTGTTCAATTGCTTATAAATTGTTTTCACCTCATTTGATAGAGTTCAACATATTGAGACAGATTGCTGTTTCGTGAATAAAAGTGTTACATTTATCATGGAGGTAGTATCAAGTTATATTATAGCTGAAATCCCCGAAGTGATCAGTAGAGATATTATGCTACTGGACACCCATATTTCCCCGATCATCAACATCATCATCATCAGCCAGAAGACGTCCACTGCTGAACGAAGGCTTCCCCCAAGGGGAGGGTTTGCCGTAATCCCCACGCTTGGCAGGCGGCTTGGTGATCGCAGTGGCTCACCGATTAGTGAGAGGACGCTGCTGCCCGTCCTCCGGTGTGTGGCCGCAGTTTTAGGACGTACCCGGGTACGTCCGGATCCATTTCCCCGATGCCGTTATTAAATTTTATGTAATACTAATACTCTACTGGACACAATTCCACACTTTGTGCTACAAAAGCGATTTTTTCTAACAGAAAAACCCAATAACTTTGATTCAGAAATGGAACTCAAGACCATTGAGTAATCAGATTTATTAAGAGAGAATATATTTCAAAATACAAGGTAATAAAGGTTTATGTTTAAAAAATGTAAAGTGATTTTATTTATTCAATTTCTGATGGAGCAGAAAGTAACTGTCAAAGAAATATGATACATAAAGAACAAACATTTCCTCCGATGGTAATTTATTTCTAAATTCCATGAATATGTTGTCTAGGACGATCAACAATTAATAAAATGTCATAATAAATAATATACGTTTAAAAGATACTGAACGGCAATTAAAAATATTTACTTGCAACAAACAGTAAGGTGTGTTGTATGGAAATTGTTTATTATTTTAGTAGATAATATTGCATAAATATAATTAATTACTTGCCTTTGTTATTAATTTTATTTGTTATTCTTTACCATGTTGTGTGTAAGCGTAGGATAAAAAAGTTGTAGGTTTAAAAATATATCTAATAAGCTCAAAGAAACGACAGCGAATTTGTTGTATGTTTCTAATAACAATGTTATAGTTGCGAAATATTTATATGTTAATATTCTTTTAAGTATATGTATGAAATATGTTTTTTCTATTTTGGACGTGGCGTATTTTCCGCGTATTGAAAACTAACCTTATTCATAAATGCCGTGTGTTTTTTTTTATTATGATGCTGTGAATAACGCTATTTTAATCCTACATTTTTTAACGTATAAAATTGACATAACTTTACACAAAGTTTATTAGTAGAGGGGTAAAACCAGTCTCAGTACTTAGTAAATATTTGCAAAATAACAATATCTTTATTTCGTAATAAAACAAGACTTTATCGATTCCAGGAAAATAATCACAGTAATGTTTATAGTTTTAATTAAGTTCATTATATATTATTTTGCGACAACCGCCATTCGTGTAGCGAGTGCCGTGGGAATTTAATTTACTTTGAAGTTAAAGTAAATTGGGATTAATTAAAAAACAGACACTTGATTTTGACGTAGAATCACATAAACGAACATGAAAATAAACATTTTTCTGGACTATAATAATGATTAATCAATTTAATGATAATAATATAGGTATTTATATTAAAGAGACTGCAGTTGTTTCCCGATTTAATTATTTAATTATAGTAGGTAAACTCTCTTGGAAACAATTGGGAAGGTATTAATTGTACAAAAAATAATTTGTGTTTTTTATTTTGAAAGTAAAGGATTTCCTGTAAATTAATATACTCATGAAAGAATTTTGTCTCGGAAAAAACCTGAAAAATATATTCATATACTGAAATGGGAGGGCCCATTTCAGTATATGAATATATTTTCACTCTACTACACACTCACTTTCCTATGAGGAAGTCCCCAGCATGCCGTAGTATTTATATTTTTAATAAATAATATAGATTCTTGACAATGTCCACCTTGTATAGTCACTAAATTTAATTCCATTATGTCTTTTACGGACAGGTTACTTACCCGTAAAGCGATCGAATGCAGTTAATTTTAAATCGATAACAAAATCTCGTGCAATAATAGAATCGATATTAACTTACATATTTTAATATTATGTAAACCGGTTTTTTTATGGTCACAACATTGCTCTAGTTTTATGTATATTTTTAAAATATCTTGTATTGTCCTGTCCGAAGTAGACTGTGTTATCTCCTAAAGACGCTGTCAAACCAGTAAACATGGCGATAACGTTAGATAACAATACATATAAATTACTTATAGAATGCTGTTTAGTAAACTACAAAATATAAACAGAATTTTTATTCCCCATATAGCTAGATAAATAATTAAATATAAGCATTGAAGACTCTTGTCAGTTTGAGACAGTTTGAATATACCTGCTAGGCACTTACACAAATATAATTAAGTCGTCTTAGTCATAGCAGATGGTTGAAATTTTTCATATCTAACGATCGAGAAAGTATTTTTGTGTCATTAAAAACTCGTTATTACAGAAATAATATTAATATTTACATCGTTCCAGTCATCTTCCACCGCAATCAAAGGGTCATTGTTATATTTGATAAGATAAATTTTGATTGAGAAGTCTGCGTGGAAATTACCTAACTGTCACTAAGTATATATAAGGAATGAGATATGAATGTATACTGTTCAATTAGAAAACATAAAATAAACGATGTTTTCATTCATAAAATAAGTAAACGCAAAGTTGCACAAACACTGTACGTACCGGGTCGTAGATTTCGTAATGCAAAAAATTCTTCCATTCAGTTGTTGTCACATAACACACAAAAAACAAAACAATTCTCAGAAATGCCACTAAACCACAACACCAACCTTTTCTGTAGGAACCGCTTCCGAAACTCTATGTACGCCGACCGGCCTTTATCCTCGACGTCTCCTATGCGGACACGTCCGTGTAGAGGTACCCTGTGCCCGGAGATGCCATAGTCCATTTGTAGGTCTACGACGAGCATGAGGGTGAAGAGTACTAAGAAGGCGCTGATGGCGAGCGCAAGGCGCTCCTTTAGCTTCATGTTGAGCATAATGCGCGCGGTCGTGCTGCGCGGCGCGATGGGACTGCGCGCATGATCCTCGGGCGTCGGCGACCGCTTACAATCGCGCGCGCTCGCGCCGCGCCGCCTGCGCCGCCACCGTGCGCGCGCCCACCCGCTTACGCTGCAAACAATAACATCACATTAGGGTGGTGCACGTGGACGAGGAAATGGAAAGAAAATTGGTACAGTTTTCTTTGTTGCTTTTCGGTTACTACCTACGTATAAATTTGTAACGTGCAACCAATTGCTTGTAATATTAATTATTATTAATTTCCATTATAGTTAGCTGCCAGCGTTCTGGGCACTTTTCCCGTTGACAGCGATGTGGATGAATTTTACGATGCCCTATGATTTCTTTCCCTCCCCGTTTTTAACAGTTTGCACTTTTATTTATATATAGTTTTAGCTTGTATATATATTTTAATAAGTATGCATTTCCGACTGTAAATATTAATAATTTAGTATGAATAAAGTTAGAATCTATAGTGACAGTCATAAAGCAAAGGCATAATTTTTTTTTATACTAGGTACATTCTAGCGAACGGTTTCTTTTTTCAGACGGATTTTAAGCATGTCTCTTGAAAAGCAACAAAATTTGACTTTCAAAAGAAATCTTCTCAACTAGATCGTGAATAATTTCAATAACAACGAGGTGGTAGCCCAATAAAACAATAAAGACAGCCCAAATGTATATGACCTAGTTCGCTAGCCACCTCTATAACGAGATTACAATAAAATGTCAACTTCGTCACCGTAAAACACTTTATTTTTTCTTCTATTGCCATCATTATTTTTATATTAAAATACTCATAAGGATGAAATGTCTACGCATTAAAATATCTTATTTCATAAACGATTTGTTTACAAAGTAGGTGTATATAGCAACGTAGAAGATTCAATATACTTAATAGAATCAACGTCGCACATGGCAACAACCTCCTTTTTTTCTTAGAATAAACATAATAATTGAAAGGTTACAAGGCAATTCTTCATTTTAGTACGTAATACATGACTAAATAATAGTAGATTGCTCAATACATTGTCGGCAGATCGCCTATTATTGCAAAACTTGCTAGTTCGCGGTGTCATGTAGATGATGTGGAACGCATGTAAAATAGAACATTTTAGAAACATGACGCCTCGAACAAAGTTCAATGCTTGCGTATTTGCAGTTTACTTAAGTATTTAAGATAAGGAGAAAAACTACTATGCTTTTACGCTGATGTATAAGCCTTGTAATGTGCTGATCCTAAACAGACAAACAAATTAATGAAATCTCAATTATTTTTTCCCTTGCAAATAAGGTAAGTAGGTTAATTTTGATGGGTAATTAGTCATTTTTAATTTTTTTATGAATTTCGTTTGTAAATATTTACATGAAATAGTAGTTAGTAAAACGTATTATAATTTTTCACAAATAAAATGTTTTATTTTCCTAGACGCCATCTAGTTTAAAAAAGACGTGTAAAAGTGATTGAAAAATCTTAATTGCAAAATAAATAATTTCATTTCATTTCATTTCGGCGTGCAAATATAAAATATTAAAATGTCCAGATTGAAATATATTTAATATTATTATTATTAAGTAACAAGCTGCAATTTTTAATTTCTCTACAATCTCGTTCAGTAGGGATCAGCCGATTTTTGTATTGATTGAACCCTGCACTAAAATTCTATGGACAATGATGTTTACAATTGTTTTGCATTTATAAGAATGTTTGTCAGCAGTATCTCATTTCGTAAGTCTGTTTTCGAAGAACATCTGGCACAGTTACGTTAAATGCTTATTGCTTCTTATACCGAATATTGTTTGTGAGCACCATTTTTGAAAAGTAATGATTCTATTGCTTTGATTTTGTAGTCTTGGTTGTGACTGCGAATCAGTCACTACGGACACGAAAAACGTAGTAGTTGAACAAACGTAGAAGAAAAACATTTTTTTGCTGCTTCTTACAACAATGGTGACTTGGGGCAAATGTAAGAACATAATGCTAGTTTCACTCGTGTCTAATTAAATATTAGGAGGATGTCAGGTTGCATTAATAATAGAAGGAAATATTAGAGAATAGACAGTAAAGGAAACTACTGAACTAATAGTCAACAAAACAGTAAATTACTGAAAAAAACATACAATAAATCAAACATCATTTGTACATTTTTTCGTCTTCAATATCAAGTAAAAGCACACAAACTAAATAGCAAATGGACATTTAAACAAATCTAAACCCTTTAATATAAACCGACGTAGAATCCGAGAAAGTTGGTCGGTATTCTACGAAAGTCCCGCGCACGCGCACTAACATATTCAATCTGTGAGAGTTGAAGATCACGCGGGGGTTATCTATCAAGTGCATGTGTTCAATACTGGAGCGGTGGACACTACCGACCAGATGGAAAACGACCCTGACTTTCAATATGGACAGTTCTAGAAATGTAGGATGTCAGTAATAAGATAATAAGTGATCATGATCATACTTATATTAATTTTAATATTTTCAATGATTTAGGTACCGTCACACGTCTTAATAGACGGGTATACACCTTATTGCATGTCACAAAGTTATTCAGATGCATAGGTACAGAAATTACAATTAACATGTACAATGGGTGGCCTTATCGAAATCAGCGATCTCTTCCAGACAACCATTGTTCCTACTACTGTATACTTCCCTTGTCGATTTCGTCTATTATGATCTCTTCTGTGTTTTTTTTTTTTAATTAAATTGAATATATATTTACGCTCGTGGATTTCGATCGTGTGTCCTGACTTATATACGTAATTTTGAAATTGAAAGCTACGACTATTTGGTTTGTAATAAATCAGTTTATTGCAGTTTCACAGTTGCACGGGTCTATTTAGTTTAATGTTTCTTCTGTCGTGTCAATAGCCCTTAGTATTTGTGTAATAGGTAGCTATGCAATAAACATACTGGAAAAAAATTGGATACTTTTATCTCCACCAGCTTTTATGACTTGTGAGGGATGATTTGTATCTCATAGTTTAATATTTAGTTTTATCGTCTACTCCCAAGTCATTATAGAATTGGAAATTATTGATACAGAGTATATATATATAGCATTACGCCTGTATTTCCCGAAAGGTTAGGCAGAGGTGTAATTGTAGACACACATTTCGCCGATGCTGGTATTAAGTCCCATGTAATAAGGGGCGTACCTATTGCCATCAATCGGGCATAGTTCCAGACTCCGTGCTGCTACTAAATTTCCATACAGAAAAACCCAATAACACTGCACGACTCGGGAATCGAACCCAGGACCTCGCGCTGAGCGGTCGCGCTTGCCACCACTAGACCAATGAGCATTCATAGCTCGATCAATGTATGTAATACAGAGTACATATTTTTACCAAATAAAGATAGCAAGCTGATAATACAAGAAGTCGGTTTTGCAACTGATAACCGTAAAGGATTGTTAATATCAGTTGCAACCATATTCATCGGAACACTGATAAGAAATATTGATAAAATTTTATGATAGACTTTCAGTGATCAAACTTGATAAAAACAATTATAATAATCAGCTGGTGAACGGTTATGCTTAGATTTTACATAGCTGACGATAGCAACTAATTAGCTCGAATGAACCATTGGAATAAAATTATATGTATTGCAGGATATGCATAGATTTCTATTATATGGAACTGTGCCCGGTAGAAGGCAATAGGCTTGCCCATGGAAATGTAAGTATACAGTAGTATACCTCTGTCTGAATCGACGAGAAATATAGGCGTTATAATGCTTTTATACTTCACTTCCTATTTTTTATTTTTCATTTGGATTGCCAGTACTAATCGTACTAGTCACGAGTTATTTCACGGGTTCTTTATTCGATTTTCAGTTCTGCAAGTTTTTGGTAAGAAGTTCTAAGTAACAACCAGGACCTACAGTCTGTTTTACTTAAATATCTTATAATATAAACAACTTTATGTTTTTACATATAAAGTATTTAATGAAATCTACGGGAGATTAAATTAAATTAAAAAATACGTTACATTTTTTACATAAAAATATTGTTTACATTATAAGACGACTAAGAAATGCCATGCTGAGCGCCCTGCTTCACCTCTGCTGTACTTTCGCGGCGCATGCGCAATGTTATGTTAAGGCATCAAGTGAGGCTAGGCTTGTATTTTTAAATATCGCCTCAATGAAGACACGCGACAGCAGTCAATGTGCGTTATTATGATTATACAAGAACATTATGATGACACTGAACTCGACGCCTGTGTCCGTGTTTGTACCGACAACGGTTCATTGCGTTGTACTCATGGAAATTGAGATCGACATTTTAGACCTTGTGTCTTTGGAGTGTCATTTTCTAGGATCCTGCTCGTCAACCTTATTAAAGTATAAAAAAAAATTGAATTTTATTTATTTTATAATCTAGAAATTACGATTTTATATGCGATAAACAGTTTTAAGACGTGTAGCTGCGTACATTTAGAGCATTAATGAGTTATAGACCGCTAGTGTCATTGCATGCCTCTGACATACACCAAATTATATTAATCAGTTGTTATAGAGCTTTATCAGTAAATCAGTTGGATAGAAGAAATTGAATACCGAGTGTATAATCATATTTTTTTTTTGTAATTGTATTTTTTGTATTTGTAATATTTTCAACTATGACTTTCATCGTCGCACTTCTTGCCATAGTTCATACTTCCATTTACGTGGTTAATAGCTTGTCTCATTAATACATAAGTGTTGCAACAATATTAGTGTCGGTTTAAAGTTACGTGGTGTTTACACAGAACATTGTTACGATCGCTTCCAGTAGTGCGTCTAATGATGACCTGTAATGAACTTGCTACACGAGTAGATATTTTGATGACAGTAATTAGCTATTCTTGTCTAATTACCACATTTTTGTGAGACATTAAGCAAATGTTTTGGATATGGAATATTTGTATGCATTTTTTATTGTTATTTACGTGGTGGAGTGTTTTATTTTTAGTAACTCTTCGGGTTTTATTCATGTATTTTAAAGCGTAGACAGATGAAAAAAAAAAAATAGACCTACAATAATTCTGTCTTAAAATATTGTAGGTCGTTTCTTTTTCTAGTTAAATCATCCATGCAAGTTTTTTTAGCCAATAATAGGCATTTAACTATTATTTATAATTTTCTGATAAAGTATAATAAAAGCAAAGTTATTCTGTCACTTGATATATTTGTAAATAACATAACGACGCATTTATTCCCCGAAGTGATAGGCAGAGGTGTATTATTATTATACAATCATATTTCATGACCATATTTCATGCTATTATTGAATCCCATGCAATAGGGGGTGAGCCTATTGCTATCTACGGGGCACACACACAGATACTGAAAATTTCCATACAGAAACTATGTTACCTCAAGCAGCCGAAAATTTGCAAATAACTAAGTTCCTCTAGCACACTTTAACTTTCCTATAGTTAGTACTTTAAAGTACCAACGTACTTTTCAATAACCGTACGTTGCCAAACAAACTAGAAAATAATCTAGCTATCGATATAAAATTGCGGAGTCATCAACCCTACTAATTTTATATAGTACCTATCTATATAGTAAATGCAATTTTTATAGCATCAATTTCAAGTTGAATGTCTCTCAATATTCTTTTTAAAACATTTCTAAATTCAAAAATAAAATCTGTGTTTCAGCACAATTTGAAAGTTTTGTACTATCGGCAACAGATGCAAAGATATTTGGGAAATACTGTATATTTTTAACAAAAGTCGGTAGAGTTGTACTGTATATTGAAGTAACGAATATGTTTGCGCAAAGCAATCGGTTAAAGAGCATTCACCTGCCGAATAAGTTTTAAACCAATATTTGGTATATTTTGAGAAATGAACTAACGTAGAATTTAATCTAATTAATATTTCAGTCAACTGAAATATACTGCTTTATATGCTTATGAAACTATAAATCCTGAACCCTACCTATGAAGTAACTGAATAATATGCTACATTAATGAATGATAATAATGACAACGCAGTTCAAGATTAAACTGCATTCTTTTAAAACCTAGATAGGTTTAATAGAAAAAAATACCTAATAATTTCTGCCAATTATGAAAGTTTTTCTATTCAAGTATAAATAGAAATACAAAAATTCATTAATGCTATAATAAAAATACATTTTTGACTTCATATACTTAACACGATCTATGTATTGCCAAATAATACCAAATAAAACCGACATAATTTTCATAGCATTCTCACGATGTATCCAAGGTTGGTTATTCGAATCTAAAGATCCTATAAACAAGGCCCTTAGGCGAAGAACGAATAAACAGACACGATTTATATTCGCTTGAAATGTAACACATTGAATTCTTTTTCTTCTTGCATGATTAGCGCACATTAATCGTTGATTAGTTCGAATTAGGAAGTGAAGTCTGCAGCGAATTTCGCATTAAATTTCATTACGGTTCTATTTGATAATGTTTTAATTAAAAATAGTCCTTCAGCGTTTGTTTCCTTGAAATGCAGACGTATTAACGAGAGCAGGAAATTAGCTGAACCGTAAACCTACAAGTATTTAACCGTATCATCAAATAGCCCATTAACGTAATACATAAATATACAATAAACTGTCGTAAAACAGTATATATAGAGTTTAATATTGCCATAATCACTTTACGTGTAATTGTTATTTTGTCACGTTTTGACTCTAAGAAATCCGTTTAAATAAAAGACCTAGCCTTTTACTCTGTCAAGAAATATACATATAAACTATCATCGCCAATTCACAACATGAATGAGGAGCCCAGAAAGAGCCTCCCGAAGAGACGATACTGTACGTCCGGCAATGGGTTATCTGCCGCGTATCGAAACTTGCTAACTGAATGAATTCAAATATGTGAATAGATAAAGCTCATGCCAACGAATGCTCGACAGAAGAAGACTATCTTCTTCTTAGAGTGCCTCTCCATCATTGGAGATTGACAGTGAGTTCTTTACATCGCTCCCTATCAATGGGAATCCTGAACAATCCATCCGCAGTTTTAACACCGGGCCATTCTTTGATGTCGCACAACCATGACATTTTTCTCACCTCAGACCTTGTCTTTCCACCCACCTTCCCCATAGTTATTAGTTCTACAGAAGATTACACAACATAATCGGAGCAAAACAGTAACAAAAACTTTATATTTTAGTAGATCATGAGTCAGCATTAATCGATCTAATCTTAAAGTGAAAGAGGTCATACTGTAATCTACCTAGCCGCACCTTTCTTTCGACATGTTTTTTATCTACACTGTCGGCCCTAAAGGTGTTTACGAGAATCTTACCAAAACATATTTTTACTTTCCCTCTCTAGAGTAAAAATTTGTGGATTTGGCTATACAATTGATGTCAAATTTTCCACTCTAGTAAGTGTACAGTCAAAGATGTATTATACACTTAATGAAATTAAACAGTGATTTTTAGGGGAAATAGTGTGATTGAAATCTTGACCAATTTTACACATAAGTAGTGTCTGCAGATACATAAAAATACATAGACATTTAAATTTTTATTATTTTAACCAATAGTTTTCCAAGAATAAGCGTTTGAATTTCGCTACGTTTAGTTTTAATGCTGACTGTACATATTCGGTAAACCGTAAAAAACATTGTCATTCAATAGCTTGATTTTTATCATATCATGATTGTGTCTATTATGATTCTAGTTTAAATTGTTTGGGTTAAATATTATGTATTTGCCGGAAAATCGCTACAATATAATCATACGTTACAAAATTTTAAATTTAAATTTTGACTCTAGTTGTATATCTGCGGGACACCGGTTTTAGATTATATTGCAGTATACATATATACCCGTTTCCAGCAATATTGGTTTAAAATTCCAACCTTACCAGACGTGGCTTAAAAATTCGGTATTTTATATTACAGCTAATAATTTAATTGATAAATTATTATAGACTTTTTTCCTTTACGACATTTACTTATTTCAATTGAACTATCTCATTGATATTATTATAATTAGTTATTATTGGCATTTATTCTGAATTATATAATTTAGTTTTTTGTTTACAGCTCTTTTTTTTATCGATGGAAACATCGCACATGCATAGCGGTTATAGGTATATAAAAGATCATTTAATCGGCAATACAATATCAAAATGATGAAGTAAATATTATATTATGACGACACGGTTGGCACAGTGGCTAATCGAATAGCTTTCTGCACTACGTGTTGCGGGTGGGATCCCTGCACGGAACAAATATTTGTATGTATGATCTCAGGTCAAATATTATTATTTCGAGTAGGCCTTGACTGTTGGCGGAATTTACACACCATCGACAATTTTTTATGTAGCCCTCTCATGTGTGCAGGTTTCCTCTCGATGTTTTCCAGCGAAAGCTGATGTAGACTTATTATATCTTGAACATTGTATACCTAATTTATGTAATGAACACATTTTTTTGTATGCTGCTCGGCTGAATATGATTACTGTGATACTGTGCTGTGATTACTGTGATACTATTAATTAAAATCTCTAAGAACTTTTATTGAACGCCATGTTACGCAAACCAATGATTTGATTTGATTTGAATACTATTTGACCGCAATCCCTTTAATTATTACTAAAAGGTCTAGAAAAAACAATTTTACCCTAAACTGATTCATTATTAACATCTATGATAGAATGCATTTTATTCTTTCTCCTCACAAATAAACCCTAATAATGGCGTCTAAACTAAAAGCAGTGCGTAGCTAATTAAAAAACAAGTTGGATTGTGCGCGATAGGGTTAAGCACATCACTCGAGACTTGCAACGAACAAAAAGGCTCCAATTATCCAAGTTATGCATAGTGCGGTGCGCTCGCGCTGCCATCATTTACATAAGTTGGCAACTTCATATGCGTTAATTAACGTATTGACATTAAAGTAGAATTACACTTGTTAGCGGTGAAGTAATGATGAATTACTTATTTGATTATCATTACTAGTATGACCAGTTGATAATAATAATGCATAACACACATAACATAGCATCACGCCTGTATCCCTGAAGGGTTAGGCAGAGATGTACTATTGTGTACCGACATTTCGCCGATTCTGTTATTAAGTCCCATGTAATAGTGCGCGAGCCTATTGCCATCAACTGGGTACAATTCCGAACTTAGGGCTTCACGCTCAACAGTCGCGCTAGCGACCAGTAGACCAATGTGGCAATTTTTTTGGACTGTTTGAAAGCTAAAATAAGTACAATATGAATAGGGGGGATGATACAGGCGTGATGCTTTGTTATGTTATCGGAACTAATAAGCTATGTAATTACATAACGACTTACTTGATTATACAGATATTAAGAATTTAGAAACCATAATTTTATTATATCGGTTCATTAAACTTATAGGAAACAAAAGATAACTGATTTTACAGCTCATTAAGAGATCGCTATAAAAATTTAATTACCGTTAAAATACAAAGTTACTTAGTACCTGCTAAGTGTTTAAGTGCCTAGGCAGTACATACGTTTAACGCTTAGATTAAAAATAACACATTGCATACAACCAAAGAGGTTTTGATTTTATGACTCTTTTACTTGAGCCGCGTCTAAAATATAAAATCTAAATAATTTTGGATGTGTTTCCTACAGCCCTATATCATCCCCGTTCTTCCCGTGGGTTTATATCATAAGTGTCGTTAAAGCCTCAGGAAATGACGAGAAGATGGGCGCAGCATCCTCTGGATATATTTGTTACGTCGCGGATGTCCTGCGGCTAATTATATAAATAAAAAAATCGTTACTTTTTTTTTTGTTTTTTTTTTTCAGTTGATAGTTCCCATCTTTGCTCAAAAACTTGATTAAATAAACAAACCTATTATAATTCTGTTAACGTTTACACTAGAAACAAATGAACATATTCCGCGCATGTTGACGATGCGCAACGAGGCGTATTTGGTGATGAATTGAAGATGATAATGTTAGAATGTCTGCGGTTCTGTGACAAGACAGTGTGACCGGTTTACTTATCCAACTTTATTTAGTATTAATGGCTAATCGCTGTACTAAATATAATATATAAATAAATAAATTAACATACATATATGGTTGTGTTCAATAAATGTCAAACAAGCCGAAAGATCGCAAGTGCGCGTTCAATCTTAATTCAGGCCAAAGACTGTGTTCACGCATGCTAGAAACATTTGAATTATATTTTTTCCACAAATTCCACATTTAAATTATAAAGCAATCATAAAGTAATTTGAGATAATGATTTAATTGTGCAATCACACGAAATTTTCCTGTTGGTGTGGTAGATAACAGAACGATTTCCATCAGCTCTTGCGTTCGATATCATTCTTCGATTTAATGCAACTTAGTAAAGTTATGCGAGTATGACTTTATTTTAATATTACCTTTTTTTTAATTTCAGCTCTGTAAAATAACAACAGAGTCACCTCTAAATCAAATCAAATCGCTATATGTACTTATATACCTAATCAAAATGACTTCATAATGACTATAAATGGTTACCTAAAGTGATATCGGAATTTACAAATATAATTATTTATAATCCAAAGGTGCTTATTATTGTTTGTGTTAAATGGGAGTTTCATATTTTATCGTAGTCTGTAAAGAAATAAATTTTCATTTAAAATCACTAGAAAGGGACCGAGACTAATCAATATTTTAAATCTTTATATTCCTATTCATACCTGGTTCATAGTGTCATGACGTCACATAATAATATCATTATAAAATCGCAGAATCGAGAGTACGCGTCCATCCTTAATGCGAAAGCCCATGGGAAACGATTTGCACAACCGCGTTATAAGCGATTATTACGGCGGTGAGGGTACTTCACTATTACGCGGATGGGTGCCTCTACACCTGTGCATTATGGTCGACCATTGTCCTCGATAACTCGGTTAAGTTACAACAGGCGGACGAAATCATTGGGAATTTGTGTGGGACTGTTATGGCTCGTCGCAGTCTCAGAGAAGAGGCGTGATTTCCAACAGTGGGACATATGTATATGTAATAATAGGCTTATGATTTATGATGCATGTGAGATATTTGTGCTTTAGAATTCATTAGCATTACAAAGAATCTGGTGGACAACGTGTAGTAAATAATAGCAAATGAAGCTGTTTTGTTTTTTTTTATATTTTGCATTAGAACAGACTCAGCGTAATCTTTGAACTTAATCATGATTTCGATAAGTACGTACTATGATGACATTATCATTACCTACTGATGAAAAATCATTTAAATCATAAAATAGTTACGTACGTCAACCTTTATCAGATGTCTCACGTCACGTACATATTAACGTTTCCTAAAACGTTTGAAGAATAAGATTAAAACAGGAAATGACTCAATACACTCATGTTTAGTTTACAGAATAATCAAAAACAAATATGTAAAAGATTAAAAAATAACGCCCAAAAAACTATTCACCACTACTCGTAAAACAAAACACAGAACAATCTCATTTATCTCAAAAGATACCAAATGTTTACAAGGATATGTAGATAATAAGCAAGACTATAAAAGAAACAAAAATCCACGTGAAACACCAAACAATTGAAGCAGGAGCGTGGATACAAACATAAGCATTTGGAACACGCAATGATCACCTTAGGCATTCGCCAGATAAACAATAGCAAAGTACCTACGACTGATAACATCGTGATCACAGCTTCCATTAGTCAACGGTTGCGTTTTAGAGATCCGTTTGTTATATGAAATAATATTAAATACTTTATGGAAAATATGTAGGTACCTGCCTGATCATAAAATCTACTTATACATTTATAATATTATGGATCATTATTGTCCTACGGCTGGCATGCACTGGGCTCTTCTCCGGCTTAGACTCAGTCTATCACGCTCGCCTGGAGATCTATCAGGTTGACAAAGTTACTGTGAACGCAAGGATCAAGAAATAGATGTTTAAGTAATAGTTTTTAACCACCTAGTCAGCACGCGAATTACATGGGAATCGCCGTAGTAGATCTTATGTTTCGTCAATTTAAAAAGTAATGAACCCTCCATGTCAACATAGTATTGTTTCATGGTACCTGTCTGTCCCACGTGTGTTGGCATTTGACCGGTAAAGACTGCCGGAGTGGCGTGCAATGTCCGTGATTCCGCACAAAGGAGCATTACAAACTGGTACACTAATTTTAATGATGACAACTTAGTGTTGTCTGATTCGTTATGTACTAGAACAGATAGCGGGAATTTCTGATACAAATTGAAGAAATATGAGGTAAAGTGGAGTAGGATTTTGTATGGTCTGCAGTTTGTCGAAGATAACAAAAAACCATTGATGCTTCTAATGACAATGGATCAATAATAAAAATAATATATTGTTTTGTGGTGTTGAAACGTTTTGTTTAATGTGCATAAATATTAAGTATTGCATAGTAATTAATCTGGTGTTACAAGCAATAAATTATTTATTATTATTTTTATTATTTTGTGGTCGAGTAGTAAAGGCGTGCTGATTCAAGTTAGTGCTAGTGCTGCACATAATTACCGAGGTCTTTAACTTAAATTACTTTTAAACTGGCACTTACATGCCTATAACTGGTATTTACCTACCTATTCAAGTAAATATTCTCCTACAAAAAACTACAACTCATATAGTAATTGACATTTACGAGAACAATTTGCTAATGTAATTTAATGATCTTCAGTGTAATTCAATATAAATTGATGTCCCTAATCGTCTGACAATTATTCAATTGTGGTTTTATTGGATGGCCGCAAACAATTATAATAAATACCGTGTTGGTTTTGAATAAAAACAGGACAAATAAAAGCGATTTTTCACACATCACAGATATGCATTTTGATTAAAGATTTCTGCAATCGAGCAGCTAATATTGATTGTGCCGTGACACTTCACAATGGAAGTCAGTCTGTTTTGTTGTCTGATATCAATCAGAAGTAACAATCAAAGTAACCTATACAGTCAATTGCACTGAATCATGGTTTTGTGACGTATTTATTTTACAATACACAAGCGTGTAATTCCTGGTAGTTTGATTGAAATCAATGGAACTTTTTAATAATATATAAGTACGTGTGTACGTGTAGTCAGAAGGTATTGACAAAAGCAATGAATTAATAATACTGAGAGATTCGCAGGATTTAGTTAGAAAATGGGCCGTGAAAAATGTCAGGGATAAGGGTGATAGAAAACAGATGAATACCTTATAACCGTCATATTACTAATAAATAATTTGTGTAGAGTGATCAAGACTATTGGTTGAATTTCACTTTCTATAGATTATGCAATAAAAAGACTAAGCTGAAAGTCTAGGCTTCACTATGATTTATTTTGAACTTGGTAAACTAACCACCATATCCTCAGTGTACAGTCATATATGACATCTTACTTATAGCTAGCTATATGTATGTTACATTAATTACCTTTGAACCTATTTAGTTCTCAAACAATTAACGACGGTGACAGAAGTCGAATTACATCTAGGATCGTCGAATCATTTTTGCAAAGTTAAATTTGGGAAAATCTTGATATATTAGCTAGGCCGTTAAATATACGGTGATACATGGCCGTTGAGCGATCGTGACGTTTTGATATCAAAAACGTCAGCTTAAAGGAAATAAACGTAAATGACCAGTTACAGGCAAGTGAACATACACAATACAATCTATGAACATTAGCAACACAATCACATACTATTATGTACTATACATATCTACTTATCAACAGTAAACAATAACAGGGAAAATCTCCGGTGAGAAATGGGACACTTTTTCACGCGTGCGTGTCACAATTATACTAAGGTACGGATACAGCTGTGGAAACTACAATACGGATTACGAACGAACTTAATGAATTTGTACATAAGCAGTTAGGACTTCAGCAGACGGCCGAGTAATCATCGACACAATAGTCTGGTTATGATAAAAAACCTTTAGAATGTATTTGAGGCAAGACCGACGAAATTTCCGTAGTTTTTCTCTAGAACAGTTTTGTCGGTGAGTAGTTGGTCCTCCTGGTGCTGGAGCCCTTACATGTCACATATGTGCACCGTTTGGTTCCCGGTAAAGAGGGTGCGAGAGAAGAACAAGGTAGCTGGTGTTCCTCTATTGTAAAGGGTAAATCCTACGAACTGGCGGGTCGAAATCGAACGATTATATGAGATACGATGCAAACTTTCAGCGTGCTATGGAGAATTGAAGTTGTTGGTCGAGAGGTCCCAAGCGCTCGCTTCCCAGGTTGCATGACGTATTATTTAGTAAATCGCGGAATGTGGAATTTAGATCAGATGATAGGAGAGAGAAAAATGGAAATCAGCTACACAAACAAGAATAAGACACTTAAATAAGAGATAGGCTCTCCCTTAATTACATGAGTATTTAGCAGTAACGACATCAGCGAAATGTGGTATACAACATCACCTTTGCCTAATCTTCAAGAAATAAAGGGGTAACCTTATGAATTAGCTTACATAATGATCTCATATGAGATGTTACTAGCCTTGCTTCAAAACTGGTCCTGCGATTATGTCGATTATTCGTGGAATTTTTGAAAGAGCTCAATGATTGTATTGCTAGTGTAAAAATCATATAGTATTTTGTCAACAATCTAATGTTTGCGATAACATGTCCATTAGCTCCTTTGAATAATTCATATTTAAAATCATATGTCATGTTATTTAAATAAAAACAAATACCGTATGAAGCAGCTAAGGAGCCGTTCCTACATATTGTGACGTTCCTTCTTGTCTGTGACGGCCATGTGTTTGCCGTTTTACATTATTCTACGTATGAGAGCCTACAGCCATTAGAAGTTTAATATGTGATTACCGTACAAATTCATCTTCCTCCCATAAAACTAAACCAATTAACTGCTACCACCTTTACACAAGTATGTTTCGCTTCCCACATCACCTCTTAAAAAACCTCGCGTGCTTTAAAATGTGGCTCTATATACACGTACGTAAGTATAACGTTTTTTGTGTTACTTACCGCACAATGATGTAATGATGCACTTTTAATATGCATACAGCATTTGTTTTTGCATAGTGAGCAAAATTAGGACTACGACAGTGGTAGGCACAGTTCCATGATAAGTGTATCACTAGCGAACATCGCATAAAAGTTTTATAACTAAGAAGCTGTCACTTTTATAGAAGATGTTCATTTGTTTTCCAATCATCTTGCCGGATGAAACTAGAGGTGAAAAACTTACCTCTTTTAAAGTCCGGGCTTTGGATATTATGAAATTGTTAATACATAAATAGCATCAAGCCTGTATTCTCCGAAGGGTAAGGCAGAGGAGTACTGTACAGTCACCTTTCGCCGATGCCGTCATTGAGCCCCATGTAATATGGGGCGAGCCTATTATACACATTTCCAGACTCCGTACTGCTACTGAGAATTTCCATACAGATAAACCCAATAACACTTTGCCCGACCAGCAGCCTAATTACGTAAAAAAGCGACAGCAACGCGACATCGATCTCACTGTCAGCCAATACATTATATGATAGAAAAATGACGTTTGACAGAAGCTATCGCGCGATCTACGCCTTTCACCACATCGGTAATCAGGCTGCCGGTAATTTAATCCAGGACCTTAAGTTCAGCAGTCACGTTTGCGTCCCCTAGACCAATGGGGCAGTCCAGAAATTGTTAATAAACTGAGATATTCTTCTTTCATCGTTCAAATAAACAATCTATATTCGTTTACTACATTTCATGAGTCTGAAAATACGAAAATACAAGCTAGACTAGACTTGCTTTATTTTGAAAATCATCACATATTGGAAACGGAATAAGTATAGCCCTAATGAATGAAATAACCTAGTTTTCCCGTGGCCTATAATAGTCCGAGGTATGAATAAATAAAGGATTTGCGTCCATAGCTTCAAACTAGGATACCCTGTATGTGCTATTACACAAACATCTAAATTTGGAGTAATCATACTCTATAGTAGAAAGTAAAGGCTTAAATCATCAACATCACAATCAGCTCATTACTGTCCACGCTGTATACAGACCTCTCCCAAAAACATTTGAATTTGGAATAAAGTCGATACGAAGAAGACCACCTAATAATTATATTAATTGAAAATATACCGTTTTATGCAATTAATTAATCTGTGAATTACCGCAACGGAGTTAATCTTCTACTATCAGAACATAAAACTGACTCTGTCCCTCAAAGAGTACGTCGAATCGTCAGGTCCAGCTGTCATACGACGTGCCCATATAACAGTAGTCACGGTCAGCCTACCCCAACATGTTCACAGTACCCTGAGCTGATGATGATGACCACCAATCATAAAGCAATCGTTTATAACAATCCAATTATCTCAAACCGACATCCCTGACAGCCTCATCCAGGTAAATTGATTAACAATATGGAGCTAATAAAGCAATTTGCTGTAAACCTGTATTACTCCCATCAGCTGTCGGCAGTTAGCATTCCTGCGTTTGCGCAGCTAATGACACGTCGTAAGAAATAACGGAAGGCCCACTCTTAATCACGCACTATATAAACCCATACAAGACCATTAGGTACAATAAAGATTCATTAATAGAGCCGTCTCAATTATTTACAATCACCTGCAGCTGCATATTGGATAAATTAACTTTACCTGTCAATGAATATTAAAAAATGTAGAAAAACAGTTTTAAAATTATATAATCTAACCGATCAAAACTAAGACCCAGTAGAAGGGTGTTAAGGCGCAATTTGGAGAGGCATATAAACATTAGTAGAATACGAAACGCTGATACCATTGATTAATTTCTAAAGACCAGTAAAAATTATGTTATCGAGTTATATTTATTTTTATTTTTTTAATACCTTTATTATGAACACGTACTCTAAAATCATTCTCGCGCAGTAGATCTTCTGTTCTTCCTTATGATGCGGTACCACTAACTAAATGACAAATTGTTTCCTGCGCGAGAACACAACGGTGCGGTTTTTAACTCCTCGTTGTTGATTGTGACTGTTGTTGAACATGATTGTTCATGTTCCGTTGAAAGCGAATAGGTAATAAGAACTAATGGTGGCGTGATAGGAACATGGGATTTGTGATGATGGCTTATGTGCTTGTGTTATGTGTATTGGTTTTTTTATGAGGCAATACTGAATCTAAACTCTGCCATTAGATTTTTTGTTTTGTACGCATTTTCATGGATTATTGTCTGCTTAGGGTAGACGGGTGTGCCGGACTCTGATCGGCGAAAATCATCACGTTGGTCCACTTCGTCACGATGGTGGGCCTCGGGAACTCTTAGTAGATCACGCCGAAGTCACGCCAAACCACGCCCAATAAAAAGCATATAGGTACCGGAGGAGACTGTGAAAAGGTTCTCGTTATTCTCGCTCTTCACATTAGTTACTGTGCTTTTTTCTTCTTCTTTTGTGCCGAACCCTGTGACAGATGGTCATGCCATGTCATGTCAGGTTGCTACAGACCTAACTCTCTAAGGTTCTTATTCGAGAGAAACTCTTTTAATGCAGGCCCTCAGAAGTCGTTCCACTGGTACACTTGCTACTGGTCTATTAATTCATGCAAGTAATAAAACCCAATTTATGACTATTGGATTAATGAATAATGTGAATATTAACAACTTCGCTTGACTGATTTATCAAGTGGTTATTACAAGTTGTTGAAAATCACTTAGAATGTTATTTTATTATGAAATCATACTTGCGGTAGTTATGAACTTGTTATTTATGCAGATACAATAGCTACATATTAATTTTAGTTCTTTTTTAATGTCCCTTTTTATTTAATGCCACTTTCCTCGGCCTTCTGCTAATTTTAAACTTGGTTTTAACATTGATTTTTTTTTTGTTTACTTTGGTCTAAGTACTTTTGTATTTTTTCTTATATCGTGGTACAATTTTACATACTTTAATCTGGAAAATATCCAGAATCGGACTATTCACGTAGACTATACAAATATTTAGTCACACTGATCGTAACACCAATAGCCAAGCATTCAGTCACTGTAACTTCAGGTAAGGTGTAATCAGTATGCCGCCTCTCATACCGTAAGGCACTAGTAGGTGCGTTTAAATTATATCACAACATATACACACGTCACCGAAGGGTTACGCAGAGGGCTATACACATTTCACCGATGCCGTTTTTTTATTCCCATCTAAGGGTGCAAGCGTTTTGATATAAATATATGTATGTATATAAAGAGAATATTTTAAATTCGGACTGTAACCGATAAATGTATGAAAATCCAATAACACTCTCCCTGACCCGAGACTTGAACAGCAATCGCGCTTGCGGCCATTTATTAGACCAATGAAGGAGAGTGAGTGTTTATTTAAATAAAATTAAAATAAATCTGATATTGCTACAAATTCTCTATTTCATTAATTTTTGTGTGTGCGCAAACCGGAATAAACTGTAAGATAAAATAATTAATCGATCAACGGTTAGTTAAATTGCGGTTGTTAAACTTGATTTGCAAATGAATGCAGGTGTTCAGCAATCCGTTGTATACTGCTCAATTATTTATTAACTGCACCAAGTTGGCTCAAATTTTGTAATAATGTCTAAACAAATGTTTAACTGAACTTGCCAAGTAATTGAGTTGAATTGCTTGAGTTGTGGTTCTAGGGCACGTGTAATAAAGTATCTGTTTTTAGATTCAAACCAAAGTAAAGCAACTAAAATATCATGCATTCTATAATTTTCTTACTCATTAATTAACTTAAAACAAAAGCTTATCTAATCAACAGAATTATTTTAATGTTATCCAAATCTTATCATTAAATAAAAATATGTTTGAATATCCAATTAAGATAATTAGTTGGGGCGATATGAAAAACGATTGAAATGCAACCCAGTAGCGTTTTCTTATCTTTTCTACGGAAGCGATACGATCTACTATTTTAATGCGATAAATGATAGCATCGAAGATGGTTCCATTTTAGTTCGGTAGATACTATAGTCACATTTTGACGGCACGGTTAACGCAGTGTTTGAGAGACCGACTGCTGCGCTGCGTGTCGCGGGTTCGATTCCCGAAATATTCCGAAATATTTTTATGATCTACAGATAGTTGTTTCGGGTCTGGGTCTTTGTGTATGTGAATATATGTGTATGTAAACGCACCCACGACACAGGAATTATTCCTAGTGTGGGGCAAAGTTTTTTTTTTAAACTGTATGTTAAATATATTACGCAAGATGTTTGAGTAATGATACTATTATAGAGAGATAAATAGGGAAAAGTGACGAGTGACGAAACACGAAATCGTCTGGCGCACCCTGGGCAGTCAGCATCATTACTAGCATTGCTGACGGGCTGATCTGTCCACTCCAAAAAAAATGAGCACCAATGATTGATGAAGAAACACCATTGATTTTTGATTTGGTTGAGTATCTGAGTATTTTAATCTTGATGCTTACGTAAGATTATTATTAAACTAAATAAGATACTATTGTAATTTCTTTCATCCGGAAATAAATATTAATAGAAGTGATTTCAATAACGTCGGGTATTTCCAACGCCATACAAAAAAATAATAGAATCCCCGTAACCTATAGTACGTAACACTATAGTAACTAATTATATAATGCGAAGTAATTGTTCAATGCAATCAATCAATCAATGGAAAGAAATGGAAAAAAATGTAATTGAATTTCCGTAATTAGTGTGAAGCTAATTAAATGTAGGTTGGAAGTAGTGTTAGTGGTCGGACTGGGTGTTTTGGTACGTAAGTCAGAATTTCAAATTTACGATACGTGTTACCAGTTAAAAAACATTTATTTTACAATATTTACAAATTAAACTGCTTATATATTGAAAAACAGACAGTGTGACTTAAATGCGCAAGATAAATCTAACTGTGAAGGAAATCATCGTGAAGAACTTTATTCTTAGAAATCAAAATTCGAAAACTTGTGACATCCACCAATCATTGATGGCGTCATTCCTTTTGTCTGAGAAGAGGCCCAAGTCCCAGGCTGAACCTCAAGGCTATACACATAATTAAATAAGTCATTCTTATATTATGAATCAATTAATCAGGTGTAATTATAAACTAAGAATAACGAATCCTTTAACAACTTAATTTTCGACAAATTGGTAACTAATTATCGTTCAACTACTATGATAATGACAAAATTGTTGTTCTTAACTAGTTGGACGTTAAGGTTTTGGATAACTTTAACTGTTTTTGCCTCAATTAATGTGAAACTTCAATTAAACCAAAGAAAGGATATTCCGACTTCTAACTAACTCAAATAGCCTAAATGTAAGCGACAAATGAAGGGTAGTTGGAAACTGCAGTTTCATAGGTCGCGAGCGCGGCTGCTGAGTGTGTGGTCTTAGGTTCGATTTGCGAGTCGAACAAAATTTTTATTGGGATTCTACATCAAGGAAATTCTCAGTAGCTGTCTGGAGTGTAGGTAGTACTAGGTAGTTGTTAGATAGCAATAAGCTAACCCCGTATTTTATAAACACTTTTTTTAAAATAATCATTATTTTCACAAAAGAAAAGAAAAAAATATGCTGATTAAATAATTTTGCTTTATATAATATGGATATTACTACATACTGTACATATTACATAATACTTGCTGTACAAGTAGCTGGATGATCCTGCATTCCTCATCTACAAAATATAACAAAAATAAACTAGTCACAGAAAAAATATCTTCCTTAGTTGAACTATAATTATCAGACAACACCATGATATGTTAGATATCTATTGTTTTATTTGAGGTCAATGGATGGCGTGTTCGAAATGCGATCATTGACTTTTTCGCTTGGCCTTGAATGAGTCTTAACTTCCAAACCTGGCCTACCCAACACACATCAACAAGTCTTTTTTTGGTTAAGGATTTCTATTTTTAACTAATCATAAGTACTCATTGAAGAATAATTAAACGGACTGGCGACTTTTCAATATATTCTGACAAAAAAAAACTTATTCTTTATTCATCTATTTATTTTCATATCACGGAAACATTACTGTTTCCCAATTTTCTTACCAAAAGCTCTTACGAAAAACAATTATATTTCCACTCACGGCCAATTGAAAATATATTATGAATAAAGTTAATATTTCAGGCCTAAATCTCTCTATTAATCTAATCAGACCATTTAATTATTTTTTTGTTTATACTGTGTCGGCGGCGAAATTATCTTTTTAAAAATATTTTAAAGTTTTTAAGAAAAAAATAGTTGGTAAATGTATTCTTTTGGCACTTTTCGTATCGTAATTAAAACATTGAATGAATAATTTATTTTTAATAGTACCAGCGATAAAATAATCGACTTATGTCGCTAAATGTACTTATAATGTGGTTTTATAATTAGCAAGTTTTATTCTATTTGTGGTGAATGTTGCCATTATTATTCGTTTGACTAACAGCCTTGATATTTGATCGATATATTCGTATTTTAGTCCATCCAAGGCAAACTAGATGCAGCAGGTGGATAGGTACTAAATATACATGCAAATACTGATACATAAATGGATACAATGAATCCAGTTGAAGTCGGTCACTTAATACAATGATTAAGTCCATTTCAACAAAAAGTCATATTATTACAACATATCCTTCATAAAGCCATGTTTTGTAACATCAATTAAACAAATATTTCAGAATTACGTAAAGCAAAGATATTTGAAAAAGAAGTTATGTGAAATGGTAAAGAGAAAAGCATGAAGTCAACACAAAAATATAGTATGTACCTACATATATACATAATAACTTTAACGTTTTGGTTAAACCTGCAATTTAATTAAAGTGCGGCATGCACTTGTCTCGTTTATATACATATATATTTATATTATATTTATATATGTCTCATTTATATTATATATATATAAATATAAATTTATTCTTGCTATTCACTGACAACTTATCAAATTGCTAACGAGTTTCAAATGTCAATAGACTGAATAAGTTGTCTTGCATTCCATAAGTCTTGTAACTCAATTAGAACAGTACCTAACCTATGTAATAGACAAACTTATTCCATAGGTGGCACAGATGCTAAGAAAACTAAGAAAACTAATAGAAATCTAATAGAATGAGTACCATTTTCTAACGAACAAATTCACTCAATTTGTAATAAAACCCACAAACCATTCATAAAGGTCGCCGTTACAGCATACTTACAATAAATTATAGAACTGTATAAGAACTACGTTGTATAGAGCTTGAACTCGCTGTACCTCAATAAGAACGTTAAAGTGATGCTAACCATGCCTCGAGACGAACTTAATATAACATCGAAAGTAGAACTAATAAGTGTAAAATAGTACCAGAAAGCCTTATAATCAAGATAATGAAGCAATTCTGTGCTAATAAAGTTGTCTAAGCTTTATAAAACGGCACCTGACTCTTCGCAATGAAACTCGAAACAGGTTAACTGAATGCATCTGAATGGCCAAGCAGAGAGCGTTTCCTTGTCGCTCCCTCGCATGAGATAAGACGTGCGAAATTAAAACCTCTCACCGTTTAGTCTACCCAAGAAAAAGTATTTAAATGAAATGTATTGAGAAACTCGCTGACGGAAATGAGGTTCTTTCAGCGCCACCTCATTCCCACTTTTTGAGCGACTGTTTTAGAAGTCCAAGCGAACTTTTTTAACGTTTCTTTAACGTGTAGTTCTTTTATACGCTTTGGTGCTTGACTTTTAATTTGACTTCATCAAACAACCAATAAAGTGAGTGAATGAAAGACGCATGCAATTTCATTGAAAGTGGACGTCGTTACGCCAATATTTTGGGAACTTCAAAGTTTGTGACGTTCTCGTATAAGTTATGTATAGTTTAAATATAGTATCAGAAAAAAAAGGCAATAAAACTGAACTTGATGTTTTTATGTATCTATCATGACTATAGCGTACAGACTTAACCGTCTAGTCTGTCTCAGGTCTCTCTGTCAAGTGTCAGTCTTTGACATTTGACAAAACACATCATTCATGATTAGCAATAAATACATTCTCATTATATGCCGAAGCACGTACCTACACTATTAACTTATAGCGAAAACAATCAGCTGCATATATAAAAATAAATCGCGTTTAGCTGCGGATTGGTAAAATTACAAAACATTAGTTATGGGCACGTTATAAAAAGAATGAATAGGATAAGAGAATAGGATTCTATACAGTCTGTCGATGTTTCAATACGCACAAAAAGATTGTTATGAATGCGTTCGTTAATAAAACCGTGGCTAATACTGCTATGGATTGTTCGGGCACGAGTCTTTGAGTGATATAATATGCTCTTGAGACATTTGACTAGAGACACGTTTTTGCGGAAAAAGAATGTGTTGTTACTGTTCTAAAATTTACTAAAATGTAATTGTATGGTACTTATGAACACTCGCCTGTACACAACATTATTTTTAGTATATACTAAACCTGAAAATAGTTTGTATAAAACCGATTGTAATATTTTTTATACCATGTTATATTTTGTGTAAATAATATTTATAAATTCTTTAACTGACTGAACTTTCCTCCGCGCGTGTCATCGGCGCATGGCTTAACACATTACACAACGACATGCGCCAACGCACTCACCCCGCCACCCCACGCCGCCGTAGTCGCCCGGAAACTAGGGATGACCATGTTTACGGGAGGACGACGGACGAGGCAATACAACAAGCTTGTAACTTTGTGAGTTTTAATTATACATTTATGAATTATTTTATACAGACCCTATAAATGAAAATATTTGATACGTGTTTCGGCTTTCGTATGTGGTAAAAATAATATTGTATATAGATATATATAGGTCTATTGGGCACAAGTGAATTGCTGCAAGCCATTATACATTTCTTTATAAGACTCATATAACAGGAGTGGGGTCAATGGTCATTTATCGGATAAAACTTCGATACTATTTTAATCACAAAGAATTTTATAACACAAAACCAATATCTTAGCTCGACCACTAAACCTACGAGCCAGTCTGGAAAAATATAACCAATTTGGAAGTTTCCAAAAGTACTTCTGGTTTCAGACCACAAGTTGTCATTAAAAAGTGATTTAGTATTTATATCTTAATACTAAGTTTTGCCCGCGATTTCGAACGCGTCGAATTTTGAATCTGACATTTTCCTGGTATTAAGGAAGAAAATTGTTATAATAATGATTTTCCTGGTTTAACTCTTGTTCTCAATTAAGCAATCACCGTTTGTTGTAGTAGTTTTTGACGGAGGCCAGCCAATGTTCTCGGAAGTGTATGAACTAGCTGTGAAGCCTGGTTTACATAGTGACACAATACATTCGGCACACCCTTACCTGAATGTCTCACGTTTATTGTGAAAAGCTCACTTTTTTATGTAAGCAGCGCGACTAACTTGTTTCACAGTGTGACAATAGTCACGGATTTGAGTCTCTGTAATGTCACAATCAAAGTCAAAGCTTTCTTTAAAATGGCAATTTTTATGCGCTTTTGTACCATCTAGAATTAAGGTGGTAGAGATTTGATATAACTCCTGGATAGTTAAACAAACTTTCACAACTTTTCTTTGACTGCTCATTTTTCGGTGAAATTTTAATTTAAAGCTTCTTGCTATGTTTTTTAAGTCTGTTTTCCACATCTTTGTCTGCAAATTGAGTTGACTTCCAAGTAACATAGACGACCAAACATATTCCTGTTATGGATTCCATACTTAATTAAGATGGTTCGGTCTTCCTTTTTAATTCAGAGTCCGTGGCATTCCTACCGTTAACAAGGAGTATGAATTAAATTAGTCATGTTTAGGTTCATAGGTATTATAACGTTTCGCATTTTACTACTAATACAATTCGGAACGCTTCATCGCCTGCTGATAAATACATATTTTCTTTTGGTATGTGTGAAGTCGCTATAGACACTAAGCATAGATAATCTTCTTAATCGTATTATATATAAATGCGAAATACCGCTCACTGATTGACTGACTAATCCCTAAATCTCAGAAACTATAAAGCGTAAGTCAAATTTGAAATTTGGTAAGTAAGTTTTTAGACAGCGTAGGTGCCTGCTAAGAAAGAATTTCCCAAAATTCAACCTGTAAGGGAAGCCCTTAGGGGTTCAATTTGGGGTTCCAAAGTTTGAGGGTCCAAGAGCGAATCATTGAAAAACCCATCTTCTGTATGCGTAAATCTAAACTAAAGGCTTACAAAGGTAAACAATTTTAGACCATTCAACCAAATTTCTTAGGCGTGACATTGATAGAGATCGTTTCACATATGCGCATCCGTGAAACTAGTGTACATTTGAATGCGCCGCACGCCTGCCAGTGACTACCCGGCTTATTAACCACCTGACATACTTGTGGGCTCGCAAACATCTGTATTTGATTGCAACGCAAGTCACGGAGCGATGCTAGTCCATCATTGTTCTAGGCTAAGGAAGTGAGGACGAGAGACGAACGAATTACGATCTAGAACCAGACTAAAATATAATTAAGTATGAGAAATTAATTAATTAAGTTCGATACCCGAAACGGAACAAATGTTTGTATTGTCTACAGATTGTTGTTTCGGGTCTGGTTGTGTG
The DNA here is from genome assembly GCA_947562105.1 of Shargacucullia verbasci. NCBI lineage: Eukaryota > Metazoa > Arthropoda > Insecta > Lepidoptera > Noctuidae > Shargacucullia > Shargacucullia verbasci. Next base: position 9,925,541 of record OX387289.1, read on the forward strand.
TGCATGTGACATGTATGTAAACTGTACCCACGATGTAGGAGGAATACAAGTGTGAGCTAATGTTAAAAAAAGAAAAAAATCGGATTACGACACAGTATAGAAAACTATATAATAATAATTATATAGTGTAGTTCTCTAGACCAAAATATAATATACCTACCTAGATAGCTGGGAAACTGATAAAGTCAACTCGTATGAACAAAAGACGAACTTGGCACTATCAATCGCACGAGGTCGATATGGCTACACTATTTTGTAGACAGCATTTGTTTTAGCATCTGTTTGTTCTTTATCAAAATAAATTGATAGACGTATGTATGTTACGTAGCAATTGGTTTCGTCTTTAAAATATATCAGTAACAGATCTATAATACGAAGCATCAGTTCTAGATCCACAATAAATTCAGTCCACATTAAAGGGACTATTCATAATCTTAAAACGTCACGTCAGTGCGTAACTAACTTTCACAGAAATCAGTAGGTATTAAGGTAATAAGTTTATTGGTACTGGTCGTGTGTGAATAATCCATAATTCATTACAATCCGAAACTAAATAGTTAAGCGTCAACGCATATTTGCCATAGTCGTAACTCAACACTTCATCTCACAGATTGAAAAATAAACTCCATGATTAAATTACCTTTCCTCGATGTAGGTGTTAAAAATTAACACGCTTCGATAGAAACTGTAAGCGATCATAATTTTATTTAATCGCCGCTAATCATAGCAAAGAGGTTTAATTAACTGAGTTTAGTTGGCTATGGTAAGTTAGAGGAATTATATCCTGCCTACACGTGGCAATACTAACTCAATTAATCTCCTTTGTGAGGTGATTAATTTGAGCTAAGAAAAAGTCGTTTGATAAGGCTGCGCTTATAGCGGCATTTTTTGATTGCGATTGCAGCGTGCAGCGTAATGTTTTACTTATAGACTTTTTCCCTTGTAATATTATTTGCCTACTAAAGGTATATCAAATACTTATCGTTCAGGTGACATACCGAGGTCCACTCTCTCACACTCTTGAGAGCCTGTCCCGTCACATGTCACTGTTACCATACCAAAGATTTGTAACGGAGACTACATATAACATGTCGTACCAGGTCATGACTATTCCTTTAAGGGCTTATACACAATAACTGTAAAACAAGTGTCGTGTCTCCATCAGGCCTTATTTCAAGTGTGCCCTATGTAAAAGCCACGTACACACTACTAATTATTACCCTTCTAAGTGTATCGTGTATTAAATCCACTAGAAGACCGTTGCATTTACGCTGTCCCGTAAACACAGCCTAAGACGATACTATAGAGATGTAATGTGATTCCACTAATCGTCAATGACGAGGTCCCATGTGATAGGGGGGACACTACTGCCATTCATTGGACTCTGGGCACTATTCCAATCCCATACTATACGTTACTGAACGAAGTAAGTCCCCTTAACATAACGTTAGAAAAATCGATTAAAAATTACTTAACGTTAAGAATTTATTGATGACAGGGTCTAAACTGTTTTACAAAAATATCAAAATGAACTTCAATATAAATAAGAATTTTAAAGCGTTTCATATTTACAACTTTGTAACAAGCATAAAATTTTAACATAACTATTGAAATTTTTAAAATCTTACTAAAAAAGAGCATTACCATAACATTGTTTTTGTATTAACTTAACATTGTCACTTAAAGATAGATGTCAAAATAACCGCTAACAAAATCGGCTTTGATAGCAACAATCACTCAGCATCTGTTATGCTCGCGTTCGGTACATACGCCATTGTGTAATCGTCCGGCCAATGTCAACCATTCATTTTGCCCCCTTTGATCTTGTTCTAGTTTAGTTACACGCGATTCGACACAAACTCTTCAAAGGATGTACCTGTTATGAACTGATTGCGGAACGTACGGTTTGTTGAGATATTTAATGGTGGGTGAAACCAACAAGTTTGGAATTTACAAGGAATATTTTTAATGTTTGTTCTCAAAGTAATGAAAATAGTATTTTTATGTTTGGTTTTCTTTACGACGCGACGAACAGAAATTTAACATGGTGAATAGTGGACCTGTGGAATGAAGTGGACTATCATAGATCCACACTACTATAATTCCGAAAGTAACTCTATCCGTCTGTTTGTTACCGCATCACGACTAAACCACAGAACTGATCGTTATAAAATTTTATAAAGAGGTGGCCTGGGTCCTGGAGAAGGACATATTCTTATACTATTGCAGGAAAACGCTAATAACGCTAACAAATACAAAATACAGGCAGACGAAATCGCGGGCAACAGCGAGTATTTAATAAATAATTACAGCCTGCAATTAGACCTCTTCTCAGAATGAGAAAAGGTTACGCCTTTGTCATCACGCTAGCCTAGTGCGGGTTAGCGAAGAAGAAGTACCTACCTATAATCGAGAAATTTATGGAACCATCTTAGTTATTTAGGTTTTCTCATGTTCTTTATCAAACGCACACGTTACATTCAAATTCTGATCAGCATTATGAATTTGAAGGTGGAGCGGGCACATGGAAACCATCTGCACATTTCAAGGACAGTTTAGGGAACCGGGTTCGAACCCTGAGTTTAAACCCCGCTTTCCTTCCTTGCCTCTCCATGTAAGCGTTGAAGGCAAACGTTCAACCGCTAGGCTATCTATCACTGCTTTGAAGCTGGGTGATTTCTACAATCGGCTTACGTATTTCAAAGACAATCTGCGGATAGATAGGTCGCTTCCTGACAAAATCACTGACAGTAGATTTTATAACCATAAAACACTATTAAAAGTAAACATTACCTAATGTAATAATAAATATTAATTAAAATTGCTTGACATTTTCATTTAGACTTTCACTTTAACTACAACTGATATTTTATAAATATCAGTTCAACATTATTTGACGAACAAAATACTGATAGATGTCCATAAAGTATCTATAAACTGAACATAAACTTTAAGCCGGTCTATTCGAGGAATAATAAATTTTATATGGTACCTAAATTTGGTAAGTATCTCTACAATTTTCGTATATCAACTCGAAAACTCATTCAATTTCTACGTTTGTGATGTTCTTCAAAGTGACTGATCATTTCAATGACTTGACTTCAAGCCGATTACCTATGTAAGTATATCCAAAAACTACATATAAAGCTTGTAGCTGAAACTTAGGCTTTGCATTACGTCAAATCAATTAGAATACCTTATGACAAATATGACTTAGTCACACCAAACGGGCTAACACGTGCACCGCGACATAAATTTGTCGCAATATCTCGCGCCGAAACAAGTTTTTAAAGTGTCTCCTCTCGGGATGTCAGCAAAATTCTGTCACATCTCTCATGTTAGCCTAGCTGAAGAACAATAAAAATAAATCAACCCTAAGAAAACGGTACTATTTTTCAGTGCAGCGGTAGTGAACATTTTAACAGCTGTCGTAAAATAGGCCTTCTTTATTGAGAATAGTGATCACAATCCTATTATCGGTCAGTGCAGTTCTTATATCTCTAGTTACTCTATAGAGGACCTTTTTTAACTCCAGCCGTATCACAAAAATTTCATCGCCGCTAGATGGCACTGCTCTCCTAAGACCGTAGCAGTGCTTAGAAAGTTAATGATGATACACACAGGAAAGTAACTAAACATAAAATAGGTACTTGTGTGTATGACGCTAATTATCTGTCACATAATGGAAATAATGACATTGGAACTTTTCTGTTTCGTATGAACAAATAACAGGAACCAAGTAATCTATCCAACTGCAAGTGCAAAGGTTTGTAGTTAGCATATGTTATTTAATACCTGTTTACCTTTACATGCAAAGTAATTACACACTTTATTATGGATACCTACAGACGATTTTTATCCACTATTCAATTTATTATCTAGTTCACTTGCATACATTCCATGCATCCACCAATAACAGCTATAAGTTAGTGGTCAAGAAATAACTTAAATTTGCAGTCGAAATCCATAAGGTGATCAGCCCTGGAAAATCTCTGGTAAACCCCAAATTCTATTCTATTCTAAGAACCTCTGCGTACGAATGGTAGCCAGTGTTAGCCTACCGAAAGACCAAAAATATTGTCAGAACTCGCTTTGACGAAAATAACTAATTATATATTCATGTCTAATTTTTGTATTCCACTTTCTACCTTAGGTATATACTTAATTTCAGGCTGATAAGGCAACTAAAAAACATGAACATTTGAAAGAAACTAAGTGAATAAATATTTAAGTACATTAGTACCTACTTATGTAATTATATATAAATTGTAACTTGTACACTAATAACCCTATTTATACACATACGGTAAGATAAAAACGAGTTTCTAAATTTTTGACACTATGCAGTATGCTAATATGTTGTGAAACTATTGTAGGAACGAGGTGTTACTGTCTTCAATATTCATTTGCACAAACTAATACGGACTTGTTATTCAGTGGGTTGGCATCAAAAATCGTACATTTTACCACAGTTTGCGCAACAAACCTTCGTAGACGTAAGACAGTGGTCACAAGTTAGTTATGCTGTGTTACGTTATGTTATCTACATATTGGCTACCCACCTATCAATAGCTCTCATATGTTGGCCAAGACGACGTTTATACAATGCAGTGTATCACTTAATTCGTGTACAAATTTTGGACCAGGGAATCTATCTCAGCGGATTTTGTGACAGTTTTTGGGGAATTACATTATTGTCCATAAACATCAAAACTTTAACTAATCAGTTATAACAGGCGATAGTCTGGTTGGGCTGTGTTACAAATCATATTTGTGTATGGTTGCTATACCGTATTCCTATTAAGGTATGACAGACTTTTGGACAGCAAATACTCCCAATCGCCGAAAATGCATCTCATTCGACATGTAACTTGTAGATACTTGCCAGTAGACTGTGTCTTCCAGAAATTGGGTGGCGGAAGTCTGATGGCAGTCGTTCCGTGTAAAATACTGATATTCAGTCACAACCAATTAGACTGGAAGCCGACCCAGTAGTAAGTAGTTGGGAAAATAGATACTTATTTTTCTACGCAATAAAAACGGTCAACCATTACAGTACATATTCTAAAATTACAAGCATTTAGTTTAAATGGGATCATAACACACTATATCATCTGCTTTAATATATCCGTCGTTTTAAATATCACTCTGTATAACAGAAAAATTGGACGCAAACTTTGGCGTTGGCAGACCAAATGTAGACACAGGGTTAGGTGTTGCAATCTTAACCGCGACCGCTACTGAGTACATATCATAACATGACATTTGACCTCTCCCTTACTTTACGTTTCATAAATTTGTCACCTTTAAATGTATTAGATATTACTTTATAAGTAATTCTAATTTAAGCCACGAGGTAAAACAAATGGGTTCACATTCAAGTTGCCTCATCATATCATAGGGTAACGAGCAGTTTTTACCTTTTGTTATATACCGAGAAAATATGGGTTGATTTTTTTAATTCTTAGTGTAAATGTATGAATTAATTAATTTTAGTTTCGACATAAAATAGTTTTCAGCGAATTTGTTTAAAAATTTCATATTTCAACCTTTTTTCAAACAAAGGCATAAATATGAGTTTTAAACTCTTTAAAATTCACACTGGCAAATAATATTCGCGTTAATATTATTTAATAAAATGTGTAGGTGCCCAACACTGGATATTAAAAAATAAAACTTAAACTATCATAAAACATAAAATTCATAATATCTAAACTTACTAAAATCAAACTGCCTTGCAAACAAAATAAACAATCAACACAGCAAAAGTTTTTAATCCGTTTGAACATCCATGAATATGAAAACTATCACACACATTGTATGAGTAAGATAAGTATTCTAATTCATTGGTCTAGTGGTTGCAAGCGCAACTGCTGAGCGTGTGGTCTTGGATTCGATTCCCGGGTCGGACAAAGTGTTATTGCGTTTATATTATCAGTAGCAGCGCGGAAACTGAAACTGTGCCCGGTAGATGGCAATAGGCTCGCCCAATATTACATTGGACTCAATAACAGCATTGGCGAAATACAATAGTACACCACTGCCTAACCCTTCGGGGAATACAGGCGTGATGCTATGTTATCTAATTCATTTGCATGGCCTACAAGGCCATGTCGGATGCAGTTTACAAGGACCCCAGAACTGCAATAACATTATGCACAAGACATACAGACGTATTTCTATTTAGTAACATCACTAGCCAGTTAACACATTCAAATCTGTTGTATTACAAAATAACTTTGAATGACGCTCCTTAATGAGGTACAAGATATAATTCCCTCCCTCTCACTCTTTCCTCTAAAATGCATAAAGAAATGAGATAGTTATACAAACGTTGGGGCACGGCATGGCGGGAAGCCAAATCGCTTTATCGTAGAGCTCTTGACCTAGAGTTACATTTATAAACAGTAAAAATATTCATGTGTTGACGGAATAGTTGAACTACAATAACAAACGGTAGTGAAAAATTGACAAAACAGATGTTTTCGAACGTGAAAATAGAAAATTGTGGAGGCGAGAGATGGATGTTTAAACATTAACTTCTTAACACACCTATAGATAAAGATTATGGTAAATGTTGAACAGATAAGCTTTTAGTAATATAGTTTTTTCTCTAAAACTAGGAGACTTGTTTATGTGGAATCTTCTTACCTCGGCTTCTTCTTAGAATAACCACTTATTTTCGTATATATCCCTTGAGTAGGAATATGTTATTGTTGGATGAAAGTGTTAATTTTCATGGTTTTGGCGCTAAGGGCTTATTCGATCAAAGTTTACTTGATTTAAATATGGAATGAACCCGAACATGTGGAGTCATCGAATATTCAATATATTTACTAGATATACACATATAAGGCTTAGCAAATATTGACATATTATAGAACAACATATTATAGAATCAACTTTGAGCATGAATAATTTTAATTATTGTATCTGCAATACACCAGGACTGCTTCGCGGGTCTAGTGGTCGCAAACTGCCGACTGCTAAGTGTGAGGTCCTGGTTTCGATTCCCGGGTCGAGCAAAGTGTTATTGGGTTTTTCTATATAGAAATTCTCAGTAACAGTACGGAATCTGGAACTGTGCCCGCTAGATGGCAATAGACTCGCCCCCTATTATATGGGACTCAATAACGGCATCGGGAAATACAGGCGTGATGCTATGTTATGTTACGTTATGTGAAATACACTAAAACCCTTCAAAATGCATAATAATGAACGGAGTCTGGTCTAAAAGTCACCTTGTATTGTATATTATATTTACGCACTATATATATATATATATATTATTGTATTAATTTGTTTTATAATTATTTTATTTACGCTTCACGGCCAACGGAGGCCGTTGCAAATTATTTGAATGTGTGAACAGTGACTTGAAATAATTATTATTTCAAGTCACTGTGATGCGTTGTTCCTCTTGTTTTACTCAGTTTCGTTTAGTGCTAATTCCATGGTAATCTGTGAAGAATAGACACACTAAAGATAGCGTGTCAAACTGTCCACTGCTTTTCTCGCATGATGTAACAGCTAAATGAGGAGATTTGGTTAAGCACGCTTCATGCAAGGCGAAGCGATAGCACTTCGACTTATTATGAAACGTTCAGCCAAAAACCACTCTGTATTCACAGACAGTCCTATTCCATTACCTCAATAATTCCTGTGCGTTACCCCAATGACACCTGTCATCGTTACCCCAAGTACTCCTTCTCCTTTGACTGTTACCCCCATTTCCAAAAATAACCTGATATTTCTACTAGCATATATTTTTTATTTTACGCAAACGCGAGCAACATTGTCTCTCAACGACATTACATATACTTACCACAACAAACAAATAATAACATCGATAATAGTTATTAAACACCTATCTAAGCACAAGAGAACCTACAATAGAACTGCCTTTACAAATTAGAGCAACAAACCGTGTTATACAGCATGATTATTTGTGACAGTGTTCACAATATTGTAAACGTGTGATCTAATAGTCTGGCATGCGTGCTACAGGTGTCATTCGACAGATAATTCTCGAAGACATTTAGATATGTGCGATATTATTTACTATTTTGAGAGGTGAGACTGCTTATTGTCGATAACTTGTAATATTTCGCACACGATATGATAGTGTTAGCACAGGTTTAAAAAATAAATATGAATAATTAAGGGATATTTAGTGTAATTCATTTATTAATCAGTTGTAAGTTTTAATACATTTTACTTTTATTTTTATAAAAAACAAATTGAAAACCTATCCTAAACGAATACTTAGGCGTAATTAATAGTTAAAAATATTTTCCTGATCTATTATCAACCAGAATAATAATCCTGACTTGGTGATAAAGCAGTAGAAGCATATAGGAACGAGAAGTCGTCAGACATTTTTCAAGATGGTTCAAAATGAACCCAGAACTTCCCATATGATAGATAGTATAGTATTTTAATGCTTAATCATCTATTTATTAATTTCGCTACAGAATGCTCACCATATCAATTGAACTAGACTTTTACTTACAACGTGCCGAAGCCAGACATGTACTACTCTAGCGTTGAAATTTACAGATTTCACTGCGGCTGAACCCAATCAACCAAAAATCCTAACTTTGTACCGATTCGTGGATAACATATCGGCAGATCGTGCGTATTAATCTCGATTCTTGGATTTTCCCTTCCAATCACGAGTGTAGAAGGTCAATTCTATGACAAATACTAGAGCCATTAAAGTTATTTACATAACATGCAATTCACGCCTGTATTCCCCGAAGGGTTAGGCAGAGGTGAGGTGTTTGCGCGCACCGGAGATCAAACCGAAGACCTCACGCCATATTTTATTGGTTGTATAAAATTCCATGTTAAGAGGTCAATTAGTCTGGTTCTATTGTCTATTTCACAAGTAAGCGCAGACAGCCAATGACATTACCGAAATACGGGTATCCTAACTTTAGCGTTAGGTCAGCCTCTCGTCCGTTATCATTATGTTGCTTATGTTCATGGGCGGCGGTGATCGCTTACCATCAGGCTACCCGCCACATTATAAGAAATTATTGACTATAACACAAAATTTAGTCGCCAATAAAATTTTAAAGCTCCTTAAACGTTGCTCCCCACACTAGTATTTAAATATTAGTTCTGTGCGTAGATCGAACCCTCGATAGGTATGTCGCGCAGGAGTCGATCGTTCAACCACAACCGTGCCGTCGATTAAAGTTACGTTTTATGAATAGCAACGTGTTCAGACATTTGCATTTGATGATTATTATTAATGTTCTCAATTATTGTAAACATAAGATGCATGTATTTACGACATGTCTTAACATAGTATTCGGTATGTATGTTGTAATATTTTATTAATCACCTATCCCAAATGTGGTTTCAAATTATAATAACTTATGGGATTTATTTCAAATAAATTTATTTCTTTACATATGTATAAGTCGTCATGAGCCGACCCTATGGTCCCAACTTTGTTGTAGTTGTCTTCTAGTCTAATACCTGAATTTTACTTTAGGATACACCTGGCAGACCTATGAAACCCATTTACCTGGAGATACCCTTTGCACTGAGAGTAAACCGTAGCCTAATTTGTCGATGTAGTAATCAGTTTGCGACAGGCGTATATCGTACGATAGCTACCATCAAACGGCATTTTTGTGTCATACTTTTACTGACCGAAAACAGTGTGACTGCTGTTGCTTTTTGATGTGAAACATCTAATGTGGCGGGTCGGACCGACTGTTGGCGTGAGGACGCTGTATGATAGTAAGAAACAAAAATATAAAATATGCATGAAAGGAGTTTTATTAAAGGAAATAAATTTAATATATATTTTTTTTTTAATAAAGAACTTTTTTTTCTTTTAATAAACCTGAATATTTTATTTTTGATTATGCCATATTTATTTCCTTTCATAAACAAAATAATTTCGATGTTTCACGTCTGCCGGGTGTCCCGCTAAGGCTCACTTTTTTTCACGTAATTAGGCAGCCGGTCATCATACTTTTAGGGTTTCTACCGACGCAACGGGACGTGTAAAGAATAGAACCCGTCAGAAAAATATCTAAGACAATACTAATGTAAATCTATCCTTGGCGACATCTTACGTATATTTTTCTATTGTTACAAAACTGCAAATGTTTAATTTAACCTGCGCCTACGCTAGAGCCAAGAATAATATCATATCGATTTATTGTTTAGATAGAGTAACGCAACCAGTACGGATAAACACTACTAAATTTAAACACTCGATCACACTTATTTATCAGCATGTTATTGTTCAGGGAGTGTGAATTCAAGATATATCACAGTAACCCAATATTTAAAACGAAAGAGGTTTTTTATATTTTGAAATTTTTGTGTCCAGTATAGAAGGAGATAGAAAAACAATACCTAGTTATATGTATGGAGTTCCCTCGTAGGGCGAACTATATAGGTATACCTATTTGTTTATAGGTTATTATTGGGTTTGGTCATAAATAATCTTCGGATATCATTATCCCGTCGACTGTCATCGCCCATTTTGTACGTGTGCGAATTGGCAGTGCACTCTGTGACCTGTCAATGACGTCAGTTGTAACTCCCGATTCATAACGAGAAAATAGTACACACGAATATTCACGTTTTCGGAGCATAACGTTGGACTAACTAAACACATCACAACCCATTTTCAAAGCATCATCACGCCTGTATTCCGCGAAGGGTTAGGCAGACGTGTAACATAGTACACCTACGTTTCGCCGATTGACGCCGTTATTGAGTTCCACGTAATAGGAAGCGAGCCTGTTGTCATTTACTAGTTCCAGACTCCGTGTTGTTACTGAGAACTTTATCCTACCCGGGAATTTAACCCAGAACCCCATGCTCAGCGCTAGACTAGACTAATATGGCATAAATAATACTAATAGGGCAGTCAACCCGTTTTCATTTTGATAAAAATGATTTTATTTTAAGTCTTTAAGTATTCTTTCCTAATAAAGTGAATAGCAGTTTTTTTTTTAAATTAATGTTACATTTTGTTCCTAAAGAACATATCCAGTACTTTGTAATTCTTATAAATTCGCCAACGTTAAAAACATCGGTGAACAAAAGATGATTTAATTATAATGATTAACAGGGAGACAAGGATTTCACGAAGATCTTTTTTCTCGATTCTCGACAAGGACTTCAAATGAATCCTGTACGCTTTTCTAGCTCTGTGGGAATTCTTTCAAGTCTTAACATCGTTAACTAGAACATAGTCAGATCAAAATCCCGTCAGGCAGTAAGTAATAACTATATTTTACGAGCCGCCTTGATATCAGTTCGTACGGTCCACGGGAAAGAAATAATACGGTAGTATAATTTTGATTAGTTCCGATAACATACTAGTCTATGACCAGGTTTACGAGACGAGTCAGTAACTGCAGGTTTCATTTTATTTGAAATCCTGCATCACATTTTGGCAAAATTATCCTTTTTTAAAAAGTATATAGTATGATGAAAATATGCTGAATGCAGTTATAATAATAATATTTTTATTCACTGAATATAGGTAATATAATGGTGTTGCATAAGTAGTAAGGAATCATATCAAATTTTACTATTCAATTAAATTGAATTAGTTTCATTAAGTTACATTTTTATCAAACAGTAAGATGTAATACAATTGAAATAGATTAAAGTGTTCAGATTAATTTAAATATTTATAATGTCATTAATGATATATACTGCAGATATTTCAATACAACACACCCGAAGAAACATCTCGCGATTCTATAGAAAAAAAAAGCATCAAGTAGTGTATATTCTGCTTTCCGGTATCAATAACAATGATAATGACGTCATTCATTATCTTCATATCGGAACTTCTTCCTTAATTAAAAAGCTACTGGAAATATGCATTCTATTTTGTGTGAAGAATGAGACTACTACCATTACCTACCTATAATTCTAGAAAATCCATATAACAGTATACATTGCATCATTATTACATTCCATTGAAATTTTACACAAACGACTAAACTTTCATATTATATTCTGAATATAGATACAATAATAAAATGAATTCTTATACCTTTTTTATGCGTTTGTCACGTCGTGTCATACGTATAGGAAAAACATACTGTTTTAATATATTGGTACATGATATAATAAATATGACACGCAACTACAATAATATAATTATATATGTTCCAGTCATGCTGGATCAACAAATAATGATCGATATATAAGAGTGTATAGATACAAATTTAGGGTCACTAAACTAATTCAATCCCGCATTATGTCCATTCCTAAAGAATTCCACAAAACCCAACATTTTGTTATGAAAAAAATATTTTTCACCGTAGAACACAAACACAATTTATCAACAGCACGTACTCACATAATTTATTTAGTTTCGCTGAAGAATATAAAATAAGCATACCTAATGTGCCGTAGAAAATTCAATACAAATTAAACTCTGATGAAAACCAATATCACAAATAATAACGCATGATTTATTCTTATTAAGGTATTGTAATAATGTGTTCACACGTGCGCTGCTCTTGCGCATCTAAGGAAGCGCAACAAACGCGTGTATGCTCATGTTACGTCTATAGGAATGTTAACTAATTTTGTTTTTCAGTATTAGAGAATGCTATTTATGAGTGGCCAATGCGAAAGTGGGATTTCAGCTTATGTAAAGTAAAAAGTATGACGTCGATACAAGATAAACTTCTTACCAGCACTTTGACGGTACGGTTGACGTAACGGTTAACGCTCGCACTGCTTAGGTACCAGTCGGGGGTTCCATTTCTGTGCGGTACAAATAATCTGGGTGTAGAGGTGTGTATGTATTGGAAATACAGAAGAGTTTTAGTTGGATAAAATAGTAACCATGATACAGGAAAGTTCTTAACCTGAGGGGAAAAAAATATTAAATAGAATTTTGAGTTATGCCACTGTAGTTTGTATTTTTCTTACATAATGCATGTTAATTTTAGATTTTTTATTGTAAATTAACATTTAATTTTTTAAAGAGTATCCATGGAGTTTCTTGCCGGTCTCTTCTCCACAGGACCTACCCCCTTTGGAACCGTACTAAGACTTAATAATGTGTATAATAATATATTCTTTACCTGAACTTCAACTAAGATAACATATTCAACTTGTTATTCTTTATATCGCAACAACTAAAAATAAAATTATTTCTCAATTTTCTAAATGATATGTGATTAAATAAAATAGTTAAATTATAATGATATTTATCATGCTGATGCAATTTCTAATATATTGTCGTTTTGTCATGCACTCGGTTTTTCTTCAGTTAACAAGATAGAAAGTGAAAACAAAGGAATGATAGCCTGGAAAATGTACCCGTTAACATTCTACGTACGCGAATAAAAATGTTTTATTATTAAAGAAACATAGTATTGGTTTTACGAGGTTGTGAAATATACGATAACAGTTTGTAAGTATTTGAAAAACTTTCGCAAATGTTGATTTACGATGTATTTCTAAAGATCAAATAGGTATGTATGTACTATAATTTAATAGTAAGCTTCGATATGAAGTCAATGTCGAAAGATGTTTATAAAAATACTAAAATTAGCATGACGGCAACACGAGATTATAAAATTATGCAAATTGAATGTTGGCTACGTATGTTTATGGCACACATTTTATCAATATGATAGAGTGCATCATGTCTAAAGTGCAAATGTGCAATATCATATATACTTACTGAGTATTTAATTTTCATATAAATTCTAGTCCCAACGATGCGTTAATTATTTATTATTTTAATATATTATTTATAAATGTTTTTACATCGGCCTAAGTGGAATTCATTATTGATATCAAATTGTCGATTTTACTCAAGTCTAGTTAATTTACTAAGAGGAAACTAATTGATTAATATTGCATATCAAGCTGGACACGGTCAATATTGTCCTGTTGATCAATTATGATAATTAGAACAATATTCTCCATGGATGAATTGTGTTATGGTAGAACCAGTATTTTGATAAGTGAGGCTTTGGGGCATTTGCCTACATTATTCGAGAAAAAAAAGACGTACCCTATAATAGGTGATAGGGGGACAAATCTCAGGCACTTCGACTTAAATCTCTATTACAGTGACAGAGGAATCTATAGACAATTTTCTCTAAATTACTGACTATGTCCAAACACTTTAATATTTAAATAACTAACTTTAAATGATTGAAATGCTACATTTCAATCATTTATAGTTACATCTAATATGATTATAAGAGTATTAAAAAAAAATAGGCGATCGATATCTCTCATGTTTTAATTTCAAGATGATTTTGGATTGCGTGAGTATTGCACCCCAGAACTTTTAATTAAAATGTCGATCAACCGATTATACTTACAATATGCTTTGGAAAAAGCGCCATATTACGTTGTCAAGCCTTTCATAAAAACATTGTTTACATAGTATTTAACGTTATCATTCGGTAATTTGCTTTCAAAGCAACAAAGATGGCAGCTCATTGTGACAGTCATCAGAACCCGTTCATTTGAATACACCATGGAAAGTTGTAGTTTCATAGCGCACTCATACGTGTAATTGTTGACTTTCCATACCATGTGGGCAATTTGTAGCTACCGATTTTATGTTCCGATGTCGATGGCCTGACTAGATGTATTACCATGGATTTCACAATGGCATCCAATCTGTTATTAAATCGCGTTACATCTGAACGATTCTTTTATTTTCATTTGTTCTGCTTTATTGTCATTTGTTCTAATACTACCTATTACATCCACAGCAAATTTAAATGAGTCGTTCTAGAAATGTCATAGGTATTTGATATTTTTATTATGGAAATGTTGATTGACTATTTCATTATTCAATTATCCTACTAACCTATCTGTGGGCAGGATTCCCATGTATGATCCTTACTCCATTGACTGGAGGTTGACGAGTACCATATTCAGCATTTTTAGCTTACATTTTTATGTCTCTAGTAATAAGTAATACGACCGTGGACTACGTTAATATATATATATCTATGGAGGCCGAATGCCAAAAACATAAATTTTGTAAAATTAGGATTGGTAATATATGTATTTCCATTCTCCGTACATATTTATACGTAATTAGTGAACAAACTATAAACATCCCTCAGCGGACGATTTGTCCGTCAAAATATACGGATACATTATGTGTTTTTGCCACTAAAACTATTTTAGCATAATTTAGTACCACCACGTGGCATCATTTTCAGAACGACGTAAGCTATTTTACGACAGGAATAACATCAATATAGCGTATTGAAAGGCTAACATATGACAAGAATGGAAATATACGAAAACCGAATGCAGAATTGCTACTTTACATCATCAACTAATTCTTACGTCCGTTCTTTATAATAACACTTGAAGGAGCATAGAACCCGCGAAAATCACTTCCTCTCGAGAGTGACCTCTTAAACAACAAGCGTTGAATACATGCGTACAGTCATGCGAAGAGATATATATACAGGGTCACGGGATACGATACGATAGTTTTACATAATTATAATTTAACTATTAAAGGTAATGCACTAAGTAAACTTCATCTATACCTAGTGACCCTGTATACTAATGTTTTTGTTCGACTGTAGAATGGCTGTGACAGTTTTAAATCAGGCCGATACATCTCCCTCGTAGAACAATCGCCGATGTCTCTCACGGCATGACCCTAACTGTATCACTTACGATCAATTTGTTGCTATCGAACAAAGTTTGCGGGATTGAGGCGCTCATTGACATAATAACACGCTGTTAGTGAACTACGGTTAATACTAGCAGTACCTTTTAAATTCAAATAAATTATAATTACCGAAAATGAATATCAATTTTGTTTTGAAAATATTTTTTTTAGTTATGACACATTATCCCGCAGGTGAAGTTGTGACACTTTGACACATATTAAAATTATCACAATAATTATGTCTACCCATTTTACTCACCTACTGCAAAAATATAAAGCGGAGGCCAAATTCCTGTAAAGAAAGAAAATACACATTAATAAAAAAATCTTTGAAAAAGACGCCAGTCTGCCTAAAATATATAAAGCCGCGAAGAATTTCAAAAAGGTGCATAGTTACCTACACAACCCGCCTTTTTAAGGCTGGCTGTACGTTACTTTCACACAATAATTATTATAAATGAGATAAATACTAACGTAAATATGACGTTACGTTTGATTACATAGTTGAAACGACTTACGATATATTTTTAACTATTTACAATAGTAATAATATATTTTGAGAACTTTACACTTCTAAGTTCAAAACTTTCAATGATAAATTAGCACAAAACACTAAATGCGGTTAATTGATCCAAACAAAGCATTAGTTGGTGATTATTTATTCCCAGTCTTATTTGTTCTATAGCAACAGGTGTGGTCTATATAAATACCCTCCTGATTCGCTCATGTCTGAATAAGACAGTAAAATTAACGACAATTTTCCTACATTTTCTGCTGTGCACAAAAGTGGCACGTTCCTTAGCTCAATATCCTACGGTAAAAGTATCTAATAGTAGATAACCCAATTATAGCAGCACTATGTTAATTTAAGCTGACGTCACAGTCACATCAAATTAAAAATGGAACGCCTAATAGCTTCAATAAATATTGAGAGCCAGCACTAAAACTAACTATAGGTACATTTAGTGAAATGTCAATACGTCGGGCCATCAACCGACATTAAGGAGAGGCTCGGCAACAGAATTGGTCATTAGACGGAAAAACATTTCAAAATCAAACAGCAACTTGCTCCACTGACAGTGCTGGAAACTTCGCCCTAATTGCTACACTCCTTTGAGCTACTTAAGTACTTCGCAGAAATAAAATATGCAAGGAGTTGTAAACACTATGGTAAATATACAGCCATTTTTATTTAACCGGAAAGTTGGATATTATAGAAAGAAAAATTATATGAATACTATTACTTACACAAGATCTTCTAATTGCAATGTTCAAGAATAATTTCAAATAAAATAAAGTTCAAGTAATAAACAGTAATTTAGGCATAATTTATATAGGAATACCTGAAATTGATCACAAGGTCTTTTTGTATCGGTGTATAACTATCTAATATTTTTTTATCAGACCTTGTTCGGAATACCACAATAATTAAAGGAATGCCCAAGAATTAGATCGCATTCCAACACATACCGACCTCATGAAATTTAAGGTCAGTAATGCATTATTCCCTTGAAAGTACGTCAAGGGAAGGTAATTATAATAATAATAACATTTTACATTATAATACACCACTTTTAGTCGTTTTACTATAATATTCAACATAAAAATGTATTACGAATCGTTGCATGTTTCTCTAATTGTTGTTTGTTTTCTAGTTATATTTAACTTCGCTTTTAAACTATGACAAACACAAACGTATTTACAGTAACTATGTATTTTTAACACAAACTAGCAAAAATATAAAATTAAGAATTAAATAAATAGAAGAGGAAGAAGAGAAGAAGACAAAGAAGAGCTTATTATCTCAAATTGTAAGCTGTATGTAGAAGTAAGAGTATAATAAAATATTTATTAAGGCGACACCGCTTCAATTTATTCGCATCACAATAACCTAATGGATCACGAACAATCGATGAAGATCGATACAAATCATGTTAGTATGTCTATACATATACAAATAATGCATTGTAATGCTATACTGGAAATTTAAGTTAGAATCAAGACTGGGAGGAGTATCGCTAGTAGGAGTATCGCGAGGAATATCGCTATCCATCATTACGCCCCTGTATTCGCTGAATTAGATTATTGTCCTAGATAACATTACATAAATGGAAATCAATTTCAAAAGAATAGAAGTAATAGTTATTTAAGTCGAAAGTCGGAATTCTAAGGGCACCCGGAATTATAATAAAAATGGACTAGAACCGGCATAACGCTACAAATTATATATGAAAACTTATTAATATAATATAGGTAGAGAGGTAGACGGTGTAACAAAGACATCGTAGAACAAATAAATTGCTGCATCATGTCGTGTTAAAACAAAATAAAGCAACTCGTTGTCGCAAATATCATATGGCCCTAGTTAGAACTGTTTGAAATAATGTAATAGTACCGGTTTTGTGTCGGCTAGCTTAGCCCAAGGTCGGAGACGGGTTTGACATGTTACTCGCTACGTCAATAAAACTTCGTAATATTAAAGAAATTATGCATAAATTATCATCCAAAACACTATTCTCGGAAATAACTGTATTTTTAAGATTTTAACGCAAAACAAGTTTGAAATTTTATAAAATATATGATAAGACAACAGTGTTCTATATGTATATTCTACAATTTCAAGTTGTACTTTGGTGTAGGTATATTTCAGAGAGTCTTTTATTTGATGAATATAATATTTTTTAATAGTAGGTACTTAGTAAGTCACCCTATTGGACTACTTCAGAAACTAGAGTAATTTGATAATAAGTTCAAATATTTATATAAAGATAAGTTGATTCTTCGGAAAGAAATGCTTATGACTGTACTTCACACTGTCTTGTGTCTTATTTCAACACAACGAAATGTCATGTCATTTTGACATAATAATTAGTTGATCAACACAGCTATCGTACTATTACAAATAAGTAAATACTGATTACATTTAATTGAAATATTTTCACACACATACATATGTATTTCACACAGCACAGTGAAAATCTCACTAAAATTTCCTTGCGCTGATAAGCTTTGCTACGAATATTTGAAGACTAATAAATACTTTACCTAAATAACAACACTAAACAAAACTGGAAATACTTCATCACTGCACACTACACAAATACACAGATCACATTAGCACATGGATACAGGGTAAAAAACAAAAAGGGCGGTGAAAACCGATCCGCGACCGCGCTTGAGTGGAGTGTTTTGAGCAAATAGCGGGTGTAGAGAAAGATCGTGCGCCCACGCATAGCGCGCGTCTATAACGAGATGCCGATTGTCGCGGCCCTGGGGCAAGGTTGCCTGGAATAGCGGGTGTCAAATCTAATCTTTCTAATAAATCTGAAACTGTCACTTTCAACCTGACCTACATTGTTCCGTGGCTGCTAAAATTGTTAGATAGACTCTCTGTTTGAAAATAAGAGTCTATTGGTAGCTCAGCAAGTCCGCGATTTACTTTTGTTTTGTGCGTTTTTATAATCTTTCATTTATATTGTCTATAATTCTATAAACTTACTGTGCAACATTAATGGACAGAAAACAGCTTACTCTCAAAATTTATAAATCTATAGAGTTATAATTATGCATTATATCTATGTACCTCATTGTAACTGAATGAAACTTCTGCCACAGTTCTGAATACACAGACTACGTTGAATACCTTTGACTAGCATCACCTTTTGACTCTCGTGTCCTTTAATTTAGCATGGTGATCGCTCTAATTGCTTTTCGGTGTACAAAACTGATACATTCAATTAGAGAGGCTTACATTGAATCGCTAATAAGTACGATCACTTTGTTACACAATGTATGATGTAATATGAAACACTACTGAAATCTACATTAGTAATCGATGCAATATCATTTTGAAATTATAATCGTCAATTAAAGGCAGAACGAGAAGGGTTAATAGATGCTGACTATGGGACGCTTGATGTGTCAGTATGTATTTATTTGACTACTATCATATAGCAAATGTTAGAAGGAAACGCTTCAATGAATCATTCGTCTACATTATATCGACCGGTCTTGGTCCTTTGGAAGGAAACCTTAGAGACAGATCGTCAAATAATGGATGCTAAGTATTTATTTAGTTCTATGCAAACCTGAGTGAGACAAACAACAACGTTCGTGTTCTAATTTGTGAATCGAACTTAAACCAATCCCTTTGAGCAACTGAGGCGGTTAATTATGTTAATACTAGGAGTGTTGAACTTCAAAGTGATATATTACAATTTACTATAAGCGAGTGATAAAATAGCATATTTTTACTCATTATTTAAGTATTTAAATAAAAATATAGACACACCATTTTGCGCTTTATAATATCAGCTGTCTTAAACACAAGCTGTTCAAATGTCATTTATAAAAGAACATTCACGTTTAAGAATGAAAATATATCAATGTGATTAGCCATTCTTAAAAAATTGACTGCTATAAAAACGATTGTTTCGTCCACTCTATCGTTATTTTACAAAACCATGCCGGGTATATCGAGTAGTCATATTTCTAATATAACACGCTTCAAAAGCGTCGAGTTCGTATATAAAATTATAAAACTTTATCGCTGAACAGCAATAGAAATTTTGCAAGTATACATCATAAAGTTGGATCGTAAACGAACTATTTCTGATTAGGTTGTACCGACATTCACTTGCTTCATAAAACAAAAAATAATAATATGTAAATGCATTCATTCAAGGTTCTTTTGAAGGTTGAGGTTCAATACGCATTTTTTCACCAAGAAATAGACTGTTTAAATCGGATGCTTTTTTTAACCTTACCTTCTAATCAAGATAATGTTAATTCAAGGAAACCTCGTATTTCATTAAATAGGAAACCATTTCGTAATTATTCCCACGCTAATTAATATAGTAAGGTTTTTGTAGAGGTGTAATGTCGTTTTTCTATGGAAAAAATTACTTGGCTTCGGTATCAATATTTAATTAAACAACACTGCTGGTTAAAAAGTGATGAATAGTCGTCGTAGACTTAAATGATGACCTTAGCCTTGTTCTCGATTCCTGGATCGGGCAGGGCAGGCAGAATATTCTCAGTCTGTCTGCGGTCTGCTCTTCCCTTATGACACAGACGGACTACCGTCTAAGGCCCCAAAAATAATGAATCTACTTTGAAAACTAGTACTCTAGTATATAGGAAGCGTAAATTCAATTTTACTTATTGTAGAATTTATAGTTGTAACTGTGCAAAAAAGCGACATGTAATTATAGTTCATTCGATGTGTTGATAATGTAGACATTATAAATATTATGCAACGTTACGATTGAACGAATGCATGGTGTGTATATAATATTGAGCACGTGTAGGTTGGTTACCATGTGGATATGGGAGGTTTAGTTTATCGTTTTCATTTTGAAATGAGTATCCATGGAGTTTCTTGCCGATCTCTTCTCCATAGGCTTTGGACCCTGCCTCTAGATTCAAATAAAAGACTGACTTTATTGTAAACCTGAAATGATCGCCGGAGGTTTGTTTCGGTCAGTGTTTTTAAATTAGGATATCTAATTATCACAAAGGTTTGAACGGTGAAAATTCTGACGTATTCTCATTAGATGAGTTAAAACAGAAGCAAAGCGTGGTTGCTCAATGCAAAGAAGAAGAAGAAGGGGAAGAGCTTCATCTTTCTTCGATCTTTCTCTTCATGCACATGCATCCGGAAGGGTTTAAATATGCAGACCGAAAAGGCCATCGTTTCATATTGGTCTGGAATATAGGTGTTATGATACGAAAAAAAGAAGATAGAAAGTCTCATACTTACATATATTAATACAAGAACATGAGAAACAAAATATAGGCCGTAAGCGCTTGCAATTCCGCATATTCTATTAATTCGAAACACATGCATCACTCAGGAATTTCCGAACTGGAATCTAAAGAGGCCGAATGTTGAAATACTAATGTTATAATTTAGTATTTCAACATTACCCATAGTGTATTTTAACAAAGAGATACCTATAGAGGGTCAACAGATATAGACAAAGATTTCTGCATCTTTATCTTTCGAGTCTGTCTATTTATAATATAAACCTATCTATTTATTTGATTGATTTAAAAATTGTAACGGTGAACAAGTAAATTACTTTAGCGGAACGGCAAGCGAATATATACTGTTTTCACTTTCAAAATCAGCGAAGTAATGGTAATAAAGGCATTACATACATATTGTTGTTTTGTGAACTAATAATAATAAGGCAGATGTTTGTGACGTAAGAGTTCACCAATCTACAACATTATTGGGACGAGTCGCGAAAGTAGTCAGTCCGGTTCGTGCCGGTGGACAACTGCTGTTTAGGGATGTCACTTATGAGCTTGTATATTTAGAAATGGTAGGGATAATCAAACTAACAGAAGAATCTCACTGAAGAATAGAAGCACTAGACAGATCATATTTTTATGAACCAGAGGAGACTTCTCCAGCAACTCTCAGATACTGGACTTAATTTAGGATAATGATAAACAACTGATAAAAGAGAATGATTAAAAAAGGAGGTAGACAATGTGGCTGATATATTAAAGAAAGATGATTAGTGCCAACGAATTGATAAGGGACGATTAAAAGAACAGACTGACTTTTGTCACTATGCACTCAAACAAACAAGAAAAAAACTTACTAGAAGAGCTTCTGCCCTAATAAGGACCATTTTTATACAGAATTTGTGGAGACATATTGTTTCATATAAATTCACTTCACTATTCATTCATTGGTTTTTTCACTTACGCATGTAAGTGACAAAAGCTATAATCAGTAGTATATTTTTCAGTTAAATATAATCATCATAATCATCGTTCAAAAGTCATAACTGTAAAATAAAATATTTCTTCCTACCCAAAACACAAGGGTTCAGGGGGTAAGGACAAGCCGAAGTGTTTTTACAGGTGTCTATATCACAAATACTCACGAAAAGTGACCAGCAACCGGGATTCGTCAGCCCTACCGTATGACGCACCTGAGACGATCGAGTTGACTGGCCACTGTGTCATCGGAGCAAGGCGAACCGACGCGCGCATAATCGCTAATTGGCATTACGTTAACGAAAAAATTCAGTTACCATACCAGTATTGGTATTTGAGTTCACAGAAATATTGCTTATTGATTTAGACTTTAGCTAGATAGATGCAGGCTTTCCATTTTGGTCATACTTTTAGCAGTGGGACAACAGTTGCAGAGTATATATAGTCTAGCAGTACATATCTTCTGTTTCTGTCGTGTCAGCACGAACTATCACAGGAATCGATCATGCCGTAGAGGAAAGATCAGTAAGTAACAAATGATGGTATTGAAACTGACTGCCTAGGATGCGCCAAATGATCTCGACTTTCATCACTCGTAGTCTCGTAGAGGCTATTGACATTACATTAACGGGATGCATATAAGAAGACCCTTTAAGGAATAGTAACTGTCTATGATGGCAAACTCTGGTCAGTCAGTTACATTACGAGCTTTGGTAACTTTCTGATCTTTCCATGAAAGAAGAAGAATGGGACAATGGTAGATAATACCTGCTACTGTTAAAATTAGTAGAGCACTGCTGTGATGAGAATCAAGAGACAACTGGCATTACTTCATATTAATTTCTTATCAGATGTTTCAGACCACGGTTATTTGCAATTATTTTAAGTTTTATTGTTTCAAAAGAAACTCCCAAACTCAATTCCATATTTAAGTAATATTATGCTAGTTTTATTGAGATTCTAAAGAACCGGTCATAAAACAGATTACAAAACTTTAAATAAATTAAAATACTTAATTAATAAATTGTTTATTTATGATTATTTGTATGTTTACGTGAAACCCAAGTCTGGGTTTGATATCGGCGCATGCTTACGTTTCATCTTCGTGTTCCTTGATTTTTTATGATTTGCCGTTAATAGATACTTTTACTGTATAAATTATCGGATCAACATCGGCTCATCTCAAACGGATATAAAAGGTTTTACAAAATTTAACATCAAGAAAGTATCGGCCACAGTTTACTTCGTTCGCAAATATGTATATCGCTAGGCCTATGACTCTTGGAGTGGTCAAACGGCGCGTCCTAGTTTCAGTAATTCAGGCACTAAAAACAATCAAATATAGACCCGGTAGAATTACTAGACAAACGTCTCAAACAATGCACATGGCATACATCCAGCCACATTTCACATAAGCAATTTAGAAACAATCAAATATTGGCGTAGTAGAATTCTCAGTTGTAATATGACACAATAGAACAAGGCGGCGACGACAAGTGTTGGACAACGGTAGGTGCGGGTTTAGGTGAGTTAACACTATGCATGTGGCCAAATCAGAGGTACAAAGTGGTTTTCTCTATTAACTAATAATTACTTGTTCTAAAAGTTCATGTGTAGGTTTTATCTACAAGAATGACCATAAAGAGAAAATCTTTTATAGCAGATAATTAATGAAATCAGGCGTTACTTTGCCGAAATCCAAGATAACAAGATATGCAATTAGAATATTTACCCAAACAGAGCCACGAATAAGGTACTTCATCAAAAAAAAGAATCGACTCAAATTCAAAAATTCTCATTGCCTATCTTGTTCTTTATATCAGAATTAGAAAGACCACCAGCATCTGATACAGGGTCCAAGTTACATACCGAAGATCAGGGCACCAGACGAGGAGCGGAGTACAACTTGCTACATCAAGTTATCGACCAAGCACCACATTGACGTGTATCTATCCATCTATTACAACATCCTTTATTTTGACCTGCATATCAAAATATAGTCGGGCAATCGTTTACAAACCGTCAAACAATAGAAAGGACAGTTTTATTGTACCCATTAAAGTTTTGATATCTAATTGTTATAAAATGTTGCTTGTGTATGAGCTACACTGCAAAATGTTTACAGTTGTTCTTATTCGTTTGTATTGAAGGGTCCTATCAATGCGTAGGCACGTTGTGTTTAGATGACATTAAATTTATGTTTAATAATATCTCGACAAGCCATCGGGTTCGCGCTATTACTTAACGATTGCAGTGTACTAGGTCAAGACAATGGGCATGCATTGTCCAAGACACATAGACCACAAACACCCAGACCCAAAAGAGAGAAAGGGTATCCATAGAGTTTCTTGCCGGTCTCTCCTCTATAGGACCTGCCATCTTTTGGAACTGTGCACCTAGAGTCTCTATTTTTTTACAGTGCCTCCATAGGCTTCATTGAAATATAAATATTTGGCTTTGAGAACATCAACCTGTCGGTAATATAAATATCTGTTCTATGCTGGAATTGAACTCATCGACACTTCGCAGGAATCAACCGCTCCACCACTGCACCAATCGTGGCGTTTTCCCTGTTATAACAAGTACAATGGCGGCAAATTTTGACGGCACGGTTGGCGCAATGGTTGAGAGATCGACTGCTGCGCTACGTGTCGCGGGTACGATTCCCGCACGGAACAAATATTTGTATGATCTACAAATAGTTGTTTCGGGTCTGGTTATTTGTCTATGTAAATATATGCGTTTGTAAACGCACCCACGCTACAGGAATTATTCCTAGTGAGGGGAAAAGTTTTTAGTAAAAAAAAAATGGTCTACAGCTGGGTAAGCGACTAAGAACACATACTTCGAAGAGCCTTCAATAACCTAAATTCCGGTGTAAACTTGATTGGTAGAATCTAGCCAAAAGGTTCAAAGATTGCTTAAACATACCTATGAATGAGGAGGACGAATAAACTCGTACTGTAAAACGAGCACTCAGTTCACTTCAGGACATACTTTTAATTTAGTTTGGGTACTGAAATATATAAAATATTATTCGTGTGTGTTAAACTTTGCACGAAGTGTGAAAACTTTCCTTTTTCTATTTGTCCTAGTAGATATTTATAGACTGCAGTTTTCTATTTTAGAGTACCTAGGTATTTGTTGAATGACATTTTTGCAAAGTAACATATTCTAGTCCATAGTAAAATTATATTTTTAATGTTTCTAGATTGTAAATAAGATATTAAATAAAATATATACCGAATATGCAATTCACAGTTCATACAGCAACAAACATTCAGATAATTCAAATCTTAACAATATAATAATACTAAATCCAGACCATTATTGTTCGACTGCTGGATAAGGGCCTCTTCTCAGGATGAGAAGGAAATAATCAAATCTTACGAAAATATATGTCTAAATGTGGAAAGATTGGCCAGTCAGGAAGGTTCGTACACATGGGCCTTAACCGAATGTACACCTGAAAATCATCACTATAGGAATAAAAATCAACACCTTTTAGAAAAATCCTGGATAAGACCGTGGTCGTTGAAATTCTGCTTGAGTCAATATTTTTTTTTTTAAAACTTTGTTCCACTCTAGGCCTCATTCTTGTATCGTGGATGCGTTTGCGGAGCATCTATCTGTAGGTCATACAAATATTTGCTCCGTGCGAGAATATAACCCGCGACATGAAGCCAAGAAGTCGATGGCTTAACCACCGCGTCAATCGTACCGTCAATTTTTAGTTCTCTTTTTATTTATGTATCCACAACTAACTTTTTAGATGCAGACATCTTGAAAGTTCTTTAGCGCCATAAGCGTCCTTTCGGTCACTGTGCAATTTATATCATCTGAATACCGACACCAACATTATCCATTATACAGGAATAATTACATAATGCCAATTGAAGGCTCCGTATCAAAATAAATCGCGATACATTACAGTCAGTCGATAGGAGCAAGACATTAGGTAACAAAATATTTTTATGGTCATTGATACTGTCAGGTATTTCACAAGGAATCCAAACGCAATGGTTGCCGTTCACGAGCAGAATAGGTATTTACTTAATCGCTTACCTAATGATATATTGTTATTTTTTTTAATTACTATTATTATTTGTAGTTGAGCTATTTGTTGTTGATAGCCTCTTTGTTCTAGTAAATAGTATTCGTAAGCATGACTGACGTGAGACCCTGGGTTCGATTCCCGGGTCTGGCAAAGTGTTATTGGGTTTTTCTGTATTTAAATTCTCAGTAGCAGCACGGAGTTTGGAACTGTGTCCGGTAGATGGCAATAGGCTCGCCCTCTTTTACATGAAATTTAATAACGGTATCGGCGAAATGTGGGTGTATACTAGTACAGCTCTGCCTTAACCTTCGGGGAATACAGGCGTGATGATATGTTAATGTGTTAATGTTATATTATTGTTTGTTATTCGTATTGGAAAATAAACATACTTATTATTATCACCAACGCACTACTATAACCTCATTCAATGCCGAAATATTCTGTCTTTGAATGATCCAAATATAACTAAAGGATAAGCATACTGATACATGTCCACTGGTTTTACAGGACTTCTCAAAGATCGCTAGCACTTTTGAGAGAAATAGAAGTGACCTCTAATGTGAGTGCAATCATCGGAGTGTTTCCCCGCAGATAATATCACACAGAACCAAGTCATCAAAACAGGGGACTATAGGCAGGTTTGCTTTCTCTGGCAGTCATTCACATAATCCACGAGAAGAATAAGGAGTTTTCTGATTATGCTAATTGCTAACTATGTATATCGCTAATTAGCTCTGCAAAATATCGACGAACTCCAAGAAACATAATATTATTAAAACTATTTTACGCAAATCAATGGCCAGTGGATAATTCACTATTACGTAGCATGACTAATCAATCCAACTCTAATATTACAGCATTAACCTTTTCTATCGCTGCTTGCGCCGGCGCTGGTTGCACCTTTATAAAGTTTATGAAAGTCGTGAGGTTAAAACATGAACACCTGGGACTTAAATAACAGAGTATGAAAGAGATACTTTGTTGTATTCGTAAGTAAATATTTAACTATGTACATGGAGGCTACTAATATACTAGTAGGTACTAGTATAGTACCCTACCTGAGAAACCTCAGATCGTCTGGTGCAACCTGGGCCGTCAGCCTCGACACCACGATTGCTAACTGGCTAATTTATTCAGTACGGCATGAGCGATTCCCAGGTGATAACTCGTGCGAACTCGAAAGAAGTTTTACTTATATCTCTTTAATATCTGACGACACGGTTGGCGCAGTGGCTAAGCCATTAGCTGTCTGCGCTATGTGTCGCGGGTTCGATCCCCGCACGCAACTAATATTTGTATGATCTACAGGTAGTTGTTTCGGGTCTGGTTGTGTGTGCATGTGACATGAGTGTTTGTAAACTGACCCACGATACAGGAGAAACCCTAGTGTCGGGCTAAGGTTAATTTTTTTTATATATATATGATAATTTGTCTATCTTTCATAATCACTTTCTTGACCTTCAGAATCTTAACTCCCTCGGCCACTTATTTCACATAAAGCTCAGCCGGTTGCGATCAACCTCTATAGGTACATGACCTCTGTCAAAGGAGCTATTGCCTGAAATCACTTATCTTGATAGACATCGTCACTAATTGTAACTCATTCAACTCATTAAGGTAAATACATGTAACGCACGCGTTATTGTTATTGTTAAATCAGCTGTTCCAATTTCACATATTACCAAAAATAAGATCTGAGTCATCAGCCAACTTACCAGACAAGCATTTGGCCTTCAGACAATGAGCGGTAAGTACTAATTTGTTTTACACACAAATTCATTAACAACACAAAAATTCGACCACTTTTACATAAGTATATGTAAAATAAGAAAGACTTGTGACAAAAAAGTTGTATAACTGATACTAATTACTCAGTTTTACATGTATTATTTTTAACGTTTGTCATGTCAGTAATGTATATTGAAATGCATGAAGTTTACCTTCCAAACTTTTAAACGGCGCACAGTATTCTCCGTGACATTTTTAAACAAGAGACAGGTTCAGATAAAATTGCATCTAGTGACATTTGTAATAAGATTTGAAATGCTTCAGTGGCTAGTTAAAGTTCGGAGGTCGCAGACGACGTGAGGAAAGATCACTTATATAAGAGCTAAAATACTTGTGATAGGTTGTGAAATGTAAGAGAGTACAATTGTAGGCTTGTTAAAGATAAATATTTGGTTTATTAAAACCTTTATGCTAACAAATTTATACTCTGAATTTAATTTGAACTAGGTGTATGTAAGTAGATGATTCTGCAATCATTAATAACATACGACTGTTTACAGAGAAGAATAGTGGTGTACTTGAAATCTGTACTAAAAATAATCCTGTATTTATAATCGTTAATTTATGATCAAGGTATACAAGGTTATGTAACGAAAATCAACATAATAACATTAAATTGTAGGTGGGAAGGTATAATTATGATGTCATGTACCTACTGTGTACACGGTGTAAATGAATACACGTAATGCAGACGCGTTTTTATTATGCTATATCTGTAATACCTTCCTTATTCAAACTTGCAAAGTTAAATAGCAGAACCATGAGGTACTAGCATTTAGGTTAAAACGTGTAATCTAATATGTTATTTCAATAAGTAATTAGTCACAACCCAATCATCTGAATGACCACTCAAAGAAGCTTCCAAATTCATTGCTCGTCCAGTCATTAAGTCAGACATCAATCATGGGAATCGAGAGCGACCCAATAAAACGCGCTAACTTGCACTCGAGTTAAAATCTCATTATAACGTAGTAAAGCAACGTACGGTTTCATTTAAGGTCAACGCTGTTCCGCTTGACCCTGAACTGGAGAATTGAAATGCTTGATATTTACTGTATTTACTTTTTCTGCTCTTTTATTATTATTCTGAATATCGGTGTCAACTTTAATCGGATTGGTTTTAAATGTCAAGGTGAAGGATAGTGGCTTCAAGACAAATGTGAAAGCTTTTAGAGTATAGATCATAATATTGCGATTTAGAACAACTTGTAGCGACTATCGTTGCAACATTTCAAAAAGTAAATCGCCATCTATCGGAGTGAAGCGACAACAGAATATCCTGAATCACACTATGAGAGTTTACATCGATTCTAACACATATACGAATGTCCGACATCAAGCTTCGGCTCGCCAGGATAACCACCTTGCCCGGTCGGAGGAAGATGCAAATGTTATATCTAGGATGATGAAGACGTTAACTTAGACTTGAGTAGGTATCGGAATTTTTGGTATACTATCAAATCGAAACACAGTACTTACAAAAAAGATCCAAGAACTAAAAAATATCTGAATAATAATAAAATAATTTATAGATCAGAAACTCGGTCCGAAACAAAATTATGACTAAGCGATATCCCGTCAACAAACAATACAACTCCCTTCACTTTAATGCATCACGTATAGAATACATAATTTTTATTAATTTTCCGAGTGATTTGTTCTACAATACTAACGGCAGCTAAGCAAACAGGATATTGACTGACGTGTTCTTGTTTCTTGAGCAACGCACAGCCTTAAACATTTTGGACTGAATAGCCACTGTATTAGAATGAATTTGGTACGACCGAGATTAACCTAGTTAGCGTGATGGTTGGAGGGGCTACGAACATATCTAATAGTTGTTTATATATATGTAGCTACGTACAACTTACTCCAATTATGTTAGCACCCAAATTGGCATGACTGTAGCATGATTTTGTACAAAGGATCATTTGTTTATTTTTCTAGAATATTAGGAACTGATCAATGTGTGTTCTACTGCATTCTAAATTGTGTCCGAAGGCCTTACGAGTATTCATTTACTAGTCTACTGACCCGCTCAGTTAATGTGAGTCAGTACATTCATGATTATAGTACAACACTCGTTGATTTTCCGCTACTGAGAACGTAAAACAAACATTTTTCAATTAATATTTCAAGTACATTGATGTTTCGCTTCCTTGCACCGGATGATAAGAAGGTGACACGCTTTATGATTTTTTCCTGATACCTACAACTTTTTTGAGCCATGTATGATCTTCAGTATAATGAAGGGATATCCGAGAACTTGATTTATACTGACCGTATGCTATAATAAGAGGCACAAGAAAAGTAACAGTAAGAAGACAGCTCTAGTGAAGAAGAGCTTATGTTAGATTGTAAACTACCACCGTCTTCTTCTTCTACTATCTATCCTATTCTTCTATCTATAGAAATTATCCTATAACATACTTATAACTTAAGAATACCCAGTATTTTCAGAAGACAAATTCGAGCATCCAAACTCCAGGCAGTCATTGCGGAATAAATATTTATTTATTTATTTAGTACATGGAAGACTTACAGCTAGATAAACTTCAATATAACATAAGCCTATTCGTCGGGAAGCCAATTACTAGTCTTCCTTAAAGATATAGCCTGAGATATTAAATATGAGCAAACAAAGTTACAACACTAGCAATTGTTTAATAACACATGACAAATATTTGCTAATCATCATAGTGGGTATACTAATTTATTACCCAATTCATATACAGCCCGGAAGATTTTTTTGTTTTAAAAGAAGAAATTAAGGTTTTTGACACACTAGTTATAAACATGTTGAAAAACCTATTCTATACTTATCAACACAAAATTTTTTTCATATGTATAATTCTGTTCAAAGTTTTTCAAATCCAAAAATTGTATAAGATCCAAAAGTAACCCAATTAACTGCTTCTTTATAAACAGTATTAGTAATTGATCAGGTCATATGACTGTCTGACTGTCAGGAAGATCTCCAAAATCGCTATTTTATGATTAGTCTGTTGACCTAAGAAGAGCTGTAAAGATTATGCAAACCCTATTTGTTCATGATCAAAGTACGAGTAAATGCGCGATTTTCTCGTTTTACTAGCAACGTTTAGTTCGCGCATAGAGTTGTAGAAGTTATTTATGATGGTATCGGCTGATCTCCAAAACCTTGTAGCTATTTTCGCGTTTTATTATTGACGTAAGACGTCATGTCATGAATGACGACATCTGTAGGGAATCGATAAATCAGTGTAAACCATCGAAATAATATGTTGTTAAACACAGTGAATGGACCGTGAGTGTTGAAAAACATAATGTAATTAATAAATTGATATTTTTTTTTCTGGATTCTAGTAAAAACTTTGTACAATGAATAAATGAAGGTACAAAATTTCTATTTTTTTTTAATGCAAATATGGAAACTTCTACAGCGCAGTTAGTCATACATTGAGCAAAATATGTTTAATTGTTTGAATGATTTTTGAATATTCAGATTGAATATATATTAACATAAAGTAGAATAATAACTATTATTAATGTATATTCAAATAGGAAACAAATAAGCAGACGCTAAGCTGTTTTATGTCATTAAATGAATTTGTAGGGCATTGAAAAAGCCGCATGTATTATATTTAAATACATTGTAATTTGTAATATCGTATTTTTTATGTATAAAATCACCAAATTTTAAACATAAAAATATGAAATTAACTCTTATTATATTGTTATTAAAAATATAACTGAAGCGTACCAAAGTAAATATTCATACGTTAGCTCATAGTAGCACACAGATTGACCGGTTTTTATACATAAAAACATACACTGTGTTACTGAACATCACCTCATTATGCAGACCAACGCGTGCGCAGCTTACATACAAATAAAACGAATAAGTTACGCAGACACTATTCATGTGCAAATTACCTATTCAACAACCATTCAATTTCCTTTAGGGCGTAATAAAAATTTCTGGGTGCCCATACGTTTATTTTTGGA
This sequence comes from Shargacucullia verbasci, assembly GCA_947562105.1. NCBI lineage: Eukaryota > Metazoa > Arthropoda > Insecta > Lepidoptera > Noctuidae > Shargacucullia > Shargacucullia verbasci. The sequence goes on from OX387289.1 coordinate 9,957,781, forward strand.
AACGCTTCTTCTTGTTCTTTAAGAGCTTAGCTCTTGTCGGTACAGATGTAAAGTACATGTAGAAACATTTACATCTACATTTTTATTAATTTCCAAAAATAAGACGAGTACTTTTGGTACTGAGTGTATATAAAAGTTACAATAACATATTTATCGGAGTGACTTCAAACAAAATTTGAGGTTTTCCGCTTAATATAAAAAACCCGATTCAGTTGTAAGCAGTCTGATTATCTAAAGAAAAGTCAAAACATTTTCTTTTCTATGTAGATCCCTTATGATTGGAACCCTTTTATTTTTAAGAAAAAAAAAAATACTTTTTACTAATCTAATGAATTAAGTTTGCAAAAACATTTTGTCTGACTGAGCAGTTAATACTGCTTAGATCGAAATAGCTCTTATGCCCCAAAGTATTCAATCCCCTTCACTCAGGTTCATTTAACCATTCAAGCCATGGGCTACTAGAATATACTAGACCGTGAATATCCGGTTTTTCAGAAGCCTGGAGTTTGCAATAGTGTAATACCAATATGGCAGTAGGCTCGTCCCGTGTCACATGGGCCTCAATTTTTTCTTTATTTCATTTATTTTTCAGATAACATAGATCCATTAGGTTTTGGTAACAATAGTCTTAACCTATGTTAGTACATAACTAATACCACAGACAATGTATAGGTGACAAGTGACCTCACCAATGGGCTGTCGTGTCTCCCGGCTATAGCACGTAGAATGCTGCTGGGGCTGCCACGGAGTCTGTTTAGCAGCAAGGCCATTCTCTTACGCCTTCAGCATTGAAGCAGTCGGTACGTGCCTCAGCGAACATAGATGAAGCGCTACAGAATTGAGGCAGACGCAACAGCACTCTAAATGCGTTGCTAAACTGGATCCGCAGAGCATTGTAGGCCTTTTGGGTGTAGCTGAACCACAGGCTCCCCGAGTACAGCGACATGCAATATGATTTAAACAGTGTTATTTTGACCGCCGCTGAACATCTTAAGAACCCGTGGGCCAGCATAGGTATTAGCCCGAACCGACAATGCTCTGCGCTCCCTTTCCATATCCGCGTCGTCTTTCAAAGCGTTCGTCACCAAGTGGCCCAGGCATTTAAAAGAGTGCAGTAACACCCTGTGCAACTCCACACCGTTCAGTAACACAGAAAGAACAACGTTCAATAACGGCATTGGTGAAATGTGACTATACCTAGTATAACAGTACACCTTTACTTAATAACCCTTTGGCGAACATAAGTGTAATGCCATGATATGTTAAAATGGTGCTATTAGCTTTTTACGCATGTATATCTAAATAGGAAAAAATAAACTCCAATGAATCTTGGCCGCTGTATAGAAAAACAACATTTTGTAACCATTACTGTTTTTATATTGAGCTTTATTAATAGGTTACGAAAATTCAATTTAAAATTATCTTCTCACCTCATTGGACACCGGATATAAATAGAAAAACAAAACACGTAAATCTTAGCACGTTAGCATTATACAAAAATAATAGACAATCGAGAACATTTACAGTGTCTCGATGAATCAATTGTCTCGAAATGACCCCGCGCCGGGACTAACAAATAGTGTAGTAGTCATCGAAGGGAGACGCAACAGAAAAGTGGACAGTAATACAGTTTTGAAACAGAAATGCGTTTATTACGACATCGACAGCGGGATTGCGCACTAAGAACTGATAAAGATTTTCACCGTTAACACGTTAATGATAATCAAATTCTAATCCGCACATGAATGTGAAATCAGGGGTAGGACGGCGTCCAACCACATCTGCACTGTCGCTAAAGAATCTGCTATATCAATATTGTTGGACGTCCGGTCTGAAAACATTCCTCTTATTAGGTACACCTAAAAGAGTGAAGATTCCACAAGGTAGAACTGAGATTGGAATGATTAAATACAAAAATCCGACATCGCTTCCGATACTAGATATAGTATATTCAGCCTGCACACTGGCTGCAGTGATTTGTAGCTTCCAAGAACTACTCACTTTCAAATGCTTTCCGGTGTGATTTAGCAGAATGAGAATTCAACTTCTATCCAATATACGATTACTTTGATTAGCTTAAACCATGTGAAGTATGTGCATACAAAGGAGGAGCGTCGAGCGTGGTTTAAATTGAATTTTAATTTAGCTTAGATTATTCTTTAGATTGTGGGTACACTGCAAGACTATTAAATAATATAATTTATTGCGCAGTTCAATTCATTAAGACGTCGATTCTTTGTTTCCTGTAAGTTTGGTAACTAAGCAAAAACTTAGAATCTTAAGTCAAAGGCTCTAAAATAAATAAAGGAATATAGTTTGATATAAAAGTGCGTGATTAAATAAGCCTCACACCACCAAACTATAACACATAAATGTCATAATGTGATTTATTTGACAAAGTACAGGTATATAGCGTATGTAGCGTACATAGCGTGCATATACCACAAATTACTACACATACACCACGTCAAGTATCGTAGATTTTTCCGTTACAATCGTTATGCAATACCCACGACAAAATCTTTTTACATTGTTCTCGGGTCGAGACTGTACAAGACAAAAACGCCGATAAAAAGTTTCGCATCTTATTTCGTGATCGCTATCACGTTTCGACATGGTCGTGAGAAATTAATCTAAGTTAACGTACGCACTTATGCAGCTCATTTTATTGTTTGTGTTGCAAACAAGTTCGTAAACAAAAGTCGTAAGTTGTCCAGACAAATTGTTCGTTCACCTGAGTAACTTCCATCTGGTCGAGCCATAAAATGAGTGACCGTTTACTGGACTTGGCTCTTCACCTCACAGATTGTTCCTGATATTTCCATACATTGTTGTTTTTATGTTTACAGCGTCAGAATCTAAGAAAGCTGTGGAAATTTTCAATAGACAAAGTTACAGTCACGCATAGAAATGTTCAGTCCAGTATTCCAGATTGAGGTTTTTATGGTGATGACATGACATAGTCATAAACTGCAGTAACAATGATCCAACGATGTCGTTTCGATATCTTTATTGTCTGTTTCATGAGGTCACTATGTCTACAAATTATTCTCGACCAGAAGTCTACTGAATTTGATTTTTCCCTAACGAAAATTTATTTGCTCTATAGGTACTTAGCTATAAACTACTCTTCGATTCAAAAACTATTTACATCGTTTGCGGTGTCTACAAATTGAAATGATTGTAATTAACGTTGAATCTACGCTAAATTTAAATCACTATTCTAATGAAAATATTAATCTCTCACTAAAGGAAGCAAGCCTAACAAAATCTTTTGTAATTAACCACAATAAGATTAATTTTAATGACAGATTAAATACGAAACGCCATCTCATATATACCAGCAAATATTTGTCTTCAGTCTTTACAAGCTTAAAATAGTGGAAATCTTAAAATGTTCTATGTTATACGTACGAGTAAGTTAAAATGAAATTCGTTTCAAGGTCTTTTGGTATATCCGTTTGTTCTAAAACAACTCATGATTTTAATATGCGTAAGATACGTAATATTTATATGTGATTAGTACATCAATAGAACTTTATGCCTTTTATTAGGTGCGTATCTACCTGTTTATTTATATTTAGTTTTTTCTTATTACAAACATTATTATCGAGAAAGAAAGAAATTTGCTTTATGGAGCCTGCACCTATGTAGTTCTGTTCCGTCATTATTCGTATTTACATGATCTAAAATTATCTTAGATTGTATTTAATTAATGCATCAAAGTTGTGTTTGGAAACTAAAATAGAGAAAACATTAGGTACCTCTATAAATTAGTCTTCATAACCTTGGCCAACAAATATCGTCTGTGTCGGCCCAGATTAAGTGATTTTTCCGGGAGTTACGCTCAGGTTAATATACGTCTACGCATTTAATTTGTCCGTCCTTAGAGCAGCGAGTTCACCGGGATTTATCAGAGAATCTGAGCAAAAGTGTTCCTTCCAAAAATAAAGTTTTTCATACAGACAGAAGTATACTATTGTACACCTACATTACGTCGATTCTGTTAGTGAGTCCTATGTAATAAGGGACGATCCAAAAATTCTAAACTCCGGGCGGTTACTGATAATTTTCTGACAGATACAACCAATAATACTTTACCCAACACAGATATCGAAACCAGGACCTCATGCTCAGCAGTCACGCTTTCAACCAATATACCAATGATGTAGTTTTCAGTTAAAGTCAACTAAGTTCAGAATGTGACGTAACCTCTGTTATGCTAGGTTGGGTCCAAAAATATACCATATTGGGTATAATATCAGTGTCATGAGAAAATGTTGACAAGTATGTATACTGTAGAATGTGGGCGCCAGCGATTGTGACGAATGGATGTCGGTCTACAATGTCACTGTCAATGACATTGACCATTGTAATGAGCTACGGTGAATCGTAATGATGATTTTGTGTGTAATATATGTAGGTACAAGAATGAAGGTCGTATGTTTGGGACTGGATATTAGCTATTATATCAGATGAATTTTTGAAGAAGTTAAATTAATTTCCGGGCGAATTAATGGATGCAACTGATAGCGCAATCCTAGTAGCTAACTTCTGGGCTGGGACTATTTAGATGGCCATCGACTCGTTAAGAAGAAGAATCAATTTAGGGAACAGCTATCGATCAATTTTTTGTTTTAATGTTGTTCATTAAATATATATCAAATTCCTGTAATTGATAAATTACAATTTATTGGTAATGAGTAAGTAATTTATTCATTGGGTTAATAACAGGGCAAAGGGTCTCAAAAGTCCGATTTAAATGAATCATACCATTAAAAATGTCAAAATATTCGCTTAATTGACCACTCTGATTATGATTCGTAGAACAAGAGCAAGTGACGCAAACATGCAGATTACTAGAACCAAAAGCATTGTAAATTTTCCATTTGCCAGTAACTACATAAATTTCTTAATCCAGTTTTTATCTGACTTCTAATTTAGCCTTTTCCCACACGTTACTGGTTAGCATTGCGAACGGCAGACAATCCATTTGAAACGCTCGTAAAGTCTTAAAAAATACCTACGTTTAAAAAAGGCTTTTTAAAAGAGACTGCAGGAGATTCATTAACTAGCTCCTTGCTTATTAGGTGATTTGTAACGGACATCGTTATGGGATTGTTATTTAAACGGTTGCTTGAGGAAACGATACTACCATAACTGTAACTAGATTTGAAGGAGAAAGTTAAAAAATGATCAACATACAAATTATGCATATACTGCCTCATCGGTCTAGTGGTTGCAAACGCGACTACTGAGCGTGAGATCCTGGATTCAATTCCTGAGTCGGTCAAAGTGTTACTGGGTTTTTCTGTATGGAAATTCTCAGTAGCAGCACGGAGTCTGGAACTGTTCCCGATAGATGGCAATAGGCTTATTAGATGGGGCCCCCTATTACATGGGACTCAATAACGGCATGTGCGAAATGAGCGTGTACAATAAATAGTACGCCTCTGCCTAACCCTTTGGGGAATACAGACGTGATGCTATGTTATATTACAAATTATCAAGCGACGTAATCTGAGTCTACAATGGTACACCTCTGCCTGACCCTACAGGAAATACAGGCAAGATGCTATTTATGAATGAAAAACTGCTTGGGTCATGAGATCCGAACGTTCATATTACAAATTGGCTTTGGTAGATTTCGGACAACACCTGTACGATACCGGGCTCTCATAAGAGTAGTTATACTACCTATATCGCTTCTCGGGCTGAGAATTTGTAGTATTTTAACCCCCGTTTATGGGGGATATTTCATCTTTATGTGTGCACTATTCGAGATACTGTTACCACAATACACCTACGTTACGAACGTATTCTTGTTTTGTTTATACTTAATATATATTGAATCCCACAATATTCTGTTTTGTTCTAAACGTTTTTAGAGGAAAATATATCTTAATTAGCATTCTCGTGTTTTATTTCTACAGCACTTACCTACGGATATGGAAGAATGAGTGTGTACAAAGTTCATACGCCACGTAGGTTCTTAATTAAACATGTTTTCCCAACATCCGTTGTAAATGACGGTCACGTTGGACTTTGGAGATACAAAGTAACATCATAACTTTAGTAACATTTTATTATGTTTAGAAAAAAATTAAACAACTAATGTAAGTGCATCTTCGACGTTCAAACATCTCTTTTGTAATAGCTCGTATTGTCCCAATGCAGGGCAAAGGTCTGAATAGTCTCTTTTCACATTTCTATGTCTAAAGCTGGTAAGGACCAGTCTTTACTAAAGGACTCAAGCACTTACGTACTTAATTTTTAAGTACAAGTATCTGGGCAGGGGCAGCTCTAGCCCACGTAGCGCCCGGGTGCAAAAAATACCCTAGCGCCTTCTTGTAGGCGCGCAAAATATCATCGAAATTCGGGTGCAAATGGTGCAATTATAAATGATTAGCTTCCGACCGCAACTTCGCCCGCGTAGATTACGAACCCAAACAATTTAATTTCTTAATTTAAACAATGCACTGTTTTTGTATCTAAGTCCTACGAGCGGCGTTCGGCGTTCCCTGAATCCCTGCGCCCGGGCGCACTGCACACCCTGCACTATAGGTAAAGCCGGCACTGTAACTGGGAATGCAGCAGTATACGACATAATAGTATGACGTTTTACTGGTGAATACAAGGAAAGGAATGCTACAAGTCCGGAAGTTACTGGAAATTCTGCGAAAGACACACAGAGATTAATAAAAAGAGAGGTACATACATTCTATGCTACAGCCATTTTATCTAAAATCTCTACTGTCTATCCTTACTTATCGCATCCTATTTTCCAAAGCTACTATTTGATAAAATCAACTAAAAAAATATCCGACATTATAATGTTATTTTTGAAAATGATCTCATCTGGATGATTCGACATAAATGGATCTGGAAAGCGATTATAGTCTTTCCTTTATAGCTCAACCGGAATTAGAATTTGTTGAAGCCGTTTGTGTTAACCATAATTAAGGTTTATTTGTAGAAAATTTATTAGTAATATACAATTACATAACAATGCATGAAAGTTTGACCAATCAATTATCAGCAAATTAAAACTCTACCAAAACGGCCATTATAACCATAAAATCACCAAAACCGCCCCAAAAACAACAATCTAATATAATATAATACTGATATATGATCCATTTATGTCGAAAATCATCAAGTATCGTGTTATAGCACGGAACTTGTTACACACGAGGCGTAACGTAACCGGCGCACGCGATGCTTCGCGGTGTAAAAACAACAGTTCATTGAATTGACATATAGACGAAAGGGTACCTAAACATTATTGTAATCGTAACAACGCAATGTAAATACGATAGATTGTTATTAGTGACAATCATCAATAGATAATGAATAGACGGACAAACATTAGGTAATAAGGTATTGCCATAAAAATAGGACAGTACACTACATACATATATTAATTTGTTAATAATTTCTCTCTTTATTTATAACTAGCATTTTCCCGCGGCTTTCGCTCGCGTTTAGAATTTGACAATCAATTCGGGTTGTGTGTTTGTCTGTTTGCGAAAGACACGTGGTGCCATCTATTATCATAAAAACGTTATTGTTGTTTTCCTCGGGAACAGTACTTTTTTCGGGTTGAAAGGTACCCTATATCCATTTCTGTACCTGACAACGTATACGCAAAATTTCAGGATAATTGGTTCAGTTTAGGCGTGAAGAGGTAACAAACAAACTTACTTTCACATTTATAATACTAGTTAAGAAAGTTAAGATTATTAAGAATTTTAAATGACAGTTTGCGTTCCTTGAGAATTGATTAGTGACGTTTTGGTGCCCAAATGATATTGTTACATTTAACATTATGACGCGGAATTCAAATACGAAATTTAAATAAATCAAGTCAGTCTGGTATTTAATTTGGTATAGGTATAATAGATGAATAAAAAATAATTCTCACAGTCAATCATCATGGTTGAATGTTTGACGATCTCTAACAAGCGCTAAAACACTCAATCATCCTCAAGTTTTTTTTTATTGATTAGCACACCCCTCTATCTCAACTGAAGGTATGTAAAGATGCTGTCAACAATTACAAATGCACGTTCGTATAAAAGGCTGCGTTCGCTTTATATAGCAATTCCACGCATTTCACATTACCTATTGTTAATGACTGCCTCATTGGTTTAGTGACTGCTGCGCGTGAAGTCATGGGTTCGATTACCGAATCGGGCAAAGTGTTATTATTTTTTTCTGTATGGAATTTCTCAGTAGCAGTACGGAGTCTGGAACTATGCCCGGTAGATAACAATAGGCTCGCGCTCTATTATATGGGATTCAGAAACGGCATCGGCAAAATGTGGTTGAACAATAGTATATACACCTCTGCCTAACCCTCTGGGAATATAGTCGTGATGCATTATTGTCTTTCTAACATTTCACAACAAATCGGTCCTTTGCAGTAGCCAAGTCAGACGACGCAATCACTCGTGACGCCCATTGTAAGGGCTTAAAAACTATTAAGCAAAAGAATAGGAAAGAATTAAAGAAAAAAGAGCGAACAGTAATCGGTACAGTTTCCATTTCAATCAATTGGTAGACCAATAATATTTTTTCTACATGCCGCTTTTCTAAACATTTTTATTGACTGTTCCATTTTATTTACAAGGATAGAGTCCCCACGAGTGACGAAGACGAGACGATGAGATCATCTGGCGCACCCTGGGTAGTTAGCTTCGATACTATTAATGCTAATTAGATATTCTTTCTACTGCGGCATGAGGGATTCCCATGTGCTCGCTTATACCGACACGACAGAAGAAAAAAGAGCAGTATTTTCCATTGGTCAAGTGATCTGAATCGCGGCTACGGAGCTTGACACCTTGGGTTGGATTCCCGTATTGCGCAATGTGTTCTTCTGTCTCGAAGATCTCAGCACTAGCCCTATTTCATGAGACCTAATAACGGTATCGCTGCATGGCATGGCAAGATGTAGGGCAAAAGCAAAAGTCCTTTACCTTGTCGCGACTACTACTCGCAACATTGCAAAAAGTAAAGCGCCATCTAACGGAGTGAAGCTACAACAACAAACCCTGAATCGCACTATGAAAGTTTACAACGATTCTAACACATATACGAATGACCGACATTAATCGTCGAGCTTCGGCCCGCCAGACTAACCACCTTGCCTGGTCGGAGGATCCTCCCTTTTCAATGGAGAAGCTGTATACCTCTTTCCTCCATAACCTAACCCTTCGGATAATACAGGCGTGTTGCTTTGTTTGTATTACTGATCTGCTAGGCAAGCAAAGCGAGTGAAGCCAGTGTACAACCAGCCAGTTGACCGTGACCACAAAATTCGTGCCGAATCTTACTCAACGTCGCTTTCTTTTTGTCAATGAACGCTATTATTATATAACATAGAAATACCTAAGTTTTTGCTGATATTTTGCTAAATAATAGGACTTTAAATTACTTTTATTTCAGCTAGGCTTGAATATAAAGGTAGGTTTAGACTGTGACAGTTTACACCACAACAAAGTCTCTTTACCTGTGTCGTTAGACGTTCGTGTCTCCCCCTGTATAACGTGTTTTTTTATACTTTGCTACATATTGGCATTTCTCCTGTATTGTTGCACACATAAAAATATGTATGTGTTGCGTGCGGGAATCGAACCTGCGTGTGTACGCAGCGCAGAAACACGCTGAACCACTGCACCAACCGTGCAGTAATTTTTATACGAAATTTTATAGTTTGACTACACTTTAAGGACCTAAAACACTTAAGTAACTCAATATGTTATGTTAATACTAATATTTAGATATAAGCAATTTGAGATAAGGAAATAGCCCTACCTGTTGGTTGGTAATTTTAGAATGGTTTGGCAATCGCAGTGCAATTTGCGGCTACCTACGGTGTCGACTCTTTGGCTGACTACTTTTCGCTATTTACTTACACAATCGTATAATTTTGTTGTTGATACACGTGACTTCAAAAGTCTATTTTGAAACAGTTTAAATGTAGAACAACATGATGGTGCTTTAGAGATTATGTATAAAGAGTCTTATAATGGTGACAACGATGTCGATGATAAGCCAATGCGGCCAAAAACAGACGGTAAGTAACACAAGCATTACGCATGTATTCTCCAAAAGGTTAGACAAGCAGGTGTCCTATTGTACACCCACATTTCACCGAATTATAAGTCTAGAAACATATACCTAATTATAAGTAAGCAATAAAATATATCGTATTAATGAAAACAAGAATCAATCATATAACAAAAGTAAGAAAATACCTATAAAATGAAAACGATCTCACTGGTAGGTACTTGTAGGTCATAACTCCACCATTTCCGGTTATACTAGGTTTTTAGGTAAACAGGCACTCACGCGCACTTAAAGAAAATGCGTAACGAACGGGTGTGACAAAACCCTTGTGGTTCACACATTGGTGTTCATTGTTAGTTCAAACACCTGCGGGCTAATTGTGTAAGTGCTATCGTAATCGCTTTCGTCTGACTTTTCAAGTGTTGTTCGACGACTTTGGCTAGAATCTAGGTATACGAGTTTTAGTGTCGGCGCATGAGTGGCACTGTTTGCAAAATCTAAATGTAAATTAGTAGAGATTGAAGAAGATATTAACAATCTCTTAATAACTACAATTAGATGATCTGATTGGTATTTGATTTTAACATAAATGTTTCATTCGATTTTCCGTTTATAATTTGTGTAAAATTTCTTGTTTCATTAAATTAAAAGCCTTTATTTTGTATATATGGATAAATGCTACGAAGGAATATAAAGGAAATAAAGTAGGTATATTCCTACTGATAATTTTCCAATAAAAAATCGGTAGTTACATAAAAAAAAAACAAAATACCAATCCATATTCAAATAGTGTAGCGCCAAACAGATGGAGCGTTAATTAAAATCAATCATGCATCCACAAAAGCACGAATTATTATTTCACGCTACACATACTTCTATTTTTAATAACCATTTATACTGGCTGCAAAAAACTGCCTACATAGCAACACCAACCGGGCATTATGAAATTAGACTTGGATCATCCAACTAATGTTCCAAAGGCATTATAGTTCTTTTACACCAAGTCGTTTACCCCGTACATTGTATAGTTGATACGTCATTAAACGTAGATGACTGTAATGCTGTCCAATCAAAATGAATTGTTGACTCAAATGGGATCTTTTCAGGCCAAAAATTTACTACCAAGAAGTGAATTATAAACATTGTGTATGTATAAAAAAATGTACCTACTTTAGAAAATCTCGTTTCAAAGTTGAACTTCTAATACAGAACTGAGTTATTTTACTTATGTTAGGTATTGCACAGCATGCTTTAACTAGAGCAAATTTAAATACAGCTAAAATCAGTTCCAACCATCGTTTAACATTGAGCAAAATTAAATGTTACCTCAAACAGTCCCACATCCGGTAGCCGAGAGCCAACACTCAAGTGTAATTAAGCCCTAACATGGCCTCAGGCGTAGAATAGTGTCAGGCTTAACTTGTTAATAATAATAAACATGTTCTGATAAACTTGCAAAATCTAAACCTTGTTAAAACAAGCGTAGGCACCATGAGTACTAATTTAAAATCTAAGTATGAAACTGTCGTAATGTTCGAGGGGACAGGTTAATTAGAGCTCATTTCTCCACCTCGATGTAGCATGTCATCCGATACTAAGTGGACAGCTACCAAGGAGGTCTAATTGCACCATAGAAACCACAATTTTCTCGTCGGAAGTGGAACATGAAAAAAATAGTCTGTTTGGTATGCAACCTCACTATTAAACGTGCTTTGTCATTAAGTAGAAACAAAGTTAATGATACAACAGGGTGATGAAGGCTTCATCTATTTTGTCGTTTTTGAAGAGCTTGTGTGTGTAATTAGCAGAATGTTCGTAATGGTTTATAACTGTAGAGTAGTCTTCAGTGATATGCCGTGTCAATGGTTCAACTACAATTATATCTTTCTGGATTGGTACGTGGCCTCTACCACGTTAGAATCGTCCCTTGTGCGTCTTATTACACTTATAGCCAACTGTTCCTAGTTTGCACTATTCGCACCAACAACCAACCTGACTGCAAATATGATCAATCTAAGAGCACTATAGAATAAAGATTCAGGGTCAGTTCAACGATAACATACGAAATGTTTAAAATACCGTTAATATTAAATTTACTGTTGGAGAACTTGGCTCTTAGAAAGTTTTTTTTAACTTAGCGTTAAATAAAAACACAACCGACCCTAAGCAGATTTAATTATTACTATATTATTATTTTACAATAAAACCCTACTGAATGCACAGTGAACTCTTAAGTAAAATAAATATTATATTGTCTTTTTCGTTCGTTGCACGAACTGGAGCAACTATAGATAAGCATTATCCAATGTAATACCTAATACCTATATCATAAAATACAAAATCCTATTCACAATATTATTTTGTAAACCGTATAACACAATAATGACGTACAATATGCGGTCTCCAACATTTTGTATCTAAATTCACCATTAAAATGGATTTTCAGCTATCGGTGGCTGATGTAATTTGAAATTGCGTACAAGTTTGTTTCATGCTTAAAAAACGATCAATCATAAGAGAACGGTTTTATACTGATTGTGGCCTATTTCTATGTATTGCTATTTACAGTTGAAACCATGCGGGGAAATACAAGCGAGAAACAGCACGAGAATAGCGTGAATGATGCGATGATAAAGAATGTAGTGGCAGAACGAAAGAAATTCACAATAATTAGAACAATCAAAATGTTTCGAACGATCATGAAATTGCTAGTAATGCAATAATTTGTAAACAGCAAGCCGTCGTGTTTATAACTGCACCAGGGTACCATTGTAACCAGCTATATGCTTTTGATTACGCAATGGCATTACTGAAACAAACCGAGCTAGCTTATAAACTAAAATCAATTATTCTTACGGTATTATACGTCGGAATAGTCGGCCGATGAAATTGCAATGCATTAATGAATTTTTAATTCGTTTCCATCGAAAAATCATTTAGTATAACGTTTGATCATTTTTACTTGTGCATCAATTAATATTCAGGGGTTTGTTCGTATGCTCCTTTATATTCATATAGTTATAAACAAATCCATTATAAGTCATTTGTAACACAAAAAAATGAATTTGTTTATTTTCATTGCTAATAATACGCTCCATCGAATTAAACATATTGTGATTAAATAGATTACTGTAATATAATTTACGTAATGCCTTTATGCAACACTGTAGGGAGTAGAGACCTGACTGAGTAAGCAGAGAAGATAAAGAAAACGGCAACTAACAGTTTATGCAACACATGACTTCCCAAAACTTAGTCTCACCACAAGGCTATGCCACGTATCGTCAAAGTGCGAAAATTTAGTCCAAATCATATTGCTTTTACGTAATCTCAAATGGTAGAGTTTACTTTAACAAAACTAACGGTATGATAGTCGATAAGAATTTGATACTTGTAAAATGGTACAAATTGAGAGGTAGTAGCTACAAGAAGATTTACAATGATAAACCAATTAATAACGACAAGAAATACTCATAATCAGCAGCTTCAATTCAAACCGAAAGAAGCAGGTTTGGGTTTCTGCGCTTCAAGACGTGGATATAATTTCCACGCGGTCAGTTGTTCCGGTTCTGGTCATATGTCTTTAAACCGCACATGATACAGGAGGTGTCCTAGAATCGGGTAACGTTCTTTTTCACAAGCTTTGGTAAAGGCTGCTATGTAGAGGTTGTTGGCAGTAAAATAAGATGCATTCTCACAATTTGCACCACAAGACACTACAACTATTCAAAAAGTAGGTATGCAGCACATTCTCGAATGTTTGCTTTCATATTGTAGGTACAGTAAGTCGACACTATTTATTTACTCAGGGATATATTACTTTGTTCAGCTGCGTAAAAATGTTACAGTTGATACCCTCGAATGTACACAATGAATTCGAGTAAACTGAGAATCTATTGGTCTGTAATTAGAACACATAATTTCAGTTCCTGAGAATCTAATCTAAATATAACCTCGTGACCACAAGTACGGCTATTGAACGTTAGGTCCTGGATTTGATCCCCGAATCGAGAGATGTTTTTTTGATATAAAATTCCCAGTAACAGCCCGGAATCGGTAATTTTGCCTGGTAGATGCGAATAGGTTCACCCCCTATTACATGGGACTTAATAACAGCATCGGCGAAAGGTGGGTGTGCTAATATTAGTAACCCTTTGAGGATATAGGTATGATGCCATGATGAACATAACATATCTGTCATTGTCATATGTGTGTATATTGTCATTTAATTGTTTTTGAATTTGTCTGTTATAACATGACATCATACACAACAAATTTTATAATATAATACATTTGGTATTATAGGTATTATATGGTAATTGAACAACAAAAACAATTTGCCCGACACACACACTCAGCAGCTGCGCATGCGATCGCTAGAATATATTATACTGCTGTTATATTTCTCGTAGAATTATATTTTTTGGTTTTACTCTTGACTCACCATTATTTACTACGGTTATTTCAGGTCTCCTGCAGAGTACAGCGCAAAATATGGTAGCGGATTTATAACAATTTTGGATAATACAATACGGATCGGATAATAATCTTTAGTCTAGATCTAATGATTAGCAACATTATAATATTCCTTTTTTCGCTTAGATACTTACTTAGGAGAAAGAAGGTAATAATGATTTTAGGTTTGTATTTCCTCCAAATTTTGAAATATAACGTATCAGCAGTTGACTATCAAAAATTTGATTATCAGTTAACAGTGAATGAAAAGTATCGTGCGGGACCCTGCACGCTTTGAGACACCTCCATATTGTTATTAATGGTGTGTGTAGTCCACCAACCCGCACTGGGCCTGTGTGGTGAACTACAGATCTCTTCATTCTGGGTTAGAGACCCGTGTCTAATAGTGGTACAGTTACAGGCTGAATTATTGTCGTTATCAGATGGAAATCCTCCGTAGTGGAAAAGGTATAAACATATGACAGAATAAAACATCCATAGGATTGCAACAACAATAGAATGAGTGCACATTCCAGAATAGGAGGAATTTCTGGTATACTATCATTGAAAAATATACAGAAACAATACCTGATTTAATTTCCAACAATAAGATTTATTCTTGTACAGTAATGTAATGTAATATTGGATTGTAAGAGTTTTTTTTTTAAATGTTATTGTATTACCACTTTTATTTTTGTAAATCAATATTTTGAAAAGAGATTCCATGGAGTTTCTTACAGGTCTAGTCTCCATAGGACCAACCCGCTTTGGAACCGTGCACCTAGATTCAACGATTAACGTTTTAAAAGTTACTGCAAAGGCCCATTTGAAATAAAAACCTTCGATTTTGACTTTACGGTTTTCCTGGTAACCAATACGAAATCGTCAAGTTTCCCGTATCGTCTAGATACCTGACATAAAATACCTAGTAAAGCCTAGTTCTGCTAGTAGTTCTTGTTTGTATGTAAATGTATGCTTTATATACTTAATATAATATTGTCAGTACCTGTCTTGTCGAGTACACATTGCATTTAGATATAAAACCAGTGTCTACATGAGTATTAGGTTCAGACAGGTTATTTGTGTTACATTATTTTGCAATCTGAATCACTGGTCGTTATTAGTTGTCCACAGTTCTACACGCAAGGTTCTAGAAGTTTAATTTGTTATACAAATTAACTTATATTGAATTCTGTTTTTAAATATACTGACAAAAAACATGGCTACAAAAACGTCTTTGTATTTGTTTTTTCTTTTTATATGAACGTCTTGGTATGAATTAGCTTAAAAATGGCATGGAATTATATATTTTGGTAGTTTTAAATCGTCTTACTGTAAACTCGCAGTGCAATATTAATAGTACGTTTTGATCTAATAAGTTAATTACTAATAATACATAATTAAAGAGATTTTCACGTACGATTATGCAATTAACGTATCAATCTTTTAGTCAATTATACTATGCAACATACCTACATCTTCGGTTGAAGGATATGATTAAGGAACCTTGATCTCTTAAACTTAATTGGAACAGTTTGGTTTGAAGTTGATCGTCATTTCAGACCGAATAGAGGTGCACTTTATAATAGGTACCAGGTCTAGTGGTCGCAAACTCGACTGCTATGCGTGAGGTACGAGGTTCGATTCCCGGATCGGACACAGTGTTATTAGGGTTTTGTCTATAGAAACTCTAAGTAGCAGCACGGAGTCTGGAACTATCCCGGTACTAGCCCGGTAGACAGCAATAGGATCGCCCCCATGGAACTCCGGCATCGTCAAATTGACAATAATACAATATTGCACCTCTGCCCAACTTTTCTGGGAATCCAAGCGTGATGCTATGTATGGGTATTTATTCAGCTATATATAGATACGAATTAAAATACCTACGTAACACTACAATTATGTATGTTTTAATTGTGTACGTTATTTTTTGTTTTGGTAGTCCGAGTTTGCACTGTCATAGTTATATTTATATTTAACTAATCGCCCGCGTGGTTTACGGACCCGTACATTTTTCCGGGATAAAAAGTAGCCTATGTGCTATTCCAGACTATAATCTATCTGTGTGCCAAACATTCAGATCCGTTCAGCCGTTCTGGCGTGATTGAGTAACAAATATCCATCCATCCTCACAAACTTTCACATTTATAATATTAGTAGGATAGGATAGTAGGAAGTAGGATAGGATAGGATTAGTAGAATTAGTTGTGTAATTATACTTAACCATTGCTACATACATACTCTTCGTATTGCTCGGGAACATTTAATGTTCCATATACATACATTTTTATCCATTTACATTACAAGTAAAGAATATGCTTAGATGTCTAAATATTAGGTACATTACGAAAACGGAATCACCATGGCTCATGGCCATGTTCAAAAATTGACCGCATTATATTATGATGAGGATAACGCAACCTTGTGGTCAATACTTTATATTTACATTTAAGTATATAAATTAGCGTCTAAGTAAGTATAGGTATTAGATATATGGCTTACGAATATATCCTTGTTATATGTTTAACTATAAGGAAACAGTAATCATTTTTTTTGTAACTGATAAATTTATCATCATCATCATCTCAGCCGAAACACGTCCACTGTTGGACATAGGCCCAATCATCAAGTTTATGTTTGATTTTTTATAAATAATGCCGAATTAAGGTTCATATTCAACAATTCCATATACCTAACCTCTATATGACTCTATAACATATCAGTACAGCTGATAAAATACGACTAGTATTGTTTAATGTAAACATTTGTATAATTAGTAGGTAGTTTGTACCTACTCTTGCTATTTCAATACTCATACCTATGCCAGTCGTGATGAAAATTTTATTTTATAGGTACTGTAGAGGTTTTATATAAAAGGATACGGTCTTTGATATAAAGACTGGTGACCGATAAAAAAGAATAAGCATTTGAAGGAACGTCAATATTTGTAATTGAGTGATGGACATTTAATTAAAATAATAAGAATTGTATTTGGGAGCTCGTTGCGATCAATACAGAGTTTAATATTTTAACAGCAGTTTTATTCCTGAATCCTATATAGTACCTACATGCCTAAACGTTATTAGATATAAAATTAAATGCGAATCAAATAGGTCGAATCGAAACAAATCTGTTATACCAAATATTTTACAGTCTTCTAATGCTATGGTATTTAGATGAAGTTTTATCTGAATACGCGGTTGCATTTTAATTATATGCAATCTATGTAAGCATTCAATGAATTTAAAATATTGTCGTTTTTCCTGTAAAAGGCAAATTATGTCCGGCATTTATTATCGTTCGACAAATACTGACATGACTGCATCGATTCTTTAATTAAATATTTGCTATAAATGTGTGAATCTGTGCGAATGAGCTTCGGGCATTGACCCAGACCAAGTTTTAGGCCATCGCCAAAATAATTCTCAGGTAAATTACCAATTTATTAGTCGTTTTATTACTCTTATTGTGTTGTGAACGTAAACTGTGTAAAACTTAAACATTTGTTTTGCAATAAATAGCCAAGTTATTAGAAGAAACAAAGTAGCTGTCTATAATTATGTCATTGTCATTGTATATAATTCACAACAGGTAAATTGTTGATTATTGTATTAATTTAATCATTTATAAAAAAATGAATTTTTGGATATTCATTTTCATTTTTGAATATAAGAGAGTTTACTGTAATGATATTCAATTCAGATTGTTTAAAAACGCCTGAATTATGTAAGTTAATGAATATATTTTGAGATAAAAATATTATATAAAAAACACAGTTGTATAATAAGAGTTTTTAAGAAACAAAGAGCGTAGAGACGCTAAGCTTAGTTGCACATATTTTTAAATTAAACATAAAATAATAAAATACGAATACAATACATCTTTATTACTATCGAAGTTTTATTCGTTCACTTCTTATTTTTCCAGTTAACTTCAAGATAATAAGAAAGTAAGTAAGTACATACCTATATAAGTAAATATAATTTATTTTGTGGTTCTAAACCACAATGCAGTAGTTTCCTTGACTTAACTTCCGAGATAATAGTTCCAAGAAATTTTCCGAGCGATTAAAAATATAAACATTTTCCGCGAAGCGCCTATTACTGTGTATCATTGTAGCTACTTTTTTCTGAACAATACATATTTTTAAAGTGTACATACCTGCAATGGATGACCGGCCGGCAACGCACACTGACGTTTCCTAATCAAAACAAATGACAGCTGAGTGAATAATCGGATTTAACTAAGAGATAACAGTTCTATCAACGAAAAGTTCCTTATAATATTAAAATACAACACTTCCACGGTATAATCTAAAATAATAAAACAAATACGATATTTTAAAAGTTTTTCTAAGTCAACGTAAACGTTTACGCGGCACGCGAGACGAAAGGCGCGCGGTCCGTATAGCTTCGCAGTTATTACTGAGTAAAAACGTATTTTGCCTCCGTTCCGACGTATACCACTACGTAGAACGTAGTCGACTACACACAGATCTATCGAGGGGCTATATTATCCTTGCTCCAGGATTTCCTGCGTAATGTACTTTAGTACAAGGTCCAAAACATAGAATGTAGTGTAAGCGCCTACGGAAGTTCTAAATCCGTTCCTATTGGTGCCAAATTTGTAAATAAAAGGTACATAAGTGATAGAATTTGATAGAGAAAGGACTCTATATACTCTAGTTTTATATCTCTATGAGTTTAATCTCGGCGACAGCGAATGAAATTTCTTGAATAATATTAGTTACCTACTTATGTAACTTGATTTTAACGATTCTCTAAAAACTGACTCATCCGATTAAATTGATTGATTTAGCTTTTTCTTTTGAATATTGCATATTTGTGTAAGTATCATCACGCCTACATTTTCCGAAGCTTTAGCCAGAGATGTGATGTAATGTTATACAGTACCCGCATATTATGGAGGGACAGCAAATTGCCATTCAAGGAGCTGATTTCTAAGAATTAGGATATTCCAATTATTTCCATTTTAGACGGATTCAGATGTTGTAGAAAAATCTAGAAAACGTAAAATGGAACCACGACGTACTCTTACAGCCAGGCTTACTGCTATTATACCAAGGTCTTCAGTTCATAACTTGTGCGTAGTGTTACCGTACTGTAGAGTAGGTACAATTAAGCTGACATACAGATACTTAAATTGCATTTATCTTCTATGATATACGTAATAAATCTAGAACTATTCGTATTATTGTAAATTGATTATTTTTCAAAGTTGACATTGTCATTTATTATATCACTTTTTTGTATGGAACACGTTATTGGGTTTTTTTGTATGGAAATTCTCATTAGCCGCACGGAGTCTGGAACTGTGCCCGGTTGACGGGAATATGTTCGCCCTCTATTACATGGGACTCAATAACGGCATCAGCGAAAAATGGGTGTAAAATAGTAATCATCTGCCTAACCCTTCGGGGAATGCGGGCGTGATGTGATGTTATGTGTTGTTCTTTTTTCTGTCTTTAGTTGTTTTCTTGAATACTCATAATATTTTAATGTTATCAATATTGGCCATAGGACCGATATTAATGGAACTTTCATTGCAGTGTAAGTTAATCCGCCTCAAATACTAACATTCCGTTTTTTTTTGCATATTTAATATATTCAGAAACAAATTATTTCAAAAACAAATTCGTACCTCCGTCCGCAATACAATAGTTATTAATAATACTAAACAGGCAGGTTATTTATCCGATAATAATAGATTCATTATGATGAATACCTAAAGCATCAAATTAGTCTTCTATAATGGTGATTAAAATTTTAATTTAAAAAAAATGCTTAGATTCAAGCGTCAAAAAATCTGACTTTTATTACTTTTGAAATTATTATTTTCTGGATTTGTGATAATACATATATTATGTTTTATATTTTATCCGATGATACTGTTGCCGTTTTCTGACCGTAACTTGAAAATACCTCCTGCCAAACGCAACAACCATTGCGCTTGGCTAAGTGCCGTGCCGGATACCCGGTATCAGGTTAAATCACTATCCATTTCATCTCTAGTACCAATATCTAGGTAATATGTATGTCCTTTCGTTCGGTTCACACTCCTCAACTTCTTAAAACTTATTTTGACCGATCTTTCTTTTAGGTCAAACAATTACAATTCGAAACAGAAATTGGGGTGCAAGAGAAGGGTCCACGAGTAACCATAGTCTGACACACTCTGGGCCTCAATAACAGCCAGTGGCCTCGATAACACCATATTGCTGATTAGCAACCTTTCCAGAACGGTACGAACGATTCCCATGTGGTAGCTGGTGCTGACACGACAGAAGAACAGCAAAAAAAAAAGAGCTTCAAAATGCAATCTAACAAAGGGAAAATCATTTACTATTCAAAAATTAGGACGTCAACCTCTTACTGTCCATATTTAGATGACCAGACAGTAGAGACAGTATGAAAGCAACTAATGTGATCGTAGTATAAACTATTTGACGAAATTGTTATTTTTGTCCAATAAATACCTAGGATTAATAATAATATAATAAACACTATTACATAACAAGATGTAATGAGAATCGATTTAATAAGAAAATATGGGGGGAAAGATTTAATAAGAAAATACAAACATTCGTACGCCTAACTTACCTTGACCAGGATTATAAAATAAAGATCCAATAGCCGACTCGATATTCTTAAGTAAACCTCGACACACATAACCTATGAAATAGTTGGCAGGGCTCCTCTAAAGAGCAAAAATTTCTAGGGAGAGGGGGTACTAGGTTCAGCAGTGATTAGGTATACTTAACAAAAAGTTTTTTTATTTAAGTATAAAATATAAAATAGGTATCTTTATTTTATGTAATCCAAATTCAGGCAATCAAGTAATACGTCTTACGGGGTAAACCGGCAAGAAACTCCATGGAAACTTTAAAAATAATAGATCTTACAATCTTGTTTAGTACATTGTGGTAAGAGATGCAAGAATGATGTAATTTACATAAGTGTAAAATAAAAGAATAGAGGTGTATTATTCTATATACCTACACCCACATTTCGCCGATGCCTATTGATTGATTCTCCTATTGCCATCAACCGGGCACAGTTCCAAAAACCTAATAACATTTTACCTGATCCGGGAATGGAATCCAGAACCTCCAGCTCAGCAGTCGCGCTTGGTTGCGACCTTAACACCAATAAGGCAGTAATATAAAGTAAATAAGTAGGAATATTATATGTGTGTCTATTCCTTGCACGGGAATATAAAGTCTCGGACCTTTGGAAGGCGTGCGTGGAGCCGAAGCCAACACGTAGAGGCCATTTAAGACAACTTTAATGAAAATAATGTAATGGTGACATATCCAGCGATTATCCCTGTATGCACTATAGAAATCGGGAACTCGTGCAAGGAAGGTACAGAAAGCTTGTTCTTATTATGTAAGTATTCAGACTGTGTTCATTTAAATGCTAAGACTATTTAATTAAAGATGCAAGCAATTATCCTACAAATCACTGTTAATGTATAATTACTAGGTAACTAGATACTATTTAAGACTACAAAATTGCGTTTTATAATTTTCAAGTAGGTACCTACTTGAATCACGTTAAGTTAGAAAATATCAAAATAAATAAATTATTACACCTTAATCAGTGTCTGCATTATTAAATTCATGAAAGATAATGTTAATAAAGATTTTCGTCATACGCGTAAGAGGACTACTAAAAATAATGTCCAAACTACAAGTAAGAATATGATAGTGTTGATACGATGATCTCCATCGTAGCGTCACGTAGTCGTAGCGTATGTTTCATTTCTCCCAGTCCCAAAGCCCGATGAAGAAACATACCTACTTCAGAGATTCATAATTTTTTTTATTTCTTACTTGACAGCTTGGATACGTTTTACAGTCAATGTGTAAAATTGAGATTGTTCAAAGAAACTTTACAAACTGGGCCTCTAGGTTAGTTTATCAGTTACAACCATAAATATGTAATTGAGGAATTTTTACAATGAAATTACAGAACTAACGTTCCCAGAAACGTAAATACCACTCTACCTGTATGTTTTTAAAGGGTGGCCGAGGTATTCTAGCAAAGTCATGCACGGTAACATCCTCCACGAATAAAACAACCGATCCTCAATACGCTGCGTTGTGGTTCCCTCATAACCATGTTTAGATACTCTTTATGTGGAGTTCGGTAAATAACACTATGCTTGACCCTCTACTGCCGACGACGCATCTAGAGTGTTAGCATTAGTACTATTACTGTTTTAGTATAATTTCAGTTTACCCTTTGGGAATTACAAGCGTAAAAAGTATGACGTCATAGATACTATTCAAAGAACCGCTTGCTCCGTATCGCAGTAGTAACATGCACGCCTAACCTGCATGCCTAACCTGCTTGATGACACACCTGGATCGTATCAGTCGACGCCTATGTTCATCGTGAATGTTTTAGGTGAGGAGGTACTTACATATTAATGCAATAAGGAAATATTCATTTACACTCTAGGGATTTTTTTACTCATGATATCATTGCCTTTCTACATTTGAATTTCTACTGTATCGCATACACGAGGTGCTATTATTTACAAACATACATCTAACATCCAGACCCGAAACAACTACCTGTCTGTAGGCCTTACAAATATTTGTTACGTGCGGGAATGGAACCCGCGACACGTAACGGAACGTCAATCGCCTAGCCTAGCCGCGGCGCTAACCTTAGCGTGAATTGTGCACATAGACCTTTATTAATACACTGCTTCATCGACACACATCGCACATCTGTGTACGCCTTACGCCTGATTGCAAAGGATGAATATATAAATATTGATAATTTACACACTACATTTTTTTAATGGATAATGCTCTTGCGACTATTATGCATAGGCAGGTACCCTATTGTTAAAAATGTACTTACATTGAAAAATTAACAGCTTTCGTAACACGTACACTAACGGTGGTAACCATCTGGAAAATTATAAAGGAAGGAAAAATATAAAGAGGCGTCGTCGGTGAGCATGCGGCTCACTTTCCAAACATGCAGAATTGTCTTATGTGCGATTTCCGGACTCTTTGTCCAGAAATACCTACGTCATCTATTATGGCTCTTTTACACAATTAGCCACGGTTATACAGCTGTACAGTCACCCAATTACGTCCAACCCATGCATATTAGCAGGTGAATGTTTTAAATTAAGATGATCGTTAGCTTAGGGCTAGCTGCATTCACCATTTCGAGTTGTATGCAGGAACGAGTTATGGACTGGTTTCCTAGATTGAAAATTGAAAATAAATTATGCGTCTTGTGCATTAGCGTGTCTAGAAGCAAACGTTCTATCTTTTTCGCACACTTTTGTGCGGTGCGCCGCGATCCGATCTGTTAGAGTTCCACAGTTTTTTGTGTGTCAGACTTTTTACGTGTTGTGCATGACGTGCGTGTTACTGCAAAGAATTTAATATGTTTCACTTTGGTAGACTAAAAAGTGCACCACTTTTAATACAACTGATCTCCTTTTACTTAATTAATCCTTTACCTTTTCCAAATTCTATTTTTACTTTTTTTTCGCGAATAATTGTTTCCTACCTTTTTATATTGTCACTGGCAATAAGCTAGAATAGTGCAACGCCAGAAAAAATAATAGTGCGCCACGGATTATGTATTGTCTGCAGTGTTCATAATGGGCGATCTATGAGTAGGTACGCCATAAGGCGCAGGCGCTCGCTAAGCCCGCTAAATTCAATTGCAATTACTATAGTCATAAACCTACAATGTATTTACAATTTGCAAAAAAACATATAAAATTTGAATTTGGCCTTATTACACTGACAAAGAATGCTTCCAGGGCCCATTCTTCTTTCGATTTCTTCCATACTTGATTTAATTCATTTCTTTCTTTAGCTTTAATAATTTGTTAAGATTGTGTTTTTCCTACTTAATGCTTTCATAATAACAATTCAATTTCCAAGTTGTGCCATCGTTTAGAATCTTCAATCATTTGAGTGTTTAATGCTACAATAATTTATTATGAACGTAGATTTTATACTGAACGCTTTCATAAAGTTTCATATTCTTGTATTGGTAGAACTGTCGGATCGTTGTTTTTTGTATTAACGCCATCTATCGTGAAATATTTTTAAAAGAATTTTGTTTCTTCGATGCTAATATATAGTTACTGTTATTTTAGTTATACAAATGTACTCTGTGGTTATTTTTTATACGAAGTGAAATCGTACTTGTTTAGTGACACTAATGAGTAAACCTCATAAATAGAGATTTGATATTAATCATACCAGTTAATTTTCGTAGTCGCTAATTACTCCATGCATATGTTGGCACTACTGTAACCGTGACAAAACTTTCGTTCGTTCTTTGATGTGCAAGATAGGAAATGTGTGTTTTATCGCAAACTTTTGATTCAAATTGGTAAAAAGTGTATTTCTTTGATTTATGTTGATAATAACTACTTACATAAACTCTATTAGACAAAATGAATGTTGTGACTGAAGTAATCTGTGCTTCGGAGATCGTAATATGAAAATGTTTTTGTGTGCTAAGTTTCATAATGGCGGCCCGTCGCGTCCCCCGCGCCTCCATTTCGTTGACAGTCAAATTATGACAATGCCGATACGTAAAGTTTAGAAAATGTTGTGTATTTGTAAATAATTTAGTGAAAGTTTACCGTTGACGGTTATAAAAGGACTAAATATGAATCCGGAGCACCATAATATGAATACGGGTGGTGGCCAGCCTCCTGGGGGTTCTGAGGTTCGTATCGTTGGATAAGTTTTTTGCAATTTTTTTCTAGTTGGGATACTAATTATAGTTGATTGCAGTCACAGGGTCAAAGAGTGCAATCTACACAACAGCAGCAGCAGAATAACTTGCCTGCCACAACATCTGCTACTGATCTGCGAGTGAACTCGGCGGCAGTGAATGTCGCTTTGTCTAGTGTCGCGAAATATTGGGTGTTTACAAATTTATTCCCTGGACCGATTCCGCAAGTGTCAGTGTATGGATTACCTGCCGGCGCTAGGATTGAAAATGGAAAACCAGTTCAGGTAACCATTCATGTTATATTACTAATTTCAAATATGACAAAAAAACGTGGAAACATTAACAAAAAAAATAAAACAGTTCCAAAACGATTCTTAATAACTATTGCGTAATCATTGATCATCAGGGGAATAACAGTGTAAAAATAACAAGCTCACAAGCAATTCATTGTTGGGCTAAGCATATTCTATCAGCTGAACCTAATTTATGCAAATTGTCTTGTTGACTTAGTTGAATCACTATTTATTTTCCTTCATGTGCTGCAGTAAGGGGCACAACACAATATTGTTTTTGAAGAACTGGTGAAGGTGACAGAACTCAAGAAAATTTATCACATTCATTGGTTGATAACATTTTTTTTATTTTTTATTTATAAATTTTTGTTTCATATTTTATAACTTGTACAAGATTTTTGTTTTTCATTATGTCTGCAATAAATTTGTCGAATGATAGTGGCTAATTATCCTGGTGAATAACCCTCAACAATATGTATAGAATTTAAAAAATATGGCAGTAGTGATATTTCCATCTGACAATGAATCCATTACCAGTCTGTTGTAAATAATTTTGAGAGTGAATAGAATGCTTTCATTTCAAATAAACCTATGACAGGCACTTTTAAAACCTTAATGTGACACTAGTTGCTGAGTTGAGAGGGCAGGATTTGCATCTTAGGGAATATTCATTTCTGTATACTTACAACAAACCATTTTGTATGTTGTGGAGTTGTGAATTTATAGGTACAAGTTTAGGTATAAATGGGTTGTTGTCTGCAAATACATGCTTAAGTGCATTTTTTGCATCAGGGAGCTGTGAATTTAATTATTATAGTGCCAGAATAATATCCATTCTGTTCGGTACACCAGCCAATCTAGCCTATATTTAACCATTATTTATCAACTGCCATTCTGCTATTTCTCCTGTGTTGTAGGTACATTATTACAAATATTCATGTCACATGCATACGCAACCAGACTTGAAACAACTATCACTACATTATACATTACATTTGTTTTGTGGAAACCGAACTTGTGACACTTAGCATAGAAAACTAATCACTTAGTCACTGTGTCAACCGTGCTGTCCCAACATTCAGTGAATATTTCAAATTATGTGTAATATACATACTCATGCAAGTTTTAAACCTAAAGTATTTATTAGTAAATGAAACATACATACAAGAGTTCTTAATAACATTAATAAAACAATTACAGTACATTTATTAATGATCATGAAACCATCTTATTATATAATTGCTTTATCCAACTCCAACTTCTTGAAAGCAACAGGAAATTTTCATTATCAACAGTTAAACTACACAAAACTTACTTATTTTATCTTATTAATCAGTAAAGTATACATGCACTGACTTTTTACAGCATATTTGATAGTAATGTGTAGTGCATGTATAAACCATTGTTTTATATTACTTACTTTGCAACAGAGGTGAATTTTATTCTTAAAACCAATATACATACACATATCTGGTGGGACACACTGTAAATAGCCATGTATAATTAGGTATCTGTGTATTTTATTTAATAAAACATAATGATATGATATCTACATAGGTACTAAAATGATAGTAATTTCAGGATCTTGGTCAAGCTCATGCCAGTATATTGAATGGTGATCCAAATATCATACTTGGGCATCATGGAGGACAGTCCCAAGTCACAGTATCTGCCGCAGGTGGCCAACAAATACCGGTTTCACAGATCATTGCCACCCAGTCTGGACAAACACATGGTAAGTTGTATCAAATTTAACAAATGTTATGGATTTTTCTTTAGGATAATAATTATTATTTTTCATATCAAGGTATAGAATACTTTTTATCATCAATGTTTTATTTCTTAGTTTTATAAATCAATCAATTGACTCAGCCTATCATAGTCCACTGCTGCACATACGGCTCTCTCAAGTTAGCCCACAAAAAGTCCTCCACTTACCGCAACCAAGCTATAATGGCAGTGGGCTTGCCATATATGTTGAAGGAGCAATGCATAATGAAGGAGTCAAGTCCTTGAACAAATGAGCTGTTGGTAAATGGGCCTTTATCTATCTCAATAGATCTGTTGATCTATAAAAAGTTAGCATGAAAAACCCAGAAAAAGGTAACATGATTGAAAAACTGAAGGAACAAATTATTTTGTATAAATGTTGTGTTAATGTCAATAATTTGAAGGACACACAAGAAGTATCAACCAAAACATGCAGTAGTTGATAACATCAATGATCTATTAAATGTTATCTAAGCAAATAAAAACTATTATTATTAAAATACTTCTTTTGAAATCAAAATCACAATACCAATAATAGTTATTGTAATTTTTTTTTTGGCCAATTAGCTCTGAAACTATTTATTGCTTATTTAACACTAGAATTTTATCTTTGATCTAATTGACACTAGAATTTTAATTTCTTAATTTTACGTACATAGTTAGTACCTAATAAGCATAGAATTTTATATTTTCTTAACAAGAGCATATTCTAAGTATTGCAAGTCTTCAACAGATTCCATTACAATATTGTCATGACAAATGGATTGATGGTCAGAATATGATCTTTTATGCAAACCAGGTGTTTTTATTATTTTGAAGAAAAAAAAAGTCTAATAATCACCTAACAGCTTTTATGCAACTTTAAAGTGTCCCCACAGCCTAAAATTATCCCACTTTAATCAAAATACTTCATGAACACCCTCTGCGTTGTTCACCTAACGATCCCAATTTTGTATTTCCATTGTCTAGACATAAGATAAAAATATGAACATAATCCTATTACTTCCAGAAGCGCTTGTTGCTCATAGTCAGGCTGAACTGGCCGCCCAGGGCTCCGGCAACAACACGCAGGTGTCAGTTAATGCTGGCCAGGCCACTCATCAGCAGGTACCCACTAACCGGGTCGAGTTTGTACAACACCATAACATTGATATGGTAAATCACGTGGTAACCCACTCCGTTTACTAGCGGGAATGCTAACCGTACATTGCTGTTGTGTAGTACATAGATTTATTATGTTGGTAGTTTTATGTATGAGGTCATATGACTGTAACTTCTTAGTTAAATGTTAAAATATCTGATATCTTTAAGCAGAATCTGTCACAATTCACATCAAAATATCCTGACACAATCTTTGACAAATTAATTTATAATTGTAACATGCCATAGTGGCCTAAGATATGCATGATAGATTAGAGTTCAAAGGTAATAAATTAACTACACTTGATATCAACAAAGAAGCCTTTATAATGCTTCTAGTGAATTCAGTAATCTAGTTGTCTGGATTTCATAATTATTTTCTTTCATTTTAACTAATTTCTTGATTTGTGTAAATCTATGGTATAATACAGACTTAATTTAGTTGATGTAAAATGCATGTACTTCTGTCCAATTTTCTGTAGACTTTATTGTTGATACGCATGTTAAACCATAAAGTAGAGATAGGTTAGTAGTACAGTTTAATTGTAGAGTAAATAGTTTTTTTGCAAGGTATTATAATCTAACAGTATTAGAATACTAAAGTTCATAAACAATTTCTATCTGTTGTTTATTGTTAGAATTATTTATTTCTGTTTCCTATTATTCAAATGAATGTGACTTGAATATTATACTAAAATACTGTATCAATATGTCTGTAGGGACACCATTCACAACAACACCTGATGCAGCAGCAACTCATGGCTACGGCGCGGCCTGAACACAACAACCAACAGGTTTGTGTTCTCATGTACTAATATTTTGGGCTATTTTCCCTAACTCGCGTTGTCAGTTGCTTTCTTGTATACTATGCACATGTAAAATAATATTCCTGTACTTCACGCTGCTTATTTTTCATCATTCAGCAGGTCAGCGAGGTAAGATCGACTAAGATTTTTCACATAATACACACTGCTATATAATAGCTTTAAAAGTATATTACATTATCAGCTAACAAGATGTATATTTTAATATGGCCAATATCACCTAAAACCTTAATCTTAAAACACCATACATTTACTTACTTTTTTTATTTTAACTAACATTACTATTTTATTGAGTCAATAGTTACTAAACTTGACTTATTCATTAGTTTAAATCGTAGTTATAGTGAATTTATTAATAGTTACATCAAAACACGAAATTAAACCAAGATTTCTACTTTTATTCTCGCTCATGTTTACAAATGTCTAGTTTTCTTTTATTTTTTACAGTCTTAAATCTTTTAACCCACTTCCGAAACACAGTCAGTTCTAAATAATTTTATAATACCAATATTTTTATTGTTATTCCAAATTGTCCTACCTATACATATTATTTATCTCTATAACCGCACTATCGTGTAGGAGCCGACGCCGGACGGAGGTCTTTTAAACTTGTCAGTAAAGGCTGGGGATAATTTAACATTTTAATATATTGAGTAATCTATAAATGAAATATATATACATATATATTACAAAACATGACAATACAATCATATGATATGTGTGAATACATCAACTTCAACAGCTTGAATGAGAAATAAATGAGTGATATCAGTATGGAACTTTTAGACCCGATTTCTTGAGAATAATTTAAGACCAGATTTCTTGAGAATAATTTAAGACATTTATAGGCTGCCGACTTTACCCATAGGACTCGTATTTTAACAGTTACTATGTCCCAAACAGATCCAGCTAACAGTGAGCGAGGACGGTATCGTGACCGTGGTGGAACCGGCTGGTAGCAAGATGGTGGACAAGGAGGAACTGCACGAGGCCATCAAGATGCCCAACGATCACACCCTCACTGTGCATCAGCTGCAACAAATCGTGGGACAACAGGTATACATGCTGTAATGTTGAAAGTTACTTTGTGAGAACTATTATGAATCATTTTTATGTTTATGTAATGAAAGTATTATAAATTATAATTTTATTTATCTTGGCTAAAATCACTTATTTTGCTTATAATTTATTATTGATTGTTTCAATTAGTACCATTGAGACAATAACAACTGTACCGTAGCATTCCCAATACTTTCACTGTTATAAGTTATTCCTAGTGAAATTATCTAAAATCAATCAAATGCAATTGTACCTAAACTATTATTATAACCATAAACAATTTAATGCTCTGTATCCAATAAAGCGGAGGGGAGTACTCGACAAAGATTTACCAATCAGAATATTATCGTAATTATTTCATTCTAGATCAGCGTTTCACAACTATTTTACCGAATATGATGTTAACCGACAATATGTTCTAACAAAAATATATATTTTAATGATAAATGCTGATATTAGTTGCCTTGTGGTAAATTTTAACGTCTCCGCTCCGCTTTAACGGATATTGGGCGAAAATCTACCCACTACTGATCATAGCCCTCTGTTTGCTTATGCCACTAGCATAACCTTCAACAGATACCTATTTCGAACCAGGTGATAGACAGCGTGGTACGAATTGAACAAGCGACCGGTGAACCGGCCAATATCCTGGTGACCCACAACCCTGATGGCACGACGTCCATAGAAGCAAGTGCTGCCGATCCTCTCATAGTCAAGGATGAGAAGAGCGCGAACAAATTAGAGACAGCACAGTTTGCTATACCTGCTGAGATAAAGGATATCAAGGGGATAGACTTGAAGGTAAGTGTTATTATTTATCCGTTCCACTAATTAATTGGTGTATATGCTTTATCAATAAGCAGTCTGAATCGCTCTCCTGTAATATAAGCAAGCATACTTGCCAAATGCTATCATTTTCTATCTATTTATTTTTGATATTAGGTCACTCTTAAATCCTGTAGTTTTTTACGTGAGCTCTGTGGTGAACAACCATACTACGAATGTCAAAATAGTATAAGCAAAAGATCTGAAACGTCGAAGAAAAAGTATATGCATTGCCAATCTCTGTATCACACTCGCAACAGCCGAGCTAGGAATCATAAGACTTCACGGCGTTCTATATTGTTGCTCTTTACACTCCTGGCTTGATCCAAAAAAAAACCTTTCTTCAAACAGAGCGTAGGCGCAATGGGAATGGAAGGTGCGGTCGTGAAGATCTCCGCCGGCGCATCAGAACACGACCTCCACGCCATGTATAAAGTTAACGTCGAAGACCTCTCACAATTACTTGCCTACCATGAAGTGTTCGGGAAACTTAATTCAGAAGGCCAGCAGCAAGCTAAAGTAAGTTTTTTACACTTTATCTTACAATCCAGGCTTTTTACAACAGTCACAATCCTCTAAAACTCTTCTAAATAATAACATATTTAAGTACTAATTTGTTCAAGTTTAAAATTCTATACTACATAATATTTACCAGACTTAAGCATAAACCATGTCCTCTCAATCAGTAGGTCAAATGTCTCGTTATTTATGTTAAATACATAAAGTATAACAATTTAATTTTCTCTTAGGTAATAACTGAGGTAGAAGTAGAAGCTGGAACTAGCGCTGCCATGTCAGAAGCTGAATCCTCGCCTGGCCACCATTCTTGTGATATATGCGGGAAAATATTCCAGTTCCGATACCAACTTATTGTTCATAGGTAATGTATAGCGAAATATAATCAATTTTTTGCAACTAATTCAACACTGTACTAGTTATAATGTTTAAAATACTTGTGTGCAGGCGTTATCACGGCGAAAGTAAACCGTTCACGTGTCAAGTTTGCGGTTCCGCGTTCGCCAATCCTGTTGAACTGTCGAGGCACGGAAAATGCCATCTTGGTAAGGAAACATTTTTTTCTTATAGGAGCTGTAACTGAGTAAACGCAATACCTGAAAGAAGTTCAGTATGAACTACTGATCTTATATTACTCAAAAGAAGATACCAAATCAGCAGAGTTGAAGAAAAATTTCTTATTTTTAGGAAATAAGGCTGAATTTTCTATGCTTTTGATTTAGATATTTCTATGATTTTGATAAGAGCTATTTATTTACTAAAAACAAATATAGGTTGTTTTAACTCTGAGGTCTAGCGTTTATTCTGCTATTAATTAATTATTCATTTTTTTATCTATGGCAATGAATAACGTTATACTTTTCGTTATATAGCTACTGACCCGAACGATAGACATACCAAGAGGTTGGCACAAGACAAGCCATATGCCTGCACTACTTGCCACAAAACATTCTCGCGTAAAGAGCATTTGGATAATCACGTTCGAAGTCATACTGGGGAGACGCCTTACAGGTAATTATTATAATGCTTTGTACACACGACCTTACCAAAATCCCTAATTAGAATTCGTTCCTGATACATATGTGGGATTGTGACGGAGTCATATTCAGCGTGAATTTTCCTAGTGTATGTGAACAGCCAAATTCGAACTATAAACAATAGCTAAAAATACTTCCTATCATTATATTTTAATAATCAAATTTCCTGGCTAGGAATCGAACTTCCCTGATGGCGGTTCGATCCCGCTATAGCTTAGCAAATGGTCAAATTAGGTCATCTGAATAGTATCATTTAAATATTGATGTATGAATAGCTAAACTGAAGCTGCTAAGGACCCTAATAACCATACTAATTATGTTTATCATCTTAGTATTTCACGCGTCTACTTGGTTACTCATAACAGATCTTAGTACATAGACAATATTATACATTAATATCAACAATCTTAAAATAATGATTACGGTAAAATTGGAACAAAACTTTGAAAGGAATTGACACAATTTGATGCCAACTAGATATCGGAGATTAATCTGCTATAAGTATACTAAAAAAAGGCCGTTCTATACTATTCACGCAATATTAAGGTACTTTTATTTTTAACAGTCTAAATCTGCGTTTCTCAAACAGTATCAATGCATGACATTACATTACTAATGTATCACACAGGTGCGAATTCTGCGCGAAGACTTTCACTCGCAAAGAGCACATGGTTAACCACGTGCGCAAACACACGGGCGAGACTCCGCACCGCTGCGATATTTGTAAGAAGAGCTTCACGCGCAAGGAACACTTCATGAATCACGTCATGTGGCACACAGGTATGTTCCCTTTCAAACGTGAATCTTGCAAACATGTTATCTACAAACTGATACAGATGTTAGTAAGTACATGTTCTATCTATCGTTCAAATGCGGAAAACAGTTTAGCACGTGATTTTAAGGACATATATAACGCGATTCAAGAGCTCGATTTGCCGTTAAATATTAACGATAGGTTATTTTACCCAATTTATGTTATTAAGCAATCATAACAAACTAGTACTTATTGAAATTATGTAAAAATCTAAACTGTATGAAATCAATCGATCTCCATTCTTCACACCTCATTCACTTCTCGTATATTACTTACTTGTGAACATAGTTATAATATGTATATATTTAAATAAAAAGAAACCTAACGAGTATTTTATCTAAATATCTGTAATACTATCAAGATTTTTGTTGATCATTGATTCGTACTTGTAGGGTGCGGTGTCTACAGATATCTACATAAGGCTTCCTGAGATTATATGATTAAAAAGGATTCAATTTCCAGGCATCAGAAACCATATTTTTAATATTCTAAAAAGCTTCCGACGTGAGAATCTAACGGACACGTTTCAGAGGTGCACAAACCTTGTAATTATCGTTCTATTATGTCGAAACAGGAGGGTGAAGCTTTCCGCATATTGCCCTCCTATATTTTATTCATAATATCACAACTGCGTGCTATTATCGAATGCATTAATACAATTCAGGCTGGCAAACCCTGATTTTCTGACTCATAAAACTACTTACTAAACAATGTATAGTTAAAACTAGGTATTTTACCTTTGTTTGAAATATACTATAAAATGTATGATTAAGTATGAATTAATGATGTTTTGTGATTATTTCGGAATTTTTAGTTTGTAATATATTTCTTTTTTGATTTGTACGGAATAACCAAGCCTGCACCAGTACCATGGGCTGATCCAGGGGTGCAGAAAGTAGAAAAATTATTGAATGATTCAACTATTTATCCAAACTTGATGATGTTTAACAACGTAACTAATTGAATATTAACTAATACAATCTCCCTAAAATTCCATCAGTATATTATGCTTGTTACTAACATTTAATATGGGGAGATTACAATCTATTTGACAATAAAGAGACAAACTAAATGTTTCGAGCAATATAGTTGCATCATTGAATGTTAACATTTTATTTTCTGCTCCACCCACATAGGTGAAACGCCGCACCATTGTACAATATGCGGAAAGAAGTATACTAGGAAGGAGCATTTAGTGAACCATATGAGGTCGCACACAAACGATACTCCGTTCCGATGCGAACTATGCGGCAAGTCGTTCACGAGAAAGGAACACTTCACCAATCACATATTGTGGCATACGGGTTAGTACAGATTTCATTATACAGCCATCGACGCAGGTAATGTTGCGACATAACTAACTTGTTGTCTCTGTCGCTGACTGTATGACCCTGTGGACCGCTCCTGGTGTCAGGCTTGGAATTTTCCGATGTTTATTCACCCTAATGATTTAATCCATCTTGTTGTGTGACTAATATAATTCTTACATTTGTATATTTTGCGTGTCGGTCAAGCTTATGTGTGTAATTCTTATCTAACAAATGTATAATATGGACAGAATGCAATGTATAATTTGGATAATGAAACGAACTGTACATTATTAACATTTAAAATCAACCAAAACTGGTTATTTTTTTAATTGTAATTCCGAAAATAAAACGACCTCTGCTAAGTGACTTTTATCTTTCACACTGCACGTAAGTGTTAATACTGGCTAAATGCAACAGGCTCCAGAATTAGCGATACTAATTGACACACCATCCGTTGCACCAAACTGTATGCTCTGACGCACATTCGGACTTCGGAATGAACCCTGAAAGACATAGACATAGATTGATGATATAAATACAAATTCCTATAAATGTAACTCTTGACAACTTTATATTATTGCAGGCGAGACTCCGCACCGCTGTGACTTTTGTTCGAAGACGTTTACGCGTAAGGAGCACCTTCTAAACCACGTACGACAGCACACGGGCGAGTCGCCGCACCGCTGCAACTTCTGCAGCAAGTCCTTTACGCGGCGCGAGCACCTCGTCAACCACGTGAGACAACACACCGGTGAAACGCCTTTCCAGTGCGGATACTGCCCCAAAGCGTTCACCAGGAAGGACCACCTCGGTAATAATAGGCCTTGTTTGTTAGGACTTACAAGTTATATTATATCTAAAAAGTTGCTTTTTAAATTTCAATCATCAGTTTTTAAGGAGTTAAAGAAAACAAACTGACTAAGTTTTCAAAATATGTGGTCAATTTCTGTATTG
Organism: Shargacucullia verbasci; assembly: GCA_947562105.1. NCBI lineage: Eukaryota > Metazoa > Arthropoda > Insecta > Lepidoptera > Noctuidae > Shargacucullia > Shargacucullia verbasci. The sequence goes on from OX387289.1 coordinate 9,993,609, forward strand.
ATTGTATAAGTATACATCACACTTGAAATTTTGGAAAAATATTCTATGTCGAGAAACGGCATCCCTGGAGTTTTATTATAATAAGTATATGCTTTATTGAACACCAGTCAACAACATAATGAATATAAATATGGGATTTTATGAAGAATAACTGTCAACTAGTGAAGGTCAAACTGGACACAAAATGTTACTTATATTAAAAAAATATTTTTTTTAAACAGAAACCTAACTCCATCATTAAAGTATGTTTTATATATTTCAGTGAACCACGTACGTCAGCACACAGGCGAGTCCCCACACAAGTGTTCGTTCTGCACAAAATCGTTCACTCGTAAGGAGCATCTGACAAACCACGTGCGGCAGCACACGGGCGAGTCACCGCACCGCTGTACTTACTGCGCAAAGTCCTTCACCAGGAAGGAACATCTCACCAATCATATCAGGTGGGATATCATGGTATATTTTGTACTTTGTGTTGAGAATGTTAACTTCGTTAAACACAATTTTTGTTCACAAAAATTATAACAATATATCCAAGTAGATTAAATAAAATTCTAGCTTTGAATTTTATATAATTTTTATTTTATTTCTCGACGCAAAGTATTGGTTATAACATTCAATTATATTATTATTTTACGCCAATGTCGGTGAGTTTTGTTTCATCTTCATGTTAGTTTTGTTGTAGAATAAGTAACATACAATGCTGTGCTACAATCTCCTGTCAGTTGCCACAGTGAAAGCAGAACTATAGACCGTCTGTTGTAGATTTATTACCCCGCCTTCCTTAGACGCATGTCTCTTTAACTTAGTCGCATGAAAATAGCATGTCTTTCTTATTTAACGTCTTCAGGTAAGGTCTTATAGATGTACTTAACTAACAAGTCACTTTTATTAAATAATTCGAGGAATTCGGAACTAGAATAGTCTCAGACGGCATTTGTGTGAGGTTTCCCTTTCAAATGTAGCACAGCATTGTGCATTCCGATTGGGTTGTACAGCAGAGTCCTGTTTCTATCTGTTCCCTCCCTCTCGTAGTCGACGTTAGCACTGATTGGCATGTTGTTAATATGGAATCGGAATGTACTCTGTTGCGCAGACAGCACACGGGAGAAACGCCACACAAGTGCACGTTCTGTCCGCGGGCGTTTGCGCGGAAGGAACATCTCAACAACCACATCAGGCAGCACACCGGCGTGACGCCGCATTCCTGTTCGTACTGCAACAAGAGTTTCACAAGGAAAGAACACCTAGTTAATCATATTCGGTATGTATACATCTTCTAGATTTAACGCGAGTCTGACACCCCATTTATAGAAGTTGATTCTAAATTCAGGATTAGTCTAAATCTAGTCTGCTTTCTAAAATCTCTATCTCTAAAGTAGCTGTGTTGTGATGATTGCTTTATCAAAATCGTCAGTCAATTTAATACCATTAATATTTGTTACTACATATTTGATTTTTCGGTTTACTGATCAAGATTTAAATGGAATCTAAATAATGGTGGTGTTGGTCATCTCGAAGGTCTAAAGTTCCGAGCTACTTAGAACGCTTGAACGAAGTCTGTCTGCAAAAGTTGTTCTTGTCCTGAATCTCCTCATACATAGATCCATCGGTTTCAAAGTTGATAAATAACTTTAAGGAGTAGGTAGTACTCTGAGATCAAGTAGGGACATCCTTGTGTTGAAAAGAGATCATTCATTACAAACTCTATAATAAGTAAAATATAATCTGTTCACTACTATATTCGTATATTCTCTAAACTGCGGTATTCTGAGGTGTTTAATAACCATGTTGTTTGCAGGCAACACACGGGCGAGACTCCGTTCAAATGTTCGTACTGCTCGAAGTCGTTCTCTCGTAAGGAGCACCTCACGAATCACGTGAACCTTCACACGGGGGAGACGCCGCACAAGTGTCCTTTCTGCACCAAAACATTCTCCAGAAAAGAACACTTAACCAACCATGTCAGGTTTGTGATTCGATATTTTCATTTCACATATTTGAGAATGAGTATTTTATTAGCAGTCAGTATCCGGATTGGCAGCGGATGTAGGATTCTTAAGGTCGTGTTGCAGCGACCGGGGCGCGTGCTGTGTAGCATTTTAAGAAAATATGTGAGCAGGTTCACCCCGTTCTTTACAACGCTTCGCCGTATGTGCCCGTCATTACAACGCGACCTAAAGCCGCTATCACTGGTAATTGCTATTTGTTCCAAAATTTCAGGCACTCTGTAAGTTTTCTGCGTTAATTCTCAAGTTTAACCGCACTGACTAATGAGACAGCAACCTTATTTACTTCTTATGATTGCACAGCATTGAATGATATACAATCATTTTTATAGTTTTAAACAAAAAGTTAAATGATAGTATTTTTTTTTAAACATTGCCCCACACTCGTTATATTCCCTGTATCGTGGGTGCGTTTACAAACACATATATTCGCATACACACACACCCAGACCCGAAACAATTATCTGTAGATCATACAAATATTTGTTCCGTGCGGGGATCGAACCCGCGACACTTAGCGAAGAAAGCTAATTACTTAGCCACTGCGCCAACCGTGTCGTCAAATATTTTCTCAACTCGACATATTCTATTTATTTCCATGTAAAACAGAATTCACACGGGCGAGTCTCCGCACCGGTGTGATTTCTGCCAGAAAACGTTCACGCGTAAGGAGCATCTGACAAACCACTTGAAGCAGCACACCGGCGACACCCAACACTCCTGCAAAGTCTGCGCAAAGCATTTCACCAGAAAGGAACATCTTGTAACACACATGAGGTTAGTAGACGATCTATTTTCTTGCTAGCGCTATCAGTTAACTAATTTTGCTCGAAAACGGCTCTCCACTCCAACAGAATAACGGATCAACGATTCTTCTAGTGTGGTGAATAGTGGGAGCTGCTAACTGCCGCCTACCATTAGGTGGAAATTATAAAATAAGTTTTGCCGCCACAAACTTTCGTACCATTGATGAATAATTAAAAAAATCCAAAGCCAGTTCTCCATATTATACTCATTCAGAAATAATTTGTGATTCGCATGGATAGGCCTGTTTTATTAAATAATTTTGGGTCCCACAATTTGGCGGCTATCGCAATAATGCGCATGTAGATTGTGTAAATCATCCGTTTTATGTGCTCTACCAGGAATCGCCTCTTGATAAAATATCTATTTACACCAACATATAACGTAACCAGAACAAAACAAAATACGTACTGATATTTCCCTATTCACTCCGCCAGGTCGCACAGTTGTGGCGAGCGTCCATTCAGTTGTGGAGAGTGCGGCAAATCGTTCCCGTTGAAAGGCAACCTGCTGTTCCACGAAAGATCACACAACAAGGCCAATGCTGCAAACAGGCAGTTCCGTTGTGATGTCTGCTCCAAGGAGTTCCTATGTAAAGGTATGGTGATATGATTCTTATAATTACTAGCCTATGAAGATCACATTTTATTTGTGTGATAAACGGCCAGTACAGTTTCCGTTTAATACGTTTGTGGTCATATAATGTGGCAGTTTTGTTTGCTCGCACTACCCAACTCAACAAGTGTCAAAATAATATAGTTTTTATTCGCGTTGCCATTTTATTTTCTTAAATCGTATTTCCTATATAGGGCATTTGGTGTCCCATCGGCGCACGCACACGGAAGGGGCCGAAGGTGCAGCAAGCGGTGAAACGTCCGCTGAAACAGAAGACTGTACCGATTGCAATAATAAGTGTATCAAAGTTGAGCCGGAGCGAACTGACAGGAAAATTGAAGTCAGGTTTGTGAAGAGTACATTCATACTATAGAATAGTACAGAAGTGCTGATGCGCACTTACCCTTAAAATCATATTCATCTATTTATCTGGTGTCCAGGGATCGTAATTATTTCATTAGACGGATGCTAGTGTCGCATCGTAGTACACATATTACCACTCTTCTGATTTACCGTTAGGATGTTCAAAATGATGAACAGCTAACCTAACCAGTGCCAAAAAACGACTTGTAAACTAAGGATAAAAACAGTCGCAGAACTCATGTTTCAACTAATGTTTTATTGTTACAACACTTTATTTACCACAGGACTACAGCTGAAACAAGGCCAGCAGAGAGCAATGTTGCACAAACCCAACAAAACACTGCCACTGTGATGCAAATAACTAACCAGGTAAATTACCTAATTATTCTAAAATATATAATATAAAATATATAAAATAGCAGCTGCAGATGCCTATGAGGTCGTAAATACTTCGACATATATTTGCTTATATTTTATTCTGTTAAAAACTGAAATAGACGGAGATTAATTGGTTTTGATCGCAGCAGGTGCGCACAGGCGTGTCGGTGACGAGCGCGGGCGTAACGGCCGGCACGTTCACGCACACTGTGAGCGCGCAGCACCACGCCGGTAGCGCCATCGCGCACCACCCTGTCACGGTGAACTACTAGCATACGGCCCTCTCTCTGCCCACTCTTGAAGAAGCCACGCAGGAATGTCTCTGACACAGTTAACGACACACGTCGTTAACTAGAGATATAAAGGACAGTGAGAGCCCAAAGACAATGAACTATCAGTGATCAATGGACTACAAGTTGTTGACAACTTATCAAACATTCTGTCAAAAGTTTTTTTATTTGATTTTGTAGATATTTTGGTGCATAATCATACTTAACAATCTATAGTGATAGTAAAGACTTCTGAATCAAAAGTAGTTTAGACTTGAGTATATTCAGTGTCCATCGCGAATACCGAGTATATTTTATGTAAATTATATATATATATATTTTTTGTAAATAGAACTAGAGCCATGTAAAAAAATATATTTACTTTTATTGATATTTCACAATTACTTATTAAATTATGTATACAGCCATGTTTAAATAGATTTGAAGTATTTTTAAATACCACTTGTTAGTTAAATTAACATTGTATATCCTTGTTTTAATTTCCATGATTAATTTTAAGACGCGTCTCCTGCGTGTTGGTCTGAATAAAACTACGCTACACGATGCGCTAGTGAGAGTCATAGAAAGCAAAATGTTTGTCATTTGTTGGGACAAAGACACGCAGACGGCGTGCCTTTAGACTCGTGGGATGTTTCAGTCTGTACTTTAATAATATTATGAATTATTGACTGATAGACAGCTTAAATAATTTTAGCCTCTAGTTTAGTAGTTGATTGATTTTTGTTTTACTCAAAATCACACATGGGCAATATTTAGAAGGGTGTTGCGTTAGAAGTCGTACCATATAAAAGCACTTCTCAAGAACTTCAACCCAAATAAATAAACTATGAAACTGATAAGGTACTTTGTAAGACTTAACCTTTTTACTTTGTGTAAAAGGTCTGGGGTGCCAGGTTTCGTAGACTGAATATTCTGCGGTGGGGCATGGTTCTCCTTAGCTTCGCCCATGTTAGCACATACCGGAATCTAGGTTTAATTGTGAAAAGATACATAAAGTTGCCTTTCTCGTCGTGGATTATAAAAATATACTAAAATCTTTCTCATTCTAATTATAGTTACATTCCTTTTTGATTGATTACCATTGTGGATTATTAGAAATATGTGCAAAAAATTTAAAACACACTCAATGGAGCTGTATTACATAAAATTTTTATTGTGGCACATATTACCCGGTTTTCTGAACGGGATTTATGTGCTAACTATTTCATGTATCATTATTATTATAAATCGTATAGAAATGAGTTACTCAAACTATGAAACAGGGACCAGAGATCAAGGCGAGAGTATAAAATAAAATAAAAAATGCTAATCCTCTTGCGACTTCCCAATTTTTTATTTTGGTTGAATTTCAACCAATACATATTATTTCGGACAAAATTACGAATTTGTCCTGATATAACTTGTGTCCAGCTTAGACGATAATTATTCTTTGCCATTTATGTACAGTACAAGTGTGATAAATCTGTTTTTAACTTTTTTATGAAGGTGTATAGGGGTAATACGGTGATTGTATCGCTTAGCTTAGTAAAACTACGTGCACGAGAAGTGGTGTTATAATCACTTCCGTGGTTATTGTAAACACGCCGCTTGTAATAAAAACATTATAATATAGCCTGTATTTACTTGTACATACATAGTTCTAATTATATAGATGTATTCTGTAGTAAATTTAAGACTAATACAAAATATCACTTATTTGGCTCGATTGATAAATATTATCTTATGGAAAGCTGGGAATATACGATTCAGAATCGTGTGTTGTAGTAAGATTTTCATTTAAGGTGCGATGAATCATTGAGATAATTTATATCACGGCCAAACGATAACTTATCTTCAATGGTGCCACGCTAATTTATATTTTATAGGAAATCTAATTCCTTAGACACAATAGCATGTACTAAAATCTAAATTATGTTCAATAATTTGATATGAATGAGATTAAAAAATGAAACTAACTTGCCGTTTTTATTAAATTCTGTCATACTTCAGCATTACACTTGTAGTCTCGATGGGCAACACATCGCAAGTATTCGATACGAACGTTGTATACGTACCGTAAAACGGGTAAATAGGGATGCAGGGGTGAATAACAATTAAACTTTGAATGGATTTCAATGTTGAATGAACACAGATTTTTATATTCAAGGACTTTAATCCATTAATCTTGAAGTTCTTGTTGACATCAAACTGAGCCATTCAAAGTTGAAATGGATTAAAAGTTTTGTCTCTATTCGCCCCTGGATCCCTATTCACCCCGTTTTACGGTACCCGTGTCGTAAACGAGTTGTGCAGTCTGAACACGACTGAAGGCATGAGACGCGCAATACCGTATTAAAAGTCGAACCATAATATAAATTTAACAATCTGCTCTGTTATCTTGTGAATTTCGGTGGCGAAAGTGCAAATAACCCTGTCCTCTCGGCCCGAATGAATAAAATGTCGGCGATTCGTTGTACGAAGTTGATGTAAAGATGTTACTGCGATAGATAAGACCGTCCCGGATAAGAGCTGGGTCGGCGCAGGTACGAACTGTTTGTTCGAATTTGGATTCAAACCACAGACACCTAAAGGCCTCGCTTGTGATAATTAGACCAACGAGTCTAGTATGCTGTTTAAACTACGATACCATCGTACCGATAAGATACCATCGTACCCGCCTTTATAATAAGATATAAATATTAATTATTTCCTAGAAGCTATAGTTGAATATCCTTACAGCCGAAGCCAGTGGCGGGGGTCTTGACCCCCATAAATCGTACACATCAAATTAACCAACCTAAAAATAGACAATTTACGAAAATTTTTACATTTTGGCTGCAAGGTCAAGAATGGTGACAGATCCTGTGAACCTTAAGCTTCAGACTATAAGAGTTATTTATAGACGGACGTAATGTGATCCGTGCGGCCCATAGTCTGGTAATGAGGAATAAGTTATCAAGTTCCTGCTTAAAAGTATGAATCAAAAATATGTAGGTTTATTTTTATTTTTGATTTCGTCGTGAAATAAATTCTAATATGCTCAACTTTATAACCCACCTGTCCCCAGTCAGTTAATGTAATCCCCCCAGTTTTGGCTGCGACCTAGCCTGGCTGAAAAGGAGGCGAAGATCTGTAGGCGGACTCAAGATTTCATCAGTAATTCAACAGAGGTGGATGATGTTCAGGGACTTCTGAGCTAACGATTAGCCAGAAACTGGCCACATTTTGGATTACCAAACCGAGGAGTAGGTAAATGAATGTTATTCTTTCATTTTCTAGAAATATTATAACTTCATTGCATTATAGTTCTGCTTCCTCTACAATTTAATTTGTTTTAGTTTAAAGAAGAAAAAGAGGACAATAATACTGCAAATTAAAACACAACTTTCTCATGTGGACCTCAATGTGACCCATGATCAGGATGATGAAAACTCTGAATATAATGTTTGGGTAATATTTGATGAAATCTCTAATAAAAAATGATTAAAATTAGACTGATTCAAAAATATATTATAGTTTTAAGCTTATATACATTATGCACAAGTTAACTTAAGCCTCAAGAGCAACTTTGCTTGGACTATCTTTTACTTTTCGAAGTCTTTCTGGCACTCTATCTTCAAGGACCTCAGGCAGGTCCTCTGTTGGCACTTCTGGGAGTTGCTCTCCAACATCCAGAATGGCCTCCAGTTCTGCCTCAACATCCTCTTCATCCTCTTCCGTAAGTTGTCCAGAGATTAGGTCATCTATTTCTCTTTGTTTATCTATGCCTTCTCTTGTCTCATCCAAAATCTTTTCAATTTCATCAATGTTTAGGATTTCGTTGACCTTTTTGAGTGCAGCATTACCAGTTTTCAAACCATCCAGCACCTAAAAACAAAGTGAATTGTCTAAGCAATCAAGGAAGTTGGCAGTAAATACAGAATACTCATTTAGCTTAGTCTACATTTTATGTTTCTGTCTACCTCTGCAGGGAAAAGTAAGTAAAGCATAAAGTAATTTATGCATCAATAAAGCAATCGTTAACATCATCAATATTAATAGAATAATTCTACATTAATATTGTGTTTTTTTCAGATACAAAAAAGAATAAATAAAAATGTAAAATACAAACCTGGATTTCGATTTGGGCAAATTCGAGATCATGAGTGAGCTGCTCTAATTTTTCCAACTGGTTATCAGTATTTTGTAAAAGTTTCTCTTGGTACTTCTTCTTCCTCAAAAGTAGTTTTGCTCTATCACGTTTTCCTTCATCTAGAAGTTTTCTAGCTAACTGTCGGTCTTTCTCAAGATTTAATTCTATCTTTTTTTGGTACTGTTTTAACTTATCTCTCTGCTGTTTTAGCTGCAAAACAGCCTTATCTTGTTCAGTCACTCTACTAACAGGCTTTTTATGTTTACCGAATAAGGAACCCATTTCAATAACACTTAAATACTAGACATGTGTAACTTGATTTATTTACTCCTAACTAGGTATTTAGGAAAACTTATTTTAATTTCTTATTCCATCAATTTTTGGACACCTTCAAAACAAATCTTACGTTAAAATCATGACAAATAAATTGACAATATGACAAAGACATTGTCATCAAAGACTACATTGTCATAAAATTGAATGAATTAAATAATTTCATTACAAATTGGTACAGATTAAAAAACCTCCATAAGATAAAAAGTGTGGAGTGGGCTGCTGTCATGTAAATAATCTTTGAGGTATATCGACAGGAATGTTCCATTTTATTCTGTTAGAGATATATATGGAATAAGTTGAGAATAACGAATAAAACTAGAAAGAAAGTAAGTTATTGCGTAGTTTGATACGCAAATGTTAAATGCATCGCATCTACTTCATGAAGCCACTTGTTTTTTACTTTGGATAACCAAAACATGGAGTTTGCCGTGGTTCCGGTGTGCCGTTTTTTAGTCTTTACCTTTTTTATATTTTCATGTGTTTCTGGCGTAGTTTTTGGTAATAAACAATGGTGAAGTGTTTAGTTATGGGTTGTGAAAACAAAACGAATGTAAAATGTGCACGAGTTTCAATTCATAGGTAAGTAATTACGTTTTTTTCGATTAAATATCGCTGATTAAATATCGCTCTTTATGTATTTGCTCTTAGCTCATTATAAATATAATTTATGCACTATTCTCAAAAAATATGGATTATGAAACAGTAAACTTGAGTTTGAGTGATCGCATGAAAGATAAACTAATTTTTGCTGTAAATTACGTTGCTGTACATTTTATAACAGGTATGATAAAAATCAAAATTATATGAATTTAAATAATGAATGAATACAAATTTAAATGGGTGTTTTAAGCCATTTTTGTCGGGTATTTTTGAAGTGATAAATCTCAGCCCTAAAGATCGCTTGTGCTCTACCCATCACACATACGCCATTTTTTGGCTTCCGGAAGCTTCAAATGAATTTTTTTGTTTCAAATCCTCTTCTATATACCTAATCAAAGGAAATAATATTATGTATTTCCATGGGTGGTGCATGACGTGCATGACAATGTGGGATTATTTTGGAGTACCCTCTACACTACGCAAAATCACTGATTGAACAATTCTCAGTTATGCCAAGGTCAGTGGTATAAAATTGTTTTTTACTTTCCATCAATTGTTTGATGTTTGACTTGATAGAAGAGAGTTGACTGAAAAGAGTGATCAGTACTTTCGCGGAGCCCAGAGCTCAGAGACTTTGCGGAGCGGGATCCGCGGAGCACACTTTTAAAGTATAGCTGGTTTAGTCTAATGGTCTATGGATAGTGTAATGGATCCAGCGTTGCCAGATGGTTACTTTTGTAACCTTTTAGGTGATTTTGCGGAATTTGTGGAATTCATTTTTAATTTTTAATCGAACCCAACATGAAATGGAACGGAATGTTGGCTAATGCAAAACTTCGTCCGTAAGGCAATAAGTGCAACTGTAACAACTCTCTCTCAACAATTCATGAAATAATAGAACAAGTCACAGAACCCCAAAAAGCTCAATCATTTGAAACTAGGGATGTTACGGAGCTTCGACTCCGAATCCGATATGTCGGAACCTCCGATTAAAATTACACCTCCGAATCCGGCTCCGGTTCCGATATATAAAAACGGAGGTATATATCGGAGTTACAAGTTATGACTTGCTATCGCTGCAGCGCTACCGAGCGCTTTCTACATGACAATGACAACTGACGGAGTACATGTGTTCTTTGCAACTGATGAACGAAGAGTGAACGAGTTGCGAAAAGTTTCTTCTTTTTTATTTATTTACATTTTACATTCGTAGCTTTGCTCCGACTCCGACTCCGATTCACCTCCGACTCCGCGGAGGTCACTACGAGAACCTCCGACTCCGATTCCGCCTCCGATAAATCCACCTCCGTAACATCCCTATTTGAAACCAAACAAAAAACAGCAAAAGCGATGCTCGAAACTGATCATAATCCCCCAAAATCGTACACGTCAATTTTTTTGTGAAATAAATTCTAATTTGCTCAACTTCAAAGGTTACTTTTTTATCCATTTCAGGTAACTTTTGACAAGAGTCAGCTGGCAACACTGAATGGATCGTAATTTTTCACTCATTCTGAAATTCTGCATTCATTCATTTCATTCATTCATTTTATGCTGCGTGCGCTTACAGTTGTGAAGGGCGAGATTGTTGTCTCAAAGCTATATTATTGAATTTTAAGTAAAAGATATTTTAATTAGCACATAGGTATTATGTATAGTCAGTAAGGCTCGCTGCTATATCATTAATTAGTAGTAGATTTAGGTTGCAACAATGGCGGTGTTGGCGGCGGCTCAGCTGCTCGATGAATTGATGGGACGACATCGCAATACAAATCCCAATGAAAAAATCAAGAAACCCAATTGGGAGGATGCTGAGGTAAGTGCTATACAAATAGATAATCTTATCACTTGTCATAAGGCTCGATGTACAGTATGAAGGTACTAGTACAGTGGTAGGTAGATTGCATTATATTCCAAAGTCGATAAAAAAATCGTAAACGCACGATACGCCGAATTTAAACAAGTTTCATGTTCTGTCTTATTTTAGGTTAAGTACGTAGCTACCGTAAACAGAATGAATTACTGGACCTTGGTTTAAAAGTAGTCTTTGTCTAATTATAATTTTCGATGCTTACTTTGGACGCTACATGAATTGGTACTTCCTTTAAAATCCTTTTCGTATTGATTAATTTTTATTATGCATAGGCCATCATAGTTACAAATTACTGATAAGTTTAGCTGTAATACTGGCTTACTCCTACCCATTAACATAATCTCATTTGTTTATATGTTGTTGGGGCTTGGTCTGTGTTCCTCATTATATCCTCAACAATATGTATATTGGATATCATGCATGGAAATCTTGCTGTACATATAAGACATGCAGATACAAACTTATATACCAATTGATAACAAAATGTTTACTTAGTATTGAGTAGATAAGTGTTAGTGTGTGTGTTTATCATCATTACTTAATCCGTCTTTGTGCCAAAGATATTACATACATTTTCTTATACTGTATTTACAGTGTCTTTAATTCTTTCATACATAGGTATAACTCACATGCACTTACATTCCGAGCTTCAAATTGTAGGTGTTGGTCATACAAATATTTATTTGAATAAAACCCAGAACTTATAGTGCCAAATTTATTAGAATAAATCAACAAATCAGGCAACCATTTTAAAATTAATTCACAAAATATATGTATATTAATTTAATATCATTCATAACGGCATAATGTATCTTTACTAGACACAAAAGAGTTTATGGATGAGGGGACATTGATTATTATTGCTTTTATTTCAATCTTTCTATCTTAGGCTTTTTAATAGCCATATTGTACTCATACAATAAGGTTATTAAATTTGTTTTTAGGGTCATCAGCAAATATTATACTTATTTTTTCTAATTTGGAATGTATAACTTGGAAAACTTAGTTATTAAGTATTGGATGTGGACCCTACTTTGAGCAATGAATTTTAATTTGGTTTGAATTAATATGTGTGCACATGCAACATACTCACATGATTATTTACATAATCTGTAATTCTTATACCCATGTGGTATGTTTATAAACTGTACCAATAATATGAGAAATACTATACCAGGGCAATATTTTTTAAATTCTATCTTTACTTAAATTATGTAAAAATTATTAACATGACTTCTATTTATCTCAAATTGACAACAAAAAACATAATTTGCTTTTTCTTACAGTACTGCAAATATTACATGGTGAAGTTCTGTCCACATGATTTATTTGTGAATACGCGTGCTGATCTTGGGGCCTGCCCAAAGGTGCATGATGATGAAGTTAAAGAGCTCTTCGAGAAAGCAGACTCTTCATACAAGAAAGCACAATATGTTGAAGAGTTCTTACGTTTCTGTCGTCACATGATTAATGATGTTGAAAGTGAGTATGTAAAAACACTTCAACATTAAATATTTTTTAACAAATACATCCTGTAACATTGACTGTCAAATTATGAAGCCTTTAAAATGACAGTTTTTTAGATGTTATATTAATTTTTCAGGAAAAATACAAAAAGGTAAACAAAGATTGGAATTGATGAACTCTAAACCTGATGGACCACCCATGACTCAAGCTCAGACTGAGAAGAATCAGGAGCAGGTATTTCTTTTCTATAACCATATCTCAGTGGTGCTCAAAGTATAATAATATAATTTGCTTATATATTCCATTATCACTAGGTACAACTGTTATCAGAAAAGATTACAGCTTTAGTCCAAGAGGCAGAGGAGGCCGGGACTCGCGGTGACGTGGAGCAGGCACAAGGCCTCATGAAGCTCTGTGATAGATTGAAGGAAGAAAAAGAAACACTTCTCAAACAACAAGAGAACAGGTAATTCATACTTCACTTATCATATTAACTCAAATTCAGATGAGCATATGTTCAAACTGATGATTCAATCACTAATGTTATGGTTAGTGCCAGTAGGCAGCATTTACATAGCAATCAATGTGTAGAATTTGATAATGTCACCAATCACACATTTTTAATAGCTCAATGAGTGTCTATAAAATTATATAGCCATATAAATTAGGGTAGTTACTCTAGAAACATCTACATCTAAATCCAGTTTCTTTTAGTTCAACAAATATCCACAATGCACCATGATCACATAAACAAATAAGGCATAATGCAATATTTCAATGGCAGTTGATAGACCACTTAAGTCTTCTTTGTAAATTGTAACCATTACATCATTGTTTCTAGCCACTGGTCCATGACAGCAGAGTTGGCAGCTGCTCAAGAGAAGCAGATGGAAGTGTGTCCTGTCTGTGGAGCATTTTTGATTGTTGGTGATGCACAACAGCGCATAGACGACCATCTGTCTGGGAAACAACATGTCGGGTGAGATTACTACATAGTTTACAATACTTTTTTGTTATTTAAAAGGTATTATTTCTTTCTTATCTGTAAAATGAGATTTATTTTTACAAATTCCATAATTAGGTTACACTTACCTATAAACACCTAGTTTCATTTTTTACTTATTTAAACTCTTTACAGATATTTCAAGTTGCGGCAAGCTTATGAAGAGATGAACGAGGCGCGCGAGAAAGAACAACAAGAGAAGGAAAGGAAACGTCGGGAAGAAAGGGAGAAAGAGCGTAGTGCTCGCTGTGGGGGACTCGGGTCCGACCGTCGGGACCGAGAGCGTATGGAGCGGGACCGCGAGCGAGACAGGGATAGGAGTGAACGGGGCGACCGAGGGCCCGGTACTGGCGAGCGTGAACGTGAGAGGGAAAACGATAAGAAGGGAGAACGAGAGAAGGAAAAAGAAAAAGAGAGGGAAAAAGACAAGGATAGGGATCGTGAGAGGGAAAGGGAACGGGAGCGTCATAGGTAAGCTATGTTTTTCATAAATTTTGAAAAATAGTTATGATATGTCGATATTTCTATAGATAACCATGACATCTACAAACTTGAATGACGTTCGTTTATGTAGTTATTGTAGACTACGTCGGTTACGGTCAAATTTTTGTTACACTTTTTCGTTTGTCAAAACTACGATAATTTTTCTCTGAGACGCCTGCACTATTCTGTTATATATAACTTATTTATTCAGGTCGAGTCGTGAGAAGACAGGCCGCCACGAAGACCGAGAGCGAGAGCGAGAACGGGACCGCGACAAGGAGCGGGACCGGGACCGCGACCGCAAACATCGCAAGGAGAGAAGTTAGTATCACAGAAGATCACATCTTGCGACTGAATAATGTAGAAGTTGCTTTATATTGTTTGTCTGAAAGAATAATAAGCGTGGGTGAATATGTTGGTCGCACCACGAATTTTCGCCTCAGGCATCATCATAGTAATTAAAATAAACTATTGTTCAATTGGCACATGTTGATTGATGTTATTTTGCAGGATCGCCGCACGAGCGCTCGCGGCGACGTTCACGCGACCGCCACTAGCTTATGACTGAGGTATCACAAATGCGCCTGAAACCGGTAAGTATATTCACCACGAAACATCCCCTACCAAATGCGATGCGTCCGCCAAGGAAGCCCACAAGTATGACACTACCCCATACCCATTCACACCTATTTGTTTGGCAACAGTTAATCAACATTTTTGTACAAACCTTTACCTACACTACTCAATCCTCTCCCCAAAGATAAGACATTACAAGTAATAAAGTGAACACTGTTGTTTTACAGCTTATATGTAGCATACCAAAATAATACTTCGGTATATGGCAAACATATGGGGAGTTATGACACCCATTGCACTCTCGATTCGATAGTTGTCGTCACACCGACGGACTTGGCAGGTATTTGATTGGTATTTTGAATAGTTGCCGAGAGCCAACAATGGGAGAAGACTTATTTGTTGATCGCCTTACATTTGTCTCTTACATCTAATTTATTGGTTGGGTGTCAGAGTACTGAGGCGATCTTCCAATAAGGTCTCTTCAGATGAGCAGTTCGCCTCGACGTCGTTTTGAGGTATTTCAACATGCTATGTTTCGCAGTCGTCATTTGTCGCCAGTCGACTGGTGCCGATCGCACTTGCCAGGTATTTGTTAGGCTATGCGTTCTTCTGATAAAGGCTTTTGATGGGGGAGATAATTAGTATTGAATGTTTATAATTGATATCGTGTCTGTGATATTATAGGTGATATTAAAGTCAATTAATTAAATGTAAAGTTTTAAATAATTTCCTATTGTCATTGCATTACTGTCACATATCATAATGCCATGTTACGAAGAATTCAATGGAGTTCACATATTGGTGCTCTTTGTATCACATAATGGATGCTGTTATCACATCATCTACTGTGTATTTCCAGGTACCCAAACAATGTCACGTGTGGCATCAACTTTATAATAGTAAAACTATTCCGATAAAACTGGCAGAACTTTTTTTTAGTCACTGTCCTTTATAATATTTCTATATAAAATATTTCATTGAATATGAAACTTGATGCCGTACAATTAATTAACCTAAACCCCAACATCCAAAGGGAAATGAACTGTCAATGATCTAAAGTAACTTACTTTTAATCATTATGCTTTTCCTAGTATTTTTTAAGATGTAAGTTATTGGTTCCTTGACAAGTCAGTTCCATATTGTCCCGCTGCTAAGTACCTGTTACTAGCTTGCTCCATGGACTTTTCAGTTGGAAAGCCCTAGACGAAGACCACCGGATCGCGCTGCTTCCACCACTATCAATGAGGTACTTTTGAAATTAAGCACCCGTACAGAAGAGGCGAGCCGCCACGGCGTTCCAGAACATTCTTCATTCGGCCAACGGTTTCGAGGTGACATAGAATAGTCACACGTATTTTAAGAATTTCAATGTTAGCACCAAAACGATTGGTTGAATTGCATGTAGCCCAAAGTCCTGCGTTACAAACGGACTTGTTATAATTTACGATTAGATATTAAATGTTTGTAACAGTGTAGTTTATCACTGATGTTCGATCTTTAGGAAGGTCACTGTTTTTTTCTGTAAACCAGTTTCCTCTGAGGAGTCATTCAGGTATTTATCAAATTATTTTTTATCTTTATCGTAATGATGTTAATGTGATTTTATTGTGTATGTTGGGAATGAGCTGATAGCGTATGTCTTCAAGGAATAAAACATTAAATTTAATATTTTAGTTTTATTTAAAGTAAATGCTACACAAGCTTTCTGCGTTCGTGTTTGAATATGTGTTTTTCTTATAAGCAATTGTGACTCAGAAGAAATTGTCCTTTGCGTAAGGCGTAATGTCTACTGCACGCTAAGGAGGCGGAGTTTGATCGCAGTTAGATAATCTTATAATCGAACTCCTGTTGAAAATAGCCATTCTGTCAGCATAGTACCATGTCTGGATTAAGTTGCTGAAGCTTTGTATTAAAGAATCCAATTTGTTTTCTGTCTGGGTTATGTACTTTACTATCATTTGTCACCGTGTTTTTCACATTCTAGTGGCCACAAGGCCTTGAGTCAGCAAAAACGGTGAACAAACAAATGTAAAAATACGTTGCGGGAACGTGCGTGGAACTTGAATGTTCCCGTCTATGCCGTCACAGTGGTTTTCCTTATTTATCCCACTTCTTTCTTTGTGCGCCATGTGATGCCACAAGAACACATCTTTTGATTTATGGTTGTTTGCGCAATATTAATAAGCTAAATGTAGTATTTCCGCGGATGAATGGGGAATATGAAATAGCAAAATAGTTCCAGTATTTACATAAAAGTATCCTATATTAAACAAGAAAAACAATTTGCGAAGTTTTCTACGGACTTTAGTGTCGAGTCGTAGCGTCGTTAAGTGGGTCACACTGAATAGAAAGTTTTACCAAAGCTTAGTGAAATGAAAACAAATAGATGGTCTTCTACCGTCGCCTGGAGGACGTAAGTGAAGAGTAAGTTTCGCGAGGGCTTTTTCTAGCTTTGCAGAGCAACGCGCAACACTTAAAAGTTTTTACGAAGAACTTTATGTTGCCCTATGGCACTCTTATTTGGAAATTTGAGAATATTTATCAATGGAAATATAGCTAGTTTACAACAGTAGAATATGTAATAAATTTGGTAAATTTGTAGGGGACAAATAGGGACAATGACTAGGCTTGTCATCCAGATTAGTAGTGGCAGTATTTTGTTATAGAACAAGGATGGACACGCGGCCTATCGGGCCTATGCATAATGACTTAGTATTCTACATATAGCGATACCCGCGGCTTATGATTTGCTAGAAGGCACTTGGGGCTCTTTGGAGACATTGATTATTTTGTAACTAGCCTAGACTTGTATCGAATATTAGACATTACTATGACATCAATAAAGGGAGTGAAGGTACATAGAACTTGCCTATCACTTCTTAAAAATAGGCCTTGGTGTCCGTTACAAAATCATGAATTTGTAAAGTAGGGTCATTAGATAATAGATTTCAGCTATGAAATTCTTGCATATCGATATCGCTGCTGGAAAGAAGTGGAAATATCGAACAAGCAATCGCCAACTTTACACATACATGAATATTTTCTAAATTTTATGGCTAGCAACACACTACCTGCATTTCAATGTTATTCAGTAAGCGTCAAAAACGTCAAAGTTGTGTCAAATCAAAACTAAAGCAACACAACAATCAACAATAACGACAGGGAAAGTAAACAATCCTGAAGAATATTACAAATTAAAAGTTTACAAGCAATTATATATTAATTAATTATATTTTGCATCATGATCGATACTCATACTATGGAAGAAACTAAAGAAACAGACGATGAACTTAAATTAAAACAAGTGGCTGGAGCGACACTTCGGGAATTATTTCTAAAAGCCATTGGTGAATTATATGGTAACGTATTTGATTAAATAACTATAGATGGAATAGCATCAATCAATATACAATCTCCTCGGCCATTGCCTACTGTCCCACTGCTAGCCGCGGGCCTCTTTACAGAATAATAATAAATAATATAATAAATTTATTACAAACTTTCACAAAAAATAATACATAATAATTCCAAAATATTTCGTAATTAGGTAGGTAGATATATGTTAGTAGTTTCTTATATGAGGTTAGTGTGTATTTTAAAATATGAAGTTATATTACAAAAAGAAGATACTTATTTCTAATTATACTAGAAAGAAGAATGGAAAGGGTTTTAAGGTTAGGTTAGTTTAGTTTACCATTCCAGCTTGGTCCTGGGTTTGTACTCAGGCCTCCTGTATGGAAGACAAGCGTTCAACTGACATGCATGTTGATCATAGACTATTTATTTTCCTGGCATAATATACTTAGTCTACTGAATTTTTAAGACTCACCATTGTATCCAGGTAAACCGTGCAGTATCCTCACATATGAGAAATCATCATTAAATGCTATATTCTCTGGATGGCATCCTAATGGTCCAGAGATTCTCGTTCGAAATCTAGAGACACCTGCTGGCTTCAAAGTGACTACAGCCCTGCTTCGGACTCATGATGTGCTAGCTATTAAGTTTGACCAACCTGTTCAATTACCATAAGGTTAATAAATTTAGATAAGTAATAAAACATTATTGCATTTTTATTTAACATTATGATTGCTGCAGTGCCCACATAGAATTTGTGTTTCTGTTGGGCAACGCCACTAGGGGGCGATCGTAATTAAATATTAGGGCTAATATTTAATTAGGATCGTCCCCTAGTGGCGTGCGGTGCATAAAGGCAAAAAGACACTGCCTACCCTACATAACTCGGATAAATATTTATTATAACATATTTGAGGTGGCAAATCACATACATCATTATTTAATCGACAGGACAATGAACCAATACCAACATGCAGTAGGTATTTTTGGTAAGTAAGCTTTTAAAATTTTCTGCCTACCCTGTCTAAAAACTGTGCACACCACTAACAATACTAGACCTTTGCCTTACCCCACGGAATACAGGCGTGATGCTATGTTATGTTATGTTAGAGCTGAAAAGGTTAATTGGATGTGTTTTTTATTCTGCAGTTTAATTGAGGGTATTTTGGTAAACAAATAATGTTTTACCAAAATACCCTTTGAACTCTGTTCAGTGACTAGGCAGTCAGATTTAATTTGTGAGCTGTAATGGATGTGTAATGGATGTTTTGAATTAATAATTGCCTAGTGTTTCTGAGCTTGTTGCCGTGTTGTGTTTATCACCTCGCTCCTGTGCATTGTATGTGAGTGTAATGCCGCTAGTGTTTGCAAATTTGCCGTCGTGTAGTGTATGTGGACTCGCTGCCGTGTTGTATTTATGGGCTCAGATACTGTGTAGGATTTGTGAGCTTGCTGTCCTGTAGTGTTTGTAAGTCTATACTATCCCACGAACACTATAAGGTAGCGAACCTTATAGTGTTCGTGGGATAGCTGCTCTATAGTGTTCCTGGGTCGCCTCCGTTTAATGTTTGTGGGCTCACTGTGTAGTGTGGAGGTTTCAAGAATACTACCAGAAAGATATGTAGACTTTGGCGTGCCTCGAGTGTCGGAGCTCCAATTTCTAGATCCTGGCAGTTGACTGAGAGGTATGTGGTGTTCAATAAATTTAGTACCATTGACATCCATCCTTAGAAATTTTCAAATTCAGCCAGCATATTATGAAAATATTGTACGGGTCGCGAGCGCAAACAACCAGTACCTTAACTGGCATCCTTTTTTAAAAATAAAATGAATTAAAATAAATTATTGCTTTGACTTTGATTCTTAGTTGAGGCCCAGACGAATAAATTTTTGCTAGGTGATAAGAAAGTTAAGTCAAAATAGCTTAAAAGGACACTTATAAATGGCCCCCAGAGTGTAGTTATTTTGAAACTGCTACTTCGTGCGGCAAACTTTTGTGTTTTACTAAAGACATTAAGTAGGTCATGACATCGGTCTGTAAACTGTCCGCTGCTCAGCATATGCCTCCTGTGTCCTTTAGTTTCTACAACGAATAGTCATAAGAATATTATCAGTATCATCGCGCATATTTGGGTTCCTAGTAGGTACTTTTGTTTGTTATTGCAACTTGTAACTATAACGAGGGACGCTGCTGCCCATCCTCTTGATATCGCCTCAAATTTATTTTATGACATCAACGGATAAGAGGTACATATGTACGTACAGGCCCCTGTGTGTTTAGGGAACACGACAGGGACAAAACTTGTATTGGGTAGAGAATCATATGGCTACGATGTCGCCATTATAAAACTCTTACCCATTAGAGTAACTGTTCTATATTTTCAAGCTACAAAATTATATTTCAATTCGAAATTCAAAGAGTTTGCGAATGATTTACAAAGGCAACGTCGAAAAGCCGTTGGGCTGCATATGCTCTAGTTATAAGGTTACTGAAAGCCCCGGTAGAGACCTGTTGCTCAATCGATTCGCTGAGGTCGCTTTGTGGCGCACACTCAAGCGAAGGCTTTTTATATACCCCGGCCTTTATTTTGACGCTCCTGTTATTCAATAATGGCGATTAGGAATTGTGACATTTAATTAAGAGATGTGTAGTTAAGATAAACTATGAATAGGGAATAGGGAATCTGAATAGGGATGTGTGTATGAAATGTTCCACTTGCAATTAAGACTGTGTGGGGCATCTTTCTATTCATTTATTTATTTGGCCTACCTAGATTTACGCAGTTAATCCTTGCATCTTGCTTAATAGTTAATTTGTTGATATCATTATTGAACAAATTATAATGCGTAATTCATTAAAATATTTTGAGTATATTAAAGCTGCACCTTAGTTTCATAACGATTATCGAATAAATAAATATTTAAACTGCATTTCAAACAAAGTATGACTTCATATTTATCTACTTTTTTCTTGCTTACCTCAGAAACTTAACTTTAAATGTATTTTAACTCTGGAAACCAGCAAGTTATTCTTTTTAGTAGAAGCACGCAGCAAATTCCAAGTAATTCTATTAAAAAGGCTGAAGCTGAAAAAGTCGATATACTTCGGATTATGGTAATGCATGCAGCCCAGTCAAGCTTAGCCGATCACGTTTGCCTCCCCCTTCATGCTTCACAGAGTTTCATCCAAGTATCAATTCTTAGTTATTTATTATACTACCTCTATCTTTAAGGTTTTGAATTTCTTATTTTCGTTAAGAGATTGATTTTTATCAGTTTTTTTTTAATTTAAGTCAATTGGAATTTTACAGTATTTTGTTAGAAACAAAAACAACAGCCTCATTGGTTTAGTAATCGTAAACGCGACTGCTGAGCATAAGGTCTTGGGTTCCATTTCCAGGTCATGCAAATTGTTATTGGGATTTGCTGAAATTCTTAGTTGGTACTATGGTTGGCCCGTAGCGCTCTCCCACAAATAGTACATATACATAGGTGTAAGGTGGTGTAGGTGCGTGCGTAATCTATTCAGGGAATACAGGGTTGATAAGTTATGATATTAAAATAACTGTTAGTATAGTAATTGTACGTTTTAAGGCGAATATGTCACTGAATTTTTTAGTTACTTATGTATTGAAATGAATTGAATGTTAGACAATTTTTCAGCAAGATCACCAAAGTAGCCTAGTATTGAGATGATCCAGATATTTTGGCCAGTAACAACTGAAATGAGTAATTACTTTTTAATATGAAGCAACTGCCATCATATGTATTAACGCTGCGACTTAAGTATTCTTTGGTGACCCTGGTTGTCCGATTTGCCCGGAGCGACTGACGTGATATCTCTGCAACCTAATTAACCAGTAGATACGTGTTTGTCTGTTTTACGGGCTTCAGACTAACTAACTAAAGTTGGTTTTATCATTCAACAATGTTGGTTTTCCACTCAATTTTGATCTATTTAATAGTTTTCTCCCTAAATTATTTCAATTTCTCTTTTGATGTAAATTTTATTGTTTCCCATGGATCGTAATATAATTAAATTCTTATTTGTTGGAGATGTTATCTCATTTCGTTGAAAATTTCAGAGAAATTTTTTATATAGAAAATGACGACAGCGGAAGCGGGAGTTTTAATTTCCTTAATTAAACAGTGAGTTGAAATAAATTGGGACCAGGGCGCTCGATTCAGCTAGATATTGTATATGTACTGTAAATATTAATTAAATTCTTTGATTTATATTAAGTAGAGATTAAATAGGTCGAAGAAATTTGAAATGTTTCTATAGACTTAGAGATGAAGTAAATATTCAAGTTTACCTTCATGATGTTATAAACTGTCTTATTGTCTGGGGTTTGATTCCTGGGAGAAATATATAGGACTCGGAATTAGAACTTACTCAGATAGTTTCAGCATCTAGTTTGGATGCTTATGCAGTACTTTTAATTAATTAACTTTCTTAATCTGAGATATTCCAACCTCATTTAATTAAAGGATTGGACTTACAGCTTTTTTACACTCACACAAGCCAAGATGACATAGTTGGGAAAAGGCTAGGCAGATAATGATCAAGCCAAGACGAAACCGTGCCTGAAGACAGATCCATTATTTTTATATTTTTAACCTATTTATACATATAAAGGAATCAGCATTCATAGGATACTCGTGTCTAGTGTCCGGCCGCCATTTCTCAAAACTAATTAATCTATCCCTACCGGATGGGGGAAATAGAGCAATATTAGGCACCGGACCCTTTCAACTCTCAACCCAAAATGAAATAGCCCGATAAGCAAGGCGTAATAGCGCGCGTACCTGCAGTAACTAGCCTGTGCGGCAATTCTCGCGCACTTCGACATACCTTAACTCTATTTTAGAGATACTCCCTTCGTAGTCTATAAAAAAAAAATACTACAATCTCAATTGCGTCTGACGAGTAATTGCACATCGAATTATCGAAGGTTTACGGTTCTAGAATATTCTTAACGTGATATTTCGAGAACTCGGAAAGTACCTACCTAGGCGAGCGATATATTTTGATTTTGACATGTTCTCTAAACACGCGAGAATAGTCCCTCACAATGCATTCATTCTGAGACGACAACGGTAACTACTTGCAAAACTTCTTAACCAGATTAATAACTTTAGTTGAGGACCCGAGTCCCGTTTTCGGAGGTTACGGGCCCGTTAGTGGTGACGTAAAGTTAGGACAACTCAACGTGATATGGCTGTGAGCGATATGGCTCCACACAGCTGGGCAGTGAGATTCTGTTGTTACTTATGTAAATTCCGTGATGTTTCCCGAATTCTGCTGCATAGTTTTCAAGCATTCCTGATTTTGTTTGACTTTGGAGAATAGGTTTAATCTTGGCTTCATTCATTGTTTATCAATTAGGAGAATAGGTACTTTTTAACCTTTCACAGGTTCATGTTTTTCTATAGCGAAAGCACGTCCACTTTACGGAAATTAAAATCAGAAAAAAAAATAAAAAAAAATTGAAAGATATACACTTTTACATACCTAGCATCAAATAGAGGTGTACTATTTGTACACCTACATTTCGCCGGTACCGTTATGGGGCATAATTTTAAAGTCCGAGGTACTTTTTATTTTTGAGATCAAACCCAGGACCTCACTCACTTTGTGCAAGCGCGCGACCTTTAGATTAATGAGGCGGCTTTTATTGTGTATTTAATAACTATTATAACAGATTTTCTGGTCCGTTTCCTCTAAGCACTTTATGAAATTAAATTGCCCAAAGGAAACTGTTTTCCGACAAAGCTTAACGTCACCACATAATACATAATTCCGAGTAAATGTAAACAGAATCCTTTGAAACCCGGTCATGTCAGAAATACGTATCTGTCTGGCAACTATATATCACGAAGGCAATATAACATTTCACATTGAAGTTCGATCCCAAATGTGCTGTCGAATTTGCGAGCTTGTACGTGCCGCAGTCCGCACGTTTTGGGTTTAACGACAAATTCCCAGATTAATAGAGCACTATGATCGTGATAAGCTACTCGTGAACATATTTGATTCTAAACGATAGGAACTGCGAACGTTTGCAATGTTTGTTTCAGCAGTTTCATTTCTGAGACTTGACCTATGTGTGGCGTAGCGCTTTGGGCATCGCCTAAGGGAATAGCGCACGAAGGATGAAGACTGAAAAGCAGAGTTGTAAATAGTTGTATAAAAACCTTTTTGAGTAACTGAGAATACAAAGTTTATATTAGAGGATAAATGCCAAGGATGAAAAGTAGGTATGAAATGCAAAAAGGAATGTATCTAAAGAATCTCTAGAATCTACAGTTATCTTTCAAGTTAATAAGAAATCTTTATGTACTGTTTAAGATGAAAGATAAACTTCTAAAGCCAACCAGTACATTTTAATTCCAACATTGACGAGAAAATCCAGGTTATCGCAACACTCATCTTAATGACGGAGCTGGCATTGCTCGCAAATTATAATTTTATTCATAGTCTTGCAGTGAACTCGTTAAACGCGTTGACGTTGAATTAAGATCCAGAATAAGTAGACGAACAATGACAGAACCCTTGGACCTCAAATTCTTGAGTTCTGAACCCAAGTAATTAAGTAGGCCGGGTTGGACATACGTACGGGTACTTAAATTATTCGACTTAAGTAATAGTAGTTGTTAGTTACACTATACTTAAGAACGAAAGATCTTAATAAGATTAAACCGAGTTCCCTTTAAATGACCTACCCACAGAATTCAATGTGTGTTTGAACATGACTCGGGTATTATACTTTCAAAATTGGAACTACCTTACTTTTAACCATTTCGAATAGATAGTAATTAGATTTAAATATTTAATCTCGTAAATCAGTGATTATCCATAATTGGGTACCTAGCTTGATGAGTAAATAACTATAAACCTTACATTCAATCTTAAAAGCTATAATAAGAACATCGTAATTCTATAAACTAGATTCTAGAGGACTAGAATTATTAATTCAAATTTCTCTATAAATGATCTCATTTATAGAGAAATTGTTGTTAGAAAGATCTTTTGTAATCGGTTCCATTAATGCCTGTTGTTAATAGTAATGGCTAACATCATCGCTATAGTCCTTATTAGTTCCTAATGTTGCCTATAAGACCTAACTACCTGAATTCTCATTTACCTAGGTCCTAGATGCTCGAGCTCCGTAATGAGATGATAAAGTTTCACTAGAAATATCCATCTAAATGTTGTTGTAAAGAGTAAACTAGTGATTCAACTGAAGAGCATAACGACCTCCTTAGTGAATTAAGGAATAAGTTACACGGCTGCATTTAGTTAATGCTGGCGATTAAGCGTTCCTTAAAAGTTTCGTTTTGTTATTTGTTAGATTCGTGGTTTCCTTGTTTGATTTTTTTTACGATCAGTTTTAGGAAAGGAATAGAATAGAGGATGTGCCTTGATGGCCACTGATATAACTGGCCCACTAAACTAATTTAATCACACTTTATTTCTTATAAACATCTTCGAAAAAGGACAGAAAAAGATTTCAATCGTGGAATTAGCCCATGCCCTTATCATTTATGGAAAACTTTAAACGCGACATATGGCGATGGCCACAAAATTCACGTCAGTTAGACTAATTTGGGAGGATTAAATATCTTGCATCTTTCCTCATATTTTTTCTTTGCATATTTTTTTTTATTACAGCAACAGCTTATAAATATCTACAATATTAACTTAAAAAATCCAACATAATGCATTTTTTTCATATGAATAGACAAATTTTAGGAGTAGGTACATAGCATTCCCAAAATGTACTGTCTTACATACCAGTCTATAAAAGGATCGACATACTGAGATTTAGTATAATTTTTAAGCAACAGAATCAACGCCGCTAACTAATTCGATAACCCTCTTATACAAAGCTGCTAGTTTTTGCATAAATAAATCCAATTTTCTGTCTTTCAATCAACGTCAATGTGTGCGTCAAAGCTTTTTAAATTTCACAATGTAGTTTCGATTACCAGTCACAGCACACTCATAGCGCTCTGCTCTCAAAGTCAATTTCGTTTTACCATCAACAAAGTAATATAATATGTTAACCGTAAAATGGTGACATTGCACAGCCAAGCTGCGAGATTTGGCTTTATTTTAGAGCAGCCTTAGGACAGACGATAAATTTTTCCGTCAACGTCGCGTCGCCTTGAAAATACACCGTGGACTCTTTAAATGTTGCCTTTAGAAGAATAAAACACACAACGGTTTGAAGAATTTAATGTTCTATTTTATATTTCAAGGCATGTTGATGTGACCTCGACTGTGAAAAGTCGCATAACTTCCCGTGGGGACCATAAACGGCGACAATAGGGAAATCAGAAAGCCGTGACTAATGACGTCATTCTGCGATCAGTTTTCCGCCTGTTTCTCGATCGTATGCTGTAGGGCTGTAGCAGCTCAGGTTTAGGACTTAACAAATTTTGTATGAGCTTAATGTTTAAATCAGAGGTTCCCAGACTTTTTTCTCATAGATCATTTTCAAAATTCAGCTCCCCTGCAGCTACATTTCTACCATATTGTAAATTGAATTGTAACCCCCTATTTTTTTGCTACGCCAACGTAGATCCCCGTCGAGTCTCCCGTGGACCCCTGGGAGTCTACCTGGGTTCTCAAAGTGGGAACTAATGGTTTAAATGATTGACTCAGTGGGTTAGTTATCGCAAGCGTGGCGGCTGATCGTGAGGGCGTGGATTCGTATCGCAATTCAGATGGTGTTTTGAGTTTGATTATGTGAACAATGCGTGATGAGGCTTTTAGGATGATTTTTTCATTATGATATTTTATTAGGTAATGAGTTTAATTTTTATTATAGTAGTTTACATAAAAAAAATCTATAAAGTTATCTTCTAGTTTTTTTAACTTTATATATCTCTTAACAAAATTCATAAAAACTAAAGCCTATCTCCACGATCTGTTTTTAGGTCAGCGCGTGTAGCTTGCAGTGGACGGTTATGCAATTCCGTTTATTGTAGTCATTTCAGTGAGTCGGCTGTTTCCATTGAGCGAGTCATTTCTCGGCGCGCTCATTACGTGGAATGGTCAGCTCGTAGTTATGTACCTACGTATGTACATACAGCTTTATACCTGTTACATCCACAAGCTAAAGGCAACGGCTTCGACCTCATAACTTGTTCCTGCTACGTGACCAAACTGAACCGTTAGCTACTTATATGTTTTATACATTCTGTAAAACGTTTTTAGTTAAAGTGGAGTATGTAGTGTGGAAAGCTTTTAGCTTAGTTTCGCTTGCTTAGTCTGCTCTGTGGGGTTTTCGGCAAGTAGGAAGGAATTATAAAGCGGCGTTTTACTTGAAGTACTGTCTACTTTAGGGAAGAAATTTCGCGTGTGTGCATTTACGATTCTCTGCATTCGAGTACTCTTATCTTGTAGTGTGGTTAGTGCAGCGACAATTTCGTTCTGTGAGTTATTATTACTTAATGTAATATATTATCAAAGTACTCCCTATGAAATAACCGGAATTGTGTTGACCTGTGCTTCAAATGATTCATCTGAATGTAGAGATGTAAGTGGAGCAAGGTTAGCGTAGCACATCAAAGATTGGTGGCACGCAACACAACTTGCTCCATGCTAGGGCATTGCTACGGCCTACTCAGGTCTACGAGGCGTAGCATGGCGTAGCTCAGCGTAGCACAGTTGATTTATAAAACTAAGCATTGATAAATCGTATCATGTCCCTGTAATAACTGTAATTACCTGAAAATACTAAAATTACGATTTTACTTTATTATAGAACATCAAATTAAATTGTAGTGATAAAGAATAAGTGCAGGTGAAATGCTGGTATAATAATTATATTAGTGATGCTAGCTGAAGTTGTTCGTTGTGTTCGCTTGAATATGTGGTTGCTCTCGGATACCAGACTCCTCCAAATCACATGCATTTTGACCAAGATAATTTATGTGAAATGGATTTGAAGGTTGCAAGAAAAATGAGATATAATCTTCTTGTAGTCCAATTATCGTCTGTATCTACGCAACTAGGATATAATATAAGGGATATAATAGTACTTTTGAAGTTACATTGATACTGCATGAAGTGGAACAGAAAAATATATTGAATAAAATGCTCTAACTGCGTCATAACTTGGCATATGTAGCGAAAATGGTATAATTGGTAGTCATTAGCGAAAAAACCAGCAAACGAACGAGTCAAACAATTTACGATTTATTTATTCAATATCAAATATATTTTCAGATATTACAAACTTTTACTGCGGGCCTGTGTAATTAGAGGCACATTAAATGGGTTGCCATGGCTTTGGCGTAATCTCGCTTTACTTATCTTCATAATGGCAGTCGTTAGAGACGCTCCAATTTCATTTTGTTACTTTTTATTTTGTCCGTTTGCTATACAAAGATATACACCATAAAATGCTTTAAAAGAGAGGAATTCGTATATTTTTCCTGGTTATATCTAACACTATTTTACACATGATATGACATCATTATTGAAGCTTAAGTAACTCAAAATCTGGGTATGTCTTTAAATAGCTTTCATCCGAGGTCTAGTGACTTTTCAGTAGAACAATAATACTATCAGCTAGTCACTCGAAATATGAAATAACTCCAACCCTTCAAAGTTGAAATGATGAGAAAATGTAATTTTTTGGATACTTTTGTAAAGTTTCGTTTTATTGATGAAAAATCGACGTTCATGTATGAAACGATGTATGAATGTAGATGAAGCAAAAGGGTTATGTAAGGATCGTAGCACGTGTCGTTCCGTAGTTTCTGCCTACCCCAATGGGAAAAATGCGTGAGTTTAGGTATGTATGAAAAACCATTAAAAAATCCCGTTTTATCTATCTACCATAAAATTGGACACATTCTAACCTGCCGTAAAAGTGGATACATTCGACATGCGGGTCATTAGACGGGTTTCAAATTAGGGACGTTCACATATAGCTGCAAGGTTATATGAAGCATTTTTAAAACCATTCACTTTTATATGTAGCGTTCTTTGTGCCCATGGGACATTTAATTTTCGAACAAAAATCTGCTCCTTTGTCCCTTTTATGTCGTAACAAACGAACAATCGTTTCTGATGTAAATAGAATAACTTTTTATTCAGCCGTGTCAAAACCAAAAGGAAAAGTTTGATAAACAAATAAGCAAGAATTTCGACTGTATGTTGGTAGGAATTCTTAAACTTATTTGTTTTCTGTTAAGTTATGTTATAGAATTTTTCTTCGCCAAATTCAAAATTAGCAATTAGGTAATAATTTGTATGATAATTAATCTCAATTGAGATAACAAATTAAAAACATGGCACGCAAAATGTTCTGCCTTTCCATCATTACAGGCTGGTGATTTACCACACTGTTATCGATGGAAAAAGGCGAGCTCTTCGGTAAGCTAACCGCTTCGCTAGCAAAGAAGACAGGTGAAACTATAATTTGTGACAGTTCTATGCTCAACAGTGGACTACGATAGACTGTTGGTGAAGACTGTGTCTAGGTACAATAAAATAAAATAAAATTGATGAAATTTTGGCAAAAAGCACATCGAATCGTGAAAAAGATCAAATCTTCCTTTCTTTACCAGAAAATTAAAACTTTTCGGGGCAAAATCCCACGCGTATTGCGAGAATTTGTGGCGTCTAGCCGAGTTGTTTCCATCAAAATGATATAAAATATGAACAAAAAAGTTCAATATTGCGTGCGAGGGACCCCTGTACCCAGCAGGTGCTCGAAATTGACTTGTTCTATCGACACGGCCCGTCAAACTTTTATTTAATTTCCTGTCTCACATTGAGAAATAAAAATGTTTCTATTGGGACTTGTTGGTTTGACAGGACGCTCTTTTGTTTACCAACCAGGATACGGTCAAATGAAAATGATTAAGCATGAGCCAGTTGTTTTACGCTTGGTAAAGGTACCACGAAGTCTCCTTGTATATGTTATGTGTCATGGCTAGGTACTGCATACTGACAGGATGTCTAGGAGTATGTAGGCGTCTGCAACTTCTTAATATTCAGTTTTACGACTAAAATCCTTGGGTTGATGAGCAAGTTTAATATAAGGACAATGGGCTCAAAAGAGCAAAGTTATGATTAGACGCCTCCAAAACTCACGAAAACTTCATAAAACAAGATAATTATACATTACATTGTACCTAATTTCTTTTGATACAAATAGGACTCCATTCTTCAAAACTGGAAAAGCGTAGAAAGTTGTTTAAACAAAACCCAAACTCCCATTTAGTAACGGGGACTCAAAAAGCTGCTTCCTACAAAATAATAGCTTCCACTGTTTAACAGTCTCGTTAACGAGTCGTCAGTTTGCGGGTAGTTGAAAATTACTGCCCGCTTGCCGTATATGTTTACATATTGAGTTAAACTTGTCGTAGTGCACAAACAAACATTTCAGATCGGGTCACAGCTTACGGAGGGGTAAACTGGAGGTAAAATTAAGTTAGGTATCATTGAGAAACTTCTTGATATTTACACTGACACAAGTGTTATTATATATTGTATTTCGTATCCTACATAATTACTTGAGATAAAAGCAGCTGATCTTGAATAGGATAACAATTGAGGCTTGCCGAAAAGCATAAGATTTGAGTAGACACATTTCAGTATTTTTCAAAAAGCTCAAACAAAATCAAATTAATGGAAATATTGAAATTAGAACACACATAAATGTCAAATCAATTTCATAAATAGCCTAGATGAAATACCTACTTTTTATAAAAAAAGAATTCTTAGGTATGCCAAAACTGATGCCGGAAAATTAAAATACACTTTAACAGATTTCGATGTTTTTTGTCTCATTAGATACCCATATCTTGAGAAAACGTGGTGTGGTGAATCATCAGCTTTTATGTATCTGTATATTCTTACTTCATTAGGCTGTAGCTGTTGCGAAAATAATTAATCCACACAATGCATGCATCGTCAGGAAACGCTCGCATAATATTTAAGGCGATGTAACAAATTAATCTGTGGTCGGTGCGCGGAATGGGTGCCGCTACGGCGAGCTGGAAACTTTAAATGAACATTGTACACCCTGCCTTAATTAATTTTGGCGTTCAAACCTACATACAGTAATTGGCGAATCTACACGCGTCACAGCTAGCACGTGCTAACGACTTTTATAAACAATACACTTGTAATTGGGCATGTGTTGACATTACCCCTGTGCAAAGATGTGTATCGTTTGATGAAGACGCGGTGTACATGAAGAACATTTTACTGAACAAATCAGCTACTAAGTTTTTCGAGGAAGTGTCGTATTCGATAGGAAAGCATTTTGTCGTTTGAAACGGACCAAAAAGTGTTGAAACTAAAACAGTTCAAACTAAAATCTAAATGTTATGTGTCAAAATCTTTGTCACTGGATTTGAATTTTGTTTTGTCAATATTTTTAAGTCCTTTGGTATTGATGCAACTTGTAGTCGATAACAAAAAATATTGCTTAAGTTTTTTAATGCGATTATTGAGGCGACACGGTTGGCGTAGTGGTTAAGCGATTAGCTTTCTGCGCTACGTGTCGCGGGTTCGATCCCCGCACGGAACAAATATTTGTATGATCTACAGATAGTTGTTTCGGGTCTGGTTGTTTGTGCATGTGACATGTATGTATGTGTGTAAACTGTACCCACGATACAGGAGAAATCCTAGTGTGGGGCAATGTTCTTTTAAAGAAGTAAAAAAAGTAAAAAATTGCAACCAACATAACATAGCATCACGCCCGTATTCCCCGAAGGGTTAGGCAGAAGTGTATGACTGTACACCCACAGACTTCATGCAGCTGCTGTTTGCAACAAAAACTTACTTTATTGTAATAGTAATATGATTACAGAGAATTCTAAGACAGAATAGTCTCTAGCTTACATACAGAATATCTGTTCATCACTTTGTTTATCGTATCTACTATTCCCGCAAGAGTTCCCGTAGTTGTGGTTTATCAAAATCATGTCCGATATTATGTCGTAAGTTTCATTGATAAAAACACATATTATTTTGGTCCTTTTTCTCTCTACGATTGTGAACTAAGATTTCTTAAGTAACATTTTCTCTGAGTTCAATATACGTATAACCATAATAACAAAGTTTGTAGAGAACGAAAACAACCTGAAGAAACTTGATTTTTATTTCATCTCTGTAATGTGTGTAACATTCTGTGTATGCCAGTGCAGTGCTGCAATGGTTGGGGCCATTGGCTTATGCATGAGCATTCCCCGCACCGAATGATATTACGACAGAAGAACTTTTATTTAAAAAATCACTTTTTAAAGTTGGAATATTCGAATAACGAATCAACGTTGAATATCGAATAGCGATAACCTATCAATCATTGAACAATGTCATCATCATTCCTTTTATTGATTCTCGATATTGATGTCATATTTCATCTAGCCATTTATTGGTTTTAGATGGAGAACGTTTATTGAATTTCGCTTACCAGTCGTTTTGTATCGTGTACTAGAAATAGGTGGATATATTTATGAAAACATTTGTTCATAAGTTGTGATGCGTGATGCCAACAAATGCGAAACAAGGAAAAATGTATACCTTACAGTCATTCAGTCGAATATGATACACAATCGGTGTTTCTGAGATGTAAACCTCGATAGTACCCGCACCCACTGAAAATGATTTAGTGTAAGTCTTAATGGAAGGTTCTGAGAGACTGAAATCAAACAATTCTATATCTTTATAACCGTAAAATATCTTTAATAATTCCAAATCGATGTAGATGAAGTCACAGGCACTGCCAGTAAGTAATAAGTATAGAAAAGCAGCATGCATGTTACGTCATAAATACTAAACAAATATTAGCAGTAAAAAGAAAGAGGGTCGGCTCCTTAGCCCGACAGTGTGAGAAACAATGGATGGGAGAAGAATGGTGAAGTAAATACACACAAGGGACAAGCGGAGGCTAACAAAATATAATAAAATATTTACTTTCAGGAAGTGGAAATATGGTAGTAATACTAAAAATATTTGTTTGTCTTAAAGGGCCAAGTAAAACACTTTAGTAAGCTGTCCAAGGTCAGTTCAGTTCCAAGTTTACACTGCACGCCGTGTTAAATTAACACCATAGTATAATGCTTGGTTTTGTAAGGGAATAACTAGATCTTTTATTCTCAAATTCGGCGAGAAATCGGTGGAGCAGGTACAAAGACATGTTTTAAATCTGGTTATCTCCAATTTTATCTAAACAGAAAACCATTTAAGACATTCCTCATTAACTCAAGAATAGTCTTGCTGAGAAATCATTTGCAATCCTTAACCCAAAGGAGGTTTAATTTAACTCGATGCTATTTGCGAAAACGTTTTTCTCTTTTGGAAAGTCTAATTGAATTAAAAAGTAAACTGTCAGTGTCAGTTTATCTCGGCAAGGCAAAAGCCCCAGAGAAATTATTCGTCTCGGGCCATATTAAATTAGAAAGTGCTTAGTAAAATGGAAATTGTACGTTCGGCGAGACACACGAGGACTTTAATCGATCATTTGTATCACAACTTGATATTCATTATATGATGGATAGACTATTGTGGAGTGATGAAAGAAAATGAAGTTTTGAAGAGCCGTCTGTACAACAGATTTCCATTTGTGTGTATTTGAACTTATTATCAATAATTTTGTCTTTATATTGTGATGAAGATCGTTTTTGATCTTTGATCGCTACAATATCATAAAATAATCAACTAGAATATGTTCAACACAGCAAACGCCTTACTCCCTCATAAACAGCTTGCAAACGATCATGAGGAAGAGGAGAGGAGAGCTACAACTACACTTCTTACTATAATATCAAGTTACATTAACGAAGCATACTTGCATCAAGACGTCTGCTGTAAAATACCCCATTATATGAGTCATACACCAATTTCTAAGAGAAATGGAGCAATATAATTTATAGCTCACTATTACTTGTTCCACGAGTTGTAAAATAAAGCTATTTGAAATGTAATATTGAAATTGTGCGTACGGATTTAACAGCATTTGAGTAACGACCGAATCAAGTCGTACTAGTGTTTAAGTTGGGTATTGTGTCGTACAAATTGAATCTGTACATATAAAATATATTCCGTTTATTGTTCCAAAATGTGTTTCAATTTCAATTGTTATATTGTATTGTGTACGAAGGTACGAACTAGTAAATAGGAACTTTAATTTCAAACATTAATTTCACGTTTTACGTACAATCAGAAACAAAAGTAGCTAAAGATTTGTAAATTTCAATCATGTTTCAATAGTGTCTACAATCATGTTTCAGTAGTATGACAATTTTTTTTGTTACAATTTATGATGGAATAGCGTAACTTTATAAATAGGTAGGTATGATGATTGGTCAAGAATATTATTTGGTATCTACAATTATTTTTCAATAACTGATTTTAATCTACTTACTAAAATGCTCGTCTACTTATGACGCTGACTATACCTAATTGAAAAGGTATTCAGTGGTTCATGTCTTCAGGTACGAAGCTTTAGATAAAGTTTGGAGCAAAATTTCTAGAAGTTGGTCGCTCATCGTGTTCTGAATGCCATGTCTAAGTTATTATAATTAGGAAAAACTTTCCGCTTCAGAGAACAAGTAAAGTTGTTTTATATGAGTCCCGGAACGATGATACTTAGTAAATAACATTGCATCACGCCTGTATTCCTTGAAGGGTTAAGCAGAGATGTACTATTTTACATCCACATTTCGCCGATACCGTTATTGAGTCCCATGGAATAGGAGGCGAGCCTATTGTCATCTACCGAGCACAGTTCCAGACTCCGTGCTGCTACTAAGAATTTTCATACAGAGAAATCCAATAACACTTTGCGCAACCCGAGAATCGAACACAGAACCTTACACTCAGCAGTCGCATTTGCGACCACTACGTCAAGAAGGCAGTAATTTTTTTACCATTACTAACTGAATTTTTCAGGAGAAGTCATACTGCATTGTATTTTGTTTATAAATAAATCCAAACACAAATTGTCAGTACATTCACGTACATTGTAAAAATTGTTTCATTCTCCGTTGTTGGTATGCAACAGTGTTTCAATTAACGTGTGTCGATTCAGAGTGTTCGCAACGAAATAATAAAAATGATTATTTCGCACGAAAAACGGCCATCCTCATCGATCGGACGACAATTTGTTTAAACAAGGCTTAAATTATATCGACGTGACGAGTCGGCCGTCCGCGAGATATTTTTTATTTTCATACCTATGGTATGTTTAATATTCGGCTACCGTCCGTCCAATTTTCTCGTAACAGAAAAATGTTATAGTAACGTGATGATTTATAGCGGGATTACAAGTGACATGCAATAATGAAATACTCTAGTTATTGTGTTACATGTAGCTGACATACATTTTCTTTGTGTCGACCTCGACGATAATGAATGGTCATCCAATCACTTCTCATTAGCGTCGAGAAAGACGGCTTAAGGCTTTATTGGGAATGTGGACCGAGGCCTTCACATGCTTATATACAAATATTATACCTTTATTTGTACTTAATTGCTTCATTGGTCTAGTGGTGTGTTGTTTGTGCTGAGCGTAAGGTATCGAATTTGATCCCCAGGTCAAGTCAAGTGTTAGTCTTTGTTGTTAGAAATCTCAGTAGGATTACTCAATGCATTGTCCCACAAGACACACACCTAAACACGGAAAACTATCTGTAGATCATACAAATGCTTGTTATTGGAAATTGAACGCAAAACACGTCGCACAGAAAACCAATCGCTTAGTCACTGCGCCAATCGTTTTTGAATCAAAAATGATCATCTATCCACCACTTATATTTTCGTAAAATAACGCATGATAACAAAATCAGATGCCAATACTGACACCCTATAAAAGCGGTATGTTAAGCGTCATAACAGTAAACTAACACATTGTATCACATACGCCATTTAACCCTTGAGGGAAGCAACCCTACTGACATAAAAACACCCGTAATATAACCCCATGAGGCCTATAGCAGTAACTATGTATGTTATGTATGTTTTTTATCAACCAATAAATTTGATTATTTGTGTTCATGACATAAAAAATGGATATATCGCACATAAAACTACACATAACAAGTTTTTGTATTGCTTCTTATTATTATTCTGTAAATGTAAACATTTTTTATTTTGTCTAGTAAACACTTTATTTTTTCTTATTATATTCATAGTTAAGGAATATTCGCATGGTTTTCGCTGGTCATTTTCTCTCTCTGTTTCATTTTGTTTTGTTTTTTGTTACTTTGCGCCATTAGTTTCTGCAGCCTACGATGTCAGACGTTATCTCTCTACACTGTTACCTCGTGGCAAATTTTTATTTCTACTATTTTTTATATTATTTATTTCTAGTCATATATATTACACTATATTTATTATGTTTTATAATAATCAATGTCCACATTTAAATAATATTCAATATATAACACTATTATTATCTATTTTTAATTTCCTCACTGTATATTCAATTATTCATGGGAATGAAGGGACGAGAATGTATCTGTGATGGCTTCAAAATTGCTTAAAGTTGGGCTTTGGAATGCGGGTTCCTTAGGCACTAAGCACGATGAGTTTATTGCTGCGATGCAACGGCATGATGTCGATATTATGGCCATCAATGAGACGTGGTTACGAGCTGGTGAGGAAGGTCGTGCGCCCTCTGTGCCTGAATACAAGCTGCGACACATCCCACGTTCATTGTCGGTTAAGGGAGGCCGGGGAGGCGGTGTAGGTTTTTACATTAAGCGCGGCGTGAATGCTCGCAAACATCCGCATCCTGTGGATCCGTCACATAATTCGGTGGAACAAATGTGGTTCATTCTTAGCGTGTGTGGATCTAAATTGGCAATAGGAACAGCCTACCGCCCGCCTTGGCAAGATGTCGACCTTTTTATAGATGCCGTCTCTTGCTCATTAAATTCATTGACACAGTGTGAATATACAATATTGATGGGAAATTTCAACATCAATATGCTCAATTTGAATGACCCTAAAACAGTTAAACTAACCACGTTTTTAAATTGTTTAGGCCTAAATCAATTGGTGCACTTTCCTACACATACATCAGTGCATGGAGACTCATTAATAGATATTATTTGTGCCAATATCAAAGTTCGTTCAGTAAACTTTGAACAAATTCCTGAGTTAGGTGCGCACGCAATGATATACTGCGAATTTAATATTAAGCGTAATAAAATCTTACCTAAAACTATTTCATATCGACCTCTGAAGAATATTTTGCAGGAACTGTTCGAAATTGATCTAAAGTTAATTGATTGGAATTCGATTGCCAGTAGTCGAGATGTGAATGCTATGGTTAATATTTTTACCTCAAAATTAATTTCGTTAATGGATATTCACGCACCTAGGAAAACTTATACTATTAAAGAGTGTTCCCACCCCTGGATAACTGAAAATATTAAGTTAATGATGCTTTTAAGAAACCAGGCGCATGCTCAGTACCTCAAATGCAAAGTGGAAAGTAAACGAGTTTATTATAAAGAACTAAAGTCACTAGTTAGTAAATCACTTTTTTACGAGAAGACGGCTTATTTTAAGCATAGTATTAATAAACAAATAAAGGACTCCAGAACGCTCTGGAAAAATTTGAAATCTACACTGCTTCCATCTAAAAATGACGTCGAACTACCTTCACATTTCAACAACCCAGATAAAATTTGTGACCACTTTTTAAATGTACCCGGTAGTGACAAAGTTAATATTTCCAGTCTAATGTACCATAAGACTGAACGGTATAATGACTCCACATTTTCGTTAAAACTTACAACACAGAGCGAAATACTCAAAATTATAAGTCGCATAAAAACCAAGGCCGAGGGTTGTGACGGTGTCAGTATTGACATGGTTTTATTGACACTACCGGTTACATTAGATGCCATAACCTCGATCGTAAATACATCGATCCAGTCTTCAACTTTTCCCGAGTCATGGAAAATCGGTAAGGTACGTCCATTGCCAAAAAAACCGAATGCTACAGACATGAAGGATCTAAGACCCATCAGCATATTGCCAGTGTTATCTAAAGTTTTGGAAAAGGTAGTATGTCTGCAGCTAGCCGAGTTTTTGGAAAAAAATAGCATCCTTCCTGATGTTCAGTCTGGTTTCAGGAGAGCTCGTGGCACTACCACGGCTCTTTTAGATGTGACTGACAACATTCTCGTTGCTCAAGATGCTGGCATGTGCACCCTTCTTGTATTACTGGATTTTTCACGGGCGTTCGATTGTATAGATGTGTCGCTATTGCTTTCAAAAATGGCGTACTATGGATTTAATAGTGAGACGATAGAATGGTTTCGCAGTTACTTAAGAGGGCGTACGCAATTTGTAGAGATACAGCGAACAGATGGGTCAACGGTGACTTCGAGCCATTATACTGTATACAGAGGAGTTCCACAAGGTTCCATTTTGGGGCCAGTGTTGTTTATTATGTATTGTGCTGACATTATCAAGAAGATAAAAAAGTGCAAATATCATATTTATGCCGATGACACCCAAATATATATTTCATTTAAACCGCAGGATTATGACAGTGCTCTTAAAGACCTAAATGAAGATTTGGAAAGTATCGTACAATGGTCTGAATTTAACTCACTAGTACTGAATCCCGCAAAAACTAAATATATGCTCTTCGGTACAAAAACCCAGTTGGATGCAATTAAGCCTACTGGTGATATAATTGTTATGGGGGAACCAATTGGACGAGTCTACGAGGCACGCAATCTTGGCCTAATAATGGATTCAGAGCTGCGCTATGAGAAACATGTGGCTGAGTCAATTCGAAACTGTTTCTACAAGCTCAAGGTACTGTACAAGGCTCGTCCATATCTCAGTGAGGAGCTACGAATTATGCTGGTGGATTCTTTGATATTATCAAAGCTGAATTACGCAGATTCCGTATATGGCGAACGGCTCCTATCCAAAACCGACAGAATGATTCAGAGACTTCAGAACGCTTGTGCTCGTTTTTGTTTCAATATTCCTTTTAGAAGCCGTGTAACACCCTTTTTTAATAAGCACAATATTTTAAAAATGAATGCACGGCGAAAACTTCATTTTGCGAATTTGTTATTTGGCTTAATCAAAACTCGGACACCATCATATTTGTACAATAAGCTTGAGTGGACAAGCAGACACAAAAACCTGCAAGGTAGGCTGTGTTCCCAGAGCCTTGTTACACCACTCCATAAGTCGGCGGCGTTCAGAGGTAGTTTTCGGTATGCGGCGACAAAATGTTGGAATAATATTCCCCCACCTATAAAATACTGCGGTAGTTGTAAAACATTTAAATTAAAAATAAAAGACTATCTACTTCAACATCAGAAACGGTATGAAAATATTCAATCTACTACGTCCGCTATATGACTTTTTTTTTTTTTCTTTTTTTTGGCGTGGTTGTTGTAGGTACAAGTGATTTATGAATTTTAATCTTTTTATGTTTATTTTGTAGTGTTAATTGTTATACTACCATATTTAATTTTAATTTATCAAATTTTATATCTAATATCTATTACTTAATAATTTTTATTAACTTGTTGTATTACAAAATTTTAACATCTTATATATATATATATATCTACATGATATAAGTACATTCGAGCGTATGGCACCCGTGGGTTGCAGCTGAAAATCAGCGTCAGTTGGTGACAGCTGATGTTGCCATCTGACATTATGCTGAGCTGAGGCCCTTTTGGCATCAAAAGAATAATTAAATGTGATGTGTTTTATTTTATTTATTTTTTATCGTGCCAATAAACGCAATTTCTTTCTTCTTTCTTTCTTTCTATGAGGGACTGAAATGATTTCATTCATTTCATGGTTGGCGCAGTGGCTAAGTGATAAGATTTCTGCGCTACGTGTCGCGTGTTCGATTCCCGCACGGAACAAATTTTTTTTTGTATGATACTCGTTTCGTGTCTGATTGTATGTGCATGTGACATGTATGTTTATAAACTGTACCCACGAGACAGGAAAAATACTAGAGCAGGGAAACGATTAAAAAAAAAAAGATTTTTATTTTAAACCAGCAACTTGTTCATGGAAATGTATTTTTCGCAAAAATGCTGACGCTTTCCGTGTATTAGTCAATTTTTGTAATGAGTAACGTTTTTATATCGTCCAAGTAGTATGTAAAGCCTTTCAGACAGAAATTCTCCATTGAATTCTAGGAACATTATACTTCACATTTTTTGTTTAAAAATACACCCCTTTAGAAATTATTCCTGTATCGGACTCGGAACATATATTTTATAAGTATATTTTGTACAATGCGGGCATCAAACTCACCACTTGCAGCACGGCAGTCTATCGTTTAACAACAGTACCACCCGTGTCATTAAAATATACATTTTACAATGGGTCCGATATACAGTAGCATGGAAGAGTTCTTAGTTCTCGTAAGTAGATTTTATTTTGAGTCGAGAAACCGTCACCTATCGGACATTATATTTAAGAGTATGAATATTTAAGAAAGAATGACAACTATTCAAGGTTCAAAGATGGCGTCTGCGTACAAATGGTGTTAAATGGCATCCAATTTCCTGCTATACTGGACATACCCTATTTCGGTGCTATGACTTTTACAATATCTGTGGAGAAAGCCGCTGACGCATTCAGTTGTATTAAAAATAGGTAATTTCGTAGTGATAGGTCATGTATCTTTCTTCATAGGGAAATAGCATCGTGAGGATTAAAACCATGCTTTCTTGTCTGGACTTTAAAATAGACCTTGACCTCTGAGTTTTTTCGGCATTTCTCCTCAGGGATAGTCATAGGAAATGCCGACGCCATCTAGTTTAAAAAAGACGTGTAATAGTGATTGAAAAATCGTAATTGCAAAATAAATAAAATTACTAATATCTGGTTGATAAACATATAGGTCAGGCGTATTCACAATCAGCGTGTATGTGTAAAACAATGCACTAACGTAGAAGAAGCAAAAGGCATAAGGCAAAGCGATAATGATTGCAGCACGAGGCGTTCTATAGTTTCTGTCTACTCCCATCGGAAAAAGACATCTTTATGTATGCAAAAATACTGATGATGAGACATATCAATTCCTATGTGTTCCATGTCTAAACTGACTACCTACACAAGACAATAACTGAACGCGGGACTCAAATGCACGTTTCCTTGTGTACTTAGGCTAATAAGCAATGGTCGTTACATGAGACTCCATAACAGTATCCGCAATAAATAGTTAAACAACAGCAACATCTCTGCCTATCCCTTCAGGAAATTCAGGCGTGATGCTGTATTATGTTTTTAAATATTAATTCTTAATCAACATTTACACCAAAGTGACACATTAAATAATTGACAAAGTTAACGAAATAAGATTTATAACATAACCGTTATAATTAAGTAAAGAGGGTGTCAAAATATACGATTGTAAGGTAATAAGTTCGCCTAGAACTTGAACATCCCCAACGGGCAAAGTATAAAACGCGAACTTGTTAATAAAATGAAGTAAGAACTTTCTGGTTCATCTTGCTAATGGATAAGTTTTCATTTTAATTAAGACATTGCTCAAACAAGTTTGCGAAGAAATATCAGAATGTCAGATGGTCTTTATTCGCGTATATTTTATGCTGAGGAGTATCCTATGTTTTTAACAAAGGCCTTGTAAAGATGTTGCAATACAGGTATGTATGTACAGTTTGCTTCAAAAGTAGCTAATTACTGTTCAAAGTTTCATGCCTGCCTAATTGTTTTAAGAACATATTATCATGTTATGTATTATAATTAACTGTTAACTAGCGTAACGTTTATAAAAACTAAATAACGTAACGTACCAATATTTTCTTTGATGTATTTTTCTTCTTCTATCGTATCGGCACGAGCTATTACATAGGAATCGCTCATGCCGTAGTGGAACGATTAGCGAGTCAGTAATGGTGGTATCGAGGCTTACTGCCTAGTCTGCGCCAGACGATCTCATATGTTTTACGAATGTAAACAGACAGCTTTTTTTTTGTATTTCATATCCAGGCCCTTTGTAGGTATTCAACAAAGTTTCCGATTTTACCCAATGATACATTAAGTCAATCATTAATATTTATTATTGGCAACATTTATGAATGCGTATATTACCTTTATAAATGTAAATAAATTTCGTATTTTATTAGAGCATGAAACTTATTCATTATGTATACGGGAACAATATGCTTAATATCGTATTATGACGTGTAACATTTGGAACATGCCGATGAAAACTCTGTTTGTTTTATTGGTCAAGCATCCAGTGTAAAAACGTTAAGTTTACGTTTAGATCTAGGGGTCTAGTACGAGTTTCCCTCGACCTCAACCAAACTTAACGATGAGTTCATTCAAACGCGCGCACGATTTTAAAAAAATTTTTGGCTTATCTGTAACAACGATCGAGTTCGAAGAAAACTCGTAGTAGACCCTCCAGATGGCACTTGCAAATCCATTAAAAAGTTATATCATGGATTGAAGAATGCGGTCTGAACCGTTGGATAACCGTGTACAATTTATAATCTCTCGAGAAAAAAAACGTCAGCAGAACTGAAATGAGATAACCTGTCAAATAGTCACGTGATTGTTATTCGTAATTGTCAATCCTGTCAAATTTGTAAATGACATACAATGAGAATCATTTCTCTTCTCATATTGTATCTTATTTGGAGCTGTTAGAGGTAGCTAGAAACACGCTGAAAGAGGAGAAACTGATTGCCGCAGAGTGGAGATGATCAAAGACTGTAATAAAATGCATTAACACAAACTATTGTTAGTCTATGCATGGCACGAGACATTAGATGGAGTGCCAATTAAAGTAGCAATGTATGCCACTCGATATGATCAGTTATTCACGTCGCGAATTTGTCATCTGTCACATAAAGACGTTTAATCCCAAACGGTAGCGCAATGTTAAGTTATAAATATAATTAACATAATATATTGTACCCGCGTCTTCAACCGCGTGGAAATTTTCCAATGCTCCAAAAAAATATCAAATCCTTTTAAGGTTTTATTAATTTTCATACGTCTCACGCTCTTAGAATATTATAGGAGATAGAAAATGTGGGCTCCTGGATCCTGGGCTGGTCTCCATGAAAGTCTAATGACACCGTGGTTATTGAAACTTTGACAGTTTCGCAAAATAAAATCTAGACGTCTCTGAATGATTCTTTAGCTAGTCCTATAAATAAATAAACTACAATAATGATTTATAGTTACACCTACATTGTAAAGTATTGTTCCAACCTCT
The DNA here is from genome assembly GCA_947562105.1 of Shargacucullia verbasci. NCBI lineage: Eukaryota > Metazoa > Arthropoda > Insecta > Lepidoptera > Noctuidae > Shargacucullia > Shargacucullia verbasci. The sequence goes on from OX387289.1 coordinate 10,037,118, forward strand.
GTGTGCTGATCTCCAACCCTTAGTCCTGTTTGCAAGGGTCCCCAAGCAAAGGCCTTGAATCAATATTTGTATGTGCCCTCTCCACTTTCTAAATCCGACCTTCGCAAAGTTTCGTCCCTCAATACATTACTAATTTACGGCTATATCTACATTTATTGTCTGTATGATTTTATATTTTTCAAAAGCTGACTAAGACTGTCTCGTCAGCCTAGTGGTTGCGGGCGAAATGTTCGAAGGTTCGATTCCCGGATTTGGAAGTGTTTTTGGGATTTACTACGGAGTTTTGAATTGTGCAATAGGATCGCCCCTTTTTACCTGGGTCTCAATAACAGCATCTAAGACAGCAAACAGCAGACATCTAAGCAAATTAGATAGTACATAGAGGTGTTAGGCAGAGGCCCAACGCTTCGTGGAAAAAATACGTGATGTTATTTTATGTTATTAAACTGCTGTGACGTCATTATTATTCACGTAAGAGAGTAACATTTTCACACCATCATATATCTAAGGCTCAAGTTCACCAACAATATAACAGACGGTTAGGACACAAAACAGCTGTTTGACATGAACTTTTATACGGGTAAACGGCCGATTTCATTTTAAACATCTGTTATTGTTGGTGAACATGGGCCTAAGTCTGTTATCCCTATTTATCATCAGGGTCGAAAACTGCAGTTTTTATTTTTATCAATGCAGGAATATTTGTTTTGCCCATAATTATCGGTAATGTACCTGCAGATCTATTATTTTAAAAGAGTTTCCATGGAGTTTCTCGCCGGTTCTTCTCCATAGGATTACTATTATGAACCGTGCACATAGAGTCTCGACATTTCTGTAATTGGTTTACATGAAATAAAGACATATCTATTCTATTCTATTCTGGCAATATAGAATCCGGTCTAAACCAATATTATAAATTCGCAAAGGAAAGATGTGTTTAAAATATACAAATGAAATGTGTAATCAGTACAGGCATTTTTAAGTGAATGCCTACATTCTGTTAAACAAAGTACCTATCCAATTAAGCTTACAGTACGATAAAAATCCGAGAAAGGTATCGATAAAATGAAACAAGAGGTATCTTTTTGTTTACCTGTTGAACTGTTACCGGCCGGCCATTGTGAACGAAGCTAGTGACACAAAATAAATAGGTACAAAAGGTTTGCTCCCTATAACAAGTGAAAACACACGCACACAAACGCGTAAGTACGGTTACGAAGGTACTTGCGACGCGACCAGCTTTCGTATTAGATAGTTGAGATTTTCTATGTGTATGTGCGCCTGTTTTCGCTTGTTGTTTGGAGTTGGCCTTCTCTACTTATTTATTTTGTGCTAGGGATGTGTGTTCGCACGACACCAACAATATTGCAGCCTTTGTATCGACGTTGGTGAAAATAACCGGTTAAGCGTAGTAGCTGATTGGTTAATTAATTCATTAACATGTTCATGTTTTCGCAGTGGCGGATTAAAAGTCGACGGCTAGGCTAGCATCTCATCGGCGCCTCTCATCGGCCATCCGATATGAATTTAATGCAAAATACTGTAAATATCAGCAGGAAGGAACCAAATACAGGAATCACCATGAGGCGAGTTATCTTATAATAAGAAAAAAAGACGTCTTTTTTTAAGTTCAGCCGAAAATCTATCTATTATGAATAGAAACACTTACTAGTAGTAATTTTAAGGCATAAATATTTTTCTTTCAAATTGCTATGCGCGCCCCTTGAAGCCTAGCGCCCCTAGGCACGTGCCTAGTTTGCCTTAAGGATAATACGCCACTGTGTTTTCGTTATAATGCTTCGTCATAAAGATTAAGCAGACCTGTAACTCAGTGTTGGACGTGAAAATTAATTGCTTGTTTATCTTTTGGACAGTTTAGTCTACTTTGTTGCTTTTGTATAATAGTTACAGGAAATTATTATTGCAAATACGGAGGTCTTTAACAGGGAAAACTTTGGATATAATTTATGTTCGTTTTAATATTCTTAACTACTTGTCATTTTATATGAACGACTAAATTCTGCCAGTAAAAATGTTTCCACGTAATCTCCACATAATATCAGGAGTTGATGTCGTCATATCGTTTAATATGTAGATACACACTCCACCAGACTAATCTCGCAAATCGCCGCCATATTTGTTTACGGCGTGCAGGCTGTTGCGGTTCGCCAGGCCACCATAACTTTCCCGCTCCTATCTATAACATCTGACACTCCTGACCTTATTTTAATAAATAATGTTGCCTGTTATTACATCAAATAGGTGCTCAGGAGCAGCGGTGCCAGATGATTTATAGTCTCGCCGGCTTTCGCTCAGCTCAATAAACTCACTTTTTGTTTACCCCCAAAATCTGTACCTTCAGTGAAAAGTGATACAACTTGACTTATATCAGTTTTAATATTTTCCCATTATGTTTAACAGTAAAAAATTAGCTATTTTTTGGTCTAATTGATGTCTCTCTAAGGTAAAAATTGAGCGACCTGATTTTGGTGCAAAGTGATTTAACTAAGCATTTTTCATATTTACCAATGTGTACAAAAATACACTTGAAGTAATATCAAAGTGAACTGAACAAATATTTTAAGTTCATTAATGTATATTAATACGAATGCAAGTAACCCCTATTACACGATTTAATTTGTATCAGTAATAGCATAATTTTGGAATAAGTGAATAATAATATGAATATATTTAAATCAAAAATTATCCATTTAAATACGTCTTACATACACCTTATAATAAGTGTATTGTGATACAAGTTCTCGGCGACGCAGAAGTCAGTGAATCGCGCTCGCCGCTCTCACCCTACCTCCTCTCGAAGAGTGAAATGTATATATTGGAAATTAGAACGAATGAGCGTCAAAGAAGTTAGTTTTGCAACTATATTCCCGCTAGAGCGTCGTGCTTTCTTTAGCAAAACGATGCGTAAGGTAACTGAGTTATATTTACACAAATTACGTGTGATATTGTTTATTTATACATAATTTAAATTGTTATACATTTCTAGGAGGTATGTATCGTACCATAAAAATTACAAACAATATTAACTATATTATGTAACGTTATTACATAACCGGATTCTAATAAATAAATTGCAAGCATAACGTTCTTGTTATACAGTCGTCAGTGGCAAAACTTTGATCTTGAGAGTGCCTATATTTCGTAAATAATATTCCTATTTTAGATTTAACACAATGCCAGATTCTACTAGTATAATTTTATTTTATTAGTATGTTATTTGCTTCTATAAATTATTAAATTTTCTTTTTCTTTTATTGCGAATAGATGCAATAAAAAATAAATTATTTATTATGTTAATTTATTTTGTATTGTATTTATTCGCAATATTCTTATAGTGTAAACAAACGAGGGTTTATCAGTGACCGGGTATTGTTGACGTCTAGAAAGAGCCAATTTTATCGACCTCATTTAATTGACTTCATAAACGACTAAAATCCTGTAGAACTAAGTTTACTTAATCATTTAAGTGATTTTCGTTTTTCTTTTCATACACCAGTGTTAACTCGAATTAATAAGATTATGGAGGGTCTTCGGGAAAAGAAGCATAAAGATAGTGTGAAGAAATTAAATCAAGATGAAAATGAGATAAACTTGGAAGAATACCACGATGGCGAGAATCATAATAATCAGAAAATAGAAGAAAGAATAATCATATTAGAGCAAGAGAATCAGGACAGAGAGAAGATGGACGAAATATTAAAAGTGATGGAGGAAGACGAGTAAGTTGGAGGCAAAATAAAAGAGAAAAGAGCAGGCAGAAAAAACTAGATTATATTAAGATATCAGATTGTCGTATGAATTACAACAGTCGTATAACTCATAAAGTGAAAAAAATTGTTTTTAAATAAAAAAGTACGGTCGTGTTCGTAAAAGTGAAGAAGGAATGAATTGTTTAATAATTTACGAACAATGTACATCGTGACGTCGATCCAGATATCCTTTCAGAACATGAATGAAAGTACAAAAGCATGTACCTACTCTAAGACTAATCTCTTGTTTGATTATGAATACAAAAACTTATGGTAAACAAATAATATATAAATATTAATAGCGTATTTTCGACTGATTTTGATTAGTTTTGATTATTTTGATTAGTTTAAGCATGACAAATAAGCACTGATTGATTAGTGTAAAGAACATGCTACCCTATTATCGATACATACAGGGGGTCCCCGAAGTCGACATTAAGCTGGAAACGAGTTATGGTAGAGCGTCATAAAAGTTATCAGAAAAATATATAAAAATGTAAGTTAACTATTTTTAAAATAACTATTATGACTTGGCCTGTCACCCGTTTCCAGCTTGACCTCGACTTCTGGGACACCCTGTATAAGTAAAGAAAGGACTTATTTGATAAATTTTTTAAAGTTTAATTTGATTAGTTTAATTTTCTATGAAAGTTTTAATGTTTTGTTTAAATAAATGTGATTAATAAAAATAAAGAAATTTTGTTATGTTCATTTAAAGTTGGTTATATTTCTCTCATACAAATCCTTCTACTTAATCAAATTCTTACTGTTTTATTATATATGTATTGCACTTGTATCAATAAACACGTAATATTTTTAAAATGTATCGAAATTAACAACAGTTTGTATCATTATTCACATTTTATCTTAAAAACGATCCAGGTGTATAACGATTTAAATTAAAATTGTCGTACCAATTCCTGGTTACAATATAAATTACATTTTTTAATATTCAAATTAACAAAATTTATTTTACAACTTTTTGTTTTAATGACTCATTAATGTAAAAATCTTCAAAATACGAAGCATAAATCATTTAACACCAAGCCAATAAACAATGTGTAAAGTGGTTCAAGTAATTTTAAATTAACTGACACATAAAACAACGTTATTAATCTGTTGCGTTAAGTGATACAACTGAATTTCTTTTTAAATTATAAAAAAACTAAATAAATTAATCCGTTTCTTTTTACACTAAGACATGTTCTAAGATATTATTTATCAATGACAGTAATCAGTTCTTACTTTAGTGAAGTAGAAAAAGTGTCAGAATTTTTTAAAACTTCAACATCAATTTTCTCAAAATCATGATTTTTCAGTTACATCACTTTTCACTGAAGGTACAGAAATATTCTCGAGTTTTATTGCGCGAGGAAAAAGTTTTTCTCAAGTTTGGTATTTCGAAGCCTCACTCCGGCTTATGCCTTGTCTTACTTGTAGTTACGAAGAACTGCTGAAAATCTTCAATACTGCCGTGTTTCTGAATTGCTAACGAATTTGTATACTCAGAAAATGTATCAAACATTTTTAGCTTTAAACATACTTTTTTATGCATAGAGTGGTCTTTAGTTTTTATTTTTCAATGTACCTAGGTACTTTCCCAGGTTTAATCATTTGAGAAAGGTTCATCTACCTGCAAACGTGTATGCGGCCAACAATGAAGGATTGTTTACCGCCGATTCAAAGCCCGGCTTAAAATTGAAGGAGGATTATAATTTATCGGTGCGACTGGTAACATGGCCGATTATCCGGCTTCCGAGCCACTGGCGGCGTTAAATACCACCTCGGCAATCGGCTTTTGAAGCCATTTGACATGAGCACCCGATGTGGTGCTGAATCTTCAATTCGGGGACAGAGTGAAGTTATCACCAGGTTTAAAAAATTAGGTCATGGACTAGTCGGGATTACAGGCGATATAACGTTTTTGAGATTTTTTGTGGGCGTAATTTTTTGCTTTCAATATTTTAGCAGGGCCCCAACAAATATTCATCTCCAGAAATTCTTACAACAAATGGATACAGTTTAAGACGTGACCTGTACAAAGTGTTCGCTCTTCAGGTTTTTCTTTTTCACAAGTTGAAAGGTTTACCCAATTGGCTGCATATGAACAAGTTTATCGTGAACAATTTTTTTATTTTTCATTCAGCCAATCTTGATTTAAATTTAATATTTTTGGATTTAGATATAGTCAACAATAATGATTGTCAGTCTTATACACAATCAACAATAATCATTGTAGACTCACTAAGAAGATTGTCAGTCAAGTGGCAAACTCCTGAATCATGAATTGTGAAATTCCACAGATCTGTAGGTTCTTTGAATTGAAGTTAAAAGTATGCGTGACCTGTCTAAAAGTAACCCTGGTCCTACGTAGATTAGCCAAGGTAATTAATTAGACATGGCCAGATAAGGAAAGGTTCAGTGCGATAAAATGGGGTGTTGGAGAACATGTTAAAATGGAGTGTTTCGTTGATATCACTATAATTGGTATACTTAATTATGGTGTATACCTACGTGAAACTAGTTTTTATTCTATTTGTGTCTAGAATACATTCCGGAGGACATCACTGACTAGACTTTTTAGATTCAGGATTTTGTAAAGTCTTCAATTTCCTTTTAGTTTTTCATGGATTAACCCTGTTTACGCTGACTTTTAGCTGGTCCAATGTTTGGCTTCTTACTTAAGTTTATGGGCTCAAGTTTTTTTTGGCAACAGAATTTCTTGTGTAAAGTATTTCTGCAGACATATTTCATGGCTCCATTTAATTTCTCAGACAATCGTATTTCAGTTTGCAATATCTTGCTTCCACACTTATTATAAGTTGGTCTAGACGAGAATTTTCTGTAGCAGATGGATTGATTTTTTACTGAAGGCCAGTATTATCAGTTCGCCACCGAGGAATCCAACTTTGGCATCAGTATTCTTTGTTTAAGTTAATTTGCCACTTTCGTAATGAGTGCAGACACTTTCAATTCTCGGGAAATTAAAAGATTTGCTTTGATCTTTCTTTTATGCTTCCTTTTAAATATTTTTTAGTTGGAGTATGAGATATTTTATTATCCTTTCAACCTAACAATCCAAATAACATAGGCTGGCAATGGGTAGCAGTGACACTGATTTATAATAGAGTGACGGAAGTGAGAAGAGAGAAACTGTGTAAGTTCTTGTCGACTCACTTCTTCATCCATCATTCTCCATAAATGTTCTAGAAAAAAAAAATCATAACGAGGGATAAGACCACCTTTTGCGAATTGATTTTTACACACTCTGTATTTTTTGTATGCTTTTCCTCACGGTGAACAATAAATCTTTTTACCTTCTATCCTGTTGAACGTTAGGGATCGCTCATCAAGTTCCAATAAGCTAATTTGACTCTCCAATATCCTATTAGCAACAAGATTTGAATAGCCAACAGAACGTAGCATCAATCTAACCCCCAATGAAAACAATTGTAACAAGGAGTGTAAATAGTCTGTTTGGCGCCAGGTACCCGCCTCACTGAGCAACTAATCCTTCGTCTGAATAACGTCTTATTATCATTACAAGTAAACCGTGTTTAGATCGTTGGAGTGTACACTGGGGGAAGGGAACGGTCGCCAAGAGTATGAATAATACAATCTAAAGAGCGTAGTTCCCGTGGGTGCTTTAAAAGGTGGCTAAGGGGTTTAAGGAAGCGGTTGGTGCATCTACCTGTCATCTAGACAATTCATCTTCGCGTTTCTAGGAACGCCAAAACTAGTAGATTCTTTCGTAATAAGGCCCATGTTTTGTAGTTTACAGGTTGATTGTAAGTATACTAAAGGCATACTACTCGTATGTAGGTTTAAAACAATCAACCTGTGTTCGTTTTATTAGTAAATGACAATACGATTGCGTTTGGGTATATACATAGTATACAATCAATCGAACGATTTTCCGTTTATAGGGGTGCAAGACTGAAACCCGTAAAATGCAATCATTACTGCCGTACGAAAACCACCGCTAGCAGAATTAAAAGATCATTTTTACTAGGTATAATGTACGTACTTTATAGATGAATTGCATTTATCACAATAATTTTAATAAACTGTTTTCGAAATGGTGATGTCTCGAATACTCCTGGTATATCCCATAGCTTGTTTTATTTATACTATAAGAAAAAGATTCTTGCGTCGCTTCGTACTAATGTGAGTAGAGCTTCTCTTCCTTTGTCAGGGCTGTGTCAAAGTGTTTTGTTAATCTGATCGCACATTTGTTTTGTTAATCTGACGCGGATTTGTGTTATTTGCAAATTGGACGGGAAGATAGATGAGTTACTGATTCTTTATCAATATCAATCTCGAAAAGTATCCTAACTAATACTATAAATGCGAAAGTGAGTTTGTTTGTTTGTTATCTTTTCACGCCTAAATCACTGGACCGATCATCTTGAAATTTGCATATACGTTGTCAGGGGTACAGAAAAGGACATAGGGCACCTTTCATCCAGAAAAAAAGTACCGTTCCCGAGGGAAAGAACAATAACTTTCGACGGTTACAATTGCTTTAGGACGCTAGATGGCGTTACGTGTGACCTAGAAAAATGCACGGGTTCGTAATTCGGAAGCTAGTGTTTATATAAATAGCTTGAGAGTTAGATATTCATGTTTGTATATATACGCGTATAGAGGTTTTGCCTACTCAAATTTTGGTGATGCCCAGGCTAGTTTAAGACTCTGCGGCCATGAGCTTTTAACTCGGTGATTAAAGCCGTATAAAGATACGTATAAACCTAACCTAAAAATATTAGAACTTCTTTATCCATGACCTGATTTCACACACTGCTGAGCATATGCCTCTCTCTACGTACCTCATCTCAAAACAACTCAATCAAATATTTGATAAACAAATATATTAACTTTATAGTAGGTACCACCAAAATTTCCTCTACCATATTTTACATATAAATTTTTCATGTTCGGGCTCACAGCTCGCATTGGTACCCGAATTAAGGATTCAAAAGATGGCAGATTCTCTTCTCGATTGCGGTAATGTCCGGTGACCTCCTCGCAAATTACCCAGCTCGTTAATCACTGGGTCCGTCAACGTCTTTGTACACACAACACTAATACTCGTTGGGTGGGAGTTTTTCTACAACTCTAGTTACTTGTTTGTTACACACAAAGGTATACGTATGTAGTTTGTTTTGTTTTAGTGTAGAATTTTTGAATAAATTGGTGATCTGATAATGATAATACCTCATAGTTTTTTATAGATGCCAATGTTTGAAAAATAATTATGTATTCCTTAGCGTTAAAAATGTGTTTGTAAATTAGCCTATTTTTAAATATGGAGTACAGCATTTTTATATATATTTTTTTCCCATTAGGCAGCATTATATATTATAATGCTAGCGAAAAAAGGGTAGGTATACCTACAATATAATCTTTGAACCTCCGTTTGAAGAAAGAATTTTACTACATTAGCTTAATGCTCTGATCCTTTTCAAGGTAAATAGTAAATAAGCTTCATAGGGTGATTTTACAGATTTTACAAAGTTTCTTGGTATATTAGATAGAAAAAAAACTATACCTGTTTCTGTCATGTATTACATTGTAAGTAATACATGAAAGAAACAGGTACCTATAGTTTTTTTTTTCTATTTAATTTGGTGTTTCTTTTCTGATTTTCGTAAGAGCATTATGTCAACTCAATTTTAGAAGAAATAGGTACCACAAACCTAAAAATTTTTACAATGGTATTTGCTGTTATGCATACATGCGTTAAGAATAAGCGTTTGCATTTCGCTAAGTGCATACTGCACAAAGTGACTATAATAACTTAATATGCAGAATTATTCAAACTCCAAGATGTCTATAAATACACTTGGAAAACGTTCAACTGTAATAGTAAAATTTAATGCATGTCATAAGTTTAATCGGCTCAGTAAATAGTGTCGAACATCGAAACTAAACTGCATCTATGTGGCGAGTTATACGCTAGAGTTTAACATTTCGCCTAGACCTGTAGGTATGTCATCTGTAGCCACATATTCAGAATTAATGTAGACTATATTAAAATTAACGAATAAAAAATAAACAACGTTTTAACAATGGCAGCCGTTTGTTTATTGTTGTCGTGGGAGCCATTAAAATTACAAATCATAAACAAACAATCAAACTGGGAAAAATAATTGGCCATACAAATATTTGTCCGGATGGATGAGGGAATCAAGCCAAAAACCCTGAGTACTGACGGCCGCCGCTTTCATTTTATTTGATACAAAAGCCAAATATGTACGCTCGTGTGTATTGTTTCATGATATTTTGAAAATGAATGGAAAATAACATCAGCTGTGTATGTCGGGTACAATATAAAAGAGAATTAATTTGTGGTCGTGGCCAGATTTTATATTAATATATTGAGATCCACGACATGTCTCTTAATTTTTTTAATTGTACCAAATTACCTAACCATCATTATCTGTCTAGCCTTTACCCAACGACTTTGGGATCAGTTTCCAGTCTAGCCGGTTGTGTTGAATATGAGTAGATATTTTACACGGGGCGACTGTCTGACCTATCGATTATTTGACCTGCGCCACCCAGTTAATGGGAGACACTGATAATTACTTAATGGGTAGACTGGTTGTCAGACTTTTTGGGCTGCTGGCACCTAATACGACTGTCATAGATAGTCATAAGGGTTTTGATGTGAAAAAAACGGTCACCCGTTGCATGCACGGATTGAATGCGGCAAGCGCTACTTAGCTTCACAGATCGACTGATCAACGCGGTAGCTACGTAACCTTCCAAATTACCAAACCATTTATAATGTATTTATGAACTTTGTGACGAAAACATTATGTTTTGAAGAATTCCTGAAAAAACACACGTTGTTGTATCTTTACATTTCCGAGCTAAAATGTGGCTTATTTGTCTTTGTTGTAATACTATAATAATAAGAGCAATTTTAATTTGCTTGTGTCTATACTGTATAAAGTAATCTATTCCTAAATCAATACAGCTAGACTGTTTGTAGATTTAAACGTTAGATACAGCCAATTTAACTATCATTATACCCCTTCAGAGAGTTGCCTGAATTATGCCCTGTAATATTAATTGTTTGAAGTCACGCAAAGTTCACTTGAAATAATCATTATTTTGCATTAATGTATCTCTGATCTTTGATCGCTTTAAAGGTAAATAGAGTTATAAACTATACAAACAAAGTATCGCAAAGTATTGTTAATTTTTAAACAAAGACCAAAACGCTAGGGTTAATCAAATGTAGACCTGGAATATTTTAATTCAGAGCCTACATTTAATTAACATACCCTGATGATTTTCGTGTTTTTCTTTTTCTCCCTTATTCTTTCCGAAGGACAGGAAACCCAACAACATTGCCCGACCGAGGAACCGAAAACCTTACGATTGGTAGTGCATGCAACCTCTAGAAACCAGGAGGCAGTTTGCAGCACTTGTCCAATAATATACAGAAATCATAGTCGCAATAGTTAGTCCGCTAATGGATTACACGATGGTAGAGTGTGGTTCAACATTGAGGAGCTAGCGACCGTTCGTTGTAATCTGATTGTAACACTGACCTGCTCGTGTTATATCACTACGACATGTCTTAATTTGACCTACAAGTGATATGTGATCTAGTTTCCACTTTGGAGTGGTAGCGTCAGGTAAAAGAATTAAGACTGTAAGTTGCCTTCAATTTATACCTGATTGTCTTTTTGTAGTCGCAAGCGCGGTTTCTGATTTTTAGGTTATGGGTTCACTTCTCCAGTCGGGTGTTATACGTTTTTCTATTAAGAAATACATAGTAGCAGCTTGAATTTTGAATTCTTCCTCAAGTGTGGGAGAAGATTCACTCCTATTCTATGAGGATTTTACTTATATACTTATATGCCTATGCCTCGGGGAATGCAGGCGTGATCATAATTTGAATATCTTCTATCGATCTAGGGTCTAGGTTAGCTTAAGGAGATTATCGTCATAATCTTATAACTACACTTAACAGGCGGATTGAGCGTTGTTCCTCAATATGATGCTATTAGCATGACGTGAATGCTGCCCATCCTTTCGATATAATCGGTTTATAGGTCTTTACGATGCCGGGCGCGTAATCGACTATTCATAGTCGGGCAATATAGCTCAAGCGGTAGAAGTAAAGCTATTGTGTGGTACGTTGACAAGTTATATTGAAATTGCAGCACATTTTTGATTATGATGATGATTTACAATTATCACCAGGGTCACCAGATACAAATGAAGGTAAAAAAAAGGTTTTAATTCACATTCATAAATATAGTTCAATTATTTTCTTGAATTAAATAATATATTACTGGATACATCTATGATTTCTTGAGGCTTTTAATCTAATTTATAAAAACTACCAATCAATTGAAATATTGAGAGAGAGAACTGGCATAACATGTAATATCTGTCATCCACGTATAAAATAACAATAACAATATTTCGAAACATATTCGATCAAAAGAAATGATGAGAAACCCGCTCGTAACTCCATGAAAGAACGTATTATGTCTTAAAAACTCAATATTTCCATCTCAAAGTAAAGAACAAAGTTTGGTAGGTGCAAAACAATTTTCGGTTGTTCGTGTTTTGCCCATCAGTCTCGAATCTCAAGTTTTATCCGTCGGCAGCCTCCCGGGAGAAATTCACTTACTTTATTATTCGCCTGTGTTGACCCCATTTTTGTTGTTTGAACATAATATTTTATTCATTAGATATTTACACTTGGACGCGACATTGTTTCCCCTTCCGGTTGAATAATCATTCGTTGCAAGATTTTATGAATATATTTTTGTAAAAAGTGCATTAATGTTTGAATGGATTAGCGTATGCTTGAAAATATTATTTTCTTTTGTGGTTAATATTTTGTATGTATGTATGAAGCAATTAATTTTCTACTATATAAAGTTTCAATGATGTACCTATATATATAATGTAAAATCCATTCCCATTAAAATTAAGAGCACTTTCAATTTTTTTTATAATGATCAAAAAAAAAGGTCAGAAAGAATATTTGGAGATAAAATATTGTGAATAAAAAAGCCGTTTACAGGTGCCATTAGACGGCCTCGAAATAGATTAAGGTCTCGGGGTTTGGGCGACCGCAGACGGAACGAAATCCGGCGCCCTTCACTATTATAGAATTATTTTACCTTTTCTTTGAACCCGCCCAGATAATTCCCCGATATTTCTCCCTGTGTGTGTATTAGGAAATATTTTGTTTTGCTGTAGTTTTGTCACATATTTTCCGCGAGCCTTTAAGAGATTTAGTATATAGACTAACTTTGTGGACCTTTAATAAAGATCAGTGGGGATTTCTATTCTTAAAACTATCTTTTCGTTTGTCTATTTTGACTAAAAGTTTGTCAAATTTTCGGCTAGTAAAACTTATTAATGCAATTATCGAGTACTTCACAAGCACAATGTTTAAACTTTTTTTTTATTTTTGAAAATTATTGGCCTTTTACTACGTAATTATTGTGTAAGTTTCGTTTTTAATCAGATGATTCAATGCGGCAAATAGAAAAGTGCAATATTATCTGCGAAAAATTCTCTGTACGTTTTCATTTTACTTCTGTAGGTACAAATATTAAATGACATGTGCGTATAAATTACTCTGGCAAATTTCCACGCAAGAATACGCTCGTAATCTTTCGTGTCTGGCTGCGAGTAGTGCCTTTCGTTTTAATGAGACCACCGAGCCCTCTCGACTCTGAATAATTCCTCATTAGGTACGCTAGCTGCATTCGTTTTTATAGAACGCAATGTTATTTAATGTTCACGTATCTACTTACAGTTACAGTGCGTGACTTCTTATATTCGTCAATAGCTGGATGGATCACGGATAAGTTATTTTATAGTACCTAGTTTATAAAAAAGCAACTCCATCTTTTGAAAATCGTACCCTAAGTATGCAAAAAAAAGTTTTTCACACTCGGTATAATGACACTTCTATAAAGAGACAGCAAATTTTGCTTATGGGCAACATCATGAGATGACATTGTTTTTATTCTTATTATTTTTATTTTTTCTGTATTCTCTCTGTTTCCGAGCAAATAAATTTTACAACTTCTCTTTATTCCTTTTCGTTTAATTTCGTTGCAGGTTCCATAATAAATTCCATGGAGCTTTGTATTTTTTTCGATAGTCGCCATTAAAGATTTGTAAATAGATGGTTATTTTAAAAAATAGTGTAATTTTCACGAAATTTTATATTCCTCGACTAAATAAGCACTAACAATATACAAATAGGTACCTATTAATTAACTTTCTTAAACGGAAAATTTCAACAAGTTTTGATTATTCCAAAATCAAATTAGTCTTTAGCTTGATTGCTTAATAATTTTATAAGGCTTCCATGCTGTAACGAGCGCCGAGGTTACCGCTCTCAACTGATTCCATCTGACCTATATTAGGCAGCTCGCCGTTTGATCTGTCTATAAATTATTAATAGTAACCACCGTGTGCGTCAAGGTTGGGGAATCGAATATTCACAGGTCGCGGACCTTAACCGCGAGATGTACCTATCTAATGGTACTTTCTCTTCTCTACAACTGTTTCTCACATCCGGATGCGTAATTTTCAGTTTTTTTTTTACCAAAATGGTTCTTTTGTACTTAACATGAGTAGTACTCATTTCTTCTTTTCTAATCTATCGAGGGTGCATTTACAAACACTAATGTAGCATTATATTATAGTACAAACTAGTAATATCGTTTATAAACAATATAACAGTACCATACACATATTATGGCAACGTATGCGTGTGTAAGGCAACAAATAAAAGATACATACGTACATACATTGCATTGTCCACGTGATTTTTTTATAAATAAATAGGTACTTGATTTTTTACATACACACATAAAACCCGGAACAAGTATCCGTAGGTTGTAAACATATTTCTTCCATGCGGGAATCGAACCCGGGATACGTAGTGCAGCAGTCGATCACTCAACCACTACGCCAAATGTGCCGTCAATATAAGCTTATTATTATGAATCCTAGCAGGGGGTTAATAAACTACCACACTAATTGATCAGCTGCAATGGATAGTTTATTTATTTTTTTGTGAAAAAACGAAATGCTGCCCAACACTAGGATTTCTCTTGTATCGTAGGTAGGTACAGTTTACAAACAAACATGTCACATACACACACAAGCAGACTCGTAACCACTATATCTGTAGATGACACAAATATTTGTTCCGTGCGGGAATCGAACCCGCGACATCTAGCGCAGAGAGCTAATCCACTTAGTTATTCCGCCAACCATGTCGTTACATTAATGTTTAGAACTTTTATAAATAACCTTAATTTTCAAGAATATCGTTTCAGTAAATAAAGCAGGTTCGTATGTTCAGCTAGATATCTAGTTTTTATGTGCGCAACAGGAGGGCACTACAGTTGAATAGAAAGGTCTTTATGTAAATTTTTAATAAACCCTCTTCCGCGCCGAAATGAGATGAATAAATAATAGCTATACTCCTAGTTCTGGCTAACAGAGATTTCTTTTTAGTAAACACTATTTCAGTTTCATGTACATATTTTACTTATATAATAATTTACCTTTATACTCATATGCTAGCTTCCGTCCATGGCTTCGCCCGCGTGGTTTACGAAGAAAAAGTAGCTCATGTGCTATTCCAGACTATAATTTATCTCTGTGCCATATTTCATCCAGATCCGTTCAGCCGTTCTGGCGTGATTGAGTAACAAATATCCATCCACCCTCACAAACTTTCACATTTATAATACTTCCGCCCGCGGCTTCGCCCGCGTGGTTTACGAACTCGTGCATTTTTCCGGGATAAAAAGTAGCCTATGTGCTATTCCAGATTATAATCTATCTCAGTGCCATACTTCATCTAGATCCGTTCAGCCGTTCTGGCGTGATTAAGTAACAAAGATCCATCCACCCATCATCCATCCATCCTCACAAACTTTCACATTTATAATATTAGTAGGATAGCGTAAGCTAGTACGGACTTGATGACGTCAAACTTTTGTCACGATTGATTTGCTAATTAAATAGTTTAATGTGCGTGTGACGCTATGTATCAAAAGTCTATTTAAATTCGATCTCTTTTTAAGTAAGTATAAAAGTAGAAGTGATAATTATATATGAGTCAAACTCAAGGGCGTCTACTAGGCGTACACCGAATAGTTATTATACAATAGGTACCCATATGTATACATGCACTTTCAGCAACGAAAGCATATTAACAATCGAGTTTCTGATATCAATATTTAAAAAAAGAATACTTCTGGATTATTTAAAATAATTACACGGTATTAAAGCTGCACCTACCCTCTTCCACAAACAATAAACTTTAAAAAAAAAAATTTTAGCATTATTTAATTTTTTTTTAAAGACAACGTTACCCCAATCTAGGAATCATTCCTGTATCGTGGGTGCGTTTACAAACACATATATTCACATACACAAAAACACACAGACCCGAAACAATTCTAATAATACTTATCTGTAGATCATACAAATATTAGTGCCGTGCGGGGATCGAACCCGCGACACTTAGCGCAGAAAGCTAATCGCTTAGCCGCCAACAGTGTCGTCACGTATCGTATATTAGAGAACATTAAATATCTTTACGTGTTAACTTACTTTCATAGTTGTCTTTACTTACTTTGATCCCTGGTAATATGAGATGATTGTAGATTGAGCTAAGGTACCCGATATTCCCGATAGGATAATACATTTTCCGTCGATGAAATTCTATTGTTATCTTATGACGGCAAAGCATCGTATTACAAATTGAGGTTTTATGTCCATGGCGATAAAAACTACATACTGAATAAAATATTATAGTATATAGGTAGTATGGCTCTCTAAAGGCGTTCAAACAGAATAAAAGGACAGGACAAATGCCAACGGGAATTTTTCTCAAGCGTTTCGGTCACTGAAGTTGATTTTTGGGGGCGGTTTAAATATTTTTCCGATTTATGCTTTTTTTTCTATTAGTTTAATCTAAAATATTAATATATGTTTTAAATCAGAATTTTTTATCTCATTAGAGGTGAAAAATTCGAAAAATCTCATTGAAAAATGAACTAATATTACTCTTGTATCGTGGGTAAGTTTACAGACTTATATCTCTCCATCACATACACCCAGGCCTGAAACAACTATTCTATGTTAATAATTTTTTTACCTCATGCAAGAATCGAACCCATGATCAAAGCGCAGCAAGCAATTCCCTTAGCCTCTGCGCTAATAGTTCAGTCAAAAGCTTACTTTATATCACAGACAGAATTTATCTTATTAATTCAAAATCTATGCTTTATATTGTATATTCTGTTCCGTGAATTTTTATTTTTATCAATGTAATATATAAAATCAAATATTTATACGTGTAATTTTCTGCAAAGTCGAGAAGATTACCTACTCGAGTGTATGGAACGTTATTATTAAGCTGGGTATCGACATGACGCGTGCAATCTTTGCGACAGTCTACATGCGACCGCGGAAGCGTTTTGTATCGTGGAGGAAACATTACGCGCTAAGTAGCCTTAGAAAGGGGACAAGTCGTTAGTATCTTCGTATAAAAGGACATGTTTCGCTATGTAAGGCTAGTATATGGAAGAAATCTGTATTTAATGATACATTATCATCATTTTATAGGAATCTGTTATAATGGAATGAGTGTTGACATCAAATAAATTGTTGAAAAAGTTTTTGATACTAAAAACAATGTGAACTAATAAGAAAAGTGTAATGCAGACAATATCGCTAAAGAATTGCGCTTTCTGAGCAACGACAAAACAAAGCGCTTTTTTATTTCTATTTTTTTTTGTTTGTAAGAAAAATATATTTATATGTCAAAAATATGATACTTGTTTTGTGAAGTCAATTAAAAAAAAAAAAACTTTGTCCGCCGTCTGCTCTCACGCAGACCTGTCTAGCAAACTTCATGATATCTCCACTCGGCGGCGTCGGCTGTTAGCTTCGATCGAGTTACCAGTTATAATTTCCGGATGGGGGAGCGCAATCGGCGGGCCCTGTAATAGATTCCGCCCTAACATCTGATACCCGGATTCGACGAATTCACGCCCCGAGTACCCGGAGTGCTCCGAGTGCCACGAGCTAACTGCGCTAATGAGATTCACTCGACTCTTCGTGTTTTGTCGACCTTTTTACGTGGGAGCACGTAATAAATAGAATTATTTGGGTAAATCTCTGCCAATAATGGTGTGTCGTTGATTTATTTGATTTTGTTTCTGTGTATCAAAGATTCCATTTGTCATGTATAGTATTAATTGATATCATATTATTCAGTGTAATTGTACAAAAATACGTTATGGACACTACTATATCGTGTTTTACTAAACATTGTCATCGAATATGTGTTATCCTCTCTTTTAACGAGTTAATCAACTTTGACACAGTTGACACGTTTCTTACTTGTATTTTTTTATTTCTAGTTTATGATTAATTCATGGTTGACTTACGCTTATCGGCAAGCTTAGAGTAGTTGATAAGCGATTGGATTTCTGCGCCACCTGTCGCAGGACTGATTCCCGAACGAAATAAATATTTGTATGATCTACAAATACTTATTTCAGTAGCCTAATTACGGTAAAAAGCGACAGCCACGCGACAGCAGTCTGACAGAAACTATCGCGCGATCTACGCCTGTCGTAAGCTAATTGCTACATAGATAATTAGGCTGCGGGTCTGGGTGTGTGCATGTGAGATGTATGTTTGTTAACTGTACGTACGATACAGGAGAAATCCTAGTGTGGGGCAACGTTTAAAAAATAAAAACACTATAAAATGTTTATGACCCCACCAAAAAGTGGCTAAGTGTTTACACGACATTACAGTTTCCTATCAATTGAGAAAGTCTGGATCTGTTTCACACGTGGTACGTGTCGGAACTTTTATCGCGAGGTTCCTTCCGACAACCTACAAAGTCTCCGACGCGTGTCGTAATTTCCGGTCGGCTCGGTTTAATGGAGATCGACGTAACGCCGGTTTCAGCTGACCTTACCTTATGTTAAGGGCTGCCGAATCTTGATTAAACTGAGGGGTTAAAATAATATCTCACTGAGGGTTTATTTAATCGTCGTGCATCACACTGTGGATGGAGGGTTTGGTGCTGTGTTTATTTTGTCAACATTAAAATTTGATGAGAATATATAGTGCCTATATATAATATATAGGTATATAGAATGACTAATTGGTCTAGTGCTTGCATGCGCGGCTAGAAAATTCTAAGTGATAGCTCGAAAGTTGAAATGTAGCCTGTTAGAATGGCAACACGTTCGCTTCCTAACACATGAGAATTATCTCATAACTTAAAAATATGGGTGTGCTGTAGTACACCACTGCCTAACCCTTCTGGGAATACAGGCGTGATTCACCATTATGCTGATGAGAGAACTCTATATTTTAGTACCTAATTGCAATAAGTTTTCGTCCGTAATTGTTGTCCCAATACGGGGAAGAAGACCTCTTCTGAGAATGAGGTTTTAGGTCATAGCTCACTACGCATGCTTCGTATTTAGACATTGATAGGTGTACATATATTGTCCTATTAGATACAGTAGAAATATCACGATAAACATCATCGATTATAAAAACTATAAGTGTGTTTTTACATAATTTAAAGGCAACTATAATATTAGATATAAATGCGCAAGTAAGTTTGTTTGTTTGTTTGTTACCTTTTCACGCCTAAACCACTGAACCGATCGACGTGAAATTTTGCATATACGTTGGCCGGGGTACAGAAAAGGACATATGGTACTTTTTATCTAGAAAAACATACTGTTCCCGAGGGAAAGAACAATAACTTCCGACGGTAACAATTGCTTTAGGACGCTATATGGCGCTACGTGTGACCCGAAAAAATGCACGGGTTCGTTAATTAATGCGGGCGAAGCCGCGGGTGGAAGCTAGTGCCATATACACATATTAATCTTAATTATTACAGTATCAACCCTATTTCTGCTGTTGTCTCATGTAACAACTTTGTCGGGAACTTTACGCGTTGTGTGGATACATCCCTTATTCATTTGTCTCCGATTGATGCGGGATGACAAACATTACAGAAACGTATATAAATTGTTAATTGCACCCAACAACGTTCATTTACAGAATGTCATGTTAGCCAATTTATGTTTGTCCTAGAAAACTTGGCTCGTGACGTTCTGAAACTTGTTTAGATGTACTACAGTCCAGTTAGATATTCGTTCTGATTACAAACTTCTTTCTCCTTCTTTGTTTTTGTTGTACGATATAGTTAAGTTTATAATAAACTAGCTGTTGCTCGCCGCTTCTTCTGTGTATATTCTGTATTTAGTAAAAATAAGCCATCCAGGATCCAGACTACCACTTTGTAAAATGTAAAAAAAAAACACATACTAGTTATAACATTACTAGCTTTTGCCCGCGGCTTTCGCTCGCGTTAATTTAGAATTTGACAATCAATTCAGGTTATACTCTGCTTGCGAAAGACTCGTGGCGCCATCTATTATCATAAGAACGTTATTGTTGTTTTCCTCGAGAACAGTACTTTTTTCGGGATGAAAGGTATCCTATGTCCATGTCTGTACACCTGACAACGTATATGCAACATTTCAGGATGATCGGTTTAGTAGTTTAGGCGTGAAAAGGTAACAAACAAACAAACTTACCATCGCATTTATAATATTAAGTTAGGATGCTGTTATAATATTAATAAATAAACACATGCTTAAAATTAAACTCAGGGTTGTTAAATTTCTAATTATTTTACTACATGTATTCTAATTATTTTAAAATTTATTAATTTTATCCAGTTTTGGTGATTTGTAACTGAGTTTTATACGAAAATTGTTTTTACGATGGTAGTAATAATTTAGATTTAATCGCTCGGCAAACACTTGAAAAACGATTCAGTGATTAAATTGTTCAATTAGTTGACATAATTGCGCTATTAATAATGAAGCCAGTCAGACATCTTTACAATAAAATTTATTGAGTTTAATTATACATTTAAAATATTAATCAAAGAAAGGTCTGGGTCTGGCTGTCATTAGGCTAGCTCAAAGTGCGACACTGCCTATGATTACGCTTTTAATTACGAAGCGCGCCAGACATCTTTCAAATCTCTAATTTTTTATCTAAATCATTAGTTCCCAAAGTGATCCAGGTGGACCCTCCATGGGAGACTCGACGGGTGTCGACGTTGGCGTGACAAAAAAATGGGGGTTTACAATTCAATTTACAATATGGTAGAAATGTAGCTGAAGGGGGTCCACCGAAACCAGCTAAATTTTGTAAGTGGTCTATGAGAAAAAAAGTCTGGGAACCTCTGGTCTAAATATACCAGTACTTAAAACATTACTTAAGAAAGTTATGTTATTTGTTTCCCTCATTATTGTTGTTGCCCTCCATCTGTCCGCATTCTTATTCCGAACAAATTCCTTTTACTAACAACAGCATCTATCATCGTAATCTAAACGAAAACGTAGAAGTGTACTTGGGAAGGTTGCGGCTATTTACGATTATTGTCGATGTCAAGTTAATACGTGACTATCTGACATGAACAAAAATAGCGCTCGATTAACTTGTGTTGTTTATATTTCTATTTGTGCGAGTCGGTAGCGAGTGCGCGGAATAAGCAATGAAGATGTGAAAGTTCCGTTTAATATTTGGTTAAAGTAAAATATAGCTTGGCTTCGTGGTTTAAAATGTTTCTGTTTATAAGTCTGAGTATTTTGTACCTTTCACTATGTTGAAAAAAGGTTTAAGATAAATTTATCGCTTATTTTTACATTGCATCACGCCAGTATTCTTTTACAAGTTAGGCAGTTCACTCACTTTTTACCAATGCCGTTATTAAATGCCATATAATAGAGGGCGAGCCTATTACCATCTAGCGTGCACAATTAGTATTCTAACAGAAAAACCACTGATACTTTGTCCGATACGGGGTTCGCAAAATCACGCCCAGTAACTTCTTTTCAGACCACTAAACGAATATTACAAGGCAGTTATGCACAATGTATATCTTCAAACACTTTTTAAACACACATTACGATTGTAAAAACAACATCACAGTAACAATTGCCTAATTTTTTATGTTACTTACACAGGATTTAAAAACGGTAAGAGGTTTTAATCTTTCTTTTTTTTATTTAAAAAACGTTGCCCTACACTAGGATTTCTTCTGTATCGTGGGTACAGTTTTACAAACATACATGTCACATGCACACATGCCCAGACCCGAAACGACTATTTGTAGATCATACAAATAATTGTTCCATTCGGGAACCGAACCCGCGGTATGTAGCACAGAAAGCTAATGACTTAGCCACTGCGCCAATTGTGTCGTCGAACATTTATGTCCTTAAACACGTCTTACAGAATAATCTTTGATTACCTGAACTGCTGTGAAATGAAATGATTTATTTTGCAATTAGGATATTTTCAATCACTTTTACACGTCTGTTTTAAACTAGATGGCGTCGGCATTTCCTATGACTATTTCTGAGAAGAAACGCCAAAACAAACTCAGGGGTCAAGGTCTATTTTAAATTCCAGATAGATTGTAATGATGTAAGGGTTTATGTGAGACAAATATAGGGTGGAATAGCCTTTTGAAGAAAGTGCCATAACTATTTGAGCTAACCTGTCGCAACAAAGTGCAAGCATGGATCAGTTATCGTGAGAATTAATGAAATTAAGAGCGTTCAGCCTAGATCTCACTCACATTTACAATGTATAGCGGTTATATATAAGAAATCGTTTCAATTTAAACGACATAACAGTATCAAAATAATGAAGTAAATAATATAATAATTAATGGCAAAAATTGTATATAAAAAAAGGAAAGGCTAAAGAGCGGCTCAATCCCAAGCGTTTTTGTCATCTAAATAGTTCGAAATTTTATAGTATCCTTATTTACAAAGTTTAGATTTAATTACGTATATCATTGGGAAGTTTTTTGTAAAAACGTATACATTGTCTCATGAACGAGTTGCTTATTCTGTGGAGGCGCGTAGCATGTACAGCAAGGTTGTGTTTATTCCTAGTGTTCAAAAAACTGTAGCTATACAACGACAACCTTACGCCGACCTACATACTTCCACGCGTATGAACACACAAATTAGTTTATACAACTAATTACTTAGTTACATTAGTTTAGTGGGAATGTTCTTGACACGCCACTTCAGACTAATAAACTTATCTTACTCCCATTGCAGCGTTAAACCGACTTCTATATCAGATTAAAGATAATTAGGTCGGTGATTAATACCTACATGGGTAGTGAAGCCCGGTGTGCAAACTATTCATATTTGAACTCACTAAGCATCTAAAACCATACAGCCTAAGAAAGAAATGTCATCATCATCCTAGTTGGGGTGCAAAGAAAGAGCCTCCAAGATTGACGAAACTTAATCTCGTCCTGGCGCACCCTGTCTCAATACCATTATTGCTAACTGGCTAATCTTCCCACTATGACATGAGCGATTCTCATGTGATAGCTGGTGCCGAGTCGACAGAAGGCCATTCTAGTCTATTCTCAAGGTTCAGTAGGCATTGCAGATACAGTAGTTCATTACATGGAATAATTTGAATGTATTCATACATACACAATTTCGAAAACATGATCTTTCGGTATCGCCATACACTGAGACTACTTAAGCGATATATCTTTGTTTGTTTATAGTACAGCACATATTCTATAACAGTTAATAGTAGGTATATAATAACATCTGACATCGTTATTGTGACTCATCAAATCGTTATTGCATAACCCATAATTTATACACTTTATTAATAAATAAATATCAAAACCACCCTGTACACTACGCAACGAAATACTCCTTTACTTTGCTGTCAACCGGCAACGTGCCCAGAAGACTGGCAGCAAAAGTTTCAAACTTTGTCTTCTCAATTTTTATTTTTTAATTTAGTAAATTAATAACTTACAGGTACGTCGTTTCTTCGAACGCAGAGACCTTACAAATGCTGTTCTTATATCAAGTTACGGCATACTTGTATATCGAGTTATGGTAGATGATGAGAATGGTAAGGTCTGAATCAAAAACGACTGGTGAGGATTGGTGATTACGTACACTGAGAAGAGGCCCTAGCCCCGCAGTGGAACAATAATAATTATTTGGTAGTGGTTAGTTTGATTTTCTTAATTTTTATTGGAATTTATCCTTTGATCTATATTAATGACTAAAATGAGAAATTACTGAGATTTTAGACAGTACATTACATCTATGAAGTAGCTATTACTAAAATTTACGAGTTTATTCAAATACATATAATATACATTTTACTGACTACCTCAATAATACTATTACATACATACATATATTTGATAGCACTGTCTGAAGATGAAGCTAATTTCGAGCTGCATCTCTATAAAGTCGTAGAATATTATTTGTGAAGTTGTAATGATTCTTGTATGAAAGTACTTAATGGGCGGCTCCGTGCTATAAGCCTGCAATTTAACGACGTTTTTACTACGACATGGCTCGTAGTCACAGTAAAATGTAGTCACAAACGTAATTGGAAAATATTTCCTGCTCTATTGAGTCGTTTTTTCTTAGAAAAACTATATTTTATGGTTTATGTTCACGAATGGAATGGTTCATTTTTCATGATTATTTTTGTAGATATTCTTTTACTACAATTAACAGAAACATTAAAATAGTTCGTGAATTATATAAAATGTTTAATGCACTAATAATGATCGTTGGAATAATATTATGTAATCCATAAAATAGAATGTGCGAGAAATTAAAAGAATAGAATAAGTACATTCAGAATATAGGTGCTGTTTTTATTTTTATTTCGCTGTATAGGAACTTACGTTCATTTTTATATTACATCAAGTATTATCTAGCTCAAGTCAGAATACTCTATATAGGAAACATCGTTAGAATATCCGATAGAAATGCAACGAAGCAAAACTGCAGCCTTCATAGCCTCGGTACAATTAACCCACTTAAGTGGTTGTTTGCGGTAGGTTGGCTACTAATGTTATTTTACCGCCCACTTCCATTACACCGTCATTACGGATAAGGTTATATTTTCAAACGATATCGACAAAGTAACGCTTTGAATTCCTTCAGTCACGAAATGCATATTGTAGCTATTGTATATTCGGATAATATTGCATTATGTTGCAGAAAATTAAAAAAATAGGATATGAAAAAAATAAACTTCGTTGGGTGCAAAAAATCTTACATATCTTTATTTACAGTTAAATAATTTTTTTTTAAACTGCCATTTGAACATTTTAGATATTTTATTAAACTTTGCCCCCATACTAGGATTTTTTCTGTATCGTGGGCACAGTTTACAAACACATATGTCACATGCACACAACCAGAACCGAAACAATTATCTGTAAGATAATACAAACATTTGTTTCGTGCGGGGATCGAACCCGAGACATGTAGCACAGAAAGCTAATCGTTTAGTCACTGCGCCAATCGTGTCGTAAAAATATTTGTAGTTATGAAAAATATAACGATGTCTCCAACTATGACAGACACACTAGCACTTCAACGGTTTTTAATTATACTCTAGAACGAAATTACTTGTGATTTGTTGACTTATCTTTCAAAGACTAATGAGATCTTCACTGTGCCCTGAGCTCTCTCAGCTAGAAATAGAACTCCCGTGGGTGTCATCGTGAAATGAGCTTATAAATTAGTCAGACATATTTATTTATATAATGATTTTTTTTTATATTGAGCAATTTTTGCAGCAATCTAAATTAAATTAAATAATCTGGAGTCATTTTGCTCGATACGATTACAAAAACTGTCGTCAACATCGGTAGTTGCCGTATGTTGTTTTATGTGGATGCGAGGTCAAAATTACAGTGTATAGCAAATCATTTCCTAAACTCCTTTTTATGTAGAGTGTTACAAAGGCATTCAAATAATGTCTGATGCTGTGATGCGAGAATAAGATGAATAACTGCCGTATTGGTCTAGTATTCGCAAGCACTGCGTGAGATCCTTGGTTCAATCCCTGGGTCGGGCAAAGTGCTATGGGTTTTCTTGTAAGAAAATTTTCTGTAACTGCCCTGAGCAGATGGCAATAGGTTAGACTTCTTATTCAATGACAGCATCGGCGAAATGTGGATGTACAATAGTACAGCTTTGCTTAACCCTTCGGGGAATACAGGCGTGATGTTCTGATGAATGTAAAAATATTTATCTATGTGCACACCGAAAAGATTAATGTGGGAAGGAGTCAAGATCGCAGATCACAGAACTCAAGATCATTACTTATTAATGCCGTAAAGGTTTTCTGCTTAGGGTTTTGCCCTCATCTTAATAGTAAATTGAAGTTGGAGTAAATTAGGCGGTCACGTGAATAGATTAGAATTGAGGTAAGCCCGAGGTTCTAGAACTTGCGTTATTGTTGCTTAAGTACAATATCGATCAATGCTCTCAAGTAAATTATTTAATTAAGACTTAATATAAGTAGGGGCGTAGGTAGGCGGTTTATTTATTTATTATAGATATGAAAGGTTCTCTTTTTATTGATTTGGGTTGAATACCACAGCCAGATTCACTTTTTTTTTTAATCATTACCCCGCTCTAGGAATAATTCCTGTATCGTGGGTGCGTTTATAATCATATATTTCACATACACAAAGACCCAGACCCGAAACAACTATCTGTAGATCATATTTGTTCCGTGTAGGAATCGAACCCGCGACACGCAGCGCAGCAGTCGATCACTCAACCGTGCCGTCAAAACTTTTAAACAAAGGCTGGGATTAAATCGATAATCTGTTTGTTACATGATTAAATAGATGTTCCCCATAGAAGGTTGGAAAGTATATTATTTAGATACACACCGACCAACAGTAGTTTAATTTTGATAGAAATTTGGGTTATCCTAGTTTTACAACCCCAAAATCTGATAAATACGTACTTAGTTTTAGTTACAGAGCACAACAAACTTTATTGGTATTCCATTCAGACCCTTTTTGAGGCTTCTAAGAGACATTCTTACATTTTCTCCAAAATACTTGAATACATAAATATACAGACAATACGATTTTGAACTGAATTCACCCTTCGGCTCATGTAGTCGTGTCTCAGGATCACGTGCTACTGAATAATCAATCAATTATGTGAATTCGAAGCCCTCTAAAGATGTATGAACGTGTAGGGAACAATGGTTGAAACATTGAGGCTTCTAGTTCAGTGTTTGACTCAGTAAATAGCCTTAACTGTTTATGGAAAATACTTAGGAAGGTATTTTTAGAAGGGGTGTAATTTACACCCCCTTTAACTGTAACGATAACTTCTCTGAACGGTAATGTTTTATACAGATTAAAGCATTAGTTCCCAAAGTGGTCCAGGTGGACTCCCAGGGGTCTACGGGAGACTCGACAGGGGTCTATGTCGGCGTGAGAAAAAAATGGGGGTTTAGAATTCAATTTACAATATGGTAGAAATGTAGCTGCAGGTGGTCCACCAGAACCTGCTAAATTTTGAAAGTGATCTATGAGATAAAAGTCTGGGAACCTCTGGTCTAAAGGTCTATGCAGATGGTTTTGGAATTTATTTAATATGGAAAATAGAGAATAAAGTTCCTTAATCCACGCGAAGAAAGTCGCGACCATAAGTTAGTTAATAATAAGATTAAGAGCCACACCTAAGTAAAAACTTGATATTGTTCTACCTAAGAAAGTACTTTACGGTGGCAAACGTGATTAGATACTGAAATCAGAGGCGTCACGGCTTCGCTGTAAAATAACCGTGACCGAAATATTCATTCCGATCCAAGTCCTCTGAGAAAACATGCAATAATGAGTTTCTTAAAACATTATGTCATGTCCCTTGTTTCTTTTTGATTTTTTCACTTTGGTATTGATACTACTGATATTTCATAAACATTTATGTGTCATCCGTAAAAAGTCCGGGAATGAATAAATTAATAGACTGTGAGCAATCTAAAATTTCGTTGATAATTCAAAATGTCTCTGTGATATCAGCAACAGATACAATATTTTAAAATTGGTCTTTATTCCACCAACTAGCTCTATAATTACATTATTTAATTACGTCATTATTACAATTAACTTATTGTTTCATGTATGTTGGTTGTACTGCCCGTAACGTAGTACCTTCGTAGCACTTTCGTAGCAGACGTCTACGAATATCTACGACATTGTTAGTTTTGATTTATTATTGTTTCATTTTTCACGTAGCAGATACAGATAGAGTTATAACGTACACGCTAATGTAATTTGATCTCGTTATTGTGTCACTGATCTGTATAAAGTGATTTATTTTTGTATGGCTTTATAATGGAAGTGTTATTGGGAATTTCTGTATGGAAATTTTCAGTGGTTCTCAGTAGAATTGTGCCCGGTAGATGGCAATAGAATCACCCCTATCACATGGGACTCAATAACAGCATCTATATATATGTCCAATAGCAGTAGAAATCTCTCTGCCTAACCCGGGAATATGATGATGTTATGTTATACTTTTGAATGGGAACATCTTCAATATTTCCTACGATCTCTATTATAGCAACAAACATGTTTTCAAACATATGTATTCTAATTTGGGACATTAGGCAGATATTAAGCAAATTATTGTTCTGTAAATTAACACGAATCCCCAGTTCGCCATGATAATTTAATCAAAAAGTTGGAGACAAGTTGACACAAATATGCTTCTGTTAAATGTAAGCTGTTCACAGAGTCATGATATATGCATTACCACGTTATAACGACTGCTATGCTATTTATACCGTAGCAAATCTAGGCTTTGTTTCCAAGCTACGGTCTGTTTGTTCTTGAAAATTTTATGAAGCTCACTGCCATACTTCAACTACAAAAGCCTACACTTCTATTCATATGTATTCATCCAACGCGAAATATTTTTATCCCCAACAATAACACGAAAATTTGATTTCAAATACGTACTTACAATCTACCTCAGTGAGGTGATTCGTTCGGTTAACAATTAGACATCGGTGATTCAATATGGTGAGGATTTACTGTTCAATATTATCCCTGACAATGAAATCTGTCAAAGAAGTTCTTTGTCAAAGAGAATTACGAATTTCTAGGAATATATTAACTCGGGATAGTTTGGATATGTCAGACTTAACTTGTCTACTTGAACCGATTTCGTGGCACAAATAGGTAATTACATTCTACAAGTTTATTTTGTAGAAGAAATAGATTTTAGACTTCAATGTTGTAACAAAAGCTTAGAAAACCGAAAAGCTTTCACAAAGACATTTTTTTTTTGTATTTCTATCAAGTTTTACTCCAGTCAGACGCAATCGTGATATGAAACCGAAAATTGCTTTTGTAAATTCTTTTTTAAGTGTTTCACAATGGAATCCCTTTGTAACATTTCCTTTGAAATATGATTGGGTAGTGTTTTATTTCAAGCGATTTCCAATAATGAGTGGAAAGCAGTCGTGTGGGGATCAATTTGGAGTATGGACCTTGATTGAATTTCGCTCTCAATTAATTTAATAAAGCCTACTCGACGTGATCAAGTGTCGAACTTACCGTTACTTTAATGTTCGGTTTATCAGCTGAGTATCCGTGTTTTTAATTGAAACGTCAAGGCTTCTATAGACTATGCCGGAAGCCGTGCTACCGGCATTTTGTAATGCAAGCTCAAACCCAAAGCACATTCCCGGCGGCCTCGTATATAGGAGCCTTAAAGTGTAGGTATCGATTGCTGTGATATTATTTGTAGTATACTATGATCGTGTGTAATGTACTTGAGTATTATGTGATTTGACCATCACCTATCTATGCCTATACACTATTCATAACAAGAAGATATAATAAAATTACACTTTTGATATAATAAATTTACACTTTACTTTTTTCAAATGCTGCCACTTTTCTTTTGTTTTTTATGATTTAATGAACAGATTGTAAGGCTATACATACATACATATTAAATTTAACGACGAAAATGATTACGTCAGTGAATTAAAATAATGAACAAAGTTTTGAATGATGTATGTATTATGTCGACAACGACGTGTGGTAAGGGCTAACGTCAAGTATATTAAGATTAATTGGTAAACATTTTACATATGTAAGTAATAATACATATATTCGTATTATGTTCTGAGCTTGAAATGGAAACATATACAGTACTTCAGTAGCACTTACTTTAACACTTAAGTTCTAAGAAATAATTAAATGGAAAGAGTTCTTGTAAGTAGGACACTATTTTAAGGATTGATATGGAATGATACTTACGACTGAATAGAATTTTGTAACGTTAGAACATTTGAAAAAAAAAAACTACTCTTGTTTAGTATAGATAGCTAGTTATATCCGAGTAGATATATATTGACTATTATAATATCATCACGCCTGTATTCTTCAAGAGCGTACAGTTGTATACACAGATTTCATCGTTATTGAGACCTCACTAGCACAATACCAAATTTAGCTGTGACTGAGAATTTTTATACAGAAAACGCTCAGTCTCCAATGCGACTGTTATATATCAATTAGGAACATAATAAATCCTTATTGATTGTAATAGTACCTGCAATATTAAAATACCTTCACACAGTATCTAGCTCACAATGTATTATATAATTCAGTATACGAATCGTTTCTCTATTGACTGTCCTGACAATAACAATGGCTATCGAGTGCTGGCCCAACATTTATCTTGGTCAGAACTAATTTGGCGGTGTTTGTCAAACAATATTACCAGTAAACCGATTACAGACCGCATCTACCAGCCATTATAGATGAAGCGATCCTCCAATAGTTAAGTACCTTAGATAAGTAATGTTCAGTATAATTTATATGACAAATTGATGACAAAATTTTATTTTAGTTATGAGTAATTTTCCTATTGCGGGAAATTAACCATTGAAATTGGTTAAAGATTTTAAGATTTCAGTGGTGATTTCAATATTGATTGACAGGAGTATTCAATCTTTGGTTAGTTTGGATAAAATTAAAGAGTCTACATTGTCTGGGCAGCACCGCTACCAAGTTCTAACAAGCTAATCTCTACACTACAACAAGAGCGATTCCAATGGTATAGATAGTTTATACCGATACGACCGAAGATGAATTGATATAAGACCTACTTGATATTCATACTTTATATGGATATAAAATATACGGTGGCTTTGTAGGTGAGCATCAAAAAACGATAATAGGCACTTCAATCTTTTGTCAAAAGGAAAAAAAACTCTTTGAATAAGTACAAAGTATTACCACTTTCTATTACACGTTCGTGTCATGAATTTTGAACTATGAACCACTTTTAGAGTTCTCCAACCTTGGGAGTTTAAGTCGATGTGCGATCTACTTGAAAACTTTGTTCGACACGAAAACCGTTTTAGGCTAGTAAAGAAAAAAATAAGCTCTGCATATGCCTTTGAAAATATACCGTCAAAACAACTAAGAATTTTGAAATCAATTTCGTGTGGAGCAGTTGAGTGAAAACGGGAAATATCGACGGGAAAAATTCAAAAATGTTCACTTGCAGCGTACATTTCAGTCTGCTTGTACACGCTGCAGGCTGTTGTGAACTTTTTTGCATACAGATACTCAGTTTTTCGGGCATATAGACTCCTTTGTATGTGCCTACACATGTGTAAGCCCGGGAAATACTCACAAAATACACACTAAATATACGCACCGTTGCTGCCGTAGTATGCTGAAGGCAAAATGGCTGAGCTTTTTCGGACACCAAATCAACTGTTTGAGCAAACATCAAAAAGAACTGAATCATGCTAATGTTAACGTTATTAGACATTTATTACTTGTTTATGAACAAAGTAATAAAAACATCAATAAAAACAGTATATTGAGGTATTCTTACTAACTTCAGCCGTTCGGCATTAAATATTTGTCAGATCATACTTGACCTCCTGAGTGAGATAGATACCTACAGTCAGCATTTACAGTACATAAACACTTAGATATAGCGTCAAGTAACACAAAATAGTCAAAATAGATTTGTTTTGAGTATGTCAATTTCCAAGATTTGTTATAGGGTTTAAGTTCGGCTTTCATATCTGTAATAAAATAAGCTTGTATTCTTTTTTAAATATTTAGATTATATGTGTGAGAAGTACTCTACTGTTACTAAATTTTTTTAAATAAAGCCTTCATAAAAGCATTTGTCGACCTTCCTCGCGACTTAAAAATTGAGGTCGCCATTACTTACGGGTTCTAAAGGAATGATTTAAATGGAAGGTATCCAAATATTTTTCGTTATAACCGTTGATGAAAGAACGCTAATTGTAGTTTTTATTTGGGTCAGCTTGGCTCCGGACAGACTCGGCTCACAAAAGATTCGACGAATTTAAGTGGAGTTATGAAAACAAATAGGCATCTCCTCCGATGGCAGCGACTAGAACGAAAACAAGTTGTTCATAAACTTACAAGGCCTCTGCAGTAACTTCGATCTATGCAGTCTTCTCCAGGAACTGATATTGAGCCAGAAGTAATATATCTCTGGTTGAGAGGTGTGTTTTTGATTATACACTTATATTTTTGACCTATGCCGTTATTATGTCACATTAATATAGTACGGGTATCTTTCTATTTCCAAAGTGTATGTAGTACTATTAGTCAGAAATTTTCCTGACAGAAACCCGAGTAAATTCTTGTCTAACTTGGGATTCGAACCCAAAACTTCAACGCTTCATCCATCCATATTTTTTTTACACTATTTCCTACAAAATAATTTTGACAAACATTTGGCCATACAAATTGGCCCGCAAGTACTCACTGCCGAACATAAGTCTCATTATGACCGCTACGAGCTAATAACAATAGCTGTCCGTTGTAATTTTAAAATTACAACGTCTGATAATATGTCTTCCAATATTTTTGTTAATGCACTAATACTTACCACATTGATTTTCTTTAGGCTTTCGTTTCTTATGTTTCACAGACAGATTGATTTCATTGATGTCGATGCTACGAGTACATCAGAAATTACATGAAGAATTCCTTGGTAGCGTTGAAACATTTAACAGACTAAAATCTCACATAAAAATAACACCCAGATTCAATCTTTAAGAGATACAAATTTATATTAAGTGAAAGAATCAAACCCGTTACCTGTAGCGCAGAAAGATAACCTTCTAAAAACTTGATCAATTATGGTTCTGGTAGTTTGGTAACTGAGCTAGCATTAATAATATTTGGGCTCGGATCTTACGCTTTACATAAAAATAATACGGTATCTAAGTTAAGTTATACAATTCTTCGACAAATAAATAAAAAAGTCATATAAATAAATCATGAATATATATAAATTAATAAATTATTTTGCGGAATTTGGATAGTTGCTAGACAGACTGGGTCTTTAGTCATTATTCTTGTTGTGCCTTTCTTGACTCTACTTCCTGATTCTGTGACCAGACTAGTGAAATATACAATGATGACGCTTTTATATTATAAACGATGCTATAAAGCAACACTGTGCCATTTTAAAATATACGAAATAATTAAATTACCCCTTCAAAATACTTGGTTAAATATTTAATTTGGAGATTTAAAGTTGTTACGGTGCCTCAGGGAATATTCTTAATATATTTAATTTAGAATTGCGAAATAATTACTTCGCTTTACGGAATTTTAAAGCAGGATTCCCTCAAAACTGAATAGGTCAGTCTTAATTATTTGACAAACAAATCCCTTCGCTTCGTAACGAGCCGGAGCGTCTTCATCTCTGCTCAAAAACGGCATTATGTTGTTCAACACGATAAAGAACCCATTAAAATTCGTTTCAAGGAATTATGCAAATCAGATTGTAAGCGCTCGCTAACAAGATAGGACCCTCGCAAAGATTGTTGCTAAACTCAATTCAGTACGCCTGTTGCTCTCCTTTGTGGGTACCTGCGCCTGGCAAATTACCCGGGGCCGCTGAACAAACGAACAACTTAAAAATAATAATCTAACTTTTTACGGATGTAGGGATACGTGCTCTGTGACTGCTGCTAAGGGCCTTGTCGCTGTTGTAAAATAAAACGCAAATATTTGAATTTTGATTTATTTTTTCAACCTAACATTGTCGTAACTTTCTTAACTCGACAGATCACCAGCTAAGATAACAGGTGTACTCAACCATGAACATTGTTCATACCACTTAAAAATTATTATACGATCAGTACCGAAAAACAATTATTCATCATTATCACGAAATTTACTTTTATCACGAAAATACTATTCTTAATTTTACTAAATTCCTTTTAATCAATTCTTTTACGTAAAATTGAAATATAAATAATATTAAACATGAAATCACTCGATGTCTATTATACAAGAATCTATTGTAGCTACTAATTCAAACTTCGATCCATAGCACTTCAAGTCATCGGCAAAAATTGAGTAAAGATGGAAGACATTATTTAATAAAAAGAACGCGTATTTTATGGAAGAAGCTTGAAAGTAAATTTAAATAATATTTATGTTAATTAGGAAATTATTTTGTTTAACACATTCATTGGAATAAATTGCACAACAAAAACTTTAGGCTAAATGCTATACTATGTTTGGTGTACTGATTTGATTAGTACAAAATAGAATAGTTTTTAGTTTTCGGAATGACAAAGTTAACATCATTTTCTCGGGGTACCTTACATTACATTTACAAAACTTTTCACATGACACATAACGAAAACTTAATAAAGACTCAACAAGAATCATAATTTATAATGTATCTAGGTACACTCCAACTCCTACAGTATACATTTAATCTCAGAGACTACTCACATTCAACTTCACAAGCTAATACGTTAGAAATAGGAAAGGCACAGTCGAAGTATAAAATTTATTGCTGACTTCCCTAACTAGGTACGATCCTCTACAGTAACGAGAACCACATAGACATGTCTCAAAATAAACAGCAGTTTGTTCTTTAAACTTAACTTTGTTTGATATTTTACGTACTTTTACTTTGTTTCGTGGCCTTTTCTAAAGTAGACAGTAAGTAATTTAACAAGCGGAAAAGTTTTGAAAGACAAGCGACTAGGTATCAACTGCTCAATTAAAATACTCTTACAAAATGTTCGCTTACGATTAAAAGGTTTTGTAGATTTGGCACGGCTAGAGACAGATCGCACTAAACATTATAATTTATAGATTGTATAATCTATATCCAAACTATCATAGAGCATAACTTATGTTAACAGATCAGTTTTGCGATGTCGTTACTCACAATCTACTTCATTCTAACTACACTATATTATGTGCGTATTGCCTGTTACACGTCTAAGTTACGTACATGACTCTGTAAGAAAATAGGATTCATTTATATTCAGAAAATATTATTTTTCATTTTTTAGAGAGAATAATACTCAATTCGAGAACGTTTGGTTCCGTTTTAGATATTAGATTGACAAAAATCTAGCTAGTAACGATACTCTACGAGGCTACACAGTCGTTGACTAACAGATACTTTAGAAGTAATCATGACTAAGTATCCACATCCAAATTATAATATTACTTATAGGCTTTTTCTTGATCGTTGGATTACATAAATCGTATAACACTAGCAATTCAATGATTTGAAACCCGTACTTAAATTGTAAAGGAAATCTAATATTTAATTGCTCACACAACTTTAAAAGAGTCAGTGGCTGTACTTTGAACTGAAACTATTTTATGTCTAAAAACCAATATTTCGTTGAGGTTTTGGAAAATCTTACAGTATTTATTAATAAATAAATAATTAACATTTAACAGCAAGCACCGTACTAATAATAAAATTACGAAGTAAACTTTAGCTCTCGTAGAAAACATCCCACCACAACAAATTGACTAGTTCTAACTCCTATCTACATATTTTTATACATCTTAAACTAAATTTATTAAAGTCTCTTTATGAAGTAGTTGAACCGGCCGCAAATGGTAAAGTGAGGGTTAGGTCAGATGTGTGAAAGAAAACGTAGGAGAAGTACACTTCTGAACAGGCAATATCCTTCTTTCGTTCATATCGTCAACGCAACACAACACTGTAACGCACCGAAGTCTAAATTAGTTCATAAAATCGTCACTATAATCACTGTCGTGCAACCGAGTTCAAGCATTCACTGTCCCTTGAGCATACCAGACTTACAGACGAGAGGGTCTACTAGGGAGAGTCAGAGGATAGGGTACCCGGACGTCGCTTTAAGCGTCGTCTAGATGTAGACTTCGTGGTGTTGGTGCGGCCGGCCCGGCCGGGACTAGGAGCCTCGCTCTGCTAGTTCCACGACGTCATCCGGCTCTGGTCTCGTCGCGTCTATCTTCCGTCTCTCGGCTATCACTATTCTTATCTTCTCTTCCTCGCTTATTGGCTGGTCGGCAGACTCAGGTGTCAGCTGGTTCTGAGATCGCGAGGCATTACTCGCGTCTGTCACGGCTGACTCGGTGGAGGATCTTCTCTTTGGGCCGCTTAGTCTTAGACTCTGCCTATTCGAAGGCACAGCGAGTAATACTGGTCTTAGCAAGCGGGCCTCTTCACCTCGAAGGGAGTTTCGTTTGTCGACACGCTGGCGTCTGTTCTGCGCGAAGGAGTCTCGTCGCGGTGGGCTTCCAGGCTCAAGCTCTTCGACGTCATCAGCGTCGATGAACCTGGCGTCTTCTTCATAGAGCGGGGCGGGCGGCTCAGAGCTGGAGTCCTGCCGACGACGCCCGAAGGCGTGAGGGGATAAGGAAGCCCGTCTTGGTGGTAGCGAGGTCGGCAACAAAGCGGTTTGGGAGTGTAGCGTGCGCCGGCGGCGTGCGGGTGACGGTGCCGGTTGCTTTGGCTCGCTGTACGTGAAGTTAGCCGGAAGGGAAGGTACCTTGTTCAGTGGTCGCGGCGGGCTCATACATTCTTCTAGAGCTCGACACAGGGCTCTGTCCTCCTCGTCGTCGGCCTCTCGTTCTAATTCACGCTCGAGTTCCACATCCATGTCCATTTCGTCTTCCATTTGTTTGTGGGATTCTTCTAGGTGTTTCATAAGTACCTGCGATATAAAAACATTGTAGTTACTTGTTTGTTCCTTTTCCGTTTTATTTTGAAATTTTACAAATAATACTCACAGCGACAACAACATTGACGAGGACGAACTGTGCCATGAGAACGAAGACGACAAAGAATATAGGCGCTATGATAGTAGACACGCAACAGTTCCTAACGCAGTCCACGGAACTGTCGCAGTCCTCACGCAGCGTGTCCTTCATAATACCGTTCCAGTTATCACCGGTCGCCACACGGAACAACGTTAAGAACGCCATTCCGAAGTTAGCAAAGTGAGCATGTTCACCGAGACCTTTAAAATAAAGGAAATATTTTAATGGAAATACAGTTTTTCTTTCGTGTTCGACATCTGGGACATCAGTTTATCCTAATGAATGACATACCTTGACAGGGAATTTCATCTGAGCATTCCAGTCTTCCAAAAAGCTCAACACCGAGCGCCGCAAAGATAAAAAACAGCAGAAAAAATAGGAGTCCCAAGTTTCCAACTTGCGGCAGAGCCTGCATCACCGTGTCTAATAACGCCCTTATCCCCTTCGCCATCTTCAGCAGCTTCAGTACCCTGGCTATCCTCAATACCCTCATTACCCTCATAATTGTCGGGTTAATTGGAATTATGTTAGTCTCTAACTCTTCTAAAACTATTCCCACTATAGATAAGATGACGATGATTACGTCTAGTTGATTCCATTTGTCTTTTAAGTATATTTTAAACCCTAAAGCAACAAGTTTCATTATGGCTTCAAGGATAAACACAGCGGTGAAGAAGTAATTGAATATTTTAAGCGCATATTGTAGTGCCGGCGGCATCCTGTAATATTCTATAGCCATTGTAACGACATTTAAGCCGATGACACCGGCTATAGCCAGGTCGAAATATTTAGATGTAACTACATTGTGGACGAATAATCGTGTTTGTGAATAGTCTGCATAGTACGGCCGTTGGTGCATTTCTGAAACAAAATGTGCAGAGTTAACAAACTACTGTGAATGTTTCCTTTGACACGATAAAATGTTTTGTTCAACTTTAATTTAGCGGTTGTTTTGATAAATTCCACAATATTTCTTTATTATTATGTACTACTACTTACTTCTTCGTTTCTTCTCCATCTGCAGTGCTCTTTTGGCTGCCCTTCTTACTCTTTCCTCTTTCTCTTGTTCTTCACGACATCTATGGAAGTTTTCCACAACAACTCCGACGAACATATTCAATACGAAGAATCCGACCAGTAATATAAACGCGATGAAGTAAAGCAGACGCCATTCTGAGTAGTTCACTATTGGCTGGAAGCACATAAAAATAGAGATATTTGAAGACTTTGAGTCTATGCTGCAGCAGTATATAACTTCTCTACAGTACACTACAGTGTTTATTGTAAACGCTATTCATAATCCCTCAGAAATACTATTCGTTTTATAATTTTGAATTATAAGACTTTTAAACATATTTTATCGAATGGTAATTAACAATAATGTCATTTAACAATAATGTCATTTAACAATTTCTTATTCGTGTTTGCCCATAGAATAATGTTTCTTAGTTTCGATTAAACCAAAACTAAGGGCTTTTAGCTACGTATAATAATTGCTAATGTGGTAAGTCTCAAACGGTTTAAAAACGTTATAACGACGTCGTTACCGTCTGGGAGCCCGTTTCTAACATCTGCTGCTGTAAATCGTCAACGTCAAAAAACTTCAGTTGACAAATTGATATTTTTCTCAAACAAGATGATTAAAACAAGTGTTGGAAAGTATGAACGAGTTGAATATAGAAAGATTCATAAGAGCAACGTTTTAACATTGAGTAGGCACGTAAGTTTCAGGCATAATAAATAATCCGTATATACATATGTACGTATAAAGTAAAATATGAAGTCAGATAATTTTTATGTGTGTGTGTGTACCTGTTGATCGACTCCAACTGCGTCAAGTCCAGTATACATGATGTTGACCCATCCATCTCTAGAACTCAGTACAAACAACGACATCAGCGCTTTGCCCAAATCATCGAAGTTGTATTTCCTGTTAACCCATACATTGCCATCTATTGAGAGGCAGTCTGTTTTGTTTTTAACGTTCTTTATGTTCGCACCCTCGCAGTAGAAGAATGCTCCTTTGAACAGCTGAAAGAGATTTTTTTCTTTACCTCTAATTCATTAGCCATACATATTGCTAAATAATTAAGTTCAGTATATAGGTCCAGTACAGTATCTGTATATAGGGCTTAAATAATGATTTAACAAAATATAAATTATAATAGTACCTTTGTAAAAGAGTACTTAATATTATCAACCATGATAATTTTCTTGAAAGGGCTTATAACAGAAAACGCAAATCTAATTTATTTGAAAGCAAATCCATTATCGTCATTAGTTCCGATCAGTTCAATCACCATGTTGAGTAGATTAGTGGCCAAGCCGATTGTGTTGCATTGCTCTGGGGACAGATGGCTTAGTTCCATCCGTGTGGCACAACATGCAACTGATATGATTACACAATTCAAGACGGTACTCGTGTAGTCCAGGGGGACTTCGTCTTATGTTACGGTTGAACATTTACAGTTATTGGATCCTTTGAGGCTAACAAATTGAGTGCAGCACCATCAGCAAGAACTAGTTCAAGAATTCACTATCAACTAAAAGTCCAAATCTAATAAAATGGTCGCATAGGAATTTCATTCAAATCAGCTTTTCTCATGAGGAAGATGGAAGCGAGGTATAATAAAATGAAAAAAATGACTTATGACATTCTCTGTAAAATATACTTATACATATATATACATAGTTTAAATTATAATCTTACCTGGACTCCCAAAATGCCGAAGATGATGAAGAACGTGCAGCAGATCA
Organism: Shargacucullia verbasci; assembly: GCA_947562105.1. Classification (NCBI taxonomy): domain Eukaryota; kingdom Metazoa; phylum Arthropoda; class Insecta; order Lepidoptera; family Noctuidae; genus Shargacucullia; species Shargacucullia verbasci. The sequence continues at coordinate 10,076,721 of OX387289.1, forward strand.
GTACAATATTACCGATAGGTCTCAATGAGGAGAGAAGCGTTTGTACCACGAGTTTCAAACCTGGTGCTCTGTTTATGACTCTTAATGGTCTTAACGACCTTAGCAATCTAAATACCTGAAGAATAGAAGAAAATATTGAAAATGATGAAATATGTAATGGAATAAAATATAATTTAAAAATTGTAAGGCAGCTTACTCTGAGAATTCCAAATATTCGTGGACTAGATTCTGATACCAGAGACATCAACAAATCAATGATGGATATGATGACCAAGGAGCCGTCCATGATATTCCAACCTGAAGTGAAGTATGCATCTGGACCGTAGAACATTCCTGATGCAACTACCTGTTTAAAAGAACACAATAAAAATAAAGACACGAAACACACGAAAATTATACTTATCACAGAACTCCTGATATGAATTTTTCCTAATCTGCACCTAAATTATTATGATGTAAAATGTAATATAAAAATTGCAAAGAAGTTGCTGATAAAAGTGAGTACAGTTAGCCGACCACATATGAATATCAATTGCAGTGGAACATGTTCCACGTCAAATTGCTTCATGCTTATGCTTCATTGGTCCGCCACTCTGTATCGAACAGTGTTCGATGCGCAGTATTTCTAAACATGTTTCCCTTATTCCAAATTGAAGCGAGTTAACTACTAAGGTAACCATTGTGACCCGATTTCAGTATTAAATAAAGCTAGTAGGTAGGTATTCTAATTGAATGACTACGTTCATTTAATCATTATTCTCACGGTACCAACACTGGTTTTAAAAAAAACCGGATAAGGAACATTGATACGTAGGTATTCAAAATGAAGTGCACTGGCCCAGAAAGTCTCGAAAGATCACCTCAATAAAAAATATTTCCACTCTGCCTAGTGATAACTACATATCACGAACGTATTGTATTAAGAACTTATTAAATTTGCAATCCGTTAAAATATCAATCAGTTTCATCAAGACCTAGAGATGACATTGTATGTCTACTCTGCAAAATGTAAGCTGTCATAAAGTTGGATCTAGATGCTGAAAGACTTAGTGAAGTACATAGTTAATCTCGGGCAAAGTATGAGTTATCGTTTGCGGAAGGATCAAACGACTGCTCTTAACGTCTTAACCACGCTTGAGCAAGTGCCATTCTAACAATAGTGAAGTCACTGGCGGAAACGACTGTAAAACGCTCGACCTTATGTGATTGTTGCTGTCGAATGAAATTTTACCGTTTACTGTCAAATACTTTGTGAAAAATGGTCCGATTTAGTGTTACGTGGATAGAACGTTTGAATGATGTCAGCTAGTATTTGCTGAGTTTGATTGATGCTTCAGATGCGGGTGTTTAACTAACATTGTTTTATTTTGGATATAAATAATGTCTTTTTTAGAACGTATCTCAAAATTTATGTTATTAGTTAATAAAAAAATTAATTCAGCCCCTGACTGACCCATTACAGAGCAAGAAAATTTTTAGAACGCTGGCTTGGTTCGAATTGGCGAACTACACGTTCATCATTGAGGACTTTATAGACCCCTGTCAGGTGTGCAGCTTTCCTTACAATGTTTTCTTTTATCGTTAACGTAAATGGTAATCAATTTTAGATCCGCACATGACTTCCGAAAAGACAAAGTTTCGAACGTTCAACCGCTTGGCTATCATCGCTTAAATCTTTTAGTCGTTTTGATAAACATTTTCTGATTTTGGAACCTATTCAAACAGTTTGATAAACATCTAATAAAAATGTCCTAGTGCTTGTTTGTTCACGTTATCATTGAGGAGAATACTGAATGTTGAGTCATTTACCCTTACTATACATATAGGTACATACATACATGTAGGTACGCCTGAAATTTTTTAAGAATTAATTTTCATGCGAACACATAATTAGTGCTTTTGTTGGAGTAGAGGGGCCGTTTCATTACTATTTAATATGATACAACCTTACCTTTATGAACATCTCTACTGCGAACACTCCTGTGAATACGTAGTTGGCGGTGGACAGGAAGGCACGTTCTTTGGAGTCGGGTGGAATGTTTGGCCGTTCCATAGCTAATGTGATGCAGTTCAGTGCAATGAATAACAACACGATGTTGTCGAACCAGCCCCGTGTCACCACCCAAGTGCAGAATCTTCGCATCCTGAGTTTGAAAATGATTGTTGAGCGAAGATATTTAAAAGAGAAAAATGAAAGATTATTTCTTGATAATTTTAAGGTGTTTGTGGAAATTCCATAAATTAGATCCTATTGTATTATAAGTAAATCAAATTTTAGGCGTATCAAAAATCGTTTGTGAAGCGAATATAAAAATGTTTTATTGAAGCTTACTTATACAATGGAAAAATACTTTAGAACTGTTCTCAAAGTAATAAGATTTAATCTGGTTGAGGTGATTCGTTTAGGCAAGCCTCGAAGACATAAAAGTACTTATTTCATTACGAAAATACTTAAATTCTTTTAAGGGAATAAAAGAATTGAGGTCTGTATAATCTTACTTGTTGTCGGGCGCAAAGATGTACAGTGAGTAAAATTCTTTTTCTTTGAGGCAGCCCGTCGGTTCCATAAAGCGAAAAAGGTCTTTGAATCTGTACCGTCGTCTGTCGAATCTTGATGAAAACATGCACACATTATTTATGGCCACCTGAAAAAAGAAATATCTTTAAAATCTTGTATTGAAAGTATTTGGTCATCGATTACTGAATTTAAGCATTTGAGACCAAATAAGTTAACAAAACCTGTAAAACCTATAATCCATAAATAAACTTGTGTATGCTAACATTTAACATTATTTTAGGTGTCGAGCGTCTATGGTTGAAAGTTCTAAATTCCAACCTGTTATTGTGGTGAAACCACTAACACAAGTTAAGAGAAGGATCGCCACAATTATTTATCTCAGAGTGGTTCGATATAACAATATAGTTTGATTTTTGGTAGCTATAAAATAATTGGGAACGAAATTTTTATAGTTAGAGGTTCCCAGTGGATACTAAGAAGACCAATATAATTATACTGTTACTATGCGTCGAGTTTATGTTAAATACTTTTGTCCATTGAGGGGATGCAAGCAGCTCGCACATCCTACTTACCATCTGGCTATGGCTGCAGGGGTACCGTACCGATATCTATAATAAAATTTTGAGCTACCATCTATACGTACCTCTTCATTGATCTGCTTCAGTGGCAGTGGCTGCACATTAAGTCTTGCAGGTAGAGCGGGTGCTGGCAGCTCGCGCACCGGTCTCGGCGTCACTGGCACCACGGCTGTTGGTGGAGCCAGATTGCTCGCCTTCACTTCCGACACCGATGTCACTGTTACCAATGAGTCGTACTCAGATACCCGTAACATTCCTAGGAACATTTTGTAGATAATAAGTGGCTGTTTTGTAGATTCAGCCAGAAATGTTGTTAGTTAAGCGTTGGTCACCGATGTTAATATTGTGTTCTTTCTTCTCTCTAAGCTAACTCTTTATTTTTAATTTGTCTTTTATTCTGAATTCGTATTAGTAGACCGAGGCAGACACAAGTTCTAACGCTTAAAAGGGAACTGAGCGAAACCATAAAAGTAAACGCCTTTCAATTAGAACAATTAATTGAAAGTTTCATGTTTCTTGAGTAACTTCGTCTAGATTCTACGAAACCTAATCGATAAATAAGGGTTGCGTAATCGACGAGAAATGCATTGAATATCAAATGTACAGGTCAGTCACCTACTTATATCTAATCGATTTTAGTGCCACAACCACGGCATCTGCAGAACCATGGTTAAATTCGCAGAATTATTGTGTGGAAATAGGTTAAATACCTGTTAAGTAATCATTGGTGAGTGACAGTCTATGAGGCGGGGGCTTGACTGAGTCGAGTCGGACTGTAGAGTCTGATGAGAAGCCCGCTTCTGGAGCTTTCCACGATACCTAAACAATATGAGGGTATGTACAAATGTTATCAAAGTATTTTCTTTTGTAGCAATTTGGTTTTAGCACAGTAAAATGATCACAGTGATTAAGATTTCAATGCGTTTACGTTTGATTCATACATACATAATTGTTTTTGCTAAAATGCAACTAGGTATGAAGTTGTCACAATTGTTTCTTATTATTTATTTTATCACCTAAGTACATACATTGTGGAACGCAAAAAATATATTGAGTATTGGTTAGAAATTATACTATGGTGGTTATTGTATAGTATAGTATAAAACTTCTTTAAAAGTTGAGATTCTAATATCACAAAAAAGTGACGTCATATTAAAAATAATAAAAAATGCTTGTCTTCATACTGTCAGTTTACCAATAACTTCTCATTACGTACGTCAGGTAGCAGTGGTGCATTATGTGCTGATACCCGCCTGGCCGGCGGAGGTAGAACTCGTGGTGCGGGCAACTGCGCACGCGTCCTGTTGTTAGGCAACTCTGATTGTGTGTCGTTCTTTATCACCATTGATGACGACAGGAGAATCTCGTTCTTACGGATGTTGGAACCTGTTGAGCATATCGGCATAATGAAATGTCGTAGATGTTGAATGAATTTTTTGACTGGACTACTGTTTCCTAAACATTCCGTAATTGCACAGTTGTTAAGTTTTTAGTATGAGTTTATTTAAGCCATCTTCTATTAAAAAAATCTTCTTGTTAGATGATAAAAATACTGGGTTTTAGTTTTCTGCAATTACTTAGAATATGTTACGATTCTACTAAGAGATTTGATTTATTGGGATAAAAACCTTATCCTTGATTAGGGAAGATTAATGTTAATCCCGATTTAGTCGCTAGATGTATGTTTAGGGTCTTGTTACAGCTAACTAGTGTATACCCGGCATTATGAATTGAGCTATTACGTATGTAGATACTGTATTAATAATATATTATGTACAAAACAAACACAAAGCCAAAAGCCTATTCAAGCGCAGTCAGTATAAAGTGCGACATTTTATAGGCATTTATTTATTTATTTCTACTTACGTAACAATGGAATGCTTTATAATATGTGTTACATTGTTTTTAAAGGCCGCGATAATACTAGGAATTGAAAAATGTCTAAAATCTATCTCTTACCATTGCAGACAGCGTGATCTCTACCATTGTTGAGGATGACAGCGTCTGAGTCAGATCCTGTCCTTTGTTTTGGCTTCCTTCTTAGACTCGGCCTTGATAGCCGCCAACTGTAGCCACGTTGCACCCGACACTTTTCTTCGCCGTTTGGCCCTATACTTACAACACTAATGTTCCTAGAACAATGCGTGAACGGAAAAGAAATTTAAATAGTATGTTCTGTTTTTGTTTTTTTCATAACTGTATTTAGGCAAGTCAGATACAAAAAGTTTGTTCATAAAAGATTCAATGCAGTAAGCACTGTAGCGACTATGACGTAGACATATGCGCACCGTATATTTACCGTTTAGTAACGATGGAGTCGATTCAACTAAATGCTGAGTTTTACTAAATGTATTCCGTATGTTTATTTTAAGTATACTTACTTTTGTGAACTCAGAAGACTAGATTTATCACTAGTATTCAAACAATTCTCGTCCTTCGCTATAGTGACTTGAAGATTCTTTTCTGGTAACAGCGGTGATGGCATGGACCTTGGCGTACTTGGTGTCGTGGGCGCAGGCGACGCGGATCTTAGAGGGGGCAGAGCGAGGGTCAGCGGGGGAGGGGCGAGTGACATGGGAGGGAGACGCGCTTTTTCAGCTCCGAGTTGAGCTTGGGCTGAGTGAAGAGTTAATGTGTAGCTATTTGGAGGTTTCAGTAGTCCGGGTATGCTGGTACACTAAAAACAAAAAATGCCTAATTGTAATAATAAAAAGACTCTGTGACAACACATTTTGTTTAATATATAATAAGTTATTCAAGGTATAAAAATATACATACAGAAGTTCGATCAATAGAGTCTAAACTGGAGAGCATCGCAGATCTTTCCAAGCTTAGAGCTACATTGAAATCTCTGAACGAAGCTCCTGGCTCCAATGTCGTAGAAGGCGAGTCTTGCGGCGTGGCTGCAGTATGAGTAATCATCGGCAATGCTGACTCTGTTATACCAGCACTACTTGCTAACATTTTTGATTCCTACGACAGAAAAAAAAGAAACTCAGTATAAAATAAATCTCTTGAGAAAATGTAGCATCCAGTGACAGATTACTGAAGTAACCGAAAGTAAATGACAAGATAAAGTAAATAGGACAAAAGTCGGGTTCATGCCTCCGAGATATTTCAGAGGATTACAGGATTAGGTTCGAAATGTATTACGAAAGTAACTTGTAATAAGATATTTTACGATGAATAAAATCTTAAATTTAGTCTAACTACTGGGAAAAGGTATGTAATATTAAAATGAAATATAAAAATATGCTTTTGGTAATTAACTTTCTAGTTATTAATGTTGTTGTTCATTTAAATTTCATTCACTTTTTATACATTTTAGCTATATTTGTGTTTGAGTTTAATGTTAAAGTCAAAATATGTATGAATAATATTCATCTTGTTTCAAAATGTATGACTTCTTGTATCTTCTAAATTGAAACCAAAAGTTTAAGCAACTGTTTTATCTCGATCGAAATTAATCTTAATGACTTTAAATCCAGTAAATCTTAACTCACCTTTTGTAAATTACACTTGTTAGATTGTGCGCAGTCCTTGCAAAGTGTCGGATGGTGCGCCGAGGACTTTGTTTTACGACGTGATTTTATAGACTTTTCTTTATGTCCGTCTACATCTTTAGCCTTTCGTACGTCATCGGCTGACCGCCAATAATTCTTTATTTCATTCTGTTCAAACATTAAATTAATCTTAATCAAATGTCTGACTGAATTCTTTATGTCAAACATTTCGAGAATTTGAGAGCTCAATGTTTCAAATGGAACAACATTGTTCGCGTTGACTTAATGAAATAGTATCGAAAATACTTTACCTGCGAAAAGCTCTCGCTGGAATGTGATCCCGAGTTCGAGTCGTCGTAGTGCAATTCGTTGTTGTCTGAAAAACATTCGCTCGACAATTTAGACTTCGCCAGCTCCCGTTGTTCGCGTTCCCTCCTCTCATTTCGCTAAAAGATTTGAATTACACATGAGATTTGATTGGGAATTCGTAGCAGAGTGGTTCAAGTTTTAGTGATGCAGAGAAAATGTTTGAATCTTTGTCTTTTTAGAAATGAATGAAATATATAAATAAAATATAATGTGCAGTTTATAATATAATAAAAAAGAAAATTTTATGTACATAAATATCCTATGGCTATAAACTATACAAAGCTGTAACCTACATTATAATACTATCTATCGCACTTACTTCAGAGCTGAACCCCTCGACGAGTATAGCCACGAGCAAGTTGAACAGCACATAATTTCCAAAAGTCATAAGGGCAACGAAATATAATGCGGCCCAATGACTCGTTTTTTCCATTCCGTTAAACAATACAACATTCCAATCTTCTTGGGTTAAAACCTGAAATGTTTACATCTAAGTCAGAATTTAAATCAACCGCGTAATTTGTTCTACCACATCAAATATATTTAAATCCGATTCTGTTTAATAAATCAAAATAAGCAAGGTGTGCTGTCATATTGTATTAAGTCGTGCCATTTGGTGTTTGTAATAAAATGTTAAGTAATTCCAATGTTAATAAATTAAAGTAAAAAAATACAAAAACAGTTTAGTAATTAGCGTGTTAGTGTTGACAAGTGTCATGTTGTAGTGTCGGTGTTCACTAAGACACAGTAATGAAGGGAACACAGACGGCGAGTTGAGTACACAAGCATACAGGGTCCAGCATTATCTAATTCTATACACTATCAAGCAAGATGCAAACTAACTACGGAGCGCTCCTTGTAGTGCATTACCCAAAATGTAAGTTCTAAGTTACTAAGGCGGATCTCTCGCTCGTGCCAAGTCTAATGATGTACAAGTTAATCATGTTCAGTCATGTTCAGTCATGTTAAACCATAAGTTTTTATTTTTCGTCTTTTCTCACAACCCTTACAAAGTTGTCAAATAAGACGAAACATTATATACAGTTCCAATCAGTTTAAGTTGGTAGTAACGAGAAACACGCGGCCTCTATCCTCTAAAACATATTGAAACGGGATCGCAAATAAACCGTCTATTACTGAGCCTAGTCTAGCGTACCGCACAAGGCTTACCTGAAATACGGTGACGGTAGCCCATAGGATGTTATTAAAATGTTTCCTGTCGCACTCACACTTGGGATGTTGTGAGATGATCTCGGGGCAGGTACAGTCTCGCTCGCTGCCATTGTCTTCGACGTACTTGCAAAACTTACCACCGAATAGATACATGCCCAGTATACTGCTCGTCGCGGAGTCGATGTAAAAATGAAAGAAAAACAAAACGCTATGCGCAAACGCCGCGACCGAGTCATCCTGACGACTATTGTTGCGTACGAGACGTTAACACTGCAACCTGCTCTCATGAACGAACTACTGAAATAATACTAATGTTACGGTTTGCATATAGTTATTGTGTTCACATTCCTAGTGTGTGCAGTTAGTGCCATAACAAGGAGAATATGATCATAATCAATGCTATCGTAATGTTCAGGAAATCTATATGCACACAATCAGTATTAGTAGTGCATAAGTAACTGTGTATCTACACGTTAACGTGCCGTAAAATTAGTTTTATTTCAAACAATCGTCCTGATGAATTTACTTTGGGATGTGATGTAATAATTAATTAAGAAACAAAAGCCTAAATGGTTAAGCAGTGTTATCGCCGTTGGAACGCTACAACCAACGGATATGTTAATAAATCTAAATTATGTATTTACTTCATTAACATCGTGTTATTTAGTGCAATTAAGTTCTTTGATAAACTTAATATTTATATTATGTTTCATTCTTTATATACTGCCTCATGATTATAATATAAAGTAGAAAATGCAATAAAAATAATCTGGAGGAGGAATAAATAGGCGAAAGTAAAGTGCGTAAAAGATAATCCAAGAAAATTCTCATTCATACTGTTTTATTATATACGTAACTCGTTGCAAAATTCATTCAAATTATAATGCAGTAACTTTTAAATTATAAATTCATCCTGAGAAATGCAGATGGAATTGAGTAAAAGGAAATTTAGATGAGAGGAGCAATACCGTCAGTTATTAATAAAGTGGAAGTTAAAGAGTTCAAGAAAGGGGAAAAGTAATTGAAAATTTGATTGTTACTGAAGTTAAAAACAAGGATGCCAGGGTTAACGAAACTGGTGGAAATTTTTGTCGTATGATCTTTTGATGAGTTTTAAAGAATAATTATGTTCAAAAATTTGTTTATGAACTTGATATTTAATGACGATCCCACTAATTTCGCACCAAGCTGTTAAGAGATTAATACCTAAATAATAGAAGCAGCATGCAGAGTGATAGAGATACTGTATAACTGAGTGCAGTTGTAGTAGTGGGAGTAGAGGAACTGACGAATAGGTTAACCCGCGACTCAGCTTCGAACGACCTCAAGCTAACCTACTACTCAACCAAGCTCACTGACTAAGTTATGTGCTCTGGACAACTTCTGATGGGAGTACTGTACGAACAACATGGTGAACGTGACACTAGATGATGTTTGATCAATTTGTTACGGATGGTACTAGATCTCACTACGCGGGTACTAGGGTAGCGGTTACGCGACTGAACGCTTGTTTTGACAACGCACAATGCTGCAAGCTTTATCCCTCTGAGAGTGTTAATTGATTTATATACAGTTCTGTACATTTGAGAAGATTGTCTCTTGCAGCAGAGTGAACGGTCGTTTGTGTACTCTCGTGGTTAGTCGATTAGCCGTGACATGACAATCTTCTGTTATTTGGGATTGTCGTTCTGTCATGAGTGTTGGCTGCTGACGGACCCGTGGGTAAGCGTTTAGTAAATGTTGCAAGTTCAGTCTGTTTCTGGATTGTCTGTTAGGTATTTTAATTTAAAATGTTGAATACCTGAAACACCGTGACAAAGGCCCACAAGAGCGTATCAAAGTTTTTTCTGTCGCACACCTTATCGCCATGCTTGTCTTTCTCGCAGAATTTGCACCCGAAGAGGTTCATACCGAGGATGCTGAACGTTACCACGCAATATGCGATTAGATAATAATACGGTTACCATAATCCTTTCCACACACAAGGGAGGGAATGTATACAAAAATATAAAGGATATATAGAATAGAATACATATATATGTGTGTTGATACATTCTAAGAAAATGAATGATTAAGTGCAGGTGTAAAGAACTGAAGTGGACGAAAAGCACAAAAGCGTGAAGTAACTATGATTGATAAGATATAATAAATAGAAGAGAAAAAAGTTGTAAAGAGTGTGGACAGTGGCAGTGTGTAGTGGGTGGAATGTCAAAGACAGAGGTGGTTGACACATATAAGGATAAGATTGAAAAGAAAAAAGGAGAAATCACTCACAGTTAGTGCACAGGTTAAGGGATGCGGGTGTGACAGTTAAGTAGAAACATTCAGAATTTCATATTTTTATGGAGAGTCGAATAAATCTTCTTTTGCTACGGAAAAATGAAAAATCTGATTGAGCAATCAATGAGTGATTGCTAGGGGCCGTGATGTTTGACTACTAGATCGCTACGATATAGGTGTGATAGGAATATTGAGTTTACACAAAAAAATAAAGAGTTTAATTCCGAAGGTCAGGTTTGTAGACAGATATTTACATAACGCCTAATTAAGTCCCTACTTGAAATTGAATTTGAATACTCATTTAGACCAGATAAAGCAAAGGAACAAAATCAAAGAAATTATTTTCATTTATCTCACAGAAAGGCCTTAAAATAGTTTTGAAAAGAAAAGTATTTCCAGGAAACTCAAAAACAGCAGTAATACATCTTTAAAAGAAATAAAAGAAAACCTATAAAGTACCTAATGTTTTAAGTTTCAGTTAATTTAATTTCATGCATTTTAAAATAATCGTTTATTGCATCTTTCATTTTATATGTTACCTTTCTTTAAAGTACAGTTTAAAAAACCTGATCTGTCTCCGTGGTTTGATGTACTAATTTATTTTTAATAGTAGAATTATAATATTTACCTGAATATGAAGATAAATAGTACTAGCAGTGAGAAGAAGACGGCGACGTTGTCCATGGTCCTTAGCATAACGAACAGTTGTCGGCGCAGGTTGGGCATAAACCTGACCAGTTTCAGTATACGCAACAGTCGAAATGTGCGTAGTACAGATAATCCTGAACTACCTGCCAGGTCCTTCTCCTGGCCAAAGCTGTGTGCCAGTTCGAATGCACTGTTCCAATAGCGAAATAAATATAAGTCAGTAAAATAAAATATAGTTCGAAGTATTCAAATCTAACAAAGTTATTTCTTAGTAGGTATGCATATATACGTAGTGAAGAATTTTAAGTAAAATAAAGAGCTTAGTTATCAGCGTTCTAAATTTAAATGGACCGGCTAAAGTGATTTATCGCTGCTCGGCCCTCTAACAAAGCTGAATGTACTTGTAATAGGGGTGGATCACCATTATATTACTCGTACGTCGGAGCTGGGCTTCAAAACCACAGATAGTCAATTACGGCCACCCCTGACTTGGGCTGCCGAGGTATCGCTCCTAATATTTCAAACTGTCCCATTTTTTGTCCTTTAAAACCTTAAAAAACAGGACGGAAGCTTCTGAAGGTAAATTATAATGTAGAAAAGCGCAAAAAATCTTTTCTTAAATCTATTTGAATTTGTTTGGTCAAGGACTAAGAGTATTGTAAAATATAGGTACTAGAGTAGTACAAGTATTCATTCAATCAGAATAAATATTTATCAGAATAAACAATAGAAGGTTGCTGTACCGATTTTTTCGCATATAGTAATTGAGTACCAATACGTTTTGTTCCAATATTCGGTCTGTATCTTACTCTGTGTAACGAGTATTTCCCTTTGATAGTTCATTTGTAATCCAGGATTAAAATTGTGTGTTGGTTTCAATTGAGTACCTATTTAATAATTTTATACTTTTGTAAAGCTTAAAGGGAAATCCCATACGATAAATAAGTAAAAAACTATGAAAAAAAATTCAAACTCTTCTTTTTAGAAAGGTTTTTGTATGCCAGTTTAGCTGATAGATCATTCTTGTATATAGCGGGGTGGAGCACTTAGTTTTAAAGATAAACATTTTTTATAAAAGATTTCTTTTGAGTAGACTCAAAGGCTACGAAATTTCTTCAATCAATTCAATTAGTAATTTCGCCCTTTCACTGAGCAAATTCAAAATCGAAAAATCTTACCTGAGTATTACAATAATGCCATCAAAGACGTTGAATCCATTGGAAATGTACTTGAATGGACCTTCGGCTACGATTTTGAGGAGCATTTCCACAGCGAATATGGCAGAGAACACAACGTTACTGATCTCGACGATCACAGTGAGCTCCTCGGGTTGATTGTGATATTCAATGCCCATTGACAACGTATTGATGAGGATCGCCAATAATATACCTGTAAATTACAGCTTTGAGATTCCCGTATTACAGTATAATGCATTGAAATCTTATGAAAATAAAAGGTAAATCGTTAAGATTGTTAGGTATTACTTATTTGTACTTTTTGAAAAATGGATTTTTTACGAATAAATTGTAATAATAATAAAAATTACACAGAACAATCCATCGGTTTAGATAGAAAATTATCCAGATATAGGTTTGCGTTCTGGATTGGAATTATAGATTGAAGTTGAAAATCAAGGACCTGCCCATAAATGGCTGTGTATGGCACAGTAAGCTTTTAGTTTTTATTTATTTCTGCAAACTTACCTTGTTGAAAGTATTTGTGGTCAGCAATAAATTTGATTTTCTTCCTAAGTCTGGACAAAGCTCTAGATATCCTGCTCCAGAACTTGGAGCAAGCGTTACTGATGCGACTCTTCCGTGTTTCTTTAGCTGCCGCTTCAGCTGCCAGTAAGTCCGCGCAGCATGAGAAGTCTTCTATTTCCACAATCTAACAATCAATAATACATATCAATTCAGTGTTAAAAAGCTATTTTACTTTTATGGCTTTCTTGTACCCAATAAACCAGGCTTCACAAGAGGTTAATCAAAACTTCAAAGTACTTTTAAAGAGCTCACAAGAGGAAAGGGACTTTAAAGGTCAGCCATTGTGTACAAATTCTGGATGTTTAAATTGAATACGTGCTGAGTTTCGTATCGATAGGAGAAAAGGTTATAAAAAGTTATATACTTTACTCTGCTTTAGAAAGGACTTAAGGGCTAAGGACGTAAGCTGGGTATCTCTACATATTGATTAAAATTAATCATTATCATAATGCAAGAGAATTTATTAAGGTCCATGTACAATTGTAAAAAATGTCATTGCTAAATCTAAAATAATTCACGAAATAGATATTTAATCAATGATCTGTCGTTAAGATTCAATGTTGCTGGATTGACCCCTAAAAGTTCCCGTAAGTTACCGCAACCAATTGCCCGTGTAACACCACTTAAAGTGAGAACAGTACGTTCATTATTCATACTTTATGTAAAATCTATCATCATAAAACAGCCATTCCTTCGCAAGAAATGAAATACAACTTTGTAGAAGTTGGTATTAAATTTTCCGATGAGGAGTTTACGATGACAGATACATCGTGGGATGGTTATAAATTGTGCAAGTTTTAAGCTAATGAATTTAGTTTTACATACATTCTTCTTTCACTTGGTTTGCTTATAATGTATATGTGTTATTTGCTTGAGTTGTTACGTGGAGTGTACTAATGATTGGATTTTTTACTTTCATAAAGTTTAGCACATTGAAAACAATGAATTAGAACGTGAACTAATAGGTGATTATAGTATAAGGTGCCACGAAAATCCCAACATGTACCTATTTAGCTGGTGTGTAAATAATTAGTGATACAAAATTGCTGTTAGTTAGAGAGTGAGATTTTTACAACTTGTTACCTTTAGATTAAATGGACGGATAATTTTTACCCAGAACTGAACACAGGAGCGATTAACACTTATTTTAGAATATACTCTTAAAAACCTCTTACCCTAGTATCACCTTTCTCCTCTCCGGCCCTCTTGCTGATGCCTTTAGTGAGTTCTTCAAAGAAGGAGTCGAGTGCCACTTGTCCAGTTGGCAAGGCAGCAGACAGAGCCCCGGATAACGCGAGCAACTCTTGACAGGACATGGTCCCGCCGGCCGCAGCACGCTCCTCCGCCGTTTCGCCTGTCGGCAGGTCGAACTCTACGCCCCCAAATAAGAGACACTACAGCACACACTAACAGACGGATAAACTCTCTAATGCCTCAAAAGCATCTCGTTATGTATTATGCTGTTAACAATCTTACCGAAATACGTTTAATTTTTTACTTGACAAAGTTACTGGTTGCGACGAGCTACGTATATCTATGTCACTTTTTTGTATGCTTTCCGTTACTGGCACTTATTTTACTACGAGAATTTTAGTGAGTCTCTGTGGTCAGTTGCCTTCCGGGATAGTTGGTCGCAGTATCTAAATCACATTTGCAACTGCTGCGATACTAACGACCGATTCTCGATTGCGAGCTTGACAAAGCCTGATGGAAGTTCTAGTATCGCTTAATTACGAGACTTTTTGCTTTGTGAGAACACGTTAGTGATTGGAGCATTATTGTAACAAGGCATTAAGTCTCGATGTAAAATATAGCTCATTATTTAGTACTTTTCTAAAGTGTGAGCGTAACTATTAACTGCTTCCGAATTTCTGAATTTAACCTAAGATTATACTTCAGATATATGAAAAACGAATTCATTAAAGTTTGATAGAACGCCTACATTATGTTAGCCCTCTTTAAAATACACGCGTGGGCGGTATTCATAAATGATTTAGGTTCTGAGTGGTGTATATATTCATAAATATTTATGAATTTCACTCGTTCTAAACCCGAACAACAATTTAACCAATACATAACTTATAGACCTATTATAATCAGTTTTGCATTCAATATTTATCGTTTGTTCTGCGGTCCCAGGTTGGCTATTAAACTGAGAATATTCTCTTGGAAAAGTTGAAGGTTATCCTCGATGGAATATAACAAGATGCTTTCGAAGTGAAATAGATGAAGATAAAAGATTTTCATATGTAGATCAGTACTTAAAAGTGTAGGAGTTCTAAACCTATGCTGAAAAGGGGAAAAGCGTAAATCAAATTTGGAAAACATTTTTCTTTTGATTCAGTTCCTAATCCTATTAAGTTTTCTATGAAGAAGTAGAGGAAGAAAAGCGAGAAGTTTAGATGAACATGCCTGTCTAATAGCGTCGTCTAGATCTACCACCTCTAGACTCACCACTTTGGCTCTTAAGCCAGTCACGCTGACACAATGAATCTACAAATATTCATTCGAATCGTTAAAAAGTTAACACTATTGAATGTAAAGTGTTTTGTTGTGTGTTCAGCAGTTGCGTTTTGTTCAGAGTAAGATGGGGAAAGTTTCAAGCGTACAAGCAACAGGTAAAGTAAGTAGCTGGTGTTTCTTAGCGTAGATGGGAGCTTTTACATTTTCAACGGTATTGTCTAAACATTTCAAATAAAAGTGTGTAAAGTATTTTTTTCAATTATTTAATATTAAAGCGTGTAGGTGCAGATTTTTGAAGTGCTAAAGATTATTTTGTGGTCAAATAACAGATTGATAAATGTTTAACATCCAAAAAAGCTGTCGCGCACATCATTGACTAAAACTGACATTTAATTGACTAATTGTAGTTGAGCTATCAGCGCAATCAAACAATATCTGGTCGTCTTTGAACATTTTTTTTATATAATTATATTTGTTTCAAATGGTAAGCATTTACCTGTTTGCGTCATTTTCTCAGAAGAGCACACGTTGTGTGGATGAGCGCCGTGCGCTGCATTCGGCGTGTGTAACAGGACTGTATCGCTGAACATCACTGAAGATCTCCGACGAGCCAGCGATGGCGGCGATAGGAGTGATAGATTGGACGCGTTCTAAATAATACAGTGATTTATTAATATTAGTAAATATATCCGTGAAACCACAGAAATAACAGAAGTATCGTTATTTATAATTATTCAATTAAATTTATTTCTTCTTTATTATTAATTAATCTGCCTTTCAAAATTTCATACACTTATACAAAAAATTTTTCATCACATAAATACAAACGCTATTTGTTATATAATTTTGTAGAATAGGTACATGTCTCACTTAGTCGAGAGTGATTACGACCCAAATAGCCTGTGCCTCTAGGGTAAATTAGTAATTTAGATTCCAGCAAATGTACCTACCGGTTTAGGAGTACTTTGGGTAATCGAGTGTAGATAATTTTATTTCAGGTTTTAGTTTATTATGTTGTCCAAAATATTACAGTATACGATTTCAACCATATTTATAAATATAGATTAATTCTTAACGGCTAGTTAAAGTCAGTAATATCTGGCGTTACCTCAAATCGGCGGCTAACAGGGTACATGCAACAGGCTGGGTCGTTTAAACGGCTCTTTAGAATCAAATACAATCATCCTGTACGATTATGGGGGATAATGTGCCGTTACTAAAAAGCGGATGAGTTTTCTGCCGCCTACGTTTTCAACCGTAGTAATAGGCGTAATGTTATTAAAACCACTTTAGTGAGCAGTACAATATCAAAAATTGTTGCGTTTATTACTGGATAAGTTAAGCTGGCTGGTTTTCAGGCCCAGAAACAATAATTATCAAAATCTCTGAAACCCGCCATTTTACTCGCCGGCTGCTGCTTTAGTTAAATACAAAAAAGACTAGTTTCAAAACGTTTCCAGCCATATTTTCTAATTCTTTGCTGCTTTAAATTTCTCCTGGGCCCATAAAGTCCGAGACTTACTTTCTGAAATCAAATTAGCGGGTGGTTACATTGAACAATGTTGGTTTTACCTCAAGATCAGCGGCAGACAGGGAAGGTACGCGCAACAGGCTGGGTCGACTGAGGGGCTCGTCGCCCCCCGTGCCACCACTCCCCTCCTCACTCACACTCTTCCCGCCATTACCCTGGTATACAGGTACTTTGTTAACTTACGGAGATACATGGAATGGAATGTGTAGTGGATGGATCAGTTGTGTCTTACAATAAGTTATCAGTCTATTCAATGAGTCGCATGTGTGTGTCTGTGAATGGTTGACCTACTTTGTAGATTTATAATAGCCTGGTGGATTAAGGAGATTGAGTCTCGCTCGCTCTCGTAGTCTTCGGAGTGTTTCTAGTTTGTAAATTAATTATATTTTCAATTAAACTTTCCTTTATTGCGGTCTGCTCATTTAAATATTAAATTTAAAATAACAATTATATATTCTTGGTTTTCCACTTCAATTAAGATTTAAACAATCAAATGTTGTAGCATTTTTTAACTACTATAACATTGTTATTCACTGTTTTACAAAACTTTTAAATCTCGTAGCAATTTCGTAGCAAAGTGCTACGAGCGCCAATGAATAAATGTTTTAGAAAAGAAAAAGCTGTTGAGGTTGTTAGGACTTAAAAGTAGTTTTCAGAATTATTTACAAATTGAACACGCAGTTAAACAAATTTTTTATATGTTAAATGTAATCAACTGAAAACCTTTCGTAAACAGAATGGTCTCATTGTTGTATAACTTTTTAGATAACTGGTAAATAACGTTTACTTAAATTCAAATATATATAAAATACTTGAGGTTCATCAAATATTTGTCTCATAACGTGAGTAAATTTCGTGATCTTCAGTACTTCTTATATTCCTTGTGATGTAATTGTCAATTCAATTCTAACATTTGATAATGGCTTAACGAGTGGAAGCCTTGGAATCATTACGCTTTGTCAGCGACAATACAATACATGCCCTCAACACGGAAACGGCTTTGTAAGACGCAACGAATATTTTATTATAACTCTCCGTTCTCAAGTAGGCATACTGAAGATGAACAAAAACTTGGAGTAATATCATTTCAAAATTCATTACAACCGGTTGATGAAAATTTTCGGAGTAAACCTGGACATTATAATGAGTTGAACTTTACTTTGCTGAAGACGCTGTGTAGTATTGGAAAATAATTTCAGGTTTATAATAAGAACAGATTTTAATATACAGTGAGCATCAAAATAATAAGTAATCTATGTACGATGAATATGTTTTTGGAAGTGCTGCATGAAAGAAATCTTGCAAATTTTATTATTGGATCTATTCATGGCGGATGGCTAAGGGAAAATGGGACTTTAAAATAAGTTTAGAACATAAGACAATTAATTTAAAAACGGAAATTGTACCTGTGGGTGTACCCGCGGACAGCAAGGGTGATGTTGTTTGGGCTTATTTGCGGGTAGCTGAAGAGTTTCCCTACTGGTACGCCACTGAAGCTGGGCCCGTTGATATCGGTATACCCTGAACAAATATAACTTTTAGCAATTCCAAAAGTCAACTATTTACTATGAAAATAAAAGCGGCTCCACCAACTCAAAAGTCACAAAGAAAATTCTTCGAAGGCCAGAAAGCAATCATGTACGGGGTACGAAAATAACTTCCAATGCGAATTTGTAATAAAAAATATGGTAGCCACTCGCAAAGAAGTAATCATCGGCATTTGCAATGTAAATACAAGGCATTAGTATAAATGTTATAGTTCTAGGTAAGGAAATAATATGGGTGGCAATTCACTAACTCAGAGAGCACAATAACGATATCTCAAATAGATTACGAACAAGGAAATACGAAAGATTTACGATCACAAAGGATATCCGAAAGGTTTGGTATATCCCTGTATTTATACGCCGATGTTTATAAATAAGGAATGTGTTACGGACCTGATCTTTTTTGCCATTCTCCTTTTGAATCGTCTCCACAAATGTGCGACGTATTTTACTATTTCTGCGTAGCATGTGGCAGGTTCACTATTGTTAGTTGAAGACGCGAGGGTTGATGATGACGTGAACCGTGCACGCTCGGCCCTCATACGTTCCATCTCGCGTTTTTTTGTTTCTGCGAACTGCGTTGCTATGACGACCAGGCAGAGGTTGATCATGAAAAAGGATCCGATCTACAAGACAAATATGTGTTTATGAGATATTGGGGTTGTTATAGCGCAGTTGACTGATCGTCTGTTTTGTGAAACTAATGTTATGATTTTGTTTTTGTTTGGAATTTTATTTTATCTCACTTTTTATGGTTATTTTATTTTGAAGGCAATATTTTCTATATAAACTAAATTTTGATTTTTTTGATTTTTTTTAAAAAACGTTGCCCCACACTAAGATTTCTCCTGTATCGTGGGTACAGTTTACAAACATACATGTCACATGCACAGACAACCAGACCCGAAACAACTATCTGTAGATCATACAAAGATTTGTTCCGTGCGGGGATCGAACCCGCGACACGTAGCGCAGAAAGCTAATCGCTTCGAAAGCCACTGCGCCAACCGTGTCGTCTACTAAATGTAAATATAATGTACATATGTACTGTTAATTATCATGGCGTTCATAAATATCACATTTTTTAAAATAAACACTTCCCTCTCTTGGAATAGTTAGGTATAATATTCCTGAACAATTACCTGTAGGTTATACAAATATTTGTTCCGTGCGGAATAGTAGACTCGTGAATAGTATAATATATGTATAACTCACCACAATCAGCAATACGAAGTAAATCCAATCCCAAAAACTATGCGCGTCTTGCACATAGTACATTATGTCAGTCCATCCTTCTAACGATATCACCTAAAACCACACAAACATTAGTTCCATTCTCAGCTATAAACACCGTAAAATATTTCTGAACGTTTTCTTACCAAAAATATAGCGACCCAAGCAAGACCGATGTTGTCAAATGAGATCGTGCCTTGAAAAGGGTTGTTTCCCCTTTGGGTACAGTTAGTGTAATACTGATTCCAATTGACACATGACGTATTCGTGGGGAAGTTGTACGAATAAGGCTTTGCCGTCTCGTTGCACACTAAAGCCCCGTATCTGTAGGGAGGGAAGTCTCCACATGTGTGCATTCCACTATCTTCGGGAGTCGTGCATATGTAGTCCAATTCTTTGGAAAATTCGTAGTAGAATGATATACTGAAAAATAATTTGTTATTTTAGAATATGGCCTACACTTTATCTTATTTTTTTACATTTTCAGTAAGGAGTGGCCAGTATTTTTGAATGTGTGTCGTGAATAGTTATGTCCAAGGGGTAATTCTAGCCTAATCTTTTGATATTGATGCTTTATCTAAACAATTTTATATGTAATTGTGGCTTGATAAGTAAACGATAAAAGCTATTCTATTCTTGAATCTAAAACTACTGTCCGAAAATCCCAGAAATATTTCTTTCCGTATGTTAAAATATGAAACTTTCAAAAGTCAACATGTAATTATTTCCAGATTTTTCGAATAATAGAACGTATTGATTTGAATTAATATCTCGACTGAATGGAATAGGGAACACTTATAATTCGTTTTTACTACTGCTAATATGCATGCAAACGGCGAAACATTTTCTAGTACATCAAAACACACGATGCATGCAGACACATGCTAAAACGGAAGCGGAGAAAGGAGTCTAGGAACAATAGCCCAATTAATGATAATGGTAGCGCTAATAAAGATGGCTGGGGAAAGTCTGGCGAGTATCGCCGGAGCAGATTAACGACAATAGCCTACGGGCCGTTATCGTTTAACGACAGACGGTACATAGAAACACGAGCACTGGCCGTAACCCACATCATTTGGCACCCGGTCGTTACGGAGCTTGTTCTTGATGAGCGCTATAAGGCTTTTATTGTAGCCTCCAACTTTAGACTAAAATGTCTCACGGATACTTCTAATAGTTGATTCGCCGCGTGCAAAGCTGTTTTTCAATAGTGCATGTTTATGCATTTTAGATAACAGTTGAAATGTTATTTATTTCAAGAAAAAACCATGAGTATATTCAAATATGCAGATTAAGAGACTTAAACGAAGCTGATTTTATCTGTTGAAACAATGACTGTTACTGAATGAATCATGAAAATGTAGAACTGAACTGATGTGTATATTAGTATTGTTCTTTGAAGTTAGAGTTACCTAAAGTATAATAAGATCGTGGCTTCAATATCTGCTGAATAAACGTAGAAAACGTGAAGTTATTCACAGACGTGTAACTAATTTCGTTATCACTGTGTCCGTACGATAATTTTGCAGAAATCATAAGTGTAAAGGAAATAATATTTCATATAATTCAGAGAAGTCGATAGAGCTACCCATATGTGTATTAATCAGAAACAAATCGGCAGTTCTCAATATTATATAATTTAGCAAATTAAGTGTGATATTATTTAAATAGCGACAATAATGAGAGACCTAATGCCTCATAGAAACTGCCAATTCGTGAAAGGGAAGCAAATACGATAGCACATCTGGACGGCAGATGTGTGAAGGTACACGATACAACAGTTCGCAATTTTCTTAATAGAAACACATTAATTTTGATCGCAAATCCTTACGAGTTCACTCTGACGCGCACTCTGTACCATTCGGACAGGTCTCTGGAACATAAATTGAGGAGCCGTGACGGGTGTTATGTACCTACGTTTACTTCTAAAAGTCTGTAAGGGACCAATAATGTTGTTTCGTGTATATATTTTATATTGTCTACTCATTTCATTCATAAAATTACATATGAAACCACATTATTAGTTTGAATCATGGTTGTAACTATTTGTACTAAAACTAAATGTTTTGGTTAGTTTCGGTTATGAATGGCTATTATTGGTTCATGTTTGCTATGACGGTACTTTTCTACTTTGTACTATGTTTGGGTTGATATGTTTAGAACCATTGAAATGTAACAAAGTTTATGCAATATGTTTTACGTTACATGAATGGAGTCTCGGAGAGTGCTGATGGCTGCTAACATGAGTTGCTACATTGTCCAATGGTTCGTTTTGTGGTGTGTTCTCGGTTATATTTTACTTATAATGTGGGTGTTGACGGAATGCAATATTTAAGTGTGTTGTAGGTTATTCGACTGTAAGCTAAATTCTTCAACATGCGCGTTTATCAAATTGTTAGTAACAGTGCAAAAACAATATGCAATGACAAAATACAAACTGTCAAAATGATGTACAGAGCAGCGATGGATGTGCTCGCCGAGGATGTAAGCGTATTAAATATTGCATGCAGTCAACGTTAGCAATGGGACGTGCCGCTAAAACGAGCGCTCTCGAGCAAATGGAACAAATGAAAAAGTTATTTTAGCTGCATTTTCATCAACAAATCTTCAAAAATTGCCACTCAGTATGCTGCGTTATACAAACTCGGGTATTCAAAAATTTAACACTAATGTAAGGCTTACGTCTATGGGCTTATATCAACGGTAATGCCGAGGTCGCAGTAAAAGACGGTCGCTACACTAGTCTTCTAATGCACCTCAGTTAAGATAACATGAATGAAATGGGAACATACTTGGGTCGTAGTACGTTCTGCGGAAGGACGAATTCGCAACGTTGTCTCAGAATCCCTTCCCATAGCTGGACGCCCACGATGCCGAATATGAAGAAAACGAAGAAACACAGCAGCAAAACGTTTCCTAACATGGGTAGTGTGTCCAGTAATAGCATCACCAGAATACGCATACCTGTGAAAAAAAAAGAGTTGAAATCTTCTTATTATTATTTCCTAGTTTCTTAGTATAGGAGCAGAGGTCATAAATACAAGAAATTTCCTCATTTCTATAAGCTGAAAGCACCTCATACAATTCTAAGTAATTACTAAGAACAATAAAATATGCGAGGGCGGTTAGTTGTACTATCTCACGGCTTTATTACTAATATAGTCTTTACCTACGGAGAAATCTCTATTGAATAGGAAAATAAAGGGGCTAACTTGAAATATGGCACAAATATGACTTAAATCATAAAAACACAGCAGACGTCTAATTATTCAGAGGTTGCAAAAATCACTCCGCACGGTATTGGTAGCAATTTGCTGAACTTTCTGAATTCATTTACTGCTGAAGTGCAGTTTCACATGAACGGGCAGATGGATTTCAATTAATTCGTTCCACGGGGAGGCGTACCCACTCCAAAGAGGATTAACTAGTGCCCGACTGCGAAGCTTGTTATTTGCAAACTAAATGTTACCCTGTATCCGGGGGCACGTTGATAAACATGTTAGATGAGACACGCGTGTCGTAACAAGACACAAATCAAAATGTATATTTCAATTTAATGGAATAAAAAGGCACGTGGGAGCAATAAATTGTGCGAGGGCAAATTAGTGCCGATGTATGTGTCACCGCGGGCGCGCGTGGCTCGATTTAATTTGCGGCAGAGTTGCATTGTCCCAGTTGTTTGCGAGTCCCAGATGGGGTTTTGTGCGAAACTTTAGCTAGAGCTCGTCTTTTGTTTGAATGTTCAATGCTAACCGTTTGGAAGGCGCGACGGCCCGTGTTGCTGTCGTGATTTATTATTGAACTGCAATGTTGTTTCTGAATGTAATGTGATTTATGATATCTGCCATACAGTTAAAACTTACTGAATACAAATGTCCACTACCAAGAAATCATACAATTTTAGAAAATAAAAAAAAAAATTATTTTTATAGTAAAACTCATACTTAAATTTTAAAAATCTCGGACTAATAATTCAAATCAAACTTTGGTTTGAAAAAAAAAAGGTGATTTACAACTTCGCAAATTAAGGGCCAAATTCACCAATGAAACTAATCGCGATTAGTTCAAACTAAACTCAGTTTAAGCGTTTAATCGAGATCAAACCTTCATTTTACGTTTCACCACCACAAACTGAACCTAGTTTAAGCTAAACTCGGTTTACATTCTAAACTCCCAATTTTCGCCGTTTAGCTTGCTTAATCGCGTTTAGCCGCTGTCACTTGTCAAAGTTATAATAGTAGCAAACATTGATTTGTTTATTTTTAATACGATTTGTTGTTATTTCGATAAAAAATAAAGATGAAACTGGCGATAGCGCTAGCTTTTGACGAAAGATATGATGAAGAGGAATACATTACAGTTCGGCGTCCAAGATGAGAAAGAAAAAGATCACTTCGACACTCTTGATGATAAAGACTTTGTAACAAGACGAAACGTAACGTACGTCTCACGAAATCAACAGTTTATCTGTATTGGAGTCTATCGAAGATAAATTAGAGTTTTCTACAAATATGTAAGCATGGTTTTTCATTGTAATATTGCATACATATTTCGACGAATTGATGCTTGCCTTACATAGTTTTACATAGTGTATTACATATATAAAAGAAAGATTAGTACTCGTTAAACACAAAAGTTTATGAGTGATTTGAAATTTTTGGCATAGCTAGAACAAAAACAAAATTGCCAATAGTGTAAAAAAAAATCCTCATATAAGGACGGGTGTCAGATTGATTGAAACATCACAAAGTATAATGCAGGACTGCCTTTATTTCGGGTAATACACGAGTTATATATTGGTTACATACCTATAGTTATAAGTACTTACATACTACGCCACACCTCCCAAGGCAATAAAAAAAAAAAATATACTATATTACATTTTTTTTTTTTTTTTATAATGCATATGACTGAGTATAATATATTTGGTTAAATATAATAAATTATCCTATAATGAATAATAGTCAAACAAAACATAAAAAATATGCTTTTGAAATTATTCATGTCATTTAAAATATTTATTATACTGATAACATAGTAATATTCTTACATCTAAGATTACAGCAGATGTTCCATTAATGTTTATAAACAATAAGTATATTTAGTAGTTGGTATAATCTATCCGTGCAGCTATGGAATTCATATCATCTTACAAGCTACAATCGTAATGTCGATGATATAATCGGTAAGATTTGGTATTGTTACTATGCATAATTATGAGAAATACAACTTCGTTCTATTTTTATGAATTACATCACTTTTACCATTTATGTTTACCTCTACATTAGGTGATAAATCTCTTATAACAGTGTATGGGCCAGTATAAAGGTTTGAGAGTTTATTACCAGTTTCATTTTTAATCAAAATTTTATCATTTTCCTTATATTTTATAGGCTTAATATATTGATCATATTTGTTTTTTCTTATTAATTTCGAATTAATCAAGTTTTTCCGTGCTTCTGTCTGTGAAACCTGTAATCGATATTTAAGCTCCAAGGGATAACTGTCATAATTGTAGAGTGGTTCTACTGTTCTTACGATATTACTTGGTAAGTTACATTTCTTTCCGTAAACAAGTTCGAACGGGGTGAATTTCGTCGATGAATGTACAGTGGTATTGTATGCAAAGGCCAAGCTCCAAGTGTTTGGTCTGTCGTTGACATGTATTCTTAAAAAGGCTCCTAGTGATTTGTGGGAATTCTCTAAAGCGCCAATGCTTTGATGGTGGTAGGCTGTCGAGTTCAATTTAGAAATATTAAGAATGCTACATACCTTTTTGAATGTTTCTGATATAAACTCCGTACCTCTGTCAGTAGCGATTTCCCGAGGTACTCCATGTTGGAGAATGAAGTTATTGACGAACACACGAGCTACTTCAGCTGACGTTTTATTCACTAGTGGAAAGGCACATACATATTTTGACAGTTCACACTGGAGTGTTAAAATATATGTGTAATTATCGTTATCTCTATCAAGTGGCCCTACTATGTCTAAAAAGATTTTTTCAAATGCCGATTGGGCAGTTGTGGTGATAACCATGGGTTCTTTTGTCATAATAGTATATTTTTGTTTTTGACAAATAGTGCATTTTTTAACGAAGTTATTAACGTCCCTTTCTAAACCCGGCCAAAAATAATATTTTTTAATGTTATTGAACATTCTTCTTATACCCGCATGGCCACTTGTCGGCAATATGTGAAAGTCATTCAAAATTACTCTTCTATCTTCTACATTATCTACTCTTTCTATATCATTTAAAATACATAATCGCGGCCCTTCCCATTTAGCATATTCTTTAATTTCATTAGTAATTTTTTTTATAAATATGCTATTGCATTTATTTTTCACAAAATATATTTCATTTATATTATTAACATTGCAAAAATCACGCATCGCTCTCACAAATGCGGCTGGCGTCAGATGTGATCGAGCAGATGGATTTATATACAGTACCATTTTTTCATGATCATAAGAAAATATTTTATTTTCCTTGGATATTCTATTTATTTCGCGTAACCTTTTTAGGTGCGCTTGGTCAATAAATTGCAGCTCCACTGCATTATTAGGTCTATTAATTATTTCTGCAATTCTCGGTTGACCCGAGATACAGGTTTCTTCGGTAACCTCAGGAACTTGAGAAGTTACTTCTAACTGTTTTCTTTGTGCTCGTGTCATTACAAATACACATTCGTGCATGTTCTTTAAATCCTTCGAAGATAACGAAATGCGAGATAAGGCATCGGCGGCTGCATTTTGTTGACCTTTGACATATTCAATTAAATAGTCGTACTCTTCTAAACATAGTCTAAATTTGAGTAATCTACTTGACGGCTCCTTTAAACTAAATAAATATATTAATGGTTTGTGGTCGGTAAGTATTTTGAAGGAACGACCGTACAAATAGGGTCTAAAATGTTTCACGGCCCATACTATAGCTAGGAGTTCCTTTTCTATAGTCGGGTAATTCCGTTCAGCTTTGTTTAAACTCCTACTGGCGTAAGCGACTGGCCGACCATCGGTATTAGATAAAACTGCCCCTATTGCGTAGCCTGACGCGTCGGTTTGTACTATAAACTGATTTTTATCTGATAAATCTGGGTATTGTAGAACTGGAGGTTCAGACATACATTTCTTAAGCATTTCAAATGATTTTTGTGCGTCACTGTTCCAAATGAATTGAACGTTTTTCCTACACAGAATATTTAAACTATTTGCAATTGCTGCAAAATTAGGAATAAATTTGCGATAATAATTTGCTAAGGTTACAAAACGCTTTACTTCTTCGGTATTTTTAGGAATTGGATATTTTTGTATAGCGCTAATCTTTTCAGGATCGGGTAGTACACCGTTGTCTGTCACGACGTGTCCTAAATATAGCATTTCCTTCTTAAGAAACTCGCATTTCATCGGATTTAATTTTAAATTGACACTGCGTAATCTTTCTAAAACTTCTATCAAGTTTTTGTTGTGGTCCACTAAGTTCCTGCCCATTACAATTAAATCGTCTTGATAACATAAACATTTTTCGTAATTAAGGCCCGCCATTGCCATGGTCATCATTCGAGCAAACGAGTTAGGACTTGTCTTAAGACCCATTGGCATTCTTGTCATTTGAAATTGGCCTGAATGAAAAGCTGTATATTTTCTACTGTCGGGTTCGAGTTCCACATTGTAAAACCCTTGACTTAAATCTAAGTGTGAAAAATAAATGCAACCGGAAAGTGAGTCTAATATTTCATGAATATTTGGCAAAGGGAATTTATCATTTTGTATACAGTTATTTAGCTTTCGATAATCAATGACTAGACGCCATTTTTTCTCTCCATTTGATTTCTTTGGTACTAAAAGAACGGGACTAGACCATTCGCTATTACAAGGTTCAATTATACCTTGTTCGAGCATGTGGTCAATTTGTTTCTGTATTTCCCCTTTTTGGGAATGTGGGAGCCTATAAGGTTTGCTGTATATTGGTCGAGTACCGGGTTTTATAGTTATCGAATGCTTGTACGTATTTGTCGTGGTGAGTTGATCTCCTTCAAGATAAAAAGTGTCATTATATTTTGCACAAATGTTTATAATACTACTTTTTTCTTCTTTATTTAAATAATCTAAATTTAATAAACGTAGAAGTTTTTTGACTCGTTCGGACCTAGTGACATGCTTGTCAAAACTACAGATATTGTATTCACTTGCTAGATGTATTTTAGGGTTAATATCTTGTAAATAAAAATCATTTTCAGTAGTATTCAAGATTCTAATTGGGAGTTTCCCATTTACGGGAGTTCCCAATGTACTTGCTAAAAATATGCCATTTCCTATTTCTGCCGCGCAGACTACACAATCCTCTACAAAAGAAGTAGTAATATAATGTATACTTTCGGACCTAGCCGGTATAGTTAGTGTATCCTTATGTAAAGTAATCGGCAAATTAATTTCTTTATTATTATTATATATATTTAAGGAATTATTTCTAAAGTTAATAATTGAATAATATTTGCTCAAAAAATCTTGGCCTAAAATACCACTGGCCTTACAGGGTAATGATTCAAATACGTAGAATTTATGATTTAGAACTTGATCACCGGCTCTTAATTCAAGATAAACAAAACCGATCGCTTCAATTTTTCCACCAATACCGCTGACAACGAGATTTCCTTTTTGGATTGGTACATTCAACTCACAAACGTGTTTATGTTTTATAGCCGATAAGGAAGCACCCGTGTCGATGAGCCATGTATAAGAAAGATGTTTAGTGTTTAATGAAATATGATATATGCTATTACATAACATCATAACATTTTTATTCACGAAAAAACTGTTCTATATTGTCATTATTACTTTCTGACTGACTTTCTGGTGGGTTTGTGTCTGTCAAAATATGCATATGTTGTTGTTCCTGATTATTAGATTGGTTAAAGAAAATCCTACCTCTAGCTCCACGGTTCGATGAACCACGGCCGCGGGATCGCCATCCACCGCGAGTTGTTAGCCATGTCCGATCACCCCTCTGGTCCGCCGGTGGAGGTGCTTGTCCTCGTCCTCGTGACACCCAGTGACCTCTGTAATTCCTATATTGTTGGGAGACGTTATTACGACGCATAAACAAAATATCACCTGAAGTAGACACTGTAGAAACATCCTCGTCGATGGCTGATTGTATAGCTTCACTTAAAGATGTAAATTGCCGTGCTGTTATAATAGTGCTTAGTCGAGGATTTCTCAATCCGTCGGCAAAACTTTTTATGGCTAATTTCTCGTTTATAGGCTTTAATATACCGAATTTACTTTCATTGCCTTCGGATTGGGAAATCGTCAAGTCAACAAATAAATCAGTTATCTGCTTACCATAGTCATCAATAGAAAGATCATTTTGTTTTAAATTAAACAATCTCTGTTGCAGGGCTGTTGCTGATTTTTTGGGCAACAAGTTTGTTTTCATAGCCTTGATTAACTCATTAACGCTGTCATATTTTGTATTAAGTTTAAGTTTTGCAGATTGCGACAGTCTACTTTTTAAAACAAAATTGATTAATTTAGTTTGTCCCTCCGAGTCTAGTTCAGTTTGATAGTATTCTATCCCGTCAATAAGTTGTTTTGTATTACTACCATCGTCGTTTAAAACTGGTAATAAACTTAAGGCGATTTTTAAATCAAATTTTGCCATTTTCAACTCTAATGTCGACTCTTTAGTCGATGAGGAATTACCACATAAATCTAAAATATTGTCATACAAGCGAAGAAAATCTTTGTTTAATTTATCAAATTTATGAAACTCCTCGTCTTCTAATCCAGTTTTTAACAAACTTAACCGTTCTAAGCTCTCATTAAAAATAAACAGTAAATTATCGGCCTCTTTTAATTTTTTCAAAACAATTTCTCCTTTTCGTCTAATTGGCCCTATTTTTATTAAATATGTTCTTATCTTACCAAGGTCATTGTATAGTTGTAGTAACTCCTCATACATTACTGTTCATTACCTATATATATAGTTCACATATCTAATTCACGAAGGTCACGCGCACACTGTCCGAATTAGAATTGTCGCACTTTCACACACTTACTGGAATGCACTTTGCACACACTTATTAGGACATATTATTCACAAAGCTAGTCGAATCGCCGAATTTGTCGTACCTCTGCGTGTTGTTAGGAACCCTTGTTGGAAGTATGGACCCGACATTCCTCGCTTGCAGACAAGCTACAAGCAGCGCCGCGGTACCTTCTGGATCGCTCCGAAGAACGCCTCAAGATATGTCTCGTAATCTGCTGTCGCGTCCAAGACTCATGACATCTCTTATAGATTTTAAACATGAAGTAGAGGGTGCCGAGCAACAAAATTGTGCAAATGATTATTATTGCAATATTGATCGCCGACAAATGAAATTTGAATTCCTCCACCGTCGCGGTATTTTTGGCAGCGCTAACTTGGTTGATAAATATCTCTTCATTATTTACTTTTGAGTTGCACATGATGAAAAGTCACTTGTAATAAAGTTCTTCACTAAACAGCCGCCGCGCGGAGTGAATTCTAGAGTGATCACGTACATGATACAAGCCCTGTTTAGTGGCAGGGTCGCCATATAAGGACGGGTGTCAGATTGATTGAAACATCACAAAGTATAATGCAGGACTGCCTTTATTTCGGGTAATACACGAGTTATATATTGGTTACATACCTATAGTTATAAGTACTTACATACTACGCCACACTCAAAAATAATAATGTTTTTCAATTTATTACATTATAGCACAGGTTAACTATTTTTTTTAGTTAATAGTGTCAATTAAATTATGAAATAAATAATATGTCGTAGCATAATTACCACATGGTTGGATTGTATATAATTTTTACAAATTATTTTGGTATTGTATTTTATTTAACCCATTTTGTAAGATAAACTTTTTAGAGCTTGTATCACTGTGAACGAATCAAAGCGCGTTTCGTAATTACTTCTTTAAAATACATTTGAAACCGCAGTAGGTCGCTAATACATGTTGTAAATACAAAACGCAGTTGCAACATTTTAGGGCCCCTCCCATTTAAACTTCGTTTTGGTAAACGCGGTTAAAATGGTGTTGGTGAAATCGGTTTGACGTAAACCTAGATCAACACCAATCTTTAAACTAGATTACGCTAAACTCAGTTTAGTTGAACTAAGTTTATATAGCGAATGATGAAATCGGCCCTTAATGGTACTACATTTTACTCTCACACCGTTTCGGTCCCGAGAATTAATTCAGAAAAAAAATCAAATCTGTTAATCATAATTTTGATTTATATGTTATTGAAGTTTCATAATTTTCACCAAAACGTTCTAACATAACTTATATCATACATAAATGCCTTATTTAGATAAAATCTACACTCAGTTAAATATTATGATAGGGAAGGTAGACGTGGGTACGTGGGAGGTAGATTAGGCAATACCCTTGCAGAGCAAATTTCCGCCTTGTAAACGTGAAGGCCCTGCGATAATTAAAGCATGATTAATGTCTGCAGGTACTTTAGGGTCATCCTGCGCGACAAACACGATTGTCATCATTGAGCGAGCAACAGTTGTGTTACGTAAATGGGTATTTTCGGAGTTGTGAAAACATCAGCTGTACAATGTGCTGTGTATGTTTGTAGTTGTAGTTGTGTATAATATATTGTTTAGTTACTCAAATAAAGAAAACAAAATACATACATATTCTTAAGAACAGACTTGAGCAGTTGGATACCAGTGACCGAGAAAAAGGCAATACATATATTGATTGGGTCTATTTTTTGTCACTTGAAGCGTTGAAACGCATGTACATTTAAATCTGGCAGAGTCAGGCACTTCTAGTTCCTAAAACTTGATGTTATATAACATAATAGATGTATTTTCTTGTGTTGTTAATACGCGTGATGACATATGGCCATTACGAATACACCAGTGTTAATGCGCATGGAATTTCACATTCGTTAATGCAACAGAAACGGTACACACTCGTAAAATGTGACCCTCCGTGTATGCGCCATGTCTGTCTAATTGAAACTGATGTACTTACTATGAAGATCAAACGTACATTTCTGCTGTTATAGGTACTTATTGTTTCTTTTTAATAGTATGCAGAGTGCGCTTCATCAAACGCTCCAGGATTTAAGTATCAAAACTCTTTGTTCCGCATGTGTTTTTGTAGAAGAGCACTGAATTTTTGCTGTTGTTAGTTTTTATAACGTGAAAGCTTTAATGGCCCAGTTTTGTATTGATTTCTTATTCTTGAGTTCAGTGCAACTGTGTTTTATCTCGCCTATGTACGACGGCAAACCTGACATGACTTTTACATTCCTAACATCTAATCGAAAAAGAAAACTTCTCTTGTCTTTTTGTAGGCTTAAAATAGATATGTTTTACTTGTCGATAACCAATTTCAACATCTCCACATATCGCCTTCAGTAAGATAATCGCTCCCAGACGTGGTAGCTTGAGCCTCCGACTCACTTGTTGCGTGGATCGATCGCCACCCACGCTCTGATTCTGACTCGGGTTAATTTCTATAAGTACCCACCGAGATATACAGTTCTTTTGTGCCTCAACTTTCTGCGCTAGGATTTCATTTGGCTAAGTATGGCGTATATTTCACTGATGTTGGAAATATTATAATGGCTTTTATTATGAAATGTGTGTCTATAAATATAGATTCAATAAACTTATTGTTTGCCAGAATATATAAATTTTGATAAAATCTCGTTTTATTGGATTTATATATAAGTTTTTGTCGTATTCTTTTTTGATTATTCTATATTCTTTACGAGAATTATGATTTAGTTATATTAATAAGTAATAAAATTTACAGATTACTTCTAAATTTTGAGAATAAAGTACAGAATAATTCTTGATATTTACATACCTTAAAGTTATATTCATGCTACTTGATACTTCAAAAAATATCACGATTTTCAGTAACTAATTATGCAAAAATATTATCGCTACAAACACAGCTCTACTTCCCGCCCTTTACGTGACGTTACGGCTAGACCCCTAATAAAATGGTTTAAATGTTAATAGTATCAGGTTGATGCCTAAATAAACCTGCTCTCTTCGAAAGGGCTCCCCGTCCTATAAATAAACACGTAATAAATTACCTACACGTAACAAAGCCGGTAGCGCGGAGGTTACCTAAAGTAAAAGGGTTCTCGTATTAAGAGCTCTCTCCGTTTAGCACTGAGGGCAAGAAAGCTCTCGTTAATAGCTATAGAAAGCACTACAGTTCTTTAAACGGTTTCTTTTGTAATTTTCATTTAAGAATTTAGTGTAAGTACGTGGGGTTTGAGACTGGTAAGTCGATTACGACGATTACCCGAATTTTATTGGCTATTGTGCCCCTTGTACGAAAACTCTTGCTGTACATAATTAACGTCCAAGAAACGCTTTACTCGCCTGAAGTAGGTCCTTTTATGTAGGAAATAACCTATTAATATGCGCTAAAGTGTAGTAATGAACTTGGCTCATCGAAAATTTCGTACAAAAAAAAAAACCTGGACATTCCTCCAATCAAAGTTTTATCAAAAAAATTATCATTGCGTAATTTGAACGAGGCGCCAGCAAAGTTTATTACAGTGGAAATCAAATAAAAGAATAATTTAATTTTTGCAAATGAAATGAGATCGTAAATTTTTCTATTTAATAGCATGAAATATTACGTTCCAGTTGGATAATTTTGTAAAAGCTATTTGCACAGTATTATTCAAAAGAGCAATATTGAATTACGTTCCTTGGCCAAAAAAAGAGAATACTTATAAATTATTCCCTTTTGTAATGAGCAAGTAGTCAGCATTATTTATTTGTCGGTATTGTTACGGTTTCAGATCAAAAGCCTCTTATAGCTCTGAAACAGTCGACTATTTTGTTGATATCTTAAGGTATCTGGAAAGTTCTGAGAGCTCTTGAGAATTTCCTTCAGATATCTCTATCTTGTTTTGGTCTTGACATCGCTTGCCGTCATTCTCGACGTTTGTAGCTAGCTTTCGATTATACCTTTCTATGATAAGGAATAACCATCGTCTCTACAATTAAAATTGGATCTATGAACACTTTGTAATTTAATGCTATTCATCCTATATCATTTATTATAAATATAAATCCGTGTGAAAACCATCTATTAAAGTTGGTATGACGCTACAAAACTCCGACAAAATTTACGATGGTTTTAGAGAACATAAATATTAAAAATATAAATTCCTACATCGAACCGCTCACGTGATGAATGTTTTGAACTTGACCGGTATTTATTTTTAAACGAATTATTGGTAGATCAATATGAATTTTATGTTACATAACAGGCGTGGCTATAAATAGGCTGAATAACGAATACAAATTTGGTATATCAAACGGCATGTCATTCGTAACATGTTTAGTACAAGACTTTATATCAACATAACCTATGAACATAAGAAAATATGACTGTAAATTGATCTTCTTACAATATTTTTTAACTTTTCTTACGCGTGACACGTTTCTCAGAAAGAAGATTGCAGGTAATCTAAAAAAGCATTATTTTTCACGATACTCGTAAATAAAGCTATTCATCCAATAAATAAATTAAACAAATCCGTATATCACGAAAGATTTTCAATTAATTGGACATGTTATTTTCTCTGATCAATCACTCATTTGTCAATCGAATACATTTACTAGACATCAAGTAATATGAAACTTTGTTGCAGATAAAAACTGTTCTTGAATATTACTTTAGAAATTCGAAAATTGGTAAGTTTTTAACAGACTATAATGTAAGGAAAAATGAAAGATCACTTACTTGGTATCCTGTTGATGGCTCGTAAAGGCCTTAGTACTCGAATAGTCCTAATCGCTGATAGGTTGATATTTTCCACGTTAAGGGCGTATTCTAGACCTCTGTAAAATAAGCGTGGAATGAAATGAAATTAAAATTTAATTAATTTTAATAACCTATAATGAACGAAAGGTATTCCGCTATAATTTAATAAAGGATGGTGAATTAATAAACTATGTACGTATAACATGTTTTCGGTCACGATATATTGTACATAATTTAATTTGATTTATTTTTAACACACATTTTTTTACGACATCAGATTTCTGAGCAATCAGGGCGTTTAGAAAATTTACTGTGATGACTAGTAAACCGACTTATTAAAGCACTAAACAAAATTATGTTTGATTGAATTATTATTGTGTCCATGCTGAACAAAATACGTACCCAGCCATTACTATGAAAAAATCCAGCCTGTTCCAAGAGTCCGCTAAATAAGTTCCGTGTCCATATACGCCCATCGCCACCATTTTTATCGTTAATTCCAACGTGAAAAACGCGAATATAATATCGTCGAAAACCTGTAACAGATAAGTTATTAAAATTGGTAATATCCCATTTAAATACAATTTTAATTTCGGTACTTCTATCTTATTTCGCGCGTAAATAAAAATAAAACAAAAGAAAATCCCTTCACGCCGCAACGTCACTTTATTTCTCATCGGCCAGTGTTCTTTTTTTAATTTCAGCGAGTGCACGCTTCGAAACAGAAATCATTTTTGATTAAAAACTTTGTATTGTTTTCAATTGATCTGTGTATTTGTCTTTTGTTTATGGTTCGATTATTGAAATCCGGTAGATGACTACTAGTACTATCAAAAACGACATTTTGTTATCAAAATTTTTGGAATACAAAGGCGTGACGTCATTGTTTTTCATTGCCATTGACATACATATTTATTATGTGATTTTGATATATTAAAAATTGAAAACGCCAAAGATAAGCAAGAGATTAATTAAGCTTTACTATGTTTTTAGAAGTAGAAATATTCACCAAACAAAATTTCAGAATTTATTTTTGATGCAGTCATCTAGCCTAATATTACATTAATTTGTGCTTTTGACAAACGCACAATTACTTCGTCCTATAGAAACCTTTCATTGGTATATTACATCAAACTTTTTATTAGTCAAAACGTTGTTGGCTAAGATTTAACTTACTGTAAATATTTACATTGAAACTTACCTGTAATATCTTGCATCTATTCGTAATACACTGATCGTCGACGCATGGCTGGTACATGCCCAACGTTATGCAGTTCAACAGGATTACCAACATTGATATTCTTTCGAACCACGTGCATTGATAGTTAAGGAAATTATAACAGAACAGTAATAAATAAGCTGTGAATAATAAAATAGTAACAATACAAATATAAGTCGCAAAGGCTACTGAAATCTGTACTACTGTAAATAGTAATGGCGTAGTATACTCGTGTACCCCCTTCGTCGGTGCTGATACTGAGACCTATGTAATAGAAGGCGAATCTATCGCCATCTACCGGGCACAATTCAAAACTCCGAACTGCTACTAAGTATTCCCATTCGGAAAAAAATCCAATAGCATTTTACTCGACCCGGGAATCGAAACCAGAACCTCACGTTTGCAACCGTTAGATCAATGAGATATTTTCCAAGAGACTTATTTGTTTTAAAAATGATCGTTTGATAAATTCCTAGAATGTCAAAGAGCTTTGCCCCTGGAGTTTAAATTAAACATAGAAAGGTCTACAGTCCCTTGATAGGTTTCAGAGCCGCTCTTAATGATCGCTATCATTTTAATTAATTTAAGCTTTGATTTGTCATTACTGCAGCTTTCTTGTTAAGTTATTCATGTTTCTGTCAGACTTGGTGATTAAAAACAAGAAATGTCATTTCATTAATAAATGATTACCGTAACATTGGTACATATGTATCATTTGATTGAATACTAACAATTTCGTGAAACCTTTGTGCAGTACAAGAAAAAATGAACAGTGAACAGGCACATTGTGAAAAATGCAAAATGCAACATCATAAACACTCATTTCATGAATATGATTTCGCTTGTAAAGTTAATTTCTGGACAACAAACGATATTTCATTTAAACCGCAGCCAACAATGAAAATGTGGTAAAAATTCTCTATACTCCTAGTGTGTGGTTAGCTTTGTGGTTGTACAACCTTGACTTTCTTGACTGGACACAAATTCAGTGGCATGAAACAAAGCCGGTTTGTGGTTGGACACTATTCCGTGTGTTGTGGCTTCGGATGGATTAGCTCTAGTGTACTGTTGTCAAAACCATTTGAAAGTGTTCACCTTTATCTATTCGTGTGCTATACTTTATGTACTGTTGGAATGATTACTGGTTGGTTGTACATTTTAGTGTCCTATTCATGGACTTAGAATTTCGCTTACATCCTATCTAACAGATAGTATAGTTTTTATATAATATATAACAGTCACTAGATTCGTCAGTTTTTATACGTCCTTTTATATCCTTGATTTATTAACAGTCACCAGAGAAACAAAGAACGCAAATCTGATAACATAGTAACGTAGATAGGCATTCGGTTAGTGATGAAATAGGGCTACGCTGACGCTTTTATAATTACACATTATTCGACAATGTAATAGTAATTTTTCTGATTGTGTGATATCGAAAATAAGTGTTTTTATCGTTGATTATTATGCGAAAAAAGTAGCGAAAGAAGCTAGAACAGAAATGTTCTTGAATCAATAAAGTAACAGTATAACAGTTAACAAAAAAGTCAGCAAATGATCTTATCACGAGACCCTTCTTTTGAGGACCCCATTTCACATTAAGCACCCATATCTCCTGAAATTACCTTTGGTACAGTGCCATAAAAACGTTGCTAATAATAAAAGGCAAATACCGGTTTATTAATTGGATTTTGACTGCCTCGTTGATCTAGCGTGAGGTCCTGAGTACGATTCTGGGTCGGGCAGTATTATTGAATTTTTCTGTATGGAAATTCACAGTAAAGTCTGGAACTGTGAGAGTTAGATGGCAATAGACTCGGCCCCTATATATGGGACTCAGTAACTGCATCGGCGAAGTGTGCGTGAACAATAGTACCTGCATCTCTGCCTAACCTTTCGGGAAAAACGTGGTGCTATGTTATGTTAATTGGGTTTCTAATGTAGCTTGTATAATTTTAGTCTTCTATTATAAGTAAAATAATTCAGAGTACAATGGTGGCCGCAATTACCGGGCCAGTTTAGTGATGTCCATTATTTTGAGCGGCTGGGTCGCGTGCATGAATTACAGGATACGAAAGCGTGGTCTCGGCTTTCCGTGTTTGCGGCCAGTTATAGTTGCATCGGTTAGTGATGTGGTAACCGTTTGTGGATGTTGCTATTCAATGTTTCAATTTATGAATTCTCTGTTATTTTATAGGTGTGTTGTTGGGGTATGGGTGGTTGTATGGGTGGTTTTTAATTGGTACATGTTGTGGTATACATGAATACCTATGCAAGCAACAGTATCTAACATACAGTGTAAAATCCAAAGTATTCTGGCCAGAGATCTTAATCGAGCACGTAAGAATGTACCGCGAGGCTAAGAAGCGCGAACCGCCGCGCCGCGCCGTGACTCGTGTTTTCCATTATATTCCCCATCTGTTTGTTAAAAGGCCTTACAATGGTGTGCTCCGAGCAAAGGGGATTACGTCCATGTTCCTGCTTCATAAATCAGTTTACGGTAATTTGTTTATCATTGTTATGTTAATAGGCTATCTTTATCGCACTTAAATCTAAATATTCTTTGAAGATCTTAAACAAGACAAACCGTAAACTTAATGGATCCTTAGGTACATAAATACAGTGAAAATCGAGTTGTTTCTAGTCGTATTGGGAGATAAATCTGTATTTTATTTTCTTGGAAGAAGCCACTAACATGACACTCTATTACCCATTAGGAAGACATATATCGCTGATAATAGCCGTAATCACATCGCACAGACGGAACGGTGGCAAACCGTGAAATAAAGTCGCGTAGACCAATTTGTCGCTCGTATTAAAACCTTGTTGCAAAGTAAAGCAAAAACACAGATTAAAATTACTCGATAACAAAGTTTTGAAAGGTTGGAGATAGATTCATAGAGATTAACATCATAAAGAGAAGCACGTAACTGAAGTATTCAAAACAAAAAGGTTAGACTTGAGCCTTTGAATATCTGAAATATAAAGTTGACTGGGAGAAGACTTTTAGCAAAGCTTTGTTTAATCCTCTTATACCGTTTCGTGTCGGCGAGGTCATATTTTCGGAGTTAATTAGCTTACGAGGCCACAGATTAACAAGAAAGTGTAGTTAACAGTACAAAAGGAAAGTGTCTTACATATTATGAGAGTAGACACAATGGACCTAATTTTATTTGCGCCGAACTTGGTAAGCTCCTAAGTATTAAGAGGATTCTCGTACAGTGTTTGCTTCGCCACACGTTGTTTAATGTATACTTACGCCCTAAGTTGATTTAGTAATACATAGGCAATGTGTTTTCTTGTCTTAAGAAGTTTTCCTTTGGAAGTGGCCGGGAAATATTATTTTTCTCTACAAGCCACGAGAGCTACATAAAATATTATTATAGCTATTAAGAAAATTACGTTTCCAGTTTCAGTTTCAGTTTAGATAACCTAAAATATACAATTTATATATTTATGAGCAGAGCATGCAAAGGACAAAAATAAAGCCTAAAAGAACTAACATGAATAAAAAAATAAATTAAATTTTTCGCAAGGTTGTCCAACATTTAATATATTAACTTGTTTTGGAAAATTTACAATAAAACGTTTTAAAAATCCACTTGTGATGATTTAGTACACGCCCAGCATGTGAGAGCTCTGTGGCCTATAGTGCTTTGTTTTTTTGCGGAGGTTATGTAACTCTGGTCATCCACCCGATACGGCATTGAGTCAGCTCGGCTCCAGCCGCCCGTAAAACCGTCGTTAAATATCTGGAATCTCGGTGTGCCTACACATATCTACAGTGACGTAACGACGCTGTTCCATGACGTCGGTCAGTTACTGCTCAAACCTTATTTTTATGCAATTCCGATACGTAACATATACCTTTTCTGTGTTTCATATGTTTATAGTTAGATATGAGTGTAGGAGTGACGAAGGATTAATGATATCTGATTTGTGATTTTTTACGAAACTCTCTAGCCATATAGTACGTTTCTTACTACTTTAATGTATTAGGCTGAATATAAATGAAACATTAGCCTACCGTATCTCACCTTTGTTAATAAAAATAAATTGAACCGCAAGAACAAGTACTGACTGCGATATCGCATGATTGATAGCTCAATGCCCTATTCAAAGATGATGACGACACGGTTGGCGCAGTGGCTAAGTGATTAGCTTTCTGCGCTACGTGTCGCGGGTTCGATCCCCGCACGGAACAAATATTTGTATGATCTACAGATAGTTGTTTCGGGTCTGGTTGTTTGTGCATGTGACATGTATGTTTGTAAACTGTACCCACGACACAGGAGAAATCCTAGTGTGGGGCAACGTTTTAAAAAAAAAAAAAAAAAAAAGATAGAATGCAAACTGACAGAATGGCCGATAAAAACTAAGAACCTATGTGAACTATGTTGACCACATATTTACACTATTCTAAACTTATAGATTTGTATGTTTACTCTAAATATCTAACTACAGACTAAAAAAGACATAATATTCTACACAAATAACAAGATGAGTAAGGCATAAAGGCACAAGATATAAATAATAAAACATTTCAGCCTAAATACATCTCTAGTGTGAAACGGCGTATTTGTCATGTCGGTGTTACGTCGTCGACATTTTTTCCCTCGTTTTTGTCGTGAACAGCCGCTGAAGTGGCTCAGTGGTCTCTGCTGTGTTGCGACTTATGTATCCCTATTTCGTTTGAGGCATTTTAAAACAGGTTTCGCGGTTTGTTTTGACATTATGAGACACAAATATTCCTTGTGTTCATGAATATTACCGATGTTTGTTACAAGAAGTACCTACATTTTACAAATGGGTCACACATTTGCATATATTTGCAACGGTCTGCTGTCCTAGGCTGCGTAAAGTGCTAATTTTATCCATAAAACAAAAAAAACCTGTACAGCGATCTTTTCAAATCAATAGGATAAGACCAAATAAAATTTTCTTCATCAATCCACAAAAGAAAGAAAGACTAAATATAGAATACAAACCCATTTAAAACTAACTTGTTCAACAAAAATCTCAACTACACTTCCCGTTGAAAGAAATGTTCAACTAATTAAAGAAGCAGGATTAAGCGCTTAAAACGCTAACCAACTCAAACTGCGACTGTAAACTGCAGTCAAGCTCAATAAGCGGCGTCGAGCAATAAATCCAACTGTAGAGTTCGTCATTACCGAAGGAAGTTTACGTCTCGGTGGATGAAACTGTGCATTCACTGTATCAAGCTTGACACGGTGCTTGGCGACTTACACCGCTTGATTATGAGAAATTATATCGTGGATAATGTTCGCATATGAGAATGGAAAACACCTATAAGCTATGTGAGAGATGGAAAAATAATTAGCGCTAAAATATTGGGCTCAGACTAAGTAGTAAAACAGCGAAGGGACGACATGTTTACCTACTAGCGATGACCAAGTCAAAAGGATTAAACTAGTGTTTTTAAGTTTAATCGATTATATATTGAAGAAAGTAAATATAGTAAGCATTATAATAAAAATAGTCAATTGTTAAAATTTATTTGCAAAATAGTGTAAACATTCCATAATTCTGAGGTCGTGAAACAATAATCTAAACAGTGTCTTCAACGGAATGGGCGATACCTAATGTATGAACAATTCATTTTTATAGTATCTATCTTCGTATTATAAAAATTAAGTGTGTTGATGCGTGTTCTCCAGTAAAAAAAGAAATAATTTCGTTTTAACACGGACAAAGGTTGCCGCCACAATTTTGTTTACCCTTTTTACTCTAATGACCTGTAAAATGAAAAGCACCGACCCTTTAACGCTTCATAACCTACGACAGGGAAAAATATCCAACATTTAACTTTCATTGAACCTTTAAGTTGTAGGTAGATAAATAGGTGCAACGTTGACTTGTCAGTTAACAGCTCAGCTTTATTTTACGACAAAAGATAGGTTTAGAAAATACGACAAAGAAAACAAAATAGAGTTCTTTAGCAGACTGTTGTAATATAATATTTCAAAGTGAAAGACTTATTGTTATAATTGTAAATCGTCTATAGATTTTCTTACTACGCGTAAGTTTAGGGTTTCAAGGTATTATATACTTATTCTTTTGTATCACTACATATAATAAAACAAAGTTCCCCGCCGCGTCTGTTTGTCTGTCTGTTCGCGATAATCTCAAAAACGAATGAACGGATTTTTATGCGGTTTTCACTAATAGATAGAGGGATACATGAGGAAGGTTTAGGTGTATAATTTGTTACGGTTTTGTCTAAATTGGTTGAAATATGCCGATGATAGTTGAAGATGTCGGAAAAAATCATACCGAGCTTTACTGGCGTGCGCCGAGTAAATACTCGACGTAACAGGCTAATACGACACTACGACAGAAAATAATGAAGGCGTATATGCTCTGCTACCTGTGCGAAACCGGGGCAGGTCGCTAGTTTAATATATTTAAAGAACAGTTATTTGCATAACCGTATTATTCTTTTGTTATTCAAAGTGGACAGATATTATGTATTATTAAACCTTGTCTTGACAGTGTTCTATCAAATTCCAATATCAAAGAATATTTCCATTTTCCATTGAATTAAGTATTTTATCGCACAATTCAGATACGTTTGATGTTAAACGAATTCCTTTTGAACTGCTATCTGGAGACGGTCGTGATCGTCGATTTTAATGAGTAATCTCATAGCATTATGTGGACCGAGCCGACTGGTATCACAAAAGATTTGTGTTATGAGAAGGAAACGCCACCGGCCTATCCATTGTCCCGACAAGCGGCGACGGACGCTCGTTTACACTGAACAAGCAACTAGCGAGTGTAAGTTTACTTGCTCTGCAATTTTGTGAGTAAAGCCAACATTAAAAATATTTGTGATATTAATAGATAATATACGCATGTAAGGGTTGCGGTTGGCTCAAGGCATGTGTCAATTTAGCACGTGTGAATCGAAACGAATGCAATTGCGTCCAATTTAACATGTCTTATATAAGTTTTAGTACCTAACTGTGGTTTTAGAAGGGAAAATGTAATTCCTGTTCTAACCACCGTTCTCTGTATCTTCAATATTTATTGCTGTACTAAACTGTATATGTGTCATTAAACCCATATTAAATCAAAATAAATTGATGTTTATTTTTACGATTCCAGAATTAGCTATTCACGAAATCGTAATGGTGTCTATATCGGTTTCCGCATTTTCGCTCAATGATTGTCATTGATTGTGCATGATACGTATTTTATTGACCGTAAAACGGCTATAACTGTGAACGTTCCAACCGTCTTTTGTTTACGCGATTGCTAGTTTTATTTTTGCGAAATGCTCGTTATATAATGTGTTTATAATGCAATGAATAAAACGGGCTGTGATATCTTTATTGATGACTTTGCTTTTGGGATGAAAAATAAACAGTAAGCGAAGTTAAACAACGATTCGAAATAAGACAGGTATCTATACGGGGACAGAATAAAGTTTTAAAGAAACTGCCGAAATGCTTAGAA
Organism: Shargacucullia verbasci; assembly: GCA_947562105.1. Taxonomy (NCBI): domain Eukaryota; kingdom Metazoa; phylum Arthropoda; class Insecta; order Lepidoptera; family Noctuidae; genus Shargacucullia; species Shargacucullia verbasci. The sequence continues at coordinate 10,119,833 of OX387289.1, forward strand.
GCTGCTTAAACATTCTTACTCCTACAACATAATAGTCTATGAGAGTTGTTACTTTTCGTCCAGCTGACCATGAATTAACAATAACGTCTCGAGAGTCAAGTTCTGACGTCGTGAACTTTGAAAGAAACTTATTTAATTATGCACTTGAAATGTTGTACATACCTATGTATATAAATAACCGATAAAACGAGCCAGTTTGAACCTTAAGATCCTGTATGGTACAAACAGAACAAAAAAGTTGAGAGACAAGTAGGTAGTACCGCCGACGTTCAAACAAGGCTCTATCTTGAAGTGAAGAAGCGCGCGATGGAGGCTCTGATTTCAAATCATCGAGTCTCTTGCTTTAATATTTCATTCTTTACAAATGGACTGACATTTCTGAACGAGTTTTGTTGAAATGAAAAACTGAGTCAACACCATTATTATTTGAATGATATTATATTTGGCTTTTAAAAGCATCGTTATTGGGCACTCGTATTTTAGGGGACATTATTTAGAACGAGAATTCTTATTTGATGTTTAAGAATTTTAAAGTATTATTGACAGGAAATAAATTGCTATTGCATAAAAAGGTAGGGAATAAGTCTGTTAACACAATAAATATTTAGGTGGACAAATAACTGAACTCCAGAGAATCACTTCAATCAATAATGTACTAAAAGAAAAAGGACATTTTAATTAATCATTAGAGCGGATCAGTGAGTTAATTTAAAATAAGAAGATTTGAATTTCAATTTAGAATTAAATCTCGGGATGAAATCTATTGACAAGCGGCGAAAGTGACGCTAAAAGTTAATTGGATTGGTTTCAGATCCACTCGAGTCTTCTATCTGGGCTATTAATTCTGAATCGACTTTTTATCCTCGTTTTATTAGATGCATATTTCAAGACAAAAGCCCTTTATTGAAGAGTGGGTGTCAGTTTTTGTAGCAGTAAGAGTTTTGTTTTGTTCTCTTTTTTACTGTACATAGTGTTTTTAGCTTGGAAATATTTGTAAGTGTTTGATTTATGTTAAAAGTAAATAAAGGTAAAATAACACATAATACTTATAAAATGTAATAAAGAGCTTTTACTGTTCATAAATGGAATGAAGTCGTGATGAGTTTTTGTAACATAAAGTATAATTTATATTATAAAGTACACGTTGATTTCGAATTGCCGTGCTTCATGCGCGTAAACAATAAGCTCATTTGGCTTGAATTTTCCCTCGTAGCTTTTCAAAGAGCACCATACAAGCAGCACAGCTTTGTGGCACTACGTTTTGGAACACAAGTGAAGCTCTACACTCACATGTCTCACCTAGTATCACCATAATGAACCTTGTGCTTTCCACATAAGAGCGTTTTATATGCATAAATGTTGTTGCTTACATTTTGTTTTCTTTCTGGTTCACGGTAAATGCTAAAAACAAAATTACAAAGCCACGCGATTCTGCGTACAGAACTAGAGTCGTTTCTTTTCCATTTTGAAACAGAAACTACGATTTGATCTTCTTTCTGCACAATAATAGAAAATAAAATGCACGTAACGGACAGATCGCTATCAGAAAAGTGCAGAAATGCTTTTACACGTAATTGGATAAAAAGCAAAAAGTACAAAATACAGTTGCTTCACAACGAGACAGGTAAGAACCTTGAAAGCGTATATTTTAAGTAAAAATGTTGGAAAATATATTAAAGGCAACTTCATGATAACAATGCATTACAACGAAGAGCTCTTTCGGCGTTCGTCGTGATACGCCCCTACATTTTAATGAAGAAACTCATTTCAATTGTGAGGATCATTATGCGAGTATTCGCGTTACATAAAAACGGTGTTATGAAAGGGAACTTTTTTAAAATTTTAGCTATACTGTTGGGACATACATTGAAAGCTGTATATGAGGAGTGGAAGCTGCATAACTAAAAGCACCTACCTATGTACACATTTTTACATACCGTGGCAGCTGATGTAATGTGTTATATTCAGTGCAGTAAAACATTCCATTCGTTTTTACATTAATAATAAGGCTGCGGTTTTTCTAGAACTATTTGAGCAGTGGAAATTTTACTTTTTCATTTTATTCCAGGTACGGCTCCCAATAACATTATTGAGAGGATATTTAACCTAATTTGAAAATTGCCTTCCAATGTAATCTGTATGTTTCCAATAAGTAGTCAGTAGTGTGGTAGTTGTTTACTTAGTTTATTTATCGTCTTCTCAGAGATCGTAAACATGTTTACTTTCTTATTCTGCACAGATATTGCGAACACGGGCGCAATCAATTTCTATTCATTTTCTTCAAACTTCATTAAATCTTATTACATTATCTATACCTGAATCAGTTTCAAGAACGTGCCTGATCATGCCATATTTTACTCTGAGACTTCCTGTGGCTAATTGAATAGGTATTTACTTGGGACTTTAGATATTGAGAGTTCTGACTGGTCATTTTTACTCAGAGGGCATTGAAGCTTTAGAAAATTCAATTAAGTCAAAAAAATATCTACGCTAGTATTATTAATTATTATTTGGAAAAGGTTTGACAAACATACACACAATTATCTTGATTAATACGTACAGATTGAAGTAACAACTTCTTGCTGACAAACTTGGATCCAGAACAATCCAAATTAATACTACACCAAAGGCGTCAGGCCGGAATTCCTAATATAAACGTTTTTGCTGCATCACCCGCTCACGATTGATTCGGCTATTAGCCCGTCATCTTGCGAACTATGGGGTGTTTTACCCTTATTATAGTGTAAGCCATAATCATTAGACTTTTCGTGACAGCTATCTAAATACTAAGAATATTGAATATTCTTAAAGCAAGCAAAAGCAAAGTCAAACGGCCGTGCTAAAACACTAGGAAGCGGTGAGTTATGGGTTGGGAGAACAATTTTATTGTTGCCTTCAAAAAGTATTAGCTCTAACTGTAATATCTATATCGAAAACCATTTCTTTTTTAAATTTGAATTATAGTTACCAACAAGTACGCTGAAAAATGTTATGTTACGAGTGTGATCATGAATAACGTCATTTTAACTATAAAGCGAAAATATGTGGATGTGCATTTTAATGGCACGAAATTAATTATGTAATTGTAGAAGAAAGATGCTCCTATTAAGACCATACTTCTCTGGTCGTAGATGGCAATAGGCTCGCCCCCTATTACATGGGACTCAATAACGACATCGGCGAAATGTGGGTGTACATATATAGTACACCTCTGCCTAACAATTCGGGGAATACAGGCGTGATGCTATGTTATGTTATGTTCTCTGGTCGTTTCTAATTAATTATGATCAAACTATATCAGATAATAAGCGATAAAACACGAATAAATATATTCGAATACTTCTTGGATATCATCAACAGAATCCCAATGATTTGTTAATGATAAGGTCCATCAAAGAAGTTAAAATGCGCTGAATCATGCATTCAACTAGATGTAATACAAGTCCTTATCTGCTGTTAGAAGTTAAGTTCCCGATAGTACAAGGTTTCTTGGCAGTGAGAAGACATTTATTACAATGTTATGGTTGCAGGTCGTGGCAGGCTGCCCATGACCCAGCAGCATAATAATCTTCTTTCACTTGACTTTTTTACAACCTGCGTTTTTTTTTTATATAGTGAAATCTCTTTCGGATTTAACTACTTTTTTCTTTACTTCATATGCATCAAAATTATATGCAGGATATATTATTTCGATGTTCATGTGTCACCATCGTCAGCCAGAAGACGTCCACTGCTGAACGAAGGCCTCCCCCAAGGAGGGGGGGGGGGGAGTGCCATAATCCCCACGCTTGGCAGGCGGCTTGGGGATCGCAGTGGCTCACCGATTAGTGAGAGGACGCTGCTGCCCGTCCTCCGGTGTCTGTCGGTTCATGTGTAACTAGTTCTTATTATAACTTCTAATACTTGAAGTAGTACTCAAAATGGCCCTAGGTTATACTTTCAGTTTCCTAATAAGGAAAAAAATAAGGAAAGAAAAAGAAATAGTAATAGTACCTTACAACTACGCTGTGATACGAGTAGGTTCTCATCAATAGTTTAATGGGAAAATTTTTATGATTCTCAAAAATCTTTCAGCCAGCAAACATTGACAGGTTGTTAATTGGAGTGAGTTCCGTTTACTTTGCAATTTGGAAATAGCAGATACGCTAAATTATATTATTCATTGATATTGGAAGGCAGGAGAATACAAAGTAAAATACGAGTATTTGTGCGGCTTTTTAATGAAATTGGGCGGTATGTGAACCTACATATTTTAAATAAAAGCCACTCCACTAACTTTATCTAACTAAAAGGGTTCTGTGTTTTGATAAATAATCCTTTTTCATTACTTCATGATATATGCTTGTCTGTCACAGAAACGTTCTGGCTGGTATTTCTAAAGAACGGAGGATGGATTTTAAAATAACGTTTTACATAAATGTAGTTGAAATTATCTAGAAAAAAATCTTAATTTGTAATCTTTAAGTATCTGGTGACCCTTCATACCGATCTCTTTGGTAGACTACACTTTAATACTTGTGTATTCGCCTGATCTCTCTCCGGTTGTGTCGGATTGCCGTCCCATCGGACTATGAGAGTGAAGGAATAGAGAGAGCACCTGTGTTTGTGCACACACTTGTGCTTTATAATATTTCCTGCGTTGCGAAATTCGGTCAGGAGGATATTACTTGTATATTGATAGACACGCAGATCAATAATAATCTTAAAAGATTTGTATGGTGTCAAGATTTCATGCAATAAACTATTTTTATGTAGCAGATATTCGTACGCTTAAACTATATATTTTTTTATTTTGATTAATTCCAGGCCGCGCACCTATCAAGGCTTCATAGATTATAAATATTTTAACTCCATAAATATCAACCTAAGAATAACCTTACGTACGAGAAAATGTTACCGAAAAATTCCATTTTTTTTATAACCATCCAAGTATATGAAATTCATGAACTTATTCAATTTTCATCAACCTCAACTTCGACCTTTTAGTATATACAAATTTTCACCCAACCCTTCACTTGAAATAGACGTGAGCGGAACATCGGATCAGGTATTTAAGGTCACATCGTATCGGCTAGTAGGTAGACTGGTATTTACATAAATGTGGGTAGTGGTAACACATAGGCAGTCGTTCTGGCGTCAGCCTGCCCGATAACTATCGTTGTTCGAACGTGTACTCGGCACGGCTCCAACGGGACCCACTATTACCATGACCGTGCGAGTTATCTAATAGATGTCGTTACGTTACGCTCACACGAGCTCTGATTTAACTTTTACCTTTTGAGTTCTTTTTAAATTGAAGTACTTGGCTATGTTGCTCTTTTACTAGTGTACTCTTTGCACTCAACATATATACTTCTGTGAGTGATGTTATCTGACTACCGGACTGCTATAAAATAGTTCTTAATTTCATCGCGTAATCTCATCAGTGGAGTTGATGCTGCCTCTGCACCTCATATTAACAACCTCTCAATATCTTCTCAGCTTCCTATCTATACACGTCCAATTAGTAAGATGGCATCGGTCCTACATATGCCCATACTAACGAACACTGAATAAAAAACAGTCTGAATGAATGAACTTTAGATATGTATTACAAAAATCTTTAATACCACTATTTGATATTATGAACGGAAAATTTCAGCATATTTTTAAATCTGGAAATTATGATATCTATTATAAACATTATGCGTGACTGAATAAAATCAAAAGTCACCTTGTACGTGGGGTTCAAAACCATAATGCAAACTAGTGCATTGTTTAGCGTGAAATGTTCATAAAATCAGCGAAATATACGTGAAACTCACGCAATACGAAAATGTACACGACACCTTTATAAAGTATCGTGTTTCAGTTATAACTAGAGAGTTCTGACCAATTTCGAACATATTATAACCGTATTATTAGATTTTTGATAGATTTGTGCCCGATTTTGTTCTAGAGCCCGATATAGTTCATCACCACGATCCCGAAATCGTATCAAAAAATCTAAAGTTTATTTCTTTTTTAGTTTGTTCCTAAATACCTAACGTAGGTATATATTGTACATATTAATTTTAATTACTATATGTATGTTTCTAAATAACTTTGTGGCGTGGAATAAAGCATACCTATCCATTTATACATCTGTAAAGATTAATATAGATATTCCAATTTCAGGCGCATTTCAGATGAAGTTAGTTCAAAGGTATTTCTAATAACGCTGTCTAGACAAAGGCAATAACGACATGCATCGCATTTACTCCTACATATTATACATATTATACATAATAGTTGTATCTTAATTACAACAGATACTGGTACCTATTGTGAAATTCATCTAGCGAAAATTGGTTTCACACAATTACCGCCAGTATTAAATATGTTTGCATAATTTATTCACACACTGAGTGGATTCACATGATTTCATTAATTAGTACATATTTAATGTTCGTAAATCCATCCATATTTTCAGCAATTTGTGTTCTCACAGTGACTTGTAATTGCCGATCGGTAACATATTTTTGTATTATAATTAAAAACACATGCAGAAATACCAAATTAGAATTCTCAGTTCTCTTCAAAGTTAATTAGATCCTAATTAAAACTTCAATTTAATTATCACGAATTCCGTAGCGAGTATTCTCATGACAACCCCTTTAACATACCTATTGTCTGGAGAGGGTAGAATCATGTCAATCGTTGGAACCCGAGAACTTGAACGCGACAAAGCGAGCCTCCAGATTTCCAGTTTTCCACTTACACCAACTGTAACTGTAGAACCTAATTTATTCAGTGCTTTACAAGATGCGGTTCGCCTGGAGTGATCTACATCTGAATTTAATGTGAATTTTCTAGAGGTAATTTTGGTTACGGAATTTGTACTTTATAGAGACATTTTAAAGTTTTATTTGACATGAAGTTCATTATAGAAAATACCGTATCTATTGCTATGATAATTTAATATATGGATGTGAATATATGGTTTTTACTTTTAGGGTTCTGCTTGAATCAATTTTCTCTCTGATAAATTTCACACTTCATAACCCTTTTTAAATTTACCCCATTTTACTGATCTACCAAGAATGAATCATACTGTGCTTTTCCGATAACAAATTCATGATTCAAGTATTTTACGGACTGTTCATATTTTCTGGTATATTTAGCTTCTATTTACAAACATCCACTCATACCTACAAACTCATCTGGCATAGGAGGATGGCAGAATTCATAGAAAACGACAGTGAGTCGGGTTACCGAGATTTACTGTCGACGTTCCTGAATTATTATATTAGTGCTCAAGTACTGGAACAATGAACTATATTAAGTCTCCGGCGGAGATGCTCTTAATAAAGTTTCCGCCTTTGAATTTATGTCTTAAGACAACAAACATCTTTATAAATAGATATTAGATTAGAGACAACTTTTAAAGCAATGATGAAGTGTTTTGAGCAACTAATTTACAGTATATCTTTTACTTTTTACAGATTATCATACTTTCGACCGCTACCTTAACTTTTCCCATAATGGTACCATAAGATAAATGGGTTGAAAATTACGTCATTAAATATCTTCGAAATTTGGATAAAAGTATAAGGTGAAAAGGGCTATTACACATTTAACACATTACCTTAATTTTCGTGCAAACTTTGGAATCGAGTTTTTACATCATAATGAGTCTGTAAAATAATTACCAGCCATTATCATTACAACTTTAGGGCTTCAAATTGAAGATGAAAGAAAGCCTAGGAATGGCAACATACAAAAGAACTCACCCACATAGCGTACCGAAGTATGTGGGCATGAAACAATTTAGATTCATTACATACACGCCACGCAGTTGAAACTAACCAGATTTGTTTTTCATAATTTATATGATAGTTAGCTCCGGCTGTAGTAACACGATGATTTTGTTTGGTATTGTTACTTTGAACTTTTGTTTGTACTATAAAAGAAAATTAATATCTGGTGAAAATGGTTTCGCGCTAGAATGATTAAGTAGCGCAGAGGTATTGCGTTACCAACTAAATATGAATAACGTATTCGCTCGAGTAAGCAATAATATGGCAGAAATATAAGCGGATTCAGGAAATTCAATAACTGCTCGAGAAATGGAAATTGAGGAGACTTGAGAATTGCAGCACAAATTAAAATTTTACGAAGAGGAAAAGGCTGATGCTCAGTCATCCACACAAAAGTGAATAAGTCCTTAAATTGATTCAGTTTTCACGGTTGAATGACCTGTATATATAGGTGGTTAACTGATTCCGGTATATCTAAGAGGCGGAAGTAATTAGCCCGCAGATATAAGATTTATTATTATTATTATTAATAACCCGTAATGTCCCAGTGCAGGGCAAGGGCAGGCATAAGATTTAATAAAATAAAATAAAAATTAATATATATAGGATATGAACAATCTTTATATAAATAGTGTATGGACGGAGTAAAGGGCCGGGACATTTGTATATCTCAACTCACTGTGTATTTACTGAGGATGAAGCCAAGAACCAGAACCAGCGTATTTAGACAAATATATAAAAGCAAGGGAAGCATGTAGAGGTCGCTAGCTCTCAGCTTGATTGTTTGCCTACCCCTCAGGGCCTGGCCTCAAAGTAGCCATGTCTATAAACTCAACATGCGCTGTGAACATACAGCCAATGTATTTTCTTCAATTACATTCACATAGAAAATTTAATTCGGAAACTCATCAGTCAAAATGAAAGTCAAGCCAGAAGCCAAAAGCTTCCCCATAATAATGTTCACAACGAATAAACGCTTAACTGAAAAGTTAAAATTGAAATGTGTATAATTCTCTTTGTTTGAAAGAAAATTAGAACTCGTTTGAAACACATACGTTTTATTCCATTTACATATTCATTAGGTTTCTAACCCGCTAACAATGGCGGCCGTCTTTTTGCTCGATTATGTTTACAAGGTAATGGGCTGAAGTGAAATTTTGGTTGCTTAGATATTTATGGAGGTGTTTGATTAAAACGCGGTAGTCTACTTATTTTAAGTAGTCTGGGTGTATCGGATTAAATATTAACATGGATTAGGCCGGTAATATACGAAGCTTTGTAGCCGACAGACAAGAACATGTTCTGGTTGTTCATCATTCAATTAAATTAAATCCTCAACTCCTTCAACTTAAGTCGAAAACTTATTGAAATTTTGGTGTTGTGCATTGGCTTGTGATAATTAAAAGCCAAAAAAAAAAAACACATTCTAAACAATGTTCATAATGTTTTGCTCCGTCCCAAACTAAAGTATTGTCGTTTTTTCATAAGTTCTTTGAACTTACTTTTTTTTTTCTTGCAAAATTTTATGATTATATCAGACTATCGTTTACATTATAATTTTAATGTACCCATATATTTTAGTCAGTAGTAAACATTGAATTTTATGAAGGCCGTGCAGCCTTGCATGCTGACCGTCTTAGTTAAGATATCAGGTCAATGTCGACGGCAGGAAGCTAGGGGAAAATATTTGATATTAACTGTGAAGAATTCTGTTCTACAAGTATTAGTACCGTTAATTTTTGGCTTCGATCAGCGTTTAATACATATTCTATTTTATTCTATTGTATCTTAAACTCTATTCGAAATAGATTTATTCGTTTGGATCTAACGCAAAAAAATCAGCAAGTCTTAACAAAAAAAGATTTTGTCAAGCATGTTCAATCATGTATGTGCAATCGTAGTTCTATTTTTAGGGTACAAGTATTAGGGTAGTCAGCCTCTACGGAATGAGCGATTCCAACATGATTTCTAGGTCCAACCTGACAATGAAACAGAATACCTATTAATCCTGATCTTGAACTTTTAACTTGAAAATTCTACATAGCTGAGATTTCTAGATTCAGAATTAACATTGCCATGTCGGAATGTGTGACATGAAGCCCGGAGCCAGAGCGACCAATACACGTGTCAAAGCTTTGATCTTCGCGAGCGCCGTCAATTATTCACAGGCCAAGTGCCTCTGTATGCAGCAACTTGGTATGAACTCGTGTATTTGATTCCGTCTGCAGATTGAAACAACCTTGGTTGCTCTTGTACCGGTTCGGAACAATTGAGTTTCGTGCAACAACTAATGCAACAACTGCGTTTCCGTAGTACCGACTCGACGATCCAACTAAGGCTTTCGTAACCATTATATGTTCGTCCTTTATATACCTATCTTGCCTCTAGTTTCACGAAATATTTATAATTGTTGCGTATCAAAATAATTATTATAATTCTAATAGAATTAATGCAACATCTGTCGGTTCGCACCGTTGTATATTTTTCTAACAATCAGTCGAAACCATGATTTTATTTTCGTGTAAAGAATAAAGTTTTATCTAAACACTGAATTAAAATTAACTGCCGACCAAAAACAAATCGGAGCCACAAAAAAGTAGGTAGGTAATATCACAGAACTAAAAATATACTAAAAATATCTATCATCATAACCTGACAGTTTTAATATATTCATTGTGCTACAAATTTGTTGAGATGAAACACAAACAATGGCAGACAAAGCCCTTCACTTCAAAGTGGCTCTAGAACTCTTTCAGATGACCACTCGACCTACAAATCCATCGTCAGGCCGAATGTTTGCCATCATCGCCTCAAGTTCGTAAACAGTTCGAGTGTATACTGTCCTACTGCTATTGGAGTATTTACGTACAAATAAACTATTAGAACATCCGATATATTAGGTCGCGTTATGGTATATACTTGTCTTAGTATGTATGAAGAGATGTGATTATTCACTGAAATCCTATAGACAATAAGTAATCCCGGTCTATTTGTAATTTGCACAGTCTATTTACTGTTGATTATACAGAATTGATAAATTAAGTCCATTTTACACTATATGGCCGTTTACATTGTCACCCTGTGATTATTAAACAACAACTTACTAAGAGAACTGGCTGCCTCATTGGTCTAGTGATCGTAAGCGCGACTGCTGAGCGTGTGGTCCTGGGTTCAATTCCCGGGTCGGGCAAAGTGTTATTGGGTTTTTCTGTATGGAAATTCTCAGTAGCAGCATGGAGTCTGAAACTGTGCCCGGTAGATGGCAATAGGCTCGTCCCCTATTACATGGGACTGAATAACAGCATCAGCAAAAAGTGGGTGTACAATAGTACACCTCTGCCTAACCCTTCGGGGAAAACAAGCAGGGTGCTATGTTATGACTAAGAGAAAAGTTTTGACATCAGTTATTATTTTGTGAGCCGATAAAAGCATAATGGCTATCATTATAAGTGGTACTGAAACTATTGTGTACCTATTAATATCACTAAAATATTTTTTTGAAAACTTAAACCCACTATTATCCACACGAATTCCACTACAATTGCGTGATGTGACAACATTAGCATCGAGTGAAATAGGTACAAACTATAGAAGTCATATTAAAAAGGATATGGATTAGTGATGAGTTTGAGACACCAGCTTCTCGGCCTCGTGTCCTGCGTCAGATACCGGAGGGCTACCGGAGTGAAGCCAGGGAACGGCAGGCCCTGTCCGACCGTGCTCTCCGTGCTCAGCCCCCCCTCCGAGTCTGACTCCCCACCCTCCGAGTCCGAGCAGCCGCCGCTACAGTCCGACTCGGGCCCGCCCTCCCGGTATCCGTAGTAAGGCATCCTCTCCCGTTCCGACATTCACTTAACTTATAAGCTCATTGTATCACTTATTGTCTAACACTACTTCACCATCTTAACCGCGGGCTCAACTGTACAGATACGTGTCGGTTAGCACCGGTACAGGGTGTTTGTACTGCTCCGTTACAACATTGAAATGAAACTCCATCGTCGGTATATTTGAATGAACAACACTTTATCTGAAACAAAAGAAATTGATATTTAGTTTTACAGAAGTAATTTTCAGCTGTAAGATGCGACGATTAATTTATTGTAGTCTCGCGATTTTGTCTGCGTGAACGAAACACGATTTAGGTCGATTAACCGGATAAATTGGGTGCCTAAAACTATTTTTATTGTTTTAAACGATACGCATTTTAGTCTCTATTCTTAAAATATGACAACGTTTTATCAATAAATTACTCTTATTATCCGATGGTTAAGGTTCATAGGATATGTCATTCTACTGACCTTGCAGCCAAAATGTTAAAGTAATATAACGCATTTCTGAGATACTAAAGTGTATACTGCACTTAAAGCTAGTCCTTCGTTTTCGTTTTGCTTTCGTTTCGCATTCAAACTATTATTCACTGCCGTAAAATTCTCCTTTCATAAGCCTTTAAATAAGGAAAAGTTTTCACTCTTAACTTTATTTAAAATACCAAACTGCACAGTTAGCAAATACAAATAAATAATAATGAGATGACAAACAATTATGTGGCTATTTCATTAACGTACCGAAAACTAAGGCTAGCACACACCGCATAATTATGACGACAAAAATGACTAATGAGCTTTCTGCGTACACAAAGGAAGCGATAAAATATTTATAGAATACTTGCGTGCCCGTTATACTTACGAGAGGGCCGAGGTGAAATGAAACAATTTACTCAAATAACCTACATATGAAATCTTGAAAGCCGTCGTCAATCAGACTATTAATATTCTTCTTAGGAATCAGGCCTCCTGGCAAACTCTGCAGCCTCGGATGGATTTCACAAGTTTTCGAATTGTTGGTTCATTATTAAAGAAGTGGTGATTAACATAGAATATAGTACAATTTTTAAATAAATCTGACTCATTAGCATGCGCCTTTTGATTACACTCCTGACCTACGAGTCATAACTCGGTCATGAAAGTCGTGAAGGTCACTACTTAAATTACCATAATTCGGCATAAACTATAAAGTTCACACATCGTAATGTAACCAAATTATGGTAATTCCTGTTCTGTGCTCGTTATATTTAACTGTCGATTCATTGCTCGTTTTCAGGACCTTGCTTTCAACGGTCTCGATAACCTATTATCGTCGATTTAAGACCCATAAGCCATCATTATGATTTCATCGTCGATTAGCTATAAACGATCTATTAACAACGAGCTTTGAGAGATCCTTAATCGATATCTAATTGTTGGAAGAAACGACTTAATATACAGAAATTGAGGAAATAGAAGAAATATAATTTAATTGTGATGTTTGATGTTATATCAGCCGATGTCGTAAATAGTGATTAGGGGAATATATTAAGAGGGCGTGGAGTTTATGGTCTAAATGTTTATGTACAAAAAATTTATCCACAGCTACTGTTATTCAGCATTTAAAGAGTACATATAAGTGCTATATGTTTTTAGAGAGGTCATCTAAACTGAATAACTTTTCTCATTAAGTACGTATGTTATATTTAGTTTTATCATAATGATAACATCTATCTGTTATAAGAAAAGGATTTTTATTAAACTACTGAGATCACCAAATATTCATAGCAGACCTTAAAGGTAAACTCATTAAACAGTAACCCAACTTAAATACCAGAATTGCAGACGAAACAAAACCGTTAAGAAAATAAAATTTTGAATCTCGAAACGACCGAGATGAAAAGCGCTTTGTAGTGCACGATGCAGCTTTCATTTACCCAGCGGATGCTGAATGATTTCGGACACAAACAAAAATTTTACAACCGGCAATTAATACGCAGCCGTTCAAACGCGACGGCCACCGGCCAAATTACCGCCACGTTAATTTTATACCTACTCACCGATACAAGCTACTCGGCCAACTTTACCGCTCCATCTTCATTAAAACGATGTCGAGAGCTTATTAACTAACGTTTATACCTCGTTTTGATAGACATTCGTGCCGTTTGCGGTTGCGGTTCTTCTGTAATAGACCTTTAAATTTGCCCCGTAAACATAAGATAGATTCGACACGTTATTTGTACTCTGAATGACATTAAAATTTTACGAATGTAATCTGGGTACCGGTAATGTAATATTTTCGCGATTAAATCCTGTTGATTTAGAGGCGGAACATAAAAGGGGATGTAAACATACATGTTATACACCGTCCTATAAAATGTATTTCGGTCATAATATTCTTCTACATGTTTTCCCGAATTACGTACTTTTCTTATCTTTTATGCGCATCTCATTTTGTACTCACATATACTCGTAGAAAGACATACAACATTTATTTTGCCTATCGACGATATATTAGATGATATAACAGTGATTTCTGTGTTCTTGCCGGATGTAATTGTAATAATCGTAAAGACAAAGGAGGAAATTGTTTGAGCCGAGTTAGCTTTGTTAGTTCATTTATTTATTACCTACATCTTTCACAGAATTTCTATAAGAGCGTAGGAAATTCATTCCTTATTAGAAAAGGTAGTAGATTATCTTGATAAGGTAGAGGCTATATTAAAAATCGAAATTAATAGTTTTTAAGTGTAAGTAAATATATAGCTGCATGACTGACCTTAAAACAGTATTAAATACGTTGAGAAAAAAATCACAATCTTGAGAACCTATTAAAAGCAGGAAAAAAGATTTATTTTCAAAGTTGTCTCCCATCTTTCCAGTTTTATGGCCCAGCCATAGATTCAGTTCATGACTTTAGTAATTACGTCATCCATTACCTCATATCGAGAGCTTCTGTAACTTACTACTTCGCTTCGAAATGTTCGAAAAAAGACTCAGCAAAAATTTATATCGTATCACAAATAAATTTGCCCAGAGAAATTCAATTGGGAACGCCGTGAAAATGTGAAGATATGAACGACTGTCATATTTCAGGAACCAAGAATTGTTTCTGGTCGAGTTCTTACGAACGGTCTGGATTATAAAGACGTTTAAGAAATAGGAATCTCTCGCCCTTTGTCTTTTTGATCTATTGCGCTGTTCAAAATAGATATACAGAGACCCACAAAAGATCTAAATCTTATTTTTATTATTGAAGTGCTTCCGCGTCAATTGGTAAATCAACATTTATGTAGCTCCGAATTCTCGAGTGTAAAACCCTTTCGATTCATTTCGATTTTCCGAGAAATTGACTTTGAAATGGTCGCTTTATAAATTCTAGAAATACGTATTATGATTTTATGGTTATTGCATCATGTTGGTCATAATATAATATGCACTTTGTATTCTTTACATTCAAGTTAAATATCGTAACATATCTTCAGTACCTCATAATATTTTTTTGTTATATCTAAAGTAAAAGATTACTGAAGCTTCATAAACTGCAATCAACAAAACAACACTTCATGTAAAACTCCATAGAAGCAAACTCTGCTTACATGAAAAAGCAACACTAGAAACCAATAGCTCAATACTAGATAATAGAAATGCGGAAATAAATAGAGACGCGAACAATGGAAGCAACACATTCTAAGAAACGCGACACTACTTGTTCGTATTAGTTGCGGGAACCGTATAGATATCGATACAGTTGGAGGCAATCGTCTCACTATTTGTCCCGGTGAATCGATTCCCGCAAGTACACCTATTATGTGAGAATTTTCACTTTGTTTTCTCCTTGGGGAACATTTTCTGTGTTTTATACTTTGTTTTGCAACTATCCATGAGTTTACTTGGTTGTTGTAACATATATGTATCGCTGTTGGTTTTCTAAACAAATAAAACATTCAACATATACACTGTCGTGAACTAAAGTTTGATGATAAATAGTGCTGAAGGTGTCATCGTTAAACTAAGTTCTTATTGTGTGTACTTTATGTGGTTGCACGTTATATACCTTCAGAGAATTTTTTGCACATATTTGTTCGAGACCAAATTCTCATTATGTTTTTTTTTCATTATATTTTGCTGAGCAATGATAGCTAAGTTAAGTTTAGCGATTGAACGCTTGTCTTCTTCGCGAAAAGATCGGACACCAAAACTGACCCACATCTCAGTCTTTCTGAATTCAAGTGCAGATTGCACCAGGTCGGCGTGGTGGACCACCAGCAGTGCGACAATACTGCGTTGAATTACTTGTATATTTTTATATTATTCAACGTTTCAGTTAAAATATTGTATGTCTGTATGCATTTTAAAACACGTAAAATCATCAACGATTCATGGAAAAGAACACGTCAGATTCGTTTTAAAAATTAAAATACCACTAATAAACTTTATACATTTCATTGTATTTTTTGTGGTTCTCACTAGCTGGCTAGCGAATATATACCAGCATATTGAAACAGCCTTTAAAATCCCTCCATTACTTTTTAAGTGCACCAACATAAGTACCTAAGTATACTGTGTACGTATCGATTCTTTCCTTTGTTCGGTCTTATAAAAGTATTTTCATTAGAACTTCCAATAATAGATCCAAATAGATTGTGTGACAAAAGAAATTCCGCGCACATACCAAAATCTTTCTTTTCGATGGCCAGTAACGATTTAGGTTGCCTAAACGTAACGTAAAAGGCTGATACTGGCACTTTATATTACAAGGAGGAGAGGTCGTAAACACATTTTTCTCACAAATGTTTTGGTGATGCGGAAGGAGTTATTTGTGGGGAACTATTGCCCAATGTTGTCTAAACGTCTACTATTTTAATGTATCGCTTGGTAGGCAACTATGTCTTAACCTAGCTTTATTGCTGATTTATATCGTGTTAGTGGAACGATCCGTCTTAGTTTATGTGACATTGTTTAAGGTATAACTATATATTTTGTGCGGGTAAGGCATTACTTAAGTGTGTGGCTGGTGGCGGCTTAAATTTTAAATACCTATAGAACATTATTTATAAACACTTCAACCATTGACTGCTGACTTGTAAAGCATGTTGCTAGAAAAGCTATAATTACAATAGGTTTGCCCACAAATGTGGTCATACAATATTACTTCTGCCTTACCCGCTAAGGACCACAAGCACGATACTATTTTTTGACTGAGTTTTCGTGTATGTTCAGTTGAAGGTTAGGTAGATTTAGTAAATCATGACATGGCTCCAAAATAGAGGGTAATAGGGTGTTTTGTTAGTACAATCAGTTTAGCTAACAAAAATCGACAAAAACACAAAAGCAAATCCAAAACAGGCCCAAAAAACTGCTATATAAACTACCATATCTCGTTAAACCAAGTGTTTTTGGCAAACGTGGTGAAGGTAATCAACATAACTGGCGCACTTCCCGCCGTGGGATGGTAGGCTCTCACCGGAACCGACGTAATAAAGGTAAATACGATAATACGAGTGTGTATGTCTATCCACCGAATACCTACTTAAACGCATCTTAAATTTAAGGTGGTCTTAAAAGACAGTCTCTTGCTACGGTCCACTTAAAAGTGACATTAAGACTTAATGGCTGGTTAAAATTGAGAAGGGTTTAAATATTCGTTAAAGTGTGTGTTAGATAAATACTGAATGTAAGGATACACAGGATGATATATATTGTGATTCCGATCTGATCAAATCTTCTAACACGGGTGGTACTTAGCCTCTGTAGAAGGATTTGCTAGTCAGGAAGATTTATATCGAGGCTGAATATCCAGCATCAGGGCGGGTCGAGTCGGCTCGCGTAGATTAGGGCGCCACGAAACCAGGTGGAGCTACGACTTGCAGAAGGTCGCTGGTAGATTGTGGATGAGAAGAACCGAAGAACCGTTGGTCTTCGGTTCTCCATACCTGAGCCCTGTTAGCAGCACTTACTGAGAGAGGCCTATGTTCAGTAGTGTAGCAATGTGGCCAGAGTACGCTGGATTCTTGGGGAGGGCTCCTTCTTTACAACCTTATCGTTTAAATAAAAATGAAAAATGATACATATATATACTTGGAATTTTATTGGTACTTGTTCTTACTCAAAATCTTCGCAAGAAAAATATCGGTGAGCACTATTGGGCACTTTTGTACTAATAAAGTCATTTTGAACATCTTTCCGTCTGTTCTGCGTGATTATTACGGCAATAATCCGCACAAGATCGTTATAATAAAATTTATGGGGAAGGCGAGGATATTTTCGTGTTCTGTGGGGTAGGAAGTTATTGGGCTATAATTATGTTCCTCCATATTAGAATCTGTTTTACCTATATTTTGAGTAAGCGTTGAGCAACTGAAACTTCGTTATCTATATATTATCTTTTTTATTCATAGTTGTCTAATAACAACCTTCTTGCAGGTTCTTGCGCTCCATAATAATAAAAAAGGCCCATTCATCAAAATTTATATTCATCGCGTGTTGCATGAAAACATCAATGTCGACTGTCGCCACACCAATACATCTCGCTCACAACTAAGAGAGACTTTCTAAATACACTCGCTTTGCAATATTAATCATACAAATGACAAAATAAGTCCGTCAGTCGCCGTGTTGCACGTTGTAGTCGTAAATCACGAGGTAAAGCATGTTCCCACAAAGCCAGAGCTCCCGGCTGCTAAGTCAAACTGTAATACATATTTTATTCAGTGACGCGCCATATTGTTTCCTTGATACTTGAATCGGCAACTCAGTGCCGGTCACGGATACGTAACACTTATAAATCGGTTTTATTGGTAACATCATTTTGAACACGGATAATAAATATATAAGAAATTCAGACAGCTATTTAAAAAAATATGAATATTGCTCAAATTTTATATCAGACATGAAAAGGATTCCATTAATTTTCATACTTTTCATCGGAGATAGTAAAAACGTTGACATCGTCAATTAAATTATTAGTATTTTAATATTTTATGTTCGTTTGATGTTGAATAATATAATTTTATTGCTATTATACATTCGAAAAAAATAAACTTCACTACTTCGTCTCCTAAAATTAAACAAAGTGGATAATCAAGAAGACGAGTAATGTTTTCTGAGCAATTATCCAATTTGCGCGGTACTAATGACTGACTACCGACGGACTTCCGTAACCTGCAGGGAAACTAAGCTTTTGGAATATTGTATTACCAGCTAACGGAAGGCTGTCTAATAATTTAGATTTACCCTTTTGATTCATATTATCGTCGTTAGTCGTCCCACGATACTGGAATATATTACAGTACCATGAGACGTTACATCGAAAATCTTTCAAACATGTTCATATTGTTCACGTATGAGCCGATTACATATTTTTGTGTGTTTGCCTATAATTATAATTATAGACTTACTAGATTTCACAAGATATAATTATAGTAGGTACCTATAGTTAACAGTAAAGTTATTGATGACTAATTGAATTTCAAAAATTGTTGAATCGATTCATAAAAAATAATTTACATTATTATATAAATGTTTTACATTATTTTTAATCATCCTCATCATCATCAGCCAGAAGACGTCCACTGCTGAACGAAGGCCTCCCTCAAGGGGGGGTTTGCTATAATCCCCACGCTTGGCAGGCGGCTTGGGGATCGCAGTGGCTCACCGATTAATGAGAGTACGCTGCTGCCCGTCCTCCGGTGTCTGGCCGCAGTTTTAAGACGTACCCGGGTAAATTTTGAATGAATCAGTAATTTTACCAATTTTGACATCTGACCGTTGATCATTTTATTTTGTGTCGAATATATTATGCTACAACAACTCGATGCAGGAAGTTGTTTTATTAGTTCGGAATGTTGTGTGACAAATTCTTTTTGTTCAAGAGCGGTCGTGTCGAAACGGACGCGAAATGGCATGTCGTGAATGATCACCCATACTCCATAGTCTAACCGACCTGAGTGCAAACAGATCAAAGCCGCCGTAGGGTTGACGAGCTTTCAATACCGGTATTTTAATCAACATACCGGAATTTAACGAACTCTTATATCGGCTAAGTATATGCGTATTAAGTATCTGTGTTTAGATAATGCACTGGAATGATGTGTAATATTGATAATTTTCAGCTAGATTAGAAAGTTTGGTTGTACTGGTAACTGTTTGCTAACTATAATAAGCTCCACCAATGTACATATGTATAACATCTCCCGATCCCTCCAGACCGCAGCCAATGCCCTAGGGAAATGGTTCACGAACTGGAGGTTCGAAGTCAACCCGACTAAGAGCGCCGCCGTGCTCTTTTCGAGACGCGGCGTGGATCCTAGTCTCATAAGTCCCATCTCCATGTTTAGCCAACAGATCCCCTGGGAACTGACGGCCAAATATCTCGGTGTGACCCTCGACGACCGACTCAAATTCACCGAGCACATAAAGACGGTTCGCCACCGCGCCGCCTTTGCTCTCGGTCGCCTCCATTTCATCCTCAATGCGCGGAGTAAATTAGCACTCAAGTCCAAGGTGCGAATTTACACCACATGCATCCGCCCTATCATGACGTACGCTAGCGTCGTGTTTTCACACGTAAAGACGTCCAGACTCCATAGGTTGCAAATCCTTCAAAACCGTTTCTTGCGCAAAGCCACAGGCTCGCCCTGGTACGTTCGCAATAAACAGCTCCACGCTGACCTAAACCTCCCGACCATCAGATGTTTCATGAAGAAAGCGTCTAAACGCTTCTTCGACTCTGCTCCCTCGCACACAAACCCCTTAGTGGTATCTGCCGCCAATTACACCCCCTCCCGCATATCCAAAATTCGCCGTCCTAGGCACACTCTCACATACCCAGACGACGATATCACCCTCCATCAGGAGGCGCTCCGATTGGTTAGGAAAACTACCAACACTACACACAACCGACCGTCGTACCGTCCTCGCCGGCGAGGCCCGTCGCGAAGACCCGTTCATTCTCCACCCCGACCCTTGCTCGAGCCAGCCCGCGCTGAGCCAGTAGTAATAAATCAAATGTCCCCAAATAATCACAATCAGATCCAGCAAGTCCTCTCTTGTATGCCCCCCCAGCAACGCCCTAAGCCGAGGTTCGAGTCCCACTATGGGACACCCTTAGCAGTGTTGCTTAATATTATATAATTTGCTCGGCTGGAGGCCCTTCTGGTCTCGCCATTCGCCCGGTTAAGCAGTAAAAGCTCCCTGAGCTAACTGCGAGAGACAACTCAAAAAAAAAAAAAAAAACATATGTATAATCTACGTCACATAAGTTTGCATAGTCCAATTTTTTTATATAACAGTTTCTTAGTTCAATAGTAAAACAATTATTTTCATGCCTGGCATAGGCCATAGGCCATTTGCACGTCGAGGGGGTGGCCTCTTTACAGTCACCCCCTCCGGGAAGTGCCGTTTGGCATGGCACCGTGGTGGGCCTCGGTGCGGTCTTCTAAGAGTTCCCGAGGCCCACCATATGGTGCCGAGGCGGTCCATCGTGGTGAATTTAGCCGGTAGGAGTCCGGCACACCCCTCTGCACCCACCCCAGGCGGAGGATAGCCCATGATGGGTTCTCACCACGCAAATCAAAAAAAAAAAGGCCATTTGCACGTATAGACATGCAAATAATAACCCTTTAGTTTAATTTATCTAACCAAGATTTTACAAGGGTTTTTGATCTCACTCGAAGTCAATGCCGTTTAATTGTCCGAAACCCATTGTAAAAACAAGATATTTTATTGTATGGTACTAATAGTGTGAATTGATCCCTGTGTAAGAATACTGCATTCTATTTAACTAATATAATATATTCTTAATCACCTTTACGGCACCATCAGGACGAAAAAGAAAAGCCTATTGTTAACAGTGAACACGGTACTGCCCTATATTCCCGACTGTGGCAGCCCTACTTGTATCGACGCGAAGTGTATTGAGCTATACGCGTATTTGAGATGTATGATGTATGGTACGTATCGTCGGCACAATAGGTGAGCGTTATTTCTGTTCGTCTGCCGTGACTCCAGACACTGCCAGTCGTAAGTTCGAAATGTCTGTATTATATAGCCACTATATACATATTGATTGTAAAGGCACGCACGGTTCAATAAATTTGTATATCGTGTATCCTCACCCCGCGGCTTTAGTGTAGGAATGTATTGGTGTATTTTGGTTGGATGCCACTAAATTGAAGTTTTGGTTGGGTGTTTCATTTGTAACGTGAAAGCGTTGGTTAGGTAACGCTGGGCCAGTGAGCAATGATTCGATAAAAGAAATTGTTGGCTTAGTAGATACGTCAAGATAAATCTTTAATCATAAAATTGGTGTAGGCTGATACCTCTAGAATGAAATGACAAAATTAAAATGTCATTTTATGAAACTACATATAACGTACCTATGACGTCTTATATTCGGCACACCAGGAAAAAATAAAAAATGAACTTTTCTCGTATTTAAAATATTTTGGTATACATTTTAATAATATTAAGGATAATGGTAATGAGACTTGGTGCTGACTATAGCTGAAACAGTGTCATTCGCTGAAATAGACACGAATTTGATGGATGACTTAACTCTGTTGGCATTTGAAGACAAGATATATCTAGGTAGTTATAGCTGAGTGACTGGCTGTCGGACTATTAGTTACGCTTCAGGAATTATGTTCAGTTGTTAGATAAGTCAACTCTATAATTTATTGTTAACTGCTTAATAAAATCACTGAATTTAATAGTAAAATGGTTATTGGCAAACTCAGTGGAATTTATTGAAATAATATTCAAGTTTTGTTAAGATATGGATTATGATTTTTCCAATCTGAAAAATATATTTATAAGGTCTTTTCAAAACATCAATATAATAAATATTTATGTTTGAAAAAAGTTCTTACATATGTAATATAATATAATATAAATTTAGATATAATATAATACAATATATGTAAATACACTACAATATTACAATAAGACATCAAAGTCAAAGTCAAAGTCAAAGTTTTTTATTTCAAGTAGGCCTTTTCAGGCACTTTTAAAAAGTCGAGACTCTAGGCGCACGGTTCCAAAGGGGGTAGGTCCTATGGAGAAGAGACCGGCAAGAAACTCCATGGATACTCTTTTCAAAAACAAAAAGTTAATTTACAATTAAAATCTTAAATTAACATGCATTATATAAGAAAAAATACAAACTTAATAGAATGCTACTTACACAATGAGGCAATACAACATGAGTTAAACAATTGTTTCGAATATAAACTAAAAACGGGATAAACAGATCAAAGCGGATAAAACAGAAATAAAAAAATACAAAAAAGAATAGAAAATATTGAAACATCAAGAATGTCCAGATATGTAAAGTGAATCTAATATAAAATAGAATTAGTAGACACAATGGATAACCAGGGAAGCCACATGTGCAGAAGATATTCAACGCCACACGTCTCTATCGTCAACATAGTCTTTGATCCTATAATATGCTTTCTTTGTGAGAACAGATTTAACGTGGATTTTAAATTTCTTACCGGTAAGATCGGTTACAGTTTTCGGTAGCTTGTTATAGAAGCGTACACCGTGTCCTAAAAATGATTTATTTGATTTAGTCAATCTAAATTTTGGCACCACTATTTTGTGTTTATTTCTAGTATTAATGTTGTGAACGTCGCTATTGATACTAAACATGTGAAGGTTCTTCCGAACGAACATTATATTTTCTAGAATGTAGAGGGACGGTAGTGTTAAAATATCGATTTCTTTAAAAAAATCCCGTAAAGACTCGCGTGGGCCCATGTTATAGATCGCACGGATCGCCCTCTTCTGTAATACAAAAATTGATTCTACATCCGCCGCTGATCCCCACAACAGAATGCCATAAGACATAATGCTATGAAAGTATGCGTAATATACCATTCGGGCAGTAGCTATATCTGTTAATTGTCTAATTTTTCTGACTGCAAAAGCCGCGGAACTTAGTCTCTTCGATAGAGCTGTGATGTGCGGACCCCACTGCAGCTTCGAATCTATTGTAATACCTAAGAACACTGTTTCGTTTATTAAATCAAGTTTATTGCCATCAAGCATTATGTTTAAGCTTACTTGGGGTACATTTGGCAAGGAGAACTTGAGACATTTTGTTTTAGTAGCGTTTAGTAATAAATTATTTGCTGCGAACCATTTAGAAAGGATATTTAAGCTATTGTTAACATGTAATAACATATTTTTAAAAACAACATGCATCGCATCGCATTTCTCTTTTGCGAGGTCCGTAAAGATTTACTGTTTTAAGAAGTAATATTTCACGTACAAAGAAGCTAGAAGTGGCTTTTCTACAACAATTTGTCATAAAAGTAGAACAATGGATCCATGGAAATATATTTTCTATCCCCATTTTTCGCGAAAATGGGATACATACAAATTGAGTTATAGTACAATGACGAAATACTTGAGGCAGACTAAATTAGAAAGATGGAAGTCAATATTTCAAATGTCATTCCAAAACGACGAAAATTAAATGACGATACGATTGGCGTAGTGGTTGAGCAATCGACTGCTGCGCTATGTATGGCTTGTTAGATTCCGCACGGCTCAAATATTTGTTTTATCTACAAATAGTTGTTTCGGGTCTGGGTATATGTCTATGTGAATATTTGTGTTTGTAAACGGACCCACGATTACAACAGCGAGGGGCAACGTTCTTTTTTTTAAAAAAAAGAAACAATGTAAACTGTTTTTCCTTTAATATTCTTATAGAAGCTAATTTTCGCTATTGTAGTCAACAATTTCTTATTAACAGCCAGACCTTCAGACTAACTCGACTGAAACAAAAGTCACTAAATGAACTCACTGAAGACACCTTAATTGCAATTTTTCTTCATTAACCCATTGTATACAGGTGAGTGAAGGCATCCTTTTCAGGGGTGGCAATCTTTTTAATTAGCAAATTTATTGTTACTTCGAGTAGTAATACTTCAAGTCTTACAAAGGAGCCAGACGGCTTTATACAACAAATTGTCACAAAATTCAAGGTTTTGTATTAGACTACTAGAAGCTAGATCAGAGAAATTGTTGCGACATAAATAAGAAAGGAGTACGGCGAGCGTGATAAAGTAAGTAGCAATATACTGTGACACTTTGTGTTCTTTCCACAAAGAACTCATATTGTTTTCGAGGCTTTGATATCTGAAAGTCTGTCTACATATATTATAGTACAGTCAGTGACATAAGCCCTTGAACATTTTGTAACTTTGAATATTTATTTATCAAAGAAGATAAATATTGTGCTTAACTTAGCATCTTTCTAGTCGAAAAAGTTAGATTAGCTAGGTATTCTATAATAATAAAATGGTTGTGTGTTTATGTGACATGTATTTTTGTGAACCGTACTCACGACACAAGAGAAATGCTGGTTCTTTTATGAAAACGTTGCCCAACGGCAACGTTTTCTTAAAAGAAAAGAAAAAATAATAATTATAGATTCATGATAAGTGACGATACGATTGTCTATGGGAATGGCTTGCCTAGAGGATTAAAGTCGCAAAACTCGAAAATTAAAATAATAACCCCTGGATTGTATTCATCACAAAACTCAAACTCCCGCAAAGTGTTTTAACTACTTAGCAGTGCTGAAGTAGGTTTCTTAATGTGTAATGTAATTTATGACATATAACTTTTGTCAGGCATGACATTTGATCGAAAAAGCATTGTTTCGAAAAGCCAATAAAAACAAAAACCTGCTTTAGAAACACAGACGAAAACAAATCCAAATATTGACATATTACTCAAGAGCAAAAGCATAAAACAGCGGTATGATGTGGCTTGAACAATTTACCCAAAGCTATTGACATATAAATCAGTTCCTCAGGTACCCGAAAAGGTTCTCTTACAGTAGTTGGTGCCTAAGTGAACACGACTTATTACTCCGAGGATCATTTGACGAACGTGGCTGGAGTTGTTTCATTAGCTAAGTGATTTTGTAAGACTCTGGATTTTGGGACCTCAATCACAAGCTTCTTATTCGCCTTATTAGTGTGGCTATAATGTGGTCCATGTATTCCGTTTAAGGATAAATGTTTGAGCGAAAACAGCGGCCTAGGACGGAAATTGCCTGCTATTCAAGAAGAGACAGGTAATTTTCTCTGTTGTTGTACAAGAAAATTTATCGGGTGTAATATTGCATGAACCATATGTCAAAGCTGATACTGTAAGGCCTATTGTACATGAGATAGTTTTTATCTGTGATATTATGGCAATTTGTTTGCGTCAGCGCCAGACTGTCCTGAAAGAGCAATCTAGTAGTATGGAATTTTTGTGTGTGTCGCAGGATAATTGGAAAAAGCGGATTATAACGAAAACCCTAGGACAATTGTAAACTTCCGGTAACTGGAAATAAGGAATGGACTTGTGACTGTACCTTCGTTACTGTCAAGGTTACTCTGCAATACGTGCCTTTAATAAACCTATTTCTGCCTAATAAACACATTGCTAACTAAAATAACACATTTCGGCTAAATATCCACAAAATATCCATTCGTAATCCTCGGGCGCGTGGATCAGTTGTTAATTTCCGCTGAAACATATAAAATAAACAATAATTTTGCCGCGTGTTAATAACGTTATACGTTACTATGTTGCTGAGAGGTTTATTTTCAAAGCAAATACGTCAATAACAACTGTTTGAACGAAGGAAAACTCAATCTGTTTCGTACTTTCTGCTAAGTTGTAAATTATCAGTTTGTTTTCTAACGTCGTACATATTAAGGATATCGTTATAAGTCCCATGTAATAGCGTATGAGTCTTTTTTAGCCACTATGGTGGCAAACAAGCTTACGGCCCGCCTGATGGTAAACGGTTATCATAACCTGTGGACACAGTTTTATTTTCTACTAGCGCCCTACGCCGGCTTCGCACGCGTGGAATTTACTAATGAAGAAAACGAGAACTGAGATTTTCATACAAAAATACCAAACAAAATTCCGACATTCCCGGTGCAGTTTCCTAGAAAATTCTTTCATTATAAACCTTGTCTTGACAATTGTAAACACGACGAAAAATCAGCCAAATTGGTCGAGCCGTTCTCAAGTGATGCTCCGTCACACATGTGACAATTGATTTTTATTTATACAGATTCTAAAATGTACCTTCTCGGCCGTTGTTAATAACAGTATTATGAAGAATGTTGAATAGTGGTCTTTACGGGGTGAGCGGTTGAATACTTCCCCCTAGTCACGCTATTGGGATTAATCGACAGTGATTTTCTGATGTACTCTGTTATTCTTCTATATTATTGTAATTCTATTAATATTTCATTTCGGATCTAGGTAGGACCACAAAATAAATAATAGTGCTTAGGACATAAAATAAAGCTTAACGATTATTTTAATTCGTTTTTTTATGTAGAAAGATAACCGGGCCTGTGTAGTTATGCAATGGTTTGTTTAATTGAAGGTTGGTTATAATATCGGTGAAAGTATATTTATTAAGTCGATTTTTACAACAGATTTACGTATAAACAGATAAGCCTGGGTAACTGAGTTCCCAAAATATAGACCATGTAATATACCTATAGACGTTTTTTTGTGACAAGGTTTTTGTAACTTTCTCTTAGATAGATATTTTACAAACAATAAGCTTATAGAGATTGGATCAGATTGGATCGTAGGTGCCGTGATCCCTTTCTGAACTCAATCTCTATTAACCAAATAAGCATTTTCTTGTTCCACCGTTTAGCTAGAACAGAAAAAAACGTTTCAATAACATCACCGGTCTATTGATTGTAATCTAACCTGTGTAAATCGGTGCCGTTCAGTAGTTTCGATTAACTAAATGATGCTTTGAACAGCTTCGTTATCTTTATTTGCTTTCGATATCAGAAGGTCAAACTTTGATTCTTGATCTCAATAGAAATTGCCTAAAATCTAGGTTTGAAACGCTTTTCTTTATATTTTGAACACTGGGGTATGTAGTTTGTTGCTCTCAGCTCATGGATAGCTAACACAGTTCAGGCGTAAGCAGGGAAGCAGCCTACGCAGGTGACAAAGATCTTTGAACATGAAATATTTGTGCCACTCGTGAGCAGCGGCGTGCACAGAGTTTTTAGACAGGATAGGCAGAAAATTTTAAAAGCTTACTTACCAATAATACCTACTGCATGTTGGTGTTGGTTCGTCGTCTTGTCGATTAAATAATGATGTATGCGATTTGCCCCCTCAAATATCTTATAATAAATATTTATCTGAGTTATGTAGGGTAGGCAGTGTCTTTTTGTCTTTATGTACCGTTAGGCACTACGGTCGTGAGAGTATTGCTATACACCACCGAATACATATACACATTGGATTACAAAATTGTGTTTCATAAAGTATGTTGTACTGAAAATAGTTGCCTGTGCTGTGCATAGCGAGCCCGACAGTCAATTTTTTTCTTATAAAGACTCGGATTCTTCAAGCCTGACTAATCCTAACGCCACAGATTGTAAGGACGTACTCGTTGAACTTTAAAAATGTTCCTTTTGTGTGGAACTTGTGAACAACATGGCTGAAAAGCATGCTTCGACCGAAATACTCAACGATTTTATCGGTCAAGGCCATAAAGCTCGATCAAATCATGTGATGTTTTGGTTCAGAAACAGATATGCAGTCACTTGGTTCAACGTTATGCGTAATGTTTATTTTATAGTAATAAACGGATTGTAAGTATATTTTGCTTTTACAGAACAGACTCAACAAATTGCTCTTATCTCTCTTTAATTATGAATCCTGTATACGGTAAATTTATTAAGTACAGTCGTAAAACGTAGGTACAATATTAAATATATGCGTATTATATATCGTTCTGAATTTGTCGTGACTTTTTCTCCCTAAAAAAATACCTAATTGCATTAAGTGCAATTAAGCGTCCGTGTATGAGTATACATACTTACATGTATACACACAGACGGGTTACGTCGTTAACGTGGGATTAGCTGTGTGTCGCGCGCGTTGATTTAATTTCGTCTATTTCAGGCTGTGTTTACTAACTCACCGCTGTCGATACCAATCTCGAGTAGCCGTGGTGTTGCATACGATACATTTAAAAATGGACAAAGAAGAAAGGGTGACCAATGAAATTAAAAAATGCTTCGAAATACTTTAAAGTTAGAAATTAGGACGAGTAGAAAAATGTGCAGCGTACTTTTCGGCATAATATTTAATTTCGTAAACGTTTTCATTTATTTAGGAAAAATGTGTTGAAATATATCAAGTGAAATGCTAAAATACGTGCCATTGGATGATCGCTAGATTAGTTAAACGTCGCATCAGTTTAATTGCGTACATTTCGGGTTATAGGTAGTAAACTTATGTGCCGCTGTAGATAGCAGTCATGTGCCTGCGGTGTTGCTAGCACAAACCTATCAATACCTTGCCAACCTTATATAAACTTATATACATACTAATACGTACCAATATTCAAAATATTTCTATCTGCAAAAATCTAGAATAAACAATATTATTTCTTTTTTCAAATTCAAATATTCACAGAATATAAAACTTCTTTTTTATTTACAGGTATGTTATCAGAACCAACCAACCTCTTTTGTCAACATAACCGAAGCAAGTAAGTGAGGCTAATTTAATACTTTAAAGCGGTTACCCACTTTAAATCATTAACCCAAAGTTTCACACATTTACGGATCGAATTTTATAAATCGAATTTTGAATTTTACGTACCTACATTAATAGTTTCGCAATGCAATTAAAGCTTTATAGGGCCTGAGATTATATAGGGTCGTGATTAGTCAGTCAGTGAGTGAGCGATATTTCGCTTTCATATAATACATATTTGTAGGTAATAATAATATATTTACTATTATTATAATTACACTTTGCTACTCATGTATATATTACAATTTTAATTACATCACCTTCAAACCTTGATAAGGCAACACTGAAATACTCGGGAGCAGAAATTATCATCATTGGTAAGCAATCGATCGCTCGCTCAGCGTGTACGACTCGTTGCCGGTTGTTGTTAGTATCCTCACCCCCACCCCCTCCGTCTCTCGCCCCCCGATCCCGTAATAAGTGACAGATCAATCAAAGCCACACGGATTTTGTGGAGCCGCGGTGAAATCAATGTTTCAGCGTGATTAAGTATACGGTACAGTCTAGGTTTGAGGCTGAAAGTGAAAAAGGGTTTCAGATAAGTGGCTACATTAATTCACGCTTTACCTCTATTGGAGTAGAAGCTCTGCTATATTTTTACAGGTACTTTTAAAACTAGATGATGTTTTTGCGGTATTTGACATTCATTAACGACTTACATAAAATTAAAGTGTGTTTAACTTAACCAATCGGCTTAACATAGTTATCAATTTTTTTGACGTACGGTAAGTTATGACTACTAAATAATTCTAATTGTGACTTTAAAATTCGACTTACTTAGAAGAAGTAGAAGCTAAATAACGTGCCTGTACAAAGACGCTAGCGAAATCTTAAATATAATTACAGTGATAATAATTATTTCAAAACCAACATTACAGGTTACTACCTGTTTACCAATGCGTGCATGTCCTAAATCGACACGGTGACGCGAGGAAACATACTTTTATGCAGCAGATGTAAAGATTCCTACCGCTGCCGATCAGATTCAAAAACAAATAAACATTTACTTTATAAGGATAAAATAAGAGCTCAATTTTCATTGTATGCCAACAAATTTGTATTTTTTTTCTTGATACGGTCCTATTTCGGTCATAGCATGATACGGTGTAGTGGATAAAAATCTTTAACTTCGTCAACATGGAAACAATATGACTATCATCATCCAATTTAATGTTAATAATGAATATGTGTCTAGGTAATGGAAAGTTTCTAGCGAGCGTATTGTTTACAATCAATAGCTATCGTGTAGCCCATTAACATTGGTCGACTCTTTTATGCGACCTACTGGCACAGTGTCTTCGCGGTTGGCTTTTGTTTTTAAGTTTCGGAGTGCTTTAGAGTTTAGATTCATTGTTTGAAAATACACGTAAAACGACGAACACCTAAAACAGGAATTTTAAAAATCGAAGAGTGATGAATATGATGTTTTTTTTCGGTGTACCTAATGACTACAAATCATACCAGGTCAGACTATCTAAACATTTAAAAATATATGTTTTAAGCTTGCAACATTGTGCGTGTGAAACGAAATTTGGCAGAAGTGATGTTGCGTGTTGGTTAATCTTACCTACTACGAATTAATTTCTACTTACCTGGTATTAGGTTAAGATAGTTTATAAACCACTTTGCGGCAAGCCTAATAGAATCATAAATAACTAAAATAAAAACTGTTCTCGATATAAACGAAGTTGCACCAAAAATGCTTCTTCATCGTAAATTTTGCAACGCGTAATACAATTCCCTCATGCATTATGTGATTTAATGTTGCACGCTCAGTGCACATCGAAACGCTGAGAGGCAAAATATACAACTAAACACGAATACGACAAAAGCGTTATCAGCCACCGATCAATACTCACGTGCGGCCCGTATGACGGCATGACGTTACAGGATATCAAAAGCTTGTTCAGCGTTGGTTAATCTCACCGCACACGACTTCGCAACGCCCGCTTTGTTGCCAATTGTTTACTTTACATTCTATTTTGGATGTCCATCATCTGGGCATTGTTAGCGTGTGTTTACGCCGCGCTCTGAGAGGACCGATCGAAGGAACGCCTGCGGTCGAGCACGCCTCTTCTGGGCGGTTTTATAATACCATATCATTGGATTTTTACGGTTCTTATTTCGTATTTATATAATCAAATAGTAGATAGTATTATGTCCTTATTTGACCCCACCTATACTTTTATCATTTCAACATTCATCCACACACTTACCACAGTCAAAGATAGTTATTTCGATTGGGCCATTCAAAATGGCTAGGTGCACGGTTCCAAAAAAATATTGGTCCTATGGAGAAGTCCATCTGAGTAGATGACTCTTATCTGTTACGTCATTTAACATGGGATAATTAATAATTAAATAACTATGTAATTTTACCTTTCTCCAGAAAGCATTCTGGCTTAACAGGATAGAAATTCCAACCACGTAATACCACATTGCATTCCAATGTGTATAATTAAAGTAAATTCAACATCAGTGGTATCAATGAAGTGGCTCGCTCAAGGGAACTCAGAAATAGAACTGAGGTGAAACGAAATGCTACTGAAAGATGTGAATCAACTAATAATACGCGAGATTGGATCAAGATGTTGCTCCGATCATAGCAAATGTACACAAACCAACACTGGAAACTGGTTACACGTATGCAGGTTTTTTGGTTTAGTGTTTAGAATAGGTTACCGGTTTTTCACACGAAAAAATTACACAAGGAATATTAATTTAGCAGGAAACAGTGTCCTCTCTGGTGCCCTAGAATATCCTGTGATCACCAAGTCGCCTGCCAAACATGGAGACAATTTGGCAATCTATTTCCCTGTACGAACATTGTCATAGGGGATCATCTGATGTACCCTTTCCGCTATAAACCGCTATGATAAACACATTATCATTTTATATCTACACCCATATTTCCATACATTACACCTTTGTTATCTACAAAATGTATATGTATTCGAAATCCATATTTTGCTTACAAACATGTAACAACACGAGAATCAATATTATCATCACTGATTTCTGCAACATGTTGTTTGACTTAACACGTTGAGTACATCTGGTTGTTGAAATACATGTTTATTTAATTATCGTTTTGTTATACTCATATACTAAGATTAGCTATAGATTTTTTACTGTAATTATTATACCTTGAGTAGTTTATATATTTCATAGTTCTAATACTCACTCATTGTATTTCATTAGTCTGATGTGTAATACAGAATCATAGATTTTTCCCAATGTACCCATGAAACATGACTCACTTCTTGTTCTAATATTTGCTTTATATCTCGTTGACTTTTATGATTTTAGATGCTATGAAACTATGGAATATATCTTCAAGGATTTTTCCCATTTTATATTTCTTCTACGAAAGATGTAACTGATTAATTGCCTGTTTCAAGAACACGTGGATATTGTCAAGTCTTATTTTAAGATTCACTTTATGCAAAAAAATGTATGAAAAGGTTTGAAACATAAATAATTGAAATAATAAAACAATCATTTTCCTGTTCTAAAATATTTTTGCTTGTTGGAACTAGGTAGTATTGGTATCAACACCCATCATATTTCGACAGATAAAATCTCTAAATCTGTCGATAGGTACATGGTTTGTATAGTTTTATTTCAAAAATAATTCTAGAGATATAGCGACAGGTCTTTGAAATGTGTGTTTTTCATGCATTTACAATACTGCCACGGTTGAAACGTTGGCATCTGTATGGCTTCAATAATGCATTTCGATTGATTGATGAGTTCCGAAAAAACATTAGACTGCTAACATTAATGTTGTGTTCTTGTTTCTATCAAACTTTTTTAGTGAAGTATCTTTTTTGTGATTCGAATTTGAATAGTCTTTTATTTTAAGAACAGAAAAAAGAAAAATAGGGAAGGCGACTACAAGCGCTAAATAATTATGATGAATATTTAAAATGAGAACTCATATTACCGATGTATTAATACAAAGGGCCTTTGAGCAAACCAAGTCGGCAAAGCCCACAGTAATTAAGTTTGCAAACCTTAGCGCATTTGGCAGTGTGCCGCCGCGGGCGCCCGGCCTCATGCGAACTAATAGAGAGCTGGTGGACGCTTGGCATGCCTGCACCAACGACATTTTGTTTGTGATTGTACACCGCCACGCACCCGATGGAATTCTGTCCGACTGTACTGTTTGTGTAATCGATTTTGATCAAGTGCTATGTGGACTGAGGTAGTTCACTTTAGTGGTTTTACAGCAAGTTATATACCTACTAGCGATAATCTGATATGTGTTCTATTTGCATCGATACCTCTTGTTGATAATCTTCAAAAAATTTACATTCACAAGGAAATTTTGGACGATATATTCATGACCTATGAATACTTTTAAGATACGCTTTTAAACACAGTACTGTCCAGTTGAAAACCCTTTAACAAATAGTTTTATATCTGTCAGTGAGACCGTTACCTAATTTCCTGTAGGTAATTACTAACACCCACTTCTCTATAACTTTATAGTGTATAAAAAATCATTACGTAGTAAATTTTCAATTCTGGTTAGTCCCTAAATGTAAACATAGTTCGCTCGGCATATGTTGATTCAAGGTCGTGAATATTTTTCGTTCATAATTTACTTCGGCTGTAGTGATTGTTATGATACTTGATTTATCGAGTGCATATTCTGTTTTGCCGAAAGCTTGCCGTATTGCGGCCGGGCTATGAATCATACTTATGTCGGGATAAACATTTTTTTACGCAAAAGGTCAAGATTGGTGTTGGCCTGTGTAATTTGGGCTCTATTATTCTTTTTGTATTATTTTGGGAAGTACGACGTAGATAAATGCTGTTAATATGTTGTACAAGCCTTAATATGTTGGACAAGACATTAATAATGTTAGGTCATCAAAATGGGTAAAAAATATTTTTTTTAATTACTTATGACTATTTTGTACGCCAATTACGGCAAAGCATCTATACCTTCTATTTATTAAGCACACATGTTTATAAAAATAAATTGAAAATTATTTTTACCCATGTTGTAGTTGCAGGAACAACAAAAATAAAACTATTGTTTGCAGGCACTAGGACCCTTATGTAGCTTAATGAATTTAAACTGAAAGAGAACGCCCTGCTTGTGTTCTTTACAAACTTAACTAATTTAACATTGCTTAGCACTGGGACAGTAACTAGGTGGTTTTTATTTGTCTCTTTCCAACAAAAAACAAGAGAAAAGGACGGAAATTATTTTGTCATTTCAAATTTGTCTAACACTGAAATATCTTATAATCATCATTTATTTCTAAAACAAAAACCTGTAATATTATTACTATTAATGTTGTGTATACGCGTTAGGTATAATCGGATAATTGCGTGTAGATAGTAATACTGTAGTGTTTTGAGTACGTATTCATTTGTTTTGTTTCAGGGTAAGATTTTAGTAATAACGTCAAACACATTAGGAAACTGATAGCTGTTTTTGTTTACTTGTTTATAGGTATACATAGATATATATTACCATATTGCTTTTTGAGAGAGAAAACTTTTATATATTTAGTTAACAAAGTTGTATGTCCCATCAAAGTTTTTAATAAAATATCGAGCTCAGCGCTTTTGTTAGCGAAAAGCAATATCAAAATGTACACGACATTTTAGTGATCTGTTTAAAATAATTATTCCACTTAATGAATAAGAAAACAACGCAAATTACTTATAACCGAGCATCGTAAACCTAAATACGTTCACGTCCAACTGTGAAAGTCGAGTTGAAAGTTACCGCGCTGAATCACTAAGTTTGACTTATAAATAAAACACGCTAAGGTTGAAATTAAGATAAATTTGCTTCAGTCGAGCACCGCAATACATATCGTCAATTAGATAGAAGCTCTATTATTCACAAGGTTTTTAAACGAAACGAACAAATCTAAATCTTCTCCAACGTAACAGAACAAATAAATAAATTGAACGACAAATTAATGAATATTACTAACAATTTTTCAAACTTGAAGAACAAGTTAGTATAATAACGCGCAAGTTCTTTATTTTTCTTTGTGTTTTCTACATTTAATTGGTTTTTATGTTTGACAATTGGTTACTACGTATATGTCTGGGTAGCGTCTTGGTCGATGTTATTTTTGTTTTAGAGTAAGCTCTTAAATTCCTGAACGTTTTTAATCATCGTTAGGGCATTGAACTGCCAACACTTTGCTCGTAACTTACGGTCTGTAATTTAGAATATATTTGCTTCATTTGTCAACAAGTAATTAAAGGTTAACTCGAATAATAATTAACTTGGTGCATTTACGGCGACACAGTGTCTATCAGCTGTCGGTAAAGTTGCTTTGTTATTAGTCGACAGGTATTTAATATTCTATGTTTCGGTATTATGTTCTTATTATTGATGGTTTATATTCCAGCAGTGATAGCTTAGCGTTTGAAAGCTTGCTTTAAGTGCAGAAGAGTCTCAATTTGAACCTAGCTAGTCACTCCACATTTTTGAATTCTTGTGAAACACACCTGAGAGGGCTCCATAGGTTTCCATGTATAGTCTGCCAAACCGTACAAGGCCAAGTATGCTGGATAAAATCTTTTTCGTTCCTTCCTCCCTTGTCAGCAGTGGGACAGTGTGCGCTGAATTTTTACACAGTGATTATTATATCCATTCCACTACGTAATTAACATAATTAAAAACATATAACTAAAGATGATTGTACCTTCATTTTGATTGATTAAATGAATCAATCCAAGTCTAGACATTAATTTTGTGGATTATTATCTCTCCACAAGCTGCCACAGCCTGTATCCAATAATTATGATCGATGGCGGATTCATTCTGTCTTTTGGGATAAAATGAAATTCAATATGTCTTCGCATTTAATAGACTACGATTAATAATAATACATATATTCGGTGAGATTGGTGAGATAAGTTTCAGTCAAGAAGACCTTGACATACATACAAAGAGGTTTTTTTTATTAATATGATAAGGATTTATTGTTTGAGTTAAAAGGCTTCTCAGAAAATAAATTTCAATTTGCAAAGAATAAAAATTTTTGCCTTTGCTTTTAAGATTTTTCAATGACATGACTACAAGAGAAAGGATTATTGTATCAGATTTTATTTAAATTTCTACTTCATTTATTATGTAAATGAAGTCCTTTTGAGGATAGATCGGTTCAATTCACTGTCAGATGGAAAAAAAAGTCTTTTTGTATATAAAGTTATAAATAAAATATATTTTTGATGGAACTGCTAATTTACAGGAAGAGTCGGTTGCCAATATAATAACAAGACAGGAAGAGGTGGTCGCTGTACATAAATGATGAAAATCAGTCAACGAATTTTATGAAAGGAACACGTGGTGGAGACTTTTTTAAATCAGTACTGTGGTGTTTTCATTGGTGGTTTGGGGGCGTTTAAACATTTGAGTCAACTCGAATTTAATATCTCTGACTCAATGACTGAATAATTTTGTGGGCCTTTCGATAGCATATCTAAAAACCGCCAAATGTTAATGATCTCAGATTAACTTGTTTTTCAAACAGCGATCTAGTATTATAGCCGCTATTACTTTTAAATAAGGACGAGAGCACATTAACTAGATATGTCATCGACCGCTGAATATCTTGAAAAGCAGCCAAATGTAAGTTCGGCCTCGGATTGCACCGCCGTTGCCGGAAACATTTGGTCCGAGCAAAAATGTCGTGTAAACAATTGACTATTTCAAAATCTTGTATTGGCTGACTACAATCGATTAAATTATTAATAGCTCGAATGATTGAAAGCGTGCGTTGGGAATCATGCGCGAATATTTGTGTTTAGAGAAGTGATCTATTTAGACAACGTTTCAATACCTACTGAATATTTTACTCTTTTGAATTCAGCGTAAGCTAATGCTATAGACAAGCCTTTAAGTTTTAAGTTTGATGTAGGCCTAAATTGCTCTTTAACACCCAGATCTCCGTGTTCTGCGTCTAGTATAAAATTAATTAGTCCCTCCGAATCCCACACAACGTGCTTATGATAGACTTACTCAGTATAAAAATAGTACTTATACGTCTAGCTGAGATTGAAGCCTAGCGCAGATATCAAAGAGTCGAATGAAATATTAAAGCCCGATCTGCATAGGATAGCTGGCAAAGTCGTGTCGCTCAAACTGTGGCACAAAGGCATGTTGTATACCACCCATGTTTAATGCCAGTGACGGAAATAAAGTAGTATTTCTGTCATGGATATTTCTGTCACATGTCATAAGGTTTGTTTGAATTTATTAATGAAATTACTAGCTGTTGCCGTGACTCCGTCGGCGTAGAATTTTTTTTTTCATAGAAACTTTGATCCCTATTTCGGCCCCTTAGGGGATCGATTCTCGTTTTTTGTTTCTTAGTGGATACCTACAAGTTGTTAGGGAACTAAACTGCTAAATTTAATGTTTGTAGGCTTTATAAGCCAGTTCTTCAGTATTACATTCGTGATCCTTTCGCTTATTTCCACATTACTCTTATAATTTTGGGTTTCAAAATCGTGAACTTTCCTTGGAGGGAGTTGAGCGTTATAAATCTTAGCTCAATGTGCAAAAGCGCTGGAAATTAGTCTGATTAACAGGGACAACACAGGCGGAAATGTCTGTCATGTTATCAGGAAAATTGTTGCAGAACAAACAACATCCATCATTGTGTATTCCATTCTACTTGACTATTTGCACAAAGAAATAATAAGCAAACGTTCACTCAGTTGAGGCTTATAAGTAAACATTCGATCACTCAAGTGCCACTCTACGGGTAACAAGTCATCATCTACATCACTAGTTATAAACGGAGTTGGATACTTCAAAGAACTGACATAAGGTGGCGTTGAAGCTTCATAAATATTTAATAATATTTTTACAGATATTTGATTTAAGAATTCCATGTAATGCCACAATTTTATTTAACAAAGCCTATCTGATTAATCTGACGCTTAGGTGTAAAGAAAATACATGTCCGTACACATTAGGGCACAGGCCGACGTCGTAGGCACATGTCACGGTTGCATCTGAGCATGTCATCATCGAGTCAATTCAACTGTGAAAATTGCTATGACATTGTATATTATATTTATGTCAGCGTAGAATGTCGTACTTCCGAAGTTTCGCGAAAACACGAGTAGTTTAGCGAAATCTCGAAAGACGTAAAGCCCACATTACGCGATTCTACTGAATTGTTTAGTAGTTTCCTGAAAAAATTAACTGTCCAGTATTTTTCGGAAATTATTAAATCCTTCTGTACTATGGTTGGCAGTGAATTTGTAGTATCTTGTTACTGGAAGCCTGGAGCACCTATTAAAGAGGTGTTAGCAATAGCAAAAAACGAGTTAACCACCTTAAACCGCAACGATTTTATAATTATACTTGGAGGAATTAATGATAAAAATCCACTCGAATTTCTGTCTCACCTTAAGGATTATTTAACGAGCATCAGCGAATCGAATATAATTGTTTCTGAAATACCAACTAACAAATTTCTTAACGAACGGAAGCTTAACTATGAAGTAAAATTTATATGCTCTAAATTTAAAAATGTTAACTTTATTGACATGAATTATTCATCAGTGTTACCTAAACGCATCTTATTTGCAGTCCATAAGTGTCAAATACTCTTAAAAGAAATTTTACATTTGGATTACAAGTTACAGTACGAGATCTATCATAAAAAAATAAATAGTGAACCAGAACATAACCAACCAACATTGATTGATAGGAGTACACAAACTGATATGGTAATTAATACAAGCACGCAGACTGATATAACAAGTAATATGCCTGAGGACTTTTTTCGTGTATAAACAGATTAGTATACTTAATCAAAATATTAATGGTCTACTCTCCAAATCCGACTTACTAATTGCAACATTGGAGTCTGTAGAAAGTATAAAAACTGTTAATATAATATGCATAACTGAACACAATATGTCTGGTAGCAACATACATTTATTAAAAATTCTGAATTATTCCCTAGGTTCCATATTTTATCGTAAAAAGCGTCGTGGTGGTTCTTGCATTTTGGTACATGATTCAATACAGTTTATTGCCATTAACGATATTAAGAAATACTCCATTGAAGGTATAATAGAATGCTCAGGTGTACAATTACTAGAACATGGGATATATATTTTTTGCATTTATAGACCTCCTAAATGTAATATGGAAGATGTAAACAAGTTCTTTACAACCCTTATTTCGTTATTTGATAAATTTTGTTATGGAAAAAATAAAATAATACTATGTGGTGACTTTAATATAAATATTCTCAATGAAACTAAGGTGTCTACAGAGTTTAGGCAAATATTGTCTTCGTATAATCTTAAAATAGGTGTCGAAGAACCCACAAGACTGGTAAGCGGCACATGCATTGATAACTTCATATTTAATATTCGTGGCTGTAAAGCAAAAGTGCTTGAACTGGCAATGTCTGACCATACAGCACAAGTACTGACTTGTCCGGTAAAGCCCAGTTCCTCAATTAAACATTGGTATATCAACAATCGTGATTACAGCCATGAAAATGTCGAGAAATTCAAAGAATGTATCAATGCATTAAGTTTTAATGAGGTATTTAGTAGTGACAATCCAAATAATGCTTTCGACAGTTTTTATGAATTGTTTTGTCTATTTTATAATTTATGCTTTCCCGTAAAATTAACAAAAAAATATACTAAAGCGCGATCAAAATGGATTACTAGAGGAATCAAGCAGTGTTGTAAACGTAAACGTCAGCTTTTATTACATTATCGGAAAAACCGAACAGAGCAGAATAAAAAAAGCTTTATAGACCTTTCATTGAGATTAAACCGCATTATAAAATTAACAAAGAAAGCACAGAATGATAACTACATAAATACTGCCCGTAACAAAAGTAAGGCTACTTGGGCTATAATTAATAAGAAAAACATAAATGTACCAAAACAAGGAATACAAAAAATTATTATTAATGACAGTATTATTAAGAATCCGATAGAGATAGCTAATGCTTTTAATGATTATTTTATTAACCAAGCAACTAAATTAGTGCCACGCAGTAAACCTACAAGCATTCCCAATAAATTAAATTCTTTGTTTATGAACCCTACAACACCTTTGGATATACACAAAATAATCTTGAATTTGAAATCTACAAACAGTACAGGCTATGATGATATTTCCACTAAAGTTTTGAAGAGTGTATCTACCAAAGTATCACATATACTAAGTCATTTAATTAATCTAAGCATTTGCCATGGCACTTTCCCTGATAAATTGAAGTTTACTATTATCAAACCTATATTCAAAAAAGAT
This sequence comes from Shargacucullia verbasci, assembly GCA_947562105.1. Taxonomy (NCBI): domain Eukaryota; kingdom Metazoa; phylum Arthropoda; class Insecta; order Lepidoptera; family Noctuidae; genus Shargacucullia; species Shargacucullia verbasci. The sequence goes on from OX387289.1 coordinate 10,160,311, forward strand.
AATAAAACTGATATAAGTTGTTATAGACCCATAGCGTTGGTACCTATAATATCCAAAGTATTTGAAAAAGTAATTCATGAAAGTCTATATAATTATTTTGAAACTAACAATATACTTGCTGATGAGCAAATAGGTTTTAGGAGAAATAAAACCATAAATATGGCCGTCTTTGAATTTCTTGAAAAGGTAATGGTAAACATAGACAATAAAAATCTCGCCTGTGCGCTTTACATGGATCTTACTAAAGCATTTGATTATGTTGATCATAATATATTGCTAGACAAGCTATATGCCTATGGAGTAAGAGGTAATGTACTTGATCTGATTAAATCATACCTTGAGAATAGAAAACAGTCGACTGTGATAACGAGGTTATGCCCCAATACTAATAAAATAATAACTTACCATTCCAAATGCAAATTAAATAAATTTGGCGTGCCACAGGGCAGTGTGATGGGACCTTTACTGTTCAATATATATATAAATGATCTCCCTAAAATAATAAATCAAAAAACTATATTATTTGCCGATGATGGTACTATTATTTTTGTTGGGAAGGATAAAGTTCAAATGGAATATGACATGAACAATACCTTACGTGACATTATTGATTGGTTGACATCAAATAATTTAAAAATAAATCTTGATAAAACGAATTGCATGACATTTAGAAATAGAATAAATAAATTAACTGACATGGAAGTAAAATACCTGCAAACTAAAATTGCACAAGTAGACACGACGAGGTTTTTGGGCTTAAATATAGATGCCAACCTTAATTGGAAATTGCATACGAAAGCCTTATGCACAAAGCTAAATCAGTGTTCATATGCGCTCTATATGTTGTCTAAAACTGTAAATACATCTGCAGTTCTAGCAGCGTATCATGGAAACGTTTCCCCGCTTTTGATGTATGGTGTTATGTTTTGGGGCAACTCTACAGAGAAAGATGTTGTTTTTAGGGCGCAAAAAAGGTGCGTAAGGGCTTTAATTAGAGTGAAGCAGACTGAGAGTTGTAGACCTATATTTCTAAAGTTCAAAATCTTAACCTTAACTTGTATCTATATCCTAGAAACTGTAATGTTTATCAAAAATAATATGAATAAATTTAAAAAAATTAAAAGTCAAAGACTAAACTTAAAAATCAGCTTAATCTCAAATAAAACAACTCTCTTAAATAGTAGTGTTTTTTGTATGGGTCCTCGATTATATAATCATTTGCCCGCTTGTTTGCTTCAAATTAATGACAATAATGTGTTTAAAAACAAAATTAAGAAATTACTTATAGAAAAAGCGTATTATACTATAAATGAATATCTGGATGACAATATTTAAATTTGTACGTCCAATGTAAAATTCTATTATCTTATATTCTTATTAATTTGTAATAAATAATGTAACATTGTATGAAAATTTGCATGGCGTGAGCCCTAATATGGCAATGAACTATGTATATTTATAACTCCATTTGTATTTGTACCCATATTATGCAAATAAATTGAATTGAATTGAATTGAATTGAATTGAATTGAATTGAATATGTTCTGAAACGAAGCCCCGTTTGTTTTCGTGGAACTATGGATTGTGTCGTCCTACGCAGTCCTAAGTCCTTTTTTATTTTTTTCACTCGCCGCCCTTTGGAAGGCAACGGGTTATGTCGGACTTTTACCGACTAAAACCACACGGTGTTCCTGTGGCATACCTGTAGCGCCGGAGATAGGGGATTCGCTCGCGCATTCACCGCGCCCCCGGCAGGTATCGGCCCGCCAGTGGATGACCTGGCAGGCTCCGTCCCATTGTGCAGCTAATCTATAGCTGCACATCTTCCTAGAGAGGGCGTGGAACACACTCGTACCGTCGTCTCAGGCCTGCTGCTGCTCGAGTGACGGATAGCCCCAAATCCGCCACCCCCAGGCCGGGTAGTCCTAACTCCTACCAATACATATAAATATGCCCTGGACGATACTTAACATACATAGTAGGTGTATTAAATGACTGTCACAGTGATGACTCGTCCCTTTCAGTTTCACAGCCTTCGCTTTCTTCTGAAGGATAGTAATATAAAACGTATTTTTATTCGTTATCCTTGTCCCATATGTAAATGAAAAGTCTCTCTGGACATCCGAATCGAACGGTTTGTCCTTGTTTTTTTTTATTGTCTGGCAGTAGATCATAACATGTGACACACAGCCTAATTTACATAATAATATGTATTTATTTATATTCATCTATAGCTGAATCCATTTGCAAATTAACTCTACCTATCAAATGGAACATTAATTATTGGTATATGAGAGCATTTTCAAATTTCAAATTTTATCCAAGATTTTATATATTACTAGCTTTCGCCCGCGACTTCGTATGCGTAACTTACTTGCATTATATAATTTATAGCCTATAGCACTCAGGAATAATGTAGCTTTCTACCAGTGAAAGAATTTTTAGAATCGGATCATTCGTTCCGGAGATTACCCCCTACGTACAAATTTTACCTCTTTATAATATTAGTTTAGATTATTAGAAAGTGTTTTCTTTTTTAGTATTTTCAATCCTTCGACATGACAATTATTTTTAACAAGTTTGTAGGTTGTTATTGCGTCAGCTTTTATTACCAGGCACATAAGTTTAGTAACGCTGGATAATGTAAATGTACAGATAAACTCGAGTGTTAGGTGAACGTGCTATCACGTGAATGTTTTAGTTGCATGTGCATATAAACACTTGAACATCTATTTTAACACACTTGTCTGATAATATAGTCAAAACATGAATAATCGTGCAGTGCGTTTCAGCGTGCACAATTGTAAATTTTTAGTTCTAAAATACTTCGTTACACATTTGTATTTTGAAGGGATCATTTGATAATTTAATGAGCATTCGATTACGCTCATTTTATAACTTCTCAATTAAGCACGATCTTTTAAGGATGGTGAAACGAGCAAAGTTTTTCTCGTTTACAAATGCTCGCATTTCAAAGGTTTCTTAAAATTGTGCTCATTGAGTATTCACCTTAAGAATTAAAACGTGAAATTCGATATTTAGACGGATAATATTACTTTTTCAACAATTACCCAACTAAAAAGATCTGTAAATAAGGTTTTAACTAGCAAAACTTACAAAAGTGTATAAAATTAAACTCAAGTGAAGCGTAAACGCATTCGTTCCAGTTAGCAGTTAGCAACGAGGCCACTACCCTTGGTCGGGCGCATTTTATGACGCGTCTTAACTCTTGCCAGCGCCGCTATTGTCTCACACTGCAACCGTATTTTTCAGTGCTGACTTTTTTATTTTCTACAATGAAATATCGATGGACAAATTTGCAGGAAAATTAAGTATTTTCAAGATTTTGAAAATTGTTTAGAAAAAACCTAAGCCCATAATAGACTAAATAACATTTTAACGTCCACAGGTCGCATAGTAAATAACAGATAAGTACTTCTTCTGTCCTATTGGCGCGAGCTTTCACATGAGAATTACATATGCTGTAGTGGAAATACTCGTTTTCCTTGCGGTCAAACTATTACTACTATAATACAATGTGCGATTCCAATGTGCGATTCGATTCGAATGTTCGCAAGTATTAAGTAGGTATATCGGCCTAAAAATATGAAAATACCGATACTCACCATGCCAAATAGCCATCCTACCTTTCGTTGAGAAAAAGCGGTGTAATAAATCAAAGAAAAGTGTTGTTTATTCAAAGAAGGGGGAGCAGTCAGCTGTCGTAATAGCCTGCCCCAACTTTTTCGACAAAAGGACGACCTTTCCGCTTGATAAAAACTTGGGACACCGCTAAACAGGAACGGTAAGAAAAGTAATTATCTGCTACACATCAAACATTTTTCTTTTTCAATAAATATTACGACTGATTTATTTTTTATTGGTTTGATTTGTTTAATTTAATAGTCTTAGAGTATTTAATATAAAAGATGCAGAGCGATATTTTGTGCGGAATTTGCTCATTCCTATTTTTTCTACCTAAAATCTACCGAGTCAAACTCGTCACGAAGTTAAAATAAACAGGCCGTGAGGTTATGAACTTGAAATAATAAGAAGTTTTGAATAATGTCTTGTTACATGGGAGGGACTGGACTCAACTTTCACAAAAACTTTTCTTATTACCGAAAACTTACATAATATTACCGAAGAAAACTTATTAAATAAACTATGAATATAGTTTGGATATTGTTAAAAGTAAAACATAGACTTAATATAATGTACTGTTTCTTCAGATTATATACTTTTGTAATTATCTGTAAGTAAAAGAAAAATAGAACGTAATTTACACGATGTTTGGTAGAAAATTGTAATAAAACTAACTTTTGCGGGTGCCGCGACCGCAAAAAATTTAATAGGTTCGAATTAAAATTTTCAGCAATCAACGCGAAATAAATCCAAACCGGTTTTCGCCTTGTGTAAGCAATTTGTTTAACCAAAACTATTTGTGAAACCACAGTCTTTGAAATAGAAATAGAAATAAACGTAGAAATAATCTTTATTTTGCGTGAAATATAAGTAGTGGATGTACAGATCTTCGTATTTTATAATTTGTTTCACATATTTCGCCTACTTAATTCGGCATGCAAAATGTAATTGTAATAGACATAGGTAAGTCTTAAAATTTTAGTTTTGAAATAATGAAGGATGCTAAGAAATTATAAATACTATAAAATGGAATGACAGATATAAACTTACTATTATCACTAGATAGATATGATCCTCTAGAGAACCAACTTAACCTTATTAAAATAAAAAAACGGAAAACTTTTGGATGCTTTTATGAAGAAGACCGATGTAAAATTTTTAATAACTTCATACGTAAGAACGAAATGTTTTAGCATCGTATAAAATAATTAGTGTCAGTATAATTTACACGGGAAACCAAATGCGTTCGTAGCTAATACCCAACTAATAGCTAAGGATCATTAGTGCTCCAACGTAGCTGCAATCTACCCGCAAACGTGAGTGATAATTAATACATAATTACCATATGTTGCAATATGCGTCCAGCATTATTGCATACATTTTTAATGGTGCAATACGGGAATACAGTGCTAACTTTAGACAGAGACAATGTATGACAATTTTTGTTATTGTGTTTTTGTTTGTAATTGTATGTTTTACATACAATTAAGAATTGTAAGTCTAATTTAGATCGTAAGTAAATTAATGGAACCAACTGTTTAATTATAACAAAAATATATTTTGAGCTACACGACGTCTTGGTTCAATCTATAGTGTTGCGTATTATGCGTAAATAAATAAAATAAATTCAAAGAAGGCTCAAGTCACTGATGCGGTAAAAAAACCGGTAAATTGCCGTGTGACTTCAGCAAGTAAACTATCCGTTCTCCAGTTGATCCCTTTTTGTCAGGCTTTTGACCGACCTAATTCCCCATGTCAGCAAACAAAAATAATTCAGAAAGAAAAATCCTAAGGCTCTAAACTCTGTGTTTGTTGGAGGGAAATGATAAAGAAAGGAATTTTTCATGAGAGTAATATAAAGTAATAAAAAAAAACATCACCTTTCATAGCAAGACTATTCAATTTTTAATTTTATTTCATTTGATAAAATTTACGTTTCCTGGGATTGTACGAAATCTCCGATTTCGTCATTTCGCTATAACAATATTATCTAAACAATTTTAAACCTCGTCTAATTTAAAAACATTATCCTGATATCGATTTCAACGAAGCTTATCTGTCCGACAGATTGAAAAATGTAAACTACATGTTTTAATACAATTTATACCTTCCTACTTAAAGCCTTTTAAGCCTGGAGGGTTTAATTAAAAAGGTGACTAGTAGTCACAGATTAAATAAAACAGTATACTTCATTCATTAAAGGTCTATCTCATTTATGAACCGTGAAACTATAATTTATTTAAAACATTTTTGCCTGAACGCAACTAATTTAAAGTCTGTTTTGGTTACGTCCAGTCAGGGGCTTTGAACTAACATGTTTGGTTTTTGTTTAGGTTGTTGTTTTGCATATTTTATAGAATTTTGTGAACTGACTAGAATGTTTTCATGAAATTTTAATTCTAATTCTAATACCGTGTTTAGAAAACATAGTACCGAATGTAAGTGCGTAGCTACTTAAACGAAGTCATCGAATTTAACATGACATTAATTTTTTATCTATCTGTTTTAATTAACAGAAAATTTAGTCACTTAAAAATGAGACTGCCACATACCTAAAAATAAAGTTGATTATATGAAACAAAACAGAAACCCTATTTCGTTGCTATATATGTAGCAGTAATGCAGGAAAAATATATTCACCACAATATTTGAATCTGTTGAATTTTACCCAGAGTAGAGGCGACATTCTCCATAAGTCAGCGTTAACAACTGGCGACAACATTTTATTTCAATTCAACCCCATTTTTATGGGGGGAGAAGTGACCTTCGAAACACATGACGTAGCTTAGTAGATTATATCTTTACATTTTGCAGAGATACATCTCAACAATGGATCTTATGGTAATTGTAAAAAGAATCAAGTTTCATATAGCGGTATTGTAGGTCATCACTTCGTCAGGTTTGTATCTATCATAATGTGAGAAAAGAATAATTTTGTTGATATTTTATTTTGTTGTTATCTTACGCGTATTAAATTAATCAACCCAATTGCAATACACTGTTGAATATTAGAACAACTCCCAAGGCGACAATTCAATGAGAATGGCCTTTATGATATCAATCCACTTCTTCAAATTAACCCCTTCAAGAATGAAGTAGATACAATATAATATCTATTTTTTGCATGTCCCGGGGTCTTTAAGTAGCTTGATGAGTTAATATCAATGTATGGCTATTCTCATTAGTTAGAATATTATTCTCTATAGAGCTTTTACAACAACCACTGCAATTATAAAGTAAGCTAGACATTATCGCCACCAATGTCAAAACGATTAGCTCTAAGCGATATTCCCCGAACGGCGTCGTATCGTGCCCGTGTCGTATGTCAGAAACGGAACCGGCTTATCTCGACTTCCCATGTTTCGGTTTACGAACTGCAGAGATCGTTCGCGATCTACCGTCGCCGGATTAGCCGACCGTATAATTCCGCACTTTGGCTATGACGCAAACTGGGTCACTAGGTTGTATTTAAGGTTGTCATAGCCTTCAAGCAACATATCAGAATTGTTACGGAATCTGAAGACAATTGCAATACCGAAGACCTTGTCGCAGTTTCAAAAATTGCGTCCTAATTTTCTTCTAACAGAAGGTGAGAGATGTTAATATGACAGCCCTATGACTTGTGATTGTTACAATAGTGTTTACCGATCGCGCGATAGCTATTATAAGTGTCAGGGTGATGGCTACGTTATAGATACCTAAAGTTACTCTTTTACCTACCAAAATATTGGAATCGATCTTGTGGTTTCAATGTAATTTGTTTGAACACTTGGCGTTCAGGGCGTTTTACATTGTAAAAGATAATTGCAATTTTAATAGAGGAAATATTTACCTTGTTATTTTGTAGGTGCTGTAAATGAGTACGTTACAGGTGAAACAACATGATGAAGTTATTGCAATACTTTGTCTGCAGTATTGGAATGGTAGAGTATGTTCTAGCGCTATTTCTGTTGCACATGACACTTAAGAAATGTTAATCACACTTGATGGCTTTCTTAGAGACATAATTAGAAAAATAATCAAAAATTATTTGGAACTGTAAATTAGTTATACCATGGCGATTGTGACAATTAACGTCGTTGTCAGGTATAAAAAAAATGAGCAGGACTAAATATTTTCCATCTTATTCTCATATTTTTTGGAGTCTAATTTATTTTAGCTTGTGAACCATTGCAGATAGATTCGATCTAATCTATACTACTATACGACTAATCTGTTCTAAACTTTGCCTCTATAGCTCTTTGAACCCAATATAATTAATAAACGATGCTTCAAACAACTCGAACTAACTCCAAATATGTATTATTTAGCTTTGTTTGTAGAATAGTTAATATATTACAGTTTGAAGTTTCGCAATCAGTACATTAGGGTAACTCTTGTCCGTGATTGAGTCGGTACAACTTTTTATTGCAGTTCTCTCCGAAACTCGGAGGAAAGCGGAGGGTAAACAGTTTGGTGCCGAAAGTTGTGTAATTTCCAGTCATATGAAGTCGGAATGTATGTAATATGGTCATCAAAGTGTAGCCCCAACTGCATTTCAGTTCACGAATGAACGCAGTTTGTTTTGTGGTATGGGATTAATTAATAGCAAATATAATATAACTACATGCATTAATTGAATGGAAGACAAAAATACCTATGTGCAACTAGAGTCCTATTAACGTTTTAAAGTATAACGATTAAAAAAAATAAACAAATTCTGTTCTATGATTACTATACTTTCAGTCTCGACACAAAGTCGGAATAGAGAAATGAAGGTCGGGCATATGCCAAGTATCCTTCATATAAGTTTGTAAGCGTGATGAGAGACTGTGATAATTTGTGTTCTCTGTTTTTTTTTGTTTTTATTACTATTATTTATAAGTTTGCACCGCTATAATTTAATATGCCAGGAAAATATCACCACACTACTATAATAAAATGTAATTCTTTACATATATATTATATAATTATATTCTAATATCATCTAACTGCTGCCAATAATGGTTTAGTTTAATAATATAATATAAATCATGTATCTTTCTAAAGTTAGACAGTATTAGATGTACTACTGAAGTATACAATATCGCCTGCATAATTAATTTACGTATCCTGAACAACCTTTAGCATGCAGAACTAACAAGCCCGATAGAACAACAACTATAAACAATTGTAAACACGTGGAAACATAAACGGTAAATATTATCCAGCGAACAAGACGCGGTCGCTATCTCACGCTTCCTGTGCATACTTTATGGATGCATTTCCTCTCTAACTCCCGCCTTTATTGGGACCACCTTGTATACCTAGCCGTGAATATCATGGCTGCCAAGCGTGAGATCCTGGGTTAGATTCCCAGTTTCGTTTTTTTTTTGGGTTAAGATTCATATATGTATACAATATCATATGAAACTTGGTTATATTGTGGTCCGAAAGGTAACATATTTATTCTACCTCGGGTGGATGTTTATTTTTGGCGGTTTAATCCGTTGGTAGTCATATGTTTATTTATTGCTCGTGGCTGTACTGTTTTGCAAAGGAAGACATAAATTTTTACACGTGGAATTTTTTTATGAAACAGTTTGGTAAATATATAACACAGGTATAAATTGTGCATAGTGTTAATTTTATGAATTCAGTTCAGACAGTGAAAATAGCATTTATCTTGTAGGAAAAAAATAAAAAAACAATAAACTGGGCCTTGGGTATTGCATTGTAGTCATATTTTCTAGCACAGTAAGCTTAAGAAAAGGAGTATATATAAGTACACATAACGAAATCGTGAGTGAATTTTGGATGTGTATTGCTATTTATTGGAGTTACATATGTCATGACTTGAGGCTGATTGTACGGAACTAGTTGAAAATATATATTATTATGATCATACCGTTATAAGCCGCATTAACTTAAGGCTTTAATGAATATAATAGTACTTATACCTACACACTAAAGGTACTTATAGTACCTACTTAATCGTGCATAATAATTAATGAGAGATTATCTGCCTGTGCCTGCCTGTTGAACATATTCGGATCATTTATCATAACTATTATGTAGCTCCTTACTGGTATTGTGCGGGGTTGTATGAAGGTTTATATAACAGTATAGTAGCTCATTATAAACAAATTTACATTTCACTATTGTTCGCACTCATAAATAGGCGTTAAAAACGTTTTGTTTACTGTCACACAGTATGAGTATAAGAGGCAGTTTTTAAGTTTTATTAAAAAAAGTCATTAGAATAATATTTTTTAGGTTTTTTTTTTTTTTTTAATTAACTCTAGGTCCAGATACTTTTGGGTCCTAAAAGTTGGTCTCAATCTTCCTCCTAATCTTGTTTTGTGCATAAATGTGGGAGAATTAAAGGACAATCTTGTATGTGAATGACAGCACGGTTGGCGCAGTGGTTGAGAGATCGACTGCTGCGCTGCGTGTCGCGGGTTCGAGTCCCGCACGGAACAAATATTTGTATGATCTACAGATAGTAAACTCACCACGATACAGGAATTATTCCAAGAGTGAGACAATGTTTCATTAAAAAAAAAAAAAGTTTTTTATGAAATTAAGGTTAAGGAGTAGTTATAATGATAATATCTTTGTCTGTTGAAAGAAAAATATGCTACAAAAAAAAAAACGAACTCCTTAGTGACTACATTTTATCTACTCATATATACAATTTGTCACAATCTGCTTTCAAGGGAGTATAAATTACTTAACAATCAAAAATTAGTACTGACTTATAGAGTATGTATCAAAAATATAAAGCAGTAGTATCAGAGTGGTCAGTTATTAAATACCAGTCCGCTCCCCTACCGCCCAAGGCATAGCTGCCTTCTGACGCAGGTTAATGCAAACATTCATTAGAAAAGCAATCAAGCATAGCTATGGAAGTCAAATGGTCTACTGACAAAGAGTGATGGTAACATTAATGAGGCCACAACGAAGGAGTTATATTGATGAATAAAACTGAATTTAAGTTTTCGAAGATGGAACGTCCCCAATGTACCTTCTATAGCTGACTAACAGTTTAGCTCCAGGAAATTTTTTGCTAGAGGATCATAGCTTTACGTGTGTGGGTGTACGCCCGGCGATCTATCAGCTATCAGCGCTCTCACACAAATGCGGGGCTCTGGCTGCTTGCGAGCATAATCGTCTACACACACTACAGTCAAGATTGGAACTAAATACACTACCGCTTGAAGATGAAGAAAGTAAAGAAAAAGTGACAAGCCTGCATCTTTTGGTCGATGGTTTTCAAAAAAGTCGAACTACAGTCAGGCAAGCGCATGCGCTAAATCGTTTAAACTAAATACATTTCTTATCATCTTATTCAGCATAGTTAAAATTCTAAAAGACACCTACATTATGTATGTGACTCGCACAGCAAACAGTTGCCTTTGACAAACCATTTCAATTTCTGCAGTAGACTGTTTTACATTATTTTATTGGCTTTGAAGTCAACTGCAGGTCCCGCGGGAGCGCAAACGTTCGTAGAATTGCACATGCGATAAGAGAAACAGTTGAACGTAAGTCAGGTAGAATAATATTTGACTTCTTTTAAATATTGACAAGTAGTATGTTTAAATTGCACGTTTTGGATGAAATAACTAATTCATGCAGAAATAAACGTTTTTTTATATTTATGGATTGTTTAATTTTGTCTTTATCCGTGAAACACAGATTTTTCAGGGGCTATATTGAAGCATATTGCTACGATATTACGTTTTAATAATAAAGTGTCCGTTTAATTAAGCATCATCAAAATGTATACAAAAAATTTAGGGCTTGCTTAAGTATATTGAACAAGATCTAAGTTTAATATTTGAAAAAATGGTAGGTATTACACCTGTATAGTAAGAAATACCGCGAAAACAATACACGAGTAAATAATTAATCATGTTTTTTAGGTACATCATGTATTCGTATGTAATGACCGGTAATATATTTATTGTTAACGTTCTAGTTACATCAAAGCATCTATTTTAGTTTTAATTATTCTTAAACCAGGAGTTCGAGTCCGGACACCGTTCCAAGAAAATTAATATTCGTAATACTTCGTAGAAAATGTTGATTTCTGATAATATTGATTGCGTGTTCATTTATAATTTTACCCTAAAACAATGGACGGTTGCTGTTATCACGAGTTTCGATCGCGGATGCTCGTTTCACCGATAACTTTTCGATAAAATGAGGAAATTACTTTTAACAACGGGCGATTACTGTGACCTGCACCATTGGCTTCATTAGCACAATAAATAGTAAAACTTTAAACGATTATCTAGGATAATTAAACTAATTACATTATAGATAAAATTTAACAACCCTTTTATTTGACAATTATCACGATTAAGGGCTGATTTTCAATAGCTGGATAAACCTCAGATAAGTAATCCCTGTAGTAAGTCCATTTAAAAGACTGTTCTAAGTTCAAATAAGTAGCTAGATAACTTTCATCTCGGGATTAAATAATCGAGCCCATACCATTCTGAGTTTATCTACATCTCCATTTAGTCTGAGATGGAAAGATTTGAGAGTTTATCTTTAGGGACTAATTGATACGTGAAACGTCATTTTATACTTTCATTTATATAGTATTTTTGTATAATTTATGAAAGAAAAAATAACCATTTATAATTTCCATGCGTACAAAGTCACAAGCAAGAGTTAGTATGATATCATTAATCTAATAAATAATTCGCTATTTCCGGCTGCAAAAGAAGAAAATAGATGAAAACGGTATCTATTGGCCAAGGTTATATTGTGCCAGTTATTTTTACATATGGCCATGGAAACGTTTTGTTCATCTGCTGGTATTGTCTCCGGAACTGTGAACCGTTCAGTTAAGCCAGATTGTCATATGCAGCTGCAATTTCGTAGTCCTATTTTTAGCAGCTGTATTTAAGCGATTGAGCAACATTTTATTGTTTCGGTTTTTATTCTGAGTCTGGAATAAGGTTCATCGTAAGGAATGGTGCTGATAATAACATGCCTCAATCATCAGTGCGCCAAGCATGAAGATCATTGCAATATCCTACTGCCTATCCTACTAATATTATAAATGTGAAAGTTTGTGAGGATGGATGGATAGATGGATGGATGTTTGTTACTCTTTCACGCAAAAACTACTCAAAGGATCTAGATGAAATTTGGCACGGAGATAGAATATAGTCTGGAATAGCATAGGCTGCTTTTATCCCAGAAAAATGTACGGGTTCGTAAACCACGCGGGTGGAGTTTAGTTACTCAAATGTATATAGCCCGTGAAGTAACAAAACACGTTCCTAACATTAGTATTGTTCTTGCCGCAGCAGGCGTCTCACACTAGGATTCATGTTGTAGCCAGTCGATTCGTTTTAGATTTTTTTATTATTTGTATCGATATATTCTCATTATTGAATGTTCGATTTGTGTTTATATAGTCGCTCAATTGTATCACTTTAAGATTTTGACCAACAAAGCAATAGATCCTTTTGAAAGCCATACGTGGGCGTAAAATTCTCGACAATGCTACTGATTTTCATACAAGGTAAAAGGTATTTATTTTTCAGATACAGGATTTTTTTTGTTCAGTTAATACAACGTTATTATAACATTGCGAAAAAATAAAGAACAAAAGCACATATATCCATTGTTTAAAAAAGTTTAAAATATTCATTACGACCTCAATAATTTCCTTATCCACACACGAGGCTTAAAAATGCGTCCAATAACCTCTCTCTTTAATTAAGGGAATTAACACAAAGCACCAACAATTTTGGGACAGTCCTCGTGAAAACATTAGACTTATACATACACGTTGAAAAAGCCGCAAAGAGCATTTCATTGTATTCAGCGAGAGACCTTTTTTCAGAGTTTTGAATCATTTTTCTAACTTTTTTTTGGGTCAGTCAGCCGGTGGCTGGATTCGGGATGTATGATGTATGGTGACTGTAACTTTACTCCATTTTTTGTTAGAATTTTTAGAAAATTAGTTTCAACGCTATTTCATATCATCTTGTTTAAAAGGATTAGTAATTTTATATCAACTGAGGGGCACTTTTTTATATAAAACTAGCGACCCGTCCCCGCTTCGCACGGGTAGCAGAGTATATACGCCTACATTTTTTTTCTGTAATAGTGTCGTATCAGCCTGTTACGTCGAGCATTTACTCGGTACATGCCAGTAAAGCTCCCAGTAGGCATGAATTGCATTTATAATATGTAGTGATTTAGTTTCAAAGTAACGAAAAAGAGCAAAAATATAATGAGAAGGAGACTACAGCTGAAAAGTTAAACTAAAAAAGATCTATTTTGTGATGCCACACTGTGATGTGTGTACGAACAATTGCCTTTTTCTGCTTACTCAGAATACTCTTGAAATTACAAAACTTAAACGGTTTTATCACAAAAAGTAAAACACAAGTTGAACATGTGTTTAAAAATACGAAGGAATTTTCGTACGGCTTTTCTTAAAGGCGTTTTCAACCTATGTTTAAACGTAAATGTTTTAGTCTGACATTCTTTTGATAATGCTTTAGAAGCAGTAAAAAATCACCCACCATCCGGGTAAATAAAGTAGGTATGAACTTATACATTAATAAACTGATACTAAGGTACTAGTGAAACACAAAATATATATAAATATACATTTTATTGCCCGTGACAAATATATTTTATTCCACTCTCTGTATTAGAAATAATGTAGGGCACTATAAAATTCTTAATTTATAAAATATTTTATATATTCAGTTATTAATGTCAAAACATCTAATTTTAAATCTATTTATGATTATTTCCAGAGTAATTTTAAGGCATTCCAATTTCATAGCGAAATATTCCAAAGTAATATCAACCAAGGTCGGGTAATTTGTTTGTCAATATTATGGCATGAATCCAACAATTCCATTTATTTAGTGAATAAATCCTGTTGTAACTGTTTGTTACTATCAGTTACAACAAATATGTAACTATTCCATATTTTCTTTCTAGATTAATCACTTCTGAAGTGTGTGGATAAATTAAATTATAAAGGCATTGCTACATCACGATATGTATGTACTTTAAGATAATATATTGCAGCGATGTATTCCAAGATAAATAAAAGTAAAATATGTTCTTAAAGCTAACTGGGATAGCTGCTTTCATTTGTTTTACGTGTTAGTTAATTTTTGTTTTAACAAAAATGTTCTACCTACTAAATGCGCTTTGTGTCACGGAAGTGATGTTATTATGACCACATAGCGTCGCTTCGTACGACGGAATATGTGGAAAACCTATACTGTATGTTGCTTGAAGGATACACGCTTTTTATATGAATGTACGTCACGTCTTGAATAGAAATGACGTTGCTTGTTAGTGAGGAACATACAAGGCTTCAAGTATGCGCTGTTACAGCTTTTCTTTTACGCTCGTCTTTGAGAAAATTATATGTGTGGAAACTACTGACCTACAAACATAGCCTTCTTTTGTTTTTATCTAAGAAATGTTTAGGATCTAGGATCACTTTATCCCATTGGATACTTTGAACTCGGCATTTTATCCATCGAAATAATATTTAAAAAACCCTTTATAAAGAAAACCTACACGTTCTATAAAAGTTTTATTTTTCATTACAAACTGTCCTATTAAAATCTTTCGACTAATAAAAAAATCACCATTATATTTTATTCGGTAGCTGTAAAAGTTCTATATATCAACGGTTTATACCGTGTATTTTTACATAGACGTAAGTCTACTTGCCTATGTCTAATAGCTTTCAGTATTTTTGCAAAGGGCTTAAGACCTTTCTTTGACGAAAGTGAAATGTGTATTTTGTGTTAGTAATCCAAGCACGACGACTTAATCTCTTCAACGTAAAGGACTAAGGTTTGTATTATACCAACGAAATAGGCAACGTGATTGATTGGGCAGTCTGTGAGCTGAACCTATTCAGGTCAATTCAGTTGTAGCCGTACGCTTTTGTGGCTTAAAGCCTCAAACAGATTGAAATCTTTTTTTAACAAGTTGAGCGTAATATAACTCTATCTGAAAGTATCATAGAACTTCTCCTCAAAGTATTATTTTACTGCTTTATTTAAAGTAGTATAGAACTCCATCTCAAAGTATTTAATATCGAACTCCATATAAAAAATATGATAGAACTCTATCTCATAGTACCATCGAACTCCATTACAAAGAACCTATTCTCAAAGTTCATATTATAAGTATTATCTGAGATGTCATGTTTGATGTATTGAATAGGGTGTGTGTTTTTAAAACACTTTCCCATTTGTAGAATTATTTTCTCTCTCTTGTCTCATTAAAAATATTTCTCTATCCCCATCCTATACAAACTACCATTCACTTCGCTGTTCATATTCTATTGTTGTCTAAAACATCGCATGTCTCTATAACTAATTCAGTGAAACCACGGCATTAAAGATTAACACGTAACTATCAACATGCTCTGTAAAACCGTTGCTTTATCTTTCTGTCCTATAAAATATGAAGCGTTCACAAGTAGGCAGTAAAATCCATCCAGTACATTATAAATTGCGTCTATCGGGTATCGCTCGGGTGCCGCTTTCGCCGGGATGAGTCTCCTCTCAACCGCATTTCTTTTTTATTTTTAAACTACGTAGGCACCCTAGCTCGACGTTTCATAAAATATAAGCTTTGTAAATAATGGGTAACTTATTTTTATTAGCCTTTGTAGTAAGTAGTCAGAAGACCATGAATTAGGTTATCCTATGTACCTAACATGTATATACTGTGATGAATAGGATATATGAGGTACTAGGTAGTCAGAAAGTCTAGTTAAATTTTTATCACTGGGTGAATATTTAGAGCTAGCTCGGTAAATGGATTGCCGACAGTTGTCAGATTTTATTTTTATACTAGCTTCCGCCTGTGGCTTCACCCGCGTGGTTTACTAACCCGTAAATTTTTCCGGGATAAAAAGTAGCCATGTGCTATTCCAGACTATAATCTATCTTTGTGCCAAATTTCATCCAGATCCTTTCGGCCGTTCTGGCGTGAAAGAGTAATAAAGATCCATCCATCCATCCTCACAAACTTTCACATTTATAATATTAGTAGGATAGGAATTTCATTTTTATACTAGTTTCACCCATCTGCTTCGCCCGCATTGAATACAAACCAGTGCATATTTTCAGGTCACATGTAACACCATCTAGCGTCCTAAAGCAGTTGTAACCGTCGAAAGTTATTGTTCTTTCCCTCGGGAACAGTACTTTTTTTTCTGGATGAAGGGTACCCTATGTCCTTTTTTGTACCCTCTGACAACGTACATGCAAAATTTCATGATGATCGGTTCAGTGGTTTAAGCGTGAAAAGGTAACAAACAAACAAACAAACTTACTCTCGCATTTATATTATTAGTTAGAATTAGGATTTGCACTCACATAATTATATCTCCGTACTCTATAGCAATAAATTTTAAATTTTGACCGTCTTAAATTCTTTAGTACCTACCTACATTTGCCTCCGATTCCCAAGTTAACTTTTACGGAAATCAGGTTGGAATACTCATATACTGAACACCAGACTAATCCACTGAGATTTCTTTGATTGACTGAAATTTGGTTGAAGTCTTAATTGTATCGGGTCATATTATTTCGTCAAAAATATTTCAATCAAAAGTAGCAGTCACAGATGGTCCCAAGGGCGGATCCAGCTTTCAAGTCAGGGGGGGTCACATGTTTGAAGTCTAGTCGGGACAGGCTCCTATTCGATTACAATAATAAATACTGTACGATCAATGCGATTAGAAAAATTATCAGTGGTCGACCTAGAACCAGCCATTTGGTCATGACCCCAATGACCCCCCCTTCCCTGGATCCGCCCTTGGATGGTCCAAACATTAATTACAGGCAGGTTAATTTAAATTTTAGTTTCAATAATTCCTGCGCTTAAATTTCTCTGAATCGTAAATTTGGAAGCTTGAAACGATCAAGTACTTATTCATAACTTCTTGAAGATGAAACCCAAGATTAAGTTATTACTTCATGTGGAAAGTTATTAATCTCGTACCTAATAATTTAACAGCGTGACGGCAAGTAATCCAGAACCAACCGGTGATGAGTTCTTACGTAAGAAAATGAAAGTAACGTGTACTTAAGTGTCTTTTAATATTTTAGAAGCAATAAACAGTGTAGTACCTGAAGTAACGACCTTATGGCAAGATTCCACTCTTAGCGATAAGAAAGCTATGCTAAATTCTTTATGTTTAGCGAAGAGAGTAGAAGTATTGAGAATGTATTAGAAAAATCTGTGATTTGAAAGAAGCAGTACAGACACTGTCAGTAGTCTCAATTTACTCTTAACAGTATTTTGCCGTTTCTCAACGTCAAGATATAGTAAAAGTTATGTTAAAATACTATCAATATTCACTTTTGTGATATATTATTAAATAACAATAATTCTTTTTTATTGTGGTTAGTGTTCTACTTTATTGGTGAAATGATATGCGTGCCTTCATATCAACTTCGTTAAATGCTACATTTGTTTAAATACAGTAGCAATTTATTTTATTTTATGAATCCGACGTTGAATTTTATTATGTAAATTCTATATAATGATGAATATAATTTATACACTAGATATTAATATTATATAATACTAACAGGATATTAGAAATGGGAAAGCGTGTCTTGAAAGTTACATTGACAAACCGACGCTAGTGAGATAACTTAAAACTCCCCAAAACTACTGTAAAAACGCCCCAAAGTACTTCATATTACTGATTGTAGTTAAGTATACATTATTACTGATTATAAGTTAAAACAGAACAGCCATATGACAAACAAAGTGTATTACATATTTTCATAGAACACGCTTAAACACTCATTAAACCTTTGAAGCGATTCATGTCACACGAATTTAAATCCCACATTAGCTTTTGGTGGAATAGCGGCCGTAACCGGAGCGATACCGTTTAGGCTCAGTTTACGCATTCACGTAGCAATCTGGGACCAAAGCCTCTATTTATACCTATATTACATTTTGTTATTTATTCTCCGGAGATTACTCGAAAAGAGCCTGTTTAATGGATGGTACATAAAGTACTACGTTATCTGTGCTACTTTTGAGATAAGCAGTTTTTGTACCTTCGTCTCATATGTTATTAATATGTTTTTTTTTTATAAGGTATGATTTATGTATGCTACAATAAATTACGCTTTTCTATTAAATAGTTCATATTATTATACTAATGGTATTATTTGTATTTTAGATTTATATTTAGAATAGTTAACTTTTGGACTGGGAGTATCTAGAATGCTATCGTCTCACTAAGAAGAAGAATGGTCTTATTCACCACCATCTTCTTAGCACTAAGGAACAGATACTTGTTATTTCGATCATTTATGTCAAGAAACCTTTGTCAATTTTACCATACTAACTTGTTGGTGATAACGGGCCTTAACCAGAATGTTCTGGACTCCAAATAAAAGGCTTACATAAACAAACTCAGCGGAAAGCCGGGTTTCAGTAGTGAAAAGTATATAAAAGTATGAAATGGTGACCCTTAACGATAAGATACATAAGGAGTTTCGAAAATAAATGACCACAAAAATATTATTAGACTAAGATAAATTAATAATTAGTATTTGTTCATAGATAGATTTAGTAACAATATAATCTGTAGGTTTACCGTTGGTCTATAAACTATTAAAAGAATAATTAAAAGTGAGATAGGTATCGAATAACATACGGTCGTGTGTAAAGCGGTAAGTTCAGATACTATTATTTAAAATATATATATATATATATATATATATATATATATATATAGCCTCTTTATTTCCATTTTGCTCCACGTCTGTCTGTCCTTTGCTTTTGAGATCCAGTTTTCACCGGCTTTTCTTATTATTTCATCAACCCATTTTTGTCTTGGTCTACCTCTCTTTCTTTTGTTTGTTGGTCCTTGCCAGGTAGTTACTCTCTGTGTCCATTTTTCTTTGTCCATACGTGCAATATGACCCGCCCATTTCCATTTTATTTTTTGAGAATATTCCAAAGCATCTATTATTTTTGTTATTTTTCTTATTTCTGTGTTTCTTTTTCTGTCGTTTCTTTGTATGTTTAGTATACTTCTTTCCATCGCTTTTTGGCATACTTGTATTATGTTTTTTGTATTATTTAAAATAAAATAGATAAATATACCTATAACAATAACAGTGATGTATGGAATTGACATTTTGTTATGATGTTGTAGATACGAAGTAAGTAATTCCAAACTTGCTAGCATAAAGGATTTTTTACATGTTAAAAAGGTATTCTAGTCATCGAAAAATCTTTGAATAATAGAACATCTCATCATCTACAAAGAAAACTCCCTAAATATTTGACCTTTTGATCCTATGACAAAGTAAAAATAATCTGTGTCGTGGGTGGTACAATTTTATTAATTTATTTTCATTCCCAGTGCTACAAAAAGGAGTCGCTCGAAATGATAAGAATTTATAAATCTTACAAGTTTCAGTCAACTAAGAAATTCAAATAAGATTCTTAGGGCTGATTTTTCAATGACATTAACTTTTGTCTGTGGAATTAATTTTGCGATTTGACAGCTATTGTATATCTATAGAAAATATTTCAATTAGCGTAAGCGAAATTCTAAGTCTATGGTCAAACCTCCATATTTAGGTTAGTGTTTAGTCTTAACAATTAATTCAGATAAAAAACACAAGGTAAACAGACCAAAACAGTAATCAAATTATCGTCGCTGTTCAGTAAAGCAACTAAGAATTTTAAAACGCAGCGTTTTTTAAACGATGCTGCGACATCTATATTTATTTCATAGCAACTAACTCATAATAAAAAAATAAGAAAGCAATAATTTATTACACACAAATAGCATACATCTTGACATCATCATAAAATTATAGGATACATGGAGAAGATGCCGATATCCAAGAGTAAGTATTAAGGTATATAGACAATTATTTTCTGATGGTCCTCGAAGCACGCGACACTGAGCATGAAGGACGTAACGGTATAATTACCTGTAGGACGTAGATACGTAATTGGAACGTAATAACGGACAAGTTTAGTGCTCTTATGTCAATTAGCAGTGAAACATCAATTATATAGGAAATAGACGATTATCGAAAATCATGTTGTGAATTATAACGTGATAAATGATATAAAGATATATTGGGGAAAATTGTATTAGCAGGCTGAGCTAGTTTTATTATGTAATCTTGTTTGTATGTATCTATTGTTAACAGGTATATCTAAATTATTTCTGCCATTTTTTCACCGCGCGACACAATAAAATTCGGTAACCTTTAATGATGTATCATAACGAGAAAAATAGCAATACGTGTTATTTATTTACATCCCACAATAATGTTAAACATAATATGCTGGCTTAAAGCTAGGCAGAATCATGAAACCTGTAAGGCATAGCAAAAAGTACTAAAATCAATTATAGTTAATTATAGTTAATTTATTTGTTATAAATAGAACGGCCAATGCCAATTACACTATTTAAATACAATTAGGACATGAAAAAAAACTATTATATAAATTTAAATATACAAATAATACTTTCACACATTTTCCTCACAAAACTTCAAACATTCTCGCAATAACAACTTCCAAATATATTTTTACAATAAAGTTTCTAGTTAGTTCCTGAAGTCGGTATTATATTGTATTTGTCCCAATTTTCGTGAACTCTCAAGCAGTACCAATAGACTTTGAAGTCTTCAATTATCATTATTTTACTTTAAATATTTATACTTACAAAAGAACTCACTAATTGTTTGTTATTGCAGAAAAGTACCTACTAGTCAAAACAAATTAAATTTTGGTTAAAACGCATGAACATGTCAAACATTGAGTGCGATTCAAACAAGCAAAACAAACATTAGTAATGCGTAAGTTTTATGTGAAACATTAAAAATAAATGCGTTCTTAGAATGGTCGGTATTATTAATGAAATGTTTTACGAAAGATTAAAGATCAGGCGTTTTAAATATGTATGCAATTACTACTTCCAAGTTTGTTAATAGGTGAAATCCATTCACTAAAAGAGTGAATGGATTTTTATGTAAACCGAATGGAATAGAACATCCCACTGGTTAAATAGAAGATGATTAAAGGGAAGAAAATGATCAATTCCGCTTGACATAATATTTAAGTATGGAATTGATAAACAACAACCTTTCAAAGTATTATAGTGTACTAACTAATACTCGTAACATGGCAAAATATAAAGCGCTATCTATCAAAGTGAAGTCACAACAGCAAATCCTGAATCGTACTATGAGAGTTTACAACGATTCTAACATGTATACGAATGTCCGACATCAACCGTCGGGCCCGCCAAGCTAACCATCTTGCCTGGTCGGAGGTTCCTCAATTTTTAAAGGAGGAACATCGCGTTCCTCCATAATAGTTTTAAAAAATATTGACTAAAACCAAACCTGTGAAAAGACAATAGCATTGTACAAATTCCTCCATTCGGTAATTTCAGAAAACTTTGTTGGTTAACTCTAGAGGACGCTAATGTTCAACAGTCCATTCTTTTTGTTGTCAGTTTTTCTAATCAATCATAATTCGTATCAAGAAAAACAAACCAATCAACATAAATAAAATAAATAAATTTGTTTTGTTGTCCTGTGAAAGTCACAAAATTAGTTGTAGTTTCGTATACTGAAATATCCCAACAAAGCCGACATCAAATTCCAGCGAAATTTTGGTCTGCCAATAACAGCTACGGTAGGTACCTATTCGAAATATCTAGATGGGTTTATCAGCCCTTCGAATTTCAAAATACAAAAGTTATGTGAAGTGGAACTATTATCGAAATCTGACGGAATATAATGCTGGTGTTCGAAATTCCGTGAGTGAGTGAAACTTCTAAAGAGCGGAACAACTTAGAACTTATTTTAGAAATCAGATAATTCAACTGGAATTTAGGTAGCTGAGTCAGCAAACAACGTGTTGTCAATAAGTGATTTTTTTTATAAAATTAATTTTACATAATACTTTTCCAAAAAATGCTTTTTTGAAATGTTTAACTGAAATACTCATATGCATCATACTTTAAAATGTGTACCAAAACAACAGGAGACAATAAGCCTTTAATCACACGACTGCGTTGGTCTAAGCGGTTTTAAAAGCATAGCATTCATAAACTAAAGAGGTTAGAAAAAAAGTATTCATCTAAACACATGTATGCCAAGGCAAATTCTATTACGACGTTGACAAAGCCTGTTTGTCATTGGAGTCTAAGTCAAATTCTATTTTTCAATCAATCTCAGAGATCTCAATATCTACGGCTTCCAATAAATAGTTGATGACGTTAATATTCCACGCTGAAGTGACGTAACGAGTCTGAGCAATGACAGGCTGCTGTAGGAAGATTGCTCTCGATATAAATATTACTTGTATGAAGCGAGGGCGAGATTGCGTATAAACTTTATCGAATAACTGGCACTTTGCAGTAAGTATTCGATTTTAGAATTTCTTTATTCGCATACTTTCTTCGGACAAGTAAAATTTTTATTAAATTTCGAAGTTTTTTTTATATTAGATTAGGTAATGTCAATGACATTTAACCTTACGCGAATGATATAAAACTTGTCATTTGAATACCTAGCCATTTTGTTTTCTATAGTATGATTCGCAATCATATTATCATTCATCTAAAGTGCCCTTTTAAGACCTCGCTTGATTTCGCAAAACAAAGTCAAAGATCGAAACGTAAGGAATATGAAGATTTCAAAGGAATGGAATGAATAGAAAGAGAGACCTGAACTGGTCATATGCATGCTAATGAGAATCGAACAGATGCTTTGAGCTGAGTTGGAAACTGGAATCGTCAAAGGGAAATTCTTCCCAGAGAAATGAGAAATTTTCGAATGCTAACAGTGATACGTTCAATACTTTAGATGTGATCTGTCTACCAACTTTTTTTCTTTAAACAAGTTAGGTACCTATATATTATGAATATCTAGTATCTATCTAGTAAGAAAAGAAACTCGTGCCCAAAAGTCTGATAGAACTACCTAAGAGTAACCTCATCCATGGAGTTTCTTGCCGGTTCCTCTCCATAGGACCAACTTTTTGGAACCGTGCAACTAGAGTCCTATAACGTTTCTTAAGTACCTGTATTAGATTTATTTGAAATAAAAACAATTCTATCTATCTATCTTCCGTGGTGTTTCTTGTCCGTTCTTCTCTATAGGAATCAACACTCTGGCACGTGACTATAGATAAGTGCTTGAAACTATTTACATGAACAAAAATATATTTTATCTTACTTTACCAACTAAAAGATACCACGACCCAAACTAAAGTTCGGAAGTACTAAAGAATTCACTTTAAATAAACGGACCCTTAAAACATTTTCTGCTCCATTAGGCCACCGTTTAATGCAGTAAAAAGGAACGTGAAATAGTTTACTATCAAATTAACATAGTGCAGTGAGACTCGGAAATGTTTGATACAGCTTTTATATGGTATCTTCGTACTGATAATAATATAATAATTGTAGATAATAATGTTATGTACGAGGGGAATCTTCGCGTTATTACCCGCAATAGAAGTAAATTTAAAAAATCTTTTCTAAGCGCTCTTACACATAAGAAACACGTTCACCATTTTTCATGTTTTTATTTTTAGGCTATATGTCGCTCACTCAGTCAGTAAGGAGACTCAAGATTATGTTGTGTATTAGCTAATATTACGTCACCGCCTATGGTGTGGGTCTCTTGTTCTCTCACTAGCTTTAATTTATTTTGACAGCCACCGGCCAAATATGAGTATCACGTTTATGAAAGTAAATATTATATCGATCATCATCATTATCGTGTACACATCCATTATTTAAAATAGGTATCAATCGCTTCCAATAACGGACGCGGCTTGCCAAACAGATTCATGATTAATTCCGAGGATTTTACCCCATACCCTTGACATATTTAGTCCCGCTGCGTAAACTGGACCAGCTTTTAAATTGTATATCAGCTTACTACGTAGATTACAGTACAGAAAATGGACGCTCAAACGGTACATAGTAATAAAATGAAGACTTTAAATAAATCTTAACGATGCAATCATTAGTGGAACGTTCTCCGAAATCAATTCCCCATTCCGATAAGTGGGGCAATGATTCGAATCATATGCTCGGAACGATTCGTTCACACTCGTTAACGCAAATTGTTCGCCTGCTCGTTATAAGCAGAGTGCCTTATTATTCGTGGAGCCATCGATTTTGAATCGACGGTTATCGGTAAGAAAAATGTGTCACTAGAAGTAGAGGTGTCACGTTTTTCCGCCCCTTGATTACCTGAAATGTGTGTGCTTTCATACTTTAGGGTCGTTTTATGGTTGCTTGAGTTGAGTGTGGTTTATTGTGTAATTTATATATAAATAAAAATCAATTGGCGCATGTATGAAAGATCATCACTTGACAACGGCTCGACCGATTTGGCTGATATTTTTTTTGTGTTCGTAATTATCCGGACAATTTTTGTACAAAAGATTTTTTTTGGAAAATCCACCGGTTATGTCGGAAATTTTGATAGTATATTCATATTCAAACATTTTCTTAATTAGTAAATTGCACGCGCGTGAAGCTGGGACAGGTCGCTAGTTGTAGATGAAATTACAACGTGTTTACTTATAATTAAATATTTATTAGGATTCATATTTGCGCACCCATAAGTTTTTATTGTTATTGTTGTCAACAAATGCATTTTCTTTTAATTATTTGTGTTATTTCTTTAATAGTACACTTACGTATATAACTAACGGTTTTTTTCAATTTTAGTAATTGAAATCTGAAATGGCTTGTATGGAAAAATATGAACAGCGTTTATTAATTATTTTTTAACGTATGCCTCGTTAAATCATATATTATTTAAAACTAACCCTTGGCATTAAGTTAACTTTCAAACTTAAAAACAATATTGCGACGCTTTTTTCCAAGAGAATTGTTAATTACCGCTCCCTAGTCGTAACTTCTTAACGTTTTAATTTTATAACAACCTGTTAGGTTCTAGACTATTTAAAGCTTATTTAAAGTGAATATTTTCTTCAGCTAAACTTATTTAATTAAGCTGATACTAAAATATTTAATAATGTACCTCTAATACAAAGTTTTCATTAGATTATGAATTTAATAGAAATAGCCATTTTAATTTTAAACTCGTATTTGAAATCCTTTATTTGATATATCTACATATATATATTTTACGTATTGTTGTTTAAACGAAATTCTTATTTGGTTAAACAAAATCGAATTTGTTTTGAACACTGTTTGGTCCTCGTTTAATACACATTAACGTCGCCTTGTCTTCTCCCGTGGGAATCGTAATAAAGAATTATGTGGGTCCGATAGGCAGCCACATACATCTTTTATTTTGATACTGTTGTTTCGAACAGAATTCCCCGACACCTGAGTTAGGTTTCGGGGAAGGTTGAATTCTGTTGAAAAAATATATTCTAAATTGCCTGACTAATCTCTCATTGTCCATCAAGTCTGTCATCTTTGTAAATAAAATAAGCGAATCACTTGAGAATGGCTGGACAGATTTAGTTTTTTTTTTTGTTATAGATCGATTAACGTTTTTAGGGTAGGTAATAACAATTGGTAAAAGTTACATATTCGAAGTCGCGGGTGTGAGGTAAATTTATTTGGAACTGCTAAAAATAATAAACGTACATAAAGGCAAAGAATTTATTTATTTAAAGATAGGAATTAGCTATATACATAATTCTTTTTAATAAGCAGATTAGTCTAGCAATTTAATTTATAGGCATAGAATTAGAAATATTATAGATAACAAATTATTAAGATATATATATAAATCATACATCAAAAAAAATATATTAGGAAATAACATAGAGTTACTTAACTTAGGTCCGTACGGTGCGACTGCTCCGGAGCGACTGTGTCGAGTACGGTGGAGCGGCGGTTTTTATAACCGATAGCAAACAAATGACGTCACGTCGTACGATTCTATTACAGATTTGTTAATATTCATTTTTATCATAAAACTATGATTAAATTATATATAAATATGTTGAAATTAATTAGTTCAATTACATACTTGGTCATACAATGACATAATCAGTAAATAAGTCACATTACTTTTGTAAATAACAGTTAAATATGTCATATACACAAAACACCAATAAAATAACTTTATTTCGTAATATTATCGATGAGATTTTGATGAGGAACTGTTGAATGTTGTGTATCACATGTAAACAGGGTTATAATTATCATAGGAATGTCTTTGTCTCCAATTAAGAAAACTGACGTGATTCGGTGTAATAAACAAACTGAAATTATTGGAATAATCTATCACGGCCAGACTGACCTGTACTTCGCTCTCGAAGTACCTAACTGGCCCTGGCATATTAGTTCTATCATTTTCTGCACATGAATTTCAAACTAATATCAGAGCAGCGACCAACCAGCAATTCATATAATAGTCTCTGGCCTTGACATACCAGTCCTATCACCTGCTGCGAATGAATTTCAGACTGATATCAGGGCAGTGACCGACCAGCAGTTCATACAATAGCCTCTGGCCTTGACATATCAGTCCTATCACCTGCTGCGAATGAATTTCAGACTGATATCAGGGCAGTGACCGACCAGCAGTAATGTAAAAACTGTTTTGTTAAATTTATATCATTTAATCATTTTAAACATCCAATGTTAATTGAACACAAATTATGAACAATGAATATGATCAGTTTACAAAACATTAAAAGGAAAATTGCATAAAGTAAAAATAATTAACAACATAAACGACAATTAATATAAATAACAAAGAAATAATAATCTTCATTAAAAGAAAAATTAAATAATTGCATAAAGTAAAACATTTAACAACATAATATAAATCACAAAGAAATAATAATCTATCACGGCTAATGATGCTGGAGCTATGGGGACTCCTCAAAAGAAGAATTTTGTTCGACCCATTCTCCCGGCCAAAGCCTTAATTTTTCCTTTGCCACAATAAGATTCCTTAATGTGTTAAGCCCCTTCAAAGAAATTCTATCATGTTCTAAAATATCAATTATTTCATAAGCGCCTTTGAATTTAGGGCTTAATTTGTCGTGTCTTCTGTGGTTTTGATTTACATAGACTATATCACCTATATTGAAAACCAAATTATTTCTACGAGTACTATCAAAACGTTTTTTATACTTTTCTGCAGCCTCTCTAAGATTTTGCCTAGCTAAGTCCCTATCAGCTTCAGCATCAATATTTTGAATTGAATCATTATCCTGTATTTCATCTAGTCGAGCCTGTATTGGAGGTATATTTCCGTTGCAACCAATTAATAACCTTGTTGGTGCAAAACCTGTTGATTTTTGTATCGTAGTATTCAGCGACAATTGTATTTTCCACAAAACGCTTGGCCATTCTGAAGAATCGTTAACAGTAGTGGTTAACATATTAATTATAGTACCAACATATTTTTCAGCTTGGCCGTTGCTTCTAGGAGTACCCGTGGCTATCATATGGTGATTTATTTGCATATCTCTAAGAAATGATCGTACGTGATCAGAAGTGAAATTTGTGCCTCTGTCAGTTATTATCATGGTGGGTGTACCGAACAAAGTTAAGTTCTCTCGCAAGATTGAGACTAATTCTTGACCGTTAAGCGTCTTAAGTGGTTTGAGTATACAGTATTTGGTAAAACCATCCACCATTATTAAAACATGTTTATAACCTTCGGAAGATACACTAAATGGTCCTGTACAATCTAAATGTAACGTGTGAAACGGTATACTTTTTTCTATAGGGTGAAGGAGGCCTTGTTTTGGCCCTGAATGACTTTTACCCTCTACACACACTAAACAATGACTTATATATTTTTTTGTAAAAGCAGCAAGACTTGGAAACCAAAAGTTTTCGGATATTTTGTTTAGGGTCTTGTTATAGCCAACGTGACAATTTTCGTCATGAAACAACCGCAATAAACTGAGTCGATAACCTTTTGGTATGAAAAATTTAGGTGGATCGCCATCCTCATTCTTATAAAGCAACAAGTTATTTCTGATTATATACCGGTTTGTATCTATATCACCGGTTCTAACCTTCTCTAAAAGATTTTGTGTCTCTGGGTCGTTATTTTGTGCCGAGTGTAGCCAAGATGGTGGGGGATCTGGTTCATTAATTATATTAATTACCTCTGACGATTCTGCAGGTGTTATCGCTGGATTACGACTGAGATAATCAACGTGAGTAACAAATTTACCCTTTTTATATACAATATCAAACGTGAAATCTTGCATATAGGTCCACCATCTTGCTACGCGAGGAGAAATATCTCTTTTATTCATGGTCGATTTGACTGAATTACAATCCGTGATAATAGTAAAATTTAAACCTAATAAATAAATCCGAAATTGTTTTAGAGCATTAAAAATGGCTAACGTTTCTAATTCATATGAGGGGTATTTAGATTCGGCTGGAGAAGTACGTTTACTAAAGTATGCTATGACACGGCATTGGTTATTCTCTTTTTGTAAAAGTATAGCACCGTATCCAATGCTACTAGCATCTGTGTGCAGTTCAGTTCTTAACTTTGGGTTAAATATATTCAATAGTGGTTTGGAAATTAAATGTTTTATAACGTACTCTCGAGCCGCATCTTGTTCGGGCCCCCATTGCCATTTCTGGTCCTTTTTAGTGAGCTTAGTGATACAAGCAGTACGATATGCGAATTCGGGAATAAATTTTCTAAAATAGTTTGCCAGTCCCATGAATTGACGGACTTCTTTCACTGTACTTGGGACTGGAGAGCTGGTTAAAGCATTAACTTTATCATTGCTCGGCCTAACACCGTTACTAGAAATATGTCTACCTAAGTAATCGATTTTTTGAACGAAGAACTTACACTTTTTTAAATTAATGGTAAATCCTGACAAAAATAGAGCCTCAATGGTTTGTTCAAGGTATTCTAAACCCTGTGCTATTTCGGAAAATGGAATCAGCAAGTCATCGATATACACTAACAAAAATTTCAGGTTTTTAACTGCCGTATTAATGGCCCGTTGAAAAACAGAAGGGCCGTTGCAGATACCGAATGGCATTTTAAGAAATTCAAAATGCCCATCAGGCGTAACAAAAGCAGTATATTTAATACATTCCTCTTTTATAGGGATTTGGTGAAAGCCATTTTTCATATCTATAGAAATGAAATATTTTGCATTTCCTAGTTTATCAATTTGATCTTCGATTAACGGCAGCGGGTATCTATCTTTTTCAATAATTTTATTAAGAGCCCTATAGTCAATACAAAGACGATCGCTACCATCCTTTTTTTTTACTAAAAGGACTGGGCTAGCGAACGGACTCTGGCTTTCTCTAATTATGTTCTTTTTAAGTAGATCAGAAATAATTTCCTGGACCTTTTCTTTTTCTGTGGATGCTAGCCTATATGGTCTATAATAAACAACTTCATCCTTTTTTAACCTGATGATCATTTCACCCGTTTTAACTGTACTGATATAATCAGAATTTGGCAACACCTTGGGAAATTTATCAAAAATAGTTTTTATTTTTTGCTGTAGGCCTAAATCAAGATGACTTGTTAACTCCATTAAATCCTGAATATGATTATCTATAGTATTAAGAGAATTTATAGTATTAACTGATTCTGTATAGTTTACTCGTTCCAATCTACAACCACTGGAGTCTAAAACAATAGATACGTTTGGATTTTGAACCGCATTTCTGCCTATCAAACAATCATAATGGCAATCTGAATCGTTAGCTACACAGAATTCGATTTCTAAATGGCCGTTACTAAATCTGACAGGTAAACTAATCTTCGAGGAGATGCTAATCATTCCATTTCCTATTCCCTTTAATGATGTCGAACAGGGTTCTAAACTGCGATCAAAACTATTTGCAATTGATCGTTTCAAAATACTGCAACTAGCACCCGAATCTATTAGAGCTTTAATTGGTCTTTCACAAATTTTTACATCAGTAAGCGATAGGTTACCATTTGTGGAACAATTGACACTATTAGAGTTATTATTTTTTGCTTCATCTCTTTTCTTGAAAAAGCAAATTGACTCATCATGACCAGCCTTTTTGCAGTAAGAACATTGAATCTTAGGCGTTTCTGAATTTGGGATATTTTGGTTTTTATTTTTAAAACACTGAGATCTAACATGACCAGTTTTATTACACAAAAAACAAGTAGGTGGCTTGGAAGGGTTTGGATTTTCAGGCTTAAGACGCTTAATAGTCGAAGGTACGTTACTAGTTTCGGGTGGGCGTTTTCTAGGGTTTTTAATATAGGTTGTAAAAAGAGATATCAGTTCCGATGTACTGTTAACACGACTGTTAAATGATGCCATCCTAACATTAATATCCGATATACCTCCACAAACAAGCTCGACTAGCTGTTCTTCAGAAAACATGACTTTAGTATTACGTAATAATCTTAGCTTTTCCCTAGCGTATTCACAATAGGTTTCTGCTACGTCCGAGGTGTAAAGTACGGCTTTTGAAAGTTTTTCTGACAGGTTCTTTTTCTCGGGGTACAAATCTTTGATACATGTTTTAAAGTTCTCCCAGGTTCTACCCTCATCTGGGTCCCAGGTTTCAAACCATAAAAGAGCAGAGCCCTTAAGGGCCTTACCAGCTTTGCTGACAGTAGTTATGCCGCTCCATCAGCGGTCCTTAGCTACGGTGTCGATGTTGTTGCACCAGTTTTCGGCACCGTTGTCGTTCTTTTCCGGATCAAACGGCGGCAACACCACATCATCTTCCTTGCGATTACCAGCTACAGCATCACGGATGGCTTTCAGAAGGTTCTCTAACATAGCAGGATCCATCTGCAGACGTTTTTCAAAAAGTAAATTAAAATGTATAAAACAGGTTTCGAATCCCACTTCTGATGTGAGGTAAATTTATTTGGAACTGCTAAAAATAATAAACGTACATAAAGGCAAAGAATTTATTTATTTAAAGATAGGAATTAGCTATATACATAATTCTTTTTAATAAGCAGATTAGTCTAGCAATTTAATTTATAGGCATAGAATTAGAAATATTATAGATAACAAATTATTAAGATATATATATAAATCATACATCAAAAAAAATATATTAGGAAATAACATAGAGTTACTTAACTTAGGTCCGTACGGTGCGACTGCTCCGGAGCGACTGTGTCGAGTACGGTGGAGCGGCGGTTTTTATAACCGATAGCAAACAAATGACGTCACGTCGTACGATTCTATTACAGATTTGTTAATAT
Source organism: Shargacucullia verbasci (assembly GCA_947562105.1). Taxonomy (NCBI): domain Eukaryota; kingdom Metazoa; phylum Arthropoda; class Insecta; order Lepidoptera; family Noctuidae; genus Shargacucullia; species Shargacucullia verbasci. Next base: position 10,192,176 of record OX387289.1, read on the forward strand.
TCATTTTTATCATAAAACTATGATTAAATTATATATAAATATGTTGAAATTAATTAGTTCAATTACATACTTGGTCATACAATGACATAATCAGTAAATAAGTCACATTACTTTTGTAAATAACAGTTAAATATGTCATATACACAAAACACCAATAAAATAACTTTATTTCGTAATATTATCGATGAGATTTTGATGAGGAACTGTTGAATGTTGTGTATCACATGTAAACAGGGTTATAATTATCATAGGAATGTCTTTGTCTCCAATTAAGAAAACTGACGTGATTCGGTGTAATAAACAAACTGAAATTATTGGAATAATCTATCACGGGCAACAGCTAATATCATATCAATTCGTCAGTTAAACGTTACAAGTAGAGATTAAGAACAAAATTAGTGAAACCAAAAAATATGCTATTCTCTAGAAAACATTATTCGACTGTAAGTCCATCATATATTCAACACAACATAAATGGCAAGAAAAGCGCGTAACCACATTCAAGGCGCAACATTCATTTAGTCAAGAAAGCACTATTCAGCGCTGCAGGAACCGAGTGGGGTGTAAACTAGGGCAGTGCTCTATATGCGCCTATCGCGGCGTTATCTCGCGGTTCCGTGGCGATTATGACGTTAACAATAGACTTTTGTTCCTGCTATCTGCTGTTACATAATGCTACAGATACACAGTTCAGAGGCCGTGAAAGGTAACAGTAGTGATACTGTTATTAGGAACGTATACGTTTATGATTGTTATTTAGTTTCGATATAGCTTTGGGTTTAATGTATTGGTTCGTGGATTATGAAAACAAAGGAAGACATACGATTCGAGAGGGAATTTTCACGCAATTAAAAATCATGTCAAAATCGAGATATCGCCAAAACATGCCGGATATCGCTCGCCTATCTTTGTCCAACTTTAAACGCTCGATGTTCAACCAGTGTTCGGTAATATTCGAGATTTTTGTGACAGTACCTAGGAGACAATTATCTCTAATAGAGATTTATGTCAAAGGGCATGAAAATTGCCTGTAGGACATATCTTCCGAGAATCTGACAAATTTTGTATGACGATAGAATATTATCACTATATACCATTTCATAGAGATTGTGACCCCAGATACGAATATGTGTTTTAAAATACAAATTAAATACAAACAACTGCTAATCAATAAACGTATTTAAAACAATCATGTTATAAACACATTTTCAGTTTATCTGTCAAACAGAATATGAATGAAAGAAAAATAATCAAAATAAACGTAATCCCAAGAAAGTAATACGTCAAGTGAAGAAAATACGGGATTGTAAAGGTGATGAGTCACCGATCCGTCTTTATTTACGGACAATCGCGACCGAACAAGACGTTTTGTTATTACGTGGAGATGCCGAAAACATCACGATGACAAAGCCTCTCGTTTTATCGTAAAAGAAAATTACGTATAATACATCAAACACAAAATGATTTTGACATAACATGCGAGGACGAAACATTGGTATTGACGTGTAGTATAAAAATGTGCTACCCATTCCGTTTTGGTACTTTATAATAATTCTTTACCGGATTAAAAAAACCGTAACATACAAACAAAACAGCAAATTCCGTATAAAGTATTCAAGTATCAAACAAAACACTTGGAAATTTGATCGAAACGCGTATAAACTATACTGGTGTAGTGTTTAATTTGATATTTTGTTTGAGTTCTTCTATTTGCTATATGCTCTGTTTCAGAATAATATTTGCAGAACCTAACTTACTCCGGGGGCAGGCCTTCAAATGATGTTATTAAGTGTACGTAGCACACAAATCTATGTTGTGTACCTATATATATATCTAAACATTAAACATACCTAGACAGACTTTTTTCTAGTGAGTATTATACGATTAAAAAGTATACATACATATGTATGCTGAACGAATCTGTATGTATATTTTCAATCTCAGCCTACCTAAATAAAAATCAGCATTTAACCACAAACTTTCTGCTATTTCGGCCCCAGATCGTTCTAGCATTTAATCCCCAAAATATGTGCACCATTACCTCATGTATACAGCTAGTTTTATAACCAAAGGAAGTGCACAATAAAGTGAAAACCACTACAGTGTTAGCGCATAACTGTCGCCTAAACGTGCGGTCTATTGTCACATCAGCGAGACCGCACTGAGCTTAATTGTGATTCAACAAGGAACCAAGCGTTTGCATAGGTGTTCAACCGTGCTTTACGGATCACGAGGTCTCTGTGTATTTAAGAGATGATGATCAGATATATTTATTATATATGTAATTTACAGGTAGGATATTTACCGATGGCGTGAAGGACAAACGCGTGACTTATGCTCTTCTTTAAATCTGACCGGTCTTTTAGTATAATTTTATTTATTTTACACTGTCATTGATAATCAAATTCTATTTTACATTAGATTTGCTTTACATATCTGGACATTCTTGATGTTTCAATATTTTGTATTTTTTTTTGTATTTTTTTATTTCTGTTTTATCCGCTTTGATCTGTTTATCCCGTTTTTAGTTTATATTCAAATCAATTGTTTAACTCATGTTGTATTGCCTCATTGTGTAAGTAGCGTTCAATTAAGTTTGTATTTTTTCTTATATAATGCATGTTAATTTAAGATTTTAATTGTAAATTAACTTTTTGTTTTTGAAAAGAGTATCCATGGAGTTTCTTGCCGGTCTCTTCTCCATAGGACCTACCCCCTTTGGAACCGTGCGCCTAGAGTCTTGACTTTTTAAAAGTGCCTGAAAAGGCCTACTTGAAATAAAAAACTTTGACTTTGACTTGACTTTGACTTTGAAATAAAATCAAATAAGTTATTTGTTCGAATATGGTAAATTAGTTCATAGCCCTATATCGAAGAGAAACCCCTTTCATCAAGAGAAATCGCCATAAAATAAAAAATACTTATAAAAAATCACCAATTACTCACCTATTATTATCCGAACTGAACACTTGGTAAAATTTAATCAAACTTCTTATCCGAACACAATGCACCCGATCCAAGAAACTTTTAATTTAGTTAGCCGCTATCACGAAAACAGAAATCTGAAACAAGTAGAAAATCTTTTGTCTATATTTTATAGAATACAGAAATAAAGCAGGGACTTTTCAAACTTACATTTTTTAAAACAGATAAGGCAAAGTTTTGTAATTGAGTTTTGGAAGTACGAAGGCGGGTTTTATTAAGGCTATTGTCTAGATTTTAGTGCTACATCGTGCTAAGTAAGCGCAGATACTTAATGGCGTGTCTGTCAAAGCGATGAATATTCGATGTATCAGTATTCACATTGCTCGGTCGTCAATATATGTGGCGTGTTTCGAATATGGTGGGTCACAGGTCGCTGGCTTATTCATAGGTGAGAGCTCGCCATGTAACCTTTTGCCAGTGTCTAGTTTTAGTTATGTATATCGCAAGAAAATCAATCGCAAAGAAACTCCTCAAAACTCTAGCGATGTGTCAACCATGTCGATATAACGTTTTTTTTTTCTCTCTTATAATAACAATTTAAAATTTCAATTCTCGATACTACTAGCTTTTGTCGAAGCTGTTCAAAATAAGTGCATCTTTTACAAATTTATTCATGTGTTCCATGCCATTTTTCGTGCTCTTCGCATTGCTTCGTTCCTCACTATAGGTACCTATACTATTTATGCACAAACATAAATTTAATTGAGAGCATTTAAAAGCGATCACTTCCGTCTTAGAAGCAACAGTTTGTAAGCGAAACATTTGCTTGCGAGCAAAACTGACACAGAATTTTACCTGTGTTATATACCCGCCTCTACGTTTTAATTGCAGAAATATGATATTGTGTGTGAGTTTTATATGGCTAGTCTAGATGTACTCACTCCGCGAACGCTCGGACTCGAATGCTCATATTATAAACTACACGCAAATACTCGCAATGAGTACCCCTTTTAGAATGATATAAAGCGGTGAAGACCATTAGTAGAGACACTCCACATTTAATTTATCAAGCTTTCAAGTATTTAGCGCTATAATTTGTTTGGATTTAAGTTATCTCTTCTATGCATTTCATGTGCGCATTTAAATATATTGAGTACAGAAAATCTTTTTAAGTCTAATTTTGTTTTCATTATTCATTGCTAGACGTTACTTTATTTTATTGTATAACTGTTTTTTTATTAAAACCGGTAGTTGTTGTAGCCTTAATTGTTTGGTCATTAGACCTATAGGATAAGAACAGGTAATGGACTGAAACATCACATCCTGACCTGTGCTTACTAGACTGGACTCTGATGGTAGCATGCCAAGGCAATAAGCGTGTGGTCTTGAGTTTGACTTTGAGATTTGGGAAAGTTTAAAAGGTTACAGATACTCAATTAGCTGCCCAAAGTTTCGAAATGTACCCAGTGGATGACAACATGCGCACTGCATGTGATTTCATACTATACATGTGGGCCTCGAACTTGATTCTGTGTTTTTATTATAATACTTCATAATAGTATCACAGCAAGAATCTAATCTTCTCTTAAAATCTCTAAAAAAATTCTTAATCTAAAACAGCGTCAGTACTACTCGAAACCTTCAGCTCCCAGGTTTCGTTTAGGTAGATTACGCACTGATTTACGGACATTTAGATGCAAATTTCAAGTTGTCTGCAGCCTAAGTGCATCAGCCAATTTGAGGTGCCTTCGCTAAATTGGCCCCACTAAGGTAACCCAATCCGTTAACCTGGCAGCTGAGGCTGGCAACACATTAACTATTTACTGGTGCATAGTGCAATCTACTTTAAATTAGTAATTAAAGTATCGGGCAACTCTGTGCAGAGTTGTAATTATTCTGTTAGAAAATTTTCAGTAGCAACTCGGAGCTTACAACTATGCCCGTTGTATGGCAAAGAGCATTACAAGAGATAAACCGATGATGATGATTAGTTGTACTATAGAAATCTTAATAAGTAGGTAGCATTTGTTTATTATGATATTTTTTGGATGGTACCTACTTATTAACTTAAAAAGTTTATACAACATATTATAATGTTAGATTAGCACTCCCATCGCAGCTAATAATATAAGTTTCAAACAAACAGAACGCGCCAGAGCGTTTACATAAATATGTCATCAAGCTTTTTTCCTTTGTGCTGGCTTCCGAACGACATCTATGATTAATTGTGCTCAAAGAACAACCAAACAACAGATTGATTGAAGTTAAAAATTCCAAGATGGATTTATTAGCAGTAATAGGAAGAAAATATTTTTATATTCTTGCCATACGACAATTTTAATGATTTATAACAACGCCCTTAATATTGCATACTTGTACAGATACCTATAATGAAGAAAGCAAAAGTGACGGCATATTTATTTTTCTTTTTGTATATATCTAGAATTTCTTCCCCGTAGATTTACTCATAAAACAAGAGAATCCATAAACTACATTTACACATTCTCACCTTCACAAATAGTTGAACACAATGTCAATAATTACGAACAACGAGATTCAAACAAAGCAACCATTGATTTACAAGAACTATGCAGTTCGCACTGAAATTACACATGCCAGTTCTATTTCCACTCGGAACCCATAGAAATTCCTGTCTTATATATTAAAATAGACGTATTACAAATACACACTGGCGCATAAATCAATTTATTGTTGAAACAACAGAACTGCGCGAGTGTTCTGCGCATACGCAAAATGAAGACGCGGTGAAGATTAGGATTTACTTAACACCTTACAGCACAAACAGAGAAGTACTAGGTAAAAGAATAGTAAAAATATTTATATAGACGCGAGCTTGACTGCATTTTTATAAACTGAAAATATTGCTTCTGGTACTCTACACGGAATTTTATTGTCCATAAACGGAAATAGCAGCGCTCATTGCAGTTGTAAGGCTTGGCACTAGACTATAAAATCTTGTGAAAGTGTAGTGCACAAACAGCCTTACAACATTAAAGACATCTATTTAAATAACTATCTCACTTCAAAATTAAGGACAATAAAGTTAATAAATACTGAAATGTTAAATAAATAAAACTCAACATGTCACAGCGTGTTTATAAAGACGGTTCACGTCAAAAACAGACATTTAAATAATGGCGAGGGACGATGTCGCATCAATGGTATTTTCTTTTACAATAAGCGTCACTAATGCTACCCGCTCGATATCGCTTTAAGTCACGCAATAGCATGTTGGTTTTAGATCACGATATACTAATTAATGGTGAACTAGCCGACTAAGATTTCGAAGACGATAACTTTATCAACCGTTATTATGAGGATGAGCTTTTTAAAGTTACAAATGGTCTGCTTGGAGTATCTATGGTTGATAAAGCAGACGAGTCCTTAAGAATACCTTCATAGTCTAACCTTCATGGGATCTCGTCATGAAATCCCACTAACGAAGACTGGATATGGGAGATGTTCTGACGCTACTTTGAAGAGTTCTATGTCCAGTGGTCTGAGATAGTCCAGCAATGGCCGATTTGATCTAATGGTCTACAATTGTACACTTCTTGCTGTACTTCAAATGAAGCACCATCGATTTCATTAAGTTACATCAATGTAATTCAAACAGTGCATTAGGATATTAAACATTACAAAATTTACCGAAGTAGGTATAAGTAAGTAGTATACTTTAAGTAATATACTTTACGCTCGTAATAGACCTAGATTATCCACCGTTATTGTGGTTTCCCGGTAGCATTATAATATTAGGTCTCAAAGGATGCCAGTCTATGGCCTTTTATCAGGCAAACTATCTCGTCTAGCTTTCATCGATATTAATCTTAAGATTGAACCGTCGATGTACGTACATTATAATTTTCGACCTTGAATTTAGAACCTCTGGTCACAGGTTGTCAACCAAAATTATGTTAATAAATTTTATTATATGTTATCATGCCACTCATAGTTATATTTACTATTTGTTCTTCTTTTTCTTATTATTTTCTAGTAATCGTAAGCGCGACTGCTGAGCGTGAGGTTCTCGGTTGGATTCCTGGCTCGGGCAAAGTGTTATTCGGTTTTTACGTATGATTGAAATTCTCAGTAGCAGCACGGAGTCTAGAATTGTGTCCAGTAGATGGCAAGGTTCGCCCCCAATTACATAGGACTCAATAACGGCATCGGCATTTTATAATATGTAACTTTAATGTCTCTTTTTATTGTAATATGTAACCACATAAATAAGGCGAATGGTTAAAAACAAATGCTTCTACACAACAGGTATCTCTTCTTCGTTATTTATTCTGTCAGCTTTTAAAGACCGAAAGTAAAGCTATTGTATTACTCGTAACAGAATTAATGTCACTTTCTTTATAATTCAACATGGCCACAAATGTACTGGACAAAGTAAATAAAGAGCTCAAAGGCTTTGGAACCAAACATTTATTTATTTATTCTTTCGGACGCTGCGGGAATACTAATTCAGTTACACAGACCTTAGCAAACTCTCACTACGCACGTGGCTTGATTGAAACCTATTTTTATAGTGTGAACGAAATTGTAAAGTGAAATAAATTGAATTGTTTGTTTATTAAACATTTTGACGGGCTTTTTCTGGTCACTGTTTTCCAAAACTTTTAAAATGGAACCAACCTCTAAATAAGTGAGAAAATAACGATTGTTTCATAGGAAGATATCAGAACCCAGTTATACTTATATGTATATTCGTATAGACCAATAACCGCTTCATAATAATTAAACAGTTTTGAGGATTGATCGATCTGATTTTTTTGCCGACGATAGTCAGCGTATTAAGATTGCATCATTGCTTATTCTCCAAGTAGTTTTCACTTCAACGTGCTTCATAAGAAAGTCTTGAAATAAATTGAAACGTCCAACAAAAAAAGAAACTTATCGGAGAAAGTATTGAATAAAGAACGACATTCAAGTGAACAGCTTCGAGTGAATGAACAACTATTTGTGTAAATGTAACATTGTTTGTCCTTACTTCAACAGACCATGCCCATACTACAATTGCGGCGTTGGATTATTTACTGGCTTATACAATGACGTATTAAAGCTTTTAGTTATCAAGTTATGCATTAGCTAGACCCGTTTTTAGTTATCCAATATGTATTTGTGTGAGATTTATCACTGCATTCCCATATCTCAGTACGCCAGTAATGAATTGTGTGAGCGAAGCTCGGATAATGTAATATAGGACTTCAAATGTGGAACGTACTAAGAGGAATTGTGTGTATGATAAACGAACGAATGTATCCGATACAGAGATAGGTCTCTAATGTGTTTTGATACGGAACAGGTGTTTTTATATTTCGAGAATCGGAATGTTTTAGACTTTGGAGTAGTTATTACCTACGTGTTAAGCAGGTAAGAAGTGTTGGTACTACGTCACGCACTATTGGTAAATAAACTATGTTTCCTCAATTGGATGTTTGTGTGTGCTGATCTGAAATTATAGAATCGGCTTTTATATAATCTTGATATCATACAGAATGCAATGAAAAAGTTTTCATACAGAATGCGTTAACGTTTTTATATGTTACTAGCTGTGCCCGCGACTTCGTTCGCGTGGATGTCGGAACTTAACAATGTATTTTTTAGTGAGACCAAATGCACTTAACCCTATTTTTTCTAAAATAAAAGTAGCCTAAGTTACTCCTTATTACATCAGCTACCTGCCAATAAAAGTCCCGTCAAAATCGGTCCAGCCATTTCAGAGATTAGCCTATACAAACAGACAGACAGACAGACAAAAATTGTAAAAAATGTTATTTTGGTGTATGTACCGTATATATATTCATATGCATGTAGTAAAACAGTTATTTCAATATTACAAACATACACTCCAATTTAATTTATATGTATGTATAGATAGACACAAGTAAAAACTAGGTCGTCATGTTTTTATTTTTTGATATTGTTTATAGATTGAGAAATGCGTTTTAATTAACTAAAAATCTCCCTTAGATTACTGAAAAATTTGAAAAGACAAAACTTGTCCACTTTGTTTATAATCAGGCAAAACGATAGAGAAGTAAGAAAATTAAATCGATGTAAGAAACGTAAACGACCAAACACCTATTTTGCGTGTATTTTAAGGCAATTTTTTCAGAAGCCCGGTAGCTAAATGATACTATTAAAGATATCATTAAATAGGGGAAATAATTTTTTGTTGATTGTCAATTATTTTTTATATAAGCTACACCGAATAGTTATCAAATGCCTTTACGTAAATACATAGTCCTTGACGTAATGTCGTAAAAGCTGGTAATAAAATATTGATCATTTAAATTATGCCAATTTATGAAGCTGTTCCATAATAATGGTGCGCACTGTTTATTTGGAAAACACAAACAACAACGGGATCACTATTAATATTATTATTGTATAAATTAATTCATTTTATTATTCGCTGTTGATTTTATAACATGAAACAAGTGAATTCCTTACTGCATATAAACAAAAAACAACTTTAATACTTCCTTAAGGTTTAGGAATGCGCATGCGCACTTCAAACAACATCGGTACCTCAATTGGCTGTAATGACATAACTAGCATTTCCTAGTTCGCAAAACGAAAATTATAGCTTTAGATCCCGCTAGGATAATTATTTAGACAAATCATGTTGTGTACGCTCCAATCGCAATCAACTTTGATTATCCAGACAATTGTTACCTAGCAACAAGCAATATTCTGTCTAGCCTGTAATTTACCTAGACAAAGCAACTTGGTCTTCCGACCCAAAGGATTGGTGTGTGCGGATGTTTCTGACTAAATAAGTCTATAAAGGAACAGGTTACACCGTACAGGGAATTTGCTCTAGTTTGCGAAAACCTGAGCGGATTTATGGCTTTTGTTACACTCTCGTAAGTACGTTAGTTAAAGTGGTAACTGTCAAACAGATAAATACTGAATATATTATGAACCTTACGTGAATGATATGAGGTGTCAATTAATTTAAGTCAAGAAAAATTGTGGAAAACTTGTAAAGTATCATAAGATGCAAGAATTTGAACGTTTGATAACTTAATTAATGAGGAGGACCTCGTCGTATAGTAGTATTTTTATGGTGCTATTGGTATAATGTGTTCATGCCTTGAATACAGAATACGACATCGATAAACGAACATATTGCTGTCATGAAAAGTGGAAAGCGAGCCTTCCTTATCTAAATTACAGAAATAAAATGCTTTTTAGAGTACACAGAGCGGTTTCCTCAATGTACACCTAGCTTAAATTGTTGAAAAGTATCTATAATTTATGGCAAATACATTTACATATTTATATTTCTGTATATTACATTCATTTTAAAATTCAGCTCTGTTATTGCGGGTAGCATTAATATTTTCAATTTCATATTGCGCAGTAAGTTGGCAAGGTTGGCTCTTTTCATATGAGCTTTGTATAAAATTCATACGAATACTGTCCAATTGCTGTTAACTTAAACGTTAAAATGAAAATACTTTAACGGATTATTTAACCATTAATATTTTCTGTAACAAGAGATTTCCAACGATAATTTCATAACTGTTACGTTTTGTGAACCACCATTTTGAATTATATATTTTTTTAAATATTTTTACGTGATAGGCGGTAAACGAGCAGACCGATCGCCTGATGGTAAGCGATTACTGTCGCCCATAGACACCCGCAACACTAGAGGAGTCACAAGTGCGTTGCCTTATAATATTATAAGCTTAAGATCATCTCTTGAAGTGCAGTAGAAGAAGTAGTTTCCAGATATGTCTAAGCTCCAGCATAGGTATATTAGGTCATTAAAACTACCTCATCAATTCAAACTATTGTAAGTACACTAATAAAACTTCTAAATAATAATTTACGCTAAACAGAGATGGAGATTGAAACTCAACTTAACTTTAGGGTCTTTCTGTTGCTCCAGTCTACCTTTAAATGAGCATGATAGTGAAAACTTAAAATTAAAATTCTGTAGGTAAATATAAATAACGTATCATTTTAGTCTGAAAATTCACTGTCGGCTCTAATCTCTTCGCTTAAGAAATTAGAGACTTCATTACCAACTATGTCGGCGGTAATTACCCAAACAGCTAGTTTAGGTATATAGAGAATTGTTTTCAATTAATTACATATGGGCGTATTATTTCGTCAAATAGTAACATACACTTTCGAAAAGATATCGGCCACCGATAACGGATTCCCTGAGCTCAAGCACAAGGAACATAAAATATATAAATACATAGGTAGTATAATTAACGTTTCACAATCACAGAACAGAAAGAATAAAAAATAGAATACGTGTGTGGAAAACTGTAGGAGAAAAAAAAAAGGTTGAAACCATCATGGTGGATGTTAATAGTCATAGTAATAGAAATAATAACACGTAACCACGTAAACGGGGCGAAAAACATTGCTTTGCAATTAGCAACGCTGAAAATATGCTTTTCGCTGAAAATCAATAGTCTAATTACATAAACTAACGAGGCGCATAAACAGCCGCAATTCCGCTCAGCTCCAATTATAAAACTCTGAAAATATTTTAAATTAAATTATAAACGTAGGTACGTATTTATAGACACTTCTGAAAACACGCCCAAACAAACTGTTTTACCAACCATATCGAAAATGTTTTTTATTCTGAACGTAATGTCTGAAAATGACAGAACAATATCGGGGTCGCGATTGCCGCTCGGGGCAATCCAATGGCACAGATGTAGAATTTGTATTGATAATTGTTTCACAATGTAAACGTCGTGTAGGTATGTAAATATGGCATCATAACTAAATGAAGATTTAGAAACAAATGAAACTTTTTATTTACGTATATGTATCCATAATACTAGTTGTAAAGATATCTAAGCAGTATTTTTCATACTTAGCTTACATGACAGTAATAAGACTTGTCATCGGTAAAATAAGATCTGGGGTTATCAGAAATTATGACAATTTTTTCTTTAACATAATGTTTTAGTCTATAAAATACAACGGTTAGGTCAAATAATACTGTCTTGTTGAACAGTTTGTTTCATACATTTGAAGTATTCCCTTGGACGTATGGCCGCGACTAAGTTTAGTATGAGAGAGATACATTGCACAGTCGTTGCATTGAAACCTTAGTACTTTAGAGAAAGATTCAACCTCTACTAGTATAGAAATGTACAACGCTTTCAGACTCATTTTATATTTAGATACTAGTACTAGACTTCGAGTAGACTGCAATCAATATATGAAATGAATAGTTCCTAATATTGATCGCACGGTTGGCCTAGTGGTTGAGCAATCAACTGCAAGGTACTCTACGTATCGTGTTCGATTCTCGCACGGAACATATTTGTTTGGCGTACAGATAGTTCTTCCAAATTTGGGTGTTTGTGCGTATTAATATATTTATTTGTACCATATACCAAGGCACTCATGATACAGGAATAACACCTAGTGTTCTAAGCTTAAAAAAACTGCTTCATTGGTCTAGTGGCTGCAAACGCAGCTATTGAGTGTTATCGTAATAACTTCAATCACATCTAGAGCATCATGGCAGAGGTGTATGTCTACCTGTTGACTAGAATAGTCTGAGTTGATCTATTGGGAGTCTTCCCATGGAAGAATCATTAGTAGGCATTGATATAAGGTGGCGTGAGGTCAACAATCGATAGTGTAGTGTGTGTGTATTTTTATTAAGCTCAGCTCGTCAATTTTGTATATCAAATTTGTCCATTAGTTTTTCCATTTTAGTCGACTGAATAACAAAGCGGCCAGTATGAAATTGTATTAAGCTGTAACGAGGGTATTACAATGGATAATGATGACCGGACTAATCCTATCGTAACTGACAATATTATTTTGACTCCATACGGTGAAGTCGAATGTTCAGTGTAATAGTAGATTATACATAGATAGATAGCATTGCGGTATATATAAAGACGGCAAAGCTTTGGGAATCGTACCTCAAAACAGATAAAGTTTAGAGCATTCTTAAAAAAATCTCAAACTTCACTTTTTCATTAGAAAACTTAAAAATTAGAATCATTTGGATTACTTCACGTTTGTATGTTTGTCAACTATTCATGTTTACACACGACGTACCATCGCGCAGGTTTCTGAGGGGGATACGAAGAAACTAGGACACTAGACGGAGTGCCACCTGATACGATCAATGGTTATACAGAATGAAATCAATGCAACAGATAACACTTTCTGAATCATTACACAGAGCGTGGTATCGTGACACGCCGTGACGCTGGCGTAACGACTGCGTGGCGTGACATCACCGCGTCGCGTAGCTCAGTCGAGCGAGTGAGCAATCGCACCAACACTGTTTTGTCTCTGAGGGACCGTTTGATGTCTCTCAATCTGTTATGAGATCAACAGAAATGTGTGCGGAAGGATATCATGTTACTCCAAATTGAGTTTTGATTGCGATATGTTTACAATTTGTGATGTCGTTTTCGTTTTTAATTAAGGACGAGATGTGAAATGTGTTTACACTCAATCCTGGGTATTTTTCCTAATTCTGCTTTCATAAAATTTAGCAAAGGAATTTTTAGGGTGATATCTATTAAAAGAAAAATGTGCTAGTTCAGTTGTTCAAAAATTTTCTGTACTTTACGAAATAAATAAATTAATGGAAAATATTTCTAATTTTATATGCTATGTAACGGTAGTAAAGAACTACGGAGTACACCTGATAATGTTTTTATTCACGCAGCAAAATGTAAAATCGTCATTCAGTACATTAGAATAGAATAGAATTTTATTTGCAAAACATAGGTATCAATTACACAAGATCTTAAATAATGAGGAAGTGCGCTATGCTTTGCCATTAATGACATACAAATATGAGTTACTAGGTAAGTATTTTATACACAGATCTCCTGGAAGTTAGAGGAACTATTCAACAACTACTCATAGAGCAATTATTGAGTAGAACTTCAAGTTACATTTACAATAAATGAGTGTAAATACGAAGAAGTAAGATCATCCCTTTTTATTTTATGTGGTGGTAATTCTCACGGCCTATCCTTCACCTAGCTTAGACTTTTATCTGCTAGACTAAACACGGTGTCACGGTTCGAGAACTTTCACTAAAGGACCACAAAGGACCGACAACCAAAGAACCAAGAAATTACTGTCATCATTACAAATGTAATGTGATATGCAGAACAAATTAACTTGGTATCTTAACTCACATAACATGAATGCCACTTGAAATGCTACTTCTACCTGTATGGTAAAAGGAGCGTGACTGTAGGTAAGTAGATAACATCAAAACGCTGATACGGTTAAGCCGACAGTAAATGTAGGGACGGCTTTATCAAAATATCAGATTACTTTCGCTCTATTTGTCAAGTGGGTGCCTATTTTAGGCCTATTCAATCATTTTATTAATTACGGATAATAGGCGCTTGCCTCTTCTCAGCCATATGCTATGCATGCTTGCGGCGGGTTGGTGGACAACACAAACATTTCTGTTCTAATTTGATGAATAAATGAGTTTAAGCACAAACTTTTAATGAACTAACTCCCGAGGCCATATTTTCCTCATAGGTATTTTTAATCAAGGCTAAAAATGAGTGAGTTAACATTTTTAAAACTCCAATGAAGCTGACCTGCGGAACTATTCGTTAGTTTTTCAATTTTATTTTGCGATGGATATTGAATTATTTTGAAAAATATTTTTTGCTGGTAGGTGTGAAATGTTTTTAAAATATAATGTATGTAGCCGGATTGGTGAAGGTAATATGATGCCCTAATTTTGTACGCTCAGCAGAATTGTTCAGTCAAAAATTTTTCTCCTTACAGTAACTATATTATCCTTAAAACAACAAAATACGCGTGGTTTGTATGTGAAAGAAAAGAACAGAAAAGAACAACGAAGCTCAGATACAAAGAGAACGCATATCGCAATAAGAAATCAAAAATACGCTACCAGCAACAATCAGTTCCATATCCTCGCAAAGATTGCAACGCGACAGGATTCCTTCACGCCTCGTTGCTCTTCGTATAACTTCCTTTGCCTCCCACTCACTACTTTATCTAAGCTGAAACATTTATTCTGCTCTGTGACACTGTTTGTCTTTTTTCCTCAAATGAAGAAAACTTGGACTTTTCCGGTCTCGGTTAATAGTCCTACGGTAGCACTTTATTTTAGGCAAGAATTAATTAATTTCTTGTACGTAATGGTCATTGGTCAGTGAAGGTATGTTTTAATAAAAACTTGGGATAAGATTTTTTTAGAAAAATATAGCTATAAATAGCTATAAGCAATGAACAAGTTTTTTTTATCTCGAACGCTATTACTTCTTGTTTACTCTCTTTGTTTGCTTATCTTCTTCGGCAAGAAAAGTTATTAGTATAATTGCTACTGGGATTTAATAATGCTCACATGCGTACACAGACCCGGAACAACTATGTGCAGGCCATATAACTATTTGTTTCGAGTGAGAATAATCGAACCTGCAACATGTAGCGCAGAAAGTCATCTCTTAGTCACCTTGGCTTCAATTATCTATTCTGGGTCCTAAGTTCGGAAACAGGTCCTACTTACTTTGGCAGAAAAGTGAAGCAGAACTTAAAACAGAGCTTATGAATGCTTTCAAAAATAGTAGGTGATTCTCACAAAAATACCAACTTTAAATTTTATTATTTTCTCATTATCACCGTAAACCTTTTACGGAAACGAGAAAATGGTCAACACTTAGTTAGGGGCTTATGTTCCAATGACCGAATAAAAGTAAATATAAACACCCAGTTTAATGGTTTGATGGTTTTTGGAGCCATTGGAGCCGTGGTTTCAGGTTATAAGATAGAAGTCACGTACTCGATACGAAGGAAAGATACTTTATTAGGAAGAAAAAATACTACTTGACCGCCTCATTGGTAATGGGTTTTCATACACGTGCAACTTTTATTTTTCCATCTCATGACTATCTTATACGATTTTTTTTAGCATTCTAAGAGGAGTAAAGCTTTCATATGTTGTATGGTCGTTATAGTTAATTAGATTGACAATGGCGATGAAATTTTACCAGTTCTTATGCAGGATTATAAAAATATAAAATATCTGCAAGCATATTTTCAACATGCAGTTTTTTATCCGATTTATTTTCAATACTTAATAAATATTTATATAAAAATATGACAATACCATCGAAAAAGCCAATGTCCTTAATCGTCAGACCAACCCGCAAGCGATATCAATTCACATAATGTGTTCTCATAAATGCTCCGGTATGGACAGGATCGCCATGGACACACGGAAACTACCCCATTAACTGTCTCGCCGCTACGAAATTTGAAGCGGACCATACAAGGAAAATATTAATACAAAATTGTGTACAGAATAAGGTATAAAAGCCTTTTTAATACACTGCAATAGATTTTTATTATCGTTCTTTTTTTGCGCTTTATTTCGTGTAAATTCAAGTAATTAATTCTATTGGTGTTTGTGACGGATGGCGTTGATCTTTTCTAAAAGTGGTTTAGATGTGTAATATTATTAATTCGTTATTAATGTAACCTAGAATTAGGAAAATATTCGTATGCCTCTTACAGGTGGCGGATGTGCCTAGAATATTATTAGGTTGTTTTATTCTGTACCGTATCCTTGGTAAATAAATATCTTTATCAGTCTATGTTATAACAGACTTTATAGACTATCTCTACCCAACTCTCTAGGTATCGCAAGCGTGGCGGGAAAGAGTGACTTAAAAATAAATTGATAACTCGTATACGATAAAATAAATCATGAAAGCTTTTTGTTAAGCCTGCACTTAAATTTATCAAGAGCAAGCTTTTTACATGAGTCATGGTTATTGTACGTTTAACATTATTGATGATATATTAGATCATGCATGTATCAAAAAAAAAAAAAAAAAAACTGATTTCAGTATCACCGAAATTATAGATGTAGATAAATTTTCAGATTTTAGAATTTAGAATATTTTTGTTGGTGCATTAAGTTTTGAATCTATCGTGATCAGAATAAATATTCTATGTTAGCCTCATGATAATAAAGTCCTTATTTATTTTGATAATATTGTTAAAGCCACTTTGATATTGGCGTCAGTACTAGCAACAGACTCAATTTATACAATACCTATTGCATTTGGGATTGCAGGTTGTCCTCGTAAAATTTGAATTTCAAAGTGATATGAAAGTGCAACGTTCGATATTACTATAATTTACCTATGTACAGCTATGTATATATACATTTCTAAATTAATTCAAAATGGGAGCAACAGTCTGAAGTCTAAAAGTTTCAAATAATATTATTCGCTTCAATGAACTAGAATTTATTTACATACTATACATAGTATCACGCCTGTATTCCGAAGGTGTACCGTTGTGCACCAACGTTTTGTTGATACCATTATATAGTCCCATGTATTATGGAGTGAGCCTATTGCCATCGCTGAAAATTTACATCCCAATAACACTTTGCTGAATTCGGGGATCGAACTCTGAACCAGCAGACGCGGCCGTTTGACCAATGTAGCAGTTTATTTACATACCGTACATTAATATTCTTATAACAATAGGATTCCATTTGAACAAGATTCGAAAATTCGATAATCCACATTCTTTCCACTCGTTTCACGGGATCGGAACCACGAATGATTGCCAGTCAGAAAAATATTCACTTAGAAGTACCCTTGGGGGCTCGATCACAATAGATCAGCGCTTGCTTGCGAGAGCCCCATCTCTTCGCGACAAATGACGTAGAAATCGCCCGTACCCATCTCGGGTTGGATTTGGACTTACGACTTTTTATTATTGAATTTTTCGGTACGCGATATTTTCCGGCCGAATGGAAGGGTGTGGTGAAAGGTAATGGCGACCTTTTTTACTTTTGTAATGTTAGTAGAATCTGTTATCTGATGCGAATTCTTTTCGCATATTTCGTTGAGATATTAACGTAATTATGTCGGTATGAAAAGTCAGGTATTACAATAAATTATTAAAAAAAACCTCTTTAGGTTTATTTCAACAAAGCATAGATTATGGTATTCACAGATTTTGAAATCTAAGTTCTCATCCATGTTTTAGTAAATGATCAACTTAAAAGTCATGATTATTAATTATACGACCATCTAGCAAAATGTTACGATATAGATCTGTACTAAAAAGATACACGTTTCGATAAAGATTGCTTTTAGAATTATAGACAAAATTTTGTCGTAAGCATTTCACATAAATTCACGGAACAGACTTACCGTGGAGTATAGTAGATACTTTACCAGGCAAAGCGACGCGAGGCGAGGCGGAAATCTCAGGGCCGATCTCAGACTATCATAACGCGAATCCGAGAAAGGATCTTAAATTCTATTAATCTAATCTGATAAACTTTAACGAATCACCCTTGTTAAAGCTAAGTACTTTGAAATCGGAAACCGGATCTCTTACTACAAATCTTTCCATTTACTTGTTGCGTCTAATTATCCTTAAAATGTTTATATAACTTACGGCGCCGAGAAATAAAATGTTCACTGAATAATGTAATAAACACTAAGACTTGAATATTCCTAATAGAGAAACAGGTATTGTTGTATGAAAATCTCATTATTTAAACAAGGATTGCCTAGTTAGGTAATGAGATTGGCTACTTGACAGTTTTCGGAAAAATATTTTAAAATTTACGTTGGTTTATTTTATACCTCTTACAATCATATTTTTCTAAAAAAAAACGTTATTTATTAGAAAAAAAAGATCTTTTTTATTCATTAATTTGAAATTCGCGCGAAAACAGCTGGTCACGTGACATTTGTTAGCTGTGACGTCATATTTCAATAAACAGAACAAACTAACTAGGACGCTCTAACGCTTAATTAAGCATAGTTTGAGAGGAAAGTTTACAGCTTTTTTGCTTGATATTCTTTTCCGTAGTGAATAGGAAACTGTTAAAATATTTGGACGAATGTGTTATTATTGCATGTGCACTGATTAACCTACAGGATGGTATAATTGAAAATGCATGATTTGCTAAGATTAAATTCTTTTATTTGGGGCTATTATAAACTAATGAATAAACATTTTTCTTCCAAAAAAAAATCAAATTTACAGAGTAAATGTGTGTTTCATCATCATCATCATCATCAATACATATTATAAAATTATAACAGGCCGATGTCTATACATTATAAATATTGGAGAAAAACTAATATGGGGGTCTTTATTAAAGCAACAGAAGCCAAAAGAATTTTTTTTAGAATTTTTGTCTGTATGTTTATACACACATCACACAAAAACCACTGCATGATATTCAATGCAGTTTTCACCGACCTTATTGCTAGAGGTCTAACTTAAAATATAGGTTCCATTTTATCAGATTCTAAATTCCATGCATATGAGGTTGTGGGCAAAAGCTAGTATTCTAATAATATACTATGATAACAGTCATTTTCAGGATTGAATCTGTAACTCAAATAGTGCAATGAGAGCAACTGAACCATGTCATCTTCATAATCAGGTTGATGTTATAAAATTTGTCAATTCTGCAAATTCCTTTTTGTACTCTCTTCTATCTCAATACACTATCATCTTTTTGGGTACATATGGAACTACTATTGTTACCCATTTCTTTGATTTTCATGTACTTCAGGGTACTGCCCGCTTTAGACAGTTTTGATTTCTTCTTGTAACATTTAGTGGCAATACAAAATGGCTCCTCAATTCTTCTGTGAGTCCACATTAAGAAAGCCACTGCATGTTTGCAGCACCTTTTGGAAGCAGGGCAGTAAGCATGCTGGACACTGTACTACTCCTTCCTTTTCATTGAGTGTGGATGTTAACAGACCTTATGTTCAGGACAAATTTTGCATTTTACCACACACAAATTTGCCTCCCTCTTTAGTTGGACACATCCTATAGCGTCATCACCAAACGATTGTCGCGAAGATCTGAAATTATAAACATAACCTTTAAGTAACTTAAAATGTTTTCATGAAATTTTGACTATTTGTCCTAAGAATTATACATATCAACTTTTACAAATAAATTGTATAATTACTTTGTTTATTTCGATACTTACACGAAGTTTTTGCATTCCGAAACTCGGCAGAGCAGTCAGGATTACACGCAAAGAATTTTGCGACCATAAATCATTAGACTTTAGGCAGATTTGCACTATTAGCTTATGTATAGCCTCACTCCATTTCGTGAAACCTCTCACAAGCACAAATCGAAATATTTAAGTGTTAATTTTCTCAGCAAACCGCAAACGATAAAACACATGACGTTTTATTTTGTAAAATGTGACGTCGCATGACACTTAATCATGGCCGCCCGCGTTTCGATTCTTGTAATCCACAGATAAAAAAAACTCAAATTTATTTTTGAAAAATAAAATATTTACAATTTATTTTAATGCAAAAAAAAAATTGTATAATTATTGTTAACCAATAAGCTATCATATTTGACATATTTCATATTTTATCGTTACAACTGTCAAATAGCCAATTCTAGCGCTCGCTTCGAATCTGTTAACCAACCACAATTCGAAATACAATTTTGGGGTTACATTATCAGTCAATTCACTAGCAACATCATCAACACTTAATATGAATGCGTAGCGAGAAAAGACCCTTATTCTGCTATTTTATGATTGGTAAACATTGGAACATAATGGCCAGTAGCCATCCAGAGCATGCGCACTCGAAGCCACAACTCTTGACCCGAAAACCTTGTTCGTTTGTAGCCCAGAAAATAATCCAATAATATATATTTGAAGCATTCTTGTCTGGCTGTGAGAGATGGCAATTGTTGCCGTCGATTTACGTATGTACTGCTTCACAGATTCTAAACAATGAAAAAACTTTTTGGGTGCTTGGTTTTCAATTTTTATCTGTAGGGATTTATATGGCCGGTTTGGTTCGTTTGTATATTTTATTAATTTTTTACGATCAGTAACAAATGTGGTTTAACGTCTATACGTTAATCAATCTAACTTAGCATATATTTAATCCTTTATGCTAAGTTAGCTGCCATAAAAATCTTCATTTGTTTAGAGCTTGAGGTCTGGCTGCGTTAGATTCGGAGTTCGATTTCCTGTTCAGGTAAAAGTTATAAGGTATTTCTGATAAGATATTTTTAGAAGCAGCCTTGAGTTTGGAATAGTAGAATCGCTATTACATGGGACTTAATAACAGCATCGGCGAAATGTGAGTGTAGAATAGTACATCTCTGCCTAACCCTTCGAAGAATACAAACGTGATGTTATATAGAATATGGTCAAGACAAACATACGTAATGCCTATACTCTTAATAAGTTTTGTGTCCAAATGTCCATCAGCGTCAGACTATTTAGACCTGTCAACGTTAAAATAATGGCTCTTCTATGCGGACGGTACGACAAGTGTCACTGTAGCGTTCTCAATGGTGTTGTTTTGTATATTTTTTATTTCTATATACTGCTTGACATTAACAAGACTCGTCAAGGGAATGAACAATATAATATGGGTCAACTGAGCCATAACATGCCATAACAGCATTTTCCACTGTATTGAAATACCTTTTGACTGTTTGTTACATGGTTAGACAAAGCCGAAGCCAACATAGGTGGGAAAATGCTAGCCAGATGATGATGAATGAGTTTTTTAAATCTACATAAAGCTTTTGGTTTGACCTGGTTTGATGTTAAAACAAATATAATAAAGCACTAGTCCATGTAAAATTATTATGAACTTAAGACTTTTTTTTTTTTAATTCATAAAATATAGCTACCTTCACAAGTATTGTTAAACTAGCTTCCGCCCGCGGCTTCGCCCGCGTGGTTTACGAATCCGTATATTTTTTCGGGATAAAAAGCCTATGTCCTATTCCAGACTATAATGTATCTTTGTGCCAAATTTCATCCAGATCCGTTCAGCCGTTCTGGCATGAAAGATTAACAAAGATCCATCCATCCATCCATTCATCCTCACAAACTTTCACATAATATTAGTAGGATAGTGATGACGTATTGGATATGAATAAATAAGATTAAAACTCATCAAAATAGGTACCAAAGCAATAATCTAATCAAATCAAATCCATCTAATCATATCCTTTCGACTCTTCTGCGCATGCGCCAATCTTACGTGCATAAAACCAGAACACATTGTTACCATAAATGTAACAAAAACAGGAATTTCAAACTGACAGCGTCCACGTTTGCTTTGAGTCAATGTAGCGTTGGGGAATCATTAATCATTTCAAACAACAACATGGCATTGAATGCGTCAATCGATACGTTATCCTGCAAACGCCTTGTTGCCCTGTTTGAATACTGTGTAATTGAACGAGACACGATTGTTTCTTTGTATCTTTAGTTTTTATTAGTGATGTTAGGGAAGAGAAATTTATCGATATTTAGGGGGTGAGCAAACTGGAGAACATTAAGCTAAAACACGGATTTAAGTACTGCTCATATTTTAAGCAGTAGGAAAGAGTTAATTATATGCATACTGTAGTCTAAAGTACTAAATACTGTTCTAAAATCATTACATAACATGGCATCACGCCTGTATTCCCTGAAGGGTTAGGCAGAGGTACTTGTATCTGTACCTATATTTTGCCGATTTATTATTAAGTTCCATTGTTCTATTGCCATCTACCGAGCACAATTCCAAAGTCTGGGCTGCTACTGAGAGTTTAAAAAAATCTTAATAACACTGCCCGATCTGTAAATTGAACGGAGGACGTCACGGTCAGCAGCCGCACTTGCGAATACTAGACCAATGGAACAGTTAAGCAAAAGATAAAATCATGTTAGACAAAAAATGTGGTGGTCTGAATTTCATTCAAAAAATTTACAATTGGTTTTCACGACCAAGCTGCAATTTTAATCTTAGATAAAACGAGATCATTGCGCACAGTAGAAATATTTTTGTACTCAGTCTTAAAAACAGGAAATATTTAAAATTTTAAAACTAATATAAAGTCATTTATCATTGTCAACAGTTGCCAAATTAAGTTATCCGAACTTTTTGACGATTCTGAATTAATCACTCAAGTGTTTAAGTATTTATCAATTAAGTTGGTTACACGGGAATTTGCGCAAACTGTTTTGGAATAGTCTATTATTTAATTGCGGAGTATGGCCATTAATTTCACGAAATAGTGATGGTTAAGTAAACTGAGTTCTGAACACAATAATGTATGATCTAATAAGACACAGGAGAAACAAAAAATTGCAGGTTCTGTATCTTTTCCTTTTTCTTTGGCGCGTTGTTGTTACTTATATACTGTTATTTCACTCAGTCAGTCGAACACATCAGAGCTTTAAATAATTTATTGATGCGCAGGATTCATTAGAATTCTTGCATATATTTTGTAACAGAAGAGCGTCTGGTGTTGAGCGATCAATATAGTTTCAAGAGAACTACCCGTATGGTCTTCGATACAATAATATTGGCCTATCAAAAAGGGCTATTAGGGACTAGTTAATTGCTTTATCTTATTTGCGCGTAAATATCATGTTCTGTGTATATACTTTCTAAAAATATTTTCGAAAGAATTAGTAATTAGTTTTGGAATTAATTTAAGTGGGATTTATTTTTACTAAACCAATTACATATCATAGATGAATATCAGATATCAGAAATGAATTTATCAAAAAACATAATCATTGTTCGTAAGTACATCAGTCGATAAGGTAGCGATAATCTATACTAATATTATAGAGGTAAAATATGTTTGTATGTAGGGGGTAATCTCCGGAAGTAATGAGCCGAATCTGAAAATTCTTTCATCGATAGATAGCTACATTATCCCTAAGTGCTATATATAGACTATAAATTATATATCATTAATTCAGTCAGTCAGTCAGCAATCAATAATTCAGCAACCAATCATAACAGTTAACATAAGATTTGATGGCTCGTTAGATTTGATCAGCCTTTGAGCAAATCTCGAGCAAAAATAACGTACCTATGAAAAATGTATGAAAAATGGAAGCGCGTTTACGATAAGATTCAATCAAATGCGCGCGCATGAATTTTTCTTACATTTTGGCTTAACGGTAATGACGACCGAGGTTTAAGAAAACTCGTTCATACATGTAATGGCGCTCTTTGTGTTTTTTAGGTTATGGAATTTACAAGAAGACTGAGCTTTTGCTGAGACAATACGACAGCAATTTTCAATTGAGATACCGGTTGTAAAGGGCTTATATTTATTTCATAAACTCTACTTTACTTTCTTCCTTAAGTATATTTGTCTATGAGCTTGGTAAAGGAGCTTTAGCATGAGGGCTGCACAGTTTTCGTTTGCATGCACCTTATCGCCCATAATATTCAAAACCTGTAAGAAAATGTCTTCTCAAAACAATTTTACTTCTAAATATTGAGGATTGCTGTCAAGTTTAAAATCAAATGCAGGCACTTAATATTTTTATACGCTACTAAATTTTACATCGCTGTAATTAATCCTTGAAAGCTTAAACTTATTAATTAAAGCGTTTCTAAGTACTCATATCGTGACTTAATGAATAACAAATAAGGGGTCGCTAAATTTTAATTTATGTTCATTGTTGTCTTAATAATAAACACGCCATTAAAATTCCCCAACGGCCGACGTAGGCATTTTGTGAAATATGTACCGCCATAAAAAACGTGAAAATAAGATTTTTGTGAGTAAAATTTTGAATACGAGGCCCTTTTCAATGCGCGCTCTCCGGGGGATTGTATTTTATTATGTTCCTGGGTCTGTATTGTGATTTTAAAAATTCGTAATGTTTGTCTCCTGAGAGAAATATTCCTCGACCTTCGAGTACTTTCGTTGGCGCCTCAGAAACACATTAAGGCTGCCGGCGTGTGTGAAGCGCCATACAAATGAGGGAACAGCCGAGAATTTGATAAATATGTTATAATAAAAATACGGGAATTGGATGATTCTCGAGTATCCTTGGCTTTATTTTCCCGACAGCCAGGTTCTAATGATATGTCAAACATGTGTTTGACATATCTTCAGAATCTGGCTGTCGTCACAAAAATATTAGGTATAGGTAATTCCTTATAAAGATTTTGTCATTTCCGAAGTGTTCTTCTTCATCCATCGTGCCAAGCTATCACATGGCGATTCGCTCATGCCGTAGTATATACCTACATATTAAGGTACAGGAATAAAATAATGTTATCCTATTACTTAATTGGGAATAGCAATCTTTTCCTGTATAGGTAATATGGTATTTTGTATATTTTTAAATAAACTGTGGTACCTTAATGTTTTATATGATTCTGTATATCATACCTAGAGCGATGTGCACAGAGTTTTCAGACAGGGTAGGCAGAAAATTTTAAAAGCTTACTTAAAAATACCTACTGCATGTTGGTTTTGGTTCGTCGTCTTGTCGATTAAATAATGATGTATGTTATTTGCTACCTCAAATATCTTATAATTAATCTCAACTTTTTAAAAGTGCCTGAAAAGGCCTACTTGAAATAAAAAAACTTTGACTTTGACTTTTGACTTTGAATAAATATTTATCTGAGTTACGTAGGGTAGACAGTGTCTTTTTGTCTTTATGAACCGCACACCACTGCATACCTATGATATGGTAACCTGTGAAGTAACGCAATGTAGACACAACCGAAAATATTTTGCGTATAGGCGCGGGCGTCCGTCTATGTTTTATGAAGAAAACTGATGGCCCTTAGGGATAAGCTGTAATTTGTATTCACGGCTGTAGAGAACTTAAGTATAATTCAATAGAAGCAGATTATAGTTTAGAAGTTTTGTTTCCCGTTGCCAAGTAAAATTTGCTGCAAGTTTATAACATGAAAATAAATTATTCAAAAGTTTGCCTCGCATTGTTCTTGTAAGTTTTGTCTTTTATTGGGACAGTGTATACGTAAGACTGCTTCATTGGTCTAGTGGTCGCAAGCGCGACTACAGAGTATAAGGTCTTGGGTTCGATTCCTAGATCGAGCAAATTGTTATTGGATTTTTCTGTATGGAAATTCTCAGTAGCCGCATGGAGTCTGTAAATGTGCCCGGTAGATTACATGGGACTTAATAACGGCATCGGTCAAATATGGATGTACAATAGTATACCTCTCTCTGCCTGAACCTTCAGGAATATAGGCGTGATGCTATACTATGCATAGGTAATAGTAACTTAAGTATGAACTAATTATGTAGGTACATATATATTGCGAAGTTAAAAATGGTCTCTAGGTACTATAGTTATAGTTCGGCCGCTCAGAGAATGCGCTCCTGACATCTGTCGTTCCTGACATCAAATTTAGCAAAATATAAAAAAAAAATTAGAAATGATTGGCTGTTGACATGATAATGTTGTTTTTAATGCTTATTATTTGTCAGTAGGGTAAATAAATAACAAAAATACTTTTATCGTAAATTCAACGCTATTTCAAAGTTACGTTGTCAATTCGATCACAACCTGTCAGAAGCCCTAGTGTAAGTTTCTTTCGACAAATTCGATTTATTACATCGAACGCGTTCGGCGTTCCGATTGGCGGAGAGCACGAAACGGACCATTCGGAGCGCCGAACGCGTTCGATATAGTAAATCGAATTTGTCAAAGGAACCTTACACTAGGGCTTCAGGCCGCATTCTCTGAGCGGCCGGACTTTAGTTTATTGTCAGGTGTAGTTATTGTGGTACCTATTATATTAATTTTATTCCCTAGGCATCAACTGTAATCTATGAAGTATCTATCGTATATAGCGGAATAGACAATTACAGGCTGACATTTATTGATTTTTTTAATGTCAAACTTGGTTGGACCTAATTCTCATTAGTATAATACACATTTTTATTGACTGAAATGATGATGAACATAATCTATTGATTATCCCAACCCGAAGTCTTATATGGATATTAGGATTGAACCCTACCCTCAATAAAGCCAAATCCTTCGACAAATACTCGCAAGATTCTCTCGCTTCCTCCCTACCATAATAAACAAGGCTTTTTATAAGGCCGCCATAGGCAAGTACTATTTCCCCCATCAATATGATAATTCTCCCATACTGACCCAGAAATGAAAATGTTTTGGTTGGTCAAGGAAATTGGGGGAAGTGATATTGGGGGATATGACAGTAAAACATTGAGTTCCACGTTTCAAAAACATGTTGCAACAAAAAAGAGATGTTTGCGCATTTTGAATTTCAAATTTCCAAAAATAATAGGTATCAATTTGCATTTCTGAAAGAATTGTCGTAGTCGTTTCTTAGCTTAGGCTTTGTGCCAGGTTTAATTTTCTGTTAAACTTTCGCCAATGTATCTTGTTGACGGAAAAGAGAATGAAAGTTTTGGCTAGAAGCCTTCGCGTTTCGGTAATAAAAATGTAAAATAGGTTCCGAACGTTTACATAACCTATTGTTTGTGGCATAGATAAGATGTATAAAACAAACAATAAAAATGCTCAAAATGGCATATCTACAGAAGAAATACTTTTACACAATAAATTAAATAGGCCGGATGAAAAAAATTGAAGTAGGTACTTAGTACTAGCCCATTGTGGTGGTATTTGGTCTACCTTGAAAATCCGCTACTTAAACATTACTACTACTCAAATAATATCTGTAAGTCATCCCACCCAAGATTCAAAATCAAGCTGGCAAAATTTTCAAGTCAATGCACAATATATAGATACTTAGACATATAATTATATTCAAATTTATTATACAACTAGCTTCAGCCCGCGACGATTGATCTACATTTATAATTTATAACCTATAGCACTCGGGAATAATGTAGCTATCTAACGGTGAAAGAATTTTCAGATTTGGATTAGTAGTTCCGGAGATTATCCCTTATATACAAACAAACAAATTTTACCTCTTTATAATATTAGTATAGATAGAGAATTCAGAAATGGGCTACGATTATTCCAGCGATATTTCCGCTGTTAAACTATCATCCTCGGGCAAATTGTCTGAAATTGACAATCACATCAAAAGGGCCCTATCTCAGCTTCAAACTCGCTAAGCGAATCATCATTAGAACATTTAGCGTTCACTGAATGTTTACAAAATTTGCGAATTTCAAGCAAAATATCTATACAAAGTTAATGACAGCAGGAAACTTGGCGGACCATTGGGATTATCTAATCTCTCCGAGGACTTGGAATATCGCCAAAACACAGATTAGCAGTCGCCTAAGAAATACCCTTTGTCACCGGCTAACTTACAATCCGGTCTAACTTTAATAACTTGATTGGGTTTTGCCAAACTGAGAAATTAGTATCGCCAACTATTTGGTGCGATTGTTCGACTCCTACTGTTTATTCGTTGGGCATTGTTTTATGTGATGCTATTAGTTTGAGTTCCGTTTGAAATTATGACCGTTTTCATAAAATGCTTCCAGCATAGCCGTTTTGAGTGATTTAATTCAAGTAGCTGTCAAAATGGAAACGCCCTCAGATCATACAGCTGAATTCTGATGCATACCAAAAAGAGAGCTGATTATTTAAAAGGCTAGAAAATCTTGTATTTTGTTTTTCAGTTATTATTATTATTTTGGTAGTTTAGGTTTTCGGTTGAAAAATAATGACATTCAACATAGTACTACGCCTGTACTCCCCGAAGGCTTAGGCAGAGGTGTACTATTGTACACATTTCGCCGATGCTGTTATTGAGTCCCATGTAACAGGGGCGAGCCTATTGCCATCTACCGGGTACAGTTCCAGAATCCGTGCTGCTACTGAAAATTTCCATACAGTAAAATTCAGTAACACTGCCCGACCCGGGAATCGGACCCAGGAGCTCACGCTCAGCAGTTGCGCTTACAACCACTAGAACAATGAGACAGTCACTGACATTCAAGTACTATGAGGCTATAAGTTGACTCCAGTATACGTAGGAATTATAAAAAGTTTCAGTCTGTTTTAAATAAATTAAGAATAGGCTAAAACGTCATCGGAAACAATATTTTGTTACTCTTTGAAATAATATTCCAGCGGATGTTTCAGTTGATGTTGCAGACAAAGTAACAAAATACTAATTAATGCATATTTCTTCATTGAATGTTGCAATCATTCATTCGAAGTTTTCCTTTGAAATTTTTATACATAAGTAGATGTACTCGTGTAAAAATTTGGATTCTCTTATTATCTACCTAATTGATAACGGTAAATTCGAATCAATTTTAAAACTTACACCAGATTAAAACCTCATTCTAAGAAGACGGACCTCTTCTCAGAATGAGAACAGTATAAAGTATAAAACTTTAAAAATTATTAATTTTTATCTAAGAATAGTAAGGCTCTCTGGTTTACTATTTCACCTGTAATGCGAGGGATGAGTGCAGCATAAAATATACGTTACATTAACAGAAAGATACATTAGCGTTGAATGCAACAAGTTAAGCCTGCGGTGACCCCGAACACCTTTTGTTAATACCATATGATTATTCAATTATACTTTTACTTGGACAAACTTTGGATATAACGAGGCCAATTTTTCATATGAATTATAATAATCATAATTTTATATTATGTGCTACAGTCAGACATTAAATATTCATCATTAAAATGTAATAATGTCAAAGCTTACTAGAAAAACTAAAGGTCAAAGATTTCGATACTGCTTTCAATTTATTTCATAATACATAATTATATCCGTGATTAGATAGCTAAGATATTTTGTGGCATACATCTAAAAAGTTTAATACAGGCTTATAGTACAAATAAAATTATAAATAAATAATTAAGTACATACCTAAATAATGAATTAGTGGAGAATTCGTAGCCAAACGCAAAACGTTCAGTAAAATACTAAAAAGGAGAAAAAAAATATTTTTCAAAAAACTAACACGTTTGAAAAATGAACACTGTTTCAACTGTTCACTTGTCCACTATATAATTGTGCATAGGTTCGTAGACGCGTGTGTAGAGTCGGGAGCGCGCGAGGCGTCCTCGGTGGGCGGCGGCGGCGATTGCACTGGTCCTGCGTTCCCGCCCGCCCTGCCTTCCCCTATACCTGTTACAGGTACGGTCCCCATACATCCAGAACTAAGTAGCTGCTATTGATGGACAAACCGAATTGATTTTCGCGCGGCGCGATTACCGTGTGTTCGGACACTGGTTTAGTACGATAGGTATAGGTAGCTCTTTTTTCGCTTACAGTGTAACGTTTCCCGGAATCTGGTGTAGGTTCATAAATTTTCAGCTAACGATAAACATCAGCTAGACTGGCGGAATTTACCGAAGTCTCGGTTATTACAAATAAGTACGTAACTATAACATGATTTTTATCCGTCATCGTCTGTTTGTATTTTGTGAAATCTATTTTTGAGTTACAATATTATTATGTGTTCGCTCTTTCAGTGGCTTCATAATATTTTGTAAATATTATTTTTACTAAGTAGGTATGTCATGACAGTTAGTATGAAATTATATTAAATCATTGATATTATTAACATGCGTGTGAGTTTAACGTGACGTTTGCTGCCAAAATAAATTTAGTGGAAATTAAAAAGGTATAATAAAATGTTGTGTCGGATGTTTAAAAACAATATAATACACTATGTACATAAGATGAAGTACATAACAAATGTATAACAACAGTTATGGCCGTAAACGTCACGTAATGTCGGCGTCAGCATCGTATTTCGATAAACAGTAGTTTATTGCGAAACTTCGCCGGCAGATTGCAGATTATCCATGTAATATTATTAACAAAGAGAGCGCGAACTTTCTGAAACAAGCGATGTTATGTCGTGGACTGACACATAAAGGCAATGGAGATAGTTTGATAATATAATTTTTTTTGTTTAGTCTTCTTATCAATATTGATGAGGACTCTATACTTGAAACTCAACGCAAGACATTATCATCAAGGGTGGAGAAGTTCATCTACATAGCTTTTATCCCAACAACGTTGGGGTCGGAACCCAGTGTAACCAGAAACAGATGAATATTAATATTACACGCGGCGACCGCCATCTGACTTCCACCACCCGGTTAGTGAGACACTGATACCTTTAGGTTAGAACCGGGTGTCAGACTTCTTGGGCTGTTTGCTTTCTTAACGACTGTCACAGATAATTGTATGATATTTGAGTTTTTGTTGCTTCATTTAACTGACCGGTCTTAAAGTTTGTATAACGGTCATCCATTGCGGGGAAAACTGCAGTAAGTTCTGGTTAACCTCGCATATTAATTGATCTGCGCAGTAGATACTTAACTACAAGCCCTTCTACAGCCTCAAAAGCCCCTCTTTATGTACTACAAGCTCCCGATGAAATAATACCTACTTTCCTAAAGTATAATGTTGTAAACTCTAAAATGTTAGCATGTTTGTGAGCAAATAAACGTTATCTTTCAGGTTTCAAAACCTTTATATATTTACTGGGGTAATATATATTCCGAGCCCTTACACTTTCTTCTCATAAAATTAAGGTGAGCCTTGAAATAAAAGCATCACACAATGGCAGAAATAGCCGACCTTTTAAATCTAGTTGTTCGACTTAATAAAATTTACAAGGAAAACTCGTGTTAAATCTCGGGTAGTGAGCGTGTAATGGAATCTTTGGGGGTTGACATTACACATTCCTACACACCCTCACACACACTCTCACAGCCTCATAAGTAGCACAAAATCACGGGGTTTTTCGTCCGACGCCGGCGGCACGGATGAAAATCGTTCCCCACCGAATATCGAATTCAAACCATTGTGCAAATAATAAATTGCCTGAAATCCGTTTTTAACTTTATTCCTTCACGATATTTGGCACAATCAATTGATCTGTCTAAATGATTTCTTCGTTTTAGATATTATATTACGCCATTAATTCTTGAAAGTCATTAAGTCGGAATAAGGATTGATGTGTTTTGTTGCGTTTATTGAAATTCTTTACTGTAGTTCTCTTGTCCTACTTATCTGCTCTTTGTTTTCGACAATATACTGTATATTATTTGAATTTAATATAGGTACAGTATGTTGGTCCAGGGTGTAACATGAATACCTATGACAGTCGTTACGGTTATCTGAATGAGCCCAACAAGTCTGACAACCACATTACCCTTAGAGTATCAGTGTCCCAAAATAATCAGGTGGTGGAGATCAGATGGTTAGTCGCTCCGTGTAAAATATTGATATTCAGCCGCAAGCAGTTAAACTGGGAGCCGGACCCAATGTAGTTGGGAAAAGGCAGATGATGACTGTATATTTAGTAAAGACATTCCCGTACACAACCGTTCGGTGGATAACGGTTTTTGAAGAGCTCATCTTAAGGATTAGATAAGACGATAATGATGGGACATACACACTACGAATAAATCCTATATTGTGGCTTCGTTTACAAACACACATATTCAGATGAACAGACACCCAGACCCGGAACAAATATCTGTAGATCATTTAAATATTTGTTCCGCGCGGGAATCGAACCTGCGACACAGTCAATCGCTCAACCACTGCGCCGATCGTGTCATCAATATTTTCTCGGAGATCATCAATATTTTAAGCATTGTTATTTTTTGTAAGCTTTTATAGACCGAAACGCTTGATAGTCTACCCGTATTCAAAGGTAACCTGTTGCAAGTCACAGTAAGGTTTTTAACCGGATTTAAAGGTTTCAGCCTTCATATTAAGTAAAGGTGGGGTTTTTTTTTCTCCTTTCCTGAAAGTTTGGTATAAATAAGCAGCGATACCTTTTCTGTTATCATCTATATTTCTCGACTTATAAAAGAAAGTACCTTAGTACTCTGTTTTTTTAAAGTATCTCCATTCATTATAAATTATAGCATAAGTACCTAAGAGTGATCCACCAAAACACACACATATATTTTAAACTATTTCTTCAAGTTGAGTTTAAGCTTATCTTGATTGACCGTTAAGGTTTATAAAAGCATTCGGTAGGTATACAGGGTTGAATCCCAGCTGGAAACAAAAAGATTGTTACTTTTATACTATGTACTCCCATATTCTGACAAATAAATGTTTCTTTCTTTCTTTCTTTCTTTGCAATTTGCTAAAATGGGCCTTATTTCTCTATCTTTAAATATGAGTAGATACACTAGCTTCCGCCCGTAGCTTTGCCCGCGTGGTTTACGAACCCGTACATTTTTCCGGGATAAAAAGTAGTAGCCTATATGCTATTCCAGACTATAATCTATCTCTGTGCCAAATTTCGTCCAGATCCGTTCAGCCGTTCTGACGTGATTGAATATCAAACATCCATCTATCTAAACTTTCGCATTTATAATAGTAGTAAGATAATATATCAATGTAATTTC
Organism: Shargacucullia verbasci; assembly: GCA_947562105.1. Taxonomy (NCBI): domain Eukaryota; kingdom Metazoa; phylum Arthropoda; class Insecta; order Lepidoptera; family Noctuidae; genus Shargacucullia; species Shargacucullia verbasci. Next base: position 10,225,288 of record OX387289.1, read on the forward strand.
CCTTAATAATTTACCGGGGAAAGAGCAGGGATTGCTCCTCGACGTGTGCCGATACCTAAAAGAGTCTGGCGCAACCTGGGCGACTGCCCAAGCCGACTACCATCGATACCACCATTGCTAGCTGGCTAATCTTTCCACTATGGCATGAGCGATTCCCATGTGATAGCTCGTGCTGATACGATAGAAGAAAAGGAACGAGTCAAGGAAATTATTGTTCTGATCCCGTCTCCCAAGTATTTCTGCATGTACGCCTACTAGTAGTCGTATGAGCACCATAGGGTAGAGTAATTAAAAAGCAAATAAAACAGCTGTAAAAATCGTCGAAGAATAAAATGTTCGCGTTCGATTAAAGTAAACGTAGAACAGAATAGAATTTACGAATAATTTTGCGTCTATTCTAGCTTTATTTATTTTTCTAAGTTTATGATCCCGTTTCGAGGCTATAACAACGCTCATGGTCGCGGTCATAGGAGACGAGACAGATAATCCCTAGATTTAGGGTTCTTTCCTTCGACTTGTGTTAAATTAAATAGATTTTTTATCTCAGAGAAAGTCTCACAAACTGCAGATCAAGGCAAAGATAAGGCCAAGGGAGTCTGGCATTAATAAATGAGGCAAAAATTGTTTCGACGGGTTTAATAGATACGAGTAATTATTATTGTTTACTCAAATAACTATCTGTCTATATATATATAAAAATAAATGTGTGCATATATGTTCCCTATGGACTCCAAAACGTGTGGAGCGATTTTAAGGAAATTTTTAGGTAATCTTCAGATTAGCCCAGCGGGTAATCCTGTGAAGTTTGTTAGCGATCGGATCAACAATTCTTTTTTTGTCTTTTTGGCAATTTTGTGCCATATGTTTCCTACAAATTATTTGGCTATAGATAATTAGTGCTACCCGTGCGAAGTCGGGGTGGGTCGCTAGTTAATTATAATAATTAAAATATGAATTAGCTGTTCGATTAGAGAAGAAAAATGGTAACAATAGAAAGCCACACATTTGATATCAACATCAAAAGAAAATCTTTGGTCTTGACATGTATTGTACGACTAAGGAGTAATTTAAATAGGGATCTTACAAGATCTATAGATCTGTATGTACGCAGTATAAATAGATTTTATTCAAAGGCACGCCATTCAAAATATGCGTAATCCTTTCAGGCATTCGTCTTTTCAATACATTCGGTTTCCATTAACCGGTAAGTGTCAGATTATATCCACATATACGATGCATTGGGGGCCCGTACATACATTTACGAAACGTTAAAACTCTAAACATTTGTATAAGACGCACATTCGATGTAAATCGTACAGTCAGCGAGATAGGCGGATGAACACACAAGGCGAATTAAAAATTTACATCATATACTACACTCTTATGGGCTCGTTCCCATAAACATAACACAGCATCACGCCTGTATTCCCCGAAGGGTTAGGCAGAGGTGTACTATTGTACACCCACATTTCGCCGATGGCTTTATTAAGTCCCTTGTACCTTATAAGGGGCGAGCCTATTGCCACCAACCGGACACAGTTCCAGACTCCGTGTTGCTACTAATAATTTCTTTACAGAAAAACCCAATAACAATTCGCGTCCCGGGGATCGAACCCAGGACCTCACGCTCAGCAGTCACGCTTGTGACCACTAGACCAATGTGGGGGGCGGTGTGTGTGTGTGCATGTGTCGTGTATTTGTAAAATACACCGATGTTACAAGACAAATCATAGAGTAGGGATAAAATAATATTCCATCACGTCTAATATTTTTACCTATTGCGTAACGTTCTCTTTGACTCGCTTGTTGCACCACTATATTAAATATACTTGTGACGTCACAATACAATTTCATAGCAAGCTATTAGCTTCACTTCTGCATCGTGTGCTACATCACGTTAAACTTTTATATTTTCTACGTAAAGTAGACACTGTGCGATGTGTCACATTCACATTCTTTGAAAAATAAACTGGCGGGTGTACCTATGAACTACTTTATTTGTACGCTTCTTCATATTTGGTACGTGAAGATATATGTATGTTATGGTTGGCTGAAACAAGGGGTTTCTTGTGGTCTCAAATGTAGGATTAATACATAGGTACACTTAACTGAGCATGAGATCTAGGTTCAATACCCGGGTCAAGCAAAGTGTTTATCCTGTATCAACGTTTTCAGTCGTAGCCTCGCATTCGAAATTATAAAATTGTACAACAATACCTACACCTGTACTTAATCATTTAAGGAATTAATGTGTGAAGCAATATTATGTTTTCTTAATCACTTTAAATAAATAAAAAGTAACGACTCCAAAGTCTCTAAGTACCACTTTAAATATGAATCACACACGCCATTTTTTGGCATAACTTTGGTCAATCTTCTAATGTAAGGGCCTAAATACAAATGAAAATAGTGACCACATTAAACCCTTTAATTAACGCCTTTTAAACAAGCCGAGTCAACAAAGAGCCTAATTAAAATCTTATATTGACACTATAATTTTTATGTTAGACCTACAGTGTAGATAAACCCCAACCACACTTTTATATTAAATAAGGCTTTTATCCTTTTAATTAAGATGGTCAAATATGTAGAAAGTATACATATATCGAATATTCTGCACTATGATAAAATTAGGGTGAATATTTTTTACTCAATCAATCAAATATATTATTTCGAAAATTTTATTTGCCGTTTACAACAGAAAACGGTACAGTTGGCGCAGTGTATAAACGATCGGCTGCTATGCTACTTACGTGTCACGGATTCGATTCCATCACGAAACATATATAACGAATTTTGAGACCATTATCTGTCTTTCAAAACATTTATAAAAAAAGAGACCAGTTAATGTAGCTTAAGGGTATTGTAGCATAAGGCCTGTAATTCTCGAAGCGTTACGCCAAGCTCCACCTTGTATGCCCACATTTCACAGGGAGCGAACCCATTGCTATCAACCGGACATAATTCCAAACTCGAGCTGCTACTGAAAATTTTCTAACAGAAAAACCTAATGTCACCCCGACCCGGGGATTGAACCCGGAAGCAGTACCCCTAGTGTAAGATTCTTTTGACAAATTCGATTTACTACATCGAACGCGTTTGGCGCTCCGATTGGTCCGTTTCGTGCTCTCCACCAATCGGAGCGCCGAACGCGTTCAATGTAGTAAATCGAATTTGTCAAAAGAAACTTACACTAGGGGTTCTGACGCTCAGCATCCATGCTTACGACTACAGCAGAAGTATTTTGCTAATTATATAGAGTCGGCGTTTGTTTTGATAAAATGTATTACCGTGTAAAGTTATGAGCTCATTAAACTCACTTTATGGTGAAAGAGAATATTTTGCACAATGTCACCTTGTTCCCACAATAAATGAATACGTCTACGTTTTCCATTACATTTTATGTACTTAGCCAGTCTATATTTGAGATCAAACGGGCTTATCCAAGTTTACCAACAGACCCGCATTCACAAAATGAACGTGTGTTTTGAAATCCTAATTTAAATAAAAGGATTACACTTGCTAGAAAAATAAAACAAATATCTAATGCAGTGTGAATCAAACAAAAAATTATAAAAATATCATGACTTGCGTCATGGGTCTAATAGTTGGAAGCTAAGATCCGGTGAGCGTGTCCGGCCACAGAAACTAACAACTATGTCCGACATGTTCCCAAGGAAAAGAACAACAACTTTCGACGGTCACAATTACTTTCGGTCGCTAGATGGCGCTACGTATGACCATTAAAAATGCATAGGTTCTTAATCAATGCGGGCGAAGCCGCGGGCGGAAGCTAGTCTTTTATAATACACAACCCATCACTTTGCCAGATACAATGCTAACACGCGATTTACTGTTCAGAACTTTATACCGCAAAATTCGAGTCAAAATTGTGACAAATAAAATAATCTCTTTTACGTCTACATAGCCAGAATTAGTCACGGTACCTGGGATAAGTGAAAAAGAAAAAAGTCAGGCGGGCTGAGGTTCCAAATTGCGGACAATAATTCACCTGGCGTAGCATCTGGCCACACCAAATGAAACGCATTTAGATACTCACAGAGATATTAAAAACCCAGATCTTTTGTGATCTCAACACATTAAAATATGAGCGATATTAACGATGTTCATGTAATTGTTTAATAAATTGCTTTTTTGTGTTTTTTTTTTTTTTTTGCTATTGCCCAACGCTGTGAGTTACTCACTGTATCGAAGGTGCGTTAACATAAATCTTCTCTTCTAGACCAGGAACATAATTATTTCTATAGTCCATACCAATATTTGTTACGTGCTGGACTCGAACCTACGACACGTAGCGCAGCAGTTGATCGCTCAATCAATACCGTAACCGTGCCGTGAAAAAAGATTTTTACTGTGAAAAGTTAATATTAGAAAACGATTATTAGTTATAAAATAATAATCGTTTTTAAGTTAGTGCAGATATAACAATATAAAGAGCTGTTATATCTGCACTAACTTAAAAACGATGATTAACTGTTATCTTACCTGTTAAGTCTGTTGCCATCTCTGTGCATTGGCATTCAAATGAAAAGGATAGAGAGTGTTTAAAACATATTATATACTAACTAAAGCCTTTCATGCTTAGCTGTAGGAAAATCTGATACTATATATTTTTTCTTTTTTTTTAAACGTTGCCCCACACTAGGAATAATTCCTGTATCATCGGTGCGTTTACAAACAAATATATTCACATACACACAAACACCCAGACCCGAAACAATTATCTGTAGATCATACAAATATTTGTTCCGTGCGTGAATTGAACCCGCGACACTTAGCGCAGAAAGCTAATCGCTTAGTCACTACGCCAACCGTGTCGTCAAATTACTATAAGTATATACTTATTGTAATTACTATGGAAGTAAATAAAAGTAGTCTGGTGAAATTCGTCGAGAAAATACATCATTCAATATAATACCCTACTTTGCGTTGGTGTCGCTATTGCCGTTCCCGTGGGAACTTCAGGATAAAAAGTATATGAAAAGACTCTCATATAGAAATACAATGTTCTGTAAAAATATCAATTGAATGACATAAACATACGGAACATGAATTTACGGAAAATATAATAATAATTTATTTACGTAAAAGTGTTTTATCATACTTTTATATCAGTGATTTCTCTTTTTTTCTAGTTGATCTAGATCCTTACGAGCTAAATATTCGTGTCCTTTCGAAGCATCAATAAGTTATCTGCTGTACACCGTATCGCCGCCGCTCAATTTCCCTGGCGTACAATAAAGTATCAGGTGATTTACTTCGACGAACTTGCATCCTATCCCACTTGATTACATAGTCTATTCACGGTCCACGTACAGAAGGCTTTTTCTTTTATTTCAACATTATAAACAATAGATAAATTTATGATAACAGGCATTTATTTTCATTTGTTGCCAACATCATGTATTATATAAAATAAGATATGTTTTATTCATGAAGAAGATATTAAGTTGCATTAGAATATTCAGGTTGTAGGTTTCGCATTTCAAAGTGTTAAATTCTTAAAAAGAAAATACTATGGCTATTCTTTTAATTCCATAATTTAAAAAAACGAATGTCTATTCAAAAACTCTTTTTGTACTATAATTTGAGTGTGTTTGCACTTATGTAAGGATAATGTAGGACAGACTAAAATGAATGAGCCTGATTATAATATAAGAAGTTTCGATATTATTGTCATGGTAGCTATGAGCTGACCAGTCCCGACGGCATTCATTCAAGAGTATAACGTGAGTATCAGCATCACTCAACCATATACAGGGAACACAACGACCCAATCAGACAAAAGGCAGAAACGTGCGAATTAGGTGTCGTTAGTGTTGCTACACTTAGGAGAGAGTACGTTTGATCGGCTAGTAAAATTAGAGTGCGATATTGCCACTAGTATCTAGTACTCTCTCTCTGTCTTCTCATGCCAATTGTTAATCCCACGTAAAGGTGTGGTCAATCTTCCAAATGTGTCTCGTATTTTTTGTATCATCTATGGTTTCACTTCATAATATGTACTTATCTACGTGTGCACTACATATGTATTTACTCCTGGTTTTGATCCCTTGGTATCTTTTTCCGGGGACAAACAGTTCCAGTGCCAACTTGCCTACGTAATCTTGTAGTCTCCTTTTTTCCACAGGTGCCACGAATAGTAGACAGAAAATAATACTTTGACTCCTCCAACTAAGCTTGTAGTAGAAGGTCCACGTCACTAGTGTAATGGCTCAGGTTCGAATTGACGACCTGTCACTCGGTAATTTGACAAATAATTGCCGCTTAAGTTTTAAAAAATATATTTTGGAACTAAGTATATCATTAAAAAAATAACAGAAGCCTTTGCTGCCTTGCAGTCAGGTTAAAAAGCAACTCCAGGGCTTGTGCGAACCTTGCGAGAGAAAAATAAAGTGATTTATCGAGCGTCAGCCGAACCCTAGTGTATTATTTTTAACAGACCCCGGAAAGGTCTCGGATGACACCACATTTTACATTTAAGTTGAAAATATTGACATGCTTTGTGTAGTCACAGCTTTATGCTCCCTCAATCATGATTGTATTCTGATATAATAAAGTGATGGTGATTCGTCTTTTATTTTTGTATTTTGGGAACACAAAGATCTAAACAGCAAATAGAAATGCCATTTACATTTTGTTTGCAGCAAATAACTTTTGCATCTAATGCAATCAAATCAAAATCAAACTTAAGTCTGTGTAAATACGATTCAATTGCGTCAGCGATAGTTCAAGGAAAATATGATGAGGGAACCTGCATATCTGAGAGGACTTCGCGGTTCCATGAGGTTGATGGTGTGGGTGCCAAACCACACCAAGCCATCGTGGTAGACTAAGACCGAACTATTATTATTCTTATAAATGACTTGCGCCTATGAATATAGTGACGGACGGAATTATAAATATTATTACATCATCTTAGATGCAAAATCACATATAATTATTTATATGAAAGACATACACGAAGCCACGAATCAGAACTGTGCTTGTATTATGATTTATGATTTTTTAGTATTTTTGCTTACTATAATTCTTTACCTTGAAAAAATAAATAACGTGGCTTTCTCTGGAACCACAAAGGTAAAAGAAGCATTAAATAAGGATTACATTAATCCAAATGGCTGTAACATTCGGTTTTACCGAAAGGAATTAATGAAATAGATGTATCAAGGAAATGAATAATTAATGGCTGTAGATGGGTCTAATGGATTCCCCATGAATATTACCATATCTACATATCTATAAATTATGGAACATCCCTGATACGGCAATAGAGGGAAATAGTTAATAAATTGTTGAACAAGTACAAAATTTGTCTAGTGGTGAAAAGCGTCGCTGGTAAGCGTGAGGAAGCGTAAGGGTCAGATCGGCAGCCTAATTACGTAAAATTAGCGACAGCAACGTGACAGCCACACGACAGCAGCGTCACTGTTGGCCAATGCACACGTGACACAAAAATTACGAGTTACAGTAGCTATCGCGCAATCTACGCCTGTCGCAAACTGATTGCTATATCAGTAATTAGGCTGCGGGTCGGACAAAGTGTTATGGAGCTTTTTCTGTTAGAAAATTCTCTGTAGCTCTCCGGCGTTTGGAATGGGGCGAGGTAGATGGCAATAGTCTCGCCTACATGGGGCTTAATAACGGCATCAGCGAAATGTGGGTGTAAGTACATTAATACACTTCAACCTTCGAAGAATACAAGCGTGATCCTATGTTATGTCTATGTGAACAATAATTAGTCTTGTCTGTTGTGTCGACATAAGCTTATTCAAGGTAACTGCTTATGCCATATTGAAAAGATAAGCCCGCAAAGTTTGATAGCGGCTTACTTATTAAAATATTAATTTGTTTTTATCTAACTAAAATAAAGGTGTATATTAAATCAGTAATTGACTTCATATTCAAGACAAGTCAGTGTTGACCTAGCCCTGGCATCGTGTAAACATGTGTACACAAACAATGATATAGCAGCGCTGCCATATCATTGTTGACTTAAGTATTCTGGTAGCTATAGCCAGTACTTACTTACTGACAAGGGCGTCAGTAACTGACTCAATGTAAATTTGCCTTAACCTTATTTATATATGTTTTAGACATCTTCCATGAAGATTTTCGAATAAATACAAGGTTACGCACTGAAATTATTTAATTCAACAAAAAAATAATTGAGAATAATTGACCAAGAGATAATAAAAACATCCGTGTACAAAAGGGAACGTCTATTTTCCCTCAAAGTTTTAGCACTTTTAAAAAGTCGAGACTCTAGGCGCACGGTTCCAAAAACGGGTAGGTCTTATGGAGAAGAGACCGGAAAGTAACTCCATGGATACACTTTTCATAAAATAAAAAGTTAATTTACAATTAATAATCTTAAATTTTATGCATTATATAAGGAAAAACAATACCTTTTTATACTTCTAAAGACTTAACGGTTCAAATTATAATAAAAGAACGGATAATAAATCTACTCAATATACGTTTATCGTTAAACGTCGTTTATCATACAAAGAGGTAGGTACACATGCTGTCGTTAGCACACAATAACAATATAATTATTCAGAGTTAGTAATGGAGCGCAGTTCAGTCTATTAACGTCGAAAATGTCTCATGAATTTCAGATATTTCAGATTTAATGGTTCCTATTATACAGAGTGGTGTTCTTTAAAGCGGTTAATCGGACAACAGTACTCTACCTGAATCAATAAAAAAATATTACCAACATTTTTCATCTAAATATTGATTTTATTTTGTAATGCAGTCTTAATCATTAACAGTACGCAGACTGTTAACCCCAAGTGATTATTTCGAAGGTAGAGTAAGCATGTAGGTAGGTGTTCCAAGCATCCTAACGCCCATGCGTGAGAGACCAAACCCTACCGCCCTACACAATGCGCTAATAGCAATTATTGCATTATAGTGTGATTTTTTAAAGGTGCGTGTTTCAAACCATTATAGCGTCACCTTGTATTAAATTAGCATAATGTCCTCATAAACAGGTAGAATTTTAAAATACAGTTTACCTGCATTTAAATAACCCCACCAGCTTCCAAACAACTAAGGATGTCACAAACAAACTTCACCTTTAGATTAAGCAACATCCAGTTACCAAACATTGTCCGTCTCAAATAATGCAGTTCGGTTCATTGCGGACGGTTTCCCACGCCTCGTTCGCCGACTAACTTTCCTACCCCTTGAAGGTCGGTAATAACGAGTGTACGTAATACTACCTACCAAAGTTTGTACGTAACGGTGAAAGCCCTGAAAATCTACGTAATGATTTGTGTGAGGGTATGTACAGATAGCAGAAAGAATAAGGATAACATAACATGACGCGTGTATACATTGAAGAACTAGGCTGAGGTGTATTGTACATACATATTTCGCTAATGCCGTTATTGAGTTCTATATAAAAAATCGATCGACCCTATTGCCATCTAGCGGGCACAATTCCAAACTTCGGCCTTCTACGAAGAATTTTCTGACTGATAAACCAAAAACCCTTTGGCTGACCTAGGAATCGTACCCCAAACCTCACGCACGGCCGTCACGCTTACGCCATAAACTTATTAGGCTGGAGAATGCAGGCAACTAATATATACCTAACGATAATAAGAAAAAACAAATAATTATGTAGGTAGATTAGAAATCTGCGTAGGTACTGTAAAGTCTTTGATATAAAGACTGGTGACCGATGAAAAACAATAAGTATTTTAAGGAACCTCAATATTTGATAATTGTGTGATGGACGTTGAATTAAAATGCAAAGAATTGTATTTGGGAGCTCGTTGCGTTCAATACAAAATTTAATATCTTAACAGCAGTTTCATTCCCGGTCCCCATAGTACCGAATACCTAATCATTAAAAAGCTTTATACTGAAAATTTTGCAATCATACTTATCTCTTTTGCTGTCTATACGTACGGTTTTGCCTGGAAGCCTATTTGTCTGAACTTAGTGTCGTTTACGTGTCTGCGTTGAAGGAAAACAAAGGATCGCTCCTGACTCGTAAGGCATGAGATAAAACAGGATCCTATTACGAGCAATATATGCGACCCGCCGTTCGTGATGTTTGCCAACAACTTGTGGAAGTACTACGTTTATCTTATTTGACATATGACACGTAAAAATCTTTCGTGTATCGTAATTTTATCTTATATTTTTCAGCAAACTACCAAAGTTTTTTGAAGTTATAGAGACAATATCATGTTTTTACACATAACAGATGTTTTTTTAATTCCATTTTAGAATTAGACCAACATTTATATGTTGGTCTGAAAACATCTGCTTGGCTTTCTCTAGATACTCTCTAGGCTCTCTCTAAATAGAGAGAATCACATAAGGTATAAGGTATAAGGTATAAACGGGCTGGTTTCCGCAAATACACGCTTAAGCGCATTTTTTGCGTCGGGGTGGGAATAATGTCAGTTTATTCGATCCACCCCAGTTCTTCGAGAAATGCCAGCAGTCGCTTGACGTTGCTGGCTATTTCCCGGAGGGTACCTGGGTTTCCGAAGTACTTGGCCCTGTATGTGGCGACCTCAGGGCAGTTCAGTAGCACGTGGGCTGCCGTTTCTTCCTCCTCCATGCATGCTCTGCACAGAGGACTGTTTGTAATTCCTATAACGAAAAGATGTTTATTGAAGGAGCCATGTCCGGTGAACGCTGCTGTGACTGTACGAAGTTGTTGCTTCGTCAGTCGGAGCAGTTGGCTGGTTGTGCGTCCGTTAATGGCAGGGAGAATATCCTTCGTCTGCCTGCACTCACCAATACATGACCAGAGGTTTTTGTGTCGATCATTGGTGCGTTGTCTTACCATACTGCGTAGATAGCTGAAGGGGAGTGGCGCTATAGGCTCGGGTCCTACCACGCCCATGCTCGACCCTCTTCTAGCTAGTTCGTCAGCAGCATCGTTACCCCTAGAGCCGCTGTGTCCTTTGATCCATTGAATGGTTATTTTATTATGATTGCCTACCTGATTTAGTCGTTGGTGGCACTCGTATATCAACTCGGAATTGACGGTGTAGCTATTAAGGGCTTGCAGAACCGCCCTGCTGTCCGAGAGTATGCGAATAGGGTATTCCGTGACACCTCTTGCTAAGGCCGCTGAGGCCGCTAGAGTGATGCCCCTGCACTCTGCTTGGAATACTGTGTTGTAGGCCCCTAGAGGTGTAGAGATATTTATGTTTAGGTCCTCCGAGAAAATACCTGATCCGGTACCTGCGCTTGTTTTGGACCCATCCGTGAAGATTTGAAGTTCTTTAGGGCATAGCCCTGAACTTTGTTGTCCTTCGTGGAGTTGAATTTTGTATTTTTTGTCAAAAATGAACTGTTTTGGTATGCGGTCATTGATTGCCTGCATGATGGGGAAGTCTCTATAGAGTTCATCTAGTATAGAAGTGTGAGTGTTGAGTGTACTACAGTTTCTCCAGAGACCCAGAGACTTTAGTCTCACCGCTGACATGGCTGCTTCCTGCTGTATAAATAGATGTAGCGGTGGGAGATCTAGCATGGCTTCTAGGGCTGCAGTCGGGGTGGTTCTCATGCAGCCTGTAGTTGCCAGGCAAGCGAGTCTCTGGATTCGCTGCATTTTGTTTGCTATTGTGCTTACCTTGGTTTTATGCCACCATACTATGGAGCCATATGTGAGCATAGGGCGGATCACCGTCTTGTATAGCCACAGGATTATTTTAGGGGAAAGTCCCCATCTTTTCCCTATCATTCTCCTGCACTGCCAGAAGGCGATACTGGCTTTGTTTATTTTGTTTTCTATGTGATTACTCCAGTTTAATTTACTGTCCAGAGTGACGCCTAAGTACTTAACTTCTGTGGACAGTTGGAGTTCGGTATTGAACAGTTTAGGTAGTCGGTAGTGTCCCAGTGCTCGTTTTCGGGTAAACATCACTAGTTCCGTTTTGGTAGGGTTGACTGACAGGTCGTATTCTTCACACCAGCGTTCAACAGTCCACAGAGCCTGTTGTGTGAGATCACAGATGGTGCCTGTCACCTTACCTGAGATGAGGATGGCGAGGTCGTCTGCGTATCCTATTGTATAGTCTAGGTTTGAGTTTAGTCTTGAAATCAGATCGTTGATGACCAGATTCCATAGTAAGGGTGATAGAACTCCACCTTGGGGGCAGCCTCTGGCTATTATGGCTGATGAGTCATCTCCTTCAAGGCGGACTACCCGCTTGCTGAGCATGTTTGTTATCCAGTCTATGAGCATGGGTTCCACGCCATGTCTCGATAGGGCTGCGTTGATACTGGAGAAGTTCGTTTTGTCGAAAGCCCCCTGGATGTCTATAAAAGTACCTAGGCAGATGCTTTTTTGTTGTATTGCTTCCTCTATTTTGCCGACCACTAGATGAAGCGCAGATTCCGTTGATTTGCCTTGGCTATAAGCGTGTTGGTTAACGTGTAGTGGTATTGTTTGAAGCGCACCTTCTCTCAGCTCCCTCTCACAGAGCCTTTCCAGGGTCTTTAACATAAAGGAGATCAAGCTGATTGGTCGGTAGGATTTCGCGTTTGTGTAGTCGCTTTTACCTGGTTTGGGGATGAAAATGACTTTGACTTCCCTCCACCTTTGGGGTACATATCTGAAGGCTAGGCATGCCTTTAGAATGGTGATCAGGTTTCTGGTGATTGCTGACCTTCCCGATTGCATCAAGGCAGGAAAGATGCCGTCTGGTCCTGCCGCTTTGAAGGGCTGAAAGGTGTTTATTGCCCATTGGAGTCTTTCTAGCGTGATGACTCTGTTTGCGTAAACCCAGTCACTTGTCGTGGGTATGAATGGTGTATCAAGCCAGTTGGTTACCTGTGTGAAGACGCATCCTGGGAAATGGGTTTCGATGAGGACGCGTCTGGTTTCCTCTGGCGATGTTGTGAGAGTGCTATCTGGTTTTCGTAGGGTTACAGGACCGGATGAGCTTTGTTGCGCTAAAACTTTCCTTACCCTATTAGCTTGTTGACAAGATTCGATGCTACCACAGAATTTCTTCCATCCCATAGTGCGTCTACGTCTTATGCATTTTTTATAGATGGATTTTGCTGCCCGGTAATTGTCCCAGTCTGCGTCTTTTCTGGTGTTCATTGCCCTATTAAGAGCCTTCCTTACCTTTTTGCGTTTCCGATCCAGTTCCGGCCCCCACCAGGATTGTTTGCCCGGTGTTTTGGCCGGAGTTGTCTCTGGGCACGCTGTGTGGTAACAATCAGTCATATCTTGAGTTAAGCTGTTTACTTGTTCGTCGATTTGGGTCGTGTTCCCCGGGGTGATGGGGTTGATTGTATGGGACAGTTTAGAGACTATAAGTTGTGTGTATTTGTTCCTGTCCGTTCTGCGTGGGTTTCTGGTTGGCGGAGTCGGTGGTGTAAACACCTGAAGGTCGTATCGTATCCATCGATGGTCCTGAGAGAATCCCATTAAAATAAATGCTTGCCCAATTGACTGCTATGCTACGTGTCGCTTGTTCGAATCCACCGCGGATCGAATTTTTGTATGGTTTACAGATAGTTATTTCGAGTCTGGGTGGCCGTGGAGGTTACATACAAAGGAAAGGAAAAAGAGTGTGGAAATAATCATTTTCTTTATAGAAAAATCATAGATAAAACGTTGAATTAAATCATGTTCAGCATCAGAGAGTTGAGTTAGAAAAACTGTACAGAAAGTCAGGGAAGTAATCCCGTAAATGTCCCGGTTCCGTATTATTACGGACCATTTCAAATAAGTGAGACATCACTATCTTCATTTTGTTAATAGGTTGGTACGGTAAGGGCATGGAACTCATGAACATTCAATATAATGATCTTGTATTTAATGAGAAGTACGTACTTATTGTAATAATATTAAATCCTTTATTTCATTTAACTCTGAGATTCGTACATCCATATATAATAGTGTAGGTATTGTAATAAACTGGCACCTATATTATCACACTACAAGTGTATACGGTGTAAAATTCATAGTAAAGGGGGGCTTATAGTTTCAAACTCCGTTCTATGTATACCTACTATTCGACTAGACATTTAAATACAGATTGTATTATGAGTGGCAACGAATTCAAAATAAGCTGCATTCAGCAATCTCGGCTCCGTGGGTGCAAACACATCTAATGATTGGTCATGTTGTAAAATGTTGTTTATGTGGGTTAGAGCTAAGTACAGCGGACTGATAGCGAGGGTAACTAGTTTGAGGGACTGAGAACAGAGGTCGCTGGCGCGGGCGAAGTGTGTGTATTATTGGTAGTGGTATGTTAAATGAAATAAACTGGAATAGATATTCAATATGGAATAGAGGATTCAATATGGAACCCCGTACTAATGTTTCCGAGTATTTCTATACAGAAAAACCCAATAACACTTTGCCCCACTGGACCATTCAGGCAGTATATTAATAATAATGGACACAGAATCAGTTGATTAATAATAATCGAGATAATTGTTGCTTTGCGTTAAACAAGATATCCAGAAAACTAACTTGCATTTATCTCTCACCGCACTCCGTCTTAATTCTCACTAAGTCGAGAAATCTTAGAACTAAACAGAATTCCAGTTAATTTAATCATAACACAGTTGCATCTAGAGTAAGCGTTGAATATTATTCACTGAATTCCATACAAAACCGTAGAGCGTCAAGTTTTCGCACGGCGTCAGTGGCTTCGGCAAGTTGACAAACCTCACAAACTTTTGGTTCGTTCTAATGAATCTATTAACGAAGTAACTTTGCTACCGTTTGCTACTCACTGTGTATACATCGATTCTCTTAGATACTGAGGGAACATAATTTTATAAATTATTTTTATTTACAGGTTCACAAAAGAGTATGATTAAGATCTATCAAAGATCTCGGTAACTAATTATTTGCACACTCTATATTAGGACATATCTTTTAAAACGACTTTTATAGCTAAATATTAGTACCTCAGCTTTTCTTCTGTATCATGTTTGTTTTGTTTACTAAGTACCAAAGTCATCATCATTTCAAGCTTTTGTCCAGCCACTGCTAGGATTACGGCTCCACCTCACTCTTCATTTACAATAGTATCGATAAAAAAAGGGCTAAACATATTTTTAAATTTAATATAACTACTCTATAGTCATCGGCACCTATCAAAGTATCATAACATAACCTCAATTTTGTACATAATATAGCAGACTTAAATCAAGGATATCTGTGTCTTATAAAGTATCAAATTCATGAGGACTAGTCTCAGGTTAATTAGAATCTAAAACTAATATTGAGACAACTTTAATTTCGTTGTATTATATTGACTCAGTATTTCAATTAACAGTATCAAAATTTAAGTACATATTGCTGTGGGTTGCTAAAGTCTAAAACGAGAATATTATATATTTGACGGCATGGTTGGCGCAAAGGTTGAGCGATCGACTGCTACACTACGCGTTGCGACTTCGATTCATGTACGAAAATAATATTAAAGTCTTTGACTGTTTCTGCGTGTGTTTGTCAATGAACCAACGATAAGCAGAGGGGAAAGTTTTAAAAGTATTTTTTATAACTTAGTAGAGCTGGTTATCATCGAGGTTTACGATAGCAAAACCTTCTTCAATCAAGTTTATCTTGCGTATGATCTTACTCTTTTGAACCTTTTACAGTAATTCAAGATGTGATGGATTTGTATCCGTAAATACAATCATTACACTAGAAAACATCTAATATTTTTGATAATCTAGTGCGAGACGAAGTTTTTAATTTTTTAAATTTTTATTACACATGCGCAGTCTGCACATAGGAGTAAACCTGCCTCGACTTTCCGCAGCTTTCACCGTCTTTTCTCTTTCATACTTTAATAATTAAGCACCACATGTTCAATTAACAAAATCTCTGTACCAAAATATCCTTCATATTTCCGTGGCATCACTCATAAATCTCCGGCCCTCAGTTCAAGGCTAGCAATTAAAACGTACGGGGAACTCGGGTATAAATTACACTTAACATAATTCAAAATCATGTATGCTGTTGTTATATTTAGGCGTGAAATATTTTCCTGTTTATAAAAATGTACTACCGATATTATATTTTTCGGAACATTTTGCGTATACCTATTTTTCGAGGAATAAATAGAAACTGCCTCCTTGGTCTATTGTATGTAGTATAAGACTAATGAGGGTTAATTCTGTAATGCAATGGTTAGCAGTAACCTGGCTCTTTGGAAGTTTAGGTTCATCAAAATCTTGTCTGCATTTTATTAGCAATATCACTCAGGAGTGGAAAGTTGAATTGATATTTCCTTTTGGAGAAACTCAGTTTTATTTTAAAAAAATATGTTGTTTCAGTATTGGAATTTGTAGTTTGTGCAGTCTGTAAACAAAGTATATTTTTATATTTATATTACAACGTTAGTTACTAGGACTTTCTTCTGACGAGATATTGGTGTTTCTTCGTAATAGATAATATATATAAGCCAATAGGCTCACCCTCTATTATATGGAACTTAATAACGGCATCGGCGAAAAGTCAATACCTATACAATAGTACACTACTGCTTTAACCGTCGGGGAATATGGGGAGGATGTTATGTCATACGGGCTGCAAAAAAAAAAGCCATTGCTACATGTTCTTTAAAATAACTTCAACTCATTGTAAACCAATATTTTGAAAACAGTATCCATGGAGTTTCTTGCCGATCTCTTCTCCATAGGACCAACCCACTTTGGAACCATGCGCCTAGATTCATAACGTTTTCAAAGTGCCTGCAAAGGCCCATTTGAAATAAAAAAACTTTGACTTTGACTTTGACATTGGTATTTAATTGAGGATATTACAACTTACTTTTTAGCTTACGTACTTAGATAAAACAACGTGAATTTTTCGTAAATAAAAATTTCAAAATTATGACGTAAAAGTGTTTTTATTTTTTTATTTTTTAACTGAAACCGTCCATGTATTTGAATGTGTGCTACATACATACGTACTTCATGATATATGTTTTTAGCATATTGAATGGGGGGAAAGGGATAATAATATATTGTGTAGGCTTAATCTTTGTAGCGTGGTAGCATCTCTATTGTCTACAATTAATATTGTCTACAGTTAATATAATACGATTACCTCAAAATACATGCGTCATTCAAATAATCCCACACTAGGCTTAAATGTTGTTCTAAATTCCAATTTATTGCAATATTAAATGAATATTAGTATAATCATTTCAATCATAGATTTGTTAACGTCCTTTTTACATGAATTATGCTAGTATTCGTTTTAATATAAAACCGAGGTACAAAACGAAAATAAATTAATTATGTAGTTTGAAACATTGAACTACTAATTAATTACGTACAGTCGAAAAGAACCAAAACCATTTTGACGCATGTTATTATAATGTAGATTAAAATTTGTAAAGAACGGAAGAACTTTGCCGATTAAAAAAAATAACATGTTAATATACCTACCTAGTACCTAGTATATTAACATGTTTTCTTTTTAATAAAAATAAATTATTACCCAAATACATCTATAATTGCCTAGCCTAAAAAAAACTGGTGACTCTGTACCTAAACAACTCTTTGTTCAACAATACATTATTTGAGTTAGGATAATCAAACATACAATAACAATGCTTAGCTTCATTATGTCTACTTGATTTATCATATTACTGATCGTTACGGTTAGAACTCTATACATTACGTATTATGTAGTCTATTATGGAGCAGATAGTTCCATTAAATGTACATTAATCAATTAAGACTTCACGGCTTAGATCTAAACGTAATCAGTACTAGGACTAATATTTCACCCATTGAATAGAGTTAATGAACGGCGGGCAGATTTGGTTGGATGTTAGAGAAGAGATTTTACAAAGATGATTTGATGTTTATCTCATACTAGCGACCCGCCCCGGAGTTGCACGGGTAGCAGAGCATGTACTCGTACGCCTACATTTTTTTCCGTCGTAATATTGTATCAGCCTGTTACGTCGAGCATTTACTCGGCGCACGCCAGTAAAGCTCCCAGTCGGCATGATTTTTTCCGACATCTTCAACTATAATCGTCATATTTCAGCAAATTTACACAAAACCTTAACGAATTATACACCTAAACCTTCCTCATGAATTATTCTGTTTATTGGTGAAAACCGCATGAAAATGCGTTCAGTAGTTTTTGAGTTTATCGCGAACAGACAGACAGACGCGGCGAGTGACTTTGTTTTATAATATGTAGTGATTAATTATCTTGAATAACATTTTGGAAATAATTATGATGTGTTTCGCAATTTATAATTAATTGTATCTATAACGTCATTTTATAGCGGATTTAACTTTATTGCCTTTTTGGTCCCAGCATTTTCAAAATATTACCATTTTTTTTCGAGTATCCTGTAAACAATTCGAGTTTTTTTTTTTAATTCATACTTTTTTAGCCCTTTACAAACAGTTATACCGATATACCTATACATTCTTTCATGTATCAATAACACCACCTTTAAATATCACTTGAACAAGCAAAAAAAAGATTAACATCAGTTCTTACGTCACTATATTCGATAAATATCTAAAACATAAAGTACCCCATGTTTCAGAAAATTCTTTTGTCGTGTCAGCACGAGCTATCACCTTGGAATCGCTCATACCGTAGAAACATGAGGTATCGTATTTTATAGTCTGTTTTACGCGAATGAAATCGCGATAAGCGAAAGTTTAAAAACACATCGTATACATTGTATATCTGCAGGTAGGTATGTATTACGATTTTTCGATGCAATTTATTGAACACGGTCAATACTCGTTGCTACACAGCCTTGCTCAGATTTCAGTCAAACTTGGAGGTTAAGCAAGTCTTTCTGCGAGTCCTTGAGCGGGTGACAATTCTTTACACATCGAGATCCCTTCGTGATTCGGAAATCACACTAAGCAGTAGGTTCCGAGTCTCCTAAGAATACCTATGACAATCATTACAAGGGAGAACAGCTCAAAACAGTCGGTCAAATCTTAGGGTATCAGTAATTAATTAGATGACCTCTCCCAATAATTAGATGACGATGATCAGATGGTGGTCGCTTTTTGTAAAATACTGATTTTCAACTGCATCTGGTTAGACTTGGCCAACTCAGATGATGAGATATTGGTCGATACTAAATGCAGTGTGAGCACTGCAACTGTTACAGGTTACCTATATGACGAATATTGTGTGAAACACAACCCATTATCCATGTAATTAAACTTTAATTGCAAATTATTACAATTGAATTCAATTAGTTCGCCAGTGATTTTATGGGCGATAAATTATTTCCACTTTCATGATGTTGATACTATAACAGTTCGGTATAGGATAAATTAAATTAATTGGTTACTTTTAGGTTTAGACAGTTATAATATCTTCATTCGACTGCCTCATTGGTCTAGTGGTCGTAAGCGCGACTGCTGAGCGTCAGGTCCTGGGTTCGATTCCCGGGTCGGGTAAAGTGTTGAAATTCTCAGTAGCAGCACAGAGTCTGGAGCTGTGCCCGGTACATGGCAATAGGTTCGCCCCCTATTACATGGGACTCAATAACAGCTTTGGCGAAATGTGGGTGTACATTAGTACACCTCTGCCTAACCCTTCGGGGAATATAGGCGTGATGCTATGTTATGTTATTTTTAATATCTTCATTTTGAAGAGGAAGAGAGACTGATGATGTTCTACTTCACTTTCTAAAAGATTAGCTTTTGGCCTGTGACTTCGTCAGCGATACTACATATATAATTTACATTGCATTCGGGGGTAAGGTAGCTACCAGTCTTTGAAAAAATTCAGAATCGGATCATTATGATATGCTAGGACATTACCCCCTATATAGAACCCAACAAATTTTACCTTTATATAATATGAGTACAGAATAACAAATTAAATGCAAGTCAAAAAGCTCCAATGGCCCCGTACAGCTATTTTCTTATTTGTAATATATTTTTTAATTGCCTATTTCTTTCCACTGTCACTGCAAGGGCTCATCTTCCTTATTTTGTTACGGCCTCGAGGTTTTACTTCAAGAAAAACATACGAAGTACTCTATACAAAGTATAGACAAGACATTATGAACTGAATGACAATTTTATCATTAATATATCATATCAGTAACTTAACCTCCTATTTCATTTTATCACAAATTTTCAATATCATACTCTATAAATCCCATAAAATATCATACAGTAGTTAGCTACAATATACATGTATGTGTAGGTACTAGTTACACACAAAGTTACTGTTTGATCAGATATTTAAGGACTACATACTCGAAATGAGATTGCCTATTCAACTTCAGTGAAATACCTATTACATTTCAAGTTAAGTAATACAATATTCCGTTCTGAAACAATATCAAAGCCCGTCAACGCTGTACACACGTCACATTTAGCTCTCCTAAAGGACCTTATCCCTACTATAATGAACCCTGAGGGTATCTTGAGAATTGGTATTCAAATGCCTTATGACGTAGTTGAGTACGTTTTAGTTAAACCTGTCCCAATTCATATTTAAATAAACGTTTTGTTGAGAATTATTTCTGTAAAAAGTTTATTGAATTATATCAATGAAGTGAAGTAATTAAGATTTTTGTGGAAAGTTATACATATATTATCTACATAACATAACATCACGCCTGTATCCCCGAAGGGTTTGCCACTATTGAACACCCAGACTTCGCCGATACTGTCATTAAGTCTCGTGTAATAAAGCCTATTGAAATCAACCGAGGACAGTTCCAAACTCCGTGCTGTTCCTGAGATTTTTTTATACAGAAAACCCCAATAATACTTTGCGCGATCCTGGAATCGATCCTGGATCTCACGATCAGTAGTCGCGCTTCCAACTGGTAGATCAGTGAAGCAGTTTTATATTATATTATCTAGTATCATAAAAATCCGTCGATAGATTAGGTATGTCAATGAACTAAACAAAATTAATGTGTGGGGTCTAATAATTCTTGGGTCGGCCACTGTTATTCGGTTTTTGATGTGGAAATTCTCAATAGCAACCCGGAGTTTAAAATTGTGCCTGGTAGATGGCAATAGACTCGTCTCCAAATCGTCGTTGAAGTTCTGACACCACTTATGTAATTTTTTAGCGGTTTTGTCATTTTGATGGCATTTGGCTAGAGAGTCAGAAGACGCGTTGTGTCAAAACAGACGTGAATTATAAAAAAGCATCGTTCAATAGAAACTCGTAAAATGAAATGAATATACCTTGGTATTGTACTGGTGTTTCTATAAAATTATGCAGTTTTTTCACTCTCCTGAACAGTTGCTATGTTTGACATACATGGTGCTACAACTTCAATGACGAAATGTAAGTATACAGCACCAGTATCCGCCTAATCCTTCGGAAAATACAGTCTTAATGCTATGTAAATACTCAATATCATTGTGTATTTAATAAATCGGTAGTATTTAGCAACATTATAAAAATCATCAGTGGCAACAATAATAAAAAAACAAAAAACCTTTCAATTTTAGAATACTATTTTTCATATCCGCTTAAAAATCCTATAAGCCTTCCCAAAGATACCAGACATTTCAATTTTAATTAAAACTTTCCGATGATTTACCGTGCCGCGGTATATTCCTAAATAAAATATATTTTGTAATTTGAACTTCTTGGAAACATTTTCATTTGAACTCATTTAACAAATTGAAAATTAATTTGAAGAATTGGAATGGTTTTTTATGAAATGTTTCGTTTTATTGTTTAAGTGGTGAAACTGTTTTCCAGGAATTTCTGGTACAGCTATGAGCCGTGAAAGTGTCTGATAACCAATCTAACCGGGTATCATAAGTAGGATAGAGTAAATTTCTGATTTTATGAAGGTGAAAAACAGCCACAAAAAAAATAATAACAACAAACATCGACGTATAAAAATAAAGAGTGTTGGTCAGAGCTTATTTCAGTCGACAATTAAACGGTACGATATCAGTTTCACTCGTAACGACCATCTGCCGGGACCTGGCCGCAAGAAAAATAGCATTACAGTCCGTGGCGCCCCGTTAATAGGGCAGCCATCATTGTTGAATGTTGAGAAAATATCAGAGAAATTTGAAACTTTTTTAAGAAGCTCTCCACCTCACGAATAGAGTTTACGGCACGTAGTAGTATTGCGTGTAATTACGCAGTTCTTGCGTATACGTGCATTGCTTTGTAGCAAGTCACTACGTATATTACGCGCTGATAATTGCCGAAACTGAACGCATAGCGATACACATAGCCCTGCGCTTACGACACACAAACACGCGTGGCATACTAATTATGTAGTGTATCTACGCTTGATTTGTATACACGTCAATCCTTTTCCCAACTAAGGGTCGGCTGGGGTCGGCTCCCAGTCTAGCCAGATGCGGCGGAATATCAGTATTTTTACATGGAGCGACTGCCACCTTACCTCTGCCATCCAATTACTAGGGGAAACTGATATTCTCAAGTTAGACTAGTTGTGAGACTTTTTGGATTTGCACACACGTTTACCATACAGTATAAATAGGTATTTGGTAAGAGACACGTGAAAGCTCCAACACAAAATTAATACCTAGGAAGTCATGTGTGCTCATGCAAAGCGCCTGGCGACCCTACTCGAACGACGTTAAAGAAATCATAAAACAAACGCGATTTCACAGTGAAAAATATATTTCAATATCGTGTTTTAGCCGCATTGTGTACTTGACCTGTTTCAAGTGACAATTCTGGGTTTCTGTTCTCTTACACTCTCGTTAATCTGCTATAAAATGTTTAATGTTCCAGTAAAAATAAAACGCTTTTACGGACACTGTGGCTATTTGGAAACAATTTTAATAATGAATTGCAGTGAACGGAAGTAATGTGATAAATGAAAATGGAGTTTTTATTTTCTTCTACCGTCGATTTTGCTATTCTAGGAGAAAATTTATTCTTTAGTGGTTCATATAAAAGCGCTTCTGGCTTCTAGGTTTATTTCTTTAAATTTTTCGAAATTATACTTATAGGTTAGCTTTCTAATTCAGGCGATGAATCGTAGGTACATTTAGTAACTTTTAGACAACTTAACATTCATTTTATATTTACCTATGAAACTACCATCACATTGTTGCACCTCCTGTGGTCAAAACACATCCAAACAGAACAAGCTTAAAAACACATCAGCTAAAAATGTGAAGCCTGTTCTTATAAAAACAAAGTGCACAAAACAGTTGCATAATATTTTGTTTGGCGCATCCAGCAACCCACTACATGCATCTGACCACCTGTATGTATTGTGCCTATAAAACGTAAGAGGAATGCTTAGGACAAGGTACCACCGAATAACCAGTTCACTCTAAACTGAATGAAATATGAACTTGGATGAGAAATTGATAACTCTAAAGTCGTATGAAGGTTCATAAATTGGAAAAAAATACTCCGACTTACTTTTGCTTCTACGTGTTTTGTTTTTTATAATAACCCAACTTTCCTGTCGAACTCCCTGATTAGTGTAGTGGTCGCATGCGTGGGTGTTGAGTATGAGAACTTATGTTCGATTCCCATGCCGGGTAAAGTGTTGCATCCAAGAGTTTTGAATTGTGCCCGGTGGATGGCGATATGCCTCCTATTACATGAGACTTAACGGCATCGGCGAAATGTGGATATACATAAAGTACACCGCTGCCTAACCCTTGGGGAAATACAGGCGTGATACTTTTACCAATTAGTTGTCTTTAATTTAAGAGCAAGATTCGGTGGAGCTACGATCCTACGTAAATACGCTACGAAAGCGTTACCCAGGTTTGAGATGTTCCTACCCCTAGGTAGAGGGAATGTATTATGTACAGCTCACCAGATACCAGGTTCTCATCCGACGTACAAAACTAACAGCATTAAACTGCCAAACAAACGATTAATAGTTAATGAGAATGCCACAGGTTTCGATATAAATTATGCTAGTTGATACAACATTGTTAAATTGTACCCATAAATGATTGATCGTCACATTTCGAAATTTACAGATAAACATACTGCGTTTGAACTCATTAATTATTTTACATACTCGTAATTAATATTGTAGAAATCAGTTATATTCAGTTTGGCTGCATTTATTTCTGCTCTGAGGGTCAAATACCTACAAAGTCTATAAGAAGAACAAGTGTTTTAAGTCGGCTGAATTTTTTTCATACAGTATGACAATATCTATGAATATTTTAAGGGGTCCGTAGCTACATAGGTACCGTGCTGATCGGTCGATCTGCGAGGTTTAGCAGCGCTTGCCGCTATCAGTGTCTAAGCACACATTGAGACCCCGCCGTGCCTCGGAAAGCACGTTAAGCAGTTGGTCCCCGGTGTCATAAGCCGAAAAAGTCTGACAACCAGTCTAACCTTAGAGTATCATTGTCTCCCAGTAATTGGGTGAAGGAAGTCAGCTGATATTCATTCCGTGTAAAACACTGATATTCAGCCCAACTGGTTAGAATGGAAACCGACCCCAATGTAGTTGGGAAAAGGGTAGGGTAGGATGTGTCTGTGAATATTTTAGCACAATGACGTCATCAGCTTATTAATTTTCCCGCTTCGGGTAATAAGTTTCTCTGAGATGGATTAGGCAAACCCAGTGGAGTTTGATGGATGGTACTAGACGTCCAATATTATCTATGGCCTATGACCAATGACAAGCCAGATTGAATAGGCATTATTTGGGCTTACGGAATTCTTGGCATCGTCGCTTACCATCAGCTGAAGTGCAGATGATGGCTTAACCCCCTAATATTACATCGAATTAATAAAATTTGTCATTGTTATAATATATGTAATAGAATATTAGGAATAAATGATATCAAAACGCTAATACAATAAACAGTTCTGCTTGATCTATATATTCTATGAAATGATCTAAAAGTTCATTAACAATATCTAGCTGAACGACACGGTTCTGGAGAGGTTAAGGGAGCGACTGCTACGCCATGTGTCGCGGGTTCAATGCCTGCAGGGACAAATATTTTGATGAGCTACAGATATTAAGATGATGCACAGTTGTTCCGGATCTGAGCGTTTGTACATGTGAATATTTGTGTTTGTAAACGCACCCACAGAAATTGGGTAGAGGCCATGTTTAAAAAAATAACTCTAATGTCTCTATAACCTCTCCATACAAAACATTCTTATTTTCTCATTTATTTGGAATGTCGTCGGTCAAATGTTTTCAGACAATATCAATTTGGCAACATTAAGCCCAAAAACGACGTCGATTTTAAATATTCCGTTTGCCGCCAAAGTTACTTGGTCGTCCCATTATGACATATGACATGCACGACCGCACTCGTTTTATTCGTATTCACGTCGTATTTTTCAGGAATATTCTCTTATTTTTTTTTTTGAATAATTTCTGACCTTTAAGATGGAGCTTATGCGGCTAAGCTAGTTAGGCTTATTACACCAGAATTGTCTGAAACGTTACTAAGACCTTTTTGTTTCTTACATTATTAATGTACTTGTCCCAAATTCGGTTATGAGTGATTATGTATAAAAAGCACATTCTTGATCTTAAGTTTTTATACAAACGTATTGGAAATGGAAAGTTATGAAAAGGGTAAACAAGCCCATTGATGTCCCACAGCTGGGACGGGCCTAACTTTAAAATGAAAAGGGTTCGGTTTGATTCCACTATGCTAACCTAGTGCGTGTTGGAAGGACGTTAAAGGGCACAGGTATACACGATGTGTCCCTTAATGCAAGCGATAATCAAATTCAGATTTCTTATAATTTTTTTTTTCTTATATTTTAAAAAACCTTGCTCCACTTTAAAAATAATTCCTGTATCGTGGGTGCATTTACAATCACATATATCCACTTACACGGACTCCCAGACCCGAAACAATTATCTGTAGATCATTCCGTGTGTTCCTTACTTAGCACAGAAAGCTAATCGCTTAGCCACTATCCCAACCGTGTCGTCAAAAGATCCACACATCTATACATATAATAAAATAATATGGGGGGTCTTTATTAGAGCAACAGAAACCAAAACAACAGTTTTTAGAATTTTTGTCTGTCTGTCAGTATGTTTGTACACGCATCACATAAAAACTACTGCACGGAATTGAATGCAGTTTTCACCGATGTATTGCCATGGAGTTTCTTGCCGGTTCTTCTCCATAGGACCAACTTTTTGGAACCGTGCAACTAGAGTCCTATAACGTTTTATAAGTGCCTGGTTTATTTGAAATAAAAAAAATTCTATCTATCTATCTTCAGAGGTCTAACTTAAAATATAGGCTCCATTTTACCGCAGGAAAATATCAGATTCCACGCATACGAAGTCGCGAGCTCATGAATTCTAAAAGTGATAGGTGGGCGCCGGGTTTGATCTCAAAACCTCCTACATTACAGGCAAGAGTTCAATCGCTAGGCTTTCACTAAGGAAAGCAGTAAATATTCGTTAATTTCGTAATTTTAATAAACATGAAACTGTAATGTCCTATAGTAGTTTATTCAAAGTTCTTTTTAGTAGTCAGAAATACACAGATGAGATCTTATATACAAACAAATATGATTTGATTTCTCGTCATGTTTTATTGTGGGCACGTCCCAGCTTTCCACGCGTCCCTTTATCTAAAGTAGATCGGACCCTCGTCATCGTTGGACGCCGGGGCACCCAGGGGCGGCGCCGCGCTTCCTAATTGTTTTTTTTCGAACCTTCGAGTCTCCTTCTGTGAGGGTCATAAGGTAACCTTAAGTGCCACTGAAGGCTATGTAAATATGTCACATCTTTGATGTTTGGTAGAACTACTAAATCGGTCTGAAGAAAATGTCAAATACATAATGTTTTGATTAGAATTTGAGTATCACTTGCGTTGGGGTGAAGGAAAACAACGTTTGGAAATGTTGTCACCTGAAAGGGCTCCATAGTTTTTGATGGTAGGTACGCGTAGCCAGCCAACCAGCACTCGCAGTAGCTGATCATTGTAAGAACAAAGTTTTATGTTTTTTTTTTATGAAACAAAACCCTTATAACTTAACTGGTCTAGTGGAAAGTGCGACTGTTGAGCAGGTGTCCTGGGTCTGACTCCAAGCTCGGAAAACGTGTTATTGAGTTTTTCTGTACATAAATTCGCAGTAACAGCACTCAGGTTGAAAGTGCCTATTACATGGGACTTAATAACAGCATCGGCGAAATATGGGTGCACAAAAGTATACCTCTGCCTAAACCTTCGTGGATACAGGTGTGATATGTTGTATTACTTTCATAACTTACTTTTTGTATCTAGTGTTATTAATATAGAATACAGTGTTTTTATAAACAATAGGTAGGTAATGTTAAGAATAAAGTCTTTGATAAAATAATATCAAAATGTTCATCTACTTATGAAATAAGAACTTGAAAAATACGATCTAATCTAACCCATCTATAACACTAAAATAAAACACCAGTCCTAACAATACAAGGGCACAAAAATAATGTCGTCATTTGTTTCTCTCCGACTTTATTCCCTTGCAAATAAGTGTTTATCTAGTTACTTGACGACACAGTTGGCGCAGTGGCTGAGAGATCGACTGCTGTGCTACGTGTCGCGGGTTCGATTCCTGCACGAAACAATTATTTGTGTGATCTACAGATAGTTGTTTCGGGTTTGGGTCTTTATTTATGTTAATACACACCGTCCCTCGGAAAGCACGTAAAGCCGTTAGTCCTGCGCCTGATCTCTCTCCGGTCGTGTCGGATTGCCGTCCCATCGGACTATGAGAGTGAAGGAATAGAGAGAGCACCTGTGTTTGCGCACGCACTTGTGCTCTATAATATTACCTGCGTTGTTGGCTAATCTCCGGTGAGATTGGCCGCCGTGACCGAAATCGGTCAGGAGGACTTTATCTAGTTACCTAACAAATATCGACACAGAAAATGCGACATTTGAAGAATTTTCGAGAATATAGTATAGTAGGATAACATAACAGAGCATAACGCCTGTAATCGCCAAAAGGTTCGGTAGAGGTGTATTATTGTACACCCACCGATGCCGTTATTGAGTCCCATGTAATAGGAGGCGAGCCTATTCGTGCTGCTACTGAGAATTTCCATAAAGAAAATCCCAGATAATCGAACTCAGGACATCACGCATAGTAGCCGTGCTTGGGACCACCAGACACAGTCTCATAATAGAGTAGCATTATGAAAATACAGGATGGTAAAAATTGCATTTTCTTGCTATTTAACGGTCGATGACACTGCCATCTACAACTATTATGAACGATTTACCTTGGATATTGCAGTGAAAAGCAATTATTAATACAATAACGTCTCCTAGTACGTTGTTTAGCGTGCCTAGTCTAAATTATATTAATTTCGCACGACAGTCAATCTAAGAGACAACTATTAAATTAAAATCACTGTTAATTGACGTAGATTTGCGATTTGCAATTGAGTTAAGATTATAGAACTAGTCAAGTGTAAGATTATAATTATAAGACAACTTTATGATAGACAAATGTCTGAGTATTATTACGTCGGTCTAGGTCGTCTAGATCGAAATATCTAGTTCTAAAAATAAGTATAATTATTTTGTTATCTTTTGAATAAAAGGAGATAGTTGTAGCGATTATTTTTTATTGTTTTCGGTTGGTAAACAGTTTTGATAGCAATCTTAAATCGGAAAAGCTAATAAATCGGAAAGACGATAGTTTCTTTCAGTACCCCCCCCTAATGTAAGTTTCTTTTGACTAATTCGATTTACTACATCGAACGCGTTCGGCGCTCCGATTGGTGGAGAGCACGTAACGTACCAATCAGAGCGCCGAACGCGTTCGATGTAGTAAATCGAGTTTGTCAAAAGAAACTTACACTAGGGCCTCCGGATAGAGTTTTTATTAACATAACATTGGATCACGCCGCCCGAAGGGTTAGGCAGCGGTGTACTATTGTGTGCCCACATTTTGCCGATGCTGTTATTAAGTCCCATGTAATTGAGGACGAGCTTATTACCATCAACCGGGCACAGTTGCAAACTCTGTGCTGCTATCAAGAATTTCTACACAGCAAAACCCAATAACACTTTGCCCGACCTGAGAATCGAACCCAGGACCTCACGCGAACTCTAGCAAGCATGGTCTAGTGCTTGCTAGCGTAATATAGGTAATAATTATATAAGTAACTAACTTTATATTATACAGTACTAACTTAAAGAAACATTTGCTTCTTTAAGATCAAAGAATTTTATTACACCTTATCAAGTACACTCACTTTATTACACATCCAGTGATTAAATCTTAAAACCGTTCAACGCAAAGGTTTCAAAGTCTCCTAACTCCAAAGGGTCCTTATCTATTCTTGAAGGGGGCTGCTTATAGTGCTTATCCTGTTTTCTTATCTGCAAATGATATCGAGCTGACTTCGTAGCCCGAAGATGGGATAATTGCACAAGATGTCGACGCAGGTCAAGATTTGGCTGATAGGCGCGTACCTTTAGTACTGTACCTACGTTCTTATTTTAAATTCGATGGAACGATTGTAGTAAAGATAGAGGGAAAATCCTATTTTAAAATTGTTCTAACATTCTAACAGACTTCTAACCTTAAGATGAGATAAGATATGTTTTTATTCATGTAGACCATATACAGGTACTTAAGAATAGTTACGACTCTAGGTGCCACGTTCCAAAATGTTGACTTCCAATGGAGAAGAACGGGCAAGAAACTCCATGGTTACTCTTTTAAATTCAGAATTTCTTACAATATTTTGTTAAAATACATTATTCTCGAAAACTTATGAGAGGACAATGTAAAAAAAAGTCTAAATTAAATAAGCCTGATTTTTAAATTAATAATAAATATTCTGATAAGATTGACATGGCAGCTATGATATCTTATCACTTATATTCATTTTTAGAACAATGTTTTTGGTTAGTGAAACTTGATTCATAATACTATCGATATCAATAAAAATACAGGCTGTTAATTTTCACATTTTCTCGGTTTGATTGAAGAGACAGGCAAGCGACTTTTCAAAAAGTAATAAATGCGGTTTTACTTACTTTAAAAAATATTGAATGTTTCCTTTGAGTAAAATTAGCTGATTTCAGTATTTAGAGTACGTACTTCCCCTCCAGGGGCCGCGTCAATTTTCCACCCTGTATAATGTGGTACCATTACGTACCATATAATGCATTGAAGGTACCATATTACAAGTAGCAAGAAATCCTTACCCCACGTTAAAGTCTACAATTCTCAATGTGTATAATAAAGTTTTATATGATAATAAAACCCATACTCAATGGTGTGCCTTATGTCTGATGTGTAATAAAAACACAATGAGCATTGAAAACCTTAAAATAACAGTAATATTTTGTCAGCCAACTGTCCTTGTGGAGGAGCTTGTATAATCCGACTTGTTTGTGTTGACATGTTTCGCAGCTTCCACATTAATTGAAAACAAACAGTCTGTATGATATCGTTAAATCCCTATACAGAGAGGATCCAGTTGGTGCTTTGACCTTTTCGCCACATCAAAGTAGAAAAATATTATTTCTAATATCTTGGCGGATTAGATTATATTGCAAACATTTCTTGTGGTAAATAACGGCTTGCGTTGTTCAAGTGCCCGTCGAGCTGCCATTTATTTTATGAACACTGAAATATTATTAGGAGGAAAATATTATATCTCATCATGATCTGCTTTTCGAATTATGATGAGGCCCGATCCCATCATCTCACCTAACAATATGAGGTTCAATAACATTACCAGATAGCCTCTGCTACTCAAATACTGTGGGACAGTAATACCCCTTGGTTAGATCTAATGTCCGACTTTTTTGGTTGCTGACTCTCGTGATAACTGTCATATGTATGCCTATGATACCCGGAACCAATTGCGTAACGAGCTTTCCGCACGGAGGGATCTTCGTGTATTAAGAACAGTCACCCATCCAAAAATCGCAGCAAATGGTGCTTGAAGTCACAGATCGCCTGATCTGCGCTGTAGCTTCAAGCCACACTTCTCATATCTATTTAAGTAGTACGTACATATTATTAGCGTCTCCATTTCACTTTCTAAATAGACCGTAATATTGAGTCTATTGTAATAGGGGGCGATTCTATAGTACAGTTCCAATCTTCGTGCTGCTATTGAGAATTTCCATACATTAAAATCTAGTAACTCTTTACCTGGCCGGGGAATTAAACCCAGGTTATCACGCTCAGCAGTCGAGTTTGCTAACATTAGACTAGTTATGTTTTTAAACAACAGAAACAGCAACATTGCCATTATTTCTTTTACAGGAGTACCAAAAAGTGCAGAAGTTTTGGAAGATGTTCGAAAACTAACCAAACTAATGCTAGAAGGAGCAAAAGATAAAGCATTTAACATTGCGATTTGTTGTAATAAATTATAATTAATTAATCTTGGCTCATAAATCATTCATACATTTACGATTCTTATTTAAAATAACCATCCTCTAGCAGAAAGTTACCTATCGACTCTTTAAGTACTATGTACTGCAATTACCAGAAAGGACTCGCATTATTGTTTGAAATAAACATATTAAGTAAATACATAAAATTAAATAAAACAAACGACAATAAACAAAAAAATAACAAGCAGCTCGCGCTCGCAAAAGAAGCAGCTCGCGCTGACTTGATAGAAGAAGCCCATTGAAGTAGATACAGTAGCCGTTAGTATCTTAAGAGCCAATTACAAAGATATTCTGGCTATCATAAATTTACAAGAAGGAGGTCCATTTTCGAAGATCACACCATGTTTTTTTCCATACTCGTCGTAATGGATCTCGCACATCGTCTCCCAGCCATCGCGCTCAGCAGCTTTCTGAGTTCCATATGACGTCATCCAGGCTCCATTTATAGGCACTCCATATTCTTTACATATCATTCGCCTGAAAAAGTAAACCTTATACTCAAATTTTGTTTATATCATAAATTCTAATATAATATCTATACAATATTTTACTAAATATTCTAGTTCGTTTTCGTGATACTGACTTTACATTACTACTGATTTTAAAATTGAATTGAAATTTATAAACTAGCTTTTTTGATAGTAAACATGGAAATTGTGAGAATGTCACAAAAAATTCGGAGAACGGATCAAACTTAACCTATTATTATCACTGACTACGAAATATGAACTAGATGTCTTAAGCATACTGACCTAACTTTAAAAAACTCTTGCGCAATCCCAAGCCCTCTGTAATCAGAGTGGACAACGACACCTTTGTCCGTGAAGAAACGCTCCAACTTGAATTCCTTCGCCTCGTCATATAAAGCCACCATTCCACCGTATACTTCTAAAAGTTTAATCAGAGCTTTTGTTTTTGGCTGCCACTAAAAGAAATGAAAATGTATTGGGTTCAAAGCAAGATGGTATACATAGATTTATTTAATTGCCTCTTCATTAACTCATGGTCATGATTTACAAACCATATAGATAAAGTTTTAAGTACCATTTCATGTGTTTCCTGAGTTGTCAACATCATCATCGATGTCCCAATAATTTCATCGACTCTGCCGTCTTCATTGTCCAAACAGCATATATCTATGTGAAACGAGTCTTCTTCAACTCTTTCCCTTAAGGTTTCTCGCATTTCTGCCATCGCTTCGGGACTGTTTGGTACTCCTGGATTTCACAAAAATAAAAAACATTTAAAAAATTTTTCTTTTGACACGTAGGTACACAAACAAAATCTAAAAAGACATTTAACTATTATTACTTATTACACATATTTTTTTATTTAAGTATACATGCGTACACACACACACACACACACACTATAAAACTGATTTACATCCGTAACACTTCACTACCAAAGGAGCAGTTGAAAACCAGCGTCAGGCACTAGTTGTCTGCCATTTTGCTAAACTGGGACCTATTTGGCGCAGCTGATGAGGCACAATGCTCTAAAACTGAGTAGGTATTATTATTATTTTCTTTGTTCTGTTTTATATATTATTTATTATTGTGCGCATTTAGTTTGGGCCAAATAAACCTATTGTTTTTTCTTTTGTTGCTTTATATTGCTTTTGAATGAACTTACCTGAGGCTCTGAAAGTGGACTCCTCTTTCACAAAGTGATTTATATACAGTTCTATGACATCATTAAGACGATCTTTTGGCACTTCTTGTATACGTAAATTGACAACAGTACCAGCACTATTTGTTGCTGAGAATTTCGACCAGATTTTAAGAGTTCCAGCCATGTTACCAATCTTAACCAGCCGCACAACTGTTTGAAATTACTTTTGATTTTAAACTAAACATAAATTTAATAATTGTCACTCAATGTTATCGTCGTTCATGTATCTGTTTAATGTGGTTCAATAATGTCCCATATGTTTGAACATTAAGGTTAATTATTCTTTAAATTATTTTCAGAATGTATACTGTGATAAAGTGATAAATAATTACTATCTCCAAATGTGATACGTGAATTACTAACACCTAATCCGTCTATTTT
Organism: Shargacucullia verbasci; assembly: GCA_947562105.1. NCBI lineage: Eukaryota > Metazoa > Arthropoda > Insecta > Lepidoptera > Noctuidae > Shargacucullia > Shargacucullia verbasci. The sequence continues at coordinate 10,258,690 of OX387289.1, forward strand.
ATAATTTTGAGCTATATATACGTGTATTAATGATTATTTATTTTCTATTTTTTTTTACCTATATATATCTTATATTATACAATATGTAAATGTGGCGTTTCTGTACATTGAACATATTTCCAAAAACAGTAGTAGGGTGTTTAAAGGCAATAGAACTAATTTCTATCATTTTTGTCTGTTTGGCGCTTTTTTGCGCACCAAACAGACAGAGGTTCTGTACTTTTAACGTGATGCTTTAAAAGTTCAGAACCAATGCGGTTAATTTATAGACAAATATGTATTATGCGTAACGAAGTTATATATAGTTTTTGTTATCACAGCTTAAAGTCCACCGATTAGTAACTATGTCAACAAGTGATAAAGCCTGATACTGCGTTAAGCGGGTGCCCGCGACGGGCAACCGTCGCGTGGACACGCGGGTGGGCTCCGTGGGAACGCGACGGTCCCCGTCGCGTCGCGGAGACCGGATTATTTTATTTACGCAGTGTCGCTAGTTCAATTTTAACGGTGTGCATGTATAGTCGTGTCGATGGAGAACTTAATACGTAGAACGTATCACCTAGCGTTATTGACTGAACAAGCCCGTGCGTGTTACCGCTGGTGGGCACCGCGCGTGCCCCCGCGACGGGTTCCGTCGCACGGAGGCGGGCCCCGTTGCGTGGGTGCGGGGCGCGCCTCCCCGTGACGGACGCCCTCGCAAGTCCCCGCGACGGAGCACTTTTGTATGAAACCGCGCGGGTGCCCGCTTAACGCAGTTTTAGGCCTAAAGTTCAAATCAAGAAAAGTATGTTGTATGAGATAAATTTATTATTACATACGACATACATTTCTTGATTTGAATTTTCAGTTGCAGTTGCATTTCTATATAATGAAACAATTGAATATTAATTTATAGGTCACATACTGGTCTTACGCGCGGCTGCTGAGCATGACGTGCTGGGTTTAATTCCCAGGTCAGGCAGAATGTTATAGATATTTGCTGAAATTCTCAGTAGCAGCCCCTAGTTTCGAATTATGCCCGGTAGATGGCAATAGGCTCACCCCCTATTACATGGGATAAAAGAAAATAAGTGAAATTAAAGAAATGTGGGTGTTCAAAACAATATAACTCTGTTTTACCCTTCGGGGAATACCGTCGTGATCCTATGTTTATACTTATGATAGACTATGTTATAGTCCTTTTCTTATTCCCCTTTAAAGTGCGCTATACGACGATGGTAGCATGGTCTCGGTAAGTGACACCAAATGGGTCGTTAGACTCGACTCACTAGATAATTGCGCCCGTCGAGTGCACGCGCTGTTTAATTCTACATCTTGTTTTTTCTTTCATAAACTTCGCCTCCACTAAGCTTAGCGATAAAATAGAAAGTAACTAGTTAATAGCTTTTATATAATTACACTATAGCTTGAAAATAATAAACGTCGTTGTTTAATGCGTGTTTTTATTAACATCATCTCTTTTAAGCACCAGATGGGTAATTTTCACGAATTTGAATTTAGAAAACATGTTTATAGTTTTTAGCTTTTAGCTTAAAAACTTTTTAGAATTCTCGTAGTATCACATCGTACGTATAATGTAACAGTACAAGTGTATGGATGAGATTTTAGATAAAGTTTTCTAAAGAATAGGCAATAGGAATATGTTCTCCATAAGAGATTTAAGTGCGAATGAAGGCGCGCGAGAATTACCTAGTTTTTTTCACATATTCCATACTACCTTTTGCCAACGGCTTCGCACACGTAGAAAACGAGATCAATATACCACAGAAATGTATTACCGGTACCGATTAAACGTATGCTCTGTATAAATTCAAGACATGGTCTGTCTGTATGTCAAGTTTCATTTAAATCCGTTCAATGGTTTACGCGTGATTGAGTAACAAACATCCATACATGTTCACAAACTGACACGTATATCTGCAGTGGTGGTGGTGTTAATGACTTCTTGGGCTAGTCTGCAGCAAGATACATGAACTTGCCAGCCCTGTCATCTCATTTTGCATATTGACTTTAACCAGCAATGGATGGTGAAAGGCCATATCATAAAGATATTGTTAATTAATATCATGGTGAAACAAAAGTTTCTTTAAGTGTTCTCAGCCAAGTATTGTATCTCCAAGTATACTCATGATACTTTCAACGAGTACCCACGTCCCACAACGTTCTCATTGTCGGCCAATACTTAGGTATGTAGCGACTACTACACGCAACATGGCAAAAAGTAAAGCGCCATCTATCGAAGTGAAGCTACAACAACAAACCCTGAATCGCACTATGAAAGTTTACAACGATTCTAACACATATACGAATATCCGACATCAACTGTCGGGCTTCGGCCCGCCAGGCTAACCACCTTGCCTGGTCGGAGGATCCTCCCTTTTCAATGGAGGAACACCATACCTCGTTCCCCCATAGTGGTGACCCCTAAATATGAACAACCTTCGACGGCATCATCGCCTTCACTCCCCCAGTACCCTTCGAGTAGCATCAAGCAAGTCTCACCCTGCCAGCCAGCATCCTCGGCCCCAACGGGTAACCACACGCTTGCAGCGACCGCGCAAGCCTGATTCTTCCCATCGGCCTCTCATCAGCAACCTTGGCACAGCACACTGCACTTCGGCCGGTCAACTAGCAGAGCCCTTCTCTCCTGGTCGACGCAGCAGCCAGCCACTACTCTTCACTGCACTACCTCGACTCACTGAGGACTTCGCAGCATCACTGCACTACCTCGACTCACTGAGGACTTCGCAGCATCACCGCACCTAGTTCCGACTCACTGCGAACTATGCGGCACTCGGTTCCGACTCACTGGAATCATCACTGGCCCTGGCAAGCAACCTCAAGACTCAACAGCATCGACCTCCGGTCTGGGGGGGAGTGATGTAGCGACTACTACTCGCAACATGGCAAAAGTAAAGCGCCATCTATCGAAGTGCAGCTACAACAACAAACCCTGAATCGCACTATGAAAGTTTACAACGATTCTAACACATATACGAATATCCGACATCAACTGTCGGGCTTCGGCCCGCCAGGCTAACCACCTTGCCTGGTCGGAGGATCCTCCCTTTTCAATGGAGGAACACCATACCTCGTTCCCCCATAGGTATATTTGACATAAAAATTACGTTTGACAGTAGCTATCGCGCAATTAGGTAATTAGGCTACGGACCAACTGTTTAACGTGCTTTCCGAGGCACGGAGTGTTATATATGTGTTAAGAAAACTCATTCATCCAAAGGAATGATCAAAGTAATGGTCGTGTATCTTCGTAAAATGACTTATCTGCGGGGTAGCTATAAGCCCCTCACCGAGTACGATTATGTTCTAAACTATGATGATCGAAGTACCTATAGGTATAACTCATATCTTAGAGTGCCATATACAGTTACACAAATAGTATCTAAATAAAGACGTGAACTTCTTGAGACGGAATTATATTATCTTCCTTTTTTATTTGTTTATTTTGTCACTGTTACATCCCCAGGGATAGTCTGGGAGACAGATCGTAAACTAACCGAGGAATAGAAGTAAGAACGAGTGCTCTACGAATTTACGATTCCTATAACGAGTAAATAAAGTTCTCATAAATCATATTTATCGTAATAGTAGTAGTAAGATGTTTTTGTGCTGATTTGAAAATCAGAATGTAGGTTCCTATTTTTGTAGACGTATAATATTTTTGTTTTAATAATTTATTGGCTTACTTTTTATGTTAATGTAGATTTGATAGGACATAACATAAATTCTCACGCTTATATTTCCAGAAGGGTTTGGCTGAGGTGTACTGTTGTACACCCACATCTGCCGATGCCGTATTAAGGAAGAGGACGCGAACATATCAACCGGGCACAATTTTAAATTCCGTTTTACTTCCTACTGAGAATTTTCCAACAGAAGAATTTAATAATAGCCCCAAGTTTTAAACCTCACGCGTAACATCGACTCTTGGTACCACTATACCAGTGAGGGTGTTTTTTTTTTTTTTTTTTTTTTTTTTAAACGTTGCCCCACACTAGGATTTCTCCTGTGTCGTGGGTACAGTTTACAAACATACATGTCACATACACACACAACCAGACCCGAAACAACTATCTGTAGATCATACAAATATTTGTTCCGTGCGGGAATCGAACCCGCGACACCTAGCGCAGCAGTCGATCTCTCAACACACTGCGCCAACCGTGCCGTCAATAGTCTATATATAATTTATTCGAATATTCGAATAACATGCCAGTAATTATGGACATAGTCATTGCATCAGACAAAAATTACGTTAAAAAAGTATAATTATTCATTTTATAATTCGAACTATTGTCCCCCTGTTTATGTTGTTTACCAACTGGTACATTGTTGACGCACTTTATTTACCGTGTTTACGTAGAAACGCTAAAGACATCTCATTAGGCACCAGTAGACTGTGAAAGACAGCTTGTATCCACTTTAAATATGCAAAGCGGAGTAGTTGAAAACACAAAATGAAACATTGTCCTATATTTTAGACTTCGTTTATAGTCAACTCAATGTATCGTTGATAATGACGTGTTTGTGTATTTTTTAATTTACTTTGCCCTTTTACTAGCTGTTCTCTTGTATCGTGGGTACAGCTAACCTACATACATCTCACAAGCACACACACCCAGACTCGAATAAAAGGATTTCTGTAGATCATACAAATATTTGCTCCGTGTGGGAATCGAAACCGCGATACAGAAACAAATCGCTCAGCCACTAAATCGTGTCGTCGAGTTAACAGAAATATTAACAAACTTAAGCGTCGACAGAAGGTTATAAAATGTTTTTTAAATGAGATTCTTCGTCTGTCTCTTTGTTAGAGTATAAGGCATCAACTGGTGAGGGAAAGGTTATAAGCTTAAATCAAACAGCGTCCTGTGTAACTGTGTGGAAAGCAAAATATTCGTATTCGTGTTTTTATCTCACGCAGAATAACTCTCAAACTTTTACACAAACGAGGGTGTATATTGTTAGGTCATAAAGGACTAAACTACTATGTATTCATAGCGACCGTGATCTGGTTATACAGGTTTGTTCATATTTGTAGTCATGTGAATACGTCGCTAGGAAAAAAATTGAATCTGGAATGAAAAATACTAGAAAAACAGCAGTTAATAGTGGCAGTAGTAGCGATAGGCTTAATAGGGTCTACAATATGCCTACCTATCTTCTATATATATAAAAATAAATGTGTGGCTGGAGCGATTTTAACGAAATTTTAGGTAATCTTCAGATTAGCCTAGCTGGTGGTCCTGTGCAGTTTGGTAGCGATCGGATCAACAAAATTTTGTTTTGGCTTTTTGGTTACTGGCTTTGGTATTTGGCTTCCCGTGCGAAGCCAGGGCGGGTTGTTAATTCTTTATAGAAATATAGTAAATAAGTATTTTTTTTGCAGTCGCAAGCGGATTTATCAGATATAAAAGTAGCAACATTCAGAATAATTACAACACAGCCAATCAGATTGACGACGTAGGTAGACAAATGAGATTGCTGATTAATATTTTTCTCCAAAGTTCCTTTGAATCGCTTCCATGAGAACAAAAGAGAACCGACCATTTTTATAGTTAGCAAGTTTGGCACTGAATTTTCACGCTAGTGCTTATTTTTGGGTCGTATACAGCATTATTTCATTTATGGTAAAATTAGAAATTTTATGTTTTTATATTCATTAAATTAAATGATTAAATAACAAAGACATACGGTCGGATTAAATAATACCGAACGTATAAGTTGAAAAAATGAAAAGGGCCGTTTAACCAGTTAAAGGTCACGCTAAACGCCAGATTTTTTCCCTAAACGCCTGTTACGTTTTCGGTTTATTTGATCCTAACAAAGGTATTACCATTTTTAGCACTTTACTAGTACATCTCTGGTAAGTCCATACTAAAACTGATCTTACTTTAAATAAATGGTTAATAATAAATAGAGTACCTACCTTACTTTTTTCTAGGCATAAAAAAATAGGCCATACTTTAATTAAGTGTAAATTAACAGTTACGTTAACTGGTCATTTTCCAATCTATTGATTGATGAATGGTTAATTGTCAAGCTCACTAATATTCATCATTTGAATACACCTTACCTTTTAACTTATGTACACTCAGACGAAATCTCAGGCTCAGGCACAGTGGGTGGCTGAAGATTGGTGAGGCCGCCGAGGCCGGCCTAGAAAAAAGTGGCGAGGTGACCTAGGCCGGTATCAGAGAGGCTGGTTCAAGGCGTCGCAAGAAAGATATGTGGGAATTTGGGGGAGGCCTTTGCCCAGCAGAGGGACATTATGGGCTAACAAAAAAAGACGTCCTTTTTTGAATTTACATTAGTAGAATTAAACAATATCTATACATATAATAAAATTATAACAGGCCGATGTCTGTTAATTATAGATATTGGAGAAAAACTAATATTGGGGTCTTTATTAGAGCAACAGGAGACAAAGCAACAGTTTTTAGAATTTTTGTCTGTCTGTTTATCTGTATATATATGTATATATGTACACGCATCACACAAAAACTACTGCATGGAATTGAATGTAGTGTTCACCGATATATTGCTAGAGGTCTAACTTAAAATATAAGCTCCATTTTACCGCAGGAAAACATCAGATTCTAAATTCTACGCGTACGAAGTCGCGGGCAAAAGCTAGTAACCTACCTAATAAATCATAGCAGCATACATACGATACATTAAATGAACATTAGTGGGATATTAATCTTCAAGAAGCCTAAGCCAGCCTCATGGTGGTCAGTTAACATAAGCTATTAATATAAGTACTGGCCAGCTGGGAGTCCAGTCATGAACAATTAAAAGATACTTTTATAGCACTACTTATCTTGTTAATGACAATATTCAGCCGCTTCTGGTCGAACGATAGTCAGTTTTTTAGACTAGTATTAGAATACTACAGCGGCAAAAGGCTCGCTCCCTATTACGTGGGAGTCAATAACGGCACTGGTCTAGTGGTTGAAGGCGCGACTGCTGAGTGTGAGGACCTGGGTTCGATTTCCAGGTCGTGAAAAGTATTATTGGGTTTCTGTTTATAGAAATCCTAGTAACATCACAGAGTGGCAATAGATTCGCCCCCTAATTACATACACCCCTAAGCATAGGACTTAATAACAGCGGCGTTGAAATGTGGCTGGTACAACAGTACCTACACCGCTGCCTATCCCTTTGGCATACAGGCGTTACTATATTATGTAGACTAGAATAAAGTACTCCGATCTTCTGACTTACTGATCACGTACGCTTTCCTAATAACATTGTAATTAACATATTGACATATAAACGCGTACTATTATCAATACATCAGTAAGTAATTAAAATAAAGTTGGTATATATATATTGTAGGTTCCATAATAATTCAAAGAGGTGTCTCAGACGTTATTATGTAAATGAGGCGCGCCTCCAGCTCTCCAGCGTTTGTAGATGTCACTCCGGCCGCAACTTGACGATGTCAAAGACAACTAGTTCGGCCATGTTACTATTTCGAGCTAATGTCGGATAAATTGCGGATATCTTGTTCCGACTACCTTTGAAGTAATTACGTAGTGTAAATAATATCCTCCTGACCGAATTTCGGTCACGGCGGCCAATCTCACCGGAGATTAGTCAACTACGCAGGAGATATTATAGAGCACAAGTGTGTGCGCAAACACAGGTGCTCTCTCTATTCATTCACTCTCATAGTCCAATGGGACGGCAATCCGACACAACCGGAGAGAGATCAGGCGCAGGACCAAAGGTTTTACGTGCTTTTCGAGGCACGGTGTATATTCACATACACAAATACCCAGACCCGAAACAACTATCTGTAGATCATAGAAATATTTGTTCCGTGCTAAAATCGGTTTTTCGTGCTTTCCGAGGCACGGTGTGCATTCACACTCAGCATTAATTCGAGAACTTTGGTTGCCATTTCAGATTTCATCACGATGCGATGCTGTTCTTCACCTTTATCGCCCGTGATAATCAAATACATGAATTTGCAATCAAAGGTCTGAAACTCAAACTTCTTCACTGAAGGCAAGCGTTCATCTACTTATATAGCATTGCTTTTTCTGTATAGTAAACATCAAGATAAATGACAGACCTTTAGAACTAAAGTATTGTACATTCCATTTTGAAATTGTAATGGATAAGGTAGGGCACATGTGCTAAGAAATATTTACTCACAAGAAATGTAGCGTACCAACGTATGATTGCGTACATACCAAACATATTTGAGTAACTGTTTTTGCTAGCTAGTAAATGATTTCTCATAGCTAGAGATGAATAAAATATAATATATCTTTATTTCATGTAAACCAATTACAGGCACTTATGATATGTCGAGACTCTAGGTGCACGGTTCCAAATAATAGGTCCTATGGAGAAGAACCGGCAAGAAACTCCATGGAAACTCTTTTAAAATAACAGATCTTACAATCTTTGTTTGGTACATTGTTGTGGTAAGATAATGCGAGAATAATGTAATTCAATGTGTGAGATAAAATACTAAGGAAAAAAAAAAGAAAACCACTATAAGATTGTCTCTAAATAAGATTGCCGTGGCATTTACTAGTTGACCAGTCCCGGCAGACGGCACCCGTTCACGCGCATGAGCATGAGAAGCATAAGCTCAACCACTATGTAGGGAACTCGATGACTGTTATATTTAATTTTTTTTCAAGAGAGTAGTAAGAGTTTATAACTTATAACTTATCAGTATCAGAGACGAGAGTTTCTTTTTTATGCCTTAATATAATGGGTGTCAATTAGTTGACCCTATTTGACATGGGACTTAATAACGGCATTGGCGAAATGCGAGTGTACAATAATAGACCCCTGCCTAACCCTCGCAGATACACGCGTATATTTTATATTATGTTATAGAGGACAATATGCATAATCGAGTTAGGTCATCAGCTCAATGGTATCAGCCTAAATATTCAATTAAAACGAATAGATGAAGAGAAATCGTTTATAATGCTAATTGGATCCCGCCGATCGGTAATAGATTAAAGTAGGTACGGCACACACCTGCCGCCCTCGGGTATTCATAAATTACGGCTGCTATGAAATATTGATGTATTAGACATTATAATATACATAAGTGTGAAAAAACCCTAGCATAGGCAACTTGTCAGATCACTTCTGTCAATCTCTTAGAATAGAATATTGACGGTTCTGTCGGTGCAGTGGTTGAGAAATCGACTGCTGCGCTACGTGCCGCGGGTTCGATCCCCGAACGGAGCAAATATTTGTATGATCTACTTACTGATAGTTGTTTCGCGTTTGGGTCTTTGTCTATGTGAATATATGTGTTTGTAAACGCATCCACGATACAGGAATTATTCCTAGTGTGGGTTAATGTTTAAAAATAAATAATTATAGAATTGTTTTTATTTCAAATAAACCTATTACGGGCACGTTTTAAACGTTAATAGGACGAAGGAGTAGTTGTTAATAGAACTATGGACTATGGTTGCCTGGAAGAGGTCGCTGTTTGTGATAAGTCCGCCCATTGTACAGTCAGCATCAAAAATATGCATATGAATGAAATTCAAAAGCGATGAAGCAATTATTGAAATCTTGACCAATTTTACACATACGTATAGTATTTGCGTATACATAAAAATACATAGTCATAAAAAAAATATGATTTTAACCAATAGTTTTCCAAGAATAAGCGTTTGAATTTCGCGACGTGTATAAGAACATATATGTATTTTTGATGTGATTTGTTCGTTTAATTAGAACGTCACAACAACTCGATGCTCTTGAAAAGGGTATTGTTAGCCCTTTGAAACGATGCTATTGTAATTAATTTGTCTAGACATGTTTTAATGGAAGTCCTGTCAAGTCCTGCTACCAGTATCAATATTGTTTATAAATTCAATCAAATTCAAAATCGTTCGTAAAATCGATTAATATAGTGACAGCCCTATCTATCTGCATCAGACTTATTATTATAGTAGTATAATTATTTCAAATACGAGAGTAGTATTTGTGCCCAGGTAATTTTTAATAGAACATAATAAATACAGCCAATAATGTATTTTCATTGCGTCAAAATTATTAAATGGTTTTGTTCTATTGAAATATTTTTTCTTTTTATAATAAAGATAGCATTTGCAATATTTGCATACACTTTTTTTTCATTTTAATTGGCGCCTATTTGGTATTTTTATTCTGATCTAGCCTATACATATTTCCAAGCACTCCACACAGGCTGCACCTATACATAGGTATTTTTGCCATTTATTATTATAATTAGGGCCACTTAAGTATAACATAACGCATGAGCCAACCTTATGAAGTGGCCTTTACCTAGTCAATTATTTAATAGGCTTACAAATAACCAATAAAAACTGCAAGGACCAAATAAATAACTTAACCGCGAAAAAAATACCGTATCAAAAGTTCGCTCGCGAATTTCATAAATTCCCAAACAAGCCTCGAGCAATATCTTGGAAAGTATTCGAGAAGTGGTCGATAGATATTCAGAAAGTTCAATCCGTCGAAGCAACAGGCGGATCTTGGGAAAACTGAAAAGTTTCTCATCTTATTCTCATAATATTTATTACAGAGGGAACGGAGTCTGATGGAGTGAAATACAAGTGAACAAAATTTATATGGTTCCGCATGAAGGATCCACGATTACTCTGACCTGTATTAAAGTTACTATTACAATAAAATTAACACCTGCTTTTTGGCCTCGATTGCCTCGATTGCCTCTAATAGAAGAATTTAATAAAACTATGCACAACATCGGAAAAAATTTGAAACCTAAATGTTTAAATCAATACACAAAGGACTTTTCTAAACAGCAATTTAATACAGGTAAAAATATTTTAGTTAAAAAAAACTACAAAACACGCTTTTATCACGCACTAAAATGTTTAAATAATTAAATTAAATTATTATAATATATATTATCCAATGACTAATTCAAAAAGCGCGGAGGGCATTTTGGTTTTGTGTACTTTTAATTAATTTAGACGAAGTGACATCGTACGTAACGTTATTTCAATCGAAAAAAAAACAAGTATCCGTTGAAAAATCTCGAATTCATTGCATAGATCCTTTTTCAATTGTTTATAACAAATTGAATTGTTATAAACAATTAAATTAAACGTGTATGCAAAATTTCAGCTAAATCGGAAACCGGGAAGTGGGTCAAATTTAATTTCCAAGATTTTTTTACATAGCTAGTTACAGGTGAAGTTAATAATAAAAAATAAAAAAAAGCGTTTTAAAAATGAACGAGACTAGTCAAGTTGGGAAAGTATCAGTAAAATACGGGTCAGCCCTGCTTTTAAGATTTGCCTCGAGTATTAATATTTACAAATATGACTTAATTTAAAATCTAAGTCACAAAATCTGGAAAACAGACCTCTCGTCGGCTCAATCAGGTCATATCCGCTGCCAAATGAACGACCAGATTGACAATTATCGTTTCATTTCCACCTCCCGGCGACTGTCGAACTGACCTTGGCACTAGTGTCCAGCTAACTCGCTAATGTGACAATCTGTCTGTCTGACAGTAAATCTAACATTATTAAGAAAACATACCATCACGCCTCTATTCCTCGAAGGGTTAGGCAGAGGTGTACTAATGTAACCCACATTTCGCCGATGCTGTTAGTCCCATATAATAGGGGGCGAGCCTATTCCCATTTACCGGGCACAGTTTCAGAGTACATGCTACTGAGAATTTCCATAGAGAAAAAACCAATAACACTTTGCCCGACCCGGGAATCGAAATCAGGACCTCATGCTTAGCAGTCGCGCTTGTGACCATTAAACCAATGAGGGGTTCAAAGAAACTTTAAAAAAAAAACAAATATAATATTGATGGCAACACCAAATGATAAAAAAAACGGCCATGGTACAGTTTTTAATCAGAACACTGTTGATATTAAGGCAGTATAGGATTGATATTTATCAAGTTAATTTTTTAGTAAATAGCTCTAATTATAATGAAAATAATAATATCACTTGGTTTACTTCGAAAAGTAGTTACGTAGCTCAAGGTGTTCCAGTGTTTGCAACCCGACTAATAAGACGACTTATATTCTAGTGTCTTATAAAGCTAGGCAAAGTTTCAGGCACGACTAATACAGGGTTTAATATACGAACTTACGACTTTACCCAACCGTAAATCATGATTGAGAAACTTGAGCGGACCTCTTTCTCGCGAGTTCACGTCTTTAGAATTAACTATAGTATTTTGTATGATGGTGATAAGAGAATGGACAGGAGTTGCGAGTGCTGCCCAACTGTTTTACCTCGCGAGGAATAGAGAGGAGATTGCAAAGCTGATTGCCGACCTTCGCTAGTCGGAGAGGCACCTTAAGAAGAAATTTTTATATGATAGTGGCCTTTTAAACTTATCACTATGCTAAATAAGTTATTTCAGTCAATAAAGTCGACTTCTGGTAGATCTATTGGTCATCATATGTATGCCTATATATATAATATAAGATAACATAGCTTCACGCCTGTATTCTTCAAAGGGTTAGGCAGAGGTGTACTATTGTACACCCACATTTGGCCGATGCCGTTATTGAGTCCCATGAAATAGAGGGCGAGCCTATTTCCATCTACCGGGCACAGTTCTAGACCCCATGCTGCTACTGAGAATTTCCATATAGAAAAATCCAATAACGCTTTGCTCGACCCAGGAATGGAACCGAAGACCTCACGTTCGCTTGCGATCACTAGACCAAAGAGACAGTCACCTATATATTAGACGTTAGGGGTAGTCAGCACTTTAATCAAGAATATTTTGAATTAAGAGTGAGCAACACAGGCAATCTGACAACCGCAGCCTAATTACCGATGTAGCGACAGGCGTAGATCGTGCGATAACTTCTGTCAAACGTCATTTTGTGACATATAATGTATTGGCTGACAGTGAGATTGCCGTCGCGTGGCTATAGCGTTGCTGTCGCTTTTTTATGTAATTAGGCTGCGGGTCTAACTTAATGGTTATTGGTATCTCTGAAAAGTTGTGCAGCGGAGTCTACTCCTTCGCTACCTTTAGATATCCATTCCAGTAATTATTACACCGTAGTCAACGTATACAATTGTTCAAATTCCTGTTTTCTAGAAATATAACTGTTATAAGAGTGTGTTATACCTTAGGTGTTCTTTTCTATACTTGTGTGGACTGTACCAACAAAATGGTACTTATTATCTTTTAATTTACCCGGTACGTCACAGGAAAAAATTACACGATGTGTGGTACAAAGGTTGTCGTCCATTAAATCGCTTCCGCGCCGTACCAGCACCCGATCAGCATAGTCACAAAAGTTTGCTGTCCACCCGGCGCCCATGCGCTGTGCACCCGGCGCCCGCGCGCTGTCTATCCGGCGTTCTCTTGTGATGACGGTTCGCCGTACCACAGCTAATCCGTTATTCAGTAACTGAGTTGTGAGGCGTGGCGGTGCTGGTCTGGTGCAGAAGCGTTTAATGGACGAAAACCTTATAACTACAATTACACCTACTTACATTTACTAATCGAATAAATTATATACAAAGGCTGAACTAGTTCGATTCATTCCCTGTGGCAGATTAATTAGAAATAATCATCATTCATCATTTATACGACCACAAGTAATTAATGGGCAATGAACGAATGTCATTAGCCAACCACAAATGGACAACCCTGTGGTTCTATTATTTTGATTTATATACAGTATGTAACAAGCAAATCTCGAAAGTGGTTGAAGGGTTTTTTAATTATAATAAAATCGTAAAATTTTTGGCATTATCCACTTATATTTTTTTATTGTAGTTACATAAAAAACGTTCTTCAACGTTTGCATCTCATTTGTTAATGTAATGTTATAGGGTGATCAGTAAATGATGTCAAAGTTGCTGGCGATCAATGCAAGTAGTTTAAGCTTTAGCTTTTGTTATAGAAATCTATAGTATCGGTATAGTATTGGACATTTTCATTAAAAGTAGATATGTTTTTGTTAGCTGTAAATATAATAAATATTGTTCTCAGAACTTTATCACAATAATCAAAAGTATCATGAAGGATTGAAAACACAAAATAGCTCTTTTGTTTCAGACTTTCACTAATACATTAATTAATTTAATTAATATGACGGCACGGTTGGCGCATTGGTTGAGAGATCGACTGCTGCGCTACGTGTCGCGGGTTCGATTCCCGCACGGAACAAATATTTGTATGATCTACTGATACTTGTTTCGGGTCTGGGTCTTTGTGTATGTGAATACACACCGTGCCTCGGAAAGCACCTAACGCCGTTGGTCCTGCGCCTGATCTCTCTCCGGTCGTGTCGGATTGCCGTCCCATCGGACTATGAGAGTGAAGGAATAGAGAGAGCACCTGTGTTTGCGCACACACTTGTACTCTATAATATCTCCTGCGTAGTTGGCTAATCTCCGGTGAGATTGGCCGCATACATTAATTTCATAGCACTCAATCCAAATGCTATTTAATTCCCAATATAAGTTAAAACGACGGACAATTCCACTAACAGTTAGCTAGTCTGAAATAATTGGTATTAACTGGCGTGCTCTTGGGCATATCGGCATAAAGGCCATTGCCAATTTGCGATTTCAGATGGCACTAATTTGCCCCAGGGACGTGCAAAAGTGACCGTTTGTCAGTTGACCTCATACTTGGCGTAGTATGATTGCTTTGCCATAATCTCAGCTGGGGGAATACCTAATGTATATACATGCTTATTTATACTTTTGGTGATAGTAAAAAGTCCTAAAAAGGTACCTAACCTACCTCAGATCACAGAAACGAGGCCACTGATCGATATTGAAGTGTGTCAAATACCGAAAGTGCAACCAATATATGGGGCCAATTTGTGCGAATCAGAAAAGTTTGCAAAATTATACCTAATTAATAAGTATATAAGAGGTGTTTCATTATATTATAACTTTGTTGTGTTTTATTTATAATACATGACCGGTCCATAGGTTTTTTGAACCCGTTGAGTTCATGGCGGTCATTTGAATCCATGGGACCAAAGTTAGAGAATATAGATGTCCCAGAAATGATATAACTTTATAATAGAATAGACGATGAAAAATATGGTCAGCGTAATTAAAAGACAAAATATTTTTTTATGTTAAATGAACAATAAGCGCGATTCCTAATTAGGAGCCGGGATCCCATTTCTATGGAAACAAGGAACAATACAGTTCATTGTTGATGCTCATTTGAATGGGTTCATGCTTAAATTTTAACCATTTTGTTCAGGCATTCACCATTTAAATAGAGGACAAATTTCTAGAGCCTCCAGGAATGACGAACCCTGTGATTGATCGGCGCACCCTGGGCAATCAGCCAGTCAGCATAGTAGTAACCATTGCTGACTGGCTAATCTTTCGACTACGGTATGAGCGATCCTCCTGTGATGGCTGGTGCCGACGGGACAGAAGAAGTCTTACGTGCTAAAAATTTCATTTTACATAATTCTCCGAAACTCGTTTACTGTCTGAATTCTTCGATTATCAGTGAAAAAAATCCTAATATAGGTATTTTGGGACCGCGGACGCTCAGAGTTGAAAGCTTCTGAAGTACCCCGAGGGAGGTCAGAAGCATATAGAACATTACCACTTCAAAAAAAAGTAAGAAGTTAGTTAATTTGAATTCTGAATGGTTACATTTTCTCTACCATTGGGGAAATTATTTCAATTGTTCTGGTATTAAAAATCCTTTTGTGCATTTGCATGAACAGACACAATTAGGTAATCACATTAAAAAAAATCTTGCATAATTGAAATCGCTCCAGTTAATTAAAAATATTCACAGTACGCCCCATTTTTAAATGTCCCGATAAAGTTAATTAGCTGTTAATTCGAAATTGTAACAGATTTTGTATGGACTTATCAGAGTAATACATTAATTGACATTTATCCAGCTATTAAAAAATCTACCTAATTTTCTTTGTTATTGAGTCTAACATCTAAATAAATCAGTGTCCAGTTGTTCCAAAATAAGTACATAAAACCTATTACAGTAGTAAAGCTTCGTCAGTAATCTCTCGTAAAACTGTATGTGGCTGAACAACAATAAGCCCTACCTGATTGTTGGGGCAACTTCCTCTACTAACTTGGCTTGTTAAATGTTAAGGAACTTCTCTTCCTCAACCCCAGCCAATTTATCGAGTTTTATAAATGTTTCAATAGCGATGCTTGCAAACTTTCTACATAAGTATCTGCGTTAGTATAAATTCTTTATGTAGAGATTTGTTTGCGGGAACAGTATAGTAATTTTAGATTTTCTTACTCTTTTGTGGTTTTGTGAAATACGTAGGTATGTTTAAATAAATAGGTAGGTATGTCAACCTTTTTGGGTAACTTTGAATTCAATGTGGAACTTATTTGGGCACAGGGAACTATTTTCTCACCACATCAATCCAGATTAAATACACGAATATTTTTAAAATGGCAACTGCACTAGCTAAAATTTTAACCCATTTTTTTTTTTTTTTCACTTTCCCTAAATTATATTCTGTTTGCCGTAAACTAATATCGAACATGGCACCAGAACTACACTTAAACCATGAAAAAGTTTTTGTTCTGCCCGTTTAAGGGTTAAGTTAATAACCTACCCCTCTCGGAGTATGCGATAATTGATTAAGGTACTTCTATGGTAATCTATACATATACATAGAAATAAATAAAATTGAAGTCTCTGTTTGTAATGTCTGTATATTAAAGTATATACGGTAACAAAAAATAACAATAAAAAAACAATTTTAAAATTTGTGTCTGTTTGCTCCGGGTAATCGCCGAACCGGCTGGATCGATTTCGACGAGACTTTCTTTGGCAAATAGCTGATGTTATTTTTAGAAAAATAAGAAGGGTTCCACGCAAAAAATGCACTGGTTCGTAATCCACGCGGGCGAAGCCGCGGGTAGAAGCTAGTATATAATATAAAAGTACCTAGTTTATGGTTAAACGGGCCGACTAATTGAATAGGTAATCAAACAGATGTTAAATAACTTATATCAAAATAATTATACAGCGCTAATTTCATATTATGTAACAAAACACCCAAGTATTCGCTCGCGTAATTAACGCAATAGGCTGACGCCTGACACAAATATTGATGCAAAATAACCAATGATATGGATTGATATTTCATTTTTATAAGTCATGCTCGGTAAGTATGTAATTGGACCAAAACGCTTTTTTGCAAAACCTTATATTTAAAATCAATACTTGAGTTTTTCACAGTCTATATCATATATTATTTGTACAAACAGGGGGTTAATAAATATAATAATTTGACATACAAAGTAACTAACTGCCTCATTATTAGTCACCCGCACTACTGAAGCCCTGAGTTTATGTCCCAGATATCTGGTAAAGTGTTTTACTGATAGAAAATTTGGAGTAGAAATGTTTGTGTTATAGTGCCTAGTAGGTATTTACAGTTACACCAAATTTGTATCTCTTAATTCTCGAAACAAAAATATTTTTATAATGAAGTAGGTAGATTTGTGTATTCTCTTAAAACAAAGCATAAACTTACACATGAGGAAACAGATACTAAAGTAATACACAAGTAATGAAATATTCAGTGATATTACAGGGGCTTTGTTTGACCTTCGCCCGGGTAGCGCAACAGGCAGGTCAGGGTTGTAAGCGACCCTTTCACAACACTCCGCTCTTGTTTTTTATCTGATGCGGAATTTATTTTTTATCATAAATACCTGGTGCATTGTTTTATAAAATTTAATACAACACTATGTGAAACAGTTTTCTTTAGTGTACCCACGGAGTAAACACATACATACATAAATATATACATACTTTGTATTTACTCCGTGAGTGTACCCATCTTTTACACGGTTACCTACCTCGTAGTGCAAGGAAAGAGTATGTGCGAGTGATAAAATATGAGATCTGGTCTACCTTGTAATCAGCCTCGATACTAGATACCATTGCTGATAGGAAAAATTTTCCACTACGGTATTAACGTTTCCCAAATGATAACTCATGACGATAGAAGGGCTTTCGCGCGATTTACGGTACGGATTTTATACAGGTTGATAAGTTTTTATTTTTCTGATATAATGCATGCTAACTTAAGATTATTAATGTAAATTTGCTTTAAATTTTTTGAAAACAGTATCCTTTTAGTTTCTTTCCTGTCTCTTCTCCATAGGACCTACCCGCCTTTGGAACCGTGCGCCTAGAGTCTCGACGTTTTAAAAGTGCCTGAAAAGGCCTAGTTGAAATCAAAAACTTTGACTTTGAGATTCTATGACATATAACTAAAAAGCAAAAAATAAATCTTTTATTATACAATATAGTAGTTGAAGAATATTGAAATCGGTGCCAAGTAAAACATAAAAGTAATATACCTTGCTGCTATAAAAGCGACATTGAAACAACGAGTTCACGTAGAAATTGTCGAGTGCGGAGCGAATTATGCGTCGGACACGACTAATGCACTTCGCCAATCGTGTCGGTTTATCATTGCATGTTTTACTTGACACCGACTTCAATATTCTTCAACTACTATATTGTATAATAAAAGATTTATTTTTTACTTTTTAGTTATTAGTTTTGTTTTTGAGTGTTTTTGGAGTCGGTTTTTATTTTGTTAAAAAAATTAATTATTTTAAAATTTTGAGTGATGGGTAGACCTAGTAAAGACGATTCTCTTGAAAAACTTTACAAAGGTCAAATGTACGTTGCTTTGTCTTCACTATCGAATCTGCAATATTACCCATCTCGGCTTAAAGTGCGCATAAATACGAATAAAATAAGCCCAAACACTATGTAGCTGCTATCAACCATTAAGGAGTTCCCTAAACTGTACTGCACCTGCATCACGGACCTTGCAGTGGCAGTCATTACATCTCGGTGTAAAGATCTTATCAACACGAATAAAATAAGCCCAAACACGAGGTAGTTACGATGTACCGTTGAGGAGTTCCCTCGATCCTCTGTTGTCTCCATCATCAGATCTGCCCTAAACCTCCATAGTATTGTAGTCTCATCAGATATACACATAAATATCAAGTTTTTACCCCATGCTCGCCTACAATTTTTAAGAGATGCCCTCAATTTCTCAGGGTTTCCACCATCAGGTCCTGACCTGATGACAAAGGGACCAAATGACAAGCATACCCTTTCAAATAAAAAAAGAATTTTTGAAATCGGTCCAGGCGTCTTCGAGAAATCGAGGAACAAACATAAAAAAAAAAATACAGCCGAATTGAGAACCTCCTCCTTATTTTTGAAGTCGGTTGAAAATAGCATAGCACGCCTGTCCAGTCGTCACACTGCAGTCTCACTCTGACGTCACTTACGAAGCGTATTTAACACATAGATTGCTTATAACGCAATTTAAAAAAAATTTAGACCTACTTTGTTGAGTAGAGGTATTAAACTTCTTTATTCATATTACTTAAATTATTTTTTAAATTTCTAAGTATAAATAACAAATAAAAATACATTTATAAATAAATAAATAAAAATAGAGACTAACCGGCATCGGGAACAGGGTCCAAGCTACCGATGGTTAGGGCTCCAGAGACAGAAACCTCCTCACAATACGTGCCGTATCAAGGAGTACCGTTTTCTGAATCAGTCAAACTTATTATTAAAATTCACGTTAAGTCAGGCGGGGAAAATCCAGCCGCCACATAATATCTAACCTATTCAGTACTTCCATGAAAAGCATATTGGATCTCAGCCGGATGCTGTGGCGAGCTCATCGGCTCTCAATCTTTCAGCCTCCCACCCCCTTACATCGATTTTTCAATGCCACAAAAGCTAAGCCTTCAAACAGCTGAGACAGCCCGGGTAACAAGAGTCTTTGATCTTTATCTTTACCTCTGATAACTATTGTATTATACAAGCATTGGAGAGAACTAGGTGTCTAGTTTGTAACTATATCTGTGAATATGTTCGGCCAATTAATGTAGATTTAATATTTATTTATATAAAATATAACATAAGTAACACGCCTGTATCCCCGAAGGGTTAGGCAGAGGTTTATAATTACATCCAGATTTTGACGATGCTGTTATTAAGTCCCGTGTAATAGGGCGCGAGCCTATTGCCATCAACATAGCACAGTTCCAAACTCCGTGCAGCTACTGAGAAATTCTATACAGAAAACCCAATAACACTTTGCCCGACCCGGGAATCGAACCCAGGACCTCACGCTTAGCAGTCGCACTTGCCACCACTAGACCAGTGAGGCAGTTTTCCGAGACTTCAACTGCATTTATTATAAGAGATTAGAATAATGAAGTTTCGGGGTATAGCAGATGGATATTTGCATACCATTGTAAGTGATATTTGCATACCAATTACTTATTATTTATCAATAAAAATATTAATATTTTTATATTGTAATAAAAAAATTGATACGTACGTAAAATTATGAACACATTAAAATGTCTCCACGAATTGAAGTTGTTTGATGAATGTACAATGTTTGTTGGAGAATTGTATTATCCTATGTTACCTTGGCATCAATTTTAGTGCCTAACAAACTAACAGGACCATAGTCACGACCAAACACAAAATCATTAATCCTATCAAATGAACGCTCAAAGGAATCTAGTACATGATGATTACAAACCGACTGGGATTAGCAGCTGAAATCCAGTGATTCGTCTAACGATAAGCTCCCGACTCCTGACAGGGCTGAGCTTCATCGCTAAATTATATTTTAATTTTTAATTTCATATCTCCCGCTTGGCAGTGGTTGGTTTCGAAACGTAAGCCTGCACAAGTGCACAGGTTTTATAAATCCCATGTATAAGTATTTTTGTCTTTCTTTCTTTTTTTCTTTTCTAAAGCATTACCCGACTTTATACCCATTTAAATATTTCATTCTTTATTTTTATGAAACGTTATGCATCATTACGATTTCAACTATAGCGCGGACAGTACCGTTTACAAACATATGTATGTGCATTTTACATACACACACGCTCACTCCAAACAACAGTAAATATTCCTTGCTTCTGGGAATTGAAACCCTCTAGAGCAGAAAGCTTAGCCATTGCGTTAAACATGGCGTCCTTCTTACGAGTATACTTCGAGTATTGCAGGTGTAGATTAACAGCGTTGTGAGTAAGACACGGCTACTCGGTGTTTGACGCCGTCAGCATCAGATATTAGTAGCTGTGTCACCGATAAGCACGTCCGCGCTTTCCAGAAATATCTCTCGTATTCTGTGCCCGAGCCTCTACATGGCTAAGGCCATCAACTTCGTGCATGATACGAGTTAGTGGATTACTCGTCCTATTCATCAACTCTGTTCATATTTCAAGTTTTCTACGTTGTACCTACTTACATATACCAAAACGTTTGTGGTATGAACTGTACAGGGTGTTCAGCAATAGGACTTTGTTCACTCGATTGATAACTATCGTCAATGCACTTCAATGCAGTTGGAATATATTTACGGGGAAATACATTGAATTCAACCTACAATACCCGTAATTGCAAACCCGCCCTATTAGTTACAAATTTTGACAAAAATTTGGTTTGTAATACTTATTTACTTAATATAAATTAGGAATGGATATATTTGTCAAAATTACGTCGCCTAGTGAATATAAAAAAAAAATAGGATAGCAATATAAAAGCAAAGAATTGTGAGTAAAAAATATGAAAAATTACAGCTTATAACTTATAAGCCTTAGAGCTTAAATACTCTTATTCTATTTATTTTTTTTGTATAGAAAAGCGTGTTAAAGAATTTAGTTTTATTTTGATGCGAAGGCTCTATGGTGTGATGATAATATTGTGAGATAAGTGTGAATGCAAAATAATTGAGTTTCCATTGAGCAATGCCCAAACGATAATGAAGTGCCCATTCGGCACAATAATTAGCATTTCAATGTTCATTTCATTGTAACACATCGTCGGTATATCAATGTACTTAATAATGCTGTTAATTTTAATTAAAACCACGGCTGGTGTCGGCGATATGCCAGATTGAAGCGCGAGTGCGAGCAGTTTGCATGTCAAGTAATGATCTCGCGACTAGGCCCAATATTCTGGTAATATCTAAGTTCTAAATTCGTGTCTCTAGAGAAATTACCTACACAATCATATTGGGTATTATTAAACTTTTCATCAAGATTATATCCATATACAACCTAATGACAATGAATCTTATGCTCATTTGGAGGCAGGAGAAAGGTTTTGAATGCAAGCATATCACCCAATTAATTATGAATCTTACATAGATACAGAGCAAATATGAAACTAGTTTTGAGCGAAATATTAACCAAACGTAATAACAAACGAAGATGATTTTATCAGTCTTCATATTTTAACATAATCCTGAAAGCTCAGTAATCCTAGTTTCTACTTATGACAGAGTTGGTGAAATCCTTTATATGCCACGTTCGAGTCACGAAAACAGTTAACTACTAAGACTCAAGTTTAACCGCAATCTCTGAACACTGACAATATCTGCACGAAGAAGAATCTTGTGTGCTTTTCCATACCTTGTAGACGTTACCAATAATCTAAATAAACATATTCATATGCTTAACATGCACATCCAATTTTTAGTAAGTCATTACAGTGACAAGTTTTTATTCTTTGACACTAATTGTTTTATTGGTGAACTTAAATTATCTAGGGATACTGTGTATCTCCCTATGAGATATAAACGACATATTGCTACTCTGTTAGTCTATAATATTAACTCAGTCATAGGCAGTATGACGAAGTTTTACCCTATTCCTTCCATTGTTAGTAACAGTACTAATAACACAGTGGTTGCCATTAACAGTAATTTAAACCTACTTGTCTGACAAAAGAGAACGATAGTAATCATTTAATATTTACTCATCAAAATATTAATCGTTTTTCTGGCAAAATCTTAGACGTTGAGTTGTTTAGTGAAAAATATGATGTAGATATCTTATGCCTGACAGAGACCTGGTTGAAGGCAAATAAAATGTCATTTAATGTAGCCAATTTTAGGGTTGCCGGGTCGTTCAATAGAGAGTCGGCAGAGGGTGGGGGTTCTTTAATACTAATGAGAAATTACTTAAAGTTTAAAGAGCGATTTGATATTCGCAACCTCTCTGTGGAACGAGTATGTGAGATCGCGTGTGTAGAAACTGAGGAATATGTTATTGTATGTGTTTATAGACCACCTTCTGCAAATACCTCCCAATTCTTATTAATAATGGAGGATGCACTTAGAAAAATAAAAATGAACAAAAGAATACTTGTATGTGGGGATTTTAACATTGACATTCTGCTAGATACCGCTGATAAACATAACTTCCTAGCATTATTCAAATCATTTAATTTAAAAAATATGTTCACCGAGCCAACTAGAGTAACGCCTACTTCCGCCACATGCATTGATAATATTATGATTAATTTTAAAATATCCGAAAAGTCGCTCATTAGTGGTATTCGCTCTGACCATAGATGTCAACTAGTTAAGCTAAACGGAAATACTATTAAATGCCAGAAAATAATATATTGTAGACTATTGACCAAGAAATGTCTCGATGGATTCAGTAAAAATCTTAACAGTCAATTAAAAACAATAAAGCTTCAGTCAGTAAATCCCAATGAAATGTATCAAACATTGTTTAAAGCTATATGTACAGAGTTCCACAAAAGCTGCAAAGTCAAAAAAGTAAATTTGTCAAATAAAATACTATTCAGTGCCTGGGCAACCAAAGGTATAAGACGAAGTAGAGATGTCTTATACGAACTATATGATAAAAAGTCTTATACATCGAATAATGATTTTCATAATTATGTTAGGAGATATTCTAAAATGTTTAAAAAAGTTTGTGTTCAAGCTAAAGCCGCTTACATTAGTAATCAGATACAGAAATCGAATAATAAAATCAAAACAACATGGAAAATAATAAATACTGAAACTGGACAACGTAAACTTACGGATAGTACAATTAATCTCAACATAAATGATGAACTAGTTTCAGACAAGACAGTAGTCGCCAATTTTTTCGAAAATTTCTTTACTGACGTTCCATTAGAAACCACTAAATATCTTCTTTCGTCACCCGCCGCGGCTGAGACATTTTTAAAGGAAAATGTTGATATACAAG
The DNA here is from genome assembly GCA_947562105.1 of Shargacucullia verbasci. Lineage (NCBI taxonomy): Eukaryota > Metazoa > Arthropoda > Insecta > Lepidoptera > Noctuidae > Shargacucullia > Shargacucullia verbasci. Next base: position 10,282,774 of record OX387289.1, read on the forward strand.
TACCTACGTTTACTTTCAAACCTGTAACCCATATTGACGTACTGAAAGCATTCAAAACTATAGCTACTAAAAGATCTGAAGACTTATGGGGACTATCAACTAAAGCTATTGATTCAATAATAGCTAACATAGCACCAATTCTGGCAGAAATATTTAATACTTGTATTACAGACGGCATATTTCCCGATCTTATGAAAATTTGTAAAATAGTTCCTATTTTTAAAGCAGGTTGCTCTAATAGCGCTTCTAATTACAGGCCAATATCTGTGCTACCCGCGTTAAGCAAAATCTTCGAAAAATTGATATTAAACCAAATGCTACATCACTTTAACAGAAATGGGATTTTACACGACAAGCAATTTGGTTTCACCAAAGGTCAATCTACAGAGGATGCTGGATCCGCTTTAATTAAAACTATATTAGAGGCCTGGGAAGGTGCACGGAACGCCCTCGGAGTATTCTGTGACCTATCTAAGGCATTTGACTGCGTGGATCATCGCACACTTATTCTTAAATTAAAGCATTACGGAATTAGGGGTAAATCTATCAATCTTCTAACTTCATATTTGGCTAATCGAAAACAAAGGGTTGCCATCGATAATGTCACCTCTACCGGTTCTTTAGTCAAAATGGGTGTACCCCAAGGGTCTATTCTGGGCCCATTCTTATTTCTAGTTTATATCAATGATCTTCCCTATATGATCAATGATAATAATATGTCAAACATGGTCCTTTTCGCTGATGACACATCATTGATATTCAAAGTAAATAGAAAGGACAGGGATCTTGTAGAACCTAATCATACATTAAAGGTCATATCAAACCGGTTCTCTGCTAATAATCTTCTATTAAATGCAGAGAAAACCAAATGTATCAAGTTCTCACTACCAAATGTAACTCAAATAAAACCAAATGTAAACTTAGGCGGTAAAATGCTAAATCTGGTTTCCTCAACTGTCTTCTTGGGTATTACCGTAGACTCTAAATTGCAATGGGGGCCTCATATTGAGGCTCTTGCAGGCAAACTGAGCTCTGCTGCTTTTGCCGTCAGACAAATAAGACAACTCACAGATGTGGCAACAGCTAGGTTAGTATATTTTGCTTACTTTCACAGTATTATGTCTTACGGAATTTTACTGTGGGGCTCGGCTGCAGATGTTGAGACTATTTTTATACTACAAAAGAGAGCAATCCGTGCAATTTATAATCTGGGCTCACGAGAGTCACTCCGTGAGATATTTAAGGATATAAATATTATTACTTTTCCTTCTCTTTATATTTACCAAAATATTATGTACGTCCGTAAAAACATAGCCACTTTTAGTAAAAACAGTGATCATCATAGCTTGAATACTCGAAATAAACACAAGCTTGCGATACCTGGTTTCAGACTTAGTAAAACCAACAAGTCTTTTATGGGAAACAGTATTAGGTTCTATAATAAAATTCCTAATTCTATTACTGAATTACCTATTATAAAATTCAAGTCTGTTATAAAGAATACCTTAATGTCTAAAGCTTATTATAATATCAATCATTACATCGAAGATAAAGATGTCTGGCGTACGATTCCTTCCTGCATACTGCGACCCACTGGCACCTCTTAATTGGCTTAAAAATGTACTTAGTGACTATTATGTGATACTGTAACTAACGACTCATAAATCTTTTTGACATTGTGATATTATTATTATTACATTAGGTAATTATTTATTGATGTTGCTAAATATTGTCTTAGCATTATTTTTTATTTTATTTTTTATTATATTTTTTTTTTTTTTACACTTTATTGTCAATGTTATTGTCAATATTATTATATTTTTAATCAATTTTGTTGTGTGAATTTGTGCCTGTTATTGTTAAGTGCGGCTACTTTTGATTGTAAATTTGTGTTGACAACAACGTGACTCTCATTGGTACCTACATTTTGTTTTGTATTATTAAAAATTACCATTGTTATATGTGAGCACTACGTAGCCGTAAATTTTAAATTTTATATCTAATAGACGTGATAGCTGTCTGGCAGTTTGAGTTTGTCATGCTCACTTAATTGTCCTGATGATGGTGGCGTTGTGCATCGGGTCGTTGGGTTCCCTGCAATATGGTTGAGCAAAGCGACGCTGATGCACGCGTTATACTCGTGAACGGGTGCCGTCTATTGGGACTGGTCGGCTCATAGCTGCCATGGCAATTTTATCAAAAGTAAATATATTTTTCACAACTATCAGGCTTGAGTTTCAGACTTACATAAGTTAGACTCTTTTAAGCTACATTGTACTCACATAATTGTTGTTCGAGATCAATGTATAAATTAATATTGTATATTTAATTCCGAGTTTAAAAGAGTAACCATGGAGTTTCTTGCCCGTTCTTCTCCATTGGAAATCAACACTTTGGAACGTGGCAACTAGAGCCTGACTATTCATAAGTGCCTGTAAATGGTTTACATGAATAAAATATATTTGAATTTGAATTTGAATTTGAAAGAGTTATTGAGAGACCGGCAGCCAGTAAATATTGTACTTTTGATTCTGAAATATACACGAACAGGGTCATTTTTCATCAAAGTGTTGGCTATAAGTAAGTTCGGACCTAACCCGTTTGATCCTACCCCAATCATAATTTACCTAATTCCGAGAATGCAATTTAGCACTGTCACTTTACATTATCATCTAGTTAGCCTATTACCAACCAAGTTAGGGTTGGCTCCCAGACTAACTAATCTTTTATTTATTCGTTGCCTCAGTCTAGGATTTCTGCTTTTCTGTCGTATCTACACGAGCTATCACATTGGAATCACCCGTGCCGTGCTGGAAAGATTAGCCAGTCAACAATGGTGTTATCGAGACTGACTGCCCAGGATGCACCAGACGATCCCAAGTCACGATCTGAAGGATTTTTCCTATATCGTTGGTACAGTTTACAAACATACATGACGTGACGGTACGGTTGGCGCAGTGTGGTGAGAGATCGACTGCTGCGCTAGGTGTCGCGGGTTCGATTCCCGCACGGAACAAATATTTGTATGATCTACAGATAGTTGTTTCGGGTCTGGTTGTGTGTGTATGTGACATGTATGTTTGTAAACTGTACCCACGACACAGGAGAAATCCTAGTGTGGGGAAATGTTTAAAAAAAAAAAAAAAAAAACAAAAAAAATATGTCACAAGCACATACAACAGTAGCGATTAACAACAATAAATGCGGCTGAATATCAGTATTTAGAATGCAGTGTAATGAATACCACTTTACATAAAACATGATAATGATTTTCAAGCGCACGCCCTAGAGTTATTTACTATTTTTGGCGAAAATCCTTACTACAGAACCATGGATTATTATTTTATCTTCTACTGCCCCAAAAGCTTTGTCCAGTGGCAATTGAGATGGAAGACTTGGCGTCGCTACAATTGGTGTTATCTGAAAAAAGGTTTCAACAAAGGCGTCGTGCCATGAAGGCTCTCGTTCGTTGATCTTAATCTTAGATCAAAGCTGAAGGCTTCACGTGTTGTTAACTTGGCCGGTTTTCTATTGTGTTCTTGTACTGAATCCATTTTTGTGCCACAAATTAAGTTCATTGATATAAAGTGTTAGATGTAATCTATACATCTATACATATAAATAAAATTTGAGTGTCTGTTTGTAATATTGAAATAAACGTTTTTTACTACATGAATATATATACGGTACATACACCAAAATATTTTTTTTTACAATTTTTGTCTGTCTGTCTGTCTGTCTGTATAGGCTAATCTATGAAATGGCTGGACCGATTTGGACGGGACTTTTATTGGCAGGCAGCTGATGTAATAAGGAGTAACTTAGGCTACTTTTATTTTAGAAAAATTCTTTTATTTTAGAAAAAAATAGGGTTAAGTGCATTTGGTCTCACTAAAAAATACATTGTTAAGTTCCGACATCCACGCGAACGAAGTCGCGGGCACAGCTTGTAAAACATATGAATATACAAACATATGCACAATAATTTTGTAGATCTAGGGTGAGCGCGCAATACGAATGAAGGGTCGGCCGACACTACGACAATTTGCCGATTTTCTATTTAAGTATAGAGACTAGACACCCGCACATATTCATTACCATTATACTCATTACCAAGTATCATACTAAGTATCGGCCGACTAAAACTCTGTAGTGCACACTCTATCTTACAGCAAAGTGCGGAATCATTCAGTAACTAAAAACCTTAGGTATATCTATGATGATTGCAGATAATTTTCTGCTTCTTGAAAGCTGTTGTTAGACCGACAGCCGCAACTCCTATAATTAGTCATACCGAGATTACAGAGGAGGTAGTTCAGATTCAACTGGAGTCTTGACGAATATGATATAATATTTCAAAGACCTCGTTGTGTGTGTGTGTGTAATTATACACGTAACATGTTCTATTATGTCCCTACTTTAACAATCTAATCAATTTAATGGCACGGTTGGCGCACTAGTCAAGCGATTAGCTTTTTGCGCTTCATGTCACGGGAACCCTGCACGGAACAAATATTTTTATGACCTTCATATAGTTGTTTACAAGAGGAAAGATGATAGGCCATCCTATACGACATGACAGTTTCTTTAAAAACATAATTGAAGGAAAGACAGAAGGAACGAGAGGGAAAGGAAGACCAAGGATAAGTTACATGAGGCAAATGTAGGAAAAGGTTGCCGTCATGTCGTATAATGAGTAAAGGAGACTACATTGAAGAGAGAATAATGGAAAGAACTTGATCAGATACACCGACAACAGCAAGGCTCTTAAATAAGAAGAAGAATATAGGTGAATTGTTTGGGTCTGGCTGTGCATATGACATGTAGAAAAATGGGGTGAGGCAAAGTTAAAAAAAAAAATATGATTCCCGAGTCTCAGATGTTGGGTAGATAGATTAATGATTTTATTAATAGTTCTCACTAATCTATAGAAATAGAATAGAATAGAACACTCTTTATTGTACAGCAGTAAAAAATTGGATACAACGTATGTATTAAAAGATATGTAGGTACAAAGGGCAGTCTTATTGCAGTCGACGATTGTATCAGTAGTTTTTTTATTCGAGTGACTTCCAAGGAACGTTACTTGAACATTGTGAAACACTAAACTTACTAAACGTTCAACTATACATTTATATTTTTCATTTAATATAATTTCGGATTTAACTACCTACTTATGTCAAACTTCTCCCGTAACATAATATTTTTACATTCTGCACCATTTTTCAGCGTAACTTGTTGCTAAACATTTTGTATACAAAAACGTATTCAACGGTTCGAGCACCGCAATATTTTGCCTTCAACAGACTCGCTATTTGCGTTCGAATACAACCATTGACAAATGGTTACAATAAGGTATTTGCTCTACATTTCATATTAGCCTGTTGAATAGGTAAAGCCATCTGCGACTGACGAGGCTTTCCAACAGAAATAACTTCATTTTTCATAGCCTTTTGGTTTGTTTCTCTTTTGTACACTTACAATTCTTAAATTGTTACACTAAATAATTTGTTCATCTGTTTTAGAAACAGATAATAACCAGTATCATCTGTGTTTATCTGTTTGTTATAGGTAGATAATCTTTATAGGTAATTTCTCGATCGATTTTACTAATTCTGATATTTTTATTTGCTCAGACTACACGAAAGAATAGTGCCTAAATATAATATACGTCCGGGTGTTAACGATAAGCCTAGATATGAACCTAATTGTTTGACTAATCTTTCCACCAAGGCATGAGCTGCTTTTGGGTGAGAGATCGAGCTGAAATGACAGAAGACAGAAGAAGAAGCGCGGTCGAAACTGCTTAAAATAAAACGTAATGAACTATCCAAAAAAAGAAAAAATGTAACTACACATTTCGCTCAGGTGCTGGAATATGCAGCCCTACGAAACCGAGTGTTTATTAAAGCCGGGCCAATTTTTACCTTGACCTATTTACGGGCTCTGGATACAGTAGCGCCGTATTGGACGTGGTTCTCGTACACTTGTTACACATCACGCCAAATTCTAACCTAGAATATGACAAAATTCAACTATGTTAATAGTTCGTAACTGATTTTACGCAATAGTTGACACTAATATGTTTTTAAAAGGCTTGTAGATTATAATAGGTACATAAATAGTAACGAATATTAATTTTCGTACTTAACGAAACTCATTAATTGAAACAGTTGTCATAATTACTTCAAGAACAAGTCGTTGAGAGCCAGTGGCGGAGCTGAAAGAATTGTTCGGGTCAGAAAAAGGTTTGCTCGTTGATTCTATAGAATGCTCATTTTCGTCCAAATGCTCATTTAGTGTCAGCATTCAATTGTAATGTAGCTTTCGTTATTAAATGAAGACATTTTTTTATAGTTTTTCAATTAATCTTAAAATCTTTGTATCACATATATGTAAGTATTGACTGATTCATTGATTATTATAATCACGTTACTACAACAAGCATCACTACATAGTATAAAACAAAGTCGCTTTCTCTGTCCCTATGTCCCTTTGTATGCTTAAATCTTTGAAACTACGCAACGGATTTTGCTGCGGTTTTTTTTAATAGATAGAGTGATTCAAGAGGAAGGTTTATATGTATAATAACATCCATTAAATAGTGAACCGTGCGAAGCCGGGGCGGGTCGCTAGTACTCTATAAGTAAAGCTTCCTATAGAACTGGAATTATCAATGCAGACCAATCATGTAACATAAATGTTAATTGTAATCGGTTCATTAACATACATTTGAAACAGACCCATTTCGATTACCATTCGATTGAATAAACAATGTGATGCTTTCAATTAGCAATAGGGTGTTACTTGAAAAAGAGAGGTACCATCGACCTCTCGTTTTTCACGAACCAAGAAGTGATAATTGATTAAATATGATTATGTTTTGCATTTTGACGTCGTTGTTTAGAATAACAACACTAGGTCTGACGTGTTTCAACATTATATACCTATATAATAATTTTCATTATAAATATAATATCACAGTGTTTCTTATATAGACTAGTTCCGTTTAGGGGGTCAACCCCAGCAACGGAATAGCTAAAAATATACATAAAATTTAATTTTCAAAATTTTGAATTTTCTCAAACAATTTGCATTGTCATCTGAACATTTCATTAATTTAAGTGATTCAAATATCAACTATAGATTTGCAATTATATTTTATATCCTGCTTCTCATAATAAAGATTTTTCCAGGCTACATTTTGCATGCTTTGCATTTTATCTTACAGTCTGGTTGTTGGTGTACCCATGGTCAATGCAGCCTCAACTATTGTTTTAAAGGCTCCCCTTTTATCTCCTAGTATCCAAGTTTCCTGTTCACCTCCACTTTCAACCTAACATTAGTTACATTTAGGTATACTCTTTCTCTAAAATGGTTTATCTATTAACACTAAAAAAGTGTATTCTTCAATGAATTTATCTTACGGCTGTATTGTATGAAATCGAGCAAGTAGTTGTATAAAGTTACATTGTTACATACATAGGTCAATTTCATGCTTCATGTTTCAACCGTGTTATTGCTGCTTGCAGAAAATTATCTACATTTTTTATGACTGAATGAAAAACGATTGTAGTAATTTTAAAATTCAGTTTTTATTTGTGCTGTATAAAAAGGACTCATCGGATTCATGCCACAGTTACTCGGTTACACGGTTAAACAAATAATGCAAAAAAAAATATTAGATTGCGAATTAATCCAAGTTCCAATTACAATGTAGGTAACGTTTATCACATAATAAAACTAGAAAACGACTCATTTAGCTTCGTAAACTAACAAGTCCCTTAAAAAGACAATTAGTTCCAAAATTAAAAATAGTTATCACCCACATCAGTCACATTTATCATAACTTTCCCACCAATCATGGAAATCTTTGTACACCGATTCAGTTTTCATGGATTCTTCATTATTCAATAACGCACACATTTTACAATACTCATTGGTTTCAACAGAGCCTGTTGTTGAATGGTACGAGTAGTGGTTCTTCCATTTAAAGAAGTCCGCATACCGTTTAGGATCTTTGATGATATCATTCATTGTCTTCGCCAGACCATAGATACCCAAATCTCTAGCGTTCAGATACGACCCATATGGCAGGAATCTGTAAACAAATATGATCTGCAATATTTTAAACATGTGCATTTTGCAGCTGTGATTAATGTAATCGATATAATATATATATTTCTTTTATTTAGATTAGCATACAGTCAAAGCGCATTAATTTATATTAATGGTGCCATATTAATTTACGACATAATTATTCAAAATACTTCGTGAACAAAAAAGTACTAAGTTTGAACTATAGGTATTAATAGGTACCCTTATTCCCTTAGTTATCTGAATGAGGTTAGATTATAGCTCGCTTTATTTAAAATACAGATAGATATTCACAATGTTTTTATTGGAAGCCGACTTCAACATAATTTGAACAAAGCTACGAACTTATAATTATTTCTATATCAACAGCCGGTATCATCAAAACAAAAGATCTTTGAAAGAATTCAATTAAAATTAATTGCAACTCCAAGTAGATTTAACGATATACTGATCCTTTATCATAATGTTAAAGTGTATCAAACTGGCCACGGGTAGAACGCTGTGCCTCTGCCTACACTCCTAGATTACCGAGGATTACTCATAATGACTTACTATATCACAAAGAATTTGCAATACAAAATAATTTACAAACTAAGATAAATATTTTTCTCGTAGTTAAGTTAGAAAACAGGCTTGTAGTACTTCACAGATGTAGTACAGGCAAAGTTAGGAATGCAGGCAAAGATACAAAATTCTACCGGTACGCAAAATGACAGTGAACGGTGGTGAAGACAATGAGCATTGCATTCATCGCAATGCTTTGGGTACGCTTGTATACTACGCAAACCATGGAGCCACGCGACTCTCGCAGCGATAGGCGCGGTAGTAGAAAATGAGACTGTCATCGCAAGTAACGTAAGCGAATTTCTTTACCGCTCGTCGTGTCGCTTTACTGAACCTCGTGGCCAGGCTGTAATGATTTTCCTGAAGCTTCTTTGATTTAAGATTTTCAGATAAGATTCTTTTAGTTAAATAATCATACTCTAATTTACTACCTGACTTTTTCGTGATTAATGTGTATACAAATACTGGATGACTTCTCTAGTGTCGGGAAAATAAAATGTAATAAAATGTATCTCCGTGAAATAGAAGCTATGCACAAGAGTATTTGTTTATAAAAGTTCGTAATTTCGTAATTTCCAAACAAAAATAATTTGGATATTATGAACTTATGTATATACATATTTACAACTGTGCATGATTAATAGTATCTTTTAAGATGATTAAAATAAAGTTATTAGAATTATCATAAGAATGATTTCATTGTACCTACATGAAAATACAGAAAAATAACAATAAAGTACCTAAAAATGTCATATGCTTCTGCTTCATGTCACACTCAATTTATTTTCCGTAGGTAAAAAAATCACCCGGGTTATTGGAAAATATTTTTGACTCTTACCTGCTATAGTTAGCTCCTCCGTAAACAATAGGTACTACGTCATTTTGTAAAGCTATCAACAATTTCTCGGTAACATAATCCTCACTAAACGAGTTCTCAAAAGATAAATAAAAGTAATACTCTTTGCTAATTATTTTATTACACGTATCTTGTTCTTCACGGGGACAGGAGAAATATCCACATTTTCCATATATATCTACTTCTAGATCGTATTTATACAGTTCTTGTTTAAGATTCATCACAAAACCTTCCCGCCTACTCTTGGTCAGGCAATTAGACACAAACCAAACTGCTGCTTTCTTTTTACTCTTCAGCTGTTCCTTAAATGTTTCATTAACAGGATTCATATCAGAACTGTTAATCCAATGCATAACTTTTTTTGGACCTATGACCGTATTGTTGGAATCTCTTACCACAATATAACCCCATTGTACTTCAGAATCCAGTTTAAATGTCCAGGTCCAGTTAAAGAATCCGTCAAAAGTGTAATAACACACTGGATAGTTTTCCGGTGATTCTATGCTCGCAAATACATATTTCTGATATGGCAACCGTCTTATTGGTAACATGGTATAATCGATTTCTACTAATTCGGGCCCAGCAAATAGGATTACGTCGAATGCGGTATAGCTACCCAAGTAGCTCTCATTACTGTAGACTATACAATTAGTGTAATGACATTTTCTATCAATAAACCCACGTCGTCCTAGACCCATGTTCACAAACGGTATGTTACTTTCATTAGTCCAAAGTAGAATATATTTCATTCCAGGCTTCTTTTCTTCGTAGTATCTTTTATTTCCAAGAAAACGAACGTTTGATTTTATCGCAATATTTCTTATAAGTGTTATTGTAACGACTGAGAACATTATAAAAAGAGCTATTTTAGTAGACTTCAATCTCATTTTTAAATCGGTTTTGTCGAGTAGTTCGAGCGGTTGCGCGCGAGTAGTGACGTCACGGCGTTACATCAAATACATTTATTGAACATGAGCGTGAGCCCAAGACACGGACACAGACACGGGCACCCGACGTTTTTAAACTAACCTAACATTAGTTCTTAGTTTAACGACACAGAAAGGTACGTTTTGATTGAACGACGCAGTACTGTTATCGTTGCTATTTCAGGTATACATGAATTAGATATTGAAGTTAGATTTCATGATGCATGTAAAGAAAACTAAATGAAATTGCAGTTAGCAGTACCATGTACCTGCAATTTCGTTTTATTTTTGACGATATTTTGCACAACATTACACACACGTTCCTGTTAATACAACAACGTTTACGGCATGAGGAAATATTAACAGTGATGATGTAAGAGTTATTCTGAAGGCTGGTACCAAATATAATGTGGGCTAAATAAAAAAAATATAGCGGAAGGTTTACAGTTGTTGAAATGAATTATTATTATCGTTGAACTCTTAAATCGCAAATAACTCCGGTAATATGCGTATCTAACTTCAAATAATAAAAGCCGTTATCTCAATCTACTTGATCTTTATTGTACAATGAAAATGCGTTGTATCATTTAGGTTAATTGTTAAAGACACACAGTTTTAAAACACGGTATTATCTTATGTGTACATACTAAAATCCTAAGCCGCGTGTCCTGTTTTCTTAATTTCAATTTATTAATCATTGGCACGGTATGTTGGTTTTGTTGTTAAATTATACTTAGCTCCTCAGTATTGCGACACCCACAACTATGAAGTATGGCATTTATGCCCTCAGACTTAGCTGTAAATATTTGTAGAATACATGAGCGCGTAAGCTATCACAAGTCATCGTACAGTGTCGCTAGAATTAATAACGGTATGTAAAGTAAAAATTACTTGAGTCGAATTTAATACCAGTTCTAGATTATTTAGGTTTATTTGTTTGGTAGGTTGTAGTTTTAGCTCTTGAAATCATAAGATTGTGTTTATTTTTACAATAATACTTGAACCATTTCATTTGACCTCTAAATGGCGTCACATAGTAGCCAGCGTAAGCGAAATTCTAAGTCTATGATACTAGTCTGAATTGACTACTTTTGGTGCCTTTCTTGAAAAAAATGACTAAACTGTTGTCGCTAAACCGTCAAAGTCATGTTACATATCCTTATAGATACAAATTTGTACGTTGTTTTACATTGTATAAGTTTAATTTATTCTACCGTGCTAAGACAACCCTCTGACCGTTTTCATGTTTAGTTAATTCGTTTCACGACAACCTTTGCTTCCCCTCGGACTTTGATACTTACTGCTACACTGTCTATTTGTTCGCTATAAGGAACCCGCCTGCCTACCGTTTGAAGTACTTAGCATGGGTGGTCATTGATTCATTATATTGCTGGTTTTATTTTCAGAGAACAGGTATGTATAAAATTCGTTAAATATTGTGTAGCCTTGTGGTTAAATTCTCAAACAAAAACACAAATCACAAAAATCTCACAACAGAAATCGCATCCGTCAAGTGTCAAATTTGAAGCAAAGAGTAAGAAGTTTCTAACCTCAGAACAATTTTCTAACTTTGTGTTTTATTAATGCAATATACGTAGCATAGAAGTAATCTATTCAGCCGATAGGTATGACGTCATTACGAGTATAACGTACAGTTTTTTTCTTTTAGCTTAAACTGCCCCACAACTGAGCAAAGGCCTCCCCCAAATTCTTCACGTCACTATGAACCACCTCCTCTGGTAGGCGTCTAGGTCATCTCTCGTAAATTAGTTGTTTAAAATAAAAATATAAAAAGAAATACCAAAAAACTTTACATACCGAAATAAAATTTTGAAAACGAACCATTGTCCTTTGCAGATATTATTTCTGTATTCAGTTCTTTCCTGCATCATTTTGTTTCTTTGTTTCATCTTAAAATGTGTCATATCCATGAAGTTTGTTATCACGGACTTTCTTTGATAGCGTTTTATCTTTGTTTCTCAATACCTACTATAAATAGTAAAACAAATACACCAAGATATTGATGTGGGTGATTTACACTAATCATTTCATACATTCAACAAAGTTTCCACGGTGATGTTTGTATTGACGATGACGAAAATTTATTTATAAACATAAAAATATTTGGAATCAAAGACATCTATACTTATTTGAACTTTTAGGACAATATAAACCATAATAATATCACAGTTAATAATAGTTCAAAAGGATTAATAGAACGAGATCTATAAAAGTTTTAAATCATAGATTTGAATAATAAAGACACGACCATCGCAACATTTGCAGTCGCAGTGCTGCGAACATTAAAATATGATATAAAATACATTTTTTTCAACTTAGTGTCGTTGTTTTTATATACAACGATTACGTTTTTTTTTTGTGAACTATACACGCTGGTTACCCCACTATGAGATCACGAATGCCTAAATCATGATGAGGAATAACCTTTTTCGTTGGGAACCATCTGATTGGCAACACTTTCGCGTTGCCCGACTTCATGTACAATAATATAAATTAGTTTATGTTTTAAACACATTGTTTTCAGATCAACATCGTCCTGGAGGATCCCACCATTTACGAAAATCCTGGTATATTGTGGTACGTTTGACCATATTGTTGTCATTTAGTGTAGTACAAAATAAACAATACGGATCTGTTTCAACACTTTCCGATCTCCTATGATATGAATAATGGTTCTTCCACTTAAAATACTCAGAATACTGCTCCGGGTCATTGATCAACTCATTCATTTTTGCTGCCAATTTCTTGATACCTAGCTCTCTAGCATTTAGGTAAATTCCATCAGGCATAAATCTGAAATGTAATATTAATTCAAATTATCATAAAGAGGAACTGACATTCTTAGTAGGAGAAATGAAGTAAAAATAAACATATATAATAATAAATATTTTGCAAATTAAAGTCTCACTGCTGGGCATCTCGGAGAAATAAGCCTTAGACAATAAATAAAATAAATACATACCTAGTATAATTAGCACCACCGTATACGATGGGCACAGCGTCATTATTTAACGCATGTAACAATTTCTCTGTCACATAGTCTTCACTATAAGAGTTTTCAAATGATAGATAAAAGTAATACGTCGTTTTAAGTAATTTATTGCACGCGTCTTCATCATCTCGTGAACATTTTAGACTACCGCAGTGGCCATACATATCGATATCCATTTTGTATTTATATACTTCGTTTTTTAATTGTCTAACAAAAATCTCTCTTTTACTTGCTGTGTTACAGTTAGATACAAACCACGCCGCTGCCTTTGTTTTAGTTTTAAGCTGCTCTTTAAAGTCATTGCTTACTGGATCCATGTCGTCCAACTTTAACCAATGCATTTGTTTGTTCGGTCCAACTATTGTATTATTTTTGTCTCTAACAGTGAGATATCCCCAACGTACTTCAGAGTCTAATTTATAAGTCCACGTCCAGTTAAAGTATCCATCGAACTTGTTAGAGCACACTGGGTAATTTTCTGAAGATTCTATAGTCGCGTATACATATTTCTGGTGAGGTGATCTCATTTTAGGTAAATAATATAAACTAACTACTTCGGGCCCTGCGAAGGCTATAACATCAAACTTTGTGTAATCACTAAGATACGACCTGTTAGCAGTCACTATGCAGTTGGTGTAAGGGCATTTTCTGTCAATAAATCCTTGCTGTCCCTTTCCCATGTACACAAAAGGGACGTTCGTCGGTGACGTCCATTGCAATATATATTTCATATCAACATTTTTCTCTTTTATCACATTTTCTATCAGTTCACTGTTTAACAACGGTTTTTTATTTAACAAATTATCATTATCCAAATTGAATCGATGTCTGGTCATCACTGTTGTCACTGCATTATATAAAAGTATTAACATTAACACAACTCCGATAAAAAATAAAGCCTTTTTTGTACACAACGTCCTCATTTTTACATACAGATTTAGGTTTATCAAGCTAGTGTACGAGGCCGTCGTGTATGAAACTGACAATGAAGAACTGTGCCACAATTTCATACACCTAATCGTAGCTGTTTATCAGCATCTCTAATCTGTAGTAATTTTCGACGGTTGAGTTGAGCGAATCTCAGCAATATGGACCATTATTATATACGTACGTCATTTAATATACAATAGATTCAAGTTATTATGTCGTTACATTTTTTTTTGTAGCAGAAATACCGACTAATTGCGAACGATTCGTTTTCACGTTATTTCAGCAACAATAATAATATTTAATGACATAATTTTTAAAGTAAATTTCTAAATAATATGCTGGTTGTAAGGCTGCATATGGAGGAAATACACTTTACCTGTGACTATTACATGGATAACTGCAGCCGACGATGTCAATGTTCCGTTTTTCAGTGTTGAAATAATTTGTACTGGAGTTGTAACAACTAACATGCTAAAACGTAACTTCCGTCAGCGGAAAAAGGTTCACTTTCGCCCAACTGTTACCAAAAGTTTTGATCACTGTGACCAATATATATATAAACAAATAAATAGCGCGTGAGGAGCCAATAACCGCTACCAAATACGTGGGCCGAGTGGTGGAATATTAGACCATTATGATAATAATACTAATTTACCGGAGATTAGCCAACTACGCAGGAGATATTATAGAGCACAAGTGTGGGCGCAAACACAGGTGCTCTCTCTATTCCTTCACTCTCATAGTCCGATGGGACGGGAATCCGACACGACCCGAGAGAGATCAGGTGCAGGACCAACGGCTTTACGTTCTTTCCGAAGCACGGTGTGTATTCACATACACAAAGACCCAGAGCCGAAACAACTATCTGTAGATCATACAAATATTTGTTCCGTGCGGGAATCGAACACACGACACGTAGCTCAGCAGGAGATCTCTCAACCACTGAGCCAACCTTGCCGTCACCGGACCATTATTATATTACTCCATCCAATAGGTGAAAGAAGAACAGGCTTGTATTACCATTTATTTGAATTCTTCGTGTGACTAAGTTAATGGGTCTATAGGACGGTTCACTCTTTTAGGACGCAACAGCTATTCCGGGTATCTGACGCTAATCGTATAATCCACGTGACCCTAGCGTCATAGGACTTTAACTTGACCCTTTCTTTCTTAAAAAGTCGTATTTTTTTTTATGTTGTATAATATTTAGTTTTCTTTTTTTACACGACTATAAAAAAAGGACTGTAATGTTTTCAGCCTTTGTCCCATGGGGGTAGATAGAAACTACGGAACGCCACGTGCTACGTGTATGTCCTTCTAGGGCGTCCTCTCCTGGCGTTTCCACTAACAATCGCGTTATAAATCCCTTTCGTTAATCGCCTTTCATCCATCTACTCTACATGACCGAACCAACGAAGCATACTTTTCTCTATCCTTGTCACTACATCTTCTTTCAGACCGCAACGATCTCTTATCACGCTATTTCTTAATCTGTCATTTAAAGTTACATATACCTACTTCGCAAGGAACGCATTTCCACTGCATTAATTCTACTTTCATGCT
This sequence comes from Shargacucullia verbasci, assembly GCA_947562105.1. Classification (NCBI taxonomy): domain Eukaryota; kingdom Metazoa; phylum Arthropoda; class Insecta; order Lepidoptera; family Noctuidae; genus Shargacucullia; species Shargacucullia verbasci. Next base: position 10,298,723 of record OX387289.1, read on the forward strand.
TCTTCTGCCACACCCAACATTCACTTCCATTTATAAGCGTTGGTACCAGCTCCTCATTGTGGACCGCCAGCCGTCCGTCTTTCCATGTTACGAGTAACATAAGCTAGTAAAAACAAAAATAAAAATTGGTTAAGATTAACATAACGCCATCTATTGCCTAATAGCGATAAACAAAAACATGAAACGAAAATTAAAATAATCAAAATCAAAAATTAAAAAACACGACAGCCTTGTCAAAAAACGAATTAAAAAGAAAAAGCAAGTTGTATTAGTTAATATGTATAAAGAAAGCGAAAGGTAACTGATTTATTTGCTGACTAAACAGATAAATAAAATTGTCATTGCAATCGGGTAACCATTCTGTGAAGGACTTTTTAATCAAATAATCCTTTAAATTAATTAACTAATTGTTAATTAATCACACTCTGCACTCAGTACATAGGCTGTCTATACAGCTGTCTACGTGGCCTGTCTTATTTTGATTAGCAGACAGACAATCATCGTTATCATTCACGTAACTGATTGTAGCTCGTATGGCCTTCAACATCGGGGCATTCCGCGCCTCGTTCCTGTTTGCAGTCGCCATTTGACATCCATTTTCCTAACGATTAACGGTTCTCGGTCGTCGGCCCCGCGTTTGGTTGTCATATAAATAATACTATACATACTCATTTATCCCGGTATCTATAGCTTTATTAGAGCACTCTTATTAATACCCAGTATTAATTATCTATATATTGATATCGTTTCCTACCTAGTCACTCATGATATAGGTGCCAACGGAATTACACGCTCGCAATACATACGTACTGTATATGTATGTAGTAATGAAGGCGTTGCGTACACAAAAAGTATTTGTCATTTTAGTAATAGTGCTAACAGTAGTATTTTTTTACACGACAGGTACCAGACCTTATTTAATATCGAAAACATATAATTTTAGTGTTGATCAGACTTTGATAAAAAGTGCAGTGATACAAAATGTGTTAGAAAAAAATAAAAGTGACATGGTGATAACAGAGGAACATGTTGACATGAAATATATATTACAGTGGACGTCACCGACGAATGTCCCTTTCGTGTACATGGGTAAGGGACAGCAAGGATTTATTGATAGAAAATGTCCATATACTAACTGCATAGTAACTGGCTACAGATCACATCTCAGTGATTACACAAAGTTTGATGTTATAGCCTTCGCAGGGCCCGAAGCAATTCATTTACATGATTTGCCTCAAAAGCGATCGCCTCACCAGAAATACGCATTCGCGACTATAGAATCTTCGGACAATTACCCGGTATGTTCTAACAGATTCGATGGATACTTTAACTGGACGTGGACTTATAAGTTAGACTCTGAAGTACGTTGGGGATATTTCGCTATTAGAGACAAAAATAATACAATAGTTGGACCAAACAAACAAATGCATTGGATAAAGTTAGACGACATGGATCCAGTAAGCGACGATTTTAAAGAGCAGCTTAAAACTAAAACAAAAGCGGCAGCGTGGTTAGTGTCAAACTGTTACGCAAGAAGCAAAAGAAAGGAGTTAGTTACAAAATTAAATGCGGAATTAAGTAAATTCAATTTGAATATAGATATATACGGTCGTTGTGGAACTCTAAACTGTGGGACTGAAGAAGAATGTAATAAAATAATTAAAAAGGATTATTATTTTTATCTAGCTTTTGAAAATTCTTTTAGTGAAGATTATGTGACGGAGAAATTGTTGCATGCGGTCGAAAACGACGCTGTGGCTATCGTATATGGTGGCGCTAATTATACTAGGTGAGTATTAATGGAAGCTTTGAAAAGATAAAAAATTACCGTGTAGCATGATTCTTCCGACTTGATATTAAAACTGGTAAATAATGATATTGGTTCTGTTGTGTACCCACCAAAGCAATTTAGTCTAACTATGTTTATTTCTAAGAAAAAACATCAGAAAATAATAGAAATAAATCGCTACCGCATACTTGATTCATGGCCACTGTAGACAGTCACGTCCATAGCGAAATTATAGGTCTATGGTCACGTCTATCTTCCCGTAAGTGACAAGGGCATTGACTAATTAAACAGTAAGTTGTAAAGATTTTCTGTCTGTTTCCATTATGTTTGTTAGAAAGAGATATAGTGTGCTTAAAGTTTGTTAAGAGTGATCTACTACAGAATTATTATTAATATTAATAAACATTATTATCGTTATTTTTTCCTTATCGTCGTAATAAGCTGAAATAAAATTTGCATACAGGTTTGAAACAATTATACTACCGAGAGTATTTCTAACGTTGATTGTCTGATGATTATTATGAAAGCAATAACTGTAAAATATTCATGTTTCATTCTTTGAATATAGATTCAAAAATAGCCAATTATTGAATTGCGTTTTCCAACTCTCTACTAATAAGAAAAAGGTTTTAATTTTTTTGGAATAACTTGCCAGTGAATCATTGTAATCTAAACAAAGTCTAAACACTATTAGTGGTAATTTGAATTCATTTTACATTTTCAGATTTATGCCAGACGGCGTGTACCTTAATGCTGGAGAGTTAAGCATTGAGGACCTCGCAGAGAAAATGAATGAATTGATCAATGATCCGAATAAATATGCTGAATATTTTAAGTGGAAGAATCATTACTCGTACCACAGACAATTTGAAAGTGTTGTTGAAACTGATCCTTATTGTTTATTTTGTGCCCATTTGAATAACAAAGAAATGGTTACAAAAACCACAATATATAAGGAATTTCGTAAGTGGTGGGACCCTCCAGGACGGTGCTGATTTAAATAGATCAATTTAAATGAATAAGTACTAGACATTTTCTGATCAATTTACTTATAAGAATTTTATAAAAGTATAATTATACCATTTTTTATTTGTATTTTTTACGCAGTGTGAATACTAAATTGTGTTTAGGATATTTAGTTTATAGCTGAAGTTTATAAATATATTTCTATACATATATTTTTCTAAATTGCTCTATTATAATAAAAAATAGTTATAAGCGAATATAATATAATTCAATAAGAAAATGCATTTCAGTTAATAATAATTATACTTATAGCGCTTATAACCTTTTCAAATTGTGATTATTTTAATTCAAAGCCATCTCTTTAATTTATATTTTAAAATAATATTGATTTAACACACTGATATTTCAGTAAACCATCCAACCAGTTGTAATATTTTAGTGTTTCTACCAATTATATTTTTCTAAGAAATATCTTTATCTTTAATCGCTCAATTGGTATCGGCATTGTAAATATGAACACAGAAAGGATACTGTCCACTGTTATGGCCATAATCTAATCTCCACGTGGTGGAAACCGATTGGTTATAGCTGTTATTAGAAAAAAAAAGGCCGAATATTATAGCTGAAAAGCATTTTGATAACACCGCTAACTTACGTTATTATCGACCGGAATTGAATCGATATTCTATCGAAGATCGAGAATCATTATTGTATGTTAAACTAGGATCATAATTTAGACCACATTTTTAAGAACATATCAACTGTTTGTCAATTACAGTTGGTGTAAAATTCCCACTATACTGTCGTAATTGGAAGAGTTGTAATTTTGATAGTTGAACATAACGACAATGTCCATTACTCATACATTCTGCGGAATTTTCAATTTTCAATGTTGAAATGTAAAAATTGTATCGTGTATTGTGATTACTCTGAAGGCCTCGCGATACACGCAATTACACTCGCGGATGCTTTGCAATTGGTTAACAGCCGACCGCACCAATTGCGCGCGCAAAGCCCAGAAGATAGCTACAAGGATTACGCTATCAGTTCTTCTGACGTGACTTTTTACAGCCATTCACCGTTCATAGTTCATCGTCCATAGTTACCGATTGAAATGATTAGAAATTTTTAAGAATATATTTTATTTAAAAGTTAATTCACAATAATAAAGTTCAAAATCATCATAATAAAAACAATATAATTATTATAATAGAGCACACTAAGCAGTCTATATGATGTTCAAGTTTGCAGGTAGGGTATACAATATAATAGGTAGATACTAAAAAAAGGTAACAGCTAATTTACAGATAAGTTCTGGCGCGGGATGAATAATTTTGACTACAATGCAGTTTCGTCATATGACTGTAAAGTGTCCGGTAATACAGACGGAGTAATGCATTGTGTACAAAAACCTATGCTGTGTCGAATTATATCGACTGTCAATTGCGTCTTCCTGCCTGCTCGCACTGCTGCATATAGGTACTTTACTACAAAGTAATGCCCCTTATGCATCAAATCTGCCCCGGTCTCAAGTGGCTCATAAAGCACCTTTTTTTTTATTTTAGTTTATCACCATCGCCCATTATTCAAGGATTCTGTAAAGGCATCTATGGTACACTGGATGAAGAAGAAAGCAGACTAGTCCAGACTAAGTAAGAAAAATCTTTAAGTTGGTGTCTTTAATGAAAAAATATATCTAATAAACAAAAAAGGGATGTTTCTGCAAAATCAATGCGAACAGTATCCTTTGAAAAAGAAACAACGTTTTGCTGGTTTCTTTATTGATTATGTAACCCACATTGCTGCATATTTATTAGCTAGCACTTTTGTCATTCATAGTATAGCTATGTTATTTTTGTTAATCACTTCAATCCTCTTTATAATTATGGTTCCACCATTGTCGAAAGTTATTATGAGCACTTCTTTGTGCAACTAAATTAGCATCATTGATCTTTCTACAAAATTCACAGTAGTAGTCAGTTTCAGGAGTCTCCTCTCCGTAGTGATACGAATAGTGGTTTATCCATCTAAAGTAATCGAAATACTTCTCCTTGTCATTTATAATATCGGCCATTTGTTTCCCTATCTCTTCTATATTGAGATTATGGACTTGTAAATATGTACCCTCTGGCATGAATCTAAAAATACAAAAGGATATATAACATTTACATATCATATACATAACAAGACTTACAGGTCCAGGAGACGACCAACTGACCGACATAACAATTAAAGAAAAACGTTAAAATGCGCACTCGACACCATCTCAATAGCCAAAGGTTTTCATTACGACTATACTATAGCGTCGGTAGTCAGTCGACCATCTGCTGGAACTCTTCTTGATATCTGTGAAGGTATCTCACCTTGTATAGTTAGCACCACCATATACTATAGGCACAGTGTGGTGTTGCAGAGCGTGCAGCAACTTCTCTGTCACGTAGTCCTCACTGATAGCGTTCTCAAAAGCAAAATAAAAGTAATAATCAGTTTCTAGCATTCTCAAACATTTCTTCATATGGATCCGCGGACAATATTTTGTCCCACAAACACCGTATATATCTACCGTTAGATTGTATTTTGCTAGTGTCTTCCCCAATACTTCCGCAACCTCCGCTCTTTTACTTCTTACTTTACATTGCGAAACGAACCACGCAGCGGCAATTCTTTTACTACTCAGTTTCTTTTTTAGTCTTTTATCTATAGGCTGCATGTCATCCACGTTAATCCAATGCATAACTTCTTTAGGTCCAATGATATCACCTTTTTTATTTTTTATTATGATGTAACCCAAATACACATCAGAATTTAGTCTATACGTCCAAGTCCAATTAAAATAATCTTCATATATATTGTAAAATACAGGGTAGGTGACGGAAGATTCCGCGCTAACAAACACATATTTCTGTTGCATTGACCTTTTTCTCGGCATACGGATCAGTTCGCCACTTAGTTCCGGGCCGTGAAATAATATAGCATCAAAGTCTTTTAAGTTACTTACAAGATTTTTATCTGATGTAATGAAGCAATTATTAATAGGGCAGCGTCTTTTCAGAAAAGTGTTTTGGCCTCTCCCCATAAATATGAATGGCTCCGTGTATGACTTCGTCCATTGTAAGATATATTTCATATGCGAATACGGATATGTATTTTTTGTTATTTCCGAAATACTTTTATCCAGCAGTATAGAAGTACTCTCGAACCATATAGAATACCACATGAATAATGTCATGAAAGTACAAAGAAATATTGCTTTCTTTGTTTTTATCATGGTACTGAATGTATTATACTTTTAATTAATTACCTTGACATTTTGATTTATTCTTCGTAGTATTAAGTTTTGAATTACGTTGACCTCACGCTCAGCAGTCTCGCTTGCAACCACTAGACAAATGAGGCAGCCTTTATATATTTTTACTGAGAATTAAAAGCTTTTTTTAATATGTCCAAACTGTGTTGTGGCTCATTCTACACGAAAAATCATTTGACATAAATGTATGATAATATCTGACCACAGAGTATTCTAGCTTCTGACAAATAGCTCACTTACGATAGTTTTTTCTATACTTCATGCTCGCGAACCACTGTAGCGAAATTCTAAGTCTATGCACTGATCTCCTTAAGATAGATGTCGGAGGTCAGTTCTAGTTCATATATGGTTAAACAAGATAATTATATTTATAGTTTAATTAAAAAGGAGTATATAATATATATTAAAACCAGAATGGCCCCAAAATTTTGGTCGAAATTATAAGTCTATGGCTACAACAGGCATTGCGCTCCCATTTAACACTACACCTAAAAATGTATATTTAGAACTCTTCAAAAAATGCTACACCGACAAGTGCCTAGCGCTATTAACGACAATAATCACTTCTGGGTTTAATAAAACGTGGTGATTATATATTCTGTGGGTTTTAGGTAAGAGGACCGCACCAGGTACGATATTATATTGTTGAACAGCACACCAGGGCTTATATTATTTTCTAACCCGACTTGAGCTATTACTCGTATGAGAGGTCGTGCCATAAATTTATATTTTGGCCCGGCCCTGGACTCAAACTTTAACCTTACGCTACACTATTTTTCTTCTACGTAGAATTAACTGTTCATGGTTTTTAATTCATGGCATAAAAAAATACTAGTAATACAACATAATATTTTTATTGAATAACATTTTTCAAGTGTATTCTACAAATAAAACAAATAAAACATATTAAAAATAAAATAAAAAAACTTATAAGAATAGTATCAAATAGTAATATTTATCAAAAATAATAATTAGTAACGGATTTTTTAGACTAAAGTTATTAAGATTAGGTTGTTAGGTACATAGATTTAATTTTCGCCCTAAATATATATATTCAATTAAAGATGTGATTACGCTTATTTTTCTACAGTTGCAGTGTAAAGTTTATGTGTGGTACCGATTTTCCAGCCATTCCACCACTGATCGAAGTCCTTATAAATGCTTACTTGATTCGTTGAATTAGCATCGTTGATCTTTTTACAGAAATTGCAATAGTAATCTGTCTCAGGCGTATCGCCCGCATAGTAATAAGTATAGTGATTGTGCCATCTAAAGAAATCGTAGTACTTTTCCTTGTTATTGATAAGCTCAATCATTCGTCTAACTAGGTCTTCTGTTGTGAGAATTCTTGCGTTTAAATATATTCCGTCAGGCATAAACCTGCAAATTAAAAAGGAATATATTCTTGTCTGACTGCTTCGTTGGTCTAGTGGTCGCAAGCGCGACTGCAAACGTGAGATCCTGGGTTCGATTCCTGGGTTTGGCAGTGTTACTGGGTTTTTCTGTATGGGAATTCTCAGTAGCGGCACGGAGGCTGGAACTGTACTTGGTAGATGGCAATAGGCTCGCCCGTTATTACATGGGACTTGTTAACGACATCGGCAAAATTTGGGTGTACAATAGTAGGTAGACTTCTGTCTAATCCTCCACCACATTACTCATAGAACATTGCATCACGCCTGTATTTCCTACAGGCGTGATGCAATGTTCTATGAGTAATGTTACGTTTATATTCCAGTCTTAATCTGCTCGGAAATCAGTGCCTAAGTGAACAGAGATGGCACTAGAAAGAGAATGTTAGAAAAAGCTGCTTCAGTTACAGTTACACCTACAAGAGCAAAGGCTGGCAAAATATCTCACCTGGTATAGTTAGCACCACCATACACTATTGGCACTGTATAGTGCTGCACTGCGTTCAGTAACTTTTCCGTGACGTAGTCTTCACTGATTGAGTTTTCAAACGACAAATAGAAATAGTAATCGTTTTCCAACGTTTCCCAACACGACCTTTTCGACGAGAATTTTTTTGTTCCACAAGACCCATAGATGTCTAATGTCATATTGAATTTAGCTAGTTCTAGCTGTATTTGCTTTGCTACTTTTTCTCTCCCACTTCGCGAATGACAATTTGATACGAACCAAGCAACGGCATGTTTTTTATTAATCAGCTTTTGTTTAAGTTCTTCATTAATGGGCTTCATTTCTTCTATCTTCGGCCAGTGCATCTCTTCTTTGGGGCCCACAATATCACCATTTTTATTTCTTACGAGAATATATCCGTAAAATATGTCGGAATTTAATTTGTACGTCCAGGTCCAATTGAAGAAACTATCAAACTTCTCGTCGTACACTGGGTAATATCCTGCAGCTTCTGGACTAACGAATACAAATTTTTGGTGACGTGATCTCTTTCTGGGTAATCGTCTGTAACCCCGATTCACGTCGTGGGAATAAATTAGGACAGCATCATAGTGTGTTATATCGCTTAGATACGTTTTGTTCCATGTGACATAGCAGTTATTCACAGGGCAGTGTCTTTCAAAGAAAAGATCTTGGCCTACCTTCATAAACGAGTATGGTTCTTTAAAGGGCCTTGTCCACTGAAGAATATATTTCAGTCGTGGCTTTTGAATTTCGTATGTAATAGTATTATTTATAATGTACGGTTCGGTAACTGCATCCGTTGTTATGCTTTCGCTACGTGATAAATTTTGCATCCCAACTATATACCATATTGATAATGTTACAAAAGAACACAAAAAAAGTAATTTCTGCACTTTTTTTGACGTCCTCATGTTTCAATATTTATGGGAAGAATCAATTGCATCACACCTCTATTTTGAACAAACCCCCTGATTTTATTTCAATATTCGTAGTTATTTTTCTACGATATCAATTCATTATCAATTTGCTGCGATATCATTTTTTTATGAAATTCTTGTCAATTTTTTAATGACAGCTGACAACTATCAAATATATTAATAAATATTAACATTGACGTAAATAATTTGTCTTGACTTCATGAAGGTAATGAAGAAAGTATGTATATTGTAGTTTCCAAAGAGATCTCTTAATAAAACGGCAGCGAACGACCAAACGAGATTATCCGATAGAGGACCAACAGCTCAAATGATTAGCGGGCTGAAGTTGCAGTGGATTGGTCACTTAAGCCAAATAATCGATCACCGTTGTGTGAGACAAGTTCCCGAGTGAAGAACGAAAGAAAGACCGACCGAAGACATACATCGTAAACTACGTCATTTGAACCACCCAACGCCAGGTGGAGCGACGATTGCGGAAGGTGGTTGGCAGAAAATAGATGCGGAGAGCCGAATACCGAACTCAGTTGCGCTTACTGGGAGAGGCATATGTCCAGGAGTGGACGAATGTGGACTGATGATTATGATAAACTATTGTAAATAATGCGATCTCTAAGCCGCCTGCCAAGCGTGGGGATTATGGCAACTCCTCCTTGGGGGAGGCCTTCGTTCAGCAGAAGACGTTTTCTGGCTGATGATGATGATGATGAAATAACGCAAATCTACAGATAAGAAAAACTGAAGTAAAGTCATGTTTTATAGAACTATTAACATCCATGCCTCCATTGATTACCAATTATAAGTACACAAAACGAATAAATGCTAAAGTCTTAACTAAATTTCAATTAGCCTCGTAGTAAGTAATTTTTATTTAAAATTATGGCGCTATTTAACCAATTAACTTACAAATTGCCTTCAACAGCCTGATATCTACCTTGCCTTGCAATAGGTGAAGCGGAGCTAACAGTTATTTGTAGTTCAGTGGTGGATAGACGATGTGTTGCGCTTCCGCACATCATCATAATTCAATTTTACACACATATACGGGACCTTATGAAGATGGTAATAAACAAGCACTATTTCATTTATTGCATGTTCTTTAGTATCGAAATGTTTTTACTATTGTATAATATTTTACAACAATATAATCCTCCAAATAGAAGATTACAGACTTTAATGCTATTAAGGTTAAAGCTAGATTTGAAGTACATATTACTATGGACTCCGCCTACAAGAGATCCCATCATGAACTTAGATGAAAATCTTAAGTCTTTTATAGATAAAAATTGTTCTGTATTCAATTGTTACGTGTCATCAAATAGGCAGTTGTTGAAAGATGTAGTGGATTTTGACGCTATAGCGTTTTATGGACCAGACCTTACGAACGATCCTTTAAATCTACCGAAGTCTCGATCATCTCATCAAAAGTATATTTTCTACAGTATGGAATCATCAGATTACTATCCGAACAATAATCCAATGTATAATGGTTACTTCAATTGGACTTGGACTTATAAATTAAAGTCTGATGAATATTACGGATATATAATTATCAGAAACAAAGAAGGAAAAGTTATAGGTCCTAGAGAGGATATGCACTGGAAGAAAGTTGAAGCAATGAAGCCTATAAACGAAACACTGAAGGAAAAATTAAGCCACAAAAAAATTGCGGCTGCTTGGTTCGTATCTAACTGCAATTCACCGAGTGGAAGAGATTTTGTTGCTAAACAACTTCAAAATGAACTAGCATCATACAATATGACGATAGATATATACGGAAGATGTGGTCCAAAACAGTGTCCTAGAGTAAATATGACGGATTGTTGGCATAAAGTGGAGAGAGATTACTATTTCTACTTGGCATTTGAGAACTCGTTCAGTGAGGATTATGTGACGGAGAAGTTGTTGCATGCGCTCAAACATTTCGCGGTGCCTGTCGTGTACGGAGGTGCTAACTATACCAGGTTTTGAATTTTTTTTCCAACCGGTCTTCCAATTAAGACCATCGTAAATGGCCGCACATGCCGCAATGACTTGTTGCCATTAGGCTGGTTCATTAGTGATTGCAGTATTATGTCAGTCAAGTCGGCTAGCACGAGCCATCACATGGGAATCGTTCATGCCATAGTAGAAAGATTGACTAGTCAGCAATGGTTACCACCATGAGGAATATCACCAGGAGGAGGAGGACCACCATTAAGGATGAGTGGTCAGGGTACGTTAGAGGATCTCCGGTTTCGTCACATGTGGAGGTTTTTTTTCCTTGCAGTTTTATTATGGTGTGTAAACGGAGAAATAATACAGTTTTCACAACAAACTATCTAATACCACAGTCCGTATACTCTCCACTTTTGATTATTAACATCATTATAGATTACTACTTAAAGCAACAGAAGACTAAATTAAAATTCATTATTTCCAGATTCATGCCGGATGGAATATATTTGGATGCGCGAAAACATTCCATCAAAATATTAGCGAGAGGTATGGTAAACATAATAAATGACAAAGAGAAATACTACACTTTCTTCAAATGGCACAATCACTATTCTTATCATGATGTGCTTGAATCGCCGGAGACAGACCCCTACTGCAAACTGTGCGCAATGATGAACAACAAACAATACTTTAGTAGAACTAGCATCTATGATGATTTTACAAGGTGGTGGAATACTCCGAACATAAGTTAATATCCACAATACCATATAAAGTTGAAACATTCAAATTGTATAGGTTTTCAGGGCGATATTTTATCATTCTCCTGTCCTTAAACGATTTTATTTGGAGTCGAACTAATTTATGTCCTTTTCTTCCATTCATTATTATTAGTTAGACGTAATTTCTGGATTTACTTTAAAATCTAATGCTGTTCGTTGGTAAACGTATCACTTGAGAATGGTGCACAGATTTTGCTTAAGTATTTTCTATTGAAAAATTTCGTACATGTCCCTATAAGGTTTTCAGAGAAAGAAAGAAGAAAGAGTTTTCAGAATAAATGGAAAAGTTGCTCCAAAAATTGCAAAATTTTGATGAATTTTTTTAAATAAAACTTGATCACTGGACCATTGCAGTGGTCCTCACAATATTTGCTGTTAATGGCCTAGAAAGTACATTTCCTAGTAATAGGTATAATAGGTACTTGACATATTTAGTTTTTTACAATGGGAGATAATATCGCGCCGTATACGACGGAAGTGTTATCATAAGTGCCTGTTATCTATTTCGTGTTACGATAACAGTATGCCAAAATATGGTAATGATAAAAACACTTACGACTAAAATATAGTGTACAATAGTATATAGTGTCCTCCTGACCGAATTTCGGTCACGGCGGCCAATCTCACCGGAGATTAGCCAACTACGCAGGAGATATTATAGAGCACAAGTTTGTGCGCATACACAGGTGCACTCTCTATTCCTTCACTCTCATAGTCCGATGGGACGGTAATCCGACACGACTGGAGAGAGATCAGACGCAGGACCAACGGCTTTACGTGCTTTCCGAGGCACGGTGTGTATTCACATACACAAACACCCAGACCCGAAACAACTATCTGTAGATCATACAAATATTTGTTCCGTGCGGGAAAAGAACCCGCGACACGTAGCGCAGCAGTCGATCTCTCAATCACTGCGCCAACCGTGCCGTCAGTATAGTATATAGTATACAATAAAATGTATGAAAAGTCCTGAATTTTATTTCCGGGTGGGAAATTTTTCTTTTTTTGGTTTGGAAATCTGTAATAGCTCAGAGTTTGGAATTGTGGCCGGTAGATGGCGACAGGTTCGCCCCCTATTACATGAAGCTCAATAACGGCATCGGTGAAATGTCGGTGTTCGGCAACACCTCTGCTGAACGCTTTATACCCCATACAGGCGTGATGAGGGTGTATTTATATAAATAAGCAAAATAAAAACAATATAAACCATGTATTAATTTTTTAACATTTTCATTTATTATCTACAATTATGTATAGTCACCAGGAGTACTGCATAGAAAGAAATTCAAAGTCTATGGCATAGTTAGATATGGTTATATTCACATCCATCAGACAATTTTACCAGCAGTCCGGAGTTTCGAAATCTGCCCGGTAGATGGCAATAATCACGCCTCAAACCTGTTTTAATAATTACAGTTAATTTTGTGATTCAAATCTCGTGCTCGGTAAATCAACTGATCCGTTTAGGCAGTTAGGCAGTGCTTGTAATCAGTCCGTGGAAGGCTGCCTCGAAAAGCAAGACATGCACATAGTCCCAGGTGTCATATGAATAGGTACCGATGACAGTTGTTACGGCATTAGACCAAAAAGTCCGACAACCAGTATAACCGTAGAGTATCAGTCAGTGGGTGGTGGAGGTGAAATGGCAGTGGCTCCGTAAAATATTGACTGACTGATGGATTGCCCATCCATATTTCACTGTTGCCTATTGCTAAACTGTATGTGTCTGAGACTTGAAATAAAGTTTATTCTATTCAATTCTATTCTACTTATATTCAACCGCATCTGGATACTTTAGAAGCCGACTTCAAATTAGTTAGGGAAAAGCCAGGCAGATAATTCGAGATATCAATTCCTAGTTTTCTTCATCATCGATTTAGAATGCCACTGTAGTGATAAAAAAAATATGTTTATTAAATCGCAATGCTCTGTAGTGGCAACGAATGTCAAATAAAACCTAATGGTTCCACCAGTTTCTAAATTGTTTATGAATAGTTTTTTGTTTCATTAAATTGGCGTCATTGATCATACTGCAAAATTTGCAGAAGCTATCGGTCTCAGGAGTTTCGCCTACTTTGTGGTATGAATAGTGATTAGTCCATCTAAAGAAATCGTAGTATTTCTCTTTATTGTTGATGATATCAATCATTTGTTCTATCAGCTTTTTCATGCTAAGAGTGTACGCGTTCAAATAAGAGCCGTCTGGTATAAACCTGAAAATAAATAAATATATTGTTTGATTTCAATCCATGACTCCTAATTAAATAGCTATATTTAATACCATACTGTTATCATTAGCTCTAATCATCCCACTTCTCGCAAAAGCCTCTTCCAATGATTTCCAAACCGTTCAGTCTGTAGCTGGTGTGAATCATTCTTTCTATAATTTATAAAACTCGTCCCATCGTTTTCTTCGGTTTTGGTTTTGCCCACATTAGCTTGCATTGTACTCACATCATTTTGAAACAGCCTGTAAAGACCTACTTGAAATAAATATATTTGACTTTGACTTCTTGGATAGCCGCAACGCCCTCTCTTTATCATGGCCCACAGCTTTCTTCATTAGGCATTTGACAGACATAGTCAATTTAATCATTTTGCGGCTTCATGACCATAGCGAATATGAATATATAATTATTAAAGGCTATAGTGTAAATTATGTAGTTATTAAAATTGTCTGATTCATTTTTGGTACATCTTCCTTTATCACAACAAAACGTTTTACAATAACTTTTGACGGTATGGTTGGCGCAGTGTTGGAGGTTCGATACCCGCAAGGAACAAATATCTGTATGGGCTAAAAAACACATTTTCTCACCTGGTATAATTGGCAACACCGTATACAACGGGCACGGTGTAGTGTTGCAGCGCGTGCAGCACCTTCTCCGTCACGTAGTCCCCACTGAATGAATTTTCAAACGAAAAGTAGAAGTAGTATTCTTTTTCCAATTTACGCAAACAATCCGCCATATTCTCCCTAGGACACTGTTTATGTCCACATTTACCATATATATCTAGTGTCAAATTGTATTTAGCTAATTGCCTCTGCAACGTTAACCCATATATATACCTTCGGTTCTGTGTCACACAGTTTGACACAAACCATGCAGCGGCTTTGCTTTTACTATTTAATCTTTCTTTGAGTTTTTGATCTATAGGTTTCATTTCTTTTATGTTGAGCCAATGCATTACTCTTTTTGGGCCAATGATATCACCTTGCTTGTTCTTAATTATGATGTATCCGAAATATATATCAGAACTCAATTTATACGACCAAGTCCAGTTGAAAATGCCATCGTACATCGGGTGTTGTAAGGGATAGTTGGTTGAAGATTCCAAGCTAATAAAGACGTATTTTTGATGTGGCGACCTTCGTTTGGGGAAAAGATATATTACTTTACTTAAATCGGGGCCATGAAACAAGATTACATCAAACTTGCTTACGTCGTTGAGAAGTCTTTTTTTAGATGTGATGAAACAATTAATATCCGAACAGTGTCTTCTGACAAATATTTCTTGTCCATTCCCCATGGATTTAAATGGATTCGCATGTGAACTTGTCCATAGCAGGATATATTTATGATTCGTATAATTGATCTCAATATTTTGCTGGTTCTGCTCACTATTCTCATACCAAATTAGATATTTATACTTATAAATTAAAAACAATACTCCGAAAGTGCTAAGAAAGAAAATAATATTTCTTTTCATGGTCACCTATGCTGATTCTTTTCAATCAGAGTCCGAGTATCCATATCGAATTCTTTAGGATTTCCAAATAATGTTTTATCTTTAGATATTTGCCGATATCTAGCGAGCAACAATTTTATGCACAAACTATTTTTCACAGTATGTATGTGTGTCTTAAAGACTTTCTTATTTCATGACAAACATTGAACTCAAGTGTTTCAAAATCACTACAATAAGTCCAAAAGTAATCTTGCACAAATCATAAAATACGGTACGGCCATAATTAAAAATCATTAATAGGTAAGCTAATAAGCAATAAAACCACAGTAAATTGAGAAATCTGGTACAATTACAAAAAAGACATTTGCGCAAATTCACTTACGCGAAAGGCCATTTGCGCCAAAAGGTAAGTATATGTTCGAGATATACACCATAACATACTGTAAAAAATAGCTGAATTATGGCACTAATTGCTAATATACTAGTAACAATCTTCGTTATAAATAACATAGCATCACAGAGGCCAAGGTTAGGCAGAGTGGACTATTGTACTTCCACATTTTGCCGATGCCGTTATTAAGTCCCATGTATATAGGTACGGGGCGAGCCTTTTGTCATCTACGTGGCACAGTTTCAGACTCCAGGCTGTTACTCAGATATTTCAGATGTTCCGGGGAACCCAGAACCTCACGCTGAGCAGTCGCGCTTGCAACCATTAGACCAGGGAAGCAATCAGAGATAGGCAGAGGGTTTATTCTCTTCAAATAATATCATAATGTTATGTAACCTTCCGAATACAAATCTATACATATAATAAAATTATAACAGGCCGATGTGTGTACATTATAGATATTGGAGAAAAACTAATATGGGGGGTCTTTATTAAAGCAACAGAAGCCAAATCAACGGTTTTTAATTTTTTTTTGTCCGTCTGTATGTTTGTACACACATCACGCAAAAACTACTGCATGGAATTGAATGCAGTTTTCACCGATATATTGCTAGAGTTCTAACTTAAAACATAGGCTCCATTTAACCGCAGGAAATATCAGATTCTAAATTCCACGCGTACGAAGTCGCGGGCAAAAGTTAATATTAAATAACAATCCTAGACCGTCTAACAGAGCTTAATAGAACAATATTAACCCTCAAATTACTGATGATAAACTTTAACAAAATTATTCGCGAAGGGTAGCGTCATCAATCATCCACAGCCCACCGAGTTCCTATGGTGGATACTGGGTAGTTTGTCACGATATAAGCACATAAAAATTACATAAAAGGTCGAGGTCACAATAGTCGGGTTAAGGAAAGGATTAATTATCTGAGATCCAAGCCTGTCGGTTACTCCAGGCTTTTACAGGTTTCGCGTTTTAAAAGTAACAACATAGTATATATGAGACAGTCATTGGTCCAGAAGTCGCATGTGGAACTGCTGAGCGTGAGGTTTTGGGTTCGATTCGGGTCAGACAACGTTTTATTTGGTTCTTCTGTGACAATTCTCAGTAGCAGCACGAAGTCTGGAATTGTACCCGGTAGATGGCAGTAGCCTTGCTCTTATTACATGGGGCTAAATAACGGCATCGGCGAAGTGTGGGTGTACGATAGTAAACCTCTGCCTTACCCTTTGAGGAATACAGACGTGATGCTGATGTTATGTAATGTATATATATAATGTATCTATATGTATTTTTATCAATCAAAGACAAAATAAGTTAAAAAAAAAAACACAATTTATATTAACCTAAAAATAATTAACAAAACAAAAGAAATTCATCAAAACCGAAATCACAATAATTCCTGATATAACAATTATACTTATGTCGTATAGGACTTTTTAAACACAGAGACGTCCGTGCAGCGTGGCAGCTCGCGGCAGAATGAATGTCGGTGCTTTTTTTTTTTTCTTTTTTTGTGTTGTCTCTCGCAGTTAGCTCAGGGAGCTTTTACTGCTTAACCGGGCAAATGGCGAGACCAGAAGGGCCTCCAGCCGAGCAAATTAAATAATACTAAGCAACACTGCTAAGGTTGTCCCATAGTGGGACTCGAACCTCGGCTTAGGGCGTTGCTGGGGGGCAGACAAGAGAGGACTTGCTGGATCTGATTGGAATGTCGGTGCTTGCTTGTTCGACTTTTTATAGTGTCTGCAGCTGTCATCCAAAAATCATAGCTAACAGTATATATAAGTAAGAATTAAATTCCTTCTAATATTTGTTCATACTTAAATCCGCTTCCATATCTGAAAAGATGTACAGAAATAAGGTAAAAGTCAATTATTCATTCGTATAAGCACATGGCTCGAAGTAATACCACGTAACGCTGTCCTTCCACAGCATATTTTACCTTCAAAACCTTATTACTTTTAATTTAATCTTAGATCGTAATGACTAGGTTATCGGATGTTTATAGGCGGCGGTGATCGCTTATTTTCAAGTGGACCGCACGCTAGTCTGTCGTACTCTTAAATATATAAAAAATAACTAAGGAAATATTGTTAGTAGGGACTGAACGTTAAACATGAACCGTGTGACTCGCGTATGGGCCGCACGGCCCACATTACGTCATCCATAAATAACTCTTATTATCCGATACTTAAGGTTCACTCAAAGTTCACAGGATCTGTCTTTAATACGTACGAATGTCCTTGAATACGTGTTCGAAATGGAGTTATTCGTATATATTAGATCCGAGGCCCTAGTGTAAGTTTCTTTCGACAATATCGATTTAACGCATCGAACGCGTTCGGCGCTCCAATTGGTGGAGAACAGGAAACGGACCAATCGGAGCGCTGAACCTTACACTAGGGCCTCTGTTACTTTACATAGATGTCGATAGCTAGATGGGTAATATTAGCTCTTTGAGATCAATATTTATGAACGCATTTCATAGCACGTTTCACAATAGCTCCAGTTCATTATTGAGCAAAAAATTTAAAAGTTAGTTATTTTCAAATGATATCAAAAGCCTCCTTTTTCTAAATCGTTTTGAAGAGTAGTTTGACATAAAAATAACAACAAAGCTCCTAAATTTTTTAATATTGATTTGTATATTCTTATCTTCACGGTTCTCTAAAATATTATGCTGTTAAATTTACATGAAATAGACAAAGAGAAATGAATAGAAGACTTCTTGGTTTTAGCGTTTACAGTCATCTTCAACAAAAACACACTTTAAGCCGTATAAACAAACTTTTGTACTGAATAACAATATATTTTAGTTTAAAAAGTCCAACAATAGTGAAATAAATCAAACCGAACGGATCGCACCAATCTATCATTTGGGCCGGTGACGGGAGCCATGAAATATATCGCCCGGTTTAATAGGGCTTATGAAAAGTATCCCACAGTATACGGTCAGGCTCGTCTGCGATCTTAGTGTGGCGTTGTTCAACCTCTGAACAAACTGCGTTTTGATAAGATAACGTATAACGTTTTCAAATTACTACAGTATTTAGGTTGTTTGAACTGGATATTTTCTATTAAAACTGAGGGCATGTCTATTAACTGCAATCAGCTGAGTTGATTAATTGAATTGGATATTTTGATATCATATTTCAGTCACACTTTAATACATGGTATGGTGTTCCTCCATTGAAAAGGGAGCATCCTCCGACCAGGCAGGCGAGGCAGGCTTGGGGGGGGGGGGCGAAGCCCGACGGTTGACATTCATATATGTCGCTTGTCAGTTCACTCTAAGTCTCACTTACTTTTTCCCATGTCGCGAGAGGAAAATAATACCAGTTCAATGGAAAAAATCTACAAATACAGATCTACATTAAGGGTAAAATGCAACCATAGACAGCTGAGGCAGCCAAGCGGCTATTCAGCGATCTCATCACAAAAATCATAGATTAATTGGAAAAAGGAAGAAACGTCACACCTATCACTTTCATCAACTTTCATCTGTCATTATTATGTGCGTTTGAATTTGTATAAAAATTTAACAAAACCTTAACATACTATGCGCCCCGTTTTTGTTTACAAAAAATATTCACAATATTTTAAAAATGTGAAAAGGATTGCTTGGTATAGTACCTTTTGTTTATTTATATTGGCGTACCATCAGTATTTCTGCAGTATGACTTTGTTTCAAAATAAACAATATTTTAGTGTGAAGCATTGTGGCTGGAAACAAGTAGACTTATCCTAATGAATGGAGTAAATGGCTTGATAAGGCAGAATATATTCAACTGGGTTTAAGACAAGCTAAGTAGAGAGAGTAGCTAAAAATGGTAATATTGTAAACCTTCCACTAGAACGATATAATACCACCAAACGAGGCAAAGAAGACTCAATACAAAATATTGTATGCGGGCGCCGGCAACCGTTCTCAACATATTAATTAACCTGTTGCTGTAGATTATTTAAAAATTTATATTGTTATTTAATAAGGCATTTGTTAAACTTTCAATACAACAGATCTAACTATGAATTTACAGGTACATTTACTACACATTCTAAAAAAAAATTAACCAAAAAAAAAACCTACAAATGAGTACAAACGCCGCTCTAGTGAATAGTCTTGAATATTATATGGATGACTTGGTCGATTGTTTCGAGGACTTCGTCAGGAAGTCCCTCTTGGTGATCTCCGTAGCTCTGGGAACGATAATTCTGATGGTCATGTATGTGCTCAAAGTGCTGGGCGAAAGAGCCGCCATCGCACGGAACACTAGTGGTGTCGGAGGTATTATGTTAAAACCTTTTCATTTATACGAGTCTACATACGATTTTGGCCACGCCCTTCTCAACCGCCTAGGGGATATGATTTCAAAAAATCCTTCTTAGTGCTTGGCTGCATCATAATTTTATTATAAGGAAGCAACAATAACATACTGTATATCGTCAATTTTTTTTTCTCGTTGCCAATCTATGTTATCTTTGTTATATTGAATTAATTTAAATAATAATAATAATAATGTCCTCCTGACCGATTTCAATCACGGCGGCCAATCTCACCGGAGATTAGCCAACTACGCAGGAGATATTATAGAGCACGTATATCTACATATATCTTCTTATTGGAATATTCGTAAAGCTGAAATACTATATTATTATTATTTATAAACGCGACCTGTTTATGATTACAATTTTCATAATAACGTTGGCGTTACAAAGTAATACACATTACACATACAACAAGACAAACACAAATCCGAGAAACAACGGTTTGTAACTCGAGTAATGTTTAACTTTTGGAAGTTTTCAACCGACCTCGACCCCAGATGGATTACTTACCTACTCCCTTTTCTGTCTTGTTTATGAAAGACCACAGCTACACGTGAAATATTAGCTTTCGTGGCTGAAATTGGAATAACTGACCGCCGAATACTCAAACGCGACTTGAGTTTTAGGAGCTCTTTAAAATTGTTATTACATCATCTGGCTACTATTTTCCTCATTACATTGGGGTCAGCTCTCGAGCTAACCGGTTGCGGCTGTATCAGTATGTTATACGAAGCAACTGCCACCTGACCTCCGATACCCAATTACTGGAAAGACACTGATACTATAAGGTTAGACTGGTGTCATTCAGGCTTTTACCTGACACCCTTACGACTGTCACAGGTATTCGTATGACACTCGGGACCAACTGCTTAAGGTGCTTTCGGAGGCATGGATATGTGAAAATCGGTCACTCATCCAAGGAGTGACCGCAGCAATCGCTGCTTATCGGTGCAGAGCGACTGATTTGCGAAGACATATGTAACTACGAGCACCTCAAAAATTGCTACATATCTAATTCAAAGTGACAGTGGCAGCGAAGCTTAATAACTTTTTCAAATTGAGAAGCTTTTAGGTATTCGATAATGCGAAGATGCGTGGACGCAACGATTGCTTACGAACACTGTAATTTATCGTAAGCCGGTCAAATTTTGTCGATGTTTTCCAGATTAAAGTATTTTTTCACAGTCTGTAATTGCTTCTGTAATTCTGTAGCTTAAAACTGTCATTTTTAACATAATTACTGATATCGTTTGGCAGGATCCGCTAATGTACTCGACTTTCAATGTGGAGGAGTAACAACTTCAATGACTAAGGCAACAAACGAAGGTAAGAGGTCAATTGAAAGTAGTTTTCGCTAAACCAAAAAAATGCTAAACAACATTTTACAATATACAAGATATCACACCGGTTCTCTCTTCAATTTAAGTGCTAGGCACTTGTCGGTGTAGCATTTTCTATTTTGTTCTGTCCAAAGCTAGCTCCTTCACTTCTTTATATGGCACTGCATTTGCCTTCTCCTTCAGTTGGTCTATATACTTCATTTTTGGCCTACCTCTCTTTCGTTTTACCTTCTATTATGTTTGTTATAAATTTATCATGTCTTATTAAATGTCCAATCATTCTGCCCCTTCTTTTTTCTACTTGATTCAAAATTTGCCGCGTTTCTTTTACCCTTCCCAATATTTCCATATTAGTGACCTTTTCTGTCCATGATACTTTTTCCATGCGACGCCAAACACCACATTTCGAAGGCACAGGTTATTTTAGATATTTTTTTTTGTTGTAATAAGAGAGTGATAAAGGTCGTGATAAATATACTAAATGTAATTAAAACGATATTCAATTGACACTATCAAAGATGACACACACCATCGTGAACAGTGAAAAGAATGGGGGGCAAGACATTTTCTCAGGAGTTGGACAAGACGGGCTTTTGATAAAAAAATTAATCAACAACAAATAATTCCCTTAAATTGTATCATCTTCCCTGTAGATGATGCTCAAAAAATATCATTGTATTCTTATTTTATTTCAGTCGACACTCAGGACCCAATGCAAAGCAAAAGTGACACTGCTATAGAAAGCGATACCGAAAGCACATCCGACCCGGATCCATATAAAAAAGTGGATACTATAACTAGTAACTACATGACGAATAATTCCACGTGTACGTCTGCACAATTGGCGTCTAGGCCGAGTTTTGATGAAAAGGTCTTAAGGGAAATTGGATTGTCTAGCTGTTCTAAGGTTGGTGTCACCTATATCTTAACACAATGCAGCTAATTCCGTACTAAACTAATTTTAATCATATTTTATCTCTTTCTTACAAACCTAATTGGTAAAGGACAGAACTTAAATAAAAATAAATAGAATTTTTTATCGACGGCCATCTCTTTTCGAACCTTTTTAGGGATCTGTACCTTATAATCGAAAATTGAATGTCACGTATGAATCTCTCAAACAATATTACCTCTTTATGATAATCCTGTGGTATTCAGAAATCTGAATCCTTATAAAAACATATAAATGCGACACAGTTCCATAATTTGTAACTAATAACGTGTGAAAAGATATTTTAATCAAATATGTCCTTTTGATAATTTTTCTGGGTAGCGTTTGCAAGATAGGTTCTTTTGAAGCGTCGCGTGTGTTGCATAAAACTGTTCACCTCGTTACATCGTCACGTTGCGTTGCACGTTGCATGCTAAACGCAGTCTTAGATTTTTCTTCTAACTAACTTACAATACTTTCATTTTAATGCCAGGGACAACAATATTCCATGGAAAAAATAAGAAACCTGGCTTCCAGTAGACATAAAACAGAGGAATGACGGATTGTTTCTTTTCAGCCCTGTAATACGAGCAAACGGACAGTAGTGCGTAAGAATTCGGGCTCAAGGCGAGTTAATCTTATTACATTTTCTTATCTTTCTTTAAAAACAAAAGAATCAAAGGCGAAGGAGGCGTCTCATAACAACTTACTTCTAACAGTAAGCTGATTAACTTAGGTTGAAAGACAAATTCCAACAATGCATAGTGTAACAAAGTATTCTAAGAGGCTCTGTTACAGACGAAGTGTTACTGGGTTTTTTACTATTAGAAAATATAATGTCTAAGTTGCAGCTCGGAGTTGGAATACAGGTAGATTGGAATAAGCTCGCCACTTTACTATGTGAAAGCGGCAAAACGCCATTTGTGAAATGTGGGTCTTCATCATCGAAGAATGTCATGTTTTTTGGCTGTAAGTTAAGATAGTAAGGCCTGCATTTGGAGTAGCTGTATTTGCGCCTATGCTAATGAACGAAGAAGAAGAAGCCGAAGAAGTGCACCTTAACCTTGCTATCTATCATTGAAATATTTTTCGCACTAGGTAAAATATATTTTAATTTTTCAGAATCGAAGTGCCTTGTTTACCAACGTGCATATCAAGACGTTAGTAGTTTTTTTTTGGTTATTTTTTCTTCTGCATCGTGGTAAGGTACAGTTTACTCAAAATAAATATCACACATACATAGGACTATCTAGCCTATATACTAACGTGCCCTTTAAATTTTAAATGTTTTGTAGTCATTTTGTCCTTCATAGTAGGTACATGTTGCCATTTTCTATCGCCGCAGGCAGAGTTGTATTGTGGTGCTTTGAGGTTATCCCTAAGTCGTCTTTTGAGACAGATGGGTGTGCTTGCAACAACACGGCCATTACGGCATTTAAGTAATTAGATCAAGTAACTCATAAGTTTATATTAGCCACGATAATGACGGAATATTGAACACTGTAACCTCTCTAAGAATACCTTACTTACTGAAAACAACTGTTACATGCTGATTATATCTCAGATATCGATTACAATACCGGTATTATTGTTGTCTGGATGTTCTAAGTAGTTTTTAATATTTCCAGATCATCTATCCAAATCACGACCTTGCTCAAAGTACATAGCAATCCGTACTTCTTGCTGCTCTATGTGCTGCGTGGACGACGACAGGCGGTGATAAACAACCCAAAAAACCCCAGAAACATCGCAAGCCAAAAGAAACCATACCACAAAAGCCTTAAAGAAGAAAATACTTAGGCTTCAAAGACCACGAAATTTTTGTAAAAATATAAGATTCACTATTTTTCTTTTGTGGGTTTTTATATATTATGTTATATTATTTGAGAACTTAACGTGCGCATAGGATGTTATAAGTTAGGTAATATTATAATATTGTAGTGTATGTACGTCTTGTTATTAATCTAGTAGAAATTATAGTTTACAATGTCCTTGTTAGTGATCGTCAAAATAAAAAGTAATTTTAAAGCTTTAATTATTTATGAAACAAGATTATGTTTTTATTTATGAAATTTAATGCACTTATTGTGGGTTAACTTGAAAAGATAGAAGTGTTATTAAAAAAAAACCTTTTCACTTTTGACATTCTGGCAGTAAACCTGGAGAACAAAATTTACTTTACTACAGATAGAACCGGTGCTGTGACGCGATAGATATACATATAAACGGATGAATTGGACACTTAATACATTGGTCATTATTGGCACACAACGGAACAGCCCCCTAAACAAGGGGTCTGATAAAAATTTTCTTCGACAGCGATCGTATTTACCATTAGGTCAAAAATACATGCCAAAATCGATCGTCACATTTTTTCATACATTTTTGGCTTACGTTAACTATAAAATGATCACGAAAACTCCTTCTAGACCCTAAGATCATCCCAGTGTAATGTCAAACCTTTACATTTTGCGGGTGTTTCTATTCTATTTCTCTCTGGTGCTCGTGTAGCTGGTGCCGACTCGATAGAAGAACTTCTTCTATCGAGTCGGCACCAGCTACCACATCTTGAAGGAGGTCCATGATCTTATGGTCTAGTACGAGCTTTCCACTACGACATGAGGACCTCCCTTAGGTCCTCATGTCGTAGTGGAAAGATCATACAATCAACAATGGTGGTATCGAGGCTGACTCTCTAGGGTGTGCCAGACGATCTCATGTTTCATCACCGGAGAGCCAGTTAGGCGTTTCTTGGAGGTTATAGGACTAGTCTTTTACCCAGCTGTGGGATACGTTAGTTAAAAACCGTTCTTACTCAGAATGCTGTAATGGGATAGATTACGACGTAGGCCCATCAATAGATGGGCTTTCTTATGCTTATGCTTGCATATTAGACTGGAAAGAGATAGAATAAGGCTCACTGTTGATTTTGAGGACCTAAATTATAAAAGCCTACAGTAAATAAATAACATAGCATCACGCCTGTATTCCCCAAAGGGTAGGGTAGCAGTTAAGATAAATGTTATCTACAGCTACTGTTTTCCCTACATTTTGCTGATCCCATTTAAGTCCCATTAAATAGGGGCCGAAGTTATTTTATACCGGGCATAATTACTAGAGATTTAAACAAAACCTCCTCAGATTAACGAAAGGAGATTGGTAGCTTCTACAATAGACTATGATCAATTATCAATCACGATTAATCAAAATCTGTCAATCATTGGTATTTTTAATTGTTCAAAAATGTTTTATAAATAAGCAAAACAGTATGGCGAAGCGGCATATTTATACGGGTAAGCCATATTTGCCATAAATACATTTCATGTACTAAATGAAAGCATCTTGGAAATTGGACGAAGTGTTACCGTACATTTTTGGTTGGACAAGCAAGACTGGAAAGTGATTGTGGATCCGTACATATAGCTCTTGCTCACTACATAAAGTGTATTTTACACTGGAAACAAAACATAAATAAAATAGGTAAGTAACGCCGAACAAACTATACAACTATACAAGCCACTGATCCACCCACCACGGACTGCCCCTTTTAATTTGTTTTCCATGGCTTTCTTAACCATCCAAAAGTTGTCTAGATAATAAAAGTATAAGACCACCCATGATACATGATTCATACCTTCTCATTTTCCCTGTATATCGTATTCTTAAAGATAGCATAATTTCTATTCTATTAATTAAAATCCAGGTTTATACGTTCGTACCCGCGCAAAAATGTCGCTACGCAACATCCAGCCCGTAGTGGTGGCTCCCGCCGTCTTAATACAGAGCGAGTGGGAACAATTCACCAAGAAAGCCAGCCACTACATGTGGACGGTATACTGCGCGATGGGAGGGAACTATGTCGCCATCGTCACAGTCCTGGTTGTGGTGTTCCTCAGCTTCCTACTCCCCGACATCACTCAAAAGCTACACGCAAGTCACGAACTCAAGTCCATGAAGATGGTTCTGGACAAGATGTCGGTAAGATCGTAAAAACCAGTGAATGAGTTTATATTCAGTAGTTCAGTGTAGCTCCATTTATCTTTTGGAGAGGTAAAAAGTCACACAGAAAATGGTGAAATAGCTCACCTGAATTAGTTGCCCATCTCTGACGAGAATGATGAACGATCTCTACGTTACAGAAAATACACAATAGCCCTAGTAGATACCTACACTTGCTGATAAGTTTGATGGAAGTTACGATTGTTCGCAGACCGACGTGAAGCGTGCGGAGGTCGCATGCTTGACGGTAGCTGATGAGATTTGCTGCCTCCACTGCTCCATGCATGACGACACCACGGAAACTGTTAGTATTAGGTCGATAAAATATATTATATTCTAGTGAATACATTTATGTAATGTCCTCTTCATACTACTGGTTTATTCTACTATCGTTTCAGTCCAAGCAGAAACTCCGGGATCTCTCAGTCTGTACCAGTCACTGCATGCGAACTACGCAATCGGAACCAGTCCAAGTCGAGAAAAAAATCGGTTTCTTTAGACGTATTTTCTTCCCCAATCGAAACACATCCCACAAGGTTTAAATAATAGTTTACTGATTTTAATTGGTAGCCCTTGCAAATGTATAGCATCTCTAGATATCACGTTATTAAAGTCCAGAAGTCTCCATCTTTGCATGGTCCTGTGAACTCAAATTTTCAGTCTACGCAAGCCCAAAAAAATAGACGATTTAAAGTTGCTAAAATCTCATCATTAAACATCATCGCCGGAGGTTTGACATTAATTAATGCGGGTACTTTAAACTTTAAATACAGACTTTCACTGACACTTTCTTTTGTCGAGGAAAAATATAATATTAAGTATTCCTGTCTGCCTTTACTTACTGTTACAAACATGATTTATTATTGCAGGAAATCACAATTATGTCATATGTGTACACCGATTCGTTCGACGCAAAAAAAACAGTGAACGACAACAGCGCGTGATCTCGTTGTGACTGTCTTTTTTCAAGAAATTATTGCAATTAATATCTTAATGTTAACTTACGCTGTAATAAATTACTTAAACCTGAACGATGTATCTTTGTATATCTACTATCGCCGATCCCTACATGTAAAGTCCAATGCAATTCTATGTATAATACTAGCGGACCCGACAGACGTTGTTCTGCCCGAACTCGTTTAAGAACTCGATCGCAGCGCCACCTACCGGGTCCAATAGTGTTTTCAAACCATACAGAAACCCATTGAAATATATACACAAAATTTGATCCAAATCGGTCCAGCCGTTTAGCAGGAGTTAGGTGACAAACACACGTATAGAAGAATTATATATATTAAGATAGATAGATACTTCTGGATTGTATGTAAAATAGATATTCATATATTGGAATAAACAGTGGTAAGAAAATTAGTTTACACGTAAATTACAACCTCCATAATCACGAGAAACGTGGCTATACCATTGTGTGTGTACTATTCAAGTCTTGGTAGTGCCTTAGTGCATGCATAAGAATAAAGAAGATGCTTTGTCACTCCTGCAGGATACTAATTGCCAATTAGAAAATGTAATATTATTACTTCAGTATATCTAACTTTTAAAACTCGGCTTCCAGTTTAGATGAAGGAGAATATAAGTTTATTGCAGTGTATACTACAATGAACTGATTTTCTCTACGAGGAATGACATGTTGGGTTAAAATTGCCTCATTCGTCTAGTGGTCCCAGAAGCGGTTGTTGAGCCCTAGATCCAGGGTTGGATTTCCGGGTCCCGTCCCAATGTTCTTCTGTCAAATATCTCAGTAGCAGCTTGGAGTTTGCAATTATCCCTGGTTGATAACAAAAGCCTCGCTTCCTATTATATGGGAAATATGAGTCTAAGACTTAAAATAAAGTTTATTCTATTCTATAAGACCTGATAAAGGCATCGAAAAATTTTGTTTCTGTATGTGAAATCTTTGGCACAGTGTACAGGCGTGATGCTATATTATTTTATGGTATGTCAGATTAAATTGGCTACATACTTTTTGAGCTGCCAACTGCCCCTAGTATGGGCAACTCTATATACGGTACTTTTGGCTTACATGTGGAAGAAAGGCAAAGAAAAAAAAAAACGACTGCCCTACAAAAACGAACTAAAAAGTAAAAAACAAGTTGTATTAGGTAAATAAATTTGTCATTGCATTCAATGACTTTACTGCAATGACATCTTTCTGTGAAAAGCGTTCCGCTTTCTGGTTTTATTTTCAAAAAATTATAACCACATTCACTCGGGATGATGTAAGGATTTTAACGATACCCCATACATCAAAATCTGTTCAGGCATTCAAAAGTTATGGTGGAACAAAGAAACTCAAATACATTGTATGTATGAAAGCTAAAAACAAAAAAAAAACTTTACCCTCCTTTTTTGGGCAGTCATGTAAAAATTATATTACTAATAAATAATATTACTACCATAAATTCTGACGCAGTTCTCATTTTGGTCTATAGCGATAAACACAGGATAATGAGTGTAGGATGACCATCGTAATAGTAAAATTAAGGGACTGAACATATTATTTCGATGAGAATTACATCCATGACGACACAATTGTTTGTCTCACGTGGCTGAATTTCACCTTAAAGTTCTCCAACATTACTTCTGCATGCAAAACACAAAAGAGCGACAGTTGATTGTGGCTCAATTTGGAAAAAAAGTCACCTTGTTCGGGAGTGGACTGCAATTGGAGGCAATTATTCGAGCCGATGAATAAACACAAACAGAAGGTTGGTCTATAAAGCAGAAATAATTATAGAAGACTGCTTAGCTAGCAAGCACACCAGAACAGGTCCTTTTTTATGGAAAGCCATAAACAAAATATTATCTATGTTAAAAACATGTCCCTTGAATCAGTGTCAAGTATTTATTTATAAAAGTAATAAAGTCCAAAAACATATGAAATGAAATTAGGTTTATAAATTATCAAGTTAATCTTACAATATAAAATAAAAAAACTAATTAAGTGAAAAGTAAAAATTACGTTAAAATGCCTCGTCCAACTCGTACATTAACGCAAAAATCGTTGAAAACTGTATGTGTTGATACTGTTCTTTTCTTTGCATTGTTCGCATTAGTGGGTCATTTAACTATAAATTTTTGGGAACGATACACGATACAAACTGAACTATCTACTATGAAAAATAGCTTACATACGCTAAAGGTAACTTCCTCTTATTTATAATCTTAATGTTACGTTCAAATTCTAAGCTATTATTCACTATTTTACAGGACACGATAACAAATATAGGGAAAGCATACGACAGTCTTCACACTGAACTAAAAGACTTGTTCAAAATAGTTGATAAAAAACAGACGAAGATGCAGTTGTTGCCGCAATGTATACGGCAGAAAGAGCTGGAGACTAATCAATGTAAGAACAAAAATAATTTAGATCGCAGAACGTTACACGACATCCAAGTTCAAGCAGTGCTAACTAAACCAAATAAAGTGAAAGTTGGTGTAGGGACTGTAACCGATGATAGATTAATAGAATTAACTCATTATGAAAATAAGTTAACGGGACCCTTGAGCAAAAATGTTGCAACTAATACAAAGAATCCGCCAAAATCAACTGGGATCTCTTCGGATACGACGACCTATGAAACGGAGAAATGTCATCACCAAAATAATTCTAGATGCAACCATGAGTACCGTAACCACCTCAAATGCTACAGAGACTTTGAACACTGCAGACATATTTGTAATCATAAAAATAGTTGAAGTTGTAAATAACTATACAACACTTAGTTTGCACTTAAGCACATCATTAGGTCCATCCCCCCTAATATATTTAACCAAACTTAAGATGAAATGAATAAAAAAACCCTTTGGATTTGCAAATTCAAATATATAAAATATTTTTCAGATGTTGTTTGAGGTTAAAAGTGAGAATCGAAGAGAAAAATATAGAAGATACGTTGATTTTATTTTTTTAATAAATTATTAAAATGCACCGTGACGTTAGTTTATTTCATTTAATTAACTTTATGCTTATCTTCCTGTCAATCTGGATTTACTGTGGTAGGTTTCGGCGAATGCTTTGGACATTTACATTTGCTGATATTTTTAGGTTGGCTTAAGTCACACATAGGCTTGTTTAGAAACACGTCGACATTAGGTAATGCCGTGTGTAATCTTGGGTCCCAGCCAGATTCTTTACCATCAATCGCGGTTGCAAGTGCTTCTAAAATTTCTATTTGGCCTTCTATCTTCGGTAGGTCTTGAGAAAATCTGGATATTTTCACCTCTAAATCATAGTAACTATTCTTCATGAGTAACAAGTTTTTCTGTAATAAATCAAGATTTTTTATGACATTAGTTATTATAGTTTAGTAAACTACAGATACCAATATTTAGGCAAGAAACAAAAACAGGAAAATAAGCGGACGTTGTACGACGTCAGTTTAGTAAATAACCTAGTTAGGATTCACTACGACTTGATAAATCTAATTTTAAACCGTATACAATCATAAATTTTAAAAATAATTACCGCTATATCTTCAATGCTCTTATTGATTTGGTTCAAATCACATTTAGAGTTGCAAGTGTTGCAATGATAATCCAACATTAAATAGACCACTGCTAGTAGACTTGTTAATATAATGAAGCTGTACAAGCTACTCAAGAAGCTCCAAGGTTTCGAAAATTGCGGTGGTGAGCATGGATTGGAAATGTTTGTACAAGAGTGGCCTCGTCCCCTTCGACCTCTTCTTCCACGACATTCCATTTTTTTCTTATTCTTCCCCGTTTTGACTGTCGATCTGCTGCCGCGGCGAGCCACTCTCGCAAATTATTGTGGTGCCTTTTAATTTTTTATCACATTTCCACTTAAATTTTGGATGGTTTATTACCTAATGTTAGAACAATTTTACCATTTTGAATAATTTTACCAATGATGGCAAATAGATGTTGACATTTTTGAAGATTTGAAATGTCTGCTGTCTTGCCTTTATAAACTGCCAGTGTTCACATAATCACATTTATGTTTCTCAAGCGCCATCTACTGATTTGGGGCCATACTAACGAGAACCTCCATGGACTAAAGAATACTGTGTGCCTAGCTTGAATGCGAAAAGTTTATAGGCGGTTACCAGAGATGGCACGTGCAGTCACGCTGTCTAAGAAGCTGGTGACTCTTTAATTACATATTTTAAATAAATTTTAAGATTTTTTTCTATTCCTTCAAATAAAAATAATGCCTTATTATTTTTTTACATATTTTCATAAAAAATTTCGACCGTTAAAATGTTAGGAATTTTATTTATTTATTAACAGTTTAACACATACGTTCTGAGTGGGTTCATACCTGGGATTACCCACCTAATTTCTGGCCGTTTTACACATACACATATACATATTTATTTACTTTTAAATGTTTGGTTGATTATGCTTATCTGGTTGCCTGTTATCAGCATTTTAACTGGTATTCGGTGGATTGGGACTGCTTGAATAGTGGATAAAGCTTTAACTTATGTGTAAACACACTGGTTGACGTCACCTCATTTTAACGGTGGATTTGCTTCATTCAAAGTTACTTCAAATGCCTTAACATTCCTAAAAATACCAGTACAGTAGATGAAAAGGGTGAAGCGATAAACAAGTTTGGTCTTAGATCGCTCTCAAATGCTAAAAGCCAACCTAAATATAACTTTCGTCCCTGCACAGTAACTCAGAGATGCAATGCCCATACATAATCATGAAATGACGTCAGATGAGAGAATAGCAAGGAAACCTCGGCACCGTCATCCGTCTTTATCAAACTTATGGAACAAACAAGGATATTCAAATTTAAACCTTATTTTCATTTGGTATAACATGCAGAATTTACATGCTAGGTTTGATTGGACACATAATTAATAGCTCATATAGGTCTCTGCTTGAATCTGTGATAGATATAACATGGCTTTCTAGATTTTCTAGCTAAAACAGATTGAATTGAGTGAAATGTTCTAAAATTTTCAGTTCCTGCATCTGAACGAAATTAGAAGTAAAGAATGGTACTGATTCTATTTATTCTAGACCATCCATAGGCTAGATACATAGCCTCCATAGGCTTGTTATTTGTGCTTATTAGCTAAATATAAAAAAAAAAGTTGAATATACTCTAACGCTATCACGGCTTATCAAGGCGGAATCATTTTTATATAGATATTATTTTGTATGAATATTCAACTAGTGCAGTAAAGCCTTCACAACAATTATGTATTTAGAGCAGTTTCTGGTAAATAATGTCTGCAATCTATTAGGTACTGTTAACACCTATTTATTCTAAGCATTCTATAGGTCTCTCAGAAATACTTATAAGGAAGTAGGCGCATGGTTCACTAACTTCTTGGAAATGCATAAGTTGGGAGTTGAGTTGTGTTAGGCACATTCAAACCACATTTGTATAAAGCCTCCCAGACTCCTTAGGTCGAATCACTCGGTGAGTTGCCGTTGCCGCCATTTCGACGAGACGTTAGAGGGAGACGGGTGAGTCTTGCCTATTCAGTCGCTCTCATTGTATTCCCTACTTGGTTTTCGTTTTACATTTCGAGCTTTTAGTGCAGGGTGTACTTGGTATCGATACTAAAATATTATTTTTATTTTCAGTGTTCGTTAAGTTACTTTAGAAAATAGAAATTCCATGATGTTACTTTATTTTATACCTACTATTTTGACATAATTGGACATCTTTAACTCACCCTAAGATACCTTGGGACAAAGCCAAGATGACATAAAAAATAAAGGTAAGTAATTAAGACACCGCTTTTTTATGTTTGGTCATCATCATCATCATTTATGGATAACTAGGAACTGTCTCAATAGACACCGCAACAAGAAAGGTTTAGGTTACTATAAGGAGGCTAATGTTCAACTTCATGAAAGAATCGGATCAACATACTTTAATAAACGTAAGTATAAGGAATGCCACAAGGTACTGCATAAAAAACGACGTTATAAAAATAGTAGATTTTTGTAACTTCAGGAGTAGCGAAGCTATTTTACTAGCGTATATATAAAAAATCAGCGAACTGCAATATGAGATTCATCATCAGCCAGAAGACGTCTACTGCTGAACGAAGGCCTCCCCCAAGTGGGGTTGCCATAATTCCCACGCTTGGCAGGCGGCTTGGGGATCGCAGTGGCTCACCGATTAGTGAGAGGACGCTGCTGCCCGTTCTCCGGTGTCTGGCCGCAGTTGTAGGACGTACCCGAGTCCTCCAATATGAGATTAAAACATTTTAATTTTCCAGACCCTGTTTGACTGCCTAATTTGTCTTCTTCTTATTGGATTTGCAAGAATGTTATCGATAGAACGCGCAGGCCTAGCGCGGACCGCGTACCGGCCGGCAGCGGCGCGCCGCGCTGCATGATGTCATTCATCAGCACACACTCACACATCGGACTCCGTGTGACTTGGTCGTGTCGTGCTGACCCGCGTGCCTGTTTACATTCTGTACACAGTGACTTCACGGCGTACACCCGTGTCTGTGATTTAATTTATTAATTGTATTAGCTAGCTATTAAATAGTTTACTCAACATGGCCAACAATAGGGCTGCCAAGTCTGGATTTGCCGCGGAGGCTCAGAGAAAGGTAAGTTTTGAACTTATAATTTCGAGCTATTAACCGACCATGTTTAGTAGATCGCATGTATTTTAATGTGTGATGTGGGAGTGGCTCTTTATAAATTGGTCGTGTTGTACCGCAAGATTATTGATTGGGGATGCTGTGAGGTCCAGAATTGTGTTACAAGGACTCAGCCGTGACCTACTTTCTGGAACAGATGGTGCGACCTCCATAGCTGAGATACAAGGGCCAGATGTTCTTGAATATTCAATGTACTGACGCGTATATCTGATGTTTGCATGTTTATTTTTCAGTATTCATTAGCAAAACGTAAGAACTGACGTGAATCATAAACGATCATGAGTTAGGTTAGGCAGTTAGACATTTCCATTCATTTTGTTGTCATTATCTTAAATCTACCTGCCCAACGGTCGTATTTCTCTGCGCTTCAATATTCGAGTTAGAATTTTAATTTGAGAAGCACGGGCAACATAGCCCGAGCACAGGTACAGGTAATAGGTAGGTATAACTACACGTGTTAAGCAAACAGTCTTTTAAACTGTTTCAGCTCAACAAAAAATAAATCAATTGTATTCAAAAGTATATCAATACCTAGGTATTTTCTGGACGTCAGAAAAAAAAAG
Source organism: Shargacucullia verbasci (assembly GCA_947562105.1). NCBI lineage: Eukaryota > Metazoa > Arthropoda > Insecta > Lepidoptera > Noctuidae > Shargacucullia > Shargacucullia verbasci. The sequence goes on from OX387289.1 coordinate 10,333,205, forward strand.
TTGGGTAGCAACGGAAGGTAAAATCACAAAAAAAAAACTATTTTATATTAATAAAGCATCTAACAAACACATCAATAAACATATATTTTAAGTACCTATACCTACGATCATTATTATGGCTCTATAACAACTAAAACAATGGTGTTTAATGTAAAAGGTTATGGTATGCAGATATGTACATTCCAAGGAAATTTAAAGTACACAGATAGGTAGGTCTTGTATACAAATGGCATAGTTTAGCATATAAATACATGTAACGTACTGTCGCATCACATATTTGCATTGAAGCAAGGTTAGAGATGAATCATTTCACTCTTTTTAAAAATAAAATAACGTAATTTATTAAAAAACAAACCTTAACCTTTTCTATTAGAATGTAATATCAATGTGTCTAGTTTTCCAAGACCACAATAGTCTTCGAGGATACTTGACTGAAGCGTTTCGTTAATTGAGCAATTTATTTTATCATCTATTGTGACATCTCGTTTATAGAGGACGCAACTATCATAATCATTGTTCTAAAAATAGTCTTTTTAAATTATAATTTCAGTATACACACAAAAATATAGTAGTACGTACTAAATTATATTTTATCGTATAATATTAGGAAGGTATAAAGTATAGGATGTACAAAATCTGAACAATAGTGTACGTAAACGGTCATTGCACTACCATGCCTACGGTCTGCCGACCAAGCCAACTGTCGTCTTGATAATTATAATTAGGTGCTTCACACCATTATAAATACAAATGTAATTCTGTTTGTTACCTCATCACGATTAAACTACTGAACCAATCGTTATGAAATTTTACAAAGACGTAGCCTAGGTCCTTGAGAAGGACATAGGTTTATTTTTACTATTGCAAAACACTAATTAATACAAATTACACACAAACGAAGACGCGGTCAACGGCCGGCCCTTAACAGTTTCGTTTTATTTTATGTGCTCGGCTGGAGGCCCTTCTGGTGTCCCTATTAGCTCGGTTAAGCACTAAAAGCTCCCTGAACTAAATGCGAGAGATGTGTACAAAAAAATAAAGAAATATCGCGAGCTACAACTAATATATAATATCGATATAGACTATGTAGGATATTATTACCCTTCAACAAATTGGATATTCATGGGTACTATTAATACAATTACAGCCCCCTTCCTCTTAAACCAAGTTTTATTGAATTGTAATATTTGTCAGGACACCTTTCTTCCTGCCAACAGTCACACTGGGGGCACTGGGCACTGGCCTCGCATGTAGGTCAAGGAGGATCAGTTACCACAGCTTTTACAACCGGTTTTGGTACATTTTTGTGAGGGTCCTTAAGCGTACGCAGGTGGAAATCGAACATGGATGATTTTCTTATAAATAATATTTCATATGCATTCCAATGGATACCAAAATAAATGTGTTTTCCGAATAATAAACAGGTACGTGAGGCTATGCACCTTATCAGTAAAACGAGTAAACAGGTCAAACGGATGGACGTTTATATATATTAGTTACTCTTCTTCTAATTACGGAGTTACAGTTAGTTCCAATAAGGCTAAATACATAATAATTATGATACCTACCTATGGTATGTAACATAATTATTATGTATTATATTATATATTATGATATGGTACCGTAAAATGGGGCTATTTGGGAAACGCGGGCAATTTGGGACTAACATTTGTTTTTAGAAATTTTGACATATTTTCTAAACTAAATCAAAATTTCCTTTGTCATTGAAAGCATCCTACACTACCGCTGTTTAAAAGCAGTTACTACTCCATGAGAAGCACACATAATGATCCCTTTACTAAATATCAATTAGCCCCGCGCTTCCGAAATACCCCATTTTACGGTACTACTTTGGTTAACTCTTGTTTATGTCAAATTGATGATGTAAGGCTCAACTTGGATTAGTCACAAAACATTTTTGTACATGAACATGTGATCCTCACAAATAAGTTGGACGAAACAGATGTTCAATTAGCTCAAAAGAATTTTATATTATACTAATTCACCGAGACGATGACTCATAAAAGGCTCGGGTCTGTTACAACACCGTACCGCACCTTATAAGGCCTGGCCTTTACGCAGGATTCATTTATATGGCTTAAATGCAGGCCACTTTCAACTGAGCCATATGTTCAAGATTGACACTTGACCAAATTTCTCTTCGATATTTATAAATGGAATTCTATTTGACTTGCACAAACGTGTTAATGTTGTGCAATTTAATATATTAGGTAGTACGTAGGTTAACAAAAAGCCGAAGATCACATTACCACTTGTGTGGCCTGACCTGAAATTTAATATTTATGTATCAGTACCTACCTATTAGTTCACCTAATGTTGACGTGGTCGTTGTTTTTACTATGTCTACCACATGCATATGTAATATAAGGAAATTCTCGATGATATTTGTCTTTTCAAGGTAATTAAGTACCTACTTGAATTTATCCCCATTTTTGCAAATCAATACTGGTTCCATTGCATTGACCGCGTCAGACAGCGGCCTCGCTCGGTGACCCCATTCCTGTCTCCTTACTAGTCGATGTTGGAGCCATTGTTGACGATGGCCTGCAAGACTGGATATTTTTATACAGTTTACCTTAAATTATGTTTGATCAGTCATCACAGCGGTTACCTATACACAGTTTACATTCTTCAACGTTTACTCACACTTTTTTGGGTTTCTATCTTCTGAACGTGTGACGTAACTACGAGGACGTGCTCCATGCCTCCAATTTCTGAAGCCGTTGACATTGAATCATATTTATTTATGGCCACAGACGTTTTTGTTACCGGCCCGTGTATGGCCGTATGGCGATTAGTACTGAATGAACGCATTAATATCATTACACATGTATTGATGTTCGCAATATTATCCTTCTTGGCCTTGTTTCGCATCTGGTCTGTTGGTTTGCTCAAAAGGGAAGAGATCAAATGACACGTCATGAATGTTTATTCAGACCGAAACAAGACTTAGTTTGTTACCAAATATTAGTGTTCATTGTATTCATATCAGTAAAATTAGCTATTTCAGTTACCAAACTAACGAATTGATAGTTTCCGTCATATCAAGCTAACCTAATTCACCTAACGACCTTTCATTTCAAATTGATAATAATGCTAACGAGTAACGAAGTTAATTAATTGATTAAAGTAAATAATGGTATCAATGTATTGTTTGAAACTAATATCGATATATTACTAATAAATGAGGACCAGATTACTTTTACGTACTAAGGGAAAAAAGGTTCATGTTATTTAATTGAAAGGTAAAAATAATTTGACTACAGATGCTTTAGTGAAAGAAGTTTTTTTAAATCTCGATTTTACCCAACGGGCGCGTACTTCGAATGTCAAAGTTAGAAGCGGACCAATCGGCACGCGAATTGATATTTTTAATGTAATCTTACACTAGAACCTCTGTGCAACAAAATAGTTCAAACAGGACGTTGCTTACAAGTTATCACTTCCTCAAACTTCAAACACAAATGAGTTAACGCCTTTGAATATTAATTAAAAGGGACAGGCGTAAAAGTCCGACCCCTCTGAGTCAAATTAATATTCAGAAACCTCCGCTACTTATCCGAAAGGTAAAGGGGACAGGTTTAAAATATTAATTGCATAATGCATAGTAAGTTAACCTAATAATATAGTGCCTTTTATTTCAAATCATCCATCCAAAGCAGGTTATAAGAGACCAGGCTTTTAATATTTTTTTTACGTTTACCAACGTCTGCCATACCGGACTCTGAGTCACGTTTGAATCCTTCGTTGGTTACGTCATGGTCATCGTGCGCATGACTTGTTTTTGGTGGTCTGATAGTTACTACTTATTGTTATAGGTAAAATTATTCCTAACTTATTATTGATTCATTAAAACTTATTGCATGACTTATTTTGCTTAACTAAGCCTTGATGTCATTTAATGACTAACAGCTATTTATTAGTAGAAATTACGTGGAATGTTATTATTATTTTATTTATTCTTCTTGTAGAAGTATATTCATCCATTTTCGGTTTATAAACGTCTTTTTTCTAAGAATGCATTGGCAAATGCAATTGCAAATGGGCCTTTTCAGGCATTTCAAAACGTTGAGAATCTAGGTGGCCTGTTCTAAAGTGGGTTGGTACTATAAAGAAAAGACCGGTGAGAAACTCTGCGGAAACTATTTGTAATATCGGCTAGATATAACCCTTCAATGCGGGTCTACAAAAAAATACGCGCCCCACTATAAACCGTTCCTAACAACCGCTATCGTTTTGAGCATTGGGTATTGTAGGTAAACAAAAGAGTACATACAAATTGGAACAGCTGTTATTGCACGTATCAACCCACTATTACTTTATTATAGTCACGGAGAGTACTATCACTTGCTTTCATAGAACGTGCGTATGAAATATTTACGATAAAACGGCCACATACCAGATATTAATTGTTTCAAACTTAAACAAATGACAGCTGTACAATATTTCTAGTCTATTCCAAATCGTGACTACACCGTTGATCATGACTGGATCGACGTTGCGTTGTTAGTGTTCTACAAAAACGTTAGACTTCGAGAAAAAAACACAAATGAACTAGTGTCGAAATAGGAACATGCTATTCAACTACCATGAAATATCAAGAAACGACCATTCAAAATTATGAATGATGAAAATATGAAAATGACTGTATGAGATGGAATTTTATAATATTATTATTAAGACATTGCGGTTTAAGTCTCCCATAGTGCAAATATGAAGGTTATTTGGGGCATTGGAATATGTCATAGTCTATTTAAGAACTAACAATGCAATAGGCGCGGCTTAGCCTAAAACAATTTAATATTGTTACCATCACGACAAGAAGATTGAGGCGTACAGGAACCTTATTATATGCCTGAAACATCACACTTTTCATCGGAGTGAAAAACATGTTCCCGTCTATATTTGTTTATTGAAAAGCGGCACATAAAACAGCAATTCAATAATAAATTTATTGTAAACATCTGTAATTATTGAGCAACAACTAAGCAGCGGCGAGGCTATATTAAACCATTTGCTCATTTCTTATCACAGCGACCTTGAGCTTGCAGTCAGTTGATATTTGCTAAACTCATAACATGGCTATGTGATTTCCCGTTTACTAAAACTGAATACCTAAGTATTTTTTTATTATTATTGTATGTCTTCTCCGGGACTACAGAGTCCCGGACATTTGGAAAGCGTGCGTGGGGCTTGCTTTGGACAACTTGGGCGTGCTTTAAGACAACTTTATATTGGTAACTTCATTGGTCTAGTTAAGTGGTCGTAATGCCCTGCTGAGCGTGAGGCGAGGTCTCGGATTCTAATCCCAGGTCGGGAAAGTGTTATTGAGTTTGCCCGGAGTTTGGCTTTTGACTATCTCGACGTTACATGGCGTTTGAAAACAGCATCGACGAAATGTGGATGTACGATACACCTCTGACTTACGCTTTGTGGAATACAGGCGTTGGTACTATAGGGACCGGGAATAAAACTGCTGTTAAAATATCAAACAGTGTATTGAATGCTACGAGCTCCGAAATACATTTTTTTATTATTTCAATTCAACGTCCATCACATCAGTATTGACGTTCTTTCAAATACTTATTCTTTTTCATCGGTCACCAGTCTTTATACCAAACACCGCATACTGATATATAAAACCTCTACAGTACATAGGGTCCACAAAGTTCTTAATGGCGTGTGTAGTCCGCCAACTAAAGCGTTGTGGGCTAATTAATTCTTCTCATTCTAAATGACCCATGTCCACTTGCGGGACACTAATAGTCTGAATTATTATTATACAAAATGGTGACGACAACATGACAATAATTTAAACAATATTTTGAGAATCACGTCATTTGTTCGTACACCAAAAATATTCAAGCGTTTTTTCTTTGCCACAGTATTTATTTTGTACTTTAAAAATTTGTACGAGTTTTCTAAACACTAATTTACCTAAATAGAAAACTTCAGATTTACCTACATGCGTAAAATACAACTAAATAAAATGTGCGGCTCAGAAATTATCAGCTACTTTAGAAGTAAGACAATATTGATGATAGCTATTCCGATTTTTTTATTCTAATGTAGAACACCTATTTTAATGTATTTTTATTGACTAGTAGCGATCGTGTTTTAATTTATTATTGCTATGTCGTTGCCACCCTGTATAGGTAAGTGCAGATCATATTCTCACAAGGACAAAATATGGAACAGGTAGTTTTTGATAAGCTTAAATTTTCGTAGGTTATTCGTTTTTCGTATATTCATGGTTATGGCCTCATGGTCATGCGTTCTCGCATAGTTTCTTGGTTTTTCCACCACATTTATGATATTTTCCCTAGTATTCACCTACAATGATCACTATTGTAATATCTAACTTACTATGTCATATTTTAAATATAAAGATATTAAAAATATATTTAAAAGGACACACCATTAATGGTTTTGTTTAGTATGTTCTGTGCGTCTGTATAATAAAATCCTATCCTCCTACTTTTAATATTATAAATGTGAAAGTTTGTGAGGATGGATGGATCTTTGTTACTCTTTGACGCCAGAACGGCTGAACGGATCTGGATGAAATTGGGCACAGTGATAGATTATAGTCTGGAATAGCACATAGATTACTTTTTATTCCGGGAAAATGTACGGGTTCGTAAACCACGGGGGCGAAGCCGGGACCGGAAGCTAGTATTTTATACAATTAAAATAAAATTGAAGAGTCTGGTTGTAATATCAAAATAACAGCTTTTTACTAAATGCATATGAAAGTATATACAGTACATATAACAAAAAAATCGATTTAAAATTTTGTCCTTGTCTGTCCCTTTGTTTGTTTGGTCCGGCTAATCTCCGAGACGGCTGGACCGATTTTGACGGGACTTTCACTAGCAGGTAGCTGATGTTATAAGAAGTAACTTAGGCTCCTTTTATTATAGAAAAAGAAGAAAAAAATATAAGGTGTCCGCGCAAAAAAATTACCGATGAAATTGTGAACAAAATCCGATTCAAATAGGAAAGTATTATTATATAGGTTGTAGGCTGCTTTTTGATCAGAAAAAATGCACGCGTTCGTAATACACGCGGGCGAAACCGCGGGCGGAAGCTAGTACATATATTGTATAATAGGATTTAAGAGACCAACCCCTGTCCCTTGAAAGAACTATAAGATAGTACCCACTCTGTTAGATTACTTTATCAGCAACAGATAGTACAGTCGAACTAAGAGATTGAAATACAGGGTCATCAGTCTAATATAGTTTTCTAAAGAACTGATATTCTATCAGACATAGTTGAAGTGTATTTACATAAATACACTTCAACTATGTCTTTACTATTAATTGACATATTACAATTACATAACATAGCATAACGCCTGTATTCCCTGAGGGGTTAAACAGAGGTGTATCTGCCATTTTACACCCACATTTCGCCGATGCCGTTATTCAGTCCCATGTAATAGAAGGCTATTGCCATCTACCGGGCACAGTTCCAGAGTTTGCGCTGCTAAGAATTTTCATACAGAAAAACCCCAATAACACTGCCCGTCCCAGGAACCGGACCCGGGACCTCACGCTCAGTTTATAATTAATATAATTTCCTGAGAAGACTTCATTGATATCTGGTGAGCTTGGAGGTCTAAGTACGCGTTTACCTCCCCAAATTACATAAAAAAAGAAGAAAAAAATGTGCGCGCGCTTCTGATAAAAGTTAAATCAATAGCGTGCACCATTTTTTCTTTAAGATATCTACGATTGAAATCTATGATAACTCGTAAGGGCTACTCTGCGCCTGTCTTTATGTGTGACTGTACACCATCATCATCTGCGACTGTACATCATCATCGTCTGCCTAACCTTTTTCCCAACTACATTGGGGTCGGCTTCCAATGTAACCGATTGCGGCTAAATATCAATCGGAATTAAAGTTAACACCTACAACAATCCTTGGATGGTTAATTATGCCTAAGATGACACTGGTATAATATGGCCATGAAAGACTAAAGTGAAAGGTGTCATGTTTTGCATATGCATCAAAACTGCAACTGGGTTACATTATATTCTTGGAAAATAATAAATCAAGTAAACGATTTCTCTTGTTTTGCGAATTTACGCGGTAAAAATTATAATAATTGCGAAGAGCCTCGACAAACACCTTATGAGGATGTCGCTGGGGGGCTGGGTCAAGAAACTGATTCAGAACGGGGTAGGTACTCCTCAATACGGCACGTATTGTGAGGAGGTTCCTCTCTCTAGAGTCTAGAGCCTTAACCACCGGTGACTTGGACCCTGAAACACAAGCAAGTGTGCAATGTTTAAAAAAATATGTTAAATATAATGTCGAACATCCAAAAAGATGAGACAATCGTGTCTATAGTCGAATTTTGTTATATTGTTGTGCCAGTAAACAACTTTTAACAAGCCAAAACGGCGCTTCATTTGCTTCTAAATGAGTTAATAGCTCTGACGAATTGATTTGCACTTGGATTAACTGCATTTTCCACTCAGGCAAGAAACCAGTTTCTCGTTTTCGTGAAATACAGTTTTGACGCAAATATTAGGTTAGGAACGTATAGTCAGCATACTGGAGGAACAGCCAAAGTTGAAATCGACCTAGCATTAGTAGCTAAAACGCAGGTCTCATCAACGAACGGAATAAGGTTTATTTTCTGTGTTACCATGTGAAGAACACTGTCTGTTTCAGTGCATCTAACGCTAACTCTACTAGTTTAAACTCAAGTTTTCATGTAGGTACTTACATGTATGTCTACACCTAAATACCCAGACGGTGCTTTCAGCCATTTTCTTCTAGACATACATAAGTGGGTCGATTTTAATGGGAATCGTAAACCTCGTCGCAAACGTATATTATAGTGGTGTCGAACATAGACTAAGCATCCAATTCTATCAAGTTGAGTGCACTATAAACCTTATGTCCCATACTTAATATTGGTTTTACGATGTTATTACTACGGAATCTATTTGATCGGTTCATGTATTCATCGTTCTTGCATTACTGCTCTATCGCAAATATCGACATACTTTCGTCTCTCTCACTCTCATGAAAATCTCTTACCGCCAGCGAATAGAAGCCTTGGGGCTAAGTTCACCAATAAAATAACAAATGTTTAAATTTTTTTTTGTGTAGTTAAACGGCTGTCCCGTTTAACTACACAAAAGTTCTCGTTTATCGGCTGATTTTGGCTTAAACATCTGTTATGTTGTTGGTGAACATGGATCATGGTCGTTTAAATTAACGTCCAGCAAACTACCGCTACATTCGCCATTAATCTGTTTTGAAATCGGACAATTACCATTGTATCCCATCCCATATCAATATACAACTCACAAAAAAATAATATTACTCTTCCTAACGAGGACATTATGAATTGTTTACAGATCAACAGCAAATACAGCGAAGAACTTGCGCAGGAGTGTCTAGAATGGATCCAAGCGATCATCGGCGAGCCAGAAAACACCTCGGGGGATATGGACAACTTCTACGAAGTGCTTAAGGACGGCACTATTCTGTGCAAGTGAGTGTCTCATTATAGTCATAGTCACAGCTAGACCTTCCTCTGGCTAGAATTTACCCAACTGTTGTTTCATGTCATAAAATAACATATGTATATTATGCAAGACACCTACAGTCAGTCCCAAATGGCAAGTAAAACAGACAAATAAAAAATTGTTAGTCTAAACGACCAAGTTTTATCTGATAACATTATTCGAAATAATGAAATACACAACCGATACTTAAGTCTAAGGGACTCTTAAAAGTCATTCTATCAATATGGCCATATTTTTGAAGTAATACTTCTTTTGGCGGGCTTGATGATAGTGAATTCTTACAATGCGCGCGCACACCGACAGATAAAAGCGACACCATGAAGTTGGCTGGTAAATGTCTCTTAAATTTTCATGGGAATTGATAGCTGTATTCAAGGTAGTTATTGAAATATTAGTGCATCCGTAACACGTGTTTCATATCAGTGGAAAAAAAGAACTATAGTTTTTTACTTTTTATTTTTTATAGAGGGTTTTATCAGACATGATCATGCCACCCTCATAGGTATATACCTCTTATAATCTACGCTTAATGGCTAATTTTACAAGTTTGAATATCATCCTGGCGTCCTCTGACTGAGAACGAGCCAAGATGCTATTGTACTATGGTCATCTTAAGGCTTGAAGCCGTAAATACTCGTATCACAAAACCATTAATACCTTAGCTGCACAATATGAATTACTACTTAGTACTACTTACATAATATTTACCTACCACATAGGCACTGACCTTAATATTCTCTTGTTTACAGGCTTGTAAACAACATTCAGCCGGACATGGTGAAGAAGGTGAACGTATCCAAAATGGCGTTTAAATGCATGGAAAACATTAACGCTTTTCTGGAAGCCGCCAAGACGCTCGGCGTGCCGGCACAAGAAACATTCCAGACTGTCGACCTGTGGGAGAGGCAGAACCTCAACTCTGTCGTCATTTGTCTTCAGTCGCTTGGCAGAAAGGTAATTTCCTCATAGTGTTAAATTTTTTACCATAACACATAGCAAATATAGCATCACGCAAGTATTCCCAAAGGATTAGGCAGAGGTGTACTATTGGGCACTCATATTTCGCTGGTGCTGTTAAGTCTCACGTAATAGGGGAGGCTACTATCATCAAACGGGCATAGTTCTAAACTACGTGCTGCTACTGAAAATTTCTATACAGAAAAACCCAATAACACTTTGCCCGACCCAGGAATCGAAACCAGAATTTCACGCTCAGCAGTCGCGGTTGCCACCACTAGACCAACGAGGCAGTTAAAATTTCGTTATAAAATTATCTCCGCCAAAAGTCGACACAACAGTATATATAATTATGTATATGCTTATCTAGGCTGAATAGATCCGATAGATTCATAGAAAAATCATTATCAAACACTTCAAAAAATATGAATTTCTATCCTTAATTCTTTAATTATGTGTTACGGCCTACTTGAAATTGTTTCTTACCTCCTCGATCCCTGATTATAAAAAAACCTCTTTTTTCATTTAAACTCATGACTTAAGCAACTTCCAATAATTCCAGGCTGGTAACTACGGCAAGCCGTCGATAGGACCAAAGGAATCCGAGAAGAACGTGCGAAACTTCTCAGAGGAACAGCTGAGGGCTGGCCAGGGTGTTATCTCACTGCAGTACGGCTCCAACAAGGGCGCCACCCAGAGCGGCATCAACTTTGGCAACACGAGGCACATGTAAACGCAAGTCGGACTATAAAGGCAGAACCACACACCACGCCACCACGCGAGCTCATTGGTCCTTTGATACATTATGGTACAGCAACTGTGGCGTGGCGTATCGAAAGTGTAGTCCTGCCTTAACATCGTTATTGTACACTCCGACAAGTTGGATAGGGATGATTCGCGTTAGGAATGTAAACTTCTATAGATATAAGATTGTCATCTTAATTGTATTTTAGTCAGACTGATGGGGAAAAATACGCATGCGCGGTGGGTTGACTTTTGAAAGTATATTTTGGTAATATAGTTGATGTTGTATATTTAATGTTAAATATGACGAGTTCTTGGTGGAAATCATCCCTAGAATAACACAAAAATAATAAACTGATGTATTGTGCGGTACTTACTACATTCAAATGACTTAATGTTAGAATAGAAAAGGACCATTCCTTATATTATTATAAAATCTCTTTTCGAATCTCTATTTTGGCTACATCTGCAGTTAGGATCTATTTACACGATAGTGAAGATATTGCTTCATTTTCGGCCCATTTGTATTCTATAATGAAAATTATTTGAATTGTATCGGTAAGGTTTTATTGATGTTCGTCCTCCCTAATTTCTGGAGCAAGTAAGTCCCGACACAGAAGCTATGTCAACACTATCCGCTGTGTATTTAGAGCCCTACTAATGTCACAGTCATTAAAAATATAAGCTCTATGTGACAAAATCATTCCGAATCCATTCCAGAATTTTGTGCCGTTTAAAATATCTACGTTTATTTATATTTTTTGATAAGTTTAAGTCAGCTAGCATTTGATATTATCTAACTGGTTGTTTTAAGTTTATAATTGTTTTGATTTTGCTTCTCATTACATTTACGATTGTGCCAATATGTCACACACACAATGTTCTTATTATTAAACATGTTATTAAATCAGTACAATTATTAGAATTATAAATTCTTAAATAATTTAATACTTGTGCCTTCGAACTCCGCAGGGGTTGAGAAACTGTCTATCTTTTAAAAGGTGTCTAACAAAATATATATTTACGCTTTTGACTTATAATCAGGGTTTTCTCCTATTTCGTCTATTATTTATTAAAAATATTGAAAATTAATCATTCCATATATATTTATAGTAGGTATGTTAGTACACACTGTGATTAATGATTTTATAATACATTCTATACCTATATTTTCGTATAGTTACGTATATATTTGACGATGACGCGTAATTCTAGTTGTGTAAGTTTCATAAAGTACCTACTGCTTTATGGAAGTACGTAGAAAAATAAATTTTAAGAAATAATAAACAAAATTGCGTTATTATTGTTATCGTTACCTAAACCCATAATATTAACGTAATTAGGTATAAGAAATATACTGGTGTCTACTGTGTCTGTCTCTTATGAACATATTCTATTGAACAAAGGCCCTAGCGTAAGATTCTTTTGACAAACTCGATTTAACGTGTCGAATGTGTTCGGCACTCCGATTGGTCCGTTTCGGGCTCTCCATCCATCGGAACGCCCGCGCCGCACGCGTTCAATGCGTTAAATCGAGTTTGTCAAAAGAAACTTACGCTAGGGCCGCAGTGATAAGTAGGTACGTAGATATAGAGGGGCAACTACCCTAGTACGGCTATACGTACCTATATACATTTTTTTATTGGCCTACGGCCTTACCAATTGCTTTGATACTTTGCAAAAGGCGTGACAGTAGACCTATCCATCAACAGTGATAGCACATAGCGGTTGAGCCATTGCTTTCCATGCAAGAAGGTCAGAGTTCTTACCCATACCGAATTCATTTGCGGATCAGAAATTATACTTACTCTCAGTGCCGGATTAAGCAAGCGCGGGGCCCGTAACAAATTCCATCGGGCCCTTGATCCGCTATGGGTTCTTAAGTATAAAGTGACTATTTGTAGAATTTGTGCGTTTACCGTATGAAATTCTGTATTTTATTTTCGCCAACAAAATAATCGGTTACCCATTATTTACCCATACAGGAGTAACGTGTCACGTTTTTGTGTCATCAAGTAAATTCAATATACCACATCACTCAAAAAATTACGCTCAGTAGAAGGTTTGAAACTTTGAATACGCGGGCCCCTCTTTTGCGCGGGCCCGTAGCAATTGCTACTCTTGTTACGTGGTTAATCCGGCACTACTTACTCTAACTGTGAAGCAAAGCATCGTGAGTATAGTTGCACATTGGAGAATGCTCTATGATGTTCTCAAGGGCTTGGTGAGTTCGCCAACCCGCACTAGGCCAGTAAGGTAGATTAAAGCCCTAACCTTTCTGATAAGAGACCCTAACCTTTCTATTCGAAGAGGCCCATGGGCCATAGCCAGCAGTGGGTCAATAGGTAATAGGCTATATTATTATGGGTCGGACTCGTTTTCAGAAGTAAACATTTACAGATTAGTCCAATGATCTATCTTCTCAGATATTATATTTTTTATGTAGTGTGTTCGCGACAATTTTATTATTGTTTTATTAACTGTTTGTTCGAAAGCTAATATAAATGTGTCAGGCGTTATAAATTACAACGCCTGGAAAAAACACTTGCGCAATCATCCTGTCCTAGGTACTATTGCTTGTTGTGTTTAAGGTGGCTTTTTGGATTTGCTCTAATTTACTGTTTTTATATTTCAGGGAACGTACCTACGTAATATATACCAATCTTAATATTTATATCTAAGTGGTGATGGCCCAGTGGCTTACGACGACGAACGTGCGGACTATAGACTAATATTAGTAATATGCTAAGACTGGAATACAACGTCATCGGTTGTAATCCAGGCGGGTGTCTGGTTAGATTTAGTCTTAGAGTATTTAAAAGGCAGCGCCACTATACAAGTAAGTTATTAGGTTTACTCTTTCAGGTGCATTGAATGAATATTAAGTATCTTGTAACAACAGTTCGGCGACGTATCTTTATTTAATAATTGAGGCGTTTCTGAAGGCATCCAAATACTTGTTAAATTTATGTCACGTTATTAATTTTTGGTAGCTATTCTTGAAACGTGGACGTCGCGTTTTGCTCCACGCTATCTTCGATAATCCCATCCTACTATATTATAAATGTGAAAGTTTGTGAGGATGGGTGGATGAATCGATGGATGGATCTTTGTTACTCTTTCACGCCTGAACGGCTGAATGGATCTGAATGAAATTTGGCACAGAGATAGATTATAGTCTGGAAAAGCACATAGGCTACTTCCATCCCGCTTTTCATCTAGCTTTCATCCCGGGAAAATGCACGGATTCGTAATCCACGCGGGCGAAGCCGCGCGCGGAAGCTAGTATTATTATAAATGAAATAATTTTGTTGTTATAAGTAAGCTAATAATATGATACCTACCCACCCGCAAATGAATTATCTAGTTTATTTATAATAACTGCGCAAGCTTCGACAAGACTCTGAGTATGTCCGTTATAATAATAAATGTGACGAACTCCTAGACTCAATTTTAATTGAATCAAGAATTTATCATAATGATGTCCATGCTATACAGTCATACCCCCAACGTCGCGCTATCATAAAGAGTTCGCTTTGTATGCGTAGACAGGACAATGCGATAACCTCATTGAAAATATTCCGATAGAACTACCAGTAGGTAAGTAACACAGTGATAAAGTTAGTAATTCATGTTTTTTAAGGCAACTAATCCGATAAATTAGTAGAAAAATAACTTTATCGGTAAGTATCTTAGTTATTTGTAAATTAGTAGGTAAAGAAACCATGAAATACAAAAAGAAATCTGTAATCTTATTCTTTGTGCTATACATTTTTTTAAACGTTTCCACCCCCTATGTTTAATCCCTGTTTCATGGGAACAAATATATATATTTACATACACAGACTCAGACCTGAAACAGATCTGTAGATCATCCAAATATTTTTTCATGCGGGAAGCGAACCCGCGACACGTAGCGCAGCAGTCGATGTCTCAACCACTGGGCGTGCAGTCAAATGTGCAATGGTGTCCACAATCTGGAAACTGCCAGTACCAACTCCGAAACGTTCAAACTTCGAGCGATTGCTGCAAAATATAAAAGACTTTGGCTAGACTGGTTATTGTACAACGCTATATTGATAAATCTATTGGTCCATCACGGCTTTCTTAACATCAATAACACGTCTTGCAGTGCACAATGTGTTAGGCAAGGTATGGTAACGTAGACTGACTATCTTTTATCTTTTCGGAGACATACCTATTGCTATATAAAACGGCTTTGCGCTAAAGATTTTTTTTCTCAGTCATCGCTGCCCAAGGTTACGATCATGACTATAGATACCTGCATAAATAAGGTAGATTCTACCAGATAATACCTATACAGATAAATCATAGAGTAAATTCAAATTTCGCTACTCTGGAAGCTGATACGTTGACCGCTCAGCTCACCAAGTTGGTACACATTGTAGCAGCATTTTTGAATTGTCATATTTTTGAACGTAATATCCGATATTCGAATTTTGGTTATGTCACATACACATTGTCAAAGTCAATGTGATGTCATAATGTGTCAAATTGACAAAATATCACAAGTTGGTTAGTTTTCTTTGACAAAATCTATAAATTCGTGTGATGTACTGATAAATCCAGATTTTCTATTGGATAATAGGTGAAATTTATCAGCTGACGATGAGGTTCTCCAATATAAGGACACAAAGAACAATCTAGATGTTTTCTGAAATGTAAACACGTTGGACGATTAAATAATCTTGCTTTTAAAGGTACTATCAGGTGATAATCTGCAGCATAACAATATTACAGACTAACATTCCAGGAAATCTATTTAAAATGTTGCACAATTGTTATCTTGGCGCCAAAACACGTAAACATGTTAGCGATGTTACGACGTAGTATTTTGGATTTTCTGTAAATAAAATGTCGCAATCGGTATCGACGTTTTCAAATGATGGATGGCCGATCGACACAGCGCCTGACCTGCAGAAATCGAAAGATAACGACGTAAGTGGTCCCCTGCTGAGTTGTTTGTCTCATCGATAATGCGTCCTCTATGACCTTATCAGAAATAGCGCGATTCCACTGAGTCGCGTTTTTCCTAATTTGAATTGATCCAGACAATTAACGTCATACAATGCCATTTATTAATTGAAATAAAGTACTCTGTAATCCTTAACACTTAACAATATGGGCTCATAAATTTACTTAAAAGAAAATTATAGTTACATGTGTACTCTATCTTATGAGGTATGTTATGTAAATGCAATTAATTAAGTAACTACTTAATACCCAGAATAATAAATGAGTAGGGTTTAAACATACAAATGTGTATTACATTTAGAAAGCACTTACCAATATCATGCAGAAACTTATATTTTAAATCGGTATCTATTTGAAAAGCGCCACATACAAAAGATATTTATTTTAAAAACCTCAGTCTACCTACTATACAAAGCACCAGCATTACTATATCTATGGTAGGTTAATTTAGCTAAAAATTAGAGTAATTACCTACTTATATTAACTGCCAATTTACACCTAGGTCTATGTCTAAACATTGATCTCCTTATTACAAAACAAGGTTTTACCATAGTAAGGTTCATAATATAAAAAACTGACTCAAAGGTTTAAGTCTTGTTTTGTAATAAGGGGCAATAGTTAATAATTATGATAAATTTATCTTATGTGGTTGGTTCCTTAGGCATAAACTGTAGAATGCCACATGCTTCCATACACATTATTTTTATACATATTCATGCATCTTACATACTAGGCTGCCAATATGGGTATGATGGATTGTTCCAAACTTGTTGCTATAGAAAATATATAACAGAAAGTTTTTTAAAATTATAATTATTTGTTTTAGCATTGGTATTAAGGCATATATTGGATTGCTTAGGAACAATGAATACAGTTGTGTGTCACTGACCCTTGGTCTCTGTTTTTATTTGTTTACACAATTTTAATGATTTCATTATCAGACCATATTTAAACAAGCAGTTAATTGTCAATGGAATAATGTTATAGGGCTGTTAAATTAATAATAGTACCTATAATATTATTTTGTTAGGGGTTTGAAGGTACATATTTAATTATACTTGAACTGAACTCATTTCAATAATCAGATGCTATTATTTTATATATTTATTTTATTATTGCAATTTTACTGAAGAGATTAATATTGGTCCTTATGAACTGGTCCTGCAGGAATGGCGCTTTTATTGGTCCATTAATGGTAGTAACCTTAGTCTGCAGTGTTATAAAAAATTACTTCAATGAGAACTGCTTAAGAAATTACATTTAAAAGAAAAGAGATCCTATTAATTAAAGGAAAATAAATAAACACACATTCATGTTATTATTCTATTATCTTGCTATGTTTATAGCATGCTGTGGCTTTAGAACCGATCCCCTGTTACAATACATTAATATATGATTATAAATTGTATAAGAACTAAACTTTATCTTATGTATGTCATTAACTTCAGAATTGCTTTGAAATTTATATAATGTATTGCACCATTTTCCCTCGGTTTATGGTTGGTCATAAAAAAAGTTTATATTTAAATTATTAACTCTATAAGAATATTTTAATTTTTTAGTGTTCATAAATTCCTTATACTGTAAATACTTATTGACTATTTTCTATAACAAAAATTGTAATTATAAAAAAAGTAAAGCATAGGAATATAACACTTCAGTAAGTATTGTTATGGTTCAGGTTGGAATGACTTGAGAAATGCTGTTAATGCAATTGAGTTATAGATTGAATTCCCATTCAAAGACATTGGTTGCAGAGTAGACATATGAAATAATTCTAATAGAGGGTCTTTTCAAATTAAATTGGTCAATTTAAATAAGTTAATGATTTATTTTTTAAATTTGAGAAAAAATATAAACATATAAATTGATCCATAATTATTTTAATACAAACAATATTTAACTCACAGCAGTAGGTGCAACTATTGATCCTTGAAGACAATATCTAGTCTTTATTATTAGAGACTGATTTAGCCCATATTCAGCCTTCATACCCACCACTCCCTAATGGCAAATAAATAATAATTATGTAGAGTGTAGACCATCAAAATAATAAATCTATACAACTACATTTATGTACCACATTATTATTATTTTTACGCGTAGACCCCACGTCAATTATTATCGACCAAATGAACAAATAAACACGTATGTAATTATAAATACTTGTTTTCCTAATAAATGCGTACTATCTTAGTTACAATAAAATATTATTTACGTATTAAGCGTCTTTAGATTATTATCTATTATTGTAATGTCACTTTGATAATTATTGATGGAAAACAATAGTTCGTATAAAAAATGTATAAAAACGCTCGCACTCGTGTTTTTCAGTTATATGATTTCGTTGTTTTAATTCTTACAAAGTCACACCAAATGTGTTGTGTGTTTTGTGATGGTGAATGACTTAAACGTTGCATTTGGTGATTTTTTCTCCGTAAGTTTACATGGCTTTGTGATTGTTGGAAATTAAAAGGCGACTAAAGACTAATGGACGATAAGGAGAACCTGGTCACTTATTATGTCTTATGTCTTTGGTGTTTTTTTTTTGTTTGGTAACTGACCTATAATAAGAATACTGCAGTTCAGATGGCCTGCGGCATTCTCTTTCAACATATTGCCATCATGAATCTGTACGTTTAAAGCTGTGGTTATTTGGAGATGATAGGAAAGATGGGTTAATGTCTTTGTTCACAGACTACTTCATCATATCAACTCATCGTTGCTTGGCAGAGATTTCTACCAAATCGTCTGTTTTGTTTGCAACAGTATCCTATATTCATAATTATCACTTCTGCTGAGTAAACTGAATTGAAAGTTGCATTAGCCTTGTTAGTGGCGACCCTATGCTATCGGAGCTACTCGTTACCCCCTAGTCAGTAGGCACGGATACTTATTATCATGTGGGGTGGACGATCGCGACCTTCCACCTCGCTCACCCGCAATGCCCAGTCCCTCGTCTGTCGCTGATAACGACGAATGATACAAGTATAAATGAGCGCGTATTATCGCCCCGCACTATACTTGCTCATCGGCTCAGTACCCGTTCACCCACCCATCAGTGTGCACGTTAACGAACGTACAATTCAGCTTCGTAAAGCTTTTGTACGCAATCCAGTTTTTATTCAGTTCTCGTACTCATGGCTAAATTCATCAACCGTGATTTTCTTTCTCCTAATTAAGTTTATTCAGTGTTTTTGAAAGTGGACTTTAAAAGTGTATCCTGTGAGCGTACTCTTCGCGATATTTACGTGTCTTTTACAATTCACACTGGCACCTGCATACATGCATTTTACAAGCGAGGTGTTGCAAAAAATGACCATTGCTCTGATGTACCGTATCAACCCTATCTACTATTCAGACTACTCGGATACGATCTAGGCTTATATCTGAAGCTATTTCGGCTAAAAAGCTCTTTCTGTCATTGGCTATTTCACTTTGAATATTACAAGTTCGGAGTTTATTCCAAAGATATTACCTGACAAAAGATATTTTCTCGTCAACAAAGGAATTGACTATACACCAGAATGGATATTGTCGCAAATGTAAGTTTTAAACTGTAACGTCCTATTTTATCTCGAAGTTAAGTCATTCAGGACTTACGAGAGGGTCAAAGTGTATCTTCGCTTTGACTGAACGAACTTATACTAACAACCATACATTTTATGTTTGCAGTACCACCCGGTGTTCAAGGCATTTCTCGCCGGCTCTTTCTCTGGGACATTCAGCACTATACTGTTCCAGCCGTTAGACTTAGTGAAGACCCGTTTACAGAACCCCAGCCAACATGTTGTTGCGGCGACTGTCAAGTAAGTTCATATTAAAAAGTCCTAAGTTAATTAGGTTAAAGTTAGGACAAAAACGAGATTTGGGTCCAGAAAAGAGAAAGCAAAAGGCTTGGATTTCCCTTAGTACCTAATAAAAAATATCGTTTAGTAACCGAGAAATTAAGTAGGTAACCACTATTAGTCTTTCATGCAAGTAATCACCTAATTACTCATAGAATAATTAGGTAATTCCTAGATTAAGGCTAATTAACTATGTATTTGTATCTTGTTGCTATGAAGTAAAAAGATCTGTGACCAACGACTGATTACATATATTTTTCTGAGTGACGTAGGCAAATGTTAGATAATTAGTTATAAATGTTATAAAGTAGGTATACTGCTAACATATCCTTAACATTGACATTGATAATCTCTGCTAATCGTCTAAAACGATATGGTTACTTCCCGAAACTGCTAATGACCCATTATCATTTTTTGCGTTCAAGATTCACGATAGTTTATAAATTGTCTGCCGAAATATGTTAATGTCATTGTTGATAATTTTGAACAGATAAATGACATGAAGCATGACAACCAAAATATTTGTCTCGAAAAATCTTTTTACCATCCGAAGACAATAAAAGGCCTTTCCAGTCGGAATAAAGGTCTTCCTAGTTAAGAATCTTGAAGATGTAGGATGTAGCTTACTTTGGAAAAGATAAGAACTAAAACTAGAGTACTCAGAGTTATTAGCAAGGGTCAATGAAAAACTTAAACCTCTTTATAACTTTTACAGCGGCCGAATGCAACCCGGGATGATGACAATCTTCTCAAATATAATCCGGCAAGAACAAATAGTGGGTTTATGGAGGGGCATGGTGCCTTCCATTGCGCGCTGCGTGCCCGGAGTGGGAATATACTTCTCTTCCTTGCACTGGCTCAAAGCCAAGATGGGGAAGACTCAGAGCGATCTGGGTGCCTTGGAAGCCATCATGCTAGGTGTCGTGGCAAGGACCATGAGTGGCGTTGCTCTGATACCTATGACTGTGATTAAGACTAGGTGAGTTGATTTCTATCCTTTATGGACATAAAAGTAAGAATTTTGAGGCAACCGAAAATTGCGCTCTTTTTGAAAGATCGTCGTCGAAATTCAGACGTTGAGTTTTGTCTGCCCAGGCATTATTTATGTAACATTTTGTGGAAAGTTGTAATGGACTAGACACTCAAATCATTGAGTCCACTATAATAAAAGAAGACTACAATTTATTAATTACATTACGTTCTAGAAAAATACGGATATGTTGTAGATACATTGATACCATTCATTGTGAATTTCATTCCGAAAGTTATCGGCGTACTATCGGGAACCGTCCCAATTACCTACCTCTTTATCTTTGTTTGTTTCATGACGACGTCTAATCACTCGATAACTGTTGGTAGGCTTGGCTTGACAATGTTGTCACCTCGTGGATATTGCCACCTTTTGTTAATTAGTTGAAGCAATTTCAGAATCTATTTGCATTATCCAATTGATTATAAGTACGTTTACCCGATTTGGAAGCATGTCGCACCTCGTAAAAGGTGACGTCATTGGGATCACTTTTTCAGGTCAAACCTTTCACAATGGCTAATGGTAATTTAAGGTTACAGCGTAGTCTGCAACGGTGTAATCTAAAATGTTTTATATGTTAATTAGTTGGAAGTTAGGTCAGTTAACGTGACGTTCATACTAACTACGCAAAAGATAGAATTAAACAAAAAAAAAAAAATCAAAGGACCAGATTCTGGTCCTTTTAGGCGAAGAATTATTACGGAAATTAGAACTTCTGTCAATCCTATACCTGTTTTAATTTTATGTGTATATTTTTCACAATTATTTTTTTATTTCTTCTTCAGGTACGAATCTGGAGTGTACAAATACAACAGCCTGGGTGGTGCATTGAAAGCCATTTACAGAGCAGAGGGTATTCGCGGCCTGTCCTGTGGCCTGGGCCCGACTCTAGCCAGGGACGCGCCATTCTCTGGCCTGTACCTCATGTTCTACTCGCAGACTAAACAATCCGTACCTAAAGGTAAGAGTTTTGGCCATTTCCTACTACTATGAGAGAAGGATGATTGGTAAAATTATATAATATTTTTTTGACTATAATATTAATTTCTACGTTATTTTAAAATAGGTCCGGTAGAGATGATAATATTATACTTTCAATGCAAATATAATGTGACGGCACGGTTGGCGCAGTGTTTGAGAGATCGACTGTAGCGCTACGTGTCGCGGGTTCGATTCCCGCACGGAATAAATATTTGTATGACCTGCAGATAGTTGTTTTGGATTTGGGTGTATGTCCATGTGAATATATGTGTTTGTAAACGCACCCACGATACAGGAATTAGGCCTGGAGGGGGCAATGTTTAAAAAACAAATTTACATCGTTTGCTATGTAAATGATGCTTCATATCTAAACAGCAATATAAAAATATTAGGTTAATTACAATTTCATGTAAATACCTACAATGATAAAAGTAATATTGATAAAGAAAAGGTCGGGCACGCATGATCCTTTGAAAAACGAGTAGATAATTTCTGTATTCTAACACATTATTAACTTAAATATATTATACTTAAAGTTAACTTAGGTATACATACACGTATAAGGTTGCCAGGTGTCCGGTTTTTTACAATCGTGTCCGGCCAAATATATACAAATCCGGCCTGTCCGGCTGTTGTTAGGCTTTTGGTCAGCCCCACCCCGCCAAAAGATGCCGAACTTTTTCTTGCCGAAATAGTTTTTCCTTTTAAAAACTAGTTGTCAGACTTTCAGGGCTAAATGTCCGGCTAAATATGAATCTGTGTCGGGCTTTTCTATTTTTGGGCCTGGCAACCCTTACAGACATACACTTGATATTATATCGGGTTTAAACGTGTGGACTTTATACTGTAAACTTAGCAATCGTTATGTATAAATAATTATTACTAATTACACATGTTTGATTAGGATACCCTTTTCTATAGATATGCTATGTGATGTCTTATTCATTTTATTATTAAGTTGGCGTTTATTTGTTATCTGTCGTACGATTAACGGGTCACTTAATAACCATATCTCGCATTTTATTAGATCGTATGATTCTAAGTGCGAAGTTTTTATATACTTACCAATATCGTACCGATTTATTATTCGACGATATAATTAACATTGTAATCGTGAATAATCATGTTTATATGATAGACGTCACCAAATGTGTTTTTGTTTGTCAGTGCAATTTTTGCCAATCTTATCTATTTTGATATAATATTAGATATACTACTTATTACTACTGTCATTTTATGAACTATTCGTTTTCCGTTTTATTCATAAAACTTTAAGGTATCGGTAGTTTTATATAAAACGTTATTTATTTTTTTGCATAGAAATAATTTACTTACATATAATATTATGACCTTCGTTTAAAAAAAAAAAAATTCCACCCTGTATAGGAACAATTGAAGTAAAATACAGTGTCAGCTGTGTTTTTGTTATGTTGACAATTATTATGAATTATAACGAATCGTTTTGCATGAACACGTAGCTAAACTGTTTTCAAAACATTAGATGACGTATACGAAATCAGTTACGCATCAATTAATAGCTTGGTTACTGATTTATTGCTTGAAGATAACAGATATACAAACAAAACGTTTCACATGTACATACACCGCCCCCTGTGGGAAAAAACGTGATGTTAAGTCACAAACACAATCTGCATCACAAGTCAATTAAAGTACCTTCTTTCTTCTCTTTAAAGTACCTTCTCTGTCATAATTTGTTACTTACGCAATAACCCAATTTTACTTATCACTTTGAATGTTTCATAACTTGAACTATAACATTCTACTTTCGCCATTAGTAATTAACAGTGTACAGTAATTATCTACTACTACAGTACAGTACAATAATTATCTACAGTGTATATAGAAAAAAATTAAAAATTAATCCAGTGTGCGACTTGTCAATTGTGTTATTCATATTTAAAATTAAATAAACATCAGTGAATCCAGACGGATTGATACTTGATTTACTTCTTTACGGTTGTAAACGAAAATAATTTTAGTTCCTTCAACTCTTTTCTTCTCTCTCTTAAGATTAGTAATCATAGAAAGTGCGTAAAGTACCTACGCTATAGGTACCTATGCTCCGTCTCGCCCTAGCCTCGCGTGCAGCGACACTGACGATGCTATAATATCTGTTATTCTATTGAAATAACAATAATATATTTAACCCGAGACCTCCCAATATTCACCAAAATGTTTCCTCTCTTTCAGAATGGATGCAGTCTCCAAGTGCGGCGAGCGCTGTTCACTTCAGCTCCGGGATAGTTGCCGGGATACTATCGTCGCTGGCCACTAACCCAGCAGATGTGCTTAAGACCAACATGCAGCTGTACCCGGACAAGTTTCCCAATGCGTTTAGCGCCGCAGCATATATACAACAGGTAAGGCGAATATCTACCCTTACTTCTTCTTTTTTCGTCACTTCACTCTATTATTACGCCTGTATCTTGAGTGCAAATTACAGACAAACAATCTGTAAGTCGTACAAATATTTATGCGAGAATCGTACTGAAGTCGAACGCCAATCGCGTAGCTAGACCTAACATGTCGTCAGGTAGTCTGTGATTCACATATAATTCACAGACAGATTGCAAACTATAGTAATTAAAGAACGTACTTTACTTAATAAGTAGGATATTATTAAAAAAATAAACCGTAATTATTCCCATAGTTAATTCAAAATATGATAACCTTTATAATGTTTCTGACAAGCAAATGTTAAAGGTTCTATAGCATGTTGATAACGAAAACTAAGAAGGTTAAATTAAATAACAATCGGCAGTAAAGCGACTCGACATTTCCTAGTTATAACCCGCGCGATAAATATCGGTAATACTATGTAGTATTATCGATATTTATATACAATGGGTATCAAAGCATTTTTTGACATTTGCACCAACCGATGTAACAAAGTTAACGTTTTGAAATATTGTAATAATTTTTTTATAAAATTGATATATTTCAAATTTCATTATTTTTTGTCAATAATTATTAATTTTATCTACTAGAGTAATTGTTAGTTAAGAACAATCGGTTTCTCAAAAAATAACAAGTTCATTTAAGTAAGTACTTATGTCGCTGTCTGTACACTCAGGATAAAGGACTTTGTCGTATTGAGATCTGCAAATAAAAATCACCCTTAATTCATCAATCCGCGGTTAGACATCAGCTATCAGCAGAAAATAAATTTTCTATTGTGTCTAGTTTGTGTCACTTGACTGGTCAAGACACTCTGCAACCGATATTAACTGCGACAGCTTTTGTCTTCTCACTTGAATTTGAACCTTGTTTCAGTGACATAGAATTCACGACAAATCATCGTGTACAAAGTACATTCAAATGAGAACGTACCTAATTATACATTGAGATAACAAACATACGGACTTGGGGGTCGTTTGTGTTTGTATTTGAATTTCTAATAATAAGTACTATTATCGACCATTCAGACTTCGCGTGTTGCCACGGGTCATGACAAGTCTGCGAAGTATTTCACTAATTATATGAAATCTTAATTAATGGAGGCCAGGAGATTATCAGTTTAATTTTTACACCGCTGTGAATCAGCATATTCAGAGGTCATCAAATAATCTGTTGTGTAGGAAGATGATAGAAGGAAAACTGGAGGCAAAACGAAAGAGAGGACGGCCAAGAATGAAGTATATAGACCAACTGAAGGAGAAGGCAAATGCAGTGACATATAAAGAAGTGAAGGAGCTAGCTTTGAACAGAACAGGATGGAAAATGCTACACCGACAAGTGCCTGGCACTTAAATTGGAAAGAAAGAAGTAGGAAGATGTGTTGGCTCCTAGTTGTGATGATTCTTATGATTATACTATAATAATACGACCACCCATACTTCTCTTCGCTCATAGAGGGATAAAGGCGCCGAAAACTCATTAAATTATTTTTAATAATGGTCCCACTAAAGGGCAAAGACCTCCTTACAATCTTTTATTAATTAAATTGTAATTGATTTTTTTTCCATGTTAAACGTAGAATATATAAATTAATTTATTTGAATGTGAGACACCTGAGAACACTTAATATTAGTTTTTATATTTTTACCGTACCTCCATGATTCCGCTGCAGCATAGGTACCTACTAAGCCTTATACAAAAATAATTTGTAGCCCATATACATAGGCCTACGTATGATACATATGTATGTAATTTAAACCCACTCAATTATTAATTTAGCTATAAAACTTTTAATAATTAATTGTTCGGGATGATAGAATAAGACAACGCTATATGACAGTTATGCGCTAAAAAGAGAGAAAACACGCGGCCTTTAATGAATAATTATCGCTAAAATAATCTACTTGACCTTTCACGTACACACAACACTAGTCACATATTGTACACCTTGTTCATATTTTCATTTTTCTTTTCTTTGTTTCAGACATATGGCATAAGAGGGTACTTCAAGGGTGCAGTACCAAGAATGCTACGGCGCACTCTTATGGCCGCAATGGCATGGACCGTCTTCGAAGAAGTCACCAGATCTATTGGCTTGAAATGAGATTCTTTAGCTAACATCACGCCTGTTATCTTATTGGTCCAGTGGTCCCAATCGTGGCAGCTGGACATAGGGATCCAGGTCCTTTTTTGCGCAAAAATGGGTGTTTGACTGCTTTTAAGGATATCTAAGTTATAATTTTCCTACTAAGTAGTTAATAAGCAGCAAACTATTGTTGAAATAATCTTTCACTACTACTTGAGTACTTGAGATATGACGTCACTTTTCAGTATTCTGGCTTCCTATTTAGCAGTTTTAAAACTTTCATAATCGAAGTCATTTTAGAAAATTTAAAAGAAACTACATGACTGCAAAGTATTATATGTCACAGTAAAACATGTCTCTAAAGTATTTAATATTCCATGATATTTGATCTATTACAGTAATAATGGAACCAAAGTCAATAAATTCGTAAATCGCTTAAGTATCAACGCTTCGCGAATTATCTATTTTGTGTCCATTTGATTGACTGTGATAGCATTATTAAATTATAATTCCGAATCAAATAACGAGAGTGAAATTAAATATGTTTCATATTTTTATGAACTAAAACTAACTTTTTATTTGGAATTATTACTTTGTAAAAAAAATACTATACTGTGACTTGAAAAAGGATACTGCGCAAGTTAAATATAACAATTTTTGTACCTTATTGCGATCTATTATTACAATTGCCAACATATAATGGAAAAGCATATAAGAGCTTTAGTTTGAAACGCTCTTTTCTGGCGTAGAATTGTGACTGGTTAATGGGTAATATGCTCGGTTATATTATAATGGTTAAAAGAACCGACGGACTATGAGCGCACAACGGTACATCTCTGCCTAACCCTTCAGTAGAATACAGGCGTGATCATCAACACTTATTCATTAAATCTTGATATTGTTTTTGATTTTGAAAGGAGTACCTAAGTACCTATATTTTTGGATTGATGTTCCTAGATTTCGCATCTGCTTAATTTATATTCGAATATATTTTTTATGCTTTAATTTCGTTTGGTTACGTTTTGTTTATATTTTTATGATACCCTTTTGTATTCGTTTTCTTTACGTTTTATTGTTACCCAATTTATACCTATTCTTAGGTAATAGATCGGTTGTATTGTATAGAGGGAGTGTAGCCTATTTTTGATATTAATTTAGTAGCAATTGTAAGTTTACAATGTATATTTACGTTTTATTTTGATTAGTAAAATTATTTCACCAAATGTCGATGTTTCATTGTAATATTAATTAATACTACCCTGAAAAGCCAATTGTTTGGTTTCACTATAATATTCGTAACGTTTGATCAGATGGAATCATACAAAATTGAAATATAAGCATATCGACTTAATATGCGACTACTATGGGGACACCCAGTCTGAACGCAAAATTCACCACGTCTCGGAAAAATGAAAATCGGTTAAAAATAACAGTAGGAACCAATTATTATTGATTCAATTGGTTCCACGTCTGGTTGCTGAACATAAAAGTGTAAGTCCCGACTTACTAATCGCACCTGGTCTTAATGTAGAGGCATACATATTTACGGTAATCTGAACTAAATGGAGTGTCCCTGACGCCATGCTGATGCACACTGGGTGCTGAGGTACATGGGATCCCGGTTCTTTTGTTTACTTTTTTACCAGGAATAATTTGTACAATAGAAATTTTAGTTTCATATTATTATTACACAATAGACACGTATGTATTGAAGGCACTGAGCTTAGAATGGATGAAAATGTATTGAGTACACATATACGTGTAAGAGGTAAAGTGACATAGAACTGAAATCACATGTGTGTGCTAGTGGCAGTGGATGTGTTTTGTATCTAGTCTTCGGAGTCATGGACATTACTTCACTACTCCAATGGTCGCAAACGTAGCTGCTTGAGGTTCGAGTTCTATTGGATTTCGGCATCTAGGATTTGAGTTAGTATGAATTTTCCTCGATTTCCACTATAGTTAATGTAATCCAAGAATAATATACATATGAAAAGAGAAATCAGAATTAATACCTTGCCATAATAGTGTAAAGCTGTACTACTGAGACACCTAAGTATGGTATTAATGTTGTTCTAGTTCTTTTTAACTTTAATTAACTCGAAAAGGGTGAGTACACTAAAATTTATGAAAAAAAATCCCTTAAGCCCTCGCTACAATTGTGTTACCTATTTTTGGCCGTGCTGTGAGCCCGCAGAAGCAATGATATAGTCACCATGACCTCTCGGCCCTATTGATACTGGCTGGGGAGAAAAGGCTATCACCTTGCTTCATTATAAATATGAAAATAAAACACAAAACAAAGAAACTATATTATATTATACATATGTACAGTCGCTATTTTATTTATAATTCTCTACTACAGCTATCATATAAACTCTAGTCCCTCATATTTGAGGTCTTGCACAAGCGTGTCGTGTAGCAACACGGTCCCGTCCGTCATAAATGCGCCAATGTATGTGGCGGTCTTGCCTTCAAACTCTGTTGTTTTCAAAGCCACTATCGCTTCATCATTCGTTCCTGGTATAAATTTGAACGACGAGAAACCATGCTTCGGTTGATGCTTTGTGATCTGAAATTAAAGAAATAATAAATAGAATATTTAATGTAAACTAAATTCAGGGTCTTATGAAAGAGAGACTTTACGCGCACATAATGCCTATATTCCACTAAAGGTTAAGCAGAAAATGATGAGAAATTGTATACCTCCGGGGGCGAGCATCACGCTATCTACTAGGCACAATTCCAAACTCCTGCAATAAGGCTGTGTCTTCTGCTTTCTATGACTAGAGATGTGTAGGTCCGACGATAATTAAGAGTCGAGTCCGGATGTACATCCAGCTCTAAAGACCTACATCCAGTTGAACCGTGTTCGGCGGACTTCAAAACATCCAATCAGATCGCACGTTCCGTTCTTCCGTACGTCTCACTCCAACTCGCCGTCCCCAGTCTGCTATTCTGGATTCAGTTCCCCTTCTTTGTTACCGCTCCGGTCAGTATCACAAATAATGTAATCCTACTACACTGGTACTGAAAGATGGGTGGACTCCAATTTGGTTGGATGTACATACATCATTAAAACGAGTGATGCGGGTCCACTGATTCGTCCATCCTGACCTACACATCTCTACTTACAATCACTAGATCAGCCCAAAAGCCAGTGCTTTTTTTTATAACATTAAATCTCACCTCTTGTGCATGTATATGCTTAAAGTCTGCATCAGCAGTGATTAAATAGTTGCAACCCATGACTTCATCCTTGGTCTCATTATAAGGCTCAGGACTGCACCTCCTTGGTAGAAAGTGCCACATCTGTTTGATATGTGACCATACTCCTGACTCATGGATCATGTAGCCCGGCCATTTAACACCAATAGAACTGCGCACTGCTTTGTACTGTTTCACCCAACTGAGGTGTTGTACCTAGAAAGAGAAAATAATTATATTCTATGTGGATATTATATGACTTTTTCTTCCTTGTAAAAGCTCTTAGAGTTCAACTTCCATACCTCTTATCTTAGTGCTTGCCTACATAATAATAACGAATGGTCCAAAATTGAAAGTTTCTAGCAGTGCAGCAATTCAGGTTTGTATGTTGATTTGGGAATTTTATTCTTACATTTATACAGAGGAGACTATTTATTTTGAAAAATATAATGCAGAGGTATTTGCAAAGCAACTAACTAATAGTGAACTATAAATTATAATTTAAAAAACTTGATTAAGGACTTCATTAATTCTTTTGAAAACACTAATTAACTGGTATATTTTGTATTTGTATCTATATTGGAACAATTTCACTCCATAACTAAGATAATATAATTTGTGTTGTGAGTTGTATGATAACCTTTCAAGAACTAACGGAGTAAATTTACTTGATAAGAAAGTTACATAACAATGTAGATACTCTTTTGAGCAAACAGGATCAATTTTCCTGTTTACCTTGTTTCTATAGAATAATTTATAAAAGTATTTTGCATTTTTCCTGTAGTTTAACCACAGAATTTGCATAGATTGTATTGAGGCCATGATACCTATGTAGTGTACTTAGAATATAAAGACTTTTAATTAATCCACAAAAACTTACATATTATTTGAATTGTTATGTGAATTGTCTTCTACATCTAGAAACAGATAATTTTCTTTCATTGTATAAGACATTGTATTTTACTATAAATAATAATATAAAGTTGTAATAATCTTACTTCTCCGTGCATGTTGATGGCTTTCACCCACATAGGGTCATAGCTTTGGAATTCCCCACTGGCTGTTGTCCACTCTTTGCCCATGGACCCAACATACAGAATGTCATCTTTCATGGTTGCCCATTCTGATTTGAATCCCTTCTCCACATGGCCATTGCCATCTGTTAATATCACCCATGGCACTATTTTATTGTTTGCTATCTCAAACACCTGAAACATTGAACACACAATTTAACATGAATAAAATTAAAGTGTTACTGGATATATCTACTACCCTTGGGAAATATACACATGCGTGATGCTACGTTATTATGAACACATTTTTACATAATTATTTAGTTGATTTTGGTGTTGAATAATGCTTACCATTCCTGATCTATCATCAAAAGTAAGCAATCTCCCATCATACACTATTAACTCGGACAACTCCATGCCTCGTCCCTTATGAGAGTAGGTAGATGTGAGCAGTGTTGCCGGCTGAGTGTCCCATGATACTTGTACTTGCTTCTTCACATGATCATAACTCAAGAACCCTTTCTTTAAATAACTATTATATGTATGTTTGTTTGTTTTGCTTTTAGACTCTGTGTCTAAATCAGCCACTATACCGATCCTGTATGTGACTAAATTTCCCACGACTAACGGCGCTGAGAGTGGATACGTAGTGTTGTATGGTCTCACAGAACTTGCCCATTTCTGCCCAGGCACAGGCTGACTGCTAGTCCACCAATTGTAATAAAACAACACCACAAGGAAAGTTGCTATTAACACAATTAATAAAACAAATTGTGGTTGTATTCTCACAGCGTTGCCCACTCTGTACGTGGCCGGAGTGCGAAGCGCTTTGCGCCAATCGCGTAGAGTACCTTTCATTTTTCTATCTTCAAATTCGTAGGACTCGTACATAATAAATATAATTATATCATATTAATTTCACCTATAATCACTTCCGATATTAAATGACTAGTCTAGACAATTTAGTTACGAAATAGTAAACGTGTTATTTACAATCAAATTTAATATCACTGATTTGATTTAATTAATTCTTGTGTGAAAAGCCTAGTAATCGTAAAAGTTTAACATTTTTAGCTAAACTTAATGATACTCTCAATTTATAATGGTGTAAATTATAGGTCATTTTGATAAATGAAATAATTTACCACATTTTATTGCGATTATTGCTATAAAATAAGTGACATTGACAAACAATGACTAGATGACACACATGCACACATCATTGACATTGACGCATAGATAAAAAAGTAATAGGAATGTAACTGACTAAATATTATTAGATCAAGTCGATTTTTTCATAAGAAGAAATCGTGCTTGGAAGCCGGGTTTCAAAAATAAGAACTGTTCTTTAAATCTCATAAGGCCTTCAAAGCCTGACAAACGCTACTTTAGCACTAGTCTACATAAACTATACAAATACAAAATGTCATAAAATTGTGTAAATAAGCGATAAAAATTGATTATGATTTAACTACGACTTTAATCGATTATATTAACACAGCGCTATGCTAGTAAACCAATTTTTATAATCTGTCGTATCTAACCACAGATAAAAAATAAAGACTTGTATTCTCGATAGCAAAAATATTCATTTAATATGAAAATGTATAGATCGGGTTCTGTAGCGCTTATTGGAACGGGTTTTCGACCTGCTATATTCAGCAGTGGACAGATTAATATGTGCTGATAACAATGATGAAGAATTCTACCCCGGGGGAGACGGGGCTGCGCGACGAACAACGCATCCAAGAACGCGGCACTTATATAAAAACAGTATACAAGATTTTCCAACTGCGGATGATACAGAAATTGTAATGTGTTTATTTCAGGTAATAATGATATAATACGCATATGATACGTCTTTGTTTATAGGATATTTGTTATTTTTGCACTGCGTTGCTTTTTGCCGGTAACACAGCGAGGTCGCAAGATTAAATCTGATGAAATTAATTGAACACTTCAGATTTTTATGATAATTATTGTGTAAGAAAATTGACACGAGAAGAGGCTTATGTATGCTCATCCAGCAAAGAGTAGATTCAGGGTGTGGATTATTTCCTACCTATGGTTATATAATTTTTATTTTCTCAAATGAATTCACTTAGAGAAAATGTGTAGGTATCTAAATGTACAATTATTGTTGTCAAGCGTGGCTTTATTATAGATTGTTATACCTACCTAATTATATTTTTTCGAAAATAGGTACGTTTGATTTTCTTTGGATGACCTTTTTATTGTTTGACTAATTGGTAAGATTTTAGCTCGTTATAAGCTTAATAAAATGGTTAACTCTCGCACTTAAAACGAGTTTTAGTAGTTAGTACACAGGAAAAGAATATATATTAAATAATAAATATTATGAAGCTGAAGAGTTTATTTGTTTGTTTGATTGAACGCGCTAATCTCAGGAACTACTGATTCGAATTGAAAAATTCTTTTTGTGTTGGATAGTCGATTTATCGGCTATTTAACATCAAGCTACGACCAATTGGAGCGGAGCATTAGTTACGCAAAAATCATGTACAACGGAATTATTCCCATTTAAAATTTAAAAAAAAAAACATCCGCGACATTCGTATGTCTATCTTTTAAGATTGACTCACTATAACCGTTATATGGTAATCAAATTTGTTCTAAAATAATCCATTATTTGCGATAGTGTTTTTATAAACATGATATTAATCCTTATCCAAATAAATAAGTTATTCATCACAAGTATTTAATTTTGAACAAAATTGCCTTTGAGTATTAAACCAAAAATTGCCCTTGACATCATTTGATTTCAACGAATATCTTAGGAAATATCATAGTTTTAAAATAACTCCGCAACAAAATAATGATCAAGTTTATGATGTGCAAGGTCATGAGGGGGAAGGATGCTGGTCGGCCGGTAGCTCTGAGAGGTACCATGCCGCGCGGTGCAGCCGCGCGGTCCTCTCCCTACGGAATGAACGCCAATCGACGACACTGTTGGCGCAGAGGCTAAGCGATCAGCTTTCTGCGCTATGTGTCGCGGGTTCGATCCCCGCACGGAACAAATATTTGTATGATCTACAGTTAGTTGTTTTGGGTCTGGTTGTGTGTGCATGTGACATGTATGTTTGTAAACTGTACCCACGACACAGGAGAAATCCTAGTGTGGGGCAACGATTTAAAAAATAAAAATAAAAAGATAAATACAAAAATGGTTGTGTTCAGCGAACTGCTTTTTTAAATATGTTTTTGCGATATCTCATCGTATAAATAAATAATTTAGTAATAAGTTTCTATATATACACACAAAAGATCTTAGTTAATAAGATTACAAATTGATATTACATTTTCCAACAGAATACTATTTTTTGCAATTTGTAAGTAATAAGTAAGAGGCGTAAGTAATAAGCGTATTAGCTATCTGTGCGATATTGTATAGGGAAACCTTAGAGAAATTATTTAAATTGCTTTGAAACTGAAATAAAACTTTAAAAATTGAATCATTTTATGATGGGTGTTGCAAGGCGCTTAAGATCTATTCATAAGAACGGGCGGTGAAGCGAAATCAATCTATACAAATAAATAAAATTGAAGTGTCTGTTTGTAATATCAAAGTAACAGCTTTTTACTAAATGCATATGAAAATATATACGGCAGGCAATTAACACAAAAAAAATATAATTTTTATCTGTCTGTCTGTTTGTTCAGGCTAATCTCCGAAACGACTAGGCCGATTTCGACGAAACTTTCACTGGCAGATAGCTGATGTTATAAGGAGTAACGTAGAATACCTTTATTTCAGGAAAATAATTAGGATAAACGCTAAAAATTGCACGAGTTCGTAATCCACGCGGGCGATGCCGCGTGCGGAAGCTAGTAGAAGATAATTTCTAAAAGCATATTAAAAAAATAAGATATTTTACCGAAGCGTTATACTGCAGTTGTACATCCATAATTGCCTGATTCTGGAATCGAACCCAGGACCTCACCTTCAGCAGCCGCTTGCGTCCACTAGACTAATGATGACGCTTGAAATAAGTAAGGTTGGGAAAGGCTTATGTACAGCAGTGTTTTTCTCTTTGGAAAATTCTATTTTTAGATAGGTATCTTAACACTTTTAGACAAGTGAACTAACCTAACATAATCTAATCTAGCACATAAATGTGTCTTTGATAAAAGCTCGTCTTTATTTAGTCCACATTTAACAACCGGCAGAGCTCTCAGTGCCTTTAATGAAAAGCTGTAAACCTCATTAACGGTCTCGCCATCTGCGTCTCGAGTAAAATTAAGTTTTAGAAATCTCTACACAACACTCTTTTGTAATATTTGTACCTAATCACTAATGTATCTCAGATTCTCAGTGGACTACACTATTACCTGCACGAAAAAAAAATCTTTTAGCTTTCACTGAATAAATTCAAAAGTGATTACTCTCACGGATGAACATCCTGTACAAAAAATGTAATTGAAATAAAATTAAACTGAACTATTTGGAAGTCTACTAATTTGTATTTTTGAATTCTTTTTTATGTCGAGCTAAACATCCGTCCGGTGTTTGGAGGCTCGAGGCCACACAAGTACCTAATTATTATTTTCATTCTCACACTCTCACTGGCTTCATTTTTTTACTTTATAATCATATTCAAATATCGTTTAACTTCTATATAATATATATAAATAAATGTGTGTATGTATGTTCCCTATGGACTCCAAAACAGCTGGAGCGATTTTAATAAAATTTTTGGTAATCTTCAGATTAGCCCAGCGTGATCCTGTGAAGTTTGGTAGAGATTGGACAAACAAAAAAAAAAATTGTTGGCTTTTTGGTAATTACGTATGCTACCCATGCGAAGCCGTGGCGGGTCGCTAGTTCAAAATAAAATAAATAAAACACACACAATAGGACCTTATGATGTCAACATGAGACAGCATCCCCGAAAACGCCCAACCTTTAGTATTTTAGACTGTTCTATCTGTCATAATCATAGCTAGCTATCTCACAGACATTTTGTACTATGTACTTCTTTACTTTGCATAGCGTCCGTCGTCGTGTGCTCTGACATGACGCTCATGCCATGCTGGAGAATGGCCAGTCGTCGAAGTTCGTGAAGGTGCTGATTGCCCATGGTGGGCTGGACGTACCCACCTCACCTACCCGGGTATTGTTCAGTGTTCAAACATACAAATGAAATTTATGAAAGAAAATTTCAAAGGAAAAATAGTTTTTTCGGTTTACATAATAAAAACTTTTTCAAAAGAACTCCTTGAGTTGAAATGTTATTATAATAGTTTATCTGTAGTTGTCAGAGTAGATACAACTTTGGCATTATTAAACGTCAGTATTGTGACAATAAATCTGAAAAAATTTATAAATCTGAATAAACATATATTTTCAATAACAACCACAAAATGCATGGGTTATTCACCAACGTCCTTTGGTATTTAGAGTTCTTCGCGTTTGTTTTTACACTAATAGGATTCTTTTGCTTTTTCTTATACTTAGCGAGCATAAATTACGTTAAATACGGGCCTAAAAACGACTATAAAAAGAAGTAAGTAGACCTTGTCCTTCTTCTGTCGAGTCGGCACGAGCTGTTACATGGAAATCGCTCAAACCATACCTAGGAAAGATTAGCCAGTCAGCAATGATAATGGTATCGAGGCTGCCCACGGTGCGCCAGATGTACTCAGGTTTCTTGTCCTATGCTTATGCTTATTTTTTTTTGTAGGCGGATCGGCTTCTTTTATAAATAAAAGGCAGAATAAAGGGCTAGCCTATTGGCATCTACCAGGCACACTCAAATTTTGGACTGCTAGTGATATTAGAATTCTCAATAAAAATACTTTGACAGATCTCGGAATCGAACCTAGAACCTTATGCTCAGTAGCCGTGTATTCGACCACTTAACCAATGACGCAGTTCCATTTTATCGTCTGAGGGTCTTTAATAGGTCGCTTTAGGTGAATTATAATATCAGAAATATCAAAATATCCACTTAGTTGGCGACTCTTAATATCATCTCTTTAAGGTTCAGATTCCGCAATTATATACTTATCGCAAATATTATCGGCTTAGTGGAGAATCAGTTCATCACTAATGCATCCTTATTTTCAGATACATGGCCGATGGCACTTGGTTACTTCAAGGCTAAAAATACCCACATTTTTCCATAGCAATGCCGGATAAAATATTAGAGTAAGTATTAATAGCTTTTGCGACTTCTTCAGGACAGAAGAATCATCAATTTCATCTTTTTAGGAAACATTTTTGAATGTACCGATATTTATAAAAAACGTTGCTCCATATAAATTCCTCGAGTAAAGTGGATTCAGTACCCCTAGTGTAAGTTTCTTTTGTCAAATTCGATTTACTACATCGAACGCGTTCGGCACTCCAATTGGTGGAGAGCACGAAACGGACCAATAGGAGCGCCGAACGCGTTCGATGTAGTCAATCGAATTTGTTAAGAGAAACTTACACTAGGGCCTTAGTTTACGGAGTAGGTATCTCAATTACACGCACACCCAACCCTAGAACTACTATTTGTAAATCATACAAAAAGTTATTAGTAATACAGGGTATACTGTAACCTGCACTATTTAAGGAGGTGAATCAGACCACCATGCTCTACCCAAATCAGTCATTTTTTCACTCAAATATCTACCGAATTAATTTTAAAGCACAACTCTGTGTATATGTTCCACCCTGAATAATATATACAGGGTGTATCGAGCCCTTAGCGTAGAAAGCCAATCGCTTACCCACTCAACCAACCAAGCCGCCAATTAGGTATAATTAGCAAATAAATATTGTTTGCTTTAATTATAGATGTAAATAGGGATAAAATAAATTAAGTAACTGTTAGTTTACAATTTCCGTAATTTACATGATTTTGCATTGAAATGCAACAACTATTTGTAGATTTTATCGACTTTTAGATAAATATAGTGATGTTCTTATATTTCCATGAATTAAGCATTACACACGTTCTTTACATAAGTACATAGGCAATCATGTCTAATTATGTTTTTAAAAATGAGCCTATGGTAGTCTTTACAGCTATTGAATCCAGGAAGCACTTTGACTTCTTCTGTCGAGGCAGCACGAGTTATTACGAGAGATTGCCATAGTGTAAAAAATAGCCAGTTAATAGTAATATGGAGGCTGATTGCTGAAGGTATACAAGACAATCGCAGTTTTCGGTGGGGGCTACTTCTACTCACTAAAGATTTAAAAAAAAGTTCATTAACCGCCTTTTACAACATCCACGAGTTATAAAAGAGAAATAATAGCATTCTACAACACCAGAGGAGTTCCCCGAGGAGTTAGAAAGAGATGTATTATCATACACTTATATTTCACATACAGAAATTAAGTACTATGTAATATTCCGAAGCCTTGCCTTCTATCGGGCAGAAACCCTAGCTACTATTGAGAAATCTCCAACAGAAAAATTCAATAAACCCAGGGCGGGTTTATTGAATTTAAACCCGCCCTTACACGAGCATCTTAAACGTGACCTTCTCAGCAGCCTCCCTTGAGGGTTGCCAAGACCAGACCATCTTCATAATCAGTCCTTTTACTATTTCAGAGCTCTATCTCTTACACCTCAGTACAACTATGGCATTACGAAACCAGTGAATCCACCAGTGCAGAAGATGCCACAAGACAACCGGCCAATATGCTGCGATCTTGGATGTGTCTGGTTCTGCGGTGTAATGTTTAGCATCATTAGCATAGCGTTGTGCTATTACTTCGCTTACACTCTCCTATCAGACACCAAGCTTAGATTTGCACTGTTTATGCCATAAGCTTGTGCCATATTTAGTTCAGGTTGTGAATGTTAGGGAAATTTTGAAGCTTGTAAAGTTTTTTTCATGTGCAAGTGTTTATTGTTCCTTTGCTTTTGGTTACTATAAAAGAGTTTATCTAAGGTATAGTCTGGATGTACGATTTTAAGAGCTGTGTATTTAAATTTTTACGGTCTTGGATAGTAGAATACATGAAATGACGTATCAGTTGTTTTGCAATGAAATATATAAAAACAGCAAAATACAGCTAAATATACACGTTTACTTTAAAACTATGTTTTCTATTGACTCTGGGACCAATACGTAGCATCACTCACTGAATAATTGAAGTAGGAATACATTGTGAATTTATGAATGATATTAAATAAATATAGCGTAAAATTAGTCGTTTTTTATTCTTATACATGTATCTTATTCCACTAGTTGGCACGGCCCTCTCACTCTTATATTAAGATTGGTTTAGGTCTACACCTTCGTGCTGCCATGCGTGGTCATTTTGAAGCTCTTTCGGGTGAATAGGTTTCTCCACTATAACTAACATATCTTTACAGTTAACACAAGTAATAATAATTTTCAACGAATTCTGATCCGAGCAAAAATTCAAAACGTTCGTTTTGTGGGTCGGGTTCGAACTCATACCGTCCTGCAAGAAGGCAAGCATCTATCGGAAGAGGTATTACTGATTTTTGTCCGTAATTAAATTCAATTATTCACTCATTCGCGTTTCAAGAATTACAAATGAGTATCGCGACCCGTCTTCATCGAACAAATCGTTTAAATGTAACTAACAAAACGACCTAAGCTAATATTATTGTAATTGAAACTAATGGAGTCGGAATGAAAGTGAACCGATTATCAATGGGCGCAATTGTGATAACATCGCGCTTGAAAGGCGTTATCTCTCGATCTTGATGAGATGTGTTGAGATGTGTCACTTTATAGATAGATAGGAGAAGGCCCACTCTGATTCAGTTCGTTTATACTTTCGCACACGGTTCAGAAGCTCTATCATTACCTGTGTCGCGTGTTTTGACATGTCACTACTATGTACGCAAAACGACTTTATACTTTATACTCTTTAATATTCACGTTTTTTTGTCGAATGGAAAATTGGTAGGACACTGATGGAATCATGATGGATATAATATAACGCCAAACGAAAAATAAAATAAAAGCGATAAGCAATCGTCTAAAATTTTGCCGAGATTAATTTGGGCTAAAACAAATTACCTTGTTTCTTTGTGCTACAAACAGATTATGATTGATCTTAGTAATATATATTACTAAGCTATATACATATCTTCGACTTTTTAATGAATGATGTTTGATTTGTACCTTCTGTAAATCTTTATTTAGTGTTAGTAATTTGCATCTATTGTGATCACTAAATACATATTAGTTAAGAAAGTTATTGGTGACTACCTACTTTAAGGAAATTCATTAACTGAGTCGCGATTTCGCGATGATTCTATTTGCACCTACTTTAGATTCAGTCTGGGTGTCACCAGTATGTTTATTTTGGTGTGTTTCACTTATTGATGTATCCGATACATGTAAGTAGCACTTTAAAGTAAGTTTTTGTGTAAAAAAGTAAGACATCTCACATAGACTAAGTTTTTTATGAGGCGTTTTTAAATTGAGATTTTCGATGCGCCGTTTAAAAATGTTGGGTGGACCACCCAAAATTTTTATATGGAGCATCTTCTAGGAAACTTTTTTTTTATTTTTATATCTGAAACGTATATCTAAATGTACATAAAATAACCCTTTGAAATAATACTTTTATTACTTTGAACATGACCTTGACTATTTCGTAAGAATGATATTATTAGTTATTTAAGGTCTTACCGTTTACCAAGGGTGTCCTGTACTCATCAATACAAACAACTTTTAGTATAGGACCAACCCTTGAATTATATCAGGGCTGGTCCGTAATAACCATATAATAGTATTTATATCGCTGCATTTACTCTAATATTTTTCGACACATTCGGGAAACGTACCTAGGTCAGGTCTTTAAATTGACTTTTTTTTCTGATATATTTATGGGGGTTCTAAGCATGAATCTTGATAGACTATCCTCCTTCTGGGAAATCCAATATACTAGTTCGCAGTCCATTATTGAATGGAGTCTCCGTTATTGAGTAATTGTGCCTCACCCTGACCAAGGAGATTGCTGATTGTTAAACTCATCGGTAATACTGCTGCCCGTCACCTGCCTGAGCTATTTGACTACCAATTGGCATGATTGTCCCGCCATACTGATAATTACTTTGATTCGCCAATTAGGTTAAAACCAGACTGACTTGATACTGAACTTTTATCATATCGATGTCATTGCGATATCAATTAACGTGTGGGTAAAGCCTTAATGGAATAGGGAGTACTTAGCGTTGATAACAGTATCAGATCAATCAATCAAATGGCGATATATTTAATTCATATATATATGTCGGTATATTTACATAGAAATACTTTCTAGTGAAGACAGTATCCGGATTAACAGTTTGGTTATAAAACATCCCTTGTTTTAGGAGTTTGTTTGCTTACAAATGGTGTAAGGAGGTTTGTTTACTCTAATAGGGGCTAAGTGAAAAAGGGCGGACGCGTTGACCCAGTGGTAATTAGAACATAAAACTGGACAAAAACTCTATTGCGTTGCAATTTTTGTTCTTTATTCAAACTCAAACAAAAGCTTTAAATAAGGGCAATTTTAGTGTTTTTTCGTTTATACCGTGAGGCGATACTGGCGCGATCAGAGTTTATTTCCAAGGAAAGAGAGCTAGGCTACCCTT
This sequence comes from Shargacucullia verbasci, assembly GCA_947562105.1. Classification (NCBI taxonomy): domain Eukaryota; kingdom Metazoa; phylum Arthropoda; class Insecta; order Lepidoptera; family Noctuidae; genus Shargacucullia; species Shargacucullia verbasci. The sequence goes on from OX387289.1 coordinate 10,374,639, forward strand.
TTCAGATTTCTCTTTCTACTTTCGTATCATCACATTGGAGATACCTACGATCGATATAGAACTAGTGGTTACTAGCTAATAGAACGCAGTCGAGATTTTAGTGATCGTTTCTATAGACGGAGATATTCTAAAATAGACGTACATAATGTATATGCGTTCGAGAATTGTCCTTCTGGTTTATTGTGCCAGAGATATAAGGTCGATATAAATGTCAAATTTCTATAATAATCTACCCGTCTTATTATATCTACGCTTAGTCGCTTTAAAGCCAGAAAGGAGTCCAGAAGGGAGTGAAATTTCTACGTCAATTTATTTGCATACAATGATCTCATTTTAGAATTAAATAGCTTTCTAACTAAATATTTACGTGTTTATATCAAAATTCACCAAAGTGAAATAGTTTTGTGCGAAAATTATACTATTTTGTATAATATAAAAATGCTCAGAATTTTCAAGGCTGCTAATTTGGCTCCCCGTCATGCTCAGTGGGCCAATAAACTGTTTTATGCCACATTAATTATTAATGTTATATATTATTTTAATTTTAATGTGACCTTATTAGGATTTACCTACTGTCTTGCCCATTGTGCGCCAACAAAACGAAATCCTTCCGTGTCTACATTCACGGAAGTATTTAAATATGATTATCGGCAACCCCTTTGAGGTTTGCCACATACTGGTCAAGAATATAAGTGTTTAGTGTATCGACATGAAAAAGAAGAAGAAGCATTCAGTGAAAATTCAAATCGTATAAATAATTTATAAGTAGTCTTTACAATTTTAATATTAACTGCAAAGTATTAGGTACTGGTTTTTTTTATAGAATTTCTCAATACCAACCTGGAGGTCATGTGCACGCCCCCTATTACATGAGACTCAATAACGTCTTCGGCGAAATATTAATGTACGTATGTAGGAGAATGCGGGCTTTGCCTAATCCTTCCCGGAAATACAGAACTGATGCTAAAATAGTTACTAAAGTTTTTTCTATAGTGGAGATGATTCCAGTGATCAATTAATATATTCGATTGATAAGATATTAAATGAATCTTTGAATCTATGATATCTATCTTCCTTGCCTGCAATGCTTTGATTATCGTTATAAGCGACCGCGGACCGGTTAAGATTAATTGAGACGGGTCCATAAACTACGATTTACGTAGATACAATCTTTTTCTTTCTTGTTGATAATTAACACTCATAGGGTTAATTTATCGAGTGGTTAGACATGATCCAGCTCCACTTAAACCGTATAAAGTACCATCATACTTAGTGTTTTTAATGTAAATGTAGGCAGAGGATTAGTTCATAAGGAGTTTTCCTTTATCAGCGAGTTAGAAGTTAAACCGCGGTTCCTGGATAACTAAGTTACTACCGTGTATAGCCTTAATCGACCGGACTAGATCCTTTATGACTTTAAAGTGCAGGATTTTAATATTTTTCTAGATAAAGTTGCTGAGAAGAGTGTTCTCTTGTAAAAAAACAAAACGAATGCTTGGTGCATTCACTGTTATGAAATTTTGTGGAACTGAAATTTTTTCCAACATTTCTATCAACAGTCTATCGAAACCTCAAGTAAAGTCTTGTTAAAAATACTGCATAAACAGTGTGAGGGTTAGTGGGCGGATCAATGAGTGAAAAGTTTTTTTTTTTTTGCGATAGGCGGCGCGCGAGCAGACGCATCGCCTGATGGTAAGCGATTAACGTCACCCATGGACACCCGCAACACCGGAGGAGTCACAAGTGCGTTGCCGGCCTTTTAAAAGGAGTACGCTCTTTTCTTGAAGGTTTGAAGGTCGTATCGGTCCGGAAATACCGCAGGTGACAGTTCATTCCACAGTTTTGTTGTGCGAGGCAGAAAGTTTCGCGAGAAACGCACAGTTGTGGACTGCCAACCATATAAATGATGGTGATGGAACTGCTGTCGCGTAGAACGATGGCGGAAAGAGGCGGCAGGGTTCAGTCCGAACAATTCCTCGGAGCACTCCCCATATTATAGGCGATAGAAGACGCATAGCGAGGCCACATCTCTACGCAGCGCCAAGGGATCAAGCCGGTTTGAAATATCTTGGCAGTCGACGATTCGAATCGCTCTATCTTAAGTTCGAATTAATTTTTTGCTGATTCGCTAGAATAGTCTTGAAATGAAATGAAATTATTTTTATTTATTTTTTAATACTACAATTGATGCTACCAGCGTTTCCTATGACTAATAAAAATAAATGCCAAAACAAAATCAAGAGGCTAAGTCTATTTTAAAAGTCCAGACAAAATCTCGAGCTTTAACTAAAAATCATTTAAGGCAGGGGTGGCCACCCAGTCGATCGTGATGCACCGGTCGATCGCAGCTATTAGTCCAGTCGATCGAGGCAAGGCAAAGAAAAATATAACTTTAATATGTGTATGTATGATTTGAATATATATATGTGAAGAAGTACTGATTATGTAATTGGTAGATCGCACAGAATCTTAGTCAGTAAACATTAGATCTTTAGTCTAATCGAGTTGGCCACCCCTGATGTAGGGTATTGTTTATAATGGCCTTTGGAGGAGTGCCACCATAGCTCTTTGAGCTGTCCATACAAATGGCAGGCATGTATCAGTCATGTAGCTCCACGCTATTTTAGGAAGCTCAACGACCCGTCGCCTAACAGTACCATCAGCAGGACCATTAAAGTAGGCATGTTCTACCAAAATCCTCATAAAGTGTTATTTACTTGCAATGTAATATTCACTTGAACACTCATTACAAGTGAATGCCTAGTTTATCAGCTACCTTGGGATGGAGGGGTATTAAATTATTGTCATAATGTATGTCGTTATTTTTGCATTACAACCCTTTACCGCTACATGCCTAAGGTACTATGTATTTAACTTGTAATTGGATTTAAGCATAGATGTTTATCAATTCTTGTACAAGTCATAAAACGCGTATTCTTGTTCCCGGCGCAACAAGAATTAGTATTCCTTGTGCTGCATGCCCCGTTGTTTAAGATTTGTCATCGGTTACGTAACGGTTACTGAGATAAATATTATGTTTAACCAAGTAACTGCCTCATTTGCGGAGTGGTTGTAAGCGCAAGTGATGAGCTCGATGTTCTGGTTTCCATTCCCAGGTCGAGGAAAGTGTAATTGAGTTTTCTGGTTAGAAATGTCTTAGTCGCAACCTGGAATTCGGAATTGTGGCCGAAAGACTCCCTTTCCATGAAACTGAAACAGTACACCCTTGTCTTATCATTTAAAAAATACAGGCATCTTCTCCTGTCGAGTCGGCATGAGGTATAATAAACGAAAATTGAGTCAGCAGTGGTGGGAAGGAGGCTGAATGTTCAGGGTGCGCCAGACATATCTCAGGTTTTCTCACTCATGAAGGCTTTTTTCCTTGCACCCCAATACAGGCATAGTTATGACTAGAAAGTTAGTAACATAGGTAATGAGAAATCCTCAGTTAGAATACACGAGAGGCTTTAGTGTCAAATCCCGCTGTAGCGACTTCAATTTATTAGGTATATTTTCATAAAGTTTTTATTACAAAGTAAATTTGTAGGCGTTCCATCTACCGCAATAAGAATAGATCGCAACCATTCATAAACTGTTTTAGCTGGTTTTCATAATGAACAATTTCTGTAAGCATTTTTTTTTATTCACAAGGCCTAACTGTTGCTTTATTTAAGTAGGTACCTACCTAATGGCTGATTGTTCAATCGTCAGGTAACAACTTATCTAATAATAATTTCTTTATTTGCATAAGCCACGTTACAAAAATACATAATAGAATCTCTGACTCCAGAGCTAGGTAAAGTATACCTGTTTTTCAGGAGTCAGTGACCTTTTCTAGTAATTCTATAGTTTTACAAGAATTATGCGACAAAGATAAGGTTTTTATTTTAAGCATTAGTCATTAACAGTAATTAAGGGATTAAGAATGGATGACAATAACGTATGTTGTGTGTGTGGGAGTTGTGTGGTGTCAGTGGTGTGAGTGTATGTGTGCGCGTGTTAATACCAAGAATGTGTTATCTGAGCAATGAATTTTGTGATTTGATAGCTGTTGTAAAGAAAATATGTGAAGCCGCCATATTTATTCTTAATGATACGTTATTTAACCTTTGAAGAAAACAACGGGCCTTTAAAAGAAACATTCAATTAAAAATTATAGTTAACTAGCTTCCGCCCGCGGGTTCGCCTGCGTGGTTTACGATCCCATCCATTCTTTCGGTAAAAAGTAATTTTCCATAAAAAGTAGCCTATGTGCTATTCTAGACTCCAGAAAATTTCATCCAGATCCGTTCATCCGTTCTGGCGTGAAAGAGTAACAAAGATCCATCCATCCATCCATCCTCACAAACTTTCACATTTATAATATTAGTAGGATAGGATTAGTAGGAAGTAGGATACTAGCAGGATAGGATAGGATATAGAGCCCATAGTGTTCTTCTATGATCGCTAATCCAGTAAGTAGACTGTTATAAAATAGTAGCCAAATTGTGATTTAAAGAGAAAATGAAACTAGTTTCTTTAAAGTGATATTATGTCATAAAAACAATCGATTGTTCTTTATTTAAACTGTATGAATTCAGAAATACTCATGCATTTTAGCTTGATCTAACACTTTGACCATTCATTCAAATTAATACTCTCATTCATTCTTGAAAGTCTAATGAGGTCTCCCATCATTTCAACATCATCCCAACTTTCGTTAGTTCATTAGAGTTTGAACATGTGTTGTATAAACGCCACGTTTTTCGTTACCATTCAGCTAATTATTTTCATCTTAGGCTTTCTTCAGCTCTCATTTGTTGCCATTCGCGACTGTAGTACTTATGTTAGTTACCAGAAGGCTCATAATCAATTCTCATAACGAGTCGACTTGATGATGATGACAAAGTTTTGTTATAAGAGTTTCATTTGCGAAGACCTATTGTTCGTATTTCTGAGCATAATGATTCATAGTTCCTTGAATAATATTATAAAGTGTATAATTATAGGCTTGTCTCATTTAAATATTTGGGTTCATTTTACGTTGCTAACAGTGTAAGCTATTAATACTTTTATCAGGGATCTTTTGACTACGGAACTAACTCTGGATCTCACACTCAATAAAAGCAGTTATAATTTTGTATGTTCATCAAAAAGTGACAGAAACTCACGGTTCACATTCTCTGGGGCCAAGTATCTCCAATGTTTCGACCATAGTTAACGTAAGCCAAAAATGTATGAAAATAATATTTTCGATAGGATACACGCAAATGCGCGCGCACGATTTTTTCATACATTTTTAACTTAACGGCAACTGCAATCGAGCTGTACGTACTAATCCCCGTGAATAACAGTAATATTTGTAAAAAGAAACAAACTTAATTTTAGTTACACCCATTCTTGACATTATACTTAAGTACATGAAATGCAATTATTTAAAACTACATACCGAGATATCATCTGTAATTAGTATGAATCAAAGTTATCTTTTGTTAGTTTTCTATTCTTTCTATCTTTTTGCTGGCGTGTAATTCCGGTAGGAAATGTTTATATTCTTGCGTCTGCGCCTGAGTTCGTCTAGATCAGATCGATTAGATCGTCTGGCAACCAGACTGTGTCTGAGCGTCGACAGGCGTCTGGCGTGTGGCTACTTTCCAGACAGTTCATGAATGGCTGCCGCGTTGAACTATTGATTTAGTCAAATAATGGTGCTGGCTTTTTATTATGAGTTTCTTTTTTTTAGAAGTCTAAATTATGGTTCATTATTTTATTATCTACTTTACAGTCCGTTGGAGACTGTTTCAGCATTTCTTTTGTTTTCGTAGACACTATTGGTTAGAAGTTATTTTGTATTGCATATCTATAATTAGATTCATGTACTGGTTGAACATTTTCAATTAATAATAATCTGCTACATCACACATTAATGGAAATTGCATTAAAATCATTTGATGCTTTTATAGATCTTTGTTTCGTTATACTTCCTCACTATGTTTTTTATATATGAGGCTTTATATTTATCATTTAAATCCAAGGCTTTTTCCTATACAGTAGGTGAAACATATGTTTGTTATATAACTGGGCTTCTTTATTCGCCTCAGTAGGTATTTGATCGATATTCTGTTACGTTATAATCGAGTCACGAAGCTGCGTCAGCGCACTCAACCACTAAATAAATTAATCGTTATAATAGAAAGGCGCTAATTTATATATCAGTGTTCTTACTTATACCATTTTCTATTATATAATTGATTACTGACTGACTTTGTAAGGTGCAATTTAATAAATTGCATTGTGTTTCATTGAAAAATGGACGTTTATTGTTTATTATGTAATTTTTGACCGTTCGATTTCTGTTGTAAAGAATATTGATGTTGCTTATTTTGGTTTGTTTCATTGTGCGTTCTATTCTGTTTAGGTTTGATGAGCAAGAAACTATTGGATAGGTATTTTCTTTTATTCATCAACAAAATTGATTTGTTCGAAAAAAATGAAGATCGCTAAATTGAAATCAGTTATGAAATTTTTACTTGAAAATATCAATTCGTTTCAAAGTATTATGTTAACTGCAGCAGTACAGAAAATTTTATGTAATAAATCCGATGTTCAACCAGTAATAGGTTTCCCGTTTTAATTGATGTTTTAAATGGAAACAGATGTTTACTTATACAAAGAGATCGTGTTAACGGATGATATTGAATTAATCCGTCCGTTCATGTCAAACGGCTGTTTTGTGTTCTATCTGTCTGTTATATTGTTGGTGAACTTGGGCTTTAGTCGAAAATTTATTGTTTATCTATTATTTGTCGTAATTAATTAATGTCTGTTGACTATTACGTAGTCGCTATGAATTTGGGCCTCTGAGTATTATTTACATGACTACCTTAAGACACAGGAGGCGGCCGGCAACGGATTTTCTATTGTGTCTCATTTGCAGAATTTAAAGGGTTATTACGATGTCATCACCGTTTTTTTATTTTGAGGCAAGACAGAAATTAATTCCACGTTGCATTTTACATTGCTTCAACACTCACAGATACATTTTTTCATTATGTATGAAAAGATGTATGATTGTGGAAGCAATGGTGCGAGTACTCTCTTAATCCTTTTATAGGACTTCAGCAAAAAGGTATTCAGTTTTTCGAAGGTGTTAATTCTCATCTCAGAATGTCCACCTTCATTCGCACTATAAATGCCTTTCGTGAATCATGCCACCATATCAGAGGTCCTAGTGTTACTTCTTATTTGGCGTAGCGTTATGAGTTTTGCAATGTTCAGACCGAATACACCGAGCTTTTTCGATATGATCCATCACACAAGAATAGATTTTCTACTGTGTCCAGTTTGCGTCACTTGACCGGTTCATTACCGTGTTGTTTCTAACGGTTACATCGGCCCATTAATCAATTAAAATCATCATTAATGTCTCAACGAAGATTCTGATGTCAACAATCTGACACTGTTAATTGTATAAAAACAAAAAAGGACAATACACCGTTATACCAAGCTATATTTTTAATCTTAGTCATTGTTTTGTTAAAAGGACGCCGTTTAACGTGTATTTATTGAAAAAAAAAAAGCTTTTAAAAATTGTCTCCTACGTCTCGCGAATCGTAATGACGTATGTAGGCGTACCCTGTACCATTATATACGCGAGCTAAACTGATAGACACGTCATCGGCCGTGGTCTAATGTCAAGTAGCACGATAATTAACGGCATTAGACGTTTGTGTATTAGCAATATGTTTGTAACCTGTCACTACTTACTACTTTGATTTATAACTAGCATAGCCGTGGCATAAATCATTTTAGTTTGCTAATCTTGTAATTTATGCGTGTAGTAGCTCATTCACGCCCACTTCTGAACATCGGCTTCCCCGCATCATTTGAATAGACATGTTAACCTATTAATCATTAACTGTCACTGTAGATATAACGATGACGTCAGTACACGTGTGAATGCTGCGATGGGTGCTGATGAAAAACACCTTCGCAGTCCAGTACTGACTACTATAACCTTTCCGCAGAAGGTTTTGGTTGGTAGGTATCCCGCAATGGACCCTGTAGCACGAGTGATGATGCTGGAGGACTCCAGGTTGTATTAAGGTGTACGTGAATGGTAATCCTGCCAGCGTCCAGACGCGACCTTATTGGTCATCGGTAGAATACACCGTGTGATATATGCCACGGTAAGGTTAACGATTGGGGAAGTTGAAATGTTAATAAACGTTCACCCAATGTAAACAAATAATCCCGCCAACTTATACCACATGATTGATTTATTAAAAACATAATTTAAGGAAAGATAAAGGGAAGCAGTGGAGATGGCTACGGAAAAGCTACTGAGCCAAATAAAGAAAAATTTGCTGTCATATCGTATAAGGAAGTTAAGGATATAGCACTGTAAGGGGAAAAATGGAGAAACCTGAATCAACTATACTGACAAGAGGGTCTTATATTAAAAGAAGTCCTCACGAAGCGCGGAATAATCTTGGTATTAGGAGGATTATGTTTACCGCTAGCTTTTGTACTCACATGAAGAGAGCAAAATATTTATCCCAGGAACATACAGCGTTTTCTCATTCCACATAGATAGTAAAAACATTATTGCCATTCCTACGTATTTTCGCATGACGAAGGAGCGTGTCAACAATACGGAAACCTATCTCTAAGGAACACGAGGTTCCCATTATAAGGGTTATTTACAAGGAATATGTTATGATGTTTTTATCTCAAACTTAACGGTACCCATCCATCAATCCAGTCATCGGCTAAACACGCTATGATGTGTTATAGTGAATTTATTACCTTCATTGTTACGCCCATAATTTTATTGTTTTACGTTATTCTGATTTCAATAAAAGCCCCATTATGCTACATTTCGTACTGTTATACTTAATTACGTGGCGATATATCATTTGATAATTAGCTGAGATATGTGATAAGCGGAGTGCGGGCTGACTTCCCTGAAGAATTCACACTGTGATTATATTTTCTGATTTCAATCGATTGTAGATGTAGGTACGTAATTTGTTTTTTAACCGAAGTTTACTGCCGTGTGTACCCAAAAATAGGCCAACCTCATTCGGCGTGACATGTGACCAAGGGTGTACATTTAGAGGCAAGCAGCGGCTTCTGTTTTTCACTTTTCTAAATCAAGACTTGTGGCGTAACTAACAGCTTTTTGATGCTTATTACGAAAATAATCGTTCTAAAAACTATAATTAGGACACTGAGGGTACTTATCATCAGTTATGAAGATACCTTAGCTTAATAAATATTGGGTTTAATGCAGCTATTAAACGATATCATCATTAAGTTACAGATTAACTTGTTTCATGATATCCTCATAACATATACAAGACGCAAGTCTGTGAATAATTATAATATTTCATTCCTTGGTAAATTGACCATCCATGGCTGGCGGTGACCTCCTCCTTCGAAGTCCTTCGTTTCTGATTTCCCACTCCTGCTCCGACGCCGGTGTACTCTAGGTAGGCCTAAACCAAATCTGCTTGTGTCGTGTCGCCACAAGCTATCAAATGGGAATCGCTCATGCTATAGTGGAAAGATTAACCAGTCAGCAATGGTGGTATCGAGACTGACAGCCCAGGGTATAAACCCATCATATGTCTCATCACTCGTGAAGACTCTGCTTGCACCCCAAATACTTATTGGGAAAGCCCAAGTCGGGCACCTGATTAAAAAAATAAAATAAGGAGTAGCGCTATACCCCGTGCTTATAGAAGAAATGATTTTACTTAGATACTTACGAATTCGTCATTCCATTTTCAGAATTTCAAGAAATTAGGCTCCTTGTATAGTGATTGGTTTCTGTTTATACAGTCAAAGAGGTAAAGAGATCAACTTCACAAGAAATATATGGAATTATGTCAAGAAATTATGAATGTATTTCAGTAATATATTATTCTTCTTTAACATACATACATAGCATCACTCCTGTATTCCCCGAAGGGTTAGGCACATATTGTACACCCGCATTTCGCCGATGCTGTTATTGAGTCCCATGTAATAGGGCACGAGCCTAGTGCCATCTATCGGGTACAGTTCCAGACTCCGTGCTGCTACTGAGAATTTCCATACAGAAAACCCAATAACACTTTGCCCGACCCGGGTATGGGCTTACGAACATTAGACCAACGAGGCAGTCATATTAGTTTTCTTCTTTAACTGGTGAAGTTATTACTTATCTCATTGTTTGACTGTCGGTCTGTTATATTACCTATGTACGTATACATATATTTGAGGTACGCAGATCATTAGGTGTCAAAACAACATTCTCCCAAGTGTTCTTCGTGCGTAACTTTAGTGTTTGATCGTTTTATGACTGGTGAAGTATAACATTACATTCTCATGTGAAAGCTACCATATCTCTTTCTTCAGCTCCAATAGACACGTACTTCTAAACACCTTACCGCACGAAGCTACTCTTTGACACCATCAGTCAAATCTGTGCATACTGTTATAGCTTTTATATAACCGGTATAGTGACTACAATAGCATGCAATTTTATTATTAAGCTGTAATTTATTGCGGCGCTCGATCACTGTTAAGTATGTATTAAGTTTTAAAGTTCACAGCTAAGTAGTTCACAGCTATCTAGGCAATATAGTTTCTTTTAATATAGACATTAATGTAAGGCCTTGTTCCATCTGCAGTCTTTACTAATTTAATTTATATTTTATAGCTTTGGAGTGCTTACTTTGCTTCGCATTATGGATTAGTTAATTTTATGCATCAAGAACATAATTATGACGCATTCACCGATTACGAACCAATCGAAGAGTTTCGTATCAAACCTTTTTATCCTTAGAAGGATAGAAAAATATTTTTATTTCAATTATACTTTTTCAGTCTCTCAGTAGCAAAGTTCTTAATTAAAAGAGGTAATTCGTGTGGAGAAGACACCGGCAAGAAACTCTATGAATAATCTTTTACTATAAATATGACTTCAAACATTTAATCAGGCTGCAGTAATTAGGAAAGTCAAGGGCAGGTGAATCAGATTAAATATTTTCGTCGTTAAACAAACACTACAGTAGTCTAGTGTAGTGACAGTACATGTCAGTCCAGTTTGAATAAATGAAATTTGAATTGAATTTGAAAATCATCCATAAACTTTTACCAAAATAGTAATAGTACCTCAATAAGAACTCCTTTAGACTATCATGCATTTAATATCTCTATTTCAATTTCATTTTTTTTTTGTCTGAACGCTGCCTAATACCAACCAATAGTATGGATCTTATTTCGTTTTGTTAATTATAGAGCCGTGAACACATTGATGAATTATTTTTACAATGAACACGGAAAGGAAACATTAAGCAGTCATGTTTTATTTTAAAATCTCTCCTTTGTTGAATAATGTAATGTGTATGTGGTTTATTAGAGTATTGTTCTTTGATTTTACATAGAAACTGTACTAACTGTACTGTACTATTCATCAGTTCTTGTTACATGCGTGTTTGGTTTAAATATTGTTACATGCATGTTTGGTTTAGTATAACCAAATGATTTTCAGCAATATACATAGGAATATATTTATTAATTATTTCTAGAATAACAAAACCATTATTACATACTATGCTAGGTTAAGTACAAGTAATTGCTTTTATTATTCTGTTATTTAAAAAAAGTTCTTAGGAACTAAAGTAAAACTAAAGTATTTTTATAAATGAACAATAATTTCAAAGTTCATTTTCATATTTGTAATTTATAGAAAAGCTTTATTTTATCGACTCGATTACGAACATCTACGTATGTCACTGATTGTACAATCCCAATTTTTGGTTTAAATATAGATATCTACGCAGCTAAGAGCTTGCAAAGGACAAAAGCCTCTAGTGAGGCAGGCCTTTATCCGATAGTGGGTTGGCCAATTTGATTTATAGACGAATTCAGAAGCCACGTTTAATTGCTTAAATCAATCATTACTTTTTTTCCTTTATCACCGTTAGAAGTGACTAATATCCTTACAAAATAAAGTATCTTTGCCAATTAATACCCGTCGTTGAAGCAAAAAAGCAAAACAATTTATGATTGTTCATTGTTTAATTTAATCGCGGTCGAGAGTAAATCACACTAGGTTGAATCAACGGACCCCTTTACTTCTACTGAACGCGTCATTTTAAACGTAAGTACAGTTCGCGAGATAAGTATCCAACTGAAAATAGTATAAAGACTTATAAGATTTTTTTTAATTGAGGATTTGGAATTCCATAATGTGGTTCCATTTACGAAAAGGAAACACAGCAGAGACTTTGGAACCTTGCCCGTTAGATGGAAATGTCGAAGTCAAAGTCACTTTTAAAACGATACGAAAGAATTTGCATGGTTCCAAAGTGGGTAGGTCCTATGGAGAGTAGACCGGCAAGAAACAGGTACTCTATACTAACTTGATATAATAGATACTCTTTTCAAAATAATCGTTTACAAGAAGCCGCCGCCGAGGCCGGCCAAAAAAGAGATGGCTGGAGGCTGAGTCAAGCTGGCGCAGGAAGCTGGGGAGGCCACTCAATAACGACATTGACGAAATGTGGGTATACGTACAGTATACCTCTCCCTAACTTCTCAAAAACAGAGGTGTCATACAATGTAATGATATATAATTCTTATAGAATAACGTTACTTTATTGACTAGAGTTATGCTTACTGAAGAAATATAATCATCTTCCTTGTTATATGATTTTTTGATTCAAAGAAACGAAAAGTTCATCTGCTTATGTCGTCGACTGTAAGTGCTTTATTTTTTTGTACCATTAAGTTGGTTTTGAGATTAGTACTGAAGGTCATTAGGGTTCGTTCTATGCGACCTTAATTGCCTATGTGATGTTTCACACTTTCTACGAATAAATTTTTTTGCTTAAATTACCATTTTTATACCTAAGGCTGTTGGAGTAAAAGGCTGTAAGCTAGAAATTTTACCGAACAGATTTGGACGAACATTAAAAAAAGACGTTTCGCCGAGATTATATGAATGTGTGAATAAAGCTGACCAGACATCTAGTGGGGGGATCACTTTTCTGTAAGATGTGCTGCCATCCTAACTTTTAATCCTGCGACGGGTTTGGTAAATGAGTACTATCATACAGCCATATTTTGCCGATGCCGTTATTAAGTCTCATGTAATTTTATCCTTACTACTGAATGCAATTTGCCTGACTTAGGAATCAGACAAAGCTCAAGATCAATCAAGTAGTTTATATTCGTTTGAATATATATAAAGCCCCACTACAGCAACAGACAAGACAAGGTAAGAAAACTTCAAGTAAATTATAGATATTACGAGCTATTAAGGTATGTAATTGAGAACCTCATGTCTAATTGGGTACCGCGTAGATAGATCAATCTACGAGATAAACGATAGGTACCTAGCTGTCGTATTGAGACTCCTGGCTATAATGCTTATATTTATGACAATCGTCAGGGGATGGTTGACAGTTTTTTTTCTTTTGAAAAACATAGCCCCCTAGGATTTTTCCTGTATCGTGGGTAGAGTTTACAAACATACATGTCACATGTCATCATTACACACACAACCAAGTTTGACAACAAGTCTAGTCAAGTGTCTTCACTAGTTCGGGGGACCACGATATTAATTGCGATATTAGAATTTGATTATCAGTTGCGTTAAAGGAAGGAAAAGCATCGTGAGGCAACCTGCACACCTAAGAGGTCACCATAAAGTTCTTAATTGTGTGTAGCCAAATTGCATCAAGCCAAGGAGATGAACTATCTTCAATTGTTATATGAAATAGATAGGTAAGTTTCTGTTGCAATTCCCCGAAGGGTTAGGCAGAGTTGTACTATACTCTCACATTTCGTCGATGCCGTTATTGAGTTACATGTAATAGGGGGTGAGCCTATTACCATCCAGCCTATTCATCATCAGCCAGAAGACGTCCACTGCTGAACGAAGGCCTCCCCCAAAGGGGGGGGTTTGCCATAATCCCCACGCTTGGCAGGCGGCTTGGGGATCGCAGTGGTTCACCGATTAGTGAGAGGACGCTGCTGCCCGTCCTCCGGTGTCTGGCCGCAGTTTTAAGACGTACCCGGGTCCAGCCTATTACCAGGCACATTTCCAGACTACGTGCTATTGAGAATTTCAATACAGAAACATCCAATAACACTGCCCGACCCGGGAATCGGGCTCGGGACCTCACGCTCAGCAATCGCGCTTGTGACCACTAGACCAAAGAGGCAGTTGCCCTAAAACAGAATATGCAATGTATTCAAAAATACTAAACTCAGAAAGCCAGACCCCCAGAAAATAAATAACTGGAACGAGAAGAAATATAATTAAAATTTTTCATCTATACGACCGTTTACCATGGGTGTATTACGCATGTAAAACGCACGAGTTATGGCACCACTACCGTGCAATCACTTTTAATATTTATAGATGCGTAATTGCGTATTTAGAATTTATACAGGCTCTTGTCGGAACTGTTTTGACTGACCCGTAAATTTTGAGGTTGTAAATGCAACCACATGTAAACCATTATAAGTACTAGGTACTTTCGATTTGAGAAATAATCTTTCTGAATGGTAAATATTATTGAATGAATTTAAATTTGAACTATTGCCTATTTGGTCTAGTTGCAAGAGTAGCTGCTTAAGATGAGTTCGATCCTCGGATTAGTGGAAGAGTTTTTGGAGTTTTCTTTTAGAAAATTGATTCTTAGTAACATTTATATGGAATTGTGGCCAAATAGTAGTAGGAGTAGATGGATAGGTTCACCCCTAATTACCGTATTTAATTAAAAGCCAATTAGCCTTGGCCTTTGCCTAACCTTTCGGTACTTTATGTAAAATAATAAATGCATGAAATTCTGTAAAGAAATCCTAAAAACACAAAGTTTCCTCTATTTTATGCTTATGAGTTTCACATCAGTTATATCAAACTACTTATGTTCTATTTTTCAGCTTAATTAACTCAGTCTAGGTTTTCTTTTATATTTTCTCGTTCCGTCAATTACTGTGTACCTTTTTATTACGATATAGAATGTGAATCAACGTGTGCTTTCATGGGAAAATGATTAAAAACTGGTTATGTGGTAAATAAAGGAAGTCTCACAGGACTAGATGTGTCATATAACGATAAGATGTCGGCCTAGACGCTCATAAAACTAATTCTCGGCTTCCTTGGGAACTGGAAGATACATTCAGTGTCATAAGGCTTGAGGATTTGTGTTTATTCTGCTGCTTATCTCATTTTAAATTGGTTACGATACGATTGGAGTGGATAAGCAAGTGGTTTTCGGTTTTCTGCGCTAGGTGTCGCTGGTTGAAGTTCAAATATGTGTGGTTGTACGATGTAGGTATGTTTGGAAACTGTATCTTTAGAAAATCTGGTGTCACATTAAAAAAATTAATTGTCAGTTTCTAGTTATTAATATATTATATACATTATCTGGGTCAAAAATGGAGATCAGAACTTTTCTGCAAAAAAATTTCATTCATTTCTTAATTCAACATTTTGGCAATAATAAAGAATAAAAATTAAAATAAAAAAATAAAATAATTTAAAAAATAAACGAATAAAAAAATTCTGGATGTCGAGACTTTACACAGTTGTAGATACTCGTAATGTACGAGATTGTATAGTACAATATTTTTTTATATTTTAAAAGGGAATGAGATACTATCAACCGTTTAGGCTCTCAAAGCTCTCAAACAGAATGCTCTACAACCGTCATGTATTCTCCAAAGTGTCAAGCAGAAATACCCACATTTTGCCAATAAAGTTATTAAGTAGGTATATGTGACCAGCTTATTGCCATCTATGAAAACCAATTCCAAGCTGCAACTCAGAATTTTCATACAGAAAATTCCAATAACATTTTACCTGATCCTAGGATCGATGCCAGAACTTCACGCTAAGCAGCTGCGCCTGCAAACACTAGATTACCGACGCAGTCAAGTCTTCCTTGTCTATCGAGTCGGTAAGAGCTATCATGGAGGTCGCTCATGCCGTAGTGGAAAGATTAGCCAGTCAACAATGGTGGTATCGAGGCTGACTGCCCAGTATGCACAGGCGATCTCATGATTCTTCACTCGTGGAGGCTTTTTCCTTACCCCAGTCATGTAATAAGCAGGCAAATGAAATAGCATTTTTCTTTCTATAAATTTTTGTAATTAAATGTTGACTCCGTGGTTTGGTCACAGTTGGTTTTCTTTTTCTTCGTACTCTTTACACTTCGCGATTTTTATCCACCGATAGCTTAAGTCGTAATGTGGTTAAAAACCTGTTAAGTATTTACATGGTTTATTTTTAATCGGCTAATGAGTGAACTTCCATGATATATTAAGTACGAAGATTAAGTATGAAATGGGTAATGTAGTCTAAAGAGATTACAATTTATTTTATATTTTGAATTTATTTTATAGTTTTATTATATACTAGCTGACCCGGCAAATGTTGTTCTGTATTCCTGGTCTTGTGTTTATAAAAAATCCCATAAAAAAAGAACTTTCAGGTATTCCCGAATTAATCCTTCGGATTCCTATCTCCGAATCCCCAATCTTCCGGATAACTTCTAAATTTGTATGAATCTTAACTGCCAATGAGTTGAAACTCTACTAGAAGAAATTGTTTAAAAGATATTCGTGCCTTGGTGGCTCACTTCACCTGTTGGAGTAACATAACATAGCATCATGCCTGTATTCCCCGAAATGTTAGGCAGAGGTGTATCGATGTACATCCGAATTTCGACAATGCTGTTTTTAAGTCTCATTTAATGTATGCCTATTGTCACTAAGCAGATATGATGAATTAAAAAAAAAAACTTATTACTTTCCCTAGCCCGGAAATCAAACCATAACCTCACGCGCAGTAGCCGCGTTTGCGACCAGTAGATCAATTAAGCAATCAAATAAATAGTTAGAAAAATAGCAATAAAAATATAAATCCTTGTCAGACATAATAATCGCCAAAGGGCAACTAGTAAATACAGGACGTGCCGGCCCTTATTACTATTATCAATCAGGCTGAATGCTTGTTGATTAAACCACTAAAAGCATAAAGCCTCACAATTAGAAACACCCTTACAGCCTGGGATGGCTCCTAGACGCTGGACGGCGAAAGTGCAACAGCCAGGCGTCGAGCGGAGCGTATAAACGCGCGCAATGCACGCCGCGCGCCACTCGAGTACCGAGACCGTAGCTGCGCGCGCGCCGCACGCACACGACCGCACGCGTCCTATACACGCATGCACGCACGCACGCGAACACTAGTGTGATGCAGTGATTCTTTAACGTTTGTGATAGATACTTTTGCTCTACGTGTGATAACACTGCTAGCATATTTTTTGGTGAGTTTTTTAGTTATTTTTTATATGTGTAAAATTATTATGAAAATACCAAAATTCCATAAATAATTTTATAGGAACTAACATAAATATATTATAGTTAAATTGTTCTATTGAATTTAAAAATATCGTTTATCATTTTTTTATACTAAATCGAAATACGAAATATTTCGTGGATAAAGTTTACAGATCCAAATCTCACTTGCATACCCAGACCTGAAAAAACACAAATTTGTTCCGTGCTGGGATCGAACCCTACGCACAGAAAGCCAATCACTTAGCCACAGTATCTGTCGTCAAAAGTAAAACCAAGTCTATCTCAAAAAAAATTGTATTTATCAACAATAAGTATTATAAAAACTAAAGACCTTCAGTTTTTATAGGTAAGGATTAAAAAATCCAAAATTCTACGCTCATTTATTTTTTACAACAGGCTGCTTCTTATTCAAATATCACTGAGACATAGACATCATGTAGCTGGAACCATCAATCATCTCCCATTATTAATCCAGATTAAACGTCCATCATGTCCTACACAGACAGAGATCTGCTATAATTTAAATATCTCAATTATGCTAAACGCTCGCTCCGTTAAATTTACTCGGCTTTATTAGATATTCCCAGCATCTTAATAACAACCATGCAATTTAAACGACATAACTTTTACATGAGAATCCATAAACTTCGAACGTATCTATGTACCATTAAAATAGACAGATGCTTTTTTTTCTAAATCCAGTTAAACCTCCTTTTAAAAAACATCAAGAGGTACAGGTGTTCGATATTTCATATTAGGTAAAAATATTTCCATTAAATCGATCACATTCTCATATAACGCAAAAATGATATCGATTATCGCTATTTTGCTCGGCTACAAATAGAAAAAATCGAATCAATTATTCTACATTCGTAGACGTTACCGTTTTGACGATAATCGATTAAGAAATCGTTTTACGCGCATTTCCGTGAAAGTGTCCGACGACTGGGTGCGATAGTAGAAAGTGATGATTTGGTGAACTATATTGTACATTTGTGTACCTGATTATTTGCGTTATCACGCGAACGTAATTCAATTTGGTCAAACGTATCGTCAATCGTGAACTAAACGAGTGTTTGACACGACGTTAATCGAGAATAGAGAGATATGCAAATGTGAGGAGTATCGATGAGATAAATTGGTCCGCGGTAGTGAGCGAGCGGCCGGAGCCGATAATGTAGTACTTGTACGATTAATCAATAAGGCGTTTATATTGGACTCATGCGTGTAATGAATTGATCAGTGTGAATATTGAAACTTCATAGTGTAATCACCTTGCGCTTGACAACCGTACTTAACTTGTTCGGCAAAAATAAAGGAATCGTGGGCAGTTTTTATAGTATACTTAGCCATACTCCATAACGAATAAAGTATCATAAAAATAGACAAACCATAATTGGAAAATCGATACTGGCGTCAGTCCAGAATTAGCCCCAGACAGTTGAAGAACGCGCGGAACTGCGGCTGTATGGAATAGATGGTAATCAGACGGCACTAGTGCTATTGAACACGCTTGTGTTGTTTTTATTGCGATTACTTGCAATTGCTTTAGCATGCACTGTTTTTCTCTCACTTATGTCCGTTACAATTAGTCATAGCACTTATTGACACATGGTTTTAGGTTTAATTTAACCACCGTATATAAAGTGAGCATAACATTATTACTAGCGCGAATTTAATGGCATCGATTTATAATAGATGATTTGCCAGGGTACCAGCCATTATTTGATCAAACATAATACTGTAATAGGTACACCATAATTCTTTCCCTCAATGTAGATTATCGCTATAGTAAAGCGTTCGAGACTGCATTTTAAAAACAATTTCCATAAAAAAAATCAAATACATATACATATATGCTTCTTAGTAAAAATTTGGCCATTTTTATCAGTTTTAAATTTCCCTCGCGGTCTTTAATTATCTCCAGTTGCGATGTCTCGTTCTATTCTGGATCATTTCGACACGCAACGGTACTAATATCGGGCTGGTACAAATAAGGCCCGAGACACCGGGACACTGGCGGCACGAACCCGCCTAATGGACGCTGAGTGGCCTTAAACAGCTGCTATTAAATTTAGTCCCACTCGCATAGCTTGGGAATTTAAACGCGCAAATTATTCTGAACATGTATACATGTTGTATAGCAAATTGTTGTTTTAAGATTATTATTCGCGTACTGTCAAGTTTTTCTAGACGGGCTGGATAGCCTCTACATTGGTTCACAGTTCAGCAAACATAAAACCGATGGACTTGCCGTTTTACATGAAACCAAAGAGCGAACAAATTGCACGCACTTTATCGTTTATTTCACGTATTATTATACTGAAAATCAATATGTTTCGTATTATCTCGGTTGTTACTATAATCAATACAACCATGGAGGATATTCGCCATTTCGATTACTGTGCTGTTGAGTTATAATTTATACGTTTATTGTACGTATTAATACGTTTGCCTCCTTTTGTTGCGACTTCTAAGTCTGGAAATGTTATGTTTGCATTTTTAGTGACATCTATTTTGTACAGCGACGCGGATCAACGAATTCTAGGATTTCATATTACAATTTCATTTTCATTCAATTACTTTTGTGTATGCAACTGAGTAGCCTAAATTATACTTCGAAGTTTCTCCGCTTACAGTAACCAGTGAAATCTAATTCTACCGATCAAATTATTTGATGTCGAACTTTACTGCAAAATCAAACCACCGGAACGAAAATGCAGCTGAACTAACAAAATCTTATGCTTTTTCTATTGTCTACCCTATTATAAAAGCGAAACTGCAAGCAGTAACAAAAAAAGTGGTCAGCCATGATTCGGATCTTTTCTGTTCGAATATCAGATTCACTTTAATAAAATTTGTCTTTATCTCCTGGACGTGATTAAATTAGGGAGTTGTGTAAAAATAAAACAAGGTGTGAAAGTTGTTCGGGTGAAGACGTGACTTCCGCTTCTGAGATCGACAGAAAGCGTGAACATACATATGCACTAACAAAAAATGCATGACTGATGCAATTTGACAGGACAATCATGTGTCTTCCTAAAATGTTTTTTGATTTTTACATTACATAACCGTATGTAAACAAAATGCTAGTTTCACAAGTGAGAGTTAATTAATAATCTGTAATATGACACTCCGTGGGAATAACATTCCGTTTACAAATTTGATCGATTCGCTCGACTGTAAAATCGATGTATCCGGTGAATTTGATTCAATTTTTGTTTCCGCTAACAAGAAATGAAAAGTTATGAAAGTAAATTGATAATAATTTGTATCAGTCTAAGTAGTTGGTGGCTTGTGTCACTGGTAGGAGTGACAAAGTCGTCACGATACAATTCACACGCATTCACACGAAAGTGGGTGCGTAGTTATCTAAAAAGTTCTCGTCTGTATTCAGTCTGTGCTCGCGGTAATCATGATTTGCCGAAATTGGTTTACGAGTCCATTCGATCACGCGAACCGTACTGTACTCGATTCTTATTTTGTTCACCTCTATTGTAATGTAGAAGAGTTGCATTTGTTTAACTTGTTATATGTTGATGTGTTACTTTAGGGCAGGGTGCTACCGCTTTCGCTAGATCAGTCATGGTTTTATAATGATAGCCAAATTGTGGTGTAACTTTTGACTGACAATGACCTCTGACTGGAATTAAGTCATTATGCATAACTTTATGTCTAAATTGACCATTGAATTCTTTTTTTCTATTACTTTCCTTTTTCTCACAGAATGTCTTTTCGTTTAGTAAATACTATTGTAAATTATTATTTGCATTAATATTTTATTGATGAACGAGGATAATTAGATTTTGTTAAAACGTTTGATATGGTAATTCTTAGCTTAGCTTCTGATGTAATGTTAAGTTATTTAAAATTTATTTACATCTTCCAGGTGTACAAAAATCTATCAATACCTACCTACTTATAAACGATTATATTCTTATCTGTTATAGTATACGATGTTTACGCACGATGGGAGTGTTCTTGTTTTATAAAGGTGGTTGTCAACTGGGTGCGAATACCACTATTTCCTAGCGAAATATTTTGCTAGCGAAGAATTTAAACAAAAAAATGTGTCAGTATACTGTGTAAATACTGACAGTATCTGAGTAACTAATTACAGATTAACTGAAAATGTAATTATAAATATCTAATTAGTCAGCCAAAAGCTCGGCTCATTGGGTATAGTATTTCGTCTCATTTAACAAAATGTACATAAAAGGCTGTCTTGGTGAAAGGAGTATCATTTGCATTGCGAACCGCCACTTCATTTAATTACCTCATTAGGGTGCGTGTTCATTAATCGAGGCACGAGGTGAATACGAGGGTGTCAGCTTATCTAACACAATTGCGACAGAGACTCGTTGTCGTAATCTGATTCGCATCTCAAAGTAGCAGAAACAAAAGAAATCGGAATGAGTATACATGGTCAAAGGCGACCTATTCATTAAGGATTGCATTTGAAATCTTTACGAACGAATTTCGTTAAAAAATATATTTTCTGTTATTCTGTCTTATTTACCTAATCAAGCCATAATCGCGAATGAATCATAAGTTAGCAATTTGATCTCTATTTCCTAATCGATAATACAGAATTTTCTCTATGATAATCAGTAGGCTCTGATAACTTTTGCTTTCATTAAAGCGCCTTGTATAGTGAAGACGCGCCTTAATTTGTGAAAAATCAACACTTTATATTCGGCTCTCTCCTTGACGTTGTATTTGTTTAATACTACTACGCTAATATTACGCACATGTGATCTTCAATAAAGATAGACAAGTTTCTATAGAATCTATAGAAATTATGTGCCAGTTGTGTTTGTACAATATAGTTAGTGAGGCGCTCATTAATGAGATTTTTGTATTGGAAACCGCTATTGTGTCAATACATTTGGATGAAAAAATTGTTAGTGTATTTCTTTTTTTAGAATTACTTTGATCTTAAATTAATTTTATTTTAAGTTCCTTTGTAAGTGAATTAATTCGTAAAAATATATATGTATTTCAAAAACTACCCGATATAGAATTACGCCCATATTTTCTCTTAGGTAAATTTTCATAAGTATCAGTTCTTATGCGCAAGAGTACACAGATTTATTATCTGTGATCTATACCATGAGAATAGCCATATTAGATGACTATTAAATCGATCTAAGTATCTGTTAGACAACAAGGGAACTGACCGTTGTCATGGGTATCCTCAAGTGAACTAAGAGTGTTTTCATTCTCCTGCTCTTATTGATCGGCAACTAAAGTACCTATGTCTTCTTCTTCCATTCTTCTCTATTAAACTACACCCGAGAGATATTTTTCTTCTCAATTCCGTCACATTTCCCACACTATCTTTTGTATAATTAAAACTTCTTGTAAGAGGTTTTTCACCTCTCCATTCCACGTCAAACAGATATTTCTTAACTTTTACGTCACTCGTGGCACTTTGTAGTCATTGCTTATCCTGTTCATTCTCGTCACACTACACTTCACACTCAACATTCGTATCTAAGTATGTTGTAAGTGTCAGTCTGTGAGAAACAAACCAGATTCTATCATTATCAATTTATACCGTGCAAACGTTCCCTATTAACCTACAATTGAAGATGTTCAACTATCTATTACTTACACCGCGGATTTAAAGCATTAGAATAATTAATAAGTACATCGTTGAAACTCATACCTTTTTTAGTATCACCACACGTATAATTCTCAACGTCTAATTTAAATAGATTGAAAAAAATGAAACACTAAATTGTTTTAAAATTGCTGTAAATAATTACATGTTTAAGACCTGTCCATTTTAATAGTCTTTAATTACATTTGTGGGCGGGATCCCTGTCGTCCACTCGAAGCGATAATATGCAGGTAAGTTGCAGAAAACTGCTTGATGTCAACGTGAAAAGTTGCCAAGATTTTTTATGTTTTCGCTACACAACTAACAACAAATAAATAATTGTTGTGTAATTTATAAAGAAAAGGTGTGCGCTTTTGTGATAGTATAGGATTTCTAAAGATAATTATTTCTCACCATTTTGGGAATGTAAAGTTATTAGTGACCCGGGTACGTCTTAAACCTGCGGCCAGACACCGGAGGACGAGCAGCAGCGTCCTCTCACTAATCGGTGAGCCACTGCGATCCCCAAGCCGCCTGCCTAGCGTGGGGATTATGGCAAACCCCCCCTTGGGAGAGGCCTTCGTTCAGCAGTGGACGTCTTCTGGCTGATGATGATGAAAGTTATTAAAGTTATTTACACCTTAAATGTGATAACCCTACATAAAAATAGTTTATGCACTTGATCAAGATCTTTCAACAGGTTATTTAAATTTTATAAAAGTCAAATTAATTATCTCGTTATATTAATGACTCGCATAGCTGGCAGTGTGGCAAATTCCTTAGTGCCGTGGCGCCATTAGCCCGACAGTAGCGCCCGAGAAAAACTGATATTAGTCTTTAATGAACTTAATTGATGTTAATATTACATAAACCCGCCATTTACATAGCTCTATAGAAAGCAACATGAATGTTATGCTATGTATTCATAGAAAATTACACGAATGCTGTAGCATAAAACGAATTAATTATACGATTGAGAATCTGATAATTTTTATATAGGTAGGTTGTATTACACGCATTTCCTTTTACTATAATACATTAAATTAGTAGATAATTATTTAAGTCTGATATTTCGTGACACGCCTATCGTACAGGAAATCCAATTATCTACAATCCTTCCTATGCCTATATTTGTTATGCCATGACAAAAAAAAAAACACGCAAGTAACACGAAAACTGCGTGTCGTTTTCTACGTATTTATTGTAACATTTCCTTCCATGATATTTTCATTATCCCATACCGCATAAGAGTCATAATCGATCATCAACTGCTGCGTTAACTAACAAAGCTGCTTGCTGATTCCAACAAGATCAGTGTAGACGAAGAAATGTATGTATCGAGATTATCTTGCTACTTCCGTCGCTTATCAAGTCGTATTGCGTCGCGCTATACTTGGAATTCATACTCGCCATCTCGTTATGGTTGCATGTAAACGATGACGTTATTCTTATAGGAACCATGGAGGTACTGTTACGCGCATATGGGCAATATACTCAACTCCACGTTATTAATATTAATGCACCGTCTGAAAGAAGACCACGGCCGCCGTGTGAACTGAAAATTAAAATATCCGTAACTGACACGTGAGGAGACTCGTTAACTGTGTAACTGTGTACTAAACTGGAGGGGGCCACGAAGTGACCGAACAGAGTCGGTCTAATGCAGATCGATGCATAGCAATGAGATCTGGGCCGTCTAGAGCGTAAAAAATCTACTGCAATGTGCACAGTGAATAAAAATATCACGCAATTGAATTAAATGAATATTTTTACCTATTACTGTACTTTTGAATGTCCTATATGAATATATTATATTGAATAACACGATTAAATTTACATAATGATCATTATACGGTGGCAAAAGTTCAATAAATGTATATTGCAAGACATCTTCTGTTAACTTTGTAGGTAAATAGATGCTGGGTGCGAAAAGTCTAGTCAAATATGCATATAAATGATTATAGTGTTGTCCCATATTCCACAAGTCAGACAGGCCGATTCTGTAACGATCAACTTTTGTCTTTTTCTAACAGGTAAATAAAAAGGAGATATTCGAAATATCTCATTTTTATCTGCATTTTTCATTAATATTATAAAGAGGTAAAATTTGTTTGTTTGTATGTAGGGGGTTATCTCTGGAAATATCAAATCAAATCAAAATCAAATCAAAATACCTTTATTTTCAGGCTACATTGGCCCATAGACATATATACCTTATAGACTAACATATATATTATTATATACAAAATAATAATGATCCGAATCTGAAAATTCTTTCACCAAAAGATATCTACAGTATCCCCGAGTGCTATAGGGTATAAATTATTTATGTAGATCACGCAGACGAAGTCGCGGGCTGAATTCTAGTATAAAACAAAATAATTTTCAGCTGTTAAATTATCATTTTTTATTTTTATTTGTGGAGCTTTGACATTTTTCTAAACGTTTATTCTAAATTGTAATCTTTTGTATGGTAATATTAATTCAGCCTAAATTTGCGTGTCTTAAATTTCTTCTGTCTCATTATTATTCTGCCGGTACGTATAAGAAGACGAAAAATAATTCAAATGTAGCGCCAGTGTTGCAAATCGTGGCCCGACATCAACATTCTTTTCAAGGTGTCTGTAGTCTCACTTGGTTTGTTTCCGACATTTAGGACGGGACTTAACCGATATTTTTATTCGATTTAGTACGTGTATCGATTTCGCTTGGAGTTCCCAGGTTTGTTTTATTGATCTAATACTACACCGTTTTTTAATGTAATCGATTATATTGATTTTATGGCGCAATTAACGCCTCAAAGCGGTTGTGAAGCGAATACTAAAGTTATAATTGTCTACACAAGCTGGTGTATTGAACCAAAAGGTCTCAGATTCGATTCCTGTCGCAGTAAAATTTTCTTTCCACATGTTCTCATCCAATGAATGTAATTTTTTATGAGAATTATGTTACTTAAACCGAATTATAGCTTTATTAAATAGATCGAGGCTTTTGAATCAAAGTTGGTCTTGAATTCGTGTATATAATTGCTTTCACGCTGATAATTCCTCGATAATTTAAATTAGTTGAAGTATAATTATATGGGAAGTCTTTGCCCAGCAGTGGGACCGTAGCTCACGTTAATTTTTTATTAAACAAGCTCAATACACATGTTCGTTTTCTGAAGAGTAGTACACTTACTTATGTTTGTTAATCCTCCTGCAGAAGACGTGTCTTACTAGACAGACAATAATAACTTGCATTTTAAATGAATTGGTCGACAATCTCGATACTCCAACTTAAATGTCAAGTGCGTATGTTACCAGTTCAACTCCATGTATTAAAAAAGTAATCTTGATAGCTATTTTATAATTGACACTGTTTTTCATGGACCCACCTCTCCTTTATAAGGAACGGATAAAACAAGGCTTTAGTTCATCTGATGATAATCGTTTTTATTTCTTTGTAGCTATTTATTTTTTACGATACATTTGTAATTATGGAGCGGCTATTAAAAAGTTAGGGAAAGATCAACAGTTTATTTTGTTTATTGATGCAAATAAGCAATTAGTTATGGCCATATTTCTGAAGGTTTTGGCAAAGTTCTACGACAGGCTGCCTGCCTAACGTCTACCTTCTCCTTGGGAACGCTTTTGTTGGTGTTATATATATCAATCATTCCACGATGCAACCAGCTCCCAGGTTCCCATCGTAACATACCAAAAATCTCTCAACAATCCAGGAGGGATAAAAAATATGTTACAGGAAGTGTGATCAGTATGAACGTGGAAAGATGCAGACTCAAGAAAAGGTGAATGGATTGTATGAAAAGTGAACTCTGAGAAGAGATCTGATAGAGATGAATGGAAGAAAAAGTCATATTGCTGCGACCCCAAATAATATGAGATAAGGTCAGGAGCATGAAGCAATTAGTTATAGCAGATTGATTGCGAGCAAAATCCTTTCAAGCCATATTCGCTAGGATATTTTGCTATATATTACTAATAGCCAGGGGCGGATTTCCCTATAGGCCAAGTAGGCCCGAACCTAGTGCGGCGAAATTTCGGGGGCGGCAGAATTTGGTGAGATCTTTTTTTAGTATTCCTGCCCTTTCTGAATCATTCAATTTTTCGTGCTTTGCAGGGAGTAGAGGGGTGGCGATCTTCCATAGGCCTAAGGCAGCCAGCGTATCAAATCCGCCCATGCTAATAGCCAATAAATTCAAAATTGAAAAGAAGAATGCCAGTATCAATCAGTATTAAAACATCAGCAATTGAGTATAAATAAGACAACGAGTCATTACGATGTAATCAAAAAGTTAACAGCTAATGAATACTAAGATTATCATTTCAAAACTCTCCTTGCAGGCGCTAATAATAACGTAAAGTAAAATTTATATTAACGTGTTTAACAGTTTATTACTAAGGCGTAAAGTCAAGCCAAAGGTTAAATAAATAAATACTTGAAATGGGCAACAAAACAAGAATTAAACAATTTTGAATGTCTGTGTGTCTGGCCCTTCGTCTGTGTGTTTGATATTGTATCACGTTGATACAAATAAAAGGTTTTCAATGCAGCTTTAACTGTGATATGTTTATAACTTATCATAGAATCATGGGGTGATTCTTGCACGGTTAGAGTGTGGAAATCAAGATATTATTAAAAAAAACATTCTGGACATCGGTTGCCTACTTATTCTAGTTTGATAACATATATAACATTGCATCTTTAAACTCTCGATATGTCATAAAGGATCAGCAGCCTAATTACGTAAAAAAGCGACAGCAACGCGATAGCCACGCGACAGCAATCTCACTGTCAGCCAATACATTATATGTCACAAAAATGACGTTTGACAGAAGATATCGCGCGATCTACGCCTGTCGCTACATCGGTAATTAGGCTCCGGATGCAGTCGAGATTTTAGTGATAATTTCTATAGAGAGAGAGAGAGAAGCTAATATTCAAAATTGACCTCAAGTGTATCAGAATTACCCCACTAAGGTTTGTTTCATTTCGATATATTGAAAAAAATCTTGAAATAAAGTTCGATCTTTCTGTAGTACCCGGCCAGCGATGCCTCACGCAAAAACTATTTGAAGATAAAATAATTTTATAAGTACGTTTATGTAATTTTTAACTTTTTAATGTGCAAATATTTTGCTGCAATTTAATTGAAGACCCATAAACGTGTTCTACCAACAACATTTAAGTTTAAAATATTAACAAAATAAGCAGTTAAACTTAACGAGTTTATTCGAATAAAATGAAAATAAATGAATTTATTTATATTCTGAAGTAAATATTATAAAATTACGATAATTGGCTACGAGTAAAAACGATTGTGGTAAACATTTAAGTATGAAATATTGCCATTTTAAGACTGCGCTTCTGGGCTTTTTATTCATTTCTTCTGCTTTCTGAAATATATTATTTTTATTTATAAACTGTAAGTTCATAATCGCGTTTTTTGCTTCACAATGTAAAAAACATTGTAGCGCTTATCGTATGAAACAAAAAGAAACAAAACATATACAAAGGAGACATTTTTGCCGGGTTTCATATTTCAATACAAGTATCTAATAAATTCTAAACATACATAGCATCACGCCTGTATTCCCCGAAGGGTTAGGCAGAGGTGCACTATTATACACCCACATTTCACCGATGTTGTTATTAAGTCCCATGTAATAGGGGGCGAGCCTATTGCCACCTACCGGGTACAGTTCCAGACTCCGTGCTGCTACTGAGAATTTCCACACAGGAAACCCAATAACACTTTGCCCGACCTGGGAATCGAACCCAGGACCTCACGCTCAGCAGTCGCGCTTGCGACCACTAGACTAATGAGGCAGTATAAATTCTATTTAACATTATCACTGTAAACATTTCAAAACATACTGTTTATAACATGACTATAATAAATTCAGATAATCGAACTTATTTACAAGTTGTATGTATCGAAAGCCAATGCGTTTGCTTTTATAGCCATGCAATAAACGCCAATCGAGAGTATTATTTATGTATTAAATATTTACTGTTGGAGATCGCGGAGTGTATTGAAAAGCTGTGATCATCGAGCACCGCTATAGCATTACAAAGTTGTAATCTATAATGTCCCAAGATATCTGTATCGGAATTTTCAATTATCTATTAACAAGTCTGTTTTATGTTGGCAAAACATGAAAGTCAGAGTTGAAATTTTGCTATCGTACGTGTGTCACGGCATTTTGCCTTTATCTCGTGTGAACTTGACATTATACGTTTATGTTTATGCAAGTCGCTGAAACTTTTTATTGACGGTGTGAAAGGCCATGTTCTGTTCTCTAGGAACTGTTATGCCGATAAAATGAAGTGATACAGGGTGTGCGAACAGGGATTGTTATAGTTTTTTTTAATTAAATTTAATAACGATTACAAATTCATTTGCGTTTCATTAACACGTCGTGCTTACGTACGTGCCGCAGCAGAAACGAAACCTTTATATTACCACAGATAATAAAATACTATACTACCATTTCTGCTGACGTATTAATTTGGCAATGTATAGATGGTATGTTTTTGGACCGCAAATAAGAATTGAAACGAACTATTTTTTAAATCCTACTACTCCTACTTTCCAGTCAAAGATGTTTGGATGTTTGTTACTCAATCACGTGTAAACCATTGACCGGATGAAACTTAGCACACAAATAGACCATATCGTGGGTTAACACAAAGAATACTTTATATTCCGGTAATATGTTACCGTGGCATAATTTTAACTATATTTGAAATTAAGCCGTGTTCCGACTTCATGCGGGCAAAGCCTCGGGCAAAAACTAGGGTGAAATACACTGACTAGAATTCTGGATCCAGTTCAGTCTCTGTCAGATATAGATGTAACTTTCAAATTATAAATGTATGTTTGTGCTTACCTAGAAAGGGAAAATCTATATACCTTTAATCATGCTACTCCAACATTTATTACTTACTCTAATAGATATATTTCACCGCACCACCATTAGCGTGTTGAATGCTTTAAGGCATTAAGTGTAACGAAAGCTCTCGATAAGGAAGCAGAATCCAATAACAATTAAACAGTGTTCATTGCCCAGGCGCAGTTTCAAGTGTCATTTATCTCAGTATACGTCTGAAATCACCTGCTCTAGTTCAGAAATATTGTGTTATATAGGTAATGCAGGATTTCTAAGTCCAGTGATTGAAGACGCCTTAGGAGGTTTAGTGATAAAGTGTTTAGTTACTTGATTCTAAATTGTGGTTAGATTCAGTACATGTAATTTAAAGGCGGATTTACAATTGAAAATATAAAAAAGTAGCATATAAGTTTAGTTCAACTATAAGGGTTTATAAGCTTAAATTACTTAGTTCTCTTACAAGTTGAGCCTCAAGCTTTAATGCTTAAACATATTACATAAAATAAGCGGTGAAAACTTATGAAGACAACGCGGAAGGCTTTATACATTAAATCGTAGCGTATTGTAAACTCAGTGGGTAGTTATCACCTATATCACTGTAACCATAAGCATTTAACACTGTTAATAATATAACTCAGTGTTCATTTAGCAAGCAAGTTAGGGTTGCCATCCCCAAATTCTGAAAACCAGGATTTAAAAAGTGTAAATGCCAGGACATTTCGGTTTAAAAACAGGACGGATTATAAGAAAAGTATAAGAAAACAGTGTAAATGAATAACGATGACAATGTTTTATGAAATTATCTTCAATTAAATTATATAATATAAGAAATGAAATGAAGGAATAAATTATAAATTACGACGATGATTAAACGTAAGGTTTGAGGCAGTAGTGGCGCGCAAATAATAAAACACAGGACGTTACGAGGACTCTTCAACAAACCCAGGACGATACTTTATAACTCTCCATGACAACCCAGGACACTGCAAAAAGCAAGACATGTCCTGAGAAAGTAGGACGGTTGGTAACCCTAAGATAAGTGCATAACAAACGTAAGGGACTGTAACACAAAGGCACTCGCAGCCTAATTACGTAAAAAAGCGACGTTAGCAATCTCACTGTCAGCCAATACATTATATGACACAAAAATGACGTTTGACAGTAGATATCGCGCGATCTACGCCCGTCGCCAACTGATTGCTACATCGGTAATTAAGCTGCCGGTTACGTTATCAACACGTCGCGTGCTAATTTCCTATGTCACTATAATTAAGGTGTAAAGAATGAGCCTCCACCAGTAAAGAAACATGAAATCGTCAGGCGCACTTTAGGAAGTCAGACCATATAAATCGTGATAGCCCATATTGACACTACAGAAAAAGGAGAATGTAATTAAATAATCTTTTGACACTTCGTAGACCCAAAGACCTAAGGATTTTTCATTCAGTGAAGCCGTAAACGAAGCCTAGCGCATAACAAACAGTAAAGACAGTTGTAATCAGCGCGAAGCAATAAGAAAGGCAGCCTCCGGCCTTATCATTAACACGTCGCTTACTGGGCTCAGCGCGTAGCACTCTCATAATCCTTTGACAGGTTAAAACAGCTTAACGAGTGAAACTGTACACAAAGGCTACTTTAACAAACTAGGGATATTTGCTTTTTCTAGCAATATATGTATATTGAATTTATGGATAGACTGGTATGATTGTACCGAAATTAAAAGGCTTGAGTTTGAAAGTAGCAGTAAAATGGAATCAGAATGTGTATTCTGATTTGTAACTCGAGAACAGACTCCATGGTTCCATACTATACATGTATAGCATCATGATAGCATGCTATTTCCTATAGGATAAGACACCGATGCCGTTATTAAGTCCCGTCCTGTCCTTATTATTTTTCGGACAGAAAAATCCTTGATCTCTTTGCGCGATCTGGGAGCCGATCAGAAGCCGCGCTTATGTCCACTAGACGAGTCAGGCGGTCAATCAATGACTATAAAATTAATATTTTTCCTAGCCTATTCAATCTAAAAATATTTTCTAAATCTATAATTTTCTAACCGTTACTGAGTTGGTAACGTTTTCTTACTGGATATTTTAATAGTTCGTCTACCTTCCGAGTCCTTTTCAGAGTTCGAGATCGTGGGTCGAATAACATCGCGGGTTAAACTAAGATGTTCGACGTCTATTAACGTCAGTTTAAGGTTTTGTATAGTCTACCTTCACTTGTTACTTTAATCGTTCCCGTTTCCAACGCAGGCGCAGGAGCTTACAGAAGCTTGAAATGACTTTGAATTCAATAGCCTCAATGCGTCCTGGGTGGGGAACGGTATTCTTAAGCATAATGCCGTACCGTAATGAATTATTTGAGCCTATTTATGTAATAATATAACAGTAATTGCATTCAGATATCTCATTAAGTTAATACAGTAAATCGTTTGAGAAAGTTGATACAAGTCTTTTGTAGAAGATTTACTGCTTCTTGGAGATAATTTTAAAAAAGTAATTGTAAAAAAGAGTAAACAGTCGTAGAGTATAAAGTCTACGTAATAAGTGTTTAAAATACGTCATTGAATATTTCTAGGCTCTTGGTTTTTATACAAATAAAATATAATACAATATTCGATTTCCTATAAATAGACAAATTAATGTAATTAATAAATTAACGACTTCAACAAAAAACAAGCTATGGTAATATAAATCGATTCTTACTTTTATTTCAACAAAAAACTTTTTTATCTCCAATTATTTATTCTGTCAATGCGTGTACTGAGAGGTGATCTATCGTGCAAACGAGGCGCCTGCTTAGCATATGAGCCAGTAAAAAGTAAATGTTGATCTCTTTTACCAGTTGATCAGAATTTCCAATACTTCGCTCATGCAAATTATTTCATTGTCAAGATTTGCACGTAAACCTAAGTCAGGAGTTGGTAAATCTTCGATCTGGATGCATATAATTATACTACGAGTTTTGCGGGTAATATATTACGTTCTGACTGATCTACGTGATTGGCGAAAACATTGTTGTTAGTCTCTTTTGATAGTACTTTCTCACTTTCCAATACATGCAGACTTTTTCAGGTTTGATTGTTTTATAATGTAGTTTTAATTATAGAACTTCTTGTCAATTGTTTTTGCTCCAATCCATTTCAATCAAGTTGTGAAGGGGCTATCTAAATCATTATTATGATGATTCCTTCTGACACTTTTCCAGTGTTAACTGCCGTCTAAACTTTTTTCAATCCTTTGAGGTCGTGTCTATAGGCCGACAAAGTAAAAAGTGCACTGTAAATCAGACACTATTCTAAGCTATTTTGTTGACCTAACCTCTGACATAGTAGGATCGAGTTCTTTGGGAGATCGGATCTTGAAGAATGTCCGATTACTTGGGTACCGTTACTCGAAGGAGCTCTTTTATGCACCCAATCTATGGTCCCAACGTGTTATTCTGTGTTATATTGAGGGACAGGATAACCCATTCTTAGCCCGTGACTACATACTAAAAATATATCTTCAGCTATTTATAACGAAACAGGTTACTCGCGTCACGGGGGTCCTAATCTCGTCTTAATCTCATCATTACATTACTTTTATGTTCTGCAAATTATCATAAACTAAAATTGTTAATGGCATTGTACTGTATAAAGCTCCTGGTGTAGCTACTTTCAAGTATTCCAGTTTTAGAGAATAATTACAAGGTTCTAAAGAAGAAAATAAGAATGTAGGATACATTCTTCTCTAATAGAATTTAGAAGGGATGCGTAAAGGTGTACTGTTTTATATTCACGTTCCGCTAATGCTGTTAATGTGACCCGTAATAGAGCGCGAGCTTATTGCCTTTATCGGACTCAATTAAAATCTCAGGGCTGCACCAGTGAATCAAAATCAGGACCCTATACTCAGAAGTCATGCTTGTGATCATTGCAACAATGAGGCGGTATCGAATCAATGTATGAATGAATAAGAATAATTAATAATCAACGTTTCTATAAATATCTTGTAAAAACCCACACATTGACTTAATATTGTATATTTTTTATAATCTATCGCCGCCATTTAACGGTAACAACTCATTTGCGGTGTTGCGAGCCTCTTGACAAACAAATTGAAGTTCAAGTTGTCTTCATGTTTTATTGCGCACTTATAATTGTTTGTACACACGCAAACAAAATGGGGAGTGTTTACTTAACACTTCATTGCGAGTTGGCGATCAGAGTTCTTTACGGCTAATGTTTTTGTCGGTGTACCGTAAGGCGTATTAAACTGTTTATTTCTACTGTTGTTTATGTAACCACTTAAATAGCATAGCTATAGACATAAAGGCTGTAGGACATAGACATCGCTATCCAATAAGTATTTAGGTATTATTGGACAGATATGTTATCGGATTATTTGCAGAAGTAAACCCGAATCTAAGCCAGTTAATGGTAAGATTTTCTTTACATGGATGTTATGTAATTGTACGCAATTACATACGCTTTATTATACACAGTCCATGTAATAGTACATCTGGTAACTTTATTTGACTTACTACCGACTTAATTTTATATGTTTGTATTTTTCTTATACATAATATAATGCATGTTAATTTAAGAATATTCATTGTAGATTAACTTTTTATTTTTTGAAAGAAGAGATCGGCGAGCAACTCTATGGATACTCTATCCATGGAGTTTCTTGCCGGCCTCTTCTCCTTCTAGAGTCTCGACTTTTTAAAAGTTCCTGAAAAGGCCTAATTCTAATAAAGAAGCTTTAACTTTGACTTTGACTAGACCACCTCATTGGTCTAGTGGTCGTGAGCGTGATTGCTAAGCGTCAGGTTCTGAGTTCGATTGTTGAGCTGGGCAGTGTCATTGGGTTTTCCTGTGTGGATATCTCAGTAGCAGCACGGAGTCTAGAACTGTGGCCGGTATATGGCAATAAGCTCGCCACCTATTATTACATGTGACTTATTGTAATAATGGCATAACGGAAATTGTGGTAGTACAATAGTATACCTGTGCCTAGCCCTTCGAGAAATTAAGACGTGAATGCTATGTTATGTAACTTTATATTTTTTTACCAAAAATATTCATTCAAATATATCTCACTTTAATATTAAAAAAAAAAAATATAGAATCATAGTCACACAACGTTTGCAATTGGTCGATTTTTTGCAACAAAAGAACAGTGATGTGTCCGAGTTTATACAAAACGTATTATTATTTTCATGCAAATAGAGTCCGTGCCGTATAAGGAATAATTGTTTCACACGATGACGCCACAAAAACGCTATGATCACGCTAATAGAGATGTTCGCATTAACTATTGATACTGTACAGCGTGATTACTTTTAATTAAATGCGGTTTTGAAGAATACTAGTGATGGGCGTTAGCAGTTTTTGTTCTAGAAGTAATGTTGTATGATCTTATTTTTGAATTTATTATGAGAAAGATTTTTTTTTTTTTAAATTGGACGAGCTCTTTAGTTGGGAAAAATAGAGGTGTTCCATAGAAAATAAAGTAGGCATTTTCTTATCATTAAAAATTTGAGGCGTATTTTTGAAATATTACAATTAAATATGTCAAGTCAACCCTAATTTCTGTAACTATCTTTACTTTGCCTGGCTGTAAGTTTGGTCATGGGGATATTTTCTTCGTAGAAAATATCCAGATGTCATACATAAACATGCTTTCGAAATTCTATCTTGAAGTAAATAGGATCAGTGGGACTTAGAATTGAATGCACCAACTCGTTCAACTAAACCTTTTCAGAATATCGGGAGTCAATCGCGTGTCAGTCTCGTCAATGAGCAAACAATCGACTGATACCTGCGCGTGCGCTGTGTTCCGATTCGATCCCGTTTATCCGTCTGCAGCTAGACTATTCAGTTTTAGAGTTCCTTTCTTTCATAAAAAGTTATTTGAAATTAAAGTGTTAACGTGAAGTCTTGAATCGAATTTTGGGTTTTTTAATATTAGGAATCGTGACACAATAAGATTAGTGGATAACAAAAATAAGATTTAAAAAATTGACGAAGTTTGATTGAAGATGAATAGACTGAAAGGTGGAATTTACAGCAGAAAAATCATTATTTTCTTTAGTAGATAAAAATCTTGACGCAACTTGTAAGTAATATTGTATTCCCAAAAACCACCGCACACCATAAACATACAATAAGGAAATATGAAATTCGAACCATTTGCATACACTAACGATTACTTTTTCAAACGAATTCCAAAAAAAAAAAAACAATTCCACGCTAATTATGCTAACGGCCAGCAATATTATATTAAATAATTGGTTTCAAGCGTCAATAAATAAGGAAGCCAACAGGTTTAAAATTGATCGAACTTCAGCGGTTCGAATTTCGTATTTTTTATTCTTTGTTTGAATTAATTACGTATTCCAGTCTACAGACCTCAGCACGAACGTAGAATGGCTCCGTGAAGCTTTCATACCGACCAGTCGTAACTATAGATTGTCTCTACAGTGAAATTATTTTAGAAAAAATATTTTTTTTTCTTCATTAATTTCATTTGATTTTCGAATCTGTAGTTGCTAGTGTTTGATACAAAACTTTTTACGGAGTCGTCAAACGTTCGTGCTTCTGGCACAGTTCGGAAATATTCATTCAAGTAATTCCCTAAACATGCGGACCTATACTTCGGCAGCACACTTGTCTGTTTGTCAATAAGATGTCTCCTCGTAACAGTACATCAGCCAGTTATGGTCGCGACTGCAAAATATTCAGTACCACTTTGTTATAAAGTAAAATTGGCGTAGTTGTGAATAAATTCATACCTTATGTGTCCCTGTTTTGTGAAACCTGTGTTATTGGTATAAGTATGTAGTTTGTATATATTGATATTGGGGAAAGTTTTACATGTTTGTCAGGGATTTACATGGAAATGTATGAAATATCAGCTTTTACATTATCATACAGTATAATGTCCTAGGCTCACTCTCAGGGGATTACTTTTACTTTAATATTATCTATTTTAAGACTGAATATACAACATTGAGTTTATCCGCTGACTATCATACACCACATAAACAAGAATATACTCATGGGGAAGAAAACAACATCGTGATAAAAAAAAAATCCTTTCCGTGGATCTTTAATACTTTAATTGCATCAGTCTACATATTTATTTATTTATTCTTTATGCACAATGTACAGGGGCGGACTTAATGCCTTAGGCATTTTCTACCAGTCGACTTTAGAGTGATGCAGAGAGGAAGGATGGTAGGTGCACGATACAATTTTTACGTTATCGTTAATAAATATATGAGGATACACTATAATAATACAGTTACTTACATATCACATATATATTTACATAAATAATACATAATCATATGAAGCTAAGGAATTTACTAAATAAAATAACTGTTTTATTTAAATCTTACGTAAACACACTACGATTAAGTAACACAGATGATATGTAAAATAATGTTAAAGTTTTTTTGTTGTTTTTTTTTTTTTCAATTTTTAGCCTATATCGAGTCCCACTGTTGTTCAAACGCCTCCAATTTTTTCTTCCATTTTTCTCTATTTTTAGCAACTTGCCTGCATATACCTACCTCCGTATTAAATACTGCTGTGTATATTTATATTTATTCGTATTTTTTATCTTGCTTTTATACAATACTCTCTAACGCAAAAAACAGTTTGAAACTAAAAAACTATGTAGGTAAAGATGCATTTGTAAGTATAATTGTGAAATTCTGTGAGTTCAATACGACTAAGTAATGTTGGTACCGCTTTAACTGTATGTATTGTGTCATCGTACAAGAACGGACATAATGTGGCCCGTTAAGTCTTTCAACTTACATTGAACAAACATTTGTAAACAAAAATATAATATGTGTTTACCAATAACACAAATATTTTTGTGTTTGTTGTCTTTAGTTTCAGAGTTTTATTAAAATTATATAAGGTTGCTTTCTTTACTTGCCTTTGCTTCTATGGAAGAAAAATGGAATGGAAATGCTAAAATATATATACATCGTCGCTTATATTACAACATCGCATATGCAATTTTACCGTTATGCATGTTATAAACTCATTGGATAGAGAATTCAATCCCGCTTCAATAGCGCCAATCGGATTCAAGAAAATCCGCCAATTATAGGCTATGATACGAAATTTGTATCACCGCCAATGTCGTCATATTGGTCCGTTAGTGGCGATAACACCGCGAATCTCCATAGTCGCCATAGTGTTTTTGCGGCGTGAGTTCCGATCAAACATTTAAAAAAAAGTGCAACTTGCAATGTTTTTGCTTCTCCTGGAAAGTTGTATTAAATGCATTTTCACGGTGTTGTAATATAAGCGCTCCGATTGATTAGGAAAACTGCCAACTCTACACACAACCGACCGTCATACCGTCTTCGCCGGCGATGCCCTTTGCGAAGACCCGTTAATTCTCCACCCCGACCCTTGCTCGAGCCAGCCCGCGCTGCACCAGTTGTAATAAATGAAATGTCCCTTAATAATCACAATCAGATCCAGCAAGTCCTCTCTTGTTTCTCCCCCAGCAACGCCCTAAGCCGAGGTTCGAGTCCCACTATGGGAAACCCTTAGCAGTGTTGCTTAATATTATTTAATTTGCTCGGCTGGAGGGCCTTCTGGTCTCGCTATTTGGCCGGTTAAGCAGTAAAAGCTCTCTGAGCTAACTGCTAAAAATTGTAATATAAGTGACGAGCCTCCACGATTGACGTTACCACCAGCGTTACGCGGTAGACCCACTGGTCTGAGATCATTCGGCGTACCCTACGCAGTCCGTCACCATACCACCCGTGCTGACTGGCTTATCTACAACCGACACGATACAATAAGAATGTACAATTGTACAATATCCGCCAGAGATCATTGTATATTAGCTGAAGTTAGCTGCGGATATTTGCGCCAAACGTAATAGACTTTTTTATTAATCATTCCAAGTTTATTGTATATTTTATTATGATAGGATACGCCTATTCCTTTCTACTCTATCATCATAATTTCAAATTTTATGTACTACTGGCAATTTTATTAAAAAAAAATACCAATAATGCTTTTGCCAGACTCGGGTATCCAAGCCAGGTCGCCAAGCTCAAGCCGCGCTTGCGACTAAACCAATGAGACACTTACTATTAAAGCAAAGCCTTCTTTTCTGATCATGAAAGTCGCGTTATTTCAGCATTCTAAAAATATAAAATACGAAAAATTCAGTACAACCAACGGAAACTGTCTTCGATTTCAATGACCAATGTGCTCGATATATGATAAAAACGGTGTCAAAATTCATAAATTAGAGCAGTAGTGCTAGAACGGTACCGGATCATATCCGTGGCGCATCTAATGCGTTGATACGCCGCTAATAACCACGCAAATAGCGCAGTCAAGCGATCTCCGTGAAGCAGTGAACAATGCTATTCGAGAATTTTGGTTTATTGAATCTTTTCCAAACGAGGACAAGTACAGGAGAACAACGAGATGGAGGGGATAATTGAAGGGCTTGTAGCTTCATAGCTCATAGGCAAAGCAGCGCATGCTGCGATCAGTCCTTGGATGGGTGAATTTTTAACTCTCGATTTTATTTTATTCAATCAATCAATTCAGATGTCCGTTGATTGACAGATTCTTATATCCGCTATCGAGACTCTTGCAATGTCAGAAGTAACAGCTTCGAATAAAATACAGACCAATATTTAAGATCTAAACAATAAAACTCATAGACAAATATATTTTTAGTATCCGTCTCTTTGCAAATTAAAATATCTGTCTGCATAAATCCGTCAATACGCTTTGCATCGAGTTTCCGTGATTGATTAACAGCGATTTGTATCGAGTAGTTATGGCACGCGCAGGCATCCAACGACGCGTGCGGGAGAATTTTCTTAGCTTTGCGTTGTAGGCTTTGTTCCTATTCTGTTATTTTTTGCGGGAAAGGGAAACGATATTTTTAAAAAATGCATTCTTGTTAATTTTATACTATATTTTAAGTTTATCGACAATTAGATATTTTACGTCTTTCGTTCGAATGAAGTTACTGAGTTTAAAATATTTTTTTCTACCTATCATAATAAGCAGCCTTCTTCAATCCCCTTTGAGACTTACTATCGTGTCCAATTAGCTGTTGTCACCCCCAGTAGGTTGTTCTATATTCAGAAAACTAGTTCTATATTTATACAGTCATCCAATTAAAATGCAGCTTTCATCTACAAAAATATTTCAAACAAATAAATTAATCATTTTCTTCTACAAGTGAACTTCCGTTGGTTCCGCTATAGCATATAAATTCATACGTACTCCACATCAAAGGCCACACCTAGAGAAACTTAGAGATATTTTCCTATAAAAAGTTAAACAAAAACTTATCGGGCAGCTCGAGTAATAACATCATCATTCTTGTCTAATGACACGTCTGTGTTCGTTGTAAACGTTTGCAAGTAACCACTAAAACGTAACATAATAACTGCAGGCGTCGCAATTAGTATGCGCATGCGCTTAATAAACTCTCCGTCGAACGCTTTTATTCTAATTCGCTCATCAGAACTGTTCAAGGATATGTTTTATGAACTTGTATTATGAATAATGAGTTTCCTAGGTAATAAAATTTATAATTTCTGGAAAAATATTTGTTCTTGCTATCACCAACAAACTTTTATCGCTCGTAGATATTTTATAGGTTTTTTTAAACGGTTTTAAAAGAAAAGTTTCTTAGTGGACAATTTTCTAAGTATGTCTGTCGTTTCTTATAACAAAACAAATCCTCGCGACCATTTCCTGGCGCAAATTTCAACGAAACGTATATTAGTAAGTGAGTCAGGTCGTCAGTGAATTCGATAAACTCTTGGATTCTTGCTAATGGAGATAAACTTGGCGACTCACTTCCGCGTGCGCCAGGGTTGTCGCCAACACGAAACGTGTTTGCAATTAAAACTCGGAAAACTGAATTTATTAGAGATGCACGCCTGTCCTTTCTTGGCAGATATCGAATGGTATTGAGTACGAATTCCGTAAAGGCAAACAGAAACTGGATTTGAACGAATAATTATTTAAATCCCGTCCGATCCTAATGAATTATTTTCTGTTAATCTTCGCATAATATTTATAAACATGTTCGTATACATATATTTTCATGACTCAGTCTGGTAGGCATTCTTTTAAAAAAATATGTTGATAGCCCGAATTAAAAAAATACACTTCAAAAGCTTGTATTTTTATATCACCAACATCATCAAGTGCCATCTCGCAAATTACTCACTTGTATTTTTATTACTTTTGCAACCCTAATAATGTCGTATATGCGCAGGAACGTAAAAAATGGCGGTGGTAGCGTACACGCATGCGCACATTGATCGACGCAATTATATCGAATTCAATTGCAGCTATTTAAAAGAATAATGTATTTTATTTCTAGAATATAATAAACATTTTTTACGCTGATAAAATGACCACAAATATTTCTTACTTGTATCGTTATATGGTGCTACAAAGAAATATAGAGAGCTAGGAAGACATAATTTGTGTTGTTTCAGCTACTCACTGACCGCCCAATACATGCCATGCGTGTTTGTTATCACAGATGGGTACCTAAATATAACTGGGAACTGATAACATCACACTGCGGCTGAACATTAAATATGATAGTTATAGCATTGATCCACATATATCTAAATAGAAAGACAAAATTGTTTTTATTTCAAAGAAACCTATACAGGCTCTATGAAACGTTAAAGGACTCTAGATGCACAGTTCCAAAAATTTAGTCTTATAGAGAAGAACCGGCAAGAAACTCCATGGATACTCTTTTAAAATCTTAGTTTATAATTCTTAGTAAAAAGTCAATGCCATTTTCTACATTTTACTGCCATACACGCGTGTTGCCGGTTCGCAGAACATATCGACTGTGAACTGGCAACATGTCCTATGTCGATTTTATAAGGATTTTACTTAGTTACACCATTCTAAACTATTTCATACCCGGCGGCGCTGTAAAAAGCATATTTTAATTCAATAAAAATTAAACGCCAAAATCGAATTCATTCAATTTGTACTAAAATCGACCGCGTTGTGCATACAGCTACAGATAGTTTCTTCTTAATCCTGTAATGTTGTCAAAAATGAGATAGTACCGGTTGCCAGTTCACCGTCGATATCTTAAGCTATGCTTCATATGAATTATATTAGGTACTTATGCTTAATTCTGTGGAAATACGTCGTATTTTTACACGCACGCTCTTGATGTTTTGCAGTAGTGCAGTACTCATAATTTGATCATAAGCTTTGTTTATATGAAGTTGTAAAGGTTAATGAACTTGTTTGTACAAGTTCATTAACCTTTACGACTTCTATTGACTTATTTAGTCTGATTTATGTGATTCATTCCTATCAAACGACTATTGATCCACTGACCAATACTCGCATGATAGGTGTAGTATGAATCCCACTCTTCTTCACGTGTATATAAAATAACATTATCTAAAAACAAGTATCTACATACAAAAACAAATGCAACTCACAATTCACACAACGTAATTGAATTGATTTTTCGTCCAATACCAATAGGATTAAGTTTACTTAATTTTTTTTTATATCTTTCTACAGAATCAGACAAAATTGCGATCTAATGCTCAGATCCAGCATTTAACGGGTGATGAATGATAATAAATAAATTCATGTTTCTTAACCGCTAACCAAGCTCGGAACCTCCGTCCCATATGTTGTGGTTTATATAAAATGAAGGAATAATATCGACCACGCCTTTGTGTTGTTCAACGTGCAGATATTTGTGATACAAAATAAATAAAAACAAAAGAACGTGGCCATGATACGCAGCTAGTTATTTAATACAATATTTATTGTTTCGTTTTTATCATTAGTGACCGTTGAACACAAAGGTCATGGGTTCGATTCCCGGGTCGGGCAAAGTGTTTTTCTGTAGGCATGGAAATACTCAGTAGCAGCACGGAGTCTCGGACTGTGCCCGGTAGATAGTAATAGTCTCGTCCCCTATTGGCGAAATCTAGATGTACAATAAGTTCACCTCTGCCTACCCCTTCAGGGAATACAGGCGTGCTATGTTATGTAATTTTTATGAACATATTTATTTGATATTTATGTAGCTGTTCGTCCGGTAGCAACTTTGCTCGCGGAAAATTAACACATCACTTTTTTCTTGGGAATACTTCAAGTGGCGGATGATAGATATAAAACTTTTTTTCGAAATTCTCCATT
The DNA here is from genome assembly GCA_947562105.1 of Shargacucullia verbasci. NCBI lineage: Eukaryota > Metazoa > Arthropoda > Insecta > Lepidoptera > Noctuidae > Shargacucullia > Shargacucullia verbasci. The sequence goes on from OX387289.1 coordinate 10,417,696, forward strand.
TATAAATGGATAGAGAAACATCATCATTTTCCTCGCTTTATCCCGTTTTATGTCTTTTTCTTCCGTTTGTCTGTATAGATATCTAGTTTTATAGTGGTCTTATACCAAAACTCCGACAATCTTATAAAAAAAACTGTGTTTAGCTTAATGCTAAAAGTCAGTTTTTAGACAAATGTTATGTAATATTTTGTTGTATATCATATAATTTCACTTTGTACTATTTCCTTTTAATTAACTCGTTAAAAATATTCGATTTAAATAGCCTTCGCAATTATATTTTAAATAACAAATACATAAACCATAAACATAATACCTAAAATAGATAAGCAATAAAAATTATATGAACATGTAACATTAAGTGCAGACAGGTGGTTACGCTTGTCTGTGCAGGATTACACGGTCGGCGCGGGCGCAGGCTTGGAACAAACAAATTACTGGAAGACGCCACACATTGAAGGCTATTCACGCCTCGGGAGCTGCCTCCAAGTTATTGGCTACTGCACGGCGATCAGATTTAAAGCCGTGTATTTCTGAAGTTACGTTTCAAAGAATGTTAGTTGTCGTGTTTTATACGCGGATCGAATTATAAGGAATACCAAATTACTGGGAGATGCCACATAGGTATTGGAAACTGTTCTCGCCTCGAGGATGTGCATCGCTTGTAGCGTAAATTTTATAGCTACTGGAGATTACGTGTAAAGCTGTATATCTGTGGAGTTATTAAGTGTCGACTTTTATTACATTCGATATCCTGCAGACCTTTCATCGTAGCACTAATCAAGATGTACATATTTATATTATCTAAGTACGTGAATTCTACTGATTGTACAAAATTTCTCTCAGAATTAAGGTATCATTTAACTTGAAATTGACATACAAAATACAGATAATTGATAAATTGCCCTCTATAAATTTTTGCATCAAACAAATGACTAGCAGGTTGCTCATAAAAGTAACATACTGGCCATTACGATCGTCGTTAGATGCGCGTACGACGGTCGCCGCAGGCATCCCGACCGATTTGCGGGCTACGGGTGATCCTGCGGGATATTTACCGTTCGCATTCCGTATTCCATAGCTGCAACACAAGCGATCATCGACGCGTTATGGAACATATAATTGGCGGTTTAAAATATTTGAAAAACAGCAACCTACCGTTTTTTTTAAAGGAAACTGGGAGCTCTTGGATAAAAAATTACGTGATTGGCAACTCTTTCTACTGACGTCAAAGGCTACGTAACTTGTAAGGCCTATACACAAACATACACAAAATTTAAAAACCCTTTTAAAGTTTGTGTACTCCTGCACATACAATACAATTCAGAACTATTTTGTTATAATTGTTAGCGATTTAGGAATAACAGTAGCCAGCCAAATATTTTTTTGACGACACGGTTGGCGTTGTGGCTACGCCATTAGCTTTCTGTGCTACGTGTCGCGGGTTCGATTCCCGCACGGAACAAATATTTGTATGATCTACAGATAGTTGTTTCGGGTCTGGATGTGCCGTGTATGATTGTAAACTGTACCCACGATACGGGAGAAATCATAGTGTGGGGCAATGTTTACCTCTAGTGATTTAATAAACAACGGACTTAGCTAAGTAAAATACTGGTACATTAACACATAAAACCACCCTGTATGGAAGTTGAATGCGTGGGTTTGTAAGTTTATTAATGATCACAATTAGTCACAAATGTTTCGATCACGTGATTTCCGTCCGTAATCACTTCACCGGATATGCTCGCGATACAATTTGCATTTATCTTTCCAATCTAGAATTATCACTGGCATCAAGCATAAACTCTAATTACACATAGACTTAACGATATTATTAATTTATTCATAAAATATTGACAGCGACTTAGTTTCAAGCTAACTAAGCTATAAAATTGGCTTTAACTTACAGCTTGTTTTCGAGCGGATATTTACGGGCTTCTTCTCTATAGGACACTAGTTATCATGTAAGTTATTGCTTTTAAGTGATAATAAACAACTACACTTATGAATGCCTCATTTTTCTAGTGGTCGCAACGCGCGACTACTGAGCGTGAGGTCCTGGGTTCGATTCCCAGGTCGGGCAAAGTGTTATTGGGGTTTTGTGCATGAAAATACTCAGTAGCAGTACGGAGTCTGGATCTGTGTCTGGTAGATGGCAATAGGCTCGCCCTCTATTACATGGGAGTCAATAACGGCATCGGCGAAATGTGGACGTACAATAGTACACCTCTGCCTAACCTTTTGGGGAGTACAGGCGTGATGCTATGTTATGTGTTATCTTTTCCACCATCGATTTACGCCATTTCTGAGTAGTTCTTTAGAAAACCTCTTAACATATTATATGTATTATAAGTATATTTATTATATTACATAAGTATTGTGTAAGTTGTAAGTGTGGGCGGGTGCGCCCTTCACACTAGGGTGTATGACATCTTTAGGACAATGGAGGCTATATTGCTTTATACCTTTTGGTGTAATGGTGTGTACTAGCTCACATGTGGAAACGTTTCTGCTAAGCTTTAATTATTGTAATAGCATTCTTTAATTATATTATTTTTATTATTGTATAATGACAGACATGGGAGTGTTGCTGGGGAGTTTGTTGGGCCGTTTTTTCTCCCCAAGCTAAAACACATAGGAAGCGGTCAAGGGCGGGCGTATTAGATCTGTTCATAATATGTTTGACGTTCAAAAAGCACTAGTAGTAGTCTATTTTGAATAAATGAATTTTGAATTTTATTATTACCAATATAGATTCGTCTCTATAACCACAGTTTAAAAAAATTAAGTTACTCAAAGAAAATTATTTAGATTAACTGCAGACACAGAGAAATTGGCTCCACTTAAAGCTTTAATAAAGCCAAGATTATTTCCAATGCTCACTGTTTAATTTTTATTACCGCCATTAAGATCGTGTCATACCGTTAAATAAGGTATATTTTAAGATTGACTCAAATAAAACCGTAGAGATATTAAGGATATATTTTAATGACTCACTAAAACCTCTTATTTATTTAATTTTTAATTAAAATGTTCTGGTTATACGACTTGGGCACATAACCCAGGACCTCACGATTAGCAGTCGCGTTTGCGATCACAAGGCAAATAAAGCCGTGAAGTCGAAGTCAAATCTCTCTCTCGCTCAAAAATATGTGAGAAATTTATATTTTTTAAACTAGCTGTGCCCGCGACTTCGTTCGCGTGGATGTCGTAACTTAACAATATATTTTTTAGTGAGACCAAATGCACTTAACCCAATTTTTTTCTAAAATAAAAGATTTTTTCTAAAATAAAAGTAGCCTAAGTTACTAGTAAGTTAATAAAAGTCCCGTCAAAATCGGTCCAGCCATTTCAGAGATTAGCCTATACAAACAGACAGACAGACAGACAAAAATTGTAAAAAATGTTATTTTGGTGTATGTACCGTATATATATTCATATGCATGTAGTAAAAAACGGTTATTTCAATATTACAAACAGACACTCCAATTTTATTTATATGTATAGATGTATAGATTAAGCAATTGGTTTTAGTTGAATATTTTTGTTTCACATAATGTATATACTGTTTTGCCTCATAGCTTAGTGATCGCAAGCGCGATTGCTGAGCGTAAGACAGTGGGTTGGTTTCCCGGGTCGGGGAAAGTGTTACTGGGATTTTCTGTATGGAAATTCTCAGTAGCAGCACGGAGTCTGGAACTGTGCCCGGTAGACGGCAATAGGCTCGCTCTCTATTACATGGCACTCAATAACGGCATCGGCGAAATGTGGACGTACAATAGTACACCTCTGCGTAACCCTTTGGGGAATACAGGTGTGATGCTATGTTATGTTATAAAGTATATAAAACTATGTAATTACAACTATGATATTAAAAAGGCAATTTATTTTTATGTCTTTTGTTTTTGACGATATAATTTAACGTTAAATTAAGTTCCAAATGTATTTTTAATTGCATTAAGGAAACAGTGCAGAAAGTAATCTACGCATAAAAAAATTATGATGATAACAAATCCGCAGATATCCGAAAAAAATATTCACACTCTAGCGATTTAAATAATCGCGCCAATTACTGTATTTAACACCTTCGTACGGTAAACCATATTAAAAACTACTTTTTTTTTAAATTCTTTACAATATCATAGCAAACACGACAAAAAAGGCTTGATCATTGTTTTATTAATAGGTATGTTTATGAAAAACTTAATTTCATTGATTTTTATAGTTGATTATTAGAGACGTTATAGAGTAACGTTATCGAGAAATGTAACAATAATTATATTTTCTTTGCATCGCAGATTCTACCGAAGATAAATCATAGATCAGCTACCGAAGGATTAGGCAGAGGTGTACTGATTGTACACCCACATTTAATTAATTCCTTGAGTCCTTGAGTTGGTACAGTTTCAGATTCCGTTCTGCTACTGAAAATTTCCATACAGAAAAACCCAATAACACTTTACCCGACCCGGCAGTACACCCTGGACCTTATGCTCGGTAGTCGCGCTTATGAACACCAGACCAATGCCGATGAGACGGACTGTAACGAAACGTGTTCTATTACAAAAACATAATAAAAAGTAGAAAATTAGAAATAGTAAAAAGAGTGGTTTCTCAATGAAGATTATTTTACTGTTAACATCAATCATAAAGTCATTTTAGAGTAAATATTCGGAAGATTGCCCGAACACTTATCGCGACCATTTTCTCAAGATGAGATACATGTAGTTATGTAAAGTAGGTGCGTCTTTATTTGGAGAGGAAAGCGACGTTTGTTTAGTAAAAAAATGAAAATTAATGACTTATTCACTATTTTAGATGCAGATAAAGCTAGAAGAGTTTGTAGAAGTACTAATTTCGGTAAGGTTAATAAATCCGAGACTAAGTAATATTTTGTTGGTATTTTGATTCAAGTCTCTGATTCATAGCTTGATTCTTTACTTATTTATTTACACTTGGTCCTAAAAACAGCTCTTATGCAACTACGGTATGGCGAAGACTGAAATAAATTTGCATTTTCAATAAACTTTAATGAATTCGTTACATTACTTGACAATAACGGAATTTATGATCGTGACTGGTTGTAAAGCGTGTCTAATATAAGCTTAGACAATACAGGGTGTAGCCAACCAAATTCACCGCAAACAATCAATCACAGCATTATTAACGGTTAAAACACACTAATCACTTTTTGCAACAGAAACGCGCGTTTTCACGTTCAAAACGCTTTCAAAAAGTGAATTTGCTAGCGGTCGCCGCGACAAAAAGTGGCTTGTGTGAGTAGGCTCTAATAATTAATAAACAGAAACAAAAGAACATTGCTTCAGGTCTCGACATGGTATTCAAGATTTTCAACTGTTCTTATCGATTTATTAAAGAAAGTATACGGTTTTGGAAGCTAGTCTTTTGTTCGGCTTGTCTACAAATTATTGATGATAAGCAAATTGATTATGGCTTAAGCTAGCTTCAAATTGGAATTCGAGGAAAAGGGGTGAGAAAACCGGTTGTGTGGCACAATCAAGGCTATGATATTGGTACTAACGTTTTTATTTTCATTCGCATAATTATCAGCTCGTACCAAAATATGACCCTTCCAATCAACGTTCTAGGGGATAATTATGATAGTTGCCATAATCAACATGATTCGCAGATAAATTGTCTTTCCTTTCACATAACCCCTTAATAACTTTTTAAACTATCTAGAGATGGTATTGTCATTGCCACCAATCATACCAAACACAACATGAATGATGTTTCCACATGTGTTCAAGCTTACAATTGTATGAAAGCTTTTGTACTGGCTAATTCGGTGTACGTTTATCTTCAATTTAGTCTTCAAAGTTTGATGAGTATTGTATAATATGCATGTGAATGATTTTGACCAACAAAAGCACGACCGGATATGTTCCCTCAAACTGTCACTCATTCATCAACTGCGGTGTGCCTACACCTGTGAAAACCGTAAAAAAAAACGTAGACGCGTCAAAAAGTAATACTTAAAAAAAAAGAGAGAGTCATGTGTTTTGTGGATGTGTAAACTGTACCCACAATACAGGAGAAATCCTAAGACATGATAAAGTAGTCAAAAAGCAAAAATATCCGAACATTCAACTGCAATTGTGTAAAAAAATGCTATTTATTTAGTGAGAATATACTATGCTAGCTATGGTGGCGCCAAAGAATTTCTTAGAAGATAAGTCTATTATATAGCAACAAGCGTGTAATCGATCAAATACTAAGCGATCGTTGAGTGGCACGAGTTGTTCATACAATAAAAGGTTATTGATCACGATAAAAATGTCCGAATCACGAACATCAGATGAGCTCTATCGCCACATTAGAGCGAATAAACAACTGACGAATGATTAATGATCACATATTTTCTAATTGCTTCACATCACGGACTTCCTGTAGAAAGAGTTTGCATTGTTCAACATGAGTACTTACATTCCAATTATGATTACATGTGTCTTAAAATAGCTTTGGGCGAAAGCGAATGTATTCGCCGGAATCATCCCATTTCTTTTATTTTTCTTTTGGAACTGGACTGGACTACCGCTACGCTATGTATCGCGATCAATTACCGCACGAAACAAATATGTATATGATCTACAAATTTATTTATTTATTTATAGTTAATCAAAACGGTAATACACCAATTACATTAATTACCGTAGAAGCATTTGTACACAAAAAATAAAATATATTAACATGTAATAGTGGATATCCTTGTATAACAGATAGTTCTTTCGGGTCTGGGTGTATGTTCATCTGGATATTTGTGTTTGCACTCACGAAACAGGAATTATGACTTGTGTGGGGCAGTGTTTTTAAAAATGATGTTTACAAAAACATAATCTAATTAAACTGGTTTTAACCGGTTATGTATGCAGAGGAAAAAAAAATTGATAAATATTTATTATTGGTTTAATTGATCTGTTTGCATTGCTCGTTGATATCAGATTGCACACGCGAGCACACACGTCGGCAGATGGTTACAGATAGAGATAATTTAATGAAGTTTTTCTGTAGCTTGATAAGCATGGCTTGATCTAGTTGTGTGTTCAGACTCCTGCGTTGAGAGACTTAATAGATGCAACATCATTGGTTACGTTTTTTGTAACAGATTTATTACCGGTACCGATAATAAAGATAGCACACGATGCAAAACTTCCACTTATTTGTTAAACAGTTTAATGATAAATTAATTGTAATTAATACGTAAGTCAGAAATGTTATAACTACACTTTTTATTAATGTTGTTATTTAAATAAACAGAAGCAATGAACAGCGGTTGTCTTTAACAAGATCAAAATTTACAGCTCATAATAAAATGTTTAAATTACATTTTGATGCAACTAATTTTTCACGCCATGCTACCAACCAAACCAGATAAATAGCCGTTACAAAAAAATTATGAAGTGTCAAAGATGAATATTTAATACGGCAGCTGAGATGAGGAATAAATTGCCGGAATTATGTTATTAAAGTAATTTAACTGGCCCTTCAAGGCAATATTACGAAGATCTTGCGACACTGGCAACACTGGCTCGATGTAAATCGATAAATCAGAATAATAATATTGAGTGCTGAGAGAGGGTCGGGAGTGAACTGTATCCGCCTACTAGGTACACCAGGCCACGGAACAAACAAGTGAATCCAATTAAAATGTCACTTATATTGTGAAATATTACGGTGTAAATCATAGAAAAGTCACGAAGGTGAAATTATCGCCGATCAATATTAATGAGCAATTTTTTGTGAACAATTACTGTACGCAAGGTGTCTGATGGCACACGTGTTTAGACTTGATAATGTGTGACTTTGTTAAACTCGCACGTACGCACGGACAATTATGTACATTGAATTTTATTGGCCGTGAATTTTCTAGACTAAAGTATGTGACCTAGAATGGTGTTAAATTGTGTCATGATGGGAAAACACGGTTCAGTTCTAGCTTCTGGCTTTTTCTTATTTTTGCATGTGATACTTAAGAAAACTTGCTCTTTGATGTAATTATGAGGTTGATAATACCTATCCAGATAAGTAGATAGTTGAAATTTTAATAATACCTCTTTGCGGTGATACGACTTTAATCGATCGAAATTATGAAATCAAATACATGATATACACAGAAGATAATAGTAATTATGCTCTAATTGTTACACGCACGCGAACATTTACTTTTTCTTGAAACAATTCGCGTAATCCGCTCTGTAAATTCACATTATCCTGGCAACATGTGATCTCAAAATTAAACTGACCGAATAAAATGCGCATTAGCAATTCGCTCACCAGTTGTTTATATACAAACACATTATAACTGCATTTACGTACGTAAAAAGCAAGAAGCGTTGCGCGAACCACTGTGCAAAAACTGTACCTATCATTCTATCGCTTAATGCAAATTACCTAATTACCATTAACTAAAACGCAAATGTATCACTTTGGTAGATATTTATCTCAAGTTCACACACATTTAACTGCAAGGTAATTTCTTTAATTTTCATCAGATTACTCTATTTATACGGTTCCCGGGTAGTAACCTATTGTTGAACAGTTGTTTTCTGTTGCAGATCGCCTGATTACGGACCGAGGTGAGAGTTTACTTTGCCTACATTATTCTGCAGTGATAAACATTTCGAAATGTGCTTGTAAACACAATAATGCTGATGTGTTGAGAAGATTATACTTCATTCTAATATCTGTATGAAAGTATTTAATCTTTACTGTTATCTGTTGTTCTTCTGTTGTATGAGTATGGAAATTCACACATTCTCAGATCTCAAATCACATGGAAGATGTTCATTGTCGTGCTGGAAATATTAGCCTATCAGTAAAATTTTGTTCGGTCTGTGGCTGGACCCACTTGGCGAAATGCATCCATAAAAACTATGAAATATAGGTACAACGTTATTCGCCACAAATGTAGCTGTCGAGCGTGAGATCCCGGGTTCGATTTCCAGGTCGAGCAAAGTGGTTATATATTTTTCTGTCAGCAAAATTCCCAGTAGCAGCCCGGAGTTTGGAATTGTACCTGTAACCCGGCCAATAAGCATGCCTTTAGGCTTACTTACTGCATCGGAAAATGTGGGTGTACAATAGAAAATCCACCTCTGAATAACTCGGGAATACAGGCTGATGCTAGAATTCACATTTTCGCACAATACATCAGCTACAAAGCACATTAAAATCCCATAAGCACATGAACACACCGCTGGGTACGAAAGCAGGTAACTTTTTTAACGCCATTACAAAACAGTAACGGTAATAGATATAATGTCAGTCATGCAAGAGGGCGTGTACATAGGTGTAAACCTCTCTTAATTTTGATAAATGACTCTCAAGCGTCAGTTAAACTGTTTCTTGTTCGACATCAGTCAAAACAAACGCACGCAACACTGAAGTACAGCCATAAATCGATTACGGAGCTTATGATTTGTGTATTTTTGTAATGATAATTTTGTTTTAATTATAAGTGTATTTATTTTAATGGGCACTACATCTGTAAAAGTGAAAAACAGCAGTTAACATTTATAAAATTTCCCTTCCAAAGTTATTATTTACTTTCGAAAGGAGTTTATGAGTGTATTAAAACTGAGGACACAGAATAAGTATCCGAAAGTGACTATAAAGTATAATGTCACATTAAGCAGACCCAAAAAAGTAGCCTCCTTAAATCTCATCAAGCAAAAACATGACGCCAAGCGGCATTATAAACATGAACCTCTTTAATTGAATGACAATTGTAACCTCATTAAAGGTAGCTAAGTAAATGGCTTTACTTAATTACAATGGTCGTTAATGATACTATCTCTTAGACCAGTAATGCGATTACGAATAATTTTGCTTAAACAAGTTTAGATCTGATCGTGCTTTACCAATTTATACAGATTACATTTTTATGCCAATGTCACAACAGTTATAATCTACGAATACATTGACCACTCGTGAACTCTGCCAGTTGGCAATTTGCGTAGGAAGAATAAGCTCCCTACTCAGATCCGTAGATATTAATGATTTTATTATAATTTCTGCGAAACGTCATTCATTATAGTATATTTGGAAGCTGTTTGTACATCGTGATAAGATTACGTCTGAGATATCGCGATTTATAAATTTAAGAGATTAATTATTTGTCCATTTATCATAATAATTTCTATGATGTCAGCCTCATGATGAAGGAATGTGAATTTTCGAGGAATAGTAGATTCACATCTTAATAATCTAATGGTCTATGCGTGCAGACGTCCAAATATAGATAATAAGGCCTTTTGCGTTTTAATATATAAGAATAAAAACTTTCACATTTTAATCAGAAAACAGTATTAATTTCTTTTTTTTTAAAGACAAAAAATTTACCTTACGATTCAAGAAATTGGTATCCAAAAAATCCTATCTCAATTAACTAAGAAATGTCGACCTGAGCCATGTATCCCCGTTTAAATCTGCAAATAAAACAAGGTTGTATGTTCTTTCCGAGTATTTCTAAGACTGGGCACAAATTGCATGGTGACGATCAATAGTCGCTGTCACTAAACCGTCTCAATCTGCGCCGATTAAGTCTCGCGTAATAAGCGCTGCGCATGAGTCGATTATTTCCCGCCCGAACACCGCTCGCGGACTCTAATGATAGGGATATAATTAGATTAATTCTCTTAAGATGAATATCCATTGTACTTGGCAGGATGAATTTGAATTAAATAACACCTGGTATACAACGCCGGGCCGAGGCCGATTCGGTTGCGGTTTCTGTTTAATAGGGTGCAATTTACGGTAAAATACATTTGCATTTATATTTCGTGAAAGAGGAAGTTTAGCAGGTATTAATTACGATTTTATTGGTATTTATAGTACCAACAATATTACGATTTTACTTGTTGATACAAAAATAAAGTAGGGATTTTTTTATTGGAAAATAATTTAATATTTTTTCTTGATACCTTTATCAGATTATTTACATTCAAGTTCCGTGTGGTTTAGTCGATAAATCCCTATCAAAATATTGTAAATCATGGGCAATGGTCCTAATAGAAACTAGACATTCGATTAATTTACTAACTCATGCCCGATAGCATTCACTGTTTACCTGCGCATGTTTGCCCTCCAGCCATCAATTGAATGAAAACTTAAAACTGATGCCGCACAATCTAGGCAAGATTGGATTAGTTTATAGCACCCTAATGAATTATATGAAAGCACTTAATTTTAGATAGCCTTTTAAGATTTTAAAGGATTGCCCAGGAAATAGAACATAGCATAACAAAACATAATCACACACTCATCACACCTGTACTCCACGAAGGGTTGGGCAGAGATGTACTATTGTACAGCCACATTTCCTCGATGCTGTTATTAAGTCCCATGTAATGGGAGGCGAGCCTATTGCCATCTACCGGGCACACTTCCAGACTCTATGTTGCTAATAAGAATTTCCATACAGAAAAACTAAATAACACTTTGCCCGACTCGGGAATCGAACCCAGGACCTTATGCTTAGCATTCGCGCTTGCGACCAGACCAGTGAGGCAGTCATGCATGTCAGGCATGTATTTTATAATGCGTACAATATGATTATTACAATGGAATAAGCTATAATAGGCTAATTGGTTCCGCGTTACGAGTGAATTATGTACTTACAAAGTGATCTTGGAATAAAAACGTCAAACTCTGGTTGGTTTTCTGCAATATTTCATGAAGTTTACAACAATTGCAGTAGTCTTCCGCGTCATTTCCCGCTAGCACGCTATAAAACACGCATAGGTAGATGCGCAAACGCAACTGAAGCAACATAATATCAATTCAACTGCCGCGTAATATTTTGTAGCGACACTACCTCTTTCAATTTTAAAGTTATTTTATTTTTATTACGGGGAAATATTTACGATATGTTTAAAGTATAGAGTTGTCAGGCGTTCGGAACCTTGGGGTATAAATCAAAGTGTGACGTCACAATGGCGGACAGAGATGTCCTAACACGCCCTATGTCCGTTACGTTGCGAGGCGGGCACCGCATGGTTTTAATCTATGCGTTTGTAAGGACAATATACACCGGTATTGTGTTATGGTGTTTTGACGTTTATGTTGTTTGTTTGTTGCCGCAGAGGTGTTATTATGTTCGTGACAAGCCTAGGTGCCAATGATGTATTGAACAGGCTACACCGGGCTTTTATCCGCAATTTCTCCTTGGGTGGCTTTACTATTTTGCAGTATTGTCACTTAGCAATAACTAATCCCTCTTTCTGGTAGGTACCTTGTCATACTTTATGAACTATGTGATTTTAACATTTAGTATTTCTGATTTCGTACTTACATCTTTTTAAAAGTCTTTAATAAAATACATAACAAAGTGTAACTTAGATATATTATACGGAAGTTTTCCTTTAAATCGTCAAAGCAGCATCTACAATGCAATTTCGAAATTGTGAGTGAAAGGAAAATGCAAGCAATGTTGACGATCCGTGGTGATAACGTGACTCTTAACATGACTACCCCAAGGCGCGCATGTCAATCTGAACGTTTCAAATGAGCCGGGCGCTCATACTATCCAACTCTCTTACTCTCATTAGAGACACAACGAGATGTTCTTGCGATTTCTTTAGTCATCATCACTAACCCGAAATGTCCGATTGTCCTGTAAATTACATGCACGCAGAGGCTGATTAAATATTCACAGACCCGGTAACGAACCGGACGCCGATGCTCATTATGTGCCAACAAGCGTAACGGCTAGCATAAAAGCTCGCTAACATAACGATCGTTTTTCAACCACTTTCTTCAAAGTAAAAAGTGCACAATTTATTGGACGGTAAAAAAGTCATTAAAAAACCTAACTTAATTGTCACGGCTGTCCGCGCGACGTCTCGTCGCACGCTTGCCGCGCCCGCGCACCCTCCGCCGGCGCCTGCGCACCCGCCGCCGCCGATTATGTTACCATTGTAACTTTTTTCACCAAATTGGTCTCTTGCTTCTTTTACCGAATTTCGGTTTCGCTTTCACTAGAATGTGTATTACTGTTCATTGTATTGATTAAACAAATTGCAATTTGATTTGCGGTTGCGGTGATACAAATTAATGTATATTTAAAGGCGTTTTTGACTTTTTTTATGAAAGCTGTAAGGTCTAGTTTCACTGAATGAATAAGAAATGTTCTTAGTTAAGTAGGTTTTCCTAATATTCTTTTAAAGTGGTTTCATTAAATAACTAGTTACCATTCATTCGATTTCTAATTCTTTTAACTTTTATAGTAGTAATATAATTAATCTTTTATAAATCTAATAGATTACATTCCTCAATCGTTTCTTCTCCCATGATCTGTTTTCATCATTGGATCTGTTACGAAACCGTCAATCTCCGGTGGGGTCTAAGTGGCTTATTAATAGCTTGGTTTAGCTGACTCATCCCTGTCATTGCGATCACGAGGGAGTCCAGAAACCTGCGTTATAATTGTGTAATGTTGAACCTACATTAGCTCTATCCACGAAACTGTATTGAGTCAGTGAACTTCCCATAAAATGATAATTATTATGACGGTTAACAATAAGTTACTAAAAAAGTATCATCAGGGTTTAGTATTATTTAGTTGCTTCAGCGTAAGGCTATTTTTAATCGTGGGAATTAGAGTGACTGCCTCATTGGCCTAATGGTCACAAGCGCCACTGCTGAGCGTGAAGCCGTGGGTTCGGTTCTCGGGTCAGGCAAAGTGCGGTCAGGCAAGTATTGAAATTCTCAGTAGCAGCACGGAGTCTGGAACTGGATAGACGGCAATAGGTTCGCCCCCTATTACATGGGACACAATAACGGCATCGGCGAAATTTGGGTGTACAATAATACATCTCTGCCTATCTCTTCGGGAGATACAGGCGTGATACAGGTTATGGAATTGGGCTGACACGTAGAATGGTAATCTTGGGTAAATATATATTTTTTTAATACTTTTTCTATGAATCAGATTGATATAATCCGAGTTCCATTGTAAATATTTATAATCATATATTTTATTCGTGTCTCAGGAATTATATGTAAATTAAACACACCAGAGGCAAAAAGCTTTAATGATTGTTATCTTAAAGTACAGTTAGCATATAAATATGAATATTATTAGATCATTATCTTGGTATCATTTATCATGTAAAATATAGAAGATAGTTTAATCCTTGCATTCCTTGCATCTAGATAGGTACGGAGTTAAACACAAATTAGTCATCTGACTGTATCTCAATTACCGGAATGTGAACGGTCGTTGTAAATATTATAGAAACAAGGACACGCTTGGCACAGTGGCTAAGCCATGGGCTTTTGCGGGTCCGATTCCTGCTTGAAACTATATTATATATACATAGATAGGGTTGCACACATTAGAAATGTATTTTTTAAATTATATTCGCGATATTATGATACAGTTGGACAACAATTTAAAAAAAGTTAAGATCGTAATGTTAACAAAACGAAATTGATGACGACGAGGTTTGATGATTTTCATTTTATAATTAAAAGCTCTTACCTTTATTATAGAGGTTTTTTCACAGAGCATAGACAGACCACAGGCCTGTGAAAGTAGTAGGCAAGTCCTTTTTGTTATTTATTCCCCATAGTGGTTAAACCTCCGAATCGAAATATTTGAAAACAGAATACGTACGGTACGCCAGATGATCTCAGCTTTCGTTGCTCCTGAGACTATGTAATTGTTTGTTTGATCATTTTATTGTTAGAAGTGTACAAATACGGGTTCTTAAGTAATTATTTACTATGAAAGTACGATTATAATACAGCATTTTTCTATAGAAAGTATTTCGCATGTTTACGCTACGTAACTTTAATAGGTGAGCAGAAAAATAACTGTCACTGCCAGTGAAACTTCCAAGTAATTTTTCAAACAAATTAGTTAATTTGAGATATGCGTCCAGCGAACTTTTTTTTTGCGAATTATGATAAAAACTTTCGTTTTGTTGTAATAAAATACCCTCTTAATTAGTTTTTACGACCGCATCTATCTATTAACGCAAAAATAAAAATTAATTAGCGTGTCTTTCATAAATTGTTTTGCTATACATTGTAGAAGTTATTTTGGACGATAAACTAGCGGTTTTCTATGAATCATACAAGAACATATTTAATAATCACTTATTTGTTGTACAAGACAATATTGTTTAGAATGACGTACAAAACACTACCCCTTATAAGTAAAAACAAATACAATACGCAAGTAGTATATCTTTTTAAATAATTAAAATAGATGGTAATAATACAGCCCTTTACTTTCCCATTCTGAGGATAGGAATGAAGAGGCCAACGCAGTCGGACTTGCTCCCACCCACCCCGATGCCCCTGTCGTTAATAGGGTGGATGGGGGGTCCGCAGTTGCTTGGTTAGGGTTCGTGGACTACGCATACCCATTAAGAACCTTAGAGAGCCCTTTCCGGTGTACAAGTTTCTTCATAATGTTTTACTTCACCATTAACACAAGTGGTAATCCAATTCTATTCATCACATAAAAAGTCAGAGGTGCAGGCCAGGTTCAAATTCAGAATGCAGATGCATGGAACACATGCATTCGTTCGCTGCTTTATACGAATAATGTGGGGCTCAGAGTCTAAAATATAGTAAAACATTGCCTAAAGTTACCCAAGAATTCAAAAAAGAACGAGAAAATAGTGAGTCAGTACACGGCTTACGAGTAGCGTAGCATTCTCACCGGGTGATTAAAATAATCTGCGGTTACGTCCACGGCGATTTGCGTCACCGTAATCACCGAGAACCTCCATAATACTTTCTATCTCATTCATATAACCTCTTTCTAGTATTGAATCTGTAATTTGATGAAGAGCGATGCTACTTTGATTCCTATTTATGAAGTGATAGTGCGTGTAATGATGCGAAATGTCTAGTCATAGGTTTAGAGGTGCAACGTTCAACTTGTAATCATGACACAAAAAGTTCAAAAAAACCAATGTATAACCATTCTTGCTTTTTCTTAGGTCTTTTATTGCCTGGGCTAATTCCACACTAGCATACCAGTCTAATGTCTATAGCCATGAGAGCATTTTCACTATTGATACCGGACCGGTGGTTTCCGCAAACGATATCAGCGCAGGAGTATTTTGAAAGCAGAGCAGTATCGATATTATGGTTTAAATTGACACTTACTATAGATAATAATAGGCTTTGTCATGTTGTATGGAGCAATTCTCTCAAAGTGCCACTGAATCAATGATATAAAAGCAATTTCATATTCGTATTTATAGAGAAATTGACTTATTTTAGAATCAATTGAGCCCATAAACAATAGTTGAAAAATAATCACGGAAACAAAAAATACATATACTGTGGCTATTGATGTAGGTACTTATAGGTTAATTTAACAGAAAGTAATAAAAACATTCGTGACGTGATAAATAAAATTTTAACTAATTTAAAATGAAAATCTCGTTGACTGCTTCGTTGGTCTAATGGTCGCAAGTGCGACTGCTGAACGTGAAGTCCCGAGTTCGATTCCCGTGTCGGGCAACGTGTTATCGGGTTTTTCTGTATGAAAATTCTCAGTAGCAGCACGGAGTTTCGAACTGTGTTCGGTAGATGGCAATAGGCTCGCCCCCTATGGGACTCAATAACGGTATCGGCGAAATGTGGGCGTAGAATAGTATAGGTACCTTAGCTTATCCGGAATACAGGCGTGATGCTATGTTTAATAATGATAAAATAAAAACAAAATTTTAAGAATATCTTCTTGGCTAAGTGAAAATTTGAAAGAATAGCTAGCCATAGATCACAAAAAAGCACAAACCGTAAGGTGATATATTCAAGTATGGCAAGGTGAAAATTAATCATTTACTTATGGTAATGAGTGTTTAAAGTCGCGGATACATGACAGGCTTGCAATCGACGCACGTTATTCATAGTCTTGCAATAAATAAACCGGTTAATTTGATCCTGGGCGATTCGATGACGAACAGGTTGTTACGCAATTTTTCTATCAAGTTAAATCATTGATATAAAATTTCAAGATGCCTAGTTTCTAACAAAATCTTATCTGTAAAAAAGATGGTGAATGTGTAATAATCGTAAAATAATACATGTTTTCAGACGGATAAAATTGACAATTTTACTTGAAAATACTCTTCATTGTGCGTAGAAACACTAAAACAAGTTATCCCATCTATTATGTAAAGTTTTGGTTACATATTTTTACACAAATCTTTACCGAACTCTATTGGGACTAGAAAAATTAAGCGCACAATATGCGCGTATTTTTCTCGGACATTTTCCAGTTTATGAGTCGAATATGGAACTTGAGTTCAGTTTTTAAATCAACGAGATATATCCCTGTATTTCCGAGTTAACGAGTATGCTTGTAAAGGAAGCACTTATCACGCCTAACGAGGGATATCGGGTAAGTGCGCTCGAAAGTTTACTGCTAACATAAAAGTTTGGTTCCTTCTCATTTGAAAAAAATCTTTATTATGATTGAATATGAGCGTCTTGGGCTTATTATGTGAGAGTATGAAACATTTCCAAGAACAATATTCTTTTACATAATTGAGAATATGTTTATTGGTTCGTGTAAATAAAAGCTACTGCACATAGCAATCATGCTTGGCAACACTTTTACTTAAATCCCTCTGTTTCCTATTCCAGAATTATAGACTTTCCAGTCTGTAATTGGCATTCTGGAATAGGATACAGAAAACTCATCCATTTTTAGATTTTAGAGCGTAAAACGGTGCTAGGCTTTTGTGCACAGGCACATATGTCATACTCGTGAACGGGTGCTGTTTGCTGGGACTGATCAGCTCATAACTGTCATGTCATGGCAGTATTATCAGAAATTTATGGACATTATAGTTATCAGTTTGTCTAGTCTAGTACTACATATAGTCTAGTACATACATTGTTTCCTCAACGTTATGTGAGAAATCACATAACGTTGAGGAAACAATGTATTCATAAGTATGAAATGTGAAACAATCAGATTTAAAAGAGTAACGATGGAGTTTTTTAGTCCGTTTTTCTCCATAGGAAAACAACACTTTGGAACATGGCAAATAGAGTCTGACTATTCATAAATCTTTAACTGGTCCACGTGAATAACAATTTATTTTATTTTATTATTTGTGGAAAAAAATGATTAAATGAAATTCCTGTCAGCTCATTTGTATGTATTATGTTTATCAACTGTTCGTTTAGACAATAACCGTTTTGATTCTGATATCATATGACTCCGATAATGGGCGACAAATGCAATGCAACAAGACCTGTGCAACTTGTTCCTGTATCGCTCTACATCATAAGTGACCAGGCGGAGCAACATGTTGTTTCCATATTTTGTCGCATGAAAGCGCTCTACATATCTTGCAAGATCATTTATTTTGCTGTCGCAAACGACATGATAAATGCCTATGTATGAAGTATTAAATAGACAATCATCGAAGCCAAAACCCACGTATTCTTAACATCAAAATAACTAATATTATTTAATGGGAAACTACTTTTATTTTAAGTAGCTTGCAATGTGAGCGGGGTGCAAAGAAAAAGCCTCCACGAGTGACGAACTAAAATCGTATTCACGTACCCTGGGCAGTCGGTCTCGATACAATCAATGCTGACTGGCTAATTTTTCCACTAAGGCATCAGCCTTTCCCAAGTGGTAACTTGTGCTGAATTGCCCGACATAACAGAAGGAGAACATAAGCGCACAAGAGACTGTGCCGATGGGACGGCAAAGAGTTATATAGGCGAGTATGAAAGTTCCTACATAATTAAATTTTTAAATAGGTTTATAAAAAAAAAACAGCGATTTTAACTTCAATGTATAGTTAATAACCAGTTGGTTAAGGCGCCCTAACAATTGGAAGAATATGAGGTACTTGGCTTCTTTTCGGGTCTATTTACGCCCGTTTAATTGATATATGGCTCTCTCACTCGTTCATGTTGGAACAAACTTGCCATGTAACTGTCGCGCGTGGAGCCCCGGATTTACTTACTTAGTTCCCTCTCGAAGAAGCTTTCTCATTGAGCTGCGCGCCTGGTAAATTCGCTTCTTTATACCATAAAAACTGCAATAGATTATTTTTTTTATTTCATAAAGACGCCCCGACAAGCTATTAAAACTTATGTTGTAGTATATAATTAAAATAGTTACGATTATTGCATGTCATTGTTAATTAGTCGGTGCAGTTATTACGTCAGATGCAGTTTGAAGTATGGCGGCCATAAATCGTGTTTATACAATTACAGGCCGGGGGAAATAGAATAGTTACTCGGAACTTGCGTTAAACCATTATTAGAAGTTATAATAAAATGGTTGGCTTATTGTTAGGACTGTTGTTATTTATGGCTTAGATGGTGCATTTGTTTGCGCCCGCGCCGGTGGCGATAATTTTTTGTTTCTAAGGTTTTTACTTTCACGGCCACACTTGATTTTAATTTATAAGCATAGATTTTTTGTGCGAATGAATATATTACTAAATAGATTCCGCGGGCGGGTTCGCCCGCGTGGTTTACGAATCCGTACATTTTCCCGGGATAAAAAGTAGCCTATGTGCTATTCCAGACTATAATCTATCTCTGTGCCAAATTTCATCCAGATCCGTTCAGCCGTTCTGGCGTGAAATAGTAACAAAGATCCCTCCATCCATCCATCCATCCATCCATCCATCCTCACAAACTCGCATTTATCATATTAAGTAAGAAGATTAATGTAGGTTCATAATATCTACTGTATTTACAATTTTAAAGGTTTTTTTTACTCTGTAGGAATATTGAGAAGTTAATCTTTTTTAATGATCTCGCTACGGGTTGCTTTTTAGTTTATGTTCAATTCCTTGCCCGTCATGTCACATAACACATATTCCTACCTTTTTTTAGCGTCAAGAAAGATGTAAAAAAAAAAGAATGAGATCTTATATTATGACCACATTATAAAACGTATTAAGTATGTATCTAAACTTTGCCTAAGAAGGGTCATTTTTATTAGTGCCAAGATAAATAAACGTTGGAAAACAAGCGAGGAATGATAAGCGTAACGGAGCTGCGTGTAAGCAAGCCTACCTTAGAACATTAAACGACTAAGGTGTTGTCAAAGGGCGTATCTGCAACTGATAAGTAGAACTTAGATAAATGAGGTGTTGACAGACTTCGCTTAAGTGTCCTTAGCTAAGAGTCTATCCCTCAAAGTCTGTGATGTGACAAATCGGTGTTTACCTTAATAATCCTCTACTATTATACGAGCAATGTTTATTTGTAATCGCGTTCTCGAAAACTCTAATGATTTAGGTTAAATTTACAATATAGGGATTTTCGGGGGCGAAAATCAATCTAGCTAGGTTTCATCTCTGACGAAATATTTATTATTAAGAAATTTATTTTTGCCCAGCGGGCGTTGGCCGCCCAGATCAAGCCTGTATTCCCCGAAGGGTTAGGCAGAGGTGTACTATATTGTAGTGGGCCTACTGGACACAGATCTAAACTCCGTGCTAGTAACTACTTCAATATAAAAAACCCCAAAAACGCGTTGTCCGACCTAGGAATTGAACCCAAAAGCTCATTCTCAGCAACCGCGCTTACGACCACTAAAGCAGTGAGCCAGTCAATTAATGATGCCTTTCTAAAGCCGAAGTTGAAACCGATAAAACACTGCAGACGAGACGGTTTGTCACCGTTTACAGTTTTGTATTTATTTTTTCTTCAGCACAGAGACAAACGTTTCTTTTTATTTTGACTCGTTACTAGGTACCTACTTAACGTTAATAAGGAAATTGAAGAGTTTAATTTCAATTACGTCGCTGAACGTTTTCACGTGCAGTCTTCTCTAATGAATAGTCGATTTTGTAAACATAAAATATTCTTATTCTTTGTATCTTATAACTTCAATTTTTTTTCCGTTAATTGTTTAAAAAGACATAAGTTCACAGTGCTATGACCTTTTAGAACACTTACCTACATTTTAATGTTTACTTACTTATGTAATACCAGCTGACCCGTCCGACGTTGTCCTGTTTTCCTGGTCTTGTGTGAAATAATGCGCTTTCAGTCTTTCCCGATTTTTCCCTAAATTGATCCCTAAAACCTTTTTCGGACTGTTACGAATATTTTCAAAATCAAATTAGCCTAATCAGTCCAGCCGTTCTCAAGGGATACGCTTACTAACAAACCGCATTTTATTTTTATTTATATAGAATGATTTAATTATTGAAATGCTGTTAACAAGTTTGGAGATGGAGAGCATATGTTGCAGACGGACGTTTATTTATTGTTACTTTGTTTTGTTGCAGTTAGAGTGTTTAAAAACATTATTCATATTTAAAGCTTTACTTAAAAAACTCGTATATAAGCACTCAGCGGATTTACGATGTCAGTTTTTAATATCCACTGTGTTTACATGGAGTAGCGATTCAATTAGCATATAAACGGGTAGTGAAAATAAAAGTGAAGTGCGCCCGCGCCTGAAGGCTTATCCAGCCCTTCTCGGTATCAATACAATTACTCAAGCGCACGTTAACGACGAAGCACTAGAGATTAAATTAGATTATAATTATTTACAATGTTGTCGGCTAGGGGGCGATAAAACATGTTTTTTTTAGATGTGCATGTATGATCTGGTTACTTCTAAGAAAACTAGCAGTTTAACGGTTACTATCAGATGGTTTAAGAATTGTGCAAATGTCGGTTCATTAATTTTGTTCATTGATAGCTGTAGATTATTGGGGAAAATTATCGGGTGTAAATTACCCGTTATTTGTTAACGCACATTTCATTAGTTCTTTAATAATTCGGTACCTAGGTATATAAAGATATTTCGATATTTTGGTTTTACGAGTATAAGTTAATTTTTAATTAATGATTAAACTTTTGCAGCTGAAGTACCTAATAACAACAGTAGTCTGAAGATTTCGATAACATCGTTAGTCTAAAGTAAAATAATAAATTACCTTTTGGTGTTTATTAATTATAAAGTGATTAATTTAGCTCATTACTGTCCCACTGTTGGGCAAGGGCTTCTTCTCAGAATAAGAAGGGTAAGGCCTTAGTCCACCACGCTGGCCTAGTGCGTTCACGAACTATTAATTAATAGTTAAAAATTAACAAAACGAAATTTTGCTGTTTTACATACATACATAAAGTCACGCCTTTTTCCCATGAGGGTAGGCAGAAACTACGGAACGCCACGTGCTACGATCCTTACATAATATTTTTGCTTCATCTACATTCATGCATCGTGAACGCCCGTTGTGGGTACTGCGCACCTGATGTTTTTGAAGGACATCACCAATAAGGTCCGTATATGTCCTTCTAGGGCGTCCCCTCCTGGCGTTTCCACTAACAACCGCGTTATAAATCCCTTTCGTTAATCGCCTCTCATTAATTTTGCTGTTTTTTGGCATCAAATATGATGAAAAACCAGTATCAAGTATAAAAAAAGGATTTCTAACCGTATCATGTTAACACAAAACGAGTACCAAGTAGCTAAATGATAAAAAATCGGCAAAAGATGTTGTTCAACTGCTATGGTCTTTACAAATCACGTTTTTCTATGAGATGAAAAGAGCATAAGCCAAAACAATTGCTGTGGAGACAGGATCTAGCAGGGCTGACAGCAGCTTCATACTATTTATTGAAAGGATATATGAAAAGGTCAACTAATTCATAATTTAACGTAATCTTTTTGAAAAATGCTTGAGTGTTTTTACGAATGTAGATTTGTTTGTAAAAAACATGATGATACAGGAACAATTTCCAGGATGCAAAATTTTACTCAAGCTTAAAAAAAATATTATTGTTTACGCTTATTGTTTAGAAGTTAATCATGGCAGAAAATGTCAATGATACAAAATATGAATTGTACACATTTGGCTTATTGGCCTTTATTGAGTTCTACGTTACAGAGGTCGTTTTGCTATTTACAACGCAAAATTCCAAACTTCAGTCTCTTACTGTGAATTTCAAATACAGTAAAATCCACTAACAATTTCAACAACTTTTCCAACTAAAGCAACGAACCCAGAACCTCACGCTCAGCAGTCGCACTGGTCAACACTAGACCAATGACCCTTCTTACCCACTAAGTGAATCCATAAAAAAGATTAATCAGTATTCTAAAAGGAGCAACCCTAACTAAGGACCCTGTCTCGCGGTGCTGATGGTTGGCGTGCGGTGAAGTGAAGGCCGCGCGGAGGCCGGTTGTTGACCGCGCTATTTATACGTCCATGCCAACCGTATACCGGCTGGCCGATTCTGGACTGAGCGGATTGAGTGGCATGTGTGCGACTTCATATAACCGCACAGTGGATCGAAAATCGAGCTTCAGACACGTAAATTACTTATGATTATGTAAAAAGATTGAATGGTGTACTATTTGTGTTGAGTAGACGTGCGAGAAAAGAACAAATAAAGATTATTTTATCCCTTTTTTTCATAATATTTTAATAATGTTCAATTAATAAATGCTCTTCTCGATGTTACTGATTGGTCTTTACTTTTTTATATTTAAAATAAAAATGTTATTCTTCTATTTGGTATGCATTGAGGTCTTTTGTTATTAAAATCTAATTTGCGTCGAAAGTAAATAAGACATCTAAATAAAAATAGTAGAAAATATAATCAAAACCATTCTATTCAATCTAAAATTCGTATTTAAATGCTGATTACTCGATTAAGCGAAATTAGATCGTAATGGACGCTTTTATATTTTGAGTCTGATAATATCATCCCTAGGATCGATCCAAGATTAAAGATCCTATGTGAAACAGTGACTCTCTTTTATCACTGTCAGTTTGCCGAGGACGAAAAAGGATAGAGCACGTCACAAGCTATCACATTAAACAAAAAAATAATTTTGAAAACTAAGATTTTAAATAATAGCCATATTTGTTAGTTTTAAATACGCCGCTATGATCATCGTCATCGTTCGTCGCCACTAACATAGTCATGAACAGACTAGACCATTTTTTATGTTTTAATTTTTTTTTCGGTCATATGTCATTATAATATACCTATTAAAGCCCAACCTTTCTCACCGAAACGAGGCCAATACTACAGCATGCTGGATTATCGTTATAATGACGCTCTCAATACTCGTTTACTCTTTTATAACAAACTGTTACAGTTTTTATCCAATAATATACAAACTTTTTGTATGTACTGGAATAAAGTACAGGTGTACATGTCCTGATAGGCATCTCGGTAGGCGCCCACTGCTGCCGATACTTCGATCATTACTCATTGCTCATTATATTTAATTTACACACTGCATTTTTAACCCTTAAGATACGATCATACATTAATACGCTATGCATGCAATCAATTCCATATTAAAGAACGATGGTACAATTAGTTTACCCTGAGAATAGAAAAATGTGTTTTTAAACTAGTATCAAGTAATAATAATAAAAAAATAAAAATAATGTGCGTGTACTTATGTACGCACGTAAGAAGTTATACTTCTTATTTTTTTATTTCTACTGATATGAAACACGTGTTACAGATGCACAAATATTTCAATAACCACCTTGAATATAGCTATCCATTCCCAAGAAGAGACATGACACCAGCCAACTTCATGGTGTCACTTTTATGTGTCGGTGTACGCGCGCATCGTAAGAATTCACTCTCATCAAGCGCGCCAAAAGAAGTATCATTTATTGCCAATATAAATGGTACATTTTCTTAAAACTGTACATTAAAATATCAGATCGTTTATCTTACAATACATACATATGTACAAAAGGAAATGTCTGTCTTGTGAACTCCACACTAGGTCGAGCCTGGCTCGTAGATTCCGTGTGTGAATGGAGACTAACCAATACATAGTCTAGAAACTAAGCTATTTATTATGGTGAACTGATTAACACTTTCTTGCAATAACTAAATAAACTCTTAACCGGGCAGAACAAAAAAGACACACTTTTTCGTGGTAATAATTATAGTTAATATACTTATAGATTACGGCAAAAAGAATATAATTTACTGAAACTGAAAAACAAAAATTTGCGGAAAAATTATAGTTATGGGAGTTGCATTGCATTTTAAAAATATTCGTGTATTCAAGCTGGATTGGTGTGGCGGGAAAAAAGTTCCCTGTGTCCGATTAAGGGTTAAAGGCACAAAAAAGTGATTATCACAAAGCTTATATTCAAAAATATTTTTTAATAGTGGGAAAAATACTATCGAACAAAGAAGCCACACGAGATTTTAATTAATTAAACTCCTATCTCTTTGTTCTTATCCGACATTTATCTCAAACAATTAATCGTAATTTAATTAGTTGCGCCACTGACATTTACGCTATCACCTACCTACTGCAGCTTGGCGAAAAAGAAAACCTTTTATAATTAACTCGTTCCCTTAAAACCTTATCTTTACCACGATATGCAATTACCTTTTTATTTGGGGCGTGTCCCGAGTATACCACTCAAATGTTAATTATCCATCTTACAATTTAATAATCGTGTGTCTTGTTAACTAGCGCGCGAAACGCCCTGTCAAACTGTTGTTGATCAATAAGATAACCTACAAGACATTATTATGTTATAAAGGTATCTTTTTAACCCTGTTTGCCTCCGTTGAGCTCCTTCAAATGAACAGTATATGGTAATAATCTATACATATAAATAATAAAATTATAACTGGCCGATATCTATACATTATAGATATTGGAGAAAAACGAATACGGGGGGTCTTTATTAGAGCGACAGAAGCCAAAACAACAGTTTTTAGAATTTTTGTCTGTCTGTCTGTATGTTTGTACACGCATCACGCAAAAACTACTGCATAGATTTGAATGCAGTTTTGCTAGAGGTCTAACTTAAAATATAGGCTTCATTTTTTTACCGCAGAAAAATATCAGATTCTAAATTCCACGCGTACGAAGTCGCGGGCAAAAGCTACTTATGTTATAAAAAT
This sequence comes from Shargacucullia verbasci, assembly GCA_947562105.1. Taxonomy (NCBI): domain Eukaryota; kingdom Metazoa; phylum Arthropoda; class Insecta; order Lepidoptera; family Noctuidae; genus Shargacucullia; species Shargacucullia verbasci. The sequence goes on from OX387289.1 coordinate 10,443,592, forward strand.
ATATTTTTTATCCCTGTTTACCTCCGTTGAGCTCGTTCAAATGAACAGTAGATGGTAAAAATGTATAATAAAGACGTTAATTGGTACCTACGATGGGAATTTTAAAGACCTAAAGAAAAATGCTTTAGTGCTCATACATTGTTGCCAGGCCTTCAAGATTTAACTTAAAAGTCAGCCTCATTGTTGTCTGTTAGTTTTTAAATGATGTAATTAAGCCGTCATTGGAATACAATAAAACTTTCCCACAAAGGTTGTTTTATAAATGAACCTCTTGGTATTGTTGGATTTTTAATATAAACAAAGCTGTGAAAACTGTGACCTTCAAATCATATTGAAATTAAGGGCTTGTTACCAATCAAAATTTAAAACAAGACAATAGAATTCACACAGTGATTTCACAGTACTAATCTTAAATAAAGAATTACACACTTTAAAAATTGTCTGTGGTGAAAACATGATTTTCTTTGTGAGTGAAATTGGAACGGAACCAGACGGCACTGCGCCGTCGGTAAGTGCTGTTATCGATGCTTTAGAATCACTCGATTCATTGTAATAGCTCAGAAAATGATCCGATTGTAGTACAATAATAATATTATAGCCTGCAATGAATAACAATTGCGCACCACCAACTCGATTTCAAAATCCATCGCTCTTGCGCAACCTTAATGATAGCAACAAGTAAATAATAACACACATTTGTGCATAATAACGCGTTATAACTATATTTTTGTTAAATTTATTATTGAAAGGTGGCATTATTGATTCGGGATCTTGCAAGGGCCTCCATAATTGTAGAGATTTAGATTATCAGCTGTCTGTATCATGCAACCATGGGCTTACACCTAACTGTATTTTTGTCACGGATACAGGAAGACTACAAATCAAAATTATCGCGACGCAACGTATCTCGGAAGAAACGTTATCATTATGTTTTATGTGTGTCTAGCAGCAAACACACTCGCACATATTAAATCAGGCTTTAACGGGAGACGCCTCGCATTCCATACACTTTTCTAACACTTACTATTTTTCCTCCTTCAGGTGTTAAAATTAATGGACTGAACTCATCTAACTCTCCAAGAGTACCTACTGGATAAAGAAAATTGCTTAAAGCAAAAAACGATTACTTTAAAGATGATTGAGCGAACATTTATTTATTTTAAAAATTATCATTGCGCACATATTAAATCAGGATTGAATGGGGAACAACTTGACTTCCATATATCTTTCTAACACCAACAGTTTTCCGTTTTTAAAGCAAGAGATGATAAAAGAATTTAATGAACTTTAATCATTGATGGTTAAATTCTTCAAATTAAATTACTCTCACTCTCACTTGCGCATACGCGCCGACAATCAATGGCGAAATTTAATATGTCTGATGTAAGTAATACGAACAAAAAATGGCACTTAATTTCACACGAGTTTGAGATTATACGTGTTTAGATTTTTGTATGATATTTTGCTAGTTAATGAGACGATTTGGAGTTTAAATGTGGATATTTGCAGTCAACAACTCAACATTAAAATCTTGAATCTACTTATGACACAATACCTATTCCATATTTTTCTTCTGAAATTTATGTCACAGTATATTTATTTTATTTATATATAGTACTAGCTGTGCCCGCGACTTCGTTCGCGTGGATGTCGGAACTTAACTATATATTTTTTTAGTGAGAACAAATGCGCTTACACCCTATTTTTTTCTAAAATAAAAGAATTTTTCTAAAATAAAAGTAGCCTAAGTTACTCCTTATTACATCAGCTACCTGCCAATAAAAGTCCCGTCAAAATTGGTCCAGCCATTTCAGAGATTAGCCTATACAAAGAGACAGACAGACAGACAGACAAAAATTGTAAAAAAAGTTATTTTGGTGTATGTACCGTATATATATTCATATGTATGTAGTAAAAAACGGTTATTTCAATATTACAAACAGACACTCCAATTTTATTTATATGTATAGATATTTATTTTTATGAAAGGAAATCATTCAGTATATATTACTGGAGATAAGTCCTTTTATTATTAATTAAAATTCAATAATTTAAATGTATTTTTTGGTAACTTTTTACTAAATTCAATACATTTAATTGTTACCGACATTTCCACACATAATAACCACAATTTTTAGATCGTACGCATAATTTTATCGACATGTCATTCAAGAAATAGGAGTGAATGCAATTTTTTGTCTCCTCACTATTAATTCTTATTCCCCAGACTAGCTAATATGGCCGCTAATTACGCAGTGACAAACCGGCGGATGTAAACATCGTGATCATAGTGTTGCTGCTATTTTTACACAACCTTTATATGGCACCATAAGGGCTGGCACTAGAATTCAAAGCGGGAATCTATGGTAAAAGAAAGTAATATATTTGCGCTTTCTTTTTCTTTTTTATGAGTTTTATCTGTTTTGCGGCGGTACATCCTTAGCGTGTCCACACGCTACGTTTTAGTAGCAATTCTGAATTCAAACGCTTCGCAATTTCTAAGCTTGTTTTGCTTTTTTGTCATTCCTTCCAATAAAAGGCAAAGGAAATCATCTCTTGCGCTTAATTGTATAATTTAATATTCCTTGTAGGTAAAGTTAATTGTGTAGTCATTTGTTTTGTAATACAACCACTCTAACGCTAATAAGGGAAAACAATGCAACTGCGGTCTGCTATCACTCTCGCAATTTCGATAACAACGTTGCGGTTTTTGAAACATATTATATCCAGTGATCTGAGCGACCTTTACAAATTACATAACGAACAATTTTATAAAATTGATCGCAATTTTTGGAGCCACTCCCGTTCCCTGTTGTACTTTTGGCACGAAAATCAATAAATATTTTGTAATCACCTGTCCGCGCAGGTTCGTAAATATTGTTACCTTTTCAGACGTCAAAATTCCGATGAATAATTCAATTTAATTTTCGATAAATATAAAATTATGATGATACAAAATTGGGATTTTGGACTCTATTACGTTGGATTGGGGCCGAAATTATATTTTACAAAACGTTTACCTTCAGGAGTATTCTTGAAATAATCCAATAACTTTGCTTAACTCGGTAGGTGTCCAAAAAGATGAAGTTTGTCATTATGTATAAGTAAAGCGTATTTTTAAAGCGCAGTTTTTAAAAATAAATAGTTGGCACATACCACCTATTTATTTTTAAAAACTGTAAATGATTGCCTCGGCATTGTGAATAATTTTTCGAAAAAAACCATTTTTCGATAAAAATATTTTATTTATAAATGTCTATACGATGAGTCTATATGATAGAGACCATTGAATCATTAATGTTGAATCTTAACATTTCCATCAATACTTTGGTATACTTCTGTCTGGAATTGACAAGGAGTTGACAACTTTATCTTGACAAAAGTATCCTTCTCGTAAAGCGACTAGAGGAACAACGACAGCTTGAAATTACATTGAAATACCATTGCCTTATCTATCAAACATTAGCTCAGCTTTCGACTGCAAAATTAATTAGAAACCACAATATACCTAGGTATAATACCACTTAGTTACATTTCTTATGCCTAGGTCAATAAGTCTTGTGCTTAGTACCCATTAGCGCATACCACTCCATTAGAAACGATTTACATTAGAAATTGCGTGGGTTTCACCCGGCGACGACCTGAGCAATTGAACGATTAATTGAATGAGGCTTGATACAAATGTGTGAGATTGATTAGTAGGGCCACTGATTGCTCCGCTACCGCACGATTGATAGCCGCCGAACTTGTTATAGTTATTACATCATAATTCATGGAGAAACGTTGTACGCTATTATTTTTAATAACTGACATCTGTGGTGATGTGGGAATCAAAAATAAATTATACTGGCTGGTTATAATCTGGCGAAGGCCGTTAAATATGCAATTAACGGTCAAATGCAAGTAGAACACGCGCCCTGAGTGGATTCCATACTGTTACACGTTTTACACATACTCGTACGTTGCATTGGGATAAAATTCCACAGGCAATATGTTTAAACAAATTTTTTTTTTGTTGAAAACGTTGCCCCGCTATAGGATTTCTCCTGTGTCGTGCGTACATTTTTACAAACATACATGTCACATGCCCACATAAACAGACCCGAAACAACTTAATATAGATCATACAAATATTTGTTCCGTGCGGGAATCGAACCTGCGACACTTAGCACAGAAAGCTTACTAGCCACTTACTACTACTACTTAGCCACTGCGCTAACCGTGCGGTCTAAATAATAAATGTATAATTATATAGGTATATGATACGATAACAATGATGTACAGACTTATTCCTTTATTTGTACCAGGTAACCTCCCTTAGTGTTAAATTTGCAGATTGTAGAGCACCGGGCTATAGATTTTAAGATTCAGTCAGTAAGTGATACGTTTAAAAAAAAAAAAAAACGCTTTGAACTCTTAAAAAATACGGCGATTTTTTTATTGATTAAACTAGAAATAGAAAATTTGTACAATGATTACTAAGGTATATAGCCATATTATAAACCACGTATGAGAGCTGTGTGAGGCTATACATACATACAACTTAGTTATTATATACGATATTCATTTTAATTGATGATCTATCTCCACTTAATACATACAAATTGTACTTATATTCAATACATTCCTGTAATTCGTAATGGTCGTTTTGACAGTTACTATTTCTTTAAGTTATTACTTAAGTGATTCGGTACTTTGCCGTAGTTATTATACAGTCACTCAAATAGTCTACTTGACAGATGCAATATCTTAAAGGAATGACTTTTTAAGTGATTTAATCACTCAGTCATTAAATCACTTGAGTCATAAGTTATGGCATAAATATCCCCGTAGAGTTAATTTTCCCCATTTATATGCAGTTGATGCAGAAAAATGGAGAAAATTTGCATCTGTATGAGGCAAGGATTTTAAATTCATTTCTTTTACAAGTTTAAAAGGCTATAGGAAATTATTATGTGGCCAACAACATTCGTGTTTACAATTTCAGATATACATTAAAAGACAATACGTAATTAAAGTATGTATTTATTGGGCCTTGCAATAAGTAATAGGGTGCGTAGGTAATTTCATAATTAAGTATTGTGTATAGGAAGATTTATATCCCTTTAAAAATTAATTAGTCGTCGCTTTATTCAATGTATATAACATTCATTCATAACATAACATAGCATCACGCCTGTATTCCCCGAAGGGTCAGAGACAGCAGTGTACCTACTATTGTATCTACACCCACATTTCGCCGATGCTGTTATTGAGTCCCATGTAATAGGGGGCGAGCCTCCACCATCCACCACAGTTCCAGACTTCGTGCTGCTACTGAGAATTTCCATACAGAAAAACCCAATAACACTGCCCGACCTGGGAATCGAACCCAGGATCTCACGCTCAGCAGTCACGTTTACGACCACCAATGAGGCAGTCCATTTATTCCTTCATAACATTTATCGTTGTCGGCACAATATAGTAATTATGTGATCATTAAACATCTAACACTAATACAGCTACATGCATTTATATTACTTATTAACTGTTATTAAGTGAAAAACTAGTGTCCAGTTAGCACTATCTCTGACAGAGAGTATCATAGATAAATTGTCGGTGGAATGTCGACACATTACGTCGGAGTGTAACAACATCATAAATCTTATCGCCTTACTGCCTCCGTGCTTCGTCTGCTAAGCGTGAGGTCTTGAGTGTGAATTCAAGATTGATTTATTTTATTTTGAGTAATATTCCGTGGCAAATTTTACTTTTTAAGAAATTTTTGTCCCGCGCTGGGATTTCTCCTGTATCTTGGGTACAGTTTACTAACATACATATCTCATATACACACCACCAAACCCGAAACAACTATCCGTAGATCATACAAATATTTGTTCCGTGCGAGAATCGAACCCGCTACACTTAGGCTGAGATCTATAAAGCGTACTTACACTTTGCTCATACTTTACTTTCGAGATAAGACTAAGTCGGTATTTATAATGCGGACTTCGAATAAGTCTGAGTGCGTGCTTAGCAAAACGTAAGTTCACAAAGTTCACGACTTACCAGAAACTTACGATATTAACCAAACAAAAATGTTGGACCACAATTTCCTTTAAACTATCATATTCTACGACAAATATTTTTTCGTATTATTAAAGTGACAGACGCAAAACAGTGATGCCAAATTGGGGATTATATCCTTTAAGTTTGGAAATCACAGGATTAGAATTCATTTGAATGCGGCAGTAATGTTAATAATTATTTCAGAAATACAGAAAAAAACAACAATTTTACTATGACTCATCTAATTCAAATGATTTTGTACGTTTTATAAAGAAAAATTAAGAATGTAATGCATAAAATGAAAGAGTAATTTGTACTTTGACTTTTGTCCGTCTTAGCTTATGCGCAGTTAAATCTCACCATGTTATGTCTATAAATTCAAAATCAAAGATTAAGCTAAGCTTAATCTTAGCTAAGTGTTACGTAAGTGAAGTCTGAGTAAAGTGCAAGTACGCTTTATAGATCTCAGCCTTAGACACTGCGTCAACCATGTCGTCATTACAATTGGTTTTAGCATATTGGGGTCAGTAAATAGCGACGCAAGTTCGCTTATTATTGTATCCCAAATAAGAAAGGACGAATTTCTGTCGCTATTCGCTAACCTATTCTTTGACGTTTATTTGTTTAAACAGTTCGCAACAGAGTATGAAAATATTATACATTCAGTAAGGTTCAATCAGCCCTGAGCGGTGCTGAAGATATTCTTAGGTATTATTACCACTCGGGGACAGTGGCGTGCGGTTCATAAAGACAAAAAGACACTGCCTACCCTACATAACTCAGATAAATATTTATTATAAGATATTTGAGGTGGCAAATCACATACATCATTATTTAATCAACAAGACGACGAACCAATACCAGCAACAGTAGGTATTATTGATAAGTAAGGTTTTAAAATTTTCTGCCTACCCTGTCTAAAAACTCGGTGCGCGCCGCTGCTCGGGGAGGGTCTATCCCTGAAGTACGGTGAAAGATAACGGGTCTATATGAGGCGTCTAAGAATTTATATAAATTAATGTTATGAAGCGAAATGACGGACTGTGTCCAGTTAACACCGGCGCGTGCGGTTGTCTGACGAGGTATAACCGATAGATTGGCGGCGGAATGTCAACGCATTAAATACAAGTGTCACAGATATAAATCTAACATTACTACGACAAGTTAATGATGTACTCAAACGAAAATGAACGAAGATGATAAGTAGGTACCTATTGTAGCATAACAAAACAATAGTTATGAATTATTAAAAGAGGATAAACTGCCTCTATTTTTGACTGTCTCACTGTTGACTTGATCACTTTTTACTTGTGTTTCATACTTAGGCTCTTTCCTAATCATAGTCTCCTCGATGAAATAAGTAAAAAGAGCGCACCTATTTTAAAAGTAACTCGAGCTGAAGGAATTTATCAGCCATTGGAGGTTCGCATCAACATCAACTGGAAATTCAGTAACTAGGGCTCGTTAATGTTGGATTTTTTTTTCCCAACTTTCATGTCTCGGTTATGTGTGTTTGAAATGTTCAATTCATGTACATTCTCACTCCATGGACTTACTACTCTAGGTAATCTATAAACAGTAATATAAATTTTACCCGTAGCTACCGTTGGTTTCGCTCTCCGGGGGGCGCACGATATTTAGCCGTGCCTTCCATTTCCAACATCCACTACTGAATTGAATAACAATAATATTCCGAACCGTTGCAATTGTCATTATGAGGAAAATAATTATAAATTTCAGCTTTATTATAAATTGGCATCTTATTTGTATGCTACTGAGTTTCTATTCAGACGATACTTGTCAATACAAAAGATGATTAAAGATAGTATTCGTCTTCTTAATCTTGTGTAGTGTCGGCACCAGTTATCAGATTAAAAGCGATTCGCTTTTAATTATAATACAATAGTAGAAAGATTAGCAATGGTGGTTATGGTGGTGTCAAGGGCACTACCCAGGGTGCGCCAGATATTCATCGGTTTATCAGTCATACTTACACCTTCTTATTATGCATCCCGTAAATAAATAAACCCGCTAAATACCTATATTAATGCGGCTATAATTTCATGTTGAAATTGTTCACTGTCTTTGTGAAAAATAATTCGAAACCATTTTTAAATATCTGCTCATGTACGTATGAATTTATTGAGCTGAAAGGCAGTATAAAACTGCGATTGAATGATAGTGTCAGCGGAGCGGATTGTCGACACATCGCGATACAGGCAACGATTTGTCACTGTGACGTCCAGTGTGTAAATGCCGTTGAGTGTCGGTCTGATATAGCAGAAGAAAAATGGAACATTTGTTTGTTGCGAGATAGGTCAAGTTTTTTGTGTTATGTCTCTATATATATAAATAATTAGTGAAGGAAAAAAAACTCATAAAAGTGAAGGAAAAAATATATCCATTTCCTAGAGTAGGTAAGCAGACATTTTCGCAGAAGAAAATAGTTTGAAGATAAAGAATAATCACTTGTAGGTAATGGCGACTTTGAAGGCATACATATTTATTAAATCAATACACATAACGATCAAAACATAATTTACCTACTGCACTTTAAAATCACTAAATAACATGTCATGGTGTCCACATAAGAGTTATCATGACATTCTCCAGACTCCACAGACACAGACAAAAAGCTGATATATATAATATACATTGTGGGTCAGTCCTGTCGTCGAGTGCACCGATAAATCTTGCTTAGTACCTTCGCGTGCAGCGGCCGTGTTAACATCGGTTTGGGCCAACAACCAGACAACGATGGCGCTCGATTTAAATGTAAATATTGCAATTAGAGCCTCCTTACACGCTTCACCGAGCGATTCAGGGGGACCGTTAAGTGCAAGATCGCATTGATCTCGACTGTACCCATTTAGTATTGACTTAGTGTTGGTGCTTTTCCCTTAGGACTGTTAGAGAGTACTTCAATCGTGTACACTCTTCAGGTTCATTGTTTTCTTTTTTTTCTTTGTTTGTCTTCAAAGAAGCTTATTCGCCAATTGCATAAAATTATAAAAGCCACTCCTTTAATTTGAATCATTGGTAAATTATAAATTGTATCTAAATTAGCACAACTGAAATAAATGGTACTAGAGAAAGTGTAATGCATAATTAATATCAAATTAAAAGCAAATCATTAGACCTCTCTAATTATTACAATAAATAAATGGATAGAACAATCACCGAAAAAAACCGATTATTGTACATAGAAATATATATTTTTATATAGTTTTATTTAGTTAAATTATATATTACAGATTAGTGTAACTTTCTAAACTATTATAATGGTGAGTTAAGATTAATAATTATCTTCTTTGTTAATTTTCTTGCAAATAATGTAATAAGACGAAAAGTTCATTCACTTGTGTTGCTGACTGTACCGATCGTATGTCAAATTAACGTTGATAATTATGATTATTTGTAATATAATTGCGACAAATACAAGCTCGAAATGTCATAAATAAAGTCATTATATCAGTAAGCATCAAATGCACATAAAATACGACTATACAGAATGTTTAACATTAAAATGTAATAAATATACTAGTACATTGGTTTCAATGGGTAATTTGTTTATTTACGTCTGTAAGAGGAAATGAGCATGAATAAAATGAAGGGCTAACTGTACTACGAGAAACACTGAAGAGCATAAAGCTCAATTTTATGATAATAATTCGTGCATAATGCTCCCGGAGTTTATTGTTCAACGATAAACGCGAGATAATTATTATGAACAATTATAATCTTAGCGTAGTGACATTTTTCTCACATAGAACACGAAAGCCGTGTTTTATAGTAAAATTGATAAAAACGTGTATAAGGAAATTGAAAATTACATTTATTATCCAAGTGTGTTCATAAATCAGTGATATTATTAACTTTTTGTGTCAGCATTTTATAGACTCTTTTTGTTTGGTTTGGAAAATATCTGATATAATTATAGCATCTACACTTTCTAAATACATACATTATTTGTAGCGGCAAAGTAGGTAAACTAGGGCAGGACATAAATAAAGACATATTCTTGTAGCTTTCCCCATGGTGGGCGTGTACACGCATAAATTATGTACACAAATAAAATGTGATGAGAATTTGATCTTATTATCACAATAAGACTTAATTCTTGTATGTTATTTGAAAGTGGAAAAATGATCAGATTTTTCTAGAATTTTTACATAATTGATCGGTATCATCTTGTAATGAAAAAAGGACGCCCAAAAAGAAAATTAAAAATACCTACAACATTTTGGCATTTGTTTTTTTTAACGGCTACGGCTTTTGAGTTTGGAAAGTAATACCTACTCGATATTCTAACTTCTCTGCTTTATTTAAAGATCAATATTAAAAAATAAGCAAGTAAAGAATATCTACCTGAAGTATAATCCCTAGTAAATCTTCCCCAGTAATAAAACCCGATCTAAAAGTACACAGTAGCAACTTCGCATGTCCGCAAGATATTATCCAAATTGAAAATTCCAACACACTTGTCTCAAGCTATATAGTTGGTGGACCTACCGTTGGGCTGGTTTCTCAATACCAATTCCCTTGGATACCCATTGTATCCATACAGGTAACCACTAATGGGAACCAGGTACCCGCTCCTATAAGATTTATTCCTATCTTATCAGAATAGATTGCCTTCGGTTATAGATTAGTGCTTGGATATCAGGCGCGTTTGATTTGACGTTTGACTATGGGTCAATTCTGTAAAGCAGTAGCTAAATGAAAAATTATTACCTGCAGCTGGAAAAACCTCATTAAAGTTATTCCTCTAATAATTCCTTACAAAAACTGTTCTAACTTTAAAAGTCAGATAACTTTTATTTGGACACTGAAAAATCGGGCCTTAGAGTTCGCGTGTTTAAAAATTGAAATTTCTGTGAGTTCGTCCATGTTTGTTTAGAAGTACTAAGTGCTAGTGTCCAAATTTAGTTTACAAGTGCCTCCTTGTAAAATGAAATAAATACACAAATAAAATTAATAAATTAATTAAAAAATCTGCTTGTTTGGATTTTGTTAATTCCCAAAAATAATGTGAACTCAAAAAATCTTCCATCTCATTCTTGTTTTACCGTAGAAAAGAAAACAAAAGAACTGGTAATGATATTTATACAGTGTCTTCCAGAATCGCCACCATTGCTAAGCGATATTTCCTAATCGGTTTCGAATTCCGGTTCGCTGATTGAATATTTAAACTTACATGATACCTAATTGAGTTAAACTGTTATCTGTAAAGGTTAATTTCACCGTTGTTCTAAGGTATATATTGTTTTAACATCTGAAATAAGTGGTTGCGAATGTTCCTATTTGCAGTTAATCATTGAAATCCGCAGGGAATTTGAGTTCGTAATGGATTCTGATTTACTTCGCTGAAGAACGATAAGCATAATTAAATAAATTGCGGATACTGATGGCCTAATAGATTTATTGAGCCCGTAAGCTAGACTAAATGGCATTGACTTTAAAGTATCCAAACAATATAGGTACTTTGATACTGAAAGATACTTATATACTTTATTTTGCCAACAATAATTATAAAAAATAGTTCTTTTAAAGTTACCTATTCAGGCACTGAGGATTTAGGTGACAATTTTGGATTTCAGATCCATTTTAATATATATATTTTTTTCCATAAGTGAAAATTTTATTCGAAATAATTAAGATAAGAAACCAGTAGATAGGTATAACCGTATGGGTAGGTACTCAATTGTTAATTAAATAGTAGATAGTACAATATGTATACATATAAACATTACCTAAAATAATATAAGGCAATACATAAATATATGTATAAACAAAATATAACATGGAATTGGATTATGGAAATTTTGAGTAGCAGTACGGAGTCTAGAATTGTGCCTGGTAGATGGCAAGAGGCTCGCCCCCTATTAAATGGCATAATAACGGCATCGGCGAAATGTGGGTTTACAATTTATACCTCTGCCTAACCCTTCGGGTAATATACGCGTGATGCTATGTTACAAATATGTATACATTTTTCAATTTTAACAAACTAATGATTATTATTTACTAGCTTACGCCCGCGGCTTCGCCCACGTGGTGTACGAATCCGTACATTTTCCCGGGATAAAAAGTAGCCTATGTGCTATTCCAGACTATAATCTATCTCTGTGCCAACTTTCATCCAGATCTGTTCAGCCGTTCTGGCGTGAAAGAGTAACAAATATCCATCCATCCTCACAAACTTTCACATTTATAATATTAGTAGGATTGTTATTGTTTCGTTCAAGGAGTTACGCTTGCGGGTCCTTTTGCTTCATTGTAACTTATAGGGCAAAAAATAATCAAACCATAAACATATTAAACATGATAGTTATTACTTATTATAAGAGAGTAACCCGCTTCCTCGGCATAACGAGCTCCAAACGGAAGCCAAGCATAAAGATCAATTACACGACCATATGCGATGCAAATTGACCATAATTATATGTTTGTATACCATTAAAGCTTGTATAATATGAGAAAAACATTGTTATGTAATAATTATAAAAAGTAATTAGACTATGTGCAAATATTTGAGTTATGTCTGAGAAGAAAAGGAAAGCCGACGAGTTTTACGTCATATTTTTTTTCTTACTTTTGGATTTTTTGCGTAGTGTAATAGGCTTTACGTTGATGAACATCAATATCCACTGGTATATTAATTATTGATAATGATGGATATATTGCCTTCATTTAAAAGTCATGAATGCTCCTTGTAAAATAAGTTTTGCAGGAATGTTCAGTTTTAAGAAATGAATTTTGTCATAGCACCAATGATAGTGTTGTTGATCACACACATGAAAATGTACATAATACGAAGAGATCGATCTAGATCCCGCAATGACGACACCGATGTGCATCTCACTGTTATCTCGTACATTCGTATAGATACTTTCGACGGCTAATGTAGGTACTTGTGCCTTGTTGAATTTTCCTCTACCTTCGCCGATAACTTCAGACTAACTACTCCTAACTACTAATAATTGTCAAGACATTTTTTTTTTTAAATAGTATGTACTCTTTTCTATAGAAGTTTGCTCACATGCGCGCGCACGTTGTGTAACTATATTTTTGGCTTAGCGGTACCCAACTACAGGCGACTTTAAGGATTACTCGTAGGTACTTGGAGGACGAATGCTTTTTCATATTATGAGAACTCATGTCGACACTATAAGAAGAAGAAGAAGACATTGGAATAATTTCAACTTTAAAACCTAGCAATAGTAACTTGTTTTTCGACCCAAAGAAATCAACAGTCCCTACTGTACCCAATTAATAAAAATAGTCATCAGATGAAATCATGCCGAGTTCTTACTTCTTTAGATAGACATCACTGCTATTTGTAAACAAATACCGATTAATAATCGCATTAAGCAATAATAACATAACTGTACCGCGCCTGCGCCAAACATCTCACCGTGTGTTGACCTGTGACAAGAATATTAATGAGCATATATCTAGGTTTACATATTCACATATTTTAGCGTAGAATTATACCCCTGTATACTACACCTGTGCGACTTGTGACATACTCGTAAAATGTTCCGCCGAACGGCACGTGCGCAGGTTGTCTCCTTTGTGCGGTCGGATTGATTTCCGCGTCAGAATATGCGAGCCTACAAACGCACTCGGTTTATATTGAAATGTAATACCAAGTGAATATAAAATAATTGTTAGTGTGTGAGAAACGTTAAGTGTTAATGACAATTATATCCCTAAGATAACTAATGGAGAAAATCCATCACAAACGAAATATGCAATTAGAATATTGAGTGTTAATTCCGCCATACCAGTTCATAAAGCTTAGATGCAGAGAAATGTATTAGTTACTATGAAAATGTTCATGTGATGTTAAAATTATATTACTAGCCACCCGCCCCAGTTTCGCACGGGTAGCAGAGAATATACACCTTAATTTCTTTTTATGTTAGTTTCGTATTTGCCCAGTCGGCATGTTTTTTTCCGACATCTTCAACTATGATCGTCATATTTAAGCCAATTTATACAAAAATTTGACGAATTATACGGCTAAACCTTTCTCATGAATCATCCTGTCTGTTGGTGAAAACCGCATGAAAATCCGTTCAGTAGTTTTTGAGGTTATCGCGAACAGAAAGACAGCCGCGGCGGGGGACTTTGTTTTATGATATGTAGTGATAAATAAATATGCGCAGCCAGCTGCGTCCTATAATAATCATAAGAGTCCAGACTCTTATGATTATGAGCAGTTTATAGTACAAGCCCTTCTAATTATTGTGGAATAAATATAAGGAATTATACTAGACTTATCTACTATAAACGTATCCCCTTTGCTAATAAACCCTGAATAAAAATATATAATAGGTATGTCGATGATGAAGGCATTTCAAACATACATTTTTGACGTAATACTCATTAATGTACCTAAGCTTGACATAACTTTATTGTTTAGGATAAGAATTTGTGATTACAGTTTTTTTGAAACAGTAAGTTTTTGTTATAAAGTAAACCTAATAGTAAAATGTCTGTCTTTTCAGGTGCTGAAATTCGAGAATACCACCAATATCGAATAAAAAATTCACGAATTTAAATAAAAAAGGTGAGTTTTGTTCTTGTTAATTATTTGTTTTTTAAAAAACGTTGCCCCACTCTAGGATTTCTCCTGTCTCGTGGGTACAGTTTACAAACATACATGTCACATACCTACACACACAACCAGACCTGAAACAACTATCTGTAGATCATACAAATATTTGTTCCGTGCGGGAATCGAACCCACCTAGCGCAGAAAGTTAATCACTTAGCCACTGCACCAACCATTACGTCAAGTTTTGAAAATCTAATTATCTAAAAACACAATATGAAATCTACTGTTTTAAACTTTCTGTAGCCGTACGTTCTATAATAATTATAATTAGTGTCTCTTATAATTTACAACCTCTCGTTTTTTCCACGACTATCGATAAAATTCTATGAACTAATTAAATAATAAATAGCTTCACGAACGAGCATAATTGAAGTAAAGACAGTGATCAATAAATATCGGTTTTATTACTGAGAAATGAAAGTAATAAAATATATAATAAGTTTGATCAAGTATATAACCCATAGGTACCTATTTAATGAATAGACGAAAAGGGAACAGACGTAAAAATCTCGCGATATATGAATACGTGTAAAAAACAGTCAAACAATTTCCACTATAAGTACCAATTAAAAAAAACATATGTTCGTGCTTGTACCATGACTTAAACATATGTCAAATCATAAAGGAAAAATAATAACTCGAACTTATCGATAAAATCGGTAACACGGCGATGTTGTGACGCTAGTTGGCCCTAACAAGCCATTTCCCATAACTTTACAAAGAATTTCACATTACTTTTACTTAAGTTGACAAGTTCGCATAAATAAAAACTAGATATAAAATTCACACCAACATTAAATACAAAAAAAATACTGCGCCACTGCAAACTTAAAGGAACAGAAGACAATATTTGCTATAAATTGCAAGTAACAATACTGTTTTGACAGAAAAGACTTGCCTGACACTATAATAGTCCGGGAGGCACATGCTATGGAAAAAAAACATTGGCATCGTGGGGGTTCGGTCTACAAACGTCTTACATTTTATTATAGGTTTGGAATGTGAGCTAAATTTCATTTAAAAATAGTCTATAAAAATTGGACCGTCAAGTAGTAAGTAGAGGGTTGATAATATTACTTTGCTGTTTCAATGTGTGTTCGCCTGTGCAAATGTTTTGTTATATTCGTTGTTTATTTTATTAGATGGTTTATATTTCTCTTTTGCATATTCCGATATATCTAGATAAAGTTGCTTTCGTAAGAATATCAGGGACATGGAAAAATTACCGAATGATTTTGAAATGTAAATTTTCTTGGACCCCCCTTGGATCCCTTTCTTAGGTCAGTACAAGTCCCACTATTCACACTATTATAAATACGAAAGTAACTCTGTCCGACAGTGTGTTATCTCTTACTCTTACTAAACCACTGAACCAAACCGATGAAATTTTACAATGAGCTGTGTTTTGGAGAATGACAGAGTTTTTTTTTTTTGCTGCAGAACTCTAATTATTGACGACACAGTTGGCGCAGTGGTTAAGCGATTAGCTTTCTGCGCTATGTGTCGCGGGTTCGATCCCCGCACGGAACAAATATTTGTATGAACTACAGATAGTTGTTTCGGGTCTGGTTGTGTGTGTATGTGACATGTATGTTTGTAAACTGTACCCACGACACAGGAGAAATCCTAGTGTGGGGCAAGGTTTTAAAAAAAAAAAAAAAAAAAAAAAAAAAAAAAAAAAAAAAAAAAAAAATTATATAATAATTACTTAATACACGTAAATAAAGTCGCGGGCGACAGCTAGTCTTAGGTATAATTATATGTATGTATATATACCTAATATATTGACGACACGGTTGGCGCAGTGGCTAAGCGATTAGCTTTCTGCGCTACGTGTCGCGGGTTCGATCCCCGCACGGAACAAATATTTGTATGATCTACAGATAGTTGTTTGTGCATGTGACATGTATGTTTGTAAGCTGTACCCACGATACAGGAGAAATCCTAGTGTGTGGCAATGTTTAAAAAAGGAAAAAAAGGAAAATTTATATATAGGTATATACTATATTCCAGGGGTGCCCAACCAGTCGATCCTGGCAAGGCAAAGAAAAATTAAATATATGTGAAGGAGAACTGTACCTCTATTATGAGTTTTTCACTATTTACTTTCATAGTAAATGTAAATTTTTATGCAAGCGATTTTAGTTATTAACCTGGTTACATTAGGGATTAGAGTCGCTAACATGACATCTCTATAATATCGTAAATAGTAAATCAAAATTTAACTATGACACATATGTCACATAAGCGACTCTAATCCCTAATGTAACCAAGTTAAGAATTAAAATCGGTATCATGAAAATTTACTTTACTATGATAGTAAATAGTTAGAAAACTCGTAATAGAGGTACTGATTATGTAGGTAATTGGTGGATCGCAACGAGTCTTAGTCAGTAAACAGTAGATGTTGAGTCTAATCGAGTTGGCCACCCCTGCTATAGACTAATCACGACACACAGACACACAAAGACACCTTCAAATACTACATAACAAAATGATTTATGATGTGTGATAAAAATCCATAAAACTACAAGTCGACCATGTATCTATCTCTCATCAAAGCAACTGTGATACATTGTTTACACCGTTCTCGATGAACTCTATATCATGTTAATAAAGTTTATTTTGAAATAAATAACTTCATCATAAAATATTAATCGGTGACCCATCACCATTCTGCTCCCTTTCATTGCAGACTCGTTATGCCAGTTAGCGCATTATACTATAATACTTGTTAACTTATAACGCAGCTATAAGAAAACGTCATATAAAATTTAACGGCTCGTTAACAGCTAGCATTTATTACCTTGAAACTTTATATTTAAATGAATCGCATGATAATGGGAAAAGCTCGAGGAGTATTAAGGTGTGAATTTATTAATGGGTATAATATACCTAATAATAGATTTATTTAATTATTTATCAATTATGTATTATTATTTATTACGAAATTTGACAAGACTATTCAACTTCCGTATTAGGTAATTTATTGGGTGTAAGCGTCTTCTTAAGGTTCTCAAGTGGCGACCACGAACCGGAAGACGCAGCGTAGGAAGGCCTCCTACTAGGTGGACTGACGACATTGTGAAAGTCGCGGGCAACCGATGGATGCAAGTGGCGGAATGTCGTTTGATGTGGTGGTCTAAGGGAGAGGCCTTCGTTCAGCAGTGGACGTCTTCTGGCTGATGATGAAGCGTCTTCTAAGAAATATTCTAAAATTTAGAACGTAAACGGCTGAAATGGAGAGTTCAAAGTACCTCTGTCTATTTTCTACGCGGATAGAAACGTGGACACAGATAGTAAGTAAATATAGCGCTGTAAAAACTCCCAGGCAATTTATTAGACATATCGGCTTAACTGGAGGATTAAGTTGATTAATCATAATAAATTCAGTAGTTGCAAGGCGAGTTCTCGAGTCATCATACAAAAGCACGTCAGGCACAGCGCTTGCGCACCCTGAGCACAGTGCAATACGGAATCACTTCCATAATGCATTGTGCTCAGATGAGATGAGACGCAACAAAACTAGCGCGAACCACGGAAGATAGAATCCACGTAGGTTTAAAAAACTGCAGCTTTAGGGAAAAAATCGAAAAGTTTGTGAGACCACAAAAGAATTAAGAGCTGACATGACGGAACAGCAGTGATAGCCTAGTGGTTGAACGCTTGCCTTCATGCAGGAGGGTCTGAGTTCGAACCCGGCCCGCACCTCTGACTTTTCGGAATCATGTGCGGTACAGAATTTGATTATCACTTGCGTTTACGGTGAAGGAAAACATCGTGAGGAAACCTGTACACCTGAGAGGGCTCCATAAAGTTCTTGACGGTGTCTCTTGTGTGTAGTCCGCATACCCGCACCGGGCCAGCGTGGTGGACTAAGGCCTAACCCTTCTCATTCTGAGAAGAGACCCTTGCCCAGCAGTGGGACAGTAATGGGTTGAATTTATTTTATTTATTTATGACGGATAGAATAGTCATAGTGGACATCCAATTGGTTATTATGCAATAGCTATTGAGACTTTAGCACTCGAAAGTTGATGTTTTGTGCTTTCATTGTTCTTCGTGTCGATACCTCATATAATTCGGTTCATTATATAAAGCAACAACGTGATAAAAACCTATAAATTGTATTGGTCAAGTGATTAACGCAATCAAGTCGCATGATTATCACGTTAGCGAGTTTGAAACGCTTTCCTTGTGATCTGTGTAATGTCTTTTTATATAGAAGTTTGTACTAGATTTTACATTCACTGACATAGTACATCTGTTTTGTTTTTTATTATAGGGTAAATAATATTATTACGTCTTATGGATTATGCAAACATATCCAGTATCGGTTTTATGAATACTTATTTTTTTTTATGACTGCCTCATTGGTCTAGTGGTAGGAAGCGTGAGGTCCTGGGTTGTATTCCCGGGTCGGACAAAGTGTTATTGGGTTTTTCTGTATGGAAACTCTCAGTAGCGGAGTGTGAAACTGTGCCCGGTAAATGGCAATAGGCTCACCCTACATGGGAATCAATAACGGCATCGGCGAAATGTGGGTGTACATATAGTACCTACTTACCTACATTTCTGCCTTACCCTTCGGGGACTACAGGAGTGATGCTATGTTATGTGTTAATTTTTTATGACATTAATGAGCCGCGGCCGTTTGCATTTCCTGTGTTTTTCTGTCTCACCCGTCACCTCGGAAGATATTAAAATTTTAATAGCCGATCATAGCCGACAGCAGCACACAAGAGCACTGTAGGCATTCAATGTTATACACTAACAGATCCCGTCCCAAGCTAGTCACATTCAGGTTCATTGTCACACTAGAATCTTTGCTTGTGTCATGTCTTCCATAGAACACGTACAATCGACTCCTTGTATACTTATACAGGATCACATAAATAAATGGAAAAATTCTCAGATCCTCAAATAGACATAGTTAAACTAGATATATTATTATTAAAACCCTATTTTTAAAATATCAGTTTGTAGCAACTACTCAGTACGATCTGTCGGAGTGGAGTGACAATAAAACATTCTGAATGTCCGACATCAGTCGTTGGGCTTCAGCCCACCAGGTCAACCACCTTGTCTGGTGATAGATAGGTTCCTCGTTCATCCATAATTTCATTAGAAAAGTTTATATCCGAATACCTACCTATATTTTTGTTCGACTGTACCTATTGATGTAAAAACAAACGCTTTAATCGTCAGCTAATTTACTTAAAACGCGATTAGTCCATTATTAATTAATGATTAATTAATAGGAGAGTGTACGTAGAAGCAGAGCCGCGTATAATTAGTGCGGCTCACGTCAAGTATATGGTGGTAATAGACTTTGGTTAAACTTTATTGATTGTTGGTATACGCCACTGTAATTATTTTACATGCCCTTTGATTACAGAAGATAAATGATTATAATGACTTAGTTATTAATTTCAAATATTAATTAGCTACTAACTAACTAGGATTAAGTAAAGGTCTATTTTGTTTAAGGCAATGTTTATACTTTTTTTTTAACGTTGCCCTACACTAGGATTTCTCCTGTGTCGTGGATACATTTTTACAAACATACATGTCACATACACATACAACCAGCGCCGAAACAACTATCTGTAGATCATACAAATATTTCGTCATAGTCGTAGAATAACGACGGATTAAGAAAAATGCTATTTTCTTATATATATTGCTATCGCTATATATTATCATAAAACGTCTTAAAAAAGTGCATTATGACTCGACAAATATTTGCCAGTTAAATTTGCCGAGAGATAATGCACCTTTTTTAAGAAATTTTATGCAAAAAAAATAAAAAAGGAAATAGCATTTTTTTTAATCCGTCGTTATTCTACGACTATGACGATTTGTTCCGTGCTGGAATTGAAACTGCGACAATTAGCGCAGAAAGCTAACAACTTATTCATTGTCTGCATTGTTATGTTATGCATAAAAAACGAAATAAATATACATTATAAAGCAAAATTATCATACATGGAAACATAAAGCTACTTGTTTGCTACCAATAAAGCAAACTTTATCAATGATTTTTACAAATGTCATAATAAAAAATAATAATTTCTTGTTCGTGACACTTGGTTTTTATAAAGGAAGATTTAAATATAGCTGTTTCAAACAAGTTATTTAATAGAAAAAATAAGTGTGATTATTAATATTTTAATAATTTTGATTTTATCGCCAATAATCATCTGGTTTATAGGTAGAATAATTTAATTTTTGGCATTAAACATGAAATATGTACACAAGTTAAATTCTCACTTGTTCAACAATCTTTTTTTTTTTCAGTGTATTTTTCTGCTAACTGGTCGATAGGTCAATATTATTATTTAAAATATCATCTCATATATGCAGATCCACTATAGATAGATACTGCATTGCACAAATATCTTTTGAGCCATTCCATCAACTAGACTTTCAGCTTCTAGATTAACCATTAAGATTCTTAAAAAAACATGATACTATGAATTCCTGCTGGAAGCAACTATTTCCTTATACAGTTATATGAAATAAAATAAAAATATCAAATTCAAAAGTATCAAAACTCATTATAATTTTCATACAACACTTGACAACTTGATTGACATTTATTCGTTGCGGTTTATCATCTGTCATTGTAAAAGTCACTTAGCTTACAAAAACAGAGTCATAATCCGTCATTATTCCATCATTACGACACGGAGAATCAAGGTAAGAGCTGAGCATGAAGATAATTCGTCAGTTTTGATGTAGATAGTCACAGTACGAGCTTAGAGAGCACGTTACTCAGATATCACTGTGTCATGAACAATAACACGTCGAATTAATTGTTTGCAACACGCTTTCTGGTTTCATATGATGTGCACGTAGTTCGTCGCCATCTTATTAGTTTTAATAAGCGGAAACTTTAAATTAAGCCCAATTGGAGAACAAAGAAAGCGTGGTATGATTAATTGTTTGTTTAATTTGCGGCCCTTTGTGTTATTATGTTGGTTAATTTATTTATTTTGTACTCATTAATGTTATCTGAGTACGATCGTGTCTAAAACCACGTTCTTTTCTGACGGCACGGTTGGCGCAGGGGCTAAGTGATTAGCTTTCTGCGCTAGGTGTCGCGGTTTCGATTCCCGCACGGAACAAATATTTGTATGATCTACAGATAGTGGTTTCGGGTCTGGTTATGTGTATAAGTGACATGTATGTTTGTAAACTGTACCCACGATACAGGAGACATCCTAGTGTGGGACAAAGGTTTTAAAATAGTTTCTGGTTTTGCTTTTAATTTTAAGATAAAGACAGTCATCAATTAGTTATGTTGTCTACAAAATAATGATAATGCTAAGTGTAATTTTTAATTAAAAATGATAAGACATCACTGAGAGCTCAATGGAGTGTCTGTGAGAATATTATCCAGTTTATGATTATATTTTATTACAGTTGATCTAATTTTAGCGCGAATCGCAGTATCGGGTTAAAAAATATTGTTAATCTTAACCTAGCAGCGTGTTAAACGCTCATTTCGCCATCCCAGTGCAACGATCTCAAGAGATAAAGCTTAAAATAGGCATAATCGTTATTCTTGTGTAACTTTATTCCTTTCATAACTAAGTTTTATTCTGCTGGTGACTTGGGAACGGCTGAAAAAGTATTTAAACTTAGTTTTATGGGCTGTTTATCAGCCGACGCGAGTTATTAGAGTTAACTGAGGTTAATCGACTGCTATCGTGATTGCGGGCGATGGGTTAGCCTATCATTAGTTTGCAATGCAATCTTTAAATCTAACACGTTGTAGCCGCTTGTTGGCGTTCTTCAGTCGTTAAAGATCGCCTATGAGCGTTCTGTCCGTTCGGTGATAATTTGTTTTAATAATAACTATTAATGATCCCATAGTAAAGTATTTTATTATTGATGTGTAATTCCATCTTTAATATACAGTATTACAATACTGAGATTTTAACCGAAACAACCGTCATCTGACCTCGGAAAATCCGGGGGAAATTTTCACGCATTCGACATAAAACTCTATTAAAGATAGTCTCTCTATAGAAAAAGTCACTGAAATCTCGACCGCATCCTACAATTAGTTGTAGTTCGAGCGTTAAAAAGTTTATATGATATATCTAAAGCGATATTAAAATTTATTCTAAACTTTGTTTTAAAGATGGGTGCCGCTGGTCATTCACTTTATATATTCCCTAAACCACAATTGAATACTCGGAAAAGAAAGAGAGAGATAGAGCGAGAGAGATTTCGAAGCTAAGACCTACTTAGATGCTACTTAAAATTTCTAGTCGCTGCTGTGATTATCCGTAATTTTGTTTATAATTTCACGCATCGCTATATACTGTTATAATTTTGCTAACTATTACTTTTTTTTTGCACACACTTAAGTACAATATTTTTTTTGCCAAACTATATAAGTCACACACTCTCCCCTTTCCACTTATTACATAGGCAATCTTTTTTATTTAATTCACATGATTATCTTAATTTTGTAAGATTGCTTTTTCTAACCATATACTTAGCGCTAAATTATTGAATAAAATAGCATGTAATAATAGCGTTTACATTTGAAAAGCAGCATTTTAGTTTAAAAAAAATTGATTACTTTTTTTGTTTGTTTTTGCTCCGCCCTCTTAAATATCGTTTCCAAACACAAATATTTACACTTAAACCCGGAACTTAAATCTTAAAGTTTGTCCCGAATCGAACCGGCAACACGTAGCGCAATAGCCGACCACTCAACCACCGCGCCAACCGTGCCGTCTCGATTGATTGTTAAGAGATAATCTTTTAGTTTATTACGCACCTTTCAGTTGTCATGTTTTCTTGATAGATCTGGTATTCTAGAGATAAAACTGAAAACAAGTTTCAGATCTTTATGGTCTTTCGTTAATCTAAAACTTGATGTAGAGCTTATAAAGTTATATACAGCAAGCAATTATGCTATAAACGTGTTTAAAATCATAGACGTATGGTTTAATTTCCGGTGATTAAGAAAGTGCTAAATATTGATTTAATACCAGCGCAACATCTTTTTTTTTTTACAAATCGATTTGGTACCATTTTATTTCGGCAACAGGCAAAGTAGGTACTTTGGGATACCTAGCGATTTTCTATTAATTCTCATTTGCATTATTTGACGAGTTAAAATAGGTTCAAAAAGTTAAGTATGCAACTTAGGTATAAGTTAGGTGTAATGCACCCTTCTCACTTAGCGACCCCCGAGAAGACGGCGACACGGTGTGGTCCGTGTCACCGTGCACACAGCACCCAGCGAGGGTAACGGGGGGACCTTTCTACAGTCTCCCTCGGGACGTGCAGGAGGGGGTCGCCTCTTTACAGTCACCCCTTCCGGGAAGTGCCATTTGGCATGACACCGTGATGGGCTTCTGTGCGGTCTTCTATGAGCTCCCGAAGCCCACCACATGGTGTCGAGGCGGACCACCGTGGTGAGTTTAACCGAAAGGAGTCCGGCCCTCCGCCCCCTCAAGCGGAGGATAGCCTATGATGAGTTCTCACCACGCTAATCAAAAAAGAAAAAAAAGGTATAATGCACGCTTAAAGTCTAATTTCTTCACAGTTTAATTTAGTCAATACTAAATATCTACGCGTTATATCTATTTCCCACGCGAGATTACAAAGTAAGAGACGTCTCTTTGAACATTGCGAAATTTTTAGCTGTTTGAGCTTTAAGATTTTATTTATTAGGCGTATAGCGTGCGTTTTATGGCCGCCATTAAACCAAGGTATTCGTAGGCGACAGGGTGGCACACTGTCACCGCTTAGCATAATAATTGTTGTGATCTTTAACCGAACGTTTACGGCTTAACATAGCTTTGATCCGAACCGACGCAGTTAATTTAGGTACCGCTAGGAATCTGCTTGCCGTAACGGATAATTACCGTCTAAATGTAGAAACAATGAAGTACATATGACAGCATTCATTTTGTAATTATTCATTGTAATTATGTTAACATAATTATGAAACTAAAACTCAAAGTTACAAGATCGCATTTCCATCATAATGTGTTAGCAACAAGATTGAAATGAAACACATTAACCAAGTTAACTAGTTATTATCTCTAACTATTCGTCATTATTAATCTCTGCGCCCGCGCATCGAAACGATCATGTGCAGTTGCGTACATCCGCAACCTGAGTAGGGCTGTCCCTTCACCACAATGTAAGTGATATAAAATATTTATTTAATTATAGAAGCCGTGTTTTTATCTTCAATAGTTTTCAAAAAATGGGAATAGGTACCATTGCACCAACATTGGTATTTTAAAGGTTATTTTACAACAAATTTATAATCTTAATTGATGTTCAACATTCAAAATAACTGTTTATATACCTACTTAAAAATAAAGTAAAATCATAATCAATAAATTGATAATTAATGACTTGTAAGTCTTGATCGAAAATCGTTAATAAACTAGGTGATAACCCTAGCAGGTAACCGCAGCAGTTAATCAGCGCTAATGTGCATACCGGCCATTAGCGGGCGCCAGATTGCGCCTCTGTCTTACAATAGGCGACGCGATAGCTTTACTTTAGAACACTCGTGGGACACAAGGATATCTATCAGGTTGCCGCCTACAAGTTACCAGACTGGTGTACGGACAGTTATTAATGTAGACATAATTGAATATTTGGAATAGTGTTGTAAATACGATATGTATGAAATTTCTTGCTGG
The DNA here is from genome assembly GCA_947562105.1 of Shargacucullia verbasci. Taxonomy (NCBI): domain Eukaryota; kingdom Metazoa; phylum Arthropoda; class Insecta; order Lepidoptera; family Noctuidae; genus Shargacucullia; species Shargacucullia verbasci. Next base: position 10,468,957 of record OX387289.1, read on the forward strand.
GTCATTTCTTTAGGAAATGTCGATATATTTGGAACCATTCGCTTAAAGTCTCGTCATAGCATAAGTAATGAATGAATGTAATGTGTATTTTGTTTCGGCATGTTTCATTTCTATGTAGGTACATACATGTTATAACATAGCATCACGCCTGTAGTCCCCAAAGAGTTAGGCAGAGGTATACTATTGTACACTCACATTTCCCCGATGCTGTGGTTGACTCCCATGTAATAGGCGGCGAACCTATTATTACCTGAGAATTTCAATACAGAAAAACCCAATAACACTTTGCCCGACCCGGGAATCGAACCCAGGACCTCTCGCTCAGCAGTCGCGCTTACGATCACTAAACCAATGAGGCAGTCCATGTTGTAACACACAGACATCTTATAACTTTCTGAATACGGCATAAAGTAGAACAATCAAATAGATTGGTTAAAAAAATCTAAATTTGATTTAAGTACCATCCAAGTTTATCAAGTTACGTTATACACATTTGTAATTTACGAAGTGACTACTTATAACGATATCTATTGAAAAACAGCTTTTTACATTTTAAACGTCTGATTTATTGTCGGTAAACTTAACCTACCCATTTTCTATGACATCTATTAATTAAATAAATAATAGTCAATTAATTGAAGATTCATCTTTATTCATGTATATTCATTATAAAATAAAGCGCGACAAAAGTATAATAAATTATCGATAATTATCACTAATTATAAATAAATTAGCAATTAATAGGAAAAGAAAATGAAACTAGCCACTGCGTGCGCTACAGATAGTGTCTATTTTTATTTAAATTATGAATAAAAATAATCTTGATTATAATTTTGCTGATAGCATCTATAACATGGGTTTCATATCGAGTTTGGATAAGAAAATTATGAAAGTATCGAATAAAACGATGTGTTATTGACAACAAGTATCCCGCGCCTCTGCTTGCTTGGTACTTTCTCATCAAGGAATATGGACTCGAGAACTAACAACGTGACTTAAATTCATAAGGCATGAGTACACTTATTAAAATCAATGCCGTTAGGTAGATTTAGGGATGATTTGTACTAGAACGTGGCATGCGCGAGCCATGCCTCGTTAGCAGGTCCGGGGCCGGCAGCCTAATAATTATTTACCGATGTAGCAATCAGTTTGCGAATAGCGTAGATCCCGCGATAGCTTGTCAAACGTCATTTTTGTGTCATATAATATGTACTGGCTAACTGTGAGGCTGTCGTGTTACTGTCGCTATTTTTACGTAATTAGGATGCGCGCACGGATATATGAACTGCTTCATATAAAATATTCGTAAACTTTTCAATCCGTACCTCGTTCGTGCCTCCGTGCCTCGTACAGGGCATGGTTCGTGCCCGACATAGTCTAACATAAATCATCCTTTAGGCATAATGTGAACATAGATACGGACAGATGTCAATGTCATCAGCTGTTGTATGATATTTTGTTACAATCGTTTGTTTACCCCATAGACTTAGAATTTCGCTTATTACCCAGTAATAAAGATCAGAAACCTGTAGCTAATACATTACCTGTGGTTTTAATGAAACAACATAATTATGTAAATATTACAAGCTCCGACTTTAATAATACTAGCGGAAACGGGTTTCCGTAGTCAGATGTTTGGTTATTAAACCATCAAGCAATGCAAAGTGAACACTAGAAAATTTATTGTTTGCATGTGTCGTTGTTGGTGACCTTTCGCAGCTTAATGAATTGAACTATAGCTTTTCTTGCCACAGCTTGCATGTTGTTTAAAACTCTTATTTGGCAATACAGATCATTTTAGTAATTTGCCAAATTGCTATGCATTTCACCACTTAATATAAAGGCACTTATTTATTTTGACTTTCCCTCTAAACCGTCGAAGAGAATAATTGTCTACTTTCTTTAACTTAAGTTAGGTTTAATATACCAAATTCTGTTACGATTTGTAATGCCCTATCAATATGGAAACGGTATCTAATCTTATTTATCGTTTTCTACGATTGAAATTTTACACTTCTCTAATTTGATACTTATGAATTTTAATAAATTCTCTCACAGAACAACTTTAGAATATTATCATTTGATGAGTCATTGCTAGCATTTTATAAATATTGGCGAATACAGATTATTAATACGGAATTTAAAGAACATAACATAGCATCACGCCTATATTTCCCAAAGGGTTAGACAGAGGTGTATTATTGTATACCCACACCCGCCGCTGTCGTTATTGAGTCCCATGTAAAAGGCAAGCCTATTGCCATCTACCACCTACTGAGAATTTCCATACATATACCCAATAATACTTTGCTCGACTCTCGAATCGATCCCAAGACCTCACTCTCAGCAGTCACGCGTGTGACCACTAGAACAATGAGGCAGTCGAATCTAAAACAAATATTTAGGTACTTATTCATATAAATTACTAGCTTCCGCTCGCGGCTTCGCCCGCGTGGTTTACGAACCTGTACATTTTTCCGGGATAAAATACAGCCTATGTGTTATTCCAGATTATAATCTATGTCTGTGCCAAATTTCATCCAGATCCGTTCAGCCGTTCTGGCGTGAAAGAGTAACAAAGATCCATCAATCCATCCATCCTCACAATCTTTCACATAGGACTTCAAACACCTCTGGCGAAGTAAACACAGTTGCAATTTAAAGTACGGAAGGTTTTATTTGACTGTTAGTTTAAGTCTAACATTATTTATTCCAAGTGCCATCACCTGGCATAAACTAGGTACCTACGTAAAGTTAAAAGTTAACGAAGTTTCACATTGCAAAATGTAATAATAGTTTCCATATAGCTTGTGATTCCAAGAGAAAACCTTGTACTTGTCGTATTTAACGACTCGTGCGCAATCTTTCGAATCAGATACTAAGCTAGATACTTTAATCATTAGTTGTCATGATCCTGTACATTTTTAAATGTAAGATAAAAGACCTACCAGCATCGGGAATAGGGTTCAAATTATCGGATGCTAGGGCTCTATAGAGAGGAACCTCCTCTCAATGCGTGCCGTGTCGAAGAGTATCGCCTTCGTAATATATTTATCATTATGATCATGTTTTGGCCAAAGAAATCTCTACATTGCCCACAAATATAGTTAAATCATACGTTAAAAACTAGGCGTATAGCTAATTCATCAATCCTAATCGTGATAACATAAAATACGAGTATGTATAAACCAAACCGAATACCTGACAAAATGATTGCCTTACAGCCACAGGGCCTTGACCCTTCCGTGTTTCCTTGACCACAGTCAGGTGAAAACCGTTGGTTCCTAAAATAGCGTACAGATGGCGTGGAGAGAACATGACAAAATAACTAAAGTACCGTAGTAACGAGGCTCATCAGCTACCGGCCGCTAAACTTGGTTGATTTACCTGCGTAGCGCGCCTGCGCCGAGGCGTCGGATTTATACGCCTGATATTATTCTACAACGGTCAGCCTGCTGTGATATTGTGGTTGTTGTGGTGTGGATTTAGTGGGGAGTGGAGCGGTGGAGATATTTACTGCTTTTTGATGTAATTTTTTTTTGTGTATTATTTGATACATGGGATACAATCGGGACGCTAGCGTTTTTGCGTAACTTGGAATAGTTCTACGTTGAAAATAATAATAAATATATAAAATAGTTATGCCCTTGCGCTTCGCTTGGCTCGTCTTGGCACGGGGGCACTACCCTGCCCCCTGATTAAGCTTTTAAAGCTTTTTTGATGTAGCTTTTTCCACTGACTGTTGTCTAGTTTCACTTGAGATTTTAAGTATAATAATAAACAAAATGGAAGAGAAGCTATATAAGAAAGTCGCTGCGCTTATGTTCGGTCTCCACCTTAGCTCAAGGTTATCGTAGTGTGCTAGTAGCTGCATTCCTCCTAAACCACTTCATACCGACACCTTCCCAACTGTTTCTGAGCTACGAGCACAAGCCCCTATGTACGGGTACATCGGCTTACATTACGATGTGAAATCACGCGCCTACGAACACACTTGAGTTTACATGACATAGGAGAATCGTATATCAATTTATGTTGCTGTCCACTTCACATAATATTTTGAAACCGAGGCGGTATGTAGTGCACTCAATTTTTGCAATACATTATGAAGCAGAGGTTTGAGTGTAGTATAAAGGTTTATCTTTAAGAAAATTTAGGTATACGCTAATATTTTGGTGACGCTTGTTTGGATATCTGTATATTATTCATAAAAACACATACAAATAGGTTTATTTGAAGGATGTAAGGAAATATTTCCTTCTTTTGTGTAGAAGGCTACTGTCTTCCTACTTCTCTCGAGAGCTATATGTGTACCTATATAATCTATTTAATTGCATGTATTATTTATTTATTTTCTTAAATCAGGGTCAACGATCTTTCAAAAAAAGCTTCATAAAATGTGAGCACATTTTCCCCTCCGAAAACACTTCTCTTTTCTCTTTTACCCTACCTCTGCATAGCGTTTTGATATCTGATATTGTGGATTTTCATGCGTAACTGGATCGCTTATAATCCAGTGAACTGACCTCTATCATATAAAAAGAATAATAATTACCGTAGCAATTTCACATTTTTATTTTCTTGTCTGTGATTTGCTCAAATAGGCACAATAATACCCAATACTGCGACAGGGCATTCACACTAGGTGTGGTATTCTTTGGTTTGACTCTCATATTTATGTTTAAAACCTAATAAAATAAATTTAAATGTTTCCATACACAGGTGTGGTGAATTTTAATTGCGCGATTTTAAAGAATTCTTATTGAATGATGTAATTTTGTGGTTGTTTTGGAACTCATCTGTGATTTTGTATGAACTGTAACTGATGTCATTGGCCTATGAAAAAAGTTTAAGGTATAGAAAAACATGTTGCATGTTGTTTCAACCTTTTTTGTGTTGAAACAACAACGATAATAGATTTGATTTGGTTTGATTACATAATTTGACGGTACGGTTAGCGTACGATTAGTTTTCTATGCTACGTGTCGCGGTTTCGATTCCCGCACGGAACAAATGTTTGTATGATCTATACATAGTTGTTTGTGAGAAATCATAGCGTGGGGCAAAGTTTAAAATAAAGGACAGAATGAAAATATTTTCGTTTTATACTTTGAAGGAATAATAAAAGTAATAAATAAAATCGAGATCCAAAAAAATTTTTTAGTCTTTTCAAATATTTGTCATACGATGCGGTCATACAAAACGGGATCTTGACGCGGACATCGCGTCATTTGGGTCATCGTGAAAGTACTTAATCCCTTAATATAAAAATGTCAACGTAAAAATAACAAGAAATATCTGCTAAGACAAAACACGATCTTCAGTAGAGCAAACAGACTTTTCCATGTTGCGTCCGTATTATAATGTTCTAAAAATATAAAGATCCGGAATTAAATAATCTAAATAATGATATAAAGTATGATATACGTCTACATTCCTAAAGAAATAAGAAGTGTCAGCAAAGAAAATAGTCGGGAATCAGCGCAAAACGTGTAAGTACGCTTAGCATTACAGTGGCGAGATGATTATTTCCTTCGGCGAGTTGTCAGCGCTCACATTCTGAAGATTAGGCCTTTTATACTATACGACACTGACACGATACCAACACGACATCGATACCTTTAAAAATACTGATTTAATTTTGTTTGGGGCAAACGAGTTTACAGGTCACATGATCATTGGTAACATAGTGATTTCTGATGCAATGGCTGTTTCTATCACCTGGAGCTACTGATTGAAATAAGTCTTATGTCACCTGTCGTATAACTAAGAAGTCTTAAATATGCTGCTAAAACGGAGCCTTTTTTTTTTAGAAAGAACATAAAGCTTTCAGCTTATCAAAATTATTTAACTGAACAAATAAAGGGGCCTTTAAATCCTGTTGAGTGTAAAAGAACACTGAGAATTGCTTGGCTTGGCTAAAAGTTCTAAGCAGATTTTTAGTGTTGAGCTAGAATGCTCCTGTTCGAGCGAATGAACTAAATTAACCTTTCAGAGTACCTATATTGTACACGACAGCAATTGTTCAGTAGGTAATCTCGTTACGACTCGTGTCGTAGTCGTATCGCCTGATGTAAAAATGTCCTACTCTGAAGATGTACGCCGCGATCGCATGACCGGGAGCTGTTATTATTGCACCACGACTGATAATATTAACGTAAGCATTAGATGTCTTGTATATTTAAGCGTTTTCGAATTAGATAGCTAGGAAATTGTTGCAGGTTGTCGACTTTTATCGATATGCTCAGATAACGGTAGTTAAATAGTGGCACTTTGACGCAATTTATTTTAATTTGGTATTTAACACCTAATTTAGAGGTAGTTAAACATTAACGGACGTTAAACTTTTCACATTATGGCCAAGCTCACGGAATACGCTTTAAACGCTTTTATTTTAAAGGTATGCTTTGATCGTGCCTGTATTTCCCAGAGAGAAGCAGAGGTGTACTAAACTAGTGTTCCCCCCACATTTCCCTAGATGCCCTTTTTAAGATCCATGTTTAAGGAGACGAACCTATTGACATCTACCATGCAGAATTCCAAATATTTACTTTTACTGAGAATTTTCTAATAAAAAAATCCAATAACACTTTGCCCGACGAACCCAGAACCTAGCTCCCTAGTCGCTCTTGCGACCACTAGACAAATAAGTCAGTCTCAAGAATATTCATTAGGCAACCATACAAATAAGAACCCATATAACTTACACGTAGTTCTTGTGTTATTACGTTAAATGGGATATGTGCCATTATGTGTCCAGTGATAATGTTTTTGCTATGCGTTGCGCCCCCCCTGCTCCAAGGGAATGCATTTCCCGTGTTAGTTTATGTACCTCGTATAGTTATTTATTAATGATCATTTGAGCCTAGCGGTTGCGATTGAACGCTTGCTTTCAATTCAAGAGGGTCTGGTTTGAAACAGGAGCTCTCCGTTTAAGAATGAAGGAGAATATCGTGAGGGAACCTGTAAACCTGAGAGGCTCCATAGTGTTCTCAACGGTTTGGAGGAATAAGGAATGACGTTCCTGTGAAAAGGGAGGATCCTTCGACCAGGCATAAGCAAGTTCAAGTTCAATTAATTTATAGGTATATTTCTCAATCATTATTATGACAAGGAAACAGAGTGCTCATTTGTTCATTTGATCGCTAGTTCATATAAACATAGAGCTTGAAGCTTAATAAACTAGGTGTTGAGACGTAATACGTTCAACACTGATACGTACTTAGGAATAGCTATGTATAAGTAATTTAAATATATTAATGATGTACTTCTTCTAACAAAACAGTCGCTCAATACACTTGCAGCACAACACACACGTCCTTTTATTTCAAATCCCGCACAAAGTAAAGTGAACCTAATATCTATCATCATATGGTCGTATTCGAGCCGAATGCAAAAACTACGAAGCAAAAATATCTGGTCGCTAGAACAAAAGAACCGCGATAAGGATTCATAGAAAAAACACCTCGTTCTAATGGATTGTGACAAATATGTTTGCAACTAAGTAATTAGTGTTATTACGGAAGATTATCAAGTTTTACTAATAATTTGATTGAAGATTTGTTTGCCAATATAGTGAAACAATTATGAGTACTACGCAAGAACAACAAAGATATCTCGCAGTGTTGGAAGATGGTGCTAATTTACTACAAAAAACGCAAACAAACTTGAAAAAGTGTCCAAAGGGAAGGTTGACAAAGGGATATATTGAAGCACGTTTGAAAATTATTGATGAGTATTGGACGTCATTCAAGAATGCACATGATGGATTAGTAAAGATAACGCCCAAGGAACAAAAAGGAATTTTGCCGTACTTTTTGAACGAAGAATTCTTTGTTTACGAAGAATTATACAGCACATTACAAGGTGATTTGAAAGATATGCTCACGTCGTTAACGGAACCGACATCGATGGATTCAAAAAATTCAAGTATGAACGTAACATATACATCGCCAAAGATAGTGCATTTACCAAAAATAGAATTACCTAAGTTTAATGGAAATTATGAAGGATGGCCGACTTTCAAAGATTTGTTTACTTCCTTGGTACATGAAAATAATAACCTCAGTGATGTACAGCGATTACATTATTTAAAAACTAGTGTAAGTGGAGAAGCTGAGGCGTTATTGACTCACATACAAGTAACGTCTAGTAATTACCCAACTGCATGGAATATTTTGAATAAAAGGTATGGTAACAGACGCATAATATTGAACTGTATCATGAAAAGGTTATTTCATCAAAAGAAAATGACTTCGCAATCAGCCGCCCAATTAAAAGGCTTGTTAGATACCACGACAGAATGCCTTAATAACATAGAAAATTTAAAAATACCTACAGGCTCTTGGGATCATATAATAATATTTCTACTTGTTCAGAAGTTTGACCCAGAGACACATAAGGGCTGGGAAGAGTTTGCCTATAAGGAAGACAGTGAAGTATTGCCTACTTGGAAAGAATTAAAGACCTTCATGGAGTCCAAGTTCCGCACTTTGGAGTTAGTTACAGGCGTTACAGCTAACCATAACACAAAAGAGAAACAAGTCAAAGAACGCTCTTACCACGTTGCCATACCAAATAAAGAAAGGACATGCATCATGTGCAAAGAAAATCACACGTTGTGTCACTGCAAGAAATTTATTGATATGAAACTCGATGAGCGAACCGAATTTGTCAAGAACAAACGTTTATGTTTTAACTGTCTAGGACTTGGGCACTATGTAAAGAGATGTAATCTACGGGTGTCTTGTCAGAAATGTCACCGACGTCATCATTCTTTACTACATGAGACTAAGAACACAGAACCAGCGGCTACACCGAGCACTTCACAACCGTTGCCTTCGCAGCATGTAGTAGAAGAGAAGGAAGCAGTTCAAGTGAACACAATGATCGCGTCGCATCACACAACTAGACACGGAATAGCACTGTTAGCGACTGCTATAGTGAAAGCATCAAATGCAGAAGGTCAAATCATTTCACTACGCGCGCTAATAGACCAAGGTTCTCAAGCTACATTCATAAGCGAGAAAGCGACTCAACTATTGAAACTGAAGCGACAACCATTCAAGGGATGCGTTGTAGGAGTGGGATCTTCGAGAACAGAGATCAAGCACGTGGTACAGCTAAACATAAGATCACAGTGGGACCACAATTATAGTTTACCAATCCAAGCCTACGTGATGTCGAAACAACTGACCACTAAGATACCCACCAAAACAATCACCAATCAACCATGGCCTCACATCGACGGCCTTAACTTGGCTGATCCAAATTACTTAACACCTGGCTCTATTGATCTGCTATTAGGAGTCAAAGAATATGCACAGATTATACAGCCAGAGCTGATGAAGGGTCCACCAGGCACTCCAACTGCACAAAAAACAAACCTGGGTTGGATTATTTTCGGAGATATCTGTGAAAAAACACAAAATGATACCTACCTTGTTATGCATCACCAAGTCGATGTAGATGAAATTTTGAAATCGATATGGGAAGTAGAGATTGACAAGGATAGACATTTAACGAAAGAAGATAAGATTTGCGAAGATATCTATCAGAAAACAACAACTAGAAATCAAGAAGGAAGGTACATAGTCAAATTACCGTTCAAAACTTACAGTCCACAACTAAATGAAACGAGCACATGTACAAGGTTACGAACACCTGAAGGAAACACAAAGGAGATAGCTAAACAAAGATTCTTGCAACTTGAGCGGAAGTTCAAGAAGTCCCCAGACCTGAAAAAAGAATATACAAAAGTGATTAATGATTACATAGAACAAGCACATATGGAAAGAATACCTGAAAGAGAAAAAGAAACAATATCGGTGTACTTACCTCACCACGCTGTAGTTCGTACTGACAAGGAGACATCTCAAACACGCGTTGTTTTTGATGCTTCCTGCAAAGGCACAAACAATATTTCACTAAATGAAGAATTATTGGTAGGTCCGCAGCTGCAAGATGATTTAAGAAATCTTCTTATGAAATGGAGAATGAAGCGTGTCTGCTTCATGGCCGATATCAAACAAATGTATCGCCAAATATTGGTGACTCGTGAAGACGCAGACTTCCAGCGCATTATCTGGAGACCTGATGAAGGCGATGATTTCCAAGAATACCGTTTGCTAAGGGTCACATTCGGCACAGCATCTGCACCGTATTTAGCGGTTAGAACCCTTCACCAAACAGCTGATGATGAAGGAAAGGAAGAACCACTCGCTGTGCAATCCATCAAAGGCAATTTTTTTATGGATGACTGGCTTGATGGAGCTGATGACACCGAAACTGCTATTTCTCTGGCCAAAACTGTTACGAACATATTACAAAAAGGCGGTTTTCAACTCACAAAATGGTCATCCAACGATATCCATTTTATGAAAACGATAGATGAAGAAAAAAGGTCAACAAACGCACATATTGATATGAATCTTGATGGAACAATAAAGGCATTGGGTATTGTATGGAACCTGAAAACAGATACATTTCAATACAATCTGACTTTACCAGCATCTGAAGACTCTCACGTAACAAAACGAAGTATATTATCTGATTTACAGAGGATATTCGATCCACTTGGTTGGATTGCACCGAGTACCGTAATGGCAAAAATACTGTTACAGAACCTATGGCTTGAAAGAGTGAGTTGGGATCAGAACGTAAGTGAAGAATTACGTGACGAATGGAGTAAGATAAGGTCAGATTTTGCTAGTGTGAACGATATACAAATGAACAGATGGCTTGGTACCACTGAAACAAACAAAACAAATATACAATTACATGGGTTCAGTGACGCTTCGATGCGAGCTTACGCTGCAGCAGTTTATATAAGAACTGAAACAAATGACAAGGTTGAAATAAACCTCATTGCTTCTAAAACAAGAGTAGCACCTCTGAAAACAATATCCTTACCAAGACTGGAGTACGTTTAGGCAAATGTAATCATCTGTGGAGTGATCAAGGGCGTAACTTCGTGGGAGCTGATAAAGAGCTCCGAGATGCCTGGAAAGAAGCAAGCCTACAGTTTAATGGAGAAATTGCAGAAACACTAGCAACAGAAGGTACTCAGTGGCATTTCATTCCCGCTTACAGTCCCTCTTTCGGTGGATTATGGGAGGCTGGTGTTAAATCCATTAAATACCATCTGAAAAGAATCGTAACAACTCACCTGACATATGAAGAGATGACGACGATACTCTGCCAAGTGGAAGCCTGCTTGAATTCCCGTCCGCTATGCCCTATGAACGACACTGATCCAGACAACACAAACCCACTCACGCCAGGACATTTTTTAATTGGGGAGGCACCTATAGTTGTACCATCACCTGATATGAAAGACATAAGACTGTCCAGCTTATCTCGCTGGCAACATACACAAAAAATTGTTCACGACTTCTGGCGGCGATGGCAGGATGAATATTTATCCAGACTCCAACAGCGTCCTAAGTGGCATAAAAAGGAAGAAGGATTTAAGATCGGAGATATAGTCTTGATAAAAACTGATAACCTGCCGCCTGGAAAATGGTCGTTGGGACGAATCGTCGATAAGCACCCAGGTCCAGACGGTCTAACGAGGGTGTATAGTGTCAAAAGTGGTAGTTCCGTAACAAAAAGAACTGTAACCAAGTTATGTCCATTGCCTCTCAATGAAACCTAATATATATTTAATGTATAAAGGAATAAATAACATTATACATAGTTAGTCGATTCACACTGTTTGTAAGCATGCTCTTTAAAGAAATTAATCTTGTTTTGTTTTGTTTAACAGGCTTAATTCTTTGTGCATGCTAAAGATTAAAACCATACACCTCACCAATAGTTTTATACAACGTTGTTTAGTGGTAGTAATCATAATTATGTAATATTTTATCGCATTGTTTCTTAAAAGACCTACAGGTCTTTTGGTGGGCGGTATGTTGAGACGTAATACGTTCAACACTGATACGTACTTAGGAATAGCTATGTATAAGTAATTTAAATATATTAATGATGTACTTCTTCTAACAAAACAGTCGCTCAATACACTTGCAGCACAACACACACGTCCTTTTATTTCAAATCCCGCACAAAGTAAAGTGAACCTAATATCTATCATCACTAGGTCTAACTAAGCTTCGTTTCTCATATTTAAGCGTAACAACAGGGTAAGCAACTATTTACAACTTTTTTAGAAGACAGTCCTACGATTCAGGTTTATAGAAGCAGGTTTCAGAAACAACTGCATTAAATTTATACACAAATATAGAATATTAAGTTAATTGAGTTTCTAATTACTATCCATTGAGTATGGACTCACTTAACAGCTTGGAGCACTATGGCCGGTTTCTTAACCGACCGTTATCGGTTAAAATGCGATTTGTGCATCCGTTACCAATATAAAGGTCTACATAGCGTTGCACCGTAGACTCGTTAGAAGCATCAGCGGGTAAATATGACAGAAGAAAGAAAAGAAAGAAAGAAAATCTGTTTATTTTTGACAAGAAGCTAATTTGGCTCGTTAATAACAGTCATAAATGACGGAAGTAAAAAATAAAAATAAAAATTACGGATCTGTTATTTGATATAGGAACCGGGCATTACATTTTGTGTAATACTACAATTTTTTTTAGTTTTTTTTTTTTTTACATCATATGAAATACGTCTCAGTAACAATGTGTGCGACCGGTGGCAGCGAAGCGTTGCGATGCGCTACCGGCGCGCGGCGGTCGTGCATTTAATCGACGTTACACTCAATGAATTTAACATTTGAATAATGCCCGCTTCAGTGTAAGGACGGGTCAACCGCTCAGTCTCCATGCTCCATGTAAATGTTTATTATGAAGCCGATATTTATGCAAGCGCGCCGCGCTCCCTCTATGGAGTTTAATAACATTTATCAATATCCAATAAATAGTTCTATTTGTGATCTCGCATTCATAATATTGATAAACGAGGTATGAAACTTGATCGGTTTTCTCGTGTAGATAAGTTTCTCTTTTAGGCTCTTTGATAATAACTAGACATATTTGAACTGGCATCATTTTAAGAGCCATGAAACTTCCAAAGGTAGCATAATCAAGTTATCGTGAAAATTATGTTTCTGTACTGCCTCATTGGTTTAGTCGCAAGCGCAGCTGCTAAAAAAGTGTTCTTAGATTTTTCTGTATAGAAATTCTCAGTACCAGCAGTGAGACTAGAACTGTGCCCGGTAGATGGCAATAGGCTCGCCCCCTATTACATGAGACTGAATAGCGGCATCGGCGAAATGTGGGTTAACAATTAGTAGGTACATACTCTGCCTGATCCTTCAGGACATACAGGCGTGATGCTATGTTTTGTTATGTATTTGTAATATGTCCATATCTAACTTAAACCACTCCTATTGATTTATTCATGGCACAATAAACACAAGCGCAATATTTTCTGGTTTACTACATTTGTCAGATTCTATTATTTGTGAACTCATAAACTAATTTTAACTCAGTGATTATGAGTTAAAACAAAAAAAAAAAAGAGGAAACGTATAGAAAATAAGTAGTTCTAGCAATTTGATCCACGAGTGCATGTGCTGTGCATTGCATGTTAATTGCAATTTACACATTGGATTAACCCAGGAAGGATTGCGTGGTACTAATTTAAATGGTGGTGAAATGTTAAGTTTTTATTAACGGTAATTAGGCTGTAACTGATTCTATTTTACTGTCATTGGGATTGTCCCCAACTTCCATATAACGCCGGCTTGTCGTACCTATAGTCAGTTGATTTTTTTTATAATATTTTTATATTGCTGTTACCCGCGACATCGTCTGGGTATATTTCGTATTTATTATCCAATTAAGGTTTTACTACAATAGTAAAAATAAGCCGCTTTCCTACTCCAGGTCCCAGGCTACCTCTTTGTAAAGTTTCATAACGATCGGATCAGTGGTTTAGTCGACATGAGCTAACAAGCAGACAAAGTTATTTCTTATTTACAATAGTGTGGATTTAGTATGAATAACATACATTTAGCTACGAATACCAAAATTTATGAAAACTGGTAAGTTAAATTAAAAATTTAAATGAAAAAAATGAAAAATTATTTATTTAAAAAAGTGCGAATGTTAAGCTTAACCTAAGACCAAAAAAGAAAACTTATAGAATTTGTACATTTTTTTATGAGTTGTGCATGGTAGTTTTAAACCTGGTCACCACACTAGGCATGTCTGTATCGTGGGGTCTCAGGAATACGAATTCAAATTAATATAGTTAAGGTTTTAAGTAACCATGACCACGTATTTTTCTATATCCTCAGATTTTAAGGACAAAAATTCTACTAAAATCACTTTTGTATTTCGCTAAGTGTAATATAATATTTTAGAGTCTGACTGTATTATAAATATGCGTTTGACGTACAGCTACCTATACTGGTTGTGGTGACTGGTTATACTAGTAGTGCATAGTGGTTTCTTATCACGAAGATACAGATATTCCTGTTCTAATCTACGAGTTCTATTCTACGAATAAAAATCTTCTCTTCTAAATTAAGACTCCGCTTTTAAACTGCATATGTATATCCAATTTGAGTCAATTTAGCCAGCACCCTAATAGCGAACGTCAAAAGTTTCTGTCATACGTAAAATAAATGGCAGTAAGGTAATTGTTTACTAATTACGATTACACACTCGTGTAGCTTAATTGCCCCATTTGCATCTAATTAGACTTAGTACCAGGAACAGCTACATTATTTATTTGTCCATTAGTACGTTACTGAATGGTTTGACTACGAACATTACATCGCCATTGTCCGAAGCTAATCTTTTTGCTAGTATTGTAACGACGAATTGTAACATAATATGTTGTCTGCTTACTACACCGCACATAATACCTCCGACCATATTTTTGTGCCTGATGGGTATGATCATATTTTCTATATAAGTATTTATATGTGACAACGCAACTCGTTTCGTAAAAAAGTACAAACATCTTTAAATACTACAACACAAATCTAGTTTATACGGACAATTTGAGTCTAATTTCAGTTGTATACTAACTGATTAGCATATCGTCATTTTTTTGCATGATATGCTCCTATTACGGTTATTTTATTATATGTACCATGTAATAGGCAAGCATCTTTAGTCGTTGTCGCTCGATGACCCCTGAGCTTGTTTCGGCGTTCCTTCTCATGGATACTCATAGGAAATGCCGACGCCATCTAGTTAAAAAAAGACGTATAATTGCAAAATATATAATTTCATTTTATTTCACTATTTCATATATTATAGGTACCGAGGATAACACATAAAAATCATAGATTGTAAATCACGTAAACTTTTGCTCGTTATTACATTTTGTTATGTTAAGATCACATTAGAAACGCAAATGGCCCGTCGCACCTAACAAAGCGGCGCATCGTTAGGCTGAACGATTGGAGTTAGCCTTTGCTACATCTAATACGTTATCGTCTATTCCTGCCAACACCGCGGCACTATTGTCTCATTTTATGGCGTAATATGTTCCAATTTACTGAAGCCTCGCTGGCTTCCTTAGAACGATTGATTCGTTTAGTGCAGGTGGATTGTTTATTGCTTCAAGATTGAAAGTTTGCTGAGATTTTATGTTTGCGGAAAAGAGTGATGCGTGTATTGCATGCGCGATTGCCCCTACCTTGAGGAATCTTTTAATGATTCAATCAGGACGAAGTACAGGAAAAGTATTACGAGGGCAACGATGTCAGCACCCACTTATTTAAACGGCGGCGGCGCGGGCGCCTTACCATAAATTACGAAAATTTTGGAAAGCACAACGATCGTGTCTAATTATACATGTAAACAACTGAATTTATCGCGAATTCCTCTTATTTTAAGTATGTAGAACCTTTATCCATTGATTTCTTTAATTTGCGGTCAACAACAGTATTACCGCTATAATTACACCCAGCACACCAAAAAATAAGTACGCCGCACTATATTTAATTTAATATTATGTGCTGGCGCTTTTTTGCGTTATTTTTGGTATAGCATTAAGCTATATCGCTAATGAGACGCAAAGCAGTGGGTGGAGTGGTTTAACAAGTTTTTGTCAACGATCGATGCAAATCCGATACGATTACATGTTTAGTTCATTAAATGACGACTAACCATTAGTTATTATCTTCGCGAAGTGCCAATCATAAGTCAGTGATCTCTGCCAAATATGTCGAGTTATTTAATGTTGTGAGGTTGTGAGTGACTAACATGTCATGTGTCAAATTAAGCAGAAAGTCAAAGCGCCGACAAAAAGCGTTTGTTAAAAAGAACAACTGTATTTTGTCATGGTTAAGATGTTTTGCGTCTATGTTCTGTCACCTTTATTTCTTTTTTATTCCACGAAAAAGTGAATTTGCACAGCAATTTTCCACTGAATGTGTGTACGGTACTTACATCATCTGTTGTAAGGATTTCTGTTTAACAGTTTGTTTCCAACCAATATTTACACGTCATATATATCTACGTCGTATTAAGTGTGAGCATTTTGTTCTAAGAAACATAATCGTATAGAGCTGTAAACTGAGAAAATTATGGAAACCTGCAAGTCATTAGGTTGTTGTCCACATAAATTTCACGAAGAGTTATGATAGGACAAGAATATAAAATGCCTAGTTTATTGCTAACAGTTAAAAGACAACATCTTTTGGAGTAAGAACCTATCTAACTAAAGGCTCTCTAGCTTTGAGCGTATAAGGTATTAGCATATCTCATAATTGCGGTTTTATCGCCACTATATAAATATTCAGAACTGGCTGAGACAGCAATTTAAAGAATGTGCGACTACTAAGGAAACATGGATCTATCTTTAAATATTTATGGGAAAAGGAATTTTTATGATACCCAAAAGAAATGTATGAAAATGAAAAATAATGAAAAAAGTCTTAAGTAAGTAGGTAGTTCGTATGACAAGATTTTTTTTAAACGTTGCTCCCTAGTTTCTATGAATAATTCCTGTATGCGTGTGTGTGCGTTTACAAACACAAATATTCACATACACAAGAACTTGAATGAACAAACAAACAAAACAGTCTATCCATTCCTGCTTTGACTATTATCAGAAGATGATGTTGCGTCACACAATTTTTTAATTTAATTAAATTCTATTAATTCAACGCTTCAACGTCCATCATTTTATTGTGTCACTAATTGACGTCTTTTCAAATATTTGTTCTTTTTTGCTCACCAGCATACCAAAGATTGTATCCTTTTACACACAATACAATAAATAAAGGAAGCGAAATTGCTACAATTTTCTTGCTTAATCAGATTTCCAGATAATTTTAAATTTTCGTGTTCGTTATTGATGTTAATATTATTATCTCAACATTACTTTGTCCGTAATAGCGTGCACAAAATCTGCAAAACAAATTATCGAGATTAACCGGTCAATTTGCATGCGCGGGCGCTCGGCTCGTTTTCTTTGTAGTGATGGTCCGTGTACAACTTTCGCCGGGACTGGGAAGGTTGCAAATTGCCCACATTACAGGGTAATGCATCGTCAGCTGACAACACTTGACGAGGACCACCGTGAGATAAATCTGTAAGATTTATGACTTGTGAAATCTGAGGCCCGTGTTGATAAATTATATTATCGACAGTACTGACTGAAGGCGCAGGTGTCTTTTTAAACAGCCTTTCCATAAACACCAAAAGTACCTGTTGATTTATAAAGAAAAGAAAAGAAAAAACAGTATTATATCAGCTTCAAGTAATTAATTACTTACCGTGAAGTTTTTACTTTACAAAAACTTGCCAGTTGTTTTTTGTTTTTGTTTCGTAGATTAACATATTATACGCGTAATTGATGAAATTGATTACGAGATTGACATTCGCTCATCGATCTTCAGAAACCTGCAGGAGTGATGATAAAAAACATGCAACCAAGGTGTTATTTATTTACGTAACTAAAAATATCCCGCTAGTGGTTGTTATGCCAATGACACTAGGTAAATAAAAAACAGACTAAGATAAGGATATACCTACTAAAAGCTGCATTTTTTTTTTTCGCTCCTTGTAGCTCCATAGGATGATTCAAGATTCAAAATCAAAGATTCAATGATTCAAAGATAATTCAAGAGGTGATTTTCGGAAACTTCTTTCATAGGAAACCAACTAACTAAGAAAGATATGTTTCAGCTTCTAATCTTAGTGTATATCGCTTTACGTTGATGTCAACCAGATTGTTTGTAATGTCAAATATAACTTACATTATGCGGAACATAAAAAAATGTCTGTCTGTTTGTTCTGGCTAATCTCCGAAACGGCTTAACCGATTTTGACGGGACTTATTATATAGTTAATGTTATAAGGAATAACATAGGCTACTTTTATTTTAGAAAAAGAATTAGGGTACCTACCGCGCAAATGCACGGGTTCGTAATCCACGCGGGCGAATCCGCGGGGCGGAAGCTAGTAAAATGGATAAAGGTGCCTATGCTATTGCTGAATGCCTTAAAATATAAGAACATGATATTAATTATAATACTTAATACAAGTGCAACTCCTCCAATTTTTCCACAAATAATAACAGACAGAACTTCAACTGGAAATACCTATCATCATAATCAGCTAGTAAACACGGCTGAACATGGCAAAGGTGGGTACTGTACCTATATGTACGTATACTCCATTTACTATAACAATATACAAGTAGCCCGACAAGGCACGAATATCTTTTGAACCATTCCTTCCCGAAGAATTCCTACTTATCTTGATTAACCGTTTTGGTTCTTAAAAAACATTATAAGTACTACAATCCTTAATAGAAGCAATCTCGTTGTTTATTTCTACACATTTTCTTATTTTTCCATTTTTATATGAAATAGTCTAGTGTAGGCAAATACAGGCTGTGTTTGGATTCGTAAATAATCGTTTGCCGAGAATATTTCTTAAAATTCCTGTAGCGAATGGAATTATACAAAACAAATCGATCAAAAAAATATTAAATTCTGATCAGAGTCAATAAAAAATACTAGCTAACTGTTGAGCAATTGATAATAACAACAAAAACTTAACTAGTTAATGTTATATCGGAATTTAACGACACCTAATAAAATGGCAGACGATCACATAGCGGTCATTATTTTTTGCAAGACGTACTATTTTAATTTAATATCATCTCCTTTACTGACTCTGTAAGTGGTCACTTTAAAAACATAAACAGTCGACGCAAAATATAAAGCATCTAGCTCACTGTAAAATATATAATATATACATATATTTGTTTCAATATTTATGTGGACTTCGATAGAGGTAAAGTCAAAGCCTTTTGTGGTTAAGGTTTTTCTGACTATTGATTGTTTTAAGGACACAGAGGTCCCTTTTAAGTTTTTACTATAAACTGCGACCAATCTACACACGGAAGTGTTGGGAATTGGCATGTGAAAAGAGGCGACATATAATAAATCTTTCAACAGCTTTCTACCGTTTTTTATGGTTTAAAGATAAAGTTTTTCTTAGAGCTACTTACAATTTAATTTACAATATTGTCTTCGATTTTCCGGAGATTTCACCATTAAATACGTTCCGTATATTGATATAATAAAATAAAATACATACCTCACCAACTAATCAGATTTCAATTAAAGTTTTTAAGTAATGCGTATAACTACTTAAAACCGTTAACATATTGGGCAGTGTGCACCAACCGTTAAGCCAATGTTCTAATGATTCTGACATAACGTTACTTAATTTAACAAGAATAACAGTGTATTATAATTTTACTGCCAGTTAAAATAAAACTTGTTGGACAAATTGGTTTAACTACCTTCACAAGTACCGAAGTGTTAGACCAACATTAATGATAATATGGCCGTCAAGAACAGCATTTTTATATTAAAATAAAATAACCTTCAAATGGGTGGTAATTATGGCCTCGCGTGTAATTTTCATAAGTATGAACATGGTTGTAGAAAATGAAAGTTATAGAGTGTTGGGAAACATATAAGCCATGTTACGTTAACTTGTTTCGATTACTTTGCATGTATTTTGATGGTATTTTTCCTGAACGAAATACGTATCAAGGATTGTTTCACCTTCCACCAGAGTAAAAGCTCGTGACCCAGACACCTCAGCGTCTTAAAAATAAAAATAAAACAGAATAATGATCCGGCAATTAATAGTATAACAACATATTAGTAGAAAATAGCACTTTCGTTTTCTCGCATTGTTAACGTAGATTACCTAAATTGTATTTTAATGTTGCCACTTTCGTTTTACATAACAAAAACATGATTGTGATTGCAAAGTCAATTTTGTTTTTTTACATCACTACGAATTAATAATGTAAATAACCCACTACAATAATGTGAAACATAATTAGAGCCACATACCATGTAGGTATATATAAGCTTTGGTGATTTTTTAAATGTCTGAATTGACCTCGGTTTGTAAAAGAAGAAATGTTTTATGGTTGGGAGACTACCATAGTACTTCGCCGGTATTTCTCCAAGATTTCAGCGATGCCGTTATTAAGTCCCATGTTATAAACTGACATCACTGGAAAGGCACTTTTATTGTTTTAAGACTCCAGTCTTCAAAAATAGTGATTGAAAAAACGTGATGATGAATAAAATGATTACAAAATTCTATAATCAGCTACAAATGTTCTTATAGTTCATTTGTTTACAATGTTTTGTTTTTAATAAAAAGCGGCACTTATTGGCGTATAAACCGCAATGGATGCAAACAGGGTTAAAAATAATTATTGCCGTGACACAAAACAAGTCCAAAAACTTAATAAGCGTTTTACAATATTTTATTCACTGGTTTTTATCTTAAATCAGTAAACTCTAAATATCATATAAATATCTTACTTAGCAGCGCGGGCGCCGTGCGCCATCGTCGCCGTCATTTTATTTGCCATCCAGTTCTTATTTCATCCAAAAAGCGGTTAATTTGCGCCTGTCTTAAGTAAACGCTAAGAATGAATAGATTACTGGATATAAGTGGGTATGGGTTAAGAACCGGCCTTGGGAACTGCCCGAGCTACTAGTAACATGAGTGCTGCATTTTTTTTTTTTTCAAAGATTTCCTGTTCTCTAAGAACTAGTGATAGACTTATGACTGGCGCTTCATAACAAAATAACCTCCTAAGAAAGTATGTTTTTTTTACTGAATTGAAGAATTTAGAGATTTAGATATAAAGTTTGTGAATCGTAATTAAGTACCTACTCGTCATGTCATTTTGCCGCCTTGCTTGTTGCAGGCGTCTGCGCATACGCATAGCATTTGTTTTAAGTAACGATAATTCCATCTCCAACAAATGTATAAATGCACCATGAGATCATGATTTTCAAATAATGAAGGCAAATTTATCACCACTTATAAGGATGAAAGAATATTCCCTCTCTCAGAGAGGTTATCAATTTAGGAGCCTATATACGTAGTACCCATATGCTCTACATTTCCATTCATAAATTACTTGAAACCACTTGACATATTGAAGTTTCATATAATTAAGATGGTCCACAATGTATAATTATTCATTCTCGCATATTCACTGCTTATTTATTGTTTTTTAATGAACGCCCTGCAAACTTGATTGATGTTAAATACACAGTGGTAATGTGTAAATGAGTTAGCCTCTCGAACCGGCTGATTTAAAAATGTAAATAATTGCCTTTGCGCTTTATTTTTTTCACAACTTGTACGAGAAACTCAGGAGAGATTCATCGTTGGCAACGCCTTTTATTATTTATCACATCTTGGACTGAACAAAAAAATATTGTTTGTAGAATATTTGACGACATAATTATCGTTTAATAACTTCTTTTGTTAAATTCCTTTACTGCCAAGTATAATCGATAAATAAAAACTTAATGTTTGTGTCCATGAAATCGTCAGTTACATTTCTTCCTTTAAATCAACTTAAACCTGGATTTCTTTTGTTTACAGACTGACAACAATGGAGTACTCAAGAAAAATGCTATCAGTGGTGGTACTGCTGGCGCTGGTGTGCCACTGTTATGGCGCACCGACTAGAAGGTCACGCGCCGCCGCACTGCAGACAGAGGAACCCACCACAGTCCGCGAGAACAAACTTCAGGACGAGTTCAAGGAGACGACCACTACAACCGAAGCCCCAATAAATAGCAGAAGGAACAAAGCTCTCAACCTATTCGGCTTCTACCCGTCCTTCCTATCGTCCGGCATGGACTACAACGAAGACGATGAGGACATCAACTTCACCGTCAACGACGAGAACTTTGAGGATGAAGACCTCTCCCGGACCATCCCCACAAGACGCCGACAGCAGAACAAGAAGAAAAACGGCGACTACCAAAATGATAACATCAACTCTCTTCAATACGAAAACTCTCCCATTTTCTACATCAGGTTGCCCCCCACTCCTTACATGTTTGTCCCCGGTTTAGGCTACGTATCTCAGCCCCCCAGCCTCGGTCCTCCAATGGGAGCAATGATGCCTCAACCTCCTCAAGTCGCTGATCCCTTCATCAATCTTCCTATTGATTTCGTGTCTAACGGAAAACCAACTGGAGTTTATCAATGGAGTGGTGCACCTGCGTACCCTCAAATGCCTTCGGTTGATCCATTCGGATACGGGCCTCAGCCCATGATGCCACAAAGGCCGGCTTACAGCGTGCCTACATACGCTCCACCCAAACCCAAACCAGCCCCATCAAACTCTAAGATAACGAATCTAAAAGGCCAGTACGTTTTCAACGGGAAACCAGGAGACAACGTGTACGTGCTCAGAGACACATACAATTCTATATACTCGGACGCCCTCCAAAACTTCTACCCTTAAAGCCTGAGATATGCAGGATAGGATTGTGTGTCTGGCTCGTATCGAGCTACTGTAATTAACGAATTTCGAGGGACCAACGTGCGGACAAAAATAAGTAAATGGAAAGTTAACAAAGTCAATGATCAGTAATTATGTGGAGGAAAGTTAATTATTCCCCAAAAACTTAACGATGTTAAAATAATGAAACCTCAAAAACAATTATCTTTATAAGCAGAAGCGTGAGGGACCAATAACTAATAACTGCCAATTGTTGCAATTACTTGCCAAGTCAGAAATGTCGAGTGGACGGAGACTCGAAAAACATTATAAGTGAGATCTGCTACGTACTTAATTAATAACATGGATTTATCTGAATGCTATTTTTCCTTATTGAGACTTCTTATATTTTTGTAATGTAATTTAGTTAGCCAAAATATGCATGGAAGTGGTTTAATATGTTGAGAAAATCCTTCCTTGCTAATGTAGCTATAGAAAATTAAATAATTCTGTATCTAAGTAGATATTTTATACCTGTATTTAACTTTTTGAACTATGTACCTATCTATTTATTTTAATATAACTTGTGATGATTGTCATAGTAGATAATATTAAAATAATTAAATATTATGTGCTCAAAATTTAGAATCATATAATTGTATTCGCTTACTCTGCTATTAAATTATGAACTTATAGCATGCTAAGGTATTTTAAGGCTCAGGCACAAAATAGACTGTCAATGAAGAATAGTTTACTTAGCTTGTCTCTATGCCAACTCGATTCAGTATGTCGTTAGTCTGCCCGAGTGCTTAATAAACTTAAGTGATTACTTTAAGCAATAATTTTTTTGAGTCAGCGCTAGTTAATAATCATTAATTTTAATTAACTTATTGATTTTATATTTATTCTTTAAATTATTTACATAGTTTTAAGATTTCTAATTAGGTACAAATAAATGAAAACATAAACCGTCCATAAAAAATAACGTAGGTAATTAAAAATAAAATAATTATATCTAACTTCGTAAATGCGCCAAGTTAGAACCAGTAGAATTTGTGACATTTAAAAATTAAGTTAATTTTGATTATTGTAATAATCTTCGATTACCTATGTAGTGTTGATCGAAGATGGAAGATGATAATCATAAATTGTTCATATTGTTATTAGTTACGTATTTTGTCCATTATTACTTTATATGTAATCCCAAAATACAAACACTAGTAAACAATAATAAAATTTCAACTTATTATGTAACTTGTATAACTACCCACTTAGTCCATGCCTGTATTAAATATTTAGATTTTGTAAATAGGCACGTACAGTATATTTAAGTAGGTACCTACTCATTCAATTAATTTTAACCATCAACTATAAAGTTTTATTTAAATTATGTCCATTTCATATACATAAGTAAATAAATTTTCTTTAACACAAGATGTCACAAAATAATGTTTAGGTTAAGTTATGAAATCATTTGACTGTACTGCTTCCGTCCGTTCCTCTGGGAACATGGGATTATCCCAATATTGTACCTAAATTGTAGGTAGGTACTACCTACTCATTAGTTGATGTAGACTTAAACAAATAATTAATTTGCAATATAGAATTACGAAATTTAAGACAATAAAAAATATTTTTATATTCCTGTGTTTTTGTCCACTTTAATTAGTACCTATCGAAATAATCAAAATAAACAACAACTGAAAAGGTAAAATGGAAATAATTTACCATTCTCATTCCAAAGACTACAAAGAATACTAGGTACCTACTTATACACGATCACGATAGCACGATCTGTACCTATAGCATATTTAGGTGTATCGGCGTGGTGCTCCAATGCATAGGTATGGCATGTTGCTGTTGGACTTAAGGCCTGTATCCCTCGTTATAGATACCCGGGTTCGATTCCCGGGTTTGGTTCTTCTGTGTGTCGCTAAAAGCCGCTTAATATGGCTCACTCAATTTATGCAAGTAGAGAGACCTATCTACGTATATAACCCATTACACTTTAATATTGAATACTGGATAGGGGTCCTGCCAAGATGGGCCTCGATGATTATAAATAATTTCTTGACCAAAGTACCTTCCTATGAGATAAAATGAATTTGTCGTCTTATGGAATTCCGTAGGAAGTCGCATATCTACCCTATGTATCTAGTATGGGGAGGTCTAAAACTGGAAAGACTGCCGATTGGTAAACGCCCGATTGACACTATCTAATAAAATATAATATTATGAGCTTAGTGCCTGAACCTGAGCATCAAGACGGTCGGCCAAAAAGTCGTAGTACAGTTAGCATCAAAAATATGTATACGAGTAGCGAAATTCAAACGCTTATTTTTGCAAAAGGATTGGTTAAAATCATAAAATTTAAATGACTATGTACGTGTATGTATCCGCAGATACTGTGTAAAATTGGTCAAGATTTCAACCACTATTTCCATCAAAAAATCGCTTTTGAATTTCATTAAGTGTAAAGATCTTTTTGATGCTGACTGTACCTATAAGCGAGAGTAGAGACGAGGAAAAGAAGAAAAAGTAGGTAGGTATTTTATTAAACCTTTGATTGTTTAAAGAAACTAAATATAAATTCTCATATAGACTGGAAAGTAGTAACGGCAGCACAGAATACAAGAGATGGAGTTTCTAAGAGTGTAATAAGAAATTGACGTGAATAATACTATCTCGTCCGAAGCAACCAGAAACCCAAGTCTAAGGCTACCCCATAGGTTTTGCTCAGATACGCTAACATAGATGTTGTGGAGCGTAGGTTTTTTTTTTAATCGTTGCCCCCCTCTAGCAATTGTTCCTGTATCGTGAGTACGTTTACAAACACATATAATCACATTGCACATAGACATACACCCAAACTCGAAACAACTAAGTATCTGCAGATCATACAAATATTTATTCCATGCGGGAGGCGAATCTGGGATACGTAGTGCAGCAGTCCGTCTCTCAACCACGGTCAACTGAGCCGTCAAAACCGTGCCGTTTTATGAATATTTAAAAGTATAGTAGGTATTGTTGGGCAGATAACGGTCGATAATTTTATTTAACTTTGATAATTTTATTTTTCTACTGGCGCTTTGTAGATAACAAAGCGCCAGTAGATTAATTAAAGATACATAACAAAACTAGTTAAAACTTTTGAAAATCTGAAGTAACAGTATCCCTATAAACCCTCGAAAATAATACTGATCGATTGATTGAATATTGAAATTTAATTAGAGGTGAATTGAAATTTATTGTGCGCTCTTATAATTTTCTTTTGATAATTTTCTTCTCCAACAATAAAACACTATCAAATGGATGAATTATCAAAGCTAGATTCATAAACACTAGTTGCGTTTAGTTCTTGAATTAGTAGGCAACAAAAACAACTATTATAAAAAAATATATTTATGTAGTACATTGTATATAATATTACTTTAAATGTAATATATTAAGCAAAAGAAAATACATATTTTTTTTTTAAACTTTGTCTTCTTTGTTTCTTTTTATCTTACAGTGATGCTACTAAACGAAGCCACCGTAAGTTCAAACTGTCAATGTCATCCTACAATCTAAAACTGTCATAATTACGTTGGCCAAGTAAATCGTACGAGTGTTATAAATTACAAAAATAATACAATTCACTAATTTATTACACATTGCCCAATAGAATAAAACTTCGAGTGAACGTGTGTGAAGTACACAATGACGCAGTAAAGAGATAAGTGAGCTATAACAAAAAAAAAAATAAGAACAAATCGTGCTAATGGTTTAGTGTGACGACGTGCTCCATGAACTAAAAAAAAAGAAAAAATGTGTTATTTTCGGTAATCAGGAGTCGAAGATAAAAGTGCAGTCATGTTTCGGAGCAGAAGTTGGTTCGGCGCCTCGTGGGGGCGTCCAAAAAACCCTCATTCGTTAGAAAGATTGAAGTATTTACATAACATTCTCTGTAAAAACACGACAGTGTCAGAAAGTAATAGGGGTACTTTGGTGGAGTCACTGAGATGTATAGCAGAGATTTTGATATGGGGTGACCAGAATGATAGCTCCGTTTTTGAGTAAGTTTGATTTTGTGATCACTGTTTTTTATTTGTAAACAATACTTAGACTCTGTATTCAGAAGTAGTATGATACCTTTGTCAAGAAACATGTCCTTGAAATACTAGTTTATTCTTTTAGTTAACTTATTAGCATCAATGTCATATCACACACATTTTAACTACCCATATTTTATCATAATAAATATTAATTTCCTGCTGAGTGATCAGCACTAATTATTAATTAGTCTATAAGGTTTTAGAACTTTTCTAATTCTTATAGGAATCTTATTTCATGAACTTATTTTATACTGTGGAACTGTCCAGTTAAATCTACCATGACAGAACTGCAAAGTAATTGTTTGTTTCTTCAAAACTTGGCTGTGATTTATGTGAAATTTAAAACCTTTTTAAAACAGGTTGTATAATCCTTTGTGTAAAAAAAAACTTAAGTAGGAATATAATGTAACATCTTTTAAAGACTGAATACTACTGTATTTCTGCAGTTTCTTCTTGGAGAAAAACATGCTCTCATACTTCTTAAAGATCATGAGACAGAAGTGTGGCGGCTCATCATATGTATGTGTGCAGCTTCTGCAGACATTGAACATACTCTTCGAGAATATTAGAAATGAAACATCGCTATGTAAGTATTATATTAACATTACATTTAATATTATCCATCCTAAAGTTGTCCGATAGAGATAGCCAACTGCAATAAAAGAACTTTTTGTACTTGTCTTTTAATGCCCTTGTATTCAAAATTTATTTATGTATAATAAAGATTAAGAAGTATTATAATCTTATCTAAATACTATATAAACATGATAGCATGATCAATATCCAAAACCTAAGATACTCAAGAATATCTTAAGATGTACTTATGTGAGGTAGTACCACATTTAATTAACAATGGTCACTGGTTGAGCAAACAATAGACTTTCTCCTGTGTATACTTTGTTTAACTTAAAAGGTTTATATTTTAAATTAAAGACTATAATACCTTCCTTTTCTACTTTACATTTTCCTGTTTTACTTTGAGTATATACACCATTAATTTTGAAAATTTGAAATCGTTAATAATGTTAAATACTCTTGTATTTTACATTTTGACTGAATCTAAATTTTCAAACTTTATTGTGTTAATATATATAACAGATCAACTATTATCAATAATATATAGCATGTGCTTACTTTAATTTACTATACTTTATAAGTTATAATATTTTTACATAGTAGATAATATTAAAAATAATTGTGGTATGGTGATAAAATATATCTGGCAGTCTACTGAGCTATCTCGGGACCTAGTTCATATATTTATATATTTTATTATCCTTGTTACAGATTATTTGCTAAGTAATAACCATGTGAACTCAATAATAGTTCACAAGTTTGACTTCTCCGATGAAGAGGTCATGGCATACTATATATCCTTCCTCAAGACGCTCAGCTTAAAACTCAACAATCACACCATACATTTCTTCTATAATGAGGTAAGCTTTTTCAATTGTTCTGTAGTTTAAACCACATTAATGACAAAGGCTGTATATACAGAATTGGTAGTGTATAACAACACATTGCTAGTATGGACCGACTCACTTGTAAACAAAGCCTCCTTTTACTACACCTAGTCTGTTTATTCAATCTAGTTAGATTTAAAGATGTAGCCGATCAAAAAATAGCAGACAGAGACTTGATTGTAAATATAGTATGTTCCTTTTAACAAACAAAAACATGTATCGTCGCATTCCACGTTCTGCATGCCGATAGAAAGACACCAGAGGCTAGTGTAAGTGTGTTTTGGCAAGCTCGATTTAACGCATCGAACGCGTTCTGCGTTTCGAGTTTTCGAATCGGAACGCCGCACCGCACACGTTGGATGCGTTAAATCGAGTTTGTCAAAAAAACTTACAGTAGGGCCTCAGAGCTCTTTACCATGACGGAAATGAAACGGAGGGCGTTTTTGTAAACTTGCAACATTACTGACTTGGGTACAACTTTATCAATATTGCTTATTTTTGGTGGCGATTTTGAGATAAGTTAAAGAATTTAGTTAGCCATATCTATAACTTTTTTTTCTTTTTAGAATAACGTTGCCCCAAACTAGGATTTCTCCTGTATCGTGGGTACAATTTTACAAACGTACATGTCACATGCACACACAACCAAACCCGGAACAACTATCTGTAGATCTTACAAATATTTGTTCCGTGCGGGGTTCGAACACGCGACACGCAACGCAGACAGCTAATCGCTTAGCCACTGCGCCAACCGTGTCGTCGTTATGTATGATAAGAAATGAGTAATGTTTATTTACCTATATGGCTTTAATTGATTGACTCACTTCCAATCCACGTTTGATAATATAAATACTGCATGAAGATATTACAAATATAGAAATGTACCTATACAAATCAATTTATTGTTTCTTGTTTTGCATTTTTCTTATCGAAACAGGTTATATAAAGATTCTTTACGTTATTTAAAATTCAGGTCATGTAGCATAGCAATGATTATGTAATCTGTAATTCAAGATTTGAGCTTTCCCTCTTCAGAGACCATATTTTGTAAGGAAGCATGCGGATAAGAGTCGTTGATTCAAAAGTTAAAAGTTTGATACTGATGACGTAATTGGCGCAGTGATTAAGCGATACAAGAGCAAGAGCTTTTTGCTTTGCGTGTCGCGGGTTTGATCCCCGCATGGATAAAATCTTGTTATTGCCTGATAGTTGTTCCGGATCTGGGTATATTATGGGCATGTGAGAGGTTTATAAATTGTAATCTGCTGATAATCAGACCAAAGAAGACCTTTATTCTATTCTCATGCGGTAGAAAAAAGGAATTTATAGATTAGAAAATAGGTCTTGTTCAACTTTGCGTAATCATTTTCCTTATCAAAGGACCTAATTATGTTACTATAAATGATAAACAAATGAATATTTACATTGCACATATTGTAAACACGATTGTGGATGGAATGCGGAATTGGCAATGCTGTCATTTCAAATCTTGCATTCGTTTTGTGAAAATTATGTAGTGTCGAGTTATGTAGACTTATTCAGCGGATGAGCCTACCGAGCGGAGCATGTCGATTGTCACGACAAGTTGCGTGTCAACTAGAAACGAAAAATAATCACATACCTAATATTTACACGACATCCCTTATCACGTTCAAGTTTAGTACATACAAGGTACGCTTGCAGACAAGCGTCGATTTACCATATTTTGGACTTGCCCCGACTTGATACGGCTTTAAAAACTCCACATATTTTTTGCATCCGACTCGGCTAGAGTCTGGAACCAAGCTCTATCGCGATAGCTTATAAATGGTAACACATACATTGAAGATGACTTAGTTGTTCAATGTCAATGTTGGCAGCACACAAAGGACTTCCCCCTGTACACGGAGGCCATCAAGTTCTTCAACCACTCAGAATCGATGGTGCGCATCGCGGTGCGTACGCTCACGCTCAACGTGTACCGCGTGCAAGATGCCAGCATGCTCAGGTTTATAAGAGATAGGTATGTATGTTCTTAAAAATCAGATCTTTAGGCAAACTCACTTTCTGAAGAAGAGAAGGTTCTACTACGCCTCTGAGAGTTATGACGAATTTCTCTTATTTTTTCCCAGAAAGAAAACCCAATCAATCAATCAACCGAAATCAATTAGCTCAATTGACTTGGTCGTTTTCTAGAGTATTCTACATACTTTAAAGGTCGCGAAGGAGAGGTCGAGTGTCTGAGTCAACTGAATGTGTGTCAAAGCCAGTCTCTTCATGCAGTACCTACCTACTACATATTTATATGCATAGAAAAGTCAATGATATAATATTATTGACATAACCTATCTAGAAATCGCGTGATTCTTGACTGTAGGAAGTGACTTTGTCTAGGGGAGCTGGTGTCCCACAAACTATTCTATTTAACTCTACGCAGGTAGATGCGTGACTCTACACCATTGACATTGAAAGTGAAATATACTTTCTACAATTTGTGACTAGGTCTAGCTTGACTCGTTAGACGATCGCGTGATGTAACGCGACAGCACGCCTTTAGAACCTAGAAGAATTGTATTTGCCTAGAAACCAGCGCCGAAGCACGGTTGTACCGTGTTAGCAGTCAAATGCGTCTGTGTCAACCCTAACATTGTTTACGTACTTTGAGACGTCTCATCCTTCAGTGCGATCATGTGAACTGACCATGGTGATAAAAGTTATAATACATGTGTAATGGCAATCACGCAACGAAGTGCGATCATCTGCATCTAAACCAAAAGTACAGTAGATATATGTAGATACATATCTACAATGGATAACATTTGGAAGTCTATTATTTCGTACGTCCTTTGACTAAGTTACTTATGAATATTATATAAATAAAAGTATCCTGAGTTTTCGTAAATATTTGGTCTCTGATAGGGCCAACCATCCGTCTGGAATCACCCATGGCCGTCGTAAAATGCGAGGGAGAGGTGAATTTGCACTTGTCGTGTTAACGGAATTTCTGTTGTCGCCCACCTACCTGCGCCGGACGAAATGACCGCCCCGAAAGAAAGTATAGATCACGCGTGCGTTGAAATGCCATATTGGATCATAACAAAGATTTATTTGTGTTTGTATCCAGGTCCGATTGATATTGCGCCTTGTTTTCCAGACAAAAGTCGACGTTAGCGACCAACTGCAATATTTTTATTTGAGGTCAACATTTAGCCCAAAGCCCCTAGTAATATTGGCATTGTCCTTTTCGGATGTTGTGGAATAAAATGTATTGACTAATAAATGTACAAAGTGGAGCAACTATGCATAGTAATGCTTAACTTCGTAGTTTCATTAGTGGTCTCATCAATATGCTAACACAATTTGTTGTCCCGCAGGACGGCGGCTCCGTACTTCAGTAATCTAGTTTGGTTTATCGGCAAACACATTCTAGAACTCGACGCGTGTGTCAGAACCGACGCTGAGTAAGTTAGACTGTTTATAGTTATATGATTTTGTTTTGGTCTGTTTCGTTATGTTATGTTCGGTTTTAATTTACAATATCTTGTTATGATTTTATGTTATTTTGTTATGTTATTATGGACAACCGGTGACATACCTAAATGCACCAAATTACAAAATCGTTTCTGATTTATAGGATTAAAATTTCAGATATACCTATAACTTAAATTTCAGAAATTCTTTTTCCAGCCATCAATCCCAACAGAAATTGGACGACCTAGTCGCCGAGCACTTAGATCACCTACACTATATCAACGACATATTATGTTTAAACATTCCTGACCTCAATGACGTATTGACGGAGCATCTCTTGCACAAACTTCTGGTGCCTCTGTATATTTATTCACTAACTTCGGAAAGTGTTAGACGAATGGCGACATCTTCGCCATACAACCGAGACCACATACAAAGCATAGAAGCTATCACAAGAAACTTAGAAGCTATATTAAAAGGGAAAAACGCAGAATCGCCATCGAGAATGACTTTTCCTAGACAAAGAATGGATTCAGAAGACGAGAACAAACCATCCGTATCGTGTGTCGTCTCCCTATTTCTATTATCGCAAGTGTTCCTCATTATAACGCATGGTCCAATTGTTCACGCGCTGGCCTGGATCATATTACAGTCGGACTTATCAGTTTTCGAGGACGGCGCGACCAAGATACTAGAAATGTATATTAGCAATGCAAAGTCCAATGTCAAACTAGAGTTCTCTAAACCGCAACTAAGTCTAGAGAAGGCCCTAGAAAACACGTCAAGTGAGAGGGACTATACTACTCCGGAATATGGTGGCCCTAAAACTTTTGGTTATGATACTGATCAATCGAGTTGCGATCTCGATCCCGAGTTAGTTTCGAATTCTCTTCCGTCCACGTCACATATAAGCGAGTCGTCAAGCATTGATCATGACTCTACTGAGGACCTACTCACTCAAATCCAACCCGGCAAATCAAATAGCGCGATGACCCTTAAAGAAAACATGCCAGACTCGCCTCTCCCCGATTCAGGCATCGAATCAGGTTCGTCGAAAGCGACCGAATATAATAATATTACTGATGAAGAGAAACAGAAGTTGCTTGGTGTAGCGCCAAATACATCTGCTGAGAGAACAGTTTCATTGGACAGTATAATAGATAGAGAAAGCAAGGAGATTGAAAAGAGGCCATTTTTGAAGACTATTTTGGATTCTTTGGACTGCAGTGAGAATGATTATAAAGCGTTGTTTGCTTTGTGTCTGCTATTTGCATTGATAAATAACAAAGGTGAGTGAACAAATAACATGCATGTCGCCGGTCGGATGGCAGATAAAAACCAGTCATAATATCGCATTTGATCCTTATTGTGCCATTCACCTTGTATTAGAGTTGCAATTTTTATTCTCTTTCGGCATAAGGTCAGACTTATGCTTACACGTGATACCTGCTACAAAGTATTAATATCTGTGGTGTTTTAGAGGAATTTTGAAAAATAAATGTAATTTACAATGACGCCGCTCGGTCAAGGTTAATGCACAGTGCAACGCCCGATTTAAAGGCATGCTTTTTACTATTCATTTTTAGTTCAGCGTTAGATGTCACCTTACATCAATTATTAACATATTGTTTTTCTTCATAAATAAGAATACATATTGCTTTGCTATAATTAATACTTAATAATATATTTTTCTGTCTTTGCTTCATTGGATATAGTGGGTAAGTTTGTTTTACTCAACTTTTAAATTTCAAACCAGAATTCCACACGTTGTCTGTGTAATGTAAGATGTTTTATTTTTTAATTTTTCGGTTAAACCAGCAAGACAAAACACTTTATTGTCACAAAAATATATACAAAATGTCCACATGAATCCTTTAGAAAAAAAATCGTTTTTATATTATTTTAAATTTGTAATTTTGAAATTATTATTTATCTATTCTAGGAGTGAACACAGAACTACTAGATACGCTGTTATGTCCTGAGGAGGAAATAACGTCGGGTACCCACGGCGACACTTGTACGGGACGAAGTGAAACGCCATCTAGCGAGGCACAACTGTCATCGTCGCCGTCTAAGCGCCCACTACAGAGCTTCAACGCACTTCTCATATCTAAGTTAATGGCTATAGCAAACTTGAGCTGTAAACCTGGTAAGTGGTAGCCGAATTTTAGCTTTCTCTACATTACATGATACGGGATATAGGGCATAGAGGCATGGGATTAAGGTATATTTTATCGTGCACGTCCCAGATTGGAGTTGGGTTTCTGATACTTGTCAAATGCAACAAATTCTAAATTCTATGAGAGTGAGAGCTTGTAACTTTTCTGGTCCAGCTACCCTATTTACAAGCTTTTGTCGACAAGTAGCTACACTAGCCAGATAAAGTATATTTTGTGTTCTTACTTCAGGGCTGTATGTACCAATAGTACTTAATAATGAACGTTGTTGACAGCATCGAAGGTCCGCCTAGTAACACTGGAGCTGAGCGTGACGCTGATGCGCGTGGCGATGTGCGGCGCGGGGGGCGGGGCCAGCGCGCGCCACGCCCCCGCGGCCGACGCGCTGCGAGCGCGCGCCGCCGCACTCGCGCGCAACTTCTACAAGTGCGACGATATCTTCTTAGACATGTTTGAAGACGAGTAAGTATAGAACACTAAAACGCTGGTACAATCTCTGATCATTTGAAGTCTTATGTAAGCTGTGATTGGTTGAACAACATCAACGATTAATTCAACAACCGATAACAGTTGACATGAGATGTGAACAGCCTTTAAAAAACCAAGCCAATTTCTTCTTTGCATTGATACTCATAAAGTAACAAATATAAGATAGTATTAAAGCGAAGTTTTCTGGTAGGTAGCGAAGGTCTGGCTATTCATGTGCCTGAAAATGGTTTACATGAATAAAAATATATTTGAATTTGAATCGTTATAATACCTATTTAGCATAAAATTAAACTAATCGTTTTAGGTTTTCCCCTCTATCTATCTATCTATCCATCAACCATTACCCGTTATTTTGTAAATTAGTATATTTTAAAAATAGATTATCAATATTTTTCCTACATGAATGATACATTATCAATATTAGTGCTAACAAGTCATATTAGTTTTTATCATGTCATATTACAGATAATGACGTCATATCAACAATAAAAGTAGTATCAACCGTAATTCACAAATGTTATTATGGTGAAATGTGTAAAATCTCTTTAGTTACACCTACCTACTTTCTTCTATACGAAAATTAGATAAGGCCTTAAGACGACGCTGGTGGATATCTATGATCACGAAAATGGGCTGTTGGTATTGACTCTTATTCATTAGTATTATGACACAAATTTGCCTGGCGGACACTAATGCTGCATAAAATCCGCTGCAGACTGGATGTGGACTGCGGAACGCCTAATAGTCGAGTCCAATAGAGTCAAAAGCTGTTAAAGAAGCTTTGTATTCCTATACTAGTTGACAGTTGACACTACAGCCAGTCAAATAACACTCCTATTAATTACTGACTGCCTCATTGGTCTAGTGTTAGCAAGTGCGACCGCTGAGTGTGAAGTCTTGGGTTCGATTCCCGGGTCGGACAAAATGTCAATGGGTTTTTCTGTATGAAAATTCTCAGTAGTAGCACGGAGTCTGGAACTGTGCCCGGTGGATGGCAATAGGCTCGACCTCTATTACGTGGGACTTAAAAACGGCGTGGGTGAAATGTGGGTGTACAATAGTAGTGCTCAACCCTATTGGGAATACAGGCGTTAGTTGGCGCAGTGGTTGAGAGATCGACTGCTGCGCTACGTGTCGCGGGTTCGAATCCCGCACAGAACAAATATTTGTATGATCTACGGATAGTCGTTTCGGGTCTGGGTCTTTGTGTATGTGAATACACACCGTGCCTCGGAAAGCACGTAAAGCCGTTGGTCCTGCGCCTGATCTCTCTCCGGTCGTGTCGGATTGCCGTCCCATCGGACTATGAGAGTGAAGGAATAGAGAGAGCACCTGTGTTTGCGCACACACTTGTGCTCTATAATATCTCCTGCGTAGTTGGCTAATCTCCGGTGAGATTGGCCGCCGTGACCGTAATTCGGTCAGGAGGATATTTTACAGGCGTGATGCTATGTGTTTATTATTCATTAAGTATCTTTTTTTTTCTCGTACAGATACTGCGAAACAAGCAAACGACCTCTCAACGTAGAGTGGCTATGTATGGACGCGGCGATATTGTTACCGCCAACACGAACGCCGATGTCAGGCATCGCATTCGCTAAAAGGCTGCCTAGTGGAGAGGTAAATCATGTATGATGTAAACATGTAATTTGTGTTTGTAATCGCGTTCTTCGATTTCGAGATAATTTACAATATAAGAGTTTTCGGGGGCGAAAAATCGGTCTAGCTAAGTCTAATCACAGAAAAATTCGTTATCAGTATAAAAAATTGCCCCGAGCGGGCCCTCGGTCCCCCAGATAGCGTAAATGGTTTATCAGAGTCTAAAATTGACTGTCATTTGTTTATTGTACTGAGCACACATACAAGGCAGTTAAGCAATCTTTATAAAACATGCAAGGATGCAATCAAGTGCCCGATCTTATTATAACACGGAGCCCAAAATGCAGAACGCTTGGCCGCACAGTGGTTGGCAAGGTCTTGTTTATTCTAATTTAGATAAATTTTGCTTGCTTTCACTTTCCTAGTGTTTTTGAAGTCACAGGAACTCCTCTTGTTTTAATTATTTCGTCATAATTTCAATACGTGCGCCCTCGACCATTTTTCCCATCCCCCGTACACTTAATGATAGCATAACACTTTGACATCCGATTCTCTAGAGGTTAATTAGCCCGAACCGTCCCTCTCCTCGGCAAAGGTCTTCCCAAGTTCTTTTATACATTTCTTTCGTAATACTACATAAAATATTATTCAATCAGATGGAACGAGCTCGGCGAGCGATACGCACATTTTTTCTCATCCGAGACTTGTACTTGAAACTGACTGGGAAACCTGAAACACAGTTGCCTCTGACTAACCCTGCGCCATTCGTTCAAGTTGGAGATGTTTTGGACTTAAGTAAGTTCTAATAAGTAAGACTAATTAGTTTTGATAATCTGCACCAATATAATAAAGCAACATTTTTTTATGAGTTTGTTGTTGTTTTACTTCGTAGGTGAAAAAAACCGATTTTGAAAATTAATTCTCTATATCAGGGGTGGCCAACCAGTCGATCGTGGCAAGGCAAAGAACAATATAATTTTAATATGTGATGTGAATATATATATTTATGAAGAAGTATTGATTATGTATTTGGTAGATCGCGCGGAGTCTTAGTAAGTAAACAGTAAACGGAAGTCTTGAGTCTAATCGAGTTGGCCACCTCTGCTCTATATATAGGTTATAATCCTCGTTGTAACATAGGCTACATTTTGTTCAGAAAATCAAGTGCCTCGGGGTATTGAAGTTTGTATTGGAAAAATCTGGAATCCACGCGCACGAAGCCGCGCGCAAAAACTTAATAAATAATTTGAAATGTCAAACTTGTGTGCGTATTTCTTTGATGTTTTTATAGAATCTCAAATTATTGTTCCGTACATCTGAAAAGTTTTACTTAGATAGCCTACATATTCTCTAGTTAAATTATAAATATAATCATCGTTTTTTTGTGTGGCCTTGTTATGCCTTTAACTTGCCCCCGCTCGTGTCAGTCATGTTTCAAGTTTTCTTTGTTATATTTCTACAAAAAAACAGTTGAAATTAGTTTACTGTCGTCCTAATTCCAGATGAGCATGTCGCTCATTTTCTGAAATAATACATAATTAATTTAGGATGGGGCCCATGAAAACTCCTCGGAATATGAATAATTTTATGAATTAATACTGATTAAGTTTCCACAAAATAATGACAGGTTGCCATTATATCAGTTAATGAAATAAAGTGATTAAAAATAAAATTATTTGTCATCCGTAATTTTTTCGATAAAAAACAGCCTGCATTTGTTTTAACTTTTGAAATAAGAACTTGTTTTGTAAACTTTTATTAAACTAATCATTTAGTCTTTTTTAGTCTGTGTGTTGTAACACTGTGTCACATCAACGTGTTCGATATACGAATTTTAACTTAATTTATAACCTACTCCAACTTAATACTCTTTTACATTGCAGATGATTCTGATCTCATATCGTGTGATATAATACAAAAGGATGGCACATGGCAACATAGGTTTCTAGCAGTGGACAATATACAAATAATATTGGTTGAGCCTGACAAGCAAAGGCTTGGATGGGGCGTCGCCAAACTTGTAGGGAGTCTTCAAGACTTAGAAGTAAGTACCTATTTTATTTACCAATTTATTATGTTATCATATACATTTTCCATATTCTCTTTAATGTGCTCATCATAGTCTAGACTGTAGTTAGATTGGTCTCACAAAAACGAGTGATAAAAGGAATTTATACACTGTACGATAAATTGGTCCCGATCGATAGGGATTAGATCAATCGCTTAGGGCCATGTTTATAGTTTTTGTAAAACGGCTGATTTTGGCTTAAACATCTGTTTATTATATATTATTAGAGAACATGAACATGTTAGTGTAGTAACCCCTTAAATATATTCAAATAGATAGATATATAATAATAGTAAATACCAAGTGCCGCAGATATGAGACAGTATTCCATTGATGTAAGACAATTGAAATGGAATTCAATTGTTTAGTCTATTTGACGTCTTGTTGCAAGTGTACTTTCATTGCTTTCTTAAAGAGGTATGTGTGACTGCAGTCTAGACTATGGTCGGCGCAGGCCTAAACTGTTCATGTTGATTGTTTGTTTTTTGACAGAAAATAATTGGTATCATTGTGTTTTTTTGCGTTCTAGATCAATCAGGTACCTAATTAACGTATTTTTTAGTTTTTCTAGTACTTTTTTTTTATTGATTGAGCATTATTTATTTTCTCAAAGCTTGCACCTTATTAAAATCATATATAATATTTATACGTACACAATTTTTTATCTTTATATAATTTATTTACAGCTTATCACTGAATGCTTCGATACGGCTTCAAGCTTCATTATGATAAATTAAAAATATATAGATGAGCTTAAATAGTGCCGCAAAAAATACTGTCTATAGCTAAAATAACACTTTATTTGCTATCTTCTAATCAGATACAAGGCGACAAAGAAGACCCCCGTTGTCTTCATCTAACAATCCACAAGCCGCGAGTAGGTGCAAGCGGAGCACTCCCGCGCACCGTGTTGTTACGAGCCAAGTTCAAGTTCGATGATCACATACGCAGCATGGCCGCCAAACAGAGACTCACTAAGGTAACTATAATAATAGAGTTTACAGACGAATATGGACTACTCCAATGACAAGTTACAAATACAGATGATGTAGATTTACTTAGGTATTGGTTTACTATGCGCAGTAGCATATTTTTATACAATCATAGATCTCTTAGTATTTTCCGACAAAAAACAAGTTGGTTTTATATTTTATAATTATATCATTTTTCTTTACACATGGTCAAGAATTAACATAAAAATATATCATAAATTTGGTGCCCATCTTAAATAATATTTTAGTCTTTAGATTTTTTGATATTATAAAAACATGTTCCCCGTTAGTAATCACAAATATTTGTTCCTTCCCAGGGTCGCACGAAGTCTCGTCAGAAGAAGATGCAACAGATCGGTCGCCTACTGGAGGTGTCGGGTATGTGCGCGCCGTCGCTCGCGCCGCGTCACCGCCCGCTGTTCGCGAGACCTGCGCTCGCTACAGTGCGACGATCAACAGGTATTATAACTTTACATTGATAATCTATATCTTATTATATATAATTCTTCTGTATGTGTGTTTGTCACCTAACTCCTCCTAAACGGCTGGACCGATTGGATGAAATTTTGTGTGTATATTTCAATGGGTTTCTAGATGATTTGAAAACACAATTGAACCTCGAACTGAAAACTGAAAGGACCTAAAGGAACAACTGAACAATCGAAAACATCGAAAATATGTTTTTCGTGGAACGAGTCACAAATAGTACGATCCATCGGTTTATTTATCATAAATCGGAGAGGAAACTGAATGATAATTCATCAGCTAGAGAAAGAATATTGTCCTCATGACGGCGACAAAATTTGGTCGCGACGATGGTGTATCCCAGTTGATTTTTAATGACGACAGAAGTCCATAGACATTTGTCGAGTCATATAACATACCAGATTCTACAATATAACAAGGTGCATTCGCCCTAATGCCTAAATGCCTCAGTGCCTGATTGTTTTTTGTTTTTATTTTATTGAATCCATATCTTTATACAGTTGTTTCGATAGGAGGCGATGACGACACAGAGCGGCGGCTGCGAAGACCCAGCGGGCACATGCTTAAAGATGGCATAGTCGTCTATCGAGAACGGACTACCAGCAGAGAGAGGTAAGACAGAGATACTAAATTAAGTATTAATGTCGCAGCGCAATGTTGTGATTTTGTAATATCTCTAGGGATTTCACGAAATTCCTGGTTTTGTAATTTCCCTGTGACATTGTTAGAAGATTAGAAGATTCGAGTACCTTAGAAACATTTTGAATAGAAGGTAGAGCTTTAGACCTATAATTTGTATTCAATAGTCAGTAGTAGTGCCATTTTTATTTAAAATATAAAATATAACTATGTCACATTTGGTGCGCATGCTCGCGGCGCCTATTGCATCTGGTTCTTCGGTCCGCCTATAGCAAACATCAGTACTTACTGGCTTGTTTCATACAAATTTTAAAAGTAAGCGCCAGCATAACCATGCTGCACTTCGCGAAATCTGTGCGGGTTCTATGACCATTGTTTAATTCACTACTTTCTAATGCTTTAAAGGCTACTTTGAGTCGCTTGACACAATAATGTATACGATTTTATTCATATTGCAGTAGTGTGTCACGCAGCAGTAGCGCTCAAGGATCGCGGGAGGGGTCCCCGCGGGCGCGCTCTGAGGAAATACCCATGGAAGATATCAAGAGGAACGCCGTGGCCTCTAGTCTAGCGGCCGCGCCCGTAGTACAACAGGTAATACCTGTATTCGACTTTCATTGTTCCATACGTCTGCATTTCGACTGTCTCATTGACCTGACGCGAGTGTGAGGTTTTTGTTTCGATCCCCGGGTCGACCAAAATATTAATGATTTTTTTATTAGAAAATTCTCAGTAGCAACTTGGATAATAGAATATATGCTAGATGACTGCATCAAAAATAAATTCTGGTAAATAGTTTTCCTTCTAAAAACTCAGTAAAACTTAATCTCTTGCTTATCTTTGGCGTATGTCAGTGGCAATGAAAAACTATGACGTGACGCTTTTGTATTCCAAACATTTTTAAAACAAAATGTCGTTTTTGACAGTTCATAAAAAGTAAGTTGGATGAATAGTAGTCATCTACCATGTTGTGCCTGGGAGGGCAATAGGCTCGTTCTCTATTTCATGTCTAACACGGTTTATTGTGAACTTTTATGTGAGTAAACGACCGATTTCATTTTAGATATCCGTTATATTATTGGTGAACATAGCTCTAAATACATAGTACATCTTTACCTAACTCTTCTGATTTCTGATTCTGATTTCTGAATCTTACTTATTGCAATTGTTTACTATAAAGACATAAGATTTTACTAAACCCACACTTCTATTACAGACTCAGCCAAGCACATCGTCCACGATCCTGAAGCCTACTATTGCGTCAGAGGAGACTTCGTTCATATCGAGCGAGCCTTCACGACCGAAGCGCAAGGGCATCGTTGAGACCATATGATATTAGCTGGCACGCGCATCCCGCTGGAGGGTAACACGGTAAATGCACCTATAACTACTGACAGTGACTATTATTAAACTAAGGCATGATGAGACAGGAGTCACTCGATAGCTTTGTGCGAAGTAAAACAGGAAACGTGATGAAAGACTGTCATATCTTGAAATATGACAGACAAAGGCCTTTTTAGACAGGAATATTAAGTTGTTTGTATTATGGTGTAATGTGGCAAGTGCAGTGATGTAGGGAAGTGGCATGAAATAGTGGCTCAATGATGGATTTTAATACTGTAACATTTCATTTTGGGTCAATGATCTCCTCAGCCTCGGTCCTTCTCCCTAAGCAATGTTCTGAGAGTAAATGTTTTTTAATAACCATTTAAACCAGTGATGTGATGATGAAGAGATTTTTTTTTACATTTTACTGACTGTTATTTTTTTTTGTTTGTACTTTGACAAATCGTTTAAAGTTCGACTGGGAGGCTAAATTAACATAGATTTTTATTGTATTTTCTAATCTAAAATTGACAATCCTGTGGAGTATTTAATGAATAGATGTTTAGTGAAATTTCATCTACATGCTCTAAGTTCGCGACAATAACTCCGATGTGTTAGTATAGGGATTGTCTAGTGACACTTTTACTCTATGACCGTACGGGGTCACATATTCAACATCTATGCTTTAAAAAAAAAAGATTTCTGAATTAGTGCGGTCATCTCGATGTTTATCATTTAGCAAGAAATGTATCATCATATCTTAAGAGTGAAAATCCAAGATTTTCAAACTTCATAGAAGTTAAATTTTCTTAACGTCAAATGTCAATGATGATCAGTCAGCTGTCAAAACTGTTAGCAACTTGAATGTATAGTTTGACGTATAGTAAAGTAACCGTATCGTTAATGTAAGTGAATTTTGAATCAAATATACAACTTTCATATAAGTGTTGTTTTAATGTTATGCGACAAGCACAATCTGTGTTAGGCAGTGGCGTGCGGTGCATAAAGACAAAAAGACACTGCCTACCCTACATTACTCAGATAAATATTTATTATAAGATATTTGAGGTTGCAAATCACATACATAATTATTAAATCGACAAGACGACGAACCAATACCAACATGCAGTAGGTATTATTGGTAAATAAGCTTTTAAAATTTTCTGCCTACCCTGTCTTAAAACTCTGTGCACGCCTCTGGTATTAGGTATACATAAATGTGAATATATTTCAAATATTATGTGTGAAACTGGTATTTCCAATTCAAAATTCACTCACGTTAACGATACGTTTAGGTTACCAGAAGTCAAAACATTCGTGCGGGGCCTACAGCAATACAGTTTAAAATTCGATCAATCAACTCTTATGTATGTACTTCTGATGCTAACTGTACGTGAGTGTAAATCAGATGTTTTGTTTTTTAATCTTGGCACACAATAAAGTATTATGTTAGTTACCAATTTAAACAATAATTTGTTATTAAGATCCCTTTATTTTGATTTAAATACTATTTAAAACAATTAAGTATGTTTAACATTAGAAATTATTGTAATAGTCTTTGAATACTTCCATTTCTGTGTTTAAATACTGTCAAAAACTGATGTCTATATGAAGTTAAAAAAATTATAACGAAGGCATATATTTGAATTAAATCGTAATTTAAAATATATATCACAGCTTTTGGACAGTATTAAACCTGTAATTTATAACTGAATAAAATAATTTACGAGAAAAGTTAAATTATAAGAGATTTCATAGTTGTTATTTTTCTAAAACTTAACCGAATGGATCTCTTGTTACGTCCATGTAGTGTATTGTTAATGACAAGATGCTTTCACACATAAAGTACCAATAAATTGATATTGTTGTGTGAAATTGACTTCAGGGAGTCTGCGTTGATCTAAAGCATTAGTTCCCAAAGTGGTCCAGGTGGACCCCCAGGGGTCCACGGGAGACTCGACAGGGGTCTACGTTAGCGTGACAAAATGGGGGTTTACAATTCAATTTACAATATGGTAGAAATGTAGCTGCAGGGGGTCCACCGGAACAAGCTAAATTTTGAAAGTTGTCTATGAGAAAAAAAGTCTGGGAACCACTGACCTAAAGTATTGTCTACAATATATGATTAAAATACTTCATAACATTACCAAGTCCAAATATTTCTACTAACATATAGATAATTTGATACAGTATTTATAGTAATAGCCCTAATAATTAACACTGCGGGATATATAATTCGTATCGATCATTCTATTTAATGTAAAATAATATAAGAAAATTTTATTTTTTTCGTCTTTTAATATCCCGGAATGTGATAACAACGCAGACTCCTAATTAGATAGAAAGAAAATATAACGTTTATCTGAATATTTATGTATCGTATTTTGTACTTGTGTCGGTATCTATCTAAAGTATATCTATTTCTTAATTTGTATCGCCGTGATCTATTGGCTAATTGGTATTTCTACTAATAGTTGGCTAAGAAAGCGCTTAATAATTTTCAATGACAGGTCCTACTTAAAGCAAATTTCGCTAGGGTTGATTTTTGTATAATGTCATATATCAAT
This sequence comes from Shargacucullia verbasci, assembly GCA_947562105.1. Classification (NCBI taxonomy): domain Eukaryota; kingdom Metazoa; phylum Arthropoda; class Insecta; order Lepidoptera; family Noctuidae; genus Shargacucullia; species Shargacucullia verbasci. The sequence continues at coordinate 10,513,041 of OX387289.1, forward strand.
GTCACTATAAACTATAACTATTGCCACACAGACCTTGTAAGCGAAAATAGACCTTGTCGCTATACGATCTGCAAATGAAGTTCAAAAGCAATTTCTTGGGCGACTTTACTTGTACGTAAAATTAGTTTTGGAGCTTGCTTTTTTAAATTGCTTTTTATGTGCATCTCTGAAAACTTTTTTTAATAAAACTTCCTTGTGACAAAGTAATATAAAACGTTTTGATTTTAAAGATCAGTTCGGAAATAAGTTTGATTTTGTTTCATATATAATTATGACTTAAATAACAATAATTAAATCATTCCTCGTATGTGTTGGTTAATAACAAGACTAAAAACTATTTAAAATAACAGATTAAGGTTGACTACGAAACAGATCTAACTAGAATATTCTATTGATAAAGGTTTAAGAAATTTTATGTTGTGATCTTTTTGTTTTAAGAGTTGCAATAATAATTTATGTAAATAAATGTATTTTTATGTTCTAAATGAAAATATTGTAGTGTTGAAATAAAATATATCACATGTTACATTTATATACGTGTTTTTTAAATTATTATACCTTTTTCGTGTAATTTTATCTACCAAACGCCACCGATGGCACGATGGTTGAGCGATCGACTACGCTACGTGTCGCGGGTCCGATTCCCGAACCGAATAAACATTTGTATGACCTAAAGATAATAATTCCATGTATTAGTGCAATACTGATAAAATATAATCCTATTATAAATGTGAAAGTTTTTGAGGATGAATGAATAGATGGATGGATATTTGTTACTCAATCACGCCAGAACGGCTGAACGGATCTGGATGAAATTTGGCATAGAGATAGATTATAGTTGGAATAGCACATAGGCTACTTTTTATCCCGGAAAAATGTACAGGTTCATAAACCACGCGGGCGAAACCGCGGGCGGAACCTAGTATTATATACATGGCATATTAGATTATATGTCGTTATAGAAATTATTCCAAAAGAAGAGGCAACGTTTATAAAACAATATCAATCTTGTCTTTCGCAGCCACGTGTCATCTATATTACGGTTCAATTTGATTTGTTTGTCGGAATTCATATTTTTTGGTGATGTGGTTTACTTATCAAGGTGCACACTTAGTGTAGAAATAATATCTACAAACTTACTTGTTTAAAAAAAGTTCAATATTATAACCGATCAGTCAATATTTTTTTGTCACGTATTTGTTTAACCTTTGTTGGATCTTTAAATAAACTTGTTGACGTAAGCCTCTTCCAAGTTTCGCCACAAGACTTTATCACTGTTAACACGTCAGTACCCCTAGTGTAAGTTTCTTTTGACAAATTCTATTTACGACATCGAACGCGTTCGGTCGGTGCTCCGATTGGTGGAGAGCACGAAATGGACCAATCGGAGCGCCGAACGCGTTCGATGTAGTAAATCGAATTTGTCAAAAGAAACTTACACTAGGGGTACAGGTGACGCAATTAAGAAAATAGAATAGAATCTGTGGTCTCGTTACCGAGCGTCGCGTATGTGTAAATGAATTTGCTTCATATACCTACTGTTTTATTGTTTCAATACATGGGTACTGCGCCGAACCTATGAAAATAGGTCACCCATCCAATAACTGAACTCAGAAAGCTACTTAATCTCGCAGATCTACTGATAAACGTGGTAGCTATGTGGCTACGAGCCCCTCTATTTTATTATCTCTAAATATAGGCATTTTTTTCAATACGTGCTACCTATATCTACTACTTTTATTTTCGTAAGTTAAATTTAAAAAAGTACCTATCATACTCAGAAGTAATATTGGCTAATCATTTATATAATACAATTATTTATATAATAAGTACTGTCGAATTTTGGTAATTCCAGCTTAGGGTAAAGTTTGATCACTCACCGAATGTTCCTGGGTAGCGGGGCAATCAGACTGAACCTGGCACTTTTCACACATATCAATACGTGACAATACAACTCATCAAATGCTAACTTGATATAATTCAACACCGTTTTAATATTACCTAATCAACAACACTTCACTGATTTTAGCATTCAATAAAAAATATTGAGACTTCACAAATGATAGATTTGCATGGCATCGAAAATATATCACGCGTTAGCCATGCCTGCGACATTTAAACTGACGAATGCTTAAATAAACGTATAAAGTGGGTAGCAAGAAATTATATTTGTTTCGTTATAAGTTTGTGGATTATTTTTATTAACTACCTTAGATTGGCAAGTAAACGGTGTGGCGGTAAACGTTGGATAGTCGATTCTTTTTTTAAATTAACAATCGAATATGAATCGAGTTCTTTTATAGAACAATTTATATCGAGTAGCTTAAACTCTTTATCGATTTTATTTTGATAAATTATACTTTTTATCCAAAGATATATTCGCGCTCAAACAAACCGAATGCATGTTTCAACAGACTTTTCTATTACTGTTTCACACTGTACGAATCATAAAAAAACAAAAGGTAAAAATTCCGATTTCAATGGCTCCATCGACGATGATTCTGCCAATGTCAAGGTTGAATAAAAAAATAAATGTTGAGGATGGACGGTGAAATGACGTGGGCGGTGTTATCACTTGTGTGATATGTCGGTCCAAAGGTAAAAATTAAAAATGAAACATCATCGTCAACTATATTTTTGTTCTAATTTATTTGATTAATCATCTGCTCTATACACATGATATGCACCAATGCTTATAAATAATACAAACGATGATAAACAATACCGGTTATGACATAAATTAATTATTTACATTAACGTAACAAAACAATATTATATACCATTGCTCTTTATCATTATAAAAAGTCTATAATATTCACTTTAAGGTAACTCTTGAGCTATGTCATTAATTTTATGTCAATATCCTCTGGAACTAAATATTAACATTCATCTTTTTCCAACACGTCATTACATCCTTTTTAACAATAACATTTAAATCACAGTTCAATCCTTTGTGTTTTGCACCACCGCAATTACACTCCTATAATATAGGAAGGTGTAGAATCCGCACAAGGATGTAGAAAATTTAAAACATCAGACAAACATCAGAAGTCAGAAAATAGTCTTGTCAAGTTCGTATTTTGAGTTACAGTAGGATTTTACAGTCAGCGTTTTGAGTTTTGAAACGTATCCGTATCAAAAGAGTTTATAGTTCTAGATTTTAAAATTGCTTTTATCTATCAATATTTCTGGTTTCTAATTCATCCAAATTAGGAAAGAGCAGAAAACAGGAATAAAATTCATATAAAACTTTTCAAACTACTCATAAAATTTTAAATTATAATCTTTGAACATTAATATACAATAGAATACTTAAACGAACTTTTTATTACAATACAAATTATTAGTTTACTCTTAGTAACACAGCGTATAACTTATAGCTTAACTTTTTGGTCATCGCAACATAATCACATAGTAGCAATTTATAAGCGAGAGCAACTAATTAAATAATTCACATAGGTTAAGGTTAAAGTTGAAAATACACATCTATCTACTAAATGGAAAAGTTTAAGTCACTTCATATGTTCACAAAATAATGATAGAGATAATTCTCGATAGGATTACACTATCATCCAAGTAAACAACTAACACGAGACGCAATCTAACAATATCCTAAAGCATATTATTAAATCAAATATTATCTAGATTTTATTGAACGTGAACGATATTTCACCTGTGTTCAGTAAATTAAATAAAGATAGTCGATTCCTTATGCATTCATTTAAAAAATAAATCTATATATTCAGATTTGATAGAAACCTGGGGCTTGATCTAAATAAATGCAAATTAGGAAAAGAGCGCTCACTCATAAATTACTCTTCATGTTTGCCTATGTTGTTCATTAAGCAGGTACACTGTAAAATTTGTATATTTACAAAGAAACTATCTACGAAAGGAGGTTCCGTAGGCTGCGTTTTGATCACATTCCACATACGATGCGAGGAGTATTATTGAAGGTGTGTGAGTGGTAGTTATGCTTATAATTATAACAATATTAAAAATCTGAACACGCCTTTTAATTATACATGAATGAAAATGCGGAATGGCATCAAAACGCAATTGTTATTAGGCCAGGAAACTTAAACGCTTAGCTTATTAAATAAATCTAGGATCAACGCTATGTAGTTGCACTTATTAGGAATTATGAAAAAAGCATTGTCAATGCAAGCATAAATGGAAGCACGTATATACTAAAATACATCAACCGTGTGAAAACACTAGCTCTTTCTAACCAGGATATTCAATTCAATTGTTTGAGTATGTTTGTAATTTCACAAAGCTAACTATAATTTCGAGTAGGTACAGCGATTGGCGCAAATTATTACTTTATACCCTAAGTTAAGACTTAACGAACAAAATGTATATTGGTGTATAGTATCACGCTCACAATAACGTAAACACACTAAGATTCGACCATTTCATTGCTTATTTACACAAATATTATTAGAAATAAATATGTATTAATTTCTTAATCTTAAACATTGGTGTCTTCAGTACGAACTGTGAAGTGAAAATTTTATTATGACAATATTACAGTTTTTTCTATAAAACGATCTATATAATTTTTATATACGTAAATAAGCAGACGAATTTCCCTTCGTAAAATAGAAGTGATGTAATTTCTGACAAGTAAATGGAAACTCGTCTGCTAGTAGACAAAAATAAATGAACCCTGTCACCAGTTTTATGTGCGCTTAGATCGTATTAATTAAAAGTGAAGCGAAAATAATGGTAATTATATATCAGGTGATGTTCAAAGTAAAAGATATACACGACGAAACCTAATTCACTACGAGTAAGTATGAAGAGATGCGAAGTGTGAAAACGTTTACAATGAGAATCTATTTCGTTAATGTACACAACACTTTGTTACACAAGCCAGTAAGTCTAAACGAAGCTCATATTTTTCTTAACATCTATTAGTTATGTACGTCTATTATATTATTCTGATGTTCAAAATATTTTATTCGAAATTTACTTCAGGCAACGTGATTTTTTCAATGCTTGTCCGTATAGCGTGTTTATTTCGTGCTCACCTAACGCCAGTTGCAATCGGGGGTGTTGGTTTTGAATATTCTAAATAATGACGATAAGAAAAATAATTGATACCAGCAAAAATATGAATGCATTGATTGTTATCGAAGATCCGGAGTTTAGCAATGGAGACAGCATATAAACAGTTATAGTGATTGTACAATTAAATGGAGTAATCTAAGCGTTAGTAGTACAGGTAGTGCTCGACACAGACAGCAAGAAAAATAAAGCGATCTTATCTCGAAAATAATCAGTAAGTAATTGACCCTCCTTAGATTTAAACAATTCAAAGTAACTACATTTTAATTTGATTACGAAGATTTAATTGACAAAAAACTAATCAAAAACTTTTACAATAATTTTCCGTTTCGTCTACAGAAACTTAATTTTTCAAAATATGATTTTCGACACTCCATTCGGTGTCTTCCACAATATTCTAGCTAAAATCTGCAGATATACATTTTAATATTTCACTACTAAAGGTGCAAATATTTCTAAAATATATAATATATTTATAAACAGTATTTACTATATTGTGCCATATACAATGCACGCGTAACACACATGTATGTATTGTTTAATGTATCATAGTTACTTACACATAAAAACATTACTGTTAGACAGTATCACACGCTATACACCAACCTTTATGCAATTAGCTAACTATTATATATATATCCTTTGGTGTCTATACGTAGTTCACACGCCAAGTTTGTTTATTTATTATATAAAATGAATTGCTTAATTAAGCCGCAAAGAAACGTACCTTTTTGTTATTTACCATGGTTGTTATGTGTTTGTCAACGTGTAACGGAGGTGCCGTGACGTCAGCAACGCGTTTAACACTGTATCGGTACTCGGCGCTTGAACTACTCACAATTAGTTGGACATAATCAAAATAAAATCAACGCACATACGCCATAACATTTTATACATCAGTTAACAATCATTATTGTCAGTTATAAATCTATTTTTATGAATTTTATATTTAAGTATAAATTCGCAACTAGTAGTAGGTAGGCAGTTTTAAAACAATCGTGTTCATAATTATATTCGCTATTTAGTTCCAATCTGGTACGAGGTGTGGTCTTGTACGAGTACCTACTAATAAATTATGCTACTGTTTCTACCACGAACTTCATAAATAACTTTGGATGGACTGTGACGTATTGTTCTCATACATAAATGGACACTCAGCCAAAATTCATAGCTTTCACCTAATTTAATCATCAGTTCTGGAACGTCCACACACTCTAGGAACTTACTTTGAAATACAAATCCTTCTAACATTTTCAATAATGACATTTAAAAATATGTTTTTATGTATCAACGTACCTATATACATGACATTTTTATAAATTAAAATTCAACTAACGCATAATCTGTCGTTTACCTACCCAAAAAATTCTTTGAAGTATATTTTTCTGTAAAAAATGGGCTTGATTCTAAAATCGCAATAATTTTGATCGTTACAATTATAAAAAAATTGGTCCTCAAAACCACACCTCGTTTTGCAGTTGGTATCTACTTGGCTTCAAGTTGGATCTAGCACATTCAGTAGTTTGCTACAGAGTTAGAATTAACGCTTAAGTACATAGTTACATGATACGAGTACTAAGGTAAAAATAGTAAAAGAACTGCCAGACACCCGGTCGACTGGTGTGAGTTTAGTGGGATAAGCACAGAAGCTATGTTCAGTCTGGCAGCTCGTTATGCACTCGTTGCTCAATAAACATGCAGTTGAAGCTTTCTGCCACAGAAACTGAACTTAGAGATACTGCGTGCTACAATATAAACACAACCGGGACTACGAAATTAAAAATGTAATATTTGTATTAATTTATCGCAGATCTTTTTTTTTATAAAATATTTAATTATATATATTTAATAGTCATGGAAATACCAGTCCGGTTATATTTGTGAAAAATATTGTTAGTATCGTATTTAGGTAGGTACCCGATTTTTCCGGTTGCCTTTATCTTGTTGCACGTCTCATACACAAATGTAGGCATTCCCAAAACAGTCGAGTTAGTACTAGCAAATTATACTTAATATTAGTTAGAAGTATCGATAGGAGCTTGCGAGAATATATCCAAACGTGCAAATGATCAACGACCTCGTAGCTTATCGAATAGAAAATTCACTTAAAAACTTGTTAAAACTGTCATAGCCTCTTTCTATCACATAACCAGTATTAGTAGTGGTTCGCATCGATATAGTCACATCGTCCGGAGAGTTAGGTATAAAAGGAGTATTGCGACAACCTTTATTGCTTGAGGGTTAGGAGCGCAGCTGCGCGGGACTGAGCACGAGCTCGCCGTCGGGTCCACCGGCGAAGGACACGTTGCGTGGGGGCGGGCGGCGGCCGGGAGGCGCGGCCATGGCGCTCGGCATCGGCTCGCATGGCACTGGGGCGCTCGCTGCCGGCGCGGGCTGCGGCGCCGCCGGCCCCGGCTGCGGCGACGCGCCCAGCGCCGTGCTCGCCACGGGGCTGTGCTGAGACCCGCTCCTCTGCAGGGCGCTTTGATTGGACCCGCTCTGCGGTAACCCGCCTGGCGGGCTTGCGCCCTGGTGTGCGGTGACCTGCGTGTCATAAATAAACATTAAATTGAAAAATATATCACGATTTCAACAGCCTAGAGTAACTTAAAAAAAAAGTGGTGTATGGTTTGGTAAGGCGGTTAAACTGTATATATCTTCCAATAATTCAGGAAGTATTGCTTCTAGCTTGTATAATTTAGGAATCGTCACCTGATGTAGTGGAGGAGGGTGCAGCGAGGCGGTGCGGTACCGGCGCAGGCGCTCGTCCTCCTCGCCGCTGGACAGCGAGGACACGTCGCACGAGGAGGCGTCGAGGCGGCGCGCGGGCGAGCACTGGGCGGGCCCGGCGCGCGTGCCTGTATACCCGCTGCTCGCACCGCCGCCTGCCAGCGGCATCTCCTCGCCCTCCCCGCACCCAGACAGTCTGACAACAAAATTGGTCTAAGAGAAACATCTAATAAATAATATATAAAACGTCAAACAATTCTCTTTAAGATTTGCCCTTCTCAGGATAGTCCAACCGGCCAACAGGAACGTATTTAATCATCTGGCGTCTCCAAATGACACCGATGGCGCTGATGTCACGGTTCTTATGTTTACCAATGAAACTCTGACGGCCAACAAATGTTAATTAGACCACCTAACTGGCCTAAACTGTTTTACCGATGCCATAGGCGCTCTACTGCAACGACAATATTATGACTGTTATTAGTTGCTATTTCAGGAGTTGTGCGAGTTCCAGCTCAAAATCGTAATAGGCTGAATATTCAAGACTTTTCGTAAGTTTGGTTCGGCTAATCATCTAGATACTGATAGATATGAATAAGTCTTAGCTATGAAACAAACAACTATCACGAGTTCTAATTCCGCTACTACAGACAAAAAGCGAGAGAAAGAGTGTGCCTGATATCTAAAGATATCTATCTCTTCTAGTAGTCACTCAAATTGCCTGGCAATCATAATTTCTTGCTAGTGTTACCTTCTGTTCTCCTTGTAGATGGTTCGCCGTCGACAGCAAGGCTTCGCAAATATGCAGAAGAGAATACGCAGCAGACAGCAGGCCAGCCCAGCGACGATGAGCGATGGCCCCACGAGACGAAGCGCCGGAGTCTTGAAACCCTGGAAATATGATTTCATATAGCATTACCGCATAGAATTGGTCGAACTAGGAGGTTTATAAGTAAAAATTGCTGCGATCAGTCCTTGGATGGATGACAGGTGAAACAGTTGGTTCCTGGTTTCACACGCATACATACATATGACCGGTTACGGGTATGTCAGCAGTTCAAGTCTGACAATCAGTCTAACGTTACAGTGTCAATGTCTTGTTGGGTGTCGTTTCCTGTAAAATATTGATATTCAGATGCATCTGTTTAAACTGGAAGGCGACCCGCAGGTTGTTGTGAAAAGGTTAGGCAAATGATGATGACGTTCTGTTTTTACATTCCACCATACCAGAGTTTATCCTATATCTTGGGTCCAGTTTACAATATTGCCTAGAGGCCATCCATAAATTACGTCACACGAATTTCATGCTTTTTTGATCCCTCCCCCGTCCTTGTCTGTCTTCCCCCGCTGGTCACATTTGTGATGTTCCCCCCTCCCTAGTGTGACGTCACATATTTTGCAATTTTATATCCAAAAATTATTAAATTAAAACAGCAGTTCCGGAATTAGTTTTATTTCCATTTATTTGAATTCACGGCGAGGCTCTCGAGGAACTCGCCAACATAACAATTTAAATCTTATATTCACAAAGATAGAGTCGGAAATATTTTTAAGTTTTTCGTTAATAGTTCAAATTTCACGTTTTAATACTTAGATATGTTAGATTTTGAAATGTGATGTCACGAAACTTAGGACCCCTCCCACCCCTTGTCTCGCAATGTCACACTTCGACGACCCCCTTCCCCCCTCTTAACGTGTGATGTAATTTATGGATGGCCCCCTATGTTGCTTCCTGTACTAAATGCACTTTTTCATCGCACTCATTTTTTCATCGCTACAAACGTGGGCCATCTCGCGATGAGTGAAGTGACATAAAACGACGAATCTACAAGTAAACCTGTCTACGTCTCACTATTGTAGTCTGCACACAAAAGGCAACTTGTGCTCTTTTTGAAGCTTTTGTGCACCCGCTTGCTGCAGTAGAAAAAGTTTATCACTATAAATATTTTGTGTAACAACGTCGATTTAAACTTTTAAGCAACTTGGAGTCGCGACATTTTTCGCACTATCTTATCTCGGTATTTATGTTTTATTTTGCAGCTGCTCGATTGTTTTTCATCAACTCATTAAAGATATCACCCTTGCAAGTTCTTGTTTCGAAAGTTGGCTGAACTTATGTGTTCTAGAGCGGGTCATGATGCCATAGTGAGTTCGAGCATGCCGAGACCACTGTAGAGTAACTGCGCAAAGTTCTCTGTATCACTTGCGCACTTCTCTTTACCAAGCTCTAAAATTATTTATTGTTATTGGTATTTTGTGACCAATAATTTTGACGTAAATACTTCACGCCGAGACCGCACACGAGAATGCCGAGGCGAGAGAAGCCGCTTGACGGTCGAAGTGTCAGTATCAATCCCGGATAAAAAGATTCTCATTGGTATGTACCTTGTCGCCGGTGCCGACGAAGTACACGACGAGGCCGAGCGCGAGAGTGCCAAGGCCTGCGTACAGAAGCCGCGCGACGCCCCACGTATCGCCGGCGCCATCCCCGTCGCCGTCCGAATCCGAAGATGACCCGTACGACGCATCTCGCACCTGGAAACAAAAAGTAAGAAGCAATAAGTCATAGTAATATAATTATGTAGTACTTAGTAGATATGTAGTATCTAAACATTATTGACTAGCGTAGCTTTCTAGCAACTAGCGTTAAGTATAAAAAAAATGCTCTCACTTACTCATAAACATTTCAGCGAGCAGCATTAAACTCATTTTATGTTCTCAGCCAGTTTCGGTTACGGATATGTGACTGCAGTACTGGAGGTCGTGCAGTTGCGGAGGGCTTGTATTGCCGCACGCTGGTACCTCGCGGGGACGCCCCGCGTTTGCAGAACACTGCACTCGGTTGTACATGATATACCCAATTTTCAAATTGAGTATACTCAGTTTTTTTCTGTATTTTGAGTAAGTAAAGTGTTGTTATGTACCCGGTTGTTCCTGTGCCACTTGCCGGTCTGGCCTTTCCTTGCGCCGGGGTGGTCGCCAAGCACGGAGCAGCGCCGCGCCGCGCCGCCCGCGCCCGCGCACCCGCCGCCCACCGACAGCGCCGCCGCCTCCGCCCAGGCCGCGCGCCCGGCCGCGCACTGTTGGAAAAATAACACTTATTATATAATTGCATTTACCTAGAACTAATTCGTCGTTCAATTTGAAGTTCAATTTTTTATTGCTCTATTTAACTCCGTCCACTCGGGACTCAATTGGAATTTTATTGTGTCTAGAATCGCAGTTATTATTTATATTAGTGCGCGCATTAATATTTAGTGTCTTATAGACAACTAATTTATACAATGCGAGTAGTTTAATTTTTATCTATCTCTATTTCAATCAGTTACATTTTATAATTTAATGAAGAAGTGTGCTTAAGGTTGTTTGCAAATATCAAAATTACTATTTAATTTACCAGATATTTTCATAATGGTAAAAATCATACATATACATATTCACCTAAAAACTACGAAGTCATATACAATTTTATATACTTTCCGATCGTTAAGCTTCCCTATTCGTGCCTATTATTCATATTTAGCTATATAGTGTACAGCTTATAAACAAAACCGGATCTAATAACCTCATATAAAACATGTTTACCCTTTCAAAAATTGATATCCACAAACAACATCATACAAATCCCAATTGTCTTGTAAAACGAAAACATAATTACATCAGGTACTAAAACCAATAAATACATTACAAGTCAACCTCCTTCAGTAAAAATTGTTGATACAAGTCACGATTTCGATAAACAGAAAATGAGGACATATAGGCAATAGCCAGTGGATTTGAGAGCATATTACACGGAGTATTGGGCCTCCAACAATATATCATGTCGTGCACACAAGGAAACACAAGCTTCAATAAAAATCCTGTAAAAGTAGCCGTAAACAAGTCTTATAAACAACGAAAGGAAACTGAACATGACTATAGATATGTCAAATAAGTTATTCTGGTGTCCCTCGCGTCTATTGTGCGTTAGATTTTGATTTACGGAAGTGGATTAGTTATTGACCTATATAATGGCCGTTTTACTTGTTATTTATATAAACCTAGAACCCGCTTGAATGGTAACATCGTAACTATGCAAATTGTCCGTTTCTGGGTCAATAGAGGACATAAATACTGAAATGATTGCGTCTAATAGTCTGTGGTTTAGCGAGCCTACTAGAATATATGTATTGCTCGTATTTGATTGATGTTTTCAAGTCATCCTTTTTTCAAACTCGGAAGTTGATCCTTAAGGATATTAAATGGCATACCATAGAATATCACCTCTTTAAGACGTGGCAAGGCAGTTAAAGTACTTACTATAAGTGTCTGTGAAGAATCTATTGAATAAAATACAGGGTAGTGCTTTAGTCACCTACACTTTTTAAAGAGGTGAATCAGAGCAAGAAATATCTCGAAAAAAAAATTGTATCTTAATTTTGCAACCAAATATCGATATTATTTTGAAATGTTGCCTCAATCCTATACAGTCCGCAGACTGTTAACGCCATGCGTTTTTTTTATCTGTTCGTAAGATAAGCATGTAGGCAGGTGTCAACATCCTAGCGCCAGCGCATGACGTACCAGACCATTTTTTTAAGGTACGAGTTTTAAAACAATTTGTTTAATTTTTATGAGATTAGTACAGTGATTGGGCAATGGACTGCTGCGCTACGTGTCACGAGTTCGATTACCGCAAGGAACAATTTTTTTTATAAACTGCAGATAGTTATTCCGGCTTCACAGTATTTGTCACCGCACCCACGATACAGGAATTTATTTAAAGTTTGATGCAGCGTTTTTAAAAAAGGAAAACAGAAAATAACGACCATGAGCGTCAAATTTCTTCGAATTCTAAAACTGAAAAGAAAAACACGTGCCAAAATAAACTCATATTTCCAACAACATCGAAGCCTACATTATGTTAATATGGAGTCCTTTCGCAAATTATTACAACTTGATTTATGTGGACAAAAATGTTATTACACGGTGGGCGCGGCGCACGCCACCTCGTCATGCGAATGTCGCTTAAATGTTTTAAAATTATTCCCTACTTCATTATATATTGCTACAGAGAAACGTTCTTGGTTATTTTTTAATAACGTACCATTTATAAGGAATGATTTTGTCTCCATATTTCCTGAATATATATTTTAGGAACAGTTACGATGATGTAATCTTGGTATTATGATTAAATTAAATTCGTATAACCAAAGAAATCTGTGCCCAGAAGTATAGTATCATCACGCTGGCGATCCTTGAAGGGTTAGGCAAAGTCGTAGGTATCGTATGCCGTTATTAAATCCCATATCATAGAGCCTATTGCCATCTAACAGACATAGTTCCAGACTCCATTCTACCTTTGAGAATTTAATTAGCAGACTTAAGTGGGTACCTATGTCATAAATGTCCAGTGGATTTCTAATAAGAAAATGCATTAAAATTTGTTTGGCCGTCCACTCAAATAATGTTGGTGATTATCCGCCCTTGGAAAATTTTTACAACTGCTATAAATATTATACCTACTGACTCATTCCTACCTGAGACACAAAAAATATACCTACACTACATGTAGAAACACGTGACACTACCGTGTTTCAAAAACTCATATACAAAGGAATGTTAATCGTCACGGATCCATAACTACGAGCTGAACGTTCTCCGCCTAAATCACGAATTTTTTAAAGCAATTTAACAAGGAAAATGTTTAATATACCCAGGTATTTGGGTCATGGAGGTTTCACTTTGTGCTTTACGGGGAAACGTATGGGTATAATTGTGTAAAATAACCCTTATTTACTATTCGTATTATTCATGTTTGACACGTAGGTATTATGGGTAAAGTGGCGGCGTACGGGTGCAATTATTGCGCGATTAGAGATAGTTTTGAAATCGAGATGTAGATATCGAAAAACGAGACAGATATTGCTCGACACTCTTATATTTTTTTCCGAATTTGCGTAGATTCGAGATAATATTACCTTTAAACGCTCAAAATGCAACTTGTGGATGGATGCAGTCGAGATTTAATGAAAAATTTCAGTAGAGGAAGAGGCTATCTGTAAAGTAAAGTAAACTTTATTGCTTATGATTGAGTGGTACAGTTGTTATACATATTGTGATAGTGTTGCATCAATCAGCCCATTTTGGGCATACAATAATTTTAAGATTGATGTAGATATTTATGTTTAAGAGTGCGAGAATTGTACTCTTGTAGAAATACCATTAATATTTATCATAAGGCAATTCTAAGATTAAAAAAGGCAACTATAAGAAATAACGATGGTGTTAATAGTTTAACTGGAAACTATTATGCAGTTTGCTTGAAGGTGGTTAATTTTTATGGTTCTATTATTAATGTTAATAAAGCGAATTATAGAACATTGACCTCCGCTGTAAACGGTGGCGCAATTGAAAGAGTATGGTATAAACACTATTTTACTGGTGCTCGCGGTAAAACATAATTCATTTTTTCAGGTAATAACGCAATAAATTACCTACTACCTATATAACTGTGTTTATTTTTTAAACATTTCCCACCCTATATTCTCTCCTGTATCGTAGGTACAGTTTACAAACATACATGTCACATGCACACACAACCAGATCCGAAACAACTATCTGTAGATCGTACAAATATTTGTTCCGTACAGGAATCCGCGAGACGAAGCCGCCAACCGTGTCGGCAGAAATTATATTCATTATAAAACAATAATAATAAAATATAAGGACTTAGAAATAACTGAAAGATTTACCTTTAGATATATGTAGTCCTTTTGTGTAGTACTTAAACATAAAGAAATAAGCTCAAAAAATACCTCAGTATATGAAAAAAAAAAAATGCTTTTTGTAATAATATAAATAAGTCCGTTATTACACCCAATCACTTTTTAAAAAATTTTTTTTTTTTTTTATTTATGTAGACCAATTAAAAGTACTTATGAATAGTCAGACTCTAGTTGCCACGGTCAAACGTGTTGTTTTCCTGTGGAGAACAACGGGCAAAAAACTCCATGGTTATTCATAAATTCAGATTTTTATAAATGCGAAAGTAACTCCATTTGTTTGTTACCTCGACATGACGAAACCACTGAACCGATGGTTATGGAATTGTACAAAGACACGTAGCCAAGGACCTTGAGAAGGACATAGGCGTCTTTTTACTATTACAGCAAAATAATAACTACGAATTATACGCAGACGAAGTCGCGGGCAACGGCTAGTGTTTTATATTTCAGTTTTCATTTGAATTTTTCATATTAAAACCAGCGCTAACTTCGTTCTACAAACGACTGGTACACAATTCCGATATGATTGTTTGTTACAGAAAAAACTCGCCAACGTGGCACGCGTTGTTTGGCAGTTTGTTTTGCGTTTGTTAGCCAGAATCGCTCATTTCACAAAACAATATTTTCGCTTGCATTGCATGTAATGAGGAGGTTACTAAACATTTGTGTATTTGCGTCGTTAGGCACAATTAATTTACCAAAACTTTTACAGAGAGTCAGCTTGAGTTTTAATGATTATAATAATCACTTTGGTTACCAATTTTAGTATTTGCAAAAAGACTGAATTGTTCTTTTTCTCCTACGAAATGTAATTGATAAAAGATTGTCTGCGTGAAAGGTTTAATGTCTGTTCTATCCTGAATGACGAAAACTAAAGTCGTCAGGCTTACTCTGGGCAGTCAGTTTTGATACCATCAAAACTTAAAACTTAACTAAATTCCTAGTACGAGAGCAAAGTTCTTGTTTTTTAACATTTTTTTTTTCGTTTTTTCCCATATATATGCCCTTAGAAATCGTTTAGTCATCATTGTGAAATGACTACCCAAAGATTTGTCTCCTCTATGAAGTGAACGATTCTCATGTATGTTATAGCTCGTGCCGAATCTACAGATGAAGAAGAAGAACGATATAGGAGATATCTTTAAAAACAAGATTGTAAGTACCTACGGGTTACTGGTTATAACCTGTAACCGTTTAATGTATCACCTGACAACTCAGACGATTGCATCTACCAGTAATAAATTCATTTCACTCAGTCGACGCCTGCAACTACTTCAACGCTGAAACATTCAGTTTTTCTTTTATTTGTTGCATGCAACACAAAAGATTTCCATATTAAAATATGTATAACAATGTTAAATATTCGGGTTAGCAAAAAATATAGTTTGTATTATAAATCAAGGGTTACTTGCATTATTCGTTTCATAAAGAAGCAATAAAATTATAATAAAATGTGTATTTTTAGTTGCGAATTTCATGACAAACCAAGCGCAATCATAAATTCACGACGTTTAGGAGCTAGAAATAAACTGTTTATTTTACTAAATTTCGAAAAGCTCCTTTCTTCGTGGTATTTTTAGTTATAAAACGAATGTGCTGGTCTAATCTTCGGGCTTTTCTCAAACGTTGTTTGGCCAACCATGATCAACCAAATCGTATTGTCATGAAATCATGACGAAAACATTCTATCGCGGCTGGTGTACAAGTTAGCTGAACAATGAAGACTGATTCAATACAACAATGACTAACATAGGTATTCACCTATGTTAGTCATTTCATCTAGTCATTAGATTAACTTTAAACTTCTATTCCGAGGACCGCTTTATTGATGTAGTGGTCGTAAGCGCGACTGCTGAGCGTGAGGACCTGGGTTCGATTCCCGGGTCGGGCTAAGGGTTATTGGGTTTTTCTGCATGGAAATTCTCAGTGGCAGCACGGAGCCTGAAACTGTGCCCGGTAGCCATACGCTCTCCCCCTGTTACATGGGACTCAATAACAGTATCGGCGAAAAATGGGTGTACAATAATACATCTCTGCCTAACCCTTCGGGGAATAAAAGCATGATGCTATGTTATGTTCCGATTGCTTTATCCGAACAACACGCTAAATATAAATACACGAACAAAAATTTTAAGGGCCAAAAAGTACGCATAAGATCCACTTCAAACACCAAGAATTGCCTTTCAAGTTTGCCCTCTGTTCGCAGTTCAATGAGCCGTAATTATCTGCAATAATGAAAGTGGTTTCTTTTGTTATTCAAACACTTACAAATTTTTGACTCGCTAACATTTCGTTTCTTGACATTATTATAAAACTGTCGAGCGTTAACAAAAAACTTGCAAACTCTCGTGGTTTCAATACTGATTTCAGGAATTCTCTTATCTAGTTTGATAAGTAATATTTATCTGGCTTTCGCTCAAACAAAATATATTCTAGACCTACCTATAGAACTAGATACACATAATTATTCCGTGTTTGGGGTAAATATGATTTTGAGAGTTAGAGTATACGCACCTACTATACAAGAAAAAAAAACACAGTAGGAAAACGTATTGTATTAATCAAAATCTATCGATACGACCCGCCGAACTCAATGATTATGACACCATATCGCCTCTGACTCTGAGAGGTCGTCTAATAGATATGAATGGTATAAAAATACATAATTATAGATACGATCATGATTAAGAATCTCAAAATTCACCAATAATCATAGCATCACGCCTGTATTCGATGACGGGTTAGGCAGAGGATTAGTTAGGATATGATGAGTTTATTGTTCCAAATTTCAGATTGCTACTCAGAATTTACTTACAGAAAAACACAATAACACTTTGCTTGACCCGGAGAATGAACCCAAGACCAGTACAGCAGCACGGTTGGGACTAGACCAAATTATCTCTAATTGGTCCAATAACGACTATAATATGTGATTAATTTCATCCCAATTTGTTTGCAGTGACTTCGTCATTGTTCTAGTAGTCGCCTGCGCAGCTTCTGAATACGAGGTCTTAGGTTTGATTTTTAGATCGCACAAAGTAATACGAGAATTTTCTAAAATTCTCAGTAGCAATCCGGAGTTTGAAATTGAGCCCTACAAATGGTAATAGGGTCGCTCTCTATTTCTTAGATATAATATCTAACAGTATCAGTGAAATGTGGGTTTTCAGTACACCTCTGCCTAACCCTTCTGGGAATATAGGTGCAATGTTATGTTTTGTATGTAACGTTATGTACGCGATATCACAACATGTCGATTTATTTAGCTGCACACTGAGTGAATTTACACGAAGCGCTTACTGTATAATATCGCATAGTTAATAAATGATAATACTGCTGTCTGTATGATCAGTATTAATCCTAGCTAATATTATAAATGGGAAAGTAAGTTTGTTTGTTTGTTTGTTACCTTTTCACCCCTAAACCACTGAACCGATCATCCTGAAATTTTGCATCTACGTTGTCAGGTGTACAGAAATGGACATAGGGTACCTTTCATCCCGAAAAAAGTACTGTTCCCGAGGAAAACAACAATAACGTTCTTATAACAATAGATGGCGTCACGTGTCTTTTGCAAGGAGAGTACACCCCGAATTGATTATCAAATTCTAAATTAACGCGAGCGAAAGCCGCTAGCAAAAGCTAGTACAAGAATAAAGCATGCAAGTTGTTATACATTAGATTTATCTAGATATAAATACTAGAACTACGCTATTGTATTAGGTTAAGACCTGTGATAATAGTTGTTTGTGTGTGCCACATCGCTCGAGGAACGGGCAACCGATGGGGAAGAAAGGTTCTCGAGTGGCGACCACGAACCGGAAGACGCAGCGTAGGAAGGCCTCCTACTAGGTGGACCGACGACATTGTGAGAGTCGCGAACAACCGATGGATGCAAGTGGCGGAATGTCGTTCGATGTGGTGGTCTAAGGGGGAGGCCTTCGTTCAACAGTGGACGTCTTCTGGCTGATGATGATGATGTGTGTGTAATAAATAAATGTTACGAGGTTGCAGCACTGTGTTCTTGTACTATATATATTTCACGAGCATGTCAACATGCTTTCCATTACGGTTATCGCCCTTACTTAGCCACGGCTCATAATTTTCAAACAAATTAACAATCACGTATAAAAAACACTAGCTTTGACCCGCGGCTTTCGTTCGCGTTAATTTAGAATTTGACAATCAATTCGGGTTGTACTCTGCTTGCAAAAGGCACGTGGCGCCATCTATTATCATAGGAACGTTATTATTGTTTTCCTCGGGAACAGTACTTTTTTCGGAATGAAAGGTACCCTATGTCCATTTCTGTACACCTGACAACGTATATGCAAAATTTCAGGATGATCGGTTCTGTGGTTTAGTTTCGGCGTGAAAAGGTAAAAAAACAAACTCACTTTCGCATTTATAATATTATTAGGATATTAGGATTAGGATGCTATAAACTTTGAATGGTAATTTTAGACTTTAGTTGAAGTAATTATGGTTGGTATTTGGTTGGTATAATCTTAAAGTTAAAGGTAAAGAAATACATATAATAAAAATAAAGCTAACTATTTCATTTTTTAGACATTTTAAGCAGGAACTTAATAATTTATTTAAAATTTTCGTGACTGCCTATGTCAATTTGATTTGTACGATTTTGGGGGGAGAAAAAAACTAAATACAGTGATTTTGGTTAAGCTGGCGCACGCGCGCGGCGCCCTATAGACACTGGCGCTTCAGGCGACCGCCTAGACCACCCCACCCCAAAGCCGGCGCTAGATACAACTATAGCTAAAAGCTATCCACGTAACCCCATAAGTAAAAAAGAAAATTCATCAAAATCGATCCAGCCGTTTAGGAACAAAATAATTACGAACACACGTACACCGGAATTTTAAATATAAAGAATAAGAGATTATTAAAAAGGACATACAAACCGTTTTATGGTTACTCGTTATTAAACAAGTTATAAATATTAACGTAAAAAGTTTTTGAAACACCATAAATAACTTTTTAATAATTCATCAAAGTCACATTAACAAATCCCTCACTATTGATTCGTAGCGACGTAGCACTCCGTAGCACAATTCAAACATAAATATTTGCTACGCTTTTCGCTACGTTTATGGTCGTAGCAAGTCACCGCTACAAGGCGCTTCCCCTAGGTAAAAGTCGGGTCAAAGGCAGGAAGAGGAAGCGGTAGTAACTACAGACTGTTAAGGAAAAACTCGATTCACGATTAAATGCGCTCCGATTTTAACGACTGGAAGTAAACATTTATAGTTTTTAAATATTTTCTTATCTGTATTTATTAATTTTAGGTGTATTTTTTAAAAACGGACTAGGACTGCTCCTGTATCGTGGGTACAGTTTACAAACATACATGTCACATGCACACACAACCAGACCTGAAACAACTATCTGTAGATGAACAAATATTCGTTCCGAGCGGGTATCGGACCCGCGACACGTAGCGCAGAAAGCTAATCGGTTAGCCAGAACAAAAATAATTATATAAAAAACAGGGCTATTTGTAACTAAAATTTTGTGTAGAAATTTGGTCTTATTTTCTAAAACAAACCGTCAATACCTTTGTTAATTAGGTATCTGAGGCCCTAGTGTAAGTTTCTTTTGGCAAATTCGATTTACTACATCGAACGCGTTCGGTGCACCGATTGGTGGAGAGCACGAAACGGACCAATCCAATCGGAGCGCCGAACGCGTACGATGCGTTAAATCGAATTTGTCAAAAGAAACTTACACTAGGGCCTCTGTAAACCATACAAATATGTATGTATTACTTTCGTGCCCAACTGACGACCTTCGCAGAAACCGTCAATCGGGTCACGTTCGTGTATATAGGTAACAAATTTACTAGTGGAACATATTATTTTCGGTCAGCAACATCCTGTAATTATAAGTTAAAATGTGAACCCCGAATCTTTGACACGGAAGTCGAGTATGTTAATGAAACTGGATGGCTTTGCTTAAAAAAATAAACGATGCGAAAATTATGTTCCCAAGTATGCATATTTGGAGTTGCAAAATTTACCGTAGTTTATTTTTGAGCATGAATAAGTTTTGTTTCCTTGAATTTTAAGGTCGTGTTGGTAGCTTTAACCGTATTGGTTCTTCACGGTTGGCGCAATAGTTGTGTGATTAGGTTTCTGTGCTAGATGTCGCGGGTTTGATTTCATTGAACAGATATTTGTATGATCTACTGATAGTTGTTGTGGGTGATGTGTGAGCATGTGAGATGTACGTTTGTAAAATGTACCCACGATACAGGAGAAATCCTAATGCGAGGCATTTTATTTTAATAATAATAATAATAAATTCAACCCATTACTGTCCCACTGGGCAAGGGTCTCTTCTCAGAATGAGAAGGATTAGGTTAGTCCACCACGCTGGCCCGGTGCGGGTTGGCGGACTACACACACCATCAAGAACTTTATGGAGCCCTCTCAGGTGTACAGGTTTTCTGGCAATGTTTTCTTTCACCGTAACGCAAATGATAATCAAATTCTGATCCGTACATGATTCCGAAAAGTCAGTGGTGCGGGCCGGGTTTGAATACAGACGCTCCTGCATGGAAGGCAAGCGTTTATAATTTTTTTTAATAATGAAAATAAATGTTTAGAGGCTAAATATCACTGTTTTACGAATCTTGAGATCTTAAAAACTGTAAAGCCGACAAACTTGACATTGCGGGGATTCCTGGTGGGTTTTTCAATATTCAATATTCAACCCCTTAGGGAGTAAAATGGGACCTATATGAAAAACCTTATTACGCGGACTGAGTCAAGAACATACCTAGTTTAAAATAATGAAACCAAAAAATTGCTTAGTTAAGCTCTATAATTTCACCTATATATAAGTACTAGCTTCCGCTTGCGGCTTCGCCCGGGTGGTTTACGAACCCGTACATTTTCCCAGGATAAAAAGTAGCTTATGTGCTATTCCAGACTATAATCTATCTCTGTGCCAAATTTCGTCCAAATCCGTTCAGCCGTTCTGGCGTGAAAGAGTAACAAAGATCCATCCATCCTCACAAACTTTCACATTTATAATATTAGTAGGATACAGAACAAATCTTTCAAGGCAATATAAATATCCGTTCCGTGTGAGAATCGAACCTGTGAAAACGCAGAAGCGAAGTCAATAACCTCTTCATCAATCGTGTCAACGAATGATCAATCCCTCTTCTGGTGGAGGTCAGAAGAGTCGAATCATGTCATGTTAAATATCATCACACCTGTAGTTTCCGAATGGGAACGCAGAGATGTACGGTTGTACACTCTCATTTCGCTGATGCCGTTATTGAATCCCAGATAATAAAGAGCCAGCCTATTGCCATCGTCTGGGCAGAATTTCAAACGACTGGTACTGAGAAATTTCCATACAAAATAGCCCAATAACCCTTTTGTTTCAAGTAAAAGGTCAATAAACTATACACCTGTAATATGAGTCAGCTGGTTCAAAGGTTGAAGGTCAAGTGGCAACAGTTCAGAGTAATACCTGATAGCAGTCAAGCGTGAAAACTACTTAATTGGTCTAGTGGACGCATGCGCAGCTGCTGGGCATTCCGTCCTGGGTTCAATTACCTGGTGGGGCAATGTTATATGGAGATCCATAATATTATTTATTGTTATGACGACACGTTTGGAGCACTGGTTGATCAATCGACTGCTGCGGTACGTGTCGTGGGTTCGATTCCCGCACGAGACAAATATTTGTTTGATCTACAGAAGTTGTTTCGGTTCTGAGCGTATGTCCATGCGAATATTTGTGTTTGTAAACGCACCTACGATACAGGAATTATAACTAGTGTGGGGCAATGTTTTATAAAACAAAAAAAAAACATATTGAAGTTACCTCTCTACGCCTGTTTTTCCCCAAGGCACAAGTAGAAGTGTACTGTTAGATCAAACCTAGGGCCCCACGCTCATCGATCGCATTTCATTTAGATGAAATCGGGATAGATTCTATAGTCGAATAATGTCTAATTAGTTATTTCTGTTAGAAAAAAAATGAATTGCAGCTCGGAGTTTGGAATTGTGTGTCTCGCTCCCTATTACATTGGACTTGTAGTGGTAATGATGTTTAAAATCTTTGCAATTCTTGTATGCTTTTGAATGTTAGCTCATTATAACTCACAATGGTACTTAAAGCGCACAAATTAGTAAAGGAATCTACTAGTTTCTTAATATTTTTTGGCGACACGGTTGGCGCAGTGGCTAAGCGATTAGCTTTCTGCGCTAAGTGTCGCGGGTTCTATCCCCGCAAGGAACAAATATTTGCATGATGTACAGATATAATTATTTCGGGTCTGGGTGTTTGTGTATATGTATATGTGTTTGTAAACGCACTCACAATACAGGAATTATTCTTAGGGTGGAGCAAAGTTTTTGGCAAAACAAAGTCCACCAATAATCGGTGAGTCTTTAAAAAATTTGCCCCGATAATTGGTGTACTTACCTGCGCCACGCTAATACGGTTATGTGTCTAAATATACAAAAAGAATTCATCAGCAGTGTCCCTACAGATTCAATAACGACCTCGGCGAAATATAGGTACACCTCTGCCTAAACCCTCGAGGATTACAGGCGTGATACAATGGTATTATTAATTTATTATTCCACAAAGATAACTTATAAACAGACAATCAATATAACAACGTATTGTTTAATTAAGCCGTTCGAAATTCGACTCGACTGATGAAGTAATTGTGTATTCGTGCTCAAAGATCAGAAATGCTCAATGACCGAAAATATCGACCACACAGTGTTTCAGATGTTTAGGTTCATTCATCCATTCTCTCATAACGCGTCATCGACAATTTCGGCGTTTTCGGCGTATAATATAGAGGGCACCACGTTGCGTATAACGGGTACCTACGATTCTCGGAACAAATATTTGTATGGCCTACAGATTGTTGTTCTGGGAGTACCCGTGCGTGTGAATATTTGAGTTTACAAACGCATTCAAAATAATCGTTTGCGTATTATGGTCGTTCATCTACAAGAATATAAGTAATACAAAAATAATCGAATCGAAATCGAATAAAAATAACCTTAAAGTAATTATCACTTTTTTTTATGTGATAGGCGGCAAACGAGCAGACGGATCGCCTGATGGTAAGCGATTACCGTCGCCCATGGACACCCGCAACACCGGAGGAGTCACAAGACTGCATTGACTTTAAAGATTTAGAGCATCTGTCATTGATACAGGATCTTTAAACAGCATCTTTGAAAGGTTACATCTAAGTATATTCTAAAATGTAAAATATTAAATAACAGACCAAATATCTTATGATATACTTATTAGTTTCATATAATACACATACTTTTGAAAAACAGAACAATCGAACTCTTTTGAAACCATCATTAAATCTTTCACGCCAAAAACAACAACATGTATAAAGCCGAGAAATGTTCTTACATTTTATGCGAACTATTTGCAAGCGCTAGGTGCGTTGTCTAGGTATATTTTCCTACAGGAAAGGTTAGGTTTTCGCGTCAGTGACATTTAGACGGTGACGCGGGCAAAGCACGGCACGACTTCGCAAATTGTATCGCTGGGATCGATAGTCGTAAACCTGGGACTGCTTTCACATTTTTATGAATGTGCTACTGCTTCTGCAGGGATTTCGGCGTCCGGATTTATTTTTAGCGAACCAACATTGTGGTGAAATTCATTAGAATCAAATTAGTTTATTGACAGAAATGGTATTATGGGGAATTGTGTATTTTGTTGTGAAATGTAAGTGAAATGGTATAATTGGGATTGTGATGTTGTTAAATTTGTTGTGTATTTGTTTGTTTGTTTGAGTACAGTCCAATTGCCGGACAATGGCCAACTTTTCCGCCGCCTTTGATTGTTTTTATTTTACTTTAAAATATTTTCTATGATTGTTTCTATATGTGATGCTGTGTAAAAAAGGATTATCCCAAGAGACTAAACCATGAGATTTTCTTTAAAGAGACTCCTACTAAATCATATTAGGTACTACGTTACAAATAAAACAATTAACTAACAAATCTTATACAACAATCTGTATATTGACGGCATGGTAGGCTTAGTGGCCAAGCGATTAGCCTTTTACGCTTCGTGCCGCGTGTTCGATCCCTCACAGAGTAAATATATACATATATGTGTATGATCTACAGATATTTGTTTCGTGTGTGGTTGAGTGTTCATGTGGCATGTATGTTTGTAAACTGCACCTACGATACAGGAGAAATCCTAGAGAGGAGCAACGTTTTTAAAAATAAAAAGAAATTGACTTTAAAAAGAACAAAATCGTAACCAATTATTTTTTTTTTTCGTAATTCACAGCTGAATTCTGTATATGAACAGAAACACTGTTCCTATTATTTAACCTATTAAAACGTTATCCATTACTGATACCATATAATAACTACAGATCATAATTGAAACAGAGTTAATTGTAGGTAAACCTATCAGTCCGGATTGTCGGCAAGCTGCGTATTACCAATTAATTTGTGTAATCTGTACCACAGCTTCATTAGGTAATTATTAATGCATATCTACATTACACGATTACAAGTCATAGAACATACTGGTATTCAACATTATTTGAAATGTGAACAACAAAGATATCGCGATTCAATATGGACGTCAACGAGTAAAGTTTTTACATTCGGTTTTTAAATCACTCTGGTAAAAGTTGTCATTCGACATTCAAAGGTTACATTCGTAAATGAATGCGCGGTTTTGCGAAATTCAAGAGCTTATCTTGTCCTCTAGCTCTCAAGCAATATTAACACGTGAACTTTCGTGATTTACTGCGTGTAACATATAAAAGTTCTGTTTACGTTTGCATAAATTTCCTTTTAAACTGTTTTAATATATCAGCAAACATTTTACAGATATACCTATAATTACTTCGCAGGTATTCAGAACTATAATTGCAGGTATTATTAAGTCTATTCAATTATCGGCACAGTTGGTTCATTGGCTGAATCTTTGGCTCTGGGCAATGTGTCGCGGGTTCGATTGCCGCACAGAACAAATTCTTGTGTGGTTACGCGTGGTTTTTGTCTTAAATTTTTGTTTGGAGCTGTGAGTCACATAGTTACTTATGCTACTTTAAATCCTATACTACAAACTTTATTTTACTAATATGTAAAATGTTATATCTGCTTATATACTAATATTATTACTGATGCGGGCAGAGGCATGATAGCTTAGTTACCAGAGAGATTTTTGTCCGTGTTTTTTTAAATATTATTATATTATTTCTACAACATCATTACTTCATATTAAGTTTGTTTCAAGATAACACTCCAAACACACTCCACTAAAATCTAAATTCAAATAGTCTGTAAAGTGTTTCAAAGCTCAGAAATCATTCGGGTTACCTGTATTCCGGAGTGAGTAAAACGGCTAGTTAGGTCTGCATTATGTATGCTAACGAATGGATCGCCCCCGATCGACCTGAAGAGTCAGGTCACTGCTATTTATTGTGTACACTGAGGGATTGCTTTGATCTGCTATCACATCATTACATTATATAGCAGCCAACTCTTTAGCAACGTTGTTAGGGAAACGAGATTTGGGTTCTGGATAAGAGTTTTTCATCGGTTTCGGATAGCTGATAGTTTCAGTAGAAAATCGTTGTGTTTATAATTTATAACATCATATCGTCGTTGAAGTTCTCCACGTACGTCAAAAATAGCAACTTTACAGGACAGTGAAAAAACTGTATAATTTTACATAGACACCATTACAATACCATTTTATATTCATTTCATTTTACGAGTTTCTATTGGACGACGCTTGTTTCTGATTTGCTGAAACAACGTGCGATTCTCTAGCAAATGCCTATAAAAATGTCAAAACCGCCAAAAAATTACTTACGTGGTGATAGAACTTCAATCACGATATAGCATCACGCCTGTATTCCCCGAAGGGTTAAACAGAGGTGTGCTGTGTATCCCTACATTTTGCTGATGCCGTTATTGATTCCCATGTAATAGGGGGCGTGCCTATTGCTATCTATCGGGCACAGTTCCAGACTCTGTACTACTGCTGAGAATTTTGCAAATAGGAAAACCCAATAACCCTTTGCCCGACCTGGGAATCAATCCCGCAGCCTGATTACCGATGTAGCGACAGGCGTAGATCACGCGATAGCTTCTGTCAAACGTCATTTTTGTGTCATATAATATCATAATCTAATCTAATATCATACAGCAATCTCACTGTCAGCCAATACCCTACATTGGCTGACAGTGAGATTGCTTTCGCGTGGTTGTCGCGTTGCTGTCGCTTTTTTACGTAATTAGGCTGCCGATCCTGGTCAATTGGTCGTTAGCGTGACTGTTAAGCGCACCTCACGCTTCGATCAAACAGTACGCCTCTTCGTAACCCTTTAGGGAATAGGGACATGACACTATGATATGTGAAAACTGCCTAACTTATTTGATGACATTTCGGTTTAGAGATATTTATTTTCTCAAGGAACATTACATTGTTCACTTAAAGAAAAATTTTACTAACAAACATACATATATATAGTTTTGAATAAAGGCGTTCAAGCTATTTATCTTAAAGATAATGACGTACATATTCAGCTATTGCAACAAGAATAATAGAATGTAAAGAATAATATTAATAATTAAAGTTTCATGTTGAGGTCATACATATAATTTATGTTTGATAGAACTTAATTTTCCAATAATTAATTTTTTTAACAAAAAAAAAACCGACTCCAAAAAACTCAAAATCAAAACTAATAACTAAAAAGCAAAAAATAAATCTTTTATTATATAATATAGTAGTTGAACAATATTGAAGTCGGTGCCAAGTAAACCGATTTCAATATTGTTCAACTACTATATTATATAATAAAAGATTTATTTTTTGCTTTTTAGTTATTAGTTTTGATTTTGAGTTTTTTGGAGTCGGTTTTTTTTTTGTTAAAAAAATTAATTATTTTTCTATTTTGAGTGATGGGTAGACCTAGTAAAGACGATTCTCTTGAAAAACTTTACAAAGGTCAAATGTATGTTGCGAAAGTCGAGTGAAAACCTTAGACGGTATTGCACTATGTGATTTTAAAATCAAATAAATTACTTAGCCGACCACATGATGAAAACGCATTACGAGAAATTCACTATCGAATCTGCAATATTACCCATCTCGGCTTAAAGTGCGCATCAATACGAATAAAATAAACC
Source organism: Shargacucullia verbasci (assembly GCA_947562105.1). Lineage (NCBI taxonomy): Eukaryota > Metazoa > Arthropoda > Insecta > Lepidoptera > Noctuidae > Shargacucullia > Shargacucullia verbasci. The sequence continues at coordinate 10,540,804 of OX387289.1, forward strand.
CAAACACTATGTAGCTGCTATCAACCATTAAGGAGTTCCCTAAACTGTACTGCACCTGCATCACGGACCTTGCAGTGGCAGTCATTACCCATCTCGGTGTAAAGATCTTGTCAACACGTATAAAATAAGCCCAAACACGAGGTAGTTAAGATGTACCGTTGAGGAGTTCCCTCGATCCTCTGTCGTCTCCATCATCAGATCTGCCCTAAACCTCCATAGTATTGTAGTCTCATCAGATATACACATAAATATCAAGTTTTTACCCCATGCTCGCCTACAATTTTCAAGAGATGCCCTCGATTTCTCAGGGTTTCCACCATCAGGTCCTGACCTGATGACAATGGGACCAAATGACAAGCATACCCTTTCAAATAAAAAAAGAATTTTTGAAATCGGTCCAGGCGTCTTCGAGAAATCGAGTAACAAACATAAAAAAAAAAAAAAAAAAAAAAAAAAAAATACAGCCGAATTGAGAACCTCCTCCTTTTTTTGAAGTCGGTTGAAAATAGTATTAATCTTTTTTTTTTAATGGGTATGCACGTGGAATCTTTGACATTCTTCGCTAATTTTTTATACAACTGAACTCCATCAAACCGAATATTTTTCTATTCAATATAAAGTTCTAACCATCGTTATTTCTATATTATCTTGGTTTCGTGTGTTATATTTATGTGTTTAAATGATAGTTGTGTATGTATTTCAGTTGTTAGTATTTTCCGAATAGATATTTAGTAGAACAACTTCGATAATTGAACCCCGAAAAAGGATATACTAACTTTCAACCAGGAAAACTGAAACTTTGCACTAGAACGGAGCCGTAGACAATACCTGTATCTAAACATCGGTTGTATTAGGATTATCAAATAACTAAAATTAGGTAAATAAATGGCGCAGTCCAATACATAGCAATATAAACTTGCATTCTTACGTTTTTCTTGCGCAATAGATGCACCAATCTGCACTAGGCCGGTATGGTAGAGTCCCAGCAGTGGGAACATTAATATTCCGTGGGTGTAATACAATAGGCAGACAATGAACATGCCAGCAATTAATGTACTGCCAGGCTCAAGTTCAAAAATTTTCAGTAGAATACCGTAATTTGAAATTGTCTCCGATAAACGGCAACAGTCCTGCATTCCCTATTATGGCATTGGCGAAATGTTGCTGTACAAGAGTGCTCTTCTGGTTAAACCTTCTGGAAAAACTGACGTGGTACTATGTTGTATGTATGTAAAAAGTCGCTTGTGGACTGGGGCAACCCGTATCAATGACTAGGCAATTTGATTGATACGAGCGAACCAATCGTGAGTTGTGTTATAACCGGCATTTGTTCACAATAGCCGGGTATTAGCGTCACTCCGACATGTGAACGGTGACTACTTGATTATTGACTGTGAGTTTACAAATCGATGTAGTTTTTCTAACCAATCATAGTATCGATAAGCTGCTACGAATAAGTCCAGTGTTATATTTGATTCGGCTTTATGTGAAAATTGATCGTTATAATCGAATTCAATGTCAAATAAATACCTAATTATAACCACGCATGTCATTATTTCTTGGCACAAGATTTGCAAAAAAGCACGCGTTTGATTGTTCGAGAAAAAATTGTTTACGTTACGATTCTATATGTGATAAAGTATCCAGTACGCTTGTCACGTGTACACTTTCACTTAGAAATCTTTAGAATAATTTAATTCCGGATTTAAAATAAATTTAAAAAATATCATGTATTCACTTCTTCATCTTTAATTTACGGTTAGATTTAGGCCTTGATGCCGATCGCATCGGCAGAAAATAAAACAAACGTGTTGATATTGTATCGTGTGTCCACGAATCCGCTCCTGGACAAGTCGCAGTCTACAATCGCTTAAGAATAAAAACTCAAACTAAATGTATGGTACGATTCACGTAACCATTCGACAACTTTTGGTAACATTTCGATTTTTTAGCGATTGTATATTTTCTCAGGCTCGCAGCTACATATGTAAGTGTCGCCCAGAACGAACGATCTGTGAGGTTAAGCAGCGGTTGACGCGGTTAGTTCTAGGATAGGTGACCATTTTTCACCTATCGAGACCCCTCCGTGCCTTGGAAAGCACGTTAAGCAGTTGGTCTCGCGTGTCATACGAAAACCTATGATAGTTGTTACGGGTGTCAGTAGCCCAAAAAGTTTGACAATCAGTCTAACCTTAGAGTATCAGTGTCTCCTAGTAATTAGGTGGCGGAGGTCAGAAGGCGGTCGCTCCGCGCAAAATACTGATGATCAGCAGCAACCGGTTAGATTGGAAGCCGACCCTCATGTAAGCAGTTGAGAAAAGGATAAACAGATGAATTATATTGTATTCAGATACTGTGCTGTCCTAAGCGGTCCGTTAATGTGTAGTGGCATTTATAATGACTGATGAGGTAAACTTTAAGAGGAGTGATAGAATAGCCGTTTAAGCGCCTAAACTTCAATTAATAAAACGGGGAATATAAGGAAGGTGCCTACTTACCTCCGAGAAATTAACAGGTGTTAATGTTTACGTGTTCGCCGCAAGTTGTACGTAAATAATTTAAAACGGAATATGTTAGTATAAAACTATCGATTTTACAATCAACAAGTGATTTTGTTCGTAATCTGTTTGAAGTGTAAATTGTTTTTTAGTGATTTGAATGCTACATTTTTTCTATGGCGGTGTAAATATCGCCCCGAAGGCCACTCTGAAGGTCATGGACAATCATTAGATCAAACAAAATGTATAAGAAAGTTTTATAGTATCTTCCCTCTTGATATTTCAACTGCGTGCATAGATAATGCTATTTGCGCATATTATAGGGTTCTCGACCACAGAAACTGAATTCTAAGACTTCTATTCTTGGTTGAGAGCTTCAATGTGCTGCTATCCTACTTTAGCTGGCATGTCATATTTTAGCTCTAAAAGTTGGAGCATAAAGTGGACACGTTATAGCACCATTGACGACGTTATAATTATGTTCGGTGGTTTAGCTCTGTTTATCTAATTCAGGCCTGTTCTTATCAATTATATTATAGAGTACCTATATTAGCCACAGCCTTCTTGGTCAGTGGCCGCATGCGCGACTGATGGGCCTGAGGACATAAGTACGATATTGAAAATTGTTATTAGGTTTCTCTGTATAGAAATGACCAGTAAATGATAATTGGCTGTATGCACACTAGTACACTTCTACTCGACTAATTAGCTTGCAATATACCTGCATAGTTTATGCAGTTAATTATACAATATAATTATTATTTAAAAGAGTCCATTTGGATTCATGCCGGTGCAATCGTGCACCTAGAATCACGACGTTTTGAAATAACCTTTAACGGCATAGTTGAAAAAAATATATCTTTCTTTTTTTTATATTTTAAACGTTGCCCCACACTAGGATTTTCTCCTGTATCGTGGGTACAGTTTACAAACATGCATGTCACATGCACACACAACCAGACCCGAAACAACTATCTGTAGATCATACACATATGTTTTTGTTCCGTGCGGGGATCGAACCCGCGACACGTAGCGCACAAAGCTAATCGCTTAGCCACTGCACCAACCGTATCAAATTTGACTTTAACTTTTTGGAGAATAGATGAATTTATTTGCAACAGTATTTTCCAGTTACCTGACAATTAATAATACTGCGAATCTCGATTACAAAAGCGGTAGTATAAAGCGATTTCCACGCGTTAATACGCGCCATTTAATAAAGCCAAGAGTGATGGAACCACTTCATATTCAGTGATATATGATAGCTACATAGGTGCAGGTTTATTTGATGTTAATAAGAATTAAGGATAAATTTGAGAATTTTTGAATAAAGAATAACTTATTTTTCTGATTTTCATAATCATCGCAAAAGGTGAATGGATAAAGTGTAATATTTTACTATTCCCCTTAACATACCCTGACATAAACCCTTAATCGTCAACATTTTTTTTATGTAGGCACATCTGATTGAGATACCAATGTATAACGAATTGGTACATAACTTATTAATTATCCCTCAACACCTCATCTTGTATGGAACTAAGTTAATTGCAATTACATTAAGTTAGGGTTCCGCAAAAATGTTACGTGAAACATGTTTTAACCCAATTCGTTTTAAAAAGGATAACACACAATTTATTTTCCTGGAATTATAAATGGACTGTGGACCGAGCTATTAATTATCAGGTTCTCTCCATTTTGTCATCAACATTGTTTTAATTTTTTTTTTATACATATATTGGTAAAGATATTGCTGTATTTACATCTCCTAAAGATGTTGCATGATAGAAAAATAAAAATGTTCTGTAAATCATCGCTTAACTAACAATATCGCGCAAGTAAAATTTGATAAGTTTTCAGAAAAGACAAAAACTGATTATCTCTTCTCGTAAATGGTATGAAATGAAATGTTAGTACCTCGACTTACGCTACCCCGACTTACGCGCACCTGGAGTTACGCGTCTTTTGTTTGAGTGCTACACAACTCGATTACTTACTCCCCCCTCATTATTGTTCGGCTAATGTACATGCTCGAACGTGTCGCGCGGAATCGAAGTTTAACTATAATTTATTTTGTGTTATTTATTTCTGATCTTCGGAGTGCGTGCTTATTGAAATTATACCCCGACTTACGCGAATTTGACTTACGCGGTTATCGTTCAGTCCCACCTATCGCATAAGTTCGGTGTATTACTGTACTGGTAATTTTGTATTGTATATATGTTTACGAAATTGTTCATAAGAGTTAATCAGTTCTTGGTCCCTTCTGAACACTTGTAAAATTTTACTTGCGTGGTATTATTAGCTACGCGATGAAATCTAGTGATGAAGTCGCTTTGCAGCAGATGCTAAGATATATCTATGTCGTAGACATTCCTAATCTTTTATGGTCGCCTCTAAAAGCTCGCGGACTCTGGGGTCTATAAAAATCTGGAGTCCACAAACAGGCAAACTAATAAAGAAAGCACAATACTTACTAATCCATATAAGTCCGCAAAGCTATCACAGTTCAAAATTTGTCATCCATTCACTGGATGATGACTAGCTGTTCTTTTTTAAAAAAGTGAAATTTCTATATGGCGGATGTTAAACGTCACGTCAACGGTTGAAGGTTGAATCAGTTTCGACAATAGCGTCCAGTTAGGGACGAACATGTTAAATATTTTTGCATACGAGTTTCCGTACATGTAGATATATGTATGTATGTAAATTGTTACTTATTTTAAGTCGTTGTACAGTAGCATTTTTCCTGTACAGTGATACCTACTGTTAACAGATATAAATTACACTCATATAGACGCATTGACTATCGTTGGATTCTACAAATATTCGCTTCGTGAAAATCAACCCGACGAGCAGAACGCAGACGCGTTTAATTGAATAATGTTTAGAGATTATTTTTGAACAGAAACGACATTTTCTGTATTGGCTCCTTATGTTTGAACTCAATAAATCAACTGCATTATGTGTGGACTGTATAAATAGATGTTATAGACTGTGACACTTTCGTAAGTTCTTATAGTAACAGCTCCGATTGTTTGTTATATACCTATATGAGTCAAACTGGACAATAGGTGTACTGCGAATTTCAGATTTGAAACCGTTCTTTTGTTAAACATGTTAGTATAGGTAAGCTTGAGCAACCCATGTTCCGCCACAAGCCCGACCTGGGCTTCGAATCCTGGTTCATACACCATCCTAACCGCTAGTCCATTGGCAGTTTATCTTACTACAATTTTATGTTTTATTAACTTTTAGTTTTTGATGTTCATGGCGACTTTTACAGTTCAGTGACATTAATGGACTCGCCATAAAACCGCGGGCTCGTGTTACGTGTCACCGGGCGATAAGTTTTAATGGTCGGTTTTGTAAAATTGACGATCAGATGACTGCGCGCCATTACAAATTCAGATAGTGATGAATTCCTGAGGTTTCATAGTATACCATCACGCTTTAATTTCCTAAAGGTTTAAGCAGAGGTGTATTTACAGAGTACACCCGTACAAATTAACATGGTTAATTTAAAAGAACACACAAAACGACGACACGGTTGGCGCAGTGGCTAAGCGATTAGCTTTTTGCGCTACGTGTCGCGGGTTCGATCCCCGCACGGAACAAATATTTGTATGATCTACAGATAGTTGTTTCGGGTCTGGTTGTTTGTGCACGTGACATGTATATTTGTAAACTGTACCCACGATACAGGAGAAATCCTAGTGTGGGGCAAAGTTTTTCAAAAAGAAAAAAAAAAGTATTATACTCAGGCTGACTTAGACTGTTGATTGTATAGAGCAACATTATCGCCCAGTAATAAAGCACATAAAAAAAAACAGTACTCCCAAATTTTGCTAATACTGTTATTGAGTTCCATGCATTAGGACGTGACCTTATGCATCTACCTTTATTTTCTAACAGAAAAAACTTAATACACGCAGCAGCTGCACTTACGACTACGAGACCAATGAGACAGTTCCTGACATTTTCTTTGAATTGAAGTAGAAAAGTAAAATGGAAAATAATAGATCGAGAAGAAGATCGAGAAAAAGTAGCATGAGCTCGTGGCCTGTACAGTCGACATCTCGAGCATCAAAGAAGAATGCTTATTATTATTTCGTTACGTCTCATTTTAACTTATCCTTAAAAGATTTAGTTATAAGATTTTTTTTTGTTGTTGTTTTTGTTTATGCGTCATTATTAATTTGTGTTACCTTATGAGGCTGACTTGGCGCATCAGCGCAAAAAGACCCACCAAATAAAGGATTAAAAAAAATCTTCTTATTCCTTATAATATCTTCTACTAGGTTCCGCCCGCATTGATTACGAACCCGTGCATTTTATCGAGTCACGCCTAACGCCATCTAGCGTCCTAAAGCAATTGTAACCGACGAAAGTTATTGTTCTTTCCCTCAGGAACAGTACTTATTTCTGAATGAAAGGTGCCCTTTCTGTCCTTTTCTGTAACCCTAACAACGTATACGCAAAATTTCATGGTGATCGGTTCAGTGATTTAGGCGTAAAAAGGTAACAAACAAACAAACAAGAAGAAGATTTGACGAGACGGTTGTCGCAGTGATTAAAGATCGAGTGCTTCGCTACTTGTTGTGGGTTTGATTCCCGCACGGAACAAATATTTGTATGATCTACAGATTGTTCCGGGTCTGGATATCTATGCATGTGAAAATTTGTATTCGTAAGTGCGCTTGTATACAGAAAAACAAAAAGAAAGAATGATAGGCAGATGTTTTTGATTGACTCAACTCTCAGTCATCGTGAAGGCATGCTTGGCACAATAATCACGATACTTATTCCATAGGCAGTCTATGTTTCTTGCACTGATGGAGTTCACACGTTCGAGCCTATTGTTAACTGGAATGAAAAATACGATGGGTTGATAAATTTAACAAATTATAAGGATACTTAAAAAAAATCAAAGGACGTTCAGGTTTTAGTCAAGGCCAGACACTTGTAACAAAACGCCAAATAGACAAATCGTCTTACATAAATACTAAACAGCTTCAGTTCTGAGAAATTCAGTAGAGAAAACGTCTAATTGACGCAAACGCAGGTTTACTTGAAGAAATTTCTAGATATAATAAACAGTATCTTTGTACTGAAGTGTTTATTTAATGTAATGTATTTAAGTGCAAATTAATTAATAATGAAATAAGTAGACGTCTCAAAACAAACATGTTTTTATAACATTCATTTGACGCGCACGCTTTTACGTTGAGAAACAATTGCAATAGGTAACACGGTTATATAACTTCACGATAAAAACTGGAGCAAAACAATTTTCCCACCACAATCGATAGGACCTATCCTTACGTTACTGATCAGCTATTCAAGCGAGTACTCGTCATCATAATCACGTCACTAGTTCCTAGTCATCGTATCGATCGCCACGTCGATATCTGCATAGGCAGGCCTTGACACAACGCCTCCTTGTCACTACACTAGCTGTCAGATTTCTTTTTAATCTATGCTCGCTTTGATATAATTGAGCTGTGAATATTTTATCATCTGTTATGTGCCTGCATTGAAAAACTGTGTAATTATAACGCGATTTGTACAACTGCCTTTTATTTAGAATATAGTGTTGACCCAATTTTCATTATTCGTGATATAGATTTTTCAAGCTTTGTTGTTGTAACGAATGGGACGGGTAGATTTTAAATTATTGGCAATCTCAACTATCATTGGATCAAAATTAAATTAAAATGAATATAGGTAGCAGTCAAGGTTCCAAGGCTGACGGAGATTGACCAGCAGCCTAATTACCGATGTAGCGACAGGCGTAGATCTCGCAATACCGTCTGTTATACGTCATTTTTGTGTCATATAATTAGTATTGGCTGACAGTGAGATTGACTCGATTGACTGTCGCGTTGCTATCGCTTTTTTTTATGTAATAAGGCTGCCGGTGCGCACCTTTTCAAATTCACAAACAATTACAATCTCCGTGCCGCTACTGAGAATTTCTATACAGAAAAACCCAATAACGCTTTGCCCGCCCTAGGAATCGAACCCAAGATCTCACGCTCAGCTTGCTACTTGACCAATGAGACAGCACTTACTCTACTTGCCTATATGGGTAATGGTTATAAATACATAATTGTTATTCATGAGTTTTCTTATGAAACCATTATGAAAACGATCTCCAAAGAACTCGTAAAAGTTTACGATTTCACAAAATAATAAAATATGAAACATAAACGTATGAGCATATTTTCAATTTTGAATAAATTGAAAATATGTACTCAGAAAATAAACATATTACATATCTGTTTCTTTCTACAATTATAAATATTAAATACACTAATGAGATAAGAAAATTAAAAATTATAAAAACATTACGCATCAAAATACTCGTACGCATCACTGTCAACCGTCAGTATGATTGAACCAAAAAACAATCGCATGAAAAACGTTTTTTTAGTTCAGTTGAAGTTTAAATGGGTTTCTATTTGTAGGTAAAAAACACGACGTTTTATAATGACTGCTCTGTTTGCAAGTAAACAAACGTAATTAATGTGTCTATTAAAACGAAGACAACAGACTAGAATCGTTGTGTGTTCGCGCCAAACAAACAATATTACCGCTAAACCGATACCGCAGGATAATTGCTAAATAACACCACTTCATACTTCAAGTTAGGCTCGAATTGTCGACTATTAAACATTTTAAATTACCAAGTACTACGTAAACGTTTTCATTTTCCATTTTCAATTGCATTTTCTGCAATTTAATTAGCTTTGTGGTGGGTTTCTCGGAAAAATTGCGCTTTTGATATTGCTGAACCGATGCGGCTTCTTTGTGATGTTAGCTTGACAACAGATGGGATGTTTCTAAGGTTTGATTAGTGTGGTAATCTTCTTTTTCTGTGGAGGCTTTCGGGGTAATATTTTTGAAGTTAACTATGTGTGATGTGCTGTTTAACTTACTTTATTGATTTATTTATTTTTACTTCAATTAAAACGGCCGCAGGCCAATTACTTTAATTAAAAACATTTCATTCATATGCTCATCTCAGAGTACTCGAAGCTTACCGGACATTAGTGACTGCTATTCATCCAAACACGTCACAGTCAGGTTTGACTTCCAAGAGGGCGTTGAGGGTTAGGAAATATTAAAAGTGAAATATGTCATCATCTACCTATAATGCTCAACTATGTTGGGGTCGGCTCCCAGACTGTCTCTACCATCATCTGAGCACTGCCATCTAACCTATGCTCAATCGATCTAGCACAGAAGTAACTTGAAACCTGGAATTTACCATAGGGCAAAATACTAATTATCAACACTTTGAAAAATTTATGGTATGCTACTCTCGTCTAACCTTCACAACTCTTGCTGCCTGTTAATACAATATAACAATGGAGAACTGAAAATATAATCCTAATATAAATACGCCCTAATATTCCATCATTTACACTATTCACATCATAACAAAGACCCGAGTCTAAAAAAAAAAGTATTCAAAAATCTGTCTAAATTACCGTGTCTTTACATCAACAAAAATAATCCCGTCAATCTACCAACAAATGTATACATGTAAAGTAAAATTTGTGTTCTTTTTTGTTCAACGAAATAATATCGTCATTTCCTCAGCAAAAAAGGTGCTCCTCAGTAAATAAGTCAGCGGGTAAGTAAAAGTTCTACCGTATCATTCGCGCCTAACGCGAGCCGACTTTATCATTGGCGCTCATCAATATTTCATACATTGAACTTTGTGCCTTACTGTTTGTATATTAAGGTGTGTTTTAAAATGCAGGTGGTGACTGATGGTGTAGTGGAAGGAGAGCTCGCGGGGCCGAGAGCGATAATAGCTTCCTCGTGATAGCTGAATGGGCCCTGACAGCACTTGCCCGCTATATAAACTCGCTCGCAAACTGAATGATTTTCCAGTATACATGTATTTAAGGGTTGGCGCTCGAAGCGAAATGTAATTACGGTTTAATGCGCATATTTAAAGACTGTCGTTTTATCAGTACGTGTCGTTTAGGTTTTCCCTTTTCAGGAAATTTATAGCTATATAGCTATATTTAGGGTCTTTTTAACCAGTTTGTGATGAACAGGCTGATTATATTTCACAAGTGTCGATTAGTGAATTTAGTAGGTAAACTCTTTGATTAATTAACAGCTTTACATTGTGGCCATCATTATTTATGTAACATATTTTTTATTTGTTAGATTATTATCCTGTTAGATATATATGTATCTATTATCAAGTACAATCGTATTTTCAGCATTTTTGTAATACTTAAGTAAGCCAAATTCTAAGCGTTGTTTATACAAGCTATATATATGTATATATATAAGTGGAGGTACCACTTGAAACCAGGTACAGCCCAACTAGCTGAAGGTCATGTGAACTAAGTGATACAGCTAGTAGATACTTAAGTACTATTAACAAACGGACAATACTTTAGCAGTCTTATATAACCTAAATAACCCAAACTTTATTATTGAATTACACTCAATATATTAACTAAGCTTTTAAGTAGTTACATAAGTATGTATGTAATAATAATTCAACCCATTACTGTCCCACTGCTGGGCAAGGGTCTCTTCTCAGAATGAGAAGGGGTAGGTGTTAGTCCACCGCGCTGGCCTGGTGCGTGTTGGCGGACTACACACACCGTTAAGAACTTTATGGAGCCCTCTCAGGTGTGCAGGTTTCCTCACGATGTTTTCCTTCATCGTAAATGCAAGAGATAATCAAATTCTGATCCGCACATGATTCCTAAAAGTCAGAGGTGCTGGCCGGGTTTGACCTCAGACCCTCCTGCATGGAAGGCAAGCGTTCAACCGCTAGGCTATCACTGCCGTATATATGTAATAGGAAAATTTAAAGTGAATACATACATATAATGAAGAAAACTGTTAAATATCTGGCTAGCTGAGAAATGTTACTACTCCATAAAAGAGTTTTTAAATGATAAATAATGGCTAATAATAATTTATGTAACACAAAATTAAATTAAAACTGTTTTTATAAACTATTTAAACAAAATTGTATAAAGTATTGTCTTAAAATTAATATAACTCTAATGTATTTAAAATATCGTGAATTGTGTAAAAAGTTTACCTTAGTTTATCTTACTTAAAATGTTGTATGTCAACTAGGTGAAATGTTGTGCTTTCAATGTTATTAACACCTGTATGTAACTCATTTCATGCAAATAAACGTTCTATTCTATTCCATACTCTTATGAATTCTTTAAAATCCATGAATCTGTCTGCCCTGGCCAACCGCGAGTGACAGACAATAAATTTTCTCTAGTGTCTAGTTTGTGTCACTTAACGGGCTAAAGTCATTCTGACTCTGTTCGCGTAAAAGAGACAGTGACACCATGATATCTAATGGCAAATTAAATAAATGTTCAATAATATTCTTTGAATGTTTAATCTTTCATGAGTTCTTTACAAATGTATTGTACTGTCCCACTACTGGGCATGGGCCTTTTCCTAGAATGAGAAGGTTTAGGTCTTAGCCCACTTCTAGTCTCGTGCGTTTTGTCAGACTAGTGCGCATGTCTAAAAGAACCTTACAGAGCCCTCTGTAATTTGTAGGATTCCTCACGAAGTTTTCCATCACTATTATTGCAAATGATATGATCAAATTTTGTACAATATGTAATAACCAGCCCATTACAGCCTGCCCACAGATTCCTACGCCGCGCCGCGTCATACCAAAACAAGAGGAATGAGATTATTAAATTTACGTTTCTGAGAATCCACTCCCACTAATTACTTGCCCTCATTTCGTCCGATGGAATATGCAACGGAGTGCACGTTCTTCCTTCGCAGAACTATACAATGTAGGTATACCTACTTACCTACATAATTATGTGCGTTCACATAGAATGGTGTCAACCGGTTCAGGGAAAAGTCTTTATTTATCTCAGTAGAGATTGCATTGAAATACAGCAGCCAACTTTATTGCGATGTTTATTTGTTTTAGTTGTGATATACGATGTCGATGTCTTCTTGTACGAATTGAAAGCTCTGTATTTTGGCGTTGAAAAAGTGAGAATTATAAAAGTTTGGGTGGATTTGCGCTTTCTCTTTTCTATGAAAACTTGATAGAGAATCTTGATACAAAAGCGTCAAATCGTTTAACACTTAGAAATATCAAATTTGTTACTGTGTAAGTAACAGACTAACAAGCTATTTTCTGCTTCCACGATTCAAAAAAGAAACGAAATCTCCCTTATATCTTCAAGCGTTTAGTATTTAGGCTCAAAATCTCCCAACAAACTTCCCTTTCTTTACAACTTCCAGCTGCAAGTGGAACGTCACATCAACAAAGTCTACAAACTGGCAGAGTGACGAGTGTACAATTATTTGTATTGTGTCCCAGCTACGAGCGAGCGAGCGATAAAACAAAGCGGGAATAGCGGGCACATGCGCCGAGCGCTGGCGCGGACACCGCCGCATGATAAATGGTTCCCCTACCCGCTGTACATACTAAGTGGCCAACCATCCGTCATTTTTATAGTCTTTCCGCTCCAAATCTATGTGTTTTATCATCGTAAGCTGAGAACTTTGAATATATTGGCCCTCAAGTATAAAATTATATTGTGTCGGAATTGTTTTAAAAGTATTTCTTATAGATTTTTTATCGATTTAAATCTAAGGCTTCTAGTATGTCTATAAAATACGCCTAAAAAAGAATCAATTCTCGTGTTTTTGATAGGAAACGATTTCCTCGTTTATTAATTATCTGTATTTTTTTGTTTGTTTAATAAACATTTAAAAAAGCATTAGGAGATGTAGAATAAATACCTAATTTTTTTAACAACGATACTCAATACTTTATTGCATTCCATAATGTGTACATATAACAGTTGGTATGTTGGAAAATATAAACAATTATGGACCCTGTCGGGCACAGCAAAGTTAGATTTTTATAGAGGAGAGGATAAAGAGCGCTCTTAAAAAATTCTGAAACGTCTAAATATCGTTTTGAGTAACATTGAATACCTAGGTGAAAATTAAATATTTAAAAATAAATAGTAATTATAGTTTTATTTTAGTAATTAGTATTATTTGCTTTTATAATATTTTTTCTATATTTATACATATTTAAGGAGTTTCTATAGGTGTATATTAGGTTTAGGTTATTATCCTTATATTAGATTTTAATTTATCAGTAAATCTTTACTTAATTATATAACATTGTTATTGTATTTAACCGAAACATTCACTTAACTATTCCTTCAACTCACTCACACCAGACGGCACGGTTGACGCAGCGGTTGAGATATCGACTTATTTGTATGATCTACAGATAGTTGTTTCGGGTCTGGGTCTTTGTTTATGTGAATGTACATATGTATTTGTAAAAGCACCCACGATACAGGAATTATTCCTAATGGGGCAACGTTTTATTAACAAACAAAAAAAAAAAACCTGGTAAGTGAGTGTGAGTTGATTAAAAACGTAAAAGCCTACTTCCCGAGGACCCGTTTCTTATTTATTTTCCAATTTTCTTCCGCTGTATCAAGATGAAAATCATCCCATTATTTCCTAAATACAATACTAACATCGTCGAATAATGCCTCACTGGTCTTCTAGTTAAAGCGCGGGTGAGCGCGAGATACTGAGTTCGATTTTTTGGTCGGGCAAAGTTGATTTTTCGACAAATACTCTAGATAAAAATAGGCTCGTCCTCATATTACATGAGGCTAAATATCAGCATCGGCGAAATGTGAGTGTATAACAGAACATCTCTGCATAACCTATTAACCCTAAAACAAGCTTAATGATAATAATGCAAACGTTTTATTTTTAAAACTCTGTAACCTTATTTTGTAATATAAGTACAGTTCATTTACGAATTAAATACCGGAACAAATGCATATTCTCACTTAAAACGAAACATTTCCAAACTGTTTGTTTTCAAACTGCTTTTTAGGAAACATTTGACCTATATACCATAATTTACTATAATGATGATAAAGAACAACAACATTGCTTCTCATACATTGTGTATGAGAAGGAATGTATGTATGTGTAGTACGTAATTTTTAAAACCCGTTTATGGTGACATGTGATTATATTGTATGAATATCAAAAAATATTATGTACAGTTCTTCAAAAAAAAATTGAGGTCCCTGGAATTTAATAGTCAAAGAAGGCGGTAACAACATTAATATTTCACATGTTATAAACACAGAAATGACGTGTTTAGATGAGATATTTTGTGATATTTCAGGATTCGTTATGTTAATTATAATTTAATTAATATTAGGATATTTTTTCTGTTCTTTCTTTGAGTAAGTATTAAAAGTAAATAACTATTTTTAAAGAATTTAATTTATAGTTTTCATGACGGTTTCTGAAGCTCTTCTTAAACCATATATGACGAACCTTACCAAAAAGAATAACCAAAGTATTTCTTTAAAATCGTTAGTTGTAAATTGTTAATTAACCTTAGTTACCTACAACACAACATACACGAACACTTAATTAAGCGATATCAATCACGTAACTTTCATGCTGCATTCCTTGTTTTACCTCGCTGCTCAATTATAACCAGCCAACACCGAATAACAAGACTGAAGGTTGTACCACGCAGAGTAAATAACAAATGGACTACTAATGTGGAAACAAAGTAAGCAGACACGCCGTAAGTTGCAGTAAATTGCCAATCGGATCCGAGACGCAAGCAATAGTTAATCGAGAGACATTTTTTCACATTCGCATCTCAAAGAAATCAGATAGGAAATACGAATATTCTTACTCCATTTGCTATTTACTCCACAATGTACACGATAAAGTAACAACAACCATTCAGCATGCAACCACACACACGAATAACAAAAGTGTACATACCCATGAAGCGGGCGGATACCGCGGGAACGGTGCGATCAGTTTGGTAGCCACGTTGCTCGGTAGATCGTGCTTGATTCCTCTCTTTAAGCGCTGTTTTCTTCTCTCCCGCGATTTGCTTCTGAGCATAAGAGCTGCCTGCATACTTGCCAGGTTTGTGGCCGTTTGTAAGCGCTGCCACAAAACTTAGCCTGGGATAGCTTCGCAGCTATCCACAACGTCACTTTGTCCCCGTATCGTCTGGCCACGCACTTATAACAGTTACAGCGAATCCCGAAAATTGACACACTTGATATTTTTTTATAGCGAAGATCTACCCCTAGCGCGTCTACACTACCCCTAACTAGCGTAAAATTGAGATATAAGTATAAAGACTATTTACACATCAAACGTCGATATCACTCTTATGTAAGTCCCATCACAGAATTAATTACTTTCGATTAATCTCACTTTAGAATGCTTTAGAATTGGATTGAGATAGGCACAAGAAAGGCGCGAAACTATTTTAAATTTAAATCTAACTTTATTATATTAGTGGTCGATCTTAGCATACGATATGTTTAGTGTGAGAAGAGAATACGTTATGGAAGCAAGCGCAATTTGGCGTTTAGTGTTGTTAATGGTTATTGTTTAGATTGTTTGTTACACTGATTGCTCATGTCTCGTTCCGCACGTCGAGCCGCAGTCTCTGGTTCTTCGACACCTGCCATCGGACGCTAGTGTCCTCCAGGTGTCGCAGTTTCATGGCCGGCCCACTTTGATCACTGCACTCAATAACACTTCACAGTAACACATGTTACACAGTCCAGCGCGCTCTGTGCACAACATCATATAACGTCGGCTAATTAAGGTTATTACGCGACGTTAACAAAAGGTGACGTCGTTTACGTTGCATTGTCTCATGGTACATGCTTACATGAACTAGCTATAGAATACAATAAACATTGAATACATACCTAATTACCAGCGCAGTCGCTACTTACACCGCTACAAATGTAACCTCTAGAGCATATCGATATGAGGCACAAAGGGACCTCTGTACATACACAACACATATAAATGATATACCATGCTTACGCTAGTGTACATGTAACACATATGTACAGTACTCGCCACAATTGAGAAAGATCAGGCAGAAGAGAGATTATAAGCAATTATCGTATCAGTTTTGTAGAGCGTCTAATGTCACACACTGACTACTGTTATTTGTCATAGAATAAAAGTATTCATTCATAAACAAAAGATTATAGGGAATGAGTCTTTTGTTGTATTGATTTTGTGGCAGACTCCTAGCTGAGTCGCTCAACACTTGGCTTTCTGCCTTACGTCTTGTGGGTTCGATTCCCGTATAATATAAATATTTTCATAGATTGCTGTTCCGGGTCTGAATATGTGTACTTGTAAGATATATGTTTGTAAACACGATACCTACATGAAAATAACATGGGGGCGAAATTTGAGAGAAATGTACTACTGATACGACACGTTCATAATTTCTATTGAGCTGTTCATTTCTGTCTTCCACCCGACATTTCTCAATGGGAGTACTGCAGTAATTATGTGTACCTCGATGAGTTCGCATGGTGAGGGCGGGTCGGAGACGGGCGCGGAGAGGACGCGCGACGGCGGCGCGGCGAGGCGCGACTCCCAGTGCTGGCAGGAGAAGGCGCGTACGCCGGTGGGCGCGGGGTGGAGCGGGCTGTGCGGGCGCGGGCTCGACGGCGCGGGCAGGCGGCCGTGCTGGCGCGCCTGGGGACAACCATGAAACATTAAGTATACGTTGTAATTTGTAACGTATTACGAATAAAGTACGTAAGATAAAGTCTGTTCTTCTCTGACTTTAGATAATGTTCTTGAAGAACTAGTCTAGCTAAATATATTTCATCAAAATCTACATGTATAGCCAGCCTCCTTTTTAAAAAACTTCAAGTATGATCATGTAGACGAGCGATGCACTGTCCACCGACGCATTTAGCTAGCTCTCTTCATAACAAGGAGGGTCGAGGCCATGTGCACGCATCGCCACCACATTCATGGTACTCATGAACATCTACGACGACAACGTTGTAAGGTGTTGCTAGTATAATAATGATGATAATTACCTTACGGCCCGCGAGCGAGGCGCCGCCCGCCGCCGCGTACATGCACCGCCGGCGCCGGCGTTCAGCTAGCGCGCCGCATGACTAGGAGGGGCGGGGCCATGCGCGCGCGTCGCCACCGCATCCGTGCTACTCACCAACACCTACGACGTGGATTTCAACACATGTTTACATAAAATTTTAATTATTTTATGATAGGTATTTGTCTAAGAGCCTGTTTTAATTCTTTCTGATAATTATCAGCTGGCCAAACCAGATCTTAAGTTAATGTAAGAAGTTCTTAAACATGCATTTGTTTATCAATTTACTATTTGAAACTATATCACCAAAGAAGCAAAACAAGACTATGATTTAAATGTCACAAGTAAGATGCTCGTTCCACAGTCACACATACCTACACAGTACTCCCAGAACCAGGCATTTATGAAACAGATGTATTAAGTGAACAATGATTAATATTGCTAAAATAATTGGGTAAACTGTGCAAATGTTTTACGATGTCAATGTAAATTAGAGGTTCCCAGACTTTTTTTCTCATAGACCACTTTCAAAATTTAGCTGGTTCCGGTGGACCCCCTGCAGCTACATTTCTACCATATTGTAAATTGAATTGTAAACCCCCATTTTTTTGTCACACCTACGTAGACCCCCGTCGAGTCTTCCGTGAACCCCTGGACCACTTTGGGAACTAATGACCTAAAGGCTTCTAGCCTGTTTTCACATAAGACATTATTGTTTTAAGATCATTTAACTACAGTAAAAGGACATACAAATTACTCGCGGAATTTTTGTTGCGTGAGGTTAAAGTTACGACATTATTATACACACAAATTGATAGAAATCCATTTAAGATTGAAATATTAAAGCTTTTTTTACAATTCATAAACTGCACAAGAGTACGCTAAGACGGTGTAGACGTGTCAAAACAAGGACGACGAATTACGTAGGTAACGGGGTAAAGGTACTGCACCTATGAGTGTCTGGTAAGCTATTTTAAACCTTAAAACGAGTGGATAGAGATATGAAATAAGGGAAGTCAAGGATAGAGCGAAGTGGAGGAGAAATATAAGGAATGCTTACACCGCCATGTTGGTTTCACAGCGGGGAAGAGTAAGAGAGATAAGATCAGTTGACGGTATTACTTTATTTGCAGTATTGGTATTTTTTTCTGAAGTACAAACATAGTAATCAACTCAATTGCTTATACTCATCACTCAAAGGCAAATTAATTTAGTAGTGTTTAAACTCTTGCATTCTTAAAATTTATTGATGATACATAAATGATATGCAACAAGGCTTTGTAAAATATTTTAAATCTATTAATATAATTTGAAATTCAAGCCAACTAAACATGATCCCAATGTGATATTACACTAATTTCGCAAACAACATTTCGGTTAGCTAAATAATCCATAGAGACTTTACGGTTAATTAATTATAAACTAAGCGCATGTAATTATAGATAGCGGCCATTTGATGAATTAATTTTAAACGACTACCAATAGTCCGTTTGGCGCGTTTTAACTAACGTGTGGGATGCAATTTAAATAAATTAACAGTTCTGTAGAAATCAATTTTCCGATTGACCGTGCGGGGATTATGCAAATAGAGATAGAAATAATTTCAATATATATTTCGATATAGCTTTTGCCTGTGACCATGTCCGTCTAAATTATTTTTTGTCAGTAATCCCTCTGTTCACTTGCTTATGTTTTGAATTTTGGAAAATCCTTTTTTAGTAGCTAACTACACCCTGTGAGGTATGACTGTTAAAACGATAAAAATCTATATTTGAACTAATGTCTAAACTGCAAACCAACACTTAAATTGTTTACAAAAATATGTTTCTTTGAATGTCAACATTTTTAATATTTACTGAATGAAATCATTTGTTTTTGACATAATAAATTCTTTAATCATGAAAAATACAACCAGTTTCATATCAATTAAAAAAAAATGGTTACCAAACAACACAAAGCCATTAAAACGAAACACCCTATGAAACTGTAGCAATTACATATTTTATTTATTTTTATTATTTATTTACATTTACGTACTATTACTATTACGTACGTATTTATTATTACGTACAAATAGTATTTAACTGCATCGATACATACGATTAGCTAAGTTGCCAGCAGTGCATATCGCCTGCATTGCCATGACCCCGTTTCTCTTTACAAAGCGAGGAGATAATAAATTAATCAGCGGTTTTATGTATTTTTGTTTAATTCTCTTTATATACAGAAATTCAACCCATTACTGTCCCACTGCTGGGCAAGGGTCTCTTCTCAAAACGAGAAGGTTTAGGTTTTAGTCCACCACGCTGGCCCAGTGCGGGTTGGCGGACTACACACACCGTCAAGAACTTTATGGAGCCCTCTCAGGTGTGCAGGTTTCCTCACGATGTTTTCCTTCACCGTAACGCAAGTGATAATCAAATTCTGATCTGCACATGATTCCGAAAAGTCAGAGGTGCGGGCCGGGTTCGAACTCAGACCCTCCTGCATGGAAGGCAAACGTTCAACCGCTAGGCTATCACTGCTCTTATATACAGAGTGACTGGTTAAACGACACATACATTTACAATTATCTAACAAAATAGGTACATAATAAGTACTCTTGCTAATCCTAGCCAGGTTTGAAGTATGAAAGGAAAATGGATAATACTTTCGGCTTAACATTTTGGCTGCAAGGTTAGCAACAATGACAGATTCTGTGAACCGTATGCATCAGACAATAAGAGTTAAATCTCTTCGTCAATTAAAGGCCTGACTAGTGCAGTCGCGTACGCAAGGACATTTCCACACTTTTCGAATATTGTTACAATATTTTCAAGGCAAATGTATGAAAAATTGTGGAAGTATCTTGTCTCATTACGCAATGTAATGTTTTGATAAGTTTTTTTCTTATATAATGCATGTTGTTGAGTTTGTTTCGGCGTTTTTTCTCAGAGATAGTCGTAGGAAATACCGACGCCATCTAGTTTAAAAAAGACGTGTAAAAGTGATTGAAAAATCCTAATTGCCAAATAAATAATTTAATTTCATATATTTAAGATTACTAATTGTAAATTAACATTTTATTTTTTGAATAGAATATCCAAGGTGTTTCTTGCCTGTTTCAAGAAACGAGAGAGAGGTAAGTCCTATGGAGAACCATAGGATCTATCCCTCTTCGGAACCGTGCGCCTAGAGTATCGACTTTTTAAAAGTGCCTCAAAAGGCCTCGTTAATTATTTTTTTGACTTTGACTCTTTTATTTTCCAGCAAAGTAAAGGCTAAGTATCTAATACCATATTAAGTATCGTAAAAGGCAAATGATTACTAAAGAGTAACAACAACACAACCATTAATCCTTTTTCCAAAACTGATCACGAAAACCAACATTATTTGTAGCACGAAGAGGCGCTCAGTTTAAAAAAAAAGACTTGATATGATGAATGTCCAATGTGTAACTTGCCTTATTAAGTAGATTCATAAATTATTCCTTAAAGTCACCCTTTAAGTGACGGCACGGTTAGCGCAGTGGTTGAGACATCGACTGCTGTGCTATGTGTCGCGGGTTCGAATCCCGCACGTAACAAATATTTGTATGATCTACAGAATGTTGTTTTGGGTCTGGTTGTGTGTATATGTGAATATTTGTGTTTGTAAACACTCCCATGATACATGAATTAAACCTAGTGTAGGGCAACGTTTTTTAAAAAAAAAAAGAAGTAAAATACATGTACCAATATTACGTAATCAACCAACACGTTTCAATTATTTTTTTGAAATATTATACAGTACAAAATCGCCGTATAACCTCTAGCATACCTTTACTAAAGGTCGGCCAAGTGATTACGAGCACACAGTCTGAGTCAGTATGACCCGTCGCGAGCGCAACCCGAACCCCGTCACAGTTAAAACTGCGAGGTTTCCAACAACAATAGAAGTTTAATGGAATAAACAATCGAAGCGCGGCGCCAATCTAAATTAATGACGTGCCCGAGGAAGGCTTTCACTGAATCTTGTACACCGAGCCTTACATTTGCGTGGCGTGATGTATGCGATTAGCCGTTTTACGTATTGTGTAACTGACTTCGATTTTTCTTTTACACATAACGTATGAGACATCCTAACTACCTAATCCTAACTAATCCAATCCTACTAATATACTAAATGTGAAAGTTTGTGAGGAAGGATGGATGGATCTTTGTTACTCTTTCACGCCAGAACGGCTGAACAGATCTGGATGAAATTTGGTACAGAGATAGATTGTAGTCTGGAATAGCACATAGGCTACGTTTTATCCCAGAAAAATGTACGGGTTCGTAAACCACGCGGGCGAAGCCACGCGCGGAAGTTAGTATTATAAATGCGAAACTTGTTTGTTTGTTTGTTACCTTTTCACGCCTAAACCACTGGACCGATCATCATGAAATTTTGGGTACAGAAAAGGACATAGGGTACCTTTCATCCAGAAAAAAGTACTGTTCCCGAGGGAAAGAACAATAACTTTGGACGATCACAATTGCTTTAGGACGCTAGATGGCGCTACGTATGACCCGAAAAAATGCACGGGTTCGTATTCAATGCGGGCGAAGTCGCGGGTGGAAACTAGTTATTTAGAAATGTTTGAATAAAAAGCCAAACTAGGTGAGGAAAGGTTGTTGCTGGCTCTGTGGCATTTCTTTTCTCCGAACTTAAATGCTTAGGAAGGGGTAAAATAAAACAAGCGATACAAAAAAAAATTAAAAATATAAATATTTATATATTATTGAAATAATATTATGGTACGCAAAAAAAACGGCTTCCTTCACTTTTAAAATAACCAAATTAGTTCTCACGTCCATCCAGCTTAACAATCCAGTGAAATATGTATACGTTTAACAAGCGAAACTCCACACAAGTTTATAATGGTGTAAACAGGCGGCGAAGTTGTAATTAACGACCTACAACTACCAACTAGGCGTTTGGTGAATCTTGTAGTACACGGGTACCGCTCCCGGGAGACGAACCCTGTTCTGTAGTTATGTGGATGATACATCGACAATTACTGTACTACATTGTAATCATTGATGTTCATTGGTTAAGTACTATGGGTAAATTAGATAGGATTAATTGCCAATTGAAAATATACTTTGTTGTTTTAAAGATAGGCTAGGTTAAACGGTTTTGTGTTAGGTATTTTTTCGTTTACTTTATTTACAGCAGAGGTTCCCAGACTTTTTTTCTCATAGACCACTTTCAAAATTTAGCTAGTTCCGGTGGACCCCTGCAGCTACATTTCTACCATATTGTAAATTGAATTGTAAACTCCAATTTTTTTGTCACGCCAACGTAGACCCCCGTCGGGTCTCCCGTGGACCCCTGGGGGTCCACATGGACCACTTTGAGAACTAATGATTTACAGCTTGGGCTATTTTCAAGAGACAGTTTCAGCATAATATGCGAATGTTTACATACATTTTTAAATTGATAAATAATATTCAATAAGAAATTACAAATATACATTTTGATTTCATCAAAATTAAATAATAGGAGTAAAGTGCGAAAATATTATATTATGTCATTTTTACGTACCAATGGTAAAGTCAAAGTTCAATATTAAACCAACTTGTTTGTGTCTCAAAAAGTCTTCGCCGTCACTGTTACGCAACCAACTCAATAACCAAAGTAATCTTAATATTTTCGGTATGTTTAGGAACTGAATTGGAATACAGAATTGCTTTATGGCAACATTCAGGGGTCGGCAAAAGTTCAAAGAACGTTTAGATCAACCGATAACAGAAATATCGTGACGTGACGCCGCTTCGTAGGTACAGCGAAGTAAGATTAAATAACTAATGTTGTAAATTTTAAACCGCCTACATAATGTTTTACTAGTTACTGTTAATGTACAATTAGATACTGGTTATAATTTTATATAGCTCAATAAAACCAAGCGGCCATATCAAGCCGTAGCGGCCGTAGCATTGTGCTACGAATGTGCTACGGCCTACGTGCGTAGTCTCTTTGAAATAAGTTGTCAATATTGGTTTTAAAACGTGTTTTGTGTAAATCTAGTGTTTCTTAGTTTATATTTCAGGATACAAAAATGTAGTATTACGTACTGCATAACTGAAAAACATATTTTTTAAAGCTTATTTGTACACTCATTAGTAAATACACGATCATATACAGGAACTTTTTGTTTATTTTCGTGATTATAGTCCAAACTATACGAAATAAAGTTTACGAAGTATGTTTAATAAAAATAATTAATAATTAATTGGAGTCGTTCGCTTATACGTTTCCTTACTTCGTGTTAATACTTTCGGTAGTCATAAATCTTACTAATTTCCTCATATTATACCTGTTAATATTTACTATGAAAGTATTTTAGGTTCCACTATAAACTTTTATTGGTTTCAGGCATAAATAAATTGCACCAATTTTGACTTCGTGAAGATGTTTCGTTAAAATAAAAAGAAAGTAAATTTAGAGAATTTCAGTCAAAAGATAGTTTGTGTCATACATACACAGACGGAGACGCTCAGATACAATAGATGTTGTACTGTATCTTCTTTGCGTCACGTAAGGGTTAAAAAAATATATTTTAATATCCTAAAAACACATATGAGTAAATCTTTTTGTTATACGGTTATGTTTTTATGGCAATCGAGAACGTTATGACGAGTGGAGTTATAATACTCTCAATACCTATATAAATATATCCATATATGTCGATAGCTAGATCCCACTCATTTACCCTCTATATTATATCCATCAAAACCTTTCTTGCTATCAAAATTTTAGCTCGCTTAAACTCCCTTAAATCTTTACTAGTTAGTTTTAACCGTCAGCAGTCATCGCCGATATTCTCTCACCTTTAGACATCTATCTACCTTTCACGACTACTACTATCTTATAGTAATACAAGCTATCATAACCGTATCGAAACTCCGAGCGCTTCCATCGAGCAGAATGAGTCGTGTTTATCCAAGAAACCATCGATTGTGGAATTAGCCCGTAACCTAGCCACTTGTCTGTGAACATAACTGTTGCATTTCTGCAAGTGTGACCTATTGGTGTTATTGGGAAATTATGTATTCATCGTTAAGTGAAGAAGGCGGTTTTAATTTTGTATTATTTCCTTACTTCATTTAAATTTATAAATATCATTTTAAAAATCTACATTTATAAATTTAAAATAAAAATAGAGACCAACCGTATCGGAACAGGATCCAAGCTACCGGTGGTTAGGGCTCTAGACAGAGGAACCTCCTCAAAATGTGAGCCGTATAGAGAATTACCCTTGTATTATTATTATTATTATAAGCATGCGGGGCAAAGGCCTATTTCCACTTTTCCTGGTCTATTACAATCTGTGACTAATCCTTCAGATAAAATTCCAGGTCAACACGCCGTGTCTTTTCGGGCATATCGTTTTGCCTTTTCCTGCTATTTAGGACCTAATGTGTAGTTGTTTTTGCTCAAAGATTCTGTGGATTTTTTCCTTTTTGTTTTTGAACGATTATTAAATTACTAGGAATTAATAAAAACATATTCCTTTTAATTTTTAATAAGGTTAGACGATATTGAGTAAATTAACTCGATAATAAAACACGATATATTAAAGAAATTCAAATAATATAGTAGGTAAGCGTGATTATTTCAAGTGCAACAAAGTTTACACTATTCATTTCTCTGATAAATCCACACAAAATTGAATACAGGTGTTATTCAATCATTAGCAAATCATTAATATTTTTTATTACTTATGAAACATATTAATCTATGAAAACACTGACAACCGTAAGTTGCTGATTACCTTGAATGATGATTTTAAATACTGAACGCTTAAACAATATTACTAACAAATAAATAATCGAACTCAAATGACAATACCGAAATATTTAACGGATCTATTTTATAATTGACCATTTAAAAGTATGTTTTTGTTTTATTTGGAGTTCTATAGTCTAATATACACTTCATGTAAAAGTTCAATAATACATAATTATCGACTGGTTTAACGCGTTTTATATACATTTACAATAAAGTCCAATAACTTATCTATCGGCGATATTCTCCGCTTTAAATTGAAATTTATTGTAAGATATTTTAGTTGATCATTGATATTTAGTGTATTAAATAAGATTTTAAAATGAGATTTTTTATTATGTACTTTAAAATAATAAAATGCCCAATCTGCATCAAGCCTTACCCAATTCATATCGAGAAGAGGCCTGTGTCCAGCAATGGAACAACAATTGGCTGAATTATTATTGTATTATTGAGCCCATTACTCAATAATAATGATGTAACCTCATCATCAATTTTATTAATGGTCCATATAAAGGGTACAGCGTGAAAACCCAATAAATGCTAAGAAATCAAAAATTGTGTTTTTAATCCTTTTTCATGCATTTTTGACGCTCTTTCCAGTGGTCTAATACAATTAGCGGATTTCTTAATAGAAAGAAAATTACTAGAAGTAATACCCCACTAAAGGGACCACGTTTAGCCAAAACTGATGACTGGAACAAAGTAACAATTTTATACTTATTGGGTTTGAGCACTATACCCTCGATATATGGATTTCGGGCCTTCTGATCCTCATTCATAAATAAGCAACATAGAGGAGCCCTTGCTTTACTGAAATACTTTACAAAAGCTGTCAATTTCAGTATATCAACAGAACTATTTCATGCAAAATTACATCTACGGACTAAACTAGTTTAAATCACACTGAACTTCTTTACGACAGCCGATACGGAGACTGCAGTGGAAAGACAAAAATGTGTTTTAAAGAAGAAAAATACGCGACTTATACCAGTGATGACTAAATTGACAGGGTTAACAAGCAAGTGGAGTAATTTCCATTATTTTCTCACGTTATTGTCATAAAAAGATATCGGCTAAATTATTTTAGTTTGTGAACAACAGAAGCAGTCTAAAGAGAGGTTCTTTTAAATGGCATGCTGTCTGTACACGTGCTATTGATCCTGCAACTTGTTAGCTACTAAAAAGCATTGTATAAGGGACCTCAGTTCGGTCAGTAATTTGTGGGGCTGGGCGAGCGTGAGGTGAAATAGGTTAGTGACGTCATCGAGACACTGCCCTTTGAGACACACGTCAAACATCTGACGGCTAGTTCAATTGTTTTAACCGGCGCTGTATTTTGTAGGCTAGTTGTTTGTTCGGACAGTTTATAGGTCAGGGATATTCTTTCGAGAATTATGTTCTATGAGACGGTGTTTTCTATGTTTAAATGTTACTAATGATTAGGTTATCTGTGCTCGGATTCTCGTTTATAATTTGTGGGCTGCTCACACTCATTGCTAATAATATTTAGGTAATTGGATTTCATTGATATTAATCAGTTAAATTTTCACTTTTGTAAACGTAGGGATTTCGCAAATAAGTACTTATAGCTATTTTAACTGTCTCATTGGTCTAGTCGTTGCAAGTACAGCTGCTGACCGTGAGATTCTGGGTTCAACCCCAAAGTTGGGCAAATAGTTAATGGGGCTTTTCTGTTAAGCAATTTTCAGTAGCAACTCAAAATTGGAAATTGTTAAGTGTATAGGTAGATGGCAATAAGGTCGTTCTCATAACATGGGGCTTAATAATGACATAGATGAATTGCGGGTGATCAATAGTATACCAAACCAACTCTTCGGGGAATACAGGTGTGTGCTACGTATTTTATTCAACTACATCACGGCCATAAGTTATGAAAGAAAATTGAATACATAAAACCAAATAAAGCATTGTACGAACATCTTACAGAATAGGTAAACATTTCTAGTCCCAAGTGTGCTAGCTCCATTCATTACATACAATACACGAGAGCGTCATATAAAATGTGCACAATATCCGATGCGAATGGTGCAATAAGCAGGCCTATCCCGGCCTTCGCTTATTGTAGCGATATTAATACGAGATTGCGTTCGCCCGACCCAACCGTACTAGCACAGACCCGCAGAGCCCCGCACTATTGAATTTTAAAAGTAAGCACAACCCTATTCTGATTTAACATTTACGTGCAGCCTTTCAGTAAAGAGTAAACTAACAAAGGAGTTTGTGCTCGAGCGGGTTGTATGGGATTGTATGGAGCGAATGTGCACTTGGATTTATTTTTAATATACGGTATTGCATGTGCAATATCGGGGAGGCTTGCTCTAGAAATGGATTTCTGTTCCTTACAGGTGTCTTGTGTACAGATACCAAGATTAGTATTTATGTTGAGTGTGTGAGAGTATTACCTTTCTGTTGAAATCAATTTGGGTTTCAATGTTATTGAAATGTATAATGTTCTATGTTATTGAAATATATATGCTAGTTTTTGCCTGCGACTTCGTTCGTGAACTTCTGTATGTAGACAACAGCGCCACCTACCGAGTCTAACTATAACTAAAAATTATCCAGTTGACCACATGAGTACATTTTTATTTTATCAAAATCGATCAAGCCGTTTAGGAGGAGACGAATTACGTACACACGCTCAACAGTATTTTATATATAAAGATAAACCTAATATTGGTGATACATCTGACTTTATATCAAATAGTAATAAAGCAAAATGCTACCGACTCAAGTTTCAAGAACTATTAACTCAACAACAGTTTGAATTTGGTACGTACCTAGAATATTATAGACACAAGCAAGAAAAAAATAAAGAAAAAATATCTTCATATATCGAATAGCGAGAAAACCTATTTGACAAACATGTGAGATACTAGTTCAAACAAATGTAACCAAATTGACTTAACAAGAACCACAAAAATTGTTTACACTCTCAGTGTACAAAAAGCTTAACCCAAATGATATTTAAAACAATATCCATGCAGTCCGTCCACAAAGGCCACAGGCCACAGCTACAAAAACAAAAGGCTTTTCTGTAAAGCTGATCATTTTCAGCGGGGCAGTGTAATGTGGTTTTAATCACATGGCCGTAACATTAAAGTAATGTTTGTTGATGCACATATTATTTATACAGGGTGTATTTATTATACGCTTATACGTATTCTATTGTTTATCTATAGGTTTCCGAGGTTTCATCATTTGATTTATGTTTTTGAATTAATATTTGTATTTATATCGCCTATTATGTTTGATACTCAAGCGTGCCAATATAAACTTAATGAATTTAGTTTTCTTTTTGTGTAAGTTGATGTGTATGTATAACTTATAGTGGGATTGGGCTGGCCATGTCTGCCGAATGCCTAATGAGCTGTGGGCCAAGATAACGCGAGAAGGTAGACCGCGAAGGTGATTGCAGGACGAGATTGACAAATTAAACAAAGGATGGTCCACACTGGCCCTAGACTGAATGAGAAGAGGCCTTTGCCAGCAGCGGGATGATACAGGCTAATAGTAACTGGTAGCTGTAGAATCGGTACTGTAAAAAGTTTTTATCTTTGTGGAATGAAACAAGTTGCAAAGATAGTAAAGAAAACGAACAAAAGGGTTTAGCAAAGTTATAAACTATCTACTGACTTTAATATTACGGAACAAAGCACATGTAAAGTCTATAGCGGCAGTGTGTTTGTATGGAAACAGTAATAAATAACATAAAGAGATACCCCACAGATGTGCAGCAAAACCCAAAGTGACATCAGGCGTAGAAAGTCAAATAATACAATAAAATATTTTAGAGGGTACAACAGTTTTCGAAAAAAGTTTGTTTACACCTTGTATAAGTAGAAAGCTAAATAACCTTAGTTTTCGGGTACAAGCGTAGATCAGGCTGTCTATCCACCGGAGTGGAGTGCAGAAGTGTTAAAATAACGAATAAGATATAACAGAATATTTTCTCTGCCCAGTTTAGCTGAAATAGTTTCTCTGTTCCGTTTTGCTCCTTGTGGACAGGCAGCCTAAGAAAATCGTAGACTTTGCTTTTAAAGGACAAATAACCAAAATTAACATTACGATTTTTAAAAAAGAATAAATATTTCCTATTAAATAAAAGATTCCCTAATTTCCTCTTTAAAACTTCTTTGCGATTTGAAAAGTAATTTGTATTAACACAAAAGATTGATATTTCTTGCCATTCTAGCCAGCTCAACTCTACTTTTTGCAATACATATTTAATTTTAATTTGTTTACATAAATTCTAGCAAGAACTATATTTTGCTATAATATTACTAAAGAAGAATAAATTACTAAGATCTCTTAGATATCACCAAAGTCGTGTATTGTTGTCATGTAAAACAATGTAAACAGAGCGCTATATGTATATTTTGAAACTTTAAAAGCATTAGCACTGAACTCTAAATAATACTATAGCAATCAAAAAACGATTACCTTGAACAGTTATTAAGTTCCGTAAATCCAAAGCACAACACTGCCACCACAACACATCACTAATTTGACCAATATAACGAGTAAATCCATGATATATTAATAATTAATTAAAACATACATTGTTTTCTCATACTTTTTCCACATTATGTACATGGCAAAATTGTTAAAAGAGACTTTAAAAGAGTATCCATGGAGTTTCTTGCCGGTTCTTCTCCATAGGACCAACTTTTTGGAACCGTGCAACTAGAGTCTTATAATGTTTCATAAGTGCCTGTATTAGGTTTATTTGAAATAAAAACAATTCTATCTATCTAATGTAATCAAATTAAACCCTGATTTATATTACATAATGTTAAGTATCAAAAATGCGTATCACAAAAATTATTGACAATTTGGTGTTCACATACCGCTTAAATACATAGAATATTTAGACATTTTATCAGGGTGTTTAATCTGTCGGTAAAAAGTCAACAACCTGTAGGTTTACACGGTAAATTTGTCTGGGTGACGATTAGACAAATATATGAGGAAAATAAATAAAAATAATGAACATTAAAATTTTATGTCGTTTCGATGTTCCAACGATAAATTATAGAAGCATTATTATTAATGATATTTTGAGTGACGATCAAAATAGAACAATTTTTTAGTAACCTATGTAGTTGCAACCTGCCTTCGGAAAATCTTTTTCTTTATAATATTTTTTTTTTATACTTTGCTTCCTACTAAGAATAAATTTTGTATCGTGGGTGCATTTACAAACACGAATATTCACTTGGGTATACACTCAGAGCCGAAACAACTATCTGTATATCACACAAATATTTGTACAGTGCGGGAATCGGCAATCAGCAGTCGAACGCTCAACCACTGCGCCAAGCGTGTTGTCAAAAATAAATTCCTATACACGTATTTTGTCTGAATTATTAAGTTTAAAATAGATTCGATTTATATACTTCTTTTTTTATCTGTAATGTATAACAACCTGTCTAATAATACAAATTAAAAGATTTAATTATGTATAGAGCGCCTTTATAATGTTTCGCTTAATGTTCCAACGAAACTGTCTATAAATATCAATCGTCTGGCAAAGTCATGGATACATAGGAAAATAGCACAAGATTGAACAGTCAAATTAATTGAATTCAAAGCGCGTACATTGCATTTTTTGCAGCCATAAACTTTCCCAACAACTGAATCTAGTTCATGGCAACGGACAGTGACAGAGTAACTGGTTTTAGAGCCAAACTGGATTTTCGAGCACTATTGAAAAGGACGCGAGTGTTTGCTTTCACGTACATTTATATTATAGTAGAGAAATAGAGTTCGTATCTCAAAATGTCATGTTTATATACAATCAGAATCAAAAATATGTATACACGTAGCGAAATTCAAACACTTATTGTTGGAAAACTATTGCTTATAATCATACATTTTTAATTACAATGTATTTTTACGTATCCACAAAACTGGTCAAGATTTCATTCGCTATTTCCTCTAAAAATTGCTTTTGAATTTATTAAGTGTATGTATGTGTGTGTGTGTGTGTATTATATGAATCTTAAAGTACTAGGATAACTTTTCAATGCAAGAAAACCTAGTTATTTATTATAC
This sequence comes from Shargacucullia verbasci, assembly GCA_947562105.1. NCBI lineage: Eukaryota > Metazoa > Arthropoda > Insecta > Lepidoptera > Noctuidae > Shargacucullia > Shargacucullia verbasci. The sequence continues at coordinate 10,572,130 of OX387289.1, forward strand.
AGAGCAGGTATGCCTTTTCTAGATTGGACTAAGTACCAACTACGAGGCAAATTAAGCGAAATAGATCCGCATTGAAAATACAAGGTAGTTTGCAATAGGTCGTAAACATTATTGTGGTTATAAAGTCAGCTGATTATTTATATATTACGTTAGAGACCAGGGTCTCCAAAGACCGCTTTAGATGAACAAAATATTGTATTTAAATAATACATTATTGATGAGTTTTGGACAGGATTAGGAATGAGTATATTAGAGAAAGTATGAAAGTAGCACCGGTGACAGAAAAGGTAAGAAGTAATCGTTAGCAGTATGAATGTGGATGCACAAAGGAAGAGGTGGACTCGAGAAAAAATGGATGGATTGTGTGAAAAGTGGCATGGTGTACAAGAAAGTGAACTCTCAGATGACATCTGAGGCCCTAGTGTAAGTTTCTTTCGCCAAATTCGATTTAACGCATTGAAGGCGTTCGGTGCTCCGATTTGTGGAGAGCACGAAACGGACCAATAGGAGCGCTGAACGCGTTCGATGCGTTAAATTGAATTTGTCAAAAGAAACTTACACTAGGGCCTCTGATACAAATGAATGGAAGAAGGGCAGGAGGATGATGACTATTTATGTTTTTTCCTTTATTATTATTTTTACTTTTGTTTTGATGACACGGCTGTTAATATTATGTGCTTAAGGTTCATATTCCGTAATCAAAATCTGTTTGGCAATTATGTACTATGGAGATTCTTAAATGCTCAATGTGGGCTTTGAATGTCCCAAATCCAATTATTTTATAACTTTGTAGTTTTTATATCAAGCAAGGAATAATCGTAGTTTAACATAGATCTACTTATTAACACTGCCTTTTGTATCAACAAGTTATTAAACACGTTTCGCTTTCAGTTTAGTAGTATTATATTCGTAACAATGCTTTTGTTTTTTTACAGTTTTTTTTTAATAAGTTGCTCCCCACTCGGAATAATTCCTGTATCGTGGGTGCGTTTACAAACACAAATATTTACATGGACATACACCCAGACCCGAAACAACTATTTGTAGATCATACAAATATTGGTTCCGTGCGGCAATCGAACCCGCGACACGTAGCACAGCAGTCGATCGCTCAACCACTTAGCCAATGGCATCGTCAAACTTACTCGTTTCATGTTTATTTTTATAATTATTATTCATCCGATTACTGTCCTAAAGTCGGGCACGTATGCATGCATATAATATGTACCTATGCCATATAATATATCCGCCACGCTGACTTAGCGCAAGGTGGCGAATTACAAACGCCACCGAGAACTTTTTGGAGCCCTCTCAGGTGTGCAGGTTTCGTCACGATATTTTCAAGTGATAATCAAATTCTGCTACAGTCATGAATTTGAAAAGGTGCGGGTTGGGTTCGTACTCAGACCCTTCACGGAAGACAATAGTTCACCGATGTTTTGTTTGAACTTGTTTAGGTTTAATTTGGTATTTTTTGTGTCAAGTCACTGCCAGTGTCATTATTCCTTTAATAAAAAGCCAGATCAAAGTATATAAAAACGTTCTATATAGCCATTCTTCATGTATTATAATGTAATCTCTTAGAGAATTGGGGATGATATAGATAGAAAATGCCGCGAAAATTCGTACAGTTAGAACCAGAAAAGAAAGCCATATATTTAGGTTATCTTAACGAATACGTCCAAATATCTTATTCCTGGCAGTAATATATTGTATTATAGTTATGTATCTAGATACTATATCGTGGGGGAAATGCCTACTATAAGAAAATAATATGGTGTTTTTTATGTATATAGAATTTGATGGCACGTTTGGCGCAGTGGATAGGCGATTAGCTTTCTGCTTTACGAGGCGCGAAGGTCCAATCTCGCAAAAACAAATATTTATATGAAGTACAGATAATTGTTTCAAGTCTGGATATTGGCACACGTTAGACGCATGTTTTATGTAGATATTTTATCACTTTTTTTTTTCAGCAATGGTTGGTTTGGCTCCCCGTCTAAACAGTGTATACATAATACCATTTTTTAACGTATACAATACAAATATTTTTACACGGAGCGATGATCAACTTTGCCATTCAATTACTAGGATATACCGATACCCTGAGATTGTTAGACTTCAAGGTGCTGACTGCCCGTAAAAACGTCCATAGTAAGGCATAAAAATTAAACAATATTTTATTAAAAGTTCATGACACTGAATAGGTGTATCTTGTCCTGATTTCGTGAGAACGACAAAACTGACTTATTACTTCCATGTATCGAACGCCATAAAAGAAAAGTAATATTCGTTTTATGATTTGTTATTGATATAAGGACAAGTTTTAAAAAATGGCGGTTAAAATGTTTTTTGCGATTCTTAAAAGTTTTTCATAAGTTCGGTGAAATAGAAGTAGAGTAGTAGAGTAGAGGTAGGTACACTTAAACTTAAATAAAGCAGGAAGAAAGACACATGCTGCAGTCAGGCATTCGTCTGATAACAATCTTTACTTTTAATCTTGACATATACCTGTATTTTAAATACTTTTTTAATGAATTGATGAGCTTCAAATGAAAAGTTTTCATTCACAACCGCTCTACGTACAGTCATACACGTCAATACAGTTCAAACAGCTAAAGAATAAATGAATCAATATGCAAATAAACTAGTCATATATTTGTTTAAACACAACGTATAGAATGCATTATTGTTTAGCAATCAATAAATAGTGAAGGCCGTAATCCTGCGGATTAGTCCGCAACAACGACACCACTCATCACGAGACAATGCAACAATCTCCCTCAATTAACGATCAACAAACTTTTATTATCCACGAACACAATCGCGAATTTATCGCGATTACACAAAAATCGACCGCGGAGTGACGTCACCTTTTAATGAAGAAAGAAACGAGCTCAAATTTATGTGGTTGGGCGACAAACTGACCCACGATCGGGACGGCCGTTGCCAAACCCATAATCCCTTAATTAGCCCACCGTTTACTATTCGAACAGGATTTTTGTGTGACACTGCACTGATGTGGGGAGTCCGCTCAGCTCGGGAGCGTGGCGCGTATTTTGAACGCGGGCGCGTGGAACGGTTCGGGCGCGCGTGTGTGTCGTGCACGGGGCGCGCGCGGGCGCTGTGTGCGCGATGTTCGCGCCACGCCGCCTCAGCCTCGACTGCCGGCATGGAAATTCGATTTTTCTGACGTTTCCTCCGCGCCTTGCTTCGCCACGATCGAACTGCACGCCACATGAATAGTCACCCACCGCTGATTTTGCACGTTCATTTTACTGTAATCGTAATAATTCTAGATATTTTATGACACTTTTGGTCGAAGTAGACAGTGGGAATGCTGTAAGGGTTTCGATCACGCACAATTTCGATCTTCGCGATATGACCTCCTTCGTTTTGACCTTGATATTTTTCGTATCCGTTCATATTTGCTTATCAGGGACTTTAAATACCTTTAGCCTGTATAACGTCTAATGATACCTATAGATATACCACACAAAGTAACTTTCAAATAAGTTGTGTTTATTAAAAGTTTATATGAAGTCCTTAATTTTATAGAAAATGGATTGTGGTTGTTGAGTGTCAGAGGTGCTTTACCTAAAGTATTTCTTTTTAACATCTGGTCGAGAACCTTAGTTAATGGAAGTGTGTGCAGCCATTAGGCCAATACTACGGAAACGTGAATAAATTTCCCGCACGCCATCACCTCACGAATAACACATAAGACATTATATTATATATAGGTATGTTTTAAAAATTACAAATTAAAGATTTTGCGATACGCACTTTATCTTTAATCGTAATATAACTACAAAGATTAAAAGCATAGTTTCTGTTGGTTTTCTGCGCGACTATACGGGTCGTCGGTTCAATACCCGCACGTACAAATATTTGGCCGAATATAGTTGTTTCTGATCTGGTTGTTTGTGAATGTAAAGTTTATGTCTACAGTACATTCGTGAACAGGCAACGACAAAAGTACTGCAACATTGTTTTTTTTTTTTTTTTTTTTTTCAAAAACCTTGCCCCACACTAGGATTTCTCCTGTATCGTGGGCACAGTTTACAAAAATACATGTCACATCCACACACAACCAGACCCGAAACAATTATCTGTAGATCATAAAATTATTTGTTTCGTGCGGGAATCGAACCCGCGACACGTAGCATACAAAGCTTAGCTGTGTGGCTTAGCCACAGCGCCAACCGTGTCGTCATACATACATATTTAAATTTAAACATTTACATATTTAAACATATTTAAATTTTCTTAAGTATTTTTATGTAGAAACGAATCATATAACTTTTTGTAGCGGTTTGTAATTAAATAGTGTAACTTCATTGATTAGTTTAATAATGTGTTGAAATCAGTTATTTTCTTTACTTATGGATTTCAAAATAACAAAAATTTTATTAATTACCTACACATATGAAAATAACTATACGATATAGGAGAAATTGTACAGTATGCCATCGTTATTTTCATAGAAATAAATCTTTAAAACACTATTGAATATATTGGTCCTTCTTTTTCTGTATGTACGATCTTTGACAATGTAAACACCTATTGCACCGCTGACCAGTGGAAAGACTAACCTTGGTACCTTGCCAAGTAGCGTGGTGTGGTGAACCTGGGTTCATAACAGAAGCGTATGTCTATGTTACCTATATACCCAGTGAATAAAATCAAATATATTTTTATTTATGCAAACCATTTTCAAGCAATTATGAATACTCAGACGCTAGTTGACACGTTCCAAAGTGTTGATTTCTAATGAAGAAGAAGGGGCAACAAACTCCATGGTAACTCTTTTTAACTCGGAATTTTACATACAATATTAATTTATTCATTGATCTCGAACAAATTTGTGTGAGTACAATGTAGCCTCTATTCAAAAATGACTTATTCGAAAAAATCTCGTACCTTACAACGGGGTGAATAGGGATGCAGGGGTGAATAAAAACAAAACATCGAAAGCATTTCAACGTTGAATGGACACAGATTTTTATCAACAAGGACTTTATTATTATTTTTAGTTAATTATAGTAGATTCATCTTGAAGCGCTTGTTGGCATCAAACTGAGTTATTCAAAGGTTGAAATGATTACAAAGTTTTATCTCTATTCGCCCCTGAATCCCTATTCATCCCGTTGTACGGTATCGAAAACCATTTTTGTGAACGCCTCTTAGTCGTTTTTCTAATATTATTTAATCGCATCTAGAAATAATAATGTTAGAACAAAAGGGGAAAGTTTGTTCAACTTACGACGCAAGTGCCTTATCACATGCGATTCTTTGAAGCTTTGTTCTGAGAAAAACTTGGCATAGATTAGATATTAACAACAGGTTGCATAACATATAACATCACGGCTGTTCCTCAAAGGGTTAGACAGAGATATACTATTGTACACCCACGTTCCGCTGCAATTATCTACTCATCGTTGGAGCGAAATGTGTACAATAGGCTCGCCCCCTATTGCGATGCCTAATGCCATCTACTGGGCGGTTCCAATCTTTGTACTGATACTGAAAATTTTCAATCATACTGCTCAACTCGATAATCGAACCCAGGACCGCATGCTCAGCAGTCACGCTTTCTACCACTAGACCAATGAAGCTGTCCTATATAATAATACAGGTTAGGTATCAAGAAAATTGTCTAGTTCTAACTTAGATAAATTACTTGGTAATTGATTAAGACACACGCGGCACCCGGACCTAGGAACGAGTCACAATATCATATCACTTGATGAGTTAAGAATGTTTTTCATACATTGTTATTTAACCCAACTATTATTGTTTACGATGTCTCCTGTATCGTGTGAAGACAAGATCGACATGATTGTGTCTTTAAACCTTCGTTCATAGACAAACATTTCACAAGTACATAAAATCCAGAACTATACCTAGGCAAATTAAATAATACCTATTTTATCCGAGCGAAAATTCAACCTGCGGCCCGTAGCGCAGAGAGCTAATTGCTTAACCACTGCGCCAATCATGCCGCCGATGTCCCATATTAGCCCCGATTCCGAATAACGCTTAAGAAAATTTTGAATAAAGTTTCGTAGTACGTTTCATCAAAAGAAATAGGAGTAAAGTAATACTTATACACTATTTTGGCCCAATGTACATATCGACTGTGAACTGAAAACTGGTACTATCTCATTTTTGACAACATTACAAGATTAAGAAGAAACTATGTTAGTATAAATTGATCGATTCGATTTTGCGTCTAATTTTGACTGAAGTAAAATATGCTTGTTGCAGCGCTGCCGGGTATGAAATAGTTTAGAATGGTATAACCAAGTTAAATCGTCATAAAATCGAGATAGGACATGTTGCCAGTTCACAGTCGATATTGCAATAACCTCAAGATGAAGGTCTCGTTAAACGCTATCACGTCTCATAACAGCGGGTCGGATGCCAAATCTTCAGGAAACTGGTGTTAACTGTTAGAGAGGTTGGCAACACATCGCGATGGCTTTGATGTTACGCCAGTTTAAACTCCGTTTAGCTTTATTGGCCGGTTAACCTTTTGGTGTAATTCAGTGTAGAGTGAAAACTTTTTTGGATATACATGATAAAAATAAACATGATAGACGGAATGTTCACATAAAAGTTTTGCTACAAAGTTACCGCGCAGATCCGTCGATCTACGAGGTTAAGCAGCAATTGACGCGGTCAGTCCTTGGATGGGTGACCAATTTTCACATATCGAGCCTTCGTGACTCGGGAAGCGCGTTAAGCAGTTGGTCCCGGGTATCATACGAAGACTTATGACGGTCGTTACGGGTGTCAGTATCCCAAAAAAAATGACAACCAGTTTAACCTTAGAGTATCAGTGTCTCCCAGTTACTGAGTGGCGGAGGTCAGGAGGCAGTCGCTCTGGGTAAAATACTGATATTCAGCCACAACCGATTAGATTGGAAGCCAACCCCAATATAGTTGGGAAAAGGCTAGGCAGATGATGATGAAATACCTATTTGATCGATTTTTGTCGGTTATTCAAGTGTTTTGAGGTGAAACTATGACAAATATAACAGTAGATATGAAGTCTAGTAGTAAGATTATTCATTAAATCTTAAAAAAAAACACATTTGTACTTAAGCAACTGATAGAAACGGGCAGTGCTCGCAAACAGCTTGTGGTGATTTCGAAACAGTCTGTGGAAACAGCGTTTTTCAGAAAGGTTTAAGAGGAATCCGGGTAAGGAAACTTTTCTACATTTGAAATGCTTTTTTCGTATTATAAGGAGCAATTACGAGATGCAGTACTGAAGGCTGTACTTAGAAATGAGGAATGAACAACCTGAGGTATAATTGGGTACTGACAAGTTGCATGACTCTGTACGAGTATGTCAGTAAACTTTACAAACTTGGGTTAGTTTCGCGAAGTTTCTTGTACGTACGAATAATGCACCTATGATTTATATTTATGTAGTTTTTCATAGAGTAAGGTATAAAAAAGGATTTTTTATGAGGTAATAAATAAAATACTTTTGTATGATTAAAATGGATCGAGTATCATTTTAAGATCAGATAGCAACATACATAATTTAGACGAAAAATTACCTTAGCTTCACTAAATGCATTGCAACGTACAACATTTTGCTCGCATACACAAAGAACACTAAATCCTAAAATAAAGTAACCTAATACCATATGCATTAGAAAAATTCTAAAACACCCTACAGCTAGAGGAAGCACCGATCGCGATGTAAATAATAATAGCCACTATAACTTCTCATTTACAACAAAAGGCAATAAAAAACGAACTAACCGCAGTGGTTCCAAGCAAAAGGCTTTATTATAAAACAAAATTTCTCTACTTCCTTTCAGTGCATTACTTTACAAAGTCGTTGGTTAGGAAAACCATAATTTCTCCTGATAAAGTCAGCGAATTAAAGAGTAATGAAGGTGCTCATACACTACATGCAAAATAACAGATGTTTAAATCCACATTACAGTGGGTATCATGGAACTCTAGCTACTTGAATGCCAGTGAGCTGGCAAATCTCCAAGCTACCGTGTACTACAAGCTATTACGATCAACTTCCATTTTGTATTTTTTTTTTATATGTACATTTCATAAATTACCCAAAATGTTTTAAACCCTCGATACGATGGCGGAAAATTTAATTGTCGACAAAGTTTTTGACTATAAAATAAAAGTTTCCATGAAAATATCAAACGAATTTTTGGAGTGCCTTTTCGCATGACCTTTCGTGGAAATGATAAAAAAAAATATATAGGTAGCGGGTATGATACTTTTTGTAAATTTATGATTTTCTTTCTGTTTATAAATTTATTTCAAACGGGGAACGAACGTATTAATGAATTTTGCCATCAACCCTTTAAAATGCTGTTCTATCGTGTTCACAAGAGCTATAGAAATCATAATAGGTTATGCCGTAGAAAAAAAAATTAGCCAGCCAGTAAGTTGGCAGCTGAGTTCATCCCAGTGTGCGCCGTAAAATGATCTAAATATTGTCACACGTAAAGGCTCATTTAATGCCCACCATTTGGAATGAAAATGACGTGTATTTTCATTCCATATATATTCTACAGCTATATAATAACTATATATGCCATTATATTCTTAGATCATGGCTGGCGTTGAAAATAAACCCTGCTCGAGATTAAAACGATGAGTAAACGATCGCAAATGATAAGTAAGCACAAAGTTTTAACTTTGTGTCTGGGAACCTTGCGCCGCGCCGCTTCGTAGGCAAATAGTGAGAAATCCTTCAAAGTTGCGCCAACTGTTCCAGATTTGTTTATATTTTTTTAAGAATACAGTAACAATTACTGAATTGACGTTGAAATGCAATTATGTGCAAGCGTCAAAATATTATTCCTCAGCTATTTAACGAATTTCAGATAGCGTCTTTTTTATTTATCAAGTTATCAAGAAGCGGTGTCATTTTCGTGGATTTAACTTAGGAGGCGTAAGTCGTTATGTTGATGATAATGAATTTTGGTGTTGCCACCAATGTTATATGCATACTGTGGTATGCATATACATACGTAGACACAGCAAGTTATAATAATTGAACAAGAATAAAACCAAATAATTTCCGGAAACAATGATATTACCAGCGTATAACACTTCAACTTCACAATGCCACTCTAACAATATGGCAAAGATAAAGCCGTGTTCAGTGAACACGAACAATCAAAGGCTATTTGTTTATATGTGAATTCAAAACTGAATATTCGTTCCGGAAATTTCAGTCCCACGTTGGGCGTCAATACTGGCATAACCCAGCAATTCAGTTTATTTTTCCTAAAAAAATATGTGTTCCGACAACCGAACTTTTATTAAAATAACAATGTGTTACGTGAAAGTTATGTTTTTTTTTTTTAGAACGATTTTTGAAAGCGGAGACAAAACATGTATTGTATCATTCTGTGTACAGGAAAATTCAAACGTGATTGCACATCACACAATAAACAGGTTAATAGAAAAGTATATATAAGTAGGAACTACACTGCCGTCTATAGCACATATAGCGGATGCAGGTGAAAAAACAGCTAACCTTAAATAAAAGTGTGTCGGCTATGTCGCTCATATCAACGGTACGAGCTATAGATGCAAACGAAGTCGCACGAAATAATACGACGACAAATATTACTATAAGATCATCACCTACTGAACGTCTAACGGAGAAAATCGCCGACGAAGTCAACCAAGGCGTAGGCGGCGTGATGACCTAGAGGTATATGCGAGTCAGACATGGCAACAAGTTCTTCAAAGTAGTGAAAAATGGAAGAAACAGGTAAAGGCATTTGCCGAGCTATGGAACACAAAATAGGCTATATAAAAAACTATCAGGCATGACTAGACTATATAACTATGAGATCTGACGACACGGTTGGCGCAGTGGTTAAGTGATTGGCTTTCTGCGCTAAGTGTCGCGAGTTCGATATCCGCACGGAACAAATATTTATATGATCTACAGATAGTTGTTCCGGCTCTGGTTGTGTGTGTATGTGACATATATGTTTGTAAAATGTACCCACGACACAGAAGAAATCCTAGTGTGGGGCAATGTTTATAAAAAAAAAAGATCTACAGTTTATGTTTTCACATACATACCTATTTGCCAACACCCCGAGGAAAACCGGGTTTTCGACATAAGATTACTTTAGTGTACATATATATATTAGGCCTTAGATATTATTGTTCATTGTTGGCGCATGTAGTTTCTAAGTCGCCTCTTTATACAAGCGCCTATTCCCAGTCTGGGACCCAACACTTACCCATTAAGTAACTTACCTAAAGCTGATAAGTAAAATAGCAAACATTTGTTGATACGAATCTACGCATACATGAATTAACTAAACAAAGATAGGTACCTACCGTCTATACCAATGGAGCCATCGACGCAAAACTTTGTTCAGTTCAATTCGGCACTCAAATTAGAAGCCGATTGTCAGTACCACAAAGTAACAAGCCAATTGCAAAGCGTTTTGAAATTGTAGAAACGTCCAAAAGGTATTGCAACAGCAGGAATATCCCTCACAGCCAGTTACATCCACTAAGTAATTCCATTATGTCGGTTTGTGTACCGAAACACTATACGATTATAGGACAAATGTATAGTGGTATATAACTGTTAAACCGGTTAGTGCAGCCGCAAGTCAATCCTGTGTCGAGTTTACATTGCAGCGCCCTGGGACGTTGCATCGCTGTGTTACCGACCTTGTTTGTAGTACACGATACGTAGCATGTTGCTGTATCTTAGCTTGATGTAAGTATTGTTAAAGGAATATTTTGTGCTGTTAACTGCTTACTCGTTTAAGCGGGTTGTTCGTGTCAATATGTGATGAGCAAATTTTTAAAATATATATTTATTTGTATGCTACTGCGGCTAGATATGGCAACCCTATATATCCTACTTACTATTATAAATGCGAAAGTTTGTACAAATGGATGGATGTTTGTTATTGTTTCACGCAAAAACTATTGAACGAATTTGGATAAAACATGGCACACAGACTCACTATGTCCTGGATTAACACATAGGATACTATTTATTCGAATTCATGAAGTAGTTCCCTTAGGATGCGGGTGAAACCGCGGGCAACAGCTAGTTTTGTATAAATAACATCTTTATACTTATATTCTACAAACAAAGATTTTGACTTTGACTCAAATACAAGGACAGAAAAATAATGAAATTAATATATTATTTATTCATTTCTCTTCATACTTTTACTTACTAGTTAGAATTTTCCGTAGTTAATTATTATATTATTTTCTTCTGTTTTCTGTGTGCATGTGTTTGCGTCGTTTAGGATTAGAATACAACATCTTTTCTATTCCTGTATTTCTTTTTTTGCTTCTTATTTTGTTTCAGCATATTTTTTTTTGTTATATTTTATTATCACTCAAAATAATAAAAATTGTATTTATGCATTTTGCAATTTGTACCCAAGTACTTAATTTTCATTCGACAAGGTTGTATTATAATTTGACTAATCCACTGGCGAAAAAACTTTGGGCGTTACACGGCTCTGACGTAATGTCGACATTGTAGTCTACTTGGACACGACAAACAACAATTCACCTTGGCTAAATATAATCTATCATTAAAAATTTATACAAAATGATAATTTGCAATATTTTTTACATAATGATGGTTTTTATTTAGTACTACAAGTTGATTATGCAGTCACTTTACCTATAATATTATCATCATACGGAGAATGAAAAGAGCTTCCCTGAACGCTACCTATGTCCAGTCAGCTTTAAAAAGATGTTCGTGAATGTTTTATGTTAGCGAAATTCATCATTATTCTAGAAAAACTAATGATTAAAATCATAGAATTTACTGTACTATGTATGTACATATGTATCCACAAATAAGTATAGGGTATTTAAAAGTCAATAATTCAGACCCAATTTATTTTAGATTTCATTTTTTAATGTCCTGTAGCAACATCCAGCAACATCCACCATACCCTGACTGATGTTAATCTTTCTGTCTGACTCATCTTTTGCCTGGGCAGCATAATAAATTCTAAGTTAGAAAAAAAACTATCATCAAAAGCCTAAGTATTTCCATGTCATGTTTCATAGTGGTACTTCATAATCCAAGTCTCACATTAAAGCCTAATTTGCCAGACTTTCACAAATGCGACATCAGTGTCGGTGAAAAGGTCGCGGTCGGCGTCAACCTTAACACCGACATTCATCGACAATGTCAGCCAGTCATTATCCAACCTTTTCACTGGCATACACTGATTTTACTAATATGTATATCGATGTACAAGACCCCTACAAGAGCCTAATTAAATATTTGCTTTGGAACAAGTAAAGAATTCACAAAAATCCTGCGAAACAGTGAAAGCACACTGACAAGATCCCAAACATTATTTGTGTGCCCGTCTAATGAAATTACGTTCTACTTGACGTCATTTGAAAAAGAATCGAACATTGGATTATTAATTAATTTGAAAAGCTAATTATTTTAACGTTCAATAATCAACTAGAACTACTACTACTAGAAAAAAATATACTAAAAGCAACAAATGTTCACGTAGTACATTATCATCATTAATAACTGTTAAAGATACACAAAGTACCTAATTAATCAATATTTAATGACAAGAAACGTCATTCATCACGTCCAATTTAACATCCCATTAAATTTAAATTTTTGACAAAACGATTTTGTCCCAAAATGGCGCTATTTTATGCCCACTAAAAGTCAGTAAACATGAAATTAAGTTATAAAAGTAGAGGTACAAGTCCATCCCTAGGGAGTTACTACGTGAACGCGACTCACTTTATTCTGAAAGTTACCTTGCAGAAGTGTAAGGACTTATCTATACATATAAATAAAATTGGAGTGTCTGTTTGTAATATTGAAATAACCGTTTTTTACTTCATGCATATGAATATATATACGGTACATACACCAAAATAACATTTTTTACAATTTTTGTCTGTCTGTCTGTCTGTCTGTTTGTATAGGCTAATCTCTGAAATGGCTGGACCGATTTTGACGGGACTTTATTGGCAGGCAGCTGATGTAATAAGGAGTAACTTAGGCTACTTATATTTTAGAAAAAAAAAAATATTTTAGAAAAAAATAGGGTTAAGTGCATTTGGTCTTACTAAAAAATACATTGTTAAGTTCCGACATCCACGCGAACGAAGTCGCGGGCACAGCTAGTATAGAATATAAAATTAAACGCTAAATATATAAATGTTCTAAGAATCTCCCATGACAAATTAAAAATTATTTTATCCCCTTGGACAATCAATATACATATGTATGTATCTCTTCTGTTTATTGATCCATTCGAATGGTATTTAATAAGTAAGTAAGTTTTACATATAATAGTTTATAGACATAGCTGAACTATATTCCTATCTGGATATTTTAAAATATTTAGAATACTTCATTTACCTATATCTTTGTCCTACTGTATGTCGTCATCTAACACAAGGAGGCACTTTCAGTTGATTTATGCTGAGACGGCTTCTATTGGATACACAACTCTTGCAAGTGTTAATACCCGCTCACATATCATGCCCATTTCCGATATACTCGAAATTAAAGTGAGTGTCCGTTGGTAGGGGTTTATGTAATTAGTGGTGAATATTTGAAGGTTTTGCAAGGCGGCTATCAGGGCAAGTGGTCTGTTGTTCCAGCTATAATATGAACTATCCTACCGACAACGCGTTTTAAGCATTAAAGTCAGGAAACTTTGACAAAGCGGACATTATTGTGATAGGTAAATGCGGTCTATGATTGTTGGCAGGAAGATTAGAATAGAATTTATTTTTTGGAATCTAACCTTGTATCACGGTTGCTTTCACCGACGGGTTAAGTAGTGGTGGTGGTGGTGGTAATTTTCATGAAAAGCAAAAATGGAGGGACATAAAAAATTAACAAGTTTTTCAACTGCCTGAACATGACTTCTTGGGTTCAATAAACTAATAATAATAAAACGGGCGAGTTTTCTGAAATTTTCAGAAGCAGCCCAGAATCTGGAACTGGACACAGTAAATAGCACTATTGCTATTGGCTCGCCTGCTATTCATTAGACTTAAAACGACACTATTGAAATGCGGCTGTTCAAAACTAGATACACCTCTGCCTGACCTATCGCGGAATACAAGCATGATGTTGAAACTTTCTTATATTACAAGACAAAGTGGCAGTGTCAATGGTTTGGACACGTTGATACGACGCTGTGGCTACTTTAATCTGTTTGTATCTGGCATCTGTCCAGGAACGATTGGTCTCACTTCACTAGTCTCACAACCCTATTATTTGCACCAGATGTTACCACTTTAGAAGTAAATTGTATTAGGAATTATAGTACTGTACTGTTTATGATAGTGATGCGACACAAGGAAAGAAAAATAAATTGACTGGTCAAAAGACGAATACACACATGTTTTTTTTTTTACAAACTGTTCGTTAATCCTTATACCCAAGTATTTCTTTGCGTTAAAAACGTGTTAGTTTAGACATTATTCTAGGAATAGAAGGGTATCGCTGAATATTTTAGGAATAGCCCCGTAATAATGTTTACTTTGATTTATTTACAAGTAACAATTTGCTAGTCTCGAAGCCAATTTCAGTATGGTCGGTTGTCGAACACGAATAATAACTATAAATAATCACAACACTGCCCTCGGACTCAAGGTCTTTACTTATTCTATCTTGTTATTAATTCTACCTTTGATTTATCGTATCTTCTCTGATTTAACCAACCTTCTTATCTATTTTCCTATATTTTCAAACTAGCCCTCTAGTTTTTATTTTTCCTCGCATAAACGTATCCAAGGAAATATAAGTCCCAATTTAAGAGTTATATCATAGTATATTATGTACTCGTACTAAAAAGAAGCAACGAGGTTTTGATGAAGTCTTATTGCTTGCATATATAGCACGATTTTTTTTACCAAACAGTTCACCATCACTAGTTGACTTTTTGCTAAACCAAAACCAGATCAAAAATTCAATTACAAATTAGAAGAGCACGACTCTATATCGTGCAATCTAGTCAACCCAAGCGGATTAATCTAAGACCCAATACACGTGTCCGTTTTTTTCTCGTACAAAACCTAGCGCATGCGATTATATTTTCCGCATGTAGGATAATTTGAAATTCTGCCATTACGACACGACAGAAATGATATTCCGTTCAGTGAAATGATATTCCGCCGCGCATCGGTTCCAGGGAATCGAGTCCGAGTCGGATAACTCGATTGCATTTTAAATGCATCGGTGTATCGGACTCGAGTGGGGCGGAAGTGGTGGCGGCACAGAATAGATAAGTACAGAATGACCATTCTGTTCTGTGGACAGACACGGAATGAATATTGTTGTAATCTGTGGTAAATGTCATCTGTGATAAATCTTGATTCTTAATATGGCAACTTTACCGCCACTAAAAGCCAATATAAAAAAATGACTGTCATGGCGTCGCTTGCTTCTACTCTGTATTAATTTTAGAATAAAAAGTTATGTTAAAGTTATTTAAAAGTAATAAACGCACTTAATATGATTGCGTGCCTAATTTATTAATATCAACTCCAACAAATATAATATACCTATATGCTGGATTTAATTGTTTGTAAGTGGAATAAGTAAAGCTGATTCTTCGATAAATCTTCAGTCAAAACTTTATTTATCAAATAATAGTTAAAACTCACTAAATATGTTAAAACTCAAGAATATTTCGTAATTATTTCAAATTATAAAGTCATCCCATCGTCGTTTATTTGTCTATGACTAACTACTTTTATTTTTTAAGTCATTCAAACACGCATTTAAACGCACGCATACAATTCTTCACCTTTATTTCTTAACAAAGGTTTTCTTAACAGAGCTTGACCTATAGCTTGAACTTGAATATATATGAATTGAATATACTATAATAATATATAATAAAATTAAACATAACTTTGTGCAAATACGTTACATTTTCGTCACATACAATATTCATAATTTTCTAATACGCTGCGGCAAATTCACGCGCTTTTACAGCGTCTGTTGACTAATTATTTAGATTTCTGTGCCTATGAATGACCCTTGACTTGTAAACCTTTTGTACCTCTTCATTCTGTGGTAAGAGGGGACGGCGCAAACGCGACGCGGAGCGAGGGAGGGGGTGTCGTTAAAAAATCAACACCATTCACGCTCAGCCGTAGTAAAATGCAATATGATTACGTTCGCGGCAAGGTATTTATTATTTAATTGAATGGAATATATTAAAAGTGGGTTTAAAAAAGAAGATGGGACAGCTGGGATTCTGTTGTTTTGTTTAAGTAAGTTGGTTTTAAGTAGTATTTAAAAAAAGAGTCGTTTAATGAGGTGCTTTGCCATTGCCTAACTAGATGCTCACGTAAGCAAACAACCCCGCTGACTGAATAATATTATTAACATAACATGACGATGAACGATTCTCATAAAACATCACAAAAACATGACTCGACAGAAGAAGGTTTAGAACAAAACGCCGAATTGCAGTGGTATGTTGGTGTAAATAATTTGTACTAAAATCTACCTTGTATCATTTAACCAAGCCATTCCATTCTTGCTCTATTGCTAACGATTTAAAACCATTCATTTTGTTTTTAACTCTAAACATTGAAAGAAAACAGAAAACCTACTTAAACGTACACGTAAATAATAAATAATAAACGGCCTGAGAACGGCGGCACTAGCGCCATCTGTCGGCGGGGGCATGCACTGACATTACAAGTACCTACTAAGTGTTATGACTGTCAGTATAAAGTACCACAGTGACTGATTGTTAACCACTGCTTACTGTCCCTATAATTACTTAGTTTTAGTAGAAATTGAAAATACCTGATATTACCTTTTTTTTGTTGCATGTTTAGCTACCTGTATGTAAGATTGCAGAAAATGTTATTAACCACTGAAGCGGGCAGAGGTTTGTAACTTATTTTCGGGAACACTCAGTAATAATGACAGAAACGTGGCATCGACATCTCTGGGAAACCCAAAAATGCTTCATCGATAAACATGATGATTATTGTTATTTTAGATTGTTTACGTACAATAAATATACTTTCGATGGGGTCTTATCCAAAGAGTACTTATATTCAACAAGTAATGTTATGTATATACTTAAGCCTAACGTATAATGTGCGTTACTAATCTCTTTGGACGCTTCGTTTAATGATGACAGAACTTCACTTACAGGTACATAAGTTCGTTTAATCATTAATTATTCTAATTAAATGAACTCTCAATGACTGCCTCATTGGTTTAGTGCTCGCAAGTGCAAATGCGAGCACTAGACCAGCGTGAGTTCTTGTGTTTGGCTCCCGGGTAGGACAAAGTGTTATTCGGTTTTTCTGTACGGAAATTCTCAGTAGCAGAACTGTTCCCGGTAGATGACAATAGGCTCGCCCTGTATTACATGAGACTCCAAAAAAATGTAAAAAGGCAAAATGTGGGTGTACAATACTGTATACCTATGCCTAACCCTTCGAAAAATACAAGCGTAACATAACAAAATGTTACAATTATGCTAAAGATCTAAATAAACCCCATTTTAATTAAGACTATAGTTTAGCTAAAAGTTTTCATACGAAATGTGTTAACGTTTTTACCCCACGAAACATGAACTGATTTTGCCGGTATTTCTATATTTTATAGACATAAGTAAAAACTAGGTCATCACGTGTTTTTTTTTTATATTGTTTATAGATTGAGAAATAATTAACCATCAAAATGCGTTTTTTAACTAAAATCCTTCTTTATACTTATCTCGTGATATTTATTAAATTAATCGAAATTCTGAAAAAAAAAACAAAACAGAACGTTTATACCTAGTTTATAATCTGACGAAACGATAAAGACCAAAATCAAATTAATTCGTTTAGATTTAGATGTAGAAAGCGTTAACGCCCAAACACCTATTTTGTGCGTATTACAAAACAATTTTGTCAGAAGCAGCTAAACGATACTCTTAAGCCTATTTCTCTTGTCCTGAATATATCTTAGCATACCAGCAATATCTAGAGCAATAATTTAATTCCCGTATCGTTGGCCCGTGGTTGTCACCGCAGAACAGAGCCGTACAGGACAATCGCACAACAGATTGTAATTACCGGTTCCATACTCGAGGTGACAATATAGGAACCGGGCCGGGTAAACGGTGAATTATTTAACATATTAAAGGCACGTTTTCGCAATTGCAGCGTCAATAGTGTGGCGTTTTGCATTAAATGAAAAATGCTGGCGCGCCTCTATTCTGTAATCGCAGCCTTAGTTACTGCTGATAAGAAAATAATTAAGATGTTTTAAATGTGCAAATATGTGTGAAGCACCCCAATTTTTAACCAAAAAACTCTTTCGCACGTATACAGTAAAAATAACGTGCGTGCCAATAACTAAGCCCCAAAAGAAATAATAACATTGCATCACGCCAGTAAGTATTCTCCGAAGGGTTAGGCAGATGCCGTTGTTTAGTCCCATATAATACGGGGCGAGTCTATTACTATCTATCGTGCATTGTTCAAGACTCCGCGCTGCTACTGAAAATTTCCATACAGAAAAAACCATTGCCCGACCCATGCTCGACCCTTTGTAATCGAACTCAGGACCTCACGCTCAACTGTCGCGCTTGGGCCACTAGACCAAAGAGGCAGTCAAAATAATAACTATAGGTACCTATACCTAAAAGATAAACAACAATATAATGTAAGTAACTGGAATACTCATTAATTGTATGGTTAAATATACACTAACCAATTAATATTTCAATCGACGTTGTTTAAGGTATAATAAAAGTTTAACTTGGAAAGGCATTTTGACATCAATCATAATGCATCTCAATATCCACTATTTTCAACATAATTCTAAATAAACTAACAGAACAGTGTTGCCAGCGCCACCTATGGCCTCAAGCTCGAACTATCGACAGGCCGTAGACACACCGAGTGAAGCATACACTGCGATGATTGGCGCTCGATTATGAATACAAAGACATCAAAAGGTAATAAATTTACCGACTCTTTTGCAGCCTTTTTAATCAGGTAAGTTTAATGATAGTATGAAGTAATTTTTATAGAGTATAGAGCTGGTCAGATTGATTTTTAGGCTCAACAAGGTTATGATAATTGAGTCATTAAAGTTCTTACGACAATTATGCTCTAATGACTTGGTGCATCTTTATTTCACCGTCAACAATAATCATATCGCTTTCAAAAATAATTTCATCAGCCAAATGCCATGACCAGGTACATAAAAGCGATCTTTATGTATATTATATTTTAGTTTATCAAAATAACTGACAATAAAAGGACATATCCGTCTTCAGACATTCTTAAATAAGAGTTTCACTACCCTATGATTTATTCTGCATCGTTTACAAACATACATCTCATAAGCACAATATAGGTCATACAAATATTTGTTCCGCGCGGATATAAAACCCGCAACAGTGCGATAAACCAATGGGCCAATTGTGCCGTTTTAGTGTATGAATTGTTTATAATCCCACACTATTCGTAAAGGTCAATTAGATGAAGTTCATGTAAATAATCACTATTCAATATACACTAATCAAACTTTGTCTTCGTGTTTCAAACTAAATTAAGTATTGTTACACGAGACAGTAAAATATCAGCCACTACTGAAGTTGCTTAAAAGACCATTGTAGTAAAAGATCGTCAGAAATGTGTATAATTACCGCAATTCACAAACAGATTGATAAAATCGGTGTAAAATTGTTAACAAGGAGTAGATCATGCTCTATAACCAAACGATGACGGGGAGGCAAAAAATACTAAACCTGAAACAACACGGATAGAATCCTTTCAAAATCATAAAGAAAAATATCAACAAACAGCCAGACAGCCTTCAGCCGGAAAGCGGAACACCCGCACTATTAGCTAGCTTTGTAAACAATCATGAATCATCAATCAGGGTCGCTGGTGTTAACAGCAATGTACGCTCCTATCAACAAACATACACATGCAGTCCTGAAACTAAACAACACAGCCATTGTCAACCTTATCCCAAAGACATAAGTCGAAAATATGAATATGTTATACGCAATACTAGGAAAATAATCGAACAATGTATTGTTTGTGAGGCAAGGTATGGCCTACCGGTCCCGTGATGATTTATGAATACATAGCTAGTTAATTTTATGTATGGAAATATTGGATTTTCACGTAATACTGGGAAAAACTGATGGTGAAAAGCCGTGTAAGCTAACAGTCGAAAGTTTATAAATTGACGTATGAAATATTGATGAATGGATAGTGGATTTTCAAAACTTTAGTTAAGCAAAGCTTTTAGCTGAAAACACAAACTCATTTACTATTGAAAATACCAACATAATGTACGTACCATAAAATGACACAATAGATTTTATTAATGTCAACGTTCCTTTATTAATGAATTTATTTCGTTCAGTAAAATTGTCCATAAATCTTGTGAATAATTAATTTATTATCATCACGTTGCTTAATCAAATATTAGATATAAATCAACTAATATTAGCCAGAATAGGCATAAAGAATATATATAACAACTCTATTAGAAATTCAAAACACCAAAACATAATTCTATTCAAACGACATTTTAACATCCCTCCCATTCTTTTCTCACATAAAAGCTCGCTCCCAAAACAACTTGACACCTCTCTATTAAAGTGTGCTTAGTTCTAACGGTCCAGGTTATATTTGGCAGGTAGGTAATCAACAGTTGAGTCAATCAATCAACGTTGGGTAACAATCGATCGCTGATCACGGAACGATCTGATCGCTTTGTTCAAACAGTGTTATTGTTTGGCGATGTTACAACAAGCCGATCAATTCTGTGGGCGGGACAGTTTTAAACTCAGTGTATTACGGGCGTAAATGTTGACTTGTTGAGTTTATTTTGGATATAGGGAAAGGAAATATTGTTATGTAAATGTTTTTAAAATATTAAACTGCTTATGAAACAAAAGACATTCAATGCTAGAGAAAAGAAATGATTACTATACCTAATTATATGGTAAGGTCTGATTAATGTAATGATTATAAGAGTGGCTTCTAAGCGTGAGATCGTCGGATTCGATTCTCGTTGTTTGTCTGTTACAAAATTCTCAGTAGACGCCTATAGTTTTAGGTACATTTATGAATTAAAAAAGCTCTTTTCGGAAAATCACAAAATTACATAAATTTAAAGTTGCATTTTGACATAACATTCTAATTAATAGATCATTACTCCATTTTAACCATAAATATAGCATTATGTATATATTGTTTTATCAATTACTGTAAATTGAAAACAATACGCTATTACATAAAATATTTGATCCATCGAAGGTAAGCATTGAGCTAGAAAAGTGAGTCGATCCTCTGGCAACAAACAGTTAGCCAGTTAGTTAGTTAGTTAAACAGTTAGCCTCGATACCACTATTGCTACCTGGTAACCTTTCCACTACGGTATGAGTAATTCTAATGTGATAGCTCGTGTCAAAAAGCAACATGAATCTTATTATTCAATGGCGACCATCACACTTTAAAATATGTATAATTCTTTCAACAGCAATTCAGTAAAGTCTTCCGACATCTAATTTTGCCTTTCTCCCGAACAAGGTTCAACTTGGCGGGATCAACTTTAATTGCTTCAGTACTACTGGCAGCCGCATGCAGGCTTCACTCGAACATACTGCTACAGATAACAATGGCAACTATTTAAGGGCCACAGTGTTTGAAAACAGGGGAACGCAAAACTTCAATGTTTAACATTTAGCCTGTTTGTGACTGTATTGTCGTGAGTTGTGACTTTAAACTTTGATAAAACTAAAATGTTAACGTTTTTTCCTTTTTGAGTTCAGGATTTTAGTTAGTAAATGAAGCTGATTATATTGTTCATTATCTAAATTAATTTAGTCTCACCATATCTCTTTGGCTTTGGCCATTGAGCTAGAGATCTTGCATTGCGCTAATATGGGATGGCCACGAAAGCGTAACATCACTATCAATTTAGGTTTTTTATTGGTGATGGATGCTCAATAGGCTAAACAATTTATCGCTTGCAAACGAACTTTGCAATACAATATTCATCTGCAAGCCAACACCTCATTTCTTCTTCTTAACATGTCGATGACAAAATTAAATAGTTTTGGCCCAATATATGAACATAGACTGTGTCTTTTGTAACGGTCATTAGCTCCTCAAGCGTGCAGGAGGCAGAAAGCTGGAGAGGTGGTGGCCCGTTGTCTATCCATCTAGAAATTTATGTTGCCCACTTGTAAAAGTTGCCTTACTAGTTTGTAGTCTATAAAGCAAGCGATTTCAAACTAGGCCACGATTGTTCACACCATCTGTTACAATTTACGTGTGACACTCACAAATACCTACTGAAGAACAATATACAACACTCAAGTATCATATGTATTGTTTCGCAAGTTGTGATGCACCAACACTGGTCGCTTAACAGCTGTCTCTGGCGATGGGCCAGTAAGCTATCACATGTAAGTGTAACACAATGTTACAGTCTATAAGACCACATGTTATTGTCGTGTTGATATGTTAAAGTCGTGATCTTGGGAGTGATTCTAGAGTGATTTGAATTCATATATAATCGAGATATTAAGAGAAAACATCAATAGCACTTGTCTACTTTTTCTGAATTCTTATAATATCTTTACTTTATGTTTGAAATACAACTCGAAGTGCAGTGGTTGAATGAAGTCGATATTTTTATGACTATTTAGATGACGAAATCGCTTGGGATTGAGCCGCTCTATTCCTTTCATTTTTTATACACAATTTTGCCATTATTTTTTATATTATTTACTTAATTATTTTAATATTGTAATGCTGATTAAATTTAAATTATCTTTTATATATAACCACTACACATTGTAAATCTGAGTGAGATGTAGGCTAACGCTCTTAAATTCATTAATTTTCACGATGACTGATCCATGCTTGCCCTCTGTTACGACAGGTTAGCTCAAAGAGATGGCACTTTCTTCCAAGGGCCATTCCACCCTATATTTGTCTCACATAAATCCTTACTATACACTGTCTGGACTTTAAAATAAACCTTAACCCCTGAGTTTGTTTCAGCATTTCTTCTCAGGGATAGTCATAGGAAATGCCGACGCCATCTAGTTTAAAAAATACGTGTAAAAGTGATTGAAAAAACCTAATTGCAAAATAAACAAATTAATTTCATTTCAATTTAGTAATAAAAGATGGTCTCTAAAAAAAATTTGTCGAAGTGCGTGAGAATTGCATCGAGAATTTTTTTAGAGACTATCATGTATCGGGAATCGGGAATGCTAATGTATTTACAACGCGAATGTTACAACTAAATGCTTACACGACAAGATCGTTTTGTTATAAGCAAGCTTCTAACTTTTTGCCGACCTAAGCAAGGTTATTGTTCCACCACTGGCTTGCTCCGATATGTTTATGAATTGTTTTTGATGTAAATGTCCGTCATCTTGAGCAATCGCTAGAATGTGTCACGAAATGTTTGAACTGTCGTTTGATTCTGTACGTTGTTTAGTTTGAATAAGAATGTAAGCTAGATTATTTTGTCATCATTTACATGCAACACATATCAAAGAGACTTTGATGGGTTTTTTCGGTCCAAATCGATTTAATTAGATAAATATTTCAGTAGATCCTACCTTTTGTAAAGAACGTTTTATCTACTCCAACATTAATTCCTGTATCGTGAGTGCGTTTACAAACACAAATACTCACATGAATAACCCAAACCCGAAACTATCTGCAGACCATACAAATATGTGTCCCGTCCGGGAATCGAACCCGCGACCCGTAGCACAGCAGTGGATCTCTCAACCACTGCGCAAACCGTGCCGTGTAATCCACAACTGAACTAATGAAAATCTGCACATATTATTTTAACCAAAGTAAAGCTATATAATTGGTCGTCAAAAGTCGGTAAAAGCCAACAACTTTTGGGAAAGAAATAAAAGCAGATAGCACATTAGTTATAACGCCATGCACGTAACAAATTATTGTGTTATGTTATATAAGGTTAATTGGGTTATTATATTGGGCTTACAATACATCGCTGTTTATTTACTAGCCTTGTTTCAGTTGGCAATGTTCGATCATTTAGTAGTGCTTTCTGCGCTACGGGTAGTGGGTTTGATTTCCGTACGGAACAAATATTTGTGTGGTTTATAGATAATTGCTCAGGGTGTATGTGCATGTGCAATGATTACCTATAGACTGCACCTATGACACCTGAGAAATTCTAGTATTCACAAAGTATTTATGTAACATTAACGGTAAGTAAGTAAATTTTTAAAGCCTTTGGTATATTCATTAAAATTATTATGTTTATCAGTCCTAAACACAACACAACTCTGTTACATCTACATCTGTAACTGAAACTACTAACAACTAGCGCTATCTATCGCCGCTTTCACGAACTACAATGTAACTACAACACGAGGTGGACGAATCGCGAACAATGAACACAAACTTGGTACAAATGTTTGTACATTCTATATTTAATAATAAAACATAACATCGCGCCTGTTTTTCCCGAAGGGTTAGGCAGAGGTGTAGTATTGTATACCCACATTTTGCCGATGCCGTTATTGAGTCCCATGTAATAGGGGGCGAGCCTATTGACTGCCTCATTGGTCTACTGGGTCGCAAGTGCGACTGCTGAGCGTGAGGTCCTGGGTTCGATTCTATATAGAAATTCTCAGTAGCAGCACGGAGTCTGGAACTGTGCCCAAAGGATATTTCTTAATATTTTATATAAATAGGTATGCAGTACTTTCTCGACTAACTGTAATTCTAACAAATATTATTGTTCCGTACAGAAATCGAACCCACGACACGTAGTGTAGAAAACCAACCGGCAGCCTAATTACCGATGTGTCAAACGTCATTTTTGTGTCATATATATAGGTATATTGGCTGACAGTGAGACTGCTGTCGCGTGGCTATCGCGTTGCTGTCACTTTTTTACGTAATTAGGCTGCCAGCTATCAAATGGCCATTCCATGTCAAACAGTCTGTATGTAAATTACGTCTAAGTATAAAATCCTAAGTTAAAACTAACAAGGCGTTAAGCGGTCGCGCCGTACATTTCTTGCCTAGCGTGTCGTCGCGTCGACTCGAGCTTGCAAAATAGCTGTTTCCGTTTACTTTTAATTACCACGCTTAATAGGTTCAATTGTTTCATGCAGTAAGACGCGGTAAGTATTTATAGACACGAGGACATTGGACTTTATATTTTGAGTAAAATGTCGTGTTAACTGGCGACATGAAATTTTAAGACTTAAAAATAAATAAGCAAAAAAAAATCGTCGGTACCACGTACAGTCAGCATCAAAAAGATGTATACACGTAGCGAAATTCAAAACCGAGCTTTAGAGGAAATAGTGACTGAAATCTTGACCAATTATCATACATAGTATCTGTAGATACATAAAGATACATATTCATTTAAATTTTATGTTTTTAATCAATAACTTTCTAAGAATAAGCATTTGAATTTCGCTACCTGTATATATGTTTTAGATGTCGACTGTACGGTTTGGCCGTTGAATGCGTCATAAATTCAATTCGTTTTTTTGTTAGCAAATTCAGTTTTAAAATGTACCGCCCCACAACATAGGACTTAATAACGGCATCGGCGAAATGAAGGTGTACATAACCCTTCAAGGAATACAGGCGTGAGGATATGAGATATATTTTTTCCAATACAAGACCAGTTCCAGTTTACCTTGAATATAAATAATAGAAATAACACGACACATTATAAATCGCCAAGTTTTATAAAGAGGTACTTTCAATTGTTTTTAATGGTTTAATTAGAAGCATTTCTTTGACTTGTGTCAGTCTTTGTCGAAAATAAAGCAAGACAACGGTACTCGTAGCGATACCTTTTGAAGTTACTATAAACACACTTTTATATTGTAAGATATCCTATCATATTTTGAGAAAGCCCGTTACACAAGAGCCTAATTTTTCAGGCAGCTGTTAATTTGAAATATGAATATTGTTGTAGCATCGGCGAAATGTGGTTGTACAATGGTACACTTCTGCCTAACCCTTTAGGGAATACAGACGTGATGCTATTGACGTATTGTGAGAAGTCACTATTGAATAAACATCTAACAAAATCGCAAACCTTAATATACCTAACCAAGCTTTGCATTAAATAAACCAATACATCTCAAGTCAAAACCTCGACCAACCCCACCAATCGAAATCATCAAACATTTAAGTCCAATTTACAAAGGGTTGCGTCCAATTAATTTAATCAGAGCAAAATAAACATATCAAGAATGACCGCAAACGGGTTCAATTCACTTTTGATACGCTAAACGGGCGGCCCGCTCGTCGGCTCGGCGCGTAATAAACCCGGCGCGGCCGTCTATTACTGCCAATTACACGGGCTGCGCGGTTGGCACCCCTGCATTCGTAAACTAGTGGATATGGAAGCAAAGCGAAGCGGGCAACAGAGCGGGTCGTGACTGTTGTATATTTAATTCGTAGGCCGCGATGTTGCCACCCCTGTATTTATAAAACAGTGGACATAGGACCGAAGAGGAGCAGATAGCAGAGCGAATCGTATTTTTTTGTTTCCAATTATTAACGCTACACGGTCGTCTATTGATTTTTGGATGCAGTCTATTATTTTTAATACATTTTAAATCAATCCAGCCTTTTCTAAACTATATGGGTTGTACTTTGATGTTTTTAGAGATCGATGCCGCGCAATTTAGTCATATTATGTATGTGTAGTGCTGTTTCACCAGTCGACTGATAAAATATCTGACAGTTATTTAACTGAAGAATACTGGTACTTATGAGAAAAAAAATACAGTCACAAAATCTCCCTATTAATAATTTAGAAAGTTTGTCTGTTAGATTTACTTATCAGGCACTTGTGAAACGGAATTTTGATTTATATATAAGTAATTTTAGATAGGTAATCAACCAAATGATTAAGAAGTAGTACAGGCCTTTGGACAGTACAGGCTTTAGGCCTTTACAGCAGTGATAGCCTAGCGGTTGAACGCTTGCCTTCTATGCAGGAGAGCCCGCGTTCAAACCCGACCCGCACCTCTGCATTTACGGTGAAGGAAAAACATCGTGAAGAAACCTGCACACCTGAGAGGGCTCCATAAAAGTTCTCGACGGTGTGTGTAGTCCGCCAACCCGCACCGGGCCAGCGTGGTGGACTAAGGCCTAACCCTTCTCATTCTGAGAAGAGACCTTTGCCCAGCAGTGGGACAGTATTGGGTTGAATTTATTTATTTACAGGCCTTTAGTATACGGACTGGTGATCATAATATAATAAAACATACAAATTGAATCTTCGCTAATATTTTTATAGTTAACGATTCATAATTTACTCAAAACTTTTTCTCTAACTATCAATTTCTTTTGATACTATTTTTTAATTTCATGCTAGAGCATGTAATTACACGCTCGAAAAGATATTGTAACAACGCATCAGCTCCACCTCGACACAAATCGAAACAATATGTGCGACCGAGCATAATGTGAAATGCAGTATTATTTACTTTGTTAGATGCATACGCTCCGGGAACCCCTTGTGATCTCATGCTGCATTATGCAGTCACCTCACCTGAATATATCCTAGGCTTATTAAACTGGGTTAATATCATTTCCTTTGGTTATAAAGTACCAATGTTCTATGTTTAATTCCAACTTAATTGAAGTATTATAACCCTAAATCTTGTAAAAAAGCAATTTTGCAGAAAACATTACTTTTATCGTATCGTAGTATCACGCTGATACTCCCCGAACGATATGGCACAGATGGTATATATACAAAAACAAGAAAGAAACGAAAACTAGTTATATTAAAAAAAAAACACTACGCCGATGTGCTACGGTGCTACGAAAGTGCTACAACGACGTAGCACTGTACTTCAAAGTGGTTTATTTAATTTCAATACGATATTTTTGTTTTGAGTTGAATTAATATCAGTTATTATCATCGTTTTGATACTATGTTTTTGTCTGTCATCTTGCCCGTAAATACCTACTAAAGATAGGCCTTCTAGTTTGTTATATGATCCTATCGTTTATTTAATTATACATAGAATCATAACATCACGCCTGTATTCCCCAAAGAGTTAGACAGAGGTATACTATTGTACACCAACATTTTGCCGATGCCGTTAAGTCCCATGTAATAGGGAGCGAGCTTGTTGCCATCTACCGGGCACAGTTCCAGACTCCGAGCTGCTACTAGGAATTTCCATACAGAAAAACCTAATAACACTGCCCGAGCCGGGAATCGAAACCAGGACCTCACGCTCAGCAATCGCGCTTGCAACCACTAGACCAATGAAGCAGTCCAATACATAATATTTAAATTTAAGTACACGTATTATAAATATTAAATAAATTTTAAATTTAATGACAATTGACTAACTATTATCTACTGTAAAACAAAAAATAAAATAAAAAACCTTCTATGTATTTCTAGATTCTATACAATCCGCTCCGCTACCCTCTCCGCTCCCTAACATAACCTCTCCCCATAATGTCTACACCCGAAGCGAATTCTCTAGTGGCCCTACACTATGCAATACTATACACTTTCACTTTTACCAATAACTTTACCAATGGTTCTCATCACTTCCGAACTTAATACAGTATAAAAAGAATATGATAGTAAGGTTGGTGCAGTAGCTTAACGATTGGCTTTCTGAGCTACGAGTCGCGGGTTCGATTCCCGCAAGGAATAAATATTTATATTTCTTAGAGACGGTTTTACTTGTGCATATGAGATGTATGTTTGTACATAGTATCTGTATCCCAGTGTACTGTTTCTGTACAGAAATAGCTAGACATTTTAATTCAGGGATATTGCGATTTTAGCACGTAACATTGTACCTGTTAATCTCTGTGGTTAAAGACACAACGTAATTATGTTTCATCATCATCATCAGCCAAAAGACGTCCACTGCTGAACAAAGGCCTCCCCCAAGTGGGGGGGGGGGTCCCATAATCCCCACGCTTGGTAGGCGGCTTGGGGATCGCAGTGGGTCGCCGATTAGTGAGAGGACGCTGCTGCCCGTCCTCCGGTGTCTGGCCGCAGTTTTAAGACGTACCCGGGTCATTAGTAATTATGTTTATGTTTCAGTAAAAACCTTTAACCAGTCAAAAATAATTTTGACTTATAATTTTCAGTTAAAACAGATTTTAACAATACCAGTTTGTCACACACGGCCCTCATGTGCAAAGCTTTATTTTTATATGCACAGTAAAATAAGTCATTTCACTTAGCTGTAATTGTAAACCAATATTTTGAAACGATTGGAGATGGAGTTTCTTGCCGTTCACTTCTCTATAGGACCAACCCACTTTAGAACTATGTATCTAGATTCTTAACGTTTAAAAAGTGCTTGCAAAGGCCCATTTGAAATAAAAAGCTATGACTTTGTAAATAATGTAAGGACCGTAGCACGTGGCGTTCCGTAGTTTCTGCCTACGCCCATGGGAAAATGGCGTCTATAAATAATGTCTTGGAGAAAGCAAGCGGTATTATAACTAATAATAAACTCGTTTTTTTTTATAATATGCATATGTTATGTAATGTACAGTCACGACCACAAATATGTATACATTTGCACTTTATAAACTCGTATATAAAATAATATAAAAATATGAATGTACGTCTATATGTAGAAGGGATGATTTTTCTATCTGTGTTACATGCGTCTTATTAAATTATACGATCTTAGTAATACACTTTAGAGATACTGTCGGTAAGTTTGTTAAAAGTTTGTGTTTAAATGTTTGTGCTCGTGATTGTACTTACTGTTAAAAAGAAAATAGACTATCCGAAACGTTCATATTATGGAAATATTTTATGAAAATAAATACGTTGTATGCGTGAAGTAAGACGTATGTGTTGAACGAAAGGAAAGGAAAGGTTCGTAAGGAAAGGATAGATAGATTTTTTTTACAGGAGCAGACGCTGAGCTTGAGGACCTTCTTCTATAGCCATATCACTATCAGGCATTTTGTTCTTGGAATTTCAGTTTCTGCCCGTGTGTTTAAATAATACTGGGTAAACAGAAAATAGCAATAGAGGTTGACTCTATTACTATTTTGCCCAAATGTTTTACACCTCTGCTTACCCCTTTGAAGAACATGAGCGTGCCTTTTCGGTCTAGTGGTCACAAGCACGACTACTGAGCATGAGGCTTTGCTTTCAATTCCCTGATAAGTAAAAGGTTTATTAGGTTGTTCTGTATGGAAATTCTCAGTACCAGACTGGAGTTTGGAATTGTGCCCGATAGATGGCAATAAAGTCTCCAATTGCATAGGGACTCACAATAGTACACCTCTGTCTATGACCTCCCTTCAGGGAATACAGGCGTGATGTTATGTTACGTTATTTTATAAAGTCAATCTTTACTTTGCTTGATGACAATTTAATTACTTTGAAATATCGCTACATCCGAGAACTGTATGAACTTGTTTGATAACAACAAATTGACTTCGGTAAAAACATGTCATGTTACGAACAAATTAATTTGTAACATAAAACATGCAAAATACGTATATACCTACCTGGTATGCTTGTCTGTTGTGCCGTACCTATCGTCTTTTACAGAAAAATAAGGTTACCCTATCATTTTCAATTTTTACGAAATAATCGACAAACTATATTAAAAAGAGGGTAAGCTTGTAAAAAGAAATATTTTTTAATTGTTATTATTTCTACAGAAATACAATTGTTTTGAAAAAGTAACTATGCTATTTTGTCCACACATATTTCGCCATGAGCGAGCCACAGTGGAAAGATAAGCCATTCAGCAGATTTATACTGATAATTGCTTCGAAGCCCACTGCACCCGTATTAGTACCATTATTATAGCGGTAACCAAGTGCAATTTTTTTAAATGAAAATTTATAAACAGGTGCACGCTTAGTCTGATTTTGAATTGCGATAACGTGGATGAAAGATGCATCATCATCATCATCAGCCAGAAGACGTCCACTGCTGAACGAAGGCCTCACCTTAGACCACCACATCGAACGACATTCCGCTACTTGCATCCATCGAAAGATGCATGCACATGGAAAAATATGAAATAGAAGGCGTTCTGTTGGGTATTAATATTTATACAATATAAAGATAAACACAGTACGAATATAATATCGCATCACGCTCATATATCCCACAGAGTTAATCAAAAGTGTTTTTTAATATTGTACACCTATATTTCCCCGATGCTGTTATTAATTTAAGTCTACTGGGACAATTACAAAGGTTGGGAGCTAACGTCTTTCAAAAAATTCCAATATCACTTCCCCGACCATCGAACCCAGAACTTTATTCTCAACAACCGCGCATGCAAACACTAAACCAATGAGGCAGTCTTAAAAGTACCGATGATGGCAATGAAAACTCTTTCTACATACAAGTATCCGTTAATTAGGAGCTAATCAACATTTGAATATAATTCACAAATAATACGACAAACAATTATAATACTCATAGGAATTTCAACTGACACCAACATTTGCAATTCTACACAACAGTAAAAAACAGAAGAATTAAAATGAAACCAATTAATGTAAAGAGGTTTGAAGTGTCATCGCGCGTGACGTCATTGGTGGAAATCGAAATGAAAATGAGTCACCGCGTGGTGGGAGAGCTGACTCGTCACTCGTTAGTGTGGTGACACAGAGTAAAAATGAACAGTAGATCAAACTATAAAGGACCAATCAAAGAGAAAGAAAGGAAAATGCTTTCCGTAGTTTTTTTATCGTTGGTATTTATGGCTCTAAAATTTCTCCTGTATCGTGGGCATATTATTTTACATACATAATTCTCGCATGCGCTCAGAAAAACTAACAGTAGGCCATAGAAATAATAGTTTCTTGCGGGCACTGAACCCGCAACACGCAGTATATAAAGGCAATTGGTGATCAAGTAGCTTACAGTGGCTCATCTTTGTCTCCAAATAAATTGTACTCCTTTCTTTCTTTGTTCCGAGTCTGATTGATTGTGCATGTGTAATTGATGTCTGTAAACTGAACCTACGATACAGGAGAAAGCAAAAGGCACTGAAATGTACTTAAATAAAAATGACACTCTTTCAGTTGTAAAGCATTAAAGAACTGATCAGATAAAAACAAAATGAAAACATCATAATAGAACAAGGGCTAGTCAATTGCATATCGCGTTTTTATAGCACACAAATTACGAGTCAAAAAATTCACCAGAACCCTCCGGAAAATATAAACGTGAAGTGCAAACGCTTGATCAAGATAAATGAGCGGCTTTGACTCACTGCTTCACATTATCTGTGCCGGAATGAGTCATTCCCCGAATCCCTGAAAGCTGAGCAATTAAAGCTCACGGTGAAACTGAAACTCTCACACCTTTTCATTCACTCGAGAGCTTAATTTTCCTTTCGTTATACGCCAATTTTCTTTAAAGATCATCAGTAGTGGTTTAATTCTAATTTTGAACGGGATTCTTTTTAATAAAATTCTAGCGTAGGCTGGTATTACGGCGGTTTATGGAAAAGGTTACATGACGCTCTCAGTGCTAGTAACTTCTCGTGTTTTGTAAGTAGGTTTATGTTTAACATTTTATTTAATTTAGTTTACTGTAGGTAAATGCTTGAAGTTCTACATCATTAGATAAGCAGAAAGATTTTCTCTTTTTTTCATACGTTGATTCAAGTGCGAACTTTTGTATTTCTCCCGTAGAGTGGGCATAGTTTACATACATCTCATACATAGCACATTCGCAATTAACTGATAGCCATACAAAATTTGGTTCCATGCAACGTTCAAATACGCGGCACGTAGCAAAGCCAATCACTTGCTCACTGAACCAATAATATACCTACAAAACTAGAGATAGATTTCGTAAGCCCGCCGTACTGAACTCCAAAGTTTGGAGATTCGCAATCCACTGGACTGTTTCTAACATTATTGATAAATGTTGCAAAGTTTTGAACTATTATACTAAAAGCAAGGAAATGCACTTTGTACTATTTTTAACTTCACTCAATAATATGAAATTTAACTCTTATCTATCTTATTGCGAATGTAGAGTTGAAAGTTTTCTCCTTGAGCTTGGTATTCCGCCGTAGATGGCGTATCTCATAGTATATTGATGGCAACGGTTCAAACAGTAACTAATTATTTGCCTTCCTGTGGTACGTGTCGCGGGTTTGATTCAAATTCGACAAATATTTGTATGACCAACAGCTACTTGCAACAACTTGCAACATACTAGGTCTGGGTGTCTGTGCAAGTAAATATTTGTGTTTGTAAGCGCACCCACGATACAGGAACTAAAACACGGTTGGCGCAGTGGCTAAGCGATTAGCTTTCTGTGCTACGTGTCGCCGTGTCGCGGGTTCGATCCCCGCACGGAACTAATATTTGTATGTCCTACAGATAGTTGTTTCGGGTCTGGATGTTTGTGCATGTGAATATTTGTGTTTGTAAACGCAGCCAGGAATTATTACAAGCGTGGGGCAACGTTTTAAAAAAAAAAACGAATGTGGGAAAATGCTCTTTTTAAATCTATATAGAGAATCAATTTTGTACAAAATTATGTCTATACAACACCAGATCACCAAGTGACGCAGAAACAGCGCACCCTTGATTTTGGAGTTATCGATGCGTGTGCGCTCATTAGCTACGGCATTATCACTTGATTTACTCGTCACTACAATCTGGTTTAAATGGATATAATTACCATGGCACCCTTGACCTCACGCTCAACAGCTGAACTTCCAACTTTGTCATGAACATCAAATAGTAAATAAATCATTTTAGTTAAACGACAAGACAATCGCTGAGAGGTCTAATAAGATCCTGTGAACGAATCATATTAAAACAAAATAGCCAGTTACTTGACAACTCTTAGGGTCCCTCTAACCTGAATTATAAAGTAATTGATTGCCTACAACTTATCCGACAAAATGTGTTAAAATTGATGATAAAAACTCTGATTAGTATACAGTTGATGGCACGTTTGGCACAGTGGTTGAGAGATCGACTGTTGCGCTATGTGTCGTGGGTTTGATTCACACTCGACGAATATTTGTAGGATCTACAGATAATTGTTTCGGGTCTAGGTCTTTGTGTTTGTGAAGATATGTGTTTGTAAACGCACTCACGATACAGGAATTATTCTTAGTGTGGGGAAAAGAAAAAACTCGTGTAATTTCTTTCCTAACTGATATTTTATCAGTAGATGGTGAAACAGCCCATAATATAATTCGCGAATGGTTTTAGTTCAACTATCATATGTTTGACAGTGAGTATGGTGACCCGCTGACCTCTGCAACCTTCACAGAAATACTTGTTGATATTGTCTAAACATGCTTTGACTATGTTAAGTACGCGACATCGCCAAGTATCTGAAAATACTGATTGTCGTATTGGTAGACTTAGTCTGTGTAGAATAGTGTAGAGTTTGTCTGACTAAAATTACTTATTTAAAGTTCACGACAAGTTTGAAGTTCGGTTGTTGAACGTAGGGTCCTGGGTGCGATTCCCTGGTCAAGCAAAATGTGATTGAGTTTTTCTGTTAGAAAAATGCTGAACTAGGTGTATCGCCCAGAGTGACATAATAACGGCATCGGCGAAATAAAGGTGCACATTACTGTCTAACCTTTCAGGGTATAAAGCCGTGACGCTATTTAATTTCACTCCATCGACGGTTACCGTATCGTATTCTGCATTTAATTTTAACGTAACAGTTGTATTCACTGTTAAAATAAATAGTATGAACTAAGACTGATAATGTAAAACAGTCTCATATAGCATACACATTTGCATTTTAGCCTTCATTATAAGAGGGTATGGTAAAAGCTGGCGATTGACTTTATGCGCTACTTGTCCGGGATTCGAGTCCTGTATGGAACAAATATTTTTGTAAGGACTACACAGAGTTCCTCCGGGTTTCGCGTGTAAGTGAGTTTTTCCTGTTTGAAACAATACCCACATAAAGGAAAAATTATGAAGTGGGATCATGTTTAAATAAATGTAAAATTAAAGCAATCCTATTAATATAAAAATAGACCGCTGCCTTTAAAATTGATATCGATCACATTTTTCGGAAAAAATTACAAATATCTGGAGAAAATAGTAATAATAATAAACTCTTTATTGCACACCAAAAGAAATCAACAAAAGGAGTCATAATAGACAATGTACAAGGGGCGGCCTTATCGCTTAACGCGATCTCTTCCAGGCAACCTAATGGAGTTAATGGAAGCAGGTTAAAAAGACAACGGGCAGTCTGGATGTACAATTAAAAAATAAAATTAAAATATTATAAAGCTAAAATAATATACATACTAGCAGTAATAGCTTAGCGGTTGAACGCTTGCCTTCCATGCAGGAGGGTCCGCGTTCAAAACCCGCCCCGCACCTCTGACTTTTTGGAATCATGTGCGGATCAGAATTTGATTATCAATTGCATTTACGGTGAAGGAAAACATTGTGAGGAAACCTGCACATCTGAGAGGGCTTCATAAAGTTCTCAACAGTGTGTGTAGTCCGCCAACCCGCACCGGGCCAGCGTGGTGGACTAAGGCCTACCCATTCTCATTCTGAGAAGAGACCCTTGCCCAGCAGTGGGACAGTAATGGGTTGAATTTAATATACATACTTTAAATAAATATAAATAGATACATAAAGCACAACGAAAGGAGTTTATAACAGGCAAGCATTTTTTTTTTTACATCGATGCTTAAGACAGGCCCAAGTATAAACAAACAACAACACACATCATCCGAAACACATCAACATCACATACGACGTTTTAGTCCTAAAGCTGCACTTAATACTATCTAGCGCTATAAATCCAGGTCATTAGAAGTGCGGATGTGTTCCGAGCCGGCCGGCGCGGTCGGTCCGCGTAATCGTTGCAAGAGCTAATGGGCCGGAGATAAATGTAGGTTTGTTATAAACTATGGAACAATAGATGGTTATATCATCACGCCTGTAGTCTCTGAAGGGTAAGGCAGAAGTGTACTATTGTGAAATGTACTGTTACTATGTCCCATGTAATAGGGGGCGAGCCTATTGCCATGTAACGGGCACAGTTCCAGACTAAGTGCTGCTACTGAGAATTTCCGTAAAAAACCCAATAACATTTTGCCCGATCCGGGAATCGAACCCAGGACCTGACGCTCAGCAGTCGCGCATACGACCACTATTGAGGCAGTAAATGATTCTTTGTTTGTTTGAAACTTAAAACATTTGTAAATGCAGTAGGTACGTGGTAAAAGAACATCGAAAGATTAAATAGCATCACGCTTGTATTGCTAAAGGTTAGGCAGATATGTACGGCTTTTTGACGTTGATTCGAGACTAAATAAAGTATGCACATTTATACATTTGATTCGTGATTCACGTTTATTTTGCGTTTATGATGTATGATATTCAACACAGATATCCAACGAAATTTCATTTTTTATAAACCTAACTAGTAATTATATACATAGGTTGTTGTACAGAGTTTTTGGTTTATGTATGCTTATTTATTTTATATTTTTTTATTCTCTTGTAATAGAAATTACCATGTTCGTGACGACAGAAATTTGTTTAGGGAATTTTATCAAGTATTTTCATTAAGACAAGATATACCGCGATATACAGTACCAAATTATATACAGTCTCAAAGGCTCAATAACAAACTACAGTCACTGCACATAAAAATAAAAACAAAAAATCGCGTATACGCAGCTTAAATATAAGTTTTGTAAATGGAACGCAAGTGTGAAAAAAAAGTGTTGATTATAAGTTGCGGTGAAAAGCCGCACTATAATCTTTGTTATAGTTAAAGCAATCAACACTAAATTACACCAGCAAAGTATTTTCCACGAAACGATTTAAAAAGTAAGACGGAGGGTAAGTTTGTGTAATAATTACATACATTAAATACGTAAATTGGATTTGGCAACTTAATGCAGAAGCAGAATAAAATAGCATATTTTTTTCTTTTTTACTTTGACAGCTTTATCCTTTTGAGTGACATAAATAGACACATTACAAATCTATTGATTTTGGCCCTTAGGAGCCTAATAGCGCTCAGTGAATTTTTATATATCCCTTCTCAAAGCAAAAA
Source organism: Shargacucullia verbasci (assembly GCA_947562105.1). Classification (NCBI taxonomy): domain Eukaryota; kingdom Metazoa; phylum Arthropoda; class Insecta; order Lepidoptera; family Noctuidae; genus Shargacucullia; species Shargacucullia verbasci. Next base: position 10,609,247 of record OX387289.1, read on the forward strand.
TGGTTCTCCTTTTTATTAAAATCATTTTAATAAATAAATAATCTTGCGTATTCTTTCTATTCAATGTACAAAAATAAACACGAAACGAAGAATCTAATCTATTATTTAACAAATCTTAAGCATTTTCTACACAAAATATTCAACTCCAAATTGTAAATCGTGCCTAAATTAAAATTCCTTCACAAAAATTTGGTTAAGGCCACTCGGCACGGCCTCAATAGGCCCGCAATCGAACCGGGCCGAGTACACGGCCATAACATTATCATAACCATAAACAACAATTTTGCATACTTATGTGCTGAGAAACGAAGCCACGCTACGTTTTCGACTTTTCGCCGCTTATCGCTTTACCCCCAGTTCAAGTCGGTCGATAGACACTTAGATACAGCTGTAGAGATGGGACGTGCTGTCGTCAACAAATGAAGGAAGCGGCCAAGTGATATTGTGTTTTTGTCTTACAATTTTTTAGACTTAAATTTTCGCTTTGCAGCTAGAATGATAACAGTACATCAACCACCCTGTATATATTTAGAAAGGTTAAAAACAAGAGATTTACATATTAAGTCCCATATTATGTTATCATCATTAAGTGACGTAACAAATGACTGGGCTGGAACTGAGAATTTTGATACAGAAAATACTAGTAAAACTTTGTTTAACTGGAGAGTTAACCCACAACCTAATATTTAGAAACTAAACTTGTGACCACGCTGAAGAAGGTATCAATAGAAATATTCGTAGTTGCAATATTACACAAGTAAAAGTCATAAAAAAAGAAACATTTAAAAAAGCCGCATTTAAAAAGAAGCTTCTATTCGGCTGCTTCTGTATCAGGTCATACTAACTTCATTAAAATACACTGGCAGCTCGTAAAAAGCCTCTGTTTCCAAATTTAAATATTTCAAATATCAAATATTCAAATATTTGTATGATCTATAGACAGTTGTTTAGGGTTTGGGTCTTTGTGTATGTGAATATATATGTTTGTAAACGCACCCAGTACCCACGCAATACAGGAATGATTCCTATTGTGGGACAGCGATTTTTTTCCTTTTAATAAAAATAATAATTTCAAAAGATCAATTAAATTTAAATTCCTAATACGTATAAAGAAAATAATTCCATCCAAAGATATTAATAACCTAATATTTATGTCTAGTAGTATTTTTGTTCATATTCCCCCTCATTATGTTATCTGCTGTATCGTGGGTACAATGCCTTCATTCTGAGTATATAAATATGTTTAAACTATACATTTTACAAGCAAACATCCAGTACGCATCTGTGGTTTACACAAATATTTCGTCCCTACGGTAATCGAAATCGCGACACGCTTCGCAGAAAACCATTCGCCTAACCACTGCACCAATCGTGCTCTCATTTGATTTCCATAATACCCATACACCATTACTGCATATCTCCAATTCAGACTGGTTATCTGACATTACCATTAATAATGACGTATTTGCCTATTAAACACCGCTTAGTCGAATCTCGGCTCTAATACCTTATAATATAGGACAGGTGCACATTGGCCCAATTAGTTAATACCGAGAGACACTCGTCTCTAAGGATTATCGAACATTAATTTTCCTGGAACTCGCTGCGATCATGGCTTTACATAGGAACTCTATCATATAAGGTAGAATTATTATTTATCTTCTAGGAAATGATAGATAATTAATTACGGGAAATTTAGTCGGTGCTGGAGAAGAATGGAAAAGATCAGTTGGACAGAAAATAAAACGAATGAGGAAGTACTATTAATGGCTGTTATGGAGTTTCTTACCCGTTCTTCTCCATTGGAAATCAACTCTATGGAACGTGGCAACTAGATCCTGACTATTCATAAGTGCCTGTAAATGGTTTACATGAATAAAAATATATTTAAATTTGAATTTGGCTAATAAAGAAAGACAGTTGTTGAGAACCATGGATAACAGGAGAAGAAAAATGATAGGCCACTTGATACGACATGATCACTTCTTCAAAACAGTTTTAAAGGGAGAAATTGAAGGAAAGAGAGGAAGGGGAAGACCTAGACGAAGCTTTGCACAACAAGTAAAGGCGAAAGTAGGAGTAGAGTCGTATCAAGAGGTCAAAAAGAAGGCAGAAAATAGAGAGCAGTAGAATTGCTTCACCGACAAGAGCTAAGCTTTTAAACAGAGGCGGCGTAGGGCGTGGGCGACGTGGGCCACCGCCTACGGCCTCACAGTCCGAGAGGCCTCGCGCCTCAAACATATCATCTATTAGATGATGAAGAGGCGCGAGGCCCTAAGAGAAAAAAACGTTTTTTTTTTTTTCAAAAACTAAAAATATTTGCGACACATCAAATCTAGGTCTTGCCCCGCCACTGCCTTTAAATTAAAGAAAAAGAAGAAATTGAACTCTATTTATCTCGACACTCCTTTATTAGATTTAGGTTTTCGCAAATTATGAATACATTTCTCCGGTAATGTATAAGATACCTAAATCTCTTAAATAATATGTATTGTGATAGCATTTTTATTGAACTGCCAAAACCCTAAATCCTCGGCTGTTGAATTTCTTAATAGAACATGAAAATGCTCTGTTGAATTCGGGAATAAACCCTGGACAGCATGATGGCGAGTCTGTTACTAATAGGTCTCGTACTAATATGATGTCCTAACTAACGGGGTATTTCTTCTATTGGCGCAGTAAATCACATTTTAGAACACCTTTTAAATTATAATTATGATAACAAAATGTTAATCAATAAAAAAAATCTCTCATTAAAAAGTGCTTAGAAAAAAATATCACATACTTCCATAATTGCGGCCAGCATGTGTTCCAATAATGAATAATTGTTTTTTAATAATTATAGTTTGTTTCGCTTTGCTTTGTCAACAGGTCCAAATGACAGAATAATTGCTGGCCAGTTTTTTTTTCTATATTCTATAACAGTGGGACATACGTCATAATAACGTTTATGTTCGTTATGTTTCGATATAGTTTTTTACATAACGATAACAGAATTATATATAAGAAAGAAGTATAAATATAAGCGATGAAGACTAAACTCTCAAACATTTTCTAAAAATAGAGAATTTGGTTAACACGAAAATATCAAAAGAGGAAAGTAACAAATACTGTAGGTATTAAAACACTGCATAAACGCTCGCCGAGCTTTAGTAAAAAGTGGGTTTTAGCAGATGTAACATAAGTTTTTACACAGAAAAAGTTACTTATTTTATTTTCAAGACTTCTTTTATTCTGAGAAATTAACATGAAAAGGGATGTAAGTATACACTCGGCGAAATTAAAAATGAATGTTACAAAAAGCTGTTAAGAAATCTTAAAAAGTAAACATTTGTATTTATCATTACGCAGACTAGCTGCTTCAGGAAAACTTCATTTGATTTTCGCTACGTTCATACATTTTTCGCGCGAGACTGTACAAAGTTTGCCAACGTATTTGGAAGCAAAGAATTCACCAAACGAATGTGAATGCATCGTTAACAGCCCCAGGGGACGCAGACAGTTTTGTACAGTCGACTACAAATGCCAAAACGAAGAATAGAATACACTTAGTGAAATTCCAAAACATAATTACGAAGATATACGCTAAATTTTCTAATTATAATATCACAAGAATTAGTGTAACTACTTATATGTTTCAAAACCAAAAGAATTCAATCTATACTCATATTATGAAGAGGTAAAATTTGTTTGTTTGTATGTAGGGCGTAATCTCCGGAACGAATGATCCGAATCTGAAAATTCTTTTACCGATAAATAGCTACATTATTCCCGAGTGCGAGGCTATAAATTATATATGTAGATCATGCGGACGAAGTCGCGGGCAAAAGCTAGTAAATAATAAAATTCAATATCACGTAGGCCCGATTTTTCCACAGTTATCCGGCCATTGAAAAATCAAATTAAATAATCAGATAAACCGTTTATCTCGTTTCGAAAAATCGATCTTAAGTAACATCTTTGAGATAGACGGTACGTTTTTACCCGAGATTTTGACTATAATTTCTCTTACAAACGTAATGGTTGGTTCACATGTAAATGTCGCGGTACCGAAGCGAGCAAACGTTTAATTATGAAAATTCCACTTGAATATTACATGTTTGAGCAGGAATAATTTCTTGTAAGTCTTTTGATATGAGTTTTGAAGCGGTTATGCTTCTTATTAGTCGTTATGTATTCAAAGCCTATTTTTGAAGTACAATGCTTATAATAAACTCCTTCGTGATGATTTAAGACATTGGAATTTGGTTATTTTTAAACTTTAAATCTGTCTCTTAATTCGAATCAAGATACAAATGTACAGTCACCAGATACGGAGTTTGCTAAAGAATTTATAATTAGTTTTTTTACAATACACATAGTTCAACTATATTGATATTTTACTAGCTGACTCTTTTCTACAATAGCGCCATCTACCGGGTCCAATTGTAACTAAGAAATATCCAGGTAATGTAAATATAATCATTAAACTCGATCAAACCGTTTAGGAGAAGAAAATTACGAACACACGCACATCGGAATGTATCCATAACTTTCTTAATCAACTTCACCACTGCTTAACTAATCTTTGTTTAACTGTAAGTTTTATTTTCAAATAGCCATTATTAGGCAATTTTGTAATGTCGGAAACTCTCAAGCTCTTCGAATGTTTTTAAATAATAAATAATATTGTTAAAATTTTGTACAGTTTATTTGCGTAAAAGAATATTCTAAACAAAACGGTGGATTAGGATTACCTGCATGGTGCATTTGTTGCAAATTTTTATTTTCTTGCAATCTGCGTAGGAGTGCCAGATTTTCGCAAGAGTTTCCCTGAGCACAATTTTAGCTATTCGCATTACAAAAATATATTTGTGTCGTATCTAACCAAGAGTATTATTGATACCCCATCTATTTCTGTAGGTGTTGTAAGTCTTTTGAGCAGGTCCGCGTGTAGCAAAATATTAAGTTTTAGATTAATGCCTTTTGGACATGATAAGAGTAAATTAATTTACAACTCCACATTATATAGTATACTAACTAATTATATGAAAACGAAAATGCCTATATAATTGTATCAAAATGTATGCAGAAGTCAATTTTTGTCATTGATACCAAAATAAAAGTTGTAAAGCATGGTGAGTACAGAATGATCTTTTTTTTTGTAATTAAAACTACGGGTGTGTAGTGTATAATTATGCTAGTCAACTTCATTCTTTATCATTTACAATTAAATGCAGTATGTATATGAAAAGTGAAGTTATTTGTGTATGAAACTATAAACACAAATAACATAGCTTTCTTCTCTCTTAAAAAACGAATAACGCAAAAGCTTCATACGCACGTACAATGTTAGCTGAAAAAGAACAAAAACCTTCTGTGGCTACCATGCTGCCAAAAGTCTTTGTGCGGTTTTAGAATCAAAGATTCAATTTCTAAATTCAATCCTCATTTCTATGAAATACTTAGAAACATAGATTAACTACACTCACTACGTCAGCGATCTGCCTGCTTAGTTTATTGAAGAGTTTTGTGTTGCACTATGCTATAATTGCCCAAGGGGCTTTTGTATATATCTGAAGGTACAATCATCATATAGGTTGATATAATTATTTCTGCATTTTAATTTAAAAATCAAAGGATCTATGACTTATTATTAAGACAAATATTCATCAAAATATGATCTACTCTAAAAATAATCATTTTATTACTTTGGTAACTTGTATATTATTATGTTTAATTGTTATAAATTTTGCTGTTTTCAAGCAATAATTTCCAATAATTTTCAGCTATCTCAGACATAAATAAACATACACAGACACAGTAAATCAAATAACTCTATAACAGTAATCAACAAAAAGCTTCATAAAGTCATCGGCAAGTGACTGAATTTGACGTTACTTCCCGTTACGTCCTTGAGCAGCCAACGCAACTGTCCAACGCACACAACATATTGTATCATTTATTCATCATAATGTCACAAACGAAGCCCAATTCTTTGTTTGCACTGAGCTTAGTGTCTCATAAATGGCACGACATATTTTTTATTGAACGTGTTATGGCGTAGTTACTAAATATTTTATGGTGTGGTTTTCGTTGTTGTCATCGTGTTGGTAAAGTCTATTTTTTCTTAGCTGTCTGGTAATATTTACAATTCTGTGGTATTGTTTTACAAATAAAGGAGTTAATAAATTAAATAGAAAGCTATTAGTATGAATGCATAATTACTTGTATATGGTTTGTTTACGATTTTATATGTTTAGAGACATAAATATTGTTTATATAATAAAGTAATTATATCCTACTTATAATATTATAAACGTGAAAGTTTGTGAGGATGGATGGATGGATCTATGGTACTCTTTCACGCAAAAACTACTGCACGGATCTGGATAAAATTTTGCACAGAGATAGATTATAGTCTGGAATAAAACATAGGCTACTTTTTATCCCGGAAAATGTACGGGTTCGTAAACCACGCGGGCGAAGCCGCGAGCGGAAGCTAGTAAAAAATATTTTGATGACACGGTTAGCGCAGTGGTTCACCGGTCAAACTGACGTGGGTTCGATTCGGATCCGTATCTGGGTATTTGGAACTATGAATATTGGTGTTTGTAAACACACCCACGATACAGGCAACGTTTAAATAACAGCTTCCCCTTCCCTCCGGACCTCGATCACGAGTAGACGTCTCCAAAACCCGATCAATTTCTATCTTAAAATTTAAAATTAGTTTTACTTAAATTAAATCAACACGAAAAATAGGAGCGCATAAGAGCGAAGGAGTGATCTAGCGCCGACGGCCAACGTGAGCGACCATCTTGAAGACCAGAAGCCACACCCTCCTGCGCAGGCGCCGCCTTATTACACCGTGTCGTCTCTCTCGCATAGCACCCCGCCTACCCGCGAAGACAATACGAGGTACGCGCCACCATATTAGTTATCGTCAGCCCCCGCCCCTGTTTAACGTCGGCGCTCCCACTACTGCACGATTCTATGCACTCCTGGTACCTAAGCGTATTACCATTCTAACATTATTTTATTTTTTTATAATTTTGCCAACGGATCCTGATACGCTTCAGTTACTCAGCCGCATCTGTTTCTATACGCTCGTGCTAACGGCTCCTGCATCAATCGCTTGTTAAAACTGCTTGTTATATCTGCATACCTGGTTCCCAAGTATCTCAAAAATGCCTATTAACCGTACGCCACCAGCATCGCCAGTACCAACCGTATCCAACGAAGCGCCTGACAAGGCAGTGTCGGCAATCAGTAACATCAACGAGCAACAAGTTAATAATGTCACCACGGAGCCTCCCAGCACTGTTACGGAGCGTAAAAAGAGAAAGGTAACGCTTAAAGCTACCGACAAGAGCAGCGAGATGATCTCTATGACTGCATTCATTAATTTCTCTAAAGAACAAGAGAAACGTTTTGAGGATCTGATTGCGAAGATAAATAATATTATTACACAGAACTCCGAACTTAAGGACAGTGTACTACTCATGTCAAGCAAACACGATGAATTATTAAAGCGTATTTCCGACTTGGAATGTGAAAGAAAAGAAGACAAAAAACGCATTCAAATGCTGCAAGATAACATAGAAAACTTGGAACGGAAATCGCGGGCATGTGGTATCGAAATAAGGAATGTACCCAAGACTAGCGGGGAAACAAAAGAAACCCTTAGTAACTTGCTATTAAACGTGGGAAAGGCAATAAACGTCGACATTGATACCTCCAACATAAGAGAAGTTTTTAGAGTCAAGTCTAAAGATAACTCTAATCCAATCATAATAGAATTAGACACAGTACTCCGCAAACAAAATATCATTAAGGCTGTCAAGGACTTCAACAAAAACAGAAACAAAAATGACAAACTGAACACCTCACATATTGGCTTACATTCACCGGCTCAGCCAATCTACATCTCAGAGTCATTGACGAGCAAAACCCAAAAACTATACGCTCTAGCCAGAGCCTTCCGTAAAAATTACGGTTATAAGTTTTGCTGGACCTCGCATGGAATTGTCTACCTTCGCGATAAAATAGACGATCCCCAAATCCGTGTGAACTCTGAATGCGACCTGGATAAGCTAAAAATTATATAATATGACTACGCTCCTACATATTGTTTTCTCATGGTTATCTTGTAGTTCATAAGTGCCATTACTGTATTCATTACGTTTTTAATTTCATGTATGCTGTTCTTGGGCAAAGGTTTTTATTGATTTTTATAAAATATTGTGTTTTTATAACTAACCCTAAAGTCATACACACAACACAAACACACTACACACATCCAAATCACATTCTCACCTCTATACTGTCTATGCATGCTCAAATAAACTCTAATCACAATATGAAGCTACCAATATTCTGCCACCACTACCATATAGACGAGACGCACCAAAACCAATACAGTGTGGAAATTCCATTTGCGCGGACGATAAGCAACCATAAAATTCGATAGCATAAGCCATAACATTGAAACGATAGATGCTATCACCGTCGCGGAGTCGAATGACTGCGACCTGGATGATTGTATCCCACCCGACCTGGAGATAACTAAGCACTTTAAATTAATAAACCAAAATATACGTAGCATCAATAATAACATACACGAATTTGAAGTCTTACTTGCTAGAACCCGAGTCGAGTGGGATATACTTGTTTTGACAGAATGCTGGCTTCAAGGAGTTAACAACGTACCTTCACTACCTGGATATGTTAATTACGCGACAAAAAATAATAGGTCCCAAAACGATGGTGTTGTGGTCTACACCAACAAGAACCTGACCGTAACTATAGAGGAACCTCCCTTATTAGATTCGAATTGTTTGCTCATAAAAGTTAATCATAGCACTATAATATTAGCTATATATCGTTCTCCAGCTTCCAAAAACATAACAACATTCTTAAACTCCCTAAACGAAACCTTAACTAAAATAGAACATGTGAGCAACATAATAGTTACAGGAGACCTAAACATTAATATAAGTGACAACTCTTTAGACCCTAACAAAAACAATTACCTAACTCTAATGGCGTCATTTGGTCTATTACCGGCTCATACTATACCTACTCGCTCAAACAACTGTCTGGACCATATAATGCTAAAGACCAAACTACCGGCTAAAGCACTTGTCGCCCACTCAGCCCTTACTGATCATGAAACTGTGATACTCTACCTTTCAAAATTTACACCAAAACCCATAACACCCAATTACACCAGCCGAATAGATTACGAAAAAATAGCGATCGAACTTTCGAAAGTAGACTTCTCTCAAATATTTTATATTCAAGATCCAAATATAGCGGCAGATTTCCTCGTAAGTTCCATCAAGAAGGTAATAGACTTCAACACTAAAATAATCAAGTTATCTAGACGCAAAAAAATCCTAAAACCATGGATAACACCTGGTCTCCTTCGCTGTCTCAAGCATAGAGATAATATGCATAAAAATCTAAAAAAATCACCGAATAATCAAATTCTTGCAAAATCATATACGCGTTACAGAAATTTCTGCAGCAAAATCCTGAAAAAGGTGAAAAATGAATACCACAAAAATGAATTAAAGACTGCTGGCAAGAATACTAAAACACTGTGGCAAACGATTAATAAAATAACCAACAGGTCAACAGTTAGAGGTAGCGCTACTAGTCTCCTTTCCCACGCATCTTCACCCGATGAGGCAGTTGATGCTATCAATAATTTTTTTGTTAATACTGGTAGAATACTTGCAGAAAAAATACAACCGACACCTCGTAAATTACACAAAACTGCGGAAACCCACAGTCATTCATTGGTACTTCTGCCAACTGACGAAGAAGAAGTGATGAGAGTGCTGATGTCTCTACGCAGTAACTGTGCGGTTGGATGGGACAATATCTCTCCAAGTATTTTAAAACAAAACAGGAACGTAATTGTACCTCCACTAACACATGTTTGCAATTTGTCACTTGCATCTGGCATATTCCCCAAAACCTTTAAAAGAGCTATTATACACCCTATCTTTAAGGCGGGAAACAGAGACCAAGTCACGAACTATAGGCCCATCGCTGTTTTGCCCTCTCTATCTAAAGTCCTTGAGCGCCTAATGAATAGTCGTTTGACAGCCTATATCGAGAAAAATAACATCCTAGCGACTTCTCAGTACGGTTTTCGTGCAGGCAAATCAACAGGTGACGCAGTTCATGACTTAACCGATCATATTGTCAGAAAGATGGATGGGGGGGAAAAAGTGTTGGGCATCTTTCTTGATATGGCGAAAGCCTTTGATACGGTCTCTGTTCCCATCCTTATAGAAAAGATGGAACATATAGGGATAAGGGGAATCCAACTAAAACTATTCTCCGACTATCTGAGTGATCGTACACAGAGCGTTATGGTAGATACGTACGTAAGCAAAGAACTCTACACTACACACGGAGTCCCCCAAGGCAGCATTATTGCTCCGACTTTATTCTTAATCTACATTAATGATCTGTGTACCCTCGATCTGAATAAGGGAAAAATTTTCACTTTTGCAGACGACACGGCTCTTGTGTTTCACTCTGACTCATGGGCAGGTGTATATGAAGTGGCCCAAAGGGGATTCAACGGGGTGTCGGAATGGTTGCGCGGCAATTCATTGACACTGAATCCGGAAAAGACCAAATACATACCATTCGCGTATCGTAATACCGCTCTATCAGTCACCGGTCATTCCATCACAGCACACGTGTGTCCTAGCCCCCATGTCACAGGGTGCTCATGCAAACCCCTGGAAAAAACCCTATCGACCAAATATCTCGGAGTCATTCTGGACCCTTCCCTTAGTTTTCATCTACACATAGAATCCCTTACTGCTAGAATCCGCAAACTGATTTACGTTTTTAAGAACTTAAGAGTAGTGGCGGATGAAAGCTTAAGGAAGATGGTCTATTTTACTCTCTGTCAGTCCCTGCTGACATACTGCATTACGACGTGGGGCGGTACATATAAAACCTCGATAATACTGTTGGAGCGTGCACAGCGGGCGATATTAAAGGTTTCATCCTTCCTGCCATTCCGTTTCCCAACAGAGGATCTTTACAGGGAAAGTAAAGTTTTAACCGTCCGTCAACTGTTTATACTTCATACAGTCTTAAAACAACACTCGCTCCTGACCTATAATCGGCCAGCCATGAGAAAAAGGCATTTCAATCCCGCGGACCGCAGTAATACTCATTTTCATAACCGCTTTACCAATCACTTTTTCTGCTTCATCGGAGTGTACCTTTATAATAATATAAATAAAAACCTTAACATATTCCCACTTACTAAACTAGCATGCAAAAAAAAAGTGACCGAGTGGCTTCTGTCCTTGAATTATGACAAAACCGAAAAGCTAATAAAAGTCATGGAATAAAATATGCATTCACTCGCACATACACACACACACACACATACCTCACACTCATAAAACACAACCTACACTTTTATATAATCTAATCCTGACATCACTAACGCATTATAAAATAAAATTAATTATGTCTAGCACAACAATCTGCTCTTGATTACTAGTACAATAACAGTAAAGACTGGGATGGAGGCCTGGTGGCCTGAAATACAGGCTAACGCCTAGTTCAGGCACCAGTCTCCCACAATAAACTAACGCTATGTATTCATTTTAAGCTAATTGTAATACAAATGTTGTGGTGAGAAAAATAAATATGATTATTATTATTATTATCTTTATTTTCATAAACACACATATAAATTACATTTTTAAATATTAGTATAAAACATATAAAAACATTTAAAAATATAAAAAATAGTAGCCCATTATTATTATTATTAGCTTACATTAAGTGTGCTATGTTGCTGAATTATGGACTGTAATAACATTGACAAAAGACACTAACAAATCTCTATAGTGAACAATTGCAGGGAAATGTATCTAAAATCACCACTTTTGGAAGGTGAAACGTTTATAAAGATAATATTGATTAAATCATATAAATAATTTGACGTCCAACATTTAAGCAAAACTCTATAATTATGCTGTTATTATTTAACTAAATCACGATAAAAATATTTCATTTTCTTTCATTATCTATTGCAATTTCGGGACAATGGATTGCGCTACATATCGTTGTTCAAATCCTTCTCACCTCTATGAGAACTGCATTCAAAATATAATCAAAATGTACCTACGTTGACACTCAATAAAAATAAGTTCTTGGAAAATAAAAATAGCAAGACATTTTGATGAAATATTCTGAAGATTTTAATCTTTTGGGCTCAATATTTTACCTTGTGTAATGTTACTGTACCTATTGATGTGTGCCTGAATCCGGCTTATAGAAGCTACTTCGAGAGGATTACACCCAACAATGGATATCTGATGATTGAAGGATTCTTCAAGCTCACCAACAAGGCAAACTTTAAGGTATTCTTAATTTAATAGCTTTTTCCAACGTTACTGAATGGTATTTTATTTCAAGAGCTACTTTTATCAACAATAACGGCCTCTTTGGTAGTGGTTCTAAAGGGGTCTTTTTCAGAAAACACGATGTTTCATTGGTGATTTTCTTTTAGGAAATTCTCATTACCACATAAATCATCGGCAAATATGTGAACATCAGTAAACCTCTACACCAGAGAATACAGACATGATGGTAATCGTATGGTATTTAAAAACCCCCTGTTGTCCAAAGTGACATGTGCTATTCCCCTCTCTACACTTATTTATACTGTCCCACGGCTGGGCAGAGACCTCGTCTCAGTATAAGAAGTGTTAGAAAGATACTGTGTGTAGTCCGCCGCAAGAAGCTAGCGTCTTCTTGCGGCGGACTACACACAGTATCGAGAACCTTATGGGCCTCAGAAATGTACTGATTACATCGCGATGTTTCCTTTCACATTTATGCCACGATCGTAAATCAAATACTGATCCGCACATACATTCTAAAAGTCTGAAATGCTGGTCATATTCATATTCAGACCCCCCTAGGCTATCACAGGTATATTATATAATTTTACTAAAGTTACCTTAAGTCATAAGACAAGATGATCGCTTCCAATTAACTGTTTCGATATTAATTGTTCCAGAATTAGGTCAGCATGTAGTAATTTCCCATGAGTACAACCGATTCAGAAGGTATGCGTATGGCCCTTATAAAAGAACTCACGTTATTAAACGGTGCGCTAATTCTTTCATTACTTAGGTATGTATTAAACATTCGTTGATTAAGGATTTGATAAAAATAAATGGTTAGAGACCTTATTTCTTAAAATTTCAATGCTTTTTTCATACTTATTCTAATTTTAGTTATAGTAACTACGCTTATATGATAAACCATGACGGAAATACATTTATAAGTCCATGTTTTTCCGTAATACGTATGACTTCAACCAAAGTGGCTCATATCTAAGCAAAATTTTATTAATAAATCTTGATTTAATAACTTATTGTAATTTATAATAACGTTTTATCGACTAGTGAAATGCGTAATTAGGAAAAATAATTATCTTGAAAATAAACTAATTTCAAAATAGCAAAGAGTTCATCAAAATACTTATTTATCTGATGTATCGTATAATGGTGTTACAAATAAAGGAGCCGTTGTCTCACCATAAATAAAATAATTAATACTACAACACTAAAATTATCTACAACACGACCTCAAACTTCTAATTCGAGGTAAGGTAAGCCCGCCGGTATTATGACCAAACTGAGGTATCATTATCTCAATACTCGGAGCAGGGAATATTCCGTAACCTAATAGGCCGAACAGTGAAACTGAATAAATGATGCGTAAGAGCAAGTTCACAGTGACAAGCGGAACGGCGGCGGAAGCGAGTAACTTCGTCAAGTTTCTGGGAACATAACTTTAACTCTCGTCTTCGCTAGCATACATATAGATATATTTACTATGTAGTTTCCAACTAGAACTATGCACGATGCTAACCCGAAGTAAACCGTGTTAGTAATTTAGACGTCGAATACCAATGTTGTCTGAGCAAATATTGTACTAAATTAACAACTGTAAGTAAACTAAGCTAGTTGTAGTTAAGCTTATACAAATAAAGAAGCACAGAAACAAAATTAAATAATTATGTGGACCGAAATAATTTCTATATAATTTTCAGCAGTATACACAATATTAAGTATACCGAGTATTCAAAAAGCTGATCCCGAATTTAAACCTACTTAAAAAAAAAAAATTAATTAATGTATTCGGGGTTTTCGTGTCTACAAAACTGGAAAATGATGCGTTACAAATCCTATGTCAATCATGATGGACTCCACTGGAGAATCACATGGACAGGATTTGTTGAGTTGCACATAGATATTGGTATGATTTAGGAGGCCCAGAAACGCGCATTGTGGATGTGTATGGGGTAGGATACTAATTTATGTCATATAAAATGTGGGGCCCATGTTAAGCATTGGATGTTAAGTTCATGGCTATTATTTTATAATCATGACTATATTTATATTCGACTACATGGATTTCTATACCAATTTTGCTTCGTTTTTTCAAAAAACACTGCCACAGCCTTCTGAGAAGCAATACCTTACAAAAACTGTTTGACCTCTACGTTGATTATGTGAGTCAATTAATCAGTTTTTTTCTTTTAAATAATATACAGATACATAACAATTAATTAATATTCCCAGTCCTCTCCATCTACCACTATGTCCCATGGGCAAATCAATGGTGTTGTCGCGGCGCGATGATCGGCCACATCATGCTTTATGCCGCCTGTTTGCATAATGTCACGAAATTAACCGCTTGTTTTCATATTCCATTTGATATTTCGGGAAAATACCTGTATTCGTCCAACAAAATGCCACAAATAAAAGACTATAGACTGAGTAAACTTAATTAAATTATGGGCAAAATAACACCCTGACTGAATTTACTTTTACACGGAGTTCAGAAATGAACGAAAATAAACAGATGACTTTCTATGCTTCCGTGTCGTGAATTCGATCCCCCACGGAACAAAATATGACCCTACAAATAATTGTTCTGGATCACGGTGTATGTGCCTGTGAGATGTATATGGAAAGGAGGGGAAGTATCTTTAATAAATACCTAAAGAAGGTTTTGATTCAGTTCGTGACAGTACTATTGTTATTGAACAGATTTTCATACACCATTTGATTAGGATTTAGGAAAAATCACACGCACAAATTCGTAGGTACAAATTAATTATTACAAGTACGTACTATAAGAACTAATAAAAATATTTGAGGATAAAATTCCATCTTTAGAAATCTTAGTATTTCTATGAAATCAAAAATTGATTGATGTCAAACTTAAACATTGAACTTTATTTACTGATTTAACTTTAGTGACTCATTTTTCACTTTCGAATCGTAAACGACTTTTCTTGCTGACAATACATCATCAAAAAATGTATAAGTATGTAAAAAAGTATGGGTGTCACGTGTACCTGGCCTTATTCCCATGGCCTGTTTACTCCGACCTCCGGCTCCGAGTGGAAGCCGGCAGTAAATAAGAGGAATTTGTCAGTGCCATCAACATGTTATTTGATTATGTAATCTCACTCCGGCGAGCACGCGGGATGTTCTCGGGCGGAAACTATCGTCGCAGAATAGTCTAGAAGAATTTCTTTGTAAGTTGTTCGAAAATTGTTGTTAAAGATATTTTCCGTAGACTTTTGGTCTGTCTAAAAGTTGATTTCTCCGATATATGAGGCTTTTTACATTTATGGTTCAAGTGATTTCGGATAAATAGAATCGTATTTTTTTTCAAGTGACGTGTATTTGTGTTTGTAAACTGGTACGTTTTAAAAAAACATCGCAGTCCTGTAATAATAACTACGCCAGTGATCACAATTTCGAATAATTCACCTTCAATTTCTAGTTGGTTCCTGTCTGGTTATGTGTGCATGTGATATGTATGTAAACCGTACCCACGATTAAGAAATAATAGTGAGGGGCAATGTTTAAAAAAATTAGAAAAAGAACTCATCACACGTAACAAAACGGAGTAGGTACGCAGTTCCAAACATCTTTATAAAATAAATCACTTTTATGGTGGTCTTTTTCTGATCTGCTACGTCATGTTCACATAAAACAAACCACCTAAATCATGTTAGGAGCGGAAGTTAGTCGCGCAAAACCGCTGGTTCATCAGTTACATAAGAGGCGAGTCGGATCACAAATCAGTTAAGCGGAACCGTCCACTCGAACACAATAATACGCAGTTCGCCCATCCATCACGGGGGATATGGGGTACCGCTCGTTATCTCGCCAACTCGCACAAGCTCGCGATATTAAGGCAATCTCATCGAATCGCCCCGCGTTTCATTAGAGTAAAGAAATATCATAACAAAGTGACGAGGTAAACAGAACTCTTTGTTAGAACACACGCTAAATTAGTATCGAGTTGTTTGCCAAACATACGTGGGTAATTGAACCAGAAGGCGATGCTACTGCTAATAATACCCAGTTATTTAGCTCTGTCTGTACGCCGACATAGGGGAGAAAGAATTGCCTTTGTAACAAAGATGTTTCTTCTATCAATTCTTTTCTTATTGAATGCACCTTAATTACGTTATCTTGTTGTGACAATGAAAATGAAATATTGTTATAGTTTGATTAGTCTTGCTGTTCTTCTCCATCTTTAAAAGACTTAGCGATTATAGCAAAGTACGAGTACCGTCTTTAAATAACATAATATCATATTAGTACATATATACATCATATATTAACTCAGCTTAAACGAATGTTTTTTTTTTAATGAGCGATGATAGTAATTTCTATTTAAATTAAAATACTCTTAACCTCCGAAATAAAATTCAGCTACTGCACTGTATTTTAAACTACTTTATATTCAAGATTTAATCGTCCACCTACATAATGCAGGTCCTAAACATTGTCGAGAAGCAGGCAAATTTCACCGCACTATTTGTTTCGTACTAAATTGTGGCGTTTCGGCCACTGCGCCATGTTTCATTCACACCACCTGTCACAGACACGCTACTATCTCGCCAAGACAATGGACGCTAGCTTCCCAACTATATTAATAATATATGAATAGATTTGACTTACTGATTATTTCGAGTTACATTGAACTGTAATGAAATAACTTGGTTGTCCCGTTTGGTATTACATAACATCACGCCTGTATATTGAGCTACATTTCGCCGATGCCGTTATTGAAGTCCCATGTAATAGGCAGTGAGCCTATTGCCATCAGCCGAGAACAATTCCATACTTAATGCTGCTACTGAGAATGTCTACATAGAAAAAACCAATAACAGTTTACCAAGGAACTGAAATTTTACTCAGTACCTATGACCCCAAGATCAGCAGTCGCGCTGGTAATTTTGGTTACTATGTTACCCATGGGTGTAATAAGGATAGGTGAGAGTACCTGTTTATATACATAATATTGCGATCAACACTGCCTGCCAACCCCTGAGACACAAGATATAACGACAAACTTATTTAATTTTCCCATATTCGTGGATCCGGCGACACAAGCTGCGCAGTGATCGACAAAAAAGATTTTCTATCGTTTCTATTTCACTTGACTGGTGAAGTAGATAAAATCTTACAGAAGGCTCTTACTAGTCTTCTTAAGAAATAGGTGGCGATGTTCTAAACCTGTATAGAAAAATACATAGGTATACTATCCATCTAGCGTGGCTTCATAATATGAACATTTTTACATCGTTTGCGATATCAGGTACTCGGTTGTACGGCTTCTTAACTTAATAACTTGTATGACTCGGCACAAATCCTATAAGTGGTATTGGTTTAACTAGCTTCCGGCAGAAAGTAATATTTTCGCTTGCCCATAAAAATATACCTGTTTCCCTTGGATTTAGAGGCGGATTTTATTCAAAAGGGTGGCTATGCTCCGTATTTTTTAAATAAAAACTTTGCCACGCTTTTTGATTCCTCCTGCCCGTTTTTGAGCAAAATCTCAAACACCCAGAACCGTAACATATACCAGTAGGCGATTAAAATTTAAAAAAAAGGGGGGTCAAACCCGCGAAACGTAGCGCAGAAACCCAATCATTGTTGTGTGGCATTTCAAGCACATTCATTCGCAGTCCACCGTTGTACGTGGACCGGTATCAACAAGCAGGTATTGTGTTTACACCATAAGTAAGTGAATTAGAGAGATGTATTACAGAGCCACCCCTTTAGCACCCCTGATGCTGCTGCTCATCATAGCTGCTCTTCAAAATCGACTGCTATACAGATATGCGGACCACATCATAAAACGTCAAAACTCATTTTAGGGATGGAAAATATTTCCAATTTTCAAGGAAATATTTCAAAAATCACCGCGCAAATTGGATTGGTAATGATAGTACCTTTTGTTTTTAGCACGAGAGTTAAAGAAATGGTCCTGCCTGTTCTCTTGACATACATATATACAGAGGGGGTCTGGCCTTTTCGTCGTCGGGAACCACACGGCCAAGGGCGTGTCACTGTCTTATGGTATCCTAAACTGACAAAAGTATGCAAGTTTCATTTTAAAGCAGCTATAGTCCAATGAATGAAACGTCAGACGACTGAGTGAAAGATATTGTGTTCGAACTCATCCGTTGCACTTTTCACGTGGATCCCTGGACTCCTAACTAGTTTAGTTTCAATTTCTGGTTAACTTTTTTTTCTACGAATACTATTCCTATTTGCAGTCATCATATACACAGCTATTCAAATAAGCAACGACCCTCTTGAATACTTGCAAGTATCTGGCACCAACATAAGTTATTCCTACGAACTAGATGAAGTAAACCAATAAATATATTCGGCAGCTTATTTCTGACACTTGGCCTGACAAAGCCGAGCCGGCAACAAATGGCGGTTTGTTGCAAGCGAACCTTTGCCAAAACTGTGTCCACGAAATATCAGGTACGTCGTGGACACATCCGTCGTGCGGACTCCATGTAGGTCAGTATGTGTCCTTATTCCGTATTACATGCAGCTATAGTGACCTTACGATATAAGATCTCGAGATTTTTTTGGGAATGTTGATATTTTTCATCAACGTCGTTGTTTTCATCTCATTGAAATGTTTTTTTTTTTTTTGTTTGTTTTATATATTTACTACCTTTTTCCCGCGGCTTTCGCTCGCGTTAATTTAGAATTTGACAATCAATTCGGGTTGTACTCTGCTTGCGAAAAAAACTATTATCATAAGAACGTTAGTGTTGTTTCCTCGGGAACAGTTTTTTTTTTTCGGGATGAAAGGTACCCTATTTCCATTTATGTACACCTGACAACGTATATGCAAAATTTCAGGATAATCGCTTCAGTGGTTTAGACGTGAACAGGTAACAAACAAACTTACTTTCGCATTTATAATATTAGTTAGGAAGTTAGGATTAGGATTTTTGGCGTTTTACTTTAATTGAAATAACTAAGCTCATTACAATATTTTTTTCTCTACTTTGATAGCATCACTATCATATACTTAAAGCCTCAATAAAGTTGACTTTTCTACGCGGCTGAGTCAACATTGAACTGTTTTTTGAGAATTTAAGACAATGGAGACGTATTTCTAATCACAGTAATAAAACAAAGTAATCGATCTAAATTCAAATTAGCAGTTGAAGCCGACACAAAAAACAAACGAAGACTTTTTAATGTCGCTCAACGGCACTACTGATTTGGAAAAGAGACGAGATACCTACGGCTTTAAAAGTAAAACAAATTGTAATGAATGCGAGCAAAAACGCACTGTTTCAGGCAGACACGTAATAGGATGAAATTATTTAAAGAAAAGCTGGTCTGTTTTCCTTTAACAAAAAAGATATTTACATATCATACAAAAAAACTGTACCTGCTTACTTATCGGTGAACTAAGCACGTTACAACGAGGGTTCTATTCCAACAATCCAGTGACGTCGCATACCCAATGCATTAATATTCATCGTATGTAATCTATCAAGCGACATGGCTACACTAGCGTATATGACTTTATTATATAGCCAGCCGAGTGCAGTAGTATTTGAACCGCTCGTGAACTTAAGACGGGGACGAAGTGGCCCGACGATGTAGCATACTGCTTTCTTAGATATACTCGGTGCACATAGAGCTTATTATTTTTGTAACTACGTATGGACATTGATCTGAAATAAAGATTATTATTATTATTATTATTTATTAATTTTCATGTATGCTCAGCTGAGCAGAATTCGAAATACAAATATCTACACTGGCATTTGTTCGGGCCCGCGTCGTGTATCACTTTTGTTCGAGATAAGTGTCTCATCACCTACCTTCAATCTCCATTAAAATTATTGGCGTGATCACTCACAGTTTAATAGGACTATCAAGTAGTTATTCGAGTAGATCCAGGTAAACAGACTCCCGCGAAGGACAAGTAATGAGATGCCGATACTAAATTTCTACATCTTTCCGAAATCGATGCAGAAGTGATGCTCAAGTGTTCGTATGCTTCTTCAGTTTCGTTTTAACATTAAGTTGTCTGCAGTTTGCAAATCAGGCCAATGTCAAGTGGCCACATCTCAGCATTGTGAAGCTTTTTGTCAGCCATTGTCTAGTCTCTCTTTAAAGACACTTCTTCATCGGAAAACACTTAATACAAGATGCATTTACAATATTTTAAGATCATAGATACTGCGACCGTTCCACAAAGTCGATCAACGAGCAATGGAGCCAGCCAGGCATGTCCAGAGTATTTTTTCCAACCGATATGACTGTCATACTACACAAAATTAGCATGAGCGGGTAACACTGGGCTGGACTGCCATGTCAGGGCAATGTCTGTAGAAAGACCGTCTGTTAGCAGTGAGACCGCGAATCGACAAACTCTCGACGCCGACGCGACGTCGCGACGGCCCTGGTTACTGTAGTTGAGGTAGATGTTGAACGCGCATGGGAACATTTTGAAGCCCTATTTTGAAGAGTCTTATGTGAATGCTGTGATATGCTAATTTAATTAACTGAAGATCATAGTTTTTGTAACCATGATTTTACCGCCACGCACCTACAACTGAGTTTTACAATTGCCTCAGAATAAAACTAAACATTCGCCGTTTTAGTAACAAAAAATCGTTTTCTGACATTAAGAGCCTTTACGCCGTACGGTCCGTTATTGGCATTTTTCATCCTGAAATTACTTCGTTAAATTGTATAGATCATATATCAAAGTCGCTGTCCATTTAATAGGAAATTTTGTAAAGAACAAATCTAATACAAAACATTTTTAATTTTTTTAATAATTATATATACTAGGGCTATTGTTTGACACCATGTTTCGTAAAATTTACGAAACGTGACTACTTCATCCTTCGATACCTGGCAAAGTATATGAAATAAAAGCAAAAAGTAACGGTTTTTAGAATACATATATACTCTTGTCCAAATCTAGTAGACAAAATTTTAAATAATTATTATTATTCTAAAGTAAATTACGAAACAACATAGCGTAAATGATATATTTTTAGGCATTTTTAAAGCCAATTTTGACAAACTTAATGATAGCTAAATTACATATTATAATTTTTTTACATTACTAAAATATGTCCTTAACAATATGGCAAAAAAATAATTATTCAAAAATGTAATAAACTATTTTTAAAAGAATTTTTAAAAGTACCATATAAACTGACCCGCAACTAGGCCCGAGATCAGTGCCCGCATAGGCTTTCTAGGGTAAGGACGTGTCGCTCTGCGCTCCGTTTTTTCGAAAAAATATTACGATTCTGAATCAATAAATTGGAATAAATCTAGTCCAAAACATATTGATACTTTGGGTAGAAGTAAACAGTTGAATTATTTTTGACGACTTTTTATGAAAATTTGTACAATAAATTGTTCACAGTCCTCCTATACTTTTTGGTGAGGAGCCATGATGGTGGAGCCAATGGCATCGAAGACCTGATGATGGATCCTGAAGGTTACAGGAACTCGGTAACTGTTTATAGTAGAACCACCGTGTTTAGGCTTGTTTCATTTGTCTCGATCGGTACTTTTATCCTAACTAGTGCTGATGCCCTGATGATGCTGATGATGATGGGAAGTGTTTACAGGAACTCGGTTACTGTTTATAATAGAACCATCGTGTTTAGGCTTATTTCATTCGTCTCGATAGGTCCTTTCATCCTAACTAATGCTGATGACCTGATGATGATGATGATGATGATGATGGGAGGTGTTTACAGGAACTCGGTTACTATTCATAATAGAACCACCGTGTATAAGCTTGTTTCTTTTGTTTCGATAGGTACTCTTATCCTAACTGCTGCCGATGACCTGATGATGATGGGAGTTGATTACAGGACCTCGGTTATTGTTTACAGTAGATCCACGGTTTTTAGGTTTGTTTGATTTAGTATAGTGCCGATAACCTGATGATGAGGTTGTGAGGTGTTTTTAGAAACTATATCCACCGTGTTTGCGTTTAGGAATTTGTATTAATTTAATCAGGTCTGTCGGGTCGGGTCGGGAAAATAAATAAAATAATAAGCAATTTACACAATAAGTATCTTGATTATTGATATAATAATTCACCACCGGAAATATGAAGTTTTAGGAAATCACAAAAAACTTGTTAAAAAATTGGATAAGACCTTGTATTTCTTTCAACTTTAATGGTATCATAATAGTAAATATACAATTTTTCTTACATTTTTGCGCTCTATTTTTCCTATAAAACAGGATTTCAATAACTCTTTTAGTTTCAGATATAGCCATTACTGTACGGGAAAAATTATTTTCATCAGTGATTAAGGCAATTTATTATCAGAAAAATCTTTAAATCATGTTTAAATTTAATGTAAAGGCTATTAAGTTTTGTAATTATTTAGGGTATAATACCTTTGTATAACTATTTTATTGCGGTTTAGGAGTTACGCTAAACGTATGTAATATATAAATTTGATGCTTGCTGTTTGGACTTAAGGTTGAATTTGTTGAATCTCTGCATGAGTATTTATTATCATGCCATGTAAACGCTTTATTATTTTTTTAAAGTTCTCAATCATTTAAATAAACCAATCGATAGAGCGGAATTTTCTGAGTAAAACTGTATATTTAACTAATTTTCAACAATTTGTCCCTTACATTAACTCATATTTCCGGTGACGATATTATCGTATTATGAAAATATATCGTAATATCTAGGTACTAATAATTATTAGCTCATGTGAATAAACAAATACTAAAAACTACAATACAAAATAAATTATAATAAACTAAAAAATACCAAAAAGGCAAAAAGGATCAACATCGCCAGCGCGCGCTTTAAGCATTGCCTTCTCACAGTCCGCACGCACACACACAAGCGGGTGAGCGGTCGAGCGCTGTAAATACCTAATTTCGCTCGCCACCGCGCGGCGTAAACGCTCTTAAAGTGACACCTTGTTGAAACGGTGCTCTATCCTTTTTCGTTTTCAAACAAATGACAGTGACAGAAGTAGTTACTCTTAGGATATAGTTCCATAAGGCTGAAAACATACATTTAAAATACATGATGTATGTATTTCTCTCAATACAATCTCAGTTCTCAATACAAGGACATTACGGTACGTGGGAGAGCATTTGATCTTAAGACGCGTACAGAAAATCCGGAGCTCAATACTGATATGAGCATAGAAATGCCGGTCGCAAATCCGCATCCTCGATTCAAGGATCGTATATGTGAAGTATTTCAATGTGAACATTTTATTTGAATATTTTATTCAATCAAATGCACACGTGTGCGAATTTATCTGTGTCACGCTAAATCTGTTGGAGTTTATATACGTGTGATTTATTACTGCATGTATGTTTGAATTTTACGATGTAAAAAGATATCAACATGAATTAAATTTTACTTACGAAAAATCTTTTGAATTTAAATTTAATTATTATGTCACACGTAGTCTTCTATTGGAAGAAAAAAAAACATAACCACTCACAAAGACAGAATATAAAATAACTTTACGTGTCTTTGATAAAAGACACGTAAAGCTATATTAAAGCTATAACTATATTAATTAGGGTCGCTACCTTCATTAAAAATGAAAGGCGCATTATTATTTCTTCACATTTATTCTTATCATCCATACAAACAAAACTTTCCTCGTTATATCATTAGTACAATTTCAGTCAGCAGTCGTATAGTTCCAAACTATTTACACGTTGTAATAGGGCTGTTACCGTTACAATTCTTAAGGCGACATTAACGTAATAGGGTTGTCGTGCTATGCTTTCGTAGGATTAGTATTTAACATAGTTTGAGCCTAACGATTATAATGTAAAACGGCAGATTAAATTGTAGTACCCAATAGTGTGTGTGACTTTGTCTTATAATGTTTATTTTAGTTTCAAAATTAGTTAAAATAAAACTGTTGTGGACCTTTTCTTGCTAAGCGATGTTTGAAACACAATTACCTATTATTATTATGGGTTAAAAGTGAATGATGTTACACATCTTATTTCAAGAGAACGTTAACTGCCTCATTGGGTTTGTGGGAGCGAGTGCTGAGCGCGAGGTCGTGGGTTCGATTCCCGGGTCGGGCAAAATGTTATTCGAGTTTTTCTGCACAGAAATCCACAGTAAGGAGGCAAGGAGCAAGGAGTTTGGCACTGAGTCCACGTGTTTTACACGGGACTCGATAACAGCATCGGCGAAATATGGGTAAAAAGTACACCTCTCTGCATAACCCTTCGGGGAATACAGGCGTGATGCTATGTTATAACGTCGTGTGATGCTTACAATACTCTGTCATCAATCCCCAGTAGGGCACATACGAACACCGAAGGAACAATTCGATAAATAATTTCATATTTAGAATTGCCTCCTCTTATTAAATCACAGTCCAATCAGCTAATTAACATTGCACGCTTAACAGAATTTAATCATAATAATTAGGCTTGTTGACCCAGCATAATTAAGAGGCACTTAATCGTCTAAATAAATCAAAACGTTTTACAGCTGCCATTAAAAACTTTATTAGACGACTGCTTAAAACTTTGGTAATGTGTAAAAAAATATCGGAGCTCTCTTAGGTTATAGGTATAAAAGGGCAAATCCGCAAATCCACGTTTAAGTTTATTCGATCCACCCCAGTTCTTCGAGAAATGCCAACGCTTGACGTTGTCGTCAACTTCCCGGAGGGTACCTAGGTTTCCGAAGTACTTGGCCCTGTATGTGGTGACCTCGAGGCAGTTCAGTAGCACGTGGGCTGCCGCTTCTGCCTCCTCTATGCATGCTCTACATAGAGGAGTGTTTGTAATTCCTATAACTTACAGATGTTTATTGAATGTTGAGCCATGTTCGGAGAACGCCGCTGTGACTGTTCGAAGTTGCTGCTTCGACAGTCGGAGCGGTTAGCTGGTTGTGCCTCCGTTAATTGTTGAGAGAATGTCGTTAATCTCTCTTAGGTTTGAGATAGCTATCTTGTACATTTCGACTGGATAAATAATCGTCACTTAGCGGGTTAAGTAACGTAAAAATAGTAGAAAATCTATTAGTTGACGGCGCCGGAGTCCGACTGCGGGATCATGAATTAAAAATATATGAAAGAAATGGAACACTACAATATAAATGCTCATGCCTTCCGCATGTCACATGTGTCGCTGCTATCGCTTGCTACAATTGTTTCTATAATGTTTTGCTGTTTTTTTTACTTTCAGTAAAATAACTAAGACACTATAAACACAAATATCTGTATCTAACATTCGTCAATTTTACGGAAATGGAGCTTAAAATGAAAAGTATTTTCCTGATTCTGAAAATGCATATAAATCAATTTTGAAAAATATAATATTATATATAGTTATGTCCTTTCTGAATACGACAGCAGTGTACTTATTTCTCTTCGTTCATTTAACATCTTTTTTTAAACTATGTTACGAGAATAACGAAAATACGAAATTCTGAGATTCTCATTGATTTAATTTCGATTATCAGGGTCTAAGACGCTTAATATTTGAATAAGAAATACCCAATTCAAAATTTGGGATGAAAAATAATTTCTGGCCAAATGTTTTCTTTTTTTTATACGGGTTTGTGTTACGGTAATATAACAGGTTCATATAGAAACGCGCGTCAGAACCACAATGTAACGAAACTGTGCGAGCAACGAGCACAAGAAAAGCTTGAGGCGAAACCTTTTAAGAGGGGAATTAAAGTGTTCCCTTTGACACGGAGAGAGATTGGAAACGGTTGCATTCGTTTGTGGAGCGTGTCTCGTAAATAGAGTACTATATAAATATGTGTTTGGATATGCAATATGTACAGACGAACAAGGACATAAGTATTGATTAAGTTTTTTAAGAGAAATATGGATGCATTCAAGTAAGAGGAGGGGCTCGAAGCTACAACGAGAGACTCGTATATAGCTACGTAGTTACTGCGCAGATCCGTCGATCTGCAAGGTTAAGCAACCCTTGACGCGGTCAGTCCATGGATGAGTGATCATTATTCACGTATCGAGACCCCTCCGTGCCTCGGAAAGCACTTTAAGCAGTTGGTCCCGGGTGTCATACGAAGACCTATGACAGTCGTTACGGATGTCAGTAGCCCAAAAAGTCTGACAACCAGTCTAACCTTAGAGTATCAGTGTCTCCTAGTTACTGAGTGGCGGAGGTCAGAAGGCAGTCGCTTCTTGTAAAATACTGATATTCAGCCGCAACCGGTAAGATTCCAATCTTCCATTCGGCTTCCAAGCCGACCCCAATGTAGTTGGGAAAAAGGCTAGGCAGATGATGATGAATGCATTCAAGTGTTGTCTTATTTAATTAATAATATAGTTGAACTTTTTTCTATTTTATGTACAGCTTTTTGTTTGAAAAACTTCTTCTATAGATAGTAACTTATGGTAAAGTGGTACTAAAAGAGGAGAGACTTTACTATTATAGTTAATGCTACTAGTAGGTATATAACAAAAACTCCTTGAGCCTATATGCATCTGACTTGTTTTTTTTTTAATATAGATCCATAATCTTTTGTTGAATATGTGGGTGTTAGGATCGAGATGCCCTGAAATATTATATTATATACTAAGTTTGGGTATACAAGAGAAGATATTATTGTTTATAATTACGAATAACAGCAAGCGAACACTACCAACAAGTCTGTATAACATAGAACGAAGACACAGGTAAAGTATGTATCCCATAAAATGTATATATCTTACATACATTTTCGAAGATACGTTCACCGAAGCTTTTGTTATAAACGTCGTAGCAATTTCGTAGCGTTTCGTAGCCTTGACTCTACGATGACTAGCTACGAACTATTTGATTTGCTTACGTGCTACGCCTGACATCTGCAGTAAATCTGCGGTTTGCAGCAAATATATAAATTATATTCCTACTGCATCTCTCAGGTATTTGTAGTACTGGGATTTTAAATTGCTTTTGTATTTTAACGGTGAAGTAATTTTGTTGTGAACGATTTTGTTTTGACTAAACATTTTACTTGTAACTCTTATAATGTGTTCACGGCCTTTTATAAATTTTTCACTTTACTGTAGGCTATTTTGCGGGGTATGCAGATTATAAGTTCAAGACCGTCCATTAGTAGCGTTCTGTGAGGAGTCCTATATTGAGCAGTGTATTGAAGTTTTAGATTGAACGACCTTTTACAAGTATCTGATCACTTTTTCAGATCAAACATAATATGGTTAAAATCTGATTTGTAACTGGAATTATCTGATTTGTACAGCTGAGGCACATGGTTTGGTGAGATGAGACTACGACTTGCGAAACAAGTCTTCCAATTTCCTCAACTATGGTAAAGCTATATGTAGGGATGTTATCTGTGCACAAGGCGAATGGGATAAATTTAAGCCCAACCTTACATCTGGTAAAATCCCTTAATCACCGCTTACGCGCACTGTATGGGGTAGCATGCAGTACTTAGGTAGGGTCGACATTTTTTTATTCTTTTATTATTTCAACTTTACCCTTCGCTAATAATTATTCCTGTATCGTGGTGCGTTTACAAACACAAAACATATGGAACAACGTCATAGACCATAGAAATATTTTGTTCCGTAAGGGAATCAAACCCACGACACAGCCTAGTAATTGATAGCTCAATGACAACTTGATAACAAATTACTTGACTATTAAAGACCTTCCTATCCCCATTGGGCCGGGTAGTCGACGGGTTAGGCCTTTGAGAGGAGGCCCAAGGCCCAGAACGTTGGTTGGTGATGATGACGTTCATCATGTAAACTGCACTGGCCCGTATATATAGTGGAACAGGCCCTAAATAAGAGGAGGCCCGACTACCAGCAGTGGGAACATTGCCTGATGATGACTTTTCAAATATTCATATTGGGAACAATTAGCTATTGCATGTTAATATTTAGGCCACTTGTAGAATAATAATAATTCTCAATGATGTGTCAAATTAACTGATTAATTTAGATTATTCTTTAGTAAAGTTACTAGCCAGTAACAATAGTCACTTTTATCACCTATAGCAGTTCTAAATTCAATTTAAAAAATAAGCTAGGCATATACCAAATGTTTGCAAAAGTATGTGTGTACTGGCATCTACTACCTCCACTATTTATAATTCATAAACTTTCTAATTTACTACAAATTATCAATCAATCACATCAAACATTCTCACTTCAACACCGAACCGAGTGAACGTGAAACAACATTTTTAAGGTAAATATGAGTGAAAATGAGGTGTTTTCCAATTAGACGGGGATCGAATGTTGTAACATTTGGCTCGATATTACAGTGCTCGTTACGTGATTGACAGCTTGTTGGCAGTCTCGACGACTTCGTAACATAAGCTCGGAATATGGTTATGAACAAAATTGAACGTTGTATATTATTAATTCATTATGACTTGTTGCTAAGTAAATATTGAAGATTGTTGTACACGTTTTAAGCTTTGAGACGGTGAATAGAGATATTGTTATCGTTGTTTATGATTATTTGTTTTGTGAATAATATGGGATAATTGATCGAATTAAATGGATTAGAAATGTAGGAGGAGGAATTATAGGAAAAGGTTTCACGACTATAAGAAAGCGATGGCCAAGGAAAGATAACGACAGATAGGAAGGTCGATAGAACCCGATTGGAATGTTTTATGTAATGATTGGGGTGCGTGTCTCCTACACACCTCGCAGATATCCGCGGCTTTCAATAACAAACGATCACACCGTCCTTCGATTACGTAAACCGATAGAGAATTTTACAAATTTTCCGCTAGAAACCAACGAAACTTAGGACGATCGATAAGAAAAACGCTTCCATATAGAAAATTTTCCGTCGCTAATGTAATGAGAAGGTGGCTCGAGGAACGGGTCGCAGTAAACATCACACGGCGCAGTCGCATAAATTGTCTCCGGGTATTAATGCTATCGGAAAAACCATTATTTACTAACGGATTGGGGTGCTAGTGCGTGTACATGTTTACGCGTGGAGCGGCATCAGTGTATGATGGTGCGGCGCGGTACTTACGCGACGGGCGGCTGCGTCGCGCGGCACGCGGGTCCGGGGCCGGTCACCTCGGGCACTCCATTGATGAGCTGAGGCGGCAAGCAGCGCGGGCAGGGTCGCATAGACGCGGGCACGCGCGCGGGCCGGCGAGCGCGGCGGGACTGGCGGCCGGCGCCCGCCGCACGTGGCCGCTCAGGTATCAATCAATCGATGCGCGGCGTCGGCGCGGGCGCGTCGCGGGCGCGGCACATTCATGTCGCGCGAACAGCTGACGGCCGAGCCCCGTAAACATGAATCGGGACCCCTCCCCTCTCCCGCCCCGCGACCCTGCGCCGCTCACCCCCTCGCTCACCCGTCCTGACCTACTCTGCGCAGGGCGCTGCCGAATGCGAACGCTTACACCATGCGAGGTTCGACGAAACACAGTGGAGCCTCTCAGCGAAAGTGTTTCATATCAAACTTTTAACAAAGTTGGCAATAACGCAACTAGTTGGCACAAGTTCCTGTTATGGCAACCATAATCAGAGAACACGATACATTCAACAATATTGTAATATCCTGCCTTAATCAACAAGCCAATAATCAGATCCGTTTCCTAGTGAACATAAGTTCTAATGTAATCTGTTAATTACTACAACTAAAAAAATCCCAGTATCCCACAGCCACAGGACTACAAAACACTCACCTGCCTTTCGTGAATGTGGCAGCTGATCTCGAGAAGGGGCGGGCGGTGCGCAGTACGCGTGCGTGCAGGATATCGTCCTGATGCCGCTGCGTCCACATCCCGAATGCCACTAGTCCGTCGGCGACCGCTGGGGGGACGGGTCGACACACGTGGATGTACACGACTGCAACACGATAGGATATTGCACGGAATGACGGAACGCCATACACGAAAGTTTGAATACGATGTATTTATGTAGTTGTTTTTCTATTATTTAGTAATTAATTTTCTTTCAAACATACAACAACATCACGCCTGTGTACCCTAAAGGATTGGGTGAGCTGGACCATTAGGTTAAGTTTAACACACTTCGTATAGGTAAATTGTTAGGCTTCATCGAAAAATATGAATAGCTAAGCATTGTGAGTTGACAGTAATTCCCTCAAAGTTAAGTTCAATGCAAGTGTTTATGATACTTTTTTCACCGTCTTAATTCAAATTTTGAGCACTAAATAAAAAGAAATTAGGCAATTTATTAATAAAAATATAAAATAAATTTTATTAAAAAAAAAAAAAAACAAAAATCACAGCTTTAAAACCCATTGAAGCGTTTCTAATTTTAAAATTGCTGTAGCCTAATCTAATTTTAAAAATCTAGGTAATAAAGTTAGATCAACAAACTCTACATAAAATACTAATCATAAATAAAATAAATCACCAAATTTCTCAACCAAATCACAATAAGAGCTCAAAGCATTTATCATGTGAGACAAACTAGAGTTGTATTTAATGTGTAATTGAATGGTAGCACCGCCCGTTCGCCTGGACGCCAGCCAGGACAAGCAACAGTTCTTTACGAGGCTTCGGTGCAATTGTAACAATATACTCTTTCTTTCAACGGATACTTTGGCAAGAGATCAGGGCCTCTTAAGGCAATAGTCTAATAGAATGCTCAAAAATAACAATTGCTTTAAATGCTCTCAAATATTCAGTTGTCGGAAAGTACGCCCTTGAATAAAATGTATGTGATAGCTATCTTTTAAAAGTTAAAACCAGAAGTCGATAGCAAAAATACCGAAAATAAAATAAATACATTTGTGCAGTCTGATGATTTTTTTCAAGTGTAATGTCTCCGTATAATTGGTATTTTTCGCGAAAACCGAATAGCATCATAGGATTAACTAACGATCAGAAGTTGTAAAAAGCATAAAGATTTTTTTAAATTTTTTTTCATAACACCTCTTGCGTTTGACCACCTAAAATTGAGATGATGCGTCATCCTTAAATCTTTGTCTTGTTTGAACGAGGTCTATATTGGACACTCAACTGTACAGTGAAAGCAATACGCGACATGACAACGCGATTTATAGACTAACTTGAAGTTATAAAGTGATTTTCTTTTCAGTTTAAAGGAATTTTGGCGATTAGGTAAATTGTTTGATGTGATTGTGGATCAAGAGTTTAAAAGCGTGAGTCATTATACGGTTTGATAAGCGATGAAGTTTACAACAACCTTTAGAAATGATATAGGTAGGTACATTTCATACGTCCACGTTTTACACAATACATGTTCGATTGTGAGTTCGATTCTCGCAAATATTTGTATGATCAATAGAATATGTAAGTATGTTTAACATCCGGGTGTGTGTAGTTGTGAGATGTATCTGAGTAAACCTGTACACACGAAACAGGAGAAAACAAAGAGTGGGGAAAAGTTTCAAAAATCTTAATATTAGTACATAAAAGCATTCTGAACTACAAAATTTAACTGAAACTTTATCTACCTAGGCAAGGAAGGCTAGGTATATTCAACAGTGACTGCTCTACGGGTGACATGATGTTGAATATTTCCCATCATTAACTGTAACATTTTACAGAAGCACACAAATAACAAAGTCACTGTGTCGTAACTTTACTAATTACGATCAATTTCATACGATCTAAAAAGCAAGAGCACCCGAGGCTGATGATGGGTAGTTTATGTCTGACATCAGCATTATATTCTCAAAATTGGTTCGGGGCGATAATATATTCATTGTAGATACATACCTACTTTGGATCTCTCGTTCAGCAACTTTAAATGAACGCCGCGCTCGATGTATTTTGTCGTACAAATTTGCATCGTATGCAAAACGCATTTATCTACCTACTAGCTACCTATGTTATTTAATTGATTTTAGTGACAAATGGAAACCCTTAGTATCCTTTAAATCAGTTACCTACATATTTACAAATCATAGGTTTATACTTCTATGAAAACTTTCGACATTGCTAACCATTTACTGAATTTGCTTATAACTTAGTTTATCCTACGTAGCGCATTCCTCGTCCGTCACCAAGGTCCGCTTGGCTTTGAGGAATTATTCATATATGTGCTCATTAACAAGCGCGCATTCCCTCATGCAAGGTATGGCGGCCGGCGTGTTTATCATTTCATAGGAAACGAATGCCTTTCGGCCTCCAAACCCGTTAGGAACTCAACCTAGACTCATTGGTTTAGGGTGCTAGCGCGGTTTCTAAACATGAGGGTTCAATATCCAGTTCAAGCAGAGTTGTTGGGCGTTTTGTGTGATTCTCAGTAACAGCTCGAAGTTTGGAAATGAAAAGCCGGTTGATTAGATTTTAAGTTAATACGTATAAACTGTTGGTGAAACAAAAAAAGTGTCCGCCCCTTAATAAATACAATAGCATTACATGTGCAATATTAGGTATACCGTTTTTTATCTGCCTCATGCCAACCCCTTGAAAAATACAAATGACGCAATCTCTGCTTGAGAAAAAAAAGGCCGAATAAAACATAAGGATCAATGTCTAAAATGTTCTAGATTATTTGCATAATTCATCATCATAAATTGAACTTTGATGAAAACTTAACGCGGCATCGGCATGCATTAGCACGATCAACAGGTAGCCGTGACGTGTAGGGTTTCAATAAACAATTGTGCATAAGTAACAGGTTGTATCGCCTGATGCCTGACGTGCCGGTTAGTGTGCAAGCTTTGCATGCAATGATTTTACGGTTTGCGTGACATGAACACTTGAAACTGAACATAATGGACTTCATGACGGTACCTGAATGTCAACAGCGAAATGCAGTGAACGTGAAGTCGAACTCATTGCATAAGCCGCTACATGAAGCTACATGGAGATATGACAATGCGGTTGTACTTATTTTAGTAAGTACGCTATAGGTAAGTGATATCTATACGATGAGAGTTTTGTTTAAACTGCGCCCCAAAACTTCATTCAGCAGTTTGCCGGCCCATTTCCATTTCATTAAGTATTCAAGAAATCAACACTAGCGGCTTCAGTATTTCGTAAGTATAATCTGGCCACAGAACAGATACAACCTCTTTTATCTGTTCTGTGAATCTGGCAGTTGATATAACTAATAAACATGCAATTCCGTATGCGCTTAGGAAAAATATGTGCATTTAAACAAAAAAGGGAACTCACTTTCTTGTGATGGATTTTTCGTACGTAGGTAGATAATTTGAATTTTGAAAATGAATTCACTTTCTTGTGATGGATTTTTCTTAGGTAGGTAGATAATTTACATGCTAATGTAAATCGCGTAAATATATTAAATAGTACGATACCTTTTGTTTTCCGTCGTTTCGACCAAAATACACCGGCCGTGGTCTCGGATTGACTGCGGCGGTGCGTCATCTCGAGGTGGAGATATCTTCACCTACCCTCGCATGTCGTGATTTTTATTATTTTCTACGGTGGTTTTCCTGGCGTACAGTGCCACAGACTATCTTTGAAACTAACGTCGCCACAGAACAACAATGCACCATGCGCAAACACAAATTTTATTCTGCTTATGGATTTATCTTACGTGATCAATTTGCGGGACAGAAATTGTGGTACTATAACGAACTGAAAGTTGAATTCTTACGACCAAGTATGAAGGAAATGGCCATGAGACCAATACAGGACCACATAGGAGTTTTAGCCACTCCCAGAGGAATAAACGACTGATATACCTATACCAATTACATCACTTATTGCACGGTTGGCACGATTGACGCAGTCTAGATATTTTGTTCATATGAATATTTGTGTTTGTGAATGCACCCACAATATAGGAATTATTTCTAAAGTAGGGCAATGTTTTCTCGAGAAAGCGCTTGGTCAATTATGTACAAGGAATTTCGGAAGATGTAAATGAAAAGCACGGGTACAAAATAACATTTACTTAAACGTAACTTATTACAAGTGTCAGGTTGCGACATATTTATGAATCTGTTTGTCTAGCGATCCCTCTACGCGTGGCTTTCTCATACATTTCATTATTCCTACTCATACAACTCAAGCTAAGTTCAGATGATCGTGCAACCTCGTATTTACGAACATTTTTTGTTCACGTACTTTACCGAGTCTTATGCAAAGGAAAAAAATATGTCGTCTAATAGTTAAATGTCCTTGGATATTCGAAGGAATTTAGAGGTTAGGATTAAACCACACATAGACCTTGCAAAAAGGTTATCGCAAAACCATCTGAATTAAGCTTTAAGCTGACTTACACTCCAAAAATTAAACAATATGCTGGATCAAAGAATTTTTGTTGAAAATACACAGTCAACCACTTTAATGGTAAAATATTTATTACAATTTTAAAAACACATATCATAACCGAAATTCACGTACTTAATATTTAATACTTACAGCTACGGCCGGGCTGCGTTCCTCTAGAATTTTTGATACCATTTTTTTATATTATTTCCCTCTCCCTTAATATCAACCGAATACCTAGTGCATTCAGTGCATTCATTATTGCAAAAAAATAAAGCGATGCCTTATTAACACCGGTAAGATAACTATTTTTGGTCTATGGATTTAGAAGAACACTTCGTATTGTGATGTTACTGCTTTGGAGTTGGGACATTTAAAACCCGCGCACATTTTCATAGAATTCGAACCTTATAGGCTATCGGAAAACCATATTGCGACCTTAGCCTAACATTATATTTAATTTAGAAAAAATCCACATTGATTTTAATAAATACCTACGTTTTACATTTTATTTTTCGCCAAACCATGCAATATATTATGGTCTTTACTACATAAAAACCAACATAAGTATGCATGATAGTTAGATAGTTTTTAATTTTTGAGATCTCCAACAATCACACATAAATATCGACCATTTTTCAATAGCTGGATAAAATTTGGGTAAGTTGTCCTTTCAAGTCCAAAATAAACAGTCTTTTGTTCCGACTTAAAATCTGCGCTCATAGTCAACATTAAAGGTTCTAGTTTGACTAGTCTTACAAAAACAAACAGGACTGTAGTTTAAAGACATAAAATACGTCTTCTATCCGTCTCTCCCTATCTATAGCTTTCTTGGGACAGTTTCCACCTTGTTCAAAGTCATCTTAATTTAATTTCTTCAAACAATAGTCTGTCCAACTAACTAGTCTTGAATATTGGCATCTCGGGCTCTTGCAACATTTCTTATCCGGCTACTGGAAAATTGGGCCTAAATGACACAAATCAAAAAAAGCTTATAAACAGAATACATTGGTATAACTCCCCACAGACGAAATATACAGAAATGAATATTATTTCATACAACATTTTATTAAAACAACTTCAAGAAATTATACTATCTAATTTAATAATAAGTGTCATTATTAAAATCTTTATTAAATGAATACGGTGACTGTACTGCACTAACTAATGTGTCATAACTTAAGACTAAACACACAACACAATATACTTAAATATTAATTATTATTTAATTTATGAGCACTAAAAAACGAAGCAAATTTCTTAAGCAATACGGTCCATTTAGATTAAGTATTTAATCTTTGGTAGAATGCGAGATTTCGTTACAATATTTCAATGATAGTGTGTAATGTCAACTACTCAAAAACTACTACTATTAACCGAGTATTTACACGCTTCGACTCGTCGATTTAATAAGCAGAATCGCATTCTACTAAAGACGGCAGAATATAATATAGCCATATTTTATGTTAGCGCAGTGCAGTCCAATAGTAATATAATTAAATAGATATACAAACGAATTGTATTACACACTCAGATTTGAGAGATGAAAACGAAGATAAAGTAAATTAGGCATGCCTTGGCGAAATCTGTTTAACAATGTCAGGCATTCGAAGATAAAATGGGCTAAATACCGTTATAATTTAACTGACAAAATTAACATTACTATTTGTTTATTTTGTGAACAATCCGTAAGAGCGTATTTTGTTTATCACGGACGATGATTCCGTTCGCATAAATAAAATGTACTACATAAAATTGTTTAATCACATGCGCTCGGAATCTGCGTCTACGCAGCAATCCGCGTGAAAAAGAATCGTACCGAAATTTCGAACTAATATCTTAATCATACGTACGCCTCTACACACGTTGCCATGTTGTACGCCGCTAAACACGTTAAAATTATATTAAAGCGTTCTCAAACTAACAAAAAATATTTTAAACTAACGATCATCTAAACACATGTACGGTTAGTCATTTGTTCTATTGTAGCGCTTTAATATCGCTTTTATATGATTAAGGTCATACAAGCGGCACATTACTGTGTCCTGTTATATCGAGACGAAGGATTGACCAATCATACGAATCCCTTGACACAACGTCAGACGCCCCAACAAAACACGACACAATAATGTGAAACCAGCTTTAACGTATTATTAAAATATAACAATGGGTAACCTAACATAAAGTTATTAAAACAAAGTTAGTTCCAGGAACACGCATTCAGGGATAGTTCACACCTAACGTATAGTTAGCCGCCGACTGTGAGGCCTAGTTTGTAGCTTACAATGCGCCAATAGTTTGAACGAAAAAGTCGGCTAGTATATTCGGTGGCTGTCTATGAACGAACGGTACGTTTCGTGTGTACGTTCCCTTATTTGTAATAATATATTTTGCCATTGAGCGAATGTCACTTTTATTATTAGGCCCTGTACACAATGTCTCAAGTTAGTCATACATTGGTTACCATTTATAAAAAGAACTACATAAATCAACGAAGATACAGGGAAAAATAGCAAAAGACACTAAATAATTTGATTCATTGCCATGACAT
Source organism: Shargacucullia verbasci (assembly GCA_947562105.1). Lineage (NCBI taxonomy): Eukaryota > Metazoa > Arthropoda > Insecta > Lepidoptera > Noctuidae > Shargacucullia > Shargacucullia verbasci. The sequence continues at coordinate 10,646,352 of OX387289.1, forward strand.
TTCTGTGGTACAAAAAGAGCATTTTCTATCTACATTTGAGTATCCTTAACTATGTTAGATATTTCTATTAAATAGAAGGCAAGAGTAATACGAAGAGTTAATATTGTGCATAGTGCCTGTATTTGTGAGAGAATAAATATACTAAAGGCGAAAACAGATATATAACACACAACGCGGGCATTGTTGCGCCCACTGTTAAGTCTGTTAGTGCCTTAATATTGAAAACGTGATTGATTCCCAACTTCATTTGTAAGAGTCAGAAAAATATAATTTCATCTAGACGCAAAGAGAACTAAATAAGAATTCTGAGATTTAAATGTAGAAAAACTTTGTTTAATGTTTTCAAGCTCTTATTTTTTTATTATTTAAAGGTGATATTAATTTGTCAGCTTTATAAACTAATCACATTCAAATACATGGGTTTGTTCTACTGAGAGGTGACACAGATAAGATACATCAAGAGTCAACCTCTATGTCTATGATAAGTGACATAAACCCAATGGACACACCCTTGTAACATACATCAAACAGCCGTGAGATTGGCATACTACCTACATAATGCAGTATCGCGTCATTTCAATTAATGCAGTAATACCCCGATTTTTAATAGACTTGGACTTATTGTGCCTGCTAGTGTGTGTATTTACATCGCATTGATGGCTACATACATAAGCAGTTACAATATTTGGACATCAAAAGTTTATATTCAATGCCTACTCCATACAGTTTGCTTAAGACATTTGGCTTTAACGAGATCTTACCGAGGTCGGACCGATCGAAATGAATAAAATAAAAAAAATATTTTATATCAAACAAGCAACTGCAATTCGAATAAGAACGCGCCAGCCCCAATGTCATGTCCCAAGCTGGAGTATTGCAACTAGGGACTCTAGATACGTCTCTTTTTCCTCGCAATTCCCGCACTTGCTATAAGGATTGCGAAAATACTATTTCAAATGCTGTTAGCACAAATGTAAATTAAAAATACATAATATTAAAGGCCGTCAGCCTTCTATGAAAGAAAATATAAGACTAAGTTCAGAGACCAAACTCTATACAACGTTAATTTTTGTTAACGCAATAGGGGCAAGCGCAGGGGAAACAGAGTGCGGGGAAGGGTATCTGCCGTGTACGTGTATTTTGATCTTGCCGACAAACATCCAAGCCGCTACTCGTTACGCGAATTATTATGTCCATGCTTTGCAATATTTGATATGTTATTATGTTTAGGCTATAAGATCTTACCTTTGTAATATTAGTGTATTTCTAGCAAATAAATGTTTAATTTGATAAAATTTGACATGTTATAAAACACTGTTAATTAGAACGTGCTGTAATTATGAACAAACTAGTTTCTCAAATTGCCTAAACAAAAAGTAACGTTGTATATTTCTCTTAAAACCAAATCAGTACGAAGCAAGATCTACATATTTTGCAATATGACAGCTGTCATCAATTAGAGATGTTCAACTAATGATACAAGTGTAGTGCAAAACAAAAGCAATATAAACGCATTTATTCAATAGTTTATTCATGACTGTCAAAATAAAAAAGGTGACCAATTTTACGAACTCGAACGGTGACTTATAGAAAATCGACTTACCGTACACTGCAGGTACTTGCGATTTAATCGGGGTATTACCGCAAAAACTTTCCATTTACTGCGTGTATGACGCCTATGATCGGACACTAAGATGAGCACACCTAGTGGGGGGTGTAGCACGCTCAATAGTCAAGCGCCCACTCGTTGTCCTGCAGAAATGCGTCCACTACCTCCTTCATAGTGAAGTTAGGGATTAACTGGTCAGCTGTCAGCTTCACACGAGTCACTGGATCGAAGTGACCGACACGCTGTAGAAAAAAAAGTAGTAAAATTAGATTTTTTCTTTTAAAGTTACCCACACTTGTTTTATACATTTACGTTTACGAACACAAATCTCACAAACAACATATTTTTCATGCGGGAATCGAACCCACGACCCATCCCGCAGGATGCCAATTGCTTAGCCACTGCGCTAACTTATAAACATCACTATGATTTGTTTATAAACATTTTTAATCTACCACTGGTAACGAAAAAAGGTTGTCAATTATTAGCGATATTATGAACAGAAATAAATAAATAAATATTTTCATTTACAGGTATACCGACTATTATATTATATGGAAGACAGTGTGTGACAACTTTATTCTCTTTAAATATTAAGCCGGCGGCCTGTATTGTGGACTTTTTTATATGGTAACATTTACAGATTTTTTCTTAAAGTAACACTATATTGGAAACATTTGGAAGACTGGTCATCTTTGGCACTGAGCAGAACGGTCTGGAAATCGAGGGGGGATCCTTTGCCCAGCAGTGGGATGTGACAGGCTAACAGTAACAGTAACACGATATTACCTCCAAATGTTCCTCGATGTCCTTCTTCTCATATGTGATGCCACTTGGAGTGATCACTGGCTCGTTCAGTATCTCGAAGCTTATCTTCCCACACAGATAATCTGGTACATCACGTTTCTGCAATTTAATCAGGAAATTCAACTTTGATTTAACACAAAATACTTTAATTATGAAAAATGTTTTTTTTTTATTAAATAGGTACATACCCTTCTCCTTTCGTCCATTTTAGAAAATAAGTTATTTAATTCGCTACTGTAGTTATTCTGGAAATAATGATAGTGAAAATTAGATCATAATAGTGTATTAATTAATTTAATTTCAAAAGCACCTTTTAAAATTTATATATTAAGTAACGCAAAATCTGAATATATGTAGTTTGTAACAAGTAACTGTACAGTACCTGAATAGATTTCAGTAACTTTTAATGATAGCGCCAAAGAAAGTTAATCTTATTTCAAGGAAATAAATATCAGTTTGAAATGCAGTTAAGCTATTGCCTATTATATAATAACTCAGTATTAGTACAACTATACGTACACATTCCTCCTCAATTTTGGATGCCTTATTATTAACGTCTTCTTCATTACTATTATCTAATTTCAATGCTTCTATTCTACGCTGCATATCGTCATTTATTAGCCTGTAAAATAAAAATAAAATAAATGCCATCACGCTAGTAACCGAAGAATTAAGCAGAGACATAGATAGAATAAGTCAGTCTTCATGTCCTTACCTTACCAATACCTTATTAAAACCTCTAGGCTGTTTACAAAAACAACAGAAAAACCCAATTACATCTAAAAATCGAACCCATATTTTGTCCTAACCTATTTAAATTAACATATAAATGAAAATTGAAATGAACTAAATACAATTAGTTTCTGTTACCATTGTTAGATTGTACAACTGTCTCATTGTTAGATTCGTCCTTAACACAATCTTAGGCAGTCAACCGTAAAGTGCAAGGAACTGTGTCTGAGCAATCTTTATTGCCATGTGATGTTGTCCCCCAGTACACATAAACTGCAGTCATGCATTACTAAAAATTATGTGACACATTCTGTTTTAGAATGGTTTTTGGTCTGCTGATTGCAAATTATAGAGCAGGTAAGATATCTTTACTGATAAATAATATCAGAAAGGGACTAATTGTGAGGTCTGTATATATTTACATTTGTATCTGCATAACAGAAACTTCTTGATTAATCTTAATATGACTTTGTCCCCATACATTTTGTTGGCAGTTCTATTCTTTTGCAATTTTGTATTAAACTTATCTACATGATTAATTGTTTCCTATTACGAAAATTGATATTATAAAGGCACACAAACCTATTCAAATAAGTCTGCAGTTCAATTTCCTGTGATATTCTCTTCTCTTCTTGGACATTCCATCTCTTTTTCCTGGCTATGCGGATCTGTGCAGCAATGTCGTCACCAAAGTTCAGTTTCTGTTCACGCGCCAAATCATTCGCTAAATAAGAAAATAGAGTTGATCTAGACTTTCTTAATCAATGACACATGCTAAAGTTATATCTGTTTTTGTGACATAATAATGAGTGTGTGAATCAATGCTTATAAACAAGCAATGCTAACCTATATTCCTAAAATACAATATTACAGCTATTTAATTATTATTAGACTGCTTTTCAATAATCTTCGCACATTCAAGTATTAGGCTTCCATTGCTTAACATAGATACATAACATATCATAGACATGTAAGTATTAAGATTATTAAATTTTCTGAAGTAACTATTCAGGTTACAATTTTTAATAAGCTATTTAAGGTATTTCGTAATTGAATAACTCTATACGTATAACATAACATAGCATCACGCCTGTATATCCGAAGGGTTAGGCAGAAGTGTACTATTGTGCAGCCACATTTCGCAGATGCAGTTATTAGATCCCTTGTTATAGAAGCAAAGTTCCAAACTCCATGCTACTGAGAGTTTCTAAACAGAAATACCCAATAACACTTTGCTCAACCCGGGAATAGGTATAGATATATTCTCTAAGAATACAGTATTCAAATAAATTTGGGTAAGTGTCATGAAATATTTATATCTTCCTTTATATTAGTGGAGAGTGTAGCTAAAAATATGTCACCTTGATTTACAATAAACTGTTAATTGGATTACAATTTGAACTGAATCCCTTTGACTGGGGATTAAAAATATCCACACATTCGTCATGGCAAATTGCTATTTCTGTATCTGATTAGTTAGTGTTTATTTCAGGGCAATTTTCTAATGGCTGTATAAACTTCAAATAAGTTATTCCTCTGATTTGATTAGTAACATTTTAAACAGCAACACAATAGGACCATGTTGTGCGAAAATGATCCAACCAACAAACTGGCCAAAATTAAAGTTTTGTTTCCAAACAATCTAAAATGTTCCGAAACACTTCTGCATTACTTTTTTATATTTTTTCATAGTTGTGGGTTGGTATAACCTGTCATTAAAAATATTTCTAGTTGACAGAATCAAATGAATCTTTGCCACATGAGAATACAGATCATTTTAGATTGTTTGGTATCAAGACTTTAATTTTGACCAGCTCGTGGGTTGGATCATTTTTGCACAACATGGTCCATATTCCTTTCAAAAATCATGTCATACTAGAAATACCTCACCACCACCAAACATTCACTTTAAATACTGCAAAAAGCTGTGAGGTAGTAAAAAGACATGCTTTTTTTATGTCAGTCCAATTCACAGAAATCTTTCCAAGTGACAACAACTAGTTCTAGCACACCCTTAGCAATCAAACATGGTGCCTGCCTAATCAATCAGCTACAGCAAGACATAAGAAGTTTAATGATTGAAAATGTACTTTATAGTCATACAAAGGTTCATATAGTTACTGTAGTGTGTTATGTCACCATAATTTCATAAAGTTTCCTAACATATCATAAATATTTAAGAAATATTCATGATGCAAAGTACTGACCTCGATGCAGATGCTTGATGGCTTCATCATAGCAATCCAATTCAACCAATGCTTGTCCCAAGAAGAAGTGGCCTTTGACCTGATTGGTGTCTATGTCCAGTGCACGCCGACAGTCCTGACATGTTGCCTCCCAGCGCTTCATCTTCAGGTGACATAGTGCCCGGTTTGTAAAGTATGTTGCTACTGAAGGATTCTTTATCTGTAATTGTTAAATATTATGTTAGGAGAACCAAAGAGGTTCTTAGATGGTGGTAAAGACAAAACATGGTGAATAAGATGGATGTATGATGTCTAGATATTAAAATATCAGCAATTGTATTGTAAAATAAATATTATCACTCATTTAGTTTATTATGTAAAGTTCGTGGCCCTTAGTAAATTGGTGCTCAGGGTCTGTAGTTTTTTTATACCTCACATGACTTACCAGCAATATCTAACCCAGCAAGTGCAAAATTGCTCAAATCATGAACTTTATGGAAATATGTGACTGTCCCTCAACCTTGTAAACCATACCATACCACTGTAGGTTTTAATATTGACATAGACCTTCATTCTATATAGAGAACTTACAAATAAATTGTTAATTGCTGCAAAGAAATCGCAACTTTATTTCTACAGCAATAATAATGTAAGTACAAAAAGAAGAATGAAGGATAAAAATACAGCCTTCATGGCCAAATGGTTATTTAGACGTAAATTGTATTAATGGAATGTGGCATTAAATGTATTGAAGTAGAATAAAATGTATTTTCTTCAAAAAAATTAAACGTATTGACGAAAGTAGTACGTACAATAGATAATGCATAAACAAAGGTGAAATCGTCATCTTTCTTTGAATAATGTGAACAGTAAAAAACTATTTTTAAAATCAAATGACAGGTGGTAAATTTAGTAGAAAAATACTCATTACTCACAATAGCCTTTGTATAGCAGTTCATAGCATCTTCGAACCTCCTCAAACTAAACAATCTATTGCCCTGCTCCTTCAATTCTTTATCCGTGAGGTTCGCCGTCGAATACATATGTTTACTCATGTTTCTTGCTGTTAATCTCACTTATATTAAATTAACTTTGCCACGTATATCATTATTTAGCCCAAGCCCAACGTATAGAAAGTTTACGCGACTATTATATACGCGGACGAAATAAATTATTGTGATTATTTTTCTTCTAGAAAAATATGTTTGTCAGTAGCGGTGGTCGTTGCGCAACTTAAACGTTATTGAAACGAGCTATCGTCATAATAACGGTTAGCAGGTTATTTGAAAAACCTGCTAACCTGCTAACATGCTAACGCTAAAGTAGCTAATAGCGGTGGTCGTTGCGCAACTTAAACACGTTATTGAAACGAGCCATAATAACGGTTAGCAGGTTATTTGAAAAACGTGCTAAACGTGCTAAAAGTAGCTAACATCCAAAGAATCCGATAGACAGTTGCGTTTCGTTATCCAATGAAATGGAAGTGCAAAAAAAAAGCTCATCAAAACTTCACGGAGTCGTTAATGAATTTTGGATAAATAGGGAAGCTAAAAAAAAAAAAAAAAGGTCATCAAAATCTTACGGAGCCACCAAAACCATTAATTCTTATGCGCTTATGGTGGAGCAACCGACAATTTGAGCATTTTCAGCATCAGTGAAAGCTAAAAAAAAAAAAAAAAAGGTCATCAACTTCACGGAGCCGTTCATTCATCATGAATGACAAATAGCGACCAATAGCAGGATAGCGCGTTTTAACAACCGCTATTGATATCCGATAGACAGTTGCGTTTCGTTATCCAAAAAAGATGCTACTGCCCACCGCTATTTGTCAGCTTTTGACGTTTACATCACATTTTGTTTTTGACACTGACAGTTTCATTCATTCAGTGTTGTCATGTTTCATTTTTTTAGTACCTGGCAATTTTTTCCGGACCTAAAAACGATGAGATCAAATACCATATGTGCACAACAATCATACTGGTGGTGATGGTATGCCCAACCCACACTAGTGAGTGCCGTAAAAAAACTGTGGATGTGAAGCAGTGTACAGCAACGTCCTCACCAAGAATAAGAATTACATACTCTGATCACAGTGATCACAAATCTACGGTAAGTACTAAGTTTCGCTCATCAAGTACCTATTCCAATATAGGTAGTGGAACATCGTTATAATCATATCAACTGTTACAAAGTGCTCATATTATTATTGTAGCGAAATAAACTTATTCCGTTGATGATGAAAATAAACCTAGCTGGTTTATTTTTCTAACAGTTACTATTACGATAATAATATATAACTGTAATGGCTATTATGTTCAACGACATTGTTCCATATTATTATATGTGTGAGCCACAATACTATACTTTATCTAAAATGTTTAAATTTATGTATTGGGCACCTTGTGTTCCAGTATATCTGACATTGACTTTAGGTAGGTATTTTGTTATATAATAAAGATAACAATATTTTTTACAGTAATTTTATTATAGGTATTCGTCATAGATACGGTTGAAACAACTGATTATAAAAAAAGAATAAGACAAATTAAATTTTATATTAATATAGGTAAGACGGTATTTTGAGAACAGGATAGAGATTGGAAAGGTCTCGAGTCCAAAGGCTGTACCGTTTTGTTATTTCCTTTGGAGCATGCACGAAGTTCCAGTCAGATATATTTCTCCTTGGTTTTGTAGAAGTGCTGGAATTACAATATTTCATAACTGATAGATCCCTACGCCACGCAATTTTATTGCATGCATGCCTTTTAATATATTTGACAGCCTAACTGGTCTAGAGGTCGCAAGCGCGACTGTAAAGTGTTAGGTCCTGGGTTCGATTCCCCGGGTCGGGCAAAGTGTTATTGGATTCTTCTGTATGGAAATTCTCATTAGCAGCACAGAGACAGAAACTGTGGCCGGTAGATAGCAAAAGGCTCATCCCTATTACAGGGGACTCAATAACAGCATTGGCAAAATGTGGGTACTGTACAATCTCTGTCTAACCCTTCAGGAAATACAGGCGTGATTCTATGTATTATAATGTCTTTAATTCTGAATAACTACACTACGTAGTTACCATCTGAAAGGTTTAAGTACATTTGTCCATCATGGCCTTAAGTAGGTATTCGCTAGGTACTACTACTAATTAACATAATGTACACGTACCTCATAATTGGGTCTCTATAAAGAGGAGGTGCTAGAGGTATTTCCATGCTCATTTTCATCAAAGGACAGGGGAAATGTACATTGCCCAATGACAGCACGCCCTGATTTTCGTCTGATTTCTAAAATACAAATACATATTTTACGGTACTTGAATACCAAGTGTACATAACTTTGCTCAGTAATGGGACAGTTTGGACAAACTAAACAAACATCGCTACATAACGCTACGTTCTATACATTTTGTACTAGATCCCGCACACCGTCAGAAATTTTTCCAGCGATCGTTTGGTTCCGATGCGCGCCGGATTGCACGTCAACCGAAAGCGAATTTTTTTTCTCGAGGGGCCCGTCTGCAATACATTTTGTATTAGACTCCGCACAGTATCGGAAATTCGTATCAGATTGGAAGACGGCGCCGTACGCTGTACAGGTGCGTTCCTCGTTGCAAAATATCAAATATGCAAGATTTGATAGCTGAAGTCGAAACATATCCGTGTATATGGAATGTAGAATGCATAGAATTTTTCATGGTAAGCTCTCAATCTTGTGTGCTTTATGTAAAATAGGCTGTCCTGTAATCTCTTCGTGTTAGAGGGTGAACCCAATATAGACGTTTTATTTTTTTCTTCTTTATTACACTAAACAATAGTGCCAATAGCAATAACTGGACGCCGATACGCTGGACCTGATTGTGAGCGTGGCAAGCCCGGATCCAGCTCTCAAAAAAGGTTGTGGTCACGACCACCCGAAAATCGGCCAAGTGCGAGTCGGAGTATGAACTCGCTCATGATCGATATAGTGCATTCCTACTAAGGAGATGTTTCCGAATCACGCACGATTCATTGTATTTTTTAATTTTATTAAGGCATTGGAAATAATATCATCAGAAAGTTTGACGTCACAAGTCTATTAGGGTTGTGGGCATGCCCATTGTGCCCACAACGGTGGATCCGCGCTTGGTGCGTGGTGTGTGACGGTCGGTCCGGCGCGCGTGATAATATTTCTATTAGAAATTTCTTATAATGTGTGGTCAGCCTTATACCCCTATTGATGCATCGGTTTGCTGCGCATCTGATTTTTTTTATATAAAATGACTGGTAATAACTAGTGAACAACTTTGCACATGATTATAGAAGTAAAATGTTTTTTTTACTTTACTTTCAGAAATTTATTATATAATGACACGATTAGCTCAGTGGTTGAATGGTCGACTGCTGCGCTACGTGTCGTGGAATCGATTGGCGCACGGAACAAATATTTGTATATGATCTACAAATAGTTATTTCAGGTTTAGGTGTACGTCCATGTGAATAAGTGTTCTTATAGTGGGACAGCCTTATTAAAAAAGAAAAGAAAAAAAATAGAAAATAATTCAAGTGATTGCAACAAGCTCATCGTATATCGAAGCCGAATAATTTAATTGATTTGGAAAGTAAACATTTTTTATAGTAGGTAAATGTTTGTTTGAAAAAATTGTTTGTTATATTACCAGTTACTATATAAGTTAAATTAAGCTGCAAGAATGCCTACCTAAATCTCAGTATCGTATTCAAGTTTTTGAACAATTCCCTGTATAATGTGACTTCTCTGTAGGTAGGCTACAGAGAAGTCACTAAAAATGAACTTATAGTATCCGATAAATGAATAGGTAATATTACCTCCTGGCATTTTTTAACTTTCTTAGCATGTGCCAGCACGAATTCACACCATTTCCAAATGTTCTCGTCAGCAGCACCTCGTGTTTCTAGCCGCTCATTTAGATCAATCAAGTTGCGTATTGGTTTTTGAGCCTTCATGAAATCAGAAAAAGATTTTATTTAAAAAGTTACCTACAGAATATATTAAGATTTAGGTACATTCAGCAACGAAAGTTAGTTAACAATAGACAATCTATTGAATGATGATAATCTACTAATAGACTGACTTCCAGACTTTTAGTAAAAATATAGTTCGTTGAATGATCATTTTAGAGCCTATTTCAAATATACTTATGCCGTGTAAATGTCTAAAATAACCAACTAATCGATGTCATAAACTATTAATTAACTTTCGTTGCTGACCATACATAAAAGGTTTTACCGTGCCTCGGAAAGCACGTAAAGCCGTTGGTCCTGCGCCTGATCTCTCTCCGGTCGTGTCGGATTGCCATCCCATCGGACTATGAGAGTGAAGGAATAGAGGGAGCACCTGTGTTTGCGCACACTCTTGTGCTCTATAATATCTCCTGCGTAGTTGGCTAATCTCCGGTAAGATTGGCCGCCGTGACCGAAATTCGGTCGGGAGGATATTATTACATAAAAGATTTATCATCATAACAAAGTATTAAGGTTTGTAATGTAGGTATACAGGAATTCGGAATCCATGCAGACGAAATCGGCAAAACAAACAGGACGGACCCATTTTTGTAACCCTGCTAACAGGTAGGTACTCCGTTTAGAAAATGAAATACGACGTAATGTTGTCGAAAAAACCTTTTTAAAAGATCGATAAAATTCTCTTTTGGTAGTGAAATAAAAGACTAACTGTAATCGGCTTGTTCAGCTTTTCATTGATAAAATGTCTCAAGGAGTAAGCTCCGCCGGATTTCTCACTGGCCTTCACGCTGGGCGGTGGATGGCGCTGCTTTGCGAGGGGTCCGGTGCTGCCGTGCGAGCTTTGTGTCGCCAGACGTAACTCGTTTGGCAATATGAATAATTCCAAACTCGTTTCGTGACGAAGCATCACGTCCTATAATAAATTTGTGTTATTTTATTTACTTAGGTAGTTGTAAGTCTGCCTTGCTGTAAAAATAAATAAATAACAAATAGTTTCATAACATAGTACCTACAGCATCATGCCTAAATTCCCCGGAAAGTTAGGCAGATGTATAAAGTTCTACATCCACATTAATGACAATGCCATTAGTCTAGGATTGCCAGCCGTCCTGTTTTCCCAGGACATGTCCTGCTTTTTGGAGTGTCCTGGGTTGTCCTGGAAAGTTATTAAGTAGCATTCTGGGTTTTTTTTTAAGTCCTCGTAAGGTCCTATTTTATTATTCGCGCGCCACTACTGCCTCGAACCTTACGTTTAATCATCGGTGTTATATTTTTATAATTTAATCCTTCATTTCATTTCTTAAATAAAATAAAAAATCAACCCATTACAGTCCCACTGCTGGGCAAGGGTCTCTTCTCAGAACGAAAAGGGTTAGGTCTTAGTCCACCACGCTGGCCCCGTGCGGGTTGGCGGACTACACACACCGTCAAGAACTTTATGGAGCCCTCTCAGGTGTTCAGGTTTCCTCACGATGTTTTCCTTTACCGTAAACGCATGTGATAATCAAATTCTGTACTGCACATGATTCCGAAAAGTCAAAGGTGCGGGCCGGGTTCGAACTCAGAACCTCCTGCATGGAAGGCAAGCGTTCAACCGCTAAGCTATCACTGCACGTTACGTCAAAAATATTTAGGTACGTAGAGCTCAGTATTAATATATTTTAATAATCATATATACTGAAATTTGTTCAACATTCATTCCTAAATACTTTTTAAATATTATTTTTGTAGATTTTATATCAAATTTTAAACAGGCCGCCATCTATCGTCAATTATGAACAACAAACATAAACATAACAAAAGACAGGGCCGTAATTAGAATAAAATTATTTTAACGAATGTCCCGCGGCTGTCTCATAAATGGAAAGTACTTAAAACATTAAATACGCTGGACATAAAAATATAAATTAAATATTCTATCTACAATAATTTATTTAAAGTACTTTCCCTCCGCAAGACAACTAGTATGGTGTTGTTGTTTACAAATATATGTTTACGAAAATTAGGAGAATTTAAATATTGCTACTTAACAGAACGGATGCTGTTATGATATTCGTTTTAAGCATTTTGCAACCGTAGAAAACGATAGAGCAACCAACCGACAACAACTAACCATGGCAGTTATTTTTGCAGGTAATTGAATTTTGCTACTAATTTTTTTTCTTTATATTTTGTCTATTAAATTTTCTGCCTCTGAAATTAGTTTTACCTACTTGACCACATAAAAAAATCATGTTAAATATGAAGCTTTTTTCGCGTCATGCGGCTTTTGATTTAGTCTGGTATTACTTATTTATTTGACATTAATGGTTCGAATGGATTGTCACGTAAACGGAAAGTGTTTTTTTTATTTTCTAAAATTACTAGCTTTGTAAACAATCTTGGTAAGTCTTTTTAACAAAATAAGTCATTTAAAAATAAGAGAAAAACTAATAATCTTCATTCGTCTTTCATCAAAAACCTTTTTATTCTAACATTTTTTTTTTTTCATAATGAAATAACTATTTCAATAAAGAAAAAATACGTATCAAGATGGTTCGCAAAATTAATTAAAAAAAAAAAAAAAAAAAGTTTACTCCTTTGTACGAAAATTCTGAGTACAACCCTGTTGCATCTTGCACTTAGTGACATCTAGCGTGAGATAGTTATATAAATACAAAGTAAAATCGACAGAACGAGCGAGTAGTTTCGCTATAGACCGGCAGATGGAAAATAAAGAAATGGGCGGGATCTAACACCCCCTCACCCCGCAAAATGTCACGCAATGTTTCATAGGGAAATGGAATTACAACATCTCCTCTTCGTATTTACTCCGTGGTTCCATTGACACTGTTTTCTTACAATTTTCAGTGTTATTCAGTTTTCATGTTACAAAATGGCAAAGCTTGTCGTATCACATAGGACAAAGTATACTTCCCATTCTTAATTCTAACCTAGCCTAGGACTTACATAAATACCCATGATTTATTTTATTAGATAATCAAGGGAAATGGGATCCTATTTGTTACAAATTTGAGACGATAGTCGAATACAGAATACCCAAAATTCATATACGATTTTGTGTATTAGTTACCCGCAGTTTCTCGAGGTCAGCATTTAACTTCACTCTTGCAGCTATCTCAATTCGGAGCTCTTCAACGAGGAAGGCCCAGTACTTGTTCACTCGGGCATAGTCCCCAAGCTGCGCACGAGGTAAGTATGATAAGATCTTCATACCAATGGACGCGGGTAACTGCTGCAGCTGGAGAAACAAGAATAAGTATTCACAAAAAATTCTGGGGTGGACAATGATTCTCTTTGTCTCTGCTGTGCGCCTAGCTATCCCCAAAAAGTTAGATTAGTTCCTATTAGTTCACAAAGAGCATATTAAGAAGTATGCTCTTTATGCCCATAATCCTAACTTCCAACCCTTTCTATGGGACATGTCTATATTTCATACTAGCTTTTGCCCCTCAACTGCCTGCATTTATTTTGCATTTATTATCTCACTAGCTTCCGCTCGCGGCTTCGCCCGCGTGGTTTACGAACCCTTACATTTTTCCGGGATAAAAAGTAGCCTATGTGCTATTCCAGACTATAATCTATCTCTGTTCCAAATTTCATCCAGATCGATTCAGCCATTCTGGCGTGAAAGAGTAACAAAGATCCATCCATCCATCCTCGCAAACTTTCACATTTATAATATTAGTAGGAAGTAGGATAGGATAAGTACTTTGTTCTTCTCCAGGTTCCAAGCCACCTCTTTGTCAAATTTACTTACGATCGGATCAGTGGTTTAGGTAGTTAACAGACGGACAAAGTTAGTGTGGATGAATAATATTGCAACCGAAAAAGACTAACAAAGTCTACGGTCTCGATGAGGTCAGGTTTGGGTCGGTTGACCTTCCAAATCTTTCGTTTAGTGCCATTATTGAAGGTCATCTCTATTTCTTCCAGTTTCAGACTGTCACGCATTGCCTTGATCGTTGCATTCCACGTCGCTAGGTTTGCTTCCAACTGTAAAAATATAATTTCTGTAGGTGTGGCTTTCCTTAGAATTTCCTACGCTATTTTTAAACTGTTGCTGATCTTGGAGACTTAAGTCCTCAATGGATGGGACCGTCCTTTTGAACGTTGAGAGCAAATTAATCTATGATGCAGCCCATTCTGGGACTAGTTAAAACTTTCATAATTTTCCAAAGGCACACAAAAACAAACCGTGTAAGTGTATAATACCACATAGGTAATTAATTGTTGCCATTTTCTATTTCAATTTTTTTTTTTTTGAAGTTGTGGTCAACAGTATGTTCAACAGTACAGTACAATTGCAGTACAATACAACAATGTACACTAACCGCTTTTTGAGCCTCTCCCGGCACTGGAGCTCGCACAGAGTCAGTTCCGGCGGATCCATCCGATCTACGTGGCGATTGGTCCCTTTTATTCTACATCGAAATAGAAAACAATTATTATTAGATACCTAATCTTATTAGGTACACAAAAATAACAGCTTCAAGCGTGTCAACTTAAAAACTTCAAATCAGAATAATCAGCTCATATAATCTTAACATTATGACATTATCATGGTTGGTATCACAAAAACTGTATACACTAAACCTGAATCAGTAACAGACCCGATTGTAATAATTTTTATACCATGTTATATTTTGTCCAAATAATATTTAAAAATTCTATAAGTGAGTGAACTTTCCTTCGCGTGTGCCATCGGCGCATCGCCATACACGTGACACAGCGGCATTCGTCAACGCACTCACCCCGCTACTCTACGCTGCCCTAGTGGCCCGGAGATTAGGGATAACTATGTTTATGGGTGGACAAGGAGGCAAAACAACAAGCTTATAACTTTGTGAGTTTTCATCATACATTTTTTTATACAGATTCTATAAATGAAAACATTTGACGTGTATCAGTTTTCATATATACTAAAAATAATGTTGTATATTAATGTTATCTACAAGGTAATAAGATGTCACCATCATTTGCCTAGCCTTTTCCCAACTACACTGGAGTCCAGCCCCAATCCAACCGTTTGCGGCTGAATATCAGTATTGTACACGGAGCGATTGCCATCTGACCTTCGCCACTCAATCACTGGGAGACACTGATATTCAATGGTAAGACTGGTGGCACATGACATATTTTGTATAATTATGTACTCGTATAATGATGTGATAATGAGGAGCCAAGCAGGTTTGACAAATCGGTTGCGCAGTGGCCAAGTGACTGACTTTCGATTCGATTCCCGCGATTTGTTGTTTTAGATCTGGGTGTGTATGCATTAGAGTCGTAATTATGAGTATAGTGTGCCAACACACGGTATGGGCGCAAAGTTCGTAAAAAAAAACATTATTTATTTACCGCTTGTGTTTGGTCGTTAACGACTGTACATTCTTGCAAATTGTGCAGCAACTGGTCACGATAACGATCGTAAAGGCGGCGTGCGCGATGTAACACCGCCCACATGACAGGCCCTCCCGCCACTGTTAAGAGCTCGGACATCACGAGAGCTTGGGACTCCTTATAATAAGAAATTAAAAGTTTATTAGTTGGTGTATGTTAAGCTTTATATACCTTTATAGGTCTAAATATACGTAGTATCTCTAAGACTAAGTAGTCTGTGGTATAAACACTTGATGAGCCCACAGAAAGGCGTAGTACACACACGTGCAGCTCACTAACAACAGTCAACTAAGCTTGCTTGGCTTTTATAAAACTTCAGTAGTTACTACTTCAATAGTATTTATTAATTAAGACTAAGTGAACCTCACTGTGATATATTTCACTATCTGACCATTGTTGCAACATTAATTTATGAATATTCATTTGTACGACTTTAAAAACATGGGTATCAGTTCAAAGACTAACCGGATCAAGAGCAAGGAACCACATGCGGTCATTCTTCATGACTTGAGCAAGAGTAGCAACAGGCAAAGCCGTTCTGTTGTGGTCCATCGGCACTTGGTCATAGCTACTATACAAGGAGGTTCTGGAATAAATATTATTTTAATGAGCCAAATATCTTCTTCTTCTGAGTCCAAGGTGCATAGAGTTCTAACATAAAATTTGGCCACTTTTACAGCGCTTTCTGTGACTTTTCTAAGATCTCCCCTTGCGTAGGTAGCAGTTCTCGTCGCAAGTCCGAGATGGCAGCGCGAGTGTGTTCCACGCGCGGCTCTTTAGGATGATGTGGGGCTATAAGTTAGCCTCCCAATGGGACAGAGCCCGACGAGTCATCCACTGGCGGCCCATACCTGCCATCGGCGTTGCCGGTGTCACGGGAACACTGTGTGGTTTTGTCAGTAAAAACCCTACATCAGCCTTCGCGTTCCCCAGGGCGGAGGGTAGGCATGAGGCTTTTCGAATCGTAAAAAAAACGACGCTAATCTCAAGATATCCTGCTGATGTATGTTAGCGACAGTTCATACGAAACAGCACTGGTGTCGATGACAATGCTACACAAAGGAAACCAATACAAGGCTTACTCGCTCGTAGAAAGCACAGAATCTTTAGGACGGCAGTTCCACATAGATTTCAAAAGCAGAGACAGCGCCCACGCACTGCGCACATCTTGCAGCAAAGCGAGCAAGAATCGCTTCTTGTTGGCACAGGATATGCGCGCGAACCAGTACTTGGTGGCCAGGAGGTGCTTGCTGAAGACCACGGCCTCTGCTGATGTGTCGACATCCTCTGTAAAAAAAAAAGCATTTATTTTTTAAATAATAATACTGTTTGCTAACTTTTATTTAACCTTTGGATAATTCTTGTATCGTGTGTGCGTTTACAAACTCATATATTGGAAATGGACATACACACAAACCCAAAACAACTATCTGTAGATCATACAAGTATTTGTTGCTTACGGTAATCGAACCCGCGACACGTAGCGCAGCAGTTGATTTCGCGACCACTGCGCCAACCGTGCCATGAAACGCCAACCGTTAATTGACGTTTTTCCTGCGACATCGTTTTAGTGCCAGACTGGGTCAGCTAATCGAAATACTTCTTACGTATATGAGCTCTCGAATTAGCAAGATCGTAACGAGGATGACGGTCCAGTGTGCACCGGACGTACAGTCGAACAAAGCTCGATCGAAGAGATATATCTGGTGACCCTGTGTAGTTACCTCTTTATTCAACTGTTCAATGGATTCCGATCTCGAAGAGGATATTTCCGTGCTTTGTTAGTGAAATGAAAGGACGCTTCTTGACGTGTAAGTCCCTACATAAAGTTGGACAAGTCCTAGGTCTATCCAAATCTATGCAGGCTCGTCACTAACTGATACTTGGTGTCGTTGATTTAAATCGCTTTGAAGCATATTTTATCTGAGAATTAAACACACCGCTCCTACGAGGACTTCAGGAGTCTCTAATTCACGATGTGAACCGAAACATATCTACCTACGTTAACTAATTAGAAACACTTTATCACATTGTTGGCCGGGATCTTACGCACGCTGCGAAAGGTCCCGGTACCCTTAAAATAAACCGTATGGCTAACAGATAGTAAATACAAATAAAAAAAACATACCATATATCATATCAGATAAAATCAAGTCATTGATCAAATGCACTTGTTTTGTTAACTCCGCAAAGGATGTCATTTTCTTAACTTTTTGATCAAACATGATAAAAACTTGATTTCAGAGCGTTTAAAAATATATAATCTATAAAAATATTTTTTGTATGTCTGATGGATTTTAGAACCCGTCACTGTCACAATTTTATATTTATTTTATATTTTTGGTTTTCATCTTGCCAGTATCTTCAACATTTAAAAAAAACCAAATCTTTACTCTATAAGCTAAAATAGCTTGTTATAAATTATATGTTGATTGTTAGCAATTTACTTGCCGGTTGTAACAACAGGGTCAAGATTACAACGACCACTACGCAGTTTGTATGGCTATGTATGATGTTCCAGTTACGAATCCCCGCCGTTGCTCTTAGAGAGTAGTAATGTTCTGTGACTGTCAGTCAGATGCTGCCATGACGCGAGTGGACACGCAGATCCCATCACAAGCCGTAACAATAAAATCGCGTCCGAAAAGTGCTAATTTCTGTAGATTCTTATCCGTCGTAACGTTTGCAGCGTTAGTTGCTGCTGCATACTTTATTATCAAAAGACCCGACTCGTTAGGCGACCCATCTGATCAGTATACTGTTCAGAATATTCCGAAAATCTACACCAGGTTAGAAGGCGTAGATCCTGAGGAAAGAGATGTGTTTCAGGGTTTTCGTACCTCATTCCTGCCACCCGAAGAGATAGTGCTTGCTCGTAGAGATTCGAAGGCTAAACGAGAAATTTACGAGGGTAATGTGACCAGTGATATTTTGATTTGGGGCACATCGGACAAAGAGCATGGAACACCGACCAGGGTGAAGCGAATGAGCCATTTTACATTTACTTCACAAGACTATGAGTAAGTTTTAAACAGTAATAATTTTAAAAACATTCTTAAAGTCTCTTATAGTTAATCTGTCCGCTGCTACTGCATTGATCTTTCAAGTCCTCATTAATTCAGTAGAACGTGTTTCCTATTTCTTTCTCTTTCGTATAAACCAATTTCCACTTGTAGTCAAGAAAGACCTCGTAGAAGGCATAAAGACGAGGGTGGAGAAGATAATGACGAAGATAATGAAAGTGAAAGCGAAGCCGAGGAAGAATACGAGACTTCAGACTCCAGTGATCAATATGAAGATGATGAGAATATGGAAAGGTAATCACATTCACCGCAAGTATTGTTAGTTGTAAATAAATAAAATATTCGACAAGCTTAACGATTTTTATGAGTGATACAAAATCATCATATAACCGATCAAATATTTACGATTTTCGTTACAAAATTCATTTATTTATTCCTTCTTATCTTCTAAAACTCTAATAAATAAGTAAAATATATCTAAAAATAAATATATTTCTTTTGCAAATCAGTAATTTTTTTCCACAATTGCCAATTACAATGACAATAGTCGTTTACGCAAATATCACATGTACGAGTAACGTGTTCTGTGGATATGAGTAGTTACAAGTTCCTTAGTGTACGTTTTATTGAATAGCATAGTCCGGCCGGAGCTGCACGTGGACCGCGGGCCATTAGACGACGTCGTGGAGCAAATCCGTGGCCAACCAGAATTGGAAGAAGGCGAAATGATTTCCTCTGCACATATATACAAACCTTCTAAATTATATGCAGGTATATATATAAGTAATAATACATTTATAAAAGAAACTAGACTTAATCTATTATTGTTTCTCGTAACGGTTGATATGTCACAAAAAGCGCTTTGCAGCGTCTGTACAAACGAATTTATTTTGAATAGTCAAATTGGTTTTATAAACCTCTGCTTCACCTAACTCGCTCGAACTAAAAACTAATTGTTTAATTTTTTCCTAAAGTTCCTTTTTTATACCTAGCTATTCTGGAATCATCAAAAAAATTGTTGCTGCTGTCCATACAGGGTTACATTGTGTGATAGAGAGCTAAATCAATTTGATAATAGTTTCTACGTTGTTGCATGAATTATCCAATTGACTGTTGGCCCAAATGATCCAAGGTTACTCGTTCAACAACGTGCAAGGTGTAATTTGATTTGTGTAGGGCTCAATCTGAAAGTTAACAAGACTCCATGTTCATTACACACGTAGGTACTAATTTTCATTCAGGTATTCATGCATTCTGGAAAGGTCAAGGTGACAGAGATCAAATCAGAAATACTCAAGCACATATAATGAAACAGTACATGGACGCCGAGGCAGATCCCTGCCACGACTTTTATCAGTATGCATGTGGAAACTGGGCCGCGCTCAACCCCATTCCAGCTGATAAAGCAGGGTAAGTCATTGTCATTTTATTTAAATACTATATATAAAAAAAGAAGTAAAAGAAAGCTTTGTTTTAGCTACGACACCTTTGAGATGCTTAGAGAAAATTTAGATACTGTTTTAAAAGATCTTTTGGAGTTTAAAAGCAGCGATAAAGTACCTTGCAAGTATCCAGGTTCTCATCTTGATTTAGAAGATAATTTCTTGCTAGATATAAAACTGCCTGAGAAGAAATCAGATACGTCGTTTCATGATCAATTTTTGGACATACTTAGTTCCAAAGAAGCTTATAATATCTCTACAGCAGATGACTACCGCTATGCTTTTAGCGATAAGGAAAAAAAAGAAATAGTAAACCGTATCCGAAGATATTTAGATAAGAAATCTAAAGAGATGATGAAACCAATTTCAAAAATGAAGTACAAGTTCCGCAAATATATGTCTCAAAATCCTAAGCCAAAAAAAGAAAGAATAAAAAGATTTACTCACAAATATGACAAAAAAACAAAAAATAAAGTATTTAGAAGAAAATTTATCATTAAGTCTAAACAAATAAGGCTCGGTAGAAAATTAATGGCATATAGTACAAAATATAACAGAAGACGAGAAAGAGAAACCACAGCCACCAAAAATAAACCAAAAACGACACAAACCACACCGACAACACAAAAAGTTCTTGTGGTAAATGATATGGCAAAAGGTGACGCAGCAATGAAAGCAAGATATCTTTTCAAATCTTGTATGAACTATGAAATTTTACAAAAAAGGGGCCATCAACCCCTACTGGACTTATTAGACCTTCTCGGAGGATGGCCAATTCTAAAGCCTACTTGGAATGCAACCAATTTTAACTGGCTAGAATTAATGGCGGAATTAAGATTATACAATAATGATATTCTAATATCGGAGTGGGTTGGACCTGATATTAAAAATTCTGACGAATTCGTCATTCAGTTCGATCAAACGAGCTTGGGTAAAGTTTCCATTAAACCTTTACTTTTAAAGTTATCGAAGTATATTTCACTTCAATATTTTTTATTATTTCAGGATTACCGACTAGAGATTATTTTCTCCAAGATTCAAATAAAATATATTTGGACGCTTACAAGACTTACTTAATAAAAATAGCAATATTACTTGGCGGTGAAACTGCTCATGTTAAAGCCAGTGCAGATCGACTTATTGAATTTGAGATAAAGTAAGTTTATTTTTATATTTATGGAACTTAATTAGACAAACACGCTCATATCTTGTTACGATTTCTTTGAGAATGTCGCAGAATAGCACGGTTTAATCGTGGCAAGACAACGTACCTAACGTTGCCGTCATGAGGAATACGGCACAAACTCTAAGCTTCTGACTTTCATAAAATATTTTAGGGGTAAGTATAATAGCATTCAAATATAACAACACTATTTTTGTCTATACTTAATTCAATTCTGATAAGTCGCCGTACGAACGTATAATGTTTGAGCAATACGGCCATGTTTTTATTACGCAAATTGTCACAAAATTTGGAAACATCCCAGATTAGCAAAAATCACATCAGCACCAGAGGACAGGAGGAATGTGTCAGAGCTGTACAGACGGATGACACTGCGCAAGCTTGAAGAGCTGGTGCCGCAAGTTAAGTGGAGGCGGTACCTGTGCGTCGTGATGAACAGGACCGTGCAGTCGAATGAAACTGTTGTTCTGTTTGCACTGTGTTACGTTAGGGTAAGTAGCTTTCAAGTGAAGTTCATAGGGGACAGAATCTGTTAAAAATAATCTAGACGAATTACAAAATTGAACTAAACATATGATACTTAATAACCATAAAATGACTTATGGAGAAACAAGTAGAGTAAAAATATTAATTTATAGTTTATTCTCCACTCGTTGTACCGTGTTCTCATTGGCAGCATTTAGTTCAATTGATAAAGGAGACTGAACCGAGTACCCTGGCAAATTACCTTCTGTGGAGATTCGTGCGGCACAGAGTCAATAACCTGGATGACAGATTTCAATCAGCTAAACAACAGTAAGTACGATGAACGTACGATGAAATTGAGATGTATTTATATACGATTTAATTTTGCTTTAGAGGCTCGAGGTCCTTTCCTAACACACCAATGTTATCCACATTATTATAAACTCGAAAGTAACTCTGTCAGTCTGTTTGTTACATCATAACGACTAAACTACAAAACAGATCATTATGAAAAGTTAGAAAGAGGTAGCTTGAGACCTGAAAAGAATTAAGGGCTTATGTTTTAAACTACCTCATCGATGTAGTGATCACAAGCGCGACTGGTGAGCGTGAGGTCCTGGATTCGATTTCCGGGTCGGTCTGTGTTACTGGAGTCTGGAACTGTGCCCGGTAGCTGGCAATAGGCTCGCCCCCTATTACATGAGACTTAATAATGGCATCAGCGAAATTTGGGAATACAATAGTACACCCCTGCCTAACTCTTCGGAGAATACAGGCGTGATGCTATGGTATGGCTTATTTTTACTATTGCAGCCAAGATAATAAGTACAGATACAAAATACAGCTAGTTATCTAAATTTTCCTATTATAGATTCTACTTCATCTTATTTGGGCGCGAGCAGGCACCCCCGAGATGGAAGAACTGCGTGTCACAGGTGAACTCTAACATGGGGATGGCTTTAGGCTCCATGTTTGTCAGAAAATACTTCGACGAGATGAGCAAGAACGATACATTGTACATGACAAGAGAGATACAACAATCGTTCAGAGAACTACTCCATATGACAGACTGGATTGATGATAAGACCAAAAAGCTTGCAGCACATAAAGTAGACGCAATGATGTTGAGGATAGGTTATCCAGACTTCATCCTAGACAAGAAAGAGTTGGACGAAAGATATAGAGAAGTAAAAATACATCCAGACAAATATTTTGAGAACATACTCAATATATTACAACATCTAACGAAGATGGAGCAATCGCGGTAAGTTTATATTTTCTAGTGAAATGAGACACTTCTGCAGATTGTATAAAATTCTATAATACGGTATTAAATGTCACTTTGTTGCAACGCATCACTAGTTGAGTATATCAACCAGTCTCTAAACCAGAAGGCATATAGGTAGGTAATTTGACACGTGCATAATACCGGCGGATCGTGTATTAACACACTACTCTCACGAGCGCATGTCTTAATCGGTTCCAACGTAAAAAAACTTTTAGTAGTATGAAACAATCAACAACAATATTATTTTAATTATTTTTTCAATTGTTATTCTGTGCCAATAAACACATTTTCTTTCTTTCTTTCTTTCAATCATTTCGTTTTCACGCCTCTACTGATAATGGAAAGGATCTCAAACTTAACATCTTTCGCCCTGTGGAAGGCAAAAGGTTACGGCTACTCTGACCTGTTGAAACACCGCGGTGTTCTTTTACACAAGGGTACGGGTGGAAGATTTGCTCGCACATTCGCTGAAACCCTTGGTAAAGTGACAACACCCTAACAGCTAAAAAGCCTTGCCATATTAATTATAATAACATAAAAAATGACGGCACAGTTGGCGCAGTGGTTAAAAGATCGACTGCTGCGCTACGTGTCGCGGGTTCGATTCCCGCACGGAACAAATATTTGTATGGTCTGCAGATAGTTGTTCCGGGTTTAGGTGTATGTCCATGTGAATATATGTGTTTTTAAACACACCCACGATACAAGAATAATTCCTAGAGTGGGATAAAGTTTAAAAAAAATATATTATATGACCATAGTCACCCATTCCCAACAACTATCGGATTCATCTTTTTAGCATTAGCTGATCATGTAAGTATTAGCTACCAGTGGCACCGTGCACATAATAGGAATTATCGGAATAAAATATATAAAAATTACTGCAATGGGTGAATGTGGAAAGGATTGATGAGTAATATGAACTTCACATTCGTATATATTATTTTCAAGTATTGGTCAGCCAGTAAACAAGACGCTATGGAACACAGCTCCCGCGGTGGTAAACGCTTATTACAGCCGCAACAAGAACCAGATCATGTTCCCAGCCGGCATCCTGCAGCCGCCATTCTATCACCGACACTTCCCCAGATCCCTGAACTACGGTGGCATTGGAGTTGTTATAGGTGAGGTTGACTTGTTTATGAATTTATACATAACATAGCATCACGCCTGTAAGTATTCTCTGAAGGATTAGGCAGAGGTGTAATTTTTGTACAATCCACATTTCGCCAATGCTTTTATTAAGTCACATGTAATGATGGCGAGCCTATTATCATCTACCGGGCACAATTCCAAACTCCGGGCTGCTACTGAGATTTTCAGAAAGTCTTAATAACACTCTACCCGACCCGGGAATCAAAGCCAAGACCTCAAGTTCAGCAGCCACGCTTGCGAACGCTAGACCAATGAAGTAGGTAGTTATTGTTTATGAATTTCATACATACATACATAAAGTCACGCCTTTTTCCCATGGGGGTAGGCAGAAACTACGAAACGCCACGTGCGACGATCCTTACATAACCCTTTTGCTTCATCTAAATTCATGCATCGTTTCATACATGAACGCCGAATGAATTTATGAATTTAATTTATCCAAAAGATAATAAACTCCTAAATCTAGTCGTTAGGCATAACTTAAAACAGAGTTTAGAAGTTATAAAAGTCCGGTATCCAAGATTGTACAGTGTAGGTATAATAAAGATTTTGAAATCCAGGAAAACGGGTCCTGACGACAACCAACTTTTCTTGTTTTAACCAAAAAGATTTAGCATTTATTTTTTTCCTCTCAGAATGATAACCCAAGCCTTTTACGTTTCAAGGTCACGAGATCACCCATGGGTTCGACGACAAGGGCCGTCTCTTCGACTGCGACGGCAACTTGCACCGTTGGTGGTCTGATACCGCGATAGAGTCCTTCCATCGACGTGCGCAATGCCTCATCGATCAGTATGGGCGATATGTTGTGCCTGAAGTCAATATGAAACTGGACGGTGTTAATACTCAGGTGAGCATAGCTATACATATTTTAAGGTGTACTTTGACGCGTAGCTCACCCATATTCCAACTAAAATGTTCAACTTCATAGTTGTTTTGTTCCAAAGGAATTAATTTACTCGTGGTCCAACTAAATGTGGTTTAATTAAACGACATATCCTTGTAATTCATATATCAAAAGCTAAACTTACGTCCTCTTCTTCTCAACTACTTTCCATGACCCCTACGGGTCCACGATTGACCTTCTAAGAATACATTGTGGAACTATGCAATTAATATAATATATGTAACTATTGAATCATTTTTTTTTTCTCTTACAATAAAACGTAATACAGTTTATACCGATCCATCTTGCATTCAGTATGACAGTTAGGAATAAAGGGATCCATTGGCATATTATTATTGGTTAGCATAATATAATAATGCGATACTCTTCCACCAGGGCGAAAACATAGCAGACAATGGCGGAGTGAAGCAGGCATTTCGCGCGTACCTGCATTGGGTGCAGCGGCATGGGGTCGATAGCGAGACGCTGCCCGGTCTCAACCACACGCACACACAGCTATTCTTCCTTAACTTTGCACAGGTAAGACTTCAGCAGCGATTTGTAGATTTCTTCTTATATGCGCAGACAACTAAACTTTGAACGGATAAAGGTAAAACCGACGTTTACTCCATAATGCACAGACAAAATAACTTTGCACAAACAATAATTTCATTAATCATCAATCAGCTACTATTTATTCTCAAACAGACAATTAGCGATGATTTAGCCAAACCGATCGTCTCAAACAGTTATGACAAATACCCTACTCGATGAAAAGGGCTCACACCAAAAATAAGACGGTAGAAAAATATAATTTATAAATAAAAATATGTATGTATTATGCGATTTAACATTGAGACCTCGTCTAACCAGATTGTTATTACGAGTATTATAGTGACGCCATCGTATAAGCTTCCTAATTAACGCAGTTCTGTATTCTAATTAGCCTCTCCATATGACTTCAGCGAATCTCTGAACTGTGGCTCCTTTAGGTTGCTTGACTACTGAAGATAAAATATTCTGTAGGTTTCATTTGACGAGATAAATATTGTATGCTTGTCTCCAATTCGCTTCAGTGGGCAATAAGTCTTCTTTGTACGAAAATTCCTCATGATTTTTGCATAAACAGGTGTGGTGCGGTGCAATGCGCCCAGAAGCGATGCGCAACAAGCTAAAGACAGCCGTGCACTCTCCGGGCCGGTTCAGAGTGATCGGTACGCTGTCCAACTCACACGACTTCGCGCGAGAGTTCCGGTGCCCGCCTGGGTCCCCTATGAACCCTACCCACAAGTGTACCGTATGGTGATATAGAGAATGTGTGGCGCTAATATAGTATAGTATAAACAGCAAGGTATCTCGTATATAGGTGGGCATATAAGCAAAACTATTTCAATCAGTTTCATCTTTACTGAAGGTGTAGAACGGAGATCTGCTGCCCTCCTGCTGTAACTGTGCTACGCATAACAGACGCAAGCAGTTTTCTACAACCGAACATTCATTAATGTCATTGACCGACATTGTTCTGCGTAGCATTCGTAACCTACCGGACCTAACCATTCGATCCATTGCGCGTAGAAATCGTTACCAACCATCCTGCAACATTCTACCAAAACGCTTAGAATATTACGTCTACGTAGCACTCACGCTAACAACAATTTCGACAACCTGCTATGATTACCAAGCAATCGTCAGTTTTTAGTTAGGTCTTATATCTGCTTGGTAACATTGATACAGATAAAAATATTGTCTACTTTATGCAAGCAGGATGCAAATGAGAGAAAATCGTGATATTTATTTTGTGACATGTGTTAAATTACACGAACGTAAATGATAATATATAGTATGACTCGTGAGTTTTTAAAAAGCAAGTCATTCCATCAGTATCGACAGAATCATCTTTTGAAACGTTATCACAGCTAAATAATAATTTAATGTAAATAATCATCAGTCTATGTTTATAAACATTAGAATAGTACCAAAGGTGATTGTGATATTGATATTTCTAGCTATTTGTATTTTGTTACTAATTTTTAGTATTATTTGTAGTGGTATATTATGTATTTCTAAGCACGTTTATGAGAATAAGTTTGGTAATAAAACAATTTACGTAATATTTTTTTTGTTTTGCTGTTTCGGACTTTCATACCGATGACAACAAATTTCAATATCAAAGGCCATAAAAAGACTAAGCAACTATGAAATTACTTCAATCTAAAACAGTCCTCTTACAAAATTCAAGTCAATTATTGTGTAATAATTTGTTAATTAAGACGGGTGCAAAAGATTACGAGAATCAAGTTACCAGTAAGACCCGGAGGCGTGTTGCCGAAATGTTTATCGCTATTCTATACATTTTCTTATGACGTTTGCGCCGGCTGCATGTTTTATTTACAGTATTAATCCAATATATTATAATAATAGAAATAATTTGGCAACATTGGATTTGCATTCTCCTGCAACTTGCAAAGAAAAGCCTACTATTTTTATACATTGAAACACAAAATTGAACGTTTCTTGTATAATTAACAGCGACATTATATTGTATTTATAAGGCTATATTGCCAAGACAAGGAACGACCGAAGACATTCAAGATATAAAAACACATGAGAGGAGAACATTGAAAGAAGCAACTAAAAGTTTCTCATGCCTTGTACTAAAGCGATTGAGTAGAAGGCACGAGCAACTTTTAGCTGCTAGCTCTACGATACTACTCATTAAACCGTTCTGTGAACTGAAAGCTAAGGAATTATTAAGTTAAAATTTAACCGTGTACCACCAACAGAACACCGTGGCGGAACATTGGCTATATGTATCCCAGAAAAGCCTCTTCGATTCTTGCATTCCAGTCACAGTTCGGTCATAAATAAATCGAGAGCTAAGGATTAACCAGACGTGTGTCAGAACTTCATATGCTAATAAACATAGTTGCGCACTTCGACGCTCTGCACGTCGTCGTTACTCCAAAGAGTTTCGACCTCGTACTCGGAGTCGCGGGAGGCGATGGCGTGTTCTCGTCTGTCCCATCGCGAGCGCACCAGACGAGCAATCTCGAGCCACAGTCGCGCCTCCAACACTGGCAAGATGATAACTTGGATGAGAAATAAAAGGTGACCGATTATATTTTTAGAATATAAAATTAGTGAGAATTAGATTCTTAGTACCCCCTGCCGAGAACTGGGAGAAGGAATGTCGGTAGTCCGATAAAATGGGCGGATGACATTTTTGCCATCAGCGGTTGAACATGGATGAGACTGGTGGTGTAGAAGTGTAGAGACTGGCGTGGCATTATTTCTTGGCAATTACATTATTATTTGTCCTATAAGGGTTAATAAATTCTGATATTCAGAACATTTTTTAATATTGGCATATCCCCAATTAAGAAAGTAGTAAAAGCTTGGTAATAACTACCGACTTTATATATCTTTGAAGCCGCTTCTCTGGATGGCTACACGTTACCGGGAACGACAGCCATGGTATCAAGTAGCGCAATGGCTGTAGATCTTCCTGTAGTCACTGACACGAGTAACACAACACTAACGGAATAGAAACGAGAAAGCGGTCAGGAACAGTGGGTTGACGTTGCCGTTGATGACAGCCATGGTGTACAACAGCGCGCCGGCTGTGGGAGCCTGTCGCAAGAACAGGCCTCGCAGCGTCGCGCCCAGCCACGGCAGAAATAAGTACTCGCTCAATGGAGAACGCTGAAAACATTAATCAACATTATAAAACCATGTAGAACAGCTTTTGAAGTTATCCGTCCATTGTTAAAGCAGGGCAGCAGGGGGAGTGGTCCCCCTGAAAATTTCAGACCAGTCTGGGTGTGTGTGTTGTAGAATTTTTGTATTTAAACCTCAAAATTAAAGTGTGAAACATTGCTTTATTTTTATTTATACAAATATGCCTGCCACAGCGACCGTTCGTTTTAAATATCTGACACAAAGTATACATATCATAATTTGATTAAATCTGTCTCATAGCTTCATATGCAGTTGGTTGGTTGGTGGTGGTTGGTGCAGTGGCTAAGCGATTAGCTTTCTGCGCTACGTGTCGCGGGTTCGAACCCAGCACGGAACAATTATTTGTATGATCTACAGATAGTTGTTTCGGGTCTGGTTGTGTGTGCATGTGACATGTACCTGTTTGTAAACTGTACCCACGATACAGGAGAAATCGTATGGTAGGGCAAAGTTTAAAAAAAAAAAATATGTAAACGTTTTTTTAAGGGCCATATCGATATGTAATCTCGCATTTTCAATATATGAAGTAAAAAAATATACAACATTATCTATAGACATGATAGGTGTTTATACTGCACCCCTATCTTTTGGAGACATTATGTCAATCGCATATAAGTAATTAACTAAATCTAAAGTAGATTTGCTAATTTTCGGCTTCAATATTTACCTGTGTTTAATCAACAGATACGATTAATCATATATAATTACTTATTTAAACTATCCAGCTACGACAAATCGACTGAAGGACAGAAATTTAATTACTATTTCCAACTTCAACCTTTCTATTTAAATACAACTTTAAACAACATACCAAATACACAATTATATTTCTTATCGAAACAGATTTAAAAAGCTATTATGAATACATAATGGCCATTATATTTGAGTATATACCGTCCGCAAACAAATAAGTACAACATATTAATGAAAAATTGTCTAAAACCATAATATTTATGTTGATTGTTTGTCACAAAACTTGAATCATAAGTTTTGTTATAAAATGATGGATGCATTCCAGTAATACGTCATTTTATTATTTGAACTAATTTTACTGAATGTAATTGAAACCCGAACTAAAAATAAAGATAAAAACGTGAAACTACATGACGCACTGCTACGGACCACTACGCGGCGCGTAGGTATGCGGCTACATCCATAGCAGCGCCTTGCAGTACTAAACTGCTCGTAGTTAGGGCCTACGACGTAGTAATTGCTGCCCGCCTACGATTATAATCCCAACCACTTGCGAAAAAGACGATGAACGACACAAAGCTTAACGTTTAAATTCCTTTATACTATACATCACTTCATATTTATTTTAAATTTTACATGAGCAAAACCACATTAGAAATGCAGTGTGGCACTTAATATTCAATCTAATCGAGCTAATCTACGAACAGTACAACTTTATAAGGCAGAGTGCGTCTGTGGCTGATAAGATTGCATTTATTTCAACCAAACAAACGCATTGTGTCGGTAAGACTTAAAAAAATATATCACCTGGGTATACATACTTAGTTTTGCTAACTTTATTACTTCAGATTTATTTTCATTGAAGTTTAAATTATAAATATTGTTTTACATAAACCTTAGAATTTTCAAAATTATTCTTTTAAATTAAAATAGGTATAAACTGTCTATATTTGCAGTGGAAACAGCAAGTGAGTTCTCATACCTACAATCATGGTTAAGGCAAGAAAATATATTGTAGTCAAACGTATAGAAGGAGAACCGAAAAGAGATAACTTTCAAATCGTGGAGGTTGAATTACCTCCGCTGCAAGATGAACAGATCCTCGTCAAGGTCGAATGGATCAGTGTAGACCCTTATCTGAGAGGGTATTGCGCAAACTATAAATTGCCTTACGACCAATTTGGTTACCAGGTTGGAATTATTCAAGAATCGAAAAATAAAAACTATCCTGTTGGCACTCGGATAGTATCACACCACGGTTGGTGTGACTATTGCATAATTAATCCTAACGTACAAGTAAGTGGCATAAATTTCGCTGTCCTAGATTTCGGGGTTTATAAAGTACCTGATTTATTAGGTTTATCTCCATCTTTGGGTATCGGCGCCGTCGGCATGCCGGGGGCTACTGCTTACTTTGGGTTCCTTGAAATCTGTAAACCTAAAGCTGGCGAGACTGTCGTCGTCACGACCGCTGCTGGCGCAGTTGGTTCGATAGTTGGGCAGATAGCGAAGATAAAGGGCTGCAAGGTGATTGGCTTCACTGGCAGCGATGCCAAAGTCCAGTGGTTGGAAAAAGAGCTTGGCTTCGACAAAGCTCTCAACTACAAAACAGTAAATGTCACTGCTGCCTTGAAGGAAGCCGCTCCGAACGGAGTAGACTGCTACTTTGACAACGTCGGCGGAGACTTGAGTTATCTCGTCATGAACCAGATGAATACATATGGAAGAGTTTCTCTATGTGGAAGCATAAGTGCCTACAACGACAGTCATGGCAAAATATCCCAATCAACAATTCTTCAACCCACTATTCTAATGAAGCAGCTGAAAGTGGAAGGCTTTATAGTTTTCCGATGGATAGATAGGTGGCCCGAAGCGTTCGCTGATCTGACAAAATGGATCAAAAGTGGACAGTTGAAGGCCAAAGAACATGTTACGGAAGGCTTTGAGAACATATTTGATGCTTTCCTGGGTATGCTCTCCGGCGAAAATTTCGGAAAAGCGGTGATTAAAGTGTCATGAATCTAATAAATTATATGTTTTTCCAGTTTTTTGAACCTGTATAGCTAAAATAAATTTAGCAAATCGATTAAATATATCAAGAAAGTAATTTTGATGATTTTTTTTTATTACGTTACTCATAGTTACAACTTACTATTTTAATGAAGCAGCTGATAGTGGAATGTTTCATAGTTTTCCGATGGATAGACCGGTGGCCGAAGCATTCGCTGATCTGACAATATGGATCAAAAGTGGACAGTTGCCAAAGATATTGTTATGGAAGGTTTTGACAACATATTTGATGCATTCCGGGGTATGCTCTTCCGTGAAAATTTCGGAAAAGCGGTGAGCAAAGTGTCATGAATCAAATAAATTAATAATATGCTATGCTTTTGTAACTATACCTACTAACCTGTATCGCTACAATAAATGTGAGCAAATTGATTAAATGTTAAGTAAGTAATTTTATATAATGTATT
The DNA here is from genome assembly GCA_947562105.1 of Shargacucullia verbasci. NCBI lineage: Eukaryota > Metazoa > Arthropoda > Insecta > Lepidoptera > Noctuidae > Shargacucullia > Shargacucullia verbasci. The sequence goes on from OX387289.1 coordinate 10,678,415, forward strand.
TACTTTCATTACTCATGGCTGTCCGTTAAACAACGAGCCAGGGAGTTCTTTATTACAGACTGTATCTTGTTTGCTACTAAACTAAACACGTCACATTTTGCGAATTGGACGGATGCAGTAGGTACAAAAATTATGCAAACCGGTCATTGTGTGAATCGATTTTTGAGAATGGCACGTTCCAAGAATAGATACGTATGATATTTTGAATCGACATTCACCGTCAGAACCTTGAACTTTGATATTGGTATCTATCGGTAATTGACGTAAGTAGGTACATACAAAATATTTTCGACTAGGTACATACAATCAAACTTTTTATTTATCAGTAAAAACCATATCTAAAGACTCACAAACTGATTCATTGATACGAGTACGTTAGCTCGATAAGTATAAGTGTACCACGTGATACACGATGACGATAACACAATTGACTGAGTATAAACTATGCGACGCTTGTTTATACATTCAGTCACTAGTAGCGCTTCGTTAAACAGCGATCATCATGGTTAAGGCACGGAAATACGTGGTCAAAAGACAGTTCCAGGGATTACCTAAGCGTGATGATTTTGAAATTGTGGAGTATGAGCTACCAGCGCTCAAAAATGGTGAAATCCTCGTTAAAGTGGAGTGGGTGAGTGTGGACCCATACATGCGCGCCTACAATTCCCGCTACCCAACGCCATACGACCAATTTGGCTACCAAGTCGGATTGGTGGAAGATTCGAAGGACCCCAGATACCCAGTTGGCACCAGAGTCGTCTCACACAAAGGTTGGTGCGACTACGCTGTCATTGACACTACTGACACCAAAAACCCTGGCGACCAAATTTACAAGCTGCCAAACTTGAAAGGTTTATCGAACTCTTTGGGAGTTGGTGCCGTGGGTATGCCCGGTGCTACCGCGTACTTGGGATTCCTGGAAATATGCAAGCCTAAGGCTGGTGAAACAGTGGTTGTAACAGGCGCAGCTGGAGCAGTGGGGTCATTAGTCGGACAGATTGCGAAGATCAAAGGCTGCAAGGTCATCGGTTTTGCTGGCTCTGACGATAAAGTCAAGTGGCTTGAGGAAATTGGCTTTGACAAGGCGATCAACTACAAGACGGCTAACGTATCGGAGGCACTGAAGGAAGCCGCTCCCAAAGGTGTAGACTGCTATTTCGACAATGTCGGTGGTGAGCTAAGCAGTACCATCATAAATCAGATGAACTTAGAAGGAAGGGTTTCGGTCTGTGGTGCCATCAGTGCATACAACGAAGCTAACTTGCCCAAAGCTACAATCATACAACCTGCTTTAGTGTTCAAACAATTGAAAGTTGAAGGATTTATTGTGTGGAAATGGATCAACCGCTTTCCCGAAGCATTTGCTGATATACTCAAGTGGATCCACAGCGGACAGCTGAAGCCCAGGGAACACGTTACTGAAGGTTTTGACAACATTTACGATGCTTTCGTAGGAATGTTAAATGGTGAAAATGTAGGCAAAGCGGTTATAAAATTGTAAGTTTATACCAATGTAATGCGACAACTCTCAGTAAAAGTAAATTATATGTTATATAAAAGCTATTTATATAAGTTTTATTTCATGTGCTCCTTTACTTAAGAACTTAGATAATACATTTTATATTATTAATATACATATTATGGAAGGCACGGTTGGCGCAGTGGCTAAGTAATTAGCTTTCTGTGCTAGGTGTCGCGGGTTCGATTCCCGCACGGAACAAATATTTGCATGATCTACAGATAGTTGTTTCGGGTCTGGTTGTGTGTGCATGTGACATGTATGTTTGTAAACTGTACACACGATACAGGAGAAATCCTAGAATGAGGCAACGTTAACTTAAAAAAAAAATATCTACTCTTACACTACTGCTTATGAGCCATATAAGTACCTGCTTACTTACACATGAATGCAATTATGAATTTGGTTTTAAATATACTGCAATATCTACAATGTTTATAGGAATGTTACCACGTTCGACGAGTTCCATATTAGCAGACTGCTAATAAGTATTACGAGACTGTCTGACGCCTCCACACACCACATAACTCCTGCAATAATATAACCTATAAAATTAGAAGTGTTTGGGTGACCTATGCTCTATGTTGAGTATTGTAAACTAGAATTTAAATTTATGTATCTCGTTATTGGAGAGATACCTAACTTATCATGTATGTAATATTCATGCGTTTATATCAACAGGTCAAAATAGTCAGGACTTAAAATAACGTAATGTGTTATTTATGAGAATGTGTTCATTATTGTTCGGCCCAAGTACTAGAAGGAGGGCCGAAACTTAAATTGATAAATTGACAGGCACTGTTCTATCTTTAGAATTTGAACAGAGTGCCATTATATCTTGCAATAGCTATCTATTCTTGGAAGTAGGATGTTAACAGAAGCTAGAATTTTAGCAATAACATATATCTACATAACATAGGACGTATCAAATTACAAAAACAGGTTTATCTATTATTTATTATCAAATTATTATCAAGGTTACGATCAAATTACATTCTTTTACATAGTTATCACAAAGGTACTCACTCGACACGTCGATATCATCGATATAAAGCTTGTCATCTTTGCTCATCAGCATAAAGTGCAAGTCATCCGGCAGAGGCTCCTCGTCCACGGTCACCACTTCGAACTTCACATTACAAGCGAAGCCGAGCATAAGGCATACAGCGGCGAGGAAAGTCGCCGAAAGGGTCGCTCTTGACGCCTTGGCGTTGAGTTTCTCCGCCTGCGCGAAGGTTTTCCTCCTCAAGTATTGGAGGCTGGTGTCCAAGTAATCAATTAAAGCGCCAAACAACGGCACCTTAGACTTGGAATACGTCATGTGCTTCGGTAAGCAGATCGGCGCGTCCCCGCCACTAGCCATGCCTTATGCTGAACTTAATTTGTAAGAAACAAAAATTTCTAAAAACTTTGTTGTATGATACTTTTTAATTTGACAAACATAATTTCTTTTTCTTTTTTGACATAGCCTAAAAGTTTTTTCTTTGTTTTTTTAAGAAATTGTGAGAAAAGAGTTTTTTTAAGTGTTTGTTTTCGCACATTTACAATTAATAACACGAATTTATCAAAATTATACATTTTATTGTAAACTGGGTCTGAAATGACAGTATTACAAGGTAAATTAACAATAACTAAATAGCCTAACAATATTTGCTACTTGTTATCTACTTACCTACCATTTTATCCTCTAATGACGAAAATATCAGATTTCATATTTTCTATTCAGTTGATACACAAACAAAAATATCTGATTAGAAAACAATTTGATTTATATCGTAAGGCCTTACGTTCAAATAGACGTTGTTAAGCTTAACGTAAGACAAAATAAAAAGACATTTATAACCATAATAATAATTGTATCATGAATACGCAACATAATTATAATACCTAATTGTGTTATTGGAATTGTATTGTGATACAAGAAAGAATCACGGGCAGCATATATTTGGACAGCATCGTTTCTTCTGAGGGAGAGTAGGCACAGACCGGCCTCACGAATGCCACCGAATAGGCTTTGCAATCTATTGCTGACCGTTTGCTGACCTCTTCACCAAAGTGGATCATTTTTAACGAATCGAAGATTTAATTTAATTCTTAGTTTTGCCGATCTCATGCATTTTTTATGACGTTTCTATTATATAGGTACAATGCTGCTGAATTTGTTGTTTACACATTAAACTAAATTAGACTCGCTTGTCTCTTTCTAACAAAAACATGAGAATAGCAATTTGATCTCCATCACCATAGCGTCTTATTACTCATAAATAAGTAGACTAATTGAAAAGTTCTAAAGTAACTTTTGTCCCTTTTCAATGACATTTGTAAGAAAGAGATAGTTCGATGAAAATTAAATTAATGTAATGAACCAAACTACATGATTTAGGCTTAAAGGTAACTTCACAGGCTTTGTTGGCGTTTACTAAACATTGTAATGAAGCCTGAGGAGGTACCTTTCCAAGCTTCGTGGACTTTCATTAGCTAATTTGACGTTTCACGTTCATTTGAACGTAAATCGTCAACGGCTGGCAGTGGTGTCACAGTAACTGGGACTGCGTTGGTATGAACCTAGACTTAAAATGCTACACTTACAGGGTACTAAACAATTCAGTCTGTCACTTGTTAATACACTCGGAGGTTTATCAAATACATATGATAAGGTCAACTTGCAACTGACCACGTTACAAGAAGTTTTAATTAAATTAAATTTGTTGATATGTGGGTCGCTTTGTCGATGATTCGCCAATGAGGAATTTTCTGTTAGCTAAAGGATTTTAATTTTAGCACTCTTATTAGACACTAAGAGGAAGGAAACGATGTAAAACAATAAAATATAAATAGTTTATCAGATATAAGCATTTTAACAGGACTGCTGCGTCGCAACAAGTCCGCTTTTTTGTGTGCCGTGCTTCATCTCCCATAGCGTCAACGGCATTTATAGAATAACTAGGAACAATTTAATTTCTAATTAGCTGACAGAATATCCCTCAATCGCGTAATAAAAAATGTTATTCATGAATTACGGTTGAACAAGCTGTCGAATATTTGTCCAAAATATGATCGAGTCCAAAATAAGTTAAACCTACAAATAAAGGTGAGCACATACTTATATCTCAAGTAAAGTACGGAATTCGATCAACCATGTGTTTACAATAACAACTCAAACGCATCTCAGCTATCTTTTGCTACTGACTATTTCATTGACAGTGGCAGCATGAGACATAACAGTAAGTTATTTATAATTAAAATGAATGGATAGACGGAAAACAAGAAAAACTGAAATACATGAGGAAATTGTAATGACATATTAGCTTTGCATCGGTGTGAGTGGCTGCTGAGACTAGTAGGAACGAGCGGTGGGCTGTAGCGGCTTTCTCGGTTTATGATGAAACGGAACTGTCTATCGGATATCAGTAGCGGTTGTTAAAACGTGCTATTTTAGAAGCGACCAATAGCGGATTTATTGCGCTCAACTACGGGTGTATCGAAAATTTCCGAACGGTGACTACGTTGTGTTCGAGTGCAACGCGATCGAGTTGAGATGTAAGCATGTGTTCTGTGGATAGATGTTAGCAGGTTATTTCAGAACGGTGAAACGAGCTATTCGCTATAGTGACGTTAACTAGTTTCAATGACCTTTACGTCGCGCAACTACCACCGCTAGTATGCACTATACTCGGTTTGTTTAGGTACTTAACTAAAGGTAAACAATATTGATGTCTTTTTAATATTTTTTGTTTAAAAACTCAGTTTAAAAATAAAACGCGACTAAAAACCAATGCAAAACAACAATAACGATTACCAAATCAATTGAACCACTAGTTTAAACAGTAGTTTATTTGTTTAATATTTTGTGTAAAAAGTCACATCAAGATTGTTTACCTTTATTTAAGTACCTAAACAAACCGAGTATAGTACAGGGCGGGGCCAACCAACCGTGTTGGTCAAAATCTTTTACGGTGTCAAAAGTGCGTGCGGATTTTGATTGAGATTTGAGTGCACGAATGCAAAGCTCACGTTTGTTTGTCTGTTTCTTATAACAGGCCGAAACGGTTTTACGACAAAACAATATAATGTTATCAGTATCTATATAGATATATTTTTTATAAGTTAATTTAATTTTTCGAGATTTTAAATACGCGCGTGTTACGATTTTACTTAACTGCGGAAAAACTATGAAGCGATACGGAGTGTATAATCACCAGCAGGCATCGTTCGCATCGCATTCGATCTTTTAGGGTACAGTTTTTTTTTTACAAGATTATTCTCCCTATATTAGGACGGCAAAGAACAAATACCAGTTAAAAATAGGTTTTTACCACCACAAGGATGAGATTTTATATCTTAAATAAACTTCTTTAAGTTGTCTTTAACATTTTAACTCAGAATAGTTCGGATTAATTAGAAAATATTGATTATAATTAAAAAATATCAATCGTCTGATCAAACAAGACTCATACAAAATATACATCTTCAAGTTATTTCACTTATAGAACAGATTCACTTATTCAATACACATTTGACCTTCACTCTTTGTATACAAGATTATATGCATGGGCCTTAACGCGATTTAATTTTTAAATATATAATTTATTGCTAATTTATATTAAAGACGATCAAACAAAATTTATACGATATTCTTTTAATAATTCTTAGTTTAAAATTTATTTACATGCAAAATTATATTTTTTTAAATAAATAAATAAAGGTAATTGTGTATTTTTTTCAATTATGCAAGGAGACAAAAACGCTGCAAAACTTTGATAAGAACACAATGAGTAATTCATGAATTTTCTTTTATCATCTATTAGGCTCAAAAATGGCTTTATCCCAATTACATCGATATCTTAAACAATTTCCAATCGCGTAAAGACCCTTACAGATTCGTAAAAGTGTGTTTGTATGACATATTCACGTGTTGACCCTCTTAGCTGCCGAGGAGTCCGCTTCTCCTTCGCTGGCCTTCCGCTTCCTCTTGATGAGGTGGGATATGTCTGCAGCAGGTTTGGGCGCGGAGGAACTGGAACTAGAGCTGGCACTTGCGCCGGCGCCGTTGGAAGTGGAAGAGCCTTCGCCGTTAGTCGAACACAGCGTTTCGCGGACTCGTTTTATTGTCTGTGGATAGGATAGAAGAAAATTATATAGGTTAGCGTACACTAGGCGAAATTAAAGCTTGAACTCTTAGAGTTCAAGCGTTTGACACTTATTCGGAAATTCAAGATGTGATTGATTGCAGAAATAGCAGCTAAATTGACTGCGAGTTTTTTTTCTATTTGCGTACTTTAAACAAATGAAGTCAGTGCCCATAACTGTAAGGAAAAATAAACCATATTCTGTTGAAGAAAGTTTCATTTTAGAATTTTCATAATCCTTAGTATGCTGAGCCAAAGATGTCGTCATTTTGGCCTCAGCAAAAGTAGTGGTAGTGACTACAATTAGCGTTTTACCAGAGATTTACCGTCGAAACTTGCTGTTCTAGTTTAACTGACACTGACTGTACCTACTCAACTTCTTTTTCTAATAGAAGGATATCTATCAAACACTAACTCGTAGCATGATCGAACTAATAATGAATCAAGATGCGCTTGCGCACGAATTATTTGATGGCTGTCGTCATCAACAGTTGGTTCAAGACCAACGTAAGATCCATTAAAATACACTGATCCATAACGAGCGTACTGAAATATACAAGCTAAGGAAAACCATGCCTCGTCGTTAAAAAATGGAATAATTATTATTCTTTACTAGTTTAATACCGCAGTTGTAAGACACAAGAGAACTTCGACAGTCTAGACGAGATCTACGTTCGCCCATACTACGCGTCAAATTAATACAGGCCTTTGAAACACTCACTTCAATACCGTGATGGTAGAAAAAAAAGCATAACATTAAAATCATGAACATAACATCAATGGCCATGATCATAACATATTAAAGCAAACAAATCAACCACATGGCCATTCATGTATTGGGTTCAAGCTGAAATAATACACATGATACAATTTTGAACAAATTTATTTCAAAATGTTGCAAAACATAATAGTAAAATGGCCTTGTGGTAAAAATGTTGGCTTAAATTCTAACATGATTCAGATCAAATAAAATCAATACATTACGCTTAAAATTACGAGTATTATATAAATGCTGCTGGGAATAGCTACCAGGTTAAATAAGATAAGATAAATTTTTATCATACTAATTGTTTACATTGGTCTACCTAAATATTTTTACGTACGAACAGATTATGTATGGAATGTTTTTTTTCTACTTATAAATACATACACATTATGATAGTGATGTTCCAAAATGTCATCCAAAATATAAACACGACGATTACAATATCACAAAGCAAATACAAATCTTAACATTAAAATGACTAATTAACCAATTTCAGTCAATACTTTCAGTCTAACTGGGTCAAAACAAGTGTTAATTTAGAAGTGTCTCTCTCAATTAATCACACTCTAACAACCAAGTGTATAAGGCACACATTCACTCTCGAAAAGTTTCAAACAATTAATACTGATTAGAAAACAGTCAACATTAAATTAACAATCACAGTATCACAAATGCTGACGAGAATTTTGCAATTTGGCACATAATAATTTAGGAACTAATTCAATTTCATGTAACAATTATCACAATAAATATCATGGAATGTATACTAAGTTTTATCTTACCAAAACTTACTATTAAAGTCAATGATTTATACGTCTACTTGAATAAAATTGAATAAAATATTTGTAAACTGTTGAAATTGTACATATTACAGAAAAATACTTAGTGACATCACTTCATCTTTCTTTAAGTTGTTACAGATAAAAAATTCTACTATTATAAATACCAATGTCTGCAACAATCCAAGCCCTTATTACGTCAGTCTTAAGATTGACATTCCACCTCACAGTGAGTCTTCTCCTTAAGAAGCATGTTGCGCAACATCTTCCTAGTATCCTCAATGCAATCGCAGGGTCTTACCTCAGCCTTATAGTCCATCATATCTTGGATCTTCTCCTGTATTTCGGGCAGAAGTTCCTTCAACTCCTTGATTTCGCCTTCAACAGAATAGAAGGGGTCTGCAGAAGTGTATTTCTTGACGGTGGCGTCGTCGACAACGGCGGCAGGGTTCTCCAAAGTCTTGATCCTGGTTTCCAGAATGTTCGCTGCGTTTTTGAAGTGCGTGATCGCGTCTTCGAAGTTTGATGCCAAGGAATTTGCAAGACCTGTAAGAAAAAAGGAGATTTTTAATGGTGTAATTTCAATATTAGTTTAAAGTTACAGAAATGTTCCTGTGTAGTTTCTGCCATAGAATGAAGAAGAAGCCACCACTTTCTTGTTGGTTTCATTAAAGAATTGTGTTAAAAATAATCTGATGGGTAAGGAAACCTCTGTGCACAAATAATAACCACCTGCAATCACCAATCCATTTGTCAAGTATGTTTATGATATTCCCTCGTGTCCATTAAAATAGTGGTCTTCAAAGAGCTCTTTTGAACAGTCTGATCTATAGGCTAATGTAGAAGATATTGACATCTTTCGGGAGTGAAGGTTGAAGAGAAATGGTTTTTATTCTTACCAATTTGATAGTGTGTCTCAGCAATACGCCTGTCGTCACTGCGGTACAGTTCCTTTTGTAGATCCAGACAGCTTTCTGTAAATATAATTATAACCTCATTAGATGTAGTAGTCGAACACTTGTTCAACATTAAAAGAATATAAACGGGAATGATTCACGGTTCCTCAGCTATAAAAACGCTACAACCTGAATAGATGAAATAAGGGGAATCATGCCCACATTTCTCTGAAGAGTAAGACAGTCCCCTGATGTCGCTATGAAGTCCTCTGGAATAGTAAGTTAGCCTATTGTCATCGACAGAACTTAACTCCCAAGTCTAGGGTACTACTACTCGACTTCAGGACCTACTACTATGCAGTTATGAGTAAGAAAAGGTATCCCAGTCAGTTAAGTAGTCGATACATTTATGAAACAACAGAGATTACCACTGTATGTCGTACCGGCTGACGATGCGATGACTCCATAGTAATGGTGAGCTAGTGAACAAATACTTACGCATATCAATAACAGCCTTGTCGTATGTCTCGCTCTCCAGCGCCACCTCGCCGAGCGCCAGGTGCACGTCGGCCAGCAGCGCACGCGCCGCCTCACCGCCGCAATCTTGCACGCGACGGTACAGGATGCTGCGCGCTAGATCTGATAAGAGAAAGCAAGATAGGTTGTTATTCAAAACTGAATTTTCACAGGCATGATAATATTCAGGTAGTGGAAATGTTACAACATTTAAAAATAAGCTGTATTTGCCAATCAACAGGGATTTTATCATGAAAGAAGGATTCAGGTTTGGAACCTATAAAATTTAGCTTGTCAAAAGTATAATAATACATTATAACTTACCAAGCATTTCCCATGCTAGCTGCAAGTTATCAACATCATCCTCTGCATCAATGTTCATAGCGGACTCATCGGCATCACCATTTGTGGTTCCCTGTTGAAGAATGTAAGTAACATTTAATTAATAGTTAATTACAGAACATTAATGTCAGTGGATTTAAATTCTAGAAAATGGTGAACTGAGTGAACTCAGATGGACATTCAAAACATAGACTGCCATCTCACCTAATGGTAACTGACGTGTCCTATGATGCAGCATGCTAACTTAGAACATTCCTGTTCACTCTTGTATAGTATAGTATTACATAGTACACTGTTACTAGATTTAGGGACCAATACATTCTACCACTTGCATAATGTAAAAATTATTTAATAGTAATAATTAATATTATAATAAAATGGCCTTTTATATTAATTGTGTATTATTTAACATAGCAATGGCATCCCAGTGGCACACAACCCCAGGTAATAATTAAAACTCACAGGTTCCTCATCTTCTTCAACAGCAGCACTGCTGCCCGGCTCTTCTTCCTTCGTGGTTGACTGTGCTTCACTCTTTTCTACTTCTCCGTTTTCTTTGACTGGCTCAGCTTCTGCTTCTGCTTCACCACTTTGTGCTTCATCACCCATCTCTCCATTCTCCTCTTGTTCTAAGAAAATCAATTGAATAAATATTAAACTAATGACAATTAATCATACCTATTTTCATCAAGAATGCTGACATCACTATTAGACTATTCAATAACAGGATTGTTACAAATCAAGATCTTTAATTTAGTTCATTAAAAACAATTCTTGCTTTAATTGAATGCATTATGAAACATGTCACATTATTTTTCATGTTATTTTCATGCTTCTAATTTTTTTTTATAATTTTGTAAACAATGTCTATAATCATGCTATCTCCAAATAAAGTTTGCATATTTGAATATACCTTCATTATCCTCTTCCTCCTCATCAGCATTACCGGTGCCTGGGACTCCATCACCTAGAACACCACTTTCCTCTCTTGAAAGACCTAATAAGGCCTTTCCATACCTGTTAGGAAAAGAACAACCCTTTTTAAAAGCTAACCTTTTTGAATACCGTAAAATGGGGCTATTTGGGAAACGCGGGGCAATTTGGGACTAACATTTGTTTTTAGAAATTTTGACATATTTTCTAAACTAAATCAAAATTTCCTTTGTCATTGAAAGCATCCTACACTACCGCTGTTTAAAAGCAGTTACTACTCCTTGAGAAGCACAGATAATGATCCCTTTACTAAATTTCAATTAGCCAGGCGCTTCCGAAATACCCCATTTTACAGTATCACAACAAAAATTTAGAGTTGACAATTTAGAGGCCTATATTAAATTAATCTTTTAATCATTTTGATTCCAGTATGAAATTGGATCAAACAATATTTTAATAAGATACTACAAAATTCTATGACAATTTTAGTTGCTGCTAGTCTTGGGCTTCTTACAATCATACTCAAATAGAAAAGAATTTTATTTCAAATAATCATTGAAAACACTTTTGAAATGTTATTATTATTCTAGTTGCAAAGGGAATAAAAATTGAAATTCTGATATTTCTTAGTTGGGTTATGAATAGTTACTGGTATACTCACCACAAATAAGCCTCAGCGCACTGATCAGCAGAGTCACCATGTTCCTTAGCAAGCGCCTCACAGGCCTCGGCCAAGGTGCTAGCAGCAACACTAAAGTCCCTCACAGCCAGATGTCTGCGGCCTGCAGCCAACAGCTCAGATGGGGATGATGTAGACACTTCTGATACTTCAGCCATCTAAACAAAGACAATAATCATTGTTTTATTTGGGAGATAGTGGCACCATTATTTATGTTTTGTTTGGTACCGTAATATGAGAGAGAACAGATGTCTAGTACCTACTATTATAACAAAAATCAAAACTTCAATGAAATCGAAAGCTATATACTGGGTTACTTCATTAACAGCTGACATTAAGGTTTTGATAATTTTATTTGTAAAGTTAAAAAAAAAATCAATGAGAACACAAAGGGCCAACCATCTGACCGGCCGTGATATGACAAACGTATACGAACCATTAAGTTTCAACGCCAATTCACTCGATAAATGTCAATTATAGGGCATTATACCCTAGTTTTATATTTAAACAGTAAACGATAGCCCCACACAGAAAACTCACGGCGAAAGAGACTTTCTTTTCTGCATTTCCACGATGTAACGGTCGGCCGTAATATAACAATACCTACATAAATAAATACAATAGCTAACTAACGAATTCCACGTGGAAGTAGACAACAATACACTTTTTATTGATATGTTTCACGATTTCCAGTATATTAAAATACTTTATTATTGAAAATTATTAAGATCTATAAGGAATACTGATAATTTTCGGTGCAAGAACCGCGCCAAAAATTCTGTATTCCATAATCGATGAGTATGCATCTGAAAGCAATAAACACACAAAGTACTCACATTGGTTGTTTCTCCCAAGTAATCTTTTGCAGTATTAATTAATGAAAATTGTAGTAAATTATTAGCAAAAACCAATAAAACGAAAAAACCTGCACGCGTGTCGACCGATGATTCCGTTTGATCGCCGTTTTGAGAACAGAAACAGATAATAAAAAAAACTGTACACAGAAACGTCAAACTCTCTGTCAATTCAAAACATGTCATTGTCTATGAATATTGCCATAGACCATATCCATCGACACAGTTCCCGCGGTTATTTGAAGTAATAAGAAAGGTCGACTCTCAAATTTCCTAAAAATTAATTTAATTTCGTTTCTTTATGTTTGTCATGACATAAATAAATGTCATATAATTATTTTATAAGAAAACTTGTTTGATGTTAATTTGTATGTATGATTAACAATTAATTTGACAAAATAAATAAACTATTCTAAATAGAATTTGATTATGTAAGTAAATAAAAATAAACAAAAATTATCTGGACGCATTATGCATAATAAATTAAATAATCCTCTTAAATGCCAACAACAAATGCACTTGGTTTTAAAATTGTCAATTTCAATGATAACCGTTAAGTAACATTATTATTCCTTGGTGGGGTGAATATTAATTGGATACTTTCGCTGTTTTAGTAAATTAATAACTACGATACTTGTAATTAATGACGATGCAGCTTGCATCGTGTAATGACAGAGGGTGGGTAGCTATCGACTTTTCCCCCGCCCCACCCATATGGTCACCCGCCCAATCAAACTTTAGTAATGTCTAGACACATTATCGAGCTACTTGTCGATAAAAAAAGTACTTAGAAAGGTACTTACTTAATTTAAACGGATATGTAATGCTAACATACATCTATAATAATATATAAATAACAATGTTTGTTTGTTTGTTCATATTTTATGCGCTGCCATACCGTTCATCTGATTGCGATAAAACTTGGTCAACTTATTGCTTGCATTTGCGCGAAAGTTATAGGCATAGTACAATTAACTTACAGTAGGTGGGGCGCGTGTCGTACTGGCAAATGTATTTGAAAGAGCAAATTTATTTCTTCTGCAGCAGCAACGCGCCGGGTATCAGCTAGTAACCTATAAGAATAAGAATGACTTTCCGCCATATTTTACTATCTTATATAAAAAAAAAACGAGTTAAAATGCACTATCGAGCTACATGTCGATAAAAAAGTAGGTCTTATGTAATTTAAACATCCAATGCTATTAATATAAGATTATGAATAAATTTCTTCTTATTATTGACTGCCTCATTGGTCTAGTGTTCGTAAGCGCGAATGCTGAGCGTTAGGTCCTGGGTTCGATTCCCGGGTCGGGCAAACAGTTATTGGATTTTTCTTTATGGAAATTTTCAGTAGCAGCACGGAGTCTGGAACTGTGCCCCGTAGATGGCAATAGGCTCGCCCCTATTACATAAGATTCAATAGCAGCATCGGCGAAATGTGGGTGTACAATTGTACACCGCTGCTTAACCCTTCGGGGAATACAGGCGTGATGTTATGTTCTTCTTATTATTATTCTAAGCAAAAAAACAGTTTGATTAATGACAAATTATTTTTTAAATCAACCTAAACTTCAATAGATTTTGTTAAATTATAGAACTTAAACGAAAATAGATATAGTTTCATGCAATATAATTTTTCACGCTAATGACAGTGACAGGTCGAAATCATTATTAAGTTGCAGTAAACTAATTAGAAGGAACCTAACCTTATAATTATTTCCATTAATAATAATTAAAGCCTTATTGTAACTAACTCGGCGGCAGGGCTGTGGTTGACCATCGGCCGCTGCGTGTCGCGGGTTGCATTCCCGCACGGAACGAATATTTGTATGACCTACAGATAGTTGTTTCGGGTCTAGGTGTTTGTCAACGCACCCACAATACAGGATATATTGAAACCGTAGGGCAACGTTTAAAAAAAGTGCAAGAAAGACTGAAAAAGCCTACCCGATTGACGACACCTGAGATCGTCTGGCGCAACATGATCGTTCTGTTTCAATAACACCATTGCCGACAGCTGGAGTTGAACAGTCGCTAGATACCAACAATTTTAAACAATATTTTATCAATCAATAAAAAATCAATTATTAATATTGATTCATTGGTTTAGTGGTCGCAAGCCCGATTACTGAACGTAATGTCCTGGTTTGGTTCCCCTCATATGTCCCTAATATTCCAACCTCATAGGTACGTACACAAACTGGTCTATAGAATCGGCACGAGCTATCATATAGGAATTGCTCATGCCGAAGTAGTATAGACGCAGACTATCCATGATACGCCATACGATCTTCGTTAGATAAAGTCTTATAATAGACAAACTATCGATAAAACGTTTTTCCCTATCGCCTGCACTAGTACCTACGAGTATACCGCTTCATTTTCCCACTTTCCCTCAGTTCGTCTGCAACGGGTGGACCGGCCACACGTGCCCTCACACAAATCTACGCGAACCAATTACAACCGTTATTGACATACCTATCACGCGAAACCTAAATAAAAAGTTTGGCTGGACTATAAAAAAAAATGTGACAAAAGACTGTAGTTTTTATGCAAGGAGGTGTAACCTATAAGTAAGTATTTCTATTGTTTTGCAGCATTTTTGTACATATCGTTACCGCTAATAGTTATTTCTTGTATCTAGGGGCGAAAGCTGGATTGACGAAGGTTTTTTTTTATTACGCATTTATCTAAGTCTGATTTTGTTTAAGCGCTTTCTCGTACATCACGCCTAGATAGTTACGGTATATTGGTGCTGTACTAACTATTGTACTTAATACTTTTTTATATAGATTAAGGTCGTTCAGTGAACCCATAGGATTTATGATACCTAGAGCACTATTGTTTATTCTGTGTGAGTTCCGTACATTTCTCACTGGGTAATCCTTTCATACAGGCGGCATTTTATGTAGATCTTATAGTATATTACATGTGTCTTATATTGATATTTATAAATTTTTGTTAAATCTAATAAAGTTATACATGATTTAAGTAACTATAATTAAATGTTTTTTTGTAAAGAGTACTAACGTATGTATGTACCTAAGTATTTACTGACGTAGGTATCGTATATGTAATATTTAGGTGATTTAAATCAATCAACTCGGCGAACGTTACATTTCTAGTCCATTTCCAAAGCTAGATACAATAAATAATGCCAATGGGCCTCTCTACTTTAGGCTAGCCATATCACCAGTATGATCGAGTACTCGCGAAAGAAAACTCAATGACTTACAGAATGCCATCTTAACCCACCAAACGACCCAAAGTAGACACATAGGAAGTCGATTACATGCAAGCGCCAGCGACCGTTCAAAGTCTAATGAAGTAATTTTGAAGAACACTCTGTCTGAAATTGAATAATTGAATACATACAATAGATACGACATGAAATGTAGGTACCTTTCATTCATAGTATTCTATCATCACTGATTTGAATTTAGAAGTAGCATAGATAAGTAATTGTTACTAAAATATGTTCGTATCAAATAGAAAAGAGTCACCAGCCTTTATTATGTGTCAGAGTCCAAAATAAAAGGAGCATGTAGAGGAGATACTAAAGTAATTCTATATATCTAAATTACCCATGTCAACTAGATAGCAAAGTACATAACAAAACAGGGGGCAGAAACCACAATTGGTGAGCATTAGCCGTAGAGCTTAACATTATGTATAAACTTGAATAGGTACGGCACATAAACGTTAAATTTTATGAGTTAATTTATGAGAGTAGTTACTAAAGATGGAGTGAAGGGTTTGAGCTGATAGCGTGGAGGTACCTGCAATAGGTACTCGTAACATATTAATATATGTATGCTAAAACTTGTTATGACTAAGACTTGCTTTGAAAAATAATAGCAAACTTCATAGCCAATGACAGAAAATTGGTTCCCGATTGTTTGAGATTGGTTTAGATTCATTAAAATCTATGCTCATCGGTTCAGCAGAGTGTTCCCGTGAGTTGAGTCCACGTGAGTTGATGCTGCAGCTAAAGAGCTTGGCTTTCTATGCTAGGGACAGTAGTTAGTTCAGATCCCTATACATAACTAATATTTATTTATGTTAGGTACTCGTTACAAATCGCAGTGTAAATGATTGCTTAGAGTTGCGTCTGCAAATGCAGCCATGATAAAGGAAAAACAAAACACACGGAACGTTCAAGAGTGGTGAATAATATAATTTTTTATGAACTCTTGAAAACCGAACTCTTTTCATGTATTTATAGTTTGAACAATTTAATCATCCAGTATTATGTGGGACGGTGTAAAACTTACTACCGACTCACGCTTGGCCAGTTTTTCCTTACATGTTTTAGCGTAGGGACGAATATTTCGTAAGCGTGCCAAGAATGCCTAAATCAGCACTTTGGATAAAGTGGGTTATGAATGAAAGAGATTAATTTCAGCCAAGTAAGACGTGATTACTCGTATACTAAAGTTGGACCATTAATTTATAACATTTTCGTGAGTCTGGCCCAAAATTATGACGCTCACAGTCTACACTAATAATAAAAATATATATAAAAATTCTCGTCGCGCCTTTACGCACTCTACAAAATATATGAAATTATTCGAACTTTTCTGAAGTGTAAACGTGTTTGTCACACGCAAGTATACGGGATTAGTGTAAATATTTCCAACAAATTTTATATTCCACACGCGTGCTTATTCGTTTGGACCAGACTTCGTGAGCTTTATTTATTACCTACTAACCGATATTATGCAAGATACTAAGTAAAAAAAAAAATAAGGACATGTTTAATATTAACCATTTCTGATGTAGAAAATCGCATCATCATTTCGTAAATGTCTACTGTAGAAAATGAAACTCTTCGTCCTCGAAATAAAGAAGGACCTCTATAAAAGACTATAGGTACGTACTGCCCGATTTTATAAACCATGTTTAGCTAAAACTTTTCTGATGTACCTAAGGGTTGCAGTAAAACTCTCAAAGTACCGGATTCCGAGCTCTGTATGTTTATGACCACTATTGCGACCTTTGGCCCTCGCCCGACTCTAACATCTCACCCGGAACGATAAACAGCCGCGTTTATTATGACTATTTCCTTTGTTCACAGCGAAATGAGTAAATACAGATATAAAGCCGACCTTTTTCTTGAAGATGAGTAGGTAGGCCTTTGTGATTTTTACTGAAAGACGATAAATATTAACATAATCATTGTTTTTCCTTCTCAGGTGAGGAGAATAGTCTCCTCGGCGACCAGATGATCAGTTTCAGTGTTATCGGGAGCAAGAGAAGGCCACGAAAATTGCTCCCCACGGCAGTCCAGCCCGCGCGTACATCGCCTACCACAAGCTCGGGGCAGGCATGGAGGCCCAGACCACCACGCCGCAAACCGAGTGCGAATGTGGTGTGCACCCCTCCGTCTTCTACCTGCTGGCCACCTTGCTTCTCACCAGGTCAGTTTAAAATGTTCCTGAATAACTACTTTGTGGCCAGAATTCTTTGTTGTCACGATTATCACCTGCACATTGTCAGTGACATTATTCATGAGGTATCTATAAGAAAAAAATTAGTATCGGTCTATCTAGTCCAAGAAACTGTACCTATCATATTATTTTTGACGGTCTCATATCCTTGCAAGATGCATTAAAAATTCTTTTCAGTGAATGAACTCATGGGTAGTTCACAATATATATAGATCGATACTATAACTCTAATAACTCGGTATTATATTATCTGTGACTCCACTAAGAAAGGTTCATTTTAAAGCTAAAGGATGTGTTTCATCTCGTTAGACTTTTTGGCTGCCTATTGTTGAAATTTGTAGATCCCAACCTACGCATGTTAAGTATACGCTATAATTATATTCCTAAGTTATTACTGTAATGCTGACCCTCGTATACGTGATTATACATACCTACTTAAGTAAATATA
Source organism: Shargacucullia verbasci (assembly GCA_947562105.1). Lineage (NCBI taxonomy): Eukaryota > Metazoa > Arthropoda > Insecta > Lepidoptera > Noctuidae > Shargacucullia > Shargacucullia verbasci. Next base: position 10,696,726 of record OX387289.1, read on the forward strand.
TTTAAGCGTAATTTACGTCCACGTTGACCACAGAAGGGTGGAATATTTCCACAACATATATCTTGTTGTCAGTGGTAGTACCTACATTTGTTAAACAAATATTGTCATTTAAATTTCACCGAGTGAATTGTCTATCTTGCCGAGGTTTCTACTTAGACTTGCAAATACGCTTTTATAACAAATCTGTTTTAGGTTGTTTTCATAAACTACACACATTCATTGAGTAAGGCAGGTATCGACGTTTAAATCCTCCATAATATTGAAATAATTTGAATGTACGGCGGTCGCATGACACGAACCTATTTGATGTAGATCTCCATCGGATTGGCTCATAAAAATGTGTTTATCGAATATCAACATCATTTCGCTGACATTTATTGGTGTAGCTATCAGATCGCATAATAATCCATCTACTGCTTAGCCACTTTCCTAACTATACCTACCGTTAGGGATCAGCTTCAAGTATAAACAGATTGGGATGTATATCTACGAGTATTTTACTCGAGATAATTATGAAATAGAGCCTAAGAGGCAATATTCATCTTGCGACAAACGTCGCGCTTAAAATGCCACTCGACGCCGTTGTCTCTGAAATGTAATATTTTTCACCGAAAGACGAAGATAAACGAGGAGAATTCCGTTGGTTTAAAAAAGTTCAATCTTCGAATAGAGCGGAGGTTTGAATCGATTTTGATCTAAATTGAGCTTATACATAGGTACTGTTACCTTCTCTTTTCGCTTTTCCTGACAGCGGATTTTACATAAATGCCCGACCGTTTCACATAAAATGCTTTTTATTAAAGTCGCCTATTGTTTGTATAATTCGATGTCCATTAATTTTGGAACTGACGAAACTTTAACGTCATTTTATCGCTACAGACGGCACGCATGTGTCGCAGATTCGATTTCCGCACGAAACAAATATTTGTATGGTCTACAGATAGCTGTTTCAGGTCTAGATGTGTGTACCTACATGCGTCATGTGATATTGAATGTTTGTGAAACACCCACGATGCAGGAGAAATCCGTTAAAAAATAGCTTTGAAACAAGACCCATATGAAACATTACAAATTATCTGGGTACAAAGACTAAAGTCGTTGTATCAAACTTAATGTCGATAAATTATACAAACTACCACTTGAAAATAAACTATAGCTAGACTAGGTAAGACCTACAATCCGTCTAATATAAGAAATACCGCAGCTGCAATCAATCTTGCGAGACGCTCGGCATCTACAAGATTGATAGGGTTATGTTGTACTTATTTGAGTCTTAAATTAAAGTTTTCCTTTCTAAAAGTGGTGCATTGGTATGTGCCGCATTGTCATTTCAGCTGAGCGCGGCTATAGCGGACACCTCTCGTCTACAGATTGATTGCAGCTTGTGAAGAATATAAACTAAATTAGTAAATACATTCTATTAGATATAACAATATTAATATTTGATAGAAATCTTCTTCTTTTATTTTTCTATAACTATTCCATGCTAATAGAGTCGGTTATTATCATACACGACCTCTTTTCACCCTCTCTACTTTAAAGGATGAAGACCTCAGTCCCGCTTTATCACTGAGGTATCTTAACTTTGGTCCAAAAAGAGGTTTAGTCAATATATCTGCAGTCTGTTCGTGAGTTGACCACTTGCTTTACTACCACCTCTCCATTTGGTAGTACACTCTCTTATATAGAAATGCTTCAGCTTAATATGCTTAGTTCTTTTATGATATTTATATGGCGGATTGTAAGCTAATTTGATTGCGGAGTGTTTATCGACGTTCAATTCTGGCATGCGTTCTAAAATTCTAAGTTCTGACAAAAGCGTTTTCAACCAAATAATTTCTTGCACTGTTTCGGTTGCTGCCACAAGCTCAGCTTCTGTTGAAGATACCGCTACTGTGAAGAATATAAACTAAATTAGTAAATACATTTTATTAGATTTAACAATATTAATATATGACAGACATCTTCTTCTTTTATTTTTCTTATTTTATTTTTTAATCTACTCCATGCTAATAGAGTCGGTTATTATCATACACGACCTCTTTTTACAGCTGCATTTCTTATATTAAGCAAACTATAGATTAAACACCTAGTGCACCACTCAATCGAGTGGTGCCTTTGTATCAGCGTTTTGCTCAAAGATTATTACCATAGATAGTAAAGCTGGAGGTTTTGGAAGAAAATAAAATTGACAAATGGAATCGTAGTTTTAAAAAGATGGCGGTAAATAAATACTACACTAATTATATCTCAGAAGGCTATGCTACTATTGACACGGGAGACAAACTCGCGAACCTTTAACCAGAAGGCGGATGCTCTGGTTCGGTATTGGTACCACACTAACGTGTAATGCCGATAATTAACGTGTTATCTAATATGTAAAAATCAATGTTTGTTTGTTCGTATTTTATGCGCTGCCATACCGTTCATCTGATTGCGATAAAACTTTGTCAACTTATTGCTTGCACTTGTGCGAAGGTTACATAGTACAATTAATTTACAGTAGGTGACACGCGTGTCTTACCGTATTTCTTCTGCGGCAGTAGCGCGCTGGGTATCGGCTAGTATGATATTAAATACTTAGATAAAAAAAACATTACCCATTCTTCGGCAGTCGGGTAAAAACAAATTCACGCGATAATTAACGACATTAGACATTAGTGTAGTTGAGCTACTCTAACGTCTAATTGTCATTAACCGCATGACAAATACGCCTTCAACTATTGTTGAAACACTATATAAACTGACAGATCGCATCGATTTGACTGTCTCATTGGTGGTGGTTGGTGGTCGCAAGTGCAACTGCTGGGCGTGAGGTCCTGGGTTCGATTCCCAGGTCGGGCAAAGTGTTAGTGTTTTTCTGTATGGAAATTCTCAGTAGCAGCACGGAGTCTGGAACTGCCCGGTAGATGGCAATAGGCTCGCCCCCTATTACATGGGACTTAATAACGGCATCGGCGAAATGTGCATGGATGTGCAATAGTACACTTCTGCCTAACCCTTCGAGGAATACAGGCGTGATGCTATGTTGTATTTCGATATTTTTTTTAAACGTTGCCCCACACTGGGAATAATTCCTGTATCGTGGGTGCGTTTTCAAACACATATATTCACATACACACAAACATCCAGACCCGAAACAATTATCTGTAGATCATACAAATATTTGTTCCGTGCGGGGATCTAACCCGCGACACTTAGCGCAGAAAGCTAATCGCTTCGCCACTACGCCAACCGTGTCGTCATGCATCGATCTATAACCTTTTAACCCCAACATCCCCATATAATAACTTTTTAAATATGACTAGGATGTAGCGTTTATTGGATGAAATTTCTCCATTCTCCTTGTACACAAAAAAGGTATATACAAGTAATAATGAAGGTACACATTGTATTACGGAGCTGGACTGTTTATTTTACAAATGGAATTTCTCTCTCGGTGTGAGGAGATTTCTATTTACGAAATGAAAATTGGAACCTTTCAGAGAAGGTAAATATTGCCTAAATAAATAACGAAACTGAAACAGCGTCACGTAGGTAGCGTCATGTACGTACGGAGACGAACGATTTTGATTTCATTAAGCAACCCTACTTCCTATCTTACTTAATATTATAAATGTGAAAGTTTGTGAGGATGGATGGATGGACGGATGTTTGTTACTCTTGCACGCGAAAACTACTCAACGGATCTGGATGAAATTTTGTACAGAGATAGATTATAGTCTGGAATAGCACATAGACTACTTTTTATCCTGGAAAATGTACCGGTTCGTAAATAACGCAAGCGAAGCTGCGGTCGGAAGGTAGTTATATTTGCGAGATGATAGATAAGTAGGTACAGTTGTCACTAACAAAAATAAATTAGTAAATAGAGTTGGAACGGCCAGTGACGTCACCGAAACACAAGACATTCGAACTTTAGTTTAAATTGACAAACCTTCATTTTTCGGGGCTTGCTAAGTCTATGGGGCTTGCTAAGTATGAGTGTTTTTTTTACCTCTAGAGGACAAGAGTCTCATCAGGTGAGCGATCAGTCATCGTTATTTATGGTCATCATCGTTTACGATAATATGCTGATTAGACTGTAAAGACCAATCAGACCGCAATTGTTCAAATGGTCGTATACTTACTTTCTAAATCAATAACCAACGACGGTATCTGGGCCGCTATTGGGTATAAAAAAGGGACAGTAGCTAAACTATAAAGCGGAGAGAGGGAGTAAAGCCTGAAGGCTAAATAATGTTAATATTGGCAACCCTGTACCCAAAACGTATAAGCATAAAGTCTCTAAAGTAGTTATACATTGTCACCTCACTTTACATAAACGTCGTAACGTTTATATCTTACACCTAAGTGGTTAACGACAAACATAAAAGCGAAAAACCTCGAATCCAAAGATTTTCTTTTTGCGTTCACGAGAATCACTAGGGCCCGTTAACATACATTTTGTACCGTCTTTCTCACTACAGCAAATGGATTCCTATTATCGTAAATATCATATAATATATGACCTTGTGAAAAGAGGCTTGGAAAAAAGGGAGGAATATGGAACTCGTTAATAATGGCATCGATGGTTAGTAAGAGGAAAGTATTCGTAATACTCAGAAAATCAGAAAAGTTTTCTTATGGCAATATTGTTTGCCGTAAACAAGGACCGCGGCTTATTACAGATTATGGTATTCGTTAGGTAGTCGTATTAATATCAGAACCTACTGTATACAAATAAATAGTTTTGGTTACGTAGATAGGTTAGTTTTTGGTTTGGTAACTATTAAGTAATCTGTACCACTAGTGTAAGTTTCTTTCGACAAATTCGATTTACTACAACGAACGCGTTTGGCGCTCCGATTGGTGGAGAGCACCAAACGGACCAATCGGAGTGCCGAAGGCGTTCGAACGTTCGAACGCTACTAGGGTCTACTAGGTACTAGGTCACTAGGGGGGTTTGTAGAAGGAAACTTAAACTAGGGCCTCTGTGGTTTGGGTGAAGTTCTTCTGTCGATTAAGCACGGGTTATCGCACAGAAATCGCTCATATCACAGTGAAAAGATTAACCAGTCAGCAAAGGTGATATCGAGGATGTCAGCCCAGGGTTCGCCAGATGAACTGAGGTTTTGTCACTCGTGGAGACTCTTTCTTTGCACTCCAGTTTTGGGTGAACTGAAAGAAAGACTCACCAGAAAAAAAAGATTCAGGACAATGGCTTTAACGATTCCAGAGAATATTCGGCCTAATTTACGACTATTTTGGTTAACCTAGCGGTAACGGGTAAAAATAAGATAGGATTTTGAAACTGTAGATGAGTCTCATCACATTTACCGCAAACCTAGCTCTAATAATATTACACAAATACCATAATTGTGTAAATAAAACCAGCATAAAGGACGATATAATCCAAATCCTTCAAAGATAAAATCTGCGTACGCGTAACAAGCATTCGCTATATACATACATTGTATCGTAATGTAACGTTTTGTTTGGTAATACAACGGCCGAATCAACAAAAGCCCGAATGTAAACAGGACAAAAGACATGAAACTAACGCCAAATTGACAGTATATTGACTGAACGTGCCTAGATGGTGCCTACTAATGAAACTGGATGGCAAATCATATGCAAATCGAATGTTTTGAATTTTTATGTCATTCCGATATCACACAATTTAGTCAGCATATCGCAGAACACTGGGTATAGGCCTTAATGGCCTGGGTAAGCAAGTAGGCTACATATCAAATTACCAACACGACCTAGAGATTAGAGAAGCACAATCGACCGTATACTAAAAGATATCTCATAGCCACCTCATACTGCTTGCGTGGCCGTTCAATGCAGAATATAGTTTGCATAAGCATAGGTACCTATATCTTGTTTTCTTGTTATTTTAAAAACGTTGCCCCACACTAGAAATAATTGTATTTGTGTCGATGCGTTTATAAACACATATATTCACATACACACACTTGCGTGCACTTGAGTTTTTAGACAGGGTAGGCAGAAAATTTTAAACGCTTACTTATCAATAATACCTTCTACATGTTGGTATTGGTTCGTCGTCTTGACGATTAAATAATGATGTATGTGATTTGCCAGCTCAGATATCTTATAATAAATATTTATCTGAGTTATGTAGGGTAGACAGTGTCTTTTTGTCTTAGCACGCACGCCGCACATACACAGATGCACATACACAGAGACCCTTCCAAGTATATCTACGAAATATACGTGGAATGTTCTTATGCTAACGCTTGTTCACTTGCGGAATAACATAAAAATCGATGTAGGTATCTCTGTTTGTGCGAATATAAAGGTCGTCATTTGCAAGTTCCCACCAGTCAGTGAACAGTAAATTGCCTCTTTTCCTTCAATTGGCTTGCACAAATTGCGGGGTAAGTTAAGTGCCTGAAACGAATCATGTTTTTCCATCTTCTAAATTAGCATAGAAATAAGGCCCTTTATATATTATCAAAATGTTGGTGATATATGTGCCCAAACTTCTACAGATTTCAGACTACCTTTTCATTATTCGCACAAAGGAAAGCTTCGTAATTCAACAGTTTTGGTTTTCAAGGCCACGAATTACCTATACAATGTTACAAGCCAGATTATACTAGACGTTACCCGCGTTGGGTTACCAGATGGCAATTTTAAAAGTCCGGAGAAAAAGCCTGATTTCTATTGAAAAATCTATGATTTTGTCGCAATTTGAGGATTTTTCTCGGAAACGTAATTTATAACCATTTGGAAAAATATTCTAATTATTATTGGTTTTGTGCACTGGAGGCCTGGGGGTGCGCGCAGATACCATTCACAAATGTAAATTCTATATATCCTAAAATTTCCAAAATCAATAATATTCGCTATGTAGTGTAGAAAATATCATAGAAATTCTTTGAAAAGTCAAATCTCAAAGTTTAACAAATAAACTAATTTTCGCGTTTATATAATTGGTTATTGATTTCATTACGTTAGTACACACGATACAAAATACGACTTTAAGAGTTTATGTATGTTTATTTTTAACCATAGCGACGGGTCTCATATGGCCGTCATCGTATTTGCACACTCAAATATTTTATAGGTAAATTTTGTAATTGGGTCATAAAATGTTAAAGATTTGCTCGCTTATACAAATGAACTGTTTATTCAAGTCTTTTATTTCACAAGCATATCATGATTTTATTATTTAGTATACAATAATTTTTGAATAATATTTATTGTGACGACTGACGTGAGTTGAAATGACAGTTCGACCCATTTTAGCCTTTATATCCTGAACCAGCGATGACATAAGAGTCAGGCCCACTTTAGCTACCATTACGGATTATAAGGTTAATTTTGAACCGCCCATGAAGTTGGTATCGACAGCATATCAATTACAAACAAAACGGCTTTGAACAAACAAAGCATCAGTGATGTCTAACATTTGTACCTATAGACTAATAAAGATCATTACTTAGCATTTAAAATTCATTGTACAGTCAAACCTAATAAAGAGAGAAAGATTGAGTTTTCTAAAGCACTGATAATGGGTTAGTTAAATAGAGTTTTACATAAATATATTTTATGTACTTACTAAAATTGTCAAAAAATATATTACTGCCTCATTGATCGTCGTCGCAAGCGCGACCGCTGAGCGTGGGTTCTGGGTTCGATCCCCGTTTCGAACAGTGTTATTGGGTTTTTCTGTATAGAAATTCTCAGTAGCCGCACGAGTTTGGAACTGCCCGGTTGATGGTAATAGGCGCGCCCCTTATTTCATGGGACTCTATAATAGCATCGGCAAAATGTGGGTTACAATAGTACACCTCTGCCTAACCCTTCGGGGTTACGGCCGTGATGCTATATTATATTGCGCTTCCATTATTTCTTGAGGAATTTTCATCTATATCTAGTGGCCCTTTGTTAGGCTATACAAAGGAAAATAAAGGAACTGAAATCCGTATCTCTCCAACATTCATTAATTACTGTGACTCATAATGATTAATTTTGCTCTTTTATCTAGCCGGGCTCGTGGAAACTGTTTAGGGTTCGCTTGCCACACTCAGTCGTCGTATGGGAGGAGGGGAGGGGGGTTCATCACGTATTGTATATTAACATAATTTTACGTGCTTTTATGTATGACCTATGACGGTTGTCACAGGTAGGTGTCAGTGTCTGTAGTTGACAAAAGGGTAATGACTTAAGTTTTATGTCCAACAATCATTAATTTCCCCCCTTTATATGTTATACAAGAAATACAATTAGAATATTTATTTCTAATTCCGCTAAACTAGTTCAGTCTTGGATGCATGCAACCCAAACCGATCCTCTAGATCTGATAGAGGATCGGTTTGGGTTGCATGTTACATTATATCTATCCCACCTTCTGTATGTGCATATATTTGCGGGCGGGAGGGCGGTGCTGTGCATGCACCCAAGCCCGAACTAGTTTAGCGGAATTAGAACTAAATATTCTGATTGTATTTCTTGTATATCATGGATTTCCGCAAAGTAACGCCTGATTCCATGAATTACTTTTATATATTATGTTGTTTAAAAAAACCTGTGAAAGTAGAAAAACAACCTTTGTGATAATATCTAACCTTATCTACAGCGATTACGTAAGTCCCTAACACGAGGACGCCATTATTTCCCTTTTAAAACGCTGATTGAAATTAAAAGACTTTCTTATCCCTGTCAGCTATAATTTATTACTGTATCCCAATTTAGTAAAATGTTAAGCTCTTTGTTTCGCTTAATCCGTAGACGTCCTTTGCTTCGGCCCTTTTTTAAATGCTAAGAATGAACCCTAAATGGATAACGATACGCCATTTAATAAATCTCCATAATCACTTACCTATGTCATGCTTAATAAAAAATATATTTTTATTCATGTAGACCAGTTAAAGGCACTTATGAATAGACAGACTCTAGTTGCCACGTTCCAAAGTGTTGTTTCCCTATGCAGAAGAACAGGCAAGAAACGCCATGGTTACTCTTTTAAAGTCTGATTGTTTAATTTTTATGCTTAGTATAAGCTTGTCAGACATGTCTTGCCCCGTGGGTGTCAGGGTGTAGCGACCGGCATATTACGGTTGTTGTGTCGTGATGCAGGATTAATCAATCAAACGAATTTTTTCATTAGTGCTTCATATCAGAACGAGTTTGAATTGGCTAACACGGTGTCAAAAGGCGCAACGATAACAAAATAATGTAATCCGGCTTGAAGGATTAGGCGGAGATGTCCATGTAGGTACTATTTGTACACCCACATTTCGCCGATGCCGTTATTGAAATAATACCATGTAAAAGGGAGTGAGCCTATTGCAATCTACTGGGCACAGTTCCCGACTCCGTGTTGCTACTGAGAATTTCTGTACAGAAAAACCCAATAACAATTTGCCCGACCTGGGAATCGAACTCAGGAACTCACGCTTAGCATTCGTGCTCCTGAACATAAGACCAATAAGCCAGTCTTCAGCTTGAACTTATTATGTCAAATGTCTGGCGGTAAAGACGGTCTTTATACAGTATACATATACGTATAAACATACTGCTGAAAGCTATCATACCGTATCAATCATCTAAGCCTGTAGTTTTGTTAATAGAACCTTTAACTGTTTCGGTTATTAAGAAGTGTACGCTCAGCTATTGACGTACCTACGTATTATTATGGTGATGTGAAATGCTTGTGCAAATCCTATAAATGTATTCGTAAACTTGTGCATTTTATTTCCTCAACCGAGATCTGAAACGTTCCCAGCGTGAAACTTTAGTGCTTTTACGTGTTAGGTCTGTAGTCCGATGTATTATTAAATTTTATGCGGAACCTAAACTGGTATTCCGTAATACAGAATCCGTTTTTCTCGTGTTTATTGACACCTCACCAGGCCAGTACCGGGATTTTATGCCAAACATTAGTTGTATCGAAAGTTTAACAAAAGCGAAGTTTTGAAGGCCGTGTACCAAAATTGTGCTCTTTTTTAGACGACAGTAACAATACTGTAGCTTCAATGAGGAGTCGAACGTCCACATTACTGAAACACTGAACACGTTACTGACACACAAAAGTTTATATGAAAGCGTTGCTACGCCTTTTACTTTGTAGGAAACTATACCTATTGTGTGACAAAGGTTACGACGCAAAATCACACAAAGGGAGGAACGCTGTCGAGGAAAGGTAACGTGAAAAAATATTGAATTACGCCAAAACGGGGCATCTGGACAATAGCAATTTTTTTTTTTTTCATCTACCTATTGATCCTTGCCTCACACTAACATTTCACTTGTATCGTGGGTAGAGACATAAGACACATATTTCTCATATGAAATACGTACACAATAAAATACATACACACGCAATATATTTAATGTATATACATATGTGCAGGTCACCTACTTTGCCAGTCGTTATTTCAATCCAAAACGTTCCTAAACGTAGTAAATGGTTTCGTATAAAGTCTAGACGTTACGGACTGTTCGTCCTTTTAAAGTCTCAATAAATTTTCATATAAACCACTTAGTATGTCTGCACGCTGTCGGTCCCTAAGGGGTAACCAGAGATGCTTTATCGGGTGTCAATCATCGATAAGTACCTGACACTTTAGCTAAAGGACAGCGTCAACTTTCGTAATGTGAAATAAACTGCAATAAAAATATTACTATTTATTATATAAGCAATATTTATATACTTTTGTATGCAATACGTTTTCAAAAATGACTAACGATTTCAATGGAATTTACAGTACCTATATAATGGATTTTCGGGGGCGAAAAATCTATCTAGATAGGTTACAACTATATAGAAATTTGTTTTCATGCGGACGTTCGGTAGGCCAGATATTCAAAATAAAAAAATGGTCCATACTTGCTCTAGACCGAAATGTTTGAAAATCATCGGGGAGGCCTTTGCCAAGCAGTGGTTTGATTTAATAGATGACATCATTTATCCTTTATTATATAGTACATTTTTTCGCATTTATGTTCATAGATAAACAGAGATGTACGTTAAAAGACACTTTACTTATCGACGTTCTATAATGTGACGTTCTATAATGTAAAGGTGAACGACATTATCGAAGTCCTTTTTGTATATCTTTGTAAATAAGGTCACGAACTCATTAGTGCCGTGGTCACGTAACCTGACGAAGATTTGGGTGAGTTTTATCATTCACCCTTACTACAGCTCCATCAATACATTCGCATAAAAAAGGATATTGCGTTTACTTTAACCATTTTCATTTGGGTATAAAATTTAAGTATTCCTCCTAACAAGTTTGCTCAACAAAAAACTGTAGAGACAATCTTTTTGCTAAATTAGAATATTATCATCATTTCGGTCATTTCGAATACGCAGTGACATTTCCCTAATAATGTATGGACACTCAATCCCAAAAGTTTCCTTCCACAAAAGACATATAATAGTATCATTGGTGTCCTTAAAGTGTGAAGTGTCGAAGTTAGAGACATTCAGCCCATTTGTACCATCCGCAGCTGAAATTGGCAGCATGACATAACTCGGAATAATCGTGATGAATGGAGGCAGGCCTCCAGACCAGACGCTTTGGCGCCTCGCCCGACAATCGATGGAGCATCCACGCCATTGTACTTAGCCAAGCTAACTGAATAAACATTATAGAGCGTAATAATGTTTATTAGTGTCATTATCGATTACAAATTGTCTCATTGGTCTAGTGGTCGCTAGCACAGCTGCTAAGTGTGGGATCCTAGGGTTATTGAGGTTTTCTCGGTGACAGACCGAAGTTTCGAATTTTACCCGTTAGATGGCAATAGGTTCGCCCCATATTACATCGGCGGTGTGGGTGTACAATAGTATACCTTTCGGGGAATTGCTACGATGCTATGTTATGGGTTATCTAGTTTATATTAATGACTTGCCATATTACGTACGGGATAATCACGAGGTAGTATTGTTCGCGGATGATACTTCTCTAATATTTAAAATTCGACGACAATTACTAGATTTTCGCGAAGTTAACGTTGCACTATCTCATGTAGTTCATTGGTTCAATGTTAATAATCTTCTCCTTAATGAGAAAAAAACCAAATGTCTTAAATTTTCAACGCCCAATGTCCGACAAGTACCAATCAATGTTAAATTGAATGGAGTGGAACTGGACATTGTGGATTCGACTGTTTTTCTAGGCATCACTATAGACGCCAAACTGCAATGGGGCCCGCAAATAAACAAATTATCGGGTAGGCTTAGTTCTGCCGCGTTTGCTGTCAAAAAAATTCGGCACTTAACTGATGTGGATACAGCCAGAATAGTTTATTTCAGTTATTTTCATAGCGTTATGACTTACGGCATCCTCCTCTGGGGAAACTCTGCAGACATCAATACTATATTCGTCTTGCAGAAAAGGGCTGTCCGAGCTATTTATAATCTTGGTCCAAGGGTGTCGCTGAGACACAGATTTAAGGAAATTAATATTCTAACTGTAGCGTCACAATATATTTTTGAAAATTTAATATATGTTTATAAAAATATTTCGAACTTTGTCAAACTGTCTGATACTCATTCTTTGAACACTAGGAATAAACACAACCTTGCTGTACATGCTACGCGCCTCCACAGAATAAGCAACTCGTTCATGGGACAATGTATACGCTTTTACAATAAGCTTCCCAATGATATACGTAATTTAACATTAAAGAAGTTCAAAATTGTAATTAAATCTAAACTTTGTAAAAAAGGATACTATAAAATTTCGGACTATTTAGATGACAAAAACGCTTGGGATTGAGCCGCTCTTTAGCCTTTCCTTTTTTTTTTATATACAAATTTTGCCATTAATTATTATATTATTTACTTCATTATTTTGTTATTGTAATGTCGTTTAAATTGAAATTATTTCTTATATATAACCGCTATACATTGTAAATGTGAGTGAGATCTAGGCTGAGCGCTCTTCATTTCATTAATTCTCACGATAACTGATGCATGCTTGCACTCTGTTGCGACAGGTTAGCTCAAATAGTTATGGCACTTTCTTCAAAAGGCTATTCCACCCTATATTTGTCTCACATAAACCTTTACATCAATACAATCTGTCTGGACTTTAACATAGACTTTGACCCCTGAGTTTGTTTCGGCGTTTCTTCTCAGGGATAGTCATAGGAAATGCCGACGCCATCTAGTTTAAAAAAGACGTGTAAAAGTGATTGAAAAATCCTAATTGCAAAATAAATAATTTCATTTCATAATTTCATTTCATTTCATTTCATTTCATTTCATTTCATTTCATTTCATTTCATTTCATTTCATTTCATTTCATTTCATTTCATTTCATCAATTAAATATCTATTCGATATTTAAAGTTTATATAGCCTATCACTGAATTTAATTTATGTCAAATATTTTAGATTATTTCATTTTACTTTTCAAAGAAAACGTTTACGGGAAGCGAAATTTCTTAGGTGGAAAATTTGTATAGTATTTACCTACCTATTTATTTGTTTATAAATATTGAGATATTTTCGTAAATGATTCATAAAGTATATATTAATGGTCCAACACGTTTATTAGTTATTAGTTATATATAAATTTAATCTTCGTTATATCAAAGTCCGATCAATACAAGTAGTTAATCGTAAGTGCTTTTGTGCAGCGATACTAACAGTATACATTGAATAAACTATCCGTTTTATCTATACACATATATAATGTTAAAGCAAGAAAAGAAAAATAAAAACAGAATTCAACCTATAATTTGTCATCATTAACCATCTTTCATCGATGTTTTTTTTTTGCACGGAATAAAAATCTTTAATCCATAACGTGTGTCTGAAAAGAGTCAACAACAAAAAATATTGATGGATGGCTACGAAATATATCAAAAAAGGTCCAAAATCTTATTGTAAGGTAGATGCAAAAGAAAAATATATTCAAATCCAGTGGACAAAATTGCCGTGCCTCAGTGATTTCTGTTTACGTGGCATTAAATTGGCTGCCGGGACGGCTAGGGTAATCCTGCACGAAAAGGTTCACTTTGTTTTTACGAGCATAGTTCACCTGCATAAATCAGACGTGGAGAACTTTGAAAACAAAAGCTTTTGCTACTTTGAAACGGCAAGGAGAAACTTTGTCTTCATTCGTATGTATGTATATTCTAAGTAACAAATCAGGACGGAACCCCTTTTACGTTTTGAATACAACTTTATAGGACCCACGTACCGCGGATTCACGGCTTTTAATAGCATTTTCTGTAGCTATTGTTGGATTTATTTGAATGAGCACGAAATTTATTGAAGGAAATTTTATTTCGAATCGAATAACGCACAAAGGTACTTACGATAGCAAAACGTTTGTGTCAAATATTTTGGAGTCCAGATTTTAACAGAAATATATTGGTGAAATCTAACTAAAGATACAAAGTTTTTAATTGAATTTGCAGACGAAAGCTCGAGATACGCCCACACAAATGGTGGCTTACCAACTTTTATTTCTTACGGCCCCTCTCGCTGAAAAATATTGAAAGAGAAATAACGCCCGTATTACTAAATCAAATATTCCTCGCTAACAAATTCCTTTCCTTGAGTTTTTCTCTTTACTTCTAAGGAAATGGCCATAATATTTCAAGCATGAATATTAATATATTGTGTCGTTTAGTATTTCCAGAAAGAATGAATAACGTATTCTTTCTATCCGCAAGATTCCCCTAGGCGCGTTATACGCGATGCTTATTAAGATAGCAATATACTTCATAGGCGTTTTAAAAACAAAGTTCACGGCTTTTAACATAATACATACATAGCATCACGCTTGTATCCCCGAAGAGTTAGGCAGAGGTGTTCTATTGAGCACCCACACTTCGTTGCTGTTATTAAGTCCCATGTAATAGGCGAGTCTATCGCTATCCACCGGGCACAGTTAAACTCCGTGCAGCGTCTGAAAAATTTTGTACAGTTAAAACCCAATAATACTTTGCTCGAGAATCGAACTTAGGACCTCACGCTCAGCAGTTGCGCTTGCGACAACTAGTCCAATGAGGCAGTTCACGGCTTTTTCGTAGTAAAAATATAATCTTTTCTGTTTGCTTTATCTTTAAGGCGAATTAAGTTCCGTCCGACCTAATGGCAGGCGGTTACTATCTCTCTTAAAGATATATCCGTAACGCCGTCCGCCCGAGGATTTTTTTTTTTTTTAAAAACGTTGCCCCACACTAGTAATAATTCCTGTATCGTGGGTGCGTTTACAAACACATATATTCACATACACAAACGCCCAGACCCGAAACAATTATCTGTAGATCATACAAATATTTGTTCCGTGCGGGGATCGAACCCGCGACACTTAGCGCAGAAAGCTAATCACTTAGCCACTACGCCAACCGTGTCGTCTAGGATAGACTTGACTTTTATGAAACAAAATGACATTCGTACACGATCTTCAAAATAATATAATAGGTGGTACCCAGCTCTCTTTTTTATTTAAGCAAAAAGAAATAAATCTTGCTATAACAAAACAAGATCTTTTCTAACTAATTACGTCGTGTGTCGCCTCAAATTTTTTGTTTCTATATAAAATTTGGGGATTGTCCGAAATGTTGGTCCTTTGATACATGCTCAGCGACAAAGAAGAATAATGTATCATTCTATATTCTTAATTGACCTATACAGAATAATAAGCATCTAAACTAAACCTATAAAATGGTAACAAGATAAATAATTATACAGAATTGCGCTTTAATCATTTACATTACTTCGATAGCGTGTACTTATCTCATAAAAAGTAAATAATTGTTTTTGAATCCTATTAAAAATCATGCATTGGTGCAATAATTGCTACAGCATCTTGAAAGGCGGCATATGTTACTTCGCGAGGGCACTAGGATATTTAATAGACCTAACTACATGCCTACTCTATCCGATCATATGATCATTTGGGGTCAACAGTGTACAGATTATTTATGAAATTGGATAAAAAGGTAAAAATTAAGTTACTATTTTTGTATCGTTTCAGGTACAAGACCGTGTGCTGTTTCACCTCCTTTAATGCTGGAAGTGATTAAAGCGCCACGCTGTATAATTTATATCATGTCCTTCATTTCACGGTCACTATAATGAAACATTGAACGCTAAAGTACCTATATCTAACGTTTCTTTAGCATTATTAGAATGACTTGTAGGTAGGTATCACTGAATCACGTAGTAGGTTAGACGAATGAAATCGCAGACGACCTCATGATTTAATCTAATTCTCTGGACGTCATGTAATCTTGTATGTATTATTATTATTTAATACTTATATTGAATACTGGTTTTAATTTTAGTAGAATTTCTAAAAAAATATCTATTGTGCCTACTTTACGTCACAGGACGAGTTAATTGACGACTGTAATTTCATGATTTCTAAATTCATATGGTTCGTATCTAACAATCATGTGCTTAATATTATAGATTGCATGTAATATTAGAGATTCGTAGATGAATTACTGAATGTGGTCCTTTTAGACGCACAGATAATGATATAAAATATGAAAATTCTATAGGAAAGGCATTCGGTTTTACATTTTTGTTAGGGTATGTTCCTACACATGTTCATATCTAGATTTCTTCTACTTCCATAGCTCTCAAAGTTACAACGGCGGTGTCTTTTTCCCATGCGATATAGCGAGCAGGCCGTTACGCTGAAAATTTCATATTACGTAACTTCGGGGAGACGTTGCCAGCAAAGTTTAAAGAAACTCTCCGCCAAAGGAAGTTCAATACGACATTTATGACGAAGAACGCTATTGCGTTTTACTACACTCTCCATATGGTTCTACTTCGTTCAATGTACTTGAAATTTTGAAGAAAACCTAGCTGAAAAACCAAAGTTCTTAGAAGCTGTCGCTTTTTTCTTGGGAGACCAGTAGTTGAAGTGGATCTCCGAGATCCGTTTCGAATATTCCAAAATAATCTTATCGGTAGTTCACGGTGTAACGTAAAGACAATACAACATAAATACCACACAGTATACAAATAATATTTATCTATATTAATTGTGATATATGTTAAATACACTTTTTTTGACCAATCACAAAATTTCAGGAATTATAAAACTTACAAAGTTGTAATTTGACAGGTAGCTTCCTTATAAAGTGTTGGCATCGAGTAAGAAAAGATTTAACTGAATTCAAGAAATTAAAGTTCGAAGTTTATATAAAAAATCTTTGTACGCGAACGGATTCGCGGGTACAGGAAGTATATATTATATTTATTTAAATTCATATTTAAAAAGTCTAGGTATCATCAGTGCTTTACAAAACTTCATCTAAGTACATCAGGAAGTCAACAACAACAAGTTTTGCTCGATGACTACTAGTCATCTGAGTTACTTTTTATGAACTATCAAAAACGACATTTTGTTCTAAAAATGTTTGGAAAAGCAAGGCGTGACGTCATTGTTTTTCATTGCCATTTATATATTTATTGTATAAAATTGATAAATTTTAAATTGAAAAGGCCAAAGATAAGCAAGAGATCAAGTTTTACTAAATATTTAGAAGGAAAACTATTTACTAAACAAGATTTCAGAATTTATTTTTGATGCAGTCAACTAGCCTATTGCTAAGCCAAAAATGAATTAAAAAATCATGCGAGCGCATTTGAGTGAACTCATAGGATAACGCGCACCTATTATTTTTGAATAAAAATCTTATGTTAGCTATCGTCAAGATGTTTTAAACCCCAGGGGGTTTGGGTTCAACAGGTTGAATCTATTACCTTTGTTCAACTCTCACCACCAACTCAGATATTATCTATCTCGATATATAATAGTAAGTATTAATCTTAAGCACGAATGTTCCATTACTAGAGTTCATTAATATTCGTCAGTAGAATTTGCCGACACATCGCAGAGACAGGTTGTGTTTCGAGATATTGTCCGTGTGAATTAGACTGTAATCTACGAAACGTGGACTGGCCACTATATTATTCAACAAACGATGTGAGAAATTGAAACGTCAGAAGTAAAACATATTTTATTCTTCATTTCAAATGTAGCAGTATTTATTCTACGTTGAAAAATATAAGTATAATTTCCAAATAATATTTTGTGAGTTTCTCGTCGAGTTTTGTTTTGTACTGGCTTTTGCCCGTGAATTCGTCTGCGTAACTTACGTGCAATATATAATTTATAGCCTATAGCACTCAGGAATAATATAGCTTTCTACAAGTGAAAGAATTTTTAGAATCGGATCATTAGTTCCAAAGAGTATCCGCTACATACAAACAAATTTTACCTCTTTATTATATGTTAGTATGGAGTATAGATGAAAGAAGAAACAGACAAAAACTTATCAAACTTTTTATTGATTTGTAGAGAATTCGACAAATAAATAAAACTATTGAAAAAAATACGGAAGTTCACATAATGTTTCACTACAAGAACAATAGTAATTTGAAAAGCGATGATACTATCTATGTTGGTATAATTATAATAATAATATAATATCTATACTTGTGAATAATACATCAAGTCATTATCGGTATAATGTACACAGGGACCATTTTGGTTACCCATTGAAAGGGTTTTCGATAGGGTTTTTGGAAAGGGTTGTTAGAGAAACCACTTCGTATGTGTTACCCTTTTTTAAGGATAACCCACTTCAATGGATAACCTCTTCAAAACCCTTTCGTTTGGGTTACCCGTTCAAAGGATTAACCCTTTCAAAGGGTTACACTATAGAACGGTAACCCATTCCGAACGGGTTACCCCTTCAACTGTTGTAACAGGGTAACACTTTCCGAGTCCGAGCACTGTAATATGATCTCTCGTAGCTTCACATTAAGTGTATAATAGCATGAATTTGGACAGAACGTGTCTAGTCGCCATTGCGCCATTTAGGCAGAGCTCCGTCACTCGCTCAAGGTCACGCGTTATATGCCTACCAGCTAACGTACTCTCGCGAGTAAGAATCAGTGGAGTGCACACGCAAATTTAAAGAAAAATGCCGAAATTACGATTTGATTTCTGTGCAGCGCATGGATGTAAAAACATAACTACGCAAACTTTGATGTCCTGTTACAGGAGAAACCTAATTTTGAAGAAACCGAACTATACAGTCACTACTATACTATACTATACTATAATAAAGATTAATCATTTTATGGTGGATCGAAAGTCCCAACAGAGACCTTTAACAATTATATCGAAGAACTAGCTGTGCCCGCGACTTCGTTCGCGTGGATGTCGGAACTTAACAATGTATTTTTTAGTGAGACCAAATGCACTTAAACCTATTTTTTTCTAATAAAAAAGAATTTTTCTAAAATAAAAGTAGCCTAAGTTACTCCTTATTACATCAGCTACCTACCAATAAAAGTCCCGTCAAAATCGGTCCAGCCATTTCAGAGATTAGCCTATACAAACAGACAGACAGACAAAATTTAAAAAAAATGTTATTTTGGTGTATGTACCGTATATATATTCATATGCATGTAGTAAAAAATGGTTATTTCAATATTACAAACAGACACTCCAATTTTATTTATATGTATAGATTAGAAAAAGCATTCTTAAATAATTTTGACAGTGTTTTGATGAATCGGCCGGGAAGTACCTACAATTAACGATATGTTGAAATTAATTGATTTTCCTTTACTTCGCTCGTGTTTTCCATATGAATATTTATTATTTATTTAATTATTAAAATTATTTACCAGATTCAGAACGATATTCAGAAAGTTGACGAATAAATTTAAAAAAAAATCTACCTATTTTTGACTATTTTTAGAAGGTTTGTAAATTGACGTGTCGTGTACCCAATAGTACACTATTAGGTACACGATCACGATCCGCCCCTGGGACCGCCACTGAGTGCATGTGCGAATATAAACAAAATGGCGGTCGTAAAAATACAGAGTGTGTTGCACACCCCCGAAACGTTTGATCTTTATAAGATCGAATGTTTTGAGGTTTCTCGGGGTGCTGTAACACGAAATGAAACTTATAAGACATTCATTTTCAAATCCTAGATGGCGGACTAGTATTTTTGTTTTGATAAATATAGATGTGGGTGTAATTTTCGAGGTTTCTTAGGGTGATGATTATTAAAATGACATCCATTTTGAAATCAAAGATGGCGGCCATACATTTTTGATAAATATAGATATGGGTATCGTTTTCAAAGTTTCTTGGGGTGCTGATTATGAAAATGACATCCATTTTAAAATCCAAGATGACGAACAAGCATTTTTTTTAAATATAGATATGGGTATCGTTTCCATGGTTTCTTGGGGTGCTGATTATGAAAATGACATCCGTTTTGAAATCCAAGATGGCGGAAAAGAATTTTTTTTAATACTGATATGGGTATCCTTTTGAAAATCGACTTTTATGGCTTCCGTGCGTCCTTTCCTTTTTTCCGTACGAATACGTTGAATTGACGACTTTGGTATTATTGGAAATTCATCAATATTATATCCAAGTGTTTCAATAGTAGCTTCAAGAATGGACAAAGAATCTCTCATACTCAATTGACACCTATCTAACGCTACTACTAATTTTGGCGTAGTAAAATCTTACCGCATAGATGTTTTACTTATTTCGTGTTGTGTATTCTCCATTAAAGTAGACAAACCCTCCTGTAACCCCCATCTTTCTGGTAGCTGTCGGATACCACGTCAGAAGAACTCTTCATCTTTTGAGGCTATCCACGAATCGACCCAATATTTTGTATCTTCGTATGATGTAAAGATACGCTGCTCAGACAGATCATGTGCCATCGACCGGAATAAATGAAAATCGGAAGGAGCAATATCTGGTGAATATGTCGGGTGAGGTAGGACTTTCCCACTTAAGTGTTTTTAAATAGGTTTTGACTGGCGCCGCAACATGCGGACAAGCATAATCATGTAAGAGATTAATTTTGTCGTGTCTGGAGTGGTAATGGGTGCGTTTTTCTTTCATTGCTCGACTCAGTCTCATTAATTG
The DNA here is from genome assembly GCA_947562105.1 of Shargacucullia verbasci. NCBI lineage: Eukaryota > Metazoa > Arthropoda > Insecta > Lepidoptera > Noctuidae > Shargacucullia > Shargacucullia verbasci. Next base: position 10,717,646 of record OX387289.1, read on the forward strand.
TGTTCGGTAGAGAGCTCCAGTAATGGTTTCGCACGATGACACTAAGTTGATCCCACTAAATGCACAGCATGACTTTTTTTTCATGAATATTTGGTTAGGCTGTTGATGTAGAAGGATTTCCAGGTGGTACCCATGGTTTTCTCTTCTTAGATCTAAAGCAACATAGATCCGGTAACTCAGTGTGCTAGTGCAGATCGCAGATGCATGTTTTTATTAGAATCAGATGATCAGTCGTTTTGTAACGGTTTATAAGATGATGACGAAGGAATTGGTGATTAAGTGAAGCACTCTGTCGCTGCAAAAAGATTCTATCTTCATTTATTTTCATTAACTGAAACGCATTTGATATTGCATAAATATTGATGTATGCAATATCACAAAAATTATCTAAGGTTTCGACAAAATCTTTTTGGCATTGCTTAAATACTTCTTGCGTTTTTTGTGATCTTTTTTGCAAATCCCTCCAAACTTGATGTAGGTTCACAAGTTTGTTCACACAAATAAAGCTTTGGTAGATATTCGTGCCTTTTTCTAATATATAAAGCACTCGATGGCATTATTGAGTCCGATGAAAATGAAATAGGGGCGAGCCATACCATCTACCGGGCACAGGTCTAGACGCCATGCTGCTACTGAGAATTTCCATACAGAAAAACCCAATAATACTTTGACCGACCCGAGAATCGAACTCAGAACATCACGCTCAGCAGTCGCGCTTGCAACCACTAGACCAATGAAGCAGACCAAAAACGCGCCATCCATAAATTGCGAAAGCGACGCGACGACGCGGTTTGGTGATAGGTATAAAGATTTTGCTATGCCGCGGCCCTTCGCAATATAGGTACGATGTAGGTATTATTGAAACGCAAAGGAATTTGTAATCTTTTCTAGATCATTTGAAAGGACATACAAGCAGGTAGGTATACAAAGCACGTTGTTTCATAAGTTGCATAATGCAACTTAAAAGCAGTGCAATAAGAGCCACTTTACGAGTAAAAGTGTTGAAAAATAATACTTATTATATAATATTTTGGCTTCAAGGTTAGCAACAATGACAGATCTTGTGAACCTTAAGCGTCGGACAATGAGAGTTATTTTTGAATGACGTAATGTGGGACGCGCGGCCCATCGTCGATTTACACTGTACCTATGGGTGGATCGGGTAGATGTCGTATTTCATGAACGCACGTCAATCATTCCAATTTATACCTTATCACAATGATATAAGTGTCAAATGATGCGCGATCTTGAATTGCAAGAATTGTACAAAACACTCGAGTTAAAAAAAATGTTAGTATTTTAAGCATGTTCAAACACATGTATAGTTAGATAACTGTGAGATTATATCCTAACATGACCTATAAGTGATTGAAAAATCCTAATTGCAATAATAAATAATTTAATTTCATGAGTCCATGTCAAACACCCAACCAAACCGTAAACAAAACAAAAGTCTTAAGAATGTACTAGGTTATTCAATTCAAATCCGTCAAAGCTCCGTAGAGTCCGGAATATTACAAACGATTTAGCAAACAAATACCTACGCACGCAAACACTGCACAGTAAAATACACACTAACGTGACCAGTGCCTGCACGCACACACTAGCATTCAAAATGTATGCCTCCTCTATGCGGCCTCTTAAAAGAATAACCATACGGTTACCCTGTAAAACCCCTTCAAGAGAATAACCTCTTCAATTGGGTATCTCAAAAGAAGGGGTAACCCCTTGCAACTGGTTATTCATTGAAAGGGTTACCCTATCACTGGTGTTAGGAAAGGGTTTACACGACCAAGAGGTTACATCATCCATAGGGTAACCGAATGAACGGGTAACCCTTTCGAATGAATTAACCCATAAAGGGGGTTGTACGGTCCCTGAATGTACAGTAAGCGTCGAAAGCAGCGGACCATTGTACTTAAGTTATATAAGTTTTTGTATGAAATAAAACTTATAAGATTTTTTTATCAACTGGTGCTATGATTAGTTCAGAACCATAACTATCTTTCAAAATTAAGAAAAAAATTCAAATTAGTTTCACAATATTACAATAAATATTAGTATATTAAAGAGTATCATCATCAGCCATAGGACGTCCACTGCTGAACGAAGGCCTCCCTCAAGAGGGGGTTTTGCCATAATCCCCACGCTTGGCAGGCGGCTTGGGGATCGCAGTGGCTCACCGATTAGTGAGAGGACGCTGCTGCCCGTCCTCCGGTGTCTGGCCGCAGTTTTAAGACGTACCCGGGTCTTTATTAAAGAGTATAAACACGATGAACTGTACAAATGGCTAATAAACATAACTGTCTCATTGGTCTAGTGGTCGCAAGCGTAACTGCTGAGCGAGAGGTCCTGGGTTCGATTCCCGGGTCGGATAATGTTATTGGGTTTTTCTGTATAAAAATTCTCAGTAGCAGCACGGAGTCTAGAACTGTGCGCGATAGATGGCTATAGGTTCGCCCCCTAATACATGGAACTCAATAACGGCATCGGCGAAATGTGGGTGTACATATAACACCTCTGCCTAACCTTTCGGGGAATAGAACCTTGATGCTTATGTTATGTAAATCTAATGGCTTCAAATTATTCGAGCTACGTAGGCAATAAATATATATCTGTACATATAATAAAATAATAACAGACCGATGACGACACGGTTGCCGCAGTGGTTAAGCAATTAGCTTTCTGCGATATGTGTCGCGGGTTCGATGTCCGCACGGAACAAATATTTGTATGATCTACAGATAGTTGTTTCGGGTCTGGTTGTGTGTGCATGTGAAATGTATGTTTGTAAACTATACCCACGATACAGGAGAAATCTTAGTAAGGGGCAACGTTTTTTAAAGAAAAAAAGAAAGGAAAAAAAGATGTCTGTACATTATAGATATTGGAGAAAAACTAACATGGGGGGTCTTTATTAGAGCAACAGAAGCCATAACAAGAGTGTTTAGTATTTTTGTCTGTCTATCTGTCTGTATGTTTGTACACACATCACGTAAAAACTACTGTATGGAATTGAATGCAGTTTTCACCGATATATTGCTAGAGGTCTAGCTCAAAATATAGGCTCCATTTTGTCCGCAGGAAAATATATAGATTCTAAATTCCACGCGTACGAAGTCGAGGGTAAAAGCTAGTTATGAATAAAAGTTTATTTCCATGGTGATATCTGTAACAAATTAAACATTGCCTTTGCAGCCTATTACTATTCCAGTCCTAGGCATGGGTCGCTTCCCAGAATGAGAAAGAAGGCGCTAATCAATAATTGCTTGATGTAATAACTTGTCTCGAAATGAAAGAAAGGCTGCGTTACTTTAACGCTTGTTTTTGTAAAGACGTTTTCTTAATATACTTGTTGACCTCTCTATGAGATAAGTAAATAAAATATTCTTGTGGTAGGAGTCATATAATATAACATAGCATCACGCCTGTATTCCCCGAAGGGTTACGCAGAGGTGTAAGTACACCGACATTTCGCTGATACCGTTATTGAGTCCCAGTTGGGGGGCGAGCTTATTGCCAGGTACCGGGCACAGTTCTAGACTCCGTGCTGCTAATGAGAATTTCTATGCAGAAAAACACGATAACACTGCTTGACCCGGGAATCGAACCCAGGACGTCACGATCAGCAGTCGCGCTTACGATCACTAATCCCATAAGGCAGGAGCCCTACTTCAATAATACATTTGAAGTAGCCAGTTCTACAGATCGGTTTTAACGTAGTATCTCTGAAATAAGCATATTGACGTTTGCAAAAACAAATGAACATACAAAATCGGTACCAATTCAGTCGTTCTACCAAACAAAAGTTATCCACACAAAATATATACGTAAATATGAATTCCTACATTTGCCGCTGGCGGTTTTTGGCAAGTTTTTTCCTGTTACACTCGCGTTTTGTTTCTATTTGGATGCAGTGCCGAAATATCGATCCGCAACGTATCTACCAACTCATAACTTTGGCTAGGCAGTAACAATATAAGATAACATTACTTAAGCTTATAATAATAATAATTAAATGTATTTTTATTCATGTAAACCAGTTAAAAGCACTTATGAATAATAAGACTCTTGTCAAGTTCTAGTGTCGTTTTCCTACGGAGAAGAACGGAAAAGAAACTCCATGGTTACAATTATTTCTTACTTATGAATATACACATTGTTTCCTCAATTTTATGTGAGGAAAGTGTAGTATTAGGTCTAGACTAAACAAACTGGTAACTATAATATCCGGAAATTTACTATGGCAAATTGTAATCTTTGCGTCCTAAAGGATTTTTTTTTTTTAAACATTGCCCCACACTTTGATTTCTCCTGTATCGTGGGTACGGTTTACAAACATACATGTCACATGCACACACAACCAGACCCGAAACAGCTATCTGTAGATCATACAAATATTGGTTCCGTGCGGGGATCGAACCTGCGACACGTAGCGCAGAAAGCTAATCGCTTAGCCACTGCGCTAACCGTGTCGTCGTTATTACTCTATAGCTTTGGGAATTCAGACAAAGTAATCACATCTGGTTTCTGTAGTTATCCAGATTATCTGTCACAACTCAACTGAGTACAAGAACATCAAACACGGTACCATTTTCAGCCATTTAGATCTCATACTACTTAATATTCACCTTGCTACGGCACCAAAACTGTCATCGGGCCTAATTATAACGTCTAGCTCGGATTTCGTATTCGTCTCACGTCTTTGTTATACGTCTTCAGACAGCCCAGGAGCGCACAGGAGCTAAAAGATCACGCGATCAAATAGCCGCTTTAATATTTCGTACAGAAATACATATATCAGAACTTTTTAAATGCTTCTATTTAAATACCTGCGCACATATGTATGTATGGGTAATATTGAAAATCGCACATGCGCTCCTCTTGTTAACGATTAAACATTGCCCCACACTAGGATTTCTCCTGTATCGTGGGTACAGTTTACAAACATACATGTCACATGCACAAACAACCAGACCCGAAACAACTATCTGTAGATCATACAAATATTTGTTACGTGCGGGTTTGAAGTAGCTTACATCTTTATGTTGAATTTTTTTTTTTTAATCATGACCTCTTGTCTCTGTGGTAATAAAATATGCACGCATTGCCTTTACAAACTTTCTTTTACATAAGTTCGCTGAAAAAGTTAACTGAATTTCTGTCAACTTTTGAAACTTGCTTTGATTTTTGTTTTGATCAAATATTAATCTTTCTTTGTGTCGTAAGGAATTTTTAGTCAAAGAAAGACTGAGTATCTTTGTGTGTTGCCTCGCGATCTTTTCCCTCGAGGAGTGTGTGCCTTGAAGCGTGGTGTATACTATGTTCAAAGGTGATAGCAGAAGCTTTTTCTGCTTTCCATTCAAGTATTTATGGTCTTTAATTGATTCTCACTGATCAAAAGAGCTTCTTTAAAACTTACAATGCATAACATACCATCACACCTGTATTCCCCGAAGGGTTAGGCAGAGGTGTACTATTGAGCACCTACAAATCGCCGATTGCCTTCAACCAGACACAGTTCTAAACTTCGTGCTGCTACTGAGAATTTCCATACAGAAGAACCCAATAACACTTTGCCCGACCCGGGAATCGAACTCAAGATCTCACGCTTAGCACCTTGCGACGACTAGACCAATTCGGCAGTTATATACCTTATGCAATGCCATGAACATTTTAAAACTAAAAACACAAATTCTAGGCGTTCACGCTCAAAACTAACTTAGAAACATTTCATTCCCTCAAAGAATCCTCTTTAACTTTCAAACGATACGCAAAAAAGATACAATTCTACACTAAGCGAGCAATTTCAGTTGACAGTTGAAAAATTACAGCGTCGTTGGTGTCATCTATCTCCTCAACGTACCATCTGGTGTCTTACAAACTTATATTTTTGCACGATGCGAGTGATTGAAGACACTTTGCTTATATAACCTTAAGCGTATCTAAAGCGATGCAATGGAAGATAGGAGATAAGCGAGAAAGAATAATGCATTGCTCACGCTTTATCCATTTTAGATATATGATTCTAGCGATCATGACGGATTTGAAATGGAAATCACTTAGGATGAAACATTGCGGTACTGTGAGTAATAAGTGTGCACATCTCAGGCCCACTTTAATATTTTTTTCTTTGCTATATAATGGTAAATTAATTTATCCCCAAGATTTTTACCTGCCAGACAATTTATACATATTACCGTACCGCCCATCCTTTCAGATTCTTCGTGATCGGCGTTACCTTGTCGGAGGCAAAATCGATCGGTTATTAAAAACGTAGGCAACATTTTAAGACGGAATTAAATTTGACTAATATACGGCTATAGACTCTAAATACATACTCTAATTGGCATCATCGAATGACCACTAGTAGACTTATTATTAGTAGGTAATTATTTTTACATTAATGAGTGTTTTGTTTTGTCATAGCTGCTCGACGGCGATGCTATGCGCGGCCATCATGACAGAGCACTGGGAGCACGTGGTGTGGGAGCATGCCGCACTGGCCGCGCTCGCCAACGCTTCGAACACAGCGCTGCAGTGGCTGCTCGACGAAAAAGTTGCTAAGGTGACGTCATCATCATATAAAAACAAATGTACATACATGACAGAACAGTAAAATCTAGAGAAAGATTTTTGTCGGTGAAGTTTGCAGCCTCGGCCTTCAGAAGTTAGGACACACATTTTTATTTACTAGTTTCTCAATTTCGTAGCGTGGTTACATATTGCTACGAAACGTAGCACTTAGCTTTCTACGAGCAATATTTCGTAGCAAACTGAGTTTTACAACTGCAGCACGTACACTTAGAATCTGAACCTGAATTTTGGAGCAGATTTCGTCGTCAAATTTCAGGAAACAGGAAATGTTATAGATATACTGGGTGATGCAAGATTTAGCTGCATTATATAAATAGTTAAAAGATCTATTCTTCAGAAACATAGAGTATATTTGAAGATATTAAATACTCCATAGCAAGATTTTATTATAAAAAGGTACAAGAGGAAAAAAAAGAAAATTTGTCATTTCTCAAAAACCTTTAGTGGGGGTAAATCGGATTGTTCCCTCCATGCAACCGAAATCATATCATCCCAAAATAAGAAAAATACAAAATACAAGTTCTCATAACTTTTTTACAGCCTGTATTATAAGCATCGCAAAAATTTTGCCCGAATCCGGACGGTTACAATGAGGCTATTGCACCGCAATGATTCTGAATGAACACATTTAATATTAATAACACGGGAGGCTCTACTTATGCCAATGAAAAGTAAGTAATCCCCAGTGAAGATACAGTAAAAAATTCAAGACTTAAACGAAGAATTTGCACACTCATAATGACGGGTTCGCATGACAAACATTGAAAAACAAAAAGTTCAAATAAATATCAGGGTCAATAAACTTTTAATAGAATATTAAAAGTTTAAATTAATGTGTCGGTCTCTAGGAGTTGACGGGATGTCATACTAAGTTGCATTATTAATCGAAATTCTAGTTGGCAATGGCAGAAAACTTTTGACATGCGAGCAATTGCTCACTTCGCTGATGTTATTTCCCACGTGACAGACTTTGTCGTAATTGGAATTGTTTGTAAGTGCGATGGTACAGTCGACAACATATAGGTGTATACAGAATAAGGGCGAATATATAAAAATAAGGGCGTATTCAATAAGCGAAATAAAAATCTCTTTCTCTCTTATCTTTCAAAAATATGTTAAATACTAGCGGACCCGACAGACGTTGTCCTGCCCGAACCTGTTTCAGAACTGTATCGCAGCACCACCTACCGGATCCAATTGTATTTTCAAACTATCCAGAAACCCATTGAAATATACACACAAAATTTCATCAAAATCGGTCCAGCCGTTTAGGAGGAGTTAGGTGACAAACACACGTACAGAATAATTATATAATATATTAAGATAAGTTCTTGGATAAACTTATAATTTTCTAAATTCGGTGATGACACGCACAAGCTTGTGAATTTCACTGATACTACAAGGAATGGTTGTAGAATGTAAAATGGAAATAGTTATTTTGTACCGTGTTCATTTTAGTACTTATAACTTATCAAGAAAATTTAAATTACTGATTTCATGTTTGTGTTAAGTAAACCTTTCTAGACAAGGTTTAAACATTGATTCTGATGGTTAAAATTTATGTCGATACTTTGTTCAGCTGTACAAAAAACAAATGACGATACGTATGTACCGATACATTGAAGGTTAAATAACTGGGGCTTTAACCCTGTCGTCTAGAACTTTGTTTATCGAATAAAGTTCAATGCTCTGTAATTCAGCTATATATATATTTGTTTAGTCTTAGTCGAAACAAAGAATATCCATTACGGATTTACATTATGTGTCTTGCTTCAATTTCTGGAATTTACTGAAAATTACCTGTAAGTTTTCATTATTTTTCTATATTAAATCTAATTTAAATTTTAACCTTTTACATAAAAAAAAAACATTTCATAAATTCCTATGGAAATATTAAAGTTGTTAGAGCAACAAAAAAAAAGATTAACTTTACAAAGCCGTTACAACATCTGCCTCTGACAAGCATTACAGGCAAAAAAGATTTAATTTATCACTGAGTGCGTGCTTGTGAAATTCTACTTTCCATTTTTGTAATAAATCTTGTTAGAGACATGGCATCAGTGATTCTATTACGTTTATGTCTCCTTTTTCAAACACGGAGAAGAGCTTTTGCGCTCTTTTTCTCATAGTTTTATGTAATTTTATTTACGTCATTCTTTTTAATTTCACACGCCAAAGCGCTGCAGATTGTATATTACTGGGACGTCTATATTATTTTCCAAAATTAGCGCGGTTGTTAAGCTACTGGCTTTCAACGCAACGTGACGCGGTTTCAATCCTCGCACTGCAAAAATATTTGTATAGTATATGTGACCTAAAGATTGTCGTTTCGGGTCGGTATTCACATGTAAGATTTTTCTGTAGGTACACAAAAGTGATAGTTCTTTTTTTTATTAGTACGCCAATTAAATACCTAATGCATAGATAAGCCAAGCTAGAATAGAATATATCTTTATTACATGTAAACCAAATTCAGGCACTTATGAAATGTCGAGAACTAGCTAACCGTGATAGTAGGCCACAGTCTAATTGTAGCACCCAGACCTTTTCCAAATTAGGTCAGAAACAGTTCTCCGTGTTCCACATTCACATATATCTTCGTCAACGTTATAACGTTCAAATGCGTTTTTTGGGTCACGATTTCCACATAAGGATTCAGACATCGCCCGAAATTGGTCTACAGACTCCGACCACAACAACTGGTGCTTGCGTCAGAAGGTAGTATTACAACTTTAAATAACAGCGCGGTAAATAACAAAAGTAAGACTCCCCATCTCCACTCGACACTGGCAGAATAGTCGGTATAGTCTCAGTTGCCATAAAAAAAGTATGCGATGTTTACTGGATTTATAAAATTGCTGAAGTTTAGATCAATTTTTAACATGTGATTTAACATCTGACTGATCATCACTGTAGTAAAACAAAACGGCACAGTTGGCGCAGTGGCTAAGTGATCAGCTTTCTGCGCTAAGTGTCCCGGGTACAAATATTTGTATGATGTACAGATAGTTGTTTCAGGTCTTGTTGTGTGTGCATGTGACATGTATGTTTGTAAAAATATCACCCAAGACATAGGAAAAATCCTAGTGTGGATCAACGTTTTTTTTTTTTAATAAATAAATTAAGACTTAAACTATATATCACAAATAATCACATAAATCTTTGAGACACTGCTACTCTGTCAAACATGTCCTATTGTGTTTGAAATAACTATATAATATACTCACAAAACGTATTGTCTTTACAACGAATTTCGTCACAAATCCTCAGTATCCTCAAAAGAACACGTTTTCCAATCAAAACTTTGAATACCAGTTTTAAAAACACTCAAGCTACTTTGAAACAAGATTTTATTTCAAACGAACTTTTATATTTTATTTCGTGCCTTTATTTGCTACACAATAAATAGAAAACTTCTTGTTAAGTTCGAAGATATTGAAATTAATTTTAATTTTGGCTATCTGTTTACTCTTACCCTCCTTCAATTTATAGGTTTCAGTAAAATAATGGGCGATTTAGGTAAATTATTTTATGTGTTTTGTAATACTACGGAGTTTTCTCATTTTTTTACTGAATTATGAATGATCATTAATTTTGCAGACTTGAAAGAATTATTAAGTTTCGTTGGCTTTCAATGATTTAATAATACTTTCTGCGGTAAAAAACACAGCTGATGCAGTGGTGATCAACTGCTGCGCAACGTAGTGTGTGATTGATATCGCACAGAGCAAATATCTAATTGTATAGCCTACAGATAATTGTTTCGGGTCTGGTTATGTGTTCATCTGAACATTTGTGTTTGTATACATACACGAAACAAAAACAAATTACTAGTTAAAAAAACAAAAAATATATTATAGGTAAAGGCATCTCATATAATTTAAATGAATTAACTTGTAACATTTGTTCTTAATCATCTTATAATTAACACATACATACAAAACTAGTACCTAAAAAACTTGTTATCGCAATACTTATATGTAATGATGAAGGCATTTTTGCAACCCCACTATTAGTAGTGTAAAACTTTCTACAGTCACCTTGACGTATTTTTATTTCTCACGCGATGTTTCGGGTTAAATAAGGCTATTAAGTCGCAAAATATTTTTTCTAGAATTAACTATTTTTATGGTAGGAATAAAATATTGTATGGCCTAGAGAAAAGTTGGATATGTCTGGATTAAATGTGTAGAATTAAGTTAGCATTTGGCCTAAAAGTCAGACAGCGGAACCTTTTCTTTTTTAATGTGTGGAAATGCCCATGCATACGGGTACGGTATGCCCTGGGTATAGTGACGGCTGATGCCGGACTTTTATCGACTAAAACCATACGGTGTTCCTGCAGCATACCTGTAGCGCCGGAGACACGGGATTCGCTCGCGCATTCACTGCACCCCGGCAGGTATCGGCCCGCCAGTGAATGACCTGGCAAGCCCAGGCGGAGGTACTTGGCATTGGCCACACTAGACTGAAAGAAGACATATTAACATGTTGTAAATATTATTAGTTCAGTCATAACAAAAATGTATACAAACACGCTAGATGCTTATAGAAATGGTATAATCAGGGACAAATTAAAAGATTTGTAAACAACGACTTGTCCCTCACAAGGAGAAACAAACGAAGGTATTTAGAATTAATTTATTCTGTCCTGAGCCACACAAGTCGTATACAATAACAATTACTTACACCGTAATAAATTCGGCAACTTTCATTATCTTAGCAGTCAGCTTCTAATTAAAGCGAATAAGGATCAAATAGGCTGAAATTAGGCCCACAGTTGGCCTCAATATCGTCGTATATTTTATAGGAGAATCTTCGCATTGCAGGAATAGTTTTACGAGTTATTTGAGCGAATAGCTTTATACCGTGCTAGTTTATGTTTAACTAGTTTCGTATAAGTGCCGCGATTTGTTTAGGCATGTAATTCTTCATCATCTGTCGAGTCGGCACGTGCTATTACTCCCGCCGTAATGAAAAGATTAGCCTGTCAGCAATGGTGGAATCGAGGCTAATTGCCCGGGTACGCCAGACGATTTTATTTTTCGTCATTCGTGCTTCTCTCCTGGCAACTTGTACCTTGCAGCCTACAAGGTGCATTTTTTTAAAGATCTCTATTACAGCAATGCTATTCATTAGAAAGTTATACATATTATTAGAAAATATATTCTTAGAAATCCGTCTTGAGTTTTTAAATATATATAATAAAAATCTGAATTCAAGGAAATTCTTAAATATAAGTATGTATGTTTTCTGAATAAAATGCAGTTACAATGCACTTAAAAAACCGAACATTGAACGTATGTTAGTTCAAAATCATAGAGGCGTTATTTCTTAAATTTTATATAAGATCCTTCTCAAACAAAAAGATTTACGCGTGTATAGTACTGTGATAGTTAAAGCTCCTCCGATATTAACGCCACGATCCGCTCATATACTAGGTAGTACAATAAAAAATTACTAAATGACATTGCTACATTAAATAAATATCTTGGCTGTACCAGTCGCGTTAACTCATATATTTTATATTAGCTATTGCCCGCGACTGCGTCTGCGTGTTTTTATTAATAACTGTTTTGTTTCAATAGTAAAAATAAGACGATAAAAACCTTCTCCAGGACCTAGGCTACCTCTTTGCAAAATTTCATAACAATCGCTTCAGTGGTTTAGTCGTGATAAGGTAACAAACATACAGAGTTACTTTCGCATTTATAATAGACAGGATGAGATCATTCTTAAAACAATAACAAATTGTTATAAGCTCTTTCTATATACCGAGTTAGTTAAAAGCTATTTCTGTATCATCACTACGATCTGCTTATATATACTAGGATAGCAGCTAAAATGCACTAACAATGACGTCATCCTATTTTAGATCAACGTGTCGGTTAAGCCAGTGGCTTTTTATTGTATATTTTATTCTTCGAGTTCCTTCCCATTGCTATTGCGAATAGTTCGGTTGTTCCTACATACCGGGTTAGTTTAAAACTAGTTTGATATTAGTGCCACGATCAGCTCACAATGACGTCATACAAAGTAGGTCGTGCACGTTGATGCTATATTTTATAAGCTAAGCTTATCGGCTCTCTGAAACTTTACTTAAAGTTGACTTTATTCTTTACAAAGTTACCCTTAAATATCTCTTTTGGATTAAACAGTGGAGTACCTACCCCTAAACCTCTAACTTATTCTTTAACGATAAAATTGTAGAATTTTAAATAGCAATTTCAAATCCAAAATAAATAACACTAGTCGCAATATTAACGTGTAACGTAACTTAAACTTGGATCATAGAAACATAAAAAATAACTAATAAACGCGATAACAAAGCAGCAAATGAAACGGCGGTCATCACTGACACAGCACAAATACTTTAATTTCTTGTTTCATTCCCTCATTTCAAAATTCATGACAAGTATATTATAGATTTTATTACTTTACAAGAAAGTCGAATTATCATCACAGCAGTTGGCTGCATCGGCATCCCATTGACTACTATTACGAATGGTCATAAGGAATATTGCCGTGTCACGATGCTCACGCTTGGCCGACTTGGTGTATACAAAACGGAATAATATATTACAAAGCTGAATATTATATAGCAGTATCCAGTAAAGATTAATAACGTACTGAATCAATTTGCTTTTTCCCGACTCCCAATAACGATTGGCAATATCGATATATCGTTCTCTATGTCCAATGTGAATGCCACGATTCATGAACATTGACATATACGTATATTTGTTTTCATCATATACTATTCCAAATCAGCAGAGAATGTCAATGGTGTTTTCTTTAATTTTGACGGCATTGTTGATGCAGTGGTTGAGCGATCGACTGGTTTGATTCCCGCACGAAATTTCCCCGTGTTTGTGGACGAGACTATTTATGTTTCTAAACGCTACGTTACAAGAATTATTCCTAGTGTGGGCCAATGTTATATACATTTTTTTTAAATAAATTTCCTACAATATTTCCACAAAATAAGATATTGAATAACTTTATAATATTGTTTATTTTTATAACTATTTTTACAAACTGATATTTTGGTACAAACTTTCAAACTGTTTGCGGTGAAGAACAATCTCTTTACTCTTAATGTTTGACCACTTTGAAATGCATAACATACAATTAGTACCAAGTACTTGCATATTTCCCATTTCACTTAACGACTTTTAATTTCATCATGTTTACTTCGCCAATAGACAGCCAATACGATTTAGGGCTTGTTGGTGGTTAAAATGTCAAAGTTAAAATGAGTTTAACTAAATCGACGGAGTCACCTTGAATGTAGGTGTTTTCACGCGGGCTTGGTACCGAGGTACCGGCTTGGTACTTCTGTAATTTCGCGAACGCAGATCGATTTATTAACGGGTAACATCGTCGTGTTTCTAGTTTGAATACAATTATTTTCTAGCTTTTAGTAAAGGATGAGTAAAACGTATTTTTGGAATAGTTTTAGCTTCAACTGAGCTTTCGGTCCTGAATTTGATTCCTGGATCGAAGTAAATCTTATTGGGTTTTTTGTGTAAAGAAATTTAGTAGCAAAGACTTTAAGACTGTTCTTAGCGAGTTGATAGCAATCTAGATAGTCCCAGCCCAGAAGTTAGCTACTAGGACTGCACTATCAGTGGCATCCATTAATTCTTCCAGCGTGCAGGTGTGGGGACACGCCGGGCATGATATTAGGTATATCCACTGAGCTACTATACTTCCGGCGCACCCTAGGAAATAGCGAGCTATCCCCGCTGGTTGGAAAATCCTTTAACCACGATGGCAATCTAAAATACAAACAAACTTTTTGACTGTAATTCAGTAAATGCTCACTCTCTATTTCATGGGACTGGATAACGGCATCGGAGTAAGTGGGTGTACAGTACATCTCTGCCTAACTCTTTTGGGACTACGTGATGCTATGTAATAGCAATAGGCTCAAAAAGATTACCGTTAACCAAACTGTGGTGTTATCAGTTCAAAATTCTGTGCCTATTTTAAAAAGCTGCTTGAACTTAGACCAACAAATCAGTTCAAACGGCTTATTTTCTGTGCGGACTATAGCAGACACTACAAGATCCAATGCATAAACAAAAGCCTAACTTAAACATTCACTATATGTTCCGAGATTTCTTCCACGACACTGTATGTATTACGTCACCAAAAGGGGCAGAGTTCAATGTACGTTCCTGATTACCTACGTACATCTGCGTAACTGGAGCAAAGGGGTCTAAACAGCTCTTCAACTTAAACTGCCCCGCATTTTATTCCCTACTATAGTTTAGAGGAGAATGTGGGTACCTAGTTTTAAGGTATTAAGCTTAATGTAGCGAACTGTAAAAGGAGAGTACATACTGTTCGTAAAATTAAAACAGAATAACATGACATACCATCACGCCTGTATCCTCGAAGGGTTATTCGGATGTGTACTATTGTAAACCTACCTTTGGCCGATGTATAATGTAATAAATCGTATTAGGCTCCGGCTGCCGGATGTAGCTAAGCCAGAGTAAATCTATCATAAATTATTATGGGTTTACTTCATATTAGGCGAACTTGACAGTAAAACCAGATATTATTCGACGGCCTTAATAAATACACATTTGCTTAAAAAATTACATGAAAAGTATGAATGTGCGATCGTAGCAGTGCTACGTTGCTACGAACGACTACGTAATCGCCTACGAGCAGTCGACAATTTTATGAAATAAAAATTCTATTGGGGATAGTATACAGCTGTGTATTCATTTGTTTATTTTTGGAAAACGTTTGCAAAATGTAAATATATTTGCAATTATTTATGAAATAAATAAATGCAATGTATGATATGAGATAACTATTGTAGATAGTTTAAACTTATACATAATGGTTTGTTTGTTCTGAGTGTCTTCTCCAAAAAAGAATGCTGGCATTGTTTCTTATAATGTTGAATGTAACCCGAGTTCGTATCAGCTTTCATCTTAGAATTAGTTAGATAAGGTATGATAAAATAAGATGTTTCCACTTAAAAGATATAACGGTACGTGAACCGCAAAGCCACGACGCGGCGCCTTGACTTTCAAATAAAGGTACTTGATATAAATTCAAGACATAACGGCAGCTCTTTTCATTTTATCTACTCCACAACAAGGCATAGGATACAAACAAATGATAATAAAGAAAATTGACTGTAGGTGGAGTTCATAACAAAAGTTAATAGAAATTCGATGATAGTGATAATATTGTATGAGTTTAGAAAATTTTATATATAAAGAAAAAAACTTGAAGAAATTACACGGAGCAATTTCAGTCGCAAGCAAAACCACTGGATGTTACTTAACAGAACTGGGAAACCAATCATTACACGAGAGCGATCCCAACCCCGAAATTGCTCTCGCTAAGTTTGCTACACAAAGCTTAGATGTACCAAATTGAAACCAATAATACTTACTTCTCTTTTTTTTTTTTTTTTTTTTTTTTTTTTTAAAAACATTGCCCCACACTAGGATTTCTCCTGTATCGTGGGTACAGTTTACAAACATACATGTCACATGCACAAACAGCCAGACCCGAAACAACTATCTGTAGATCATACAAATATTTGTTCCGTGCGGGGATCGAACCCGCGACACGTAGCGCAGAAAGCTAATCACTTAGCCACTGCGCCAACCGTGTCGTCGAACTTAATAACAAAATCTTGCCAAAATACCAATACTATACTATAATTTATATATATATTTATATATATATATATAAATAAAAATTCAATGCCGTTCCTTGTAAGCGCATCACTTGAGAACGGCTGGACCGATTTGGCTAATTTGATTTTGAAAATGTTCGTAACAGTCCGAATAAGGTCTTCAGGGAAAAAACTTATATCCATAGGATTTTTGTATGAACTCAACATGAAAACAGGACACGTCTGTAGGCCCAGAAAATTGGAAAATTTGGAAAAAATCTAAAAGCGCTTTTTTCACACAAGACTAGGAAAATAGGACAACGTCAGCTTATAAGATTCACGAAATGAGGATGATTGTTGCGCTACGTGTCACGCATTCAATTCCCTACAGATTCTACGTCTGGGTATTTGTTCATCTGAACTTTTGTAATCACGCCTACGATACAGGAATAATCATAGATAAGGTTTAATAAAAATGATACTTTCATAGTCTCCTTAATTAGAAGTTTTGACGGCACGGTTGGCGCAGTGGTTGAGAGATCGACTGCTTCGCTACGCATCGCGTGTTCGATTTCCACACGAAACAAATATTTTTATGATCTACAAATAGTTGTTTCGGGTTTGGGTGTGTATATATGTGTTTGTCAACGCACCCACGATACAGGTATTATACATAAAGAGGGTAAAATTTAAAAACAAAAAACAAAGATACAAGAAATATTTGTCGGTAACGATAACTGATTTATTAAAAACTGTCTAGACTACTAGGGTCAACATTTTGATTGAATATATCAGACACAAGCGTCTGGCAAAGGAAAAATATCATTAGTTCAATAGAATGTAGCCGACGAGCTCGTTAGGCATTCAGGAAACATAGGTAATGTGATCGCCGTGAAATATCTCAACAATAGCTTTTACAATTGTAATTTTGATACAACAAGGCTCCTCATTATATTTAATTGAGGTGAGTTTGTTGTGAACATCATTACAGTTATTGTTTTTATTTTTTTATTTTCTTCTTGATAAATGTAATTAGTTTTTGGCAAGTGACTACTAGGCAGCGCTTGATATTATTTTCGAGGTAAAATATATTTCCTGCCACGTTTCATAATTCAGGTCTGGAAACTATTTTGCTTCCTCCAATAGTCTGCCTCCAAGTTCACTCTATATTCATTACCTAATAAACCCGATCTTAATCACAATAAAGACAACCGCACTACTTAATTAAAAGGTCAGAATGAACCGCTCTAACCTGTATACCAAGATTAGTTAGTTCTCATTTGTAATCTAACGTTACAAAGCTAACACGTTCGCTAATCCTCTGCGGGTTACCCGTCTCGAATATCGTATGTGCCTCGAAAGCGATCGCCTAAACGTAATTAGAACCATGTTTTACCAAAGTCAGTTGTAATCAATAGGCTATTGTTATGTTGTGTTGGAAATGAAACTAAGTGTTTTAAGCTATGGTATGAAAAGAACCGTCCATGATTTATAAAGCGTTTGATAGTCTAATAGCTAAGCTAATATAATACATACATGACGGCACGGTTGGCGCACTGGTTGAGAGATCGATTACTGAGCTACGTGTCGCAGGTTCAATTCCCGCACGGAACAAATATTTGTATGATCTACAGATAGTTGTTTCGGGTCTGGGTCTTTGTGTTTGTGAATACACACCGTGCCTCGGAAAGCACGTAAAGCCGTTGGTCCTGCGCCTGATCTCTCTCCGGTCGTGTCGGATTGCTGTCCCATCAAACTATGAGAGAGTAGGAATAGAGAGAGCATCTGTGTTTGCGCACACACTTGTGCTCTATAATATCTCCTGCGTAGTTGGCTAATCTCCGGTGAGATTGGCCACCGTGACCGAACTTGGTCAGGAGGACATTATTATTAATGTAATACAAACTGTGGAAGTGTTCAAGAGCAGGCAAAAGGGTTCTCTAATTAAGGAAAAAATAAAAGATCTAGTTATGCTACCTGTCTTCCAGATTAATCTTTGTCTTGGCTTTGACAATGAGGTATCATTGGTCTAGTGACCGCTAGCACACTGTTGAGGTTGAGGTTCTGAGTTCGATTCCCGGGTCGGACAAAGCGCTATCGAGTTTTTCTGTATAGAAAGTCTCTGTAGCAGCACGGAGTTTGGAACTGTGCCCGGTTGATGGCGATAGTCTCGCCCACTATTACATGGGACTCAATAACGGCATCGGCGAAATGTGGGTGTCTCTTCCTAACCCCTCGAGGAATACATTCGTGGTGTAATGTTATGTTACCTTCTAGATTAAAGAATAAATTATTTGAAAACATTCCATCCTTGTCTGTACTTGACGTGTTAAAACGTCATGACAGAATTTAGATATCGTAGTATATTTTTATCGTTACATTTCTCTACTCTTCGCCACATAATTTCAATCCCTAGAGGCATTTTACAACCGACAACGTTAAAATCTCAAGGGACTACCTCAGAATACACAATATCCCGAAAATGTTCACGAAACCAGTTTAATTCATTCAATTATTTAGGTTCAAAAATTGTTACCATGTTGAATATACATATTATGTAACGAAATCGTTTGCAGAAATTGTATCTGGTAGGAAGCATATGTGAGTGGAGATTTATACGGGACCTCCGTCATAAAATAGTATTTTATGGGATGACGGGCAGAATCCCAAAACAGGCCAATGGATATTTCGCGATCCCTAAGGAAACATAAAGGTAAAACCAATAGAATATTATAATGTAACTTAATGGCTTGTTTACATGTATAGGCAAACAAGAAGTCATATATACAAATAAATAAAATTGAACTGTCTGTTTGTAATGGCAAAATGACAGCTTTTTACTAAATGTTTATGAAAATAACACATGTATACGGTACTTAAAACAAAAATCAATTTTTAAATTTTGTGTCTGTATTTTTGTTTATTTCGGCTCATCTCCGAAACGTTAAACCGATTTTGACGGGACTTTCTTGAGTAACTTTTATAGCTAAAAAAAACTGTTCGAGCTACTTTTATTTTATAAAAAGAATTAGAGTTCCGCGCAAAAAAAAAAATGCAACGGATTGGTAAGCCACGCGGGTGAAGCCGCAGGCGGAAGCTAGTAATAAAATATTTTTCGAACATTGGTCCGAAAAAAGTTTGTTGAGCAAGCTTTTACATACAAATCGTTTGATAACGCTTTTTAAAGTCCCTTATCGCTCGGACTTGTAGCTGATAACGAGCCTAAGTAGTCTGCAAGCTGTAAAACTAACTAGTATTATGTAACACTACGAGAAAATGTAGAGTGTAACAAATAACACTTAAGTATTATAATATTAAACTGTACGACGCGACGCATAATAGGCCCCACTGTCAGCATTTTGCTACGTTATAATATTGCAGGAGGTCTGGGGCCCTATAAGTGATGAAGACACGGACTATTATAGGCGTGATGCTGTGTATACTCCCCGTTACTACCAGGAATCCAGCCGATCTCGTTAACCTCTAATAAAACGGCGAATGTATATTCTTGTTTTTCTTCATTTATAATTTATAGTAAATAAAAAATTATGACTATGAGTGGTGCCCCGTGGGATATAATTTCCTTTCGGCGGCCCATAACATAACAAGTCTGAGGTTTATGGAATAGTGGCCATAAAACATACGTTGAGCGCATCTTTACCTACCGTAAATACAAGAAAATACAACGTTCACTTGTCTCCCTGAGATTTAATACTAATAAGCTTTTATTTTACGCAATTAATTCATAGCTTTTACATTATGCTATACCCAGTGGCGTGCGGTGCATAAAAACAAAAAGACACTGCCTACCCTAAATAACTCAGATAAATATTGATTATAAGACAAGCTTTCGCTCGTGGCTTCGCCCGCGTAGTTTACGAACTCGTATATTTTTCCGGGATAAAAAGTAGCCTATGTGCTATTCCAGACTACAATCTATCTCTGTAACAAATTTCATCCAGATCCGTTCAGCCGTTCTGGCGTGAAAGAGTAACAAAGATACATCCACCCATCCATCCATCCTCACAAACTTTCACATTTATAATATTAGTAGGATAGAATACAAAAAACATTCAGCGTTAAATGCATGATATTATTTTGCAGGGCTTAGCGAATAAGATAATTTAATGAACTGATGCGGCCAACGGATCTAATCACCTAATATGGTCTGCAATGTCAATGATTATTCATTTGATAAGGAAACTTTTTTTTGTATCTATAATATATAAAAGGGTTATGTTCTACGCAAACAAAGTGATTATCCCACTAGAACATTTTGGGAAATTGTAGATAAAAGAAGTTGTATGTTCACTTAGCTATATGTATATAAATCTAAACATAAAGTGAACCCAGTTATGCGTTTTATTAGCTTGCAAGCAGCTGCTAAGAATTTTGTCTCTACGTGATTAAAGGCGAAAGCCCATTTATCATCTTTTATTTGACATTTCGTTCAACAGCTGATATATTAGAAGCTATTCATGTCGTAGTGTCTATAAATCACAAAACTATTTACTCAGATAAGTATATCAAAATAAACCGCCTCATCGATCCCATGATCTATCAATGATCTAGTGGTCGCACAACTGCCGAGGGTGTGGGGGGCCGGGCAGTGTTATCGGGGTTTTCCATATATGTAGAAATTCTCAGTAGCAACATGGAGCTTGGTAATGTTCCCGATTGATGGCAATAGGTTCGCCACATTAGTACACCTCTGACTATACCTTAAGGGCATGATGCTACATATGTTATGTTATGTGTATCAAAATGTACAAGTATTATACCTACGTAATGTAATCACAGAATTGAAATCTATTGAAATGTTGCCCTCTTGGGCATTTTATGTGAAAGGAAGATTTCATTAAGGAAATCCCTTGGACTTATGTCTAGTGAAGGAAATTGGTCATTTTTACATCGTGTTTACTACCAGTATAGGAACTCATTCACATCCTTTTCCTTTTATTATCAACATCGGGTCATAAGTTAGCAAAAGTATGGTTGCATGTTTCTAAAAGCTTCTTCGGCACTCATGCGCAATGTTATGTCAAAAATTCGTACACATAACGCATTCGAGTTAACATTGCGTATTAAAAACATAAAGTTATTGTGTGCATTGCTCAGTTAAAATACAGCTTGATATTAACAGAAATACAGAAACGTAAAAATTCATTTAATATTATCCGCTGTTTTATTTATATGTATGTATAATATCACCTTTTAATTGAAACCACCAGAAACTTGTATTACAAAAATAAAAATGTCTTATAATTGTATTATATATAAACAACCATGAAGATATACCTACATTTCGCCAATGCCGTTATTAAGTCCCATGTACCTACAAGTAAATGGCAATAGATTCACTATTGCCATTTACCGGGCACAGTTCCAAATTCCGTGCTGGTACTGAGAATTTCAGTCCAATAACACTACCTAACCCCGAGAAACGAATCCAGAGCCTCACACACAGACTCGCATGCGACCTCCACACTAATGAGACACTGGTACGACCATGAAGAAACTATGAAAGTCTACCTAACCTTAAAGATGTACACGTTAAAAGTAATAATGTATAGTAAGTGACAGGTCATGGCTTATGCAACCCTTACAATTACGTTGCCTTGACCGCGCCATAGCATGCAACAAAAACCCCCCTACGACTCCCGGCAATCCGCCATTGATTTCATTCCATACCCGTTCCGCCCTAAGTGATTAGATACAAACATAATTAAAGAACAATAGAAAAAGGTACTCTACACTCATTATTATTAATGGCTTTAGTGAATAAATTATTGAGGTGCGTTTATAGGCTTTCAGTCCCCTATTTATTAGTGAGGTCGTGAGTTACTAGTTTTCTAGGAATAACTATGAAAGAGTTAATAAAGTTGGTAATTTAAAATATTTTAATATAACATTGTTTCGTTCAAGAGCTTTGAAAATTAATATTTAAATTTTTAATTCGGTTATAACATGACGGGGTTAATTATTTCTTGGCACGTGAAAATGCACTTTATTTCAGTTGAAATTGGATTTAAAATTACGTGAGGCGTACTCGTACGTAATTAAAATCTGTAGCAACGTGTGCTCTCTATCCCATTACACGGCTCTAATTAATTATGTATTGGCTCAGTGTTATTTTTTTTTATTGATGTTATTTTCAGGATCGTTCGTAGAGATGAACTGGATGTTCCAAATTAATTTTAGACTCAGACTTGTTATAATTTAAATAAATTAATTATGTTTTTCTAGTCAATAGTAATGCCCGATGTCAATTCGCGGAAGGATTGAATAAAACACCAAATTACTCTGTTTTAAATGGATTAAACTAGACTGCATCCCTAGCGTTCGCAAGCTGTAGAAGTCTCAAGCGGGTTCGATCCCTAGGACAGGTGATAAATTTTTCTGTTAGAAAATTTCTCAGTAGCAACCAGGAGTTTGGAAATGTACCCGGTAGATAACAAAATGGTACCCTTCATCCAAAACAGGCTGCTATCTTATGTTTTATGTTAATACATACTTTAATTTCAACTGTATCCATAATTGGAGGTATAATTACCTACACATTTCCAAGTTCTAACAAACAATTAGCAAAATGCATAAGTGTACAATGTTCTCTAACGGATAACCACGAGGATTACAGCTTATGTCAAAATTAGCTGTCCACGAACAATTAGCCACGAAGACTGATTATGAAGCCACTAATTTAATTACCTAACTACCAATTTAGTAATTGGTTTTACTTCGGCCCTAGTTATTATAATTCAATTGGGAGTTACACGCTGTTTCGTTTGCCAAATGGGACTGATAATGGTTTAAAGTTTTAATTAAATCAATTAATGTTCGATTGGAAAATTTCTCAGAAAGAATAAAAGTTTGGTATTCCATTTTTTCTGACGATGCCGATAACGGAGATACTTACATGGAAACTTCGAAACGGAGGAAGTTTGTCCCTACAATAGAACAATCAGGGCATAATAATATAATATTTTCCCATTAGCGTCCACCATATATAATGAAACCATATAATTTTGTAACTAAAGTAAAAGAGTAAAATTGACAAACTTTCAATATAAAACCTTCACAATAGCCTTGGGGAAATATTTCCCTAGTCAACTCTTCCATTAACTTTGTTTTTTATTCATTCAATTTTCCGCCCCAACTGTTCCACCTTGTTACCTTTTAGTTACGAGCCATCCATCAAACGTGCTTTTACCACCGTTTTACTTGAAATCGAAGTTAATGATTGGGTTCAATATAATTTACGAGTAAAATTTTCCTGAACTCTTACGCTTGCTTGACGCTCTGGAGGACCCTTCGATTTTTCGAAAGATTAGTCGAACAGACATACCTAAATAAGGTAGGTACAGCTATGTTGCCCGTTATCTCTGAAACGCGAAAGTTTGCACGTTTCAGCCGTTCTGGATCAGATTTTAATGCAATTTTGAGGTAGAACTCGACTGTACATAGCACTGAGACTAATGTACGATGTGTAGCAGTAGAAACTATTGATTATTATGAAAATAATAGAGATATAATACATCCTGGGTAAAGGTACCACTGGAAAGCGTCGAATATTTTTTATTAAAAAAGGGATGGCGATGCAAATCATTAGTATAAAGTGTATCTAAAATGCCCAAGTGCACGTTTTGTTATAGCTTGTTTTATTTTATCGTATATAATTTTTTGGATATGTCATGGTCAAAGCGAAAGCATAATTACAAGACGACATTTAAGTATGCGTGTGGATTGTATATATAAGAGATGATAGAAAAAAGAAAATAGAGGTGTCAACTGTAAAATTAGACATGAAAGTGATCGAAAAAAGTGATAAATGGAAGGCAAAGAATTATTGCGCCGACTACAAAATGAAATGGGATAATGTCAAGAGGACGTTTTTTTATCCAGTGCATTGCACATTTAAGATTAAAATATTTCGTTATAGGATAGACTATTTAATATTACTACGTAGACGTTTCAAACCTGTAATTAATCAACCACAGTTTCATCTTCTCTTACACCCAAGAGATCTACCAACAACAATTCTTTTTTTTATTATTCATTAAAACGTTGCCTCACACTAGGATTTCTCCTGTATCGTAGGTATAGCTTACAAACATACATGTCACATGCACAGACACCCAGACCTGAAACAACTATCTTTAGATCATACAAATATTTGTTCCATGCGGGAACCCGCAACACCTAGCGCAGTAAGCCAATTGTTTAACCACTGTGCCAACCAATCCGTCAAAGCTTTCAAATCTTTTCAAAAGGCTTTATAAAATAAACTTAAACAATTTTAACTTAACACCGACATCTGGCTTCGATTCTTCCACCGTTCATATCCTCGTGTATTGATACTTGGCACTACTCAGCACTACCGGCAGCCGGGTCAAGGTTGCAAATGCGAATAAAACAATGCCGTAATCAGGTGAGCATTGCCTTGGGGCCTTGGGGACTGCACCCACAGTTTACACGCGACAACCGTCGATACGTGTCGGAGATTATTGTATCTACCTATGTACTTGCTTTCAATTTTCTTCTTTATCTGTAACACGTGTATAGGTACATACTTAGTACTTTTCAGGGTATTTTGATTTCTACTATGCCCCGTGTTTCTACCGTTTTGATACGGATAATGTTTTTTTATGATATAATTGGATCTAGACTCTATAAATCCCCAAACCTTTCTATCCTAATATTTATATTTTTTCTGAGAGAATATTTAGGGCTATGATCAGTTTGAATAAATCTTCTTCAACAATAGATAAAATAGAAAATACTACAAAGAAAATGAAAAACCACTGTATTGTGAATCGAAACTATTTTAAAACGCACAGAAACAAAAGCATGACGAGTACCTAGCTAATAATTAGAAATGTTTAAATGTTTTAAGCATCATTATTTCTTTACAGTGCTGCAGTGTAACACAAACGCATTACAATTAGGTACCACCTTGCCTTCGCTTTAATACAAGCTTATTGTTATAAATCGACTGAGAAAATGGTGTGACACTACTTTTTTAATTCAGTCTGTTTGTGTATTCTCATTCGACTAAACCAGTGAAGCCCACCAAATTCTCAGACATGACAAATGTTACAGTACGTCAGATATACTGAAACACCTACAATTTTCTTTCCAACTGTCACTATGATTTGAGCAGTTTGAATGTAACGACTATTAAGATTATGACGTTTTCCACCTTAACGACTGTGAACTTGCAACATGTCCTATCTCGATTTTATGAGGATTATCTTGTTTTTACTTGGTTATACTATTCTAAATTATTTCATACCCGGCAGCGCTGCAAAAAGCATATTTTACTTCAATCAAAATTAGACGCCAAAATCGAATTAATTCAATTTGTAGATACTAACATCGACTGCGTTGTATGCACAACGCGATCAATAGTTTCTTCTTAATCCTGTAATATTGTCTAAAATGAGATAGTACCAGTTCACAGTCGATATATATAAAGATAATGAGTAGGTACCTGAGATGTTCCGGGCAATTTGGACACTTTATATGTTCCAGTATATTTGACGCTGTTTGTACCTCTAATACCTAAGTAAATCGCAATTTTATTAGAGAAGGCAATATTTCAGTTGTAAGGAGCTTATAGTCGATAGGTACCTATCTTAATCCTATTGCTTGCTTGAGTTAACTTGTTCGAGGAATTATTTAGCAAGCGGCTTATATTTTTCTTCATATCCTGGCCCTAATAGAAGGTGCGTCTCTAGTTTCTGGATAAAATAAGTAAACAACATGTGAATCCCGAAATCCACTAAAATAAGACTGTTCGGTCAAAAGTCCGAAAATCCGGTCCTAAAAATCAACTTTTAGAACAAAATACAAACATCAAGAAAAAATAATTGAATCGCTAGCTAGATATGTGTCTTAGTTTTTATTATGTTTTGTTATTTGTTCAATATTTTAAATATAAATATTAAATGATTATAATATAAATTTCATACTGCTATATGCATGCATAAAGCATATAGCTTTTAACTTTCGATGGGTTGACACCACCAACTTCCGCAACGGATGCCACCCAAGGTAGCTGATTGTGCTAAGTAGAAAGACCGAGCGTCGACTGGTTTTGGAACAATAAATATGTACATATATTGGCGAGATAAATAAGTTCAACTATCCCAAAATATTATACGAGTGAACATACTCTCTCGTGTCCATTATGGTATTTTAAATCTATGACGTCTCCTCCCTTTGGAAATGCAGAATACCATCTAATCATTACGTTTTTATTTGATAAGAAGCATTCGTTTACTCCCGTTTCTCCGTAATAAAAAGCCAGTCGAATGCACCTGAATCTTTTATCTACCGTTTGCTCTCCGTTCAATTCATTACGAAACTCCGACGTAGTATTTCATAGTACCTACCTACTTGTTCGTACTTACTTGTTTTCTTTTTACAGATCGAAGACACAAGTCATCGGAAAGGCGGCGGGGTGACCTTTTTAGTACCGATGAATGGTGGGATTTGGACGATGTGCGTGTCCCTTGAAGGTATTATAATAAATACATCGCCTATATTAGTTATAGAGTTATCTATGTACCATTAGTTGAATGAAAATGTTACATACGGCGTTTAATTTCAGATGAAGAGGTGTCGATACTGTCTAGAGCTGGATTCCCCTCGCAGCCTGTATGCACAAATTATTTAGCAAACAGTGACGATGAGGAACCTAGAGCTGATTGGCAGCATCGTAAGTATTTAAGTAAAACTAGCTATTCCCGCGATTTATCCGAGTAGAAAGTTTTTTAATAAAAAATTTAAACCCACATTTCATTGAATTTTCGATATTGCTTTTTAAACATATACCTACACATTTTATTGTAGTTTTTGCTAAGTAGGTTTTAATAAATTAAATAGATGGGTCAACCTCATAAATAATGAAAAAATGATCTATTTAACATTTCAAAAGTACTGTAAACAGAGCTGTAAACTCAGATACCGTCGTCATAATTATCCTTCCGCGTTAATAAAATTGGTGTTCATTATGAAAACTAGATGTTAAAATATTCACCGACGATAAGTCAAGGCATGCATAAACAACGCCCTTTTCATCCCTCGGTGAGTTAACCTTGGCGAGACCAATTTACTTTCGGCCAAATTCATTAATGAAATTGTTTTGGTGTAGGTAAGTTTAAGAAAAAGTTTTCAGACTACTTATTATAAAATCAATCCTCAAGTCATTACTTAATGTTGATATTTTAATACTAAAAAGCAAAAAGGAGTAGGGACTTGCACGTATTTCTATAAAAGTCGGCTTTTATAGTCGTACCCTGAATGGCACTACGTCCTTTGAATGTATAATGAATGTTGTTTAGCTCAAAATGTTTCGCCGTATTAAAAATCACATTTTTGTTCCGTATTCAAAGAAGAAATTAAGTAACCATATTTTAGCTAGCGATAAAACGGAAATTTTCTGCACTAGCATTAATCGTCTCTCTAACCCTTTACACGTTTAACGAGGCAAACCACTCTTGCCTTTGCCGTAAACTTGTTTAATATTTATAATTGTATGATATGCCACTACAAGATCGTTTTCACAGGGTTAACTTTGTAAGCCTTGATTATTCATTTATTTTTATGTACATGAAGATGCAAGCAATTAAAAAATATACAGACCAAAAATTAAACATATTGTGGTACCTTATTTGTAACCAACCTATTTTGTAGCTCAAACGATTTTACATGTTCCCAACACATCCGTTAATTATATTTACAGGAATGCAGAATCTATCCATATCATGCGCCCTGGTTTGCCTGATCGTGTTAGGCAGTGCGGCTTTGGTGGGGGCTTTCGGTATTTGCAAACATCAGATCAGCGCTGTGCTCATTACTGGCGTCATGTATTTATTAGCTGGTATGTTTATTTTGACTCTATATTACTCGTACAAATAATATCTCATATACCTATATTTTCACAGAGGTCTCTAAAGAAAAGAGGCTAAGTTAGTAGTCTCATAATAATATGTCATCACCCGGCGCAAGCTGTTTGATGTCCGGTGCATGGGATTGGAAAACTGTTTGTATTAATATCTAATTATGTGTCAACAGTGTCAGTCGTCAGAGCTTCACCATTTAGCGCAGTGCCGGATTTGCCACGTAGCAAGAGTAGCAATTGCTACGGGCCCCGCGCAAAAAAGGGCCCCGCGTATCAAACCCGCACACCTCCACCTCAGCGTAATTTTTTGGGTGGAACTTATTAAGAAAATATAACACAGAAATTCATATGGTAAACACACAAGTTCTACAAAAAGCCACTTTATACTTAAGAGGCCATAGCAGATCAAGGGTAGATACGATAAGATGATAGAATTTGCTACGGGCCCCGCGCTTGCTTAATCCGGCACTGATTTAGCGTTGAGTTTGAGATTGACGTGAAGCTCGAATTTCTGCACTTGATAGTAATTATGAAAAAAGGCAAAAAATATAGATTTATCTTGAGTTTTGTTTACAGGACTATTCGCTATGTTCACGCTAATGATAATACACTTCAAGCGTGTACAACGCGTGTCTGCCCGAGGCAGCTCGCACGCGGACGGCACCGGCGACGGCGTGGTTGGGCCACGTGGCCCCGCACTATCTCTCCTCTCCGCGAGAGAGTTCTCCACAGCGTGGTCTCTAGACCTAGGCTGGGGCGGAGTGGCCTTAGCCACAATCACATCCCTCCTGTGGATATTACTATCCAAAATAATGAGATACAATCCTATATCCGCTATGCTGCTGTAAATCTGATGTTGTATCTAGATTGGAATCTTCCCTAGAGTTTAATTTCATAAATGACTAGTCAATTACCAATTTTAAGGTTTTGAAATGTTGGTTAGCAGGCGTAGCCGTGCAGGGAAGATCACAGTTGATGTTAATTTTATTAATTATTGTATAAGCATTCAAATTAAAACATTCTCAGTGATATTATTTGCTAAATACCTACTTCGGAGCTTTGTAGAAAACAGTTAAAGATCCCTTTTCTCGATCTTTTTAAAATTCTTAACAGTTACGATCACGAACTTTACTTAATATTCAACGTTATGCTTTGAATTTGAATAAGCTTTAGATAATCGCCGAGCTTGCTGCCGTCCATTGCTATTAATGTTATTGTTATATTTCTCCTTTCTAAAATTATACTTTCGTATTTCACGATACCTATACCTACTTACCTTAAAATATTGCTATCTACTTTAAAATTATACAATGTTACAAACTTATAAACTATTTTAGGTATTCGCTCTATTCTACAGAAATATAAAATACAGTAGGTAGACGCTTCTTGTAGTCAGTAAAATTCTCTACAGTAAATTAATCATAATATTTTCTTTTCTGTAAAAATAAATAAAGATTATATTTCTATTATCACTTACCGAATATCTTAGGTGATTTACTGTTGAACTCTTTAAGCGCCATGATCGCGAGATGACTGAACAATGTGGGTGGTTGGTTTACAACTGATTTTGGGAGTAAATAATTCGGTCTACCCTCTTTCTTCAACAATAAATCACGGAAAATATCCGTAAATTACAATAGACGTGTAATTGCAAACCGCTAAAACGAGTATTTATATTGTGCAAGATGTCATCAGCTCCCGGCCTAACATTTAAATATTTCAATATCTCACTGTTGGTAGTTGTAGGTACACAATGCTAAACAAAAATTAATAGTATCAGATACATAATAGTTATTACAATAATTAGTTTAAAGCTATGTATATGTTATTTAAAAAATAATATTTAGTGATTTAAAAGTTATGGTGCTTTGAGTATCAAGAATATTGTTCCATTTACTTAAATGGGAAATCAAAAAAAAAAGTTACTTTACTAAATGCATTTATACTGTCCATAGACACAAAACTAAACAAAACGAAAAATTATAATATATGTGTAACACATTGTTTGATAAAATCCAAGTAAATTTAACACCAAATATTTATCAATTGATAAAATTGTCGTTTGTAGTTGTTTACCTAGGTTTAGTAAAACTTATCTGCAGATTGGACAGAAGTTACCCTAAAATAAATATGTTGTCAGATTAAAAAAGCATTTACTTACGCACATTTTTCTTTTAAGAGTGTTTTTCTAATTAATTTAATTTATTTATAAATATAATAATCATATTACTTAAGTAAATAATTAAATACTTAAGCGTAAACGTATCCTAATATGTTAGTCCCTGAAATGGTGGTATATAAAAAAAAACAGTCATTGGTCACACTGAAACCATATGAAATTATTCAGTTGAAAGTGAGACCTCACTATAAATTCCTGTAGTTGGCGACCCGAAAGAAAGATTTCCATAAACCAAAAGGTCTCATTGCGTGGACGTAGGACTACGCAGCTCTTTTAAAAACAATTTAAGAATGAAAAAAACTAAATGTTTGAGATAATAGGTATATTGTACAAAAGAAAATTTAGAATAACGCCGTTATGTATAGTTTATTTCTTCTGCATCCCTCACTTAATTATAATGTCAGCAGCGCAGTTGCAAAAATATTCAACTTAAGTATGCTTATAAGCACGTTTTGTAAAGAAGCATCGTTCCCATGTGATAGTTCAATTTCAATGAATGTTGTTTGTTCGGTGTTCTGTTGATTGTCCTTTTATACTTTGAATGCATGAAGCAATATATTTATTTTGTTTATGTCGTGTTGTTTCATTTAATCCGTTCCTAATAACCATCAATATATCAACTACTAAACATATTCCAAGGAGTTCCAATACAGCCTATTCCAAGGAGAACATAATATAGCATCATACCTGTATTTCCATAAGGGTTAGGGCAGAGGTGTATTGTACGCCCGAATTTTGCTGATCCTGTCTTCGGATCTCATGTAAGTATGGGGGAACGAGGTATGGCCTTCCCCCATTGAAAAGGGAAGATCCTCCGACCAGGCAAGGTGGTTAGCCTGGCGGCCCGAAGCCCAACGATTGATGTCGGACATTCATATATGTGTTAGAATCGTTGTAAACTCTCATAGTGCGATTCAGGGCTTGTTGTTGTAGCTTCACTCCAATAGATGGCGCTTTACTTTTTGCCATGTTGCGAGTAGTAGTCGCTACATAAGGGAAGAACACAATATTCTAAACTACAAGCTACGAGAGATTACATTTCAAATATTTGAAGGAAGTTCGTTACAATTGCAACAAAAATAAATTATTAAAGAACTAAAGTAGAAATATAGTGTTTATTTTTATAATAACAGCTTAACCTATATTTACAAGCACTTAAATATATGTCAATGACTTCGTAAAACGAATCGCTTTTCAAAACATAATGAATACACTCCGACATTCTATAGTCTATTTTGAACACGTGATTAAATAGGCCTTAACAATTGGATTGTTATGTTATATTGAATGGCATAATTAAAATGAACATTTCTACGTTTATACGTCATCGAGCATCACTTATTCGTCCTTCAGTAATTCGTCTTCAAGATCAAAATCTTCGGCCTTCCGTTTTTTAGGCCTCGGCCTCTTGCCCTGTAGCATTTCCATCTTTACCTTTTTAGATTGTTTTTTCTTTTCTTTTAGTTGCAGTTTTCTCTTAGCTGCCTTCTCTGGGTTGTTCACCTTCTCTTGTAGTAAAAGCTGAAAAAAAGATGTTTTTAGAAAAGAATAGTCTTTAAACTGTAGAATATGGTGAGATACGAGTGGGCCATATGACTAATAAATCTATATATATAAAATCGAAAAAAAAATCTCTCTCTCTCTCTTTCTTATATTGGTTATTTAGTTTCTACAGTAGATCTTTCAACGTTAACTTTCTCGCTTTGCTGCTTGTATATGTATTATTTTCAAACATATCATTCAGAGTTATACAATACATGTCTTTTGTATGGTAAAATAACGTAATTTAACTAATACATATGCAAAGCATAAATTTACCTGGATGAGATCACTGATTGGGATAAGGCCTGCAATGGCAGGCCTAATTAATAAAGTGTACATCTAACATGGCATCACGCCTATATTCCCCAAATGGTTAGGCAGGGATGTACTAATATACATCCACATTTCGCCGATGCTGTCATTCAGTCTCATGTAATAGGGGGCGAGCCTATTGCCATCTACCGGGCACAGTTCCAGACTCCGTGCTGCTACTTAGAATTTCCATACAGAAAAACCCAATAACACTTTTCCCGACCTGAGATCGACCCAGGACCTCACGCTTAGCAGTCGCGCGTGCGACCACTAGACCAATGAAGCAGTGTATATTGTTCCGGCTTTAAAAACACCAGAGGGCGCACGCGCGCCTACACGTGTCGCAGAGCGCACCCCCCGCGACCCCGACCTGCGCGCCCCGGCCCGCGCGCCCCGCCCGCGGCCCCCGGCACGCCCGTAAGAAGCCGCAACAGCGCCCGCGCAACCCCGCGCTCGCCCCCAGTCGCCGCTCACACGGTCGCACAGCGTCGAGACCAGACCAGTCACCCCAGAACAGAAAATAGGCACACAGCCGAAACATATATCTATCCGTCTTATACGCAGCAACAGTTGTCAGATATTATAAAACTCGCAACAAACCTTTTTCCTCTCAGCTCTCTTGATATTCAGCTTCGTCTGTGCCTCAGCAACAAGTTTGCTATACTCTATGTCTCCAATCTTACGGCGCAGCTTCTTGCCGAGCCTGCCAGCCAGTTGCTTGGCGACGGAGGCCGGGGTCGCCGCGTCACCTGTGGACTGCTCCCGGACTATTGGAGGCAGGATTACATCCACTATCTTGTTCACTTCATCGCTCTCTAAAGAACTTATAACGTGCATCCACATTGTGAATATCGATGTTCTCTGTAAAAAATAAATAGGTTTGTTTTAGAAATAAATTTTGATTTATTGAATAGGGCAAATAATCTTTTAATATTGTTATAGCAGATAAACACTATTTATCGTAAGTAGCAAATAAGGAGTGGAATTAATTATCAGGGGGCAATTCTAAAAAATCGAGTTATATCAAAAATCGCTCGCCTACCTTTTTCCGACTTCCAGGAATATTACATAAGAGACGACTTTATTTTAAACCCTGAACTCGCAACTAGTTGTCAGACCAGAGGTTCCCAGACTTTTTTTCTCATAGACTACTTTCAAAATTTAGCTGGTTCCGGTGGACCCCCTGCTTTTCTACATACATTTCTACCATATTGTAAATTGAATTGTAAACCCCCATTTTTTGTAACGCTAACGTAGATCCCCGTCGAGTCTCCCGTGGACCAATGGGGGTCCACCTGAACCACTGTGGGTACTAATGGGTCAGACACTGTCGAGATTTTAGTGACCTTGACCTGATATGTCAGGTCAAATCTTAGAGAGATTATGAAGTGCGCGAGAACTGCCTAACTATTACTGCACGCACAGTCGAAAAAATAAATAAGAAACCAGTCACCATAAACAAAATATCTACTTACTATTGTCATAGAAGTGGGTGCCCTAGCAACCTCCCCGTTAATCGCCCTCCTCAATTTGAACAGAATCCAGCGTATATTCAGTTTGCTGCCACCTTCAGGCTCATCAGGATCTGTTTTTGTCTTCCTGTCTAAATTGAAACTTGACATTGAATGTACTAGCTTCAATATTTGGAATAACACTGCGGTCACCTGCAAAATAGATATCAATAAGATAATTAATGTAATCAAGCGTTACTTTGCGGAAATCCATGATATACAAGATATGCAACAAGAGTATTTAGTTTTAATCCCGCCAAAGTACTTCAGGCTTGGGTGCATGCAGCACCGACCTCCCGCCCGATCCAATAGGATCGGTTTGAGTTGCATATTGCATTATATCAATCGCACCTTCTGCATATGCATATATTTCCGAGCGGGAGTGAGAGCGGCGCGGGAGCGGCGGTGCTGCATGCATACAAGCCTGAACTAGTTTGGCGGAATTAGAACTAAATATTCTAGTTGTATATGTTAAATATCAATAAGCTTAGAATCCTACTAATATTATATAATTAATATTATACACGGTTGGCGCAGTGGTTGAGAGATCGACTGCTGAGCTACGTGTCGCGGGTTCTAATATTTGTATGATCTACACATATTTGTTTCGGGTCTGGGTCTTCGTGTATGTGAATACACACCGTGCCTCGGAAAGCACGTAAAGCCGTTGGTTCTGCGCCTGATCTCTCTCCGGTCGTGTCGGATTGCCGTCCCATCGGACTATGAGAGTGAAGGAATAGAGAGAGCACCTGTGTTTGCGCACACACTTGTGCTCTATAATATCTCCTGCGTAGTTGGGTAATCTCCGGTGAGATTGGCCACCGTGACCGAAATCGGTCAGGAGGACATTATTATTATTAGGATTCTAAGCTTATTGATTTGATGATGATTTGAAGTTTGTGAATATGTTTGTTACTCAACCATCCATAAACTGTTGAATGGATTTGGATGAAACGGTGATGAAATAAACATGTTCCTGTCTAACACATAGGATAGGACTTTTTATCCCGGTAGTACGTTCCCGTAGGATAATGATGTCGTTTTCAAAAGCTAGTAATAATAATTTAAAATATTTTCAATTCAAAATCTGAAGCTAAAAATGTGCTTACAAATATGTATGACAGAGAAGACAAGAAAAATCTCTTGATTCACTTCATAGCTTCCCTTTTCTCGGGCAAACTTTTTGAATTTTAAGAACACAGATGGATGACACATGCCTGAAATCTGACAATCCCTTCTTAGAAGCTTAATTATATGAAAAATTAATCTCACCTGCTCAACAATTTCTTTGGAAGCCCCAGTAGTGTACTGCGCACACAGATCCAAGATCAAACTCCTAAGAACATCTTCTGGGTCATCATAAACGAACCCTCTCTCAGTTTCCACCTTTTTCTTCACAATACCATCTAACTCCTCAGGATCAACTACTGATAACAACTGCCCCAATATCTTAGCTGACTTCAATCTCACCCACGCGTGAGGGTAAGCTAACAACGCTTTACATTGCTGCCCTATCTCATCATATTCCGTCACGTACTTCTTATTCGTCAAACTCGACGCGCAATGGACAGTTATATTTTCTATTAAGTTCAATATTTGTATTAAACTGTGATCTTTTTCTTTTTGTTTGTCTTCGTCAGTCTTTTCCTCTGATTGGTCAAGTTTTATTTTGACGAATCTGCCTTCTGTTATGTCATTGCTAAGTAATAAAATTTTGCCGCTGACTAGAGATAGGATGGTGTTGAGACGGTTCTTAAAGTCGTCTGCTTCGACATTGACGAAACGAGTGCTTAGTTGCGCTGCGAGTTCAAAGTGTACTGGCTGTGGTAAAACAAATATCATATGAATAAAATTACATATTCCCCAAATAAAATGGGGTAATAGCAGGAGGGTGGTCAATAGAAATATACATGTATTATTTCATCCTATACAATAATATTATACATAAATATATAATATACTGTATTATTTTACACCCACATTTCGCCGGTGCCTTTATTAAGTCCCATGAGCCTATTGCCGTCAACCGGACACAATTCCAAAATCGAGAATTTCTCTACAGAGAAACCCAATAACACTTAACACCCAGGAATCGAACCCAGGACCTCACGCTCAGCAGTGCCGCTTGCGACCACTAGACTTATGAGACTGTATTTTATCTTATTGTAATTACCTAAATGATTATGATACTAGCGACCAGTCCCGGCTTCACGCGGGTGCAATTTACTAATAAAGAAAATCAAAAATTTCATACAAAAATATCATCCAAATTTCCGACGTTTCCGGTGGATTTCCCATTAATTTTCTTACATAAAAACCTTGTCCTGACAATTACAAACACAACAAAAAAGAAATAGCCAAATAGGTGCAGCCGTTCTGAAGTTATGCGCTTACATACATTTTTGGCAACTGATTTATATTTACATAGATTACGGTGTATATACTATGTTTATCATTGTCTCAATTTCTTTGATTATTCTATTTAAAGTTTCAACACTATTCATCATCATCTGCCTAGCCTTTTCCCAATTACATTGGGGTCAACTTGCAATCTAAACTGTTGCGGCTGAATATCAGTATTTTACTCGGAGCGACTGCCTTCTGACCTCCGCCACCCTATTACGAGAAGACACTGATACTCTAAGATTAGACTGATTGTCAGACTTGTTGGGCTACTGACACCCGTAACGATTGTCATAGGTCTTCGTATGACACCCTAGACCAACTACTGAACGTGCTTTCCGAGGCACGGCCCCTCCGTGCCTCGGAAAGCACTTTCATGTGTGAAAAATGGTCAACTCCGAACTGACCGCGTCAAGTGCTGCTTAACCTCGCAAATCGACCGATCTGCGTGGCAGCTATGTAGCTACGAGCCCCGCATCATCAGTTTGAATACTATTCACAAGCTAATATTAACACGTACCTGATTATCATGGAAGAAAGTCAACACTAGGTCAAATAATTTGTTTCTCTCTAATTGCGGGAACCTCTTGAGCATTGCTTCGATACAGCTAGCTGCGGCTGCGCGACACTCAGGTGCGCTGTCGTTGAGCATGCATGCGCCTAACGCTAGCAGGAGATGTGCACCGTGCTTTGATAGTTGCTCCTGAAATAATCCAATTAAGTTACAACAAATTTTCTAATCGGACTCAAAGGGACGCACATGCGCGGGGTTTACCGAACCCAAGTTTTAAAATTATGTATCATTCTAAACTTTGGGCCCTTAAATGAGGTCAGAGTCCTACCCATTTGAGCAATGATTTGAATTGCAATCTAATGATGATGATGATGTCTCCTAAGACGTATCCGTCGACGGCGACACCCTGTCAATTCTCGGCAATCTGTCTTCGCTCATGTGCGCACGCGTGACTAGCAAAGCCGATTTTGGTTTTGAACACACGGTTACAAATAGCGCAATGAATTTCAATCTACGTGGATTACGTAAATTTAATGATTGCAGTACTGCTGTCACGCTACAATCAGATGCCGAATTTAAAGGGTCACAAAGTGTGGAAGTTCTTTCGGCAATGGACAACGTTAAGACCCTCATGGATATATAATGAAGATACCAGCTGCAGCAGTCACTAGCTAGCCGCAAAACCATTCATTAGTAAGACTTTAAAAAATATGATGTCTATAACAGTCGTGATTAAGTATTTAAAGCACAGAATAGAGAAAAACTCTAAACTGGACAAGAAATACATAGTATATATATATTTGAACAAAATAGTAACTTACGACAAGTAACTTCTTAATGATCATCTCTAGGAACTTGAGTGAAGATTCCCTGCCGTGCTGCAGTTCATAGTTGAGCTGGGATACGAAGAAATCTATGTATTTCTCCAAACGCTTGCCAGGAGAGTAGTTCGTTAGGTAGTTGACGAATATCACGCGAGCTTCATCCCTGAAACAATAATATCGCGTTGTAATCTCTTCTCTTAGGTGAAGAACAAGCAACTCAGAACAGGATAGAAAGTTATATTCTCTGTGTTGTGTGCATAAGACAATACAAACCGTTATCCGATTATTCTAATCTAGTAGGAGATATTCAGCATTTTTAAGGGTTGATATCTCGCCACACGTGTGAATAATTAAATACTCTTAGCTATATTTGGACCCGGTAGGTGGCGCTTCTGTAGAATGACTCACCTAGATTTCGCAGACTCGCTCAGGATACAAATCTTGGACACTTTCTCCATAACTTCGTGCAGTTCAGTCGATACAAGCCTAGCTTCTAATATAGCCTTCAGTAAGGAGAACGAATTGGCTTGCTTCTCGTCATTCTGACAATCTTCCTCCGCATACAGAAGGAGGGTTTTTAGTTGGTCAGCTTCTAGTTTATAGTATTTTACGTTGCGAATTAATACTGTTACCGCCTGAAAATTACAAAATACATGTATAATTTACGTTTGATAATAATTATAAAAGAGTACTTATTATAATATTTTAAATGTTGGAATATCCTATTTAAATACATGGAATATCACAAAATTCACAAAAACATGTTTACCTTGAAAGCAGTCCTGACTAAATGAAAGTTATCATTCTGTTTGCTTATTTCAAACGTCGCGTACTTATGCAACGTAAGGAATAACGTCTTCACAATATCTTGTACCATTTCCTCCAACGTCGGCGTGCTAACTCTTATCGTCCACAAAGTTGCTATACATTTCATGGCAACTGTCGTCACTTTCACATGGTCGCTATTCAACGCATCGACTAACAAAGGTACAAGAGGGTCCACAAACGCTCGACAATCCATTCTTGGTACTTTCTCCCTTTTCAGAATCACGTACAGAATATTCAAACTGAATTCAACCAACACATGTGCATTTGCTTTTCCGGAAGTCTTAACATTTTTAGCTTGAGACTCCTTGTTTCGTTTCGGGGTTTCAGGAATCAAGAAGCAATCTGGTTTAGCTCTTAACATTTTTTCCCTTTGAACTTCTGTTATTTCCCTCCTTGGAGCTCCTAGTACGAACTCAGGTATGCTCTCAGAAGCGACTCCGTGAAGGAAAATGAAAAGAGATTCGATATCTATGAACTTATTCGTGACTAGACCACTTGTGATGTGCATTAGGGCTTCCTGCACCTTCAAAACTATTTTTTTCGATTGATGCTTTTGCAGGATATCTTTGAAAGGTAAGATGAGATTGATAAGACACTGTTCAGTAATATTTTGGGACACTATCATGAGTGTGACGTAACTTTTCTTGCTAGGTTTGGCTTCTGGCGTTTTATAGTGTAGTTTGTCAACCTCTTTTTCTTCAGACAATGCTCCAAACAGATCATTGGTGCAAACATCAAGAATGTAGTGAAGATTTTCGTTCAGCTCTCCAGGTTTGAAGTCGGCTTTCAAAGCGTCTAGGACTGTATGTATAGTGGCAACCAAGACATGGACTTGGAATCCCCTAGTTAGTAGCAAAGTAAGGTGTTCGAGTAACACTCCTAGGTATGATGTACCAACAGTAATCATGATTTTCTTGACGATATCTCGTGCGGCTATTCTCACTTGCTTCAGAGGTGACTTTAAGAATGAGCATAGCTTTATGATGATTCTGGTAAAGGAAAGAAAATGTTACATGAGTCTTTATTGGAAGTCGATCGCCGAGAAAGAAGCCCTATCAAGCTGGGCTAATATGGCGAAAATTTTGATGTATTCAATCTTAAATTAATACACTGTTGCAAGCCATTTTTAAAGATGAATGTAACATTGGTTATTATCATTTCCAAGAATATACATGTAGATTTCCACGTTGTGATATTAAATTCTCTTGATAATAATAAAATAAATCTACGTGCGTAATTATAAACTTTCTTCAAAGCTACCCAACTTACCCAGGCAGCTGATGTTTGAGCAGTCCTCCAGGCAGCCTCTGCAGCAACTTCACGAGCGCCAGAGCTATTGGTACTCGGAGCATGTCCTCCTCTTGACGATCGAAGCCGGTTTTACGACGGTTCACCTTGTGGGACTCCTCGTGGTCAGTCATTTTGCCGATGGCACTAAAATGAAGGAAATATTTGGTATTTAAAGATTTTATCCTAAAGGGATCTTTGTGTGGAACAATATTTAAAATAAACCGGTAAGAAAAAAAAAACTGTTTAAAACTAAGTCAAAAGTTTGCGACAAGTTATTATTACTTTTTATTATCCTTCATTAAAAGAACACATCAAATTTTGAGAGACTTTCGTAAACTTTAATCCAATATCAAAAACCATTTCACTTGGTATTGAACCTTAAACGTTTATGATGGAATATATATTTCAAACTTACCGATTCAGTTGCGGTAATAACCCAGCCGTTAAAGATTTGATAATTCTCTTTGCAACTGAGGGCGATACATTTGTTATCCTCTCAAACGCAGGCACGTCTGCAACTTCTTTAGTTGGTTCTTCTTCCGCAGCTTCATCATCTGCTGCTTTTAGTTCACTTTCTTCATCTAAATCTAAACTCTCTTTTACATCTGATTCATTTTCTTTATCAGCATTTTCATTCTCAGTTTCCTCTTTCTCTTTAATAGCTTCTATTTTTTCTTTATTTACCTCAGGCATCTTAAATTTATGCACGTTTGTTATCAGTGCTTTAGGCATTTCTATGTTTTGGATTTTCGAGAAATCAAAATGGAAAGCATCTATAATAGCGACCAATATACGAGTCAACTGTTTTTGGTGTTCAGAAGAGTGACGCATTTTATTCAAGTACAGTTTTAGTATTACTTCGTAGTGGTACCAAGGTAGCAATCTACAGCAAGTAGATACAACTTCAATACACGCATCTATCAAAGTATTTTTATCGGTGTACTTATCATCACAGATGTACATAGATGCTAATGGAAGAATGAAGTTAGTTAAAGTCCTAGGTGTTGGACATTTTGTCATCTTTTTGGCGACTTTGCAGAATTTCAACATTGCTCTCACACGCCTATGCATTTGAAGATGACACATATTATCAAAGAAATCTACTTCTCTGTCTTCTTTGTTAACGAAATGAGCTAAATCGGATATTACTACGTCAGCATCAGGACACTGTCTTGCCAATTCTCCAAGCAAATCTATACATTCATTTCTCAATAACTCGTTTTTAGTATCTCTTATGCCAGTAGATATCAGAGACAACACGGTATCTCTAACTAGAAATTGCCCATCAGGTGTAGATCTATATTTCATAAGCAATTTCGGCAAAATTCG
This sequence comes from Shargacucullia verbasci, assembly GCA_947562105.1. NCBI lineage: Eukaryota > Metazoa > Arthropoda > Insecta > Lepidoptera > Noctuidae > Shargacucullia > Shargacucullia verbasci. Next base: position 10,758,532 of record OX387289.1, read on the forward strand.
TTTCAAACACAATCCGGCACTGTCTCGTAAACCAATGTCTTTCTCAGTACGAATGAAGTAGAAGCAATTGTTAACAATCAGTATTGTAAGATCTACATCAATCTCATCTGTATCCAACAGCGCATATATTTGCTTATACGCATCTATTCTTCGATCAAAGTCTGGCTGTTCGATCCATCTCTTGTTGAAAGCATTCATTTCTGCGACAGTTTTAGCCATTCTTGAAAGTATATCGTTATTCTTAGGAGCGCTTTCAGCGATTGAAAACAGTAGTTTGATGAGTAATTTCCTAACATCGACAGGGCCGACTTTATTGAATAAAACAGCAATATTCTTTACGTAAACTTGTGGATTTGAGCTATGTCCCAACAAATTTATAATTGTGTTTACAGCATACTCCATATTTTCTTCCGCCATATTCATACAAACTTTCTTTACTAATATCGGTAGCAGTAAAGTCAATAACTCGTCACATAGCTCTGGTGACGCAACTAATTCTGTTATTCTGGAGAGAATCAACAGATCTCTCTTGTTCACTGTGTTAGATTTAGCTGAATTCGCCATTCGTCGTTTCATTACTTCCAATATGCTTGGTATGTGCGGAATCAAAATTTTGCTTCCAAAATTGATATTGGTGACGTTTTGAGGAGCATTAACTGGCAAAGTGTTAAACGATTCTATTCGAGGTATTTCTTTGTCTTCCTCATCTTCGGTTAGTGTTATTAATTTCTCAATCATATCCAGAATCATATTGACGACACCGGGACTTGTTTTTGGAGCTAGTAGAAGTTTGAAAATAGCTGGAAGTGAACTAATTGAATCCTTTTCTGAACAAGTGATAAGTAAAATATAGTATCTGGGATTTTGGCACCACACATTTTGTAGCCTTAAAAGTGCTGTTGGGCTGTGAATACCTTCAATGTGTAATTTAGGAATTAAAGGCCAAATGAGCGTCTCGAACATAACATACAATTCGTCTTTATTCCATGGATATTTGTTAAATTGTTCAAAGAGCTTTCTTGTTGTACCTAACGCAAGTGTTCGAAGATTTTTCACAACTTTTACGTAACCAACATGCACTTTATCTCCTTGGGTTAACACAGCTGCTACAGTCGAACAAATAACGTAAAATATACTAAAGACCTGTGACAAGAGTTCCTCTCTCATATACCCTCCAAAATATTCTCTGACCACTTCAAATAAATTTAACATACTGTGCAGTTTTCCAGGACTAGTCACAGATTTCAAATCTACGTTAGACATAACGCTTTCAAATATTTCACGAGGTTTCATGTCTAAATATTGTTTGTAATAAGAGAACGCCATTTCTATGAACATTTTAAGTTCATTTTCGTTACAACCCGCCAGGTATCGCATTACAAGGGACCTTCTTGTCTGTCCACCCCCTTTCTTCTCTGCTGCGAGCTTAGAAGTCATTTTTCCGTAAAGAATTCTAAGTATTATTGGCACTACATGCTCTCTATCTTCTTGTTGAATACTCTTAGAATCTTCAGTTATTTTGAACAGTGTCAGTTCATCTTTAAACTTTTTCTCGTCTACCAGATTGCATAAATTGTTTTTATATGGAGTCACACTTTTGTTTTTATAGTTGAGGACGCAATCTAGTGCATATTTTTGAAGACCCGGGTTTTTGTGCTTCAGAAACTCCATGTATAGTTCCCAAAAGACTGGTTCTTTATGCAAAGCTCTTGGATTCTTAAACTGAGATAGAACTTGCATAATATTAATGAGTGTTTTGAATACAATTTTTCCTGAAACTGTTTCTTTAACATCATCTATGGCTTCAATCATTTCTTCAATATTTTCAGGCTCTTCTTCAGGCTTTTCATCGTCGACTTCCATTTTAGTCTCGTGTGTTGCCATATCAATTTTTAAAGCGTTCATACTGTCATTCCTTCTGTATTCCTCATCAATAAAATTCAAGAACAATATTACCACATCTCGATTCCTAGCTTCACAAACTTGAATACAATTCATCATAACTTTTAAAATCAAGTTCCTATAATTGTATAAATCGGGTCTTTCCGATATACTGTTATAATCTGTGTATAATTTCTGTAGGATTTCGAAGTTTGTATCCATTTCCTCATCAAAATGGAACTGTTTAAGATTTCTCTTTGCATTTACAAATGACGATTCAAGAACACAATGGAATATCGGCCAGAAGTCGTCAACATTCAGGGCATTACCGTAACCTGCTATAAATTCAGTAATAGGTTCCCATAGCAACTTAAAGTTTACGTACAAGACACCTAACATGTAATTCAATGCAAAGAGATGAAAGTCGGTGTCTTTAGCCAAGGCATACTGAGTTGTGTTGAAGGCCATTTTCTGTAGCAAGTTCAACTGAGATCTATACTCCTGGATAGATGGCGATATGGACTCGACTGCAAAACATCTACTGAATATTGAGAATTTTTCAGCAACACCTCCTATCTCCACCGTTTTGCTTAGTTCTTCTACGTTTTCAAATAACTTATAAATGTGAGTAGTTAAAAGACGAACCTGAAAACAATAACAATGTATAAAACATAACATAAAATAGCATCACGCCAGCAGTCCTCGATGGGTAAGGCAGAGGGGAAATATATATATACACACATTTCCAAATGCCTTTATTGAGATCCATGTAATAGTTAGCCTATGGCCAACTCCTGTGCACAGTTCCAAGAACGACTTGGCCTGATCCGGGAATCCAACCCAAGACTTCACGCTCAAGCAATCAATGCAAGATATAAAATATTAATATAGTAAACTATAATTTTTACCCTATGGAAAGATAGGAAGAACAAAAATAAGGGAAAATACTCACCACATGAAATGGTGACGACACATTCGATTTCAAATAAGAATCCACAAGCGAAAGATATGGATAAGTCAATCCATTTTCATGTTCATATGCCGTCAAATACAAGTCGGTAAGATGCAATGCGCTTAGGTAATTAGGATCTGCAGCACAAGGTAGGACAACAGGCAGCAAAGTGTCAATATCAGAGATCTCTTTCAGCTTCTTACAATTTGATATGTGAATAGCACTCTCCATTGCCACGGCAAGTATAAACAGAACTTTTCTGGCACACCTTGATAATGCTGTTGTATCACAGTGGAATTTGTTCTCTTTAGGCTGATTCTCAAGATTGTAACTTATCAATATATTTAACAACTTAGATACAAGTTGACTTAATGATTTGATACAGTAGTCAACATCAACTTTCTCCACATGCGGCAAGCAGAATAGCACATTTGTAAGTCTAGTTGGATTCTCCACATATTTCTCTATATCTTCAGATAAGACATTGTTGAAATGTTCCATAAACTTTGGCAGGTTTTTACCAAAGTCTATAGGATATTTTACCCATTCAAATAACTTTATACCATTCACAGATAAAGGTGATTTCTTTAAACATATTTTAGTCAGAGTACTTAGAGCTTCATTATCAAAATTCGATTGAATAATGAAGTTTATGAAAGGAGGTAATATATGCATATCAAATTGGGAATACTCTATGACATTTTGGACAAAATTAATGAGTATGTTTGGGAATGGTAGAGGCAGAAGAACTTTGACAATAATTCCAGCATGTTCCTGTGACAAAGACACATTTGGTGATAGGAGTAGCACAGCACCTATCTGTGAGCAAACATCTAGAACACTCTCTGAAGACTGCTCACATATCACTTTTATCAATAAGAGCACAAACTGTGGAGGGTTTGTCAGATATTTCCCTTGCTGATGCTCTATGACTTGGCCAGCAAGTCTCAGAATGTATTCTAGCCCTTTACTTTCTTCATCATCTTCCTTCAAGATTTCCTCAGTGAATTTCATGACACTTTTCCAAAAGACACCATACTCCTTGTGTGATATACTCTGTAAACTGTCCTCTATTGTCTGTGTCAGAACTTTGAATATAATTTCTTGGTGTTCCTTGTTATCTTTGAGGTATTGAAGTAGAAGGGGCAGGAATGTCTCTATACAGCTGTGGAATTTACCACTCACACCTCTCAGTATTTCAAATATGAGATGACCACATCCAGTGATAGCCTGGAATAGATATTATAAATTGAACAATGATTTTTTCAACAAGTTAATATAATATAGCATCATGCCTGTTCTCCCTGAAGGGGTAGGCAGAGGTTTACTGATGTACATCTATAATTTGCTTATGCACTTATTGGTTCCTATACATAATCTTCTTGACAGTATGCTCAATCTATGTAATGACTACTGACCATGATTAATGCCAAGAAGATACTATATAAATTATATCCAAATAAAAAGATTGATACTCACATCATCATTAGTCTGTAGATAATTCAGTAAAAGACCAACAAACTTCTTCTTATCCCTAATATCTCTAGCAACAAATGCAAAGCTTTCTGCTGCAAAATTATTTATATACTGTGGTTTTGTTTCACTCAACAGAGGAATAATCCTCTTTAACACTACTGCAATATCTTTCTTTAGATATGGTTTAAGTACTTTGAACAAAAATGCCAAACAAACTAGGGTCCACTCTAATCTCTCAGCATCTTTGGTGTTTAGCAATTTTATAAGGATATCCAGAAACCTTGGAAAGTGTGGGTAAAAGTCTTCTCTTAAGTCCTTTGCAACTGAAACTAGAATTCTGAAAAATAATAAAATATTGTCTTTATTAGAAAGATGTAATATAAACATATAAAGTCTACTCAGTAAGACAATATAAATCAAACAAACAGACCCAACAACAGAACCAACAAGTTGAAATTGCCATTGATATGCTAAGACGCAGAAGTGAACAGTTAAGATATAATTAAGTACTTTAAAATAACTTACTCCAGTAAAGGCTGCAAACACAACTGATCTTCCAAATTCAAATATTTCTCCAATATCTCAACCACTTCATCTTTCTTATGAAGAAGTTGTGGCACAGTTATAATACCAAAGACTTCCTTCCTAAACTTTTTAAAGTTATCAGTTAAATTCAAAACATGCCATTTCTGTAGGGCCACAAAGAAATGAGTTTCATTCTCTGCAGGCTGTTGTGAGTATGCATGCTCAATATGATAAAGGGCTGCATGTCGGATGTCAATAGCATTTATTCGCTCCGCAAACGGTACAAACTGTAAACAAAAATAGCAACAAAACATGTGAAACTAAAAGAGGAAGTGTAAAATTGAGTACTTAAACATTTTTTTTTAAACCAACTTATTCCCTTATCATTGAAAATCATGGAAATTAATATACCCAGGGTAATATCGAATCAATTAAGTTATTAGTTTGCATGAGTTGATATCAGCCTGTGAAATGTCCTGGTTAGAGATCCTTCCTCACTTTTCTACCAGTGAAGACTGCGAAAAATAGTAGAACAGCTGGTTTTTTACACAGAACGTGATGTCGTTACAGCTATATTAACCAACTAATAAGCAATATAAGAATGAACATACACATAAACCGCACTTAACCTAAAATATTCTATCAAAAAAATAATAGCTGTTATTGACTTACCCGGAAAGTGTTCGTAGTCTTGTGTTTAATAGGTTTACTCTTCATCTTAAATGTTAATTTAAGTTTTCACAAAACCATCCAACAAAACAAAGCTTGAAAATTGTAAATAAATCCACATGCCGATCATCAAATCGCACATGACATTTTAATAATGACATTGACACTTTTGACATTAATAACAAGTGACGTCAGATTGTTAATTTGTTTGCAGTGTTACTAGAGTATATAATTCTGTCATCATTAAAATAATCGCTTGATCGCTATAGCTTAAAAAATGATCATTCATTAGGAAACAAATCATATAAATCTATTTCGCAATATTATGAAACAATTTTTAAAACATCAATTTCTTACATAACCCCATGCAGGTAAATAACTTCGATAACTTTTTACAAATAGCTGTCAAATGGCCAGCTGACTGATAAGGTATTTTGTTTTTCTATGTTTGTTATCAATTTTATTGATGTAATCAAAAAAATACAGTTAGGTTCCCTTTAAATTTTTCCATACAAAAACTTAAAATGCTCGCCAGGGTTGTAAATTGTTTGCCAAACCGCTTATCACAACAAATCACGAAGTTTTACTTCCAAGGTATTTATCAGTTTTAATCTCTGATGACAATTGCATTTTTATTTCGAAATAAACAACCTGTCCGTTTGAAACAAAAAGGGCGACGGCATAAATGCCATAAAAAATAAAATCGCTGATGGCATAACGATACCACATGCAAATCATTAATTTTCTAAAACTTATTTGTATATCATTCATAACTTGGAATATTGAACCAGTAAAAATGAACAAAATTTATAAGTTCAAGGGATTAAAAGGCCGAAAGAACAGTAATATTTTTTTTTAAATAATAATTTTCTGCTAAACATAGGCGGTCTCCTAATCTAGAATATCTAGTTCAAAAGTAAAATCCCTTATATTTTACTTACTGTTTCACACTAGCTTTCCTTATTGAATAGAATGTGTTTGTGTTATATCAGTAATACTCCAATATCAATGTAATGTTCAACTATCCATGAAAAATAAACTTCATACAATAAAAAATATTCCAGTACTAGTTCGAAATCAGCGGGAATCTCACAGCTGTCCAGAGCATCATCGCTACGAAAGAATGGATGTGAAGATACTGCCTGCTCTGCAGGACAACTACATGTACTTGATTGTGGACCGAGCCACTAATGAGGCTGCTGTTGTTGATCCAGTGGAACCAGCCACTGTGATGCAAGCTGTGGGTGAACACGGGGCCAAGCTAACCTCCATTTTGACTACTCATCATCATTGGTAAGCTTCTAACATAACATTTAATTTTGTTTGCCCTTTGATCTAAGCCTATGAAAAGCCCCTGAAAGTATGTTGATGAACTACTTTCAGTTGTTCATCAACATACTTTCAGCACATACAATAGCTATGAAATAAATACCAATCTTCCAGGGACCATGCTGGAGGTAATCAAGAGCTAGCCAAACAGAATCCTGGCCTGGAAGTATATGGGGGAGATGATCGCATTGGGGCGATGACAAAGAAAGTGGAACACAACTCTATGTTCAACATTGGCAATTTGATGGTGCAATGTCTGTTTACTCCCTGCCACACTGCGGGCCATATCTGTTACTTTGTGACTACTCCTGAAGAGGGAAGTGATGGTGTAGTGTTCACAGGTAAATATCCAGATTTAGGCACTGACTACCTAAGAAACCCTGCCTGCATTCACCTAATGGAGGAAAATTTTCACTAAGTAGTTCTTTTAAGAACATATAACAATCTCCTAGCACCTGATCATTATCTCATAGTCTAGCTCTCGGGACACTTGAGAGGCTGGTCCATTTATATATGGCCTAAGTATGCCTTGTAATAACTATGTACTTAACTTACAGGTGACACCTTATTCTTGGGTGGTTGTGGCAGATTCTTTGAGGGTAATGCTGAACAGATGTACACAGCAGTCTCTATCCTAGGCAGTCTTCCTGATGCTACCAAAGTATATTGTGGCCATGAGTACACACTGCAAAACCTTAAGTTTGCTGCACACGTCGAACCAGCTAATCAGGATATATTGCACAAACTAACTTGGTCACAGCAAAGGCGGGAAGAAGGGAAGCCTACGGTATGTAATGACTATCTATTCCTTTTATTAATAAACAAGTAGATTAGACACTATGCCGCCACTGTCAAGCTAGACTATGGTAGCAATAAGACCTATTACAAGAAGACACATTGTTAATACTTTGAAAGTAAAAGATTCACCATGTTCCTTGAGACGAATTCCTTAATGTTGTTCATCAGCTTTACATACAATTAAATGGTGCTTATGGTGTGAGCATATCTCTTGAGCTAACGCAATCATGACCGTCAGACCGGCTACAGTTGTTGATACTAGTGAAACAATCCACATTTTTTTTTCGGGATTATGATTGAATTCATAAATTTTTTGAATAAAGAATATTGGACATCTCACATAAAATGGAAGATGGTCGTTTCCTTAAGTTCATTCCATAAAATACCTAGTAGATTCGATGTACCAGTAATCTGCCTGCTATACTAAAAATAATATGCGTAAGTTTTTAAATAAAATTATTTTTATAGGTGCCATCAACAATTGGCGAAGAAAAGCTGTACAATCCATTCATGAGAGTATTCGAACCAACTGTGATGAGCCACGCGAAGACGCAAGACGCTGTTGAGACTATGAAGTCTATTCGACTGGAGAAAGATACCTTCCAGTGATGGCAACAACCTGGATACTGGCATGAGCATTTATACATTGTTGCAGGACAGTTTTCTTTTTTTGTTTTTTGATACTGGTAATAAATTATTGTATAAACGATTTTTTTCTTTTGTTTTTTTGTTGAATATGTGGAACATTAATTATAATTTTTTATAGCATATATCGTGCCCCACTGCTGTGTGACGGCCTTCCCTTTTTTTCCATTGTTTTCTATTTTGGACAACTTGTTGTCATGCCCGCCCCACATATACGTCCAGATCGACTAAGCAGTGATTTCCGCTGTCTGGCATGTAGTGACGATCTTTGCCCACTTCTCTGCCTGCAGCATTTAAGTCTAGCGATTTTTTTCTCCTACATCATCTATTTATGTTATGTAATATAAGGTGGTCTGCCTAACGTGATTTGAAGATAACTCTGACACAAGAAAATGTAGCAATTTCCTTGAAACTTTGCACTGATTACATCTGCATAGATAAGAATAATTGTAATAAATTTTCAATAATCTTACAAATTAAAAGCTCTTTTCTTATAAAATACTGTTTAATAGTTAACCTAATCTTAAAGCTGATGATCACAAGAAAATTAAGTGCTATTATTGGCCGGTGTGGGTGATTGTCACTGTTCCTTCTTTATGTAGGCTGACATTTGTTCTGCATACTTTTCCTTTGACCGCTCAAACATTGCCACATATACCTGAAAAGATGCATCATAAACTTCAGTCACATTTTAGGAACATAACAATTAACCAATAATTTTTAAACTATTATTTAGTATAACACTATATCTAAATACATAATGGCAGCCTTTTTACTCAAGGCAGAAGGAACAGAATGCCAGATGCTAAAATACATAACATAAAATAGCATCACACCTGTATTCCCCGAAAGGTTAGGTAGGGGTGTACACCCACATTTCGCCGATGCTAAAATCCTTTTATGTATATCACTTTTACTAACTAAATCTTATTTGCAGCAAAGAGGGTTGAAAGAAAAGGTACAAAGGTTAAAAATTGATTTTACCATTCTCTCATTTGACTAGAACTATATATACACATTCACCTAGAGCAGAGCCTTATACCACCATTTACAGCTGTGCCATATCCATAGTCATTATTGTTATTCTCTAATATCAATTTATACATAACCACAAAGCAAAACAATCTGATGACTCTTACCCTTTTTTCTTCATTATTGAGTGATCTCCAACGTGATGCCAGTTGTCTGGTGACCTCTTGTTTGGTTGGTTCTGATCCCATCTCTGAATTGGCTTCAGCTACCACCAGAGGCCTTTGTTCTTGACAGAATTGGAAGAAAGCATTGCAAGGCTTTTTAGGAGCATTTGGATCTCTTTCAGGCTAGAAAAAAACAATACAATTGTATTATAAGTAGGCAGTCCCTTCTAAATAAGATTTCTAACACTACATAATCTGTGTTATATGTATTGGCTTAAATATACTGGCATGGAGCTTTGTTATACTTAAAACAACCTATAACTTCAGTTTGTGAAGTAAGTAGTGTAGTACCTTGTCTGCTTTGCTTTTCCTCTTGGGTCCAGGTTTTTTGCCACCAGTAGCATTCTGTTTTTCTGATTGTTTAGATACAGCTTGTGTTTTCCCTCCGGCGCGGGCTGGTCGAACTATCACCTCGGGTTTTGTATCCACCTCCAAAGACGCTGTTCTGAACTGGTCGCCATGCCTATCTAATCTATGCACCAACAATTTTATGTCCTTCCGGTAGCGCTTGGTTATTGTCTTCGCTTCATGTATTCTGCAACGATATTAAACGCTAGCTCACACACTAATAACGTTTATCAACAGATAATAAGCTCAAAACACAAACCTATTTATTATTCTTTCGTTATCCTGTTGTAACACTTCACATCGCTCCAACAACATCTGATATTTTCGCCTGTAAATTTCCTCTTCGGATGGTAAACTAACCATATCATCTGAGTCGTCAGAAATATTCGAGTTAATCTGTTGGACTGTCATTTTAATTTATTTCACAGCTTCAAAGTTCAACGCGATCAAATTTCTTTTTATTTAGCTGTCGCCTGTCAAACTGTCAACTGGTTTTCACTATCGTTATGTTGGTATATTTACTAAAACACCCTGTTCCACGAAACACTCACAAAAAGCATACTTCACCATTAAACTGAAAGCTAAACTAAAGTTATCACTGTTTCTTTTTTATGTTACAAATATTTTTTTATGTAAAAGCGATGTAAGATACCTATTGAACTATTTATTTTGTAATATGATTTTATGGATTTACAAATTCATTAGAAAAGTGATTCTCATTAATCAATATTATAAAGTTCAATGGTATGATTTTTAGTACTTTGATTTTCTACTTGCAGGAAGTATTCTATGTATACCAACATTAAGGAATATGTTTGTTATTCGGAAAAACCGGAAATACGCTAGTGGCGAAGATGAGGCGCGGTAAATTACAGTCGCGTAGCGCGAAACGCGATTTTCCGTGTCGATTCGACAGCGATTGCGCGCTTCGTGATTCGTGCACGTTCCCAAGAAAATTACATCGATCGTTCGTAAACATTGCTTGTTTCAGTGTGAACTCTGCAGTATTGTGCATATCAGTAGTTCAGAAACATGCAGAGAGTACTACTAGTACTACATAACAGTCGTTTAATTTTTGTAAAGAAAATATTCTCATGAAATGTATTGTGAAGTGAATTTCGTTTATTGACGAAAGAAAAAACAAAGCACCACAAATGAATCCGAAGAATAGCAATGAGATGGATACCAGTGCTAACGAAGCGAACTATGTTTATTTATTTCATATTATTATTTCTATTATATTTATTTTATGCTTTGAATTCTTGTTTAGTTGACGAAAACAAAGTAAGTGGCCTGAAGAGTAAGTTATTATAATTTGTAACAGCATCTAAAGCCAGAGAATACCTTTATCCTGAATCAACGTGTCTAATATTTTATTCATAAACAAAAATGGTGCATTTTCTTGATAAAAATCGAGTACTCACGTGCTTTTGTTATTTCCAGTTCACGATAAAATACATATTTCTGAAGCAGCATATTTCGAAGTACAGAGCAGCAAGCGTACGCTTCGCTTCATTCTTGGGTTTCATTGATGACGATAGTAACAAGTATAGACGGCTGAAGCACAACCAAGTACCGGTGAAGAGGCTACCCGATGTCCTCATCATAGGCGTCAAGAAATGTGGGACACGAGCACTGCTGGAGTTTTTGAGGTGTGGTAGTAAATATAGATATGACGACTTTCTCAGTAAAATGACGCTTATAATACCCTCATAATCATACTCAGATGCTTAAACTGTATAATTATGTCTATTAGCCTCCCAACTACTCGCCCGTATTGCGAGTTAACTACAATATGTAGGTATAAATATCCTGAAAATGTGGACAGTAGACTCACTTGCCTTGGTATATGTATAGGTACCCGGTAATTCATTAAGCTGCGAACGGTCCCCAGCGTCCGCAAGTAGTAGATATTCTCTCTGCTTGAATAGAATTTGCCGATAGCTTTTCCGATACAGTTTCAGGCAGTGAGGTACCTACTGATAACCTATAAAGTATTATAAAGTTATAAGTACTTCATATTATTGTATTGGAATTCCAGATTACACCCAGATGTCAGGGCAGCGGGGTCAGAGGTCCACTTCTTTGATAAATTTTATCACAAAGGCTTCGAATGGTACAGGTAAGAATTGCATATAAGACTTATTTACTTAAGATTTATAGCATTTAGTTTTGAATTCTCTATTATAATTTTGTTGCTTTAAATTAGCAATCATAACGAGGAAAATGGCTTGGAAATACCCATTATATCATCACAATTTAATTTATTTTCTAGGTACTATATGCGGCGTGTTTATTAATTAAACATAACTTATTAACTTTCGGTTGACGTATAGTTACTTATCTATGTAATAGGTATTTTGCAATATACATTATACTTAGGTAACACCTTTATTATTTGTTAGTGTTGATTTGTTACCAATAAGATAAGACGATGTAACTTACATGGATTCTTCCAGAATAATATACCTAACTTCCCTATCTAAAAGTAAAGGATTGTAGTCTGAGGCCCTAGTGTAAGTTTATTTTGACAAATTCGATTTACTACATCGAACGACTAGACCCGGGTACGTCTTAAAACTGCGGCCAGACACCGGAGGACGGGCAGCAGCGTCCTCTCACTAATCGGTGAGCCACTGCGATCCCCAAGCCGCCTGCCAAGCGTGGGGATTATGGCAAATCCCCCCCCTTGGGGGAGGCCTTCGTTCAGCAGTGGACGTCTTCTGGCTGATGATGATGATGATGATGACATCGAACGAGTTCGGCGCTCCAATTGGTGGAGAACACGAAACGGACCAATCGGAGCGCCGAACGCGTACGATGTAGTAAATCGAATTTGTCGAAAGAAACTTACATTATGGCCTCTGTTATCAAAATAATTCACCAAAGCTAAAAGTAAAGTTTGTATAATAAAATACCTCATCGTGCGTGACGTCATAATCATCTTTCAGAGACAAAATGCCACCAACACTGGAGGGCCAGATTACCATGGAGAAGACCCCTTCGTACTGGGTGACGCGGTCGGCCCCCCGACGTGTGTACGAAATGAACCCCAGCGTTAAACTGCTGGCGGTCGTGCGGGATCCGGTCACTAGAGCCATCAGCGACTACACGCAATCAGCCAGGTACTTTATTACGTATGTGACATGTTGTCAAGTTCGTAAAGCGTCAGCGTCAGATACACTGTAACAGCTAAGGTGTCCAAAAAGATGAAAAATCTCAGGTGTAAAACAAGGACTTAAATATAGGTATTGTATTTAATAGTGGAACACGTGTCGTTATTACATTAGGCGTTACACTCAATTTCTGTCATGTCAGTCTGTCCGATTAGATTTTTTTATTATTAAACTTTGAATAGATAGACACTGCAGTAGATTCTGCGTCGTGGGTGCGTACGAACACAAATATGCACATGCACCTATAACCAGACCCGGATCAACTATCGGTAGGACATGCAAATATTTGTTCCAGCTGGATCGAATTCACGACACAGCGCTGCAGTCGATCTAAACCTCATATAACATAGTTAACGCTTAGAAAAATAAACCTTATTCCTTAACGTAGATACGTAATCAAAAGTAAAAATAAGACCCATCTGTGGACAATCTAGAATTCACATTCACCTACTGCTGAGTTTATGGTGCTTAACATATATAATGTCCTCCTGACCGATTTCGGTCACTGCGGCCAATCTCACCGGAGATTAGCCAACTACGCAGGAGATATTATAGAGCACAAATGTGTGCGCAAACACAGGTGCTCTCTCTGTTCCTTCTCTCTCATAGTCCGATGGGACGGCAATCCGACACGACCGGAGAGAGATCAGGCGCAGGACCAACGGCTTTACGTGCTTTCCGAGGCACGGTGTGTATTCACATACACGAAGACCCAGACCCGAAACAACTATCTGTAGATCATACAAATATTTGTTCCGTGCGGGAATCGAACCCGCGGCACGTAGCGCAGCAGTCGATCTCTCAACCACTGCGCCAACCGTGCCGTAACATATATAAGTGATTATTAAGAGAACATTTTTGAATGACATTTTCAACGTACTTAGTCGTCTTTAATCTGTTTACAGTAAAAGACCATCGCTTCCTCGCTTCGAAGACCTAGCCTTAGTGAACAGTTCCGCTGGTTGGGGCGGAGCTCCCTCGGTGGTGGACGCGTCATGGCCGCCCGTCCGGCTCGGAGTGTACGCGAGGCCGTTACGACGGTGGCTGCGAAGGTTTCCGAGGTCCAGGCTGCTGCTGATCAGTGGAGAGAGGCTGGTGGTTGATCCTGCTGCCGAGATGGCTAGAGTGCAGGTAAATAGGTTTTTGGTTAAAGTTGCCGTTACATTTAGCGTTGGACTCTTCAGACTCATTGCCACGTATCACTTATGACGTGCGTTACCTAGTAACATTTACGCCTTTTAAGAAATCCTTAGGAATCAACACAACTATAACAACCAGTAAACAAAATAACGATACTTACTTTCATAAAACTGCCAAATTCGCTATTTTACCGTGATTTATCTTTATAGTTTCAATTAATAAAAATATAATTTTCTTTTAAAATTTTCAGGAATTCCTAGGTCTAAAGCGGGTTATAACCGAAAAGCATTTCTACTTTAACTCCACTAAGGGCTTTCCTTGTCTCCTAAAATCTGAAAGCCGGTCTACACCTCACTGCCTAGGTAAAACCAAAGGCCGAAGCCATCCTCACATAGATCCTAGAACTTTAGAAAGACTGAGAGATTTCTACAGGCCGTTCAACGAGAGGTTTTACCAGTTAGCTGGCATCAACTTCGGATGGCCTTGAAAAGTTGTGATTTTGAATATTTGGTAGGTATACTGGGTATGTACTTATACAAATTTATGGAATGACAATGTTAAGGCATAAGGTATACAAAAGTTCGTTTCAATTGAATTTATCAACGATTACCAACCTTATTTGCGGTCTAGAAACACGCCATCCATAGATTTCGAAAGCAATGCGACAGCGCAAACGGCTTGGTAATACAAAGTTTATTTTGCTACCGCTCCACGTTCGCAATGTAGGCACTAAGTGTTATTGAAGCGCAAAGAAATTTGTAATCATTATTAAATTCAGTTGAAACGAACTTCAATCACTTATTTGCAAAAAATAGCGTTTCACTATCCGCTGCATTCTGCGTCTAAAAAGTAAAATGTTTGTTTGTAATATGAGCCTGTAAAGTGTGGAGCCCGGGCGATATCAATAATAGCTAATTTGATGTACGATATTTTGATTATTCATATTTTTGCGCCGTATGTATTACTTATGTAATTTCCTAATTCACTATCGATCAAACATTAATCATTGGTAATTAAGTATAATAAACTGTTATTTATGTATGAGTAGTTGTTTATGATAGATTGCCGATCGGGCAGCCAGGCTTCGAAATCAACAAAGTTAGAACATATGGGCTAAGATGGCGCCACTCTCACATAAGGCTGTCGACGATGAAGTTATTTGTATTATTTCTTACACTGACATTGAGAATATTTTTCCAAGCATATTGCACAATTATTACTAGGACAAATCTCTTAGGTAATATTTTGCGAATAAATCTGCGTCGCATAACGTTAACTTAGATCGTTAACTTGAACTTTGCAGTGCCGGATTTAACAAGAGCGGGGCCCGTAGCAAATTCTATCGAGGGGCCCTTGATTTGCTATAGACTCTGAAGTAAAAAGTAACTTTTTGCAGAACTTGTTCGTTTACCGTATGAAATTCTGTGTTTTATTTTCGCCAACAAAATAATCGATTACCGATTGTCTGACGTGGATGGTCTTAGTCGGAAAACAGGTGTTAAGTTTCACGTTTTTGTGATAACAAGTAAGTTCAATATACCGTCTTCATAAGTGAGGTGGGTTTGGATCCGCGGGGCCCGTAGCAATTGCTACTCTTGCTACGTGGTTAATCCGGCACTGGAACTTGGCAGTTATTTTTTTCTTGAGATTAGCGCCATCTAGACGCCCTCAGTACCCTCCATTCAACGGCAACAGCCACTGCGTTGGGAAAAGAAATATGAATATCACTGGCTTCCACGGTGCATTCTGTCTAAATTCAAAACATTGTTATTTGTGTGATAATATGTTAAATAGAAATATATTTATTTGTTAAGTTTATTTACAATACGTGATTGTAGTTATAACAAATTGAAGCCATTCCAGTAAAGTTAACAGATATCTTTTTAAATATATATAATTATAAGATGTATATCTTCAACTACACCATAATAAATAGCATAATAATTATTTTATGCTAACAGGTAGTTGCTTCCTAGTTCCTAGCAAGAATTCCTGAGTAAAGTGTTCCAATTTATATCATTTACGATTATCGCTTCATAATTTATACGATTATGAAGTTATATCATTATTTATAGTGAACATGCTTATTGTTAGTGATCCCTAGCCAAGTAGCCATGTTATTATACGAGGGAATATGTGAGTGTTATT
Organism: Shargacucullia verbasci; assembly: GCA_947562105.1. Classification (NCBI taxonomy): domain Eukaryota; kingdom Metazoa; phylum Arthropoda; class Insecta; order Lepidoptera; family Noctuidae; genus Shargacucullia; species Shargacucullia verbasci. Next base: position 10,774,815 of record OX387289.1, read on the forward strand.
CAATTCAAAATTAACGGTGGAGTAAACAAATGGTAGTTGGATATTCATCTGTGAATTTATGTCAGACACGTTATTGACACCCGGTTTCATAGAGTGATCAAATGTCATCCCCTAGACAAGTAGCAACAATCGCTAGAGAATAGAAATAGAGACATTTTAATATTGTAATAAGCACAATCCCACTAAACTCTAGCTATTGTAGATTTGCTGCTTGTTTACGGGTACTAATCTGTTAATAAGCTACTTAATCTCATGTCAACTGCACACAGCTAATATATGATTTGAGAGATCAGAAATTTGATCATCCCTTTTAGAAACTGGGAGCATATGTACACACATGCAAATTATAAAGCCATTAGTAGTTTCGATTAATATTAATAAATTTGAATTCAAATTGTATTTATGCCGCTTTTACTTCTGGATTAGTTGCTAAAACAATTCCAATTTAAAAATTTGCTAACATATCGTGATTAAAAAAAAAACATGTTTTAATACCAGTATCATTGCGTCTAAACAAATGCCTGAAACCGTTACTTATATAATTATAAAATATGTCAAAATATTTATCCTCATATATATAGCCTTCTAATATTTATTATATGTCTTGCCACTAATGTTATCAACACGAAGGTTGTGTAAAGTGAACGAATGAGAGATATGTATATACCTATATAGAAACATGTGCCATATACAATAGGTAGGTAATTTATATACATTAGATATTGAATTTTGTACACGAAAACCCGACTTCTCTTCTCGTGTAATTGGTTTGAACGTGAAAGACGTTAGCTGGTACACTGGAGCGTACCGAAAGGCTCTTTGTGTCATTTGTACTATAAATAGTACATAAAATAGTAGTAAAATATATCATAATAAGTACTGAGTTGTTTCCGTATCTTTTTCAAGAGTATGCCGCCTTATTTAAGGTACGCTTACTTTTTCAATTTATAAAATTACTCTCTATACCTGTCTTACCTAGAAAAATTTGCTCCAACCTTATAGATTTATTAATATATATATATAAAAGCAATTACACGATCAGAGGGGAGAAATCTAGATAAATATGCATTGTAGTATTAGAAACTAGAGGTATACTTGCACCAAGCCCTCCGAATCACTTGTGCCATATAGCTGCTTAGTAGTCTAGATAGCTAAATATATAATAATAAGGCTGTTTTTAGCTCTAAGTTATTGAAATAAAATACGCATATAAATAAACGCATTTTTACTTCTTAAAATATATATTTATACAACTTATGAGTTATGAACACTATAATTATAAAATATATTTTAACTGGAAGCTATTATATTATTTTTTAAATAAGTACATTCCTATTTGTATATTTCAGGGACATAGCCTGTTAGTTTTAAAGATTCAAATACCCCAGAACATAAGAGTTCCTAAGACTAGGCGTTCGCGACATTACCTTTGCGTACAGTTGAACAAAGAGGTACAGGATACAGGGTGTATACCAATCTTTCTCAGAAAATTATGGATTCATTCGATTCATGTATTAGTTGAAAGAATGTATTTATGTTTAACTTAATAAAAAAAACCATCATCAGTTCAATAGGAAACTTCGTATATACCTGGTGATCTTTGTTCGACTGTACAAGAAGCTACAAAAGAGTAAAAGTCGCTTTAATTTTTTAACTTGTTTACATCCCTGATATATTCTTTATAAGAATAAATACGAAATTATATAAACAAACGAGCATTTGAAATTAAAACTGTCGTTTGGTTCAGCGAAATTTCTTTTTACTAATAAAATTTGGAAATTCTTTATCCAACAAGGTTATACATTACACCTTCAAGCTAGTTTTCGTATTAAACCTTACTGTGTCGAAATAGTTTTAAAAACAAAACTTACAACTTAGTCAGTTGCTAAGTTGACGGTTTTGGATCACAGAAACTGGCTCGTATGTTTAAAACTGGTCTAAAGATAAATTTGTTGTTGTTTCAAACTTTTGCAATAATTAGTGAATTTATCATAACATCTCTATTTATTAAATAAGTAAAAAAACAAACAAAAAAAAAACAGCATTATACATTTCACTTTCGATATCAATACAAAACTTATATACTTCATTCACATAATAATCTAAACAATATTAGTCTCAGTATAATAATATATTAAGTTTGGAAAGCTTTTAACATAATTTAAAAAGATAATCACTGAAACTGTAATCAGGTGAATCTAGAAATATATGAATATTGAGTGTCTAACATTACGACAATATACAGGGTGAAAAAATTATCAGACTCATAAATAAACCATCATCATCCTAAGATTAACAATGCACGGATGATGTCAAGTTCGATATTGTACCGTCATACCATGCTGTCTCTGTATATTTATATGCAGAAAAATCGAGTAGGTCACACTTCACCCGACGAGAAATGAATCAAATACCTCATGTTCAGCAGTCGGGCTTGCGACCACTAGAACTTATATATATATATATATATTTGTAATAAGGCAGTTTCATCATACTAAGTATACCTATCATTAGATTAGATTTTAGACATTTGAAGTTTACTGTTCCACCCTGTATATTTCTTGGAACAAAACCATATACTGATAAATACCTTATACTAAATCGTTACTTGGAATATACACGGGCAAGTCTATGGAGTTAATTTGTAGATAGGACACGGATCCTATGCCGACGATTGCGAAGACTATCGCAACGTTGTCCTCGTATTTTGAATGAAGTGCCATCACATGTGCGGCTGGCGGAAAACTGGAAGACTCCCTGAAATCCACAACATGAGAAGTTATACAACATATGAACAGTTTTCGCTGGAGGTTATATTGATTAGCTTTAGTTAAAACCGCTTTGCTATGTGGTATGCAAAATAACAAGGAAATTAAGGAGGTAAGTTATGTAAGCCATTGGATGGTCCATGCACTTGACTATCTGTTTATGTAAGTTGTAAGCTTTAGGTGAATACCACGCTGGCACAACGCATCTTGCGTCTGCGATGAGCAGGGAAAAAAACTATACGAGACGAGCTGGAGTTTCCATATTAGCGCGGCCAGCGTCTGTATCTGCGTTAAGCGATCGCGTATGGCAGATAAATTTAACATTAGCCATCGACACGAAAAGACAGTTAAGTCGTATCCACTTCCCGCAGCAGCACCAGCATGGCCTTTGCCTTTAATAGGTTGCCACGACCAGAAGACACGTGCAAATACAGGTATTCAACCGTACCTGGTTGGACTTGACGCCGATCCTAACATAATTAGAAAAACGACGATGCGATAATTAATTAAATGTAAACATTATATATAAGTAAGTTACTACATATAACATTATATATTAGTACGAACTAAATAGTAGTGAATAATTCCAACTTACTCTAGGCATATCACTCTGAAATGCGGTTTAGGTGGATTCGTTTTCTTGAAGTTTTGTACATCTCTATTATATACATCGAAATCTATACTTAGACTAGTTTCAGTGTCGATTTCTCTATTATTCTTTATAATTCTTAACTTCTCTAGAACTAAAGGCAACTCTACGCTGTCTTCGAAGTTTACTAGAGGCCTTAATCCCAGGTTACTTAATTCTGAAGCAGCTAGGATTCGAGCTTGTTCTCTTTGAAATGCAATATTCGTTTCTTCCAAATGTCTCAGAAAAGATATTTTTGCTTCTAACCAATTTTGATATTGTTGAAATTGATCTTTCATATAATCGTATAGATATTGTTCCTTACTACTATCTACGAGGCGAGCGTTCATAAATTGTTTAGAAACAACTTCTGCTCTTCCAAAGTCATTTTCATCAGGCAACCAAGTTTTATCGAAAGTGTCTAGAATATGATCTTCGTATTTATTTCCATCATCATTTTCGGCTCGGTTAGTCTTAGCATCCGATGCATTATCGTCTTTGCTAGTGCCAGGATTATTAAGAGACTCCAATCTCTCTGATCGACGCTTCAGAATATTAAATGGATTCCTCAATTTTTTGCTTTTTAGTTTCTGAATTTTTGGTTTTTCTTCAACCACACAGTCCGATTCCGAACTGGACTCGAGTGTTATATACCTTCTATCAATGACTTCATAGTTATCATCATTCAAATATACATCGGCATTGTAGGATTTATTAAATGTTTTGATTGCCTTAGAGAAAGCTCTTCTATGAATAGCTGTTGCTTTATCACTACTTTCGAGGTCTCTTAATCTAAATGCTAATTGTCTTAGCCTATACAGATTTTCATCAAACTTATCACTATTGTCTTGATCTAGTCTAAGTTTTTTACTTTTTGTCCCTTCATCATCATCTAATTCTATAGTTTCTACAATCTTTTCTTCATTAACCACATCAAAATTATCAGATAATCTTAATCTCGCCTTATATCTCACATTGTATGCAAGTAGTTGACTGTGAAGAGATTCAATGTTTTGAATATCAGTATTACCAGTCATGAAATATTGTTTCAATCTAACAGCTAAATTTTTTATATTCTGTAATTGGGCAGTTCTTCCACTTCTGGTTCTTTTTCGAGTATTATTACCTACAGCGGAATTATTAGGACTCAAATTACTGGGATGAGGAAATGTTCTTAAGAAAGAAAGTCTAGGAGGATATTGGGCACGAGATTGGAAAAACATATTGGGAAATGGTCTTTGGCAAAACATATTGAATTGATAAAAGTTGAGATGATTTTGGGGACGCCAATAAGCGTATGGGCGGGCATAAATATGCCTAGGAAACCTTACATTAGGGAAAAAGTTTGAATTATGAGGAAACTCGGTACCAGAACAACTTCTTATTCTTCTAACGTTAGTTCCACTGACTTCATCAGAACTTGTATACGTCGCAGATTCAGTTGACGCAGATCTAATGGATCTTCTTTTAATATTTCGTAAATTCAGCAAGTAGTTAGAGTTGGTGACGAATATATTTTTTGGGATGAATTGTTCTGGAGGAACATTGACTGTGACTATTTGTCGTTTTAATAAATCGGGAATACTTTCAAAATTTTTCTCAAAAATTTTCGAATCTGTAGGTTTTAGTTGCCTTTTATTTAATTTATCTATCTTACTCAAATAATTATATGTAACTGATCTGTTATCATTTTTGTATGTTATTTTTATTGCATTATTTGTTGTTGTGACATTATTTGAGTTACTTGGATCATTATTGTTGACTTGCCGTTCCATGTTATCTTCAATAGTTTGGGTACCTGTTATAAAATCAGTAGTTCGTAAATAATCAGGACTCTCCATATTACATTAAGAAAATTGGGTTACAAAGAAAGAGCCTCCATGAGTGACGATACCTGAAATCGTCTGGCGCACCTCGGACGAGTCAGCCTCACTAACACCATTGCTGACTGGCTAATCTTTCCACCACGGCATGGATAATTCCCATGTGATTTCGTCGTGTCAACAGAAAAGATTAAGAAAATCAATATTTTTTATAAACTATTGAACTATTTACCTGAATTTACTACTATTTCAATGGTGGCATTTTCAACATTATTCGATTCTTCCGTTGTTGCAGTTCCACAGCCTGTAATTTTATTTTCATTTAAATTTAATATATGAACAACACTTGAAAATACCATTTAATTTTATGGTCAAAAATATTATATATGTATTATAATTTATAAAACTTTTTTTTATTCCGTTTTTCTTATCAATTTTGTTTTTTTGATGTACAACAACTAATCATATCAGTTAACATGAGATTTGATTAGCCTTTCAGAAACATGGGTTATCTGTTGAAATTGAATCTATTGCAGTTCTATAAAATTAAAAAAAAATCATACCAGAATCTGTAGCTTTCTGACTTTCAGTACATATTTCCATACCACTAGTACTATTAGATATAGTTTTATTTTCAACATTTTCATTTTTAACATCTTCAACAATACTATTTTTATCATTATTACCAATAGCTGTGTTATCCTCTGTTACTGTAGATGACACTTGTATATTATCACTCTGACCAATATTGTTTCCTGTTGTTGCTTCAATAACTTTGTCCACTTCCATGGCAACTGGAGATTCTTTATCTTTTATTACATCATTTAGATTATTAAAATGTTCATTCATTAGGTCACTGACTTTGTTTTTACTATTCTCATCAATATTTTTATTTATTTCACTGTATTTTACTTCTCCATGCTCATCATTTTTACTGATTTCAATAGCACAAGATTCTTTAGATGTATCAACTGTTTTAGTATCTTTCACAGTGTTAGGTGATTCAACACTCTCAGACTCTTTTATTTCATTAAGTACTAGTGGATTGATGTTTACAGATTCATTCTCAGTTTTAACTATTGGTGAATCAATATTTGCAGATTCATTCACAGTGCAAACTTTTGGTGAATCATTATTCTCAGATTCATTACCCGAGTTGACTATAGGTGACTCCACACTTTCTGCCTCTTTTACTGCATAAAATATTGGTGAATCAAGATTCTCATAATCTTTGGATGTGGAAACATTATGGTGACAGGAGTTTTTATTATTATTTACTTTAGGACCTTTATGTCTAAATACTTTGTACCCAAGTCTACTCAGAGATGCATATACTTTGTACTGGATTAATGTAGTTGAAGAACGAAGTAATAAAGAATATGCTTTTTGTAATGAGACTTTTACTTCATTATGTTTTAGCAGCAAACAATTCTAAAAGAAAATATTACAAACTATGTAAATACTGGATGGTATATAACTACATTCATATATTTATTCTTAAAAAATCTATATAATAAGCAATAACAAGACAGTAATTTATTAAGATGTTTAGTACCCTGACCGTTTGCAAATTATTTTTGTAATTCTGAGTTTATTGAGGTATTTTCATGGGTAACATACAATATGTGTTGTATAGATTACTTACAACTTCCATTAAGAACAAAGCTTCTTCAGGTCGAAGATACAATGTCTTCCCAACATTATGGCCAAGGTATTGCCAGTGTCCTCCAGTCTTTTGTGTAACTTCGGCAAGCATGAGATCATCCCTCCATTCAGCATGACTCAATGTACCACTGGAAAAAAAGAAATAAAAACCTTGAAGACAAGAAATTATTTTATTAATATTTTTTATTTTGTTAGTGTTAATCTAGGTACCAAAAAGGGATGAGACAATATAAGAGTGAAATCCTCAATCAATGACAAACATTGTTGAATCTTTTTATAAATATAACACCTGCGTAACACATGAATGCAATAAAGAACTTGAACTTGTAATTGCAATGAAGAAATTATATTTTTTACATACCATTTCTCAATTCTTTCAACTTCAATCAAGTACTTCCTAGCCTCCAAGGCAGCTTGTATCTGCTTCTGTTCCAGCCAGGAGCCATTTGGTGTGACATCTTTCAAGCCCACCTCCGGTAGAGATGCATCTATTTTAGTTATGCCTTTCACTACTAGTGCTTCACCTCTGAAAATAGAATGAAAAAAATTGGAACTTATTCATGTTGTTTACATGTTAGAAGTTACAGGGACTTATGTATAGTCAAACTATAATTGTTATGATCCTAAAAATTGGTTTCATCCTGCAGAAACTGAGAAACAATTACTCATGTACTCTATGAATGCTAAGCAGAAGTGTACTGTGTTACACAGACATGATAAAAGCATGAATATGGAATATGGGGAGGATCCTATTGACATTCACCAAAAAATTCCAAATTCTTGAAAACTAATAAAAGCTCTTATAATTCAACCTGAGAATTAAACCCAGTGTCTAAAAGTTGTCAGTAATTCTTGCAACCATTAGAAGAAGGCAATGAAACAGAAATGATCATTAGTCTGAGTGTTTTATGGTGTGTGTGTGTGTGTGTGTGTGTTCAATGGTGATGAGTGATTTCTTTAGTTATAGCATTAGTAGTAATTATTTTTTATGTGTTACTGTATTATAACTAAAGTCTACAATATTGCTGTACGAAAATAGATTAGGAAAGTGCTGTCTTGCTTTGTCATCACTGTATATGTACATTGAATGTGTCACAAAAAGAAGCTGTATTTTAAGGAGGTATGATTACAGTAATCAATAAAATTTTCTTCTTTTCGTGTCATTGGTCAGGTAACGATTTTAGCAAACGTATTGTTCAATAACTAAAATATTTTAAAAAATCCTGGCAACTACATATTTGGTGGTGGTTTTCAACGATACCTGCTTATAATCTACAGTAATCTTTACGCAATTGTGGTTACTATTATAATTATATACGCCTACGGACCGCCGTGTATTATATCTTTACCCGTTTAATTCGGTTCCTGCGAGCACCGCTATAGGAAAAACTCAGTTGTATTTTACACATTTTTAATTTAATTTTCAAATTTGTAATTGAATTGGTTTTACTTACGATAGCACTTTGGGCTTCTCCATAGTGTAATTATATGCCGTTCATACTTCCAGTACATCTAGTATAACCCGAAAACTTAAAAATCGTCATGTATTTCTCATCGAATTGAATCTGACAAGACAATGAAGCAATGAAGACAACTATTGACATTTGTGCGAAATTACAAGTTTAATTTTTATCATTTATATTTAAAAAATAAAGCATTAGACTGACACAGACTTATACCAATAGTATACGGATGGAAGAGACGGTAATGTAAATACTTTATACTTCGATTCACACAATACCTCGAAAGGGACCTGGAATGGAACAACCTGGAACGCAAATATTGACATAATAAGCCTAATGTTGCCAGCGAATAATAAAGGGCGTAAAAATCTTATGTGCCAACTGGTACACATTTACATCAAATTAATTTAATTAAATTAATAACAGCAATTTAATATTTCTACATTTTAACATATCTATATAGGAAAAACCCAACTGAAAAGGTTGTTCGTAGACTACAACTCGTAGTAGTACGTAGCAGTCTACGAGGATAGCTTATAATTTAGCAGCAGTACTTTTGTATTTCAGTTTCACTGATTAGTACATAGATGTCGTTATAAGTTCATTGTGTATTATTAATTAATTAATGATGTAAACAACAATAATGCAATCAAGCCGCTCTGAATATTAACAATGTTACGACAAACGGAATACGACGAAGGATTGAGACTTTGAAGGATGATGTAGAAAAATGTATTTATGTAGGTACAGAGCAAAAACTACGAAAAACCTAGGGCTCAAAAATTACAAAAGTATATTTGACTAGCTTCCGCGCGCGGCTTCGCCCGCGTGGTTTACGAACCCGTATATTATCCCGGATAAAAACTAGCTTATGTACTATTCCAGACTATAATCTATCTCTGTGCCAATTTTCATCCAGATCCGTTCAGCCGTTCTGGCGTAAAAGAGTAACAAAGACCCATCCATCCATCCTCACAAACTTTCACATTTATAATATTAGTAGGAAGGATAGTAGGATATTTCACACAATTGTAATAAAATAAACATAACTACCGGAAATACTCCATTTAAATAAATAGCTGTTATTCCGTATAGCGTCACGAAGCTAATTGAAATCAATGTTCAATCGTTATGAACAATTTAATTGAAAACTGTTCACATAATAATAACTAAAAGGGAACGTGAACTCATTTCCCATCGCCGCGCGCCATTTACTATAACAGTTCATCAACTAAAATGTATTATGTATCTCCATCGGTGCAAAGTTGCATCGACAGCGATGCCATGCCGCGACATTGGCTGGCTAGAGAAATAATTAACAGGAATAACACCACAGAAAGATGTACGGTGCGACAACCCCTCTCGTAGAGTCAAGATCGCCGACTTTTCGATTTAGTTGGGTAACAACAACACAACCGTAGCGTAAGCTACAAAGTTGTAGACTCGCGTAGTAGCTACGTTGTAACGTAGCACGTCGGTAGCATGCCTAACGGTTATCGATTAGTCTCCCGGAATTACCCGACGACAGACGAGTGCAGCCGAACGTTTCCGACTTCACCCGATATCTACGTCCATACATAGCGGAAGTAATGAAATGTACAGAAAGATATGAACCGGAAAAATTGTCGCTCTCTTTTTCTTCACGTCGCGTCTTATCCGGATCCTTAAAAAAGCTTCCTTTGTCGGTTTTCCCTTTCAGCGCGTTTAGCCTCCGGGCTGTAACGAATTGGTATTTATATAAAAAAGGCAGAAGGGACGAGAATGCATTAAAAATTTATAAGTCATCTATGGTCTACAATTTTTCGAACAGATAAATATTTCAATTAATTAAATTCAGAAAGTCACAATTAAATTTTCTTTCAAGAGTACCTCCAGTAAAATTTAATAAATTAAATTCCTTTATTTTCAACCAAGACACCCTATTATAACTGAAAGAGCTGCCCAAGTTCTATAATGGAAAAGCGTAATTAAAGTTGTAGTTAATTGGCTGTATGGTGAGAGCTTAGTCGGCATGTCGCCGGGAAGTTCCCGTCGCGTTACGACCGCAGTCGGCGAGGGCTGGAGGCGATTTAACGTATTGTAATGTGAGTTTATACGACGTTCCGCCCCCTCGGCCCCGACGCCTTGCAGCTAATACCATAGCTCAATGATAGTCGCCATTTCACGCACACGGAGGCCGACCAGCATCGATTTAAAAAGTTCAAATTTGATCTTTCAATATTTCGAATCGAAACCGAACCTTCTGTTTACAGACGATCGAAGGGCGGGGGATGGGGTGGCGCACCCCAAATACGTACCATGTTATTTATGGTATATTTTGACGTGCTCGCTCGCTGCTAACTTCACGTCGCGTAGGATAATGGGGTGATGGATAGTGTTATCGGTCGCTATTCATGGTGTTCCGCGTTCAACTCGTGCATTTATTATTACAGTGTATTGTGGAAAACCCCATGGTTGACTGGATTAGTGCTTTAGTGTTGTTTCAGTGTTTCTATAAGTTGTAGCGGCTAGTGACCGGCATTCCTCCCAATGCAGATTTTAGAGCTAGATAAACTGAAAACATTTTCATTCATGTTTCTTTTAGTTCTTTAGTATTAGCGTATCAGTTGTTTTGTGAAAAAAGTGAGGTGAATTACAATTATTTTTCAACTCCTGAATACATATTCAACATTATTGAGGAGGTCATAAGGTAAGTTTTAATTATCTTTCGCATAATGTTATTTAAAATGCTGTGTAAAATGCATGTATAGTTTTACTAAAAAAAGTTTGTTTTGTCGCTTATTTATAAAGAAATCTGAAAATCTGAAATCCTTGAAAATGTAAATATTTTCATAAGTTTGTTTACTATTTCGAGTACCGATGAAATGATGAAAATTCTGTAGTAGTTCATAGGTAAACAGGGAATTTTCCAAGAACTGAGTACAACGCCATCTATTGTCAGGATTAGCTGACAAGTTGGTATTTCACGGTCCTGCCGGCGTTAGTGGCGCCAAAGTGTCAGCCGGCGACACGCCTGCAGTCACGCGGCGTTGACGCGCGTCGCAACATGTTTGCGTGGGTGTAGATCGCATCGTGATAAACAATTTAAGTGTTTTCTTCCTTATCAACTAATCAAAAAGTGTGCTCAAGTTATCTATTTAGCTTGTTGCAAGTACATCTTAATTGGATCTACGAATGTTTACAAGAGTGTATATTGTGAAGTTCTTGTTAGTGTCTCGTATGTGTGTGTGTTTTGTTGTTGCCGATACCGAAGGGCAGGATTTTGGCCGTGCAGTGAAGGTCTAGGGCCCGGCATGAGGAAAATAAACGGTGAGGACACAAATATTCAAGATGCTTTCAAGCATGCCTGCGACGCATGAGCTCAACACCATCTAGTTTAATAAACACAGTGATAAGAAGAATGTGAAAATGTCACTGGGTTGCGTCCAACGATAATGAAGAATATAACCGAAGTTCATGCTGATTGAATATTCAGAACTAATAAGATTTTAATTTATAACTTTTCCCTAGAAGATTTTCGTTCATAGCCATTATGTCAAGAACATGGGGTGCTTGTTATTTAATAGGGGACCGGTGTGCTTGCGCTGCAGTAATAATAATAGCTGTAGGGTTCACACTTCTGCCCTTGAATTTATAATCGCCGAAAATATAATAAATAATAATTATACAAAATAATTCTGTTAAGACCATAACGAGACTATGTCATAACAAACGAAGAACGAAGAAAAGAAAAAAAAATGAAGCCTTTATAAAAAATAAAAATAAGTATCTCTTTCGAAATAGAATTGCACAAGAGACGGAGGAACGACCGAAAATCATTAACCGTAGCAGATCCCATACAAATGGTCCATAAACGTAATCCGACAATGTTTGATGGGTTGCCGGCCGGCCGGGCGGCCGTTCGATTGCGAAACCGGCAGTGATCGGTGCCTAGACAAAAGTTGCGTGCGCCATCGCGATCATCATGCTTGATACATCAATTTTATAAATAACTTTATCTGTTCACAGATTGATTACAAATTCTTAAAACAAGTCAAGACTCGGTCAGACGGTCGTCTTGACTCAAATATGTATGCGTTACTCAAGGTCACAAGACAAAGGTTGTTAGGATCATCAACCGAGGACGAATCCGATGATGCAATGGTTCAAAAGAATCCAAACCTTTTAGCTGGTTACTTAATATTCCATGCAGATTCGAATTTAATATTTCATACATAATTTACAGTTTCGATTTTATGAATGTGACATTGTGAGGTCTGCGTTAGACGTGCGGTGAGATTTATCGTTTAATGATCGCGACACAGACGGCGGTACATCTATTTGTATTAATAACACGCTAAGTATACAACGGAGACACATTTATGTTATAGGTACGACAAATTGATATTTTCGAGCTGTTCAGACAAATCTGGTCCTGATGTGAAGCTAATTAAATTGATCCATCAAACTTTACCTGCCAATAAACAGGAATTCGGACGAACTTAATTACATCGAGCCTCGGCCTTACGGTAAGGTGGTGTGAACATCAAACTTGCGGCAGTTTTACGATCTCAAGGAATGATGGAGCAGCGGGGGTCGTTGGCCGAAGCTTAGTTAATATGCTTGCACGTACCGGCAGAAAATCAAATAAACAGTCGCTTTCATCTCCGGTTTATCGGCGATGCACTTGGTAGCCTTGCACTTTGTGTGTGTGCACAACTGTTCACTCGCAACGACCATTACTCAGATATTCGAGGTTGTCGACTCAATAGCAATTCATATTGATTATTTAATTTGCATTCTGTCGAGTATAAAAAGCGTTGACTTTACTCGCATTTCACCAGGGCTTGATTAAACTTTTAATTGTTGAGTAGTTATCTTGTTTACGTTTAATGAGCTGGGTTTAATTTCTTAAAGTAATACTATCTCGCTTTGCGCCGACGGAATTCCATGTAAAATTGCTATTGCGTTACATCCCTCTTAACGCAGATGGGAGTAACGTGAGTATCTGCCTATTGTTCGCCAAGAGTACTCCATTCAAGTCCATTGTTTGTTATTCATTAGCTCGTAAAACAATTTCTAGCAATCATACGTCTAATAACCGATAATGCCTCTATTGATTTTACCAGTGGCTCGGAACAGCACTCCAATATTGACAATGAGCGGTAGTTTAGACGCCACTACGTGCTTTGGGAGTTGATGAGAATGCTACGTGACTGCCAGTTCATTGCTCCAGTTTTTTGCCACTTGATCTTGTGAATGAGTTTGCAGACCTTGGCTCGAAGACAAGGATCTTAGGCGGCAGGATTTATAGCTACAAAAACACTTTACGAGTGGTCGAACAGACTATATACCTACTTATTCAGCGAAATAAACTCTTTAGTAGCACTACGGTAGAGTAGCGCCCGGTCCGCATTATAATACAATTGGCTTTTATTGCGGAACGATCATGAAACGTTGATGAGTTGGTGAGATAAAGTTGTCAAAACGAGATATCACTTTCAGCAGCATGTAAATTGTTCCGTGTGAAATCAATGAGTGTAACTAGGCGCGTTAGTGCGACGTCGACGCTGTGAATGCTGATTTTCAATAGCAGCGCATTAGGAGTAGTTGTGGTGGCGCCGCGCGTGATTGCCATGTTGATTGAGATCACACGTATGCTACAAATTGTCGCTCCAATTCGCGTGTGACGAGAATACGCACTTATACAGCCAAAGTTCAACGTAACGAACTTATTAGAAGATGCTGAATTCTCGCGACAGCATTATTTTCGTTTACAATTTTATTGTGTTTGAGTCGTTAATGAAGATACGGTTATTTACATTCTCAATCTAGAGCGCAGGTAAACGAGTCTACTTGGCTCGTTTACCTCGAGGGTGGTGTGATATATTCAGGGCCCATTTAAATATTCCCAGGGGTGATAAGGGGAAGGGATGTGCGCCGGTTAATCAAGTAACGTGATCCATTTATCTGGAGCACTCTTGATATGGCGCCGCCCGTTGAACTTTGGAATATTGTAGGCTCATTTTAGGGTTGAGACTGAAAATGAAACCGGAGATACCTTTGTAGCTAGCGAGATTCAGCACTCTTTTTGTATTAGAAAAATCTGAAGGTCAGTAATTTACTGTAAAACTTTACGGAACTTGATGTAACGTGCAATTTATACGAAGCAAGTCACATTCACATTAGCATCTAGCTTTACTCTCACATTGTTATTCAGGTACAAGACTTTTAATAGCTTAATTAACAAGTGGAAAGTTTTCTAACAAATGCCCAGCCCTAGTTAGCTGTGTCCGTAGATATGTACCACATCGGGTATTGAGATATTTCCTTTATTTCTTGCCATAATTACTTACAATCCGGAAGTTGCGATTTCTATACCGTCTTGTGCTTATGCTTAGTGACATTGAATTTATAAGGCCTAAAATTACAGATGTTGTTCTAATGAATGATTTATTTAGAAAATATTGATTAGAATAATATTTATTATTCTAATTATTATTTATTATATTAAATAACAACTTTTACAAGGAAGTAGTAAAGAAAAAAGAGAATATAAAAATGTATGTGGCATAGTTCAAACTATCCCTTTGCATGTGGAGAACACTTTCCTTGGTTCCTTCTTATTGAACTAAAAATTATATGACTTTTCACCTTTAAGGAGTAGACATTTTATTGGTTCAATTTCTCCAATATCGATAGAATTCCATCGATCGCATTGCAGTGAAACTGGAAACAGACGGGTACAGTGGCTCGGGTGTATGCAGCGTTCTCGGTTTTACTGCATTCGATCTATTTACGGGTTTATGAACGTCGATAAACTCGCGGCGCGTTGAACCGTGTACCCGGGTAACAGGGCACCCGTCAACCTAGTGCCGAATAGATACGTCTGCATACAAATTGATTCGTAGGTTACCAACATGGCTAATAAAGTAATCAAAGTGCGCGATTGTACTTTATAGCAGCCTTTTGTTTTGTTTAATGATTTTATGGTTGATTGTGTTTTGCTTGTGCGTTGTTGAAAACAAATTAAAGTTTTTAATCCGTACTCATCTCAAAAAAATATGGATGAGATTTAATTAGTATTAAAAGATCGTAAAAAAAAACTATTCAAAATGCAAGTTGCTTTCCGAGTTCCTGTCTCACTTGATTCTTAATCTTCTGTCCGAAATACAAAACAGCGCAAGAAACTATTTTTTCGCAATGCAGTCAAAGTTATGGCAAACTTTATGTTAATTCAATTTGCGTTAAAGGCGAAAGTTGAATGCAAATTCAGGGTACACGTTTGCAACCAACAATATCGATCTTCTGTAGCCTTGTGGATGTTGTAGCTGGTTATAAAGAGCACAATAAAGAAGAGCACTTAAATCTTCCTGCCGAAATGGACGCCCTTATTGACCTTTAGAAAATTGGAAGGTACAAAGTTTGTTCGCTCCATGATCCCGACGGAATGCGGCGATCGGAATAGGCGTTAAAATTACATTAATCGTTGTAACCTCTAATACCAGTTTACAGTGCGAGTTATCGCTTTGAATGCCTTAGCATAATGTAAGTCGTTCATCGGCCCAGGAAGTGACGTCATCACGTGGCCTCACACACGTTTCCTGCCCGTCTTCTCGACCTTCACCTAAAAGTCTAGCACTTTTGTCTTTTGTTCAAAGAGCTTTGGTTTTAGAGCATGTCATTATGACTCTTGTGTTGAGGCTGAGATGCCATTTTGATATAACTCCCTGAGTATTGCAGTGAGAAGATAATATAATAGGCGTCCTATGTTAGTTTCAGATGATAGTTTTACCAACTTAAAGTGACTAAGTAACCATTTTAAGGTTATTGACAGGTATGGAATGGAATGGCAAACACCTGGAACGATGATCTTAAAGATTACTATCGTAAATTTTCTTACAAAACATAAGTAAGTATAAAAAACTTCTTTTACTTATTTTGAAGTATCATGTTAAACTATCTATATATATTTCAACCAACCTACGCATTACTTGAAGATTGAAATATTTTGCCGGTCTCAATACTCCGCTTTGTGAGCTTAACAAAAATCAATGTCATTTAAACAAAGACGCCATAGTTCACAGTCTAGCCTTAGGCCCTAAGGTCATGTTCGACAAATAAATAAACATTTTGTATGACTTTCTTCGCTGATTAAGCGTAGGTCGTGACTCACGAGGTTGTCTGAAACCATCTTGCGCAGTTCCTCGGCTACCGACTTCACAATGAAATGTTTGGTTCCCGTCTTAACAATGTATGTTTGAATTTCGACAGGGAAATGTCTGCTGCACGGCGACGCTTGACTTCATAATATTTCATTGAGAGACGATCCTTTCTTCCACTTTGTATTTTCTATATTTGCAAAGCTACAGTTTAACTGCACTGCAAATTGTGTGTTACGAATTAGGATTGTTAGTCTGATGCTGATGATGTTACAGTTACCCGTGTAGGAAGAGAAATGGGGCATTAAATCGCTTTTTATGTGAGGCGAGTGGCTGTTGACCTAAAAGATATAAATAATGTATACATTTGCTGAAGTTTCCTTCATTGTAGACCAAACATAAGGTATTTTATTAATCATCGGTGCCTTACGAGCTCGCACTGGTGAAAATTAAACAAAAAACTCTTTTTTCATAATTTATTCTTGATGTCGGAAAATCGTATCTCCTTTAGATTTTTTCTTCAAATGAAGTCCAGTATTGTAATATGAAATCACTTTCAGTGTATAAACTGTTAGGTCTATAAAGTCAAGTAAGAGCTGTTTTCATCGGAAATATCGTTTGTTTTCTGCGTAATAATACCGTCTACGCGTTCTGTAACAGGTTTGTGGAGGCTTTGTTGACAAACTCACTCGTTGCCAGATAGAAGGATCGTCTAGAAACCACGTCAACTTATTTACTAGTAACTATATATTATATTAAGTTAGGCACTTTAGTGGTGGAACAACTATGAAAGTGAAGAACGCAGGGTTATCTTGTAAGTAACGGTCCTAGAAGTCCATGTGTTTTGACCTACATTGAAAATATGCCAAACACTGAAAGCTTTTTTCGCCATCTCTGCAATTTTAACCCTGCCTACTACCTATCTTACATAGGACTACGTTTTGAGGGAGGTATTTAGGTATCTGCGTCGACTATTGTCCAAAATTTTGTATCATGGCATTCACGACCAGCAGACTGAACGCAGCTCGGTTGTCCGTGTAATTACCCACCGCACCATGTCTGTCGCTCGCGGACCAATTTTGTACGTACTATTATTAAATCAACATAATTATACCATGCTAGCAAAATAATAGGATGCAATATTATAATTGCTCTGCCATATATTGGGTAGTTAAATAGTGATGGTGCGCCATAGTCCTTTCGTGGAAGAGCGGTTTCGCATACTAAGTAAATTTTGATCAAAACCTACTGAGAAAACCACATCATTTGATTGTGTACCAACTAGACCAGATATACAGGAAAACTCGGAGTACTTACAACAAATGTACCTTGGGATAGACCTGTAATCTAGAGCACAGCTATGCAAAGTCTTAACCCAAAACTCCAAAGCAGCTAAACTCGAAAGAAGACCTTTTTTCTTTCGACTTCGTAAACTATTTTGCAACAATCAACTCGTTTATGGCCGATACCTTCGGCACCTCGTCCACTGTTTTCAATGATAATGAGAGAGAGCAAGCCTGTCATGTTTATTTCAAACGACAACCCACGTGGGACTCGACCGACCGGTGGGAATCGCGACAACCACTCGCAACCATTCTTTACAACAACCGCACAAATCCTATTGTTTTGCTATCTTAATAACCTATGGATCCTTATATTATTAATGGTGGCATTTCGAAGTCTTGTTCCACGTTTCGTAACATGATAATCTTAGAAAGAAAAGCGAAGCAGAAATTCTTGAGAATAAATCGATAAAGAGAAATATTACTCCACGATATATTGGCTAAATATGCTTCGTATTATTTGGGTAAAAAAAAAATAGGTTAAACAACACATCCAGCGCCATCGAAGTTAATCTAATTTAATCCGCACGTCACTATTTGTAAGCGTTCTTTATCGGATCTATTCCGAAACGTTTTGTAATAGCTATAATTAGGTGTTAAGTATTTCAGAATGATTGATATTAATCGAATTTTGTATTTGTTCGGACTGTGGACAGTTACATATTTTTTCATTCTGTTTCCTTGAGAATGAAGGGAATCTTATTTTAGTTCATTCATTCGTCCGTGCCACAATCTTTCTAGACAACGCAACCAAATCAACTAAATTAACAGTAAGTAATCATCCTTCTTTACCATGTCGTGGCAATGAGGTTCCATTAAAAATTAAAAACTTTGCTACGGGACCACAGCGGAGTCATTCAAGTTAGTCAATGAGACAATAGCATGGCCCGGCACCCGGTTCAAGATCACGACCGCGGCCCGGTGGCTTGCCGTGTCGTCGCGTCTTACGTAAAGACACAGGAAACTTACATTCAGAATGTTATGAAAGTCTGTGTAGGAGTCGCTTGATAGAATTAGCTTGTCTTTGACCTTTGCTGTTTTATTTTACAGCGGATGGGAATAATTTTATGAATGGTGATCATGTATGATATGATCATGATCATGATCTGAAATGTAATAAATATCAGAACAGAAAGAACATGACAAAGATTGCTTTAAGTAAATTTGATGCTTACTTTTTATCGCTAAGTACCTAAATTATTGTACTAACTTCCGCAAAAAAGCTATTAAAACAAAGTTAAAAACAAGTTGAAATATACAGTTACTGATAAGCTATCAACGAATCCGTCTTTAGAGTTTTATCTCTTGGCACTCGAAAAAGGTTAAGTGTTTAAAGTGCCACCAAAACGACGTATTGCGTCACCACACTAAAATAATTGTTCCTTTTCGTCATAAGAAATCGAAAGTTCTGAGATTAAATCGATACAATTAAATATGAACAAAAAACAATAGGTCGCATTTAAACAATGTCATCGGCCATTGAAAGAGATGTTTCTAAATTAATTCATTAAATCATTCACGTCAAGTTATGTCAGCGTCTAACTAGAAGCGTCAAAAGTGACATTAAATAATTTTGATACTGATTATGCTATGGCACAGGTAACAACGTTCCGTGAAAGTACATGCAAGAACAGTTTATATTAGAAATAAATTGGAGCGATGAAAATTGGAATGGCAACAATAACGTTTTCTGTTCTATTTCTAATGAATAACGTAGAAAATGTTGGTAATGTGTACTGAAGCTTTCTTGTCTAAAACGTTTATGCAAAGAAAGATTTTCCATTATTGAAAATCTGAGATATTATGCTCGCTAATCATCAAAGGAAACAACAGAATGCTGCCAATACATTGTAACACGTCATTATCGTTTACGGAGACTTGTTAAATTGAATGTTCCGAGGTTTTACAGCCGGATGTAATTTGCACTTTTATCAGTGCCTGTACGTGTAAGTTGTCACTTTCGAGTCGTGACTCACGAAGACAACAACGAGCTTTCGTTGCCTCCATCTAATGCTAGGGTCACTTGGCTGTCATAAATCGCGAATAGTTAGCATTTAATATCTTCGCACTCGAGTCTTAAGGTACAAATCATATTGTTACTATTAGTAGCAGTTCCGTTACTTGATGTATTGTGCAAGTGTTCTAATTAATAGCAATCTGTGAATATTCACATTACTTCATATCAATATTCATGTTGCAGATGTAATGCTTACTGTGCTTAATGTTGTGTTCGTGTGTGCGTGCATTAATGAGATGATCTAGTTTATTGAAAAAGAACTTGCGAAATGGTAATCAGTTTTGTATATTATGAACGGTTTGTTTTGTTGTTATGTTTGTAGGTGAACGTTAGATTCTTCGACAATTAAAATTGCCTGATATTTGTTTTGAGACGAATGGCAAGAGTAGCAAAACAATTTGATTCGATGATTGATAGGTATATTGTTAATGAATTACAAATAATTTATAATTAAAAAGTCATTGGCAGAAACACATTAATAACATTCAAGTGTTGTGTTTCTGTGAAACGAGTATGATTTATTGTCCATCAAAACTGACTTGTTTGTAATTCTAAAGTTGTAACAAGCAATTTCGGTCACGTTTTTATCGAAACGATGTTTGTCCCCCAGAATGGAAAGTTATAAAACTTTCTTAATCAGTACTTTCTTTGCACAGAGTGCGAAATAAGAGTTTTCCGTAAATAATTTTCATCCAAATTCTATCTTTGACTTCGTAATCATTTCGTCGCCATTAAAATGTGACACCAATTCTCCGGAAATAAGGTTCGATATCCCGACGAGGGACAGTCGAAATCCGTAAAGTACTTAATGTTTTCAATTCCGTATAATCGGTTTAGAATTTCCAGAGTTCCGCGCCAGTAATTGGATTGGACGAAGTTGGCCGCCTCTGGGGTGAATTTTTCAACGGTCTTAACCGCAAAGCTTACTTAGGAATCAATGGGAGGCAGATTGCATCTAATCAGTATTTGTATTAATTTGAATTTGATTCTAAGTTCGACCATGAAATTATGAATGGCCAGTAAGTAACACTGTATGGCGGCGGATATATGCGATCATTTTCAAAACAAGTATAAAAGCGGACAATACATTCATTAACATTGTAGTTTATTCCAGAGGTGTCATGTTGCATTTTTCTTAAAAGTCATTTGTTTGGTCTATCTTTGTTCGAACGATAAGTTCCTTTGTCACCTCGCTGTTCTTTGAGAACAGCAGTTAATATGGTATGATATGACTGAGTTGTCGTAAAATTACAGAGACTACCCGAAGCTAAAAACACAGTTTGAGAAAAGGTACTTTAATAAAATCCCTCAATTGGTAATTATTGTATTTCCGTTGCATCTAAAATGCTTCTCAATACAAACCTTCACATTTGGTCGTCGCTTTTGATCCAGTCCGTCCGGAATTGAACTGTGAAATTTTGAATGCAAAAGTCCGTAATGCGCTGTGCAATTTATGCAAAAGTTGCTGTTTAACATAAGATGGTGTTTTGTGGAAAATCTAATATAAAGACGTTTAGAATTTGGCGCGTGACTTTTACTCAGCAGAAAGACAGCAAATAAATATCTCGTATACAGGGATTATTGCCAGTTCGCAAGCAAAGAATGTATTAGACTCGTTCAATACACATTCATAGGTATTTTCCGCGTTTGACGACGTTTTTTATAAACTCGCACCCACTTTTAATATTGTATGGGGGAGCAGATGTTGAAAACCTTTTACCTATTTGGGTTCGCTCACACATCACAAGGGTAGGCCTAATGTGCACGACGCGACGGCCCCTGTTCGACAAAACGTCGAGAACACTTCACATAAACGTTTAAGAGGAGCGATTTTCTTGATTTCGTCTTCACTTACGGTTAGTTTGAAATAAATGCTCACATTTCTGACTTTCATGAAGTGTAGAATAAGAAAGAACGGACTATAATACCAAGATTTAAATACGAAAACATAACATACCAAGAGGGTGTAAAATCTTTCCTTTACAACAAATTGTAGCCATTTCTGGTGTAGCCAATGCTATGTCCCCGTTACCCATTCTTGCTCCGCTAAATGTGCTTGAACCGCGACTCGCGACCTTTAGCTCGACATTCAGCACCTTAGTCGTTCGTTTATTGGCTTTTAGCATTGACAATGACGTATAGAATAGTATAGAATTTAAACAATGCCTCTACTGGACCGCGTTCTTTGTGTTTATGTAATATGTAAACTCAACTAACGGTGTCCTCAGATATGAATTGTAAACCGAGACTGTCAAGAGGCCGTTTTCTGCCACTTGAACTTACAAACAACACGAAAAATTATCATTGTGTTGTATTGATTCCAAAAAAAATGACTATTAAGTGTGTTTATAGAATTCTGTACAAAATTGTCTGAAATGCAACGGCATATTTCATTTGATCCTGGATTAAATCGATTTCAAACTTTTTAGACACATTAATATTAATGATCAAATTACTGTTAGGCATACAACAAAACGTGATATAAAAATAAGTGTATGTAAGTATTAAAGTGTCTCCCAAGATTATATTAAGTAACTTATGTTTTTAGTAAATAAGATAAATACTTATTATATTACTAGCGACCCGACACGGGTAGCGCACAAAATTACCAAAAAGCCAAAAATATTTTTTGTTGATCCGATCGCTACCTAACTTCACAGGATCATCCGCTGGGCTAATCTGAAGATTACCTAAGAATTTCATTAAAATTGCTCCAGCCGTTTTGGAGTCCATAGGGAACATACACACACACGTTCATTTACATATAGATAGATAGATTGTGTACTACCGTACAATAATACATAGTTTACTCAGCAATCCTCAGAAAACAACAATTACTATAAAATATTCTACCATTGAAAAATATTGTGTAGGTCTAGTTGTCACCTCTCGTTCGCGAAACTTCACACTAGCGAAGATATTGTTATCGATTGTTCGGAGGAAGCGGAAACGTCGCGAGAAATGCTCAGGGTGCCGTTTGTGACCGTCGTACGTTCACCTCGCGACACTTTGTTAGGTTATTGCATGCACGGTCTGACCGTGTGATCATATCCTTATAGTGTCGGTATGCTGTTTTATATTAATGTTGGTAAGATGCATTGTTTTAGAGAAATCGTATAGATTAATGTCGTAACTCTTGCAGTTTTGGCAAGAATTTGTACCATTTGTAGTGTTTCTAAGTCTGAAGAAAATATTCATAAAATATAACTTCAATTTAAGTTAATACTCATCACTTCAAAAGATACTAACTAAATCCATCAAGCAAAATACTTGACTTTGCAGTACTGAATTGAAACATCTTAAACACAATGGACTTTGAGTCTGTCTTGTTCCAGGCTATTATAAATTTACGCTTACTTAATCCCCAACAGCAGATAATAACGCCTAACACAAAGTCTGGAAAGTTTTGACGTAATAGACACCCTTTTACACGGATCTATAGGGCTAAATTCTAGGCTGCCTTGCCACTCAACTACCCTTTAAAGCTGCCTAGTCTTTCAGACCTTTTGAAATATTACTGTCTAATTATAGTTGGTGATAACCTTCAAAGGGGTGATTGTAGGAGGCTCGTACTCCCGCCAGCACGTTTCAAATATTCAGAAGTAACCCAACTTAATTAGCCCGGGTACTTTTGCACAGGAACGGAATTTATGACGGGGGGGAATGTCGTCAGGCGAAAGTCATGGCCGATACAACCCGACGGAATCGAGTGAAAGGTGTAATGTATGTAAGGGCTCTGCAATAAGCGTCCTCCCTTCTTGACCGGATTGAATTACTGGCGCCATGCTGTCTAGTGCTGACCGCACCTGCGTATCGATTTTCGGGGTTCCCTCCTGTGAATTCGTGTAATTACAATTGAACGAACACGCGAACGTTTCAAATTCGTGCAAATGAAATTTAATTAATATTAACAAGCATGTGAAGTAGGTAGCGTTAAATGTTAATTGTTTCAGATATCACTAAAGCCTGACACGGTTTCCGTAATTCCACGTGTAACTTTGTTTTGAACGGTTATGCTTTCTTTTTAAAATAATTATTTAAAGTGGAGCTCCGTTATTTTATTAAGTATTACAGTTGCCTTAAAATAACTACTAAAATGAAATCTTCCTGATCAACTATTTTATTACCAACTACTAAAGTCGTCTTAAATTTAACTAATAAGAAGTAGCTTTAACGTTCAATATAAACATTTCAAACGTTGAAAAAAATGCGTAATTTAATTTCGTTGGCTTGTGGAAATGTTAGTCCGTTCAGTTAGGTCAAGTTATCGACATCGTAAAGTATTTCCCATCACTAATAAGAGCAAATGTTCTCTGGTCTGAGTTATACGGTCTTGAGCGACGGCTGCCAGTCGCAGACTATTTCCTCTTTGATCCACTCGCTGGCTGCGGTTTCTATTCCTTTTATCGAATACTTTGCTTCCCCTCTTTGCAAAATGTTTTGGATTTTACGACATGTTGTGGTCAGCTATTACAATGTTCGTGCTGCTGGCAGAAAATGGAAAGCCTTTTTCTGGTTTAGTGACCATAGATATTGATTCGTACGAGATACAGTCTGTTTCTTTACTATACGCTATATTTTCTTGTGTCTTCCACTACTAGTTGTGTCAATTGTAAATAGTATTAGAAAAATACCATCAAAGTGAGACGAAAACTCGTCAAACATCAGTCAAACGAATCAAACCCGTTCGATGGGGCGGCTTATGTCCAGCAGTGGTCGTGGAAGCCCAATATGATGATGACGCTGATGTGTCAAATCCATTTGCATTTTGTATTTTGCATCAATGTAATTGGTATACAAAGAGAAATCCATTCTGATTTGTTTCTTACCCGGCGTTAGTCGTTTTCGGAATAGAAAATTGACAAGCAACTTGAATTGTTATATAACCCGCCTTAAAATGTAAAGTAACGTTCTAAAGACAGTAAACCACGTTAACAGCTTGTACATTTTACTTGAACATATGTATGTTAAGTGGTCACCCTAATGAAACCAGCTTCGCAAACATTGAGCAAACCTTACTTATTTGTAGTACGACAAGGCCCATCCTTCGAGCCAATATGGTCGTCAAATATCGACTGGTAATTGACAAGTTCTCGACATTTTAAGCCCTTAGAATTGGCCTTTGCAGGCGATTGGGTGGCGCGGCTTATTTATACATGTCAAAGATTAAGGAAGTTTGACGAAAATAAAATGGCAGTTAGGACAACATTGCAAGGATTGCACGGATTAATCCGGATATCTGTCAAATATTTGAAGGCGTACATACTGAAATGTTTTATAACGTTGCAATATTTTTAGTTACGTATTTGCAAATGGTGGTTATCAGTTATCTAGTAACGGGTGGTTCTCTATTCTGACTTGTGGATTACTCCGTTATAATTCGTGTAAAATTGGTGTTATAAAATTATTTCCTAAAATTTATAAGTATATATATCCTTCAAAAACAAAGTCACTTTTGATTTTTAAAATAGTGATAGACTTATGACAAAAATTCCTTGTTCAACACATTCACTAAGCAAAGGTGTCCATATGTTTACATACCTGTTCATACCGCATATCCCCAGAGGCGACAGGTGTTTTTCCATTGAGAGTTATGGCAGGACCCTAACAAAAGCCGAGTTTTTACTATCTGAATTATATATCAAGGGTTTAGAAGATCAGCCGTGATAACGGGCGCGGAGATTATGACGCGAATCATGTTTTAGAGGGAGACATAATTGAAGTTAGCCTCTGCGTTGAACAAATTATGTTTAATGAGGAGCAGAGCTCTTTTATTTGATAGTATTTCTGAAAATGTTTTTTCGTGGTTGTATGTCTAGACATCTAAAGCATCTTAAAAGTCATTGTTCATTTGATTAAATGCATTGTTTTGGCTTATAAAGCTTTTTTTTCAGATTATACTGTAACAACACTGGAAAATTAAAGCGATAGTTTGATTAAAACAAATGACAAAAGAGTTTTTATCCCGATTTAGATAACATCAAACAATGGTGCCTGACTTAAATAAAAAAAATACAATTTTTAGCGCAACAAAAAAGTGTAGACAACAATCGAATTTATTTTTAATGTCTGAGAACCCTTTTGTTTATGGAAAAAAGTTTGCAAAGTAAAACGAAAAAAAAAAAGATCAGCACGCGTTCACTTTCCAACAATAGTGGGGGCACAATATTTGCTATAGGATTAGTGTGTTTGTGTTTCTCATGCGTTTCAGCCGGTCAACCGATGTGTCTTCTTAAGCCAATATAATCCTTTAAATATTGTTCAAGTTTTAAAGCAACAATGAGGATAAAGTGTCAGAGTCATAAAGCTTTTTATGTAACCAACGTTGAATGGAACGTCACTAAAATGACTTTTTGCGACCCCGCTGTAACAAACGGTTCTTGCAATAAAAATGGAATTAATATTCGATTTTTACTCCAAAACCTATTAAGTTTTTATTAGAATGGCAGGAAATCCAATTATTTCTTAACTCACTTTGTTGGTGCTTCATTCTGCGATATGAACGCGATTGGATAAATTGTTGCACCCATGTATTTGTTTTTGCACGATGATATTCGTTGTGCATTTGTTTCGAATGATTTAAAAATCATTGTATCGGCATCCGTTTGATCTACGAAGCGACAAACTCCAGAAGGTCGTCATTCGCAACTCTTTCTACAAACGCAAGAGTCAAGGGCTAATATAGCCTATCACTCCATCACATCCTCGTTACAAACTGCGTGCATACTTACTCCTCACGCGACATCTTATTAATGGGCAACTACATTATCTGCAGCATCTTGTGGCACCGGTACTTGTTTGACACGATCGGTATCTGCTGGCACCTGCAACTAGCTGTTGGCGCATTTGTATGTGGCACATCAGATCTTGAGTGTTGAAGCCTTTCTCAATTATAATGGCGCATCTTTGGAATTTATTATATTTCCCGTTTATTTTTATGTAGATATGTTGGTTTTTAATACAACTCTGTCTCTAAAAAACTTATGGAAACGATGGGTGTGATAGTCGTCTCTATATCATGGATTAAGATCACAAGAAAAACCTGTGACCTGCTATCAACATGTGTAACTTATATGACTACTTACGAAAAAGCAAGAATCTTATTTATTTTTTTCAATTTAGTTGCATTTTATCTCAGTTTTAACGAAACGAAATTTTTGCTGCTTATTTATGATGGCATTACCACGGTTTTACAACAACCGTTAATAAACGATCCATGATATTATCGGTTCATCGTATCAATAACAGCTATTGCACCTGTTATGGAAACTCAACATTCTGCCGTCCACACATAATTATTGTCAACAAAATCAATGTCATCTGTCAGAGCAGCAGCGGCCATTTTACGAGTACTTACTGCACGTTGCGTGTTCACTGGTGCTTCTGTTATGCGATTGGTATCTGTATTGACACCTGGGTTTGCTCCATTTTGTTCGATTATACTTATTTCATTCTGAATGTGGAAATTTTTTGCAATTAGTGTTGAGGCGCGATATTGAGAGAGAAAGAAGAAATAAGATAACCAGAAAAAAATACTCTTGAAAGGTACTGTAAAGTCAAGACAAAGCCAACAAACTAATTTCCTCTAGACATAAAATGGTTTCATATTTAAATGAATTTGTATAGTTATCGATATTTTGTTAAGATTACTGTTTTCAATTATAGGTTTATTTTATACCTAAAATTACCAGTTAGCCTTAATCAAGTTAAGTGTTTCTGTATACTTACTATATTCAGTTAACATACGTAAATAATAAATTACGTTTATGCAATTTACGCATGTCTCTTCAGGCGTATTCTTCAATTTCGATAGCTTTATACCATTTATCGTTCTTATCTGTGAACGATTGTTGGCCGAAATTACCTCTCAAATAATCTGTGGTTCATCTTCATTCGTATCCGCTTACTAAGTACACACCGCAATGAACGGGTTTAATTCAGAGTATGCAAAATTAATTACACGGACTTAACTCAAATAACTCGCTCTGTGTACTTCATTGTTAGCGCCAAAAAGCTTATTTTCCGCCTCCTAGGCTTTATTCTCCTCAAGATATTTTAGTAGGACGTCGAACAAAGCGTGGACTACTAATGTGGGTATTATGTAGATGACTCAGTGCGTACATTTGGAAGACTTGCCGTAATTTCTGGTTTTAGCCAATATCGCGCTTTCATATCTTTCACCGTAATTACAAAACCTGTTTTTAAAAAGTCCGTGGACGTTCTCGGAATCGAATAGAAGGAATACTTTTCTCGTTTCGTGAGCGCATAGCAACCCTTCAGTTCTGCGAAGAATCACGAGCGAGTGACAGTTGAGCCGACCACTTCCTAAAATGGTAAGACTGCGTCTGCGCAACTCACGATAGATCCGCTAACACTGTTTCAGGCCCTCAAGTTCTCGCATTACTTACAAACTTTTAATCTAATCTGGAAGAGTCTGTTAACGGACTTGACATAGCGCGATTGATCGTTTTCGGTCGACAACAACTTAATCCAACTTCTTAACTTTCGATTTAGTTAGACATTGTTAACAGAGTGTTGGACAGTAAGGAAAATAATGTGGAAACAACGCTATGGTACAAAATTCAGAGGGAATAATGTGTATTCTCTACGTCAATCGAACCATATTTATTCAGATGCAGTTGTTCTTTCACATAATATAACTACGTAGTTTTAAACAGTTCTACATCGATAGCTTGTTTTATTTACTCACAGTTATTTAGTGCTGTGTTGTATGTTTGTCTCACGATCTGCCAGAGTAAGAATATTTATGTAATTATTTAATCGTTTAAGTTAGTTTTATAGGTAACCTAGAATAACGAAGAAAACATTAATTTCAAGATCTGTATTCGGTGCCTCTTAAAAGTTAAAGCACGTAGACTAACCCGCTGACTGCGATTTATTGAAATACTGTGGAATGAAATCAGTGAATGTTGAATTTCATACATAAAGAGGAAGCTGTGTTTAAGGAGAACTACAAAATAAAATATTTTACGGCAATCGAAATAGCTATTAATATTAGATAAATACAGGAGGAACTTTATTTAGAAATTATTATAACAAGTAGGTCTGTTTCGGGTGATTTCATGTGACAACCCACAAAAAAAAAACAGTTAAGTATTGTTTGTTCTGTTTGCATCGAAACACAGAACAAATTTAAGTTAGAGTATTCTCATTCTAATATTCCACAATGTACGTGATGACAAAGCTTCAGGCAGAATACCTTTGGTATATATTTATTCTCTAGACTTTTATAACTCTGTGATCACAGCTTGCGCGTGCGTACTGTGTCGTTTCAAAAAATATTGCCTAACGGAAAATCTAGTTACAGTTTCGACCTACATACTTTAATAGCTTACATTGTAGAAATACTATCGAGGGCTAGTTAACGAGGTCTTGAAAATGTAAAATTAACTTGTACAAATTGTTACATTTGTTATCATTTCCATTTCTCAGATCTAATAATGTTTAGAATAGATTTGGAGTTATTTTGTTTGTTAGGTATTCGTTTAAATATTGTTTACAATAAGCCAATTTATAAAGGAATAACCAAAGAAGCCGGATATAGGTTATAGTAATCTGTAGCGATAACCTTACTATCGTTGCATATGCATGACGTCATATGAACACGTTTTGGCACACGCAATATTTTGGGTGAATTCATTATTAAGTTTATTAAATTATTTACAAGTTCGTGACACTAACCAAAAGGAGGCTTCAATCCCGCTGCCTCAAGCATAATTTACTTCTTAGAATCTTCTTTCTCACTCTACAGTGTTCTTTGACACATAATAAATAATTATATTATACCGTATAATGGGGGAACACGGATCTAGGGGTGATATAGAACAATTTAATAAAGAAAATCTTTTCTTTTTTAAATTTTAAAATTTTTTCATCTCACTCGCTTATACAATTTCATGAAATCAGAAAGTGGGTTTAAAGTTCTCGAAACGTCTGGGAATATGTTTAGGATTCAAAAATCTATATAGGTATGTACCTATTTGCTAAAGTTTATGTAATACTAGCTTTTGCCCCCGACTTCGTACGTGTGGAATTTAGAATCTGATATTATCCTGCGGTAAAATGGAGCCCATATTTTAAATTAGGCTTTTAGCAATACATCGGTGAAAACTGCGTTCAATTCCATGCAGTAGTTTTTGCGTAATGCGTGTACAAACATACAAACAGACAGACAAAAATACTAAAAACTGTTGTTTTGGCTTCTGTCGCTGTAATAAAGACCTCATATTAGTTATTCTCCAATATCTATAATGTACAGACATCGGTCTGTTATAATTTTATTATATGTATAGATGTTCTATTTAATTTCTGACACATCGTTATCAGTAGAAAGATAAGTTTGACATGCCTAATCTCTCTTGACGTGGAGCGCTTATGAAAACAGAGACTTGTCTATGCTTAACCGGTGATAGCATAGAGTTCAATGACTAAGTACCGTGTGTGGCTGTGCAAATATACAGAAGCAACCTTTATACTGAATCCTATTTATAGGTTCAGCCTTATTGCTTTTGAAACTAAAAGTATATATAAATATAATATCACGTAAGTGCCTTATAGTTAAACTAGCTTCCGCCCGCGGCTTCGCATGCATTGGATACGAACCCGTGCAGTTTCGGGTCACACGTAGCGCCATCTAGCGTCCTAAAGTAATTGTCACTGTCGAAAGTTATTGTTCTTTCCCTCGGGAGCTTTTTTCTGGATGAAAGATACCCTATGTCCTTTTCTGTACCCCTGACAACGTATATGCAAAATTTCATGATGATCGGTTCAGTGGTTTAGGTGTGAAAAGGTAACAAACAAACAAACAAACTTACTTTTCTATTTATAATATTAGTGGATTAGGATAGAAGTTATTAGATTCCCTTGTGATGGACATTGTAGATTAGATTATTTCCTATCCTACATTTTGAATTCATGAAAGGCAAGTTCCTTATAGGGATCTACCTCATTGTTCTTGTGGTCGTAAGCGCGACTGCTGAGCGTTCGATTCCCGGATCGGGCAAAGAGTTATTTGGTTTTTCTGTATGGAAATTCTTAGTAGCAGCACGGAGTCTAGAACTGTGCCCGGTAACGGCAATAGGCTTGCCCGCTATTACATGGGACAGCATCAACATCAATAACAGCATCGGCGAAATGTGGGTGTACAATAGTACACCTCTGCCTAACCCTTCGGGGAATACAGGCGTGATGCTATGTTATATTATGTATGTCCCTCATAGGAATGTACTTCGTCGGTCTTCTCGTTACGTTTATTCGATCCATAAATTTGTATGATAATGAGAAAGCACCCGCAGATCTGGCGTTCAACCCATTAAATTCAATGAATTACGTTAAATAGTATATTTTCATCGGTATATTTCATGTCGTTAATATCTTCTTTGTGTGTTGAAAAATTAATGGTCAATATACTATAAGTGATAATTAAACTTCAACCAATATAATGGTCAGTTGTCAATGCCCCATTACGGTGCTAGTTGTCCATGATTGATGTCCGTCCAATGTCCCACGATATTAATTTACTTCGCCCGACCGTTTCTATTTAAAGAAATCACTTTACAATCAAATTGTATTTTTATTAATATCAGATTAAGGTGTAAAGTTAAATGTACGTTTCTGGTACCTAGTTAACCCATGTTAAGGTGGAAGGAATTTTTCAAGTATTTTCTCTATAGTGCTTAACGTTAAGTGGAATATAGTGGGAACGTTAAGTCTTAATGCGTAAATTGTTATTGATATGGTTTTTCAAAACTTTATCAAGTTAGTTGTTCATGCTTATTAACACTGTAATAAGAAACGACGTTTAAAATTGAAGATTTATTATGCAGATATAAATTAACTGCGTTTGTGGCTTAAAATATCAAAATATGTAAGTGGTAACACCAGTGTCGTGGATACTCGTATGTGATGCGGAACCGGTGAGAGGGATGTCACAAGAAGAGTTTTAAGTAAGATAAGAAGGAGAAAGAAGAAATCCTTTATGGTTTGTATGAAATATACTATGATTGAGAAGATAGTGAACTCTGAGGTGCCGAAGAAAAAGGCGCCGATGACATAAGAACAGGAAGGTTATGAAGTTGTATGGTGTCAAAGTAGGTAGTCACTTAGAACGTATTCAAACCGTTAAATGTTCTCGAGAGAGTTTGTTAAAGATTTAACAACTAATGTGCCTCTAATAAGCGCTAACATCTGTCCAAAGAAAGACGCTACCTCGTTTTAAACCTGACCTACTAAATGTACACATGTATCAAATAAAACCTAGCGAAAATCCCCTTCTGTTAGTCTTATCACGCATATTATGGGTATGATGTATACAAAACAGATATTTCAAATCGTGCGTGCATTGTTTGTGCAAAAACAGTGTCTCGTTTGCAAGGCTGTCACGCAATTTTCCCTCCCCGCGTAAAAATAACGGGGCGAGCGGCGTGTGTTGCCATCGTTCACACGCTCACGTCATCACAGTGACGTGTTACCCTCTCATATAAAAATTTACGACTGTACCTCACATGTTAATATGTCTGCTGATGGCGTTCCAACATATAAACGGAGGGTATTTTGTTTATCGCTAACAACGACATGTATGTACGTACGTACTAGACGTGCTGTTCCAGATTAGGGATGTTCTACTCCGGTGTTGTTCAAAAGTTTGAATTTCGAAGTTTTTTATTATTTAGGTACTATTTTGTGACATTCCGTCCGTAGAACAAAAGGGCAACTCTAGTGCAACCTTTTGGAACATGGCTGGTTATTTTATGGTACATTTTATATTTCAGTTGGCAACATGGTCTTTGGCTAGAAACTGAGACTCGATTACTGAGGCTAGCAAAATTTTTGCTGACATGATCGGTTTTAAGCCAAGTCGTAGAATTCGAAAGATCTTTGTAGTTTTAACAAAAGTTCTATGCTCTTTGAAAAGGACAAAACAGATAATTTATCATTGATGGCTTTAGTCGTGTAAGTTGTAAGACTCAATAAAAACAAAAGGCAAGTCTTGCAAAGTTAGTATGTTTGAATAGTTTTATTTTCTGCCATTCCGTAGTATTTGTTACTTTGCTATAATTGACTTGACATAAAGATTAACCTGACTTTCTACACACTTGCAAAATGTACCAAACATATCAGTTCAAATAAAATTGAGTAAAAACATGAATGGGAACATCAATCAAGAGCATCCTAGTTTGATTGAGCTCGGCTATGACTCGGCATTGAATGGGACGTACGACTCGTGAATTGGATGTGATTGAAACCAGATGAACCGAGATCATTACGTACTGTTGCTTTAGTGCTGTGTGCTCGGGTACAGGGGATTTGAATTTGATTGGTCACTACTATGTGTCAACATGGTTATTTAAATTCAGATACTGGTTGCGTTTGATTTTCAAGGCTTCAGGGAAATTCTTTGTTGAATCGTTTTCGTGACTGTTTACTTGTTTAAATGAATGATTTTCTATTTCATTATCATATTATCATATTGGAGCTTGTGCAAAATCATACAGAAATAAATATGAAATTATACAAATATTTCCCGAGGCAAAATAAATTGTTGGATCAGATTAACCAACGAATGCACAACCTGCAACAAGATAAAATAAAATCCCACTTCGAACTCGTACAAAGCCTTATAATTCTCGTCACGTCGTCTTATGCTTCAAGTATAACAGTACCTACTTCAACACAAGTTTCTACAATAAATAAGGCTTTTACGACCAATGCTCAGAGGCACCTCGGAGGCAGCTCGGAGGCGTTCGTATTCGCTTCCGCATCTCGCATTATCGAGAGCTTTACCAAAACGGTGTTAGCATTCGCGCGGCGCTGTTTTTGTGGTCGTCTGAAGGTGCACTTATATTGTGTCATGCATTATGTATGTTAGGTCTGTGTGTTACTTGATACTGTGAGAATTGAACGCGATTATTGTGCTGAGATTGTTGTTCATTAAATATTAATTTTGTTGTTTTGTATGATATAAATTGGTTGTTTGTTTTTAAAACTATGTATTTTCTCTTGATAGATCACTTTATATTTTTGTTCTTTATTGGCCACCAAGAAAATTCACAATGATGTGTCCATCGAATTATTTTTAACAGACTTCATTTTATAACGTATATATTAATAGCATGGTACGTGATTTCCGTAGGGTCCAACAGGATAGGTTACAATAATAGTGACTCAAGTTCCTAACTTAATGTTTGTGGAACTTTGTGACTTACGCAAAGCGATAAAATAAAACCGATGCACTAAGTTTTTAATGTTCTCGGTACGGTGTAAGAATTCAATACCAGATTTCCTAGATAAATTATGAAATATTTCTAAATGTGTATTTCGCCGTTATTATTTAACTTATCAAACAAATAACGTATCAAATTCGAACGATAGAAGTAACTTTAGCCCTTAACCAAGTTCCCAGGATATTAATTCTGGAACTATCGATCTATGAATCTAGCAAGTAACATGAAGTTTCTCATACAAGTTTGTAGAACTAGAACAATATGCTTTGAAACCGGAGAAGTCGTAACACGACCTTGTAAATTAGCGCTCTGATTATGAGCAAGGCGGCGAGTCGGCTACAGACGACACAGACAAAACACATATACATAAAATACGACAATTGACGTTAGACAAGCTATTCTAGATTTGTCCTACAAGGACATTGTTACGTAAACGAGTTAGATATAAAATCGCGATATTTGATAGAAGTCGTCAATTATGTAACATGCTGAAAAAAAATTGGTTATTATTATGTCGAAACTGTTTATTTTTATATCAAGAATGGTATATATAATTCAAGTGTTATGTATATTATTGCCAAAAACAAATAAAAAAAGAATGTGTGGTAGTTTTTTAAGCAGAAACTTGCGGCGAAAAATATAAGAACTTTTTCTGTAAATGACAGAAAAACTTTATCTAGGGCGTTCCTCGAATTGTTCAGAAATAGAATTTCTTCTATAAACTAACTTCTTCGACCAGCCGTATAAGTTCTAAACGCGATGCAAAGAACTATGTGGCCAAACTAGGTTATTCATTGTTATCGCTATAAACTGTTTATTGTAGCCGTGGCACATTTCAACAGCCCGCATGCATCAATTAACTTTCAATAAAATATCGATATATGAACGTGCAATGGCTCCCAACATTCACAGATAATAGTAATTCTTCTTACTGTTTCAATTGCTATCATTTTTATCTTATGGGATTGCAATATCCTCATGCGTGGTAACCCTGATTACAAATCCGTGTGCCAAGTTGTGTGGTGATAAAAGAAGAGACCCTGGATCATTTTGTGCATCCATGTTTTCAAAATTATCAACCATTTTGTAATATCTCTAGTTCTGTACCGTTGATTGAAATTTTAGTAGATTCAGAACATAACTTATGCCAATTCATATATTGTAGTGAGCAAGGTATTCTCATTCGTTCCGAGTGTTTCTCGTAAAGATCACGCAAGTCTGTAAGTTCTGTCAGGTCGATTTCAAGCCGCTTCCTTTGCTTTACACTGACAATTTTCTTTGAATGATTAATATTGAACATGTTATGCTGATTTTCTTTAATTAATGTTTAATGTGAACATCAATATTTAATTTTCCAGCAATGCAACTGTTACAACTCAATTGTTTTAATTTATGACGTCTACGCGTTCTACAGTGTTATAATTATACCTTTAAAATCTAGAAATACTTAATACTCCAGAACGTCAAGAATTTAAAAGTCGCGTTTCAATTGAAGGTAGACAAGCTGAAGTAATGAACAAATTCAGTGTTGCTAAGTTAACAATTTTTTCAGTAAACTGTTTCTCAAGATTAAGTCCAGAAATAAATCTATTGACTAGTCTCCAACTATACAAATTTCACTTAAGAAATACACTTAAGTCTGTAATATAGGTGCTCGTAATAGTAAAATCAAAATTGATTTTCTGCCGGTAGCAAAACTGAAATTACTTACTACCTAATTGGGACCTAGATCATCTATCGTGATTCGGTTTAGTTTCAGAACTTACGTGTTTTTATAACTCTCATTATAATTTCAGTTAACTTGCTAGAAACATGCTTTGTAACGAGTATTAAGTTCTAGTATCAATAAGTAGAATTAGTGTAGTCATATTGATATCCTGAGTTTGATCTACATATAGTCTGTGATATTTCTATTAACAAGAGATGTATAGTCTCAAATTTAAATTGTACATCAAGTTACTGGTTCATGATAGCTTGTCTCCGATTTAAATTTCATATAATCTCCTTCAGTGATTAGAAGCAAATCACGAAGATCAGTTAACTAGTTACTCTATATAATACTGCTTCTTATCTAGGATCCTTAAAACTTAATGGATTGTCATCTGTCATCAATGTGAATGAGAAGAAATGAACGTTATCTAAATACGCAATCAAAACATCAAATTCCCTCAAATTTTGAGTTCCGTTTCAGTTTTCTTTTTTACTGTCCCCTGCTGGGCAAGGGTCTCTTTATACACCAAAAAAAATTTATTCTGGAAATTAACTCAATTCAGCAACCCTTTGTTAACTGAAATTGTTAAGATTCTAGTCACGAAAACTACTAATTGCAGAAGCACCACGTGAGATTTATTGGCGCTTTAACGATGCGTCTAAAGTTTGAGTACCGGTGGCGTTATCGAGTGATCGATCGGAATGATTGATCAACTCACGCGCAGCCACTGGTGTGGTCCGTGTCTGTGACGCAATACTTGACAATGATGGGAATGTTGCCAACTGATGCTGCTTTAATTCTAATGACCTGTTGTGATTTTTTAAAATGTAGTTTGTTGAATCATTGAATCACGATGTTGCATATCCTGTTGGTCTTAAACAAATACGTGATCTTGTAAGCAAATATCTAAGAAATAGATGTAATCATAACCATATGTTGGTTTTAAACAATCTATACGTAGTATTGTGACGAATATGTATTGGTTTTTAAACTAACTTGTACGCTATCATTAAAAATCGAAGTCAAAGTCGTAAAATATCAAGGCCTCAAAATAAATAAAAAAAACATGCAAAATATCACGTTTTGAGTACTACTGAGTACTTTTACGATAATTATATCAAAACTAAATATTATTGGAACGAAAGATAAAAAAGTTATGAAGCATACTCTGCTACATTTTTTTCGGGAAATCGTTTTCGTAAATCCGTTCTTCATAAAAAACCTAGCATCATGAACTCGTAAGTTTCTTTTATCCCAGTTTCTTTCAATAAAACGAGACGGCAATAGAGCTACATTATTTTCGTTACAGCCCTCTTATAAAGCGTTTGTGAGGGCTTACTACACAAGTTAAACGACTTGTACACACTTGAGTGACTTGACGTCATCATTCCCTTCCGTCCGCGATCGCTAAGTGTTGTTTTGTAATAGCCGTTTCATTCGATTTATGTGCACACCGCGTTCCCTTTATATACTTAAATGGTTGTAGTTTGTAAGAAACTATTTACATGTGAGTACGGTCAAGGGGTTCAAAGTTGGGCAACTGTTAGTTATTCTGTCCCGAAGTAACCGCAACTGTTATTAACTTCATAAGTTCAAAGCTTATTTGATGTCATTATGTGTGTTTACTTTTGTGAGATTGGAAAGGGGAAAGGTTAGGTTCAAGTGTGGTTAGAAGAATCGATTATGATGTGATTTTCTAGTGAAAATAAAAATGTGTTTGCTTTTTTAAATTTAATATTCAGCAGGTACTCACGCTAAAAATATATCGTTTGTAGATTATTTTTGAATTCCTAAATCCTGTCAACCCCTTTTTTCAAACCATGCGAGTGTTATAGTCTTTACGCACATAAAGAATTAAAAATAAACAGTTTAAAACTCGAACCGTTCAAAAACGTACGCCCACCAAAATTAATAGGCAACAGGATTTTTTTGTGAAAAAACCTTGTCATCGCGGATTCAATTTCGGACAAAAAACTACACTACAAAATGGTTTTGTGCGAAAATTGTAAAATTCAATGCGAAACAGGAGTCACGGCGACGACCGCGTTGTGATACTGGCAAAAAAAAATACAGGTTGGGCGAACCGTGTTGTAGCCAGATTTACTGGCTGCCAGGATTACTTCAATGTTCGTATGTTGTATCGATGCGAATTAAATCGCTAGTACTGGTGGATTTTTTAAAGTGAATAAGTTTGTTTTTTGTTTCTGGCAATAAACTTGATTGAATACGCTACAAAGTTGAGTTTTACTAGGTATCCTGGGGAGATATAATGAAAAACATTTATTCTGTCGATAATACACAATGCAGTTACAAAGGTGGGTTTGTGGGTAAGATGAGAATCGACACCATCAACTCATCAAATAAAAGTTTCATCATTTTAGTCAAAAAATCGATTGACAGGAGTATTTCATTTTGTGCTAAAAACATTGGGACACGGCTACCTCCCATAATATACAAAAAAAGCAACAGATTTTATTTTCCAATGAATAAAATGTCAAAAAACGGTCCATTTATTATTAAAGTTCGTTACAAAAGGTGACTTCGAGCTGAATTTAAATTTATCATTCCATTGTAATTTATCCAGTCTCCGTCTAGACTAGGTAATACGTGTATATTCAGTGGACAAAGCGTAGTTACCCGGGGGAAGTTAATAAAGAACCTGTACGGCGTACCGTGACCTACAGACAAAAGGAAGTTTCTATTATATACCGTCATATGCCGTGTATAGTTGCCAGCGTAAAAAATAATTTCCCGCTAACCACAGCGGAAAATATCATTATTATTTTTTGTTTATTGCATTTTTGTACGGCCGCGGGAACCACGGAAAGGACTGACCATTTGAGATCTTATATGCTCGTAATTCCCTTTTTTCTATTACATTTTATTAAGCGAATCATTTTGTTGATATGTTCATGCAATATTCATATAGTATATTTCCTCTTTGAGGTAGATAATTTAGAGTTATTTTTTATCGTTGCCTTAGACGAAACATTACGTTTGATATTTTTTTATTTTTATTATATGTGGGACTGTTACGTGCTTTCTAATATTTAGGTACTTAAATACGAACTGGAGCCAAATATTAAGGTGATCTTTGTTTTTGTCCTGGTTGAAATTTTACCTTATATAACGATTTACGTTACATTGTAAACGACTTTAATTAAGTAGCTGGCAGCTTATAAATTTTATACCATAGATATTTTATTTAAATACCAGTTTGTTCCAGATTATCCTTTTCAACTCATTACTATCAAGTAAGTTTCCATGAAATTTAGACTGATTAAAACTTCAAATAAAATCGTAAAGTAAGTTCCAATGAGTATTTCAATATAAAGTGGTTATTACCGTACGTCGTCAAATCACGTTATACTTGGTGTTGTCATTATATCCGACACTCAAGTTACGCCAAGTGTGGTCTGAGGTTTTACACCGATATTTATTTTTGATTACGTATTTATAATACGTACTTTGAAATCGATATTTGTGTGTTTAGCTTTTTAATGAGATGGAGTTACCTGGTTTATAATTTAGGGGTACTTAAAGAGGATAGTAGGGATTAAAACGATCAAAGGTAATATGTTCGTGGTATATATTTTATCTAAGAGCTGAAATTGAGCGCTCTCTTTCGTAGTTTCAATGTCCCTTTGAACTTTGTCTACTTTCATGTACGCACAGCCTTTTAGATATTTCATTTGGAGTAGGTACTTGTTCCACGGTGATGTCAGTATGTACAATTGAATGCTTAGGTTTTTCAGTTCTATATATGTCTAGTCATTAGAACTTTATCTATGGTGAACTTAGAGTAATTAGAACTATAGTTATCTTATATCATTATTTCAGATTTGATTTAATGATCAATTTGACAGCCTCATTGGTCTAGTGGCCGCAAGCGCAACTGCTGAGAAATTCTCAGTAGCAGCTTGGAGTCTGGAACTGCCGGAAGATGGCAATAGGCTCGCCTCCTATTATATGGGGCTCAATAATTGCGTCGGCGAAATGTGTGTGTATAGTAGTTCACCTCTGCTCATCGCTTCGGGGAATACAGACGTGATGATGATGCTATGTTTAAGTGATCAATTTAATGTTATTTTTTTCAATATCTTTTAAAAAGTACATTGTAAACTTCACAGGCATGACAGGCTATCTTCATCTTTTAAGTCTTGTTTTATTTTTAATTCTCTTACATCGGCTAACACTTTTTTCAATAATTATATGGCTTGTCGGCGGTCAATTACCAATTTACCACCTTAATATCGATATTTTGTTACGTTATAAATATTTTAACATAATATTAACACGAATTATTGCCCAATTTGTCATCTTTCATATAAAAAGGTTATTAAATACCTCAGTAGATTTGTTAATCTAGAATTATGATGACACACAAATGGATCGCAATGGCGTTTCGTTTCCAATGTTTGACATCAGTTGAGACCAATGGTATTCAAATTAATATAAGTTATTTTGCTAGGTTGTATGTGGGTTTTGAAATGTTAATGGAACTTTTCTATGTTCTGTTGTACGACAAAAGGAATGGAGAATGGATTCAATAGGTAATATTATAAAATGAATAGGAGAAAAGTAAACTAGGCAGTTTCCTGAGATTGAATGGGGTTTTTGATGGCTTCTTACATGAAAATAGGGTATTGAATTTAAGTTAATTGACTAGATATTTCTAGAATGTGTGAAAGCAAGGCTTATTTAGGTACTCTAAGGAAAATTGTGAGAGTGTCCGCTAAAACATGTAGCTTAAATCTCTCATACTGTTAGAGTTATAAAATACTGAAATGTTGAGTTATTTCCTATTTTTTTTAAACATATTTCAAGGTTGATCCAGGCCAAATCGAACATAATTTATGCGCTTTACATCATCATCTTCTTCTATCGTACCAATGGTTAAACAATGCATTGTTTGGAAAGGTGTGTGGCCAGCTGAATTGCATTAGGTATGGCCGCGTTAAGGTCATCCCTCGTACAGGTGTTCGGGCATAAGGGTCACACGAGCAAGTGTGACATTATTTGTATTGGGGCCCCGCAGTCAGATCCGATATGACTGAATTCCCGAAACCCCTATTACGCATCACAAAGTAACGCGACAAAATAAAACCCGCGTTTCTTGCTTTGCCTCTTCGGGCGTAGCATATATCGGCAGGCAAACATGCAGAATCCTTCCCTCCTGAAAATTACTTCTTGTCTATCTTCTTCTTGATTTAGAGCCCTGAAAGTGTACAGGTGCATGTTATTTATATATATTTATAGCATGCTGACACGCTGAGTAACAACCGGGATAGCTAAGCCGTAAAGATAAATTGTTGCTCTGATGAAGTTGTCTTCATCAGACCATAGATTATAATATCTAGTAGGCACAGACCTAAATAATAATAATAAAACCAGCTGGAGTCTATAGTGGTTTTTTATATACACCCACATCAAATTCCACAAGTTTCCAACTCCATCTAAACCGTGGTTTGCAATAAAACATAGCCTATTTTCCCCGCTACATTAGAATATTATTTACAACAGTAGCGCAGGGAAAACAGTGAATAATTTTCTAATCTGTGTAAATCTACTGAGTCGTTCTGTGGGACTGGTCCGTCCAGTGGAAATGCTGGCTTCCTAACCTATTTTAGTGATAATTGTGAATTTATTTGCATCTTTATACATCTTTGTACTGGTTCCGCTTTAATTAATTTGTTCAGTGAGAAGTCATAATGGGTTTTCTCCGGAGTTCGTGCGATCGACGCGTTATTCAAGTTAGAAGCGGAATCGTTCATGATTGATACTTTCAAGATTAGTTCTATCGCTTTGAACTTAGTTCTCTTATATTATGATCCTTTTGCAATCGTAAAATACGATATCTTCTTATTTTATTTTACATCTACACGGTTATGAGACTTTATGTGATGTTTCTTGGATTAAGTTCTTAAATCGATGTGGCTTTTAAATGGGCCGTGGTCTGAAAAATTATACATAATACTACTGTCTCTATACCTATAATATTACAAAACAAATTTCTAATGTTTTACAATTTTGTTTCAGGTACGTAAATTGCGAAAAACTAACAAAAATGTAAAAGAATATAAACTTGGGAGAAGAAAAAAAATTTACTTCATCGGTGAGCATTTTTTTTACTATAATTACCTTAATATTTACTGGAGCGTGTCGTTGGACCATAGACACTTTTTGTGACGTGGTCCACAACATTGAAATTCAAAGAAATGATCGGACCACTTCGAACGATTAATAAAAACCTATGTCATTGTACTTCTGAGCGTTGTCAATCGTTTTTGTGAGTATCTTATGTCCGGCATAAGACCTGAGTCTAGATTTGTTTCGGTTTCTAAAATACTTTTTTGTGCCGTATTTTTTTAATACAGGTCTTACTTATTCTAGGTTAAGTTTGTTTTTGCAATGACATTTTCTATACCAATTTCGAAACTCAATCGCTAGAAAACGCGAAAGAATAGGAAATAATACAGCGTATATGAACAACATTCAATATGGATGAATGGATATTAACAATAAGTGCTATTGGGTTTTTCTTTAAGGAAAATTCTCAGGAAAAGCACGGAGTCTGGAACTGTGCCCGGTAGATGGCAAAAGGCTCACATTACGTAGGACAACAGTATATCTCTGTCCAACCCTTTGCTTTGTCCAGTACAGTGCTATGGTATGTTACTCGTATGTAATAATGTCCTCCTGACCGATTTCGGTCACGGCGGCCAATCTCACCGGAGATTAGCCAACTACGTAGGAGATATTATAGAGCACAAGTGTGTGCGCAAATACAGGTGCTCTCTCTATTCCTTCACTCTCATAGTCCGATGGGACGGCAATCCGATACGACCGGAGAGAGATCAGGCGCAGGACCAACGGCTTTTTACGTACTTTCCGGCACGGTGACCCAAAACAAATATCTGTAGATCAAACAAATATTTGTTCCATGCGGGAATCGAACCCGCGACACGTAGCTCAGCAGTC
The DNA here is from genome assembly GCA_947562105.1 of Shargacucullia verbasci. Classification (NCBI taxonomy): domain Eukaryota; kingdom Metazoa; phylum Arthropoda; class Insecta; order Lepidoptera; family Noctuidae; genus Shargacucullia; species Shargacucullia verbasci. The sequence goes on from OX387289.1 coordinate 10,817,598, forward strand.
GATCTCTCAACCACTGCGCCAACCGTGTCGTCTCTTACTCGTATGTAATGATATGAACAAAACTCTTTTATATTGTGTCTCACTTTCCTCTAAAACTGCCACAGGTGACACACATGAGTTCATTTTAAAAGTTGTGTCGAATTAGACTCACCATATTTCACCAACTGACCAGGTCAACCTCATCAGAAGATATTTAATTTACATGAAATCAACATAATGAGCCTATCATAAATCGTTAGTTATCCATCGATATTTTTCGGTTTGGTAATCTGTCTTCGACTTTTGAATACGAAGCGTAACTCTGGAGTCTCGAGACAGTCGTCGGTTTGACAAATGTGTCAATTGCTGGCACCGGATGTTGGGTCAAGCGCTGTCGGACAAATCGTGTGTGTCAGCCCTGATGGCCGCTCGTTTGTGACCGTGAAGGGATAACGTTTGTACTAGAATTTGTAGAAGGGTTGGCATTGAATAGTTATTGGCAATGAAATAGGATGGAGTTTAATATTGTCCTTAAATTAACGCTCGTCTCTTAAATTAATAGAATCTTTTGTAGAATATCAGAATAATAACAAGGAATTAGATAGGGCCATTGTCTCATTGCTTATTCTGTGCAACTGCAGATTGATTTTCTTACTCGGAACTCACGCGTGAAGTAATCAAATTGTCCACTGACACTATAGTTGCACAGTTATGCACAATTATTCTGCACATACTGAACAATGACATTCTTCAATTTAATACCAATTGTGCGTGCGAACAGGACAATACATATTTTTAAATATTTTTCGGCAGCCCTACGGGTTCCATCAGCAGGGCTGTCAGGGTGTATATGACCGGTTTATTACAAGACGGATGTGTCAAATGGAGGGCGTACAGTTCACACGATTATGAAGACCCTACCATGCGGCCCTGGATATGAACGATTTTTATGTAACATTCGAATATGTCACCCCTACGGAACGAATTGATATTAATTATGTCTCGTTAGTGATTTTTCCTAGAAATAAGGATGTTATTACTATTGTAGACAATTTATTCAACTGTGTTTTGTTTATAACTCTCTCATCTGGTTAGCGTGACGGTTTGATCATTGGTGAAGAGTTATTGTGTTTTTCCGTTAGAAAATTCTCACTAAAAGCCCGGATTTTGGAGTCGTTCTTGGTAGGTGGTTATAAGCGAGCCTATAGTATGGGATTAAAAACAACATTTGTGACATGTAGGTGTACAGTACACCTCAGTCTGACGGAAGATGATTGTGACATACGGGTGTTCTGTATTTCTTAAACTTTTAAAATCGACCATGTACGTACATAGAGTACACCATATGTATATGGAGAAACCACATGGATAAAGAATCCATATCGTTTAATTAGAATGCTTCAATCGTTTTGCTTGTCTTTATCATAGTATCTACGATGCGTAGGTATATAATTATGCTCTTTTGGGGTCACCGGATTGGCTAAGCTGTTGCCATTAAATTGAATAACACGGCTTGTGTCCTAGTAGTCATCATCATCATCATCAGCCAGAAGACGTCCACTGCTGAACGAAGGCCTCCCTCAAGGGGGGGTTTCCCATAATCCCCACGCTTGGCAGGCGGCTTGGGGATCGCAGTGGTTCACCGATTAGTGAAAGGACGCTACTGCCCGTCCTCCGGTGTCTGGCCGCAGTTTTAAGACGTACCCGGGTCAAGTCCTAGTAGTACCACGTCTGTTTTATGGTGTTCAACCAAGTGCAAAGTAACCTTTAGTAAGTTTGCATTCATATACTCCGAACGATTCTCCACCAATTGTATACCTAAACGAGCGTTAGATATTTTTATTAAACATTACTGCAGGCAATAACAGTTCCTGAATGATGATTGCCGCATTTACCTTTGAACAAAATTTATACATTTTCGTGGAAATCGAATCAAGCGTGCTTAACATCATAACGCATTCCTAACAGTTAACATAAATAAACCCGTATCACTCAACAACACTAGTGCGTAATTGATCCCTTTATACACCATTTCGCTTCCTTCCAACACTTCAAACATTCCAATCAAATTCTAACTCTATTTTCTTTGCACAAAGTTTAAAATAATTTATTGGAATTTTTGAAAAGTTTTACTATTGAATTTCTATGTGATCCTAGGACCCTCATAGTTTAATGTTTTGAGTTAAGAGCGTTATTCTCTTCAAGGGAAACTTTACGTGCTACGGAATGGATATGGGAATACTTAGAAATGGAAACTTTCCTTAAAAGGCTTTTACAGTTGGACACGCAACTTGAACGTAGTAAATGTTATGAGCTGAGGTTGTGGAGCCACCATACATTTTCTACGCCTCATTTAAAAGTATTTGATTGTTGATGGTTTTGACTGCGTCAACCTTTTCAAGCGAGAGTACATGTTTATTGTGCGTGCAGCTAAAGAGTGGAACTCCCTGCTAGAGTGTGTTTTCCGATAGCTATAACTTTAGAGTTTTCCAAGCTCGAGTGAATAGGGCCCTTCTAGGCAAGCGGGTACTACGGCGGGTGAGATATTGGTCAAATGTGAGTGTATCATTAATTAGGTTAGTGTCATATAATACTGGTAAAAAAACATTTGAATTTAGAATCAAAATCGATACGAAGAAGAAAAAAGATCTACAATCCAAGTGCCTATTTTATTTATTTTCTCCTAATTGTTCCGCTTTCCTGAGTTAAAAAGCTCGCGCTAAACTGTTTTTTAGTATCAACGATCCACCATATGGTTGTAATTTGTTACCATAACAATACAGTTGATGTGTCGTGTAAGGTAGCAATGACATAACTCGATCAACTCATCATAATATAATTTGCCTTGTGCAAGTATTATCATGGCTAATTTGACAGCCGCCAGAAACCATATTACTGATTCTATAAATGACGGCAACGTATCCTGCCTTCAATATTATATGAACATCATTTAGTTTGGCATATTTTACGGCTTCTTTCCTTATATTAAGTGAGCCCATTATATTATCCCAGTGCTGGGTAAAGGGCTCCTTTTTATTCTTATCTTAAGTATGAAAACTAATTAGGCATATCACAGATCATACATCAATGTATCTTTTTCTTTTTAAAAGTGTTGCCTCATTGTACTAATTATTCCTGTACCGTGGATTTACAAACACATTTACATGCACAAACACTTAGAACAGGAACAACTATCTGTAGACCATACAAATATTTTTCCCATGCGGGAATCGATCTCGCGACACGTTGTACAGCAGTCGATTGGTGAACTAACAGTGCCGTCTAGTTGCCGTTAATCTCCGTTTAAATGTACCTACAATATTGAGTAATCGATACATCTATGACAACTTTAAAACTGTTCTGTCACAGCAAAAGCTTAAATATTCATCGCAAGTTTGCAATATCGATGAATTGTTGCAATAACAATAGCCACTTGAAGTCATAGTAAAATACAGCCGCCCGGTGTTCAACCTATAAATCTGTCAACATAATCGTATATCTTATCCACAATTATGTGTTAATAACGCCTTTTATTCAGCTGTGTGCAAATTCAAATGTTGTGTGGTCCACAAATCATAAGGCTATGGAGCTATGGCAAGTTGAATATTTCCTATAAACAATGAACAGAAGGACAGAGAGAACTGCCCATCTGTGATCTTGCCCTTTTAGCTTTGGAAATGGAAAACTGTTGAGAGGAATGTTTGCGTAAGAATTTGTACAATAACAGCCAAATAAAAAAAAAACTAGGTAGGTACCTATCTTATTCGTCTAGTGGTCGTGTCTACTAAAGACGAGGTCCTGGCTTCGATCCCAGGGATGCATCGACAAAATAGTAATGTTTACTAGTACACATCTAATTCTTCGGGCAATACAGACCTAAAGCTATGAAATGAACTTAAAAAAAAATATTATTTTTGACGTGTGTGATCATTAAATATTGAAATATATCTTACGATAAAAAAAAAGAAAATAATAGGTATGTGAAGCTGACAAAATCTCTAAACACTGACACCATTTTATAATACAATCCTACCTAACCTTCAATATGAAAAGATTTAAATTATCCTCATTACATCTGTTGGTACGCACGCGCAAATTCATTTAGTATGCAAATGCTACTCCATTCCGTAATTCTTCTTGCATTACGCATATCATAGTAAATGTGAGGCCGTTATCATACATTTACTTTGTTTATTATCATTGTATTAATACAATGTGTGTTGTTTATCCTGCAGATAATAGGGATTTGCATATTACATTAAAACTGTAACTAGATTTCGCTGAGAATATCAAGATTATAATAAGAAAGTGGTTTGGTTACCGTCATGTGGTTTGTGATATGAGAGTATATTAAATTTTCTTATTTTAAACTGTATTGTATGCTTCATTTTATTAAAACGATAAATATATAGTATTTTTCCTGACTGCCTAAAAAGGAGAGTTTTTAAGCAGTCAGGAAAACTGGAAACTGTTTCGTTAAAGCGCCACAACGGTTTTCAGCTTTGAACAGTCAGTATTACCCAGGTAGCTTCGTCAGGTCGTCCCACGGGCATGCTAAGTTTGCTGGCTCGTGTCCACTCGGAGACTCGTCTGGTCCAAAAGCTATCGATCCCTCGCACAAAGCACCCACTGCCACTTAAGCTTGCGTCTTTTGTCACCTTGTAAGGTTAGTAACATTTTAGAAAATACATAGTAATAAATAACTCATCCTTACGTAGTTTCACAAGAATCGACAATAGATACAAAATGTTACACTGTCCCGTAGAGAAAACTCAGAGGAAAGCGCAACACGTGAGAACTCATCAAGTTTAGTTCCAACTAAAACACAACTTTATGACTGCTTAGTTACATATTGTTGATGGACCTAATTACAAGGGTCATAAAACACATAATGACTGTGTGAAACTGATTTATCTTTACTCAAACAAAATTTATATTCGCCGATAAATTTTTGGTTTCTCCAAGTTTAATAACATTCTGAATTATGGATAAATTGGTCTGGTAACACTGTCAAAACTTACGCTCCTATAAACGCAGAAAACAGCGAGACACTACAAATGAAATTGGAAATATAACACAGCAAGAAAGCCACACGTCTCCATAGATCTTTAGAACGGACTTAAAAACTTATACAACGGCCATACCCCGGACGTGCCCGTGCGACCAGCGGACCTCCACAAAAGGACGTTGACAGACTTCCTAGTCCATTACATATTTTATTACCCATCTCCCTCTAACAAGCGAGATATTAGAGCGCGCGAAAGGGACAGTGGAACTGCAGTTGAGGTACTTGCTACTTGTAATGCAAGTGTCGTTAGATGAAACTTTGTGTTTCTTCGTTGGAAACAATTACCTAAGAACGAAACTGGTCGTATTTATAAAAAAACTTTAGTCTTTATTACTGGAAGCAGTTGTTTAGCTTCCCTTGATAACAGGAGGGCAATTTCATTTAACTGTAGGTACACTAATAATGCCAGATTAGTTTCCTGATGGAAAGCGAGGGTCAAACGGCAGTCGCTCTGCGTCTAGACACTAGTCTAGTCTAGCTTAAATGACTGAATTCTAGCTCTATTTCTGGTGATGGCCTGAAAGAGCACGAGTTTGTAGGAGAATTTGAAGTAGGAGCCTTTTGAACGTATAGAATTCCGTTGTCATTTTTTGTTCTGTAAGTTAAGTACATTTTTGTCTGTGTCAGCTACCAGTATAGGATTTTTGTGTGCTTTAAAATTTTTCAAGTGAATTGAATTTACTTTTTTGAATTATTTTCAAAAAAGTAAATTCAATTCACTGGCATGGCATTTTGAGGGTTCCTCGTTTGGTATGCAGTCCAAAAAAGTTTTGTTGGATAATTGGACGTATAAGCAATGACACTTTGTTGTTGTGAAGAAACGATAAAATAAAGTTGAAGTCTGTAAAAGTGACAAAAGTAACTATAATAGAATCAATCAATATTAGCTTCTATTAAAGTCAAAATATGAAACCGATATCACGTACAGTGGATCACGAAAGTGTTCGACGATGATAAACATAGGTGTGTGTCAGTGAAACGCATGTCGTGACCTCACGAGCTGTCATTCACACTGTTCTATTCGCGATATTATAACGATATGTTTTTTTTTACTGTCCGTTTTAGTTCAAGTCAGGAGCGCGGGTAAAATTTGTGGGCTTAATATGGCATATATGAGAATTGATCGAGTGTCAAACACTTGTGATGACGATTTTACCTAGAGATTTTGACAGCGGGATTCATCATCACTTAGACTTTTCCGACTATGCTGTGTCAGCTAACAGTCCACTGCTGAATATGAATGTGTACAGAACGATTACCATTTGACCTCTGCAACCCAATTACTTGGGAGTTTCGATTCTCTAAGGTTCGACCGGTTGTCAGATTTTAATAATTGATTGGCGGTAACGACTAACCAATAGCGGCTTAATTAAAAATTACTCGAACTTCATACTAGAAAATCGTCATCAAACTCCGTTCAAACAAACATTCATTTAACAACCTATGTATTTCTATCGATAGTCACTTATCAAGGTGTTGTCGATTTTGTGTTGCTTGTGGTAATGCAATACCCATGTAGGCTGTGTGTAATCTAGGCCCCTTAATTTCCGAGTTCCAAAGTGAAGTCCATACAACTGTCTTCATTTTTAAAAAGGATCCGCTGCCTCTCTCTAATTGCGCCACAAATTTACGGTAGACGGGAGAAGCAAGGATAATTTGCGATTTGTGACGCGCCACGGTACCACTTTCACATGGAAGTCGTGATACAATTTCGCACAACGATATGAGAGTGGCAAAAATATTATATTCTTTATTGAATGAGACCACCTGTAACAAAGGTTGGTTGTTCCGTTCATACGAATTCTTCAAGAAATGTAAGGCTGTTGGCTACGAGTCCTTGCCCGTATTGTTCTATTTTTAGAACAAGGTACATTTTCTATAGTACTTTTGTGTTGGCTGAAATGAAAACGTGAGATGTTCTACAATACCTACCTCGAACAAATAAATTGATTTTCAAGACAATTTTAGGAAAGAATTTTGAGCCGTGGGCGTCTAAATTGGGAATATACATATATCATATCCTTGTGATTCTAACCTAACCATGCGTGCCTCCTGATATGAGGACTGATAACAGTGTGATGGTATCAGTAGTAGATGAGTGTTTCCAGTGTCTAGAGGGAAATATTGGTACCCCATATAGTGATGGATTTATAATGCAGTTAACAATTACCCAAAAGATGTAATGCAGCGTCATTAGTTAATCCCAACTTAAACAGCAGCCATATTTTATTAGCTCGCGAGTGCAGCTAAACACTAGTTAATACAAATAAACTCTTGCGCAGCTACCGTCTCGTATATCGACACGTAATTAGCCATAAACCAGACCGTTATAGTAAATTGATTACAGAAGTGATAAAACTCTGTGTTATGTGCTCTCAACATTACAAGTTATATCAACATTGAATTAAATTTGTGATTTACGAAGCACACAATATGGTTACTTTTAAAACATTTCTAAGCGTCGTTGTGATCGAAAGTAATTTAGAAACTTTGTTATTACTTTACTAATTTACAATGAACGTCTACAATGTATTAAATGATATTTTATCATTTCGAAGGTTGGCTCTTAAGTGTGATAGGGCTGTTAAAATAATTTGTTGAAATTAGATTTTTTCGTGAATGGTGTACTGGAAAGTATCAAGAGCTTTAAGTTGTCAAAATCGGAATAAATTGAAGTTACACACATAAAAGTTTGATTGAAAAACTAATATTTCAATCGTTTCGATATTACGATGTTCAAGGTATCATAAGATTATTGTTTGAAGCCAGACCGATAAGAAAGGGCTTGTATACATATCCGTCCATAATCAGACCAGAGTAGTTATAAATAAAATATATTAATATTCGATGCAAAATACATGTTTATAACAGCTTAAAACCAGGTAGCCGCGTGACTTTCCCTCAACGCAGCGTGTCCGCACAATTGGTCCCGCTCCTGTGCCAACCAGCTTTCCTATTGCGCGTGCGCCGTAAACTAAAGCGAAATATTCCTAAGTACATCGTAAAATATAACTGGTGTATTTATTTTCATTGAAATGAAGTCAACTTTCTTTACGGAACTGAGATTAATGAAAAATGTGGACTATATCGGTGGTTTGTCAACGCTATATGAAAGTCAATTAAGGTAAAAGGATTAGTGTTAATTCCATTCGCGATACTTGTCGATTTCGATTAATTGTTTCCATTGATATCCTTATCATTGAATAAAGAACTGAAAGATTTTCAATTGATTATCAAGGCTACACAACTCTCTATATTCTGAAGTTGGTGGCTATAACACAAACTGATCCATAATTATGTTCATAGTTGCGGCTTTCAAAGTTTACTATTACTGTCTACAGACATGCTAGATTTAGCTCTGCATAATGTACATTATCAAATATATATGTATGTAGGTCCTAAAGTACCAGCTTCCGCCCGCGGCTTCGCCGGCGTGCTTTACGAACCCGTACATTTTTCCGGGATAAAAAGTAGCCTATGTGCTATTCCAGATTATAATCTATCTCTGTGCCAAATTTCATCCAGATCCGTTCAGCCGTTCTGGCGTGATTGAGTAACAAATATCCATCCATCCATCCTCACAAACTTTCATATTTATAATATTAGTAGGAAGTAGGATATTAGTAGGATTGGATAGGAAGTATATTTTTTATAGTTGTTGAATGTTCGAACGTTTTTGGTTCCCAAATGTTTGCGCCATCATTTGGTATTCCGACCAACAATGATCGCCAAGTTTACGAAATATTAAGTGGTTTACTCTGGCTCACTGTTTATATTTTGCTCCAAATTTCACATTACTTTTTAAGTACTTTCTTCAGTCATTATTGAAGCTGCATTAGAGCTACATAGTTTATTATAGATTAGTAAAGATGCAGCTATTTAAAGTAGATGAATGGACTGATGATTGAATACGACTTCTAATGGATAAGTTATTTTGTTTACAGATTTATCAATAGTGTTTACATTTGATTCAAAGGAAATCTGAAAGCATAAAGAATAAAAAACAAAACGCGGAATAAACTATTGCTCGGTATTTTCAAGAGGCAGTTTTTAAATTGACTTTCTTGCAACATAACCATCTTTTCGAATTGAGAATTGCAGTAAGTGATTTCTACAGAAATTTATAGTACTATTGATTGAAGTCCAGATTTACAGAAGCTCTGAAACTAAAGGGGATTGAATCCACCTTTATCCGAAAGTAACCTTGACGGATTAAGACTAAGCGTCTTAATCCCACAACCACAACGAGATTCAGATGGTATAAATCACTAATGTGTGTAATGTATTCAATGAACATTGGAGTACCTCGTAAACCACTCGACTACTAGCAAATACCAGAAAGTAAGAAGGTCTACTTCTTATAATTTCTCACATGAGAAGTCTGTGATTCACATTAACATAGCGTTATGCCTGTATTCCTCAAAGGATTAGTTAAATGTGTACTATTGTACACGCACATTTCGTCGATGCTGTTGGGGCGAGCCTATTGCCATCAACTGGGATAGTTCCAGACTGGGAGTTTCCAGTTGCTACTGAGAATTTCCATACAGAAAAACCCAATAACACTACACGATCCGGAAATCGAACCCAGAATCTAACGCTCAGCTGTCACGCTGGCGACCACTAGACTAATGAGGCCGTCTATAATGTAGTGCAAAAATGAGCCAGACAGTAAGCTTCGTAACGTGGCGGATAATCCAGCTGCTCGGGATCACTTGCACCTGCTATTAGGCGATTCGGGAGACAAAAAAGAGAGGACAAATAAGATGTTCCTGCCTCTTATGGATTCTAGTTTCCTAACTAGAATAGTCTTTTAGTCTCTAAAATGCGTCGCAATAAATTTGCAATACGCACTAGGTACTGCGTTTTGCAAATCTGTTGTGACGCATTTTGAATCAGCATATTGACGCTTCTCAGAATAAGGCGGGCAAAGCCCTTTTTTATTTATCATTGAAATTGAAGCCTATTACAAGTGGTCTTGACTTGAATTTTTTCCTTATTGCTGTCCCAACGTTCGAATGGAAGCAAGCGCGTAAATATATGTTAACGCTTATTATCGCAAAAAGCTTGGAGTAAACCTTCTGTACGAAACTATTTCTTTTGTCCTAAGTACTTAGTAGTGGTACTACGGTCCCGTCTCGCTAAGCCGAATTTGTTGTTTGCAACTTCAAGTCTGTAAAGTAAATATCTTGTATCAGTTTCAGTCAGTCTCACTGAGTCAGTAAGCTGTAGATTATTCAATTTAATAGCCAGACATACAGCTTGTGAACTTCTAGGTTACTTTGTAGAAGAAATACTGCGAAGTAACAGGAAATCCTGCTATAGGCAGGCTGAGACATAAGTAACATTATATTAAGCGTAATATAACCTTCAATGGTGGTTATTTCTTATGGGCTAAGCACATAAGTTAAGTATGCATAAATCTTATTTGAAAATATCTCCGTGTAATCGACATTATGTGATTTACATAAAAATCGGAAAAGCAAACACATGCGGATATATTTCATGGATAAATTGATACAGATATTGTGAGATAGCGTAACAAGGCCGGAAATTACATACAAGAGTGAGCAAAGTTGATGTATATGTATTTGATAAGCCATTTGTAGATAGGAGCCAATGAATATGTTAAATATTAAAACGATTCGTTCTTCACTGTAGATTCATTGATATTCTATCTGTAACAGTATCAAAATAAAAAACTTCGAATTGGAAAACAGAAATCGCACTTCAAATGATTAATGATCGTGAACTTGCTCATGTGTTCTGCTGGCTGATGACCTGACTGACCTGACCTGACTAAAATCTGTTGCTATCTCTTTTTATTTATATTAATATGAAGCGTTATAGAACATTGATATTTTTAATTGTGATAAAGAATTTAAAGGATATAATTTAAAAATTTGAATAAATTTCACCCCACTAAACGAGTATTCGTCAATCACAGCTCACAATCGTTATCTGCCGCGATGTTCAGTTTAAGTAATTACCAATCTTATGGCCCTGTTATTAAGTTATTATTTCCTTGCTATACCCGAGGTTTCCTTCAAATGACCTGCTATGATATATTGTTCCTGAATGCTTATGCGCAATAAAATTAATATTATGTTCCGAATGGTTACGCGGTCGCTGACTGTGTGACCTTGCCCTTTGCGTAATTTATGGAAATGGGAAAAGCACAACGGTCCAAGTTTTATTTTTTTATTTCGTATGTTAATTTCGCGATTAAAATAAAATTATTTAGTAACTTGAAAGTTGAATATAGTCACTCCAGAAAGGTATCTTCTGTTCGCCCAAAACATGTTTAAATTTAAAAATAATAGTAACCCCCTGACGTCTGTAAACGTATACAAATCTATACAAATCTGTTAAACTGCCTCATTATTTATACAAGAAATACAATGCCAACAAAAAAGAATAGGAATAACTATCCGCCATATTGTAACGTGTGAAAAAAACTTTTTCGTTAATCAAATCGTTAAAACCAATTTACTAGATTTTGTTAAATAAATAAGAAGTTAGATAAATAATTTATAAAAAACGTTATATACGCAAAAATAATTTCCTTGCAAATCACACTTTTCAGATGACATTAGCAATCCTATTCTCATGTTGATCGCATTGTACTGATCAAATAGGTTTGTATTTCTAAAAAACCAAAGGTTTACATAAGTAGGTATGGACCACATGGACCTACTTTATTTAATGCTTCGTTTAATTATCTAGAACAATTATTATTTTATGGACAATACTACATTTTATATTAATTGTAATACTATAATCGATAAACACCTTATAAGGAAATGCGCTCATAAACAACAATCTGAGACTCACAATACTGACTTCTGACGTCATCATCGTATATCCGGAATTGAATAATATAAGACACTGATACTCTTAAGATAGGCTGATTGTCAGACTTTTTGGGCTGCAGACACCCATAACGACTGTCAGAAGTCTTCGTATGACTCCTAAGACCAACCGCTTATCCTGGTTTCCTGAAGCACTGAGGGTTCTCTATGTGTGAACACTATTCACCCATTCAAGGACTGACCGCGGCAAGCGCTGCTTAACCAGGTAGATCGATCGATCTGGGCGGTAGCTATGTAGCTACAAGCATTCAATGCAACTAGGACATGAGATGCAGTGCAATATTACAAGAAAATAAATTAATAAACTCATTAATCTCAGCTAGCAGGTCGAGCAGGCGAACCACCACAAGTAGCAGACGTTGACATGAAAGGAGGCCAGTCTTTGTGTTTTGAAACAAAATTAAGGATCCATACCTTATCGATTTCATTGATATCAAAGAATGCATTTATCATCAGATCTTCATTTATCATTCAGATACCCACATGGCTATCGTAAAGGTGTGTCGGTCCAGATCTTTAAAAAACACCAAATATACTTCAGCACTTTACGTGATAAATCTCACGTACGCAGGAAATACTTGCGGACAGACGTAATGGTGCCGTGTGACGTCATTAAATGTTTTGGCAGTTTAGAAATCTAGATTAGCAGATAACCTTGTATGGCCAAACTGACGATAGGGAATACCAACATACAGAAATATTCTTAGTGGCGTTGTAACATTATTCCACAAAATTGGATATATTCTTAGCCTCTGAACGCTTCAGTATGGTAACTATTCTAAATCTCCGATTATTGAATTCCATTCCGTCTGATGGAAAGCGGATACCAGATTCGCCGGAATGATTCGTCTATTGGACGGATGAAACTTGAAATGTTTTAGATTCGCTTTAGTGTAGATATTATAAATAAATTGAATATACGGGATTCTTATTATAACATTATGCCTGATTTCCCCGAAATCTAGACAGAGGTATCTAGTTCATCCTCATTTCGTGAATTTTTTATTAAGACCCATGGAACTGAAGGCGAGCCGATTGCCATTCGCTGTACACAATTGCAAGCTCTAGGATGCTACTGGGTATTTTAGAAAATCCCAATAACACTATGCCCGACCTGGTAATCTAATCCAGGCCCTTACTTATTATATATGTAGGTACTTAATCTGTTAATAACAATAAATATGTAATAATATAATTATAGAACTTCACTGCCGCGTTTATCGCCAAGTTACCACAAATTATGCAAGGTATGCCCGCATACTTCACGTGTCACATTTCATGTGAACATAACATACCTTTTGATGGCTAAATATATGAGTGTTATCAGCAGAAACCCTGCAAAATTTTGAAGAACATTACGCTTGCAGGATTATGCTATACTGGCTTTATTGGTGATATTCTTCAGAAAGGTCGGTTGTCAATACTCTGCTTATTAAAGCGTGCATACATGAAAATATGCATGACTGTGTAAGAAACAAAAGGAATATAAGGATCGTCTCACGTAGGGTTTTGTGGTTTCTGCCTACCCATATAAAATCTATATCACGCCTGAATTCCCTGAAAGTTGATGCACCGATAGTTCCAAAATACCGTTATTAAGTTAGGACTTAATAGGTAAATAGGTTTAATACGGGACACAATTCCAAAATCCGGGTTACTACTAAGAATTTTCGCACAGAAAAACGTAATATCACTTTTCTCGACCAAGAGGATCTATTCCAAGAACTCACGCTCAGCAGACCTTATGAACACAAGACCAATATAGCAGTTTGTATATGCCTATCCATGCGTATGTTTAAGAATCCAGTAGGCTTCTAAGTCCAGTGGGTCTGCTATATTAAATGAAGTTCCTCAACACTGGTGTCATATTAGAAGAATGTGGCCATGGCGAGTATTAAAGAAACAAAGGCTAATGATTCAACTAACGATCAGTTACTTAGACGTTCATAAACAATAGGTTATTGACTTCGTTTTCTTGTATTTATACGTTTGTTTATATGATTCTTGTTTGTTTCTTTTACCACATGCGCAGAACTTCTGTTTAAAATACACTCGCCTTGAAAACACCTATTCTGTATTTATCGTTTTCTAACCTTAGTGTGTTTACTTGGCTTACCCTATAAACATTTGTAATGTCATTTTTTTTAAACTTGCCGCATAATTCTTACAACTCTCGTATTGTGGGTACATTAACAAACACGATCTTCACAAACATTTAGACCCGGAAAAACTGTTTTTAAGCCATAATATTGTAATTTTTTTTTAAACGTTGCCCCACACTAGGATTTCTCCTGTATCGCGGGTACAGTTTACAAACATACATGTCACATGCACAAACAACCAGACCCGAAACAACTATCTGTACATCATACAATATTTGTTCCGTGCGGGGATCGAACCCGCGACACGTAGCGCAGAAAGCTAATCGCTTAGCCACTGCGCCAACCGTGTCGTCATTTGTTCTGTGGCTCTAATATTTGTAATGTAACTCGCGACACGTATCGCAGTAGTAGATTGCCCAATCACCACGCCAACCCTGCGATTTACGTAAGCAGAAAATATACGATTATTTATTCCTAAAACCACTAATATTACTTTTATTTCTGCTTAGAATATGCCAAATGAGATCACTCTACTTCATCATTCATCATCAGTCCACTACTGGACGTAAGCCTCTTCATAGATTTACACTACGAACAGTTTTATGCTACTTGCATTCAAACTTTGCATCCATACATCCTTGTATCATTGTGCATTTCCATTTTATTGGAAATCATATTCGAATTCGAATTTCCATTCTAAATTTAATGATGAATTAGTTCGTACAAATTAGTGTCAATTAATTAATTAAAGACTTATCGCTTGTGCTAATTGATAATATTGCAATACTGTATTTAATTTGGTTGCAGTGCATAATATCGTGTTTATAAAAATATGACTAGCAAATGATTTGCAATATCGCAGATGATGTTTGATATATCAAAATATAGTCGACATATTTATTTAGTTACCCTAACTATTGCTGATCTAATGAAATGTAACTAGTTTTTTTTTGTCGTGGATAAACCGTCAACCTGTTACCGTTTTATAATGTAGTATTATAAATCCAAACATTATTGATTTATGACCGAGTCAGGGTACAAATTATAGGAAGTTTAATTTAAAAATCCTATAATACATGAATAGAAATCTGTCAAGTCTTTATATGTCTTACAGCTTCAAAGGACCAGTTGCTTCATAAAATTTGATACCGCGGATCTTAGCAATGAGGTGACAAATTCCTATAATAGAACGTGCACATTTATATTTCGTAACAGAAAACTTTTATGACGACACACTGTTAGATATAACTAGACTGATGTACTGCATCATCGTAAAGCGACTTGAATAAATAGTGATATTTAGCTGGTTATTACAATGGTGCGCCGTTGCAAAGTCCCCCGGAGCGAAGTAATTTGCACAAAACCCGGAGTTCTGTGCAATCGTTACACCACTTGATGCTGATCTGTGCGATGAATTCGAGAATCATGCTTTTTTATCACGATATCTTAATTATAAAACATTAAGAGTGGACAAGTTACTCAAAGTATAAGTCATTAAAACATAGGAGACGCCCGGCAACGAATAACAAAACTCTATTGGCAAATAGATCCTGGCAGTTGGGAGGATTCCTATTTGAAATTTCATACTCGTAAAGAAAAGTAACGAGATACTATACTATACTCAATAATAGTGATGATATAAATTTCTTTGTGATACTATGTGCTGATACTATTTGAAACTCAGGGCCCCAATATCCCAACAGACTTAACCCTTTCCATATTCTAGAGGTCAGAAATAGGTTCTCAAGATTCGAAATAGCGTTTGTGGTTTACGAGATGCCTTAAATTTTAATTATGAATGATTCATAAGATTAAATCGCTGATGTTGGCAAGCGATCTCTAGTAACCGACAGTGTGGTCTCGCTACGAGACCACCCATCACTTCCCGGTAGTGTCTTATGAGGCGATGGCATTGTACCAGGAGGACGGACTGCAGCAACCACCTGCGTACTAATCAGATTATACTGCGATAGCAATTCCGCTTGCCAAATAGAAATTACGACAATGATTAACAATATTCATTGTACCTAGTTGTTTTCGAGGAGTCCCGTCAGTTTTGTGGGAAAAAAGCCTGTGTGGGGATCCCTCTCCGAATTAATTTAAGGCGTGTGTCCAGCTTTGGTTCTGAGATGATAGTATTATGAGGTGAAGCATGTAGATTGCGAATTCTAGGTTAGACTAGTCCGTAACACTTACATTATCATGGTTCATAGCGTCTTGTGAGCTAAATGAGTTCTCAAGACCTAAACTTTCTGTTTTAAAACTAATTGCATGTATTATTTAAATTGTAAACCGCCTGGGGTGAATCAATTTGTAGTTGTCACACCTAAATCTTAGTTTTAATTGCCTCGTACTAGTAATAAGTTACGTTATAGTTAAGAGTTCATATTCTGGAAATGTCAATTGGATAGTTTCGCAAATAGAATCTTGTATGAATATAAATTCATAGGATCAGAACCGTAAAAGTACCCTGTTCATTCTCGAAGTATTAATGTTACTGATATTTCACGCTATGTAGCCTGAAATGATACCAAAGATTCCAACTT
Source organism: Shargacucullia verbasci (assembly GCA_947562105.1). Classification (NCBI taxonomy): domain Eukaryota; kingdom Metazoa; phylum Arthropoda; class Insecta; order Lepidoptera; family Noctuidae; genus Shargacucullia; species Shargacucullia verbasci. The sequence continues at coordinate 10,834,165 of OX387289.1, forward strand.
GGACAGTTTTAAAAGAATCTTCTTTGTATAGACTAACAAAATTCAACGCTTTGTTCTTTCCATAAGAATCTAATCTCTATTCGACCACAATAACTAATCCTTTCAAATTAATAAAACATACCGTAGACCAGTCTTGACTGGACGTACATTTGTCCATAGCAGACAAATCGCCCCCTAATGGGCGCGTCGTGATAGAGCAGCGTTACGTCACGCCAATTGACTGATAATATTGTCGATTTATCGATTCATTTGCAACATAATCGACGACCGTAAACGTTTTGCCGATCGACCACTAATTTTGCTATCGTTTGCAGGATATTGTGACAGATCTTTGAAATTGTTTGAAATACACGATTATTGGTTGTTTATTTTCATTGCGACTGATTAATGCGAAAGAATAATTCGTATACTATGCAGAAAATAGGTATCAGTTAATAATAGTACCTATTCTCAATAAAAGGTGCGATCGATAACAAATACGATTTAGAACAGTACCTACCTATTAAATCGTAAACTTTGTCAGATACCGTCGCAAAACGAAACTCATCTAATTCTTATTCAAATCACGACTTAAATGGACCAAATAAATTTCTTGCCTCTTGTAATAAATTACTAGGTACATTAGTTCAATTATAAACAAATATTAAATCGCACCTGAATCCCAAATTTAGTCCTTAGGGCCGAACAAACTTTCCCTCCTCAGTTTCTGGTCCTTCGGGACACCAACATAGACATGCAGTGGGCTGCAATAGCGGCACTTTGATCAAAGCTAACAAGATTTATAACCAAGACGATATATAAACCAAATGTACGGAAGAACTGGCCGGACTAAAACCGTGAAATACAGAACGAGTAAAATTGGGCTTCGGATGAAACGCTTTGAAATTTGTAGACATGGTAATAAAATTATTTGTTGGGCGTTAGTCTGGTGGGATGTTACAATTTTCTGGCTTCCTATTATGTTATGTTGCGATATTAACGACCATGTCATTGGTGTTATGGCTGTCAGGCAGAAAATACCCAGTGGCTTTTATGTAATACTAGCTATTGCCTGCTAGGCGGCTACTTCGTCTGCCTGTATTTGTATTTATTATCTAATTAATGTTTTACTGCCATAGTTAAAATAAAGCTATATCATTGTAAAGAACCAGGCTGTCTCTTAAAAATTTCATAACGATCGGTTCTGTAGTTCAGTCGTGCTGAGGTAACAAACAGACAGAAAGAGTTATGATATGCTTTCGCATTTATAATAGTGGAGATTTTCTTTGAATGTAAAACCTTCTTAAATGTTTTTATATTTTGTCAGCTTAATCAAAAGTTTCACATTAAACCATGCACAAGTTGTTTTTAAAGTTAGACTAAAATTATTAAACTGTAATCCGCTATTCACTGAGGTCTAAAGGTCTTTAAAGTTAAGCCTAATATCATACGACTTTTACAATACTAGTCCATTATAACGTAGGCTAACTTTAGCTATCTAATTACGCATGTATAGCATCACGCATGTATTTTCCGAAGGGTCAAGCAGAGGTGTACACCAATGTTTCGGCGATACCGTTATTGGAGTCCTATCTAATAGGGGGCGAGTCTGTTGCCATCTACAGCTAGTGCACAGTTCCAAACTGCGTACAATTTTCATTAGTTAACTTGCCGTACTCGAGAATCGAACCCAGGATATGAGATCCTCAGCAGTCACGTTTGCGATCCACATTCTCAAGTAATATTATCAGGAACCCTTTAAAATGAGAACTTTCTGATAAACACGTGAAATTATTTTAAATGTGGGAGAGATTAAAACTCCGCTTCACTTGCTAATAATTTACCAAAGTAATGCCATTACAGCCACAAGTGGAATAAAAGGTCCTCACGAAAACGCAGTAAATAATACGCGTCGCGACGCCACAAATTTCCCCATAGTATTTATTAATATGACCAACTTCGAGTGGAGTCGATGAAAGGAGGTTTAAAACAAAACCCCTTCTGAAAGGAAACTTATGCTGTGATCCCCAATATACCCTTTTCTGAGCTTCTATTATATTTTCAAGAGCATTTTTGCACCGCCTTTGTTATAGATTTTGTGGCCCAGAATTTTTACGTCAAATAGTATTTGTGCTTTTCCTTCTACAAGCATATGACATTATGTTGGCCTTTCCTCATTTTGTTCTGACATTTTTGTGTAGGTGTTTAGGTGAGTTGACTTTTGTTCATAAATTCGGTAAGAGTCATCTAATTTTAGACATCATGTGTGCATCATTTTCACAGCCCTCAAGAGATCTTCGTCAAGCTCTCACGAAGATCTCTTGAGGGCCGTGAAAATGATGCACACAAAGGTTACGAGCCCTTATACAGAATAATCGAGATCTGGTTCATAGTAGCTGGTTCTATATTTCTGGAGAAGCAAAATAATTAATATGAGAAGTTTAAAATCATTTTCTCTCAGTTGTTTTAATAATAGCAGGCGGCGCTTGAAACCTGATTAACATAACAGTAGGTATCTTGGAAGCACTGTTTTGACTTCCAGTTAGTAACAATCATAACTTAATTTGTAGGCCATGTCAACTGCATTGTCGGTGCGTAATTAGCAATTATAATTCACCAGATAGTTACATGATTGATTCATGTCGCAACTTGTTTCGAGATTTCCCATTCCCTCAGCTATTGCACATTGGGGATTCTACGTAATGAATAGCAATTGTGCTAGGTTAAAGCCATTTTAGTTGTTATCAATATTGTTGTGAACGTTTTTTATTAACAAAGAACTAGCCATTTTATTATGAACACTTGTTGAATTGTCGTTCGTTTCAAATATTTCTGTTCTAGCAAGCAAATTGTTTCCAAATAGAAGAAATAAACTTCATAACAGTGTCAAAAAATATGTGATTCCCGAGGGAAATCAGAATAACCGCGTAGCAACGACTGGCTATCGAGCTGTCGTAAATCTGAAAACCTACATGTGGATTTCAGTATGTATGAGTCCTTGTAAAATATTCGCGTCATCCTAAATAGAAAGGCTCAAAGAACACAATAAATCACAAACATGGTGCACATATCCGAAACCGTTTAGCACATAATATGTAGAGCAGAACCCCCGAAGGGCCTGATCGCTGACGCATCGGAAAAGGTGTTTGGAACAATCAATAACACGACCACTTTCATGGACCCCTCCTTGAAACACCTCTTTTAATAATAAATTCGCCACTTGAAGGGATCGTGAGGAGTATCGGAGATCTCCGTCGGCTGGTCCACAGCCAGTTCTCGCACGTCACTCTGTATAATCCGGTCAATAACATAAATTTCTTGGAGGCACGCTTCTTTATTGGATTTGTCGTTGGTGGCGAGCCGTTGAACCCCGCTCATAACCTATTCGTGTAAGGAACTATCGAAAATAAAGTTTGTAGAAAAGCACGGAAATCTGTAGACGAAATTGGGGAGAATTATTGCTAGCTTTCTGGAAGGTGAAAATAGAAGCGCTGAAGGTTCGAACACATTTTCACTTTGGAGTAGCTGCTCTTCTACAAGTATTATTTATTAGCAATAGATCAATATTCGGTCGTCAATTGTTTTGACATTAGTTACGCAAATCTTTCACGTGATGGAGCATGTGATGTTTATTAACAACTGATGTGTTTAGTTAATGTGCCCTTGTAGTGTTATGTTGTGCTCATTTATAGAGTGTTCGTGCCCTCGCGAACTATATAAGGGACAATAAGAATGAGAGATTTGCGTTCCTGGGATCAGAAAATAAACATAACCTAACATGTCATTATTACTATAAAAAATCCTAAACCCTTATAAAATTCTCATAAATGTTCAAAGAATTAGAAAATTTGTGTGAACAACACGTGTATCACTATCTACAACATGCATGAAACATGTATACATTTGTCAAACTTCCACCAACTTTCCATATTCCGGGTTTTGACAAATTGTATGCACTGGAGAAATGTACAAGGAACATTTCAACACATGTCTCAGGAACTCATGCAAAACACCTCACTCGCTCTGAGCATTTTGTCTAGACGTATGTTCAACATAAATGTTAGATATTTTGTTTCTGTCTCGACTGAGCGAAGTTCCCGCCTTTCGAGTTCTCGAATCTCGACGAGGACTTGCCATGCCTTTCAGTACAGAACTTTGCAGACCGCCATGACGAATTTCCAATTAAATGTTTCTTACTTTTAGAATGCTTGCAAATATCTATAGAGGTAATAACTTTTAAAGGGAAGTTTATAGCGCAAGTTTATTTTCATTCCCCGACGGAATATCTGTTTCTTCAACTTGTACGCGAATTGTTATAGCCTCCTTGACATCACTAGTTAACGGGCACGGCGCGCGGCGCATGTGTGGCTTAATTACGTCCATATATCAATACGCATATTTAGTAAAACAGTATATGAGATCGGCGTCTCATCCGCCGCCAGGTTGCCTTAAAAGGATCGTCAACATTTTTCTTCGTCGGGTGAAAGTTTTTGTAAGCGCGCCGGCGAGTCGGTCATCCCTGGCCTTTTAAAATATTTGCATTTCTTTTGCATACAACGTGCAGATACGAGGTTTTTCGAGATTCTTTGCCCAGGTGGGTATAGTTTGAGCTCTGTCTGCTGCATACTAATATGAAGATCGATATTAACAAAGCTTTTGTTAGTTCTGTGGGAATTCTTTAGAAAAATCCATTCGACTAAGCGGTTTGGACGTCGGCCAAAGATCATAGCTGGATTAATGGACAGAAAAGACATAGGCCACGTTGTTTTTACAAGGAAAGTTTTATTATTTTTATTTCCAACGATAATACTTTTGAGTCTCAGTTAAATCAATACTTCATTTTTGCACCCTTCTTATTTCAATGATGCCCATTATAAAATGTAACAGTAAATATAAATATATGTATATGCATTTTTTTATCACTAATGTATTTCGGTTAGCGTATAAAGAAATTCAACAACTTGTGTCTCAAACGCTTATTCAAAGGCAAAACCTGCGTCACATTCGACTTTTTATCTTTCACACATTACACCTTAGAGCCAAGAAGATAGTCCTATTAAAATATCATACTCCTACACAAAGTGAATATACGGAACCCGTGTCACATCATTGGACCTACCTGTATAGGAACAATTAAAATTCGCTGGCATTGTGGTCCGACACGTATTGTCTCATCCCTTTACCGTGACGTCATAACCCTACGCTCACTATTGTACGGTCTAATTAAACCCTCTTTAATACAACCCAGGCTTGATTGGATTTTAAGGTGTTAACGAAACGATTCAAATTGAATGGGAGCTCCTAGAAAATGTTGAAGCCTTGAAAGACAAGTATTTTCTGGATAATTACTTCTACGTTAAGTGAATCGGTAATTTAGGCGCAAAAGCAGCAAAAGAACCCGTCTAAGTACTATACTAACATGGGTTCTTTTTCTACTTTTGTATTCATCATCATCAGCCAGAAGACGTCCACTGCTGAACGAAGGCCTCCCTCAAGGGGGGGGGGGGGTTGCCATAATCCCCACGCTTGGCAGGCGGCTTGGGGATCGCAGTGGCTCACCGATTAGTGAGAGGACGCTGCTGCCCGTCCTCCGGTGTCTGGCCGCAGTTTTAAGACGTACACGGGTCACTTTTGTGTCACTTTTGTATAGCCCCTTTATATCGTTATACAGAGTCTAGTGTAAGTTTGGTTTAACAATCTCGATTTTACAATTGGCCACTTTCTGTGTGCTGATTGGCTTGCACTGAACTTTTCTCGTATTGGAGCGTTGAGCGCAGCCAATGTCTAAAATTGTTAAAAATTACGAAATCATTGTAAAAAAAAACTTGCACGAAGGCCTCAGGAAGCATAACGTCATCAATGTCAACATATTAGTAGTTTATATGTATATTTATGCTTCCTGCCGTCGTGAAGGTTTTTTTTTACAATTATTTCGTAATTTTTAACAATCTTACACGTCGGCTGTGCGACTGACGGAGTCAGAGTACTGGCTCGGTCTGGCCAGAATCCGCTTCTGCAAGCGCATGATTTTTAATGGTTGTGACGCCTAAGCGTGTCTACAAAGATAATCCTTCTAGATTACCATCAGGAACCACTTGTGAACTAAAAGCCTCATGCTGCGATTCCTAATTTACTGTATTTAGCATGTTAAATGGTGATTATGATAATACTGGTGAGGCCGATGTCCATCACAAAAGTAATTAGGTACTTTGTGGTCCAGCAGGATGTAAAATGACTGTTGATGATGCCTTCTTTGGCCTATTCATAGTCTACTGGTGGGAAAGTAGTACTAAGATGGTGCTTACCTAAATTACTACAGTAAATGGCGTTTGGACTATTAATTACTAAATGACATTTAGGTTATGACGTTTACGTATGTAATAGGGGGCGAACCTATTGGCGTTATTGGCCATAGTTCCTGATTTTGTGCTACTACTGAGAAACTCCATACAGAAAAGCCCAAATAAGACTGCCCGACCTGGAAATCCAACACAGGACTCACCAATGAGGCAGTCATACTATAAATAATAAAATTTAAAACGCGTCTTTGAGTTGATCTCTACATATAGATGACTTAAGCATTAAGATCACAGAGGCAAAGCTCTCGCTTCGTTTAAGCCGTCTGCTCGTCACCTCTCTCTCTTATATATAGATAACTTCTCTTATTTACGTTCCTAGACAGAAAGACGACCTACAAAAATATATATAGTAAACATATAAAGAAGACCGGAATAATATAGAACGTCTCCAAGCTACAGAACCATTAAATATTACAATTCAATAAACTCGATAACACTACCAATGTCAATGTCCCTGCTGCGACTTTTATAGCTTTTCCCGTAAACCGAGTAAAAGTAGACTGTCAGTAATTACTGACGGTTATCATACAAAGTAACTCGTAGATAATTGCTGTATGTTCGTATGTAGGTCGGTAGTATGGTCGGCTATTAGTTTATTGTTGTTTAACGAGCCAATTGCACCGACCGTTGTTAGGATATTGTGGACTGAATGAGAGGTCCTGTTGATTGCGATTATTTCGATGATGGCTTGATACTTCAAATGATCAGCTCGTAACCTTCTATCGCTTAGAATTATTAAAACAATAATTATGGACTTCACTAAGCTTGCACTACTGTACGACGGATACAATGGACGGAATATTGCTGAAGTTATTAGCATAGCATTAGTCGTATGTTGTTATTAATGCTACTGCTTCTTTGCCTTACCAACAGACAAGATAGATTTACATGAAAGCTTATTGGTTATTCTTTGTACCATATTTTTTAGAGACTTGTAAACTGTTCAAGTGGCTATAACGTGAGAATTATATGAGGCTTTAAATTGTGTTTTGCAAAGATCTGCGAAGACCCATGAAGGCCCATGTGCTGAAAATGATATTCTCTTGTTATTTATGCGTGCGCTTGAACCCGTTCCCAGGATCACACTGGGAAAGCTAGGAAACGCAGAGGCGATGATTGTCAGCTAAGCAATAAATGATACCGAAACCTTTAGCACGCAGTAAATTCTAAATGATACATTAGATACATTCCAGCAATTGTCAGATTCATTGAACCGATGCCTCGGGCAAAGCGATAAATTTGAATAAGTTCATTGATTGTAACAGAATTCCACGTGAAATGCATTAGATTTAGATGGAGTTACTTTAAAACATGGTGGTGGACTAATTGGCTTTAAAGTGACTGATCGGTAACTCGTCGCCTTTGGGTGCAATCTATTATTCCCAGTAGGGTTACTAGATTTACTTGCTTCCCGGAGAGTGTATGTGGAAGTTAGGAAGATAAAGCTGTTCTATACGTTCTAAATGTTTGGGTAACAGTTACTGGTCTTAATGAAACAAGATCATTCATCTCTAATTCTGACACTGTTTATGCTCAAAAAGTAGCGATATTCTTCTTAAAAAGATACTGTATAAAGCTATTATAGAGATCGAAATGTATTGGATCGATTCTTCCGTATAATAAGTAAAAAAAAAAAACTGTATTGTACATTGGCATTTATATTTCTGTTATAGCGCTTTTTTACATAGGATCTTCTTCTTACTTCTCACTCACTCCATTCTCACATATTCAAATATAATTTATTTGTCATTATATAGGAACAATATCCTCCATCTCTAACGTAACATTGTTTGAAAATTGTACAGAAATTAGGCAAACGTAACGGGTGCGGCTAAAAACCGCAACTCTCGATACGGAAGCGAGCGACTAAATGATGGAGGCGTCTCGGCGGGGTCGTCGATCTCATATGTCATATCTAAGGTGCGATCCACATGGGCCGACTTGCTATGAACGCGCGTGTGAACGAATTTTGCGTTTATCGGGTTCAATGAGGCGCGATATGTTTCCGACACGGCCGCCAAAGAGGGAAGTTTAGATGCAACATCAGATACGTTCAGCTCGCTACTATATGTTTAAGATTAGGGGGAAGTTTAGAGTGTGAAAATATAAGAAGGAAGCTTAATTTTCAAGCTGAATTTTTACCTGTAAGTGTAAGTATTTCCACAGGAGGAATATAGAATTTAAACTCAATTTCGCATCGGTTGTTAAAGAAAGAAATTGTGTCTGTCATTTTATATGAATATAATACTGGTGGTATTGTCAAACTGATACTTGAACTTCATACTTCGCAGTCGTATCATCGTTCGGATATGTCACGGCAACACAATTATTTCACAAATAACCCCTTCACTACCATATCGCTTGTCGTTCAACGTATAAACTGCCTTATGTTACCGCCGGTGCAAGATGATAAATAGAACCCGGGTGTATCCGTACCCGCGTGTTTACGGCATATTGATTGCTCCTGAATAATTAGGCAGGCGACTAATTAACGCTAGGATACTAAATAATGCACGTCTTTTATTACAATGAGAGAGCTTGTGGGTGCGGGATTGAAAGCTACTGTTATTATCATGAGGTACTAGCTTCCGCCCGCGGCTTCGCCCGGGGCTTTCCGGGATAAAAGTAGCCAAGTAGTATTCCAGACTATAATCTATCTCTGTGCCTAAATTTCATCCAGATCAGTTCAGCCGTTCTGGCGTGATTGAGTAACAAATATCCATTCATCCATCCATCCTCACAAACTTTCACATTTATAATATTATAAATAAATATATAATAAATAAGTAGGATTAGTAAGAAGAAGGATAGGATAGGATAATACAAAGTGGTTGATAAAAAACAAATTATGTTTAAACAACTAATTACACGACAGATACATGTGTTTGGTAAAGTACATATCGGGTAACATTGAGCACATATTTTACTTACATAATTACAGTCCTAATTAGTGCCAGATGTTATGTACTTAAGATAATACTTTCACGAATACTTTTCTTTCAATATTTATCTCACATAAACTTTGAGCAAGATTTCTTGCCAAAAACCAAAGAAAATAAATATAAATGATTGCTGGCTCGAGTTCCATCAAAACAGAATGAATATTCGAAACACTCTTCAAACTATTCCATAGAAAAATAAACAATAAATCATAGACTGTACGCATTTTTTTTCTGATCAGCCAGTTCATATTTGTAAGTACAATTTCCCCGGGTCCTGCGTCAAAGTGTCATCGATTTTCCCCTTTCTGGCTTCACTCCAATCTCTTTCCTTTGCCTAATATATATATTTGCGAATAAAGCTCTGCGGGGTATTGCGTAACAAGATGTACTGGCGTAATAACTGGGATCCGCCAGTCATGAACTCTTTGTGAACTTAGGAAATTAGAATAACGTTCTAGGAAATAGTGATTGATGTACCGAAATCTAGGCGACGAGGCTATTATAGCGAAAGCTATTTAGCTAAATTTGTATACAAAAAATTTATATATACTCTAGGTAGCTTGTACATGAATTAATTATGTTTTGGAACAGAGAACCTAACAGTTACTAGGGTTCAGGATAAAAGGAGGTTAAAGTGGATATAAATCCTGTCCTATTCTACTTCCTACTTCCTACTAATATTATAAATGTGAAAGTTTGTGAGGATGGATGAGTGGATGGATGGATATTTATTACTCAATCACGTCAGACCGGCTGATCGGATCTACATGAAATTTGGCACAGAGATAGATTATAGTCTGGAATAACACATAGGCTACTTTTTATCCCGGAAAAATGTACGAGTTCGTAAACCATGCGGGCGAAGCCGCGGGAGAAGCTAGTTAATAATAAGCATAGGCCTTGATATTAATTTATGCAAGAATAATAAAAAAAAATAACCGATAATATAACATAGCATCACGCCTGTACTCACCGAACGGTTAGGCACACGTGTACTTATTATACACCGACATTTCGCCGATGCCGTTATTGAGTCCCATGTAATAGGGGCAAGCATATTGCCATCTACCGGGCACAGTTCCAGACTCCGTGCTGCTATTGAGAATTTTCATACAGAAAAAACCCAATAACACTTTGCCTGTCCTGGGAATTGAACCCAAGACCTCACGCTCAGTAATCCCGTTTGCTACCACTAGACCAATGAGGCAGTCTAAAATAACAATTTAATTGAGTACAAAACGTGTTTTTTTTTATAATACTTCTATAATTCAATCCCATACTATTCCACTGCTGAGCTCAAGCCTCTTCACGGAGTGAGAAGTTGGGACTTTTTTTTCTTTTAGTCCACCACGCTTGTCTGGTGCGGGTAAGCGTTTAGAAATAATGTTACAAAGATTTAAAATAAAACAAGTAAAGGCGACACACAGATTCGGCAACCTACAGACACGCACTAACAACTTACTTAAAGCTCGTTTTACACGTAATAAAAAACTAGATAAATGAAGGTGCTGTGTGCTAATAAAAATGGAGGATTTATTCCATACAAGCGTGAAGCGGAGTAAGAAACAAAGCGGAAAGTTTGGAGGAGTGCGGTCAAATCATAGCCCTCTTGGGACAATAGTTTCCCGGAACTTTCCTTTCGTATCGAACTCGTGTAATGATCACGTCCCTATTATAGCGGACAGCGTAATAGTCTAATTTGTAAAGATCTTTACTTTACTAAATTACTGCAGTTTGTTTGCTTTTTTCGGCTCGTCGTGGGACATTGCACAGCCCTAGCTTATATTGGTTACGAATGTGCTTAAAAACCATCTAACACGTATAAGCTTCAATCGGAGCAGGTGTATCGCAAAAAGATTTCCTTGTAAACAAGACTAGTTTTGATAGTATTCCCAATTTTAAACTGTAAAATAAAATATTGACTGACTGCCTCATAGTCTAGTGTTCTCAAGTGCGACTGCTAAGTGGGAGGTCCTGGGTTCGATTCCCGGTTCGGAAAAGTGTTGTTTTCTGTATGGAAATTCTCAGTAGCAGCACCGAGTCTGGAACTGTGCCGGGTAGATGGCACAGGTCCAGGCGTGATGCCATGTTATGTTATATTAAATAAAATGTTCCTGGATCAAAACCTAAAACGCTAACCTCTCCGCTACTGTCCCCGCTTTCCATATGACCGAAGCCCTAGCTGGCGATTCGATACGATCCTGATGTAGCTTCGCAATAAAAGTCCGAAATAAGTTAGAGTAGTACGTCCGGCCCGACTCCGATACACATTTATTTTGTTTGAATATTTCACCGCCACGACGAGTTCAAATTTATTAAGTCTGGCCATTTCATTTGCTAAATTAAAGCGTTTAATTTTGTATGGGCAAAATGTGGCTGTAGATGTAACCTCGTTGACAATTCAAGATGTATACCTACTTAATTAAATGAAGTAGACGAATACTTAATTAAAATTAATGATAATTAATTAGTAATATGAGTAGGGAAACCTCTAGTAATAATCGAAGGGTACTACCTCTAGTACTAATCACCATTCAGAGAATAATAGATTTTAGACGTTATTGAAGGAAAGCTTACAAGAGCGCTTTTGATTATAGACAAAGACTAGACAAAGTCGAACATTAGACAACATTCGATGTTATTGAATAGTTAATTAGTGAGCCAATTTCCACCAGCTTTAATCAAAGTATTGTATCTACCATAGATGGAAACAAAAAAAAATCCTTCGCATCGGCTGCTTCGCGAAGAAAGAACAGATTACCTACAAAATCAAACTCAGTTTCAGTTCAAATACTTTTTAAGAATCCGGAACTCCCTCAAATCCAGCGAATACTTTTAATAATCCTCAAAAGTTGTATCAGCATACCATTACTCGAGTGTCCCCGGGGACTTCGGAGCGCAAGAGGCTGTTGGTTTTTAATTTTCAAGTCCCATCTTGAGCAGGAGGAAGTGCTTTGGGAATAAGCTCGTCGACATGTCCGTGGAAGCCACCTCAAAGGATATTTTGAAGGTATAAAATATTGTCGAATGTTGGCGACTCAAAGGTACATTTTAAATGAGGATATCAAAAGATTGCAGCTCCATTGCTGATAATTTTCGTGAATTTTATACGTTGTGTTTTGAGTCGTTTGCAATAGAATGCACTTTAAATTTGTGAAATTGTTTCCTTACCATACTAATTTAGGGGTGCGCAGAAAGATACTCGCCGTGTGATATTTTTTTACGAACTTCGGCCTGCTTTCTTTGGCTAACCCTATGCTTTAGATGAAGAACCGTGCTGACTCTTAAAATGTCAATACAAGAAGTAGGGGTGTTCGACAGTTATTTAATTAGTTATTTATTTATGCCTTGACACCAGTATCCAAATCTGTCTGAGTAAATCTTTCTGTGTGATTATTGTGCGTAATAAAATCTTTGGTTTTCCCAAATAAAATATTTCTTTAATGAACAATGTTACTAAATCACCTTTTTATTGTTTACAGGTAATTTATACGAGGTTTATTACTTGGCAGTTTCACCTGGTAGGCGAGATTTAATAGTCTCCACACAACTGTGGAGCAAACAATATTTTTCTGCTATTGCCATATAAATAATCGTATGAAAGCAGGTTTTGAATAGGCCTTTCCATAAAACATACAAATAAATGGTTTTGGGGATAAAATTCGGTTGGGTCAGCACAGAAATCACCTCCCCGAGTACATATCTACGTTTTTTACATAACATAACATAGCATCATGCCTCTATTTCCCGAAAGGTTAGGCAGAGGTGTACTAATGTACACCCACATTTTGCCGATGCCGTTATTAAGTCCCATGTAATAGCGATATATAATAGCGAGCCTATTGCCATCCATCAGGCACAGTTTCAGGCTCCGTACTGCTACTGAGAATTTCCATACAGAAAAACCCAATAACACTGCCCGATCTGGCAACCGAACCCAGGACCTCACCCTCAGTAGTCGCGCTTGCGACCACTAGACCAATGAGATGTTTCTTACACCCTGAAAGATGATCTTAGCTGACTGACTATTCCTTCTACCACGACAATACTAACGAGAGAAAGTCGATTTAAATGACACCCGAAGAAAGTAGGCGTGGCTTATTAATTACTTGAAACAAAGGAACACGGTGTTAAACATTACTGTCACATTATCGTCATCTTTGTAATTAGTACCGAGCTTTTAGCTAACTTTGCTAATCTTAGGCGACTACCGTCCATCTAAGCACCTTCACCATAAGAAGTATAACGATATTAGCAGCAAACCGTTACTGTTAACTTGTTTTAAACCTTGGCATATTGATTTTATCTTTTAATACTTGGACTACTTGGCCGGTCTCGAACATAACTGTCAGAAGCTTGTCGCTTATGTAACACCACAATGGAGTAGGTAGGATAGAGGCTGTGTGGTACAAAATGAAATTAATTCTAATACTTTGATCTTAAATCTAAATTTTAATTTGATCCCACGATACAGCGCTGTGGCTGATCGGTTGAGTTTCTGCGGTACTGCAGGTTCGATCCCTGCACGTAACAAATATTAGTTAAAATTCCATTATACATGATATAACTTTAAACGGCGTTTATTAGTAAGGCGGATAAAGTTCTTGATTGTTATGAAATAGATAGTCACTAAGTTACTGTAAGTGAAACACTCCAGTACCCAATTTATCTCCTTGATATCGTCTATCTGAAATCTAGGATAGGTCGTATAAATCTCAAGTGCCCTTACACATAAGTAGCTCTTTTTATTCGGGTCAAAAGACATTTTAGGCAGGATTGCTTTTTATGATATGCTATTTCAACGCATAAAGGTCAAAAGAAAGATTTACTGGCTATATGAAATGATGTGTCATTTATATAGGTTTTTTTGACGTTTTTCGCTTAGTCGTAGTACATTTTTTTTGCATTTTAAAATAAATGTACCTTTCTTTTTTAAAAAAACATTGCCCCAAATTAGGATTTCTCTTGTGTCGTGGGTACATTTTTACAAACATACATGTCACGTGTACACACAATCACACCCGAAACGACTATCTGTAGATCATACAAATATGTGTTCCGTGCGAGAATGGAACCCGCGACACCAAGCACAGAAAGTTAATCATTTAGCTACTGCACCAAACGTGCCATCAAATACTTACTAGTAATCATGTGGCCCTGGTTTTTGTTCCCCAAGGCGGGTAAAGTTCACCTTATATTATTTTCTTTGAGAAAACTGATAGGTATTATTATGATTACCCGACTGTTAGCGATAGGATCCTTTCCGATAAATTTTTCGTTTATCGTATTGTCGGGCAACGACACTTATCTTTTTATGGATGTATGAGATTCAGATATAATTATACATATAATATAGGTACATAAAAGTGTGACTACACTTTATTACGGACAAGGCATGCAAAAGTCCAAAGCTTTTGAAGGTATTATTAACGCATCTTGACGCGCTTAAAGCGCTGTACATCAAAAAGATATAAGAACGCAGTTACCTAAATCCATCGTTTCTATCTACATATAGCTCAATTGTATGGTAGTTAGCAGTGAAGTGTTACGTAATCGTTGTCGTTTAAAATTTCGTACGTTTCGTCTTTTGAGTCCGCACGTAGCTCGTGATCGTACTGCTTATATATTTTATTTGGATCAGAAAACTTATGAACTGCTTTTTTAGTGACCTTTAACATCTCGTTCCGTTTGTTTGCAAGTTCTGAAAAAGAATTTAGGTATAAGCTGCTTTAACATGAAGTAAGAAATACAATAGAGGTAGTTAAATCATGTCTTCAACTCTTCAGAAATAATTCAGGTATAATTGATTGAACTTCCGTAACAACGTTAGACAGAATTCGTCGTACGGTTTCGAACAATTGAAGCCATTAGTGAACGGATTCCCAGTTGAAATCTTATTACTAACTTTGGCTTAAACTTCAGTTTCTCAGAGAAGCCAATATTGGTAAATCTGTATAATTGGGTCTTTGCTTTAATTTTTACATAGCATAGATATTTTTTTTTTGTTTCGTGACATAAGCATGACGTATTTTGTCGGCAACGCATCAGTAACAGTGTTGTGGATGTTCTTGGGCGCTTGTGATCGCCAACTATCTGGTTATTGTTCCTTCTAACATATGATTCGTCTTACTAGGATACAGCAAGGGTGGAAGTGGTGTCTGTCTTGCCTCCACTGTTCATCCGCAACGCTAGATGGTAATGGGCCCGCGCAGTATTTAGATGTTTCTACTTAACATTGGAAAACAGCAAAAGCCCATTTACGAACTGAAATTAAAAACCATCTAAAGCAAAGATCTACCATAGACAAACTAGAGATCTAGCGCGTGATCGTCTTGAAACTGGAACATTACAGTAGTCCGAAGTATAAAATGAAATTCCTTTCATAACTCTCCTTGCAGTTCAGCGTAAAACAAGATGCTCCATTAATTTTCTGCAGCTTCAGCATCCATCGTAAAGTGTATTGTCGGTTGTAAACCTTGAAGTGTTATAATGGGAGCCTAGATGGGAATTAGTCTACACAAATTATCGTAAAAAAGTTATATAACGAGTTTAGACTCGACTAAGTTTTCCACTTATTACAAGAAAAGGCTGTTGTGGTGTCTAAGACCTCTAATTTATGTTTGGACGTGAGAAAATTGCTTCATCATCTTATAAAGAGTTTAGGGAGAATTCTAGATATATTTTGTGGAAACCAGAGAACCGATTGTTGGCACAAATGGAAGCAGCCTATATTCAACGGTCTACTGTGACGGAGAAAGTTGGTTAATTCATTCAAAACCTACTACATATTTTTTTAAAGTATAATCTTTATTTGACGAGAATATTTGGATTATACCTACCCTACTATATTTTAACACAACCGTGAGCCAATCATAAGCTTTTGAAGAGACGGCGGCGGTGTTGTGACCCGAACTCCTTTGTGCATAATGTTGTGAAATCTAAATATTATCCTTTGAAATCCTTTCTATCTCTCTGCAAGAACTACAAAGACAATCTTCATGTATTCAAATATCATAATGTGTATTTAATTCAGGCGTTGTTATACGCAATTACGTACCTCCTCATTGTTATAGCGTCTTGGATGGGTTGCAATATGTTATAGAATGTAGTGTCTTTAATTCAGGCACTTTAATACTCTCTGTCGTAGTCTTGCACAGGTCGCTTACATCACAAAAGACGTGGGCTCCTAAGTAAGCGGACAAGCAGTTGGAATTATGACATTTCTCTCCGTTACCTAACAGCGCTTTAAAGGCACAATAGCATTGTCAACTAGAAACACACCTAAATAATGTGGCAGGTATAACTTACAACCTGAGTTAGCCTCGACATTTTATTGCAGCAACTGACAGTGCATTGGACGTGGAACAACTCAATATACTCAATAAACGTCACGGTTCCATCCAGGTGTACCGACACGGAAACGTATGGTTTCGACATTTGAACTCCGCGTGGGTTTTCATTACCCATTTAATTAATCTCGAATGTGTTATGTTCACAGATCACAAATTACCGTATAACGTCGTACTGAGTCTGGTACGGTAACTTTAAATACATACCTACGTTTTTATTGTCCTGATCGTAACTATAAAACAGTCGTTCAGATCGCAGCGTTGTGACTGACGGGAATCGTCAAACATAAAGGCTGATTCATCTATCTCGTACATGGTGACTATAAATGAGACTGAGTGATCTATTGTGAGGCTGGATACCTTATAGTTAGTTGAGATTTCGTAATGAAATGAAATGAAATTATTTATTTTGCAGTTAGGATTTTTCAATCACTATTACACGTCTTTTTTAAACTAGATGACGTCGGCATTTCCTATGCTTAGAATTTAGGTACGGACTTATACGAGTTTAGAGAAAAATTCAATTTGACCCCGTGAGATGACTATCAGCCTATCCCAATAATACCTATATATAAAATCGTTTTTGCTCTACTCTAGATAAAAAATTGACATAAGCTCCATACAAGAAAACTTTTACTAAGTATATATTAGACTAGCTTCAGCCGTGTGATCTACATATATAATGTATAGCCTACAGCACTCAGGGATAATGTAGCTATCTATCGGTGAAAGAATTTTCAGATTCGGATTCATTAGTTTTGGAGATTACCCCCTACATACAAACAATTTTTTATAATATTAGTATAGATTAAAATCTCTCGGCTTCTTTATATGGCAATAGAGTCGCCCCCTATTACATGTGACTTAATAACGGCATCGACGAAATTAATGTGTCAACAATAGAATACCTTTGCCTAACCCCCCGTGAATATAAGTGTGATGATGTAATGCAAGTAAATGTAAAAGACTTTAAAAGGCCAATAGTAGGTACTTTTTCTCACTTTCTCATCCCTTTCGTTCGCTAGTTTAATGTAAATATTTAAATGAGTGTCAATCATTGATCCTGAATGCTCTAACTACTTATGCTTATTATTGCCTACCCACTAAACAATGGGCTATCTATTACGGTTGAAAATGTTCTAACAATATGGGTACGTATAACTAATAGCTCTTAGTTCAGTCTTTGTATACGATAGTTATTTTAATTGATATTAATATAAAGTTTCATAATTCATAAAGACAATAGGTACTTTAATAAATTTTCTATTGTGTCTAGTTAGCTTCACTTGTTAGGTAAAACAAAAAAGTAGAAACAGGTAAATAAATATAACGTGTAACAAGTTTTACCAATAACGTGTAAGTAATCACTGTCTCTACATATTATAAAACAAAGTCCCTCGCCGCGTCTGTCTGTCTATCTGTTCGCGATAAATTCAAAAACTACTAAACGGATTTTCATGCGGTTTTCACCAACAAACAGAGTGATTAATGAGGAAGGTTTAGGTGTATAATTCGTTAAGGTTTTGTGTAAATTGGCTAAAATATGACGATGATTGTTGAAGATGTCGGAAAAAATCATACTGACTGGGAGCTTTACTGGCGTGCGCCGCGTAAACCAATAGATTTATTTATACTTATATCCGTATTATTGAAGAAGGTTGTAAGCTGTTTTTTGACTCGAAAAAATGCAAGGGTGCCGAATCCACGCGGGTGTAGCCACGGGCGGAAGCTAGTTATCACTAATTAAAGCTCTTAGTTCATTATCTTTCTTAATAGGAGATTTACTTCTGCCTAATATTGTTCTGAGGTGTACCTACTATTTTCTAGGCAGATTTCGCTGATGCTGTTATTAAGTCCCATGTGATAGAGCGAGCCTATTGCCATCAACCTTGCACAGTTCTGAAGTCCGGGCTGCTACCGAGAACTTTTTAGACAGATAATCCTAATAACACTTAGCCCGACCTGGAAATCGCACCCACGACCTCACGCTCAGCAGTCGGGCTTGAAACACAAGACAAAGACACACTAGGCATTTACTTAAAAAAAAAACTGGTTTAAAAAAAAAAAAAACAGTTAAGTGGTCATAACATGTTTTACAAATAATGTGTTTACAAAACATTGTCGCTATACATCATCAAGAACTCACTCTCTCAGTTAAAATTCAATGAAAATCGCATTTATCCGATACAAGTTTCTGGTACACGAACTATCCGATCATGTGTATTCAGACTTTTAGTTCAAACTCATGAAAACATTTTATCACTGAATTAAAATGTAATCTTTTGTCAGACGGAGTTTCATTTGATCTATACCTTTTATTGTGCTCTCGGCTTTTATGGGATAAACTGACAGTATTGCGTCTGAGGATAACGGTAGATGTTGTACTGTTGTCTCCATAGTGTTTGATGTCAAAGAATTCATGTGGGTGTCATTTTATAGTTTACTTATGATTGTATGAAGTGCGGTGAATGTGTAACTTTTTATTACTATGCTATCTTTTTAGTATTACCTATCGATATTAGAATTCCATTGGTTAATATTTATTTTTATTGTTTTATAATATTTTTTGAGCCATCTTCAAACTATTATAGTAGAGTTTGAAAGGCTATCAAGTTTAAGTTACTACATCATTTGTATCACAATATAAATCGCCCACGTTTATTTCTTTGATACTTAAAGAGTTTTTTAAATAAAACGTTTCTCATTAAAAACAGCATCGTCAATGATTTCTCATTCGCACGCTAAACGTCCGTTAATGAACAAGCATCAAACCGATCATACCCTTCATAAATCCCCAGTTGACGGGAGTAATCTTACAATAAATTGAATATCGTCCACATAAGTCCACTATCCGGTAATATCCTGCCCGCTGTGCAAATAGCCAATCTATACATCGACAGTTACACCTTAGTGTCGCATCTCACGACCAAAAGTCCCAGTTATCGGATAAAGTAGATTGGTATTGTAGGGTTATCGTCTTCATCGGCGGTCGATAGCGTGTCGGAGACAGTTTGATAAGAATTGAACTGAAATTCAGTTTCAACTTTTTTATTGTTATTGGTAAAGTATTGTTTTTTATTTATTGCCCATGAAGAGCTTTATAGCAGTTTATTGACATGAGCTAAGTAGGTACTTAATGTTAAATAATGACTTCCCTAAACGGTTAACAGGTGAAATTGAATTTTATCCTGTAAGGGAAAATCAATTGCAGTATAATACTGAGGGTTTATGTGTTATTTTAGTACAACTTAAACTATTAACGTGTATTGCATCGCTTACCCCTGCGGTCGTGCCTGAATGGGCACCAGTTGCTAGTATTTCATAAATTCAATTATTTTAAAGCTGTGAGTGCTGTAACTACATGATCTTTATAATTATGAGCATAAGACTTCGTTTGCAATTAATTTTAATTTGTTTAAATCCCTATTGTTGCCCAAAAATAGAACTAAACGGCACGGTTGGCGCACTGGTTGAGGGATCGAATGCTGCGCCACGGGTCGCGGGTAAGATTCCCGCGCGGAACAAATATTTGCCTATACTAGGATTTCTCCTCTATCGTGGTTAAAGTTTATAGACATAAATCTCACACATACATCCAGATCCACAACAATAATTAATATCAAACAATAGAGGAACAACTGTCTGTAGGCCACACAAATGGGAGTGCTGGAATCGAACCTGTGACATGTAGCGCATAAAACCAATCACTGCGTCAAATCGTGTCGTCATATTTCCAATAATAGCCGTCTAATTAAGTTTTATTCAAATGTCCTGTCATTTTGACGTCTCTTTGACAGATGTATTTTGTTTCATCTACTTTTATAGGCGTTTCCATATTTACGACTTTACCTTTACGCGCAGGATTTCGCCTGTACCGTGTATTGCCACACTAAGAGCTAATTGGAATGCATGCAGGGTAATTAATACACTTCGGTGCGGCAACACCCCTTAGATTAATTAGAGTAAAAGTTATGCTACTTACAAATTCCTGAACACACCCGTATTTTCTAAGATGCTTGATACTTGATACGACGCAGTAAATGCAAAAAGTAATGCTGGAAATCTCATTAATGACTATTTATGAAGGAAATTACTTCGCGGCGAAAGTAAACGGTGGTAAATACACGTAATAGTTTTATAAAAGTTTTTACATCGCCGTATGTAATCTAAAAAATAAAAAAGGTTTATTGCAGAAACTTGTGCAACTTTTACAGTAAATTCTGTGCTAGGAGGCTCCGGTTTTCAATGACAAATTATAATATGGTAAAATTGGTGTACAAAAAAAAAGAGTTTAAACAAGAAATCATAAGTAATTCCAAAATTAAACAAGATAGGACTATCCTAAAATAGTGTGTGTGCGAATCAAGTAATCAATAACAAATAAATGTTTATACCTATTTTCATTTTACATAAGGAACCCTATTAATTTTGATTGGCTCCTCTAGCATAACCATAAAAAAAAGAATAATAAACTCCATCCGTTAATATTTACAATGCAGAATTCTCAAAACAATAACCCTTTCTAGTTATAGGTTATTATAGAAGTCTCTAGTAATAGTAGTGTAAGTATAATGAATCTTTAACAATATCATTTTATAAATGGAATGTGTAACATTCGTCCTCTCCTCTCCCAGCGTGACGTCATTCCATGACATATCCATTTTCTCACACAACTAGCACATCACTTTAGACAATTGTAGGCCAGCATTGTTATAACAAGATTGACTGCACATTACCCACAAATACCAGGTCAATCTGCAAAACACTTGAATAGCACAATAACAAATAAGGTCTAAGTTTATGGCTAAACATTATTTAAACTAGTGTTTGTGGATGATAATAAAGTTAGAGATAAATCTTTGATTTATGTTCCCGATATACAATGAATAGAATACCAGGAATTAGAAATAGCGTCTGTCATGAGTAGAGCTATGAGATGTGACGGATGTTAATTAAGATCCAACAAAAGGATTGTTTCGGCTGTGTGCCTACTTTCTGTTCTGCGGTGACTGGTCTGGTCTCGACGCTGTGCGACCGTGTGAGCGGCACGGAGGTGCAGCGGCGAGACCAGACCAGTCACCGCAGAACAGAAAGTAGGCACACAGCCGAAACAGTGGTCCTTCGAGCCGGATCACTGTTTCGGCTGTGTGCCTACTTTCTGTTCTGCGGTGACTGGTCTGGTCTCGACGCTGTGCGACCGTGTGAGCGGCACGGAGGTGCAGCGGCGACTGGCGGGGCGAGCGCGGGGTTGCGCGGGCGCTGTTGCGGCTTCTTCCGGGCGTGCCGGGGGCCGCGGGCGGGGCGCGCGGGCAGGGGCGCGCAGTCCGGGGTCGCGGGGGGTGCGCTCTGCGGCACGTGTAGGCGCGCGCGCGCCCTCTGGTGTTTTTAAAGCCGGAACAAGGATTTAAAGTCACTAATAATATTTGGGTAATACTAAATCCTAAAACAAAAGAACAAATTATTTCCAGTAGTACTGTCCAAATTAAAGCTATAGTTTTAAACATTTCCAAAAACAAAAGTGAAACCCAAGTCAAATCAGTAGAAACTAGTCCCGATTCTGATATCAATATCGTGTAAACGCCACAGTCGGAGGACAGCTTTATAGAAAGCAGTTAGTTATACCGAATGGGTCCGATAGTGCTTCGGGTGCAAGAATCCAGTCAGTCGGTGTTGCGAGCATCCGCTCACAAATCACTCGGCGCGTAATTGAACACCGACCGGTCTGGTTGCACGCGAGCCTATTGTCAATGGCGATAGTGACGATTATGAGATCTAGACGCTTTGAAGATTCTGTTAGATGTCGTGGAAGTAGTGGTTTAAGCAGAATTTGGTGTTATAAATGAGAATTTCTGGGCTATTTGGCAGGCCACGCCGAAGAATTTTGGAAGCTAAATATGTATGGTATGAAATTAAGGACAATGAATGCAGAACAAGTTTAACCAACAGGCAATCTTCGTCGGTTGTATATTAATTTAAATCAGTATCATATCATCTTATACTCGAGACATGCTATTAATCCAAAGGCATTTCTCCGAACCGCCACTAGATACGAAACTATCGTCAACGTAAAGGAATACACGTCATTTCTTACATGAAGTGTTATTGTCTTGACTACTTATGGGCTTTGTCGCTCGTTTCACTTCTCCGTGGCCAATTTATTACTTCTCCATAGAACAACATCGTCTGTTTATGTAAATGAGGACCATCTACAGTGTTTAGAATCTCCAGCGTCGTATTAGAATTAGGTTTCCTATTAACAGTAAAACTTGCTAGTTTCCCTCAATCAAGATAGAAGTTCTGTTCGGGAATGTCTTTGAAGAAAGTTGTAAAGCTAGATTGTGGGTACTTCAACTATTTATTCGTTGTTTCAATTGGTTTCGGAAAATTTACAATAACATTAGATGTAAAGTTCTCAATTTGCGTACTCAAAATGGCGTTAAAGACGGTAATTTTACTAAATTAAAAAGGTGTTGCGATAAGATAAATTAATTTCGCGTCTTCGCTTTTCCTTTTTTTTAAAAATACCGTCCTGAAGATGTAACAAAAATGCAAGGTTGCTTGTAAAAGTTCCACATTTTTGATAACCGGTTACGATGAAAAAAAGTCCGATAAAATAAGGATTCCGCGCGGCAACCCGGAGCATCAACCTTGGCGGGTAATAAGTTTTCTTTGTTTCTAAACAAGTCCTCTTACGGCGAAACGTAAAATTTTACTCGTCGTTTGACACGATTCCTATCTGACTTGGTGTATTCAGGTGAAGCTGGTCGTTCAGTGGTAAGGTTGTGAGACAGGAGAGTTTCACCGCGTGGGTTGCCACTTTACGACCGTCTGGGAGACATTAACGATTTGTGAGCGAACCATGTCACTGTTACAACACGTCTCAACGTCTGAATCTTAGAATACGTTAAGTAAACCAGAAATGGAGCACGTCTTGATTGGCTGCCGTTTTGCGGTACGAGCGATGTTCAAATTGTTCAGAACAAAATATGGTGAGGTGTTTAGGAATGCAATGCTGGAGAGAAAGGTTTTTCGTAAGCTCTTTGTAGGATAGGAATTAAGGGTAAACTCATTTACATCGCAAAAGGATTTTATAAACATATTTTCAGGTTGCGTTGGTGGAGCAGTATATGACTGAAAAATACTTACGTTATATGAATGTTATAAACAGCTGTATAAATATTTTATGCATACACCGTACAATGTTCCGAAATTTGGTAGCAAATACATTCTTGACTTGTAAAACAATCGAATGAACAAAACCTATAAACTGTAACAACGAGGTAATATCGTTTAGACTCACAAGAAAAATAAAAAGAATTTGGCGCAAACCAAACTCGATTTTTCGTACTTAATTGGCTTTGAAAGAAGATTTTTATCTTTATAGGGCAATTAATGATAAAAATCACTTTATTTCATGAGATCACCTAGAGCGTTTAATAATTTCATCCATTGTGGCGATAACCCAGCAAGTTGGAACGTTCGCGCAGATAGCTCCATGTCTCATGATGTACGACCCACTTTGCGACACTTCCGACCAGGGTTACCGAGTTTTGTTATTAAGGACGGTTACCATTAACGGTTACAGTAAGATATGTTAAAGATATGGATGATGGTTTTCAAGTTGAAAAAAATATCAGTAAATTACCTTAAGTTATAAGTTATAATTATTAATATTGTCACGTGATCAGTTTAGTTTTTTTACAGGTTTACTATATTATTAGATATTAAAATTATTAGGTTTTATTTATTAAAATTAAATTATGAGGATTAATTATCACAACCAAAGAAACATCCTTGTAAAATCATAAAAAAAAAAACAAATTTCAACAAAAAGTTTTGTAACATTTATTTATTTTAGTTTATAACGTAAAGCGTATATCTCGTATGTCTATATCGAATCACAAGAAAAAGTAGAAAAAAATGTGAATAATAAAACCTAATTGCAAAAACTCCTATCAAAGGCTTGTGTAACAGTAAAATGAGGTAACTCTTTTCAGGCAGCCCTAGCTCCCCCTTCTTTCCCCCTTGCGTCTGCGACACTCCTGTGTCTCGACACTTGATTTTATGAACTAGCACTCTCTTTTGTAATGCGCATATATCTGATGGAAGGAAGTGCTTTAAACACTTAGGCTGCGAAACTTTGCATCATTAATTTAGTAGACGTATGACATTTGAAGATCTTAGTCAATTATTTATTAGGAAACTAGTATTGTTCACAAGCGGAATGATTTATTAGATACATTTGTTTGCATGAAGTAATGTGGCGTGGAATGTGGAATAACAATTGATTTTTCTGTCATGAGCTTGTGAATTTACATGAAGCTATATTTGAAGGGATAGTTTTGTAGGGCTAAGAAACATTCAAAACTTAATGAATTAAAATTCAGTCAGACTAGTTTCTAAATGGCTAGAATCAAGTAGAAACATTGTGTGCTGCGTTAAGTGGTGTTAGTGACGAGTAGGCAACTCGCAGACGTATCTCGGGATCTAGGGAGGGTACAAAATGTTGGCAACACTGTCTCCTTTGGTGTTGTAGATTTTCATGAGCGGTGGCAATCGATTAAATATCATACTTTGTTGGTAGCTCGTATGCATTAAATTTAAAAGAATATAATTTCACATTTTCCTAAGATTTTACAAAGCCTAACCAAATTGGGATCTCATGACTTCTGTGGTATCTGATCTGATACACAAATTTAAGAAATTTCAGGCAAAGATTGAAGCCATTTAAATCCATCCATTCCAAATCCATTTAAATCAGCTACGTACTAGCTCTAAAGTGAGGCTTTAAGAGATTGATCATAAAATATTGTCAGGTTGCACAACGCATCTGCTAGGATATAACCACATTCCTAAGTTAATTGATACACTACGGGATGTTCTGGTGGTTCTGAATAACGAGAAGTCATTCTGACGTTGGCTAAAGATCCCATTTTTCTCGTAAATTTAATTGGCATTATCAGTCGTTTAACGTATGAAATAGTATTTTTAACATAGAATATTTTGACTAAACGCAGGATTATTTTAAAAATACGAAGGTATAAATCAATATTTAACCATGATGGAGAACGTAATGACAAAGATAAGCGGCAATGTTTACATTTGCGCGGGAAATATGACAGCTGTCACCTGTCATTTTCAGTTGACATGTAGTCGATAGAAGCGCGCACTTTCAAGTGTTATTTGCTGCAAATAAAGGCTGACTAACTTATATTTGGACTCTGAGGTGTTGTTGTTAGTGTCGATAATATTACACATTTCATACATTTTCCGTCTACGTTTCATACAAAATATTAGTTCCGATATAATCCGTAATATGTCGAAGGTCCAATTTAAAATTTTCAGGCTCTAAAAAGTAAATAAGTGCCTATGTTAAAGTAATAATTACAGCATTAAGACAAGCTTAACTCGAATGATACTGATTAATATGCTAGCGTCAATTAGTATTTTCATTAACTAGAGAAAATGTTCCATTTCGAAACGATTAAGATTGTAATTTATTCTAATAACTGCTAATAACCTACCACTACATCCTTTTTAAGTAAACGAGATATAAAAGCTAAGCGATTATATTCATATTTTAAATTAAACTTGTGTAGTCAGCGGTAATTACTTGAATTAGTATATAATATTCCTGAGTTCTGTTCAGTTGAAGTTTTAATTTCTAGATAATCTCGTAGCTACTAAGTATCAATAAAATATATATTTATGTACTTTTAAAGTAAGTAATATAAAATTACCGACTGTTTTTAGTTTACATTTCTCAAGACTCGAGGATTAATAATTTGCTGTTTTAATCTTTTCTAGATAGATAGATAGATAGATAGAATTGTTTTTGTTTCAAATAAACTTAATACAGGCACTTATGAAACGTTATAGGACTCCAGTTACACGGTTCCAAAAAGTTGGTCCTATGGAGAAGAACCGGCAAGAAACTGCATGGATACTCTTTTAAAGTCTCTTTTAACAATCTTGCCATGAACATAATGTGGAAAAAGTATGGGAGAAAAAAGTATGGGAGTCAAATAAATACTAAATGCAACTTTAATATAAAGTCTGTTAATAAAAATATAAGTAAATATAAAAATAAAAGTATTCTAAATGAACAAGCTATGGTCGCGACTCAAGGTTAAATTTTGGAAAATCCTTTTTAACTGATGTCTACAATCTTTAAAGAACCAACCAGCCAAATTAAAAATTCTGAGACTTCGGATTTTTTCAGTGTGTGAAGGAGTGGTATTTCGTTTTACTTTTATATACAAACTAGCTTCTGCCCGCGGCTCCGCTGGCATTTTCCCGGGATAAAATGTAGCCTATGTGCTATTCCAGACTATAATCTATCTCTGTGCCAAATTTCATCCTGATCCTTTCAGTAGTTTTTGCGTGAAAGAGTAACAAACATCCATCCATCCATCCATCCATCCATCCATCCTCACAAACTTTCTCATTTATTATATTAGGAGGATATAGAAGACAGATACCAAGAAAGTGTTTATTTAGGCTTGACGGCTAGCACTCCACTGTACATTAACTTTCAATAATTACTCTGAAGTTTTCATTAAATTGATTGACTGTTATGCTCGTAAGCCTAGTAATTGATATAAAGTAAGATGAATTTCTCTACAGCTTCAACCACAAGTTAACCATTAGTCAACTTAAAGTAATCTGTGAAATTAATTTCCCTTTCATTTTTGCGCAAATAACAACATTATTAAGTTTAAAGGTACCAAAGATTAAGAGTAAGAGTACCTATATAATACTAACAGGATTAAAAAATCATCAGCTCAACCCCAAAATACTGAGTGAACATATTCAAAATTCTTGAGTCGGTTATTGGATAGATAAGGTGCAGACTTGAAGTACGTTAGGGAGTCTGATAAGGGATACTTACGTTGAAGTGTAGTCGCACGCCCGTCAAAGCGATAACTACTCTCGTGATGTATATTGTACCTGCGCGATAAACGAGCAATGAACTTATCGACAATAAACACACGTTTCGGTAGAAATTCTTGGTGCATTGTTCTTGATTTGGTCTTGTACCCGACAACGCTTGAGTTTTAGACTTACATAAGTCGGATAACATTGTACTCACATATTTTTTGTTCGAGACCAGTGTATTTATAAATTAATATTGTATGTAAAACTCCGTGTTAAAAAGGGTAACATGAAGTTTCTTGCCCGTTATTCTCTATTGGAAATCAACACTTTGGAACGTAGCAACTAGAGTCTGACTATTCATAAGTGCCTGAAAAAGGTTAACTTGAATAAAAATATATTGGATTTGATTTGAACATTTAAATAATTTTGTAGGTACTTTTTTATCGTGAGCTTGGGTTCCGGACTCGCGGGACTGCGGTTTTAGCG
Organism: Shargacucullia verbasci; assembly: GCA_947562105.1. Lineage (NCBI taxonomy): Eukaryota > Metazoa > Arthropoda > Insecta > Lepidoptera > Noctuidae > Shargacucullia > Shargacucullia verbasci. Next base: position 10,862,158 of record OX387289.1, read on the forward strand.
TTGCTTTAAGTACCAAAGTTTGTATGAAAACACGCATTATGTATGTGTGTATGTGTGTGTAACACACTGACAACGCGTCCCTGTATGGAGACCGCGCTCTATCGAACGCAGACCGGATGCGTTCCAGTTTGATATCTAAGCGTTCTGCATGGAGTAGATGGCGATAGACTATCTCTCTATTATTATATCGGACTCAATAACAAATAAATATGGGTGGAAAAGTACACCCACACCAGAGGCCCCAGTGTAATACTCTTTTGACAAATTATATTTAACGCATCGAACACGTTCGGCGCTCCTATTGGTGGAGAGCACGAAACGGACCAATCGGAGCGCCGAACGCGTTCCATGCGTTAAATCGAGTTTGTCAAAAGAATCTTACACTAGGTGCACATTTAATTTATTTTCTTTTTTTTTTACCTCTAATAAATATCTAACCGAATAAACCATCTAACCGAAAATGAATATTTAATTTTCGACACACATGATTATAATCTTTGATTGATGATAATATCATACTGCCTGACATAAACAAGCCAATCAAACGATATGTGAATAGTAATATTTTCATCACAGTTATAAGCTAATAGGTACATTAGTAAACAAACGACCCAATTTACCGCTTTTATTAGGATTTCAGTTCTGTTTGTATATTAAATTGCCCAATTACCGAGCCGAGCTTAACTGCATAATATCTTTATAATAGACCACCTTGGAAAGAGTGATAAATGAGTTTTGTGTAAAAACAAACTATTAAATTATCGTTTGACCTCGATGCCTGATAACCCTAACTAAACTGTTATTTGGACAGTTTTGCGTTTAATTATTTTTGGTGGACACCTATGTAGGTATGTTTGTCATGATAATGTTGGGTTTGGGACTAGTTATAAAACAGGTTAACTGTAGAGATAGAGATAGAGTGTAGAAGTTGCTCGGTTTTCGTTTTACGTCGCAAGCGGGGCTACGCGTTAGGTTTTGAGTTCGATTTCCGGGTATTGGGTTTATCTGTCAGGAAATTCTGAGTAGCAGCTTGAGTTGGGAATTTTGCCCGGTAGTTGGCAATAGGGTCGCGCCCAATAACGGCATCGGCAAAATATGGCTGTACAACGCACACCTCCGCATAACCCACTGTATACAGTCATGATACTCTAAGATCAAAAAATTATAATACTCTCAGTAATACGCATCGAATACGGCTAGCGAAAGTCAATAAATCATTTATTCATACAAATAAATAAACAGCAAATACTAGTCTATGCTACCGCACGATACGAAATTAATCATAATAAGAACAGAGGCAGATGTGTCCGCCTCTAAACTCCGATTATAATTACGCCGTTGCTTACACTGCAATTACACAATCGAGTATTGATCATCGAAACAACGTTGTTGATAGCAAATTAATTTGTTGCTTTCCTTATGAATTATGGCTTGTCGCTTTATTGGTTCCAATTTTGAAATTAATTTTGTTTATTAGGGCTCCTGCAGAGGGTCTACTGTTCACTGATTCAATAGTGTAGTTGTTATGAAAATCTTTAGAATCTATATCACAATGCACACAAAACCAACTCAATTTCTTAGGTTTTTTAAAACGTTTAAAGTGTTGTGTTCGTGATCAGTTAGTCGTCTGCCACCCTTTTTGATGATTGGTTGATTTACAGAATAATTTATTCTTTCTAATAATTTTACTATATGTAAGTAACTGCAACGGTATCGTATCGCGGTTCCAGTTCCCGCACGGAACAAATATTTTAATAATCTACAGTTAGTTGTTTCGGGTCAGGTTGTGAGTGCATGTAACATTTATGTTTGTAAACTGCAAAAACTTTACAGGAGAAATCCTAGTATGAGACAACGTTTTTAAACTACTTAAAGTGTTCCTGATCCACGAGCACTTAAAACATGAATAACCTCTCAATAAAGTGAGGTTTACTTCAGTACCTACAGGTGAAATAAAACGCGACAAGAGGAGTGACAAAAAAAATCTTCATGGACAACGTTCCTAAGAAGGATAGAAAAATTCACGCTTACAAATTAATCTACGCAAAAACTCGGATAGGAAAAATGCGTCCCGCCCTAACCCTATAAAACGCAGGCGGGTCGTATCTAGCCGCGGCACGCTACTATAAATCAGGATTTAATAACGCGTTACGATGCACTGATACTTAGTACGACTTACTTGTAAAAATATTTCTATTTACTTTTACCATTCACTGATCTTTTATACAAGGCAGTTTAAAAAATATTTTCAACACAGTGTCAATAAATAAAAAATCGAATTAATTGTTTTTTACTACTTACTTTTTCCGTTTTAACTAGTTGTTGCCCGCAACTTCGTCTGCGTGTATTTTGTATTTATTATTTAATTAGTATTATGCTACAATAGTTAAAATAAGCCTATGTCCTTCTCAAGGACCCAGGCTATTTCTTAACGATCGTTTAGTCATGATGAGGTAACAAACGGACGGAGTTCCTTTTACAATTTTATAAGTGTGGATTATATAATGTGTAGGTATTAACTATTTGAATACAGTTATAGTTGACATGACATCCACTAGGGCTTAATGTTTATGCAGAAATCCTACTTATTCCTAAAGGCATTTCAGCCTTTCACACGATTGTAAAAGTCATAGTCACGTTGAAATGGGTATCTTATTTCATTGCAACGTTCAAAGATACTGCATACAAGGCAATTTGTAAAATGAAAATTAGCATGAACAAGTCTGCGGAGGTGCTTCAGACAAATAGTTGTTCCCGTGTTCTCGAGACGATGCCCGTTTCAAGTGCACCGGTGGGTACGTATTTATTATGCTAATGAACGTCTGACTCCAGGGCTCTTGCCAGATTCTCTCAATTGTTACTTGATGTCTTGTATTTTCTTTTGACATCAGTCAAATCGTCTGAATTTAACAAGAAGACTTAACAGCACGTAAGAATTAACAGCAAGTCTAATTTATCCATTTTCATTGTTTTCTTGCAAATGAATATAATCGATGGCGAACCCCACGTAAATTGTACTTTGTTGTTAAAGAATAATGATCTTAATATAAGAAATAGTGAATCACTTAAAACGACATCATTATTCTTCAAAAGAAACCACCCTCGAAGCGTTTACACATGAAAGAAAAATCTACCGTACAAGCACACACAAAGATATTACTACCTTCGTAAGACGTAACAACTCCATTCGAATTTGTCTGAGAAGAAAAATTGTAAGCACCTGCAACTAAATGCATTCGAGGGGTGTCGGGGAGTTCCGTTTGAAGTGCGCTCATTTCACACGCGTCTGGGGGTTGACATGTTGTATCATTACGGACATGTGTCGAGGGTGGCAAGTTTGTGCGGATATTTCGGATGTTTTTAATGCTTCGCGGATCTTTGTGCCGCACAGAGGGTTGGGAGGGTTAAATTGCGCGCAGCTGTGCGAAAACACTGTCTATAATGTTATGTACATTTTAATTGACTCAGGTTCATGTAAAATAGATGTTATTGTTTTAATTAGTCTTGCTTTTTATTTATATCACGCCAAGACCAAAAGCTATCTCCTAGACAGTCAAAAAGTAAGCACGTTGACATAAATAAATGACGAAGTAACACCTTGATATAGAAATACAACCAGCCCCATACAATAATGCTTGGCACTAGGATTTCTATAGGGAAATTATTTTCAGCGCCCGAAACTAATTATACTCGGTAATATCTTTAGACAAAGAGTTTATCCAGCGAATTAATATGACATTATGCTAAAAGTTGGTCCAGTTGTTACGGTAATGACGATGCAAGTTAGCAGGAAACTCAATGCTGGAGTTTTCCCCAGTGTTTTGTCGGTGTTGTCGGCTGGTCTGGTCGAAGCGTCCGCTAAATTGTTCCCAACATTTAGACGATCAACTTTCGCGTGCATATTCGTACGTTCTTATCCTACACAAATGTTCAGTGAATTCCTTTTGTCTGTCTACAGGCTTTTTTGTTTGAAAATTTTCGATGTCGAATATTTGCGATGAATGGAGTTGAGAGAAATATTTTGTGCATGCAATAACCGAAAAGTGACACCGAGTATGAAGATCAATTGAAGGCAATTAGAACCAAAATGTCGTTCAAACATTTTATTTATGTGACACTGACAAGAGATCTTATCTTTCAATTATTAAACACCAAACCACATTGTAAGATACAGAAATTCAATACATACCTACCGACTTTGCTTCGACGTTTCTTTTCAAGGATAGTCATAGGAAATGATAACGCCATTGGTTTAAAAAAGACGTGTAAAAGTGATTGAAAAATCCTAATTGCAAAAGTAATAATTTCATTTAATTCCTGAACTAATCCACATTCAAGACTCGATCCTAAAATTTATTCTACTTTGATGACAGTAAACCATTTCCTCTCTCGTAACAACCCATCCCGAATCCTTTTTATCTCCCTTCAATGGTATACTGTATAACGGACAATGGACTGCAATACGAGTGAACAGCCATCCCACTGTCACTGCACACGTGACGTATGACTGGGGTGCTCCTGAGTCCTGGGGTCCCCACGCACCCCTCACTAAGTAGACGCTTCTTATTGTTATTTACTTTTTCCCACTCGTGGCACGTCACTACTGTGTTTGTTTTTCCGTTTGTTTTGATTTAGTGGGATATGGGTGGTATTTTTGCAAATTTATGCTGGAAAGGTGTTAAAATTATGACTAGATTTTTAATGGTGTATAATTTAAAATTTGCACACCCCAAGGGGCAGAATATGCTGTAATTTAATTATAAACCATCTGCAACAATATCATATTCGAGCAAATAAATTTGATTTGATTTAATTATGGAATTTCTTGGATAACACTAACGTAGATTGAAAATCTGAGAGAAGGTCAAAAGCTATTGATGAATGTAGTTAAAGGACTGTTACAAAAAAACAACAACCTTACAAAAGTTAAAAGCAATAAACAATCTTCCTGACGAGACACGGAAAGTAACTTTAATACAGGTTCTGAAAATTTTATTTATAACCGAAGTTACAAAGATTTATAGAGATTTCAACTGTAAAAATCTTGAATCCATATTCTATATCGATTTTGACATTAGTCCTGGAACCCGGCGAGCACTTAACGTTTCCGTCGGCTTTGCTCGCAATAATCTTCTTTACAGGAATAATTTTGCTCGTTTCATTTCGGTTATTGGATTTTCCGGGGAGAGGTCTCGAATACAGTTCCGAGTTGATATTTGTAATAAATTTTTATATTCCCTTTAACGCGGTCTTCAGTTTTTATTGTTTGCTTCATTTGCATTTATTTTGTAAAGATTTGACCTCTTTTGTGTGTAGATTCAAATATTTCTTGATAATCCATAATCCATGCTGCTGATGAGTTCGAATATTTTTCTTGGCTTGGCTATCATAATCAGCCAATATAAAGGAAACCAACTTAAGCTATAAAGACCCCGTTTTGTTTACTAAAGCTATTTAAGTTTTAACTTCAACTACTTTGACTCTTGATTGCCGCTTATCACCTATTATTTATAAGATAACCTCTGTGCCACTTCCAGCTTATTGCTAATCAAACTGCGTAAATATTCTTTTACTTTTTTTTTGTTTTATTACGCAAGCGCACATCATATCATGTTTTTGACACCGATAAGCGTCGTATGTTGGATAGAATTGTTGCCCACGGTTTTTCGATAACAATTATTATTAGGTCTTATGTGACGGGGGCGAAATTATAGCCATTTAATTTATATATCTACCAGTGTTGTTGTATACAGCTGTAGTTGAAACTGCTACCCCTATTTAACAAGATTTTTCTTAAGTCATGCAATCTAATGTTTGGTTTGACCCGACTGTTGTTCCCTTGGTCTTAATGTTAAGGCTAGCACCGTATACAAATACAACTATCCTTGAATCAACATTCATACAATTTCTATTTATATCTGTTGGAACTCCATAAACAAATATAGTAATCAGGAACACGTTTCCTAGTTTATAAACCATCTCATTAGGGTTGTAACCTCGGCCACGACACGCGACTTTCCCCACTGATCTAATATCTATTAATTCTGACTCTTACTTTATGTTTATCGAACGTGTAATTGAGCTGGAGTAATTATCGGCTACCGTAATACGCGCCACGCCTGTACACTCGCGTGTTTCGTAATTATTAACTATTAAATTTAATTTGACAATAAATTGAACATTTGTTGTCCAGTGTCTAATAGATTTTTGTTTAAGTACTGTTTTACAATTATTTATTGTTAGTTTAACAAATGTAATGGTTTTATGAGTCTTCTTGTGAGACGTATTAATTATTTTTAACCAAAGAAATACGAAATAAAAATAACATCTGACTAAATGAGAAAACTGTAAAGTAATTCCACGCGTTCTTACGTTTACCACTTCACCTATCAATAAATGATGAAGGGAACCGACAAAGTAAAATACGAGTATAAGGGCCATCAATTAACTATAAACACTTTTAATTATGTGTGGTTAATTATCATGAACTTCTGAAGTGAGAGAATTTGAATAACATGAGATTGGTTATTATCCAAATTACTTTATACTATCGGAAACTTATCCACTGGCGGCCAATAAAAATGGTGAATACATTTTAATAAATTATTATTTAACGATTATTTTTAAAGTACATTCTACAAATGACATCGAGAATGTTAATGTAATGACATTTCATACGATTTATGAAAATCGAAAACCTCATTTTTGGAAACGAACAGTTTTGTAAATTGGTAAGTAATTTTACCGTAATTTTCTATTACTACTCAGTTAGATTATGAAAATACAATGAAAGTAACTGTTATTATGTTCTTGAAGACATTTCATGATTATTAATTCGTCACTTTATTGAATTTGAACTTATTTATTGACCGTTTGTAGTAATAAAAAATAATCAAGCATTCGTAGAAATAATTTAGGAAGGTTTTTGAAAATGTTCGTTCGTTTCGAAATGCACGCCAACTTAAATTTCGTTCCGTTAACCTCAATTATGTTTCACATTGCAGTGCTGCGGTATTTTCACGCAACAGAAGAGCTTTGTTTACCCACTGCTAACAATTTATAGGCGGTAGCTCTCGTTGCATTCACTGTATAGTGCACCTCTTTGGGAATATTATTTGCACAATGGAAACTCGATACATTAGGTTTTGAGTACCGTTTTATACGCCATTGCTTTTCCGTTCATTTGTTTTCGCAGATGAGCAAAGCTGCAAACCACATCATTATGAGAATTCAATACACATAACACATCTGTATAAATAAAAATCAATTACCAAAAATATATGTAAGCGTATAACTTCAGAACGGCTGCACCTATTTGGCTAATTCTTTTTTGTTGTGTTCGTAATTGTCAGGACAAGGTTTGTATGAAAGAAAATGTTTGGAAAATTGGTAATTTTAAATAGTAAATTGCACCCTTGTGATGTCGGGGCGGGACGCTATTATGAAATAATTATAATACTTTTAAGCAATTCATCGTTTGTAATCTTTTTTGAATTCCTAATCAACACCAAATATGTGTATGTGTATTTATTGGAGCCATTATCAACCACAGTAGCAATAAATCCATTATTCATTCGTAATCTTATTCTCCTTATTATTTGCTTCCGCAAGAAAGGACCACACACATCAATCTGTCTGTAAAATACCTCAGCGAATGGAAAAATGTGATTCGCTTATAACTCTTTTAGGTCGGGACCCGTCGGATTTATGTTAGGGGAAATCGGCTGCTTTTCCCTCTTCGACTACGTAAATCATTTTCACATCGCAAGGCTGGGCGCGTTCGCTACACATATTTCGTACACTTTCTGACTTGAGAAAGTGTGCAGTACAGCACTGAACGGATAAAGGGCCGACGGATTAAATTAATAACAGTACAGGTTCGTTATCTGGAGTGAAGTTATTTGTCGATTAGTGACCCGTTTTTGGATTGTAGGTGCGTTTCTGGAAATACAGGATAGGGCTTTTATCAAATGCACTATTTAAGGAGTTAAATCAGTCTACAATAATCTACCCGAATCAATAGAAATATAACCTTAATTTTTCAACAATCCTAAACAGTCCGATACCCTAAGAGATCAATTTTATCGCCTACCCTAAGAGATCAATACCTAGGTAGAACTATAGTAGGCGTGGATAGGTGTACCCACCTACAAAATATAATTGCGCCCGCACATTAAGTACCGAACCCAAAAAATTGCATTATCGCGTTATTTTTCCAGTTGTGCGAGTTTAAAAACAATTTGTTAAATTTTTATGAGCTCGGCACTACTCCATTGAAGTAATGTAGGTGATTAAAGCGTTACCCTGTATTGATGAATTAATCTCAAAATTATCAAACCCAACAAAGACTTTAAAAACATATGAAATTCCCTGAATATAAAAAAATATATATATAAAAGCATTTAGAATGTTGATCTTTATTTGTTCCGCACTTGAGCATACACAGTTTGCAAACCTTATTTGCCAATTTAGCGTCTGTTTCGCCAGAAAAATCTAGGCGTTCGCTTTGCTGCCTGCAAAAGGTCGTGCATCAAGAACATGAATTACGTTACTCTGATTTTATTTTGTACGAATCGGATTCGTTTGAATCGTTAGTAACAGATTTCGTAAATACAACACTTTGCGGTTTGGAAAATAAATTTGGTCGTATTTCTACAAGTCTTATTTTGGTTATGATTATGATTGATCAAAACATGGGTTAATTTCTTCACTCTTCTATAAATAAAGCGTTTTCAGGCTAGTCTTAATCTAGGAATCCGCACGACACAATTTTCTGCACTATCAAAATATAATCGATTTCGATTATTGGCATGTATGGTTAGTTACCATACATGTAAATAATCCTCCTCTCCCTACTCCTATCCCGCAACTACGCCGTTACTCTTTCTTTCTGCAAAAAAAATCTTGTTAAAGCAATAAAAATGAGGCAAAGATGGCTTTGTCAGACATCTTATCTTATTAATTAATAAATTCGCTTAATAAATTATGTAAAGGCTAATTGGCTAAAGTACGAGTATTTTATAATCCATCTTGTTCAAACTAAATTAATCGTCAACTTAAAGACATCTGTGTATTAAATATTGAACATCCTCGAATATTAATTTAATTAAACGTTTTAGTATTAAAAGAAACGGCATTGCCGAAACTGAGGATTTATCAGAGTCAAATTTTAATATCCCGATATTGGCAAAATGAAAAAAAAAAAGTCAACTGGTTCCATTTCGAAATTGATTACTGCTGAAAAAATTGGTCCTTTGCTTCGCGTTATGTTTCGGCTACGATACGAATATTTTATACGCAGTTTTTCTTTGATTTGTTTGGTTAGAGCGTTTGATTGCTTAAGTGTGCGACATTGGCTAAGTGCCCGCTGAACGTACCTACTGAGTAGGTACATTACACTTCACGGGTACTTACCGACATACGTACTGTATGCTATCCCTATGAATTTATTTTTCAATGAACAGTAAAGCGTCCTTCAAACCTCACAGTGTGAATACATATATTACATCTTCACGGACATACGATTATGTGGCACATAGTGAAACGCAGATAAAATAAATAATAAATAAATTCAGGATATTACTATCTCATTGCTGGGTAAGAGCCTCTTCTCAGAATGAGAATGGTAAGGCCTCCTATGCGGAAGACTCTTAAGACTAAAAAAATATATTGTTGCGATAAAATTGAAGCCTCTTATAAAATATATTTAAGTAACGGTAGAAACTTTTAACTCCCTTTTTTTATTTAAATTTTCCACTGAACATTCAGACGGGTCAATATGTGAGAATTATAGAACCAACCCAATTCCACCAAACTTTAATTTTCTCGTGAAAGCTGAAACCTAAAAATACCATCTTTATAGAAGGACTTTGCCACTAATTGATCCAAGGATACGTCTCAAAGAGAAAAGGATCGTACAAAGTGGCAGAGAGGGATTAATTAAGATAAAACGGATTAAACGATTAAAGATAACAAGTGGGGTAGTAGATTGTGGAAACTAGTCCTTAATTTTCGTCTGACATTCCTACAGTTAATAAATGACTTATATCGATTGGTTATGACAGCTCTATGCGATAACGTAGCAATAAAATCGTTTGAGATATCAATTACCCTTTCACTTTTGGTGCATTGCTTGCAAATTTTCAGAAGTGCTTACATTTAAGATAGTATACTGCTTGTTACTGCAGTCTTACACTGCTTTATTTTGAAGACTTTCTAAAATATTGCATGTGTCGTTAACATCGCTATTTTTCTTTGGAACTTAAAATCATTGTTGTAAATTATCTTTAATGGTAGTTTGGTGAAGGCACTAAAAGCTGATTACTCGATTCAGTCACACACAATATAGCTAATGGAATATCTGCATACATTAAGCTTAGATCACGGAATAAATATCTTTATAGAGAGGCTTAACTTATTTAAACATTTATATTTTTTGTGCACTTTTGACGAAGAATATTGCTAAATCCCAAATGTGTGCCACCCGGTTCACTGTGCCCACTAAATTAAAACTTAATAATTTGTCGAGGATAATAAAACGTTAGTACCGGCAAGATACTGTGCGGTCCTGTGATTTATGGTTGTATTATAATTTTTATTATTTTTATGACGCGTGCGCACGCCGTTACTCTCAGATGTTGATACCACCGATATGAATTTATTATAAGCTCCATTAAATTAAGCTTTCAGGTGGCACAGTGGCCACCGAAGTGAGAGAAGTTTGAGAAGACGGTTGTATACACGGTTGTATATAATACAGGGTGGTTTTACAATAGGGTGCTGACTAGATGTTTTGAATCAATACTTGATTGTTAAACTTGCGACTTTAAAAAGTAATCTTTAAAAACAGAATTTAATTTCCTACAAAGACAATGTGGTGTTTTCGACCACAATGTTTTTCCACATTATCTCGATGTTTTGTTTTACAAAAACATCCCGTTTGTAGGTGGTCTACGAGGCAGCTTGATTACGTCATATTTCACTGGTGCTAGCTAGGTTCTCGTAAAAGTGCTTGTTGGCTACAAATGGATATAAGCTAGGAATAAATTAGCCCCTCGTGAGGCTATTATGCATTAAGCTTTTGTTATTAAAAGCTAAAGTACCGGATCTACGTGAATTAATTAAATAATTATTTTCTCTATTACTGGAGTTTACGATAAAATGAAATTTTATCGTCTCTTAGTGATTTTTTAACTAAAATGTCTTAGTCAACGGAGATAATCATGGCATTAAGTAATTATGAAATAATGAGTCCAAGTCTATTAAAGGAAACAAAATGAAAATGTTATATGTATTATTTTTTGTGACTATTTGCAGCTCTGTATATAATTAACTAATGGTCCTAGGAGTCACAGGTTTCTTTTTCCTCTGTTATCAATGAGCATATGCCAGGGATCATAATCTCAGCTTATAATAATACTAAAAAACTACCATGATATTTACGGTATACTGGGGTACAAACAAAATTGTGTTTTTTCAAAAGTTAGTAAGTAACTCAAAAACATTGAAACAAAGATAACTCATACTCTTAATTCACAATCATTACATTTTTGTAATCTAATTAAATTCCATAATATATTATTTAGCTTGCAAGGTCCTCAATTTCTTTAATACATATAAATAAATAAAAAATACGAAATACATTCATAAGTAAATTCTTACATTTCCATTTTACATAAAACAATATTTTTTATTGCACCAAAACCATAATTGGTACATATATTAACATTCGTAATATATTTTAATTATTATGCCCTGTATTTTACTGTTTATAACATATTGTTAATAAAGCAATAAACTCCGTTAAATTCTTTGAAATTATTACTCATGTAAAAATACGTCCGAATTATTACACATGTAAAATTATAATATTCGTCCGAATTATTACGCTTTATAATAACTGTAATATTATTATTTTTGTTGCAGGTAAGGCATGGATCGCTGAACAAATCTCGTGATTATTGTGTACAATATTCATAAATTGAGGCTCAACGTGGGACGCCATCTTTTAAATCTACATTCTTGAATATAACGTAAGTACATGTTTTTCCATAAAACCGTCTAAAATGATATTAAAGCGATTGCGTTTTGTTAACTTGTCATCTTTGTTTTAATTAGTTTTTTTATTAGGTACATTTATTTAGTACACAGTTTTAATTTTGTTCAAGGTTATATTACTATATATATACTATATTGTAAGGATTTATTATGATTAATATAAATTATGAATAAAATTTAAGATTTTATTTGCAGGTTGAATATTTATTCCAACATCTATTCGTAAGAATTTTATAACAATTCCAATACTAAAACTATTTTCTTGTAAATACGCTTTTTGTACAACTGGATTATAGTTTTAGAATTAAAGGAATTTCTCGATGTTAAAAAAACAACAATCGCTGGTACATTTCTCAACAGATTATTAATTATTATAATAAGATTTTCATACATTTAAAAACTGATTATCGATCAGTGAGGCGGATTGGTGATCGAAAGTGGACGCATTAACAAGTTAACGCTGATTACTTTGTCAATATATTGGCCCCACAACTCTTGTAATTAGCCCGCGTCCAATTAAGAAGGCTTACTTGAGCAACGCGAAGACACCACCTGATTACAGGGTTGACAATAACACGACAATAATTAAGTCAGACTGGAATTAAAAATGGTGTTCTTTTTTATAAAAATAATTAAGACTTTTCAATAACTCAGTGCAAATTCGTGAAACAGTTCAGTGTTTCATTCCGATATTTTTATCAGGTTTTTTATTTACTCATTATTGCTTGTTTTAGAGCTGCACTTCCAAATAACTTTGTTCACTTATTGCCTTGTGTAACTGTTAATTTGTGCCGCGTGTGAGCGCCTGCTATAGTAGGTACACCATAAAACCTTAGCTTGTCTGTTTTATTGACATACGTTATAGTTGACACTGGCCACAAAATAAGAAATATTACAGAAATTAAATATGTCCATGCTTTATATGAATCGTCGCCATTTAACGGGTTATCACCATCCTGGGTATTGTCAGGGGTGGCTAAAGGAAGTTAAGAAAATATTATGTTAGGGGAAAGACATTCTCACAGTACTAGTATATTATAAAAACTGGAATAATAGTCTGGACTTTGAACGTACCAATCAATACAGTAGTCGGGTAGTAACCCGACTGAATAAATATACTAATTTGCGAGAATGGGCAGTAGCGCTCAACGGTGTACCAATAAGATTCTAATGCGGTCACTAATCTACCTGCCCAGCGAGGCTATAGGATTCATTACAGCGATCTGTGATAGGCTTATTTCCATCTGTATCTTATATCGAGAGGCTGGCTTTCTCACCTACCAACAATAATACATCTTAAATCAGTATGCAAACAATATAATCTTGATATACCTAAAATAACAGAACATAACTGTAGGTACAAATACAACTTTGAACTTAGACACAGCCCTAAATGGCCAACAATTGAAGGGAAACGAGCATATGGCAGCCCTGCACCGCCAGTACATTTCGAAATAAAACCCGCTACGACCATATTCGTTAGCGAAAGTTGACTCTCGCGATGCAAAATTTCGCTATATTTGTATTAATACTTGGTGTGTCATAAACTTTATATCGACACAAAGTGTTCGTAAAACATGCGCTGCTGGGTACGTACAACTCGCTGTGATAAAATTTTCAATGTGGTGCACTCAATTGTTATGTACCTCTTTTTGTTTCGACTGGACTGATGTGGTGAAATGATGGCTTCATCTTATCTCTGGGCGAATAAAATTTATTTTTATGAAGCTGCTTTTGAAACTCGCAAATTAAATTAACATTTTTGATCCAGAGGTTTAAGTTATTCTCGCATTTTGGCAAAAGTATCGTGGTAAATGTTATACATAGGTAAATTATTATAGTTTTAACCTTTCTAGCTTTTGATTGATAAACTTTGGTGAACTTGCGACCATAAGCGACAAGCTAAACGGGTAAGGCGTTGATTGCCGATCAAATGCTCGTGAGTTAAATGCTGCTCTATTAAACTGTTATGGCCAACCCACTCCTAGAACAAGCATATTCATCTTAGTTGGAGTGGTCGATAGGAATATTAATAATGTGCACATATTGCTATTAATAGGATTGGAACTATGCCCAGTAAATGGCAACAGCCTTCCGTCATATTGAGACATAGTTCCTTCAGCATACGTACGGCGTATGAAAGTATACCTTTGGCCTCACATTCGGACATTATAGGCGTTAAAGTTTTATCATCATTGATAATTACCCAATAAAAATTACATGAATGGAAATACGCCAATAACTATAAATTTATTACTTTACTGGGTATTGTCAGGTTGCAATTATATTATAATTATGATAATAAATGTCTCTCTATTAATCGAAGTTTACAGTCTGTTTTAAAGGGAAAATTCGTGCCACCTCCGTTCAACTTTCCCGCCAGTTCCACGATACGAGGCTGTATGCCTGCTTTCCTTTGCCGTAGATTTTTCAATGGACGCAGATTCGTTTATGCGGATTTCGTTGGGATACAAGTTTTTGAATGGTTTTTTGTGCGGCCGGAGTTTGCGCGGGGATGAATAATGATTTTGTCGCTGCCGTATTGGTCCCAGGTGCGAGCTGCACATGTGTGCGACTGTAGGAGTGCCAACTTTTGTTAATATGAATGCGGGACGTAGACCTTTTGAAATATTAACAGTGAAAGTTTCGGAACAATTACACACGGCAGTTGGGATCGCACTACCATTGCAATGTAGACTTTATGTATTAAAAATATATTTTTTGTAATTGCAGACTGCAAAAGATATGTTTAACCTATGTTAAATATTCAACGATTGTCCACAGCTACGTGCATCATGAAAAGTAAAACTCACGCTTGTTCACGCTGTTCTAAATATAGCCAATTCACATTGATCTTTTTTATTTTCAACCATAAGATTATCCCGAAAAACTCAAGACGCTTGGTGTTCTCATGTATATTCGTGGACTTCGTCCGCTTTAGGTTTTTTATCGACTCTAAATAAATAAGGCACGGAGCAGCCGCCCGCGCCGATGAGAGCCCTTTCTGATTTATTTATACTTTTGCTTGGAGGGGAACGATTTCCTGATTCAATTATTATAATTGTGCCGGGTCGGTGGCTCAGTTCAGTCGAGATGTCGATGACTCGTAAGCTTTATGATTATTGTCGATTATTGACATTTTCTTCCGCTTGTTCGTATCGTGAGAGTTGACGAGTGAGGCACTCAGCCTCGCTTACGTCATGAGAACAGCGTTACAATTTATTATCAACATAGCCTTGTGTATTAACGTTGCGAATTTATTATGTTTGTGGATCAATGTGCTGCAGCAAGTCTGTTTCTTTCGACGCGCAGAAGTTCATTTATTTTAAATGACGTCTGGGATCACTCCTATACAGGGTGGAGCAAATGAATCCGTGAATAAATATGGTTCTCTACTCAATATGTTACGATATTTAAAAAGCCACTATCTGTTCAACTTTATATGGTACCATTTTACACAAAATGATTTAGGCCCGATTTATCAATGCAAGGATAATTTGAAATTCCATGTTCTGTATGGATTACGTGAATAACTTATCTGGGGTTTATATAGCTACTGAAAAATCAGTCAATCAACATAATGCAACTCAAACCACAATTACTTTCATAAAGAACATGCACTTTCGCCAACAAAAACCGTATCCGCTCAACAGAGCTGCGTAATAGCACCGAACACGGTTCAATGGCAATTGGTTAGCACAATACATGTCTAATTCAAGTATTCTGTGTGGAAACTGTGCGGACTGACAGCTGAATGGTATCAAATGAAAATAGCCCGCAGTTTATGTTCGGCAATGAAAACGGGAAATGAGTAGGTAGTGCTTTGCAATGAGTTCCGAATGGGATGATGTTAATCTAAATGCAATAATGATGTTAGCTGCCGAAATTTTGTTTGTTAACTAGCATCACACGTGTTCCTGTGTTGTATTGGAGTTTGTGTTGAATTATGTATGTTGTTCATGTACCGGTGTACGCTAGACTAAGTTGATAATATTGCTTTACATTTTTCATTAACTAGATTCAGCCTGCGACTTCATCCACGTACAATTTTTTATCTAATTGGTGTTTTGCTGCAATGGTAAAAATAAGCCTATATCCTTCTCCACGATCCAGGTTACCTGTTCGTAAAATTTCATTACGATTTGTCCAGTGGTTAAGTTGTGATGAGGTAACAAATAGACAGACAGAGTTACTTTCGTATTTATAATAGTGTGGATTACTTATGCCATTGTCTGTTCGGTCTGAGTGTGAGAGCATTCCTGAGCAGAGATGTATTACTTGCAAATACACGCAATAATGGAAAAATTCCAATTTAACCTGGCTTTTTTTTACATATTGTCAAGGAACTACAATTGCTGTCTATACCCTAACTTGGTCATGGTAGTGACTATGAGCATTTTTACTATGTGAACAGTAACCTGCTGTGAATAGGCAAAGTGTTCACAGTGAGATAACTTCATCAAATTCAAATATAAACTCCATTTCTTAATGTTATCTTCAATATCTTATGTTTTCTTAGTAACTCTGCCCACCATTGTTATTAGGCATTAATATCAAATTGAACTAGCATATTTATTGACTAGGAACTCTATGCATATTATATTACCGTCTACAAAGTTTACTATTCAGTCTAGACTGGGATCCTTCAGCTATTGTGCGAGTGCTTAGCTTACAGAAAACTTTAAACAAACCTTAAAACATCGCTAAGTCCTTCGAAAATGTTTGTTTAAACAACATAACAACTACGATAACTGGAAAGTGAACAGTCAGCCTTAAAAATGTCTATACACACTGCGGAATTAAAAATAAACTTTAGCTAAAGTAGTGCTTGAAATTTTTACTAGTTTTTGAGGCGGACTCTGTTGTGAATTGTGATGGACAACTTGCTTGTTTGTCCCGAATATAAGTCTCATACTACATATACAATACTAGATGGTACCCGGCGTGTTGCTGCCGCAGAAGAAATAAATTCGCTCTTTCAAATACATTTGCCGGTAAGACACGCGCGCCACCTTCTGTAAGTTAATTGTACTATGCCTATAACCTTCGCGCAAGTGCAAGCAATAAGTTGACCAAGTTTTATCGCAACCAGAAGAACGGTATGACAGCGCATGAAATACGAACAAACGAAACAAACATTGATTTTTATATATTAGAAGAAGATACCATATACCGGACACTTTCTAGCAGGACACCTAGGAGCAGAAAAAAATACAGGAATATGACCTGGTTACTCTCAAAAATAAATTCAAATGTCTTTAATTCGATATATCGATTGGTATTAATTTTGTGTGTAAGGGTGTGTAGGATAATACCTAGGAACCAATATTTACGACCCGTAGTCTTTTCGATTTGCCTAACATGGTGAAGCAAGAGAAAAAATATTATAAATATTGTTTGTCACACAAGTCACAACCTATTTCGTCTTTCATTTCCACTTTCATTCCAGACGTTCTGCATATAATTTCCTATTCACCCGGCTACAAACTAAGTTTTCTATTTCATATCCAGCTTACCACTATTTTCAATGGAGAGGACGTTACAAATTGCATCTGGTGCGGAGTCCGGAAGCGGACGGAGGCGGAGCGGACGCGGCGGCGCGGCGGCGCCGGTGTACTCTGACCGCGCCGTGTGCGCGCGCCCCAATGTTCTAAACCATTGTATGGACCAGACATTACGTGTGGACCAAATAGTATGTTTTTAATTGGTTTATGTCGTTTTACGAATTGTTTTGAAATTATCAATTAATTGTTATATTTGATCACATCCTACATATTGAGAGTTAACTTCCATAAAAAAATAGGTAGGTATGTACCTACGTAATAAACGGTCATCTAGTAATTATAATAGTTAAGTATAAGTACTTAAGTATTAGTCTTGTGAATCTTTGTGTATAGAGTCGAAAAGATTTCTACACATGGCAATTTAATTTTTCGTGTTGTGTAAGCAAGCACTACATATGTATATTTTGTCCTGACTGTACCTTTACAATCTCAATAATAAATGATTATATTATTATTATTGTGAGTAAGTATGCCAGTAGATGGCGCCGGTAAATTAACTTTTTCGTTATACCAAGAATCATCAATTAAGTTCGACATTAACTCATTAATGTTTCTGAACAAAAAATTGCAACGGGAGTTTCACTATGTTCTTGTCTTTCTTTTACATAACATCGTCTAGCTGGCGTCTGGCGCAAGATTGATGGCTCGTCTGACAATGATTCGTATGCGTACGCATTTAATGACGGATGCTCTCGCTTCCTCTGGGGAAGAAACTGTGCCAACAGACTAATCTGCCTTCAATTGTTTTTGTTAATCAAATTGAGAATTTGAGTTGACGGCGAGGTTAAGCAACACTTGCTGAGCCTTGAATGACCGTTTTTGAACATAGAAACAAGCTTCTCTATGTTAAAAAACGGCACGGAGCGTCGTGCCTCGAGAAACATGTTAAGCAGTTAGTCCCGGGTCTTATACGAATAACTATGACAGTCGTTACATGTGTCAGCCCAAAAAATTACTAACTACCTACTGAACAGAATGTAGTTAGAAAGGGTTAGGTAGGTGATGAAATTGAGAATTTTAAGTGTCACATTATTTTAGTAGGTATCGGAAATATCGAATCTTTTGTTGCGCATGCATAACTACAATAGATCTGCATACATATATCTGTCGCAGTAATAATTTAATTAGCAAGGAAAAATAGTATTGTTATTTACTATATTAAAAAGTCGTTAGATTTACGCTACTCTATCATAACAAATTAATTCTGTCTTCTAACAATATAACATTATTATTATCCCGTATTATGTCAACTTTTAGCGTAATGGCGTCTGTGAATACAACCAATTTGGTCTGACGTCGGCAGCAATCATGACAAAAAGCTGAACTATGTCAAATTTACTAATAAAACCTCTGCAGAGATTTCGTGACAAACGCTAATATACCTCCGTCCTAGCTGTATGCTTTATCCTTAATTGGATGGCGATGTCCGCTTAAAAAAATAAACATTCGACTTGTCCACTAAATAACTGTATACGCAGCAATATTCAATGTTTTGAAGTGGTCGAGCGAGTATAAAAAAATACATCTTCATTCATTATAATACTGGTTCATTAAGGCAGGACAGGAATACATTGTAATTAAAAACTGTAAATACTATTTAAGTTTCCAGTACGTCCGTCGGTAGCTTGTGGTTTTATTCTTCAACGCCTACAAATAGCTTTATAATCCATTTATTTCTGCTCATTCTCGCTACTGTTACAAAGCAATTAAAATCGACGCTCATATAAACTCATTTCCGTTTGCAATTTCAGTCCATACAATAAAAACAGTAAGTTTGTAATATTTAAAGTTCTACCAAGAACGTACCTCTTTACACGGACTCATTAATCATCATCAGTACCTACATATGCCT
The DNA here is from genome assembly GCA_947562105.1 of Shargacucullia verbasci. NCBI lineage: Eukaryota > Metazoa > Arthropoda > Insecta > Lepidoptera > Noctuidae > Shargacucullia > Shargacucullia verbasci. Next base: position 10,881,631 of record OX387289.1, read on the forward strand.
GTATACATGTACCGTTATATTTTTCCGTCTCAGCAGGATGCTTGGTGACCTCAGTACTGTCAGACAAATGAATCGAACGAAGTTTTTCTCAGGAAATTATAGACTACACATACATTCGATTCGGATGTCCCTTTAATACTTGCTGGTTAACAGCTGAATACTAGACTTTTTACTGAATTAAAAGACTTACTAATCGTTGTAATAGACTACGTTTGAAGACGAAATTAACTTCAATAATCGTTCGCGCATGTAAAAAGGCAGAACTCACCCTATGTAGTCAGCCTTTATACCACCATTGCTATATTCCCACTACGGCACTGGTGATTTTCATATGACAGCCCGTGCCGACACTACATAAGAAAATTGATGATTCGATAGCGCTAATGTATTTAGAAAGAGACTATTCATAGCGTAGATATATCTAATGCTCGTGTAATTTCGTCTTCTTCTGCTTGGCGAGATTAATCCTGACTATCAACATCTCTCCTTTTGTTCTGATAGCAGATTCTAATTTATCCCATGTTAAGAATCCAATATGCACGGGTTTTGTCCCGAAGGTTGGGCGCGCATTAGCATCACAAAGTCGTCGCGTGGAAATTAACTACACGCATCAAGCCTCTGACTCGTACCTTTACGGATAAAACTGTATACTCACTTATGAAGCGCGAACTAGTTTATGAGATTTTATTTTTAAATTAATTACATAGTTTATTTTTTTACTGTCCGACGTTTTGGCTAAAGTCTGCCGCGAGCGATCTTGGTAACATGGTTCTATTGTTTTTTATTTATTTCTAAAGTCAATTTCGTGACAGAAACGTACTTCGACATCTGTAAGAAAGGCAAAAGAACATCAAAGGGATTTGCTTGAAAATTACACATGAATTAGATATTGTGATCATTCTGAGCGTTTAAGACGATTAACAGCGTACTTGATTGCATTACCCAATTTCTATTTGATACGATTAACCAATAAAAATCACATCACACAAGTTTTATCATATAAAATAAGTTTTTTTTTTAGTATTACACTAATGTATAATGACAGTTTACAAAAAATTTGACTCAGTGAATTATAAAGTGATCTTTAGTCTGTTTAGAAGTCAATTTATTATTTAAAAGGCTCTACGGCACTATGTACTTAGAAGGGTGTCACTTAGCTATCTCAGAGACGGATTACATTATAGAGATGAAAGCCGTTTTTACAGGCATGAATTTTAAATTGAGTTTACGTAATGCGGTGTACCTTAACAACACCGCCATTTTGGTTTTGTAAATAACGGTTTATTTGGAGTGGGCGCGACGAAATTAATTGAAGAAAGTAATTTATTGTAATGAATGACGTATATTATTTTGAAAGAGTTTAGTATCGTTAGCTTTCAGTTATTTAATAAATAAGAACATTATCTTTTTCACGGTACAAAAGATAAAACTATTTACTGTAAAAAAGACCGCACTGAGGTACCACCTACAGTGCGATTTAAAATAAAAGTACCTAAATGTTTAAATTATAACAAACAGGTTAACGTCTGTTCACTTATTATTATTATAAGCCTGTACAGTCCCACTGCAGGGCAAAGGCCTCCCTTCCTTCTTTCCACTTTTCCTGGTCTGTTGCGACTTGGGACCAACCCTTCAGGTGTAAATCCAGCTCATTACGCCATCTTCTTCTGGGTTAACTGATTTAAATTAAATTGGTTAAGTATTAGACTTAACCAATTTATCAGAAATCAATTAATAACTTAGATAATTTAGCTTACTCGTATAATTTAATGAAAAAATTTAGGCAAAGTGGTATAACCATTGTGTACAAATATATGTGCATGTGTATAAGCGCTACGCTACTTGTACTTTCTATGAGATTATATGACACTCACCTTCTTTGTTAATCTAGTACTAACACTGTACTATCAGGTTGACTGCTAAGCAAACAATCTTAACCGAGATTATTCCGATGCTCCTAATTCGCCTGTTCCCAAATCTGGCTGAAAGCCAAGGTCAATAAACCCTTTTGTTTATCCGTGCATACCTTAAACTTACACAGCCTCTGTACCGCAGCATGTGAAAACACATCGCAATCGAATTTGAAACGTAATCTGTATAATTAAAGTACATTTCAGCTTGTACACGAATATGTAAATAAAGAGGGATGTATCCTAAACAAATATACAGGGTGTCGCGCGGTAGCTATCTGCAACTGCGATTGTGAGCTAACAATTTTAAATTGGTCCCTCGAACCCCTTCCGTGCTCGTATTTAAAGGTATACCACGCGATCACCTAGTCCTGATTATGCTGGTTACAAACAAAGGTTATGATTTTTTAAACAGAACATTTGGATTAAACGAGGTGGTACCTGCATATCTATTTCTGTTATGAATCGGTGTGTGAGCAGTCTGATAGCTAAAATTAGCTACTACTTTCCATTCATAGCGAGGTTCCTATTATTTTTAATTCGTAAACACTTTTCCCTTCACCTAGAGTAAACAAGCAAACGATATTCATTGTATTAACAGAGATTGTTGATACAGTTAAGGTTTAGTTAACAATACATGTACACTCGACAATACCCCACGGGTTATGTATAGACGTCAATAGATACTATCTTTGGATAATGGCGCAGTAACTTGGATCTTTGTAATTTAGGTTTCGGACAGTTGACTATTCCTTATGGGAGCCAGCTGAAGTCTCACAAATCCTTATCATAAAGGCCAATAATACTAAGTTCCTACAGCGATCAGCAATTGAATAACTTTGTTCATAATCTGTTACCTGTAAAAAACTATTTTTACCTTACCTTTTCATTTTTTACTATCGAGCTACGTTAGTTTCGGATAAGGCAGAGTCGCAGATACTAATGTACACTTTTCGCCGATGCTGTTATTAAGTCCCATGTAATAGGGGGCATGTCTATTACTATCTACCGGGTACAATTCCATACTCTGGGCTGCTATTGAGAATTTCCTAACAGAAAAACCCGATAAAACTTTGCCCAACTCACAGATCGATCCCAGGACCACCACTACATATATGCGGCAGTCAAATCACTACATATTATCAAAGTCCCCCGCCTCGTCTGTCTGTCTGTGCGCGATAAACTCAAAAACTCCTGAACGAATTTTCATGCGGTTTTCACCAATAGACAGAGTGATTCATGAGGAAGGATCATATGTATTATTCGTTAAGGTTTTTTGTAAATTGGCTAAAATATGACGATGAAGAGTGAAGTGATGAGTTGAAGATGTCAGAAAAAATTATGCCAACTGGCGTGCGCCGAATAAATGCTCGAGGTGACAGGCTAATACGACCGAAAAAAATGAAGGCGTATATGCTCTGCTACCAGTGTGAAGCCGGGGCGGGTCGCTAATTAATTATAAATTAGTCAAACAACACGCGGACTGCCATATTCGTTAACAATAATGTACGCATCGATAAGTCACACCATACATAAGCATATGCATTCGATATTTATAGACCCTGTTTAGGCATTTCGGGGTGAACGTTCAAGCTACATAATACAAAAACAGTACACGCGAAAACCACCTCTATCTCAAAATGATAAAGGTTGATATAGCATCAAATTCCTCGGCATAGTTGTACAGCAAGTGAAGCATAAAGGCGACCATTCACGAGCCGTAAAAGCCTGTCGCATAGACAAGGGAGTCACAGGCGCCGTAAAAATGATTTATGCCCGTCTGTAAGGCTTATCCAGTGTTGTCGAACTTTTAAAATGGGTTGATCGGACTCTAAGATAAAAGGTGGTGTAAAACTTATATTGAATTTATTGGGAAATTAATATAGAGTTGCTTGTTCAATCACTAGACCATTGATACGGTCAAGTCGCAACAATGTAGGAATTTCTAGTTGACTTGAATGCACGTATAGCCTCAAGCATCTTTATCTTCGGAATGTGTAGATAAACAGTAAATCTTATCTATATAATTTATAAAGTGTGTAGAGGGTGTAAGAATTTTCGGAGATAATCCTATAAATCAAAGTAACATTACAAATTATCGTGTTTTAAATCTACAGTGGTAAACCAATGTTTCACTTTTATCAATTTCTGTATCTATGTTTTTGTTTTCTAAACTTGTTTTACACGCGTGAGAATGGGAAAAAAGTGTCCTATCCTAGTAATATTATAAATGCGAAAGTTTGTGAGGATGGATTAATGGATGGATGGATGGATGGATAGATCTTTTTTACTCTTTCACGCAAGAAAGGCTGAACGGATCCGCATGAAATTTGGCACAGAGATAGATTATAGTCTGGAATAGCACATAGGCTACTTTTTATCCCGGGAAAATGTACGGATTCGTAAACCACGCGGGCGAAGCCGCGAGCGGAAGCTAGTATAAAAATATTTTAAAGTTGCAACAAAATTTACTGACCTTATTTTTCCCTAAGGTAGGACGGCTACGTAATCCTTCTAGTCTGGCTTTACAATACGCCACACGTCAGTGAAAATAAAACCAGTATAAGCTGACCTAGTATACTATTGAAACTACATACTAGACTAGCTCAAAGTGTCTTAATGGACGTGAGGCCTGCTGCACGATCACAATTAGCGAGTAACGTTATAAGACCCTTTGTAATAGGGCTCATTGCTTATTGCGATTAACATCTTTTTCCTAATCACTTTTAATTCCATTGTTTTATACTCGTTACCTAATAGGTATAATTTACTTTTTATAACTGCCTTATAATTTAAATTGGTACATATATACAAATATAACGGTCTCCATTAATAAATCCTAAACTACGCTATATCTGGCGATATATTTGTTAAAGTAATCACACGGGAATGACGATCGCAGATACGTGTGCCAAACGACGGAAATACAGACGAAATGTTAGGCTTAAACGTTAGGAAGATGCGAGGATATATTGTTTGTGGTATTGTAAAAATTTTGGCTTATAATTTTTATTTTCTTGGCTTTTCCCTGGTTGACAGTGGTTATTCCTATTATAGTATGATGGCAGTGAAGAATCTTAATCAAAATTAATACGTTATTCTGAAGGAATGTCTTCATACATTCTTTAGCACATTTTAGTACATTAGTCTCATTCCATAACTGAAGCCTGATGATAACCTGGTGGACCGAAGCCTCACGGTTGAAGTGCGATGTTCGTATCTATGCTAGAAAGTTTCACTGCGGTAGATGGTGCTGAAGTATTTCTTACCATGTGCAACTTGGCCATGTATGATATATTTGTTCGCCTATATAAGTGCCCGTATGTATCCACGGGGGCGGTCGAACTGTTCCGATGGATGTGATTAATGACGGCGACCCCACGGCATCGCCAGATATCGGCTATCTGCGTGAGCCGGGATCACTTGATTGCCCCGTACTGTTTGAGCTTTATTGCGTACAGTAGCTAGGTATAGTTCATACGTTTACGTTTTATGAACTGTGGTAAAGGATAGGTCTTTTTATTATACTGGTGTTAGTTATGGGTTTAATTAGAGACCCAGACAGACGATATTTTGACAATACATACTGACAGACTAGGCTAGGCTAAGAAAAATGTGTAAAATTCAAAACTGTAAATCTTTATCATCATACACAGCCCGACTTCAAGCAGTGCTAAAAAACTCTTTAAAACTTACATGATCACAATTTTCTGATTTCAAAAGAGTTTGAACCACAGAGCACACGGAAAAGGTAAAACCAGATTTAGAAAATCGTTGAATGAAAGGGCAGTACGGTTAAATAATTATAGCAATAAAAACCTAGACACAAGCACTAAGCACTAAGCACTAGCTAAAAACAAGCCAAAATATCCCAAAGTGGGGAACATGCAAATGCAAAGTAAATTAGGTAAGAATTAAATGTACCGTCAGCCGGATAAGTGGCTGCAATAACTGCAGCAACTTATCCCGCTGACGGTAATTTTGGAAGTTAATACGTATTTAAAAATGGAAAATTATTTTTCTTGATAAACCATGCCACTAGTCGATATTGTTAGGCTATTCTATAATAATTAATTACAGAAAGTTAAAATATTTACAATATTATACTATGATCAGCTACTTTCCATGCTGACTGTACCTAGTACTTAACTACATGTTCATTGTGTGATAAAATGTTCTTTAAAGTGTTATAGTAGTGTGTTTGGATAGGTATAGATAAGTTTGTGTTTTGCATCCATTTTGGTTTGAAATCTTTAGCTTTGTACAATTTCGTACGGATATATACCATGGAATGTTCTCATCTCATGTTCTGGAATGTTATTAGCTACGAAATGGCGAAATGAAGTAATGTACACAAAATTAGATGTTGTATCACTGTGTTTTAGAATACTCATCATTATAATTAAGTATTATATGATATTTGTAGTTACTCAAGTATTTAATTTGAATATAATTACAAATGACGGACTGTTTTAAAGTGCTTTATGTGTATTTTACTATCATTTGATACACCTATTAATATATTTACTTTGTCTTTGAATACACCTAAATAACTGTTTAGCTAATTTGTCCAATTAATTTTGTAATGGCATTACAAGACTGACAAAAAGAGCAAAGAAAAAAAAAACTAGTCGCCATTTTTTCAAACTTAACTTAATTTTCCAATTTTCTTTTCCAGTTCAGTAATTGTTGTTTTATTTTACTAAAAATATCGCTTTGTTTAAAAAAAAATCATTTTCTACTTTTCATTATTAATACAACAGCCGAGTTGGCATGTCAACGTTGGCAGAATAGGATTTTCCGTTACGTCAGGGGTGTGCTAATGATTTTTTAACGTCATAAAAATGGCGTTACTTTTGTTAGTATTGTTGAATGAAGATGAGCTCGACGAAACGTAATGTGGAAAAAATGTAGTGTGAAAAACGTTGCCAAGGCTTTTTCGTAGTCCTGGCTTTTATTGTTTGGAGGAGTCGTATATAGCACTATGTTTAGACGACTATTCTGTTGGATAATTGTTTTGTTTTAAACAGAACTAGTAACGTATCTAGCTATCCATTTACCGTGTCATAGTGACAGCGTTTATCCTCGTAACTGTCGAATAAAGTTTCAGTAAAACAAATGACTGTCCGAAAACTTTGACATGACATTTCACATGCCTGAATTACTCTGTCATATAACCACTTTCTCTTTCACTCAGCTCATTGTAAGGGAAGAGAGCAAGAGAAATACTTGTACTAATGTAGTTGCCACAAAACATTCAACTGAAGTTCGTCAGGTCAGAACGGGGCGTGGTGCCCCCCATTAGGGTAGCCGCACCTAAATCCGTACTTATTTTAATCACTTGTACCCCGCTGGCTTTTATCATGCGTGTTGTTGATGGCCTGTTCCTCCCACAATTGATAAACAACCCTACTACCTTCAACTTTAGGTTCCTTTCAGAATGGATGAAGCACCCTAGTTACAGTTGAAGGAGGAAAATAAGGATATAATGTGGATAGCAAGTAAAGCTGCATCATAAGGTGGATTGTTCTTGTAGATTTTCGCGAAGAAATTGGCTAACCGTCGTTTTCCGCTCGGCTTTTTTTTATTTTTTATGAAAATATTTAGCATGGAAGCTGTGTCGGAAAACTTATTAAACTTGGTTTGTAAAAACGATATTAACCTTTCTTTGTCCTTAGAATATAGTATACTTAAGTTAAATATGTAAACATACTCGTAAACATTAACAAAACTTGAATTTAAATGTTAAGCAATAAATATATATTATAAATATAGAACATTAAATAGATAGCTTTAATTGGGAGCAATATTTTCATCTTACTTCTGTTCCTCGAATCGATAGCAGATTTGATTTCAAAACAATATCCCTAAATGCTTAACGTCCAAACAGACGGAAATATTTGTCAAACTGACAACCTTGCCAAGAGCAAATAGAGAAACGGGAAGTGAATATTATAAGGGGCAATATATCGCAAGGGGTCCCTTTACTGTTCAAGTAAATGACTTATTGCAAAAGTTAGGAGCCGATGTGACTCATGGAGAGCATCAACATCATCGCATAAGGTTTATATGACTACAGTAAGTCCACTCCACAGTATATGTCAGATGGTACCGTCAAAGTAGACTGCAACATTCCATCATCTTAGATGACGTCACAGAATGAATAATACATAGTTCTGGTGATTTGAAGTGTATTTGCAGGAATCTTCTAACGTGATATGAGAATTGGTCGTTTCATAGTGGACCGATTTGTCCAGGGACATTTACAACTTTGCTCCCAACATTTTGATGAATCTTAACGTGATCAAGATGAAACTCTACTTGATGAAATGGTTCACAATATTCTTTTCGTGGACCCAAGCCCAGTGATCTGATATTGGCTAGCAATATTTTGGCAGACAAAAGAAGTAGACGGTCTTTGAAATGCTGTGGGAAATTGTTATGGCAGCATAGAATAAACATATGCTAACCTATCTACTACACCGCAAACAAGTTATCTCGGAAGAAGCCAAACAACTACAGTTGCGATTGCACGCGATTTTTTCTTATAGTTAGTAAGCTAGTAAGTTTTATTGTGCTGTTACTCATATTACGATCACAAACTAAGATTCCTATAAATGAGCAGTTATTATAACCCAGGTTCAGCAAATCGTCAGTGGCCATATATTATACTGTTTGGTATGATAAAGATGTCGTTTTGTTTTTGAGCGAAAATTTTCAAACATTTCATTCGCTGTCTATAGTTAATACCTTTATTTAGCTTTCATAATCCTAATTTTATTTGTCTGTTTATGTTTATATAGTACCTTAATTAAGGGAGCACGGAAGGACCCTCTCCACGGTGCACTCTGGAAGAAGCTAGGCACGGTAACGCAGTGTGTAGACTGCCTAATCGCCAACACAGTGGTTACCCAACAACGGAGTTATTGTCCAATATAGTGGTCCTTCTGTGCCATATAATTTAGTGCCATCATCTGGTTAATGCAGTGATTTGCGTAAGACGTGGTGTGTGTTTAGGCGTTAATATCATTTCACATAATTGGATGTCATTATACACGTTAACCGCCCAGTTTTTGCTTAATCAATCATGATACCCTGGTGCTTGGACCGTTGCTTAAGCGTTGCTTTACTTAGGTATGTACACTTAAGAGGACAAAAAGAAAAAAAGGGTCAACATTCAAACTAAAAGCTTTTAGAAAGATAACGATATTGTTGTAAGAATTCCCAGTGTTTAGCAATTTAACACGTACTAAAGTAATTCATACATGTTCTCCCAATCACCGTCGGACAGATCACAAAACAATCGCACAACAAATCTTCAGGCTAGTTTATAAGCCAATGGTTAGCGTGGATTATCGCATGTTTCCAAAACACACCCTTTCGGGTCGGCCGTCGACCCTCGTTACTACCTACGCACTGTTACACATGTGATGAATCTCTCCGACCAAAGATATCGTAGGACTAGAGATACGAAGATAGTGGGTGAATGACGAGACGGATGAGCTTCTTTTGTAATTGTTTGTATGTTGTAAGTAGGCTTTTCTTTATGAGATGTAATTTGGGTTTGGTACAATGAGAGTAATGGAAGTTGGGATGAATTTGTTTTTGTTTGTCTTGAGTTAGTGCTGGCCGTGTGCTAGATATATTGCTTATAATTATATATTAATTGTTCAGCTACTTACTGTCTTCGAAAATTTGATCTAATGCATGATAACATTATTGATAATGTAGGTTTATCTTTAACGCTCGTCATGGTGGGTTTTTGCAGCTAATGTACAATGCTTGTAGAACACATGTTGAATGAACAAACTATTGAGTACCTCTGTATTCTCTAAGGTTCCCTTGATAAAATTACACACATTACTGAAACAACGCATACCAAAATACCATATAAGGCAAATGTCATGGCAAGTCAAAAAACAGTGCCATTTCTACAAGTCTCTACTAACTCACGACGTTCATGGCTCGTAGAAACTGCATTAACTAAACAAATGGTCACCAGCACGACGGGTGGCAAGATTTTTTTACGATCAGCTTCGAGCTGTCACAAAAATTCGCCCCCGCTGTTCCGTACTAATTCGCGTATCTCGGGTGAGCCTACGAAGGAATTCATGCTATTTAAATATAGAACACACCGATATATTATGGATTTTATTGTTTTTCCCGTTAGTCGATTTTGGTTATGATCAACGAACTCGACTAACATTTAACCACAGATAAATTGGTTTGGAATTTTATTGGAACTACATTTAAACATTGTGACAATCTTTTATTTATTTATTGCACATCAAATATTCTATTGCTTATATGAAAACATCAAAAACACCTAAATGTTTCTGGCAGTCGTCAACATAAAACATAAACAAATTTCCATATTCATGTCAAAATTATGAACGCGATGCTAACCAATTTTTTTCCAAAGAAAAATAATATTTGGACATGACATAATAAGATGGCGGTTTGTTATAAAGTTATAATTTTATACTTCTATGATCAACAAAACAGGGGATTAAAATCTAAGCATTTTGGCTTGAAAGAAAAGTTAAACGCTTCTATTAAAACATTTCTTGGTTTAAGAATATATCCTTCTAAAAGACGACTTTCTGCAATCAATTGGTTCATTCAACTGTCTGAGAATTTTTAATTATCTACTTTTTTATTATCCTTCAGAGTTAGATCTGTCTAACCTCCCATTTTAGTGCTAGAAATTAAAAAGCTGTGCATGGATGGCATGGCAAGCATGCTTGTCGTTACTGACACCGCGTTCGATCCTTAATTTACTTTTTATTTAATTTAAATCAACCTTTTCCTTTCGTTTTATTTCCACATGAATCAACGTGCACTATAAATCACGCCGTTTATTATTTTATATCACCACATTTTATTAATTGAAACCAATCGAAAACAATTCACGAAACATGATTTAAGCCAGGGCATCGTTAAATATCTTCAAAATGGTATCCCTTATACGCACTTAAATAAGTTTGATGATATTGCATGTTTACAGTGTCGTAAATCTGCTGACATTCGAGATTTATTGTTATAGGATGCTGGGGCCACAAATTATGTTCGACACAATTCGGCCTTTGTCTGAACGAAACGATTTTTGTGATTGCTTTCCGAGTCCGGCGTTATAAGTAAATCTAAGTATATTGTCCGTAATCGTCGTTTTTCTAGACGTTTCTATGCCTACAAACATTATTTGGCTTTCCAAGTAATAATAGACTTCATTTGGAGTGTTTTCGCGAACCTAATAGGATCATTGAGTGTAGCTGATTAAAATGAGATACTTGTGGTAGTTGCTTCTGTTAGATCATTTCGTGATAACGTCAATGTCTCGATGAGCAATTGAGGCCAAGGTTGTTATTTAATTCAAAGACAATAATATGTCAAAGTCATATATGTTATGAAGACATTCGTAATAATTGATCCGTGTTTTCATTATATTTCTTCAGAAATCTACGCGAGTTATGAATTTACAGGAACTTTGATATATTAACCTGGAGCCGTCCTCGTTTCAACCATTAAAGTAGGATCATAACTAATTACGAATCACCTGATTACTTATATAACATGTTTGTTTGATCTGTCATCGCTAAATAACGTTAGTGGATGCTTAAATTCCTAATCACCGTCATAAATAACAAACGATTTATACCATAGATCCTGATGGGCGTACGTAGGAAGACAATCAAGGAGTTCCTTACCGTTACTAAATTGCACTGAGTCATCACACAATCAAGGTTGAGGCAGAATCCTTATACATATTGCATATAATTTAAATCTAAAATTAATTGAACTTATGTCAGTTTTAGCTTTTCAAGAAGATACAGTTTAGCTATCAATAAGTCCAAAAGAAGAAATATTGACAGGATACTGCATCCATACTTAGTACAAATTAGGTGTATTCAATCGATAATAACAGACTTAAAAAATACACAATTCATGAATACCCTAGTGTACCCCAACCACATAAGCTGGTGGGCGTACCCCAGCTAGATCCAAGTTATTATCGCGCATAAATCCATAATGATTGCCCGTCTTGCGAACAGATAAGTGGCTATTACAAGTGATCGGTGTAAATGAGGTGCGTCACTCTGAATTAGACTTGTTCTGGGTCTAATGCGTTGGCAGTAATGAGAATATGGAACTTGTAAGCAAATTAAGGTTTTAAAATCTGTTACTAGCAGTAGTAATTGTTTCCGTAGTCTCTTAAAATGGCTGAAAAGTATAGTGTGAGGAGTCTATTGAACATTTGCGAGATGATAAGCAGTTATGGGTGTATCAATTATGGAAAAAGGGTTAGTAGGTTATGCAGCAGTCGGCTTAGTGATCTTTATTGGCCTAGTCATAAGGGTCAGTAAGTATTCCTAGTAAGGCAACGATAGTCTCTTGCATGAAAGCATAGTGCTATCTACATGCTGAAGAATCTATAAATGAATACTTTATGAAAATGACGAAAGGAATAACCCTTTATCTACACACACTGTATAGTATCGGATAATTATTGTCGTAAATAATTCCTATGTATTTTAGTTTAATAAATCTCCACTTAAATTCAACAAATGTGGCGCTAGTAAGGGTGCTGTCAATTCCGACCGGTTTTTCGGAATTATTTGTTTCCCAATATTCTGTTTATCTCTAAAATTACCAAATAAAAATAATGAAATTGACAATCCTTATATGTATTGTTTACAAAATCATCTGTTCCGGTGTCTCGACGTTAAAATTAATAGGTTACAACAAGTAAGAAGTTCTTTCACTATATTCACAATCTTTCATTGAAATTATTATCTCTATTATTCATCTTCCTGGAATTTAAATAGGACTTGAAAACAGCCTACTAATTTCAACCACAGTTATTGTAGGCAGCGTGGCCGAGTGGTCTAAGGCGCTGGTTTTAGGCACCAGTCCGAAAGGGCGTGGGTTCGAATCCCACCGCTGTCAAATACTTTTGTCATTTTGTTCTATATTTCATAATTTTTATATCTTTGTTTTCCGATATGTTTTATTTGTTTTTATGTTTAAATTATTATTAGTATTATAATATCGACATGTTTACTTAAAAACATATTTTCTTGTTACAGGTATGGCAACATTTCGTAATCGAGCAGAACAAGGATTAATTTTAGGCGGTAAAGTAAAATAAATTATTCATAATATTTTATCTACGACAACGCAAACCGCAGGACATTAAAAGAAAAAGAAAAAATGTGCGGTCACTGAAGGGAATTTCCAAATACCATAGATAAGTCGGACCATCTTTCGTGTGCAGGACAAACAAGGAAGAATATGCTTTATTAACTAAGTGTTAAGGTGAAGATTGACGTATAATTAAATTTGTAAGGGCAGCAAAAACGGGGCCAGAAATCTGTCATTGCATTTGTCAGTGGCATGCCATGGACAGGGTGAATCGATGGGGTTTCGCTCGTTTGTAATGGTGTTTTTTTTTTGCTGGTTCAATATTTATCTTGCTTTCGGTGGCACTATAATATTAAGTCTTATTATTGTGTGTTAATACTTTTATTTTCATTTACTGCTTCTACTTTATCCGCCGTCGTCACATTTGTGTCGTTGAGGTTATCGGTGTTTTGTTTTTAACGATTTTAGTAAAAACCCATGACCTCATTATCTAATGGCCGTTTTGTTTTAATCATTCAATTAGCGGGTGTTTAGCCATCTTAACATTGACGAGTACTGGAAAGTTTTATCCTATAGGCTTCCACAACAAAAATAGCACAGAAATCTAATTTTACTACCATATTTTATTACTAATACGATATTTTACTACCGGGACGTCGCGTCGGTTCGCACATCTTTTGTATCCAAAACTGATTTTTTGTCAGTGGCGGTCCGAGGCGTCGCGTCGTACGGGCCATGGCCCCCCAAAATGGTACACGTCAATTTGAAAAACCTCCTAAAAATAGACAACTTACGTGACGTGAATTTCAATGAATTGCTTAAATAATTAAATCAAAAATAGGCAAGGTTTTTTATTTATTTATTATATTATATTTAATTTTTATGTGCATTCATTTCAAACTTGCTCAACATATTTAACAGTTAATATGACAGCCAAACTCTTCGGCTGCGACCGCGCCGGATTGTTGTGCTGCAATACTCATTATTTACTCATAAAGAACGACAGGGTCACGCGCCACCACTTTTGTCGACTTATTATTTAGTTTTCTGTGTGCGATAGTGTAGTGTGTGCTATTAAATACAAATATACGGGATTGACTACTGTTATCGATCACACGATCTATAAATTTCAGTACATTAATTTCAAAGTTGGCACCTGATTGACGAAATTTGGTAAAAGTAATTCGGTGTCCACAAGCAGTTCTCTTAGCTAGATTTTTTTTATCGCTCCGGTTAACCAGTCTCTATTTTACGAGTATTTTTATAATGATAGATTAAGAAATAGCGTGATAAGAGATCGTTGCGGTCTGGAAGAAGATGTAGTGACAAGGTTAGAGAAAAGTATGCTTCGTTGGTTTGGTCATGTAGAGAGGATGGATGAGAGGCGATTAACGAAAAAGATTTATAATGCGGTTGTTAGTGGAAACACCAGGAGGGGACGCCCTAGAAGGACGTATACGGACCTTATTGGTGATATCCTTCAAAAAGATCAGGTGCGCAGTACCCACAATCTGCGTTCATGTATGAAACGATGCATGAATGTAGATGAAGCAAAAGGGTTATGTAAGGATCGTAGCACGTGGCGTTCTGTAGTTTCTGCCTACCCCCATGGGAAAAAGGCGTGACTTTATGTATGTATGTATTTTATAATAATGTCTGTTATTTCTGTGTTGATGAGAAAAAATTAATACTTTAAATACTTAAAACTAAATTTTCATCTGTCAGTGTACATTTGAACTTAAGTTCCACTAGATATATTCCCTTATCGCCTCTCATTCCAAAAGAACTAACTCATGGACCGCATAGCAACACCCTTTATAATTAATAACAGTGCTACTTAAGTGTCGCTTGCGTCATTAATTCACAGTATATTCGTCAAGTGAGTACCTATCACTCAGCCGTTCTTGCGTTTTTCAAGGGTCTGTATCAAACCAAGGATCGTTGTTCACGAGGGCGGCCACACGAGTGTTGGTTTTGACGGCCCGGTTCATATGAAATTCAAATTCCTCGCCGATTGGTAGGGTTAAAGTACGTTGGGCTGTATGTAAATGTGGTAGACACTTGATCGAATTCGTTTGATCGTTTATTAAGTGTTATAAATGAATAAGGCATTGAGGATAAGTATGTTAACAATACGGGTGTAATGTTTGTAAATGCAGCTGAAGCATGATAGAGAAATAGGCGATGCTGATGGAGATTTCTTTTAAATAAGAATTTTTGATTTGGCTTTTCCAACATTTTTTTTACTGAATTTGTTTTTTTTTTTTAAATAACATAACATAGCATCACGCCTGTATTCCCCGAAGGGTAAGGCAGATGTCTACTATTGTACACCTACATTTCGCCGATGTCGTTATTAAGTCCCCCCATGTATTTGGGCGCGAGCCCAGTGCCATCTACCGGGCACAGTTTCAGACTCCGTACTACTACTGTGAATTTCCATACCGAAAAACCCAATAACACTGCCCGACCTGGGAATCGAATCCAGGACCTCACGCTCAGCAGTCGCGCTTGCGACCACTAGACAACTTTTTTTTAATGATGCTCTTAATTAATTTTAATTTGATACTATGAGTAGTTCAACCAAATATTTTCAAGAAAAAGTGGTGTGAGCTCAAAATTAACGTAAAATCAGCTTAACAACATGAAAAAAGTGATAACTGACCTTGGAATAAAGTAGCACATGTGTGACCAAAACAACAATAGAAATACTTCCAGCTGTCACCCAACGCCGATCGGTCTCACGGCTAGAATGTCAACCATTGATTTGTGCCGATTATTTGTATGCAAGCGACGCCGCAGCACGCTATCAGTCAGATGCAGCCGAATACAAGGAATTCATAGTGCGTACCGACTTAAGCTGAGGATATACAACTCATTATGCGCTGACATACGGACAGAAGAAAAGGCGAACTATTGTATATTACGGAATTTTGTGTTAATGGATAACATTGTGCACTTCGTCCCCTGGTTTATCTCTCCAAGACCCCCAAAAAGGTACTAATATAGATGTTTCTGTGCACTCTGTGACACCATGATACTAGGAGACGATCTAAAAAATATTAACTAATACTTTTTCATTCCTAAAGTTTTAATCGCTAAAAGTTTAAGTAACATAATGTCCGAATAGAGACTATGATTAGGCTAAAGTTCCCCTAGTATTAATTGCACGTTTAACATGTCTTCAGCGTAACATAAGCATAGCTGGTCAAAGGTCTCTCTAGAAAATAAAGCTACGTCAATCCCGATCTGGGTCATTTGATACAAACCCCGAGGCAAGACGAGCATAAACAAAATCGAGCGTAAGACTCAAAAATTCTTCGTTCTTTCGCCATCAAATAAATTTTCATAGTCATCGTCCTAGATATCAGGAGCTTCATTAACATGCTGGCTGCTACCTAAAACAGTGTGTGTATCTCGCTTAGCCAAGGAAATACAAGCCATTACGAGGACTCTATATATAGCGGCGACGGTCGTCCGTCGGTCACGTTCCTACCCCATTAATACTTGTAACTAAGAACAGAGGCAAACATGAACTTGCGACGCACTGAAACAACATGTACAACATTGTGAGATGTTAAAATTAATTTGTGCTTACATTGCATAAATGAAGTTGCTTACATGTGTTAGTTGGTTTCGCTTTCAGTTGAACTGATTTTAACACGATCAGCTAAACTAATTGCAATCACAGCACAGTTTTTGTTTACGCACATAAAAAAAAGAACAAAATATATTTATAACTGTAAAATAACGATGGCGACTAAATGCAAGTTGATATCAAGCAACTTAAATTTGTTAGGAGTAAATATCTTCCAATATTTTCTCATATTTTTTTTTTTCAGAAAGAGACAGTAAGTTTATATTAGTTACGTAAACAACAGATGCAACACCATTTTCAATTGATCCAGTCGGTCCATTTCAGTCGGTCAGTCGGTCCAGTCCAACGCAGTGATCTGCGACAGGCAGGTATGTCCCTACTTCTCTAATTTGCCACAACAGTCGGACCTCCACCTTCCACGTCCATTTGGTTGTCCATATAGCTGTAGGAGTCCTACTGGTTGGTATTTCAACTGGAAATAGTCCGATATTTCAAAATAAAATTTTAGGTACCTATCTCTAAGTACTTATGTACTAATTAAATAGTAATGGTGTTTAACCTTTAAAAAACAATATGTAACTTATTAACCCTAGTTTAACGATAAGGAATCACCATAAAAGCGTCAAATAACTTAACTATAGCTTATTAGTGTTCGTTATCTCGTCACTCAAGCGACTGTCATCATTTATAATAATAAAACGAAGCTGTCGGCTGTAAAGCTGAATCGTGTGAACAGCAATCAGTGCTTCATGTAAACATGTTATCCTGGCCACATGTGTTGATAAGCTGTCAGTTAAACACTGTCGATCGTGTAAAATAGCTACAATGTGTTTTAAATTTGCAGGTTTTTGGAGTAAGAACGTTGTGTTTTGGATATTTATTGAAAAAATATCGTGAGAATCCAGTATTAAAATACGCTTGAAAGCCAAGGAATGTAAATCTAGAAGTGTTTAAGTCTGGCCAAAAGGAAATGCAAAGAGATATAAAATCTGCTTAGTCATAAATCCAATAAATGGTCTGAAAGAAAAAAAAAAACCCGTTAAAGATGGCGTTTTCTCAGGAAAAATACACATGTTTTCGAGTAATATGACCTATTTGAAATTTGATTATATTAAAAAAAAAAATACATCATAGGTTTTTTTTAGAAAACTTCAACGGTAACTGGTGAAAGTGACCCCTGTTTATTCGACAGAAAGTTAAAATCGCTAAACTAATCATTAAAGTTAATTTATAACATGATTTAACAGTTTTGCGGATTAATGTCTCATCAATTACTTTTTATGTTGACTGTATGTACATCAGTAAGAAAGATTACTCAATAAATTCTAAAGTTAACTTGAAGGCGTACTTCCTATTTGTAGTAATGTCGTGTAGGTTCAGTTAATATTAACACAACAAAAGACAATTCAAGAGGAGGACATGCTGTCAAAGCTAATAGGAGCCATGTGACTGATCGACACGACTCTATGCTAAGAATTTGAATACATAGTTGAACTTGAGTTGTATGCTTTTGTTTGTGTCAAGTAATAGTTGCCTTGTTGCGTTTTAATCAAACGTATCGTCTGTTTGGCTATCGTGTTGTGCGTGTGACCCAAACCATTCAATATATCTTTGATATAAGCCGAATAAGTGCATTGCCTTTAACTAGATGTGATGTAATATCAAAGATTTTTAGTTTTCGAACAAAATTCCACCGTGTTTCTAATTGCCACATTAATAAATTCATTTAGTCCATCTAATTTTGAATGAATGATATTGTATCAATTTATAAATTCAAAAACTAGTTAATTTTGAACAGCTGGCTTAGAATTTGTTTGTCTGTCCTACTCTTGAATATTCTTGACATACTTCTTACCTATTTATTTACATGTATCAGCATTAGTTTAGGTATATTTTCTATAAAACAACAGATCAAGTAATTACGAATTCCAATAAACTGTAAGTTGTTAGCAACGCGTAAACATTTTCAATCCATCTTCCTCAGTTCTGCAAATTAAATTGTGCATTCCTCGGCAAATAAACAACGGTTTATCGAAGGCCTTGAATTTGCAAACGAGTTCCCGATGAATAATTCTTTTGGGCAATTAAAATTTTAACTCCGCCGACCTTCAGGTGAATGTAAAAAAGCAACAATTAACGAAGGCCGTGCATTCGCAGCCATAGTCGCGTATATTTCGGAGATGGCATACCGTTTTAACAGCGACGAATTTGTTGTTTTGTTCGCTTTGATCACTTTGTAATTACTCTTTTTGTCTTATTTCGTGTTTGTGATGTTAGATACGGGTTTTAAAATTGCTGTTGTATAGACAATGTTAAGATTTTTGCCGTGTCCGCCATGACGGATAAGATTTGCACGCAGACAAGGAAAGTTGAATTACATAATAAGATTTTATTTTTCTAAATTTAAATATAATATTCATGTGCTCAGCTTGAGTTTATACTAAGTGAAATATATTAAAATGTAATTATATATTGTGCTAAAAAAAAAGAAATGCTTTAACCTGACGTCAAATTAACGGAAAGGTGTAATTTAATGAGGCTCCTTGCTGACGCACTGACAACATTGGCACCTGCCTTTGCATAATGCATCATTACATCTTAAAATTCAATTCGTCATTGCCCCTTAGGGCTTCATTCACAAGACATACCGAGAAGTAATGTGTTTTGTGCCTAAACCTCAAACAAGCGTAGTCATCAAAAAAATCCCAACTAAAATGCAAAAAAGGCAGCTTTCTATTTCAGCGCGTGTAACAACAGCATCAATTTATTTTAGACCACTGTTGACTGTAGTAATACATATAACTGTACCCAGACTAACCTTTTATCCCCGTTTCATTCAGCACGTAACTTTATTTTGTCTTTCGTTTACCGGTGTTTTATTTCTATTTCCTTCGTAGGAAACGGAATGTTTGTCTGTGTCGTAAAAATAATATCCATTATTATAATTGGGCCGCTGCGGTCCGCCCATGTGCTCTCTTAGCTTCTATAGTTTTTATGTTTCTGCCGGATTCCTTCATGTAATGGTTCTGTTCTGTCAAGGCTTAATTAAGAGTGTTTCTTGGAGTTTTATTAGTTCCGTCGTGATTGTTTTTATTTCTATATTTGGTAGTATTTTCATTATATCGTTTTCTGTCTCAGCTACTTCATTTCGATATTATTAATCTAAAGCTCCTTATTGCTTTCATACTTTTTCATAATATAGTGAGCTATTAATCTTATTTTTCTGACACAAATGCAATTCTCTTTCCTCTCAAATCCAATTAATAACTTGCAACAATGTTAGCGATAGAAAATTACAAACCCACGTTTTTAAGGACTTTAATAAGTTTGCTGCAGGAACTTCCAACTAATTTGAAGTCTCTTTAATAAGTTGCCGACACATTTTGACCAAATCATTAAACTTTTTACATTAGCTTTTAGCAATCGTTGACTAATAAAATAAAAATCGCTTACCTACACACTTCAAAAAAGAGTTAGAAGCTGCTCAAAACCTTTACAATAAGTCCTCTTATATTGATTAAATTTTAAAATTAAACCGAAATAAGAGGTAGAACGTTCATAAGGTTGTATTATGATGTAGTATGTTAAGTAAACAGGATGAAGATACTTATGAATAGTTATTCATGATTATCAAGAAATCAGTTAATTGCTATGAAAGTTGTAGTCTCAAGTGCTATGATAGATAAACAAATTACTTTTCCATAGAAATTTTACTTGCCTGCAATCGTTTTCCAGTGAAATCTCAATTGCTTGAGAGTGAGCAGGAGAGCTTTATCACTACTGATGTACTCAATGTTATCAGTCCCTATGGCTTCGATTGATATCATATACTTAAGAGAGTTCACATCTAATGACGACGCGGTTGAGAAACTTCTTCCAACAGACAATATCGATACTATTTGATCTAAACTAATTATTGGTTTTTGACCCGGGTACGTCTTAAAACTGCGGCTAGACACCGAAGGACGGGCAGCAGCGTCCTCTCACTAATCGGTGAGCCACTGCGATCCCCAAGCCGCCTGCCAAGCGTGGGGATTATGGCAAACCCTCCCCATCGGGGGAGGCCATCGTTCAGTAGTGGACGTCTTTTGGCTGATGATGATGATGATGATGATGATGAATTATTGGTTGTGGAATTTGCAATATGAAACCGTGAGATTTTATGCTGTTTTAAAAAAAACGGTCAAAGGAGCACTGTCTTTCTCGGTACTACTTAGAGGACGAATGTTTTTATAAAGATCTATATTTGTTTAAGATAGGTATTATTTATGTATAACATTATTGTATATACATACCCTTTACATACTGTGTCTACATTTCTTCTTTTAAAATGTTTCACTCGCATTTGGTGCAAGAGATTTCTTATGAAATAACCTAATTGCTTGCTAATTTTGTATGTGTATTAATTGTTAAAACAAATAAATAATTGAATTCTCGGCTCCGTACTCACTATAGCAATGTTCGAAGTTGTATCATTACATGTGTGCGTATACTCACGGATGTAATTCTCAGTCAGTACCCACCTTTATGCTAAACTAATAACTATATCAATTTCGTAGTCAACAACTCGCTACAGTCTCTTAACTTCCTTTCCGCTACCCATCAAAGACCCGAATAATTTGTGTTATTTTTATCACAAAAACATTCATAAATAATTCATTCAACACATGCCATATGCCACGAAAACATTAATTATAAATTTAGATTCGGAATTACACGCTTTAGATGTTACTGTAAGCTCCAGCCAAACGTAAAATTATGGGTTGTAGCGCAACTTGTTTTTTATCTCTGTCATTTATTATAGTGTCGGATAAAGATAGGTAATGTTGAGTGTAATGCAGTCACATTCTGTTATACTGTGTTTTTGTAGGAACAGATAGTAAGGCTGATTGTGAAAGATGTAAGTATCAGCAGTCAACACACAGTGCAATGATATTAGTTGTTGAATTGTACTTATTTATCAAGAAATCGGTGGCTCAGTAACTAAACATACATTTTGTGATAAATGTTTTCATTTAATTAGTACTTTTCTTGGTATACAATGTACATTAATTAGCATATGCCTATCTTGTTTGGAAATTAGCAAGAGGCTCGCTATTACATAAGGGCATCGGCAAAATGTGGGTGTACAATAGTACACCTCTGTCTAAACCAAGTTAATTTTTATCTGGTTATACTTTTAACTATTTTAAATCAGATTAACGTATAATTTCTTGAAAGTACTGTATAGCTTTTCATTCGATGGCTTTTACTGATAGCAACGTGTTGGATAATCTACAAATTAAACAAATTAATCAATAATTGGAATCAATCTTGATACTACTGTCAAATCAGATCATGTAAATTAAAGTGTAATTCTAGAAAACCTATCATAAAGTCCATTAAAGTTACAAGCGATCGTCAGAGATAAATTATTTGATCAAATAAAGCAACATCAATACAAATTTCGATACATTTTTCTGTCTACGTAAATAAAAGCGAAATAAAACTCACTCACTGACTTATCATGAAATCTTAGGAAGCCTACAAACGTGAAATTTGGTAGTTTTCCTTAGAAAAAACCCATTTTCCAAAATTGCCTAAAAGGGTTAATAGGGATTCAAAGTTTGCTTGTAAAATCCTTCAACGTAGACGGAGTCACGGGTCCAGCTAGTATAAATATATTACAGTAGATCGCACCCTATCCCTAAATTAATAAGCCCCTATCAATTGAGCGTAAAAATATGCAAATAAAATTGACGAGAATAGCCCTACACTGACGGTATGGCGCTGTAGGAAGACCACTTTTTGGGTCCTTATTAAAGGGTGACTGACGGTCATAATATCGTTGAATCACTAGGAATAAAAGCCTAATTCTATGTAGCGGCATTTTCAACGCAACGACAGTTTTAAGGTTCGACGGATCTAGTAGACAAAGGCATGAGACGATATTTATACCTGTGGATATTACCACATACTAAATAATATATAAAAATATAATTGGCGATCTGTGAAATATCCAACTAGTACGGCTTTGTATTTTCTGTACAGAAAGGTGCAAAGTTCTATTAAAGTAAAAATGTCTATAATTATTTAGACACACCATTTACGTTTTGTCTCCACCTATTTTTGAATCCTCTGTAAATCCCCTACTTTCTAAAAGCAATAAGCAATTAAGTTAAGCATCAACAAGTAACAATACACCGTTTAAACGCTCATAACGATCCTATTCTAAAGTTTAGAAGCTAATCTTAATGCAATATGTCGCTGAAATTGTCGAAAACTCATCGTCGTCCTACTTTCGTAATCCTATACTGGAGCGTTCGGCCAATTAGCGAGCGCGGGAAACTCGCTATCAAGTTACAGAGTTTTTGTGTCAAATGAGACGGAACGCTATAGCTTGGCTGTAACAGTATTGGATAACATTGAGGAAATTTACATTAAAATCCATTGTTAGCGGACGTTTGTTGATGTTTTTCTGCTCATCTCCTGGACTATGTTGTTTGAGAACTAGTGAACTTCAAAGTGGATGATTGAAGGTGCAAAAAATGGGGCTTCTTTTTGCACTGTGGTTACTTGGGGACCGAGTCCAGCTGTGAATTTAAAGTGTTTAAATTAAACTTCTTTTGAACTGAACTTTAATTGAACTTCGTTACACGATGGGACATTGACTTCTAAGGGTTAAGGTATATGATTGCTAAGTATAGAACAAGATTGGCAGATTCTTCTCACTTGATCGATATTGCTATACTAACTATGGTCAAATTACAACTGTGTAAGTATAAACCTACCACCAAAAAGTAAGAATTAATATTTTCCTCGTAGTTACGATTTTGTGAGTGGCTTATTGACCATCTCGCATCAGTAACTGATAACAAAATGTAAATACCAATAAATTATGTTGTAAACATCACATTTTCTCGTAATGAACTTCACTTAACACACCAACGCGTCATATTCACTACAAAGTACTATTTATCATCAGTAACATTAAGTAAATAACATGACCGGCGAGGCAGAAAGAATTCCTATAAATAATCGATGTTACTATCACGAGTGATAAGGGAATAGGTATCGATCAATCATAGCGAGAGATATCGATGGTTGCTCAATACAAGCGATTGTTTGCAGACGAGACGGCACCTACCGGCTTATCAGTGGCACTTCTGTGTCTGTTGTGAAATGCTTTGTTTTTATAGTAAACGATTATGTAGAAGACAAAGTCCAAGGAGTTGGTAAACATGTATGTTTACTGTACCTTGTTTATATTTAGGGCTTAAGTTATACTTATGGCTAGAACTAGCTTACAGAGATAAGAATTCGTAGAGAGTAGTGAGTAGTTTCGCATTTACTACACTGAAACTGAGATCAAAGTTAAAGACTAGGTTTATATTTAGGCTCTTGGTTATTCACGAGCTTTGATATACAACAAAGGGTGAGGAGGTCTATATTTTGGTACGTTGATCAAAATATAAGTAGTAAGAAAGTGTATGGTATGGTGTTTATGTTATCGAACGAAAAAATTAAGGAATCATATGAATCAAACGCAAATTCTTCTTCGTGTCGGCAAGATCTAACATATAAGTATCACTCGACGTCGTGGTGGAAAGATTAGATGATTTCATGCATCGTCACTATGGTAACCCTTTGCAGCCCAATGTAACCTCAATGCGACTTACCAACCAATGTTGAATATTTTGACATATCTTGAATCTTATCCATTTGCTTGCCCCATATCCTATATCTATTATCACTATTGATATGCCCAATCGATAAGCTAATATTTAAACGTCAATTACCAACGAAACTAATATAATTAATGACTTGTAAGACTGTAAAATCTTAGCTAATTTACTTGGGCACTTAACTCCGTTTTCCGCGGACCTGAGCACAAATAATTGGATGTTGTGCGCCAGGAAGAACGCATTTACATATGAAATACCTCCCAGTAAGTACGTTTTGCGAATTAACATCAACGGGCAACGACACGCGTAATTACTTGCAACTGCTCTATATAGATAAATAAATGAACGAATGAGATTCGGAACGGTTCTGAAGTATTTGTATTATTATACGTTTGCCTTATCAAAGTATTTAGAACATTATGTAGGAAATTGCTAACTGTTTAATCTTCAGCCAAACTGTTTTGAAGTTAGTTTCTTGTCTAAACAAATGAATGTACATATACTAAACTTCCCAATTAAGATCGTGATCGATTATAAACCGGTTGTCAGATTTTACGAGTACAACAGACAATTTAACGTGTACAATATGCTCTTTTTCCTCTGTATGTGCAGCCCTACGTGGCTACTTTATGTCCTTCAATCAGAATTTTATTTTGTTTTACTAAGATAACTCTTACTTTGAGGAAACGTGGGCAACTATATTAGTTGCATTCACCCAACTCCTCTCATCTCGGTTATATCTTTCTGTGTGGAAAAGAAATCATTTCGTTACGAACGTTGATTGGTTGACACAAACAGGATATATTAACCTGGATCTCTACGTATAAGGCCCCTCACTCCTCATAAGGTGTTTTAAAATGAGCTTCCATTCGCGAGATGTTAAGTCATTTTAACTCAAAAACATGACAGTTTCTACGTTAAGCTTTCCGCAAAAAAGGAGAAACCGGGATTGTAAGAAAAGATCGAGTAATGGCTTATTTTAGTCTAAAAAGGGCATAACGGAGTTCAGTAAGCCGTTCATACGAGTCGCCAGTAACCTTTATAATTTCATATGTAGGTACATAAACAAATGCGAAGAAGAATAGACTAAAGCGCAAATAAAATATACTAATCAACGACGGACTAAATAACAAGAATAAATTAAAGGTCATTTTTTGCTTCCAATTGCGGAATCCTAAAAAATATCAAAAGATTTTTCAGCATCTATCGCAAAAGTTTTATCATACACATCACAAGCAAAAACTGCACCTAATTCTTTAGCAATAAAGGTACATTATAATAAATCCATATGTAGGAGGTCGGTTTGCGAGTCATTATTTCTTTGAACTTGTTAACTGTTTACTTACCGTTTTGCGAGACAGTAAAGAAACAATTAAGAGAATAGAGACGAATATAAAAAAAAACTGCAGCTTCGCCAAGTTAATTAAATTTGATGCAGACTTACTCAAAACTTGCGGTAATTAAGAAGCTGAACTATCACTGGTAATGGGAGATATTATTACCGAACTGAATGATGAACAAAACAATATAGGTACAGCTTTGACTAGCTTTGATTGTATTGTTACAAGGGAGGTGAAAGTTCTTGCTGTCTGTTCACATACAAAATTATATTAAGCTTTACAGAGATGTTAATTGTAAAAATCGAAATTTGTTAATTTCACTGCTAATACCTAGGCGGTTAATGTCACTTATATTAACCACTACCACTACCCATTGTTTTAGGCTGATGTCGTAATCAGGCCGATTTTTGATCGTGGATTAGAATCAAAATAAGGATTATACGGGCCAAACCTGATTTTGTTCTATATCTTCCAGTAATTCGATACAAGTGTATAGGTGGCAGCTGTTCTGTAGATTTACTTCTCTGTTGGTATTCTGCCGCATCTGGTTATGTAAACAGAATCAATACAAAATAATAATCAATGCAAGACACCTACAGATATAAAAATAAACACGATTCATATTCTGATAGGGCACACAATGGATAACCTACGTGATTGGTGATTAGTTAGGCACGGGTAACGAACCTTAAAGATTACATATAAAAAACATGGGTGGATAACATCATGATTATGATAACAGACTCGTTAGGCAGTTTAATGTTTTATGACATCACTTTTATGTCTGTAATTATGGTGACTTTCATAAGTCCTATCGCTTAGCCATTAGTCATTCTGAGCCGAAACGTTACTTCTTGCGCATATATCAGAACAACGTTGGATCATTAAATTAATTAAGAGTGTATAAATGCCATTTGAACTGAACTGTCTCTTCATAGAACATCACATTATCATATGTTGCTAGAGTTCGAGAAATAATCGCTTCTTACAATACCCAAGAAAAGTGATAGCTTTATTCAGTTCGAGAAGACTGAACAGAAAAGAAATTGGTCCTTACATACGCAACAAAAACAAACTTGGCGATGAAGGCCTTTAAATCTCAGCAAATCGAATGACACTCTACTGTACAACGCACCTATTTACATATTTAAATGCACCAATAATTAAATAAATGAGGTTGTAAGTAAAACCATTACGTACAATCAGCTGAATGAGAGATCAATTAAAAAAGGCCGAATAAAATATGTGGAAAAAGTCTTGTTAATGAACATGTGGTGTCGTACATTACGGACGAACGGCTTGACGTTTTAATTATTATTTAATTTATATCTGTGCCCGGTCTACACATAGTGATACTGAAAGATACATTTTATTGCCAGAGTGGTCTTTTTTCATTTTCGCTCGTGCCTTGTTTATAGCTGTTACTACTGTTTTATTTTGCAAAAGCTGTTAATAGCTATAAAAATCGGGCAGTATTTCTGTTCTGTTGAAGATAAGTTTCTAGTATTTAACACGTTGCGTTGTTTTTGTATCCCAGAGATAAAAAACCATACATCTAAAAAAGATTTAGAAAGATTCTATCTCAAGACACAAATAAAAATGTATTTACAACATCAATATTTAAACAAACTTGTTTAAGAATCGAAGAATTACAATATTAAAATGGAAACTAACAAGAGATTATATCGGATCGATTCGTAAAAAATATTGATTTTGCATTTTAAGTAGATTCAATCAAACGATTAGAATGCAACATGTTTAAATAACGTATCCAGAAGAAATATGTCCGTGGCGCCGGCACCATTTACGGATCTTTTATTGTCACACTAAGTATTGAAACAAAATTTAAAATGTTAACGCCGGAGACTTTTCAATGAGACTAAATGGCAACGATTATTTATCCAAGATAACTGTTTAATCAGCTGTTATCAAGGAAAAGAACCCTTACAAAATAAAACTAAATTTATATTAAGATCGATTATTCTTAGTTTGCATGTGAATTTTAATATAGATGCAACGTAATCTGAAAAGAACACAATCAACATTTAAAGGTAATTCTGTATATTACGATATTTATGATACATAAAATACCAATACTATTTTAGGCACGTGTAGTCTATTTATCAAAAGCTATGCGATGCTTTAAGACTTGCTTAACAAGAAATTTAAAAATAATTTAATACATATGCTAAAAGACATAACTTATTATACTAAATAACTATTTATAAAGCAATCGGTAAGTAAAATGCTTTCTGCCAATAAATAAGACAGAACAGGTTAAAAAAGTAGGTGTATCACTTGAGGCCATTCTCATTTTTCATCATCTTCATGGATTATTACTTATGAGATTATCGATAAGCCTCCCTTTGCAGAAGATACCGTGTTAACCTGTTTGGTAAAAGTTGCCTCACATTGCCATAATAATTTAATTAATAATCCATAATTGTTTGTTGCCACAAATGGATGTTGAAACGTATTCTTTAAAATAAGGACATAACAGTAATACTAAGGATTTCAGACCTAAGTTTAAACTATACTTTAAAAAATATTGGCAGCCAAACGATTGTTTGTAAATAAATATCAACATACCAGTTGTAAGTAGGACAAAAATAAAATTGTATACGATATGTCAACAAAGGGAAGCGTTGAAGGCAGAATGCGTGGCCACATGACAAGTAGGGCTCCCAAGAGTGTAGGCGGCCGCGATTATGAACTCACACAATGAAATATTGTAGCGGTTGAAGATATTCTTAACATTGCAATTCAAAAACTTAAAATAAAATAAAAAAGCCTTTCAATTTGAAATTTTATAATAAGTAAGTTTTTCTGTAGATATCTGTAGAATAGCACTAGAATATTATTTTTATAAATACGAAACTTGGAATGTAAAAAGCTTATTTACGGTATAATATTTCATAATTAATGTTTTACATAAAATCTTTTTATATTTGCTGAATCTCAACTGACACAAATGAGTTACATTACATTAAACACATTAAAAAGACAAAAGAAATCAACAGATAAAGTCTACTCCCTCTACCAGCCATGGTAGAGGCTGGTAGAGGGAGTAGACTTTATCTTCTATCTATCTTTATCAATTTATGTTGAGCATGTCGAACAATATAATAATAATAAGCACCTAAGTTATAAGTTAACCTAAGTTAATAAAGTTGGATTGGTAACTTTACACTGGCGGAAATTAAATGTCACTTATGTGTTTACATCCATCAAATCGCATATTTTATTAAAAACTCGAGAAATCAAATCAAAGTTTAATTAAATAAATGAACAGTGCTGTATTATTATTTAAGTTATATAATTAATTCTGTTTATAACGATACATAATGTAGCTGTTTGCTGTTCTTTATATAATAAAATAAAAATAAATAAATATACAATTAGTAGACGAAAGTCAGATTCAGTTTAAAACCACATACTACAAAATTAAATAAAATTTTCAAAACCTTCATGCACATAATTAACTACTCATTATATCATTCCTACAAGTGTGCATGACGAAAAATTTACAATTTTTTCCAAGTTTTTTTAAGTATTCGCTTTGCAATATGTTGTTTGAAAGTAGCCTAAAGTTGCAAAAATGTTCGATCCAATCTGAATTTCTCGAAACGTGTATCTCGCTCCCTTTCGACTGGGTGAGTGCAATGACCAGCAGCACCGGTTATATTAGCTAATTATCGGTTTTCGAAAAGATAGCCCTAATTACGAGACTCGACACTTAAAACTGATGTTTCCTCTTCCATTCGCTCATCTTAAACCAGAGCCTCATTATTGATAACCGCAATTTTAATAAGATAAATTACAAAAGTAGAACCTTAGGAGCACAAATTGTTAAACTAATTAGAACTCGTTTCTGTTAATCTTACACAAAGCGCGAAGTTTTAATATCAACGTCTAGCTCCCATCAAATAATATTAATAATAACGGACAAAGTGGCATCGTGACCCGTCAGACGTCCTTGAGGGCCGACCTTCCCAGAACTTATTCAGAAAATAAAACTAAAAGTAGAGAGCCCCAAGCTGATAGACGGGCTCTGATCCCAAACTAGTTTAACAATTTATCGCTTCTGTACGATCTGTGTGCCGGGATGGGATTATATGTCTAATTACTTTAGGGAAAGATTCGTTTTAGAGTGAAAGGTAAAATTTTAGGTTTTCGTTTGAAATTTAATTAAATTGGAGAATTGAAACACAGGGTACGTTTTAATATGATTTCTAAAGAAAGCCTTGTGATAGATGATGAGTGAGAACGCGAAGGTTGTAATAACTGTCTTTCCGAAAGCTGACTGCGCGTAAAATAAAGGATAAAATTGAAACATTGCCCTCGAGCGATAAGCGAGATAACTCTTCATCAAGTGAAATTAGCCCGGAAATCTTAGTCGCCACTCATATTCAAGGCAGCACATCTGACAAAACAGCATAATTATAAATATTATCGCATTCTTCAGCAATATTTAATAAGTCATCTACGACTACGATTGATGGTCTTTCGAGTTTTGTAATGATTTATCGATTAGACCTTTCAACTTTAAAATGTAATCGAGCTTCATCCATCTTCTAAGCATTCAATTTTACCAGTTCATGTCTTTCTTTATACACGCTGACATGTTGTTTGATATTCACTTCTGGAAAAATATTATCTATTGGTATGAGTGGCCCACATTGTATCTATGAGGTCATCTTTCACGGTGTTATGTTGCAGTGTGGTGGTGTCGCATCGTTATCGATGCTTTCGCCGGTGCACCGCTGAGTGCCACACGCCAGATAACGGTCTCGTATCGTAACGTAAATAAATTTTACAAACTCAGTTTATTATATGATCGAACAAGCTTTGCAAGGGCCGGGCCCACACAAGCGTATCGCGCGTCGTCGGTCAAATCACAACCTACACAAACGAAATCCCCGCGTAAAAACGAGAAGAAATTTCATACAAAGGTGGGTTTAATCTATCGCCGAGTCACGACAATTCCATCGAGCCGTCCGCGGTGTCGGATTTGTTGGTTGCAGTGTTCGGCGACAGCGCGGGAAGGGGGGAGCTACCGCGCGGCAACGCCGGCCCGGCCCGCACCGCGTTGCCCGGTCAGTCTACCAATCGCTCAGCGCAAGGACAGACGCGCGATTCGGTGTTGCTACTTTCAGACGAGTGTTTAATAACTTGTGACAAAACTTAGTGCACTCCGATTGCGAGTGGATCGGATTATCTGCAGTGTTTGTGACGTTCGACTATGATGAATGTGTGTTTCTAGTGCTGAAACTATTTTATTTAAGAGTTGTGTAAACCGAGCCGATGGTCCTCTTGAATAGTAACATGAAAATTAATGGTAAATAAAGTCTTCCAATAAGTTTTTGCATGTGTTCTTATGGATATGTTCACTGTCACTGTTGATATGCTGTCATTTACCTGGATGATCTGATGATCTTGGCTTGCACGACGCACGATCCATTCGTACACACATTACGTGGTGGCAGCACATGGGAGATCTGGCACGGGATAAAGGATTCGAAGACGACCCAGGGTTTATTTATTAAAATATTCAAATGAACGCGGAGATATTCCATCCGGACCACCAAAACGGCCAAAACAATGGCGGACCTTGTGTCTGTCAGGCGACATTGACTCTCCGAATGTAAATTTAAGTTAGCGCGAACAATCGAACCTAGTGAGTTTAGAAGTCGATATATGAATAAAGGCTTGTGTGTGTGACCGTGGTGCGCCTACGGGACCAGCCGCTGTGGGTGGACGGCATAGTTCCGAACCGCCTAGAACGACAGTGGGTGTTTGAATGGAGCCAGTTAATAATAATGGTGAGATTTAATCACCGCCATAGAGGTTACACAACAAAGCTATAAGCATGCCCATGGCTCGATTTGTAGAAGAAAAGCCCTTTATAACATGTTCTGAATAGTCACTAACAAAGCTTTCGACGGAGTAGCAAATTTTGGCTTGTAGATGACATAGGTACTAATCATTAATCCGAATATATGTTTACTTCTTGCTCAAACGCGTTGATTAACGTCAATGTATAACTTTATTAGTTTGTATAAGGTTCGCATCATGAAATGCGAACGATTAATAATTTTTATCTTTGTGACACAAAGTATTAATAAAGCTATAAAAACGTCATTTGTTGAATAGACCAAGAATCCTTACAATCTCCAACATCCTGCTGCTGTTGGCGACGGACATAAATTTCGCATATGTTATGCAATAGACCTCAGATGTTGACTGACAAAAAACAGACTTCGTTCGGCACATGTGTGCGCGCCCAAATTCAGGCCAAAGAATATCACACGACATCCAAACCTGCCTTAATAGAATGGAAGCTTTAAGAGTATAAATAATTCTAATGGTAAACAAAACAAATGACGACGGAATAAAAACAAAGGGGAGAATGAAATTTAATTAAAGAATGAATTACCCAAGGTAACATGTTATTACCGCATGCATCTGCCGTAAATGATGAATGCGTTCGTCGACAAAATAAAAAAAAGTTTAAAAGAAGCCTGCGCATGCGAGGGCGGCACGTGGGCAGGCAGATGTGCAAGCGCATCCCGAGGCCGATCTGTGATACATACGGTTTTTTATCTCACAATCTCGTCGAGTTTGCTTACGGCTGAGATTTAAGATCCATTATTCTGCAGTTAATACTTTTAAGGGTTTCGATATAATCTTACAAAAGGTACTACCATGGGTCACGTTTCTTCAACTAAAAGAAGTTGACAGTGCCAAAAAAAAAACTATAAAATCTTCAAAAAAAATGATCTTAAGTAAAGAAGTTTTACTTGCAGCAATGGGTGTCTAAGTTCGAAAGAGGTCAAGTCCGGCTCGTAGGACCGAGTTTTTCCATCGATTATGATCGCCTGTATCTCGTAGACGGTTGTCGCCTTTTACGGCAACCTGCGCTCGCACCGACTTAGTACTGACAACTGTGGGATAGTCGACATCAGTATCTAAGATAACTATCGACTCTCTAGGTGTTTTCATAATTTCTCTATCCTTACTCGAGGCACGGTTATTGAGAATATTGACTGTGACTGCTTTACGAAGATAGCCTTTGATATTGTTGTCGAATATTGGAAAGTTCATAACTCTTGCGGTCACGTAAAACATACATATGCAGCTTATAGAATTGCTATTACATTATTTAGCTTTGACTACGCAGAAGAAATCAAGGATTCGCTTTTGTCTCGTCATGGGTCTTTCGAAAGTATTATCAGTTTCTCGCAAGAATTCGTGAAGAAGAAGAATCTGTAAAGTAAAAAAATGGTAAGAATAATGGAATCTATAGACGAATCCGATGTTTTAGTTACAAAAATAACAATAAAGCATTACAATTTTACGCATCAGTGAAACTTAGCAACGTGCTTAAACATAGTTTTAAAAGTAATAAAATGTAATACAATACTTCCATTTGTTACCGTATTGGCTGTTACTTGGCACGGCAAACACATTGTTTACTTAAACAGTTCTTAAGTAAAACGTATCGTGTAAACTCAACTTAGTAATGGCTGAGAACGTTATAAGAATATTAATATGACGCGAATGAGTATATATTTTTTTTTAAACAGATTCAATACGCCTTATAATATATTTTGAATTTAAGAATAAATCTTAAAACGAACAGTGTAATTATGTTGAGTATATTATTGAATTAATTACTAAGACGTAAAATAAACGTTAATTTCAGCACACAAACCAAGGAACTTTATAAAATATTAAACACATAAAATGAAGATTCTATAACAGATACGATTAAGAATGTACGAAAATATTAATCTTGTATTGCATGAAGCACCGAAAAAGCACAAGTAATCTAAAAGAAAAATAAATTGTAGCATACAAAATAAAAGTTACAGAGCAAATACAAATACATTAACAACTGGAACAAATGCATTTGTTAATCAAAACAACACAATGAAGATGTAATCCTTCAATAGCGGGCACGTTCCAGCCACCTGCCCGACAGCTGTACGAATTTACATCTGACG
Source organism: Shargacucullia verbasci (assembly GCA_947562105.1). NCBI lineage: Eukaryota > Metazoa > Arthropoda > Insecta > Lepidoptera > Noctuidae > Shargacucullia > Shargacucullia verbasci. The sequence goes on from OX387289.1 coordinate 10,915,291, forward strand.
GTGAAAAATTACTCCCCCGACTACACCCCACGAATGAGCAGATGTTTTAAAATCATACTCTTGCAAACCGCACAGACAATTTGGGAATTTCACTAGAATTAAGCACTTGGGTGAAATGTAGTTTGAAGCGGGGAAACTTGTTTTTATAATTGCAATAATCGACGGTAGTTGGAGAATTAATCGCAGTATCGGTTTTAGAGATGATTTAGAAAGCGCAGAAAGTTGATATGAATAAATGGTGTAAAATCGTTACGGTGATATTATTATAAAGTGGAAAGAAAGAATAAATACCTCAGTCCATAATAACATCGGATTTTCCTGACATGAAATTATAAATAAAAATATTTGAGAAAAGTATTAAAATTGTAATTTTTATCAAAGGAAAAATATTTGAACCACCACAAAGGAAATCCGCAATAAGTTTTTTCAAGAGTTGCGAACAAGAAAAAGTATCGTTAAAGCTTGATAAGAAAATGAAAATTAATAAATTCCGACCTCGGAAAGGTATCTGACAACGTTAAGCGTCTTCATTACAGTTTCTAACAGAATTTTCATTCCAACTTAATTTACTTCAAGAATCTTGACGAATTCATTTATAAAATTAATTCCTTGAAACGCACCCAAAGAAGGGACCTCTTAACAGAAAGTGCCAAAGACGGCCGGAGTCTAATATAATTAATTTTATCCCACCTTTAATCCCCTATTTCGTTTTTGGTTATTAAGACAGGATTTTATGTTCTTCGAAGACCGTTTGTAACATAACCTTGTCTCTCCAAATCGAGCTTGTCTATGTGTATGCCACTTTTGTTTTCATTTACATACGACGTGTTCCTCAATTCAATGAACATGTTTTTGCCTATCATAATGTAACCAAACATACTCGTACTATATTCAGCCTACGTATAACACCCACATTAACGGGTCTAATCGTATGTCTCTTCGGCAAAAGTGGTATCACATCTCGGCTGGTGCGTCTGGAAAGGAAATTGAGCTGAAAATAAATCGCCCTTACAACGAACTTATACTAAAATAGTCAAACATTCGACGGCTTCCATTTCTCTGCCACCATTACCATATCCTGTGCAGCGATGTGTTGGGCTGAGTGCGCGTGCCCATTACACTAAGTCTTGAATATTTTTATATCGCTTTTATATCCTAGAAAAGTGCTTCGTAGCTTAAAAATATAAACATTTATTTGTATATTCAAATATAAATAAATGTTGAGATCTCAAAACTGAATAAGATGATGAGACGCACTTTTTTTATCTTTTAAAATTTAACTAGTTAATATTCATTGTGCTTACTATTTCCAAAAAAATACTTTCCAGATTATGTCAAACAAAACAAATTGAGTCATCAATGGAAATTGGACATAGTAGTTAAATAAAATGATACAAATTCAAGGTAGGATTACTTCATTCAATGCTTCTATTATGTAATAACAGTTGATTATAGTACGGAAGGTAATTTACTTCACGCCAAAGCATTACAATATTGCTATTATATAGCATTACTTGGACGTTGTGGCTTGACGAGGGGCGGTCTCGGTGACATTACATCGTTAATCACTCGCATTCTTCGTAAAGAAAATTTTGATTTTCAATTTGAATGGCCCACAATGATTACCAAATCCAATACTTGTTGATAAATGACATCGGTTAATTAAAATTTCCGATACCATTGACGTGACGGGCTTTCTTTTACTTGAAGTTTATTAATAGGTCGACTGTGTGAAAGGAGAAACTGATATTGGAGTTACTCCCATGTATTATCTTTGTTACTTATATTTTATACATATTGAATACTTTATCTCTAAAATCCTTGGATGTATATCCGGTTACTGAAAACATGTTGATATTTTACGTCATTAACATTTCCAACCATCTCGGATAACCCATCAAGTCTTTGTACCGTTCCTCTTTCAAAAGTAAATTGAAATATGGTTAAAGGTCCGGATGTGAGTATCTTTTATTTGTAACTTTCCCATAGGGTTGTACTTTTTATCATCCTGTTTGAATAGAATTAGGTTGGATTGGGTAATCGTTACAGATGTTAGTTTTTTAATTTCCTCTGCTTTTGTTTTGCCTGTCTGGGGTTGCCTTTTTGTATCCTTGTCATTAGTTGTTTTTCTACTCGGTTCAATATCAACATGTTTGCTTTTACTAGGAGGCAAATGTTGATTTAGTACCGATTTCGTTTGGTAGAAATAATGTTTTATGCATCTTGCGTCATCTGTGAATTTTAAATAGAACCGAAACTGAAACGAAATAAGAAATGGAACGTCAATTTAATTGTAACTCTCTCTCACTTTCAATATATCCATTAAAGCATAATATTCCTCAATACTTGTTTTCTTTTTCATCTTTTAATAGCTACAATACAAACGCATCTGAATGAGTAACATAAAAACATTTTTTTGTGAAACAAGACACCGTTATGTCTGCGTACTTTTTGTTTTACATTACGACTGCTATTTTTTATCTTTTGAAACAGAATGACTTCATTTAACAATTCCTCGTACTATTACTTCATCATGACTCAATTGTCGTTTGTCGTTATTCTTGGTCTATTTGTGTAAAAGTCAGCTACATGAAACAGGAGGGATTAGAAAAGTTTCTTTTTTCGAGGTTTATTCATTTGCTGAGCTGTTAACCTCTTTGCGAATAACATTCGATTGTTTAATAAAACTGGCAGTAAAGTAACTAAGTATAAACGGTATCTTTAAAAGAATATTATTATTAAGAAAAACGGATTTTATGTAAGACGACCTTGTAATATTAAAGTTTGTGCTTTTTATACGATAGTTACGTCATAATCTGACATTTAAAACAAATGAGCTTAACACACTGTACTTAAAATCTTTAAATTAAAGAAACAATTTCATATTTATTAAATATAAAGCTCACTATGATTCTTCTTAAATGATAAATGATCTCCTGCTAATAATATAGTCTCTTACATCTAGCAGTCAGTTGGCCATAGGTTAAATTATGATCATTATTGTTTTATTCATCATAAGAAAGTAAAATTCATTCCTTAGTAGCAAATTCTTGGTATAAATCCCGCCTTAGACTGCTCTCAGAGAATCATCTCTTACAGTGCTCGGTTTGAACATCTTACACCTGACGGGATGAGTGTAAATTGCAGGTGCCTCTCACTGATTAATGTACTGGCAGACTGCCAGGCTTCGCTTGCAACAAGTCTGCTCCGTCTCCAATGGATTTTTACTGGGAAACGATCACGTATTGTAAACAAACTCCTGTGGAAATAAAAGATTTCGGACTTTCGACAAATACACTGAGATTATTGCGCTGAAGAATTTTTATATAAAACTAACGAAATTTAATCCAAAAATTTCATATGATTCATTTGTAACTACAATGATTTCAGGTCCTTAATCAGTTTGTTCGTTCAACAAGTTATTATCATTGTTTGTATAACAGAATCGTTGAATCATCATTGCTATTTCTGCTATCAAAATGTTCAAGCTGACTGAATACTTATTGTGAGTTGTCGCCACGTAGAGCTACATTCTTACCATTGTGCCGAAAATAAATATCATCACAGAACAGCTTTCTAACGTCTAAACATACAGACACTAATAGTACACTTGTACCATCATTCAGACACTTTATCTCCCTGCCAAATCGGAAGACGTTTCTTGTGATTAAACCTGAGATAAAAACCTTGTCCATTTGCATAGCACCTAATTTAAAAAAGAAAAAGGAGGTGTTTGATGGCCGATTATTATCTGTGCCACGAAATTTTTACTGGCTTAAAATAAAACTTCCTGGTTATTTTTAGTTGTTGTATTTAGAATGCAGTAATTTCTTTTGTTTTGTATTTTGGTTGCCTTCAGTTTATTACGCTTTTGTTTTAAAAAGGGTTTGGTAAAAATATTTTAAATTACTTGTTGCAATGAGTTACCACAATAATAAAATTATGGTAACAAAAAAATGCCTTTTCATTAAAATATTTTACAGTCATTTTATTAAAGTGGGAGAACTGTCACATGAAATAAGGGGATGTCATCACTCGATACATATTACACGCATTAACGTCCATGTCTCAAACAGGTTGCCGAACACACTGTACCTACATGTATTCGACAATTTCCAAAATGTTTTTGTACATAATTCTCTTTTATATTCTTGTAAAGGCGCACTTAACGCATGTAAATTACCCACGATATCTCACGTAGTCTTTTTAACAAAAGTGCATCTGTCTCGCACTTCGACCCATTTTGTCCAGTCGTGTTACGATTAGTCAAGGTGTCCATTCCGGGCCGTGCCATATCAAGCAAACACACTTGGTGTAATCTCTGTTCCAAATTTGGCACTACAATTAGCTGTCATTTCATTTTCCTTTGTGTACGTTTTGACTGTGTAATTGTATGACTGATGTTTCGAGTTTTTTACGATGTGTGATTGTTTTTTCATGTTATATGTTTCGATGTTTGTTTCTCATGTGAAATACTTGATCTGGGAAACAAATACTTTCATGAAACAACAGACATTCACGAAATTTCTCCTAAATTAAATTTATCATAGATACACTATCTAAAATAGGTACGTAGTTAAAATATTATACCAGTTACGTTATCTTCACCATGGAAATTGACGGTACCATAAATCCTCTTATCACGTAACTCCTTGGAAACGAATAGAAAAAAAAGTAATCGATTAATCCAACACATGCCAAGCCTTTCGAAAAGTAAGACAAGATCTCAAAACGATTTGTCAATAGTAAAATAATAAATCAAGTGCATTCGACGAATTTAAATGAGCGTCGATTAAACTACTTCACCTGTACGATATTATCTTAAAATATGTAAATGTGTTGTTTGGACTGTGTATGGTAACTTCGTAAATTAGTTATATTATAACCGTTTCGTTTTGATTAGGAAAATTTAGCCAATCGTGTAAACAAATCGTTACAAGTCCATCGAGCATTTGTAAATCGCAGTAAATACTTTTTTCAAAGGACGAATTCTGTAGACATAAATCGGTTCATTGAAATCAAAATAAATTGATATGATTAGAAACCCGTAAAAGGCAATAGAGCTCCGAGATCATGCCTTTCCGATCCTTGACCTCCCAGTTCGTCTACAGCCAGTTGAAGAGCGCCATAAAAACTAATTAAACTGTTACGAACAAAGGATACGGTACAAGAACATGTTATTATAGAGTTATCAGCTGAACAAAGGGCCGATGTGTCTAAGAAAGCTGTTTTAATGACTCCATAAGCTCTACGAAGCGTAAACAATGACAACGGGAAGGTAAAAACATATTTAGATAACGTCACTCCTTAGGTAAGCCATTGAAATGTGTAAATGGTGGAACATTTTGTGTGTCTATAGAAATTGAAAACACGCAGGAACCACGCAATGAGTTTGTTTTTGTTTTATTAATTTCCAGTAAATAATGTAACCAAGAATAGAATGTATTTAAATATGATGGCTGAGATAAGTGGTCCGCCTAAAAAGGGTTTGCCCTTTCTAACAAATCTAATAAGACCAAATATTCTCAACTGAAAAAAAAAGCTTAATTTTAGCATTCGTTTGTTTTATAATTTCATAAACAAATAGGTTAACTTAATAATGAGATTGTTTTTTAGACTAGTACTGGCAACATAGACTCTGTAAGGGCGTAAACTAAGTATGTCGTCACCATAGCTATCACCGTGTGTGTTTCCAGCGATTTATATTCACCGAGTGACGGCATGAATACTCAATTTATTTCCACAGATAATGTCAACCGCTAACCAATGATTATCATCGTTCCCTATCAGTTACCCCGCGGTAACGCGATACAACTATCTGTCATCGACAACACAATTGATTTTGGTTTGTTCAACTTTAGGCATCAGTGTATTTGTCATTTGGTTGAATTCTTTACACATTTCTGTGTTCCCACCAGGTTTTAGATGCATTTGTCAAGTTTTGTCGCCGTGTTCACATGGAGTTTCATTTCGTAATTTTTATTGATTTAAAATCATAATTTAATATTTATTTAAATTTGATTGCTTCATTGGTCTAGTTTTCGCAGGCGCGAATGCTAAGCGTGAGGTCCTGGGTTCTATTCCCGGATCGGGCAATGTTACTGAGTTTTTATGTATGAAAATTTTCAGCAGCAGCATATAGTCTGGAATTTTGCCTGGTAGAACATGGGAATAGACTCGCCGCCTACGATCAGATGGGAATAACCCACTACACATGGCTGGCGAAATGTAGGAGAACAATACTACCCCTTTGCCTAACCGTTCGAGGAATACATGGGTGCGGGCTATGTTAAATCTTTTAGATTCAAACTGGTTATCGATCAATTTTCGCTGATCCGTTCATTTCACCTGTGCTTTAACGTTTAATTTAAAATCACATAACTTAATTAAGTTCAACATATTACGACTATAACTTCAAACAATGTTTACAGTAATGAGTTTCCGATCGCTCGCATATCCAAACATATGATTATTAATTGAAACCTATAATAAATATTAACTTTTGAAAATTAGATGACTGTACAATAGAAACCGAGGTTCCAAAGCTTGACAGGTCAATCCATCATGCGATGCTTGTACTATGTGTACAGTTAAACCACCTCCGGCCCTATCAGCGTCTTTATTTGATGTCAACGGCCGCTCAATAACAAGACTGGTACAGAACCACGCCGTAGACACATGCAATCAGAGCAAATAAAAATTATATTAATCACTATCATGTACAATAGTAGCAGTGAAGCGAAAACGTTTTTTTTTTTCGCATGTAGAACTCGTTCTTTTTTGCGTGATACGCAATTACGACTAACGACTCTAATATGTGTTCAATACATTTTCGCCATGTCTCTATTGAACCTATTTTAATGGTATAAAGAATTCAGCTTTCTAATGCGAGCTTTGTCGTGAGGCTTTGCATTCGGCTTTACATTCGATGTGTTTATCTGATTCAATATCGGTACAATAATTATGAGCATGTCATGACGCTTCAGAAATTTCGAAACTGCATAATCATCTTCGACCTAAAGTGCGTTCTTGGAAATACAAATCGATAATGTCTACACCGTTTATGGTCGGTGTTCCGTTACGTGCTGATGATCGGTGTAGTATCATCACGTTAACAACTGTTAACAAGCTTAATCGCCACATATTACGAAAATTCGCGTCGTCGTGTGATAATAACGTTCACGTAAAATTTTTAGCATGTTACGTCCACGTAACACGCTAAAAATACAACCGACAATTCAAATACATCTTCAAAATGTTGAGAGGTCCTGCCACGACCTCACGTATGGCACCTCGCCCAAAAAAATACAATACATTCACAAAGAACAAGAGAATGTTTAAATAACTGTCAGAGCTATCGTGTTTTTGTCAGGGAAATCTCGTTAAAAATTGAGGGGAATGCACAAAAACTGGCTTTCATTTAAACAGCTGTCCGGTAAAGAGATAAAATAAAGGCCCTCACAACGTCCCTGCACTCGAAATGCAAACGAGACGGCGGAGATTGGCAAAATTCTGCCACAACGTGCGGCACGCCTGACATTCCCAATTTGCGCTCTTAAGAGTCCACTTTGTATTCCAAAAGCGAAATTTAAACACTTTTGACAACATCAATATCTTTTTCTATTTAGTTCTTCTTTGGCATTATGTCATCGCGTAATAAATTGGATGCAAGCGGCCGGCCATCAATCTCGTTAGCTTCAGTAACCTGTATCTACGTCAATGTCAATGGCTCGACAAGGTGAGGTCGTTTACTATCCATTGACGAATGATTTGCAATTTCGTCGACGGTTCCTACATTTTGTCGAGTCTTTATAGCGGGCCGGGTAACGATGGCCTTACTCGTGGCCTGGGGTAATTTAGGACTATCAGTTGGCCCCGCTTTCACTACTGATGAATGACCCGGGTCTCGTGTCCCTTCACACTTCATGACGGGCTATTGAGCGGCACAAATCGCTTCCCTTTCATCGCTCTCGCCGTCTTGTTTACATGAAATTACGTTTTAAACCTCTCGTTAAGGTGTCAACGGTGGTGGCGTCTCCTGGAAGGTTGGTTATGAATTCGCTTCAGCAATATCATTTTCGCAACCGGCAATTGCTCTGCCAGTTGAATTATCAATGCAACAATTACAGCTTTCGATGGTGATCTGTTATTACCATACGTCTGGTATCCGATGCCCGGGGGACTTGGCAGATTAATCGATTGGATAGCCACTTTCTCTCATGCTCGGGTCAGGTATTGTCGGCGCTAATGTGACTGGCGATCGCCGATGGTCACCATGCGAAAGTGACTGTTATTTAGCGTTATCAGTTTATAGATTTCTCTATGCTGTAATAGATGGCCGGGAGTCGAGATACCTAGTCGTATTTCTCTTTAGCTATGCGATTAAATTTTACAATACAAAACGAACCAACTCGGTACCTATCTTTTGATTGTACGAATTCGTTTACATAACCTTTGCTAAAAAGTTATTAAGAGCAGGTATCCATATCCTCGTGTCTGTTATTTAGCAGACACTAACTCTCCAGTCAAACATGGCTGCTTATTTAATCAATTATCATGAAGCTTATTTTATTATGCAGACGGAATATTTTGCTTCGATGATGTAATACAAATTCGATCTGTAGGCATTGAAGCAGGTGTTGATAAATACTTAATTAGAATATTATACAAAGTTTAACGTGCCAGGCACAAGAGTTTATTAAATACATCAAGTGTCACTTCATTTTGCACGCAAACGGCTGAATACCTAAGTTCGTTCGGCATAAGCCATTCTAATATCAACACTATTTAGAAAACACACGCCTTTACAAAACATTGAAATAACATGACATTGCGCCAGAATTCTTCGAAGAGTTAGAGGTGTACACTGCTCTTTACGATCCGAGGATTGCTAGCAACCACTAGGCCAACGAGACAGTTCATACACAAACGTATATATTCATATACTAGCTTTTGCCCGCGACTTCGTCCGCGTTTCAGTCGTTTTTCGTAAAAAAGTAGCGTATGTCCTTCCTCACAGTTCAATGGTTTTGATGTAACAGACAGATTAACTTTCGTATATGATTTCTATGTAGCTTTAACCATTAAGGCTGCACACGCGACGGAAGCTTAAAAAATGGAGTAACTTCTCCCGTTTTCCCAACATTTCCCTTCACTGCTCTGCTCCTATTGATTGTAGCGTGATGAAAAGTATACTATAACCTGCCCAGGAGTATGAAGAATAATTGTACCAAGTTTCGTTAAAATCCGTCGAGTAGTTTTTGTTTCTATAAGGAACATACAGACAGACAGACAGACAAAAATTTTATTGATTGCATTTTTGGCATCAGTATCGATCACTAATCACCCCCTGATAGTTATTTTGAAAATATATTTCATGTACAAAATTGACCTCTCTACAGATTTATTATAAGTAGGTATAGATGTACGTATTGACGTAGAAATCACGGAAGTCATCAAAGCAATTTGAAAACCATAGTTATTTGGTTTCTAGTACCAAAATAGGAAATAAGACTTGTTATGAAACTAGATCTACAAATGGAAAGGAAAATGTAACATCCTACATAAGTTGTTTAATACCTTGGTGTGTTAGTAATTGCTATTTTCTTCTAATTAGAGTTGATAATTAGAAGGCAATTGTGGGGTAAGCTTTCGAGGGCTTTCTCTTGTCTAATTAGTACTATCGGTTCTAAACAGATTCGTTTTTCGTGTCAATTTGACGTTAAATATAATGTGGTAGCTACTAAGATTTTGTAGGCTATAGGTACTGAAAAATATTATTGTTTTATCCAATATACTTGTGTTATTGTTAAGTCGCCTTCGAACTCTGCCAATCACGGATGGGCTATAGATATAAAAAGAAAAAAATACATTACGGTTCACATGAAGAATGAAATCCGGTATATGATAATGATACATGAGATTTTTTAAGAATGGGTAGCCCCATTCTTTCAGTCTTCGTCATAAATCTATTTTAAAATAACTCTCTTCCTGCATTAATTTTTTTTCACAAGAATCTCGTCTGCGTCCACTTAATATGCACTGCGAACGTTTAAAAAACTTCTGAGTATATCTGGCGTGATTTTTTTTCTCTAATCACGCATGAATCGCTGCGAGACCAGTTGCAGTACATGGAGACGATCACTGCCACTAGTATATTTAAGAAAATCTCGTGTACAGTATACGAACAAACGTTGGTCATGTAAACTATGTCTACATAATTATTATTTTCTTTTAAGTTTGGTCTAAAGCAGAATCATATTGCCAAAGTGCGTGTCACAGGCATACCACGTGGCAATTGCCGTATTACGTAAACCGATAGCAACCGCTTGCCATCACGCAAATTCTATCACAATTACAAACAGACTTTATCGTACCGAAAACTTGGTATTCTCGTTTTGTACCAATCTTAATGGATATCAAGTAGGTTAAAGGCTGTATCATGTTCAAGATATTAAGTAAGCCTCAAGAAAGTAACGACAATTGACAATGTGTCCTTGAAGTCTGTATTAAAATTAAATGTCGATCGAATAGGTATCCTGTCAGATATATTTCCTATTTTTAGGGTTAGTTTACTTGGAGATAAAGAACATAATTGAATAAGAACCTTTTGACATGCTTTCCTTTTTGATTAGCAAAATACTGAACGCGAGCATCTATTTTTAACTAATATTAAAAAAAAGCAAGTTTTCAAAAAAAAATAACTTTTGTATACGTAATGGAGGTTTTCTTAGTAAGTTTCCTTTGTACGTACCGACTTCTAGATAACTCAGTTTATGGGCAATAATTACAATATTAATTATAATATAGTTTAACGATAAATACTTGTCAACAGTGTTCTTTGTACCTTGGTATAATTTACGGCCAAGTGTGCCAATTATCAGTTTCTTACACCTACATACATTGCGATGCCCTCAATAGGGCACCGAAGGTCATTGACCATTGATAATTGAATTGTTCAACTGTTCGATTTTGATATGAAATAGAGAGTAAACCTTGATATTTTTCCTCCTTTTTATTTATCCAGGCTGAATGGAAATTTCATAACTGGAACGGTTATTAAAAAAATAAAAGGAATAAACAAAACAGAATAATTCATTTTATAAACAATCACAAAGGTAACCTAAAACTCTTGGAGCGTTCACATCTAAGTCCATATTTTTGATAACATAACATAACATAGCATCACGCCTGTATTCCCCGAAGGGTTAGGCAGAGGTGTATCATTGCACACCCAAATTTCGCCGATGCAATTATTGAGTCCCACGTAATAAGGGGCGAACTTATTGCCATCTGCCGGGCACAGTTCCAGACTCCGTGCTGCTACTGAGAATTTCCATACAGAAAAACCCAATAACACTTTGCCTGACCCGGGAATCGCACCCAGCACCTCATGCTCAGCAGTCGTTTTTGATAATCTTTTTTTTTTGTATTATCATTTTAATCTTCAAAATAAATTCGTCAAATTGGTTACAACAGTAGCTAGTTATCAAATGCTTGCACGAAGTTTGAAATATGTACTTTAGGAGTTTCATTCAGTATTATACAGGGAGAACTTATAAGCTGCAGCAGGCCAATTAGCAATTCTAATAGAAGCTGAGTCAAGCTATCGCAAGCGCTCACTGAGCTGCATCCACGGTCGATATTTTCTTGAGTCAGCTAGTAAATAAAATCGTGATTATATCGTCGAAGATGGTAAAAAGCAGGCAAAAGCAAAGACAATCCAGTCATCACGTGGCGAAGATTTTGATCTTACCCAAACATTTCAAATGCTATATTCAAATGTATTAAAATTATTCGTGTTTCGAAAGGGTGTGGCTGTTTGTGTATTCGTATTTAATAGAACATAAATTGTCACACAAATTATCGTAATTTACCGCCTTTTTAACACCTACCTAATTAGTTGTCGACACGGGTAACATAGTCAGACAGTAATGAGCTGTCTTACCGCGAGTGCTCATTTTTCTTACAAACACGAATTTCACAATGGATCAGTTCAGTCCATTAAAGGAGCATTACTTAACCTTTACTCATGAACTTTGTATTATGTTGTCTGACATCTCATACACAAACAGTCATACATATTCAGATACGATAAAATAATTAAGCTGAATGTAAATAAGGTAATTCTTGGCTTGGTAAATAGAAATAAGAGAGAAGACATACATATATTGGGTCATTTTGTTGGTTGAATGATACAACCGCCTTTGCCAGTTATATCAGATGTCGTATCATTTAATATTTCGTTGGAAATTTTCTGTTATTTTAGCATGAGAATGAAAATGTATCCTTTGCCATATGTATATGTAGATGTCCTTATTTATGCCAAAGGTTATGGAGCTACCGGTATTCATAGTATGGGACTTGAAGGCAATTTTCACAAGATTAGGTGTAATGTCCAAATCGAGATATATAACATTGGAGATACACTTTAATTGATCGACATGCAATTAGTAATCGAACGCACGATTTTAGTAATTCTTTCTAAGGACGGACAGCCCATCTCTAATAGACAAAATCCTATTAGATTGCCTGTAACACTATATAAGTGGTAATTATTATAAAAACAAACAAATTATTGTTTGACGTGTCGCAACGAAAACATCCTATCCAAGAATTAAGATTTTATTCAGGAAAGTGTCGTTTCTCCCATTTACATGTGTACCATATTTGGGCCACGTTGCTCAACCAGAATGCATGCATCATAATACATTACAGAGTCTTGTGTATGTTGTAATCGCATGGCGTGTACCCCCATTAACCCACCAGTCGCCACCATTTACGATCTGATCATTAAGAATGCTTAAATTATTTTCATCGTGTAATGATAGTTTTTTTTTTGGTTATTGAAAAGGCAATTGTTTATGTTGACTTTCATATATGGATATTGGAGTTTAATTGACACTTAAGATCGTCTTGATAAGTGTTAAAGACCATAGTAATTTTTCAGTTTACTTTTTATTTAATTACTATAGTTATCCATTGTTTTCTTGATATTTTAAAAGAAACAGGGTTGTTTTTTATTGAATTTTATGTTTAAAATCTTCTATGTCTCGACTTAATATTACATTATTAGGCACTATTGCGTGATATAGCGAGTATCTTATGTATATTCACAGATAATGTAGTGATATTTTCAATAAATAAATTATATAAGTACTTAAATTTACTCTCAAGAGAATATAGCAGATACGAAGTTCCCGTAAATTTTCTTTGATAAGGATTTAAGGTAATTTCATCCTGAAATTAAGAACCTAAATATAATATTAAGACAGCATAAACCCTTATCACTAAGCTCCTATATTCTCTAAAGACTTGTTTTCCAAACCTTGTGTACTCAATTACAAAATAAGTACAACGACCGATCAACATCCGTGAAATCTGAACAATACGGCATTAGCAGCAAAAACATGGATCCCATTACATTTCACACTGTTGTAAACACAATTAGAATTACAAAAGAGCATTATGGAAGTACATAATCGATGGGTTTTGTAAACGACGCGACGGTTTCCGGCGCCAAATCTCTGTTTTAAACCTCCTTACCCGAAGTGGCTGAGTGGTACACTCAGAAACTATTTTTAACGGCAGTCAGTTTCGAGTGGTCCTCTAAAATGTTGGTAGCTAAAGTTTTTGAATTCAAGAACTTATTAAATTTGTTATAATGAATTTACTTTTAGTGTTTAAACAACAACTTTCTGAAGTTTAGTCCAAGTTCTTAATATAGAATTTATAAATATTCTAAGCTAGACAAATATGGAAATGGTTGCCAAAAAAAATGAAACAGTTCTCATCTACTGATGTTTTATTCACTTCTGGATTATTAATCGGATATTAAGCTTTATTATTACTGGCAGGATAGAAATATTTGAATCTGAAAATCATGTCGCGTAATTCTTTATCAATGGCTACTATTGTAACCCTGCCATACAACGATAAGACTAATGAGGCAGCTCATTGGTCTATTATGGTTGCAAGCGTAGCTGCATAGCTCGTCCTGGATTCGATTACCGAGTCGGGCAAATTGTGTGTGTGGTGTTATTCCTAAATTTCTTTGTATCAACCCGGAGTACAAAATTGTTCCCGGTAGATGGCAAAGGGTATTTATTTATTAAAGGCTATTCAATGAGACTTAATAACGACGTCGGTCTATATCCATATCTCTACTACAGATGAAAAGGGAACAGGGAATATAGGCGTGATGCTATGTTAATGTTCTTGAAACTCTTTCTAACCTTATCGTCATCGTCTCGTCGTATACCATTGGTTCGTATGTTCTCACATAATTTGCCATGGTTGACACGGCTTAGGCCGAAAGGTTACTTGGCTGCTCATAACTCACAGTCTACGAGTACATCCCACCAATTAGTACTGTATAAAAACTTAACAGACGTTTTGGAGCCATAAAGGTTGTTTCGTAAAGGTTTGATACCACTGCTAATGTCAAAAACTTCACGCCTAATTCTCCGCAATTATTACCACGCTATCAATCCTATTAAATATTAGGTATTATTTCGATTATTCGATAAAATGTTCGAAATCCAATTTTTGTCCATAGATTCTTCTTTTGTTTTATAAAATCAAGAAAGTGGTTTGAAAACAAAATGTTCTTTATTTGAATGTCTCGACCATTTTCATACAAAAAACCGTATCTAAATAGATTTTCAATACATTTTTTCACGTAATCATTGTTTTGTGCAACGATGGCGTTGACGGTTCATTTCACGCACGAGTGGTCCTACGGTCGTTCGTTATTAAATATCTTTATTATTAAATATCGTTATTAAATATCTTTGGGCGGTGATAGTGGACTGCGAAGCTTTAACAAGGCATTATGGGTGAATGATGTTACTTTCAGAAAAAGTCTGATAGTTTGTCAAGCATTATTAGAGACAAGCAAAGATTTCGTATAAACTGTTTAAAGGCCGCAATCGCGAGCAATCTTTAGAACTGATTTCTTCCAGTCGAAGAATTATTTGTTTGAATCAGGAATTGTTCTCAAGATCTAAGGATTCGCATCTGTTCTTGATATATTTATTTTACACTGTTATCATTATTTCTATGAGGCGAATAAAGATTTAAAAGATAAAAACAACAACTTACCGCCCCAAGGCGCACGAGTATTTAGCATTGAGTTATTGAAATGTTGAACATTAATATTCAAAATGTTATTTCAAAGGCAATTTCTAATTGCTTTTATTATTAGCAAAAGCGGATCGAATTAATAGCTTAGCCCGCAGCGTTGCACACGTGGTTTTCGACACTGAACAATATTTTAATAGCTTCTTCGACAATCTGTGTTCCCTATACAATTAACTAGTAGCCATTTCAAAAGTTAAAGTGATGTTATGTCACGCTACAAAAACCGTTTTAATACTGTCAAAATAATTTGACAATTTAACTATTAAATCGAGCCTTCTTGTTTGACATATAGACTGAGAATTTTTCCGCTATCGATTTACTTTTCAGCGAATATAAAGTAATACAGAAGCATCCATTTGTGCCGGCTCGTGACAAAAACATTGTATTATTCGCTCAACCATAAATGAGACAAAACGAATGGACAATGAATGATGAAAAAACCGGTATTATTCAGTTAAAGTAAGATAAATTGAACTGGGAAGAGTACGTGGGCGAATGATGCAATCTTTAATTTTTATCTCTTCCATGCTTTAATTATGATAAATGCATTCAAGTTCACTTGTTACTAATGATTGTGGAGTATCTAGTTCAAAACATTACGGAACCGAGACGGTATAGAGGTTACACGATTTGAAATATCTACATAATTATGATAAATCCATAGATGCAACTTCATAATACCTGCTTCGGTTTTGTGTTTTGTTTTGAGCATCATGATATGTTTAAATTTGTATTCTCAATTCTTTAGTCTTTGTTGGACCGGGAATATTTTTGATTGCAAGATAGCCCGCTTTTATTCAATCAGCTTTCTTCATGAACGCTTATTCAATTCGTATAAGTGCAACCATCATCATATTTTCCCTCGCCTCGTCTTTCTCTTAAATAACAAAGTCCTTTTCAAATGGAAAAGAGACAGCAAGATCGTTAAGAATTCATTAATGAGACTAATTGACATCACTTCATTCAGCAGCTTGATTGCCTCGTTGAGTCGGTTAATTGGTATCAAGGCTACTATATATCTATCATTTACTTACATAATTATCAACAACACTTCAATTAAGATGTCAACTGTTTGCTCTTGAATTCGTTCTGCAAATGTCTATATTTCAGTTTCATAGAAAATATTCTCGTTTTGTGAATATGTTTTTACTTATCTTTTTAATACTTTCTGAGATTTTTGGTACCGAAAATGTTAACTGTTAACTCCAAGCAAGCGTATTTTTAGTTATATCAACTCTTTCTAAAAGAATACTTAAATTGATTTGTCATTCACATCATAATAACAAGTGAAGTACACAAAAAAATTTGGGACACAAGTCTCTTAAATGAGGATCTAATTCACATTGAGTGTCCTAACAAGCAGGATACGGTACCTAATTCGATAATTGTTCGAATTCCGCCTCACTAATCGGATAGTTTCCGAGGACAGTAGTGGACGCCAGTAGGCAGGCAAGTGCAATTGTTGGTAATTACGTGTCGGTCATTAGCCACTTGGATTGGCGGTTGAGTCCCACTGGATCCGAGTGTGTATATCACTTGAGATACTCGACGTATGTTTACGCTTCTAGGCGAGACTTAACAAGATTTTTTGGAAAGAATCCAATTTTATTGATTATCACTTCATTCCCATGTATTTGTTTGGAGAAGACTTCGATCTGAAGGCCAATGTTTTAAGACCTGGTTTTAAACAAAGCTAATTTGAGTCAAGGTTTTTCCAGTTTTATCAAATTCACCCAAAAACACTAGGCAAGTCAAAATGTTTCGGTTAAACAGAAAACGTAAAAATAAAGTCGACAAAATATTACCCATTACCGACGTAATAAGTTTATAAAAAGTTTCTTCCATAAAAATTAGGTTCGTAAGGTAACCAGGCGTATAAACGTTCCGTGATCATATCAATAGATTTGACTTTATCGCGGCAACGGGGATGGTAAACAAATTTTATGGGCATGTAACCTCACAAGTTGGACCAGTCACGGCATGTGGTTGAACTGCTGCCTTACACACACTTAACACTATGAGACTGATGGAAATTTTAAGCAAATATAATATAACGTCTCGCCTGTATTACCTGAAGGGTTAGACAGAGGTGTACGTTTACCCACATTTTGCCGGTGTCCTTACACAAATCAAATGTAATAAGGGGAACTTATTGCCATCTACCGAACACCATTCCAAAGTCCAGGCTCTTATTAAACATTTTTCTACCAAAAAGTCCAATAACATTTGGCCGACTCGCGATTGAATTCAGGATCTCACGCTCGGCAAGCACGCTTCAGACCATTAAACAAATAA
Source organism: Shargacucullia verbasci (assembly GCA_947562105.1). NCBI lineage: Eukaryota > Metazoa > Arthropoda > Insecta > Lepidoptera > Noctuidae > Shargacucullia > Shargacucullia verbasci. The sequence continues at coordinate 10,932,727 of OX387289.1, forward strand.
GTCGTGGCAGTCAAAGTTAAAGAACGAAACGGTCGGCAAAGTGGCTACGCGATTATGTTTCTGCGCTCTGTGTCTATTTGTATGCTCTAAAGATAGTTGTTTCGGGTCTAGTTGTGTGTGCATATGACATCTATATTTGTAAACTGTACCCACAATACAGGAGAAATCTTGATGTGGAACAACATAACGAAAGTATCAATAAAACCTTCAATCAATCAATCTTTTGCATAAAAACATGTTTTGATCTTTAACACTCAATTAATCAACTTAATCAATAGTTTTATATTAAGGACGGATCATTAGGTTCGGATTGTTCTTTAAAGTAACAACCTTCCAAATATAGACCCTTAGCTTAATTAAATCAAACACAGAGTTCTTTGACTCGTTCTCAATAAAAGGTAAACCAGTTATCTTTATAATTAAAAACTCCTAAAGAAGACCTCTTGCGTTGATTTTATTACCACAATATAAATAAGCCATTAAAAATCACTCACAGTTATAACGTGATACACAATTAATTTATAGCCTGCATTTACAATATATTTGTGACACTACATGTGAGTCATTAACATAGTCGTGATGAGCCGCTTACACGTTGTCTGATTGTGTAACTCACACCTCACTGTACCCGTCGCTTGTTCCACCGCGTGCTGCACCAGTGTTCTGTCCAATTTCATCCAGAAAATCATCATCACTTGTGTGAAGTCCGTCGTGCAAACCAGGATTTTTGGACATTTCTGAATTCGATTTTCAAACTGACCGTTTCTTCGTCAGGTTACTGATTGGACTACGACCTAAAATGACAATTGACAGAGCTGGACGGCCTCCAGCCCCCAGGCGAGCCGCCTCCACATACAGAAGCTACGATGAACTCGGGGTCATAGACCGTGCGAAACCTTTGAAGTACAGGCATGGAGGTATCGAAGACCTCACTGGAATTGAACAGTTCAGAACTTACAGAACATACGAACCGCAAAACATGGACGATATCACAGTCATTAGTTCTGAGGAAGTTCCGAAACCGAAAAAGCGAATTACTGAGGGTCTTGCAAATGGATTCAGAAGAACATTTTCTGTCAGAAGCCGAAGAGAGGAACCGGAGGGGATTCCGTTAGACACTTTTAGTGTGACTTGTGATGAGAATTTTGCTACGGTTAGAGGAGCGCCATTCGGAAGGCGTCGTTCTTTGTCGAGGGATAGAGGGTCTTCCCTGCTGGCAAGGAGTTCTTCAGAGGGAGATGTCAGGATGGTTCCCCCTCGCGCCCCACCCGCTGCGCCTGCGCCGCGTCTCCACCGTTGTCTTCGGGCCCTGGGTGGCAGCTGGAAGAATCTTTTACTATGTGAGTCCTCGAGATATGTGGTTTAACTGCTTTCTTGATTAATTCTGTATATTACTGGCGTCGGGCGTGCGCGAGGATTAACCGCTAAGCAGCAACAGACCACTGTAATTAACATCATCTATTAACCGTGTCTAAAAACGTAACCAATGCGTAAACATAACTCTTAACCTTTACAATCCGGTTCCTTCTCTCATTATTCTGATATTTAAATGGTAGTTAACCGTTTACTGCTCTCGGCTTGTCTGAGTTAATTATTGGTGCGACGGGTACAAATGACCACTAGGAGCTTACTTAGTTTAAACCTGTGATTAACCGCGGCTTAACCGAATTAAACGCTTTCTTTTATGTAAATTAACTGATTGTTTATACTTCTAAGTAGGGTGGCAATTAATCTCGGATTAGGCAGTGTGGCTATATTTTATTGGGAAATGATAGTGCTTAATTAAGTTTGACATAATAGCCGAATAATGATATCGATGGTTCTAACGTTTATTAGGATTTATCGCCGCCATGGCGCCTGCCTTGACTAATTGACCATAAAATTATTTACTACTAAAAGAACAAATTACCGAATCAATCTTATATTCTAAAAACCAAATCATTATCTGCGATGTATAATTAAATACTACACTTTTCAACGTTTATTTTCTTGATATAAATCTTGAATCGAACACCGAACCGTTACATTGCATATATTCGTTCACATAATCGTTATCGCAAATCCGCGCCATTCTAGAACGTAACTTCCTTTACCCTTGACACTTGACGCTCTCGACAGTGTTTACTTAGCTTTATCGCTACCATTTAACTTACAAAGTATTCGATATAATCACGTAGGCGGTAATCGTACATTTTTTAAACCTAATTACAAATGCGCAAGCCTTGACTTTAACTTTACACAAGCATTTATCGATATATTATCACACAAATGTACCAATATCCTGAGCATATTTTGTATTAATATTGAGGTTGTACGCCCCCATAAACTCGCCTACGTTGTGTGTAGGATGCGTGCATATGACATAGTTGCTTGTACAAAATGTTTTTATATGGTAAATTATTGCTTTGTTAGCCAATATGACCAAGAGAATGGTCGTTTTATTTCTATTTTGACATTTTGTGGCTACCCATTTACAGTCCAATTCACATTTTCTGCTTATACAGAGTTCCGGTTGTTTATTTATGCAAAAATTATGTTTTAGTCAGACAGTTTGTAAATAACATCTGTAATATTAGTCATTTAGCCATTATACATCTCATGTCATTATTTAAATTCTCTAGCGCCTGTGTGATTTTCTAATTTTCCCAACATCGCTGAAAAAAATTACAGAAAACAGAACAAACAAACATGGCTCAAACTCAAATAAAAACATAGCTTACTCATGAATTAATGAAAACATGCCCTTTATACATGTTAGTGACTGTTATCTGGTGTAGTGTCAGGTAAACCCTGCTAACCCCACACTGGCAATGGGCTCATTAAGAAAATTGCTTTTTTAATTTTCCGTTACGCTGGCCTTACAAGCCCTTGTCGAACAAATAGCACGGTTAAGTGGAAATGAATGCTCTAGTTTTGTCATGGAAAACATACCAGAACATGTGTTCAAGAAGAAAAGGGCTGTACAGTTGTAAAAATGATATAAAATACAGGGTGTCTGATGTAAATGATGTCAAGAAATAAAGTATTAAGTACCGTCGTCCTTATATTTTTACTATAAAACATGCTTCGCTCTGCCAAGTTTCATTTGAATTTGTTCAGTCAAAAGAAATATGAAATTTACTTAGCATACATTTCATCTATGAAATATAAGCTCATAGATACATTATCAAATAATAAATACGTAATAATAGGCTGGCCCTATATTTCGGCTCATATCAGGGACATTTGGCAACGGTAAACACTATCAGTTTGTCATCCCCATACGAATAAAAAATATTAATGTTGTCTGGCATAATCTGGCAAAGTTACAACTGTAGGAAACGCCATGTTTTCTGAGATACTTCTACAAATATATCTTATGTAAGATTGTTGTTCCATTGTAATATATCACACTAGCTTTTGCCCGCGACTTAGTCTGCGTAACCTACATGCAATATATAATTTATAGCCTCTTTCTAGCACTCACAAATATTGTAGCTTTCTAGCAGTGAAATATTTTTTTAGAATCGTTAGTTCATCATTAGTTCCGGAGATTATCCCCTACATACAAACTTTTTTTTTTGTATATATGCGACATTTAACACTAGAGGGTTATTCAAAGCTGAAAAATAAAAACAATGGCATTCCATCCTTACAATCCTTGATTAATTAATATCCCCGTCCGCATTCGGCAACAATACGATTAGCGGAAGGGATATCCCCCAATATCAAGATTCGAAATATCCCTGTTCGTAATATCACAGCAGCGTTTGAGGGTTGTCAGCGCTGTCAGCAACTGTACCCGGTCATTCGGACCCGACAGTTGCTTGTGGGCGTTTTAGCGAAATTGCTTTTGTTTGTACATCTGCTGTCGTCGGTATTACCTTGTTAATTAATTATTTAATGCGTATTGGAGACGAGGGGCGAATCGTTGTTGCACGTTATACGAAGACAATGAGTTTGCGATGGTAAACTCAGATTATTCATTATTTAATTTGCTTTAAAAGGAATTTGTTTTGATTAAGTACGTGTTAATCGTTTATTAACGTTTATTTTGCATACGTGTAGCTAGCTAATCTTGAATGTCACATTAACTACTGCAAAGCCATTTATTCATTTCAACCGTCTACTAAACTTCTGAGTCATTTGTTTGGAATCTTCACAGTCATGAACATAAACAAATACAACACACAATTACTCGAGTTTTATAATGTGAAAACCCGTCTACATCTAAAACAAAACCCAACAAAAAGGGGTCGAAATGAAAATTAATATAACACAACGAGTATATTCGCGGCCATAACAGCGCTAATCTATTTTTATCTCTGGTGGGTCTTTGGAGCCACCTCACGTAGCGGCAGGGTTATCGCAGTCACGTCGATATTATGTGTTAGGCATGATATCCGCACATTCTGTACACAAGGACCAGGCTCTTAGCTTCTTGATATTCGAGCATATTCGGTTTATATTGAATACCGGAATATGTTTAATAATTGCTTGGACTAAAATAACGGAGACTTTTTGTTCAAATCTGTTATTAATGATACGATTGTATTAGAAATTTAATTACTAAAACCTATACCTATTCACTTTCATTAATAAAGCAGTCTGTACGTATTTGGTGAACTTGTGAACCTCAATAAATTCCAAATGTAAGTACCCACATGTAAGGCACCTATTTTCCTATTTCCCATAATCAATATAATCATATACAAACTAATACGCGGCTACTATTACCTTACGACATAACATAACTGGACAGCCGATTACCCGCAGATTATTGGGTCAGAGCAAACGACACTGAGATTGCACCACGGCTCATAGCTGGTAATAAGACCATAAATGGTGCCAATAACAGTCTACCATGGACGTGGACCTGCGTGTTTTGTGTCTTGCTAACTGTTGAGACGGATTTTATGAACTTTTTGGGCAAATTGAATTGGTTTTATTGCTTGTGGAATAGGTCTTTAAGCCACGTCTTATTTAATGTCATATAGCCATTCAGCTTTGAAAAACCAAATTATCTGTGCGGTTTGTATGGAATCGTGATAAGCCCCATTTTTTTCGATGTCATGAATTTCTTCCCATCTTAAGTCACTCGGAAAAAATTAAGTACAAAGCCTATTCTTTGTTGACTATCATCGTCCTACATATGTAGAAAACCATCTCAGTGCCAACCCAGTAAAGGCACACAAGTTTATTTTCTGAACATATCAGCCCAGCTTGTCTTACTTTACAAAGTGAAGATTCACAGAAAATTAATCAAACAAGCCGTGTTCGTAATGGCACAAACTGAATTCCTCCCACATTAAATTCTCAACTATGGTTAGGCACAGGTCTAAATCCATTATAATATCAATATAGTTAAACTGGCTCCAGCCCTCACAATTAATAATAATAACTAAGGCAGGGCTGTGCCTAATTCCCATCTCATGAATAATGAGAATCTATTTCGTCCAATTCTATTCATCAATTTCTATAAGTTGTGGACGGCTGCGGTTGAACAGCAACCCGAAATTCCTAAATGGAATGGTTTACTTCAGAGATAGTTGAAAGCTGTTTTGCGGAGAACAAAGGGTCTCAAAGGCTGATTTAGATAAATCATATTTTAAGATCATAGACTTATAATTTCGCTTATTACATTCTAAATCTATGCTTAAGATTCACATTACAAATATCTAAATATACAGTTATTTGATGACGTCATTTTTTTTGACAGTATGGAGATACAAAGATCAGGATCTCAATAAGGTCTACTATTGCGACCTGATGACAACTGCTCTGAGAAAAATATTGTTTTCTTGGAGTATATCTGCGAATAAGCTAAAATGATGACCGTTTTTTTTTTAATATATACTTACACAAATTGTATCGAACATTCTCAATGCTAATATTTGCATTTCTAGTAAGAACATAACATCTTTTATCTCAGAGTTAATTATCATTACGTTCATATTTGGGGAGGCCTTCGTTCAGCAGTGGACGTCTTCTGGCTGATGATGATGATGACGTTCATATTCGAGTTGAATTTGTTATATATTTTCCACGTATTCATGCTCATACAAATTGAACTAGAGAAAGTCATTTAGTTCAAATATATATTTTGTTGTCATTGCTTTTGATATTTCGATGACCAATTTACTTCAAGTTATTCAGGTATTCAATACACATAAGAAATTAAGAAAAGTTTGTACCTGTGCAGGTTAATACCTAGCTGAAACGAGTATGACTGTTGCTAAGCTATAAAATATATTCAATTTCGTAATAGGCGCCCAGTAGCCTCCGAGTTTTCTCATAATAATCATATTTTAAATAACTGCCCTGTCTCAGCTTACTTTGTTGCATAAATATTTTTAAATATTATTAGTTTACATGGCCATGGGGATTCTCTTCAATATAATTTAATCTTGTGTGAATAGTAACTTTGTATTAATTTACAAATATTCCCATACTTTGTTTTAATTTACATATTATCCAATTGTTTATTAAAAGCAGACATTAAAAACTAGTTGTTGATTCTTATCGAAGATGCGTAACAAACCTTGGGCTACTTTATTAAACATTTCTGAGTAGCTTTAGATAATCAGCAAAATACAAAAGACAGACAAATGGAATACATCATATAAAAATCAACGATATGATTGGGGTAGTGGATAAGCGCTAATGCTGTCTGCGCTACGTGTAACAGGTTCAATATCAAATATTTTCCTGGTCTTTAATGTATTGTGCATGTTTACTAATTAATACGATACAGGAGATTTCAAATTTGAGGTGGATCTGGCGTTTCTTTTTGCACACTAAATTTACATTCCGCCCATGCCGTTATTGAGTCCTATCTAATAGGAGGCGAGCCCTATTGCCATCTACCGGGCACAATAATTCTAGACTCCGTGCTACTGAGAATTTTCATACTGGTAAACCCAATGAAACTGCTCGACCCGGGAATCGAACCCAGGACCTCGCGTTCAGCAGTCGCGCTTGTGACCACTAGAACAATCAAGCAGTCACGAAACAATAGCTAGATTACACCTCACGAAAACATAATCATCATATAGGGTTGGGAGGTGCTTGGGGGAGGCCTATGTCCAGTTGTGCACATCTTTCGGCTGAGGTATATGCTTCTGCAGCTTTTGATTCACGCGCCGCTTTTTGCGACTAAACGCACAATTTTAAAGGTCCTCTAAAGTCAGATATATTCTTCTAGGTCGTATTAATAATAACCAATATTCCACCAACATCTATATTAAATACAATTGGTATGCACTACACGACGCATACTGGATGTAATAAGAAATAACACGAGCAATTGGTTGTCGGCTCGGCAAATGTCAATTACAAAGCAATCGACTATAAATAGCGTATAATAACAGTATATCACGAGCTGGTTAATGTAATATACAAGAATTGATATATAGATATAATTATATATTGCGGATGTTTGACTACCTCGTTGGTCTAGCTGTCGACTGGGCGTGCTCTTTTTTCGTTTCCCGGGTCGTGTAAAATGTTTTCGGGTTTTTTTATAGGATGGAAATTCTCAGTAGCAGCACGGAGTCTGGAACTGTACCGCTATTATGAGTTTTCTTACTATTTACTTTCAAAGTAAACTAAATTAAAGTAAATCAAATCTTTACTATTTACTATTTTACAGAGATGTCACGTTAGCGCCTCTAATCCCTATGTAACCAAGTTAAGAACTAAAATCGCTATCACGAAAATTTACTTTACTTTGAAAGTTAATAGTGAGGAAACTCATGATAGCGGTACTATGCCTGGTAAATAGCAATAGGCTCTCCCCCCATTACTACTAACATAATAATCGGCATCGGCATCGGCAAAAATTGGATGTAAAATAGTACACCTCTGCTTCCCCCTTCGGGGAATATAAGCTTGATGCTATGTTACTGCATGTGACGGTTTGTTGCGGTTTCAGACATTTTGGTCGGACTAAGGGCTTGGGCGTTAAATGTTTATGCTCTAGTGTTTGAATGAAGCAGTAAATTCAATTCACTGGAAGTATTATCAGGTTTACCGTGTATGGGCAAAAAGAGACCATTAATCGGGTTATGGTGGGTTAGAGCTACATATAGCATTCGAACTAATGTATTATTTATATATACTGCCAGTCTATAAGACCTCTATGATTTATCATTCACGACGATAGTACCCGAACATATTGTACCGTGAATATAACTTTCCTCCAATTACTCTCCTAATACTGTAATTGCTAATTGCCTCATTAGTCTAGTGGGCACAAACGCGACTATTGAATTCTGGCGACGACTGGCTGACGTTCTGGATTGTTCCGTATAGAAAATTTCACATAGCAACGAGTTTGAAACTATCCCCGTTATATGGCAATAGGCTCGGCGACGGCAATATCTCATGGGACTCTACTACACTATCGCTAAAATGTAGGTATAAAATAGTACCTACACCTCTACTTAACCCTTCGTAATACAAGCTTGATGTTATGGGTCTCACAGCACAAACGAATAAAAAGAATGGCCATAAAATTACGGGACATTATCTTGGCATTTTCGCTCGATGCACCAAAACAAAAGCCGAAACACGAAGCTTCGAAAATGATGCCCTTGCTTCCAAATTACAGTAGGCACTCCCAAATGTTAAACGACACGGTAAGTGTACAGTTGCATTGTTCCGAGATGGTTATCTGTGTGTCCCACTTTTAATTTCGTGTGATTTCGCACTGATGGCGTGTTCTCGTGTCCTATTGTTCATAAATACACATAAACTCACTTAATTGACACTGTATGAAAGTAACGGTCCAACTTGCCATGACTTACGGCCGATATCATGTATTTCTGTAATTTTGAGTGCGTTATCGAAAGTCGAAGATAAGGTAACTCGGTCGTTATACTCGTTATTGCAGGACGTTTATTGATATTCTTCTCAATAAAAAAATGTGTGTACTTATGTACGCACGTAAGAAGTTATATTTCTTATTTTCTTTTTCCACTGACATGAATCACGTGTTACAGATGCACAAATATTTCAATAAGTACCTTGAATATAGCTATCAATTCCCAAGAAAATTTAAGAGACATTTACCAGCTAACTTCATGGTGTCGCTTTTATCTGTCGGTGTGCGCGCGTATCGTAAGAATTTACTTTCATCAAGCGCACTAAAAGAAGTATAACTTCAAAAATATTGATCAAGAGTTCTTGTGTTTCACCCATGCTATTTAAAACGTAAATCAAGTAAGATTTAGTTTACAAAACAATCTTTAGTGATCACGTTGAACAAATGCTCTTGAATGCTTTTAATAAAAAAATAATGACATATTTTACCAAACAAAAGAAAATTTAAACTTAATTGTTGTGTGTCTTGTACAATGACTATTAAAACAAGCATTGTTGTCTTTAACCATTCTTCTCGTTGAAAGAAAAATAAAACAATGTTTTTGCCCCAATTGACCTCCCTAACTTTAGAGTCGCCTGTATACATCTATCATTGACACTAATAATTTCATCAAAATTCCCGCCTATCACAATAGGACAACTCGTCGTAATTCTAAGCAAAAAGTTGACAACATTTTAATAAAAGCTTGGCTTTTGTCCTAAAAGCTCCCCTCGCTCCAGACGTTGGACAAAGCATTCGTGCAAACATTTATAAAAAGTTAAGCATTTCGTTTTTCTCGGCACGATTGTCCTTCCCTTTTAGGGAGTAACAAGAGGACATTTGCATTTAATGGATAGCCTGGCGAGGATATCATTTCTGTGCTGGTATAGGTTTTATAAGTGAAGGAGTATGATCTGGCTTTTTGGTCCAAGTGCAATTTGGAAGAAGTAATATGTTAGTAGAATGTCATTTGAGCAAAGGCAACTGATTGTATTACAGACTTACTTATAGCGCTGGCTCAATAATCCATGGGTGGGCTTCCAATGCAAGACTGCGCCAGACCTACCAATTGTCTGCGATATCTTGCCAATCAAGGGCTACACACTACAGACAGAGCTATTAATTCCTCCACATATGTTTGTCAAATAATTAATATATTCGCTCTTTCAATTAACGCAATTTTTCCCATCAAGCTATAAGTTCACAAAAACAGGTTACATCGTACTAACATTATTGATTTCCAGAACGATGAACAATTTTGTTAGGCTGGTCTTATTATAAGCACAAGCTATGCAAATCTCACTTTCTTTCAGTATCGTCTATTCAAGACGCCAACACATTTCCTTTTTTTACCAAAAAATCAAATGATTTGCTTCGCATACGACATGTCGTATAAAAGGTCCGAGCTCGTATAAATTCTTAAGGTACGTCCTCGGATTCCCTGGGCTATTATTTGAAAGCATGTGCCCTTTCCAGACTGCCTTCAATACCTTTATTGTTCGTCCCTATACGTTCTCGCCCTTTGTGTCTGCCCAACAAGTGAGGCCAAATGGCAAAAGTGCTTAACTGGGTTTTAAACTTATTTGTAATAAACCCATATTTAAGAAAAGTAGTTTATGCTACCATCAAAAAAACATTAATGGTCGATGCTTAAGATATGCCTTTGCTAATTAGAAAATAATATTTAAGTGTTTATTATTCACAACTGATACTACAATACAATTTATATGATGTTGGTATCTTTAAACAAATTTTTCTCGTGGAAGTTATAAAAACTTGTCATATAAAATCTTTGCTAGGAAAAAACGACTTGTGAACAATAGATCCTTTTATGAACATACGTCATATTTCTATAAATGGCAAACAGACATTTCACGTCAACCTACGAAAAATACTAGGTATAAAAAGTGTTCTAAGAAAAATAAGTGAATAGGTATAATTTAAAATGTCGATATTTGATTTACCTCATTTTGACTTACAACGGTTGCTTTGTGTATGGGTGAAAAACTTGTTTTCTACTTTAGTGAACTATGAATAGAGTTGATTTTCCTTTGTGTTGGCATGAATACGGTTATTAGGTGGAATTAGCCGAAGTTTCGCGACACACGTGCTAGCGATTACAATGGATTAAGAGTCTCTCTCTCCCTCTAACTCTGTACAAAATTTGATCTATTGAAGTGTGGAGTTGGGAAGTTTGATAAATTGAGCTATTAGACGTGGATATAATATAATAATAAATTGTGTACGAAGGCGTATATTTATTGTTGTTGTTTTTGTTTCAGGTAAGTACTTCAGCAGTGCACCCATTTCTATTTCAGCAAGTAAGTAGAGATATTAAGAACTTAGAGCCGAGAGAGAGAGCGAGAGAGTAGAGAGCTTATCGGTTTGGAAAGGTTTTAAACGGTTTCAAGCCCGAGTTTAATAATTATTAAAACTATAAAAGAATTTCTCTTATCAACAATGTTCAACGCATACTCAAATTGTTATTTGGCATTAATCATCATATCACCAAGTCTATTGCTGAACTTAGGTCTCTTTATAGCCCGCTTAACTAAACGCTTATGGACAATTGACAAACGGATTGACGATCGATTAATCTCACGACATCCACACGGCAATATATAACACGTTAATTAAATGCAACATCCGCCTAACATCCAGATCACCGAGATAACGCTAACTAATCGAAAGTGATTCAGAAAACAATGACTAGAGATATGGGTCACGATACGTCGCCGTATCGAACGTCAATCGGCCAGCACCTGACCCTCGATGCAATCGGCGTAATTATTGTAAATATACATTATATGCTAGGTTATCGGCCACATCTAGTGTTTATGAGATGAAGGCGCCGGATACGAGGTTGAGGGTCGGTGTAAGATATAGGCGGTTGTTTTCTCGAGGCGCGAGGGTAGTCATTACGGTTCCTCATTTTTATGATAGGATTGTGTCAAGCAGTAGTATGGAGCATATTGTCAATGAAAGTTATGATGAATTTCACTGTAAAATTAGTGAATAAAATTTTGCCTCTTTTGACCAGAAATATAAATTCCAAGAATTAAAAATACATCCCTGTATTTTCAGACGGAAAGGTTTTGGTTGTTGTTGTTATTTTGCTTCCATAATTACAACATTAGCAACACTAATAAATTTTTTTTTTAATTAAACTATATACACAAACGAGTTTATAAAGAGTATTCAAATTATTTTACATTACTATCAAACGATCGCTTATCGCTCATAGCTTAACCCATAAACATAATGCTTGGAGCGAGTGTTACCCACCTCGCCCCTGACGAGCCCTGAAGATACAGCCAGCCAGATAAACATGTCCACTCTACGCCAAACTGTTTACTTTGACGCCATTTTGACGCATTATGTACCATCATTTCTAATTCATAACTTCGGGACCGTATCGATCATCGAACGTACTTTGGACGTAATTTGGTACTTAATAAGGATGTGGGATGGTATTGATTTGGTAATGGAGCTTTGTCTCGTGACTCGACGCTTTAAGAGCGTTAGAGATTATGCCGGATAATATTGCCCTTATTGCTACGCAACCTTATGAAAATAACGTCTTTTGATCATTTGTGTAATAATACGTCAGTTAAGAGTAAGGAAATAATGTATTTTTTTGAATAGACTGCCACACTTTCATAGAGAATTAATCAGACTAAATACTACAATTTGTATTTCAAGAGTTTCATTGAAGTAATGCGTTGGCGTTATTAGAGCTACTACAGTATATAGAAATAGGGCTAAACGTTGAACTATTCTCTATTTAGCAATTTCCGTGTCATTGCTATGTTTTAAACGATAAATGTTAGTACTAAGGCTACTGAGCTACAAGCCATAAATAAATAGAAGTGGTCATAACTTAAGTACAATCATAAATTACTGATAAATATCACTAACAGTCCTATCAAACCACAGCTTAATGTCATATTACTAAACTAACCTTTCAAAAGCGATGAAAGACAGAAACATAATCTATGCTTACTATATTAGCTACACTACACATGTCAGAATAATACAAAATACGCATAGTAACTTTCCTTTGTTTGGTGCATTCCCTAATGACGGGTAATCCTGCCAATCTCTTATAAAAAGGAAACGTACCCCTAATTCCTCCCCAACACACGTAATCCACCAGGACTTGTTAGTAATGAATGGAGAGATAGGAAAAAATATAACTCCAGCTTTTCTAACATACGTGGGAAGAAGGAAAATGGTGGTAAAAATATGTATGTAGATATAATAGATTTGGTAATATCCATTAATTTATGTTCTAAAGTTACGTAGTCCTTAAAAAATGTGTCATTCAATGATTCCTAACTGTCCAAAAAGATCTGTTTGGTGAAGAAACATAATATGTTTGGTGTCAGTATAAATTAATATAGAATGTTTCAAAGAAGAACTTTCAGCTTTCTTAAATTTATAGAATCAACGTTATAGAAACAGAGATAGAAATACAAATATAAATTGAAAAGAACAAATGAAAACTGGTCAGTAAAACTTCGATAAAAGTAAAATGTGAGCAAATAGAAATGTTTGAAACAAGTGCAAGAAATAATAAAGAGAAATCTAACGCTGTTCGAGATTCACAAACAAATTTGCAGTAACCTGATAGAGATGCTGAATGTTGAATGATTTTATAACCAATTAGTGCAGTGGAAACCGCCGCAGGAGATTAAGCGAAATTCAAAGTTGTAAAGTGGACTAGTTTTTAATCTTAGGCTCTCCCGGTGAGGCTTTATCACTGTGTAATGCTATATCTCCTGTTTTGTAAATGTCAATAGTACGGTATAAGCGTTTAACCTGCTATGGTTGTCGAGCTGAGATTGACCAGTTCTTCGTACTTGATTTTTTGTTTGAATTAGGATGGAAATTGCCTAAAATAAAGAAAATTGTTAATAAGTAACTGTATACCAAAAAAATTGATTGGATTTTAGACACTTTTCAATTTATACTTATTGGTGAAGTATACACATTCGTAAAATATACTGTCATTTATATGATTTATTTTTAAAGATAAATTAAATATTTGACATACCTCATGTCATATACACCATCGGATATCTTATCTTCCATCCATGTTTGCCAGCCCTAGTGAAGATACCGGTACACCGTGTGAACGTCAACTTTACGATCAGAAATTACCAATAAAAGTGCGCAAAATTACATTCGTACAGTAGCGTTTATAATGGTAAAGTGATGTCTCACTCGATTTTATGACTTTTTTACTTCAAATATGGAAGAGTTGACAGATAATATTCAGTTTAAAGAGAACTGCCGCAGTTGCTGTGGAAACATTGTTGAACACGTACTTATTTATATGTGTAGCGTAAAATTTTATTAGTAGGTATTGATGACTTAAGTTTCGCATTCATTTCGCTTCCAGTTAAAATCAGTATTACCCAGATCTCAAAATGGGCGAACCAAAATATTTGGTGTTTTAATAGCTTCAACTCTTCATGTTAATAGCAGGGCTCACCTAGCGAATAAATATTACACAATACCCAACCGTACTATTTAGATATAACTTAGCATATCAGGATTAATATTGTCAATTATGGATATTAGCCAATAACAATACGTGTAACGTGAATGTTAGTTACGCCTACGTAACCGATTTTACTGTACGTACGTAACTTTTTATAATTTGTTCTATTATATTAAATAATATTTATTTTTCAACTCTCGGAATTTCTTCCCGGTCAAAATTCAACTTCCAAACAAAATTCAGTCCAAATTTAAATGAAAAAAAAAAAAAACATAACTTACAGTGTTACCGTTACCTTAATTACGAGAAACGAAAAGATTGCCTTTTAAAGAAAATCAGCCGGTGTATGCAATAAAATATTGCGACAGATAAATTATAGGCTGACGAATGTCCATCACGAATTTGGCAGTTTTATCTCTTAATTTAAAGTTTACTTTTGATTTTGATTTCCAAAGTTCGCTGCTTTTGCTTAGATTTAACAACATCAACGCATTCTTCAGTAGTCATGATATCCTTAACGAAGAAGTCTAAAGTTCCTAACAACAATTTGAAGTTGCTTTTCAACGTCGAGACAAACTTGTTACACCTAACTTTATTCATGCACAACATCGAAATCTCACATGTACTACTCTCGAAAGTGATCGAGTATTACAAAATAGCTTCACATACAACGATACATTACTTGCCTTCGATGATTGAAACACAATCTGATGGCGTTCGTCACGTGTAAGACAAAGTCAATTAAACACATCTAACTACGAAAGTGACCTCGATAATGGATTGACAGACACGATGCAGATGTACTAATAGGGAAACGTGGATTAAAATAACAGTGGTATAAGTCCAAAAATCAATAGCTGAATGCGAGTGAGTTAAGTTTAATAGGAATATAAAGAATATATAAAAATCATCATATGTTTGTTTGTTAGTATTTTATGCGCAGCCATACCGTTCATCTGATTGCGATAACACTTTGTCAACTTATTGCTTGCACTTGTGCGAAGGTTATAGACATAGTATAATTAACTTACAGTAGGTGGCGCGCGTGTCGTACCGGCAAATGTATTTGAAAGAGCATTTCTGCAATCTACAATTATTTCTTCTACGGCAGCAACGCGCCGGGTACCAGCTGGTAACTGAAAATAATATGAGAATTTGCCACAAGCACTTAAAACCTAAAATAAATTCTCGGTAAAGCGAAGCTTCTGAATGAAAGTATCTCTAGTTTTTGTAACAATATCGTTTACTTGCGAACGATTTTCTGCTAGTTCGTACATTGAAATGGTGTTACTAGGTACAGTTTTTACCTCTACACAGTGTTATTCATTGTTTATCGAAGACGTTAATTCGGAACGCTTACTTCCATCAACTGGACCACGTTTCGTAAATGTGCTGTCCGCTACCGCTCCCGTCTCAAACTTGACCTCTCTTACGGTCACGCCGACAGCCACCACGATTTCTCATCAAGTAATTACATAACACGAATTCTTATTGAGTTATGACTCCGTAATTGCAATTTTATCGCTATACTACCGAATCCATCAGGTTTCGACCCCGCCAGTAATTATACTCGAAGTCAAAATTATTACTTCTTTGTTTATTTTAAAAGGTCTTAATTATTTATGTCTCATAAAGTTGGGACGTAATTGATACTATAGAATACAGTTACAGGTGAAGAAACAGGTGGTCAAGATTTGCCTAATGACAGGAATAACGATTTTATTTGTGAAAGTTGAGTATAAAATCTCCGAGGATGGTGTGCATTGGCAATAAAAAGTAACAACATATATTCAACGGTGTGAAAGTCCCTGCTTAGTGTTTTCATAATTTTCTTTTATTTTATTGTCTTCTGTTACGAGTACTTCCAACAACCAAATTCAAATTTATCATATTTTGAGCCTGAAACCATATTTTCTTAATAAATATATATACATACATAAATTTAGTTTTAAAAAAAACGTTGCCCCACCCTTCGAATAATTTCTATATCGGGGCAGCGTTTACAAACCCAAATATTCACATATACGAACAGCCGACCCCAATGTAGTTGGGAAAAGGCTAAGCGAATGATGACAAACACCCAAACCTGGAATAACTATCTGTAGGTCATAGAAATATTTGTTCTGTACGGTAATCGAACCCGCGACACGTAGCACAGCAGACGATCAGTCAACCACTGCGCCAACCGTGCCTTCAATTATAGCGAACTTTTATTTTTCTCTATTAATTTAAAAATAATTCACTGTCATAAATACCTATACACATGCGTGCCCGAGGTAGGTATGTAAACATATTCAGTTACACAATTTACTAAGCAAAACCTAATTTTCCATCAACATGCCAATAAAATTATTACTGCACAATCTCACGCGTAAATCTAAATACAGTTCACACGCATATGATTGCTAGCTCAATCATAGTTCGACAGTTTAATACCTCTGTTCAGTATCAACTGTCAATTATTACGATCAGAGAGTAGGTATCTTGCTTCCTACCTAGTATTAAATGTGTTACAGCAACAACTCTGTTGATATTATATATCCGGTTGATATCAAAGATAATTTCAATGATCTAACCCAAATATCTGAAGATAAGGTTAAGATTGATAATCCAAAAATTCTGAATGTTATTGTAGGCACGTAATTAATCCCAATCGAAGAAATACGTTAAGACTACACAAAAAAATGCAAAATAAACCAATCGTAATATTTTGCTATTACTTTTTTCTTTCATCGAATCTCGGGGCTAGGCTAACTGATTTGTTTATCGTATGTAAACCAATAAGCAACGTTGGTAGCTCCCTTATTGGCACAAATTCTGCTCATACTGAACTACAAACACAATTTTGTCTTGCGCACCCTCGCGTTACAGTACACTTATGCCTACTTTGTGTTGATCAAACATCCTATACACGTGCTTTATCTATATCTCGACACAGAATATGGATAAACATGTGCTTTTATATTTTAGTATATTTTATGGGAAGTAAGTACTCAACTGGAAACGAAGGTCAACATACAGGAAGAGGCACAATAGTCGCTTACGTTATCCGAAAGTTATTTTATTTTAAATAAAGAACAAGGAAGGAAAGATAAACACAAAATTGAACACGGAGAAGATTAAAGAAGAAAACATAAAATTAAAATTAATTAGCCAACTTAATAAATAATTAGATCTAGATTTTGAACAGTTACGTGGGACACAGCTCACTAACTAATTCCTAAATGTCATCAAAACCGGACAACCAACGACACCAATGATGTTTCATACTACACATGACACAACAAAATGGCCACGTATCTAAGATCAAAGTGCTTCACAGGCTCGCACGCACCCACTCTAAAATCAAATAGGCAAATATTGATAAAATGCAAAGCCGATAAACTTGGCAGATGTCTCAGTGTTCAGAAGGCACCCTCCCATATAATTTAATGTCGTAGGGGGAATCACAATAGCTATCGATTCCTTTGTGCCCGAGGGAAATCGCTTCTTCATCCACGTTTTTACAATGTCACCGCAAAACAAGCGTGCATTGTACGGCTGGAGGTAAACTGTACATTATTATGCATTAAGAGGCTGGGGAGATAAATAACTGGAATATTTACTTACGCACATACATATTTATAGGTTTTACGACTTCTGTTTTTACCGCGCTTTGCTCAGGTTCTGTTCACTTAGTGAAAAATTGCTTCTTTTGTTTCGCTTTTATGTTAATTCGTTTCACGCGTTAACTTGCAAATATTATTAGCAATTATTGCAATTGCTTGCAATTATTATTATTATCAGACTATTGATTTGAAAACCTTATTTTTGATACCGAAATTTAAGCAAATTTTCTTCTACCGATTAAAATAGAAAAGTGATCAAAAATAATCCTCGGAATTTAACATGCACTTGCGAATCCAGTTCTCAATCCGAACATTAATCTTTCAGGTGAAGACAAAAGCAATAAATTAAAGTTGGTTACATCGAATCATCACGTTCCCAAACCACATTGTTTCCACCTTCATAATTCTAATTTAGGAAAGGAAACACTTGGCGTTGATTCACAGGGAATCGGTGCTGAATAATTAATGGGGTTTCTGGGGAGCCGGTCCGACTGAATGATCACTGCTGGCAGATCTATTGACGCTACCACGATAGACAAACTCGATAGTCGCCTTTAACAAGTGAAAGACTAATGTTATACTTATGAGAAGACATTCGATAGTTGGGTAAAGTGTGTTTATAAACGAAACACGTATATAATCTCAATTTACTACCGAAAACGAGAAGTGAAACTTATATTTCAATTTCGAGAACATTTCGACTGACAAAGGTAAGCATTTCGGAGAGACCCACACGTAATTCTCTTTTGGTACGCCCTACAAACACCCTAAAGGTCACAGTGATATTTGAAGTAATTGGCGATGAAATTATAGATTTTAAATCATTATTATAGGTAATTTTATAGGAAATAAAGTTGTTGAACAAAATTATCGGATTTGACTGGGCTGCCTAGAGCGGTGTTATTAAATACACTCGGCTAATTCATCAATATTATTGTTAGAATGTAGAAGCAATAACTTTGTATTCGATATTGGCGCGTTATTTTTCAATGATACTGTACAATGTTGTTTGTTATAAACAATTTTTAATATTCTATCAAAAACCTTAAATAGTGATGTACAATTTTTTTTTTATCGAAAAGCTTGTCAGCTTCACAAAGGAAGAGATGTTATCTTTGCTCAAAAGCCAGGTAAATATCAGCCCAATTTGGTTCATACTCGAAAATAAACGGTTTCATCGCAAAGCCCGCTGCAAAGGGGTTAAATTAGTATTTCCGCCTACCTTTGTCGTAGTCGACGCATGCGGAATACTTAAGTTTTTCCACGTTTTATAGACCCGATTGTGGAGCAGCGAGATTCAAGAGAATTTCTTCTACACCTTAGTGTATTTTCTCTGTCTACTGAGTTCCTTATTAGGCGACTCGCAAATCTCTGCGTAATATAAAATGCAAAATCTTAGGATCTCTCATTGTGAACGTGAGAACAGGTACAAGGATTTTTTTGTAATTTACTTGAAGTTTGCTTCCTGTTTTCTTTGAATTTGAGTAATTAAATGCTTGAACGAGAATGGATAACAAACAAACATTATACTCATTTTTATTTTACTTACACATAGTAGGGGCCGATACAAGAATTAACACGTTGTTACCCACTAATTTAATCAGCACCCGTCCACAAAACCCTTTACTATAATTGATGTGACTCCAATATGATCGTAGGGCCACTGTACCGTTTAACATCCTGCATAATAATAACTTTAAGGAATTGCTTTTTAGAAAAGTAAAGTATAAATAAAATGACTTATTGAATTCTGTATAAAACTTTTTTTGTTAAATGTGAGTTTTGGAATTCGTCAAAAACCTGAACGAAGTAATTTAGGCCGCTTCATTTTGAATTACGAACAAATTTTTCCGGGGTGTCCTTACATACTCCGGATTTGCGCGAAGAATAATCGGAATATTTTCCTTAATTTTTCATTCAGCTCAGTGGGGTACTGAATCCCCCGGGTTTGCTTTTACTTAACGAAAACCTTATTTAAAATAAACAGGCTGGTGTAAACGGCCGACGTGCCTAAAATTCTGAACGCGTCGATACCGCTGTATTATTTTCACTGGCAATGAAACGAACGCGACTTAAAGTGTGTTTTTTATTTGTTTTAACTTGTTTTTATTTATTCTCTAGAGGTGCAAATAGGTGTATCCATGTATGTGTTCTTGCTTGGTCTGATACGTATAAGTATTATAATTGCTCTATGCCTGCTTCAAAAATAGTGTTCTTTGGGGCCTGACCGACATCAGATTGAAAAAAAAATTTTTTTTGACTACACGAACAGTTGCGCTAATTCAATAATTGCTTTACGTAGTTTCAGCAATTAAAAAAATCGATCAATCCGTTGCTAACACCGAAAAATTGGGTTTAACGTTCTGGACGCAGTAAACAACGCCTACTGACGATTTTACCACACAAATCCAGGTTTACGACATTGCAGTATCGTTACAAGCAAAATCTTTAATTTACAACACTTTTAACAATAATAAAGACGTTTTGAAATAAATGTTGGGTGAATAGTGCCAATATACAATTTTTTTAAATGCGTTTTTCGAAACATTGCACTTTTAGAAAATTCGACAATATATTTTACAGAACGAACGCATAAAATTCCGGACTGGAAGAAATAAGTTTTACTTAAATTTGAGGGAAATCGTGATTTTTTATGACCAATATTTAAATTTCGTTTAAACTAAGCAAATAATGCGGTCTAACAGCTGTTTCAACCATTTTGCTATTTAATCATTACTATAGTTTCAAGTACAAATATTTATCAATCTCGACCATCGTGAACCAGACATTAGCATTTGCACCTGCTTAGTGCAACAAGATTGTTTAGATTGAATATCTAGCAGGCTTAAGGCTTTAACGAATAACAACTAAGGTCAACAATCATTTAGAATATGCTTGAAGTGATAAGATTGTACTGACCGACAAGACAAGTTCAATTTTGTAACCAAAGTCAAAAAGACGAGAATCTCTTTACGGCGTCTAATATTTCTGCTTATAATACTCGTATCTATAGTTACATAAACCTCTGTAGCACTCTGTTGTAAACTAGCGTTTAGTTTGTAACTAACACTTTGCGAGCAAACATAGCTTAGCAAGGAATGAGAGAGCTGACCGTTCACATTATATATTATGTTAAGTT
This sequence comes from Shargacucullia verbasci, assembly GCA_947562105.1. Lineage (NCBI taxonomy): Eukaryota > Metazoa > Arthropoda > Insecta > Lepidoptera > Noctuidae > Shargacucullia > Shargacucullia verbasci. The sequence goes on from OX387289.1 coordinate 10,953,822, forward strand.
ATTCGTCGCAGGCGCAGGTAGTTCATCCCACACGGCGTCGCGGCGGCGCCAGCGCACAGAGCAGACCTATATATTTGATCTAAAACCAATCTGAATGCTCATTAAAATTGATGAATTCTCTATACCCTTGTTTTGAGGTTGCTATATTTATGTTATCATAAATTTTGTTGTTACAAAGTTCGTGGCTTATTCGTTGTTAGAAGTTTCTTGATCATTTTAATTTGTTTATGGTTAGTTCTCTCGTAAAATCTGTTGTTTATGTCTATATCATAATTACTGTAAAATATAACGGTAACGTTTATCCGACGTTCATGAATGGAAATCCATTAGTTCGTTATGTATCTGGAATCACCTTCGTGCTATGCATCTTCACGAAGCACATTAACTTGGTGCTTTATGTCAGTTAGCATACAAAACGCATTAAAGCATTCTAAATTCTCAGACGTCACAATAGATTCCAATCTTTATTTCCGCATTTGAAAAAGTCTAGTACCAATTTAGAATTCCTAAGTAGTCGGTAATATGTTTACGGTGCCTTTGTGTTGTAGGTTCTAATAAATTAGTGGCGCCTGCTGGCCTTTACCGAGTGATTAAGTGGACAAGCAATGTACTTCACTCTTACCTAGTTAGCGATAGACGCGACCGACCGACAGTCGCCATCCAGTGACACGTCTCGCCGTATCAATCATGTTACGCCGGTGTTGCCATGATTCTATCATTTTTTATGGCGCACTCTTCAGTCGTTAATCTATGGCGAGATTTTTTCTTGGGATCTTGGAGGAGGTATTAAGTTGATGGAGATTCATCATTATATCTTATAACCGTAAAGTCTACTACTGAACTATGTGTAGTGATATTCGCGTAATCACCATGATTTGTTTGGATAAGAAATCGGATAATGCTTGTTTGTACATATTAGAATACTGTTGCTATAATATGAACTCCAGATCCAGAAATTCCAGATACACTTGCTACATACTCTCAGTCGGTTCTTAAAGCACTCACAAAAGGTGATCTCATCTCTCCTTTCTAAAAGTTCATACGTGCATCACATACACTTTAGTTAATTTGCTGGCAACACCACGCGTGCGCGCCCTCAATAGCGAGCCAATAGCCGGCGATAATTGAGTCGCTGGAGCCTTATAATTGGTGCCTTTTTATTTAATAACACGCCACATAATTGTTGTAACCAGACTATGACGGCGACTTGCTAATGAAATATGGGAAAATAATTGTACTGGCAAGAATTTTATTGATATTCTACCATTACGTACAGTTTACGGTAGCCTGGCCATTGAACTATCAAAATGGCTAACATAGTTGTTAAATTGGAATAGAAATCAGTTACAACCAGCAATGAGCAATAACAGGTTGAATTGAGTTTGCCTAATGTAAGTTGTTTACCTTAGTTGACGGTAGTGATTTGCAGAACGCAATGGTATGAGATCATTAATGAACTCTAAATAACCTCTGTAACAACATTTCTTGAATTGGAACTTGCTAATTGGAAATTTCACAAGAATTTATGAGCTTGCGAAACAAATTACAGAGTAAAAGTTAAGTTTAACATTTCTCTGCAAGGATGGACAACCACATATAAATTACAGAAATAAATTATAGATTACAGAAAAATATTCTAAAGCGCTCACATTCAGCCCTCAAGGCTCGACCGCTCGCCGAAGCCTTGTAAAAAATCGACTTTTATAGTTCTTTATTCTGCTCAGACTAAGCGAAGTCATTTCCAAGCAATAAATTGCTATTTATAGGCATTTCATCCATTTTCTTGCCGATTGTGTATTATACTCGTATGGATAAATCATATAACATTTTTTGTCAATTATTTTTTTCTTTTTCAATCGGATTCGTGTTGTCATATCATCAATGAAAGCTTTACATTGCTGCATAAGTTCCAAAAAATTTACATCGACAAACATTCCACAATCATTGGACTAGAAAAATAAGCAAACCTCATTTCGAAATAGATAATTTTAGGGATGGTATGTACAGGAGTCGTAAATATAACATGGCCGGCACAATGCGTGAATTTTACATCGTTTTTATTTTACGAGGCTCACTAAAACATTTCGGTCCCTACAATAAAATAGTCCGTGTTTTTTACGACACCTGAACGTGAATGCGCGATTTCTAAGTGATTTTGGACCAATACGGCGGAGTGTTGGACGATAGTTGGTGCTTATATTGCTTACGAATCACCTCACGTACCTATCGGGTGCAGTGTTAAAGGTTGTGGTGAACTATCAGCTCTGTATACAGCCATTAAAATTGGACTAACTCCTCTAAACGAGGCCATGATTTTAAAGCGTGGTGTTACGTCATGTTGGACACTGTTTAGTTCACTTGCTTATTCGCTTTCTGGGTTTTGGTGCGTGTGGGTGTTAACAGTTTCTGTACGAAATTCTACTTAAGTGACTGAATTATGGCGAGATTGTTTTATCTCCGCTACAAGTGTCTGTAAACCTTATTCATTGTTTTGATTCTGTTCATAAAAACATAGGACAATGTTTTTCAATTCCCTATAAAACACACACGACCATATATAAGGAATTACAAATAATATGATATTGTCCGAATGTCACAATCTGGCTCATATCCCAACAACAATGGTTTGTCTACGTTCCTTCTACAAATCAATGAATGCTCCACGGTGTAATGTTATCATTATTTCATATAAACTTCACATTCACATCCTGCGCAGACCAAATTATTGCCATGTCCAATAAGTAAGCCTTCCTGTTTAGAAACAATTGACTGCGCATTATGTAGCCACTATGAAATGGTTGGCTTTCATATCATGCTTTTGGACACAAAGATTTGAGGACGGTGTGTCCACGGAAAATAAAGTTGATACTGAGTATAAGGAAGAGGTTTATCTTCGAAGATAGTAGCAGCGTTATCAAGCTGTATGTGAAACCACCTTTTAGCGTTCTCCAGCAAGTAGAACATTATATGTGTTGGTTACGCGACCGTTCTGGTGCAGTCTGCCAATACATTCAATAACTTTAAGAGACTGCATGATGCACTTAGGATATTAAACAGTCCGGAATTATATAAAGCAGTCTAACTGTCGGGGTGCTGTCAATAAATTTGTCAACAGTATCACAGAAATAGCGCAAAGGATTATGAAACTTGATGCTTTGTGTTCAAGTATTAGATCAGAGTCAAGTCGCGGCGTAGGTAGCGCATTCCTGTTGGTGTGGGCCCAAATGGCATCTATTATATTGTCTCCACATTCCGAACTGAGGTTAGGCGAAAGATATTTATTACCACATGTGTGTCCTTCGATTTAAACTGTGTTTTTCCTGCTTCCTGCGGCGTCTGCGCCTGTTATTACAGAACGCCGTCTTTTTGTTCGAAAGCTCTGTAATCTGCATAGTAATGTGTCTGTAACATGAGGTTTGATTGCACAGTTCTTGTACGCACGAATTCTAATGTAGGTACCTACCTTCCTTTAAGCCATCACGCCTGTGCTACCCGACGGGTTAGGCAGAGATCTACTGTGGTCCTATTTAATAGAGAGCGATCATATTGCCATATACTGGGCATAATTCCAAATTCCGGGCCTCAACTGACAGTTTCCATACAGAAAAATGAGTAAAAAAATTTTATACCGAAAATCGAACCCAGGATCTCACGCTTATAGCACCGCGCTTGGAACTACTAGACTTTCCTTTTTGCGAGATAAATATTGTGCAATTTAATTCATACTAAACGTATGTGTGAAGTAATGAAGAACCTGCTTTATATTTTTTCTTTTTTCTCTAAATGAATACTGTTTAAACATATTTCAGATACTATCTATTTTGCGATGGTATATCTTTTATCTGATTTAATTTAGAATACAATAAAAAAGTAGTAAAATTTCACCTTTCTAAACAAAAACACGCATGATTGACAGTCTCTAGTACTTTCTAATACCAATTCATTTGTAAACGATATCAGTATCAAATACTAGTAAAAAGGATGGCGCCTACCGTGAAACACTTTCTCTTAAAAAAAAATGATCTTTTTTTTTAATCAAATGTTACTGTTACACGCGGCTGTTTCTTTGAAGTCTGTGTTACGTATTAATAGGATAATATTAAGTGGATTATTGTAGACGTCACTACTAATACTGGGTGTCAGGGCTTACATAAGCAGGTTTAATTTTCCACCGTTAATCATTTACTTTTATGTCCTTTATTCGTTATTATGTCCTTTATCCTTTACTCGTTGTATTATTCTCCATTCGTTCGTTATTCAAATGTTTATTTCAATGTAATGTCAGGGTGGATAAAAGTGCCTTTTTTTTGGTTTACGCGAATAAAAAAACGCTTGAATTTGAAAAAATATAATAATATTTGGTTTCCCATTTAGGGACTTCTAATAAGTTTTTGTTTTAGTTCTGAAAAAAATATACCACCTTTTTTTGTAAACGAATAAACAAAATACGATATTTTATTTAAAAAGAAATACAAAAGGCCTATTCTCGATAATCGTATGATACAAAACATTTTTAATCTGCCGCCTATACACATTGCGATCATTCTGCTTAAGATGCAAAAAAACCTTTCAACCTTTTGTTGGCCACAATGTCGGTTAGGGCCGTCGCCACGATGCCGGCAGATAGCCGGTTCAAGTCCCGGCTGCAAATATTTCCGTCTAATTACCTACGCTTTGGCTTACCAAGGGGTTTAAGGGTGCGCTAGTCGAAAGCACGAACTCGTTGATGGGCGTGGCTACTATGCATGCTATCTCACGCAACATCGTCTGAGAAAGGGATAGACCCAGTGATGAGCAGTAAGACGCTACTGCGCGCACACAGGTAAACACTCCCGTATAGTATACCGCCGCTAAGTATCCGCACACATGCGCAAGCTCATTGATATAGCGCGCCAGGGCACCGCGCGGCTCCGTTACCGCCGCACTGTGGAAAAGCCCCATACAAAGCTGTTTTACATGAATATCGATATTACGGGATAAAAATAATAAATAAATGTTCTATAATAAATGAAGTTTTATTATAGGTATTTTTATTTTATTTTATTTTATTTGTTAAGAGTTACCTATGAAGACGTGTTCCATACCTTGTTATATACTGCTGGTCCCTATATTTCAAGTTTGAGAAATGCCTCAAAAACAATATTAAAAAAGGAACTGTTTGATGAAGCTAAGGCCCTTCTTGCTATGAACGAAAATCAATAGGATCTTGCTAAATTTTGTATGTTTTTTTATATATAGATTGACATTATTTCTTAATCTATTTTAGATAAAATAATTAAGATAAAAAAAAACATATATATTTTTTACTTAAAATGCATGTTTTTTTTTTATTTGAATAATAACATAATAATTCAAAATAAAAAAATATTTCAATAAATCCTTATAGGTATATCCAAGTATACGTGTGCAAATTACAGCTCATTTCATTTTGAAACAACTGAAATATGAAGTTTTGAGACGAAACGCGATTTTCCCACTGTGCGCCGCCGCCGCACAGTGGGCTGGGATTACAAGGTTTGGACTTAAGAGATGAAATGTATTTTTTTGGTATCTAGGCATAATTTATAAACTTTTTTAATTTGTAACTTTTTTTAATTTGACCAGTAGTTTCGGAGATATAGCCATTTCAATTTTGAATGAAAAAAAAAATGTTTATTTCATAATTCGCAAATAAGATTAACAGAGTGTAGCTAATGAAATAAAACTGACAATAATTTATACTAAATTAACTTATGCATTTCAATACCTATAAAAGTCTTTCGAAAATTTTAAATTAATGTTCGACTTTTTCCACATCACCCTGTGACGTCATTTGTTTTGACAAATATTTCCGGGAATTAAGTGATAAGAATGCGCGAGCACAACAACAAGTTATGACGTGGCGTAACGTGATTGGTTCATCAACATTGCACAAGATATTTAGTTGCATTCAAACCCACTTCAGTGTTCTATTATCCACTGCACCGTAATAGACGCACTACCCCTACATACTATTCATTATTTGTGATTACTTGTGATGTTTATTTGTGATAACCACGTTTGTGAAGATGTTTCAAAATTTTGTGACAAACCTTGATCTCTTCGTTACTCTTAAAAACATTGACAGTGGTAGTATTAAAAATAATGATGGCTTGTACAATGAGATAAGGTCCAAACTTTTAGTCGAATTAAGTGATGAACATAAAAAGACCTTAAAATCGTTTTGTGCAAAGTATTGTTTTAATTTAAATAGAAGATGGCAAAGCGCTCACGGTAGAGAAGATGTTTTCAAAACTAAAAATGGCGAATGGCTACAAGCAAACATCATTTGGCTAGACTTTATTAAGATTTAGTGAGCAGTAATGAAGATCGCCCAGTACCCAGTACATCAATTCAGTTTGTGTCACCAGCAAAAGTTTCTGTAAGTGTCTCCACCGAGCAAAGCCCTAGAAAACCTTTTTGTGAATTAGCTCCTAAACAGAAAAAAAGACGAGCAGAAAACTTTCATTTGTCTTCGGACGAAATAAAATATGCATACTTTGAGCAGTTAAAAGCAGACAGAAATAAAGAAATTGCAGACATACTAGAACATTTACTTAAAAATCCACAAGATGTGAAAAAAGTTAAGGAGTACATATCTGTTAAAAAAACTGAACCTGCTGAGTTTTCTCCGAATGAAGCTTTGGGGTTATTTTTATCACTTAAGCTGACCAAGTGGCAATACAATACTATAAGAAAAAGCGTTAATGAAAAAGAAAGGAATGTATTTCCATCCTATTATCAAGTGCAACACGCGAAACAGGAATGCTTTCCTCCAAAAGAATATATCACAGTTACAGAAACCTCCGCCAAAATAAAGTTACAAGCTTTACTGGATATAACAACAAAAAGAATAATGATGCCACTCACCATAGACGATGATAATAAAAAATTAACACTCATTAGTAAGTGGGGATTCGACGGTGCTTCTAATCAAGCCAATTACAAGCAAAAAGCCTCAACAGACGACGAAACTTTGGATAAGCAACTTGATGATACAAGTATATTCATGGGAAGTTTAGTACCAAACAAATTGGTTTGCGGCGAACAAGTTATTTGGCAAAATGATTCACCAAATTCATCATACTGGTGTCGTCCAATCTTTTTCGAATTTGTGAAAGAAAACAAAATAACAATATTGCGGGAAAAAAGTGCTATCGAGGAAGAGATTGCTAATTGAAAGGAAATAGAAGTTGGAGAAATAAAGATTTCACACTCTTTATTAATGACAATGATAGACGGAAAAGCAACATCAATTTTATGTGTCACTTCATCTCAGAGATGCGATATTTGCAAAGCCACTCCAACTGAGATGAATAATTTACCCTTAATTACGTCAAAACAAGCTGATCCAGATCTCTGTAAATACGGATTATCATCATTGCACATCTGGATACGAATGATGGAATGCATTTTGCATATAGCTTACAGATTAACCATACAGACATGGACTGTAAAGGGAGACAACAAGTGCATCATGGAAAACAGAAAGAAAAATATACAAGACGCGTTTAAAAATAGGATGGGACTTTTGATTGACGTTGTCAAACAAGGTCATGGCTCCACCAATGACGGAAACACCGCTAGAAGATTTTTTGCAAGTCCAAACGTGACTGCTGAGATAACTGGTGTCAATGAGGGGCTAATTAGGCGGTTTTCCATAATTTTAGAAGCAATTTCGTCGGGCTACCAGATTGACACAGTCAGATTTCACGAATATGCTCAAGCCACCATGCAACTGTATTTGGAATTGTACAGCTGGTATTATATGCCTTCAAGTGTTCATAAAGTTCTTATGCATGGTGCAGCTATCATTGAAAGTTTTGGTCTAATACCAATTGGACACTTATCTGAAGAAGCGGCCGAAGCTAGAAATAAAGACTTTCGCAGGTACCGTCAACACCATTCCAGGAAATGCAACAGAACAGCTACAAATGAAGATATTTTAAGCAATTTGTTGACCAGCTCTGATCCACCAATTTCAACAAAACGCCACAAACTTCGCAGAAAACATAAAACTTTGTCAGGAGAAGCGCAAAGTTTATTAATTATTGAACAGGCAGAATCATTTGATGATGACGAACAGGAAAATTCTGCATTCGTTAACGTAGATAGTCTTGACAGTGATTAAATTAAAACAGTTACGTGTGATTACTTGTGATTATTTATGATAAATCGTTTTTTTTTTTATTTTTTTTTATGATTTATGATTATCATTATTATTTATTTTATCGGGCCCCTTGTGGATTAGGCCTATAGGGGACACCACTACAAAAACAAAACGCGCCTAGTTCTTACCTCTAGGGTGGTGTGGAATTAAGAACAAAAGTTGAAATTGCGGCCAAATCGGGAAAAATCGTGACCCGAGCATAGGCGTTAAAATAGGGCAAAAATACGTTTTATGCATAGATAAAGTCAATTCTTTGAGAAAATTTGAGAATTCCGAGATTTTGATTGTTTTTTGTTTTGCTTCATACAAAAATAAGTTTGAATGTTAATAACTCCGAAAATACTAAGTTATCTGTAAAACCGTCATAGAAATAGTTTCTTATAATCAATAGATTAATGCAACCTGTATCGTATCCGATAGTTAATTTCATATGTTCCAACATTCATTTTTATATGACAACACTGGGCTGTCAAAAAGGTAACTTCAGAGCGTTCACGGTATGGATTTCGGCCAATAGCGAAGCGTGATTCCGCGCATGCGAATCTTACTCATCAAAACCGGGGCCGTAACGCGTCTAACTTCAGATCGACCTCTGCGTGAGCGCACAACGCGTTTCAAACTCCGTGCTCTCAAAAAACTTTGCTAGTTTACCAATCGTCCTGAACTAAGTGTGCCTTTCCTACCTTTCTAATCAAAACGTAATACCAGACTTTTACGTGTGAACGTTACCTACTCTTCGGTTGGACCCATCTGCTTACCACGCCGGCCGGTTAACAAGAAAAGGTCAAGAAGTCAAGCGTCCGGAGACGGCGGACCAGGTAAGATTCGCAAATATTCGTTGTTTGACCGATTCCGAACCGTAGCGCTCTTTAGATATTCGTTAACTAGATCTGTCTAGTCCCCAGACGCGGCAAACCAACACCCAAGTTCGTTTCTTTTATATCTTATCGCATTGGTTCTGCCACATCTTTTTGGTGCCGAAACCCGGGAACTAGTGGTTCCTACTCATTTCAAACAGTATTAGTTTCCAATTAGTAAAATTGAGTCGTTACATTCATAATTTACATCGGTACAATTCATTTGTTAAATCCGCCATATTTGATATTTCACATAATTTTATCGTAATTACGATCGAAATAAATTTTGCAAATTATTATTCGTATATGAGCAATTTACTGGTTGGCAGGCATTTTATTGCTTAAATTGATATTTTAGCAATGTTTTAAACTAATTTCTTACAAGGATTAGCGAAATTTCTATTAAATTAATCTTCGTTTTGTATAATCCGTCCGCATTAGAAAGGTACATAAGTTGCGCTCAAAACTCACTCGTTCAATCGACTTCGTCATTTTGTAGCGTTATACTTCGTTCGTACACATTCAAATACTTAGTTCAGTTCACCGCAAATTTCGTATTCGTTGTAGGTAAACAAAACAAAGGATTGCGATCTCAGATCAATAAAAATGTGTTTTATTAGTGTTCTAGTAACAAAATATCGTTCGTAGTGGTGAAATAAACATTTATTTAGTGAAATACGTGTGTAACAGGTGATAATAGAAGATTGTTGTTCCGACAGGTTAGTTTTATGTGTAAATTCTCTTATAATTCGGTACACTTTAATTCTACTTGTCATAACTCGTCACAACAAATAATTCTTAGCCTACTACATAGTCGTTATTAGTTTCTCTGACAATTTATACCTATCTCAATTCGTTCACCTATCGCCGAACATAGTGGTAGGCTTCTCGCGTAGGTATATTGTCATAGTTCGTTTTAATGTTTATTTCTCTGCGATATTCGTATTTAAAATTGTTTTAGGACATAATTTGGTGGCGTTACGTTGCATATTAACTTACACATTTTCCCATCCGTAGTCCGTTAATTTTCTCGATCGTTGGTGATTGCGTTTCATTTCTACAAACGATGGCAGCGTATCGTACTAAGCGAAGCAGTGTTACTAAATCGAAAGCTTTTGCAAAATCAATCGAAATGGAGTATCCTAGTGTACACGACTTACCTTTACTGAGACGCAAGCGTACTTTAGCGATTAATCGCATGAAGAAAATGTTAGAGGTGGCCCTGGAAGCAAAGTCGACAAATAATTCTGACGCGATAGATCTGTTCTTTGCGCATTATTCATCCGTTACCAAACATGTTGATTGTTTCGAAGAAGCTCATGCGGATATCCTTGCTGTGATCGAAGTTGAATATAGCGAAAAGGAAGACAGCTGCCGTGAAGAGTTCGACAAGATTTATTATGATGTCGTAGCTATCCATCGCCAATTAACCCGCGGTATTGCGTGTGACCCTACATCTGATTCTAAACGTTCTGTGCATTCGACATCTGTGAAACTACCTAAAATCGAAATTCCGAAGTTCTCAGGATCCATTAAGTCTTGGCCTGAGTATTATGATGTTTTTAACGAACTCATTCATAAAAACGAGTCACTCTCCGATACTGAGAAGATGCATTATCTCGTGTCCACGTTATCCGGCGATGCCCTGGGACTTATCCGTACATTTCCCGCCCAAGGCATATACTACGAGGACGCGTACCGAACGCTCGTCGCGCGCTACCGTGATAAGCGCGAACTTGCGTTCACCTGCTGGCAAGAGATGCAGAGCATTAACATAAAGACAAACACACCACTCGACTTTCGCCGCGTCCTTGACACCTTCAATGAAAACCTGACTATTTTAAAGGGACTCGATTTACCAACTGAAAAATGGGATTTTATTCTGTGCTACCTATTACTATCGAAACTCGATTCGAAAACGCGATGTGAGTTTGAACAAGCTCATCCTACATGCGAGTTGCCGTGCTACACGACGTTGAAAGATTTTCTATATTCCAAATCCGAAGCTCTTGTTCGTGACAAACATTTTTCTTCTTCACAATCGAGTAATAGTAATGACAAATCACGAAACCTCGCACAAAGCAAGTCGAGTCAATGTAAAAAGCATTCGCCGTCAGTTTTTCTATCAAAGTCCGATAAACAGTCTGAAAAGCAAATTGTTATGCAATCCAAGCAAAAACAGCAGAATACTAAACCCGCAGCTTCGACTTCTCAACCCGCCCCTGCTGCTCTAAAATGTGTTTATTGTGACGCGGAACATTCCATTGCTCACTGTGTTACTTTCGCATCTCTTTCTGTGCCAGAGCGTGTTGACTACACCAAGACACACCGTTGGTGTTTTAACTGTTTAAAAACCTCTCATGGAGCTAAAGACTGCAGATCATTCTTCAGATGTCAAAAATGTCGTCAAAAACACCACACGCTCCTTCATAATGATGAAGAGCGACCAAGTGAAGAAGTGAAGACCTCATCCGTCGAAACACATCCTCCTGTTCGTGTACTCACCAGTATCGGCGTAAATTCTGTGGTTCTTCTCTCAACTGCGGTCATACATGTCAGAGATTCATCTGGTCAATTTCGCACTCTACGAGCTTTAATCGACTGTGGCAGCCAAGCTCATTTTATCACCGAGCGCGCTGCGTCTCGCCTAGGACTTAGCTGCACACCATCAGTTCGTACTATCAGTGGACTAGGTAAATCATCGGCATCTGCATCTGGAGTTCTCAAGTTGGAAATCGGCTTGAACAACAAAATTCTTTTTAACGTTAAAGCGCTAACTATACCTAACATTTGCGGTTACGTGCCTAGCGTTCGTTTAAATAAATCTTCTTGGCACCACCTGCGTGGACGACCACTGGCCGATCCCAATTGCCACAAGCCTGGACCTATAGACGTTCTTCTTGGTGCTGAAATCTTTTCATCACTTCTACTCCCTGGAAAGGTGAATGGAAGCCCTCAGCAGCCTTCGGCACTTAACACGGTCTTTGGCTGGATTCTTCTTGGTAGTGTTAACTGTCATGACGATAAGGAAGTCAACTCGTTTGTCGTAACCAATGAGCAACTCTATACTGAAGTAAAGAAGCTATGGGAGCTTGATGCTATTCTGCGACCCCCTCAGCTGTCACCTGAAGAACATCGGTGTGAAGACATTTTTGTGACCCAGCACTCTCGTAATGAATCTGGAAGATACATTGTCGTCTTACCTTTCAAAGAAGGGAATAATAATCTTACGTTCCCAGGATCACGTGATATGGCATTGCGTCGCTATCATTCTCTCGAACGAAAACTCGCTAGTGATCCGGTTCTTAAAGAACAGTATTCTGAATTTATGACCGATTATGTACGTTGTGGTCACATGAGCCTCGTACCAACTCGCGAGTTATCAAATGGAAGGTATTACATACCTCATCACTGTGTTCTTCGCCCCGATAGCGCTACAACAAAGTTGCGCGTCGTGTTTGACGCGTCGACTAAAGATCTCACAGGCAAATCGCTAAACGAAACGTTGCTAATCGGTCCAAGATTGCAGGCTAATATCTTGGAAATACTCCTTCGCTTTCGTATTCACCCTGTAGTCTTCACAGCGGATATTCGTCAAATGTATCGTCAGATTTATATCAAAGAAGAAGATCGGGAATTTCAACGAATTTTCTGGCGTTCCAGTTTCGATCCAACGCAGCCAATCCAAGAGTATCGTTTAAATACCGTTACTTACGGCGTGTCATCAGCCCCATTTCTCGCGTGTCGCGCTATGCAACAGCTAGCTGAAGATGAAAAGGATCTCCCTCTTGCACGTTCAATAGTTCAATCGGATATGTATATCGACGACATTGTTACCGGTTGTACCGATCTCCAACAAGCCTCTCAAGCTAAATCCGAGATAGTCGAACTTCTGAGTAGAGGCCAAATGGAACTGCGCAAGTGGGCGAGTAATAAGCCAGAGCTTCTCGCAGATTTACCTTCAGACTATTGTCTCACTAGTAATCAAATTTCGATGGATGTCGAGAAGTCTAACACGTTGAAGGTTCTGGGGTTAATATGGGACCCTCAAAACGATACCTTTTCCTTTGAAGTGAAGCCTCAAGCACGCAAATGCACTCGTCGCACGATACTTAGCGAACTAGCTCGGATCTTTGATCCACTCGGCTTTCTATCGCCAATAACACTGTCATCAAAAATCTTAGTTCAGAAGCTATGGATGTTAAATGTATCATGGGATGATGACCCTCCCGACGAAATCGTCCAGCAGTGGGAACGCATTCTCAGTCAGCTACCTACCGTCAAGCAAATTAAAATCCCTCGCTGTCTCGCTACCTTCCCAGCTCAAGCGTGTCAACTACATGGATTCGCAGATAGTTCTGAAGCAGGTTATGGAGCGGTTGTTTACTTACGCTGTATGAACTTCGATGGAAGTGTGCAGGTTTTTCTCGTAGCTGCCAAGTCCCGTGTCGCTCCTACTAAAAAGGTTTCTCTCCCTCGCCTCGAACTATGCGCTGCTGTACTCCTCGCGGACTTTCTTAATGTAATAAAAGAAAAATACGTACCGTTGCTTCCCATCACCGATACCTTTGCGTGGTCAGATTCTACCGTTACCTTGGCCTGGATTCTTTCGCCATCTAGCAGGTGGAAGACATTTGTTGCCAACAGGGTGAGCCACATTCAAGACACTTTACCTGAAGCCAAGTGGAATCACGTACCCTCCGGTGACAATCCAGCAGATATTGCTTCTCGCGGCCAATTTCCCTCTGACCTTGTCAACAATTCCTTATGGTGGGCGGGACCACCCTGGCTCGCTGAAAATACTAATCAGTGGCCGAATAGTATTACCCACCCTTGTGATGACGTCGTTCGCGAGGAAGAGAAAACCCAGGTGCTACTCGTAGAAGAAGAACCTCATTTTATTGATCACCTATTGGAAAAATATTCTTCAATTCGAAAGGTTCAACGTATCTTGTGCTATTGGATTCGCTTCGCACATTACCTTAAACGCAAGAAACAAGATATCCTGAAACTTCCTTTGAGTCAAGCTGAACTTCATCATTCGCTGTTAAATATCGTTACCCGTGTTCAAGCTTTATACTTTGACAAGGAAATAAGTCAATTGAAGGAAGGAAAACTAATTTCAAAACAGTTTCGGAAACTCACTCCATTTTTAGACAATCATGGAGTCCTCAGGGTGGGCGGCAGGCTTTCACGTTCCGGTCTCGAATTTGAGCACAAACATCCAGCCTTATTGCCCAGAAATTCTCGACTAACGCACATGATTATCGAAAAATTACATTCAGAGAATAGTCACCCAGGAGTTAACACTTTATGGTATCTCTTGACGCAACAGTTTTGGCTTCTCTCACCCAAACGTGCCATTCGGCAATGTCTATCCAAATGCTTGAAATGCTATCGTACGAAGCCCGCTCCGCTTGAACCTTACATGAGTGACCTACCTGCTGTTCGTGTCAACCAAGTAAAACCATTCCCTGTTGTGGGTGTCGATTATGGCGGCCCTTTCCGCATCAAAATCGGATCTCATCGCGGCGCAAAGATAGGTAAAGCATATCTCTGCTTGTTCGTTTGCTTTACCACCAAGGCGGTGCACCTCGAAGCTGTTTCTGACCTCAGCACCGACGCTTTTATCGCTGCTCTCCGTCGTTTCGTTGGAAGACGAGGCCGCGTTGCTACTATATATTCTGATTGTGGGACAAATTTCGTGGGAGCGAGTAACCAACTTTCTTCCTACATGCAGAACGCTGCAGTCGAGAACAAGATCGACTTTAAATTTAACCCACCCTCGTCCCCACACTTCGGTGGAGTTTGGGAAATACAAATAAAAGCTGTTAAGACGCAATTATACCGCATCGTTGGAACGCAAGCATTAACTTTCGAGGAGTTAACCACACTTTTTGTCCAAATAGTATCCATTTTAAACTCTCGACCTTTGTACCCGATTAGTAGCGATCCAAACGATCTCAGTGTGTTAACCCCCGGTCACTTCTTAACGTTAGAGCCTCTTACATCCGTTCCTGATGAGGATTTCTCAACCCTCAATATAAATCGATTAGGACGTTGGCAGCTCATACAGCGCTTCCAACATAGCTTTTGGAATCGTTGGAAGAACGAATATCTCCAATCACTAATGCAACGCGCTAAATGGACATCTAAGGAGAAACCGTTAGACGTAGGTTCTGTGGTAATTATCAAAACTGACTCTACCTTGCCTTTGCATTGGCTGTTAGCTCGCGTACAAGAATTACACACAAGTCCTGATGGGGTTGTGCGCATAGCTACCGTTCGATTGTCAAACGGGAATTGCCTAACGAGACCTTTAACTAAACTTTGTCCATTGCCCAACAAATTTAATTAGTTCTCATACGTTTTCAAATTTATTAGTTTTAAGTTTCTTAATTCAATTCTTTGTCAGTTTACATTGCTCATATACGTTTTAGCTATCGTACTTAATTTTAATTTGAAAATACTTGGTTGTATTTTGGTGGGCGGTATGTATCGTATCCGATAGTTAATTTCATATGTTCCAACATTCATTTTTATATGGCAACACTGGGCTGTCAAAAAGGTAACTTCAGAGCGTTCACGGTATGGATTTCGGCCAATAGCGAAGCGTGATTCCGCGCATGCGAATCTTACTCATCAAAACCGGGGCCGTAACGCGTCTAACTTCAGATCGACCTCTGCGTGAGCGCACAACGCGTTTCAAACTCCGTGCTCTCAAAAAACTTTGCTAGTTTACCAATCGTCCTGAACTAAGTGTGCCTTTCCTACCTTTCTAATCAAAACGTAATACCAGACTTTTACGTGTGAACGTTACCTACTCTTCGGTTGGACCCATCTGCTTACCACGCCGGCCGGTTAACAAGAAAAGGTCAAGAAGTCAAGCGTCCGGAGACGGCGGACCAGGTAAGATTCGCAAATATTCGTTGTTTGACCGATTCCGAACCGTAGCGCTCTTTAGATATTCGTTAACTAGATCTGTCTAGTCCCCAGACGCGGCAAACCAACACCCAAGTTCGTTTCTTTTATATCTTATCGCATTGGTTCTGCCACAGCAACCCAATATTCAAAAATAAAAATTAATTAAACTTTTTTTTTTCAATGCTAAGTCCATTACCGGCCCGTTTCGGCCCACTGTGCGCCGCTGCCGCGATTCGCCTACGTAGGTACAACACGCTCACACAAGCTTGAAAGAAAACGTAAACCACCAAACCCAACCTAGTTTGATAAAATAATATTATTTATTTGGATTTATTTATCATAGTGTGTTACTCATATTTTTTATGGTACGCATGATGATATATTAGTTTATCAGTGTAAGCTGAGCTCTCGTTGTACCAAAAGCCTATACAATGCGAGTTCAGCTTATATTGGATATTGAAATGAAATGAAATGAAATGAAATTATTTATTTTGCAATTAGGATTTTTCAATCACTTTTACACGTCTTTTTTAAACTAGATGGCGTCGGCATTTCCTATGACTATCCCTGAGAAGAAACGCCGAAACAAACTCAGGGGTCAAAGTCTATTTTAAAGTCCAGACAGATTGTATTGATGTAAAGGTTTATGTGAGACAAATATAGGGTGGAATAGCCTTTTGAAGAAAGTGCCATAACTATTTGAGCTAACCTGTCGCAACAGAGTGCAAGCATGCATCAGTTATCGTGAGAATTAATGAAATGAAGAGCGCTCAGCCTAGATCTCACTCACATTTATAATGTATAGCGGTTATATATAAGAAATAATTTCAATTTAAACGACATTACAATAACAAAATAATGAAGTAAATAATATAATAATTAATGGCAAAAATTGTATATAAAAAAAAATATTTACTTGATATGTCACCGTGTGTACTAGATAGGTACTATACGCACGTAATAAATAGGTACCTAGAACTTATCCTAATAATATTTCGTAGGAACCAGGCGTTCACTGCGGGAGATGTATCTACTTACGTTGAGATTGAGACATCTCGTTGTCGAGTTAGCTTTGCCGACCACGAGTTTATCTATACTTTTATACTATATATGTATTAATATATTATATTAATATTATAAAGCTGAATTGGTTGAACGCGCTAATCTCAGAAACTACTTCGAATTGAAAAAATTCACTTACTACTATTATCAAAAACATCACGCTACGACCAATAGGAGCGGAGAACGGAAAACCAGAACATAAATACAAAACAAAATATACAAGCGAAATCATTCAATCAATGTACTTATATCGAAATCGGAATCCAAAATTCAAAGCCAGGGCTCAATGTGATAACAATAATAAGATACAAATGATTATAGTCACGTACGTCCTACGATACACACACAGGTGCCCGAGAGGCGCGGGTGCGTGTGCGTGTGCGCCACCCCTCCGCTACCCGCGCGGCCCCCGGGACGGGACTTCGCAGTGAAAGGCACATAATTTCTTGTTAGTAACGAGCGCCTAAAATTTGGAGAACATACTATTGGGAGAGGTGTTCTTACAAAAAAACTACTGAATGTATCAATTCAAAATAAAGTTATTTAGACTTTTGAATAAATAACCTATGCCTGTACGTATTTTGTTTTAGAGATTTTATACTACTTCTGTTATTTATTTACGCCCAAAGTTGCGTTAAAATTAGTGTTGAAATACGGAACTTTCGAGGCTCATAACTTTCAAATTACTATTTTTTTTAGTATTCGGTTTACGTACAGGCATAGATAACGACGAGACAAATAGATATCATGCTTAATTTTGGTCCTACGATGTCAAACGGGGGAGTAATCACCCCACAGCGTTTGTATGGAGAAAATCTCGACTAGCGCAGCCTTAAGCTAAGTATGGCATGAGATAAGACGTTGCTATTTAAGTTCTACTGTTTTATTTGCGTATTTGGAATTGACTGCTAATTTCTCGTTATAGGAAAGAGGCTTGTGGAGTTTATAGGAATTGAATGGATGATAATATTATTTTTCAGTGCACACAGTAAACTACATCCAAAGGAATGTTATCCGTGTGCGATAAGACGACCCGTTGTGTTTTATAATACGTGTACATGATATTTTAACGGGTGTACTTACAACCAATAATACATCTATACATATAAATAAATTTGGAGTGTCTGTTTTTAATATTGAAATAACCGGTATTTTACTACATGCATATGAATATACATACGGTACATACACCAAAATATTTTTTTTTACATTTTTTGTCTGTCTGTCTGTTTGTATAGGCTAATCTCTGAAATGGCTGGACCGATTTTGACGGGACTTTTATTGGCAGGTAGCTGATGTAATAAGGAGTAACTTAGGCTACTTTTAATTTAGAAAAAATCTTTTATTTTAGAAAATATAGGGTTAAGTGCATTTGGTCTCACTAAAAAATACATTGTTAAGTTCCGACATCCACGCGAACGAAGTCGCGGGCACAGCTAGTACATAAATAAAGTAGTAGATAGCAATATATACCAGATACTATTTTCTTCTAACGACTGTAAGTACCTATGTATGTAATTGTAAGTATAGACAAGGATATTAACATAGCATCACGCCTGTATTCTCCTACGGGTTAGGCAGAGATGTAGGTACTATTGAACATTTCGCCGATGCCGTTACTGAGTCCCATGTATTAGGGAGTCAGCATATTGCCATCTACCGAGCACAGTTCCAGACTCCGTACTGCTACTGAGAATTTCCAGACGGAAAATCTCAATATCAGTTTGCCCGACCCGGGAATCGAACCCTCATGCTCCTCTAGACCAATGAGGCAGTCTAACAAGGATATTAATTTCATATTATATTGATTTCAATATTCATTTATTATTATTTAAGTCTAATATAATATTATACAATCTCCTGTTCAGACTTGACTGCATTTAAACTTCAAACACAAACCTTGATAATTTTATGAGTTTAGTTACTTAATAATAATTTATTTATGTTCTAACTTTCCGCCATTACGAATTAGTAATAACAGATTAACTAGTTCACGCTCGTTATTCCCGCACGAATTACGAGTTACCATACAAATAGTTTTAAATCTTGAGACATGTCTTACGATTAAGTCAAATATACCGAATTAATCTATTCAGTGTATAATATTTTATGTGTAATAGATAATGATATTAATATTTGCTGGGTGCCCGTAAAGAGCGCCCTCGAGTGAAAATACCAAAGAATATCGGACGTGTCCTGGGTAAATCTCTCCTCTGCGGCATAAAAAAGGTCACGATCTGATGAATACCATTCAGAAAGTGTTTGTACTAAAGTATTTCTATGTTGTCGTGTTCGTAGCATTTTTATATGGCACCGAACGGTCACATAAAAAGTCGCTTAAACTACAGGCTTACGAAAATTCCTACAATATTACAAATTTACGATTTCCGCCAAAATCGCATAAAAAATGAGCATTAACGTAACTAAAGTAAAACATAACCGCGGCCTTGGTTTAACAACGCCAATTTAACCGAAACCCGAAGCAAATGTCGTAAATAAAGCGATTGAATAATAACACGACTTAACGTGGAGTCGTCACGACATTATTGTCGGATAGTCGCAAATCTAAATCGTCATAACCACTGTTACTGCGACCTTGGCTTTATTGTTCTTTGTCAGTAAAATCTGCTTTGAAATGTAAAGTTAACATTTTCTAATACCGCCCAATTTTTTTTAAGTCACACGTTGTTTTTCCCTGTATAGAAGGTGTTGTCTTTTTGCCTCCGTACTACTTGTCTTAGACGAGAAGCAGTCTATTTTGGATTCTCCTGTCGCAAAATCACTATTTAAACAATTTTACTTATTTTATTTCTTTTCTATATTTCAGGTAAGTTCAAAATTTGCTGTATCACCGCCGTGATCATCGACTTCGTTTGGTGAGACAATTTGTGAGACACTTTCGCAAAATTTACACGAAAACAAACAAACATAATCAGAAAGCCACTATAACCTTTAAAATACTGTCGTTATTAGTTTATAACATCCAATTACTACGAAGAAGTGCTCACGTCATCTTTAATTGCGGCAGATTGTCCAACACATCGGTTGACCAGTCTGGCCCGTGACGGCATCTATGCTAATGAACCATAATATCGTGACCTTCCTCGTCCCCCTCAACCGCAACTATGTTAAACATAATCAGTTATTTAGACTAAAGTTCAGAGGTCTACATTGGTAGTTCAAAAGTGCAATATTTCAAGGCAAGGTAAGGCAACGAAAAATGTTATGTCAACGTGACATAGATTAACTTAGTTGTTTAACTTATGTTATAATATGTACGATGTCAAAGCAGATAATTATGTGTGGCAGTCCAAATAATTATATTGGTTTGATAGACGCAGTTCGTTATATTAGTCAAATACGATAAAGTTATACAAGGTGCTCGGTAAATAATGGATAAACCCCGCCATCGCTTGTACATTTTAACCATCAAAAGATCAATTAACCATCAATCGTAACATTTGAACCAGGCACCCTGTATAAAATATCTACCGAACATTCGGTAAAATAATATTTAAAACATAAATAAATTCAGTTAACAGATACGAAACATTAAAAAGTCATCATTGTAATAACATTTCTGACTTTACAGATTAAAGTGACCTCACGAAAGCATACGTAACTTTTATTTTGGAGTCTGTACATTAAATTCTGTTTTAATATACCTTTTAATGGTTTTACTCATTATAAAAGTGGGATAATTTAATGTAAGTAACACGGACATATTTGTTTTATATAAATCGAACTTGCTTTGTTGAAACTTTCTGCCTTTCGACAAATTGCTCCTATATTTCTCCAAACTGCTCTCAGCATCCTGTAAAGCCATACATATTTGTCGACATATTACAAAATTGAAAACAATTAATATGTAAAAATACTGAAGTTAAGTCAAATCGCCGCCATTATCCGGTTCCTTGCCGTCACACCAACATTCCCAATTTGTCGCCTTTCGTGTTTTAGTACATTGCTTTAAACGTCTTACAAAAACATTTTAAATCTTATGTTCACGTTATACGGCTTTATTTTGCGTGACACATTATTTCATAATAACGCGGTTAAGTTTGCAAGTGCATAACGGTGCCTGTGCCATGCAGGGAAACACCAAACATGGCATGTTCCTGACATTCGATTTGTTGCAGTTTTATCTCGCCCCTTCCTCGTCTTAATGTTCGTATGTTACTCGGATCTTCATTTTGATAAAATCTTATTCTTTTTGTTGAAGATGTTTACTTTTTAAAGTGAGTTACTTGAGGTGGATCTTGTAAAATGTTAAAACTTTACATACGTAGGTGTATAACTTTTGTATTTGGCTTAACTGGCATCATTTGTTTTAACGAAAATATATACACATAAGTAATTAAAACGTTCATACATTATATAAGTTCATCGGAATTATTCAGCCTTTTTCACCGAAAACAATCAACTCAAATGAGCTTAATTATATTCAATTCCATTTAATAATCCTATAGTCAAACTAAATTAAAACGGTGTTGTTAATCAGCATGCAGTCGGCGCGAATCCGTTTATTATCGAATTAATCCAAACGAGTGCCGATATCAAATAGTCTTTGAGCTCGTTTTATGGTCCAGTACAATATAATAGACTGGTTTTATGACACGCTGTTAGCAACCTTACGCTATCACGTAATTGGCTTTGAAAAAGTAATACGTACTTGTTGGCGGTCGATATTGGCTGGTTAGTTGAATTACTTTATTTTTTATTATACCATTATTTTTTTATAATTCTAATTTCGAGTTGTTATGACAGGCTGTCAGATTTCAACGATGCATAATAACAACCTGTCACTATTCCTCGTTCGGATTCACACAACAATTATTTTGCAATGAATTGTTCCGTCTCAAGGCTGTACGCTAGCAGATCTTTGCCAATTCAGAAAAAAAATAGAATGGTTATCTATGAATGAACAGAAACTGGTTTGGACGAGACATCCTGATGTAACTTGTTCACTGCTTTTGTAATTTTAGAATTTGTATGACGTTGTTGTACAAAAAACTACAATAAATTGTGAGATAATCAGTTGGGGGCAAGTTCTCTTGTTCAACATTTGTATTGTAATTTGAATAAAATGAGAATAGCTAATCCGTTAATGTAGATATTGAATCAAATTGAAATGATGTCAACGAAATGATAACATTATTCGCTGGTTTCAAATGACAGAAGACTCTCACGTCCCGCCAAGCAAAAGTAGTACCTACTCTTATTTGCGTATTCCATGCAAACGAAGTTGTTTGCTGTAATATGATACCACTAACTTAGAAAGTCCGCGCTGATTAAATCAAATTGCTTCATCAAGTTCTAAGATTACAACAATCATCAACGTTATTAACCCTCATCTCTCTACGACGCTTCATCTAAAGCTCTCTCGTCTCTCATAAGCATTCCTGTCTTATCTACAAATACTACTTTATTAATTTATTTAAGATTCTGTTCAGGAAGTTATACGTTTAATCTAATTATATCTGTCATAGAAAATATAGGTTTTCTTGCAATTAAATTAACCAACGGCATTTTAAATAGCCAAGCTACCGACTTTACCTACATACCATATTGATGAGAGAAAAATTTCCATCGAGCAGTCTCTCTAATTTACTAGAAACTAGTCATAGTTGTCAGGAACAAACTCGTGCAGTAATGGAAACGGTATTCTAAGCAGAATTGCTGAGCACGTCTCAGTTTTCTTGCCTGTCGCCGAACCCGATCTCTTCGGTTCCGAGAACCCGACTCTTATGTCAGTCGATTGTTTTTGCACCATTATCGAGGGTTATGACTGCAATATGTGATTTTGTTTGCATCACACGTCGAACAAGTAAAAGGAAATATAAAATACACATCTTTATTACTTTTTGATTTAACTTAACTTGTAAAGTTAGTAAATCTTCAACTTTATCAACATTAAGTACTTTACTCGTAGACCACACAAAGTCAACGGCATCGGCAGTGTTAACTCGTAAAGTTAAATATTGTTATTATGCAGGCGCTTACTTTGTCCTGCGAGTTGTGTTATACAAAACAAAAGACAATATTTACCTTCATCTCTGAAGTTGTAACCTAGGCAATAACCCAGCTGAACAAGGAACAAATTAAACAAACAAAGCCTGAACGTAAATTAATATTCATAACTTCCTCAACAAATAAGTGGTAACTACTAAAATAAGCAAGGTTGTAGTAAAATATACAGTTATAACAAATATTAGTAATAATGCCGCAAAATCTGTGCTAGGCAAATAAACAGGAGATCTAAATGCCTTTGTCTTTAGCTCGCATTCTGACCAAAGTTATAAGACAAACGATATCGAAATATTAGCAAACAGTTCCGTAAACATTCTGTAGCGACTATCGTCGCAATATAGCAGAAAGTAAAGCGCCATCTATCGGAGCGAAACGACAACAGAATACCCTGAATTGTACTATGAGAGTTTACATCGATTCTAACACATATACGAATGTCCGACATCGACCGTCGGGCCGCGGCCCACCAGGCAATATCACCTCGCCTCTTTTTAATGGAGGATCACTATACCTCGTTCCTCCACAATTCTTTTTCCCCAGAATTCATGTCATAGAACCTCTGCGATCGGGTACGTTGCTATCAATATTAAATTCATTATTATTTTTGAGACTGTAAAAGTTTTAATGATTCTTAACAATTGGTGTAAAACTGTTATTTCGTATTTTTTAAAACCAATATATATATATATTTTTATTTCATAGAGCAGTTAACATGTAAACTATTTATTATTGTCACTACTGATAGATTTCAATTATTACCTATTTTGAGTCGGGATTAGTAAAATCAAAGTATCCGCTCAATCTCTATGGCAATGTCTAACTTGATTCTTACGTTTTAAATTCTGAAAACTTCCTTATTGAATTTATGTATGTTAACCATTTTTTATGGAAATAATATTTAGTTTGATTCATATAATACATTTAAAAATTGATTCCGTAAACGAACCTGTTAGAAACGTAGGTGATAACAAAAATTGCAGGTAAAAAAGATGCAGTAAAAATCTAGTATTGTCGATACCTGTATGGTAATTTTATACATTGTAGATATAAATATTTTTAATAACAATTACAATAATACAAGATGTCGCTATGATATCAGGAAGCATTCGATTCAAAATTAACCCAACAGGAATTTAAAATTAAAACGAATTAAAGTCTATTTTTACCTACGTGAATACTAATTGTTCAACAATATCTTCATAGTCAGGGGGCATGACGTTAACAAATCAATTCAAATCATGAACTTTAATAATAACATGTTTAAAACTTGCAACCAGGAATTAAGTCAATATAATAATATCTTAAGCATTACCAATCTTTAATCGATTTACAAACTGATCGAGTTGTTTTTGCGATACTCATTTGCCTATAAAATGTTATCTTTCATAGAGTAAATCGATATTTCGTGTTTAGAAAACATTATCATATTAATAGATCGTAACTTGGACGTTTATTAGTTTTGCTAATAATGTTAATGATAAATCGCTCAACTTTAATCTAGGAGGCGATCCGAACTGAATAATTAATATCTTACTTAGGTACTGATTTACTTATTAGATTAATACCTACTGCTAAAAAGTGTTTCATGTTTAGTCTTATCAAAGATTTGAATAATGGCTATAAACTATTTCAGCTAAGGCATTTAGATAGTAGTTGAAGACAGTAATCCCAAAGAAAGAGACGAAGAATTGATTACAAAAAATTGGCTGGCTTCATGAATATAAATAATATGTTCTGTATTCTGCCTCAACAATAAAGTTATTAAAACATTAACAACACAATTTAATTTGAGAGACTTTCTAACACTACGAGCTCCTTATTCACTGGCAATCATACATTATATTGCGACACATATAAAGTGTTCGTTTTCAATAGCAGCTCAGAGCAATAACTCTTGTTGAAAGACAAGCCACGCGGAATTGCAATGTCAATGCTTGAATACAGAGGTGTCCCGATATCCGACGAAGATTTATTTGTATATTGAGGTTTGAGTAATTGCGGTGCGGCCATGTCCATGGAAATTAACGTGTTCATCGCTTAAGGATTGGTTGGTTAGCTGCCATTGTGCAGATCTGGGTCAGGACGAGGAAGTTCAGAGGGACTGATTGATTCGCTCCAAGATTCATTGTTTGTGAGTGATCGCTGATTGTTATACTTGTTACCGTGTCTCAGTTGTAGAAAGTTATTCTGATTATGAAATGCAAATATAAACATTTAAAGAAGATACAAACAAAAAAGTAGTAGTGTTCAACAGATATGAAGGAAAAAGAATGGTTATAACAGAAATAGCTGGTTTAATTAAAATGTAAAAGGCAATTAGGAACAGATTACCTAACTGGCTATTGGATACTGAGGGCAGTGCCCGTGTTAAAGATGCTTCCATTATTAATACAGTCTAGATCCCAAAATATCTAACTTACGACATATCTGAATACAGTTATTCGTTTTGCGATAAACAAGTATAAAATTACGTATACACTACAACGTTTACGATCAGCACACGGAAGCGACAATACCGCATTGTGTTGGTTACATTGACAGGCGGCTGTGATCATTTCAAAGCGGCTGACAGTGTAAACGCGCAGGGGAACGATAAACTGCAAATTGAATAGACAATGTTATGATCAAGTTGTTACTACTCAACTTTGATGTGTGTTCGTGAAGTTTGAACGGAGATTTTGATTGTTTCAACTTGATGCGGGAAGTTGAAAGTGTTTGTATACACTTTTGCTGTGTGCACTAATAAAGGCACGGCTTTGAATACACATTCAATAACAAAAAGTACACTTGTAAAAAAAATGAGTCTGTAACAGTACCCAAGTTTCTTACCAAGTCACTTAAATATTCTACGTTGGTATTGAACATACAATCTTCATAATCTTCACCTTCATACTCAATTGCATCACATTGACAGTCTCCATAAACAAGTACTTACAGCCAAGTGTCACCTTTCCCACGATCATTTACGCCGCCGAACTATGTAATGACAATAATTTGACATCAAACTACAATAAACACGAAATTGTTGAACTCGCTACGGTCTCCTGCGGTCACCGCCCGTCGCTTTACATATGTCCTCACTCTTAATTGAGTAGTACCTGTTTATGTACATTTTGACAGTTTCTATAATAAACCTGAGGCTTCGAAGTAAGCGGAAATATAAGAAAAGCAAAGCTATATCGAAAAACTTCTTGATCTATAAAAAGATAAAGATTATTTCTGGAATCTTCATAATTCACTTAACCACTGTTATTCAGGTCGGCGTTGTGTATAAAGACTTTATGTTAATTCTAGAAAATTAGCTCAAAATTTTTGTATCATCTACACCGCCAGTTGGCTATCGCTACTTGATCACCGCCTTCTTCGCGGCCCGCAACGAATTTGGAACGCTCAGTAATTCTACTTTTCCTTAACGTCTCAATATGGACACCAAAATTCAAGATTATAAAGATTAAATTCAACTGGTACCGTTACACGTACGATTCTCGAGTTTTGTCACCTCAATGTGAGAAAGAGCGTATAAAACGTCCTAAAGTAGCAAAATTACCGGTTTGTTGAGTAAAACTTATGTTAAATGGCCATAATGTTGGATTAAAAAAAATACATTTTGCAGTTATTTTTAGCTAGTGTCAATTCTGCACTTAAGACTAAAAGTTGGTAAATTATTTCGTTCTGAAAAGCGAGTTAGAGGCGCCAGATGTTTAGAATCAAATCCTATCGCGTGTATTAGCTACATAAAATGCAGGTGTTATCACGACTGAAGTGGGTCACCGGTCTCAATTTCCACTTATCGTTACGATTGAGATCTAAACGGTCTGTTATCGTTTCTCTCTTAATCTTATCAGTCATTGCTCCGGTAATAAATATATTTTCATCTTATTCCCACTCTGTTACTATTTGTCTGTTAAATGTTGAATTATCAAATAACGATGAACATGTTCAAGAATTTCGAATTGTTGAAACATGTTTTGAATTTTTTTATGATATTCATAATTGTAATATTATACCCCTATGCTCTCTTAACTAGCTATTTATATTGTACAGAATTTTCTAGAAAGTTGAAACGATGTTCCCTCGCAGACCACAGATTTTTATTCCTAGGAACATTATCCTCAATATTTTTGTTCCTTTTACGGACACCTTTAATGAACTCATAACGTAGTTCCCAGCATCTTATAAAACAATCAGCCAGTTCCTGCTCTCGCGGCTCATCTAAAGGAATAAAAGCAAACAACCACTCATTTCCTCGAAGATAAACCTCTCATAAACGGCATCATTAAGATAAGCCGTGTTAATTTCTTATGAAACTATTAAGCGGTGTCTGTGATACAAGACATGACCTTTATACTGTTGTGTTGGTTTATGTTCCGAGCAATATATCAAATGTTTTGGAGTGTCGTGTGTCAAAGTAACCAAAAGACTAGCAGAGCTGTGTAAGAAAAGTCGTAAAGACAGCAGAAATTCATGATTTTGCAGTTATTTTCGGTAAAGTGATATATCCAGATTCAACTGAGTATCATAGGTAGATACTTATTCGGTTTTTAAATTTTATAACAATGTTGTATGCAGTCCACAGATAACCAAAAGAAAAGGAGCGATATTCTCGTTGCGTAACTGATCACAATCCTGCTATGTTACATAACTGCGAACATGTTCTGTGTAAAATGTAAATTATATAGATCCAACACCCTATATGGCGGTGGTAGGTTTACATGACCGTCACCGGGGTCTGGTAGGGTTGACACAATAGAAAATTAATGTGCATATAAAAAAAACTCCAGTTGTTTACAACTATCTATTTTGCAGCTAATGTATTGATCTTGGTTCTTTTAAAAAAATAAGTTTTCATAAATTACCCATGGAATTGAGTACCTATGTGTGTAAATATAAAGAAGGCACAACCCTGCTGTAGCTTATGATTGCACTTACGCACGTCATTGACACCAAATGTATTTGGATTAAATATTTTATTACAAGTTTCATGCAGTTTGTTACATGTTTATAAGTAGGCCACAGTTGAATAATTGTGTAATAGATTTAACAGGAATTAATCTTTACTCGAATAATAAAGTTCTTGTCGCTATAGTAATCGTCACAAAAAGCTTTTATTGCTTACTAATGCATATTCCCAATTCAATTAACACCTACATAAAATAATAACGCTAACAAACTGTTGAATAACAAATCCCGATATAATAAACTATGTTGGCGCCATTAGCTGCGGTACTGGCCAGCCCCCGCTGTGCTTAACCGACCGAAACCGCTATCATATAAATTTTGTATAAATTAATCGACATTTATGATTTCTTAAATTTATCCGATTATAAGAATATTTGGATGAATCTGATTATAGCCATTGTCTCGGAATTCAATATCGATTTCATTAAAGCCGTCGCTATCTTCGGTGGCAGCCATGTTAAATGTCAAATTTCGGCGCCATTTTTATTATGTCTATCAGAGATAAATTATTATTAAGTATGGTATTACTTTCTCAGGTCGTACGATAAACAAGTATTTATCCTGCTTTTAATGATTATGTATTCTTAGAAATAAAGAACCTAACCTACGATTTTTAATAAAATAAAATCTAAGCATAATTTTATTAAAAACTTGATCTTGTCAATGGTTTTTAATAAAAATAAGCTCAGATCAAATTTCTTATAATCTTGATAGTGTTTTAAAATCGTATTATGATTTATTTATACATAACCCATATATTGGAGGTGTCTTAATAATCGCAAGTGCGATTGCTGAGCAGATTGATCCTCGAGTTGAGTAAAGTGTTATTGATTTTTTCTGTGTGGAACTTCTCAGCAGCAACACGGAGCTGTGTCCGATAGGTGGCAATAAGCTCGCCCCCTTATACATGGGACTCAATAATGACATCGGCTAAATGTAGTTGTGTCCACCTCTGCCTAACCCTTCGGGGAATATAGGCGTGATACTATGTAATGTTTGGGATTATTTCCCTAACATTGTAAAAATAAAATAGTTATACGGCTATATGAGCCTTCAAATACTCGGATATTGGAGAATGTATGTTATGTTCAATTTACTGCATTTATTTTGTATTAAGATACTCTAAAAATAATAAAATTGAATATTTATTTCCCAATAGTATATTAATTCTTCTAAATATGAAATAATAGAATGCTGTAAAAAATAAAAATAAAATAAATAAATTCAACCCATTACTGTCCCACTGCTGGGTAAAGGTCTCTTCTCAGTGTGAAATGTTACATGAAGAATATTTATTTGCAAGAAATATGGTTACGACGGTGTTACATTTATAATGTGTGTCATCATATCACGCTGAATAAATGTACAAAATAGTTTTTATTTTATTAACAAAATAATTTACTACCTACTTAAAAGTCACAAAAAATAATATTATGCTGTACTTATACCTTACCGTAACAATTTAATAGTTAATTGCATTTGTCTGTCAGTTCATTGTAGCGTGAAATATGTTAATAAACATTGTTTTAACCTTCGGCTATAAAGGGTAACACTTTAGAGTTGCGCTTAAGTTGCACAGCAATTCAATTGTCACCAACTCCTTATAAAGAACACTATGCAATATTAATTTTCCTGGTACTGCAATCTTGACACTTCGATGTTCCATTAAACTTAATCTATTGCATTAATTTAAAATTATCCATTCATGCAAGCGATGTACCTATTCAGAGATTTGATTAGCTATTAAAAAACTAACAAAACAATCTCATTTTTAATCGTATTCATCTTTAATCCAAATAAGATAATGATTATAATCAGACAGTAAAGACTTTCAAAAAAAGAACACAAACCACACTTTGTTTTAGGAAGACTATAAATTCTATTCACAATACGGCCAGTATACACCACGCTCAAACCACAATCGGTGTATTGAACTCGAGAACCGAGATGCGCTCACATCGGGTTATTAGCGAAACGAGAATTAAAAATAAAAGAGTGTAAAACCAGTCCACACGCCCACGCTAGCAGGTCGAACCAGACCTTTATTTATCTAGAATTGCTTATTTATTGCCTGCTTACTTAGCTATATCGGAATCGTTTTGGATCGGTCTGCTTTTCAAGGTTTCTATCGCACACCTTTAATATAAAAATTATGTCATAATATTTTATGACAGTTGTTGCTGGTTACTGCGGTTCGAATGGTCGCGCGTTCGTTTTCAAACAAAGAATTTAAAAGTGTCAACGACAAGACACTTTTTTTTCGTTTTAAAAAGAACTCTCTCAGCTATTCTCATAGATTTGGACATCAAATCTAATTCGATTCGACGCAGCCAATTTAACGACTAACATAAAATTTAATAGAATTGTTTCTTTCAATTTATCATCACACATTAACAGTTCTTGATTTGATTATTTAAATTTTATATGTTATGTCTGTTTTATTTTTTCAGATTTTTTAGTTAAAACTTTTGAAATTTCACCTTTACGTGCAGTGTTATTCATTCGAATTGTCCGTATCCATATAAATTCATGAGATCTTTCTTCGCGTCATATTTTTGTTTAATAACATCCTCAGTTTCACATCCTATCATTAAATAATCATCATTAACCCGTACTTCACTTATCTAATGATACTTAAATGAAACTCGATATGAAAGCAAATTAGTTAATTCGCCCACTCGAACCTTAGGCGCGAGTTTTCCATGAGGGACGCGCATTATCTAATATCCGGCCATAAAAGTTTAATAACAGAAACTTGAATTTGAAATTCGAATAATCTCTTTCCCTCTCGTACTCATTTTGAAACTCTGGCTAGGGTTGGGATACGACAGTTAAACGGAGATGTTATGACTTAGTCAAACAACATGTAGAAATTTCACAATAATTACCTTTGTTAAGATTATTGTGAACATAAGCACCTAACTTAATATGTTATACAAAAGACTGCTAAATTCTTTATGGGGTAGTAAGAAGCTTGGGCAAAAGCTTTATTCTAATTGCGTATTCATTGTTCGGAAAGTTGACGATAAACTTTCTAGTTTTAAATAGAGAAACCTTCGTTGGGTTGGTACTAAAATGTGTCTTAATTTGCCTGCACCCATTCTTTGAAGTCGCACGAAACGTGGCATTGTGGCCAGAGGCAATATGATTTTTTTTCTTTTAAGTGCCTGTCTACTTACTATTTATTGCAAGTCACATAGGTTAGGTACTTATGCATTCGCTTAATTTGCAATTAAATGACTATAAACGTGAAAATTAAGCGTGATCAATGAAAATGATGCAATAGTATAAATGCAATAATAATTAATGTAACTATTTATTATTGCATTTATAGTGGATAGGTATATCTCTTCCTATTGCGAATGTTATCGACATTTATCAATCCTATAAACTTCCATACCTGACTAAAAGTAGCCTTTTGTTATTTTACACTAACAAGATACATACATTCGCAACTTCTATTTTTGCGTAGGAAGATGATATAAGAAAATATATTATGATCGCTTGAAAAAATTACATTATGTCCCGTTTACAAGATACGAATTTCAGCCCACTGGTATATACGCCTTTTTAAATGTTGCTCCGCTTACGAGAGCGGAGCTTTTCTCACATCGTAGGTACAGTTTTCAAACAAAAATCTCACATGCACTCTATATTCACTATGAACACGCAAGACGTAGTGCAAAGCCAATCGCTTAGTCACTGGTCGCTGCACCAATCGTACCATTAATTGAGAGTAAGACAGTAAACGCTAGGAATCGTCTTAGTCAGTTTTAGAACATCTTTGAAAATGCATAGGTAGGTAATATTAGGTACTTGTAGGTACAACAAGGTATCATAGCTTGCTTATGGTAGATGTTGATTCCGAGCGTTTTCGCACAAACGTGCTGTGTAAACGGGGCTTTTCATGAAGGTATAACTCATATTGTGTATTATGGCGATAATGACACCCCGCAGTGCGTCGCGGGGCCCCAACTTATGGGTCCTGGCCCCCTGGGAAGAACACGAGTCTTATTATTAACACCAGGTTATGAACAGGTGAAATG
The DNA here is from genome assembly GCA_947562105.1 of Shargacucullia verbasci. Classification (NCBI taxonomy): domain Eukaryota; kingdom Metazoa; phylum Arthropoda; class Insecta; order Lepidoptera; family Noctuidae; genus Shargacucullia; species Shargacucullia verbasci. The sequence goes on from OX387289.1 coordinate 10,985,888, forward strand.
TGGAAAGTGTAACCTACTGAATATTTTAAGACGCATAAAGCCGTGTTTATAAAATTTAATTAGTGAATATCGGATGGAATATTTAGACTGATAATAATAACTCTATAGGCAGTAATTTAACTTATTTTTAAAACACACCATTTCTGTATTCAAATTAAAAAATAGCTACTTAATTTAATTTCCACATTAGTGATCTATTTGGGATATTAAACCGAGCTTAAACATAAAAATGCACAGTCGTTTGAAACCATTATTTTATAAACAAACGTCAAAATCTAAAGCTGTTATTACGACGCAAGTGATTGTTAAAGCAAATACGTAATAGCACTAGGTGGATGTTAGCCAAGTTTATAAGAAACGCAAACAAGAAATACTTGAGACAAGACTTCGCAATTTCTATTAACAATAATTTGCATGCGTGTCTATCAGGTCTAATCGAATGACTTTATAGGTTTTCCTAACACAGGATTAGCATTCCAGAATGTTCTCTGGTTCTTTAAGGTGTGCAGCTTGTAGCTGAGTGTCACAGAGTAGTTAACAAATGGATTGATAACGTCCAAAAGATGTCTCTTTGACATCCGACATCTGCTCAAGTGCTACGTGACGCCTTCATGATTATCATAGTATCATACTAGCCCGTTCTTTTGTCGCTTCGCACCCACCAACCTAATCTACACCATAACAGCATGAAGGATCGTCCGATGACGAACATTTGTTTTGTCTGCGTAACAGACCATTTGGGCGATTTTGATTGTAGGCAAATGCGTATTAGCCCTCCATTTAGATACTACTTCGTTTCTGGTGTCGAGTCGGATTTCGACCAGATGGTCGGGCGGACAAACTTGTTGTAACCCGATAGGAACCTATTCTTATTAAGGACCAAGATTTAATAGAACTATGAGTTATGTATGACCTTTCGAGATCTATTGTTGTTTGGTTAAGTTGGCTAAATAGTGCAAAACTTGATCCATAACAATGGTGTGCTGTCAGAAATTAATGATGTTGAATAATGCTGATCGTGTTGTATGCTTATAGGATCATATTACCAGCACACGAAGTTGCAGCAGATATTTGAAAATGAAGGGGATCTAATCCCTCATCAGAATTAGCTCTTCAATGAGATCCATTGTTTGACATGGGTCTCCTTATATCATTATTGATATTTTTATCCCTATACCATAGAACACATAAACACTGTGTATCCGTACTTCAACTGACCAGCCCGTTCTGGCTTCAAACAATGCTGATTAAACACCGATAACAACCGCCAACCGGCTCTAAAAACTAAAACTATCGACGGAGGCGTCCAAACTGTGACATGAGATAATTCCCGCACCCGGGCTGTGCCTGTCCCGTATACGGCCCGATTATGCAAATGTCGCGATATCAGCTCGCTAACTGGATGTGACTAGACATAGGTACTGCTACCCGGTATATTATGCTAATGCGATATGTAACATACCGCGGGCTTAATCGGGAAATTATATATGAAATAGCGCGGTTTCGTGGTCTCCGGGACATAATTGGCACAGAAATGGACAAGTGATAGTCGAGTTACGTGCGAACAAGATTGGTCCTGTTGAATTTTACATGAGTACCTATCATAATTTCTATGCTATGACGTAGGTGCCTGTGAATACATTTTGCCGAAGAATGAATCGAACTGGGATAATTTATTTCTAGTTAAACTCAAAACCAACTTTTATCTTGGCAAACATTGCGAAAGCATCTACAGACATTAATTTCAATATCTACAAGATTCAGAATGCAACAGAGCAATAAATATCTGAGAAAATATATTTTGTGTTGCGATTACGCATGGATACATATCGATATTCACTTGCAAAGTTAACAGTTATAATATTATATTTCATTGTAATTTCTACACAATTCCAGTAAGGAATACTTATTGCTCGGGGTTACATCTGTTTCCTTTAGACCAAGAAGCATAGGTATCAAAGTTACCTACCGAAAATAATAGTTTTATCAGTATTGAGTAATTTTCGTTGCGTTTCGTTGCTGTTTATCCTAGAATATAAATATATGTAGTTTATAAGTCGGCGATAATTTCGTATAACACTTCTGGATGCACTTTAAAATAATTCTCATGTCAACATTCGTTTTCCTGATTTACTCCTTTAGTAAAGGAACCAAACAAGGTCTTATGGTCCAAATTGAGTCTCATATCATGTTCCAGGAATACGTGTAATGTAACACGGAGCGTGTAACAGCTGTCAGTAATTTGCGGCGTACAGGCACCGGTGCTTACTACGAGCTACTACCCGTAGCCTTAACGTGATTATATACCTTTGGGTGGGTGCACGATATGTCATTTGAAAATAAAACTATAGTTGGAGTTTGTTAACCGAAAAAAATGTTGCCATAATTTCCTAAAGTATATTCCAATTCGTTTTGTTTGTTATATTGCTGTTATTTTATTTTGAATTTAACGTACCTCTAATATGAGTGTGATAATTAAAAACAAGCCCCTTTTTAATAATAAGAATGAATGAAAAAGCTTTATCCATAATGAAAACGAAAATTTTACACTTAAATACATACAAAAAACATACAAAAATAAGCTTTAATGAATTTCGTCGAAAATCCCATGAAACAATTTCTCGTATTCCTCTGATTCTATCATTAAAATTAAAAACATTTATTTCAATAATTCCCAATTAAAATGCTGCATCCAGTAAGTGCTCATTTTAATACAAAAGCGCTTTTCCCATAACCACAGTGAGCTGCGGTATTTAAAACTGTGTCGCGTCGAGTGATTCGATAATACTATGGTTACATGCAATGATGTTCTATTAAAAGGTTGTGTACCTAACTATTAAAACGAGCAGTATGTTGGACATGAGTATGGCTACTTGTTTTAATTATTCCAATTTCAAGCGACCTGTCTGTCTGTGTGTTTATCGCTATTCCGCCGAGAGGAAGTGCCTGGTAACTAATTAAGAACCAGTCAAACAAAACTGCTTGCTTGCTTTAATATAAATAAATAAATCAATATACACGTATATGAAATACTGTACTTCGTGCGTCTTTATAATTCTCATCCCCTTCACTTCAACCGACTGCTCATAACATATTCCAAAACTAGATGTGCATTAATTCGGTTGCATATTCAAGAGATCAAAAAGCCTTCATAACAATTCGCTTAAGTGTGTCATCTCACAGAATCCTTTCACATAACCCTTTCGGTATTAAAGGCGTCTGTCGCCTCTGATTGGTTAATTCGATCGTTATGGTGTAACGCGCGCCCGGCCGGCATACACACCGCCCGATTATGCAAATGTGCGGATAACCGGCTCGCATCAGGAGTAGGGCCTCCATGATGACGGAGACAGGTGCAACGTAAGACTATTAATTGGGTTGGTAATTAGTCGTTGAGTTATGCTGATTATCAAGCAAGATCTTAAAACAGAAAAAATGTAAAGGGAGAGTTATTGTTATCTCTTACGATAATTTATAAATTATGCAAAGTTCTAGGATAGTAAGATCTTTATGGCAATTTTTCAGGCTATCAACCTTTAAAGGTCGTTATAAAAACGACATCCACCAGACGTCTGTAAAGCTTGTTTTTCGAGTAAAGAGCAAAAGGGCTAAATAAAGCCTTTGTAGGTCTTGTCATGTCTAAAAAATCTAGTTTCTATCTTTATTTCTTTTGAGACTTCAGTACAGTTTGATAATACGTGCTGTAGTTACGATTTCATTGCTTCGTAGACATCTCATTGTCTCAATTCAATTTCAATTTATTTGTGAATCTAATTTCTTAAATCTAAATTGTTCTAAGAATTTTATTGGAATTCGTCCTTCGTTGATAAAATCCTTTTAAATATTTAGATAGTCTAGCAAATTATTAACGTAAAATGCTCCAACACGAACCATGGCTTCGAGGAATCATAGAAATAAACATATTCCATCATAGAAATAGCGAACATTCTGATCTCCAAGATTATCCTCGCGCAAACTTCAGAATCATATTTACAGTAGTTAAGCACCTCGGAACATAGTTTTCTCATCGAACGGCCATACAATTCGCACTTTGCATTGAAAGCTCGCTCGTAGCAGTTGTAGCCTGTAGCCTGTTGCGGGATTAGGGCATTATAAATAGCAGTAACAATAGCATTAACTCGCCAGCCTCCGTGTTACGCCCAGCACTATTGTATTTTGAAGAGATAAAAGACTTAGTAGAGGATTATCGGTTAGAGTAGTTTGTTTTATGCAGAATGCCGATGAATTGACTATTGGAATACTTATGAAGTCTGTGATTTAACGAGGAATAGAACACTATAAGATGAAATTTGATGATGTTACTGACTTAGATTTGGGTAACATAAGCTTGTATTATCTTCTACAAATAATGAGATTTTTCATATACATACATAGATTTTATAGCATCACGCCTGTATTCGCCGAAAGGTAAGGCAGAGGTATACTATTGTTGAATAGTACACTAACACCGCCTATACTATGTTATTGAGTACCACGTAATAAGGCGAGGTTACAGCCATCTACCGGGTACAATTCGTAAATCAGAACTGCTGATTCCGACGGCGAATTTGCTATAAGAAAAACACAATAACACTGTGATCGAATTCAGTCTATCTTTGCAGACGCACTCACAACTACTAGACCATTATCCACTCACGAGCTCCAACTCATATGGGTTTTACATAAGCCATTACCGACCGATGACTAAACCCATAAATAATAATAAATTGCGTGCCATTTTTCACACACTCTCACCTTATGTAAAGTCTAAAATACTTTCTAGATAAACTCAAACGTACTCTTTCCTATAAAGTCCAAGAAAAACATTCTCGGTTCATCACTAAAACAAGCATTGATGACAATATGGTAATGAGATTCCATTGAGGTCCAAATAGGTAACATAATTATGCGCGCGGTCCGTCAGGCGGCTGAATGCGTCGCAGGCGCATCCACCTGACTGGGGCCGGCTATTCATGTGACTGGACGTTCGTCTAGGTGAGGAGTGTAATTTAAAAGCAGATGGCGGATATTCAAAAGGAATAAAATGAAACAAACTGTTTTTGTGTCAAAATTCAATATGTTTTTAATATTTTTAGGTTCAATTACTTATAGGCAATAATGATTTTATGACTGAGACGTGGTCGTTAACTGTTGGCCTCTTAGAGAGGCTCAGAGTCACACAGCGGGCAATGGAGAGAGCTATGCTCGGAGTCTCTTTGCGCGATAAAATCCGGAACGAGGATATTCGCCAAAGAACCAAGGTCACCGACATAGCTCTCAGGATTTGCAAGCTGAAGTGGCAATGGGCAGGCCACATCGCTCGAAGAACGGACAACCGATGGGGAAGAAAGCTTCTCGAGTGGCGACCACGAACCGGAAGACGCAGCGTAGGAAGGCCTCCTACTAGGTGGACCGACGACATTGTGAGAGTCGCGGGCAACCGATGGATGCAAGTGGCGGAATGTCGTTCGATGTGGTGGTCTAAGGGGGAGGCGTTCGTTCAGCAGTGGACGTCTTCTGGCTGATGATGATGATGATGATGATGAATAATGATTTATTTGTGGCGTACACCTGAACTAAATTATAATATATTATTTTATAATATTTTGGGGTAACCTTCCTCCAACTTGTTCTATCTAATTCAACTTGCAAAAGACCTATGTTGTCTGAATTTTGATTGGCGCTAGGTATCTATATCGTCATGCGCTCGTCTTTAATATTGGCTTTTAATCAAGCGACACACCAAAGGACTTTGACCTTTCTCACTCCATTTTCTTCAAACTTGGACCATTCGGGAACATTTCAACGATCACGGTGGACAATGGAGGACAAACATTGAGCAATGCGTCAACTGTCCGTCAAGCCACAACCGGGAACCGAACGCTAAATTGTAATTCTAAACACATTCGGTTTATCTTACGAAGTGGTATACATCCAGGAATGTTACGATCAAACGAGTAACTGTATTTTACTTAAAAAAAAACGTATTTTTGTTTTACCTGAAATATTTGACTGCTTAAATCGGAGAACTTTATTTGAGATTGTAAGAAAATAACCAGTGGTGAGCAGAAATAGGTTAGATTGTTCTAAAGTCTCCAGGTTGTCCGACAGAGCTTGGTGGATTATAATTTTTCTGCCTAATTGACCGCTGCCTGTTGCTCGGCCTTGGAGGCGTTGAGTGTTTGGTAAGCGCCACCCCAAGAACACCTGTAGGATTTCAAAAGCCAATGTCTTAGGGACGCGAAGAACTCTTTAATAGCATATAACAATAGCCTTTTTTTTGCGAATTAGAGGCAGTAATTAATTAGTTTTCTCTCATCTATTGGCTTTCCTACTCCAGTAGATACCTACTTACCTTATATGAGGATCATAAACAATCATTTGTTTAGTTTTCTAATACTGTCCAAGGATCTGCACAGACCATATTCTAGACTGTAGATAAACAAACAACCGCTTCAAGAAATCAATTAAATTGCGTACACTTGGAACAAAACGTCTAATAAACGACTGTTGTAAGTCAGGCTTGTTTTAGTAAGACCTAGTGTCTAACTACCTATACAGTCTTGACTAGGGCGAGTGCACGCTCTAACGTCTATTCTTAAATTATACTGTGGTGTTGTTGGTGTCACCTTGGTACAAAACTTTCTTCCCACTCAATGATACGAGGGCACGTCTAACGCATATAAATCTTAGTACCGCTTTCACAGAACATTACTCTTAATAACCCCGAGTGTTATAACAAAAGCGATCCAGTATTCCACGTGGCGTTCTCACAATGTCAAATGATAGCTATGAAACTAGCGATGGATTAAGCTTAGCGATGAGCGGAAGCGATAAGAAGTAGAATATCGTCTCTTACCATCAGGACATGATCAAAAAAATCGCGGTATGTCTAAGTCTTTCAGTGGTAGCTGTAGTCCGTGAATAGTAAGCACATTTTTTCCCATGTGGTTGAGCAAAATCGAACGATAGGTGCTACGATCCTTACATATATAGCCCATATAGCTTCATCTAAATTAAATTTTATTTTCATAGATTCATCTGTCATTACCTTTCACAGTGATTTCGAATAAAATAATATAATAAACTCTCAGCTTCGCATTCTGATGCAAAGAAAAACATACAAATAAACTAGCTTCAAAGATAACCTCAGACCATTAATTAAATATTTTGGCACATTCCAAAACCATAATCACGTTCTGTTAAGCCAACTAGCTCAATTCAAAGGGTCCGATGAGGAGTCATCGCTGGTTTTGTAACCCATCCCCATTCTAACGTAATCCATGGTGTTAGCTATTTGAAACCACACTAATCTGTTCAACAGATTATTTGGTTACGCCATACATTAATAATGTTTCCTGCCATACATTTATCCTGAACACAAACATCTTAAAATCGGTGAAAAATTTTTGGTGTAAATCATTTGACATTTAAGTAGGTAAGGTAGGTAACCTAACCACAAAAATGAATCCATGACATTTTGGCCGAAACCTCTGTTCGCTGTCAAAAAGAGACAAATATTGCTTACTGACTAAAAAGTTTTTATTTCGCATATGCTATTCCAGTCATAATGCAGCAAAAAAGCTTTAACAAATTTCATATTCCGACTGGTCGACTATCTCTCCTATACTACAACAAGTACATATGTCGTCGGCGATCGCAGTTCACGAGATTACTACAGCTTTTGTGGTTCTTTAGATCTTTTGAAGCTTCAGAGAATCTGATAAGCCTGAGGTTAATTATGACTCGTGGGGTTACCATAAAATGTTAAATTTTGTTTAATAAACTTCGCTTTTGACGTAGGTGGGGTAAAATTTACATGTGAATTTAAAATAAGTAATGAATTGCATTGAATTTTGGGCAGTTGGAAATTAAACAATCCTACATAATATATAACCGATTATTATTACTTAATATGAATTCCGGTTATCATGGTATATGCTACCCGTTGTTGGAAAATTACAATATGCAAACAACTGTACAGTATTTGTATTTCGTCATCATCATCATCATCACCATCATATAAGCCGAAAGACGTTCACCGCTGAACATAGGCGTCCCCAAGCATCGCCACATCGATTTATATTTAGCCTGAATAAAACAATGTTGCTATGAAACCCTGGCAGACATTACATGAAACCATTTACAGAAATCAAATCAAATCGTACCGTCAAAGTGAACGCTGCGCGCACGCATACATTATTCAAAGGACGTCGCAACTAGTCCCGTATAATTACGACGTCGAATATATTACAGAGAGCACTTTAAAAGCATCTCGTTAAATATATTATGTGCTATAAATAAGCACAAGTCGTTTGACAAATTGTACAAGAAAGTTAGAAGGCGGCTTCAGCGTTATGTCAAACGAATTTTACAGGACCCTAAATTGTGGAATGGATGGACACTTGAAGAATGGATTTTATTCCGACAATCCTGATATGAACCAACGAAAGTATTTTGTGATATATTGAAAAACATAGTTAACTGTCATTCTTCTCTTCAAAACAAACAATCATTCAAATGCAAAAAAATCTTTTCCATAAAATTCTGATAAAATATACTAACCATGCAACGTATATTAATTTCCGATCGCTAATCGTCCGGCTAATAAAATTAATGAGACTCGATCATAAAACCGATAATTCCCATAATTGCTTTAAAGGCTTTCTAAAATCAAATCGACATCAAACTTATCATCAAAGTATTAATAGCACGCTTATTAATCCAATTAATGTTAATAATTTAACTGCGGGTCAAAATAAATATTCATAAAATGTAAATGATTGCTGTAGGTACCGATATCGCAGAATTGATATTACGAAATAATTAATTGGAGTTTAATCAAGTATTTTATGTATTTAATTTGAATTGTCCGGTGTGGGAATGTGATTCAGAATTGGAGCTCGCATATTGATGTGTGTAATGTAGAATTTTATTCATGCAGAATCTTAAATGTAAATTGTTGAGCGTCTCTCGTAGGTGAGAAAATCTATACCGTGGGAAAAAAACAATATCTCCAATATCACAGAATGGCTATATCATTGTATCGCTTTTTTGGTAAACACTAACAACTGCGGAAATCATCATCATCAGCCAGAAGATGTCCACTGTTGAACGAAGGCCACCCTTAGACCACTGTATCGAACGACATTCCGCCACTTGCATACATCGGAAATACTTAAAGCGAATAGACTTTCTTCTACGTCTTAACTACGAATATGTTAGGTTTTTGAACAGAAATATAGCCAAACATTAATTTATCTTATTATAACCATTTTGGGTCTACATTCGATAGCTTTAAATACTAGTCTAGGTTAGTCCCCAAAATGTGTGGGCGAAACAGTCGTGAGAGCGATCCCAGCACCCAACAGTTATCAGTTAACATTTTCACTTGTTACACATTTTAACACCTACACAGTAAGGCTTATTATTGCTTATCAGAACTACAAAAATACAATAGTAATAAGTAAATAACCTCACTCGTTTATCCGCTCCATATCTGTATGTTTATCTATTTGATGCTTATTAGATGCTACATCCTTACATAGATTAACCAGAGTATCTTGATACCGCTAACGTTTCCTTTGACAAGTAAAAGTTGTATTAGCAGTTAAAATAACGAGGGTATAAGGGGTCTCGGTAAAATTGTCGGGATTTACGTGTGGTCATAATCTTTCATAAACATTATGACGGTTTATTGGTTTCTGCGTGGTTGTTTACTTTTGTCATAAAGACGTAGGTGTCGTTTTTAATTTATGGGCGGATCACATTACTTAAATGTAACAATGTTTCTTACTTTACTTTATATGAAGCTTACAAGCCGAGTTGTATATTTATATTAAAAATTTAACTTTTATGAAAGGTATTGTACAAAATGATGAAATTCTAAGGTGAAAGGAAATATATAAGCTATTACCAAAATAAATTTTACCGCCTACGAAACGACAATAGTCATCATAATAACAAAATTATGTGCATATTTCCAAGCATTAAAACTTTAAGTAATCCTAAACCGATCATAAAACGTACGACAGTCATTTCCAAACACAAAGAACTAAGCAACTATCCTCTTTTACGTAACCACAGACTACGCAAATCAGCAGGTGAATTGGACACAGGTTTTTCTATAAATACCACTGATTCCTTTCACTCTGTGTCGCCCACGTGGGCAGCCGGCGCCTAGCTAGCCCGTGGCCGTGGGTGCGACAATCCCTACGATATGCTATGAATGTCGAATCCTAGATAAAGCCTGACTTGTAATTAAACTGGACAATGATTGTGATTTATAGTGTTAGGTGCGCTCGTGATTTCGTGATGCGAACTTTAGAATATAGATGAATTTTCTGTTAAGTGTGTCATCGGCTTTATTTGTTGCTGATTTATCGGTAGTGAACTGTTTAAACTCTGTGTATAATATTGTAAGGTGGTCAGTTGTAATGTTGTGATCTCATGGACTTTGTATCTATAGGTCTAGCGATTATACGACAACATGAACTTATATTATTTCTGTACTGTTAAGTAACTGTTAGTTTAGAAAACAAACCTTTTATTGTTGACGGCACGGTTGGTGCAGTGGTTGAGAGATCAACTGCTGAGCTACTTGTCGCGAGTTTGCCGCACGGAACAAATATTTGTATGATCTACAGATATTTGTTTCGGGTGTGGGTCTTTTTGCCTCGTGCCTCGGAAAGCACGTAAAGCCGTTAGTCCTGCGCCTGATCTATCTCCGGTCGTGTCGGATTCTATCTGACGTGTCTGACGACACAGTTGGCGCAGTGGTTAAGCGATTAGCTTTCTGCGCTATGTGTCGCGGGTTCGATCCCCGCACGGAACAAATATTTGTATGATCTACAGATAGTTGTTTCGGGTCTGGTTGTGTGTGCATGTGACATGTATGTTTGTAAACTGTACCCACGATACAGGAGAAATCCTAGTGTGGGGCACCGTTCCTAAAAAAAAAAAAATTTGAACATTAATTTAGGAGTAAAAACAAACAGTTAACGCACATAAAACATGTTTCTGTGTTTATATTTTACGTCATCTATAAAAAAAAGTTTATAAAAACTAAGATTTATTGGTTTTGGAAATTATGTTTTTACTATAATAAATATTTTTGAAATATATTAGAGGTTGGTTAAAATCTGTTTTATTGCTTGTCTCGAGTGTGGGTCAGGGCTTCGCCCACGATAACACCGGCGCCCCGCCTGCGTCAAATATTCCCCTGATTTACACAAATCAACATAAACGCATAATCTTGGCGATAATAGCACTAGTTTTCGGTTTACTGAGGCCAAGTGCCCATTTATGGTGTTACGAAAAATTCCAGGAGACATTTTGGGTGTTGAGCCTCTATTAAGATTAAAATCTAGTAAGTATTACGTACCAAATGAATAAGTTATGTCATAATTTATTTGTTTAAACAACGACGCCTGTATTCTCTGAAGAGTTTAGGAGCTTCACGCTCTGCAACCGTGCTTCAGCACTAGACCAATGTTTTTTAAGCATATAAACAGCTTCTTCAGTGAATGTTAACTGGAAAAACAATAATACACCAAGAGCTATCGCTTTCTACCAGAACATGTCTACACAAATTCAAACATGGCCGTCGCACCCACGGGTTTACGAGCAATTAACTTTATTTTAGTACATCGAGGCGTCTGTCTTTATAGACCTTATTAGCTGCCAACCTTCGGTGCCATGCTGGCCATTTTATTTCCAACAGCTTCCTTTATTATGGCCACTAGTAGTATGAGCTATTGTAAAATGAACTCGTGAGTTACGGAGGCCAAATATGGCAAACCATAATGTTAGTATGGAAAACGTGGAAAGCCATAATTTTATGTCTCAATTTCGGCGCATAAGGGCAAATGCCTTAGCGAACCGACAGTAATTTGATAGAATCTGTTTCGTGGTAGATTTTAGTAATTACTCACGCATTGTTCCTGGTGCATTCTCAATTTATGTTTAAATAAAGTAGGTATGTACGGTTTACTTTACTCGAAAAGAAATTTCGGTCTATACATACTTTCTAAATGCTCGCCGGTAATTTAGCTCGTAGCTTCACAGCTAATATATGAAATCGAATACCAAATTGCCATAACATACGATTATATTAGTTGTTAGCTAATCGCATACAATACCGCTAAGTATCCATTTTCAGTTTTACAACATGAGCAGAAAGAGAAGCAATATAATACGCCGGTTAATAGCGCACAATTGCCGGCCAAACCATTTCACTCTATCAAAATTTACGATTACAACCAGAACTAATCTACACTTAGCAATAAACTGTATGAGTTCCCTACTACATTAGAAGAGTAATGTGGAAAGGAGTAAATGGGATTGAAAAGGAAGGAGTTAGTGGCAGTCGGAGGGGCGTAGGCGGACTGACCTGTCACTATTATAGTACACGTTTCTCGTTATAGAGTAGGTATATGGTTTCTGTATAGTATTTCAGAACTGCATACACAAGAGAACCGATTTCCAAGGCAATCATTCCACTCTAAGCGTCTTAGATATGTATGGCTGGGCAAGTTCCCCTAAAAATAGGACATCGATGCGGAGAGCCGAAGACCGGGCTCAGTGGCGCTTACTGCAAGAGGTCTATGTCCAACAGTGGATGAGTGTGGGCTGATGATGATGATGAGTTCCCCTAATCGTCGCCGTCGTACCAGGGGCTCGTATCTATATAGCTACTGTACAGATCAACAGATCAACAGATGTCAGTCCATGGTGATTACACACATCGAGACCCCTCCGTGCCTCGAAAAGCTCGTGAAGCAGTTGATTCCGGGTATCATACTAATACCTATGACCGTAATTAATGTGTGTGTGTCAACAGCCCTAACAGTTTGACAATCTAAACCTTAGAATATATATATGTAAGACTAGGAGCCGACCCCATTGTTATTGGGAAATAGCTAGGCAGAAAGCCAAAGTCATCATCATTGCCTACTTTTTTTAGAGACACGTTTTATGTTCCTATATTTGCCGTATCAATATCTTGTTAATTAGAATCCTACTCACCCCGCTTAACGCTAAATATTGTAGTCAAGTGCCAGTCCACTGTGTAATTACCTAATTGTACGAGATGTACGTGTTTCCATGATGTGCAGTAGCTAAAGTCAGTCGATTAATTACGGGCTTAGTATCAACGGCTAATAGAAGCCGATTTATAGAGAAGCCCATTGGAATCACTGAAGAGAGCTTATTAACTTCAACACTAAATAGGCAAAGATTAGAAAAAATTGAGATGGGGAAATCGATATTAGGCAAAATTTCAATAACAGAAGTACATCGTGCAGGCATTATTGGTACTAGAAAAAATGTTTTGTTTTCTGTCAATTGCTTATTTTTTATTTTAAATATTATAAACTTCAGTAAAGACGCCTCATTTAGGTTCAGATTTTTAGATTTACATATTATGTAGATTCTATGATCAATTATATTTTGTATCTTCCGCAACTTCATTTTACGAACATACAATTTGTATACGATGTTATTCAAGATGTTCCCTCAATCTTTGTTTATAAAAGTGCTTTTTCATTCAAATTACCGTTACCAAGTGATTATAATATCTTTTCCAAAATGCAAATATGTACATCATGTATTCATTTTTAATCCTTTGAACATAAAAAAGAGATTACGGTCATAAGATTAATAGCGTGTCATCAAAACGAGCCTTATTACATATTAATGATCGATATTATTAACATAATATTATTTATCGCGGGAAAATGACTTGTGTAATTATCGGAATTTTTAATTAGCATATCATAACAAATTTGACATTTTTGCTAGATTAGCGAATGCTTCGCGGTGTATCTTTGCGATCTAATCTATGATCGAGTGCGAAGTCTGCGTGCGGCGTTTGCGCAAGCGCGTCTCAGTGGCGCCGTCTACCGTGATCTATTGGCGCCGGCAACCGCCCGCCTCATTATACTCTTATCGCCTCAATGCAAATCCGACAACATTTTAATCTTAGAAAAGTCCGTTTTCGTGTAAATACTCCGCGTATTTTAAAGGCTCGGGCGGAGCGTGGGCGGCTAGGATTGTGAAATTCTGTACGCTTTTTCCTTTGCGCGTGGGCAGCTAATTATACGTCTGAATATAAATTTATGTTGGATAATATCGTCGAAATTAATGGTGTACTGTTTGTGTACTCTAGCTAAATAACAGCACAAAAAAAAAATCGTAGCGTCGCCGTAGATAAGGTTATTTTACTCAGTTTACTCAAAATATATTCTGTACGTTTACCATGTGCTAAGGCATTAAATTTTTTATCTTTCTGTTATTAAATCTGTATTTCTTTTTGTTTTCAGGTAAGTACGAGACTTCACACCAACCTTATCTCGCAGGTAATACACAGCCATAATATTTGAAGCTGAGATTTGAAGTAGAGCGCAACGAAATACGATGTTAATATTCAGCTTGCCGCTACAATCTCCCGCAGTCTCATAAAGCTCTTTCGCGTTCTTTATACTAGGTATCTCAAACATAAAACCTCTTTACTAACTCATACAAAATTGTACCTAAAATCATATAAATGAATAAATAAAATCACAGTAAAACTATATCTTCACGACACGATACAAGCGTACAAGATTCAATTTAATAATTCAGACATAGGCAGGGTTACTACGAACCATAAAAGCAATTCTAAAACTCGCTCTTGACTCGTAAAATCGAAACGGAACGGGGAAAAGCGTTTACATGCCGTTCTGGGAACCATACATGCGATCCAAAAGGTTAAATTAAGGAGAACGCCCATTGTGCCAGTGTAAAATCGCAAAAATGAGACGCTTGTAAAGTTACAGGGGAATGATGAGACGATGGGGAGATGAAACAAGTGGTAGGGGGCTGAAGAATATTCGTTTGAAGCAACTAATATTGATAAGATGGAGGAAATAATCAAATTGTTGAATGACATGATTGTAGCCAGCGAATTGATTGCCTATCAAGAGATGAAGCCTGAGAGTTCAAAGAGCTTCTGTTGTGAATGAAATATAATGAATATAGTTCTAACACCTATCAGTTTTTCTAGTTCAGCTGATATAGTTAACAGGTTGTTAGATTATTCCTAATCTCCTATATTAAACACTGTTTCTATGCTTAATAGAAAAAAAACAATTACCGGTAGGTACTGAACCATTTCTTTAAAATTAGTATATTCTTTTCCTCCTTTCTCACAGTACAGGTTCGCCGTTAAAAAATATAATCTCCGCAACGAATGTGTAGGTGTTCTCTAATAAGGGCCGAGCCCGCCAGATTGCCGACTTGGTCATATTTTTATTTTCTCTTTACGTATTACATGCTGTATTTCATTTTCGAAGCCCAATATTATATTACCTCTTAAAGTTTGGTTTTACATTTACGTGGAAAAAGTAACTGAACATTTAAAATAAGAACATAAATTGTTATAGAGGTTTTATGCCTTAGAAATAATAGTTTTTTTTTATAACACTTGTGGCAAACAAGTATACGGTTCGCCTGATGATAAGCAGTTACTGTAACGAATGGATGTGTGTTTCCAACACTAGCAAAACCCTACCGTAAGTTGTAAAAATTGAATTATAATAGGTTAGGTTCCATATCTATGCATGCAAAGATCTCTCCGTTGATTCTATTTGACGGATTATTTAGCATTAATCTAGTGGCAGACAATAGGCTTCTATAATCACAGAAGCCTATTGATCAATAACGATGTATGTAAGTTAAACCATGTGTTCAGGCTTTGTTCACTTCAAAAGGAATATAATTATTATTATGCGTGCGTGTGCCATACGCAGATAGAGTTAATTTCGCCAGGACTTCTGAGAACTGTTCATAGTGCAATGCGTAGGAGGCGTGTGGGTACATAGGTTTTGTATTTTCGATATTTACGACGTTTTTACGCCTGTCAGATTAAGTTCTTGGTAAATTTTCCGTGACTAACATAAAATGTTGGTGTATTACAATTTTATGTCCAACTTGTTTCGAATTTAACTAAAGTTGGTGTTAAGTTCGCGCTTTAGAACTGATAGTGATCGGACCTGATCATGTTCCGGATTTTTAATATTATAGTAATAATAAGCTTTAGACATAATATAAGGTTTCTTAATATGAATTTTATATTATTCACCAAGAAATATATACAATCCTTATTTTACATAAACCTTCATTTAAATCCACATTCATTTCATTCCCCCGCGTCCATCTAAATGTTACTTCATTCCACCAAAATTTCAAATCCTTTTCAATCCAGCCTCGATACACAACAAATATTTCCTGTCCCGCTTTTTATACGTACGTTAAAGGGAGAGGTGTGTATTTCAGAGGCCGCGTTAGAAGCAATCCCCATGGAAAATCAACAAGAGAACGTAAACAGGGGAGGGACCATTCTTTTTCTCTGTATAAATTATTCAGGATCCCCCGACCGCTTGTTTGGACGACGATTTCATCAGCTGACTTCCTCGCTTTGTATTCACGCTGTATGTATGAAAACGCTTTTTTGTATATTACGCGAGAGCGGGTTGAATGATATTTTTTTCGTTTTCAAATGAAAATTAAGAGTTATCTTTCACGTCGTTTTATTTTATACGCAAGTGCTTTAGTTTAGAGCCTGGGGTGTAGATTAGGTACTTGTGTTAAGAGGACATCGAGGTTCACCTAGTCATATATTTACGACTAAAAATATTGTCATGCCGAGAGCTGACGTTTTTTTCGTCTTAAACTCTGACTGCACTTCAACTGCAATGGACAAATTTAACCGGTTTTATAATCGTAACAGGCCAATCACCAATAATATCTTTGTCATACTGACCAGAACGCCCATTAATCACCTGTATCCATAAAAACTACTTCCACTTCCACTGCCAACTTTCCCGCCAAATGAGAAATGTGTTTATCGGTTCAAATAAATGTGCGTTTCTTATCAAAATTCACACGAAATGCAAATTGGAGTTTACTCAGCAACGGTTATTTATCCGAGAATGGTGATCGATGTTTAATGTTATCATGGAATTTGCGAAAAATGCTGTTTACTCTCTTGATAGAGTAGTGTTATTTACTTTACTCTTTGTCGGAATTCGTGTCACTGAGTTTTATTTGAGGTTGGTTTTTAAGTTCAGTGCAAAACGTTCTAAATAAATGTTTTGAAAAACAATTTTTACGTAGTTTCACGCTCTCTTCTGTGATGAGGGTTTCTAAACACAATTTATGTTAAGTGTGTCGGCGTTATTCAAAGATAAATATCTAAATAACGTGAAGTCAATAAAGCACGGTTGTCTTGTAATGGCAGAACAGCGGATTTTCCATAGTCGTTAAGTAATTCAATAATGTACTTATTGAACTTCAGCTTATAAGCAGAATTATCAAATTATTAACCATTATTGTTGTTTACAAAAACATTTCATTTGTATTCTGTAATAAGTATTAAAATAAAATAACGAAATATAGTAGATTTAACAGTGTCACTTCTTATAATAACAGTATTTTATCAGCTTCGGTATTATCATTTAAAATACAAATGTTTGCTTATTTAATATTCATACGATTATGTTAGAAATTATCATTTTTAACCGTCGTTATTTATGTTATGTTGCCGACTCGTAAAATGTCAAAAATGTTAATTAATGTCTTTACATAAAATCATAATGAGTGAAGATTGATGAAAAATATACTTAGTGTAAACATAACAGTTGAATTATATGGAACTCTGGAGAACTAATATAAGGTCTATAGTAAATATGAATATTTGCCTAAAACAAATCGATCGTACAATTAATTATTCTAACTTAATCATACTTAATTACTAGGTTAAGTAAGCATGACTAAGTTGAAGGTTGCAATCATCAGACTAATGATAAATATTGTTTGACACAATTTAATTAAAATCAACAAACATAAATATCTCTAAACTCAATGTAACCGAGTTCATTTAGACAGAAATTCGCATTTAAAATCTTATTACAACGTTTGCGACTGAGAGAGATCTATTCACCAACTCATTCCCGAGCAATGTCTCTCAAATTACGAGGGAACGGCACCAAACACTTCGTGAATTATCCTTTCAGCGAATGAATTATTTAGTCAAATAAATTGGTGTTTCTAATAATGCGCAAGCATCTATTCTGCTTTATGAAGTGAAAATCTGAAAGATTGGAAATTTGGTAGGAGTGTCGTTGTCTTTTCACTGGTTCGCCTTTTTTCAATTTAATTTTATTTGCGAAAGAACTGTACGGGCGACGCGACGGTTCTAGAGAATTTCGTGAATCTGCTTCTATTATTTTAATAGAAGCAGATTCACGAAATTCTAGAGTTCTTGAACTCTCAACATTCTCACTAAAATAAAGAATTAGGTAGATATATCAAAACTTAAGGGGTTTTCCGTTTTTGTAAATGAAAATGCTTGTGAAATATGGTTCATTTTTAAATGTAATTTTCTTTGTGAATACATCTAAAGATTGAACTACGACATACAATTTTTTTTTTCACCCCTAATTTATAAATACGAAATACATAGGAATTCCATGAATGGAAAAAGTATCCGTCCTGAATAAAGTACCTCACTTCCTGCCATAAAACCTAGACGTCGAGTTTCCACAGTACTGTCGTAAGTGCACAGCATCCAAAAGTTAATTTCGTCGAAATGAAAGTGGCGACTGTACAAAGGCTGGCGCGTGTAATTTTTCTTTCATTACATGTCAAAACGGGACTCCCTCTCAGTCGTCTGACGAAGTAATATTTCACGAAGCACTCTCCCTTTCCGACGCTTTTGTGTTCAGCGACATTCACTATAAATAAGCTTTAATTTAAAGAAAACTTTTTCTTTTAATTTAGAACAATACCTTGTGTCTGTACCGTTTAACGTTTTTTGTTAGTGAATCTTTTTTAGTATTTTAAGTCTCACACGCTCATTACTGCTTTATGTGAATACTAAACCATATAACCGACTTTGAGTCTAGGAATAGAACAATGCAGGTCTATACATTAATAATTTATATCTAGCTCTTTAATTTCAATGCACGCTTTGGTTTAACTATCATTTAAACACTTTAAAGCGTACGTTATAGTATGACATTGAGCGGTGTTATTGCATATACAATAAGAATAGTTTCAACTAGGAAATATACTCTTAGCTCGCAAAATTGAAAATTCTGCTCCAATTCTTGTTCACAAAAGCGGTCAAAAGTCAAACGTTTCAATTTAGTACTGTCCTCACCACTAGTATTGTTTCTCAAAAATTTAATTTCCGAACACAACCCGGATTAGCGGGCCGTCGTGTTCCAAACGTGTTGTGACCATCGATTGGACGCGAGCCAAGCGATCTGTCACGCCGATCCGTGTGGCTAATGTCGCTATGTGTTTTGCTAAATGACATGTTGCGATTAGGATCTCGTCACGGTGTTTAATTATGTCATTATTATTTAATCAGTGACGATTGCTGCGTTGTGTGTGGGCAAGTATCTATTGATCAGCAAGTTTAAAACTAGAATCGTTATACGAACTGTGCCCGGTTGTTGGCAATAGGCTTGCCCCCTTTTAAATGGGACTTAATAACAGCATCGGCGAAATGTGGGTGCACAATAGTATACTTCTGCCTAACGGTTCAGGGATAGAGGCGTGATGTTATGTTATGTTATAAAAGGTTAGCTCTCTATGTTACACGCTGAAATATTGACTACGACACTGTTTGACACGGTGGATTTGAGAACGATCCTATATTTGTTTCAAAGAAGTTTCTCAGGAGTAGGGCTGCCAGGCCCAAAAATACAAAAGCCGGACACAGATTCATATTTACCCGGACATTTTTCCCTGAAAGCCTGACATACTGGTTTTTAAAAGAAAAAACATTTTTGATACTTTTGGCATCTTTTGGCGGGGAGGGGTTGACCAAAAGCCTAAAAAAGCCAGACAAGCCGGCCTCGTATATATTTGGCCGGACACGATTGTAGAAAGCCGGAGACCTGGCAACCCTACTCAGGAGTAAATGTGAGTGGAAATTCTGGATATAACGCTCTTGAAAGATTTGTTACTACAAATTTGCGATTTGAATGCATATGTGAAAGTCGAATTGAACCCCAATGTGAAGGAAACGAGATGTCTAACAATAGTAGCACTGTTTTTTTTTCGTATTTTTTCCTTGAGTTTTAAAGTATTATAAAAATCTAAGCTCCATATAATCTCGCACGTTGTAAAAGCTGAGGTAAACAAGTTATTGTTGTACGTAGGCGATGGGCCGCAAGCTTTCTCTAGTTATAGGTACTGCGGTTATGCGCTGTTATCCAACAGAACCTTATGCATTGTATAAAATTGTTTACGTTTTCTGTTGCGGCCTCAAACTGGAACAAAAATAGTGTTATGTATGTACTTTTGTAGTGTTTTAAATCAAAATAGTGTTATTCTTGGTTACACTTGAGTTTCAAGTTTGGAAACTAGATTATAAATAGCATCATCACGTCTGTATTCCCCGAAGGGTTAGGCAGAGGTGTACTATTGTTTACCCACATTTCGCCGATGCTGTTATCGAAGCCCATGTAATAGGGGGCGAACCTATTGACTTCTACCGGGAACAGTTCCAGACTCCGTGCTGCTACTGAGAATTTCCATACAGAAAAACCCAATAACAGTTTGCCCGACCTGGGGATCGGACCCAGGAACTCACGCGTAGCAGTCGCGCTTGCTACCACTAGATCAATAAGGCAGTCTACTATTATAATATACCTGTATAATGTATTTTAATGTATGACGCTACCCTTTGAACCTTTTTCGAACACAATGCCTCTTGAATCCCGTGTAAAAGTATTCGAGTACCAAGCGTAGTGACTATGGTAATATTCTCTATGACCGATCCTTATAACGTTTATATTTGGAAGTTTTTAGAGCGATTGGATTGTTGCCATTTCTGGGTGTATACCTTTCTTACAAATAGAACAGAAAATATTAAGAAACGTCAATTTACTAGTCGTCACTCACGGGGAATTCGACGCTACATGTGTATGTAGATCTCGAGGGCAAGCAAATGGACTAACTTGATAGGATTAAAAATCTTCCATCCTTTTCTCATGACTTTAGTTAGAAAGAGACATAGTGAATCTTAGTTTCATAAGCTTATAAACAACATAATGATAATTATTGTTAGTATTTGCTGCGTTGAAAGCGAAATATATATAGGTACCTACACTATGATCTAATTCTGACATCATATTACAAGTCCTAGTTTTTGAAACGATAAAAAGTTTTCATTGATCTAATATTTTCAGTCGAGGACGCGAAAATTAACCTGATTATTTAATATCCTTGTCCTACATAGTGGTCTATATTTGCGCTAGTTTTGAAATAAATCGGTCGTTACGGTAATTAATTAAACCACGATAGGTTAGCGGTGGGTTAAGCCGCAAAATGTTGCCATGGGTAAATAAGTTTCGTATATAATGTTACAACTAAACGGTTTTACGGCTTCCTGATTACGTTAAGTTATGGTGAATAGATTAGAAAATCAATTAAAAGTCAGTTGGTTCTCGTATTAGTAAATAGTTAGACCTATTTTATTCACGTGTAGATTCTGTAAGGCAACGGCTAATGAACATTTAGTAATACTGTTGTCTTTTACTTCTCACCAGAATTAGAAGGAGACAGTAAAAATGTAGTGCTATCCTATCCTACGAATATTATAAATGTGAAATTTTGTGAGGATGGATGGATGGATAGATGGATGGATCTTTGTTACTCTTTAATGAAATTTGGCACAGAGATAGATTATAGTCTGGAATAGCATAAAATAGTACGGGTTCGTAAACCAAGCGGGCGAAACTGCGGGCGGAAGCTAGTCACTTTAAATGGCGAACTTTGGCATGGTTTATAACGAAAGTTCGTGGGTACGCCTTAATCTGTGTGGAAGCTTTCTTTCAATTACTTAATTAAAATAAGTCTGAGGTGCTCACTTTAAAAAATGCTGAATTTTAATTACTCTATAAGGTGCAAAGCCCGCCTTGAATTTTGTAATAGGGTGGATTAAACCCTGCTGATACTTTTTTTTTATTTTACGTCCATATATAGGCGTTGTGTTCATATAATTAGTCATAACTTACACTAACCTATTTGCCACAGTACCTATTACCAACTATTACGACAGTATCGGTAGGTACTGTCTCTGGTCTAATTAGAACATATAAATCATATCGGATCGCATCTGACCTCCGCTGACCCCTGACGCCTCCACAAACGATTTGAAACAAGCTTCTCAAGCGGTTCCGTATGGGCTTTCGATAAATGTCGCTCTGTACAAACAATGGGCTTTTTAAATTAATTGGATTTTGTTGTTTATCTTGAAAAATGCTCGCATAGTGCCATTTAATGAATCTCAAAATAATAATACATATGTTAAAACTGTTAAAAATTAGATTAGGAAGGGGAAAATTTAAAGTAAAAAAAAAAAAAAATTGCTACGCAAAAGAAACAATTAACCCATCAATCAACAAAAAAATACATTAGCAAATCTACCTATTCTGGTGCAGCCGTTGGTCTGTCTCTTATAAAAAATCGTAATTATGATGCATTAAAATAGGTGTTTTTACTTATTTTTCGTGAACTGTGTGGGTGTCAGTTGAACTATTAGTCTCGTGTGAAACCTTACACATAATTCACAGACATTCTACGCCCGTTCGTGCTACAAATGCGCCGACGCTACGGAATTGATATTACAAATTGGTGTCGTGAACCGTAATTAAATAACACACTTAATTTATTAATATTGCCTACAAACAGTAGTGGCTGTTATATACTATGAAGTATAAAATTAATAAGCACTAGTAAAAGTCGGATTATTTTAAAATAGTGACACTTTCTGTCACTTAGACGATTGAATAAGAATTTTTATGACATTAATTCAATAATAATTAGATACAAACACGACAGTCATGTGCCGAAAGCTAATTGAAAAGCTAGAGACATCTTCTCTAAGAAAATATGAATTAATTTTATAATCAATGTCATGGGCTCGGGACCGATTTATTAAATAAGATGATCAAGCGATTGACGAGCACGTAATACCTCAATGAGTTACTATAATGCAACAAAAGAAAGAATCGGTTAAGGACGACGTAAATGCGATCCTTTTCGAGTATTTATCGTTCTAAACTGTGACTAATAAATATGATGTCGCCTGATGAATATGAATCGCCTCTAACTGTTGAAGAAAGTAGATTGACATCAAATGTCAGTTAACTTACGCTTAAAGAGGAATAAAAACAAACTACTGAATGGTTACGATATATCTTTCCAACCATAAAAATCGTAAAAGGAACCACGAATAAATCAAACGGTTCACGAATTCATAAATTTTTATGTCTCTATCAATCCATATGAGGAAAGTCGCCATTTTGCATTTTTATTCTTTCCCCACAACGACATCTGTCAGCAATTAGGGCGGAATCAATTTCGTTCGAAATATAATTTATGACGCCATTAATTTTTGAGAACAACTAATAAAAAATAAAATCATCACATGAAAGAAATATAGCATAGATTAGTAACCAACTTTTAATTTACATATTAAATTGAATTTAAAATATGAATGTTATTAACATTACGTTTGCTACACATATGAAAAATGGCTGATATCAATCAGTAGCGACTGGAAAATAATGTTTTAATCATACTATATAGGACGAAACAACTTAAAGTTAATCAGAGCGAGGGTAATAAATGTAAGATATTTACACCACCCATTTGGTTCACTTAAGCGTTTCAACAGTTAAGAATTATTTATATCTTAATTTGGAGCTCTTGATTTAACTATAAATAGTCCTGTTTTCAATAAAGATAGGTAATTTCGGTTCTAAAATACTGAGCATTTGTTTAGGTAATTATCTCCTCCATTTGATAGAGTTCTAAATAACAGCATTAAGTGAATATTCAACTTATGGAGTTAGAAATTGTTTAAGGAAATCAAACCTGTATATATTCTAGTAATAAAATTGTTCTTCTTGTATTATAATTGCGTCAGAATCAATCTTTATTTATTTTTCAAAGTTACACGCATTTTTTTTTACTTTAACTGAAAATCGAAGTCCTTATAGTCATATTAAGCTAAAACTACTGTTGCAGTAAAATCGTTAGTTTTTTTACAGAGTGTACAGTTAATTTTATTCAATTCCGGGTTTATGACGACCTAATCATAAAAGATAAAATTAGCACTAAGTAAAGACTTACTGAGTTGTACAAAGTGAACTAATTATTTAATAACTAGATGCAATCGAGTCAAAGTTGCTAGTCCGAACCAGTTTTTTATGATGTCAAATTAGTCTTGTGGTGCACTGATTAAGATATCATGTTGATTCCCAAGTCGGGCATAGTAGAATTTGGTTTATTTTACGCATTTGAGGCCATGTACACCGACGATAAGACGTTTGAAATAAGAACAGCGATTGAGCAATATTACTTTTCATTTTGAACGACCGTTATTTTGTATTCTTTTTTTGTATTTCTACGTGATCATACACCTTAAAGATAAACTGGGGATTGAAAGTTGGATCGGGAAATGACCCGTTTAAGTATCACCAGTCGTGACAGTCTACTAAAACATACACACACATAGATAGTTTTAATAATAAATACAAGTTTCTTCACATAAAATCGTATGGCGTGGATTGCACGGCGCGACCTCTGCTATGGTGAATTACCACGGGGTCCCATGGTGGCGTGCTAATGTTGTAATTTATACCCCATTGTCTGCCACCATGTGACAGGGGACGTGACGAGAACGCCTAAACTCCGCACGGTTTTAACCATTTTGTATGGGAAATGAGTCAAGTTTTTACAGATGTTAAATTAGCCTGTTCTTGGTGGTACTTGGAAGTTGCAATGGCGGCGAAGAAATATGTAGAGAATAACGTGTATTTATATTATTCTGCAGAAATAGTACCCCATATTAGTGTTTCATATTATTTGATATCTGTGTGTAGTATATGTACGTCAAATTAAAAAAAAAAATGTTACTCCGAAATATCCTCTAAAATTAAATTTAACTTATGATTAATACGATTGATTCATTTGCCCTAATTCTTCGTGGATGAATTTTATAAATCATGCCTTTAGAACGTTATAACGAATTATCCAGTCTAATAAACCAAAGGAAATCATAAATTAATAATGGAGATATCACAATTTCATAACTTTTAGTTCATTAGTTGTCCATAAATTTTACAACACTAATATCGCAACATAAACATTAAAACTGTTCTTTTTTGAATACACCATGGAGTAGAGCAAAGACAAAGCTAGAGGCGCGCTTAAAAAATCAACAGTTATTTTAGAATTTAGTAGTGTAATAATTAGCCGTTATAGCGTTAACGAGTGTTGCGCTATTAACTATATTAATGTAGTCACAACAGTTTTAACGATGAAGGGAAGTCATTTTAACACGCGTGACAAGAAAGTTTTTATTACAACACTATTTATTGGACAAGTTTTTCCGCTTCTTTTGGACTTTATTTTTCGGTATTACGATGACACTTTAAGTGTAAGTTTACAAGCTGATGTATTTATGAGTCATTCGTTGAGCTAACTAAAAGTCACTTTGATGTCCTCTAAAGTAAAAATTCCAGGAATTATGTCATTTAACATCAAAAGTTTTAAGCTTCTGATTGGTTAGTAAGAGAGACTGAATGAAAATAACACTATACAAAACCCTCGAATCATTTGGTAGTCTCGAACGACGACGCAAAACATCCTTTAACACCTACCGGCTAAATCAAAACACATGATTTTCATTTTCATTTCCGGCTTCTAAAGCCTGTCGTTGCATGTATGGACTTTTAATTCTTAAACGTGTTCGTTACGAAGCCGAAAGCCGAATTCCGAAAAGGAAATGCCGCTCACGATGTTATTACGTCATGGTTCCTGTTTTTATGTATATTCATAAGTCGTCACTTTAACGCGTCTGCGGTAGGTAGTCCTGTAATTTAGTTGGAATGGAAGGGATTTCCTTTGCCATACTTGAGTGATGAAATCAAAGCGGGTGTAATGTGTTTCACGTGTATTGCACTATTCTTCATTGTTCTGAACAATGCTGTTTCTTTGAAGCTTCTTAATGTGTGGTTCAATTCTGCTCATCAAGTTCAGTTACCGTAACTATCCTTGTGTGAACTGATATCTGACTAAATTAAAACATTTTTTTAATAAATCTATAAGTGATAATGATTTGTTTCTGAAATAACGTATAAATAACTTACTGAACGAAGTCAGTAGGTGCGTTACGTTTCGAAACGGCAATGAAAACCAAACAAAATATTATTAGACGCAATATCACCACTCATGCTTCCTTATTTTCATAGCCTCTTCAAATATTATCGCTTGCATAATCAAACTGTCACAATAAAGTCTATTTATAAAAGTTTAAAGTCATTTAAAGTCTTGACGCATCACCGATGGAGGCGCACCGTCATAAAATTCATTGTTATTATTGAATAAATATGACGTTATCTTCATGTAGACTGTATGCCTTTGCTCTTTATTCAATAGAATATTAAATCAAGAAAAAACGGGGAATATTGTGGCATCTTTTGCACGATGTCCTCTAGTATTTATAATTTCTAACTGCTTTATGTCTTATATGTAGATTATGGTTAGTTTGCATGGCTATCCATAAAATTTAATTATCATCATAAACCTACATTAATAATTTATAATACTGCTACAGTTAGGATGTGTGTAATTATATAGTTTTATTAACTACATAATTACTAACTAACTTAATTAAATTAAATCCAATATAGATCCATTTAGCGACGACACAACACTTTATTAATAAATGTCAAAATTACATTTGAATTTAGAATTTGTCATCAAAAACATGGCGGGTCCCTTACAAATACGATATGGTTATTAATATTCGTCGTATTCGGGGATCGTGCCTTTCGTTGTTATAAAGATCACGAGCGAGTCACACGATGACTTGGACGCCTTTTGTATGATAATGCAAACGATTTTTTGATATTTTAAAGTACTAATATTGGGTTTTATTATTATTAAGGTTGATTCTTAAGGGGCGGAAAGGTAAATTACTTTTATACGCAATTCAATTTGTTTAACATATATTTTTTCAGAAAAGGGATTTGAGTAGCTTGTACCTGTGTATTTTTAAGTGTGTGGGGTATGACAAAGATTTTTAAAGTATCTTTATATTTATGCGCAAGTCATGAAATGAAGACCCAAGCAAAATGTTAGTTTCGGGTACGAGCCTGACAACTGATAATAACTCAGCGCGAGACTTCATATAGGTATTATTATTGTATTCTTTATTATTGTACATCATATAAAACAAATCATACAGGTACGTATTTTTTGTATTTTTAAAATCAAACTCCTTACATACACTCATTATTTAAAGTAGAGCGGCTTAAATCTATACATACATATATGTATAAATCTATTTCCGACCCAAATAAACATGAAATACACGCGTTGTAAATAACGCACGTACAATGTTTGAACAGTCTACTTAATTTCAATACACGTGAGAGTTGAACGTCAATAAAAAAGGTTATATACGAACCAGTTTTGCACAAATATTGAATTACAAAAGTAAAATATGGGTGAATATCGGCGATTTTGTTGAAAGTCGTAAAAATAATCGAGACGTTATTAAGACCTCGGGTAAACATTGCTCGTTTGCGGCCACTTGTGCGGTCAATATTTTGTGGACGATTCATAAATATTGAGTTTGCAGCTGATGAAAATGTACTGCATACAACACTCTCAACTTTACCTATAACATATTGTATTATTGGACAATTTTATAACAGAAGATGAACATAAATCTTGATACGGAAATTAGTGTAGATAATATTAGATTTCACGTATACCTACTATACGGAAGTATCGTATTATAGAAAAATCTAGAAAGTAGGCGTTCAGGATAAAATGAATTATTCAAAAAGTTCTTATTCCTCATAGAATCAAAAAATAAATATATTGAATTGGGTATTTCTGTAATCAAATATGTCGTATTTTGGATCTTAAAAACTTATTATGCAATTTTTATTTCATTATGACAGAGCCAGTACAAAGAATTGTGTCTTATTTGGACCATGTTTGCATTTTAAGGAAAAACGTAAGTAACGCATTATGCATGATAAATATTATCGTGCATATTGTGCACGCGGAGTGAGCACGTCTAAATTTCGGCGCGCCGTATAAATTCGAGACGCCCACCACACTACGGGTAGACAGGGCTGCCTGATACATGAGTAGACTCGCATATAAAAAAGTAGACTGGTTCCTATGCCAGAAAACATTAAAATGGCAGCAGAAGCAGATAATATCAATATCTATCTATCTAAAGAGGTTAAAAGCCGACAAAAAGACAGATTACTAGAGTAGATCTACGCCAAAATTTTTGAGAATGTTGGTTGGAGAAGAAAGATCCAGTGACACCAAAACACACACACCTAACGAATCTACAGCAAAGTATATACGGAAGTATTTTGTTTTAAGATTCGTTAACGGTGCTGGTTGAAGCTGGTTTTATTAAGATTGCAAAAGATGCAATATAACCAGCATTATTCATTCTGGGTCTCATAAACAACAATCGCATAAACTCCAACAGCAATCAAGATACAACATACCTAACACAAAACCCGTCTGCAACTTCCAAGAAAATGATACATGTAAACACAAACGCAATACAACGCGATGCCATCCCTGGTGCATCTCGCCAAGTAGGGTTGTGCCAACTCGTTTATTTACGGCCAGCCGATTACGAATTCTGCGTGTGGGTCGACACGTGCGCTGCATCCCTGTTGCACAATGATGCATAAAAGAATACGTGACGCTTTTGAGATGAGCCGATTTGTCGTCGTTTGCAGACACTGTTGTGTTGACGACACTGTTAAGCGTTTTTTAGGATGCGGGTACATTTCTGGGTAAATTAGTTGATTGTTGATTAGGTAATAATTAAAATTATAGATGGATCAAAATACTAATGTCACTTTAACTTCGAATAATGGTCGAATGATTAAGGAACGCATACTTTTTCCCAGAAACTTCATCATACTCTCCATGTTCTATTGAGTTGGAATATGTGCCTCACCGACTTTTCCTCAAACGATATCAGAAACAAGCACTCAACCTCCCCCCAAATTATATACAATCAACATTCCTCCGCGGAATAACCCTTTGAATATCAAAAAAATAATACGAAAAGTTACAAGAAGTTGGGAACGCCTGCGGGCTCAGATGACAGCATGATATACACCGCGATATGATTTGTTACACTTTGTAACATGTTACGGTTTGATTTGTTACACTTGTTACATGCTTTATATTCTTTTAACGAGCACGCGAACTGAGATGTATGCTGCGTAATATTGGGTTTTAAAGATAACCTTTATGTGCAAAAGATGTGATGTGCTGAATAACTGTTACTAATTGTTGGGTCTGATATAATAAATGGATATAAAAGAGGTTAAATTTGCAGTAAAGACTGCATTTTCACAAGTACATCACAGCAAAGTGGTTAAACGGACACGTAGAGAAAAAGTTGAACATTGTAATTTTGGAAAAGATGAGTAAAATAATAATTGGATGGTCCGTGGAATTAAGTCTTAACGAATGTTCTTCTTTAAAAATGACACAGTTCTACCGTGAGATTAATAACAAAATGCACATGCTTGTAATTTATTATTATAGTTGGTAGCTCTTCATCAAGGCTAAAGCATTAACGCGCTTTCAAAATAATGATTTCTCAACTTATGAGAATTGATCATTAACTTTAAAGAGGAATTTACATGCATTTTAACTAGTAATTTACTTTCTCGCAACAAATCGATATTTACTTCAGTGAAAGTATCGTATTGACATTTACCTCTCAGTAACGAATGTTCACTTTGACGAAATATCGACGTCTTAATCAAATTACGCACGAATGGATCAGGTTAGATTCGGACGCACGACGCATAAAAATATATGGATGATAGCCCTAACTTAGGGCTACTACACCGTAAAAATATAGGCATATTATATACGTAGTTGTCTGTCTATTTCACATAAGTAATCCTTTAATGATCGAAATTGTACGGATTTTTCATTCCTTTTTTAATAATAAAACCGCAGTCGAAATGTCAAATCAAGTCCTCATAAGAGCCTACAGGCAAGTTTGTTGAAATTCTGGTCATAAAACCTCAAAAAGAGGTCAGTAATTTATTTTCAACAAATGTTAAACCCACCCTCAAGAGCAAATCCCAATGTCCTAAAATATCCCAATGTGGCATATTAATAGCATCCCTAACGTACTGAAAGTCAATGGTGTGTAATGGGCACGGTCCAATCAATTAAGATACGGGTCCACGTCGAGACAACGCCACCCATTAAAAATGACCCATTCATTTCAACCAAACGCGATACAGTGACATGAAAATGTCTTTTATATTACGTGAACATATTCCAACACCGCAATGGAAGCGGTAATAGCAATAAAAGTTACACATTCCGAATGAAAATGGCTACGAAGCCATATAAATCGAACACAATTACATACAACGTGGAAACTCTAAATAAAATGGTATCGAAACCCTTAAACAATACGATAACAATTATATTTTACGATCCATTACTTGTTTGCTAACTGGCCGTCGCATTGGCGTGCCTTTAAAACATGCAACCGATGTCAATAAAAGAAAAGCCACGCGATATAAGCGAAGTAACCACATAAAAGAACGCATAATTATTGCTAATACAAGTTCACAATTTCATAGGTCATGTTGGAAAGCTCTCACGTAGAAATGCTCACGTCCTGCGCTATGA
Organism: Shargacucullia verbasci; assembly: GCA_947562105.1. Classification (NCBI taxonomy): domain Eukaryota; kingdom Metazoa; phylum Arthropoda; class Insecta; order Lepidoptera; family Noctuidae; genus Shargacucullia; species Shargacucullia verbasci. Next base: position 11,016,671 of record OX387289.1, read on the forward strand.
TCATTCATCAGGTGAGATCAGAATAGATTAGGTCTATCAGTAAAGTTCAGAAGGTATATCAGACGTACCTTTATCTCCTTGAGCACCTTTTGTATTTGTATGAAATGACAGACTCAAATCTTTGCTCAACTTGAGATCACCGTCGAGTGTCGTTCTTTAATATAAACCTTAGTTATTGGAGAGGCTTTTTTGGTGGACCCAATGAATTAACAAAACACTGTTCTCAAATGAAACACCCTTTAAATTGCTGAGATTGATCTGGTTTAAATGAAATCAAACCACAAAAGATGATTGAACGAAATTATACGTATTTAGATTTATCGCAAAACAAGTCCATGATTGCAAATGTTCGCCATTTAAATCACACCTACTCTGAATAAACGATTAAATTTTGTACTGTGTTATCATTGTATTACAAGTTATGAATAATCTTTATGGTATTACGAAGGCAAGTAACTCTAATGGTATCAACAGGGGATAAATTCCTACGAAATATGCTCATAGATATTGCATCTGTAATCTTAATTAACCTTATTCCGCAAATAAGATCTCTCGATCCTGTTTTATGAGTTTTTTTACATGAGATAATGTACAGTGAGCAAATGTTGAGCCGTTTCTTCTTAAACGATGTCTTCTCTAAAATTTAATTTTCTGGTAAGTAAAGGGTATTGAATGCCACTTTTTTTTTTTTCTCATCCAGGCCGAAAATGCTGAGCTACATATTTCACTGTGAAATATCACGCATGACAGAAACTAGTCGGTATAAGAGTGTAGCAGATGGACGAACATGACGAAATTGTAGGAATTCTCGCTCGCCAGATTTATATAAACTCCTTTTGAACTCTAGATATGAAACCAACTTTTATTAGATTTATTTTTCCTTTCCTTCCTTGTAGCAAAGCCATAGCAGTGGGTGCAGTATCTTCGTATATAGAAAGCAAAATATGGTTATTTGTGATCGTAGATGCTGTCAGATTTACTGTTAAGTTAACTAGGAACTTGCCGGCAAAGGTATCATGTTTCTGCCTACCGTCATCCTGGCTAACATTGGGTTCCATAAACTCTACTTCACCTTTAAAACATGGCCCTTTCATTTTCTAGCTAAACGGGTACAAATAGTACTTTAATGTTCGAACTGAAAACGGTAAATTATGTAAACATGGTAAAAAAAGCACGCAAAATATAAAGTGACACAATTAAACTGCTAACGGTGTCAGTATTTAGGGTTATTACGAACTAAGTATATTTATTTATATTGCCGAGCACAACTGCTCAATTATAGCCATGCCAGCAGTGTTTTCAGTCACCGATTTCTATCATAATGACGATTTACAATGAACTCGGTCCAATAATTATAGCTTACGTTCTAAAGCCAATGCAGTGGATGAAGGGCTTTATTGGTTCTTTTGCACATTAACACGTCACCACATCTGACTATTAAACGATTCAATTATGTTTGTTTTGTACTCCAAAATGTACTCCATTGGACTGAATAAAATAGATTTTTTAAATCCACCGACAAGCTTCTGAATAACAAAAGTTGATTCTAAAACTAAAATATGACGGTAACCGGTAAAAGCCGCTTACTTTCATATAGGCACAACAAAAGTCTGTTTAACTTCTTATCAACAAAAGTCCTACGGGCCTAAAAAGGCCGCATTAGATGATTAAGTGGCCATTTTGTTTTTGTAATGTGAGGTATATTTTGATTTAAAACGGGCTTTTCAGACCATTCGACATTAAAACTACTGACACTTGGACAGTAGTAAAATTATATCAGCAAAGAATCTGTCATATAGACGCAAACACGTATTTTCCGGCAACACCATTTTGTTGACCAATTTGATACAAATTGTGGCGCCTCGGTTCAGTAAGTTCTAATTATCGTTCATTTACAATTCAGCTGTTATCTTTGTCTTTCTTTAGCACGTTGTAAACTATTATGTGGTTACGAAACTTTAGTCTTAGTCAGAGTTTAGTCAGCTCAGTTGGCGTTGAAGATGTTTTAAGATTTTAAAGATTTCTTCTGTGGTATCGGCATGAGCTTGGAATCTCTGATGCTGCAATACTATCCAGGGTGCGTAAGACGATCTCAGATATCGTCTTTCGTGGAGGTTTTTTCCTTGCAGGTAATTTAGAGATAAAGGTAATCCTTTATATGTTTCAAGTAATAAAACATTAAATACCTTAACAAGTGTGGGTCTTACAAGGTGTGAATAGTTTTGAATTGAGACCAAATATTTAAATTTAACCCAACCATATTCAATTTAGTTCGCTAGACTGACGAAAGAATTTATGTACTCTATAATTAAAACAACCCAAATAATAATAATGTACACGATCTCGATCGATATTTACATGTAAATCTGTATCAACACCACACATAGGTGTTAGTAATTAATTCATTTACATAGCCAACAGACAGAGGTTTTTCTTTATACCCATATAAACGCCGAGTTGCTTTCTAGGCGAGTAGGCCTCACCTTCATCTGTTTTGCGTAAACCGATATGGTATAATTGCCAGGGTCTAGTCACTTCTTGAGTAACATGTATATCCCTAGTACGGATATAACATAATCAAGACAAGCTGATCGTTAGTGAAGAAAATATCTGTTACATTCAACATGTGTACCAATCTGTCTTTGGAAAATTTGAACTTCCAAATGTGAAGTAGTTAACATGAAGTTACCCTATAGTATATTATATTTATTTGAAAATCGTGTCGAACTACCTCAATACTGAGTGTTTTTATCCAATAAAAACGGCACATAACCATCAATTAACCCTACGAAATAAACATATTCATTTCTGAAACACAAATTTAGTTTATAAAATAGAATTGTCGTTTGAATAGTAAATCTCCGCTTTCTCTTTACTGTACATGTGAATAAACAAATCATAAATCATTGTAACGAAAACCCATTAGATTGAAAGATGCTAACTCGAGATTGAACTGCAAGTCGGAACTTAGATCGCAAGAACTACTTTATCAGAAGAGATATGACGCCCACGCACTTTGCGATGCGACTGACAATAAATCACTTATGCACTCGTGTTTTATGTGCCCCCCACCACACGTAAAGTAGCAAGGGTTCTTTTTTTCAAAGTTTCTGTGAAACGTTTACAAAGATAGATATGTATGATGTACTTGCTCTTGCTGATCTTTTAGCAAATGATCTTAAATAAAGTTTCGCTCTATAATAAATAGCTTCATCCTGAAGTACTTAATTATATTTTAGTACATGTCTCTTATATCCCTCAACACCCTAAGAGCTTACCATTCGCTTAATATCATTATCTAGTATAGACACATTTACGAGTTCTCCTCGTAATACTATTTAGCTCTATAGTTACGATTTTTTAGCTGGTTCTTAGGAAACCCAAGCTCTCTAAATGTGTGGTCTTCTATTGAATTACAAGCGACCAACTCTAACTACTCATAGTTTAGAATGGAGCAAAGTCCAGGTGTGCTGGCAGTATAAAGTGTAATAATGCCGGTAATCGTATGCAACTCACTTTTGTTTTCAAATAATGTCAGTTTGAAATACAGTTCCGCCAAATAGCAGATCATAACATAATTCAAACCGTTTAATGGCAAGGCGGTGTAGACATAATTTATTTTTAATAAAGCATTCGATTATATTCATACGACTGTCGATTGAGTGCAGAACTAATGAAATGGAGGCAGGCATTATAAATCGTTCGTATATTGGTTATCGAGTGGGTTGGCGCCAAGAGGTAACATACGCCCTCCATCTTGGTGAAAAATGCGCGCGAGCTGCCTGAACGCGCTAACAAGGTGCGTGCGCGGTGCGCTTGCGCTCAAGTTCGTGCAACGCACTCCGGCCATATTGAAATATGGCGCCTCCGCGACAATTTATCAAAATTAATACGGTTCCCGTCGTATGTTTACTTTGGTGACATAGTTATTTCCTTAACACATTACAAACCTGTTGTTGGCGAGACTTGTTCTATAAATAAGTCTCCAATAACTAAATTAACACCTTAAGGTGCGAATAAATGGTAATTTTGTAACGCCATTGACAGTAATTGCGTATAAGACATTTAGAGGCAGGACATTATTGAAGGCATTATAATGAAACCTAGCTGTTCGACGACAGCTTAATCAGATTTCACATGTTTAAACGTTAAGACGATTTAATAGACATCGGTAGCTTGAAGGCTCGAGAAGGAATTAATTAGAATTTAATACCATAAATACTTGGTTAGTGCCGATTAGTTTATACTCATAAAAAGTATCTAAGTAGGTAGACTCTGCTTGGATAACAGGAATCTGACTTTCTTGGACCGGAATGAAACAAATGTGTGGACGATTCCCAGATTCAGCGACACGCATCGGTCATTCAGTCTAAAAAAATCAAAGCCATCACCCACGCTCCAGATAAACAAATGCCCTTGAGTTGGCGACACTAATTTGAATCTACGCATTCAATACTTCATACCGAAGCTTATATAAGCAGCTCCAGGCAGCCAGTTCGTCCCACGTCCACAGAAACCTGTCCCTCTTTCATACCGGATTGTTGTGTGATAAAATTTCGCCGTAAATACCCACCGATAGGGAGAGGAATGCCGATAGCAATCACGTGACACGTTTTATGGCCGGACCACATAAACGGACGATGGCATTCAATCTACGCCGTGAAAGAAAAAGGAATTCATCTTTTTGCACTCTATTTCTTGTTATGGCATTAAAACTTAATCTTTAATTGAATCGCGAATAAGGAAGTTGTAGGCGCATCTTTTTGGACCGTAACTGCATTTTAAATGAAGAAGTTGGAACGTTTTTAAATGAAATGTCTTCACTTATACTGACATCTTAGTATTCTAAGTACATATGTGAGATGGTGAAAACAAAAACACATCTCTAATATCTTTGCGTATCATGTCTCCTGGACCACCCAACCTCCTAAAACTCTTGACAAAAACAATAATATCGCATGTACCGAATATTGTAGATATTACCGGTGTAGATAGTGGTATCATTAATAACGACCATGTCAACGGCACAGCCAGTCGATAACATTTGTTAACAGCGGCCTATACCGCGGCACAATGCGGCTAACATTCGCTGGCCGGAACATTAAAATGTGTTGCCATGGAGAAAAAATCGACAAAAGTATCCATAGTGTGCTATCGATAAAATTTAAACCTAATTCATCTGACTTGAATCTACGCATAATTTTAGCAGTTCCTTTTCAATAACAAATGGTACCATTCGATCTATAATCTGACTTTTATAAAATATAAATGATCGTTTTGATATTACAAACCTACTTTCTGGAACAAAAGAAAGGTCCGATTCGCAAAAGGATATAATTTAATATTATAACGATATCAGCTTTCTACTAGCCATCAGTCGAACCTTTTTGTGGACAAAAAGATTGATCAGGCTACAGACGAAAAAATACGTGCCAACGTGCTTACAATTTTTACGCGAAGTCGTAAATGTCGACTGGAGAAAGAAATATATTGTTAGGAACTCCGATCTACTGACCTAGCAACCTAATATAAAACGCTAGCCACTATAACCCTTATGTTGCTGTCACTTCTCAAGTAATATAACACCTCTATTTATTCAGCTAGGGTCGAAAGCGCGAACTTTACAAGTATTCTCTCTTCATGTAACTAACGCAGCTAAAATTAGTGCGGGTACCTAAGAACATCCACTTAAAGACTATCACAATTTAAATCGTAGCGCCCCTTAGGGACCAAAGTTTAAATGGAACAATCTTGTTCGAGCTACGTTTTAGGCCCCCGTAGACTGAGGCGGGATGCATACTGTTTTCGTAATGCAAAACTGCATCGGCCATGCTTTGTTGGGATACAAACGACGATCCGGTTTTACGATTGTCAGATAGCTTTTTGACCCCTGCTGTGTGCCATCTAGCGAACAAAACACTAATCCCTATACTTATGTAGTAACAAGTATACTTTGCTGTTCGCACGCGGAATATCTAGTATACATAAATAGACGACCCAATTCACAGTAACGTAGTGCACCTTTTGTTTAGTCATGGGCTCAATTCCGGCATTGTAAGAAATAGGTATTACCAAGATTTTAAATGTAAAGATCAAGGTAACCCTCATAAAAAAGACACTTAATTGCAGGTAATTCATTAACTAAGGAATTTAAATCAATTTCCTTTCCCAATCATAAATCATTAACTACACATTTTTCCCTATTAAACTATTTTCAAACAGTTTACACATCGATAACCGCTCTCCAAGAAGCTATAAAAGCAACAAATTCTCTCCATTACACTAATAGATTGCAAGAAACATGTATCATTTGATATCGTAAATAAATAATATCGTAATATACGAAGTAAATCAATAGGCAGTAGTTCCTGTCTGATTGATTAAGGAACATCTCGAGATCTTGTTTGAATATCTATCGTCGGTAGGTTAATTTATTTAACTATATTAGCCATCTTTCGTTTGATTTAATGTATTTCCCTTCAGACCAGATATGATTGATGTAGATTTTGTTTGTGAAGCATATTTAATTTATGTAACGACTACAATTTTCTTTCGTTCAGTTTTATTTATCTCTTTGTTTTTCAAATCATGTAACTTCTACAATGATCACATGGTGATTGAAATATTTGTAGCACCAAATTATAAAAAAATATGAAAAAAATGGTGTCTACGATTTCATCAAATTTGATATAGATAATTGCTTCTAATTTTTAAAGAAACAAAAATGCGATACCTTTAAGTTTAGATAACTTTAATAGACAAGACAATCTTGCAACGAAGGTCAAGCTAGTTTGTTATCGAGGGTCTAACGTCACTTCAACAGAAACGACGAAGGAGCCACAAACATGATGTCAGACTTAAACTGGTTAGCGGAGCCAGAAGTGAGTCATAAGCTAGCGATTTTTCGAAAAAACATAAAACGGAAATTGGCGGTCCACGACACAATGCATTGACTGCGTCATAGTTACTGTGAAATCAGAATAAGGCTGTATGGTATAACTTCTACAAGGATATCAAAATATTTTAGCGAAGAAAGGTAAATAGGACATCACTGACAAAACGAACCAGCGGAATTCTAAGAACATAGAATAGAAAGTAAATGTTAACTACTCAGTTGAAGCATGGAATTCAATTCTTAAATTGATGTATCCGAAAAATTACAAAGCAGAATTGAGATGTTTAAGTAAGACGTATAACAATAATCACATCAAAGGTGTAGCCATAAATGTAGCAAAAATAGTATTCTAATAATAAGTCGATATAATCTCAAAATTTACCGGCGGTAAGCATGTTATTTATACAGCACTCGGTAATCCCATGTCATAGGCTATCAGTAGTCATATACCGGTAGCTTAACCTGCTAATACCAGTCGCGAACATAACTTCAGCAGTAAAACGTGGGGTAACCACTGATACAGGTTTCAACTTCCCGAAAGTAATCACATATTAGAAATTGAAATGTAATATTAGTTGCACCAGGTCGTGCATAATGGTCGATGTTCGCCATATTTTGTCATCATTATCAGATTAGCTCATAATCATCAAGACATGTCTCGTTAGAGACCTCCAACACTATCAGACGTTATATGGCGGGAGCATGTTTGGCAAACAGATTAGTAGTCGGTAACGTAAAACTCCTCCCAACTTAGATAGAAATCCAATAAGTCTTCAGCTTGTTCCGAAAATGTTGTACAAGACAAAATTAGTAGTACAAGTAAAGTTACTCAATTTAACCGACATGTAAAATGTGCTTGCTAGTACACATGTGGGCGAAAAAAATACAGTTGTCTACATTTCTTCGCTTGATTAATTCTCTTGACTTAATAGCTAAACCCCAAAAATACTTTTGAAGTAGCTCAAGACTATACTTTTGTAGAAAACCGACCCCATTGGTACACTTTTTGTATACCAGTGGACTTGTATACTAATATAAGCCACTCCATAAGAGGTTATTAGGTTAATCCCGCTCAGTAAATATAACGATAAAGTGCAAGCATAAGTAATTAAGCAACTGACACGTGCTATGTGAATATTAATCAATGGATTCGTAAGGAGGTTACATCAATACAGAACCTGTTCTACTGGCGCCATCTCCCAGACAAGAGATCATCAGACAAGTATGTCGCGGAGAATAAAATTAAGATAAACATCATATTGCTTTTGATATCTTCATGCCATCCATTACAAACGTCGAAAGCACACAATATTAAAAAAAATTACGGAGTCATTAGACATAAGGTTTACGACACTATACAAAAAGAACAAAACGAATATCAAATAATCGTAAAATAATTTGAGCAATAGATCCTTTGCAACAAACCTACAAACGTAATTTTGAATACAATACGTGTGCCAAACTGTCAGAAACCTCAGTTTCCGTGAACAAATCGCCACAATTTGCTTCAGCAATTGGCACTATTTATCCACAGCTGGACCGAATGCACAATGATACATTCATCTCAGATTATAATCTGCCACGGACAAATCGCCATGTTAGTCGAATTTGCATTTTGATACAACTTGAATTTATTTAGGGAGGAACGCCCTGTTAATGTTTGCTATACGTTAGTGTTGCTCGACCATAATCGTCTTCACGATTAAATTCTAATGTGCTTGAGGTTTTGTAATGTGTTTAATAGAAATAAAGCTTATTATTAGTCATTCTAAATATGGCTTATCTTCTGTTTTAACCTCTAGACCGTTTTAGTTAATCTTTCCACTGTTATATTTCACGTTTCATTTCCTTAGTAATGCAGTATAAATGTTTTCCTTTCACAAGCAATTACTTATGAATAGAAGAAATAACGACGTAACTGACAGCCAATAATCGGGCGTCTTACCTTGTCGGCATTTTAATATAGCATAACTTGAGTTTAAATTATTGTTAAACGACAAGCCGTGCAATCTATCATGTCGAATGTGGGTAAGTGAACTTTAAGACGCAAATAGAACTTCAAAGCACACCCGAATGAGGATTAAAAATACAACTTCACTAATGATGTTTTAATTAAGATTTATTAACGTTTAGAAGTTTAAGAGTGGAAATCGTCCCCTGAATCGGGTTCAACCACTTCCGAAGGAACGGTAAATTGACGATCAAATTTGAAATGCTAATAAATTCATCACAATTAATAAAATATTATTATATTAATTTAGAAGAACTACAGAAATTATCCAAATCCGCAATTTCAATAAAAAAAGACGGCAGCAAGCACCACAATCATGATATATTATGACAGATGTGGGAAGGAACACGGGACAAAACCATATGCAATAATCTTATTAATTCCCTAACTAACTGAGCATACCCTTGACCATATTCACTAAAAACAAGATAGTGTTAGTTTCCTAATAGAACAATTATAAGACGTTATTGGCAATATACTTTCTTATTTTTCAGAAAAACGTGACAAAGACATTTACAGGGTATTCACCAAACCGTCATTATGTCAAACCGCGCACACAACAATAAAACTTAGTTTTTGTATCACATCTCAAGCATTGACACCAATCTATGTATTTATGCCTCAGGGTCGAGACGGCACACTTTCTCCATATATCGTTTGGCGCCAAAATTCCTAACCTATGATTTGACAGTTACCTTCAAATTTGACGCCTGCTTTGCTGCGTTTTATTGTTTCGCCTGTAATAAATATAAAAAAATATATATTTATAGTTTAAGTATTATAAACGGGTTATTGAAACTGTCGTCTAACATGATACGCATTAAAACATGTTCAGACAAGCGTAGAATTAGCAGCTAACTGAGAGACAAAATATCTGTATAAGTATGAATAGTGAAGGAGCGAGTTATTGCGTGCGACATGCTGACGTATTGCACAGCCTGGAGATAAAATGTAAACTTAATGAAATCTTATATTAATATTTTAACATAGCATTTGCAAATGAGGAAGTATGAAATGACACTATACATTAGAATTTACACACTGAACGAGGAAAACGGCTTCATCTTTAGAGCGTAGACTGGGGTAGACCTGTTTTGTGAATGTCAAGTTTAAGGCCAATTTTTAGGAGATTTTACAACATAGTTCCTATATAAAGGCGCGTTTACATATTTATCGACTGTACTCAATGATTTCTCGTAGCTTAAAAGTACCACTATTTCTTTATATTACAGTGCTAAGTAATTATCTATTCTACCGACGGTCAGTACTAACTCGACCAATGTAAACGAGCCCATAAACATTCATTTTACATAGACTTTTCCTGACAACATAGATGACAGACTGACCAACCGATGCTAACGACGTTAGCCTCACTCGCATTGAAGACGAATCCTATTAACGGAGACAGTCGTCTTCACTGGCTCCTCGACATATTTGATCTGTTGTTCCACGAATGTTCGCAAGTACGTGCTTGTCGAACAGTAAACCATTACCATTTAATAGATCGACTTGACCCAGTGACTAGTCACGATCGTCTGAACCCGCCTCACGTATGCAGATGCACGAGTCATTGTAACTCTTTTTTAATTGCGTTTTGTTATTGTACGTTATTTATTTTGTTTTATTTATGATTTTCTTTTTTATTACTTGTTAGATCATCTATATTGGTATAGTTTGTGTAGTCTCTCTGTATGTTTTATTTGTTCTTGTAACCTTCTTCTAATGGCGTTTTTCTTTTTCTTTTCAGGTAAGACCAGATTCAAATTCTCACACCGAAACAACACGGCTAAGTTAATAATTTCTAGCTTGATTACCTAATTTACACATTACAATTTAAACTGCTTCATAAATTATCCAATCAGCGTAACACTTCTAGTCAATTAAAACACAAGTAAATGAACTCGCCCAAAACATTTAAATCTGTTAATTTGCACTAAAATGATTTCATTGAATTCAATAGGAGGGAATTGTTTAATCATTGTTTATGGTCGTCCATAATTCATGCGATTGTTGCAAACGTTGGCAATAAAATAATAATTTACGGTACCGTGTTAATTAGTTACAATAGATATGTTTCAGTATCGAGAATTATCTGGGTAGTGACGTCAGCGAGTCGAGATTTTGCCAATAATAATTGCTAAAACAAATACGAGTAAGTCTAAATAAGTTTTTGTACCTAAAGGTATTTACATGTCACATGTCAGTCTCTCCAACGTAGACTAAATCAACATGGCCAAAGATTCAGCCTATCAATTTTAGAAATTTGTGACTGACCAAAAAGTTCAAGTATGAATATTATCTAGGTACTTAAAAAACTAACGGTACCTACTACCCATGTTGTCTCGTGTAACATGTCCGATGTTAAAAACGTGCAGCACTAAATTCGTATACAGTTCATCAAAAGGCGTTGATGTCGTTGTGCGTGGAATGACAGAATAAAAACTCGACAGTTTTTTTTTTCTGTCGCTACGTACATTTTCTTGCCTATGGTGTGAATGATAAAAAAATAGCTTTTAATACAAATTACCTAAAACAAGTGTACGGTCGGAAGAGCCGACTTTTTTACAGCCACAATTAATTTAGCCCCCAACAATATAATGAATAAGACCATTTACAAAATTGCTAATTACCTGACCGTTTAATGAGGTCGGCCCACCCCGGCAACCAGGCAATTTTAATTACATTTTTAATTTTGTCGTATATTGTTACATGAATTTATTAACATCCAGTCGTTATGCGATGCGTTACTTCGTTAAGAGGCTTCATAAAAAATATTGAAATTAATTTAATTGATGGCAAATGCTACCGTTATGGGATTTTAATTGGACAGGAATTTTACCACGTAAATATGATAAGGTATAACAGTTTACGAGTTAAAACAACGACCAGAAAAGGATCCTTTTTAAACTACCAATAAATGTACGTCATCAGCGATTATTTCATATGATAATGATCAACCAATCATACATTATTTGCTATGAAAAATAAATCTAAACAACTGAATTAATTTATTTGAAAAGTTCATTCTTTTTTTATACATATTTTCCTGCTTTCGCAGTTCATTTTAGCCTTCGTGTAAAATAATAATACACGACTATGGGTGATCTTCTAATAATTATCGACATATCCGCGCTAGTCTTTATTTAAATTACTATAAAAGCTATAGTTACGATAAAAATAAATCCATTATTACGGAAGGCCAGCCACGAAAACAATTTCGCGTAAACCGTTTGAGGTAAAACATTAGAAGTTATTGCCTCCGTAAATAAAATATAAGTAAGTGGGTACCTAATGTAATTTCACACGAATTTAATTAACCAAATATACCAGTGAACATTAAAATAATAGTAGAGCCTTCGTGTGTAATAAGCAATAAAATTACACGTGCGGATAGTTGTAACAACCCATATTCGTGTTCGGTACCACAAACTGAATTTCAACATTAAACATAAACTCCCTTCCCTCCCGATGTATTGTAAAATAATACAGCTCTGTCAGTTCGTTTATAACTTGAGGATCACGATATTCACAGAACTATATATTTCACAGAAATATATATTTCACAGAACGACACGTGCCTTTTGCGTGAATATATAACTTAATACTCAGTAAATCTATTCATTTCAATACTGTTTTTTTTTTTTTTTTTTTTTGCACAAACAACCAGACCCGAAACAACTATCTGTAGATCATACAAATATTTGTTCCGTGCGGGGATCGAACCCGCGACACGTAGCGCAGAAAGCTAATCGCTTAGCCACTGCGCCAACCGTGTCGTCGAATGTTTGATGGAAGGGTATAAATCACATTCATTCTTGCAAGACTTCTGCTATTGTATATTAAATGTTAAGGTCAATTATTGTAGGAACATTGCACGAATACACAAAGACAATAATAGCACTTAATGCCTAGATAGACATCGTGAATATTTATAGTTAAGCGATCGACTGCTGCGCTATGTGTCGTGGGTTTGATTCCCGAACGGAACAAATACTTGTATCACCGACATATCTATTATAATTGTTCCAGGTCTGGGTATTTGGGCATGTGAATAATTGTGTTTCTTTCTAAATACTCTCACGATACATGAGTTATTTCTAGTGTTTAAACTAACAAGTAACAAAGTTTTCATTTAAAAAATATATATATATGTATAATATATGTATATAAAAATCCTTTCTAATATCTTTTAATTTGCTTTTTTACCTTTAAGTTATCAGAACTTAAAGCAAAGGTGTTATTATTTGTTTCCAAAATTCATAAAGTTATGAAAGCAAGCAACACCGGAGTTTTTAACTAGTTGGAACATGAAACTCCCTGTTTTTTGGTTCGCCATTTTCCCTAGGGGAGTAGGGGAGCGGCTACGGTAAACAAAACCGTAACTTTTACCGATAATTTTACGTTTGTTGTTTTGTACACGATTGTGAAATTGTTAAAAGGCAATTTTGGGAGAATCGTATGTAGTAACTTTTTATTAGTGAATTTAAAATATTGTTTTATAACGAACTACTGTTTTCTGCTACTTTTACGTTCAAAATTATTATCTTGGCTTGATTAGTAAACCGTGCTTATCAGTCAATAAACAATATAATATGTTAACCCGAATTTAACGAGCAATCATACTTAATAATGAGACTCGCTCAATAAAAATCGAATAGGTTATTCAATTCTGCAACCGTCCCAGTTCCCGATACGTTTACAAAATCTTACAATAACCTGACGGTCGGTGGCGAAAGCCCTAAAAGAAAGCCGCACCTCGCAGTATTCCCCCAGCAATAAATAAAATAAAGTAATATTTCAATATTACTGGCCAACATAAAAACGGCCGTCCGCAGATCGATACGAGGATCCACAAATTTAATAACATCACTTCCCCAGAAGCAATTAGAGATGAAACGAAGGGCTTCAATGGCCGTTTCTTCGAAATAATCCCGTTACTGAATTCGACTCGTTATGTACTCATTTTTGACAACCCTCTCCACAACTTTGCACCTTACTCCCTCGTGATACAAACTGTTTTGTCACGTTATCAGTTTACCTAAGTTTCGGATACTTGTGATACTTCAGTGATATTTATGTTGGTTTGATACAGAGATGGCGAAACTGAGTGTAATGTCAGACGACAACCAATTATTATGAGCTATCCACGATCTCTTGACAACGACCTCGTTACCGAATAACACATGGACCGAATATATTTAAGAGAAAAGTTTCCAATGATCTGGCAGAATACCGATATAAATAAATGTTATGAAATATTTTGTAGGTATCAAGTAAATGGGCAAAATTATAATATTCCCAAAACAAAAGCTCTCTGACAATTTTTTTCCTCAATTTCAGTTATACGACGTTACTCGATGTATTGTTATCCATTCATGATTTTACTTTGAACTATAATGACAGAATATAATCTGATTATGTGTGAGGTACATGCTCTGAAGAACTCAAAGCCTTACCTTCAACGTGAGGATCAGAAAAAACGATTGATTATTTTTTATTTCTGTGGTATTGAACCAAAGTAATATATTGAGGGCACGGTTGGCGCAGTCGCTTAGTAATTGACTTTCTGCGCTGCGCGTTACGGGTTCGTTTCCCACACAAAAAAAATATTCATAATACCTACCTACAGATTCAATTCTCGCACAGAACAAAATAATATTCGTATGGGCTACAAATAGTTTTTCTGCGTCTGTGTGCGTGAGATGTACCTACGTTTATAAATTGTATTCACGATACAGAACAATTCAAAGAGCTGTTGTGAGCTTGAATGTTTTACCTAAAAAATACGGTAATAGATTTGCAAACACGTGAAGCAAACAACGTGGTCTACATCACGTGTCGTGTCTTCGTCTGACAGACTTCCCAGGGTCTGGCAGATGATAGATAGTGTCTGCCAGATCTAATAACGCTTGGTTGGCGTTCGGCTGTCGTTCTGTTTGATTGGCGGAACTGCCTGCTTGTGTTACGTGGGAAATGTAAGATATCAATACGAGAAACTATTGTACCTAACTGATTTTATCGTTTTATTGATTTGAAAAAGAAATGGTTACTACTTATTAAGAACAAGATTGTTTATAGCACGCCTATTCCCGAAAGGTTAGGCAGAGTTTTACTATTGTACCTACACCCACAGTTCGCCGATGCCGTTATTGAGTCCCGTGTAATAGGATGCCGTTATTGAGTCCCGTGTAATAGGGGGCGAGGCTATTGCCATCTACCGGGCACAGTTCCGGACTCCGTGCTGATTCGTGCTTTTAGCCAGAATTTCCATTCAGAAAAATCCAAAAATACTTTGCCCATCCCGGGGATAGAACCCAGGACCTCGCGCTCAGTAAAAGATTTGAGGCAATCGAAGTCTAAGCAATATATTAGTATGATTACGTCCCCAAAGCGAACGTAATTGCTAAAAAAAAAATAGAACCTGAAACAAAAAGTAGGGAATAATAACGGTGAACACTTAACAAACCTATAAAAAGTATGAGTCATTGTGTAATCTACCGCGTCAAAACTTCTTCAAATCTTCCTATAAAACTGAACGTATCAAAAATAACATGACGTACAACGCACATCGTTCAAAAATTACGGCGTAATTGTCAAATTGTAAGGAAACGACAATTATGACAATATTCCCGACGATATTATCATCTTAAAGCCAGTCCCGCAAGCGGCATGATATTAATAGAGTGTCTGGGCAACACCTGGTGCGATAGTTAACAGTCGTTACAAATCATAATTTCGCTGGAGAGGGAAAGTGGATGCCATACCTCATGCACAACGGACGCAGCGTCCGGCCCCCGATTGGATTCTGTTTCACTTCCTCACGATAAGTCCCACGGTTATCAATATATCGCGAATATAGCGACATTGTGACAGTGTCTGGCAACTTTCTGTACCGACATTAAAGGAGTTATTGCTACGGAATTCAGATGAATGTAAGGAAAAACCAAACTGAATTGTGGTTACATAAAAACCTACAATGTAATTTTCTTGTAAAAAGTATGAAACCTTACCTTATCTTAGTATCGCGTAGCGGTAATAGATGGCGCTGTTATCGACTGAGGAGAATGGTGACTTATTTTGACGTCAACGTTTAATACGCGTTCGGCTTCGCGCCAAAGATATCTAACTGCTACGTAAGTGAGCGCGGGTTCGAAACCAAGCTACACAGTATTCCCATTATTATAATGGTGTCGTTTACCTATGTTGCGATGCTTTAATGGTGGGATAGAACGATGGGTGAAGAGCAACAAGCCGACATTGTCCATCGAGGCGTCGGCTTCTGTAGCAGCCCGTACATTTTTAGTTTGTGCTCATAATTTTATATAAATTATAATAAAAAAAATGATATAATAAATATTGTAATGTCTTCAGATAAAGTTGGCCTTTGACTACACGAGTAGGTATTAGAAACTGATAAAGCCGGTTCCAGTTTATTTGAATACAATTTTCTTTGAAATATTATTCTTATTCACATAAAATAATACACACCTGGTGGTCTACAAATAAACTTTTTTAAAGGTATGCTATTATCAACAACAAACTTACATCTGAATTTTATAGTCTTGTGCCCTTTAAGCCATATTTTAATCAGATTTAAATCGTAAAGTACCGTGTCATTTTATGGCTGAATGTCCATAATATTCGTATTATGACAAATTATATTGTACAAGGCAAATCGCATGTACTTATTTAACTTATTTTAACTCAAATAGACTAATGGAACATGCTGTAATCGACCATTAAAAGTCTTGCATATTAACATTGGCCTAGCCCATATAAAATATAATTAAATTAAATGTATCATAGAATAGCTGATGTGATCTTTGCATGTAAATCATATTTTTAATTACATATAATTGAATATCGTGCATAAAATTGTTTATTCAGTGGTCCAGGCCAGCCATTCATCATGTAATATCGTAAATATTAGGGCGGCTATTCTTAGAGCTTTTTTGCTTGATATTTTAATGAAACATTTATACCTATATACTGTTTAAAAGTCAATAGCCCTGTATTTGAGTTTGCGGCGGTGGATAATTGGTTAGTCAACGTTTTGTTTATAATAGGAAAAGAAAAAAAACACTAAAGAAATAGCTTGAAATCGTTCATTAAGTAAACAAATTTTCGCCGAAACTGAATTGCCCTATAAAAAATTTGAACAGTACTGATTTAATTCACATCAAAGTTGCATAGAACTGGGAATTTAGCGTGAAATGTGAATTAGCGCGCTCGCGTACATTAAGTTCGGCGAACGTTGAGCAAGTGAAGCTAATTGGTGTCGGTTAAGCCATTACCGTACAATGCCCCCGCGGCCCTAATTGTTGCCCTAATGAGTGATAATAGTGCCCTTTGTTTTCACTTAATGGACTACGCAAGTTTATTCTGTAATTTACTATTTTCGTCCATGGGCTGGGTTTTTTAGCTTCAATCGTTTTGTTCAATCGCTCGACTGTTAATGAGAATGGAACTGGTATAATTTGTTTCTTGATTGTTATTTGTAATGATAGTCATTATAAATTAAGTTTATTGATAAAATGTTACAGCTATCATTAAATATTATTATGAGTTATGACTTTGAGTAATGGATGCATGAACATACTTTATTATTTCGTCTTGTCATTATGTTAAGATTTTGCGTTTAATAATAATGCCAAACGCTAATATATGCAGAGATCTAGATAGAGTCACTTAAAGAAAAATACATCAATCAATCAATGTGAGTCCGTGATTGATTACCTAACGAAACAATTCGGATAGTAAAACACTTTCATAATTCCTCACGTCCAAATAATTACAATCACGCGAGACACACAATTACAAACGATTACTTTCGTTGATTGATCACAATAAAAGTAAATCGAGATAGTGTATAAAAATGCTTTACGTAATAGGACCCTAGTGAAAGTGTGATTACAAAGAGATTACGACCAAGTTTCCATTATGCCTGCGAGGTGTATTATGTCAGTGTGTTATAAGCATCCATGGGATAACAGAAAGCCGCAACTTAATTTTAGTTCGAGCATTACTTTACACTTTATAGGAAAAACATTTTGGATTTCAAAGAAGATAGGTATCTTATTTATCTATGTGAACATAATTTTCTCATGAGTAATACATCAGACACTATACGAAAGCATTACATAAAACTTACTGTAGCGTTTGCATTTTCTTTTTTAATTCTAACTCAGTTTTATATCTACTTGCCGATTAACTGCCTACACGACATACATAAGGTGCTGACATAGCAACCACTATCTAAGCTTCTCTGCTGTGTCAACCAAAAAGGTTTCAAGCAGAAATATATTAAGTAAGTATGTATTATATGGTTGCAAGCCATTTTCAGCCTACTTCAGATTAATTCTGAATACATTAGTTTATAAAACACGAATTCCTGCAGCGATTACCATTAAGTATTCTCGAGCCGCGAGCTTTGAAACTGTATCCTTTTAAACAATAGTTGTAAACTTAAATCAATAGTAGCCGTGTCTGCGCCTAAAGCTTTATTGTTTCGCAAATAGTGACATTAAGATAACTAAGACTTATTGGTGTGGTCTAATTTTGTGAAGCCGGCGATAAGCGCCGATACTTAGAACGGTTATTAGAAATAAATTAAGTAATTTAGTATGATCGAAATAGAAACGTAGGCAGTCTACATACATATTTAATCATTTGGGAGATATAATTTATTAATAAAGAATGACTCATTAGAGGTATATATAAGTCACCAATCAGCTAAGAATAATTATATATTAAAAAATATCAAATGAATGAATATTATGTCGGTATTACGTCCTTTTTGGGAAAAGCTCATATCGACATATGAACTGCTAGTTAGGTTGATTCATTGAGTATCCTAATCAGGCCAACAGCAAAATCAGGTGCTGAAAACTCCTAAAAAACTGGCCGCATTAACGTCAGAACGCGCTAAAGCTTCGACAAATCGCTGCCAAAGCCACGCTTATAAGTCGCCTTGTGACTAAAGTTTAAATCAAACTTTATATCTAGCATAGGATTACTATTTACGACTCCGCTCAAGTGGTTAATCTCGAGTCCTTTCTAATCGTGCATCGTAAATTCAACAACTGAATATCGAGAAATATAAGACTTCTTGTAGACTCGAATGTCTGATTATTCTGAGCTAGCCTTAGGACAAATATGAAAATACGTGCGCTCGGATTTTGTTTCAAATACTCCTCCGCTGTTTTAATGTGATTACATCATTGGTTACCGCACAACGGAAATAGCGTGAATCTACGAGTTTGAGGGTACATAATGAGTGACTTAGGGAATGGTTAGTGCATTGAGCAAGCATCCTCGTTGCATCGGTAATTTATGCTCGGTTTGAGAGACGAAATTATGCATCGTGGCATATGCCGTCGGCATAGGAATTTTCGATCATTAATTTTGTTATTATTTCCATAGATGTTTTTGTTACGTAATAAGACATGCTCGTTGACGTAGACGAAACACTACATAGATACTGCTGTAAAACTCATCCAGCATCACTACAATACCTGCCTAGAATGTCGTTATCGTTTCGCATAGTGGACCAATGGGGTATCTTAGAAAGATCTCTATATTTTGAACTATATCGATATTCAGTCACATTTTAACTACACAGCTGCAAAAGAAATATCAGGGCTTACCAATCAACGCAGGCAGCGTATCAACCGCCATGTTGAAGCATTAAAGGATTCATTTATAAGAATGTTTCGTTTGTTATTGTTGAGAAAATGCACAAAACATGTTCAACGCAATTGCAACTGCATCAATTTTACCATAAACATTAATGCTAGTTACTGGAATATCTCTGGTACATATACCAGGATATAAAAACAAACACTGTGGAATTTATGATGGCACTTGCATTTCCTCGTGTTTCTGTTTACTGTATTTTGTAATAAACTTTTATTTATTATGTATGTATAAATATTTGGAAGGCTGACATGATACACGACTATAAAATAAAATACCGTCTGTATAATTTATTTGATTCTGAAGGAACTTTATCTGTGACGATTATTAGACCTGAAGGTTTCGGTAGCAAAAATAACTTTCCAAAACAATTTTATCTGTAGGGATTGAACAAAAACATGCATAGTTATACACTTGAAAAAAAAGAAACAGGAAGAATTGCGTTGTCTTATAATGGTTGGGAGCATTTTTTACGTAAATCAAATACACTTTGTTATTGATACTGAGTTCCGGTTCTAATTGATCCTTGATTGAAGACAAACAGATCAGATTTCAAAATAAATTACAGAATTTCATCTAATTGTTAACAATCTTTGCTTAACGTAACCATGGTATTTATTATCTTATACCAAACATGTTAAAACTACTTGAATATAATGATCAATACTGTGAGTTTGAACATAATCGTAATAAATAAAAATAAATTTATAAATCTGTACTGAGCGACACTGGTCTATATCTATACCCAGATTTCAATAATCTGTATAAGAAATAACTGACTTTCTTCATCAATATTTAAAACACCAGAAGCTTATCTATTTAGTCTAAACGTGAGGTGTGGCCTCAACAGCAATGAGCGAACAATTTTAAGCGTGTAATTTTCTAAAGCTATTCCCAAGCTGTTACTCGGTTAGTCGCGAACGGAGAAAGGCTAAACATGTCTCGATATCTTAACACACTGCCTCTATTGTTCGCTAATCAATTAGTCAAACGGTTGATAACCAGCCGCTTATGGCTTTATGCGTAAATTCCTTTGACACGAACGAGGGCGGTTTTACGACGTTTTTTGTAGACGGGAATGTGAAAACGGCTTTTGGAATTTCCTTTTAAATAGATAAGCTTTTATATAGGTACGGTACGTAGATTATTGTGTGTGTGAAGTAAATCGGTATCGGTTTGAAATAAATACCAAGTTTTGAGTAACTTACGTGTCTTTTTAATGTCCTTCAAAGGCTTATATTTATTTACATTGGTAAATATTAGTGTCGTATTTATATTGTATATTTCGAACTCCAAATTAAATACAATATGTGGAGAAATATTCCGTAATTTAAATTTGAGGGTCCCGGGTGTCATAAGAAGACCTATAACAGTAATTACGGGTGTCAGCAGCCAATAAAGTGACCACCATTCTAACCTTAGAGTATAAGTGTCTCCCAGTATTTCGGTGGCGCAGGTCAGATGGCAGTAGCTCCGTGTAAAATACTGATATTCAGCCGCAACCGGTTAGATTGAAAGCCGACCCTAATGTAGTTGGGAAAAGGCAGATAATAATATTTCGTAATTTCAATTAAGAGCATCGCTAAGCTTTTCATTGTGATTGTATAAAATGATATAATATAATATAACAAACTGTGTTATGCGAACTATTTCGTTATTGCAAATACCATAATGATAGTTAAGGCACAAGTTTTGCAAAATGTTGAATGTTATTTTGTAATACATTTTAGTAACATACGAGCAATGACAGTTATTATGTCGCCGCGAATGTTTAGTTCGACTTAAACAATTAATCCCTTTAACTACAGTTTGCAACAATACTTGCGGACTTATTAAATATAATTTATGTGATTTTAGTCCCTTTCTGTATTTGTGTAAAGTTGAAAATTACTTAACCAAGCAGTTGCGACAATCCGATGGCAATATTTCAATGAGTGTAAGGAGTTATGAATCAAAGAACATAATTATGTATGTTTCAGCGTTAATGATGTGCTATTTTATAAGTATAAGCTGCTGTTATTTGCTTTTTAATGGAAATAACTTGCTCGTTATATTAGCTAGTATTTTATAAATTATTTAATTTATATAATCAGTAATAAAATCTTTATGCGTATCTTTTTGTTATTACCAATTACATTTTAAGTGTCCTTTTAAGTAATTTTATACTACAATGCTTCTTTAAAAAGTGTTATCAAATGTTTAATCAAAGTAATATCACCAATTTCCCGTTATCGTATTAAGAGCCATGTTCACCGACACGAAATAATGTATGCATACAAAAATAGTTGTCAGACGGCTGATTTGTGCCTTAACCATCTGTTATATCGTTGGTGAAAATATATGCTTGATCTTGAATATTAACCAAACCAATTCTTTCATAAGGACATCGAGAAAGGGCATTAAATATGAATGTGTCATCAATTGAAATAGTTTTTCATAGGTCATGACGTTTTGTCAATAAAACTAGATGAAATTCTGCGAATAATATCAATAAATCAATTTAACTATAGAGAATAAAGAGGAAACTGTATTTCACTTTACAGCTGTTCATTATAGCATGCACGAAATTACAAAACTTAAATGTACAGTCTTAAGATTTATTTACTCCTGATACATTTTAATAACTCCTGATCGATCCTATCAAGTTTGCATTTTATTGCTATATTAAATGCTATCGTTTCAATTTCCCGTGAGAAATAAGCTGCCAATGGTAATTTTGTGCTTTATTCTGTTTATTGCATGCCTAACTTATCGTGTTTACGACTATCCACCTTATCAAACTCATCGGTGCTTAAAAATTATGTTTCATTGGTAAGCATGCAGCCATATTATTAATATGGGTTTCTAAAAATAAACAACGCATTCATGTCGGCGCCGCATAATTGTTAATAATGCCGGGTTGCTACGTATGTCAATAGATACCCGCTCGCTTGATGCTGCAGATACTTATGTCTTATTAATTCTATACTACGAAACTATGTGGTGTTGGTAGTCTGACAGCATTATACTCATTTTAACACGTATGGTAACCACATAAGGTGTAAATTGAAATGCATTTTAATATACCGATCGCAAAGATAAGTTTGTTACGGTAGGTAATAGTGGCTTAATCACTGGCTTAATCGTCTGGAATTAGCAGATACGCTCTTATTTATGACAAGCCAGAAGTGCTACCGTTTTGCTTATTGGCAATTATTGTAACCAACCTGAGAAACCATTGCCTCGGTGCTTTTGATAACAATAATTTAGTACCGCGCTTATTAAAGCTATCTGTTGGAGTGTCAATTATAAAACTAACAGTCTTATGGAGTTAATAATCAAATTTTATTGACTTGTGCTTTATTATCTTGTACTTTAATAATAATAAAAAGCTTGCTGTCCATTTAACTTAAATTGATAGAAGGTTTAACTTAATGAGTACCCGAGACATCTTACTTTTACTTTATAATTGACACATTTTAATATTCTATAAAACGATGGGCAGTTGAAAGTTTATATAATGTTCATAAAATTATAATATCTGTATTTAGGACTATAGTACACCCTAGAACTTGAGCGTTGGCTAAAAAAATTATATACTTCTACGATATTTTTATGAAATTATTTCTTCGAATTAGTACCTAAAAATGTCACTTTCACGTCAAGTAAATCTTACTTGTGAGTTTTATATAAAATATAATATAATAATAATTGGTTTACTGAAAATGTTTTGAATATTTTCAAGTAGATAAACGTATAATCCAAACCAGAACAACATTCTACGAGTATTACGAATCCTTTTTTTGCCGATCTGCATATTTCGATCTTATACAATTTAGCACGCTGTTCATATATCGCATGCGTTCGACGATACTTTATTTATTTCTTGATTGTACCTTTTATATGCCAATATTGCGTGCGTGTAATTGAAGCCATAATTCTTCGCACCAAAGAATGCCGAGACGGGACATAAAATAATATTTACGCTATTAAAACGAACTGTAAATGCTCCCAGCTCGTGAACCTTCCCTGTATCTCACTCAACGTGTTCATTTTGTTTAGAAAATATAGTTAAAACTCTCTAATGATCGATTCCTGCCAATTAGCAACGTTAGCTGTTTACAAAATAAAAAAAGCATTTTCAACAACACCCAACCTTATTATTCAAGCGAAAAATTGTTTGTAAAAGCTCCATTCTCGCATAAATTCGCCAAGGTTTTTTACCTATCGGGGGTTTGCATCGCAATTAATTCGATGTCGATTTTTCCCGCCCATTAGTTAACGTTATCGATTCGACACAAGCAATTAGGTGGCCGATCCGATCCGGGCCGTCCGATCCCTGAGATGTGCCAAACATGATTGATGACGTTTTCACCTTATTACCAAAGTAATCCCCTCCACCGGCTTATCAGCTTACAGCCGAAGAGCGGGATGGAAATTCCTCATTACGAGATTGTGGTTACGTCGTGTTCAACCCAGATAACAGCGTTTGAACTCTTTGAAGGGCTTCATTTATTTCATTTACATCCCTTTGGGTTCCTTTGCGTATTAATTATATTGGATTTTAAGGGTCTAAAGGCAAACCCTTTATTTGAGTGATGAGACTTCGTTCTGTTCAAATATTGTACGAAGTTTAGCGAACACTGGCTTACATGGGCAAAGAGGTGCAGCTAAATGAAATAGTTTCTGCAACTATTTTATGACAGTTAAAGGATTGGTCAAATCAAAGATCCAGATGTGGTTGACTACCTTTTACATTGCCTAGTGAAGCGTATAGGTACTTGTACTTTTTTAAATACAGTAAATCACCATACATTTTAGAAATTTACGATAATTTTCTGCCTGCCAGCTTCAAAATCGAGGTTACTATCGTAAACCTCTATACATACCTACATATGTATATCCGCAGTACAAGTAATCCAAACATATTCTACATTTTCATTTTTTCTTGTTCCAGTGGGCGGGATGTCTCGCGGGGGGAGCGGCGCCGGCAAGACGGCGACCGCGAAGCGCGTGCCCCCGCCAGCAGTGCCCGGAGACGCGTTTGGGACCCCACAGCACCGCCACTCGGGGTCCAGTTTCGGTTCGCAAGGATACGCGTCCTGCGAAGACCAGCCGTATCCACAGCCGCCAGATACGCCGTCACACACAAGAGGTAAGCATCACTTCAGAAGTTCTTCACTCAGCTACGTGATATCCATAACATTCGCATCCCATTTTCTCTCTTCTTCTCAGTCCTACGACTCTTGAGAGTGCTGAATAAATGTGTCAAAATCAATCATCAAATGGTAAACAAGACCCATTTTGACACATTTATTCACAAATAATAGAATTTAGTAGCACTCAGTGGAGCCGTTGACGGCCCATTTAAATTGAACATATTTTCACATAAAATCAGATCATTGTTTCTAACCAATCCATTTACTCTGTCCATTCCAGATGACCATTCAGACTACGGCAGCACAGTCTCCGGCGTCTCTGGCGTGTCAGGCGCTAGCGGAAGCCTCGGCAAGAGTCCTGCAGGTGGCGGCACCTTCACGTTCCCGCCGCCCGCGCAACCTCTCACACACAAAGCTGCCGTGTACTACCATCATCAGCTAGCGCTAAGTGATGACCAGGGGATTGATATGACCCAGGTATTTTATTTTCTGTTTATCTGTATAAAAAATCTTAAAACTGGCATAGCAAATCACCAAAAATCGTTTTCGTATCTGATCAATCTTAAATAAAAACCATTCAGCAGTAAAACGATTCACGAACAACCACCTTATGGTGAATTCAATAACTTGGACATTTTCTGACTGCCATCTTACGTCGTTTCAGAGTCCCGGCCGCGACAGCCCCGGCTCATCATCAGGGTCAGCGGGTTCCGGCTCCAGACATTCCTCGGCCTCCCTGGACAGCGGGCGTGCGTCCGGCCGCATGCCACACCATCACCACGCCGCCTGCCACTGCGGTGACCTAGCAGACAGGGTCAGAGCGATGATAGCACAGGGTCTTCCGGTTAGTATAATTTGGAACTTGATACCCAGTAAGACAAAAAAGTCAGATTTTTATATATTCCTTGAGAAAGGAAGAGTAAAGCGAGTTTACTTTTAGTTTTCATCACGAAAGGACACTTCTTTTAACTTTAATAGCTTCTCTTCTTTCTCATAAATATACACCTACATTTTGTTCTCTCCGATTTCAGGACACAGACATAATACACGCGTGCCTAGCAGACATTCAGATGGAGGAGTACGCGCGACTGTTCATAGAGGCCGGGTATGACCTACCCACGGTCACCAGGATGACACCCGAAGACCTCACAGCCGTCGGTATCAAGAAGCCTAACCACCGCAAGAGGTTAAAGGCAGAACTCGCCAACTTAAATGTGCCGGATAACCTGCCAGATTATATACCGGTAGGTGGTTTTTCCTGTGTGGTTGTTAGTATTAATTATTCGTTTTTAAGCTAAATTATCAAAAATCGGCCTACCGCGCATTTTAAGTCCTTTCAAGTTTCTAGATTAAACCATTTGGCTTAAGCGTTGAAGTCATTCTGTCAGTCTATTAATCCGGCGTATAATTTTATATATTAAGGTTAAGTACTTATGTGGAGCAGAAGTATGTTAGTGTCATGTCTGACTATATTAAGTAATTTAGCGCAATGCCATGAAATGACTGTTAAGTATACAGCTAAAGACAGTAAAATGACTCAGCCAGAAAGGGAAAACGCACTTACACTTGAACAAAGATATAGACAGGGTAACCAGAAAGGGATGAAGTTTTCTGAGGAAATCATCGATGCATTCTAGGTTTCAGGGTTTATGTAAGACAATCAGCACTTTATCTAGAAAATTGGAAAACCGGGACTGGCTTTGCCTGTCATTTTTATAAATTCTACCTTGTATTTATTAAACACTTTTCATTTTTGTTTCCAGGGTTCTCTAGAAGAATGGCTGCGACTCCTTCGGTTGGAGGAATACGGGCCTGCTTTAGTGGCTCAGGGGTACCGTACCGTGCACGACGTTACGCAACTCGCCTGGGAGGTGAGCACACTTGATACTCATAGACATCACAATTGACTTTACTGAGCCAATAATAAATCCAGCTGTCAGAATATAAAAACACCTTAATAAAAATATACCTACACATTAATACATTATTACCAAGGTTTTCATAGATCAATGATCCAATAAAAAAAAATCATAAGCAATACTATTTATTTTCCCAGGATTTAGAAGACATGGGCATAGTTCGCCTTGGCCATCAAAAGAAAATACTTCTGGCCATCAAGAGAGTGAAAGACATAAGGGCTGGCAAACGAAGCATTAGCAACCAAGGGTCTCTGGACTTTACGAGAATACAACCGGGACAGGTCAGTTACATAAAGACTTAGCTATACTGTCATTGTGTTTGTAGTGATGTTTTAGAATTTAGACTCTTGATAGATTAAGGGCTGATTTCATAGCAGACAAACTTTTGTGGCATACAAATTCTACAATAATCCAGTTTCTAACTAAATATAATAATATTGTTAGCTTTCATAACTTATTGTGTACTTTAAAGGGGCATATTACAGAATTTGTATGTTTTGCAGAAAAAAAAACTTATAAGCTCTAAAGTCTACCACGAGATCACCCCTTTTTATGACAGCGGATATACTGATTTAATCACAAAGTCTATGTCTTTATGGTACTCCGCTTTCGTAAAACAATTCTTAGACCGTGCAATAGAGAGCAAATTAGATTACTATTCTATCAATCAAAAGATTAATTTCAAAGCATCACTTCAAATCAATTATTTTATTTTATTTTGTCATAACTTTTATTTTGTTTATTTCCACGTGACGTCTCATTTCATTCATCGGCCATCTTGAATTTTTGCCGCCAAAACTTCTAACAGAAATGAAGCTAATAATTTATAGTAAATTCTAATATTATTTCTTTTTTATACTAACAGCGTTATTTTAACAAAAGCGTTTTAAGAGCTTCAATATTTTATTTAACTAATTAAATACTTTAGTTGAGCCAATCGAGGCTTTTGTTGTTAGATCCATAATCGTGTGAACCTAGCACAAGAATGGCTGAAAAGCTTTGTTTGCTGAGCCGAAAGCTGACACATTATGGGAAAACTGATAAAATTAACCGATTGGCGTTAAGTAAATAACAATAATTCAATAATATTCTAGTGTGGTGTTAAAATTCTCCAAACTTTTCCCGATGCGTTCAGAAACGTCGTTATCATTTCGCTTAGACTTTAGGTTTACGTCCATCGCCATCACCTTCACTGGTCGGATGTCAAACAGTTCTGCGATGCCCTTATATTTACCGCATAGTGTCATTATTTATATCACCTTATTATTTCCGCAATTAACGATCGAAATCAATTAACTGTTATTAATATAACCGTGAATTAATTTTGGATATTAACATTTTTTATGAAATATGAAACTTTCGAACGATACTGTTTTCCATGCAACTTATCTTCTAGCCGGACGGCATTTCTAGTAACAATGTACCTAAAAAGAAAATGTTGCTACATTGGGAACCAGTCCAGAGTCAGTCGCAGAGTTGTGATCCACCAGCACACACGTCCATCCGCTGCATCCACCATACCACTAGCCCGAAGCAGCATGTGAATGTTTTGTTTTCTTTTCTTTTTCCAAACACAAACCGCACCTTGGACATAATCGGCTAAAGGATTTATATCCGAGGGAGCTACATTACCAGCCTTGGGAGCGACAACGGAGTTACCATAAACCCCCCGACCTAAACTTTGACGCCATACCGACGCCCCTTTGTGGCACAGATTTGGTCCCCATTCAGGTATGAGACAACCTCCTTTGGCACAGGTCTTGTCAGTTTGTTCTCGATGCACCCAAGCACCCGGCTTTTATGTGCACACGATTTTATCGTTATAGTGAACGCAATGTTTTCCATGTGTGTTATTTTTTATTACAATTTTAAGCCTTTACCCCCATTATCGTAGAAACCGCTGTGATTTATCTTTCCTGCACGGTAGTTAAATTTTTCACATTACTTTTATTTTATTTATTATAATAAATAATACAATTTTATACTAATTGCGCATGGTTTTAATAACGCTAACATTGCAAATATTCTAATTATTGATTGACTAAACAAAATCTTAAACAGACAGCATGGTGCGAGGAACGTCATTAACAAAATTTGTAAATAAATAAGTTGATGCCGTTGTTTGTAAATGTTTTGAACAACTTTTCTATGTAATATAACTTTAAATTAAATTCGCCAACTGCTTAATACAAAATAGATTAAAAACGTTACTATAAAATGCCAACAGATACGTCATCCGCGCGGGAAATCGCTAGAAAGCTTAGAGGATCCTTCAGAAAGAGCGTCGCACACTACGTTTTCCCCAGAAGCTGGGTTTTACTATGGAGGTGGCCAGTGGCGGCGTTCATATGACGACGGAGATATTACACCAACCAACGACAGCTCTTACGAAGGGGGAGGAACACTACCGCGTCCGCGCGGACTCGTTAGACCGAGACCCGTCGCTAAGATCCAGGCCACGCCGGCCTACAGGGACAAGTCTCCGGACTACACGTACGACGAGCTCGCGTACTCGGCGCGCCTGCAGCGCGTGGCGTACGGCGCCAGCCCACACGTAGCGCGCAAGCCGCCGCCCGAGCCGCCCAAGCGGCAGAGCTCGCAGTACGCGCCCTTCTCGCGCTTCGGCCAGACCACGGTGGAGATCCACCCCGAGAAGAGCCTGCCGCTGTCACTGCCCGCCTACCCCAGCTCGGACTCGCTGTCCGTGTCGCTGGACAGCACGGGGCTGCTGCCGCCGCCCCCCGCGCCCTCCTCGCCGCCACGCCGCTACGACGACGACAAGCTGCGCACCGGCTCTGATGCTAGCTTTAAGGTGAGTGGACTGTTCATGTCTAATATTCAGTTTTGATTGAGTTGCAATTTCTAATCTTAAAGTACTAAACATTTTCGACCGGATTTACTGAATAAAACCTCTAAGTACCTAGCATGCCATTAGCTAGCATTAGCATTAGCCAGTCACCAACAATCTGAAACCGTAAGTTTTTATTCTTACCCAGAAAACAAAATAGTATTGTACTCTTAGTAGGATATCAATAAAAGTAATAAGTCGGTAAGTTTTACTTAAATGATCGTTTCTTTTTCCACAGTCGAGCTCCAGCACAGAATCGGACAGCATTCCTTTCGCGAACGAGAACGCCGGGACCATAAAGCAAAACCGGGGCCAGATAGGTGGACGACCGCACACCGTCGATTACGGCCGAGCGGGCATCGGCCTCGCCACCCTCCCACCCAGAGCAGACATCAAGCCTACCACACCTCATGCGCTCCCCGAACACAAGGATGAGAAGAGCACTGAACCAGTTGACGTACTCAACGACATAGGAAATATGCTTGCCAACCTAACGGACGAATTAGACGCCATGTTGGAAGAAGAAAAGCGCCAAGGCCTCACAGATTCCTAAAATCTATAGACTATGTAGAATACTTTGTACTCGAATACATTTAAAAACTTGTCAAAAATTCCAAAGAATTGGACATCGGCAAAGACTTCCACTAATTTAATGAATGCAGAGATTTTGATAACACAAGCAGCTTTTATAAACGTCTACTTTATTTTAGGAGGGTAGCAATTTGAAAGCAATCTTTTGCGTATTGCATTGTTATGACAATTATGACCGATAATCGCGTTTAAACTTTGTTGGATTTAGTCTTTATTAAAAGCTATACAACTCGGAAAATAATCGTTTTTTTATAAAATATACAATCAAAACCGTGCTGTGTAAGCATTTCTTCCATTGCATAATTATATTTACCTCTATCTCAAAGGACTGAGTAAAGTAGAATGTGATGTTGCCTGGACTTCAAGTCGTCCATATTGTTAAGTGACCAAAACCTATGAATCATTACCAATGTTGCTTCAATAACGCGTGACCATTCCAATGCTGTGCTGTACGCTTTACATGGAGCCACAACCTAAATGATAATAATTGTCACTTGCCATCAAACTATTCCTACACGACAAAACGGATAATATTATACGTACTATATAATAGTTTTGTAGCATTTTGTACCGACGTAGTACATTTTATACATACTTATTGTAATTTAAAAATATTGTTTGCTGAATATCCTCTGTTATTTAAATTTAGTGAGCTGTGTATTTTTGTTATTACAAATAATTAGTTCCTTGTAATATTAAAAATTGAATGTTTTTATTGGGATAGAAAAGAAATTAGATGTTAGTCGGATCCAAAAAACAGACAAAAATGGCTATTTTTGTAAATATTGTTTTACTTAAATTATGTCATAGATAAAATATATCCCAGTAGTTAGTTTTTCATGTACAATAATTGTAGAGTATTTGATTATGACGTAGAAATTAATGTAGCTAGAATTTATACAAAACATTAGTCTAGTGATAGTGTGAAAAATAGGGTTTACATATTAATGTATTATAGACAATTATAAAGTTAGCTATAGACCTCAGACCTTGTATGTTATCATTCTTGTAACGCAATAAGGACATGCCGTTTGCCCCATCATTAAAATGTATTACAAAGTTATGCTTCCACTTATAAATAGCCATATTTCTTCATCTAAATGCTTTTCAACACCTTGCTTGCAACGGAACGCATCGCTCACGCAATCACAAATATATTTAGAGCCTTATCAAATTTTATAAAAAAAAGAACATGACTCATTCTGTTTACATCCAACTACTTAAAGCTCACAATTTATGATCTCTAATTTATTTTATACTCACGCATGTCCAATAACAACGTGATATCTAGCGGCCATAAAGTAAACAGCAATTATTTTGTGACGACAATGTTAAGTAAAATGAAACGTTCCATACACAATAGCTGCAAAAATTATAATACTGTCCTTCTTTATTTAAAAATTAACGTTTTTTAACCCAACACTAGAAAGCTAAGATTAGATTACATTAATTTTTAAAATGATTTAACCTGTTTTCATCTATGGCTTGATGTTATATTTTGCCTAACATTGTTTACGAAATAGCATAACAATGAAACCATAACGTAACAGTTTCCGTTACTAACACCGTGAATGTAATTAATAACATCTTATTAAAGTGTAGAACAATATATTTTAAGCTTAACTTTGTAAATATCTTGATAGAAATGAGTGTTTCTATACAGTCTTCTTTGATAATCACTTTCAAATGTAAACATTTTGTATACCTACATGTTAATGATCATACTGTAAACCCATTTTCGGCCGCCACTCATATTTTGTAAGGTGCTAGAAAAATAAAGCAAAATAATTTTCCCATAAAACTTATCTTTTTAATTAAGTATCGTTCTTTGAACTAGTCAAAATTTATTTCTTTCGAGTGGCGGCAAATGAAAACAACTTATATAATCAGAATTGTTTAAAATGTAATTTAATATTATTGAGCAGCTTATGATCCTCATTTAGTTCGTTTCTTATTTCAATAAATATATTTGTAATATCTAATCTGGCTCTCATTTTCACCCTTGAAATACAAATACCTAATACCCTAACTACCCATCGCGAATTTCTAAATTGTATGTAGCAATTAATTAATATAATTTTACAAAAATGTTACATACACTATCTTGTACTTTTTCTGTATTAGGATTAAGAAGTACGTAATCCTTTTATTATTTCCAAGTCGTCCAACATTTTTTATAGTAATAAAAATTTTTAGAACGACTATCCACATCAATATTTGCGTTAGGTACCATAAATTAGTGATTTTGCAGCGAACATTTTAATGTATGTACTTATAATATTAAAACAATAAAAATTAGCGACTGTAAGCATCGGCTGTTTTCTTTATACATATTTAGCATAGCAGCATACTATGATAAATTACAATCTTTTCGATTACATATAATCGTTAACAGATAACAACGTCTCACATACTTATTAGTATTACAAAATATGGCGCGCTCTACATTTACTAGTTCATTTCCGATTTCCCGGAAAACCGGAAGTTGATGCTTTGCGCGTTGTAACTCTTCTGGGTTTAAGGAAATTAAAAGATATTTTGAGATAATCTAAGATATTTTTGCTACTACATACGGAAATATTAAAACTATATTATTAAAATAAATTAAACAACAAACCACTTCCCATGTCTAAAATAGGTATTGTAAGAGTAGTTACTTTAATGACAATACGGTTTCCATCGTCCGAATATATTTTTCTTCAAAACCGGAGTTTCCCGAGGCTCATTGGCATCCCTACTCCATCCGTAATATTTTGACCAATGAGAGCGCACTTCAGCAGATCGATGGCGCGACGCGCGGCATAGAGAACGCAGAAATGTCAGATTTTCCTGTTGTCATCTGTGAATTTCGTCTGCGCGATCGATAACACGAATTGGCTATTCGGAGTTACAGAGGTTGAATTCTTATTGAGCCATTGATGGACAGTTAGTTAACGTTGGTGCTTCAAATAGCAAAATTTTTCATTCTAAAGTGATAAAATGGATACGAGTGGAGCGTACGGTGGCGGCAAGGCCGGGGGCGCCTTCGATCCCCAGGCGTTCATCCAGAGACCTCCCGTAATCGTCAGGGCGGTCTGTTGGGTAAGATATTTTATATGCACTGTGTGCGGAATCATTTAATGCGTAGAATAGATATTCTATTTATTTTACAGGGCAGATTAAACGTATCTACAAACAGGAGTTACGTCAGTTAGCGAAATACATAATTCAACGAAAAATAGTTATTATCCGTCTGTTTATCGAATATAGTGGGTAGGTACCGTAATTTGATGGAATTAAATTGAAATATAATGTTATACAATTATTTAAAAGTACCTACAATTAAAGACTGTAAAATATTGGCTTTACAACGATTATCTCCACCTCCAAATTAAATTAAATTTTCAAATTAAGAATCTTTAACTTTACATACCGATTATTTTTGTAAACAGAATTTATTTTTCTCTTTTCAATAACATCATGTGACTGGCCTTGTGATAAGTGAACCTATGTAATCAAGAGTAGACTATAGGCAGTTACTCAGTAGAAATACAAATAGTACCCACATATAGATATTAGTTATTGAAATTTATATGTTACACCCACACACTGCACAACAGTATTCATTACACCACACATCAGGACCTTGTTTCAAATTTACCCATAAAATATTTATTTATTAGATTAGACTTTAAAACTAGGTCATGTTAGCAGTTAGATCATCAATAATCCACTAGAAAGATTCTCTACACTGTAGAAGGTTCCTCTGAGTATTCAGGCCACTAATCACAATGTTAGTTAGTCATAGACAAATGTATAATCAAAACATGTGGCCAGTAATATAAAAATAGATATCACAAACAACGAATTATGTCATAAACAACACATCACACACATTAAAATAGGTAGGTATCACACCTACTACGAAATTTGACCCATTTGACAATCAATTGAAATCAGGGAAATCATTTTTTTAAAGTTAGGTTTTACTCATAAAATGAACTCTATAGGCTATAGATTAGAGCTATGGCCTACATTCATAGTCATTACCTCAGTTCAGTAGGCAACTCTCTCAATTTTTGATGAACTAAATGCTGTTTCTAACTGAATACTCAATTGGATCCATTCATGTAAGAGGTCAATGCTATTAAATCAATAAAAAATACCATTTACACTCTTTTTAAATGTATAGGTGAAATATGCAGGAGTATGTTTAGTTATTAGATTCAGATAAATTCGTTTAATTACTATTATTAATTGAAATAAAATTACGGCCTTTCGTCAATTTGTCTCGTTCTACTGTGTTAGGCATTCGTTTAATGGAAATAGCCTTATTAAATATTACAAATAAGGTCATATTTTAAAGACAGACATTTAAAGTTTGATCAAGAGATAGTCTTGGAATCAGCTCAAGTTCTCGTTTAATTCTCTGTCAATTCATACTAACTGGATTTTGCCGACAGAATTCTCAAGGAATGAAGGAAAAAGGCTGAGATTATGACGCGCGAGCGTATCCGCTTTTATATCGTAAACATCATACAAATGTATAGGTACGCGGTATCTATATGGTAATGTTGTTATATAGTGCTCAGTGATAATAAAGAAACTACATTGGAACTCGGTTTACCGATTACGGCTATTACTTTCAATTAAGTTTGCTAATATTTCTCTTTTAGATACGTTTTTATAACTTTTTCGACATGCACATTTTAATCTACATGAATCCGACTAAAATCTAAGCTGTATCGCTCCGCATATCTCTAGGAAGTTATTTTAATTTCTTATAAGCAGCAAGCCAGTTAGCCAGAAGAGATTTTACAAGGACTAGGAATTCAAATTTGTTACTCTCTTGTAGAGAAAGCGAAAGACGCAGACTATAAGAAGTAGCGGTTTCAACACGAGTGTACACTGTGTTTAGACAAATTGGGGGGCAAATTAAGACTTCAGCTTAATGTATGATAGGCAAGCCAGGTCCAGGTTACGATAGCATCCCCCCTATTCTCCTCCCCCATGTTGGCAATGGTTCTGGACCTTCGATGAAAACATATACATACGTACGCACTGAATGTGCATGAATAAGAATTGCGTAACCGTAACATCATATACGTATGCTCCACAGCTGTTCAGCGTGATTGTGATGGGCTGCATATCAGCTAAGGGCTGGCGCACAGGCGAAGACGGAAAGGAGCACTGCGTGTACAACGACGATACTAACGCCTGCAACTACGGCGTGGGCATCTCCGTGATAGCCTTCATTGCGGCTATCGCCTTCATAGCCGGCGAATACCTCTTCGAGCAAATGTCTTCCGTCAAAACTAGGAAGCATTACGTACTGGCTGATATGGGATTCTCTGGTAAGTTTCATTTTTACTCTATGATATGTTATAGTTTTATTATGTGATTGGAAAATTATATTATATTACATCAATGTAAAATTGTCTCAAATTTAAGTCAATCAAACAACCATAGAGCGGACCAAGTTTTGGGCCAAAACGAAAAGAAGAAGTATGGAAGAGTCTATTAAACAGCCTTGATTGCGTAAAATTAATCATCAGTACCGCTATCACGAGTTTTCTTACTATTTACTATCATAGTAAAGTAAATTTTCATGATAGCGATTTTAGTTCTTAACTTGTTTACATTAGGGATTAGAGTCAAGTCAAGTCAAATCGCTTGCATGAAAATTTACATTTACTATGATAATAAATAGTAATAAAACTCATAGTAGAGGTACAGTATGGTAAGCGCACGCTGTTAAATATCATATTTCTGTGCTCAAGTAAGCCAGAAGATTGAATAAAGATGTTAGAATCCATAAACCTGAGTCACGCCTTAAAATTGGGTCACACTATAATGCTCACACTAAAATAGAGCTATTATAGATACTCGTAATGAATGTGGAACACTGGACTTTAAGAAAACTTAAAGAAGGATTTGTTGGTCAATGTAAGGGAGCTTAAGAGGAAAGAAAGCGGCTTAAGGAAGCTTATCTTACGTAACTTAGCCTATATTGCTAGCTTCAAGTAGGTAGGTAAGTACTTATACAAAATGATAAGTCTTACCTTTATTGAACAAGACAACGTTTTTAAAGCAGCACATAAAATTGCATTGACAGAAATATTACACAATAAAGTGCACATTGATTGAAAAGGACGATACGACGATTCTACGGATTCAGTTGAGGTATAATCTTTTACATCATCGCTTTGTGTGTATTATAATGCATGTAAATAATATGTGGTAAGTGAAACAGACTGATGTAGAATGAATTTTACCTATATCCGACAAGTGTCTATTATACCAAACTGCCTGCAAAAATTAAAGCAGCAAAATCATATTGCTCTTCCGAAAGATCTCCATCTGTCTTCTAATTAAAAGTTTTTATAGTATAATAAGTTCTTATATGGTAAAAAGATTTTATGTAATACAATAGGTGTTACATAAAATCTCGTTATGTTCTTAAAATATTTAAAATCGGATGTATGGAGTACAAATTCATTTACAAATATAAGAAAGTTAAGAAACTCAATAAAATTAACGTTTTCGGAAAATCTCTATAAAAATAATACTTTTTCAAACTTGAAAAATACGTGCATGGAGCTAAATTGAATTTAAGGTCAACTTAATTGGCCTCATCAATGGCGGGCAAATTTATATTATACGGGTGCATTCCGTGGCCCGCAGGTCGAGAGATAGTGATCGTCTTTATGTTGCGACCAATCGTCCCGAATTAAATACCAACTCAGACCTGGTGGCCTAACAAAGCCAAATTGCAAATCTCCGTGGACATGATTTGAAAAAATATTGGTACAACGGCAATGCAACTATCTGTGCATACAGAGATATCAAGCGCATATTAGCTTTACAATAGAGTCTCTTCACAACATCATAATAAACTCAACACGTAAGGGAAGGATTGAGAATGCATTCATTCATACATTGCAATGCACTGTGTATTGCATCGGAGTGATATTACAAAACATTTGAGGTCAAGATCTAATTTAAAAGTTACTAACCATCCACTCAAACTACGTAATACAAAACTTCAGCTGCTGGACTTAGGCCTTTCCCAAATTGTTAAGCTAGTATTTTAACGGTTTCAGAGTGAGATTTTCTAAATCCGCCACTTACCCAGCGTTCAATTAAGACGCCATAATCCCTTCATTAAAAGATTTCCTCCCCACAGACTGAATCATAAAACGGTTGCGTAATAAATGAAACAATAACATTGCGAAACACTTTGTTTTTCTTTGTTTCATTTCTAGGTTGGGTTCATGTTTAATAACATATTCGTTTTGTTTATTTTTTTACTCTTGCCTAGAAATCAAACTTTAAAATTAAGAACAATAACACGCCTTTACTGGGGCAATCGATGGCAAAGAAGTGTTACAAGGTCAGCCAAGGAAGTTATAATTACGAATACTTGTATTAAAAACCTAAGTAACTTTAATCCTGGAAAGGATCATGGGGTCCAGAATAGAGCCTCGACGATGATGAGTTATGAGTTCATCTATCACACTCGGGACAGTCAGCTTCGATACAACTAATGCTGACTGGTTTATCTTACTACTTGGGCATGAGCATTGTGATAGCTTATTCCTAACAAGACATAAGACGAAGATCCTGAAAAAATATAACCAATGGGATATTACTTAGCTCATTCCGTAAATAAAGCATTTCCTCAAACAATACTTAAAACTTCTTGTTTACCTTATATTATCCTATGATATATACCATATTAATCGTAACCTATAAAATAATACTTAAAGCTACGTCTATAATTTTTACTACTAACATTAATGTCAGGTCATTCGATCTTTATTAGGTAGGTACATCACAAACGAAGTTCTTACAACGAGGTTCGATCAGCCTAACAATTCCTCTCAGTGGGTGTAAAATTTTATAGATCGTAAAGTCCACCCTAATTTGTTACTTATCGCGTGAAAACGGATTCACATTTACGAGGTTGAATGCGGCCCACCTTACAAAGAACCTCGCTTTATTTCCTGCGCTCAGCATGTAAATTTCCTTATTTACGCGAGAAAATGCTTGCTTGCTGAGGAATTTGTAATGTACCTTCACACTTACAAGGGTTAACCCATAGATTTCTAATATTACAGACTACAGTACAATTCATAAAATAGAGGTTCCGTTGGCTAAATACTGCAAATAAAACTGCGAGTACAATTTAGCAAAATGTGCTTCCCAAAAAACAAATATCTCTTTTCTGTCTTTACACTTTAACTATTGATTGCAGTTCAAATTATAATTTTTACTATTTGTACCATTTTTCTGTACCTAAATTTTTAATTTTTAATCATGGTTCCCAAGATAGTTTGGGAACCGCCGTGTACTTGCAAATGTTCATGATCTTTGGGATAAATAAATAAATAAAAAATAAAAATCTTTATCTTATCTTATCTTAGCTAATTATACTCACATCCGAAAAAATCGGCAGTGATGGAATTAGGCCATGAAATCTCTCTACGATTGTTAGGTCTACATTTAAGACGGTAGCGTCTGCTGCGACTGGGTGTGGGCGATTTGACCTTGAGGCCGATATCTAGTCAATGGCCGTATATAAAGAAGGGATGTGATTGTATTTTGTTCATGTCCATGAAGTTCAGTCCGTACTGAAGCAGTTCGCCTTCAAGGCCAAAGCTCCCATACATGTGCCATATTACCATCCAATCACGTGGGGCCTGAAGACAGAATCGTATTATGGCGTTACGATGTAATAATATACCTACGCTACTAAAACAGTCACGAAAGTGGATAGTACTTAATTACTTAGATTAGACGTTACGCAACTCGCCTGGGAGGTGAGCACACTTGATACTCATAGACATCACAATTGACTTTACTGAGCCAATAATAAATCCAGCTGTCAGAATATAAAAACACCTTAATAAAAATATACCTACACATTAATACATTATTACCAAGGTTTTCATAGATCAATGATCCAATAAAAAAAAATCATAAGCAATACTATTTATTTTCCCAGGATTTAGAAGACATGGGCATAGTTCGCCTTGGCCATCAAAAGAAAATACTTCTGGCCATCAAGAGAGTGAAAGACATAAGGGCTGGCAAACGAAGCATTAGCAACCAAGGGTCTCTGGACTTTACGAGAATACAACCGGGACAGGTCAGTTACATAAAGACTTAGCTATACTGTCATTGTGTTTGTAGTGATGTTTTAGAATTTAGACTCTTGATAGATTAAGGGCTGATTTCATAGCAGACAAACTTTTGTGGCATACAAATTCTACAATAATCCAGTTTCTAACTAAATATAATAATATTGTTAGCTTTCATAACTTATTGTGTACTTTAAAGGGGCATATTACAGAATTTGTATGTTTTGCAGAAAAAAAAACTTATAAGCTCTAAAGTCTACCACGAGATCACCCCTTTTTATGACAGCGGATATACTGATTTAATCACAAAGTCTATGTCTTTATGGTACTCCGCTTTCGTAAAACAATTCTTAGACCGTGCAATAGAGAGCAAATTAGATTACTATTCTATCAATCAAAAGATTAATTTCAAAGCATCACTTCAAATCAATTATTTTATTTTATTTTGTCATAACTTTTATTTTGTTTATTTCCACGTGACGTCTCATTTCATTCATCGGCCATCTTGAATTTTTGCCGCCAAAACTTCTAACAGAAATGAAGCTAATAATTTATAGTAAATTCTAATATTATTTCTTTTTTATACTAACAGCGTTATTTTAACAAAAGCGTTTTAAGAGCTTCAATATTTTATTTAACTAATTAAATACTTTAGTTGAGCCAATCGAGGCTTTTGTTGTTAGATCCATAATCGTGTGAACCTAGCACAAGAATGGCTGAAAAGCTTTGTTTGCTGAGCCGAAAGCTGACACATTATGGGAAAACTGATAAAATTAACCGATTGGCGTTAAGTAAATAACAATAATTCAATAATATTCTAGTGTGGTGTTAAAATTCTCCAAACTTTTCCCGATGCGTTCAGAAACGTCGTTATCATTTCGCTTAGACTTTAGGTTTACGTCCATCGCCATCACCTTCACTGGTCGGATGTCAAACAGTTCTGCGATGCCCTTATATTTACCGCATAGTGTCATTATTTATATCACCTTATTATTTCCGCAATTAACGATCGAAATCAATTAACTGTTATTAATATAACCGTGAATTAATTTTGGATATTAACATTTTTTATGAAATATGAAACTTTCGAACGATACTGTTTTCCATGCAACTTATCTTCTAGCCGGACGGCATTTCTAGTAACAATGTACCTAAAAAGAAAATGTTGCTACATTGGGAACCAGTCCAGAGTCAGTCGCAGAGTTGTGATCCACCAGCACACACGTCCATCCGCTGCATCCACCATACCACTAGCCCGAAGCAGCATGTGAATGTTTTGTTTTCTTTTCTTTTTCCAAACACAAACCGCACCTTGGACATAATCGGCTAAAGGATTTATATCCGAGGGAGCTACATTACCAGCCTTGGGAGCGACAACGGAGTTACCATAAACCCCCCGACCTAAACTTTGACGCCATACCGACGCCCCTTTGTGGCACAGATTTGGTCCCCATTCAGGTATGAGACAACCTCCTTTGGCACAGGTCTTGTCAGTTTGTTCTCGATGCACCCAAGCACCCGGCTTTTATGTGCACACGATTTTATCGTTATAGTGAACGCAATGTTTTCCATGTGTGTTATTTTTTATTACAATTTTAAGCCTTTACCCCCATTATCGTAGAAACCGCTGTGATTTATCTTTCCTGCACGGTAGTTAAATTTTTCACATTACTTTTATTTTATTTATTATAATAAATAATACAATTTTATACTAATTGCGCATGGTTTTAATAACGCTAACATTGCAAATATTCTAATTATTGATTGACTAAACAAAATCTTAAACAGACAGCATGGTGCGAGGAACGTCATTAACAAAATTTGTAAATAAATAAGTTGATGCCGTTGTTTGTAAATGTTTTGAACAACTTTTCTATGTAATATAACTTTAAATTAAATTCGCCAACTGCTTAATACAAAATAGATTAAAAACGTTACTATAAAATGCCAACAGATACGTCATCCGCGCGGGAAATCGCTAGAAAGCTTAGAGGATCCTTCAGAAAGAGCGTCGCACACTACGTTTTCCCCAGAAGCTGGGTTTTACTATGGAGGTGGCCAGTGGCGGCGTTCATATGACGACGGAGATATTACACCAACCAACGACAGCTCTTACGAAGGGGGAGGAACACTACCGCGTCCGCGCGGACTCGTTAGACCGAGACCCGTCGCTAAGATCCAGGCCACGCCGGCCTACAGGGACAAGTCTCCGGACTACACGTACGACGAGCTCGCGTACTCGGCGC
Organism: Shargacucullia verbasci; assembly: GCA_947562105.1. Lineage (NCBI taxonomy): Eukaryota > Metazoa > Arthropoda > Insecta > Lepidoptera > Noctuidae > Shargacucullia > Shargacucullia verbasci. The sequence continues at coordinate 11,058,136 of OX387289.1, forward strand.
GCCTGCAGCGCGTGGCGTACGGCGCCAGCCCACACGTAGCGCGCAAGCCGCCGCCCGAGCCGCCCAAGCGGCAGAGCTCGCAGTACGCGCCCTTCTCGCGCTTCGGCCAGACCACGGTGGAGATCCACCCCGAGAAGAGCCTGCCGCTGTCACTGCCCGCCTACCCCAGCTCGGACTCGCTGTCCGTGTCGCTGGACAGCACGGGGCTGCTGCCGCCGCCCCCCGCGCCCTCCTCGCCGCCACGCCGCTACGACGACGACAAGCTGCGCACCGGCTCTGATGCTAGCTTTAAGGTGAGTGGACTGTTCATGTCTAATATTCAGTTTTGATTGAGTTGCAATTTCTAATCTTAAAGTACTAAACATTTTCGACCGGATTTACTGAATAAAACCTCTAAGTACCTAGCATGCCATTAGCTAGCATTAGCATTAGCCAGTCACCAACAATCTGAAACCGTAAGTTTTTATTCTTACCCAGAAAACAAAATAGTATTGTACTCTTAGTAGGATATCAATAAAAGTAATAAGTCGGTAAGTTTTACTTAAATGATCGTTTCTTTTTCCACAGTCGAGCTCCAGCACAGAATCGGACAGCATTCCTTTCGCGAACGAGAACGCCGGGACCATAAAGCAAAACCGGGGCCAGATAGGTGGACGACCGCACACCGTCGATTACGGCCGAGCGGGCATCGGCCTCGCCACCCTCCCACCCAGAGCAGACATCAAGCCTACCACACCTCATGCGCTCCCCGAACACAAGGATGAGAAGAGCACTGAACCAGTTGACGTACTCAACGACATAGGAAATATGCTTGCCAACCTAACGGACGAATTAGACGCCATGTTGGAAGAAGAAAAGCGCCAAGGCCTCACAGATTCCTAAAATCTATAGACTATGTAGAATACTTTGTACTCGAATACATTTAAAAACTTGTCAAAAATTCCAAAGAATTGGACATCGGCAAAGACTTCCACTAATTTAATGAATGCAGAGATTTTGATAACACAAGCAGCTTTTATAAACGTCTACTTTATTTTAGGAGGGTAGCAATTTGAAAGCAATCTTTTGCGTATTGCATTGTTATGACAATTATGACCGATAATCGCGTTTAAACTTTGTTGGATTTAGTCTTTATTAAAAGCTATACAACTCGGAAAATAATCGTTTTTTTATAAAATATACAATCAAAACCGTGCTGTGTAAGCATTTCTTCCATTGCATAATTATATTTACCTCTATCTCAAAGGACTGAGTAAAGTAGAATGTGATGTTGCCTGGACTTCAAGTCGTCCATATTGTTAAGTGACCAAAACCTATGAATCATTACCAATGTTGCTTCAATAACGCGTGACCATTCCAATGCTGTGCTGTACGCTTTACATGGAGCCACAACCTAAATGATAATAATTGTCACTTGCCATCAAACTATTCCTACACGACAAAACGGATAATATTATACGTACTATATAATAGTTTTGTAGCATTTTGTACCGACGTAGTACATTTTATACATACTTATTGTAATTTAAAAATATTGTTTGCTGAATATCCTCTGTTATTTAAATTTAGTGAGCTGTGTATTTTTGTTATTACAAATAATTAGTTCCTTGTAATATTAAAAATTGAATGTTTTTATTGGGATAGAAAAGAAATTAGATGTTAGTCGGATCCAAAAAACAGACAAAAATGGCTATTTTTGTAAATATTGTTTTACTTAAATTATGTCATAGATAAAATATATCCCAGTAGTTAGTTTTTCATGTACAATAATTGTAGAGTATTTGATTATGACGTAGAAATTAATGTAGCTAGAATTTATACAAAACATTAGTCTAGTGATAGTGTGAAAAATAGGGTTTACATATTAATGTATTATAGACAATTATAAAGTTAGCTATAGACCTCAGACCTTGTATGTTATCATTCTTGTAACGCAATAAGGACATGCCGTTTGCCCCATCATTAAAATGTATTACAAAGTTATGCTTCCACTTATAAATAGCCATATTTCTTCATCTAAATGCTTTTCAACACCTTGCTTGCAACGGAACGCATCGCTCACGCAATCACAAATATATTTAGAGCCTTATCAAATTTTATAAAAAAAAGAACATGACTCATTCTGTTTACATCCAACTACTTAAAGCTCACAATTTATGATCTCTAATTTATTTTATACTCACGCATGTCCAATAACAACGTGATATCTAGCGGCCATAAAGTAAACAGCAATTATTTTGTGACGACAATGTTAAGTAAAATGAAACGTTCCATACACAATAGCTGCAAAAATTATAATACTGTCCTTCTTTATTTAAAAATTAACGTTTTTTAACCCAACACTAGAAAGCTAAGATTAGATTACATTAATTTTTAAAATGATTTAACCTGTTTTCATCTATGGCTTGATGTTATATTTTGCCTAACATTGTTTACGAAATAGCATAACAATGAAACCATAACGTAACAGTTTCCGTTACTAACACCGTGAATGTAATTAATAACATCTTATTAAAGTGTAGAACAATATATTTTAAGCTTAACTTTGTAAATATCTTGATAGAAATGAGTGTTTCTATACAGTCTTCTTTGATAATCACTTTCAAATGTAAACATTTTGTATACCTACATGTTAATGATCATACTGTAAACCCATTTTCGGCCGCCACTCATATTTTGTAAGGTGCTAGAAAAATAAAGCAAAATAATTTTCCCATAAAACTTATCTTTTTAATTAAGTATCGTTCTTTGAACTAGTCAAAATTTATTTCTTTCGAGTGGCGGCAAATGAAAACAACTTATATAATCAGAATTGTTTAAAATGTAATTTAATATTATTGAGCAGCTTATGATCCTCATTTAGTTCGTTTCTTATTTCAATAAATATATTTGTAATATCTAATCTGGCTCTCATTTTCACCCTTGAAATACAAATACCTAATACCCTAACTACCCATCGCGAATTTCTAAATTGTATGTAGCAATTAATTAATATAATTTTACAAAAATGTTACATACACTATCTTGTACTTTTTCTGTATTAGGATTAAGAAGTACGTAATCCTTTTATTATTTCCAAGTCGTCCAACATTTTTTATAGTAATAAAAATTTTTAGAACGACTATCCACATCAATATTTGCGTTAGGTACCATAAATTAGTGATTTTGCAGCGAACATTTTAATGTATGTACTTATAATATTAAAACAATAAAAATTAGCGACTGTAAGCATCGGCTGTTTTCTTTATACATATTTAGCATAGCAGCATACTATGATAAATTACAATCTTTTCGATTACATATAATCGTTAACAGATAACAACGTCTCACATACTTATTAGTATTACAAAATATGGCGCGCTCTACATTTACTAGTTCATTTCCGATTTCCCGGAAAACCGGAAGTTGATGCTTTGCGCGTTGTAACTCTTCTGGGTTTAAGGAAATTAAAAGATATTTTGAGATAATCTAAGATATTTTTGCTACTACATACGGAAATATTAAAACTATATTATTAAAATAAATTAAACAACAAACCACTTCCCATGTCTAAAATAGGTATTGTAAGAGTAGTTACTTTAATGACAATACGGTTTCCATCGTCCGAATATATTTTTCTTCAAAACCGGAGTTTCCCGAGGCTCATTGGCATCCCTACTCCATCCGTAATATTTTGACCAATGAGAGCGCACTTCAGCAGATCGATGGCGCGACGCGCGGCATAGAGAACGCAGAAATGTCAGATTTTCCTGTTGTCATCTGTGAATTTCGTCTGCGCGATCGATAACACGAATTGGCTATTCGGAGTTACAGAGGTTGAATTCTTATTGAGCCATTGATGGACAGTTAGTTAACGTTGGTGCTTCAAATAGCAAAATTTTTCATTCTAAAGTGATAAAATGGATACGAGTGGAGCGTACGGTGGCGGCAAGGCCGGGGGCGCCTTCGATCCCCAGGCGTTCATCCAGAGACCTCCCGTAATCGTCAGGGCGGTCTGTTGGGTAAGATATTTTATATGCACTGTGTGCGGAATCATTTAATGCGTAGAATAGATATTCTATTTATTTTACAGGGCAGATTAAACGTATCTACAAACAGGAGTTACGTCAGTTAGCGAAATACATAATTCAACGAAAAATAGTTATTATCCGTCTGTTTATCGAATATAGTGGGTAGGTACCGTAATTTGATGGAATTAAATTGAAATATAATGTTATACAATTATTTAAAAGTACCTACAATTAAAGACTGTAAAATATTGGCTTTACAACGATTATCTCCACCTCCAAATTAAATTAAATTTTCAAATTAAGAATCTTTAACTTTACATACCGATTATTTTTGTAAACAGAATTTATTTTTCTCTTTTCAATAACATCATGTGACTGGCCTTGTGATAAGTGAACCTATGTAATCAAGAGTAGACTATAGGCAGTTACTCAGTAGAAATACAAATAGTACCCACATATAGATATTAGTTATTGAAATTTATATGTTACACCCACACACTGCACAACAGTATTCATTACACCACACATCAGGACCTTGTTTCAAATTTACCCATAAAATATTTATTTATTAGATTAGACTTTAAAACTAGGTCATGTTAGCAGTTAGATCATCAATAATCCACTAGAAAGATTCTCTACACTGTAGAAGGTTCCTCTGAGTATTCAGGCCACTAATCACAATGTTAGTTAGTCATAGACAAATGTATAATCAAAACATGTGGCCAGTAATATAAAAATAGATATCACAAACAACGAATTATGTCATAAACAACACATCACACACATTAAAATAGGTAGGTATCACACCTACTACGAAATTTGACCCATTTGACAATCAATTGAAATCAGGGAAATCATTTTTTTAAAGTTAGGTTTTACTCATAAAATGAACTCTATAGGCTATAGATTAGAGCTATGGCCTACATTCATAGTCATTACCTCAGTTCAGTAGGCAACTCTCTCAATTTTTGATGAACTAAATGCTGTTTCTAACTGAATACTCAATTGGATCCATTCATGTAAGAGGTCAATGCTATTAAATCAATAAAAAATACCATTTACACTCTTTTTAAATGTATAGGTGAAATATGCAGGAGTATGTTTAGTTATTAGATTCAGATAAATTCGTTTAATTACTATTATTAATTGAAATAAAATTACGGCCTTTCGTCAATTTGTCTCGTTCTACTGTGTTAGGCATTCGTTTAATGGAAATAGCCTTATTAAATATTACAAATAAGGTCATATTTTAAAGACAGACATTTAAAGTTTGATCAAGAGATAGTCTTGGAATCAGCTCAAGTTCTCGTTTAATTCTCTGTCAATTCATACTAACTGGATTTTGCCGACAGAATTCTCAAGGAATGAAGGAAAAAGGCTGAGATTATGACGCGCGAGCGTATCCGCTTTTATATCGTAAACATCATACAAATGTATAGGTACGCGGTATCTATATGGTAATGTTGTTATATAGTGCTCAGTGATAATAAAGAAACTACATTGGAACTCGGTTTACCGATTACGGCTATTACTTTCAATTAAGTTTGCTAATATTTCTCTTTTAGATACGTTTTTATAACTTTTTCGACATGCACATTTTAATCTACATGAATCCGACTAAAATCTAAGCTGTATCGCTCCGCATATCTCTAGGAAGTTATTTTAATTTCTTATAAGCAGCAAGCCAGTTAGCCAGAAGAGATTTTACAAGGACTAGGAATTCAAATTTGTTACTCTCTTGTAGAGAAAGCGAAAGACGCAGACTATAAGAAGTAGCGGTTTCAACACGAGTGTACACTGTGTTTAGACAAATTGGGGGGCAAATTAAGACTTCAGCTTAATGTATGATAGGCAAGCCAGGTCCAGGTTACGATAGCATCCCCCCTATTCTCCTCCCCCATGTTGGCAATGGTTCTGGACCTTCGATGAAAACATATACATACGTACGCACTGAATGTGCATGAATAAGAATTGCGTAACCGTAACATCATATACGTATGCTCCACAGCTGTTCAGCGTGATTGTGATGGGCTGCATATCAGCTAAGGGCTGGCGCACAGGCGAAGACGGAAAGGAGCACTGCGTGTACAACGACGATACTAACGCCTGCAACTACGGCGTGGGCATCTCCGTGATAGCCTTCATTGCGGCTATCGCCTTCATAGCCGGCGAATACCTCTTCGAGCAAATGTCTTCCGTCAAAACTAGGAAGCATTACGTACTGGCTGATATGGGATTCTCTGGTAAGTTTCATTTTTACTCTATGATATGTTATAGTTTTATTATGTGATTGGAAAATTATATTATATTACATCAATGTAAAATTGTCTCAAATTTAAGTCAATCAAACAACCATAGAGCGGACCAAGTTTTGGGCCAAAACGAAAAGAAGAAGTATGGAAGAGTCTATTAAACAGCCTTGATTGCGTAAAATTAATCATCAGTACCGCTATCACGAGTTTTCTTACTATTTACTATCATAGTAAAGTAAATTTTCATGATAGCGATTTTAGTTCTTAACTTGTTTACATTAGGGATTAGAGTCAAGTCAAGTCAAATCGCTTGCATGAAAATTTACATTTACTATGATAATAAATAGTAATAAAACTCATAGTAGAGGTACAGTATGGTAAGCGCACGCTGTTAAATATCATATTTCTGTGCTCAAGTAAGCCAGAAGATTGAATAAAGATGTTAGAATCCATAAACCTGAGTCACGCCTTAAAATTGGGTCACACTATAATGCTCACACTAAAATAGAGCTATTATAGATACTCGTAATGAATGTGGAACACTGGACTTTAAGAAAACTTAAAGAAGGATTTGTTGGTCAATGTAAGGGAGCTTAAGAGGAAAGAAAGCGGCTTAAGGAAGCTTATCTTACGTAACTTAGCCTATATTGCTAGCTTCAAGTAGGTAGGTAAGTACTTATACAAAATGATAAGTCTTACCTTTATTGAACAAGACAACGTTTTTAAAGCAGCACATAAAATTGCATTGACAGAAATATTACACAATAAAGTGCACATTGATTGAAAAGGACGATACGACGATTCTACGGATTCAGTTGAGGTATAATCTTTTACATCATCGCTTTGTGTGTATTATAATGCATGTAAATAATATGTGGTAAGTGAAACAGACTGATGTAGAATGAATTTTACCTATATCCGACAAGTGTCTATTATACCAAACTGCCTGCAAAAATTAAAGCAGCAAAATCATATTGCTCTTCCGAAAGATCTCCATCTGTCTTCTAATTAAAAGTTTTTATAGTATAATAAGTTCTTATATGGTAAAAAGATTTTATGTAATACAATAGGTGTTACATAAAATCTCGTTATGTTCTTAAAATATTTAAAATCGGATGTATGGAGTACAAATTCATTTACAAATATAAGAAAGTTAAGAAACTCAATAAAATTAACGTTTTCGGAAAATCTCTATAAAAATAATACTTTTTCAAACTTGAAAAATACGTGCATGGAGCTAAATTGAATTTAAGGTCAACTTAATTGGCCTCATCAATGGCGGGCAAATTTATATTATACGGGTGCATTCCGTGGCCCGCAGGTCGAGAGATAGTGATCGTCTTTATGTTGCGACCAATCGTCCCGAATTAAATACCAACTCAGACCTGGTGGCCTAACAAAGCCAAATTGCAAATCTCCGTGGACATGATTTGAAAAAATATTGGTACAACGGCAATGCAACTATCTGTGCATACAGAGATATCAAGCGCATATTAGCTTTACAATAGAGTCTCTTCACAACATCATAATAAACTCAACACGTAAGGGAAGGATTGAGAATGCATTCATTCATACATTGCAATGCACTGTGTATTGCATCGGAGTGATATTACAAAACATTTGAGGTCAAGATCTAATTTAAAAGTTACTAACCATCCACTCAAACTACGTAATACAAAACTTCAGCTGCTGGACTTAGGCCTTTCCCAAATTGTTAAGCTAGTATTTTAACGGTTTCAGAGTGAGATTTTCTAAATCCGCCACTTACCCAGCGTTCAATTAAGACGCCATAATCCCTTCATTAAAAGATTTCCTCCCCACAGACTGAATCATAAAACGGTTGCGTAATAAATGAAACAATAACATTGCGAAACACTTTGTTTTTCTTTGTTTCATTTCTAGGTTGGGTTCATGTTTAATAACATATTCGTTTTGTTTATTTTTTTACTCTTGCCTAGAAATCAAACTTTAAAATTAAGAACAATAACACGCCTTTACTGGGGCAATCGATGGCAAAGAAGTGTTACAAGGTCAGCCAAGGAAGTTATAATTACGAATACTTGTATTAAAAACCTAAGTAACTTTAATCCTGGAAAGGATCATGGGGTCCAGAATAGAGCCTCGACGATGATGAGTTATGAGTTCATCTATCACACTCGGGACAGTCAGCTTCGATACAACTAATGCTGACTGGTTTATCTTACTACTTGGGCATGAGCATTGTGATAGCTTATTCCTAACAAGACATAAGACGAAGATCCTGAAAAAATATAACCAATGGGATATTACTTAGCTCATTCCGTAAATAAAGCATTTCCTCAAACAATACTTAAAACTTCTTGTTTACCTTATATTATCCTATGATATATACCATATTAATCGTAACCTATAAAATAATACTTAAAGCTACGTCTATAATTTTTACTACTAACATTAATGTCAGGTCATTCGATCTTTATTAGGTAGGTACATCACAAACGAAGTTCTTACAACGAGGTTCGATCAGCCTAACAATTCCTCTCAGTGGGTGTAAAATTTTATAGATCGTAAAGTCCACCCTAATTTGTTACTTATCGCGTGAAAACGGATTCACATTTACGAGGTTGAATGCGGCCCACCTTACAAAGAACCTCGCTTTATTTCCTGCGCTCAGCATGTAAATTTCCTTATTTACGCGAGAAAATGCTTGCTTGCTGAGGAATTTGTAATGTACCTTCACACTTACAAGGGTTAACCCATAGATTTCTAATATTACAGACTACAGTACAATTCATAAAATAGAGGTTCCGTTGGCTAAATACTGCAAATAAAACTGCGAGTACAATTTAGCAAAATGTGCTTCCCAAAAAACAAATATCTCTTTTCTGTCTTTACACTTTAACTATTGATTGCAGTTCAAATTATAATTTTTACTATTTGTACCATTTTTCTGTACCTAAATTTTTAATTTTTAATCATGGTTCCCAAGATAGTTTGGGAACCGCCGTGTACTTGCAAATGTTCATGATCTTTGGGATAAATAAATAAATAAAAAATAAAAATCTTTATCTTATCTTATCTTAGCTAATTATACTCACATCCGAAAAAATCGGCAGTGATGGAATTAGGCCATGAAATCTCTCTACGATTGTTAGGTCTACATTTAAGACGGTAGCGTCTGCTGCGACTGGGTGTGGGCGATTTGACCTTGAGGCCGATATCTAGTCAATGGCCGTATATAAAGAAGGGATGTGATTGTATTTTGTTCATGTCCATGAAGTTCAGTCCGTACTGAAGCAGTTCGCCTTCAAGGCCAAAGCTCCCATACATGTGCCATATTACCATCCAATCACGTGGGGCCTGAAGACAGAATCGTATTATGGCGTTACGATGTAATAATATACCTACGCTACTAAAACAGTCACGAAAGTGGATAGTACTTAATTACTAGTTTTCATTATCAGTCTTCACGACTTCACTATAAGTTTTCCATTCTACCACGAAATAATAGTACCTGTATGAAACAATATTCATGAAGCAAATTGAAAGGTGTTTCAAGATGCGTTATCGTTAAGGCATAGATAAGATAAGAGAGAGGATATTTTCTTAAAACACAACATTGCATCACGCCTGTATCCCCGCAGTGTTAATAAAAGGTGTACTATTATGCACCCACATTTCGCCGATGCTGTCATTAAGTCCCGCGAGCCAATTGCCATGAACCGGGCAAAGTTCCAAACTCCGTGCTGCTATTTCTGTACATAAAAACCTAATAACGCGTTGGCCGTCTTGAAAACCCAGGACCTCAAGCTCAAGCAATCTCTCTTGCGACTACTAGACCAATGACACTTCTTAAACAATCCTTTAATCGACTCCTACGACACGTCTTATTATTTACTCTAATTACGTACTACTGTTGTCTCCAGCGTTCTGGGCATTCCTATACTTCGTGGGCTTCTGCTACCTGTCGAACGCGTGGGGTAAGACCGATAACCCGCCTGTGGGCACCGCCAACAACATGCAGGGAGCCATCGCCTTCAGCTTCTTCTCCATATTCGCCTGGGTAAGCAAAATATCCAGGGGCCATGGAGCTTCGACGTCGGTCCTAACTAAAATTACTTAAATAACTGATGTTCTCCTTAGGTCGCCTGCGCTTTCTTCGCATTCCAGCGGTTCCGCGTAGGTGCGGAGGCTGCATTCGCGCCGGCGTACGAGGTGGAGGGCGCGGTGGGCAGCCCGGGCGCCTTCCCCGCCTACCCGGCCGCGCCCGACCCGCAGCCCAACTACAGCGACCCGCCCTTCTCGCAGGGACATGCCACCGGTGGGTACGATACGGTCATAGGGCCCAGAATACACTGTACACCCTGTCCACGTACACACACACAGAAATGATGTGCTTTCCTCGTTTACCACTATACATTTTTTTAAACTGCCTTTTCGTTTACCTAAATTGCTACGTACAGCTTAGACAGTATGTACGTAGCCGCGCGCCTACGCTCGTAGTCACGACGCTATAAATGGTACAAAACCTATAGCAGAGCGGGTAGAAAGTTTTTACTGACAGTAGGTACATTACAACTTTCTGACCGCACATCTACGATCGCTCATCTCTACGCACGTAGCTACTTCTACGAGCGTAGTCGCATCTACGCACGTAGCTGCATCTAAGCGCGTAGACGAATATCCGACAAATTGTACACGTGGCGCTATTGAAATATCTACAGTACCATAGAAGTGCTACTATTCAGTAATTTGTAAAATGGGAAGAATAATATATATCATAATATATTATTCATCCCATTTTACATATTACAGAGTCATGTATGTTAGTATGTCAGTAGTTGAACAATATTTCGATTTTATTTTTCAGGAAACATCGACTACACGGCCCCCACTTATTAAGCTGGTTCGCGGAATCGGGATGATTAATAATCAAATTTTGTTTGCAATCTCACATCACTACTGGGAGTAAGTAATTATAATTACTGGTGCACCTGCAATACCTAAAATAAACCATACAAATTATACGCAACGTAGTGATAACCACTAAAAAATCGACTAAAGCTATATTTTGACGATCTCTGTCGCTCGATACCACAGCCAAAGATTTACCAAACTATTCTACACATACTAAAATGTATGTAAATGATCATTACTTATTCAGTGATAGCAATCATGTCCATTTAATTTAGTGATTGAAGCTTATTTTTTTATTTATTTATTAAAGTATAGTCATAATCATAGTCAGTCTCATTATACCAAAGTTCATGTATATTGTAATCAGATGTTTCTATATATCCAAGTATCTAAGTACAACAAGTATATAAAATCGTGTATCGCTTCACAGTACCTGCTTGTAGGTATATATTGACAATATTCAAGTATGTAATGTAAATAACAATTTAATCTAAACTGATATACTATAAAAATCTTCAGGGTCTCAAATGACAAGGCAGGATTATGAAAATAAGTGTACTATGAAAAACAGTATAAAAAAAAATGTTTATCTCTATGAAATATAACAATATCTTATATCACAAAAATGTGAGAACAAACTTTAATTATTAACTTTCTGATTTATTCAATCCGCTATTCAGATAATATTGGGAATCTGCGTTATTGTTAAAATCACATTACGAAGAATTATGGTATATATTTTAAATAAATATATAGAAATAGTGACAAAACCGACAAGAGAACGATATAGTAAATTCTATGTATTTTCTTTACTCAGTTGTAATTAAATTGCAGCCACCTCGGAGGTGCTGCCATCTAGTCGTTTGAGACCGCAAATCCGGCGTTATGTGATATTTTATTTTTAATTGTTTTATTCGTCACTCTAATCGTGCCATGTTTATAAGCTTTATAGAACATTTATTTTTTTATTAAAAGTTTTATTTTGTCTTAATCAGCCAGTTTCATCTCACTCCATACCTCATTTAGCTATGTCATTTAATATAATGAAATTTAAAATATTTAAGAGCAATCCTCGAGACAGCGTGGTTCCTAAGACAATATTCTATATTTTGGTACCCCATACCATACACACTAAGATTTTCTTTAAATGGCAACAATTATAACCGGTAAGACGGGACTTTTTGGGACTAAATCGAAAGTACTGTAATATCATTGAAATTATAATATTTTCACTATTTAAAAGCAGCTATGTCGTGGGAGAGGCACACATAATTATTCATTTACTGAAACCTAAGTAACCCCGCCGTTCCCAAGTAGGACCATTTTACAGAATATTTTCTTTTGTTTTCGTTGGGTTTGGCTTATATTAGGAAACATACGAACTTACAGTAATCGACTAATCGACTAAAGCCATTGCGTAATATCTGCAAAATATAAACATTCTATAAAAAAGTACTGTCTTAGCAATCACACAGTATGTACAATGTAATCAAGCTTGAAAAAATTGAAAATCTATAACTAGGAAGAAATATTAATAACATTAGTTAATGTACTTGTAAACAGCATATCGTCATTTATTTACATTAATAATATTAAAAAGTTATTGATCCACAACATTCGTTCTTGAAACACTTGTTACTAAATATTAGATACTAAAAGCTTTTGAATAGTTTTAGTATAAAAATAATGGATACAGTCAATGCTGGTTTTGAAGCAGAATAAACAACATTCATATTCTCATATACAGGGTGGCCCGTTAGACAAGAATTATTTTGAATTAGTGTCTCAGTTTTGTTTTCAATTCATTATAACTGTATGAATAGGTATGTAGAAGCGTTCGCTTCACTTAATGAATCTGGTTGTGCATTAGCAAGGACATGGCATGGAAATTGTGGGTCAAAACTAGGTTTCAATAGCACATAATGCTATTATATTATATATCATAATATAGTCATATCAGCCCGTAAGATTCCATTGCGGAACAGGCCCCAGAACACCAATTATATATATGATATGATATGGTATTATATATTCTTAGATATACAAGGTTATAATGTTAACAATAAACTGCATTGACTGTATCCAAATCAAGTATTTGTTTAATTTACCTAAATAATTTCGTTAATATAATAAGAACATTTTACAGTCTTAACATATAAGATAGTGTATATTTTGTCTCTTAATATCCACAAAATGTAAAATAATTATAACATAACGCGATCTGATAAATACAGTATTAATACATAGTTATTTGTATGAATTAAGCGCTTTACCCAAGATCATAGTATTTTTTTAATATATAAATTATATTCTAGAAAATGCTATCTTATTATTAGACTATATTTAATTTACGGGCACATTTTTATTATTAACTTCCAATATATTTTGAATAGTTTTACTGCTAATCTGTCGATGTAATTTGAGCTATATAAAAGAGATTCCAAGGTCTAAAATTGAGTACAAAACGGTCAACCCCTAGGTGAATAATTGAAATGTGTCCTAGTAGGACTTTGAGAAGTCGGCTTGCTGATAGTTTGATGTTTAATATTGGCGAATTAATATAATATACCTTTAAGTGTGGTTGTTGTACTCATTATGTATAGGAAAGTACTTATTGTATGTAACTTGTGAAAAATTGTCCTATACTTATGTCTATGTAAGTTGACAGATATTTGTGTGAGAATCTCCTCAAAAAGTATTTATCAATATCTTAGTATTATAAAATTCAACTCGAATATCGACGCATGTACCGAAAGATAATGCGGAATTGAAATTGTATAAGTGTAATAAATGTGTGCAATAATGGTTCTAAACTCTATTATTTAAAAATATATAAATAATTATATAGCGTGATATTTATTATGTGGTTAGCTTACAATGTCAGCAAGCCTGTAGATGTCTTTATCACTTCCATAGCTTGCACTATTATTTGTAAAGAACTCTTAGCAATAATATCAGTATTCAGGCGTATTCTTTACTCAAAAAATATTTATTGACAGTTAATGTTGGCAGCACTTTTGTTTTTTACTCTTGCAAGCTTCTACTGAGTAAAGAGTACATCTGAATTATGTAAAGTTCATATCAGTCGTATGTGTTAAGGGCATCGTTCTTATTATGAACTAAATATCTTTCAATCAAGGTATGTATTTAGATAAAATAATATAGAATCATAATATTAAAAAGCTCATTCGCCAAAATACTAAAGCATTCCATATAAATGAATTCATCACAAATATTTTTAATACTACATTGAAGTTTAGCATAATTGTGTAATTACAGTGAAAATACTATGAAAAATCATAAACTATGAAGTGTTTAAAGTGAAGTCGTAGGTAAAGCGTCTCTTCAAGAGAAACAGGTGAAAGGTGTCATGTCTTTTTACCATTATGGCGGGTATGTATCAGCGTACACGTCAGAAATTGATCTCTTCGTTTTCCTGAACTAACTATTGGTGAGTTTTGTGCTTTCTGTGGTCTACTGTAAGTATGTATAAGCTTTATATTGATAATACCACATTAAAACCCAGTAAAAATACCGATTGTTACAAATATTACCTATACAGAAGAATAGCGCAAAATTTGTTTTCTGCTTTAATCCATCTAATTTTTAATGAGTAGGTACTAGAAGTATCTTAACTCCAGATATTACAAAATGTCCATCCTGTATACTCCTTTTTCTGTAAATTTGCGTCAGTGCAATTTAAAATAAAATGCCCTTCCAGCACATGATTGATAGAAAATTAATAAAAAAATATATTGTTGTATTGTTTGCATTATAATCGCTATTGTAAACATTCATCTGTACACTATTATTCGTAGGTAATATTAGACGTAGATCTGTAACTTGGTTGGTTAGTATGTTCTGATGATAATAAAAAATCTACTAAACAATAAAAAAAATTGTAATAAGTAAGTGTTGAGTATTTAATGCTAAAGTCGTTCAGTGTTCGGTAAAATAATATTAAGACGAGTGTATAAATAAATATTTATTTATTTTGTTATTTTTTTATTATGTTTTATTATGTGTAAGTACTTATGTTATGTTTTACCAAAGACATTTTCCGATGAGATGGGATGTACAAAATTAAGCAGTCTTGAAATAAAATATAATTTACATGAATTACCAAATTGAAGGATAAGAATTTAAAAAATTAAATGCTTTCAATTTGAACGGTAGACAACCGTTTTCGGATACCTAGAGTGCACACAAGATAACAACTGCGCCCGCGTATGCGCAGTGCGTACTATTTAGTTCTGATTTCGGCCGCGCGTGAAGTGTTCTGGCGCGTACTCTACCATGCTTGCATACTTTTGCATCTCATCTCGGAATAAAAAAGACATTAATATGTATTTATATCATATTTTGATTGTTTAATCATTTGGGCTCGCGACCCGACTATCCGTTTTTGAGTACAATTCGAATATGATTAGCTTATTGGATCTAAGTTGAAATGATGTATTTAATAATATGTATTGTATGTACGTAAGTACAAATTAACATATTGAATACTGAAATAAAAAATGCTGCTTTGGAAGTTATGGTAAAATTTGGGATTTATGAAATTAAAACGAAAATCATCCTGCATCAATCCAATATTTATTATAATAGAAATACTTTACTCAGTTATCAGTACTTGAATAGAACAATGAATACGGAATCGAGAGGTCTTATCACCTGCGTTCATATATTCAGTGACCTGATTTTTGTTGATAACAATTTTCACTAGCGACATGCGATAACATGATCGATTATAATTATAACGGTCTGCATTCTCGATCTCAACAGAACTCCATTTTTAGTTCTCGAATGAAACGAAATATTATGTTGCTTTAATATTGAAGCATTACAGATTTTCGCTGATAACTGATAATCTATTTTAATAAATAGGTCATAATGTAAGAAGTTAATCCGACTTTAGATTTCCGTCTAAGAAAAACAAATGAAGAAGGTTTTATTCATTTTAAATTATCTCAAAACTTATAATAAATAATTTTACATACCATTGATCTTCAAACGCACAAAACTATGTGAATCCAATATGTTGATTATATTTGATACTATGTGCTACATGTTATGTTGTGTTTAATGTTCAATACCTAATAATGTGCAAATGAAATAATGGTAAATAAAGATTAATTGGAATAATAGATATTGTGGAATAATTGTTTTATTTTTTACATTGACATAGCTAATCGTGTTGCATCTTGAATAAGTAGATACATATCTATTGAGAATGTCTTACTGTTAATAAAATAAAATATTTGTCTTTTATTACAACACTAGCTTTTGCCCGGGACTTCGTACGCGTGGAATTTAGAATCTGATATTTTCCTGCGGTAAAATGAAGCCTATATTTTAAGTTAGACCTCTAGCAATAAATCGGTGAAAACTGCGTTCAATTCCATGCAGTAGTTTTTGCGTGATACGTGTACAAACATACAGACAGACAGACAAAAATTCTAAAAACTTGTTTTGGCTTCTGTTGCTCTAATACAGACCCCCCATATTCGTTTTTCTCCAATATCTATCTGTAGATATTGGAGAAAAACGAATATGGGGGGTCTCAGGGCTCTAATACAGACCCCCCATATTCGTTTTTCTCCAATATCTATCTGTAGATATTGGAGAAAAACGAATATGGGGGGTCTGTATTAGAGCAACAGAAGCCAAAACAAGTTTTTAGAATTATAACAAGCCGATGTCTGTACTGTAGACTACAGTACAGACATCGGCTTGTTATAATTTTATTATATGTAGGTATAGATACGAATACGAATAAGCTCATACTGAAATTTTAGTGTACTTATACAAAAATAAAAATGATAACATGATAAGTAACGAGTTCATTGCACCCAATAGTATTTTATAATTTTTTTTATAAAGTTTCTAACCGTGTAGGTAAAATACTTTTCTACCGACTTTCATATCCACAGCTCACCGATCACCGTATTTATGTAGGACTACGTGCTGGGGGCTGAGTTTTTCGCTTTTTTCAGCCACATTTAAACCCCTCAGATTTAGTATCACGTCTAACAATCATGCCACTGCCCGATCTTGAGTTCGTAAAAATAATAATAAAATGGTTTTGTATTAACGAGTAGAAATCTTGTTCTGCGTTAATAATTATAGTTAAGGTTCCCATTACCTCTGAACACACATTAACCCCTCGACCCAAACCTACCGTCAGTCACAGAAAAATTAAAAGCTCCATAGACTTGTATTAAATAGGTGGGTACTCAATTATTATTTTTTCCTCTAACCCTCACCAAACCAACATGGTGGACAAAGGCCTAATCCTTCTAATTCTTACAAGAGATCTTTCCCAGCTGTGAGACCGTCGTGGGTAGTATTTATGATTAATCACAGTTTTAAAAACTCCACTCCATTTTTTTTGTGTAGGAAAACATTAATATTAATGGCAACACTGAAGTATTCTCCACCGAAGAACTCTTAATAACTTCTGCACTCCTGGTACTTTCGAAAAAGCTAAAAGGAAAACGCTATTTAATCACTCACTAACTAGCCAGTATCGAGAAATCGGCTATTAACCTGCCTGGTAGCACGTCAATGTACCAGGAGTGCAGAAGTTTATAGAAGTGTAACTAAGTAATAGATCATTAGTGTGAAAGAGATAGTTATATAAGTGTAGTGGATATGTAAGAAAGAGATAGTTATAGAGATGAAGAGTAAGCTAGTGTGACGTCACTTTGTAGTAGGTACTGAGACCTCTATACCTATCTCTTTCGCACTACGTTCGATTTCTTACTTTCTTCTGCTGTCCTAGTACTTGTAAGAAATAAATCCGTGCAGCGTGGCAAGGTAAATCCTACGGTTTACGGGGCTTATTTTTTCGAAACTATGAACTCAAAATATCGTTATAATTTATAGCCTACATGTTTAATGTTATTCTGATGTTATAAACAATAATACTGTTAAGTTTCATCAAAATCCGTTCAGTATTTTTTGCGTGGAGTAATAAACATCCATCCATCCTCACAAACTTTCACACTTAATATTAGTAGGATTCCTGATTGTAAGGGGCGTATAAGTACGGCGCGCGGCGCACTGTGTCATAAACATTTTAAAAACAAAATATTTTGCCAATTTTAGATTTTTGAGCTGAAAGTAAGTACATCAGAAATAGACAATGTCCGTAAGGTTTTAGTTCTAGCTAATAGCTACATCTTTATGTAGAGAGCAGGTAGATATTTTTTTATGATGTTTGAAGCTCCTTATCTAGAAAATAGTGGCTACATTACCAAAAAAAATGGTTCGTCTTCGTATAGTGTTCTTACAGCTTACAAGCTAGTCTTTTCAGATTTTAGCCCACCCACTTTGGCACACCGAAGGAACACCCATTCGTCAGGACCCACAGTAGTTATAATGGTGACCACCTGTCTCGTAACACTACCCGCAATCACATAGTTTTCTAAGTATATTTAATACTCATAAAAAAAAACAACTATTTGCGTTATGCAATTCATTTTATTCGACACTTATACTTACAATTAGAAATTATCACAAATAAACAGTGAAAATTACTGATGATTCACAGAATCTAATAATAAACGGCAATGGGTAATCTTTTAATTTCTAAAGCAACTTGACAACATACGTGGCAAATTGATATCAACTAAAGATGCTTACATTGCAAAATAACATTACAGAATTTAAAACAATCTTAACCTAGTACTAAAATACCGTAGACATTGTTCAGTAACATTTCAACAATAATTATTTCACAATAAATTCAGTATGTTCACCTCACTAGGGTGATGAGTGATGCAATAGTTCTAATGCGACACTATTTTGAGAACACCACATAAACGAGTCATTCAACTTATTACAGCATAACGTACGTTGACACAAAACGCTGATTAGTATCCAAAATCTTTGTTGAACTATTTTTTTTAATGAATAATGACTCAGCTAGTCACGAGTACATAATAATGCTTTTCTTTGTTCAGTGAGTACCGAAATAGAAACTGGGAAACTTTGAAACAAAATGTAACAAAACAAAAATCTAACAAAAAAAAATTCTGACATAACCATTGCGTTTGGGTTTTTTGTTGAGACAGGTATGTACAGCACTGGTGTTTCTAAACCACGTTGAATATTTCCTACTAAGATAGTAATCGCAACATACACTTTGGAATTTTATTCAGAAAGAATATTTTAACAATAATGTGCTGCCTACGCGGGTATATTTCTACATGACCATTTTTTAGGGTGTTGTCTAGTAAAACATAGAACAATTTACCATATATGTGTGATACAAAAACTGGTTGGTATGAAGAGAACAATTTACCATATATGTGTGATACAAAAACTGGTTGGTATGAAGGAAACAAACATAATGACGCTCTATTTCAAAATATTCATATAAAACATTTTAGCATTAATTTTATCGATATTTTTATACAACCTATGTTACAAACACCATTGAACAATATATCATTTTGATTGGACTTAGAGACATCATCAAGTAATAACAATTTTATTGTTCCTTTATCTGATTTGAAGATATTCCCAGGCAATTTGAAATAGAAAACAGGGCGCAAAATTGCCGTTTACGCATGGTCACTGATCTAGACTACTTAGAACTAGAAATCCTACTTAAATATTTTCTAAGTTTCTGTAGTTTTACAGAAATAGTCGTAAACATATCGACGACGCAATGATATTCTTAAAGCTACAATAAACACATACTGTCAGACAGTTTCATTCATCACTGTAGAAACTTAAATAAACTTAATCATTAGTATCACTGCTACCAGTATAAAAAGGAACTGAATAAGTTGTAGAATACAGATCTAGATTACAGATAAAACTTTGGATGCAAGTAGTAAAAAGGGTTTATTTTATTCAATATCTGTACCCTTATAGGCCATGGCTGTCGTGTATGAACGTGACGACTGTAACACGGTTCTTCAATTATGAATTTATGATGACAATAATTAGCGTTTAAATAATATAGTTTTGCGCGGCTGGTATTGATTAGATATGGACAAGCTGCTGTGGAGGAACTTGAAAGAGACCAAATTCCAGCTTCCAACAGCAAACGGAATACCGGATGTGGCGCAACTTAGGAGGCCAATGACCAACAGTGGAATAGATAAATGTAAAATAAAACCTACTCTGATTACCACTGAACTTTGATTAGACTTCTGGCAACACTAAATAAGATTTATGAATTTTCCCAATTTTAATGTATCAACAAGTAACAATCTACTTAGTTTATTTCTCAATGTCACTGTGAAATGCATTATTTAAAGTTACCAGAATGCAACATTACAGAAATCACCATTGCCAAAAATAAAAATACAATTGGCAAAATGTATAAGCCCTTAAATTGTTTACATAATAAAGAATTATAATGTCCAAGAATGCTAATAGTCTTATGTCATAATAAGTGGTTTGAATCAAGTACATACATGATGCATGTAATTGGTTGTGAACATGATCTCTTAATGTCATGCACACAGCAGTCTCACAATGGTCTGATGGACAATTTTTACATTATTCAAATGGATTATTGATCTTATCTTAAAATCTTGATCAATTTGAGAAAATGAATCAAAATTGTAATAATTGCAGGCTTCTCTTACTTGTTACTTATTTATAACCATGTTTTTTTTTGTAAGTAAAATTTGTTTTGTGTTTACAATTATTATACAATATTCTTTTTTTTATTTTTTCTACTTGCCTATTCTACTGTTACTTCCAAATGCTTCTTTATTCCTCAACTGGTATTTTTTTAAGAGTAAATTTTTAATCTACCTCTTTGACAACAAATGCCACAGAACATTTAATTTTACTAGCAAAAATGATTTGAACTTACCTAAATAATACTATAGCAATGATCTAAACACTGCATATAAAGCTCTAGACATAATTTTAACACCCCCAACCAGATATTACATTTTTACAGAATACAAGTAAAGTTTATCCGAGTGTTATACAGTTTGTGAATACTTACCCCTACACTAATAAACACTATAAAGTTAAAAATAACATCAGAATCACCAAAAATTTTTTGAAGTATAGTTATATAAGCTTGATATAACTTTATAAAGTGTTCATTATGAAGGCTGTTGGAATCAATTTCATGTATAACAGTTTTGGGCAGGATCCACCTCCTGTATTGATGTTCTAAACATATTTCAAACCACACCGCAACTCGGAACCCATTCATGATGTTAAAATTACACCCCAGCACATTACATACACACATAAGTAAACTGTTTATTAGTATATTAGAACAGGCCAGCACTTAGAGAGTCCTCTGGTTGTGACTAATTACTTCAGTTTTCTCTAAGCTCTGCCTGTTAGCCTGTACTACTTTTTAGCTTTCGTTGAGTTCCCCTGTTTGGTGGGAGGTGTCCACCTCAATGCAGATGGATCCACACACAACCGAGGCTTCTTGAAATGAGAGCTAGCTAGCTGTTCTGCAACTATCTTTGGTGTAACACATATGACATGCTGACCTTTCCAATATTTCACCATGTTCATAGACTGCAGAGTGGAAATTATGTCTGTTTGAGATATCCCTGTCATTGAACTCAGATCTTTGATGCTTAATGTACCCCGGCTTACACTCAATACTTCTAGTAAAATATAGGACCAGTAAGACCTATAACTTAGCTTGCCCAGATCTGACAACGGCTTCTCAGGACTGCCTACAACATGTTCAAGCCTTGATAACTCATAACTGAATGCTATAAGCAGCTTGCCATAACCTTGTCTTTGATATGGTGGTAGAGTCAGTATACATGCAACGTTGTTGCCCTCTGGAGAATCCTTCTCTTTTGAAAAATAGCCAACCAGATGTGCTCCTTGCTTATCAACCTCACATAATATGTAAAATAAGAACTGCTCTATATCAAAATATAGTGTTTTGTGGTCTAGGAACAATTTGGCAAGTAAGCATAGATTTTGACAATAAATTTTATGTTCCTTGCCATCTGCTTCAAATATAGCTATTGTACCTTTTCTATATATCTCGCTCCCTTGTGGTTGGCGCGATGTACACTCGCTTAGATGATACCTGTAAGTTTTTTCCATTCTCATGTACTTTAGACAGTATTCGCATATCCATAGCTTTGACTGTTTGCCGTATTCGTCGGGGTAAGGACTGAAGTACCACGTATCTATCTCGTATTTGCCAAACTGAATCCTGTCGATGTATTTGACTTTAGTGATCGCTTCGTGTTCCTTTTCGAGTGCCGCAGTCGTGGGGTCCATCTCCGCGTAGGACTTCTGTACATGATTAATTTCATCGTGTTTACGTTTTTGGTTCCTTGTTATTTTCCGACCGGACTTGTCGGTGAGCAGGTGATCGCAGTTGATGTTGTTGTTCGACTGTTCGCACATGTCGAATCTATCTGACATAACCCTGTGGCGGGATACCCACTCATCCAGCCTTCTATCGTAGCCAACATAGTGCACATAGTACTCCCAGCCGGCCTCCGCTGCATTGTATCGCGACTGTATAATCTCAGCCGGGTGCCATGACTCATCCGAACGCCGCACCAAATAATGCTCTCCAATATCGAGAGGCTGCTCCTGTGTCGATTCCGAGTCTTCATGGTCCGCACTCCGACATTCCGGATTAGGTAGCTCATTATTCACTATTGGTTTTTCTAATTCTTTATCACCTTTAGCCATATTAAATTAGAAATCAACAATCGTATCACGCAATACCGCGCAACGCGATCTATCGAAGTCGCCATAATAGCATAGACATTTTATTGTACAAATAGCATAGATTCTAGAAAAGCAAAAACGTGCTATTATAGTGAAGTACCAAAAACCGTAAAAAATACATTAGGGCTTTTTGCTTCTCAGCAGCAAGGTACTCCGAGATTGTCTTATTTTGGCTATGTAGCGTTTTTCTAATCTCATTATATAATGGGCTAGGTTATTATATATCATCAATATGGCGGAGGGGACACCATCAACATAGCTGAGGGAACATCATCAATTTGGTGTTCCCCCAACTAGCGGTGGTCGTTGCGCAACTTAAACGTTATTGAAACGAGCTATCGTCATAATAACGGTTAGCAGGTTATTTGAAAAACCTGCTAACCTGCTAACATGCTAACGCTAAAGTAGCTAATAGCGGTGGTCGTTGCGCAACTTTAACACGTTATTGAAACGAGCCATAATAACGGTTAGCAGGTTATTTGAAAAACGTGCTAACGTGCTAACATGCTAACGTTAAGGTAGCTAACATCCAAAGAATCCGATAGACAGTTGCGTTTCGTTATCCAATGAAATGGAAGTGCATCAAAGAAGCTAAAAAAAAAAAAAAAAAGGTCATCAAAACTTCATTCATTCGTTAATGAATTTTGGATAAATAGGGAAGCTAAAAAAAAAAAAAAAAGGTCATCAAAATCTTACGGAGCCACCAAAAACCATTAATTCTTGCGCTTATGGTGGAGCAACCGACAATTTGAGCATTTTCAGCATCAGTGAAAGCTAAAAAAAAAAAAAAAAGGTCATCAAAACTTCACGGAGCCGTTCATTCATCATGAATGAATGAATTTTAAGTAAATAGGTAAGCTAAAAAAAAAAAAAGGTCATCAAAACCTCACTAGGATATTACGTGTTGCTCATGATATGACAAATAGCGACCAATAGCAGGATAGCGCGTTTTAACAACCGCTATTGATATCCGATAGACAGTTGCGTTTCGTTATCCAAAAAAGATGCTACTGCCCACCGCTACCCCCAACTGCTCGATCTTACAAGTCGTGTGGCATGCCCTGCCAGATAGGATAAGGGGTGAGTATTAACAGCAAAGAATTTTAGACATACATAGCAACGCACCTATTCTTTTTATAGGATTTTTTGTATGATTAGCACGCGATTACGAGCATATATATTTTTGTATGATTAGCGCGCGCTGCAAAAGCGGGTAAGTTTAACGAGCCGTCTAAATTCCAGGTAGGACAAAGGGTTGATCAAAAGCACTGGACATTTTGGCTGTATAAATTATTGCTATAGTCAGAGGTGTATCCAAATAAAAGTTAAAATATTATTGTTTATGGGTATGCGAATGTGACCAGCATTAAACATATTAGTTATTAAGGGTGTTTTTAATTATCCTGTACTAAATACTAAGTAATTAGGAGCCTTGCATTTGATTTTAAAAAAAATATCTAGCTCTTTCAGGGATTATCAAATAATAGCCTTATATTTATAGTATGTCAAATGTGATTTCTAAGCTCTTTTTAGTGACGTAGTTTTCATTTTTTTAAGGAATGTGGGTAAAACTACGTTTTATGTTGACAACATAAATTTAATGCCGAACGTCCGTAATCGGCGAGCGAAACGTTTCCCAAAGTGAACGAAACGAAACGGAGGATTCGTGAACAAATTACTCTTATCGCCAGCGAAGAGATATGAAATTAATATTTTTATCTAAAAACTGTGCAGTTCACTCATACAAGTGTTGATTGTGATGCCGATGTGTATTGATTGCATCTAGACGTGGTAACCAGTGCAGTTTTAGAAATTTTGAGATATCTGAAGCCACCCTTGATAATTGTGCTTTATTAGTGACAACGGTCGAGTAGAACGCAGAAATGCAGGCGATTAAATGTGTAGTGGTCGGTGACGGGTAAGTTTTCGATATTTACTTGTAATGCACGCTTTCATAACGTTACAATTATTGGTAAACGTTCTGACGTCATATTTTAAATTAAATCGTCTTCATTTGAAGTTGGTTTGTTCCGTATCCAGCGGGTTCGATGTTAGCGTTGGTTATACAACGATAAAACACGTTTTATTTACTACTACTATTGTCCCATTGTGTTCTAGGGATACGTGGGTACTATAAAAAGTATATGTAATGAGGTGATAAAAAATAACACGCCGAGTAACCTGTAGGTTATTGTTCTCGGCCTTAGCGACGTTTGAAACATATGCCGTGTAAATGCTAGGGTCACGATACTTAGTCAAAATCTTGGCAGAAAGGGATATTTTACTCTAAAACTTTATTTAACTGTAATATCTCTTTCTGAGGATGGGGAGACAGAGTTCTGGTTCCAGTGGTCTAAGTTGTACATGTTTATAGTTGAGATTTTCATCAATTTGCTTTCAACTGGGGCGGTGATATTTTGATTGATGTTAAAAAAAAAAACTAGGTATGTTTAGTATCAATGATTACATTAAAATTGCTGTAAGTGTAATCATACATTTTTGTTTATTTTGTAACCAAGGCAAGTTAAAGATTATGTTTTTCATTGCAGTCAAAACTTGACATGATTTTTTATTTATTTTTTACTGATAAATGTGTTTTGATTTGTTAGCTACACTAAACCACCACATTATAAAATTGCTTCCTTTTTCCTATTCAGAATAGCTTAGCATTTCAACTGTACTCTAACCATAGACACAAATTTGCATATGTATTTTTTTAAATTAGTAGTAAAGGAAGTCACTATTTGAAAACCTTATGTGCCCGGAATACTAAATGGAAAAATAAAAATAGCAAGATTTTTATTGGTATTTTGACCTTTTATTGTTACAGCATAATACAGTCATATTTTTACTATCTTATCAAGGAAACTTAACACCTACAAGGAAAAGATAAACATTGATATTAAAAAGTGATAAAAGCAACTGATAGAGACTGAGACATAGTGCTTATTTGTGTTAAAAAAATGTAAATAGAAACAGGTTGTGAATTATATTGGTCTTTCAAATTGTCATTAACAAATATCTGAGCAATTTTAATATACCTACATATCATTATTGAGAAAAATTCAACATTTAAAATTACATTTTTGTTTGTGATAATAATATATAATCATTTTATCAATTATGGCATCTTCATACAAAAGATTTTGATCTGCATGGAAATAGAATTCAATCAGTGCATGGAAGGCATGTGTTCAACCACTAAGCTATCACAACAAATAATTAAGTTTTCCTACCATTCCACTTTAAGCCTACTTATTATGTACAGCTCAAATGACCTAGGTCTGGAATCTCAGATTGCATCCTAACTCACACAGATGTTGAGTAACCTGATATTATGCAGTTAATTGATACTGTGATATATTGCTTTGCAATGTGAACCTGTCCTTACTGAGTCATGATATACCAATACTTAGGGCTTTATGATATCATTACCATAAATATATCATTACAATAATGCTGGTATACAAAATAAAATATGAGTATAAACTTTATGGTAATTGCTTTAACATTTCAGGATTAACCTTAAAATAATTTTATTATTGTTATTTTTTACTTGTATTCCTAAATGGTATTTATTACCAAATGTGCAAAATAAACAGTTGAGTTATCATCATCATCATCAGCCAGAAAACATCCACTGCTGAACGAAGGCCTCCCCCAAGGTTTACCATAATCCCCACGCTTGGCAGGTGGCTTGGGGATTGCAGTGGTTCACCGATTAGTGAGAGGACGCTGCTGCCCGTCCTCCGGTGTCTGGCCGCAGTTTTAAGACGTACTCGGGTTGTAGTTGAGTTATAGTGTAGCTATATTGTTCATATGGAGTAGTAAAATGAAATAATAAAAAGAAACACTTATTTTTGTGTAATGCATTTTAAACAATACAAAGAATGCAAGTGGAACAGCACTCAATAGCTACTAATGTTTAACTTCCTCTTAACACTATGTACCTAGTCCTCTTAGCTAGTAATACCTTCTGTGTTGCTTATTCACTTAAGCAGTTATTTATAATGTCTAAGTATTTACCTCTAGCTATTTGCATTTACTATTTAAATAGCCGTTTCCAATTAAAAGAGTTTGGATGTTTTAAACACTTTGTTTTAAGGTTTACAGGAACACACAAGAGTTACTTCTTTGCTTTCCTTTCTAACTTATCAGCATACATATAATTAGTTGTTTAATTAATGTTAATTTTGTTCAACTAATTGGTAATCATGACTGCTAACTCGAGATTTGACAGCTGATTTTACTAATCTGAGATTTGATCAACCTGTAAGCAGAGTTAGTGTTAGATAGTCCTGGTTCTAGTAGACTTGCAAAAAATATCATAACGTATCATTTTATCATCCTTCAACATCAGGGAGCACACTGGAGTCTGTTGAGCTGGACAATTTTGCAATAGATAGAGTAAAAAGATCGAAGTAGGAACACTGACAACCGTAGCGCCGCTGCCAAAGTGGATTCGAGTTGGTATGCAAGAAAAGTGCTGGGCAGTCAGGCTCGATATCACCATTGCTACCTGGCTTATCTTTCCATTTCGGCAACGAGATAGCTCGTGCCTCGAAGGAAGAAAAACAAGGAATCATCCTTCACTGTTTATAAGACTCCTCATTAACCATTCTAATCTGGTCTGTGCGTATTTTATACAGGCTTCAACCAACCTCCTTCACCGATCCTGTCAAGGTCTCTCGCTCAACTAGCATCTCATCAACAATTTTTTTTTGCATTTTGCATATAATATGTAGGCCTTTCCCTTACTTTGCTTACTGCTAAGTACATTGCCTATTTGATCCTTCGTCGGAATTTCTAGGCGGTATTAAGGTTCACACATAACTCGTTAGGGCATACCGCACGCTCTTGACCTTTCTACAGTCCTTATTTTGTGCTCACATTCTTTAGTAAGCTCTTCTCATAGTTCTTACTGCAGAATCGTAAACGTAAATCATGGCAGATGAAACGCGTACACTGTAAAGTGATTTGGCATACCGGTGACTGTAGGTAAACGTATAATAGTACTGGATTAATTAAAATGGCCTCAAGAATTTAGGACTGAGGCTAATGTAAACAGAAATAAAATTATATTTCGGTCAGTCACACATCGTATTTTTACTAATCCACACGAGGCTTGAAGGTCGTCTGTAATAGATTTTGACGCACACAAATACTATTTTACAAATTTTGTGTTACTTCCTGTTTTTCGACTATTATTTTGTATACTTTGAAGTCTATTCGCGTAGTCTATATTATTTTCTAGACAAAATCCGTTTTCCAATTGACAGGGATGTTTTACGGAGTTATTTTCAAACTTCCAACCCAAGCTAATAGTAAAAAAATGTCTGATTTTATTGCAGAACTTTCAAACTGACTCTCGTCAACCTCGCGAACATATTGGATTTATTTTCGGTGCTTCTTTCTTCACCATAAAGTTCCAGGACGATTCCGGACTTTGAAAATATTACTGAGCACTTTCCATTGGTGTAGACAGGAGTTCATAAAGTTTGACATGAAATCAATCACGTTCCTGGACTCCTGGCAAGTCATTTAGTTGACATTCCTATAAATGTCCCGCTAAAATATATAGGTACCTAATACCTACGTATGTATTGACAGGAGGGGTAATGATGAGTAATCTGTCTACATCAATAGGTCGGTCGTCAATATAGACGAACAACACGACCTTGATCCCCGAAGGGCATAGGTGTATTGTTAGCCCATAGTTCACAATTGACGTTATTAAGTCCCACGTAGTATTACCTAAGTATAGGGAGAAGCATTGCGTTAGTTAAATGTTACTTTACTATACCTATGAATATACAAACGTGTGCAGATCAGCTGTTTATCGACTACGCTAATTGGTAGAGTCAACTGGTGAAACCCGGTTGCATGATTAGCGACTTGATACTATTTTTTCACATTGCACACCTTTTGCGAATAGGTGGAGCACCTACACCAAAAATATTAGGCAGCTTTCTATTTTTTTTGCAAGTTTTCCTGTCATTGTGAATAGAAATACATCGAAACAATGGTCAGTCGGTTGTTCAGCGGAAATAGGGCAAGATAACTGGCTTAAAAAAACTGGCCTTTCTAAATAAAAAACAGAAAGTGACATAATACTTAAACTGCTAAAGTTTTCATATTAAAATATTTAATCCTACATGCATAAATTTAAAATTCAATTAAATATTAAAATGTAATAAAATTTGGAAAGCCGCGACACAGTCAAGATATGAAAATTCCTCTTCATGATGCATACGGAAATCTATTATCACTAAAATTTTCCAGACGAAAATAATATCAGCAAATTTTCATGTTATCATGAACAATCGCCTATTGATCGAGTATTTTATTAGTATCGATAACGCTACCAATTAGGTAGGCATTTGCGTTCCTAGAACGTTTTACTATCGTTTTATACCTACTGCTAAGTTCTAGATAACCCTAAATGACATTTAACTTGCAATTAGGACGTACTAATCGTTGTTATCATGTGACAACATAGAACTTAATTCTTTTTTAGAAACCTAACCTATTTTATATTTCAATAAGTTGTCGTAAAACTAGAGATTTGGATACTATACATATAGTTTATGTATTTTAGTTAGCATATAGAAAGCAAGTAATGAACGTTTTCAAAATTAATCTCCCGTACTATTGCCAACAATAAGACATTAGTTAGGCAGTAACTGACATACAGCAGCTCACTTTCGTTTCTATTGTGTAATCAATCGAATTAAACAGTCGCCGCGGGCACTGTTGCAGACGTTAGGCCGTATGTCCCCACGCCAGTGCTATACAATGCTATACCCGCATTCGAAACCCGCTTTGTACGTAATCAAATTAGTGTACCAACCGCACAAATCCCGCTCTTTAGCCGTGACTTCGACTTGACAACCTGATTGTTTTTATTAAGTGATTGATGCAGGCGGCTAAGTAGACAGATGTTTGATAAACGATTGAAACACTGTTAAGGACTTATGTAACAAGTTACGGTATGTTGGAGTTGTGGTCTTTTATGTAATTTAGCGTTAGTTTGAAGCAAGATTAGACTGAGATCAGAGGTTGTATCAGACGTTGACCTCGTGTTCTTAAAATAGTGGCACAACGTGTTTGTAAATGTGACGACGTTTATTTATGCATTTGAGTTCACAAGAAACGTTGATTTTTTTTTCAAGCGCCTTTTTAAATTCAAATCTTTGAAAGACTGTATGATGGAATTACGACTGGTTTTTATAAGCTAAGCGAACCATGGCAATAAGTCTGAAACGCTTGAATGAAAAACAAAAGTACCGTTCTCAATACTTTTAAATTAGTTATGATGATTCAGCCGTCAAGTAGCTGGCAGAATACCTTATCCTACCCGTCCATGACTGTATGGATTGCTAAATCTTTAATCTAATTAAGGAGAGCCACTCGTGTCTGAGTCGTATTTTTAATCGTCGGCGCCTAATTGGGATTACGGTATTTATTATAAAAGATTTTTGGAGAACCAAGTTCTCTAAACTTGGAACTCAAAAACATTTAACTTGCGCCTGAATTGCCTTTAAATGGTTAAGGTTTTATTAAGGAAAGCTGCAATGAATTAGACTTGGGTAATATCGTCTTTACGCTGTATTGAAACGTATCTATATATCGGTTTTGAATATCAGATATCGAATCTATATATTTCAATATCTATATATTGGTCGGAATCTATGGTACTCGGAAACTAAAGTAGTACATGTTACTGGCGTATTGGCGTATATTAGCGGTTCGGTCGAATGTATGTATTCAGAGTATCATAGATATTTTACGTTATTTTTATTGTGTGGTTATGTGCAGTGCCACTCGAGCGATATTGTAATACATAGTTTGTACGCCGTCTGATATATAGATATTGGATATTGTGCCGTTTACACACCTTTTGCGAATAGGTGGAGCACCTACACCAAAAATATTAGGCAGCTTTCTATTTTTTTTGCAAGTTTTCCTGTCATTGTGAATAGAAATACATCGAAACAATGGTCAGTCGGTTGTTCAGCGGAAATAGGGCAAGATAACTGGCTTAAAAAAACTGGCCTTTCTAAATAAAAAACAGAAAGTGACATAATACTTAAACTGCTAAAGTTTTCATATTAAAATATTTAATCCTACATGCATAAATTTAAAATTCAATTAAATATTAAAATGTAATAAAATTTGGAAAGCCGCGACACAGTCAAGATATGAAAATTCCTCTTCATGATGCATACGGAAATCTATTATCACTAAAATTTTCCAGACGAAAATAATATCAGCAAATTTTCATGTTATCATGAACAATCGCCTATTGATCGAGTATTTTATTAGTATCGATAACGCTACCAATTAGGTAGGCATTTGCGTTCCTAGAACGTTTTACTATCGTTTTATACCTACTGCTAAGTTCTAGATAACCCTAAATGACATTTAACTTGCAATTAGGACGTACTAATCGTTGTTATCATGTGACAACATAGAACTTAATTCTTTTTTAGAAACCTAACCTATTTTATATTTCAATAAGTTGTCGTAAAACTAGAGATTTGGATACTATACATATAGTTTATGTATTTTAGTTAGCATATAGAAAGCAAGTAATGAACGTTTTCAAAATTAATCTCCCGTACTATTGCCAACAATAAGACATTAGTTAGGCAGTAACTGACATACAGCAGCTCACTTTCGTTTCTATTGTGTAATCAATCGAATTAAACAGTCGCCGCGGGCACTGTTGCAGACGTTAGGCCGTATGTCCCCACGCCAGTGCTATACAATGCTATACCCGCATTCGAAACCCGCTTTGTACGTAATCAAATTAGTGTACCAACCGCACAAATCCCGCTCTTTAGCCGTGACTTCGACTTGACAACCTGATTGTTTTTATTAAGTGATTGATGCAGGCGGCTAAGTAGACAGATGTTTGATAAACGATTGAAACACTGTTAAGGACTTATGTAACAAGTTACGGTATGTTGGAGTTGTGGTCTTTTATGTAATTTAGCGTTAGTTTGAAGCAAGATTAGACTGAGATCAGAGGTTGTATCAGACGTTGACCTCGTGTTCTTAAAATAGTGGCACAACGTGTTTGTAAATGTGACGACGTTTATTTATGCATTTGAGTTCACAAGAAACGTTGATTTTTTTTTCAAGCGCCTTTTTAAATTCAAATCTTTGAAAGACTGTATGATGGAATTACGACTGGTTTTTATAAGCTAAGCGAACCATGGCAATAAGTCTGAAACGCTTGAATGAAAAACAAAAGTACCGTTCTCAATACTTTTAAATTAGTTATGATGATTCAGCCGTCAAGTAGCTGGCAGAATACCTTATCCTACCCGTCCATGACTGTATGGATTGCTAAATCTTTAATCTAATTAAGGAGAGCCACTCGTGTCTGAGTCGTATTTTTAATCGTCGGCGCCTAATTGGGATTACGGTATTTATTATAAAAGATTTTTGGAGAACCAAGTTCTCTAAACTTGGAACTCAAAAACATTTAACTTGCGCCTGAATTGCCTTTAAATGGTTAAGGTTTTATTAAGGAAAGCTGCAATGAATTAGACTTGGGTAATATCGTCTTTACGCTGTATTGAAACGTATCTATATATCGGTTTTGAATATCAGATATCGAATCTATATATTTCAATATCTATATATTGGTCGGAATCTATGGTACTCGGAAAGTAAAGTAGTACATGTTACTGGCGTATTGGCGTATATTAGCGGTTCGGTCGAATGTATGTATTCAGAGTATCATAGATATTTTACGTTATTTTTATTGTGTGGTTATGTGCAGTGCCACTCGAGCGATATTGTAATACATAGTTTGTACGCCGTCTGATATATAGATATTGGATATTGTGCCGATACATAGATATTGTATCTATATACGATTTGTATAGCCCACTCCTACAATGAATAAGGGTGTATTTAAAAATAATGGGAGCAAGTTTCAATGTTGTGGTTTTATCGTAATAAATTGATAATAAAAGGTAAAGCTGGATGACATATTATGACAGCTATAATTAGCATACATATTTATCAGGATAAATAAATATTAGTTGAATATTACATTAGTTTATTATCTATTTTCCTTCCATTTGTGAGATAATTTTAATATATACATATATATATATTATTAAATTATTTATATTTTGAAAACATCTGTGTATTAAGTAATGTAGTTTAACACTAAAATAGAAACCACGATATAATCTAGATCAATAATGTTACAATAATGATAACAGTTTTCAGCGAATGCCTAAAGGGTCATTCAAAGTTCCCAGACGGCTCACTTATGAATGTAAATGAACGGCCATTGTGGAAATTTCAAAGGAAATTGCTACAAAACGACAATAAGTATTGATACTATTTTGTTCTGTACTATTCTGGCTATCGGATATCGGTTTATCGGTAGACTACCGGACATAATGCTGACGTGATTTTTGAAAACTGATGATTATAATTCGTGTACGATTTACAAACTCGGCACCAGTTCTAACCAAATTGGCCCCATTTCGTAGTAATAAAATAAATAAGTATTCGTTAGCATTGTGAATTCAACGAGTTTGAAGTTCTCGCAATGTCACACTGGAAAATTAATGTTCCCAATTTTTTTTTGTTTTATAGCCGTCAATCTACCTCGGTTAATCATAAAAAGTCGTAAATTCTGTTCGTTATTTAAATTGAGTATCCTGCTTTCTGTCTACGTCAAACACGGCAAGTTCCTGTATCGTGTATCACTTCGTTTTTCAAAACTGAAGTGGCACACGTAAAAAGCGTTTTATCCGTGCCACTACTGCTGCGTAATTGAGTCTGCATATTGCGAGCTCTCGCACGCTTCTTGTGTTATCAAATATAAGAGAAGCAGAAATGTAATTTAAACCTCTTTACATTTTGACCTGTTTAATGAATTCCAGAACACCGTGTTTCAGTAAGAGGTACCTACGTCGCAGTACTTGGTTCCTTATCTAAATCAGTAATTTTAAACTGAGTAAAACTTTATGATTCGTCAGAGAATTTGAGATTGTGGGAACATTCAATTGTTATGTAAGTCTATCTACCGTTATTTTATGGTTTTGTATTTCTTTGTGGTTATTGTACTTTCTTTGTTTGAAAGTACTTAACTATAAACTGACACAGTTGCAGTGGTTCGATCAAGTTGGTGTTTATAAATCAAGAAGAAAGTATGTCATCAAAACATAGCTTTAAAGACTTTATTACATAATAAGAATAACAATCTAGCTAGTATCATGTGCAGTATAACTAAATAATGTGCCTGAAATTCAACATTAACCTTTGGGTACATTACTGGCAGTCAAGCCGAGCGTGGGAAACGCGCGCCAACCATCCATAAATCATATTTGATGATGACACAAGCTCTCAGCACTCGATTGATGTGCATTACGAGTATATGTATCTGCTTTATTAAAAAATAAACATTCCCACCAAAATATGAAATTGGAACACAGTTTTCGCTCGACTACGAAGTTAGCTTTGCGTCGCACGTGCGTGCTAAATAACGCGTAACCTTGCTCTCCCCTCGTCCTGCAGGAACCGGTCGATCCGGCGTATACCGGAATTTCACTCGGAGACAATAGTGGATCCAGTCAACCGAGCTCTCCCAATCCCCCCGAGATGCACCTCGCGGCTGCTTACAGACGGGGAAGTAAATAATGGTCAGGGATCAAGAAATATGGTTAGCTTTTGCATAGCCAGTTCTCTTTGCGAATGTTCACAGTAGATATGTTTGAATGGGCTAAAAGCATACTGCGGCACAATATATTTGGAATGGTTATGTTGCAAAAGTAATATAAGGTTGGAAACTTGATAATTCTTGCGTAATATTATGTCCATGAGAAGATATAAACAGCAAAAATATGATAAGTAATCTTAAATTTTAAAAAAAACCTATACCGTGTTATTTTTTAGAAACCTGAAGAAGTATGCGTGGGCTCTATCAAGGTTAAGCTAACAAGTTACAATCCACGGAGCTATAATACGGAGGATATGAAAATACATGGCGTTTTGGTAAACTAACTGGTCAGTGAAACAAACGTTTCTAATGTGATCGCGTAATATGTGTAAATCAGATACAAGGCGCCTGGACAAGACTATTTAATTTTATTTCTGTGAAAGTGATTGCGAAACACTTGTTTTGATTGGAAGTACTTAGAAGAGTTCTGTAAGTAAAATCACAAAAAAATAGAAGCACTCCGCTTTCTAATTTCTATTGGTTAAAAGCCAATGATTTAAAAAGAAATGAAGTAAATAGTGTTTATTGTTACATAGCAATAAACAAACAAAAGGTATCCGAATTAACCCACTTCCGTTTTGCCGAGCGGGCCGAGATGGCTCAAAATGCTCAACAAGCCGTAACAAGAGACTATTTCCCTCACAAAGCCCTTTCAGCTCTGCCGGTTCGACCCTAGGCCGCTGAGCGTGTAAGTAATTACAGCTCTGCCCTAATTCCTGGTGCCTCTGATCCGGACTACTCAGTCGACTGACCTGTTTGCTTCCAATGCAAACTGCATCGGTTTGTTGAACCGATGAGTTTCAACCGATAGCATTTTATAGACGAGTTGCCAAATTGTCAGTACTCTTGATCTGATTAAAATTTTGGTCGGTTCTATGATGAATTTTCATTCAAAGTTTTGAATTGTATTTGATAACTTGATGCTATTCGGTAGTAGTAAAACGAGTACGGTGACGGATGCAAGTAATACAATTATTGTACGTTTTGTGTCTGAACAATGGGGTCAAAATAATTACGCTATCAACGCGGGTAACTATTACGAATAAGAAATAGCGTCGTGAGTCCAAACAATAAACTTATTGTTGTTCACGACTAGATACGCGTTTTAGTTGCGTCATCGAATATAACTCGCGTTGTGATCATAATCGCAACACTACTGAGGTTATTTATATATCCTATGTTGGTAACATCAAAAGAATCGTTCTACCTCGAGTCGTATTGGAACATTTAATTGTAACCTGAAGCACGCCTGCCAAAATCTGGATCGAAGATTTCTTTCTTACCCAGAAAATTGAGTTAGCGTCAGAAAAAATTACTAATTAATGAGGCGTAGTTTTGTAAATCAATGAGCTGCTGCATTTTGGTTCGTGCTCTGAATGATTAAATGACGAATGATGACAAGCAGTTTCGACAAGAGGTGTTTACTTTTGTATCCGAAACGAGAATATGTTGATGTTACCTAATAATAAATAGTTGGTCGCGCTATTAATTTTCACCATCAATATTCATGATCGTCCTAAGCACATAAACTCTGGCCACGTTACTACACCATATTAGCATCTCTAGACACTAACGACTAAATGAGTTCACTGTTCATCGCACAGTCTGTTTGTTGACCAAACAAAAACCCTTTGTATTGCAGCCACACTTCAAATAGACTAGCTTTTTGTGAAACCTGGCGTGAAGACCTAGTTTCGATGCATTTTTACTGCCAATAAATAGACAAAATTGCTACGTGCCTTTTATAACCTATTATTTTGTCTATAAAATATGCAGATTCACAAAGGAGTGCTGCATGTTTATAACCAGTATTCCTCGTAAACGTTTATTGAAATCGATTGCATTGAACCGATGACCTTTCAATCGACAGTCAACAACATTGTGACTAAATGTTATATTCCTTTTTCTCATCACTGGAAGTTCATTTAGATCTTATTCGTCAATAAAGATATTGTGAGGGTTCGTATTTTAAATTAGAAAATTAAAACCATTCTAGAACAAATATATGTATCTTAATCTTTATAATATTTAGAACATTTTGCAGCAGCTATTTTAAATTGACGTTAGCGAATAGTAAAATGGTTTCGCTTCTTCACGTTGCTTTAAACGCATTACATAATAATTCACCTTTTAATCCACTATAGTATTTCCACAGTGGAAACTCGTGTAAATGGAGCTTTCAAAATCTCTAAAGCTGCAAGAGTAATATGAATTGCTTTCAAAATAAGAGCATTAAGTAGATGTGACGGCTGTTAGGGCGCGAGTGCTACACCAGCATTATAGGGCTACCATCTACCGGATTTTAGTTGTTACTACTTGTTAGTCCCGGGTTTAGTTGTGACCACTGAGGTTTATATAGGATTTTTCTAAACCGTCATAAATTTCATGGTTGAAACGACGGTTTGAGCAGTTTTCATCGAGTATTTCAGAATGGAATAGTTAGCTGTGTAAAAAATATATGATTTTCAGAAGTATTGTTAATTTTTCTAAACATACAAACTTTGTTAAATATGATGTTCAGACCTTTTCGTGTTTTAATTAATTTATAGATTTTCTATTGTGTCTACTTCAGGACACTCGATTGGTTAAATACTGCCAGCCCTGTGATGACTTTTGCTTAACCCTTTGCATATCATTTTCTGCATCTATGCATGCCACTTCACTCGAGCCCATATTTTATAGCTTGAGCTTACCATAAATTTACTTTTATTGAAGTATGCTTATATGAAGTTCACTGCCAGTGAACATTAGCATATATTGCGAATGTATATTATGCGCTCTACCTTTTGTATTAGAAATAGTAAAGGTGTTCAGGAGTTCTGCAATACTTCTTATAATATTTGGGTATCAACATTTCTACAATCTATTCATAGTTGACCTACCTACCATAACAAACTGCACTGCTCAGCCATATGTTAGTGCAAATGTTTAGGAAATATTCTAAAACGAAATGTTTATTGTTATTGCGATATAGCACGCGTGGCTTTGTGTTCTCTGTCACGAACGTGTTAAATAATATGCACTTGTTACATTTTTATTAACGTTCCTATTGTTACCAAATTAATGATACCACTTTTTGTGATATAGCATTTTTGTTAGTTCCTCAATTAATAAAATATATAGGTACTGTTGTAATTTTTCTGTTATACATAGTTATTTATATTGTTTGTTCTTCCTGAAGTTGTCAGTCAGTCTAATTTTTAAATTGTATATCATGAATTCGCAGTGGGATACTGATGGACGACAGAAAATATGTCTACTTTGCGTAATTGACGGGTTAAACGTAATATTTACGCGCAGATAGTCGTCAATCAACCGCTAAAACAAACAATTCCCTTGGCTTACAAAGATTTAATGGCTTACGCATTTAAAGTTACCCAATGACGTCGTAAAGATAACAACTATCCTTACATACATCATATAAAATATTAAAAAACAAAAACGCAAAATCATCGCAACGGGATATTATTTAACATGTATTTTATAAAACTATATTATTAATTTGCAGTAACGTCAGCATTGACGTAACAAATCAAATGTATACTCGTTTAGTACAGAAATTCTAAAACAAATGAAGTTATCTGTGCTGTTGTTATAGCGTTTATTACGACGGCATAAAGCATCATTCACATTGTCTCTTTTGGTTGTGGCATACCAAGTAGGAGTTTTGCCTTTCCTCATAGTGAGTGTTCCCTAGAGCGCGCTTTGCTGTTGTTCTATTTACCCGCCCTGAAAAGGGATGCGG
Source organism: Shargacucullia verbasci (assembly GCA_947562105.1). NCBI lineage: Eukaryota > Metazoa > Arthropoda > Insecta > Lepidoptera > Noctuidae > Shargacucullia > Shargacucullia verbasci. Next base: position 11,096,497 of record OX387289.1, read on the forward strand.
TTTATGTAATGCCTAAAAAGGGAATTTGGTTCGTAAATAATTACCGAATGCAATAATTTCCTCCTATAACTGTAGTAATGGTTTGTTTTATTTTTTACGCCCCTTTGCTATCTGGGTATGAGTCAGGACAATTAATGCATTTATAATATTTTTGTATTATTATACTATTCTCTCAATGTTACTTTTTAATATAAAAATATATTTTCAATGAGTTTATGACTCATTTAATTAAGTACAATAACAGAGATTGCTAAGATCAATTATATTTCGCCATTCGTAATTTTCTTCTTCACTTTACCAATTGTCTTTCAGCGAGTAAACCGGTTCTTATTAATGTAATATCTAAAGATCACAGGAAGGAAAAATATTTCATTTCGATATTCACAAAAAGTAGGTCAATCCAGATATCCTGAGATATGATATTTTTTCAAAAAAATGCGTACTAAAGCAGAAATAAACTTTGCGTGCGGATAAAATCCGGCGCGACGGTCCCCCTGCTATGTGCCAAATAATGATATTGAAATACAAATGAAAGAGGAATACTTTGGAGCATCATTGCCGTTTTGTACTGTAAATATTCATTTTCGATGTGTTTTTGCTTTCCGATTGGGAATCGAAAACACATTTTCGTAATGCGTCCGCCATTTTCAAGTCAAAAGTTTCAGGTTAATGGCAAAACACCCAGATTGTGGTCGACTGTATACGGTAAAATGGGATTGGAAATTTACAATAATAACATTATTTTATATATTAGTACATAATGTGGAATAACGTCTATCTCATAAGGACTTACTTATTTATAAATCCTGCACTGCATTGTTTGTATGACGTTAATAAACTTTAATAGGCGGTTTGATGATGTTAGAATTCCTGAATAAGTTCGTAATAAGTATAGTCTTCCTTAATAAGTACATTCATCAAAATTAATATTGTTTCGCTTCACACAAACGATTCAGATATTTCGGTAACAGGTATCGCTTCATCTTGATAAACCATTGACGCATGTCATATGACAGTATATTTTGTTCTGTTCATTTATCTTGACGGTACGTCAGTGAGACAAGAAGTATTTTATGATTGTTTAGTATTCAGGCTCGAGAGCTTCTGGAGTATGAGCGTAGAGAAGATAATGTCGCGTTCCACTGCGACACATTTACATCATGTACACGCCTTGAATCTATAATCTGGTTCAATTTTCAAAAGAGGTGTACAGCTTTTGTCTATAGCCTGTTTACAACATTTAAATATTTGAATATTGTTAATAATATTAGAATCGAGTGTGTAGTGTACCAGGCAAATAGCTCAAGCTTTTTATCCCTGATTTGTTACGCACACGCAATGTGTATTTACCACTACATAATTTGTTTTTGTTTTGTTTTGTTTTTTAAATTAAACATTGCCCCACACTAGGATTTCTCCTGTGTCGTGGGTACAGTTTACAAACATACATGTCACATACACACACAACCAGACCCGAAACAACTATCTGTAGATCATACAAATATTTGTTCCGTGCGGGAATCGAACCCGCGACACCTAGCGCAGCAGTCGATCTCTCAACACACTGCGCCAACCGTGCCGTCATCAATTAAAAGTCTATTTGGCTTTACTACAGAACCGTACCAGGTTGGCAGTCCATCGACTTTTCAATTTTACTTAATACGGCAGTAAATTTTCCCTTCGACGAATTTTAATACTTGTGTACCATGTTACGTTGGTGGAAAGTTCTAGGTTTACTGGCGAGTACCGAGTAGTAAGTCTGGAAATAGTAATAACTCATCGAATTCTAATGTTTTTAAAAGCAGCCGTCAACAGAATCACTACATATTATAAAGCTAAGTCCCCCCGCCGCGTCTATCTGTCTGAACGCGATGAACTCGAAAACTATTGAAAGGATTTTCATACGGTTTAAATCAATGGATAGAGTGATTCATGAGGAAGGTTTAGGTGTATAATTCATTTAAGGTTTTGTGTAAATTGACTGAAATATGACGATGATTGTTGAAGATGTGGGAAAAATTATGCCGACTGGGAGCTTTTTGGGTATGCGCCGCGTAAACCAAGAGTTAGATAAGTAATTATGCTAACAGGAAACTCCTACGACTACGCTAGACAAAAAAAAATGGCGTATATGCTCTGCTACCCGTGCGAAGCCGGCCTGGTCGCTAGTGATGATCATAAGAGTGATCTTTATGAAGGCAATCAAATTATTTCTGTCATAACTGAATTGAGATCAGATTGAGTAATAAAAGTTTTAATTAAAGCATTTTAAACACTTCCACAACTTCGACCAATCTTCAGAGAGACAAAGATGTAAGATACTATGTATCTCCAAATTACAAATAAAAAGCACCCAAGTATGTTGAAACCACGTTTGGCATTATACAACATGCTAAAACAAACAGGCACGTGAATTACTTCTACTAATGAAACTGCATCCCGCAGAATGGAGGGGACACAGTAATAACATTAATGTTTGAAATTCATCTGGAGGATACCTAGCGTATTAGTGAGTGCCCAAACATGAGTTGGAACGTGGAACGTCTGGCGTACCGCAAATATTTGCTGGAATCATGTTTTTCCAAGTCGGAAAGTATCTAACTGATGAAACTAGCCGAGTGGTTGTGTAATATGATTTTGGTGTTGTACTGAAAGTATCTAAGGACATGTCCGTGTAGAATTATTATACTACGATACGATTATCATCGAAATTTTAATAACAGAGGTCAAAAACATTAAATGTAAACGATAAAATTAATTAATTCTGTTAAGCATTTCGAAAATGCCTCGTAATTTGTAGGAGTTTACTTTTGAGGGACGTGCGTATTAAGGTAATGCGCCAATCAATTTTAATCAAATGATCATAATCATTTATTTAACATTAATTTGTTTAGCATGGGTACATATGATACAGGTCTTAAATGACAATCAGAGTCGGACGGTCGTGAACATCTTAATCATTTGCAGCTTTTGACAACCCATTGCCGAATTTCCTCATAATCCGGCCGTCTCCAAGTAATTGAAACCATTTCGGGGAAACTTAAAAGCTTTTCAACATCTAATCAGTATTCTTGAAAGCCTCGTTATTAATTCCTTGAATATCCATATTTCAACGAATAATTTACCAACGTCATAACAAATTCTTGCACTCAAAATTAAATTCACACGAAATCAATTTGAACCAATAGCCGGTCTATTAAGCGATCCGGGTATCGCAAAGTGCCTGGCTAATGAAATTAGCACAGCGCTTGTACATCACACGAGGGGAGAACGGCCGCGGTGCTATACACACTACTTGTACTACATACGTACTATTTATCCCTTTATACCGGCTTGCGGATATGTCATTTGATTCTTCAGTGTTTGATGGAGTTATGATGTACGGTTTGACAATGCCATACGTTAACTAGGAATTAGTAAGAAGATACTGTTTACATAATTATTAATAAAATAACACGCAATAGTCAAGTGTGTGCTAGTGTTTGCTTTGTTTAACGTAACGCGATCTTTACAAGACTTCAAAGTTTGCGATGACGTAAAAAGTGCATCAAAATTCATTCATATGAGTCGCTTACGCATGATTACGCATTTCTAACGACTCTAGGTAACTGTACAAAAACGTGCACATTTATTGCACTTAATGTTATTTTAATGTACTTTGACTCACACATAGGTGTCCCATTTATTCAGTTTCGTTACCGACGACCACCAAGTTAATGAGAACCTCGGATGACGCATACGCTCATTACTCACGCGAGCCGTAGTACGGTGGTACTTAAAGTGCTAAATAGATTTAGTGGGTACTATAGATTCAATCGGTTTCCCAACTATTCTTTAAAGGCGCCCGCTGTACATTAGGTTTATAGCCGATTTCTAGGGAACGATCACTGGCGTTGCCAACTATCCGAATTTCGCAGAAACGAATACGTGATTTAAGGAAGGTATTCGGTAAATTTTCGTTGTAAACATACATTTTCGCTGTGTAAGTTTAATGTTTTTATTCATTCCAATTCATCATATACTCGCGTATTGGAAAACAGCCCAATCCCTCCTAAAAAGGATACCACTGAGTCCCAACAGTGGGATACTGAATAGGCCGACGGCGATGACATCGATTGTCAGTCACTATTATACAACACATCAATCTTAATTGGTCCCCACTAAGTGATCCAAACGAATGTGCTAATTATTTTAATGTTAATTGACCTGTTGCACGTGCAGAAAATAAACAAAGACCAATATACGATGCATTTTACACATATCATTAGAAATATTATCAAGTTTCGATATAGCTAATCGTTTATGTTGCAATAATTATTTGTTATAAACATATTTATGCAATATTTACTTATCGCTTACTTAACAAGTTATCCAATGGATTTCGCAAGTAAATAATCGCAGTTTATAAATACCAGTACCAGTAATTTATGTGCCGTGTTAAATTTTACGTGACCTCCACATCAACAAAACATTAGTACTAACCATTATAGCTTAACGACCTGAGTTTTTGAATATTAAGGTATACTCATTTAGCATCTTACCATCATACCTATGCACTTAGTCAAATAAAAAATTGTACGGAGATCATTCTTTTCTATAAGAAAGAAATGTAAATGCTGTTGTTCTCTACCGGCACAACAGTTTAGTTGTATTTAAAATGTATATAGAGAATGTGCATACGACACTACCTAAATTATGTAACGAAGTTTAAATTATGACTAAACTTTTGTGTCGGTCTGCTGTCTGCTAGAACCCTTAGTCATTTTCATAATATGTTCACAGAACCTCTCAATTAATTTCTGTTGTCCGTAATCGGAGCGGTGGTCTGTAATTCTTATCACCAGACGGTATAATCGCCGCCGTATAACGTAGTTTTATCTTGACTACAGTTAGTCGTTGCACTGAATAACGATACAACCATTAGATAATGCATGCACTTTTACGTTGATTTACTTTGTGTTTGCTCTAGTTTTCACCTCGTAAAGGTAAGGCGGTTAGTAGTAAACAGCCGTTAATTACATAGATAGTCAGACCCTCTTTGTATGAAGGAAATTTAAAAAAATAGTTCAGCACTTGTACGACGATAATTGATATTCACGCAAACATTGAAAGGTTTAAAATCAATCATTATTTCAAGTTGTTTCCGTATAAATTACAAAATAATAGCGTGATGGTCGAATATTACAATATAAAGCGGTTTTCCGCCAAATTAACCAATATTTCAAACATGGCTGACATTTTCGAGTTAATAGCGTTATCATAAAGTCTTCTGATAAAAGTGTGTCTGAATAAACAAAATGCACGTCTGCGCAGGGCGATGACCGTGCCAGCATTGCATGGACATACTCGTATGCATGTGTTCTCAAACGTACAACTCACTTGTAAAAATATTAATAACAAATAGAAATGCTTGAATATGTATGCACCGCCAGTTCAAGGAGTTCATTGACTTACAAAAAAATTGAATGGGGTTATACAAGGACTTATTGCCTACTATATTCGACATACTTGTGACTTCTATATGTCGTGATAAAATATGAAAACTATTATCAAATTGTATAACATTAGGCATTTATTCCGGATGAGTTAACCACGGATTTACGAGTATATTTATTTGGATTTTCCTGGTTTAAACTGGAACAGGGTTTTATCCTATGAAATGTATCATTTAAAAGTTAAAATAGATTTACCGCTAATAAAGGCGATTCATAGAAATCTGCCATTCAAAAACTTCTAGGATTCGAAAAAAGTAAACAAATAGAACAAAATACATTAATCTCTATGGAAATAAAAGAGCAAAGATCGTTTGAGACAGCTGGCCACAAAACATCTAGCAATGCGTCATCCTGTTTCTTTGTTTTATAAGGAAGTAATGGATCTGGTAGATGAACCGAGGTAAAGAAAATTAGCTCAACCATTCGTGAAGAGCGTTATACGGTGCAATCAGTCTTTATTTAGTCGATGTTCAATTTGTGATTTTAGCCAAAATGTTGTAGTAAATAACTGGGATTATTTTCTCATATTATTTTAATTCATTTTAATTTCATTTAATTAAATAATGAATGTGTTTAATAAGTGTAATATTTTTGATAATTTTCGTAGTCCTAAAATTTCGCTCGTCTGTATCTGCATTTTAGACCAATGGGTGCATTAGATACAAACCACAATATTGAAGCTATAAGTACCAAATCAGTTATAGTAACAAAAAACTAAAACACTGAGGCACGCTTTAGAGCGGTAACGGCATCGAAACCACAGACGTGAGATTAGTCAAAACACGGTGCTGATGCTATCAACAATGTCTGGAAGCGATTCAACACCTGTCTCAACTAACCATTTTTCTAGGAAACCATGAACAAAACGAAGGTTATCTTAAAGTCATCGTAAGCAAAATATATATATATATATATGTCTGATAAACTTCCGTTTGAGAGTTCTATTTAGTCTTGTTTGTAGGTTTTTTAAACCTTGCGTTTGTTCTAAAATTAATTCTATAAAATATGGTAGAAATTGCTTTGAAATCATCAGTTAAAAAAAGAATAAAGTTTCTCCACTCCTATCTGCAGTTAAAACAATATATTGCTTAAAACTAATTTCCAGTGGCTTTATTGTATACTAGTCTAGACAGATACTATATTTCTTCTCGATCGGCTATTACGATGAATGACTTTACATATTCATACAGTCATAAGTCCTCAGTTACTCAGTTTATTTATAAAGTTGGAGTAACTCTCCCGCGGTGATTTGATTTCGCGACAGCCCTACGCCTGAACTATTGTAACTCGTCCATATTTCGTTCGGAACTTTGGATTTATGGAAATAAATATCCTTATAATCGTGTTTTCGTGGACAAATTGTCCTTGTCTTTTTCCGTAATACAGAAAATTCGTAGTTCTAACTAGTCTATATTTTCCTTACTTATATGCGTTGTTACCTCAACATTACTTGTAGGAGGTTGTCTCAGTCGATTTCTTGCACATATTCAGCAGTCGAACTTCTTTATACGCAAAACAGTTATTTCACACGGAAACACACAAACCCCGGGTGAGTTTACGTGATAATTAAACGAGTTATACACTTGGTTGTCTGTCACCAGCCATAGCCCATAATGGAACACATGTTTTAAACCATTCATGACGTTATCTTTGGACCAACGACTCCTTCGAGAAATAATAACAGGCAACTGTGGGACAGACTTCAATTTACACGGCCACACTTGTACAAGATTCAATAATTAATTATAATTAAATATATTTTGGCAAAGAAAGAGAATTAATAATTAATACAGTCGACGTTATATTATTATTTTATTTATTGAAGTTGTAACTACACTCAAACTAGAGGATAAGGTTATAATTTATTCAATTCATCATTGACCTACTATTCTAGAGGTTACACATAAAATCACAATCACATAGTGGAACTGCAATTTCAAGTCACAAATATTCGAAGAAGGAAACCATAAACAATCATCTAACAAACATTACGATGTGTTTTTATTTATAACGCCGCTCTGGAGACCGGAAAGATTAATACGATTGTTACTTCGCCCCAGTTTTGAGAAACTACTCGTCCTCGAGGCGAGAAAACAAACACTTCAATATTTAGACGGGGCGATGTCCCACGGTCTTTATTACGGGAAAAAATGTACGAAATAAATCTCGAACACCAAACATTTCTTATTTGCCAAGTAATGTTTGCTTCCTTGACCTCGCTTGAGTCATGGCTGATGAGTCAGTCACGACGATATTATCGAATCGTGTTGCTAGTATTGACGCATCAGTTTGATGTGTTTGATATCAAAGCGTCATGTTCCGTGCAATGTTTTGGGACTATTCTGTGTATTGAGTTGTTATAATTTGCACACATCTATAATATGCAGTACTGATATCTTGAGGATTCTCGGAAAGGAATAGGCCAGACCCTATCTTCCCCTATAAGCTCCAGTTATAGGTGACTCAGCAACAGCAATCGGCTCTAAACAATGTCTCACCGAGGGTCAGCCGTTCTTCGAAGCGGTCTATTGGGATTGTGACGTCAGTTTACAGGCTGATGATTACTGGTTAGTGTTCATGCAAGCGTATACTATAACAAAACAGATAGGTTTCCACTATTGCGAATACTGCAATTAGTATTTGATTTGTTTTTGGTTGGTTGATGAGTAACTTTGTCTTCAATTAAAGTCATCAAGTTAAGTGAAATCTGAAACGGTCGATTGGCCTCATCGTTGATTTTAGTAAAATTATATAATGATAAAATAATACGAATATACAGGGAGTGTCTAGTCTACCACTATAAGCAGTTAACCTTTGTTTTAGTTGGGAACTGACATTGCCAACTGTTTGCCATAAATGTATAGTCGGGGTTGACTCTCCATTGATTCATGATAACGTCTATCAAATAGTACTGATAAAAATCTTCTAGAATAAAATGAGCGCTAACGAAGATTAAAGTCGTGGAATAAATGAGTCATTCAAAAATGTTACTTAAGTACACATTCTAAGTGTTGATTTATTTTCTTTGTCATAGCTGTCAGTGATTAAGATATCTCAGGGCAGATGCAGTTCCCACTGTATGTATATTTCCTTCAAGCAAGCTGTTATGCAACGTGATTCATAGTGGAATGAAGAGCGACCGCTAGAGATGCGTACGCGCCGGGTCGAGGGTTATGGACGGTCAGTCGACGATCTTTCCTTCTTTATGTTTGATAGGTTCGTTACGTTGTAGTGAATCATCTTTTTATTGCAGTTGTTTTAGGTACAGGAAAATCTTTTATTCAGGGGTTTGTTTTATTGATAATATTCATTATATATACACCCATTGTATATCCACCGAATATGGAATTAATTCACTTTAATTTTGAGCATTATTATAAGATATTAGTTATTGCAAGAATGCATTTATGAATGGCATTGGAATTGTTAAAAAAAACCCGCATCTTTTCGACATCGATATTCCCTCTATACTAGTCAGGAATATCTGACAGGATGTCATGCCGCACTCTGCACGATACGAGGGCGGAATATTAGCGATCGTTATTACGCGACCAATTTATGTTGTGCACTCGTGACCTCTAGACGTGGCCGAGAATAGAGGACAACACAGCGCTGTTTCGTTTTAAACAGAGGATTTATATGTATGTATGCATCGAGGGAACTCGTAGTGGCGAAAATAATGTTCGCTATTTATAACGGTATACAATTTGTATGGTATTTTTAATCCGGATGACTAACGGGATTGAAGCAATGATTTTTTTAACTGAACTAATCTAATAGACAAGTGATTTTTGTTTATGTTTTCAAATATCTTACCTATTACGAATTTGCATCACAAAATTGGTATCACATATTATTCTCAGCGTTCACCTGCCAATAAACAAACTATATAAACTTTAAAGCTCTGAAAATGTATCAGGGTTTATAAATTATACACGCAGGCCTAGATTTTTTTGCAGTTTTTTCCGTTTTAAGCATGTGGTGTCCACTCTAGTTGTAGTATCCTTCGTCCTTAGCACGCAAGAACGTGCTCAAGTGTTTTTTTTCTTTGGGTCAGTGTAATGTACCATACTGCCTCATTATTTTTAAATTACAAAATAGGTTGTATATTATTGCTACACTGCCAGTTAGGCGAACGTATATACAAGTGATTTGAAGTCTTTATGCGGAAGTATTCTACGTTTTAGACTTGATTATTTAATATGTACACCGGATGCAATCCACGATTTTAGTTGAAGTAAAAAAATAATTTTAACGCATAATGAGGTTATGATTTCCGCTTAAAAATTTATTGTTTGTTTTGTTCCTTCTTGACAAACTCATTGTATTCGTGAAATTTATTATGACGGTTGAAACGACAAACTTTGTTAAATATCTTAGTACTATCTTAGTCTCATCTTGAGGGCAATGTTTAATGTTTCTCTTTTGTTTGTCCACAGAGCCGTCGGTAAAACATGTCTGCTCATCAGTTACACCACAAATGCTTTCCCTGGGGAATACATACCTACAGTGTAAGTATAACGAATTGTTGAATTTTAAACAGGAACTTTGACTGGCAAAGTTATGCTAAGCTCGTTAAGGAAGTTTACATAGATCAAACAAAATTTTACAAGATGCAGAATTGAAGGAAATTTATGGTTTCCGATTCCTTGACCTAATTGGAAGTATTGTTAAAAACTCCATCATAAGGTTTGCATTGTTAAACGATCTTAATTTTTATTATTCGGTTTTGTTACTGGTTGACCTCAATTGAAGTATATCATTGCTGCACAGAGATCGAGAAAAACACATTAATTTAAAATACGAAGATTTGTGTTTACTATATTCCTGTGATCCAAACATTTTGATTGGAGTCCGGGTTACGGTATTAGGTTATGTTCGTATTACTCGAGAAAATCTCGTGTGGTGGTTACGAAATCAAAGGTCACCACTTCTTTTCGCGTCCCACAAGACGATGAATGGCTAACAGTATATCAAAATCTTACTATTTCCTCCCCAAGTTCAGACGTAGAGCATGGCATATCTAATTCTGCAAGGCTAAAACTAAAGCTGTTCAAAATATAAAAGATTGTCAAAAGTAATCTTACTATCGTCGAGACACGTGTAACATACATCTTCATTCCATCTCCAGATTCGACAACTACTCGGCGAACGTGATGGTGGACGGCAAGCCGATCAACCTGGGGCTGTGGGATACGGCAGGACAAGAGGACTACGACCGACTGCGACCACTCTCCTACCCACAGACTGACGTCTTCCTCATATGCTTCTCGCTCGTCAACCCTGCCTCGTTTGAAAACGTCCGGGCTAAGGTAGGAACTTGGACTATTCTTTCCTTATAATGTAATTTAACAGGATAGGAAGACCCCATCCGCTTTCCTAACAACAAATCGATGTTTTCCTCACGTAGGTATTTCTATTTTCTGTTCGATTCAGTTCGGGCTAAGCTTCGTTTGTCTCGTACTAGTTTTCTTTATTTGATATGCGCACATTATAAAGTTAAACACGTGTGCTCACGCCACTTCAAATCTGTGCTATCTGTCTCTGAGTTCTTTGTCCAGTAATTTATGAGTTCCATGGAATGTGATTCATTCAATCAGTAAATACTTTCGTACAGTACAACTTATTGATGTAAGTTTTTAATAAAGTAGGTCTTTGCTATCAGGATTCTTGGTATTGAGTCACATTATGGTAGACATTAGCATGACCGAAAACCAGAATAAATTAATTAGATTATCGGTCTTTTATAATGACTAATTCTTTCTTCTGTACCTTCCAGTGGTTCCCCGAGGTCCGGCATCACTGCCCCTCAACGCCCATCATCCTTGTCGGCACCAAGCTCGATCTTCGCGAAGACAAGGACACCATTGAGAAGCTGAAGGACAAGAAACTTGCGCCTATCACTTACACACAGGTAACATCAGTTTTTATAAGTTTGCCGTTTGTATATAAATTGTGAGAGATCGGGTTGTCATCAACAAAATCACGAATCCAGGACCGTTATACTCAAATCTCCAGATTTTAGTTGAATGTGAAAATATCAATCGATGTTGCAATGCAAGATAACTTGGTATAACTAAAAAATTAAAAACACGTTCAAACGTCAGAAGATCAAAACTTTTTGTAGCAATCTTTAACTGTTTTAGGATATTATTTGGGATCCTTAATCTGTAGGGACTATTATTTTATTCGTCTTAAAGATTACGCGAACGGGAACTCTTTTTACTCGAAAATCGGAAGGAATAATATATCTCTTTCTTGATATCGTGCTTCGCTAATACTTTCTAAATAAACTGGAACAGTAAATCGTGTAATAAGCTCGGTTCTTGAAGGTTGAACGCGTTGCTCCGGTAGTTATATCCGGGGTGGTAAAAGACAACCTGTCGTCCGCACTCAGGATATTACAAAATGTTTTCTATAGATCATTTTGTGTGCGGGTTTCAGCTTATGCAGTAAAGTTGGAATCATATCATTTGAAAGTGTAGGCGTTAGTCTTATGCAATGCAAAGGTAACTAACGGTTATAAGGAAGGTTAGGTTGCCATATCTCACTGCTATTGCAAGCCCTTGATTTCCAAGCTGTTCTATTTTGTGCCAATAATGACCAGTCTTTGCCAAAAGTGTCCAGTTCATTACACCATCTCTTTCGCGATTTGCCGTGATCCCATCTTTGCGTGGTTATTTTGATTCACTGTTAAGACGGCAGCTATCGATAACTCGTATTAGAATTGCAAACAACATTATCTGTCTAGATTTGTAGGAGATCTACTTATATATAATATAGTAATACAATTGCTCGGAACAACTCCTTGGTTGGTTCAACGTTGTCGGTCAGTATTCTCTAGCAGCATATTAATTAATTTTTTCTCCATTTCAGGGGCTTGGTATGTCTAAAGAGATCAGCGCAGTGAAGTACCTGGAATGCTCAGCGTTGACACAGAAGGGTCTGAAGACTGTGTTCGACGAGGCGATCCGCGCCGTGCTCTGTCCCGTGCAGCCCATCAAACCGCGGCGGAAGTGTGCGCTGCTGTAAGGACTGCGCGCCACTCTGAGATAAGGTACGACACGGTTTATATACAGAGGCCCTAGTGTACGTTTCATTTGACAAACTCGATTTAACGCATCGAACGCGTTTGGCGCTCCGATTGGTCCATTTCGTGCTCTCCACCAATCGGAGCAAAGAATGCGAACGATGCGTTAAATCGAGTTTGTCAAATGAAACTTACACTAGGGCCTCAGATATAAATACGTGAGAACTTAAAAAAAATATTTGAGAGATACCATTAGTTCTAAAAATTCCAACGTCATGGAATAATATAATGTTCAATCTTAGCACAAATTGTTTGTAAGATTTAATGTCTTAAACTTTGATAGAGAACATTTGTTGTGAATAGTTATCAGTTTGAACAATCGATTTTATTACTGATCTTCGATAGATATCGAACATCTGCTAGGTTCACAATCGATTATCCTTATTCTTGGAATAATAGAAATTAATGTATACTCCCATTTTTGTTTACAGATAGCGTAGTACAGACGTCGATGCCAGTGTAAACAGCATAGCTTACAATAGAGCGCACCAACATCACTATAAATGTGCATACACACAAGCGCTGTAATGTTGAATGGACTGCAATAAATGCATACATAGATGTTAATTTTTACTGTTAAAGTACGCATTATTAATTAATATGTAACGTGGGTTGGTGTGAGTGAGGTCCGTTTATTGTATATCGCTTTTTATACCGACCGGATATTCAACGTCACTGGCAGTTTGTAGCGGCTGCACAAAGGTTGACCTTTGCCAAAAGTTTTACAAGTTTGTCTATGGATGTCCCTGGAGTCATTGTTCAAATTATGTTCTGTGGTAGTTTCATTGTCTAAATGTTGTGGAACTATCGTAATACATATAATTTTCTACCTCTAACCACTTTAATTGTACATTATTTCACTATGAAATGTAGCCATACCACCGTCTGTCAGTGACTGTAAGGTAAATCCGAGTATAACTCATATTTGGGTGCTTTATCATAACATGACCATCGCTATAACGAAAATGTTAACATTCCTACATCTTATGATAATTTCGGGTACAAATTGTTTGATTAAACATTCATCACCTTCCCTTCAAAACGGTGATTAAAAAAAAAATATGGAATTGTTGAAATTTGTGTTTGCCAGAGATTATATTTTTCGATTTATTATTGCTTTTTATTTGTTTCCACATTGTTGTATATCAATGTTTACAGTCGACATACTCGTGTACATTTTCGACCTTATTTCTAATATGTTGAGGTCTAAATTGGTACGAGATAAGTCGACTAAAATTAGTGGCGTGATAAGTACAGCATTCGTTCGTAAGAAAATGGTTAATCATTAAAGTTTCGTATTCATTGTATATTTAATTAAAAGTTTATATGTACCGCTTTATGATGTAAACTGTAATTCATTTTAATATTACGCAGATTCCAAGATAAAGTGACTTTGATGTGATTTGTAGGTTAATATTTGTAATAAGAACCCACAGTACTGTACAAAATGAGACCCAAGCACATATTCCTGCATTTAATCTATTGTAACAATTAAATAATTGCAAGTAACATATACTGGAGTCGACTTTGAACGGAGTCTCAAACTAAATGAACTGTCAATAATACGCCATACATCTACATAAATTTATCAGGTCACAGCAGATGCAATTTACGAAGAGAATCATTGCGATCTAAACCTTATGTCAGTGGCATAAATCACATAATTCTCCTTCGTGAAATGTATGAACTATGTCTCGAATCAGTTATTGCAATCTAAACCGTATACCACTGTCATAAGTCACACAATAATCCTTCGTATATTGCAACAATGTTTCGAATCAGTTTCACTTGTGACTGCGTATTATTTAGCTAAATTGGCTGTAAGCTTACAGTGTATAAGCGCCCGCGTGAATGGTCAATACTTAGATACATATCGTTGGTAAAGTGTAGCTATGCTATCGTGATGTCTTCGTACTGCTTATGACGGTAGTTTTGTGGTATTAAATCTCATCACAGTCATGAATCAATTTGAACTTTATTTCTATAGCATTAAGATCGCTTATACAGTATTGACGAGTAAGCTTAGCTTTTTGTATGAGTCACATACAAATAAGACACACGCACCATTTTTAATGGATTTAAATCACAAAACTATTGTCACAAGCGCAGTTTTCAATAAGCAACAAGATTGTATCGCAAATAATTTAGTCATTTACGGCTAATGTGAAATACCGCACAACTACTTTTAGCATTAACCGACCGAATCGCGATGGACAGTATTTTGTTTTGTAACGTTTCGTTCGCCGACCGTCCCGATTCGGTCGCATTATTGTCACGGGAGACATTTTTCGCTGAAAATGTGATAAACGGGTTTAGGCTCTAATTGACTGTCTAGACATTTTTACACGGCCTCTTGAAATGAGACGCTTTTTTTACTTTTTACGCCTAACTTCACGATTGTCGTAGACGTTACAGATCGCTTCTTTAGTAAATAAAATGGCACTAAGTTAATTACTGTCTAAATCCACTCCTAAAATATAAATGTTAAAATAAGTAAAACAGTACACGTAAGTTTGTGTTTAAGTGTGCAATTGTTGTTGCTTGTAACTGAACGCGACACGCCGCTGATAATTAGATGCCATAGATATTCGTTCCAAAAAGTTATTTTGCTAATGAGATATAAATTGTTTCTAAATTTTTTAAAAAAAGCTCGAACAATTGCACAGAACATCCCTAGCCGTAAGATTTTAATGTATGTATTGTTCAGATGCAAATATTTAGAAGAATCAGCATGTAAATAACAGTAATTTAGTATTAAATACAAACATAAAATACACACGCCAATTTCTTTGGTGTAACATTTTTATACTAGATCCATTTTTTCACAATGTATGTGCGGACTTTCTTACGCTAATTCGAAATTAATAATTTCACTGTGTAGTTTTATGTATTCTTATTTTAATATGTTTATGGTTGAATGGACTAACTATATTATGTATAGTTATAAAATATGTAATTTAAATAATCAACAATATAATAAATGTACATGTTGAAGCAGCGGTAGAGAGGCAAGATAGAGAGATCAGAAATTAAGGAATCATATTTTTTAAAACATAACAAATGCGATATTATTATTTTGTCAAAAAAATAGTGATAAAATATCTACGTCAATAATATTTTCGGACGAGGCCGACATAATAGCTTAGATATCAGCTATAGCTTACGAAATGCAGGTAGGTAATCTTTTATAGCATAGTCTATTCTAAATCGGCGAATTTATTAAAAAAATATTTAGTTTTTTTTGTTTAATAATTTAGTATGTTAGTCCAAATTTCCATAATAATTATACTTTGTAGTGTATGTTAGACAAATTGATTTGTATCGATGTTATGTTGTCATCTTGTTAATGTATTGTTCTATATGTAGTTACTTATGCCATGTACTGCATTTGCTTTCATTCGAAGTAACAGCTTGTATAATATTATTTTTATACAAAATTGTATATGTATAGATATGCGCTGTGTCTATAATTCGATTGATATGATAGATAACGCTGTCAAGTAATTCTTCCAAATATTGTAAAGCCTCTGAATAATTCAAAATATATTTATATTAACTGTTCAAACTATGTGTTTTATTTATGTATCCTAATATATAATTTACATGATAAACACGTGCCATGTCACAATATTTTTGATAATGGTATTCATACTTGGGAGGTTAGTCACATAATATACAATGTTTATAAATACGCTTGACCTTACCAGGCGAATCGCAGTTGTAGGATAAAAGAGATGACGTCATTGCACTAAACATGGATAATTGCGCAATCTTGGTCACAGATATTGAATACTAATGAAGAGCAATATTGTTTCTACGTATCTACCTAATCATAAAATTAGACAGGCACTTGTTTATTTTTATTTTATTGCTTGCGAATAAATGAGTTGAGACTGATGTGCGATATCTGCCGTCAATTAAATTTTCATCAGAGCATAATACATAATCACTACTTTTTCATACCATTTACAAATTGTATGAAAATAATGACAGTACAAATTGATAAATGTGCAGTACAAAGTTCACTCCGTACAGTACTTTTTGTACGACCTTACATGCGAATGAATGCATCATACACTCGAATCCAAGGCCGTATAAACAATAATTTCTCTTGTATTCACTGTTACCTTTGTTAATGTACTTTCATCATCCGATTAACCTAAAACTAGTACGACATTTGGCTATTTATCAATATCAATTAATAGGTATATTGCGTATATAGTCTAGTTTTATGTATCCGGTATTGGTTGACCTTCCCCTCCTCTCGCATCGAACTGAGATGCAATAACAAAAGAGTGTTAAGTCGAAAACTAAAGATCAACGTAAACTGGACGCGAATATAGATACCGATGTACAAGACTTGTAATCAGTCGCATGAGTGGCGCTGCCAGTGAGCAGTCCCTTGCGTCTGTGTAGTGAAAATTTTAAAATAACAATAAAACGTGCTACAGAACACTTAATTTTTTATATTTGGAACAGTAAAAATTATTTTTAAAAATGTCGAAAGTTTTTTTGAGTAAGGAATTGCCTGATATTGAGGTTAGTTATCTTGTGTTTATTATAATTATGTTATGGTCGTAGATTGCAGTTTTGTATCGATATGAAAGTATTGCAGGAATTGATTAGCGAAGGCATATCTGTCATCACACTACTAGATAAATATATTATGTATATTATAGGTATACCTATGTATAAAATGGTAGTATATAATCAGTATAGTTACTTTAACTTGTAAGTCATAAAATACGTCATGCGATTTATAAATAATCCACATAATATTACAATAATAATTAGGTAGGTTGTGTGGTAGCCAAATTCCGTCTCGTTACGTTTTTAATTTCCTAATTATGGACATAATTAATGCGTAGGCACATACTGTGACTGGTTTTAATTTATAACACGACGAACACATTTTATGCTTTGTATTGTTTTTTCTGCTTACGTAGTGTAACAATAGACTGTTCACATCAACAAAGACCAGTTGATATTGACTTTACACAGTTCCAGTACATTACATACTGAACCTTTTGGGTGTACATTTACTTTTTGACGGCACGGTTGGCGCAGTGGTTTATAGATCGACGTCTCGCGGATTCGATTCCTAGATGAAACAAATATTTTTAAGACCTAGAAGTAGTTGTTCCGAGTCTGGATCATGTGAAGATTTGTGTTTGTCCTGCGATATAGGTTTACTTAACAGGGTGTAGCAATGTTTCAAAAAAATAAAAACTAAACAGTGACTGTGAGTTGTGACTGTTTATTTTACTCAAACTCTTGTAGACCTCTCCTATAACGCTTTTACATTTGGTATCGTATATGCATTCAAACATTGACCGACGTATTTCTTCTTGAATCTAAAATCCAACATCATGAGCCGATTCGTCTCTCGATGTTAATGTCCATATCATTCCAATTTTTGTGCCAAAAGGTCCAGCATTGTCTACAATCGTGGTTCGTTCGGTCACTATATAGTCATTCAGGACTTTTAGGTGATTCCTGTATCCAGAGCCTATAGGACCTCCCAACTCCAAACCACCTCTTAGATAGGTAGTAAGCACATTTTTAAAGCCTTGTTTAGGATTTGATCAAGGGATCATGGAGGCGTTTGGAGGCCCCCGAGGACCAGTGGCCCAGGGCGGGCCGCCCCTTCTGCCCCCCCCCCCCCTCCTCCGTTAGTCCGCCACTGGTCAGACGATCAAATACGTATAGGTACTTAGTGACGGGTTACAAACACGTTGTTTATCAACACCGTAGCCACTAAACAGAAAAACTCATAATTTCCGAAAAAAGGTTTCCCTTGTATTCTTTAAAGGAGAAGAACGAGATGAAACTGCCGAAAACTTATCTAGTTTTATACTGACAGTTGGTGCCATATAAAATATGAGGTAGGCGGGCTATCGCTTGTAGGTAGTTTGTATTTATGTATTATTAAGAATATTACATTTGTTTTATGTTGAAATTCATTGATTAACTCAGTGTTATAGGTTATCTCTTGTTTTAGACGGATACGTTACGTTACATTCTAAGTATTAGGTACCTTTAAAATATCAATGTCATAAACAATTTGCGTATTTAACATAGACTTATTATACAACATTTGGGTCAATGGTAACACTCAGTTACAAAAAATATTTATGATAAGTTCTTTATTGTTTACAGAACCTGTTGAGGCTGAATCCGACTGTAAAGCCGTACACCAACTTGGTTCCTTCAGCTCAAACCAAGAAGAACAAGCAACATTGGAAGAGGAATTCCGATAGAAAATGTACAGTAAGTATTAAAATTTACATAGCAGTGTACTTACCTATTTTTAATTGAACATAATTTTATTAGAAATAAACTTGGTTTGACTGGCTCATTGGTCGCAAGCGCAAATATCTTAAAATAAATATTAATCTGAGTTATGTAGAGTAGGCCGTGTCTTTTTGTCTTTATGAACCGCACGCCACTGCGCCTACCTAACCCTATGAGCAATACAGGCGTGATCAAGGGCGGATCCAGCCCTCAAATCAGGGGGGCCCCGTCACATGTTTGAAGTCTAGTCGTAAAAAATACTGTACGATCAATGCGATTAGAAAAATAATTATCAGTGGTCGACCTAGAACCAGCCCAGGGGGGGTCATGACTCCAATGACCCCCTGGATCCGCCCTTGGGCGTGATGCTATGTTAGAGAGAGAAACATAATTTGAGCACTATGATTTTATTTGAACAGATATGAGTTCAAAGGAACGATTCGTGAATCTTTATGAGGAAAATCAAAACATACTATAGATATGTTTATGACGCGTTATTCGTGCACTGATGCATCGTGCATTGCGCCCAATTGAACAAGTGAAGCGTTGCCCTTGAAAATTAGTAGTTGGTATCTACTACGTTACATGCCGCAAGGTCTGTGTATTCTTCGTCTAAGAGGTACATATGGTACACCCGCCATGAAACGATGGCGGTGATGTCTAGTTGGTACGCATTTAGTCCTTGGTTTGGGAGTTTTACCGGGCACAGAACATGATGATGCAAACATTTCCTCCGTAAAAATTACTCATTGAACCCCAGGAAGAGTGTACGAGGACAAGAATAATACGTTTGTTGATTCAAAGTAATATTATTTATTGGAGATGTAACTTCGTACTACGTATAGTCAGGTAGCTAAGAACTGGTTGACTCTTTCGGTATTATTGTATAATGCTTTTAAATATCAATAAAATCCCAGAACTTCTTGTTTCAAAAGTATGATTTTCACAATTTGCATAAATGATAACTCCTACATTCAAGCCTTTTTCTATTTTTATTTATGTAACTGTTTGTAATGCCATTAATTAATTCAGGTTATTATTTTATTGAGTTAGCCATGTGTTCTATGTAGCCTCGAAATGATAAAAAATAATTCTGTTAATGTTTTGCCAGAAAAATGTCAAAGATAACAGTGCGTTAGTACAGGATTATAGCGATTTGTTTATCAAAAGTGCAAATAAGTGAAAGATAAAAAATATGCACAACTTCAAATTAAATTGTAATGTAAATAAATAGGTTATTTGAATAAAGTCACTTATACATATATATAGGTATATATATATATATATATATATATATATATATATATATATATATATATAGTTTCAAAGTTTCAAAACCTTTATTCTGAATAGTGAAACTTCTCGTAAACCTTCCTCTAAATTATAAGCATCTCGGTTTCTTGGATTTGTTTCAGGCCTGTCCAACCCTAACAAAGAACTTCGATGATATCAAGCATACGACGTTATCCGAGCGCGGCGCATTGAAAGAGGCGGCGCGATGCCTCAAGTGCGCAGACGCACCCTGCCAGAAGTCTTGCCCAACGCAGATTGATGTCAAGAGTTTTATCAGCAGCATCGCTACAAAGGTTTGTAACATAGCTTTAAATATGGTAAAGTCAAAGTCAAAGTCCTATGGAGAAGAGACCGGCAAGAAACTCCATGGATAAGAAAGTGTAATTATCCGATCGTAGCTTGTTAAAGGCGTCTCAAGTGCGCATACACACCTTGCCAAAAGTTCTGACCAACCCATGTAGATATCAAGAGCTTTATCACCAGCATTTTTACTAACGTCTATAGGTTATAGTGCTGCGTAGACGGGCACTTGCAGAACGCGCTAAATCCACTGATTTGTTCTTTAAAATATGCGATCAGTACAATAACAAAACATACTGCTAATGGCAGTCTGCTATAGTTGGTAACAGAGGATAATAAAACAAAAGGAAATCATAAATCTAATATCGTTATCGACCTATTGTCAATATTCGATAACTTGTATTATGTATTGATATAGTAATATTATTGCAAGAATATAATAGCCTTCGCCTTCGTAGATAAAATGTTGGTCATGATAAATAGATTGCGATTACAAAAAGTAAGTGTAGATTAAAATACTAATTTTGCTAGTATCTATTAAACACGACTATGATCAAATTTCAACTCACACCAACCTGATTTACAGTTCGAAATCACATGTTTCAACGTTTCGTTATTTGCAACGTAACTTGAATTATTTGAGACTGAATATGCGTTCTCTTTCGTTTAAAAAATGAGTTGTTAAATTCGTAAACGTAGTTGAAAAATTTCACTAGTTGATTGATGATAACGGTAGACTGTTGACACGTTGACAGAAGATCAACCGTTGATTCAACCAGTTCTAAAGTTAGTAATTGCTACTCCTGTCGTCTAAATCGACCCTGACTGAAAACCCATTGTTATCCATATTACTCACAACCCTAATTGGTCGACATTCAGTTTTTTTTTAGCGAGTCCAGAAACTGTTTATTTTTTACAAAATAAGAAAACAGTGCACACAGTAACAGTAGTTTGCAACAGAGCATAAGTTTAAAAAACAAAACGAAATCATACACATACACCTAGTATCGTTATCGATGTCAATATTAGATATCTTGTGTTATGTTATTGCAAGTATAAAATAGTTTTCACCTTAGTACATAAAACATATATTACGGATTCAGATACTATGAATGTCTACTGTGAATTATCAAAGATTGCCTAAAATGGGAGGACGCTTATGTGCCTTGCAGTTTTTTGTCAAAAGCTGTTGGTCGTAAGGGAATGAGCCTTCAAAGCAAAAAAAAACCTGGTGGGTACTTTGACTGCCCCTGCGCAACCACTTGTGCATTCGTTCTTGTACTCTGTGCGCAGGACTTACTTAGCTGTTACAGAACCGTTCGGTGCACCCCAAAAGCATAATAATTTCTTTACAGAACTACTATGGAGCGGCCAAGGCGATTTTGTCAGACAACCCCCTCGGTTTGACGTGCGGTATGGTGTGTCCCACTAGCGACCTCTGTGTTGGAGGATGTAATCTGCACGCTAGTGAAGAAGGCGCCATTAACATTGGTGGGCTGCAGCACTTTGCTGTTGATGTAAGTTATTGTTACTCATCATCATCCTGTCCTTATCCCATTTTATTCGGAGTCGGCGCAATATGGCATTTTCTTCCATTCATTTCTATCGGATGTAATTTCCAAATTTACTTCATGTCATGTTCCATATGTTCTTTACCCTACTACTTTTCTTATAGCCTTTAAGGTTCGTAAAACACTTTGTGTGCTTCTCATCGCTCCGCATTACATTTCCTTAGTAATGATTTTTAACAAATATTTTTGACATTACCTTATAGTCATCATAATAATATAGCACTAGGATGCGTGTATTTAACCTATCGCTTTTTTCGACTGTATACGTTATCACTTTACAAGCTGAAATGAATAACCGAATGAACTCGAACTCGTCACTTTATGAAACCTACTACTTTAAAATAACGTTTCCAGGTGTTCATGAAAATGGGTATCCCTCAAACCTTGGACCCGAACACCAAGCCGTTGCCCAAGGGCGGCGATCAAAAGATCGCGCTGATCGGTGGTGGGCCCGCCAGTATCAGCTGCGCCTGCTTCTTGGCCAGGCTGGGGTACAAGAACATTACCGTCTACGAGAAGGAGAAGTACTTAGGTGGATTGAGGTGCGTATATGCAGAATTTTTGATTGTTTGTTTCATATACCTCGGTGGTCTAGTTTCGAAAGAGCAGCTGCCGACGTGCTTTCCGAGGCACGGAGAGGTCTCGATATGTGAAAAATTGTCACCCGTCCAAGGACTGACCGCGTCAAGCGCTGCTTAACCTCGCAGATCGACGGCTCTTCGCGGTAACTATATAGTTACGAGCCCCGAGTCTGTCTTGTTCTGTATTATTTATTACTTATATTTCATATAATTGCAGTTCAGCGGAGATTCCACAATATCGTCTCCCGTTTGACGTGGTACAGTTCGAAGTGGACCTCGTCAAGAACCTGGGAGTGAAGTTCGTTACCGGCAGGAAACTGTCCACACAAGACATCACTGTCAATGTGAGTATATTGTTGGTCCAAAATTCATGAAAAGTTATACCTAAATTATATTGGTTGAGACAACGGGCCTTTTCAAATATTTCCAATATACTATCCTCTTTTCTTTTGAGAACTTTATCGATTTCTTTATCGATTTAGATCTCTTTATTTACCTTACTTCAGCTGACCTTACCTACTATTCTTCTGGTTCAGCGATCCGAAGTGAGTCTTGGTGTCCAAAACGAGTCTATATACCACCTTGAGTTATTTCCAGGGTCTTCTTGACGACGGTCATTCAGCTGTGTTCCTTGGAATTGGTCTACCGGAGCCCAAAAGCATTCCCATCTTTAAAGGTCTTAACCAGGAAATGGGATTCTACACCAGCAAAGATTTCCTGCCCCTTGTATCGAAAGGAAGCAAGAAAGGTAACTACTATCTTTTACTATTTAATTCTTTTTAAAAAAATATGAGTAAGTTCACTGTATACCTACCATGACAAAAATACTTACATTTTTATTTTATTATGTCACAAAACTTTTTTATTCTATTTTTAAATTCGTGCCATTCTTGTTTTGGGCCTGTAACCTAAGCCTGTTGGCGTCAAAATATTAGATACAGGTAAAAAACAAAAAAAAACTATTTTTTTCTTACCTAACTCCAATCTTACTCTATATTCCAGGTCTATGCGCCTGCAAAGCCTCGCTACCAGCTCTACACGGCAACGTGATAGTCCTGGGAGCAGGAGACACGGCCTTCGATTGCGCTACCTCCGCGCTACGATGTCGCGCCAGGCGGGTGTATGTGGTGTTCAGGAAGGGAGTCACTAACATAAGGGCTGTGCCTGAAGAGGTAAAAACCTGCCAAAATTCATGCATTTGCTTCACAGTAAAGTTTGAGAACCATTGGCGCACTTTGGACAGTCAGCCGCGATACCATTGCTGGCTTATCTTTCCTGTACGGCATGAATGATTCCCATTTGTTAGATCGTGCCAACTCGACAGACAAGAAGTGAAGTTGCGATTATGGAAAACAACCTTATTTACCTAATTCTGAATTCAACAATCAATTAGAAATAACAGTTGGATTTTGGTTATTTGATTATCTAAATGCCTGGTAATTTTAAAGGTGACGGGTGTGATGGCATTAGTTGAATAAAAAATTTAATTATTTCAGGTCGACTTAGCAAAAGAAGAGAAATGCGAGTTTGTTCCCTTCATGTCTCCTAGAGAAGTTATTGTCAAAGATGGAAAGGTAAATAATAAACTTATATTGATTAAAACTCCCACAGTTTTGACGGATATGTTTGTGTTACAAGTGTGTTTTTAAGTTTAACAATTTTAAAAATCCATGTTTTCGAGAACATGATTAGCCAAACAACATACATATATCATAATATAAGGCCCAATACTAGTTGAGATATTACTATATACAAAACTTAGTCCTGTCTAATAACGAGTTGTTTTATTTCTTCTCAGATTGCGGCTTTAAAAATGTGTCGCACAGAACAGTTAGACGATGGTGAATGGATAGAGGATGAAGATCAAGTAATGCAACTGAAAGCCAACTTCATCATTTCTGCTTTTGGCTCCGGACTGTATGAGGCTGATGGTGAGAATTAAGTTAATAGTTCGCAAAATTTAATATTGCCCTTATTGCCAACCTACCTAGCGGTGGAATGTATCTGGTGGTTTAGCCAACAAAAATTATGACATAACAAAAGCTCTAATTATCTTTATAGTTAAAATATCGGTGTTCGCAATTCTTTCTCCTCCTAATCAGCTTGATCGATTTTGATGTATTTTTTTTTTCTACTTATGGTGTCTGGTTGGTTCTTAGGTAGGTGGCGCTGTTGTCGAGATCCAGAAACAAAATGTAAAATCCATGTAATGTAAAATCCACATCTAGTGGTGCAAACAACGATAGAGAGGATATTTATTACAACTGCTAGACGCTTTTCAATATCACAACTACAGTATTCTTTGAGCTAAAATCGTATTTAGCTCACAGGGTTTGCAAAATCACAATGAGCTTGAAGCAATGTAATGTCGGCAGATGTGTAGTGTCGAGGCGGACCACCGTGGTGAGTTTAGCCGGTAGGAGTCCGGCACACCCCTCCGCCCCACCCAGGCGGAGGGTAGCTCATGATGGGTTCTCACCACGCTAATAAATAAAAAGTGTAATGTTGGCAATAATGAGCAACCTTCTTGGCAATTACTTTCAAGACGAAATTAGGACCCTAAAGCTAGAGCTACTGTGTTAAAAAAACATTTACAACGATAACCAAAATATACTTCATACTTCCAGTAAAAGATGCGATGTCCGGCATCAAACTGAACCGCTGGGGGTTGCCGGAGGTGGATGAAACAACTATGCAGAGCAGAAGCAACCCGCGCGTGTTTGTGGGAGGAGACCTGGCCGGGGTCGCAGAGACCACGGTCGAGTCCGTCAACGACGGCAAGACTGCCGCCTGGTTCATGCATTGCTATTTACAGGTTAGTTGGAGATGATTGCGTCATTGGTTTACATGCAGTACACAAATTACATTTCTATATCCAAAGACATGACAACACGATTCGCGTATTGGCTATGCGATTGGCTTTCTGCGTTACGTATTGCGGATTCCATCCACACACGGAACAAATATTTATATGGCTTACAGATTGTTGTTTTTGTATGTAATAAGTAAATAATGGATGTTTATAAAGTAAATTTTGTAGACCCTACCATATTTCCCAGATCAATTGTATGTAGCCCATATAGTTTTGTGAAGTTTAAGTGATCATCCAATCGTATCGAAAAAAATTAAATTAGAGAATATAGATACAATTTTTTATATGAAAATGAGTTCTATGAAAGGTTTTGTAAGTTTTCATCTAGACATTCTAACATTTTTGATTTTACAAAAATCTAGTAGAAGTTCCTAAGATACATATAGCCAACACTGATATTGTTACTACCGTATAACTCAATAGGAATCCATAAAAATATGTACTAGGTATGTATATAAACATGTACCATCTTCCAGGGTATCCCCTTCACGGCGCCAATAGAGCTGCCGAAGTTCCACACGGCCATCGACGACGTGGACCTGTCGGTGGAGGTGTGCGGCATCAGGTTCGAGAACCCGTTCGGGCTGGCGAGCGCTCCGCCTACAACCAGCACGGCCATGATCCGCAGAGCCTTCCAGCAAGGGTGGGGTTTCGCTGTCACCAAGACCTTTGGACTTGATAAGGTACGGTAGTAAAGTCAATAAGGAAATTTTAGAAAATTTCTTAACCAAGTTGAGATCGCCTTCAGATGCGAAATAAATCCTATAGCGCTCTATCTACTCTATGTGGTCTTTTTAGAGTAGTCTATGCTATTCGGTAGCATAGACTGGCCTAAAACAAACATTACAAAGGCAAAAGAAGTTTGCTAAATATGAACCTTACGCAAACCAAATTAACAATTGTCAATTAAGTGACCAGTATGAAGGCAGTGATAGCCTAACGGTTGAACATTTGCCTTTCATGCAGGAGGGTTTGAGTTCAAACCCGGCCCTCACCTCTGACTTTTCGGAATCATGTGCAGATCAGAATTTGATTATCACTTGCGTTAACGGTGAAAGAAAACATCGGGGGGAAACCTGCACACCTGAAAGAGCTCCATAAAGTTGTCGATGGTGTGTGTAGTCCGGCAACCCGTATCAAGCCAGTGTGGTGAACTAAGGCCTAACCCTTCTCATTCTGAGAAGAGACCCTTAATTTATCTATGTTTTTTGTAGCGTGAACCATAATTTATGTTAAATGGCCTTTTTAGATCTCCGGCGTAAATATCAGAAAATATCGTAAACATTCAGGTTATATCTTATATCTTTGGGATGTCGAAGGTAGTCAATGTCGTTCTTTGAACATTCAGACGATGACTTGTTTATATACTTATTGAAGTTTTATTATACTTTGTTCACCAGGACTTAGTAACGAACGTGTCTCCGCGTATCGTCCGCGGCGTCACTTCGGGCGAGAACTACGGGCCCGGCCAGGGATGCTTCCTGAACATCGAGCTCATCTCTGAGAAGTGCGCCGACTACTGGTGCCAGAGTATTACCGAGCTCAAGAACGACTTCCCCAACAAAGTGAGTACAAAGAATTCATAACATTATAATTATATCATTGCTATATATTTTATCGGATGATTTCAATAAATATAATCGTTCATCTATTATTTTAGACCCCACACTAATGTCCGTATCGTGACTTCTGTTGACATTGACATTTCTTTGTCGAAAATGATGACGACACGCTTGGCGCAGTGGCCAAGCGATTAGCTTTCTACACAAACACAGAACAAACATTTGTATGATCTATAGATAG
This sequence comes from Shargacucullia verbasci, assembly GCA_947562105.1. Taxonomy (NCBI): domain Eukaryota; kingdom Metazoa; phylum Arthropoda; class Insecta; order Lepidoptera; family Noctuidae; genus Shargacucullia; species Shargacucullia verbasci. The sequence continues at coordinate 11,123,796 of OX387289.1, forward strand.
TTGTTTAGGGTCTGACTGTGTATTCACGTGACATCTATGTTTGTAAACGATTTAAAAAAGAAAGAAAAAACAGAATTTCAAAAACACGCCCACACTCAGGCCCGTAGATTGTTAGCGTAATGGTTTACATGGCAGTGTCTCATGTTATAAGGCGTTTATTGCCATGCACATGCTTCTAATCACAGTCACGCTCTGCGTCGGTTTTTGCGACCATAAGACTATTTAGTCAGTTTAAACCTTCCGAACAGTACGTTAAAGTTAATAATTGATTGCAGGTAGTAATAGCGTCCATAATGTGTTCGTACAACGAGGCGGACTGGACAGAGCTGGCGCGCAAGGCGGAGGCGTCGGGCGCGGACGCGTTAGAGCTGAACCTGTCGTGTCCGCACGGCATGGGCGAGTCCGGCATGGGGCTGGCTTGTGGACAGGTGACATGCTTCACTATTGGTACTACTTTAGCAGCCAACTGAGGAGACAGATATAGAAAATAGAAAAAAAAAAAAAAAAAAAAAAAAAAGGCTGTTTCAACTTGATTTATTGCTATGACACCTTAATTTGCTTAAAATTAAATAGTAATAACAATTACTTCGTATATAAACTATATAAGATAAATTAATAGGTATATACTGTATCATCATCATCATCATCAGCCAGAAGACGTCCACTGCTGAATGAAGGCCTCCCCCAAGGGGGGGTTTGCCATAATCCCTACGCTTGGCAGGCGGCTTGGGGATCGCAGTGGCTCACCGATTAGTGAGAGTACGCTGCTGCCCGTCCTCCGGTGTCTGGCCGCAGTTTTATGACATACCCGGGTCCTATACTGTAGCTTCTTTAAAATTTATGTTCCATAAACTCTTTAATGGTATAATAACATTTCTCTAATAACATTCTCTAGGTACCTCATGGCATCACAATAGAAAGAGAAGAATACTTAATCCATTTACGAGAAGACTGACATTTCGATCTGATGTGAACACTACGTTAAACAATTTTTTTTTAAATTTAAATATTTAAAAAATAAAATATATTTCCTCGCCATATAAGCCTTCCCAGGACTTCCACAAATATTTCAAAACCAAAATTAGCCAAATCGGTTCAGCCTTTCTCGAGTTTTAGCGAGACTAACGAACAGCAATTCATTTATATAGTATAAATCTATCTATATATTTATATATATAGATAGATTTATACTAGCTTTTCCCTCGACTGCACGTATACGTGTATTTTGTATTTACTATCTAATTAGTGTTTTGATGCAGTAGTAAACATTAGCCAATGTCGTTCTCTAGGTCCCGAGCTACCTCTTTGTAAAATTTTATAACGATCGGTTCAGTGGTTTAGTCGTAATGAGGTAACAAACAGACAGACAGAATTAACGTTTAACGTGTCCTTCGCGCAAGAGAATTCTGAGATAATTTTTGACTGGGTGGTTATAAGTGTTTCTTATTCACAGGATCCCGTGTTAGTGAAAGGCATATCACAATGGGTGAGGAAGGCTGTCAAAATCCCGTTCTTCGTGAAACTGACTCCGAACATCACTGATATTGTCTCCATCGCGACGGCTGCTTACGAAGGTACAAAACTTTGTGAAAGAAACTAGACGCGGCGAGAAAACTATATGTTTATTTTTTAAATATAATCTGTTTAAAAATAGCAGAAGTTCTATAAATGTTGGTCATCCCTGGGCTGAACGATTTCTTGAATAATTGACTAATTAATCTAATTTTCAGGTTACGTTTGCTCAGTGTTTTAAGGATGTATTAAGTACTTTTTAAGTTATTATGTATATTTGCAGGTGGTGCAAGCGGTGTGTCTGCCATCAACACAGTTTCTGGCTTGATGTCAGTCAAAGCTGACGCCACACCTTGGCCGGCAGTTGGTAAGTAGATTATTTTCCTTGCGAATTTCCTTCCTTTACGCTACGGCATGAGCAATGCCCATATGATAATAGCTCGTGCCGACTTGACAGAAAAAGTATGCTTTTCTGCTTATTCTTCAGCTATTCCTCTTTGTATCGAATGTGACATTATTGATATTAAATTTAATCTCATAGGTGTAGAGAAACACACGACATACGGCGGTGTATCAGGCAACGCGACTCGTCCGATGGGTTTGAAGGCGGTGTCGTCTATCGGCAACAAGCTGCCCGGCTTCCCCATCCTCGGCATCGGCGGCATCGACTCCGCTGAATCCGCGCTACAGTTCATTATGTGTGGAGCGCCGGTTGTACAGGTACTTGAGTGTTTTAGCAGTACAGTCAACGTCAAATCTATACTTAATATTATAAAGAGGTAAAATTTGTTTATATGTAGGGGGTAATCTCCGGAACTAATGATCCAGATCTGAAAATTCTTTCACCGATAGATAGCTACATTATCCCAGAGTGCTATAGGCTATAAATTATTATATAATATGCAGGTCACGCGGACGAAGTCACGGGCAAAAGCAGAAACCAAAGAGTGCCACGTGCTAAGATCCTTACATGCCCTTTTTGCATTGATATTCATTCATCATTTTATGCATGCAGGTCTGTTTAACACCGGTTGCCTTTTTGTTTTTTTTTTTACCCTCCAAGTCCTACTCTATTCCTCCAGATATGCAGTGCAGTCCAAAACCAAGACTTCACAGTAGTGGAGGACTACATAACAGGGTTGAAGGCGCTCCTATACTTACGGTCTATTGGCCTCGAAGGCTGGATGGGTCAGTCACCGCCTACCTTCAAGCATCAGAAGGGGAAACCTGTTCAGACGCTGTATGATGAGAATGGCAAGGTAAATTGAACTTTGTGTTCTAGTATGTTAAGTCCATTATTGGTAACCAAATTGGCTTGTTGTTGTCAGGCCTGAAGTGCCCCTTAATAAAGCGTAAAGCGGATGTTTAGTATGTCTAGATTTTGTTGATGTCAAGGACAAAATCGAATTGTATTTTGTCCAACCCAGGATTGAACCCAAGATCAGCCAAGATCAGCAGCTTCGTTTGCTGCCGGAACAGTAATAAATTATTTTTTGAATGAAACTTGGACTTTAATTCTTTTATTATTTCGATTTCCAGGTATTAGCCCACTTCGGTCCATACAGCAGAAAACGCGAAGAGTTGCTCCACGAAACCAGACTAAAATCAGACTTACTGCCCGACAATAAGGTCCAAACTTATATGACAAATGGTGGTGTCAACGGTCAGCACGAAAGCGTAGAGGTGCCCAAAATCAAGGACGTATTGGGTGAAGCTTTACCCAGAGTTGGGACTTACAAACACTTAGATAATACGAAGCAAGTCGTCGCGTTGATTGATGATGTAAGTTTAACCAAACATAATTTAAAATCCCATGACATTTTTTTTTTGTATGAAACAGTTTATGCTTCCGTGCAGCGCATGCGTACCATGGCACTACTCCGAGTTATTAATGATAATTTTCTACCAGAAAAAAACCAATAATACTTCGATCTAAGTATTGAACTGGGAAGAACCACATTGTCCTTGACATTGACAGAAAAGGTGGTTCTTCAAGTTCAACGTTACTCAGAACTAATTATATTATCTGTACGACATATTTCCGGATGTGGGCGAATCCGCGATTCACGTCGCTTTTTATCACTGAAGGTGGACTCCGGCACTGGGTTTTTTTTTGTCATAATATTTAATTACTATACCTATACAGTCATATATTAATACTTCTGTACTTATGTAGAATGTACAAATGTACATACCTAAACTGAACTTAATTCAATTTTTTTTTATAAACCTTTATTTTTTCAGGACATGTGTATAAACTGCGGTAAATGCTACATGGCGTGCGCAGATTCTGGGTATCAAGCTATCGAGTAAGCAACTTTTTTATACTTAGGTTTATTATGATGAAATACTTGCGTTGATTGCACAGACCGACAGACATCTAACAAACCATGAGATCGTCTTGCGCGCACTGAGGAGTTAGCGGTACCACTAATGCTGACTGGCTAATCTTTCCACTAAGGATGTGATAGGTCGTACGGATTCGATGAAAACCCAATTCTAACCCAAAGTAATAGGGCAGTTAAAATGTTAAGATTGTTATAATCCTTAAGTCACCCCAGAATATTGAAATCCATGACCATCTTTTTTTTTATCACAAGTTCGTCCAATCTCTGTAAGTTGGCAAATTTACAATACTATCGTGTGTACTTTATTTCCAGTTTTGACCCAGAGACTCACATACCTCGTGTGACGGATGACTGCACTGGATGCACGCTGTGTTTGTCTGTGTGTCCTATCATCGACTGCATATCGTGAGTATAACATTTCTTATTTTATACTACAATAATATCTGTTTTGGAGAAGTATAGAGATTTTTTGTAATAGCTTTATAATTTAATTAAGAGTCACACTCGTGCCATCTCTACTCATTGCTGAAAATAAGCCTCTTCAAAGTTGCGAACTTTTGATATGCATATAAGTGTTTGAATGTCGAATACTACTTACTTAAAGAGAAGCTGTAAGTAGTAGTAGTAGGTCTGAATTATAAATGGTATATATGTAAATTATTTTTTTCTGTTTTACAGTATGGTGCCTAAGACGATTCCTCATGTAATCAAGAGAGGTTTGCGGTATGATATACTACCAGTTTCGCCGCTAGACGCTGTGTGCCAATAACGAAATATAAACCAAATCGTACAATTGTATAAAAATATATATTAAAGTATAAAATAATACAAAAATATATTAATCTCCATTCATAATATCGTTGTAAAGTTTTTTAGCCTTTGACTTAGAAGTGTCCCAAGAATACACCCAATTATTGTCAGGGTTAACTGACAAAGTTAAAGCTGATAGTGGTTTGGGACAATCATAGTGACTTTTATTTACAATGTTAACTACACTTTGACCCTTCATTTTCTCATGTAACTTCTCACAAATAAAACATTCAAATTTCTCGACAATCTTCATACCATCTATCTGGTATGGCCTATCTTTGTACTCGTTCACTAGTCTTTCATTCGATATAATTTGTTTCGTTTTATGTTCTAAATATTCTTCATACAAAATATCGTTGTGCAACAATTGCTTTATATGATCGTACAAAATTTTTGGTGTTGGGTAATCTTCTAGAAGTATTGCAGACTTTTGGTTTGGTAACCAATCTTTGATCGATGGCGAACCGAAATATATAGGCACAGTTCCCACTTTGATTGCGCGCCAAAACTTCTCAGTAACATAATCGTTGCATGCGCCATTCTCTATCGCCACCACGAATTTGTACCTCGCAATGAATTTTAAAAATTCGTCTTCATTCAAATTATTTAGGTAGTCGCCTGTAAATTTTGGTGGGATATCTTTATTCTTCAAACATACGCCATAAGAGTCGACTTTAGCTATTTTCATCAGCTCTTTAACATACGCATCTCTCTCAGTTGATGTTTCACAATCACTCTGCAAGTACATTATTGGTGCAATATCTTTTAGGAATTCATTTTTTAAAGATGTTTCAACAAAATATTTCCTGCTTGTTATATCGTCAAAGGAATATAAATGTTGCAATGGGAAAGGAACATCACTAAATCTACTGAATGTTGAAGAGAAATTAAACAAGTTGAGCGCTTTTTCATGCAATAACTCTTCCACATTTCGTGGAGATTCTTCATGATATAAACCCCAAATAACATCTTTAGGTTTTCTTGGTAACGGAAGATTCTCGAAATCAATCTTGCTTGCATAGAACAAGTATGCTCCGATGCTATGTTTTTCTATCTTTCTATCACTGTACACGTAACACTTGATATCATTGGAGCAATATCGAGTTCTTGAAGAACCAGGAAATTCCATAGTCCACCATAGCATCACTGGATATGGAGCAGTCACTTTAGTTGTGTATGTATCATTCACATCACTGAATATCCAGAACACGAAGAAAAGCATAAAAATGAACATAAACCACATTAATTCACAAAGTGTCACTCTTAAAAGTCTTTTCAGACCCCTTTTTAACATTTTTGAAGTATGAAATACTACTCTGTGAGTAGCGTAGTGCTTAAATCTACACTTTATGGCACTCAATCCCACTATTTATAATAATATTAGTCACACGCCCACATACTTGTGCACTACACAGGATGTAGCTACGCCAACAGGAATACATTATCAGTTGCCCTAAACTCAGCTTTATTAAAAATAATACAATTGTCCAGATAACAACAAATTTAATATACAAATTAAAAGGTCCAGCCTCTCTCTCTATGGATGTAGAATAAATCCATGGAGAAAGCTATTATTAAATCTGCATAAAACAATCCATATATTGCTCCTACTATTTTACCGATAATGAATAGATGGATTAATGCAATTATTGTGAGTGTTAGCTCAAAGACGACGTAATATAACTCTGCCTCATATTGCACTTGGTCCACAACATATAGCACCATTAAAAGGGTGGAGCACATGGCAGTGGGCCCAGCCACCAGGCATTGTAACACATCCAGCGGTTCCACAACGTGAGGCAGTATATTGAGGAGCAGTGCCACTACCTAAAAGTAAGAGACGGACCCACTTGTAGACTTTTATTCATATTACAGAACTAATCTAAATCTATTCTATTGATTTTTTCCCTGGCTTTCATTAATGAATGTGGTTAAACATTTAAAATAATATTATAAAAAGTTGTTTTAGATGAGGATTTCAAGTCATGACATTTCAATGTTCAAAACTACTGAATAATACGAATATGTATGCTTTCCGTAGCATTTATTTAACTTTAACATTCAATCTTTTCTAAGTAATGCAAACCCTCGCTCTTTGATGACATAGTACTGATCTATGCACATGGCAATGAGTAGATGACAATAAAATAGTCCATATAGAGCTGCAGTAGCAGTAGTGTCTAATAAAACGAAAATAAATGCCAGGACTGTAAATATTATTTGTAATGTTAAGTAAAGCTGTTCGGCCAGATCATGCACTTGGTCCACTAAGTATAGCACGATGAACATAATTGACAGGACGAGGGTCGGAGCAACGGCCAGGCAGTGCAAGGTGTCGGGCTCCGTCAAAACAAACGGGATAATCATGAGGATCATTGACATAACCTAAAAGTAATAATTTTCATGACACTCTAGGCTCGTATGTTTCGAGGCTTACCTAGCACGGTTATTCCACGTTGATATGTAATTGAGGTACATCATGATTCATAAGATAGAAACTAAAAATTGCTATAAATATTTCTAATCATCATTAGGCACGGCAGCATAATATGCATTTTTGCTTGTCTTAAAATTGCACCAACGGATGCAAATGTAGTATGAATAAATATTACATTTATGATGGATACAAAATCGTAAATTAACTTAGTAGATACTACTTTACATCATTCTGTCATCACAGTCACAAATTTACAATTTCATCGTGTTCAGACTTCAGCGTTGCAGATGCGATTTTGCTATGCCGTACACCATGGTAAAAATTACCGTACACTTACAAGAAAAAATATAGAAAATTACGTGTACTGACTTAATAATACTAACAAGGAGACGGCAAGGGTGTGGGATACTCAAATCGAACGATGGTTTCGCGTGTAATTAATACTCAGTAAGTGTATCCATATACTTAAACCGTAGAGCGTACTATTTGGTCGTAAATGAGAAAAAAAAATCCTAAAGTATGAAAAAAAATTCTTCTGGAAAACAAACTTCGTTTACGTTCATAAATATTTCTCGATTTTCAGATAATTTGACGCATACCAGGCATATTTAATCTAATCTTAAGACAGCTTGCTCCTGTAAAAAAGCTGCATTCATTTGTTGTGCAAGTTGTCGACAAAATTTGTGTTTTTCTTGTTTTTATGATAAATATCATCCAGGATTGTGTATTCCTTAAGATGAAGTATTTAAAAAAATTCTAAAGCTTTAAACATTTTATCACAAATATTCATTGTATTTATTAATAATAGTAGTAATAATATACTGCTTTATAAAAAATAAATAACAATGAAAGAACTTTGGCTTTTGTATCTCTTCTATATACATTTCTCCATCTTTTATAAGTTGTAATTATTAAGAAGTTATCAATTATTCAATTCGCGGTTCAATAATGTATAAAAGTCGAAAATAAATTGTTTATACCGAGATATAAAAAATATTACTTTAGGTTTTTATTTCTCGGCAACGACCAAGTAGTGCGCTCTACGGTTTGGGTATACGGATACACTTACTGAGTACTAATTACACGCGCTACCACCATTCGATTTGAGTACCCCACACTCTTGCCGTCTCCTTGTAAGTGCCTTTACTCTTCTTGTTCCGTTAAATGTCAAATAATATGGCTGGAGTGATTTTCCGTCTCAATTCACTCCAAAAACAATAAATGCGGCAATTTTGACTGTACTACAAACTAACGCAAAAAGGAGATAAAATCATTAAAAGACCACATGACATTAACATTTTGTCAGTTGACAAAAAACAAAAACATGATACTTGTGGGTTACTTTCCATTTTACAAAAAAATACGTAAAGAACACTCTCCATTCCATTATATGTAATGTTAAAAAAAAAATTAATTGCCGTATTTTATGTGGTGGTACGGTAATGAACACACTGAAACACCCTGTCGTATGCCGTACATGTGTGATTTGAAGGCCTGATTGCCGTACGAACGGCAAATGCTGTATTCTCGGCAACACTGATTTCATTCAGAAAACAATACCTGTCATCTCAGTATGTCATTCATACGTGTCGTCAATGTCAAATCCTATACCAATCGAAGGGTCAATGACTCAATCATTCACTAGAAATATGAATTTCTAGTGATATCGACTAAATGACGACTTGTTGTCATATTAGGATAATCATACCATATTATTAAATTACAAAATATATATTTTTTAGAGGTTGAATCAAAAGACATTTATTCAATGAAAGTTGTAATATTACTAATTATTATTATGCCTGGTACACGTAAAACTGATTATGTTTTAATTATTATTATGCACAACTAAAAGTACATCCTCTTTCATTAGCAATGAGAAATAAATCAAGTGCTAATGCAGTTAACAATGCAAAATAAAATACACCGTAAATTAACCATAACCAAACTCTAACAAGGTTCAGTAGAAAACATTGAATAAAAGCACCAAATGTAAACAAAATTTGAAAAAATAAGTACATTTTTTCCATAAATAATGGCACTCTTCTTCGTAAATACAAAATTATGAATAATAACGATATTACTAGCGTAGGACCAGTCGATATGCAGTACATATGCCCCGCTGGTCTTGGAATTACCGATGGTAATATGGTAATTATAAGTGAAATTGCCTACAAGGAATGAAATGTAACGAATATATCAAGAAATTAATAATAATATTTATAAATATAACACAAAAATATGCTGAATACTTACAAACTCAACAAGTTTCATAATAAAGATATTATATCTGATTAATTCACTCCATTTTTTATCAACTGGAACAGAATCTGAAACAAAATGCCTAATGCATCAGTATATGGCATCTATATAAATATCTCTATAATATCTATATAATAATTATTAAAGAAATAGTTAACTTCATTACATGCACCAATCCGCATTGGACCCGTCGAAGCCCAGTTTCTTTCTCAGAGAGCATGCCCAGTAATATAAATAAGAGTAAGCTCATGACAAAGGGTATAATGCTGTGTGTAAAATCGTCGTTACCATTTATTATCATATCCGACATTTTCGAGGTGTATTAATTATCCTTTTTCTAAAACGAGTAATTCAGAGGTGTAACATTTATTATAAATCCTTTACAGAGTGTACGGAAATAATACACATCATTTATAACAATAAAAATATTTATAAAATATAACTTCCAAAAGAATATTTGTGACAATATGAAAGACATCCGTAAGTCAGATGTATGTAATTTTCTTTTAAATCAACTGGATGTTGCTTTTTTTGCCAGAAATTTACGTTGCTTCTTGGAGATGTCATTGCGAACTACTTTTCTCGACTATTTGACTTAATCAGCAACACCTTGTCGTTTTTAGTTACACAGTACAGCCCTACAGCATACTAAATTAACTGTCAAAAATGGTAGAATTGTTCTGTCATATAGGCTATGCGGTGTGATTTTTCTAAATTTCCAATAATTATTCCGGTCATGTTATAGCTTCTTTAGCAGAAATACATTAACACAAAATGGAAGAAGAAGATCCTGTTGTGCAGGAGGTAAAAACTGTAGTTTTAATTAACTAACAACGTGGTAGATCATTAGGTTATGTTGTTGTGTGGTAAATCGTACATTTTTGATATTTATTTCTACTTTATTATTCCAGATACCTGTATTTCTATCACAAGCGTTAGCCCAAAACCTGTATGTATATCAATATCCAGTGAGACCAGCCAACAGGGACTGGAAAGATGTGAAAATTGTCAATGCATCTGTGAAGCCTCGAAACAAGATGGTTAGGTTGGAAGTTGGCCTGGACACGTACAGTGACAAGTATTGTCCGTCTAAAGGCGAGCAAATTGCGCTGAATACTGATGGACAACAGGTAACTAAGAAGATCTAGAATTCTAAATAGATTTATACCCAGTATAACATTTTGAATTAGAACTTCATTTGTTTGATATTTCATTTATCATTGCATTTACAAGAAATAGATTTATATCAGCCGTTAAACCTCGGTAGTTCAGTTTTCGCCCCTAAGACCCTCTGATCCAGCTCTTAGCATATGGGCTTTCTTTTAAACTTATAAAAAACAACTGTAATTAACTAGGTTATAGAACTACTAGGTTGTAGAAGTATTAAGTGGTCAGAGGGAGGTCTTAGGAGTGGAGTTATGTGAAAAACATTGTTAACAGGAATCATCATGGCATATCAAAGAGAAGGACAAGTCGCAATACTTCCGGCATGGTACCATGGACAAGATTGTCTATGAGAGTAGTACTCCATGCCAGGAGACACAGCACTATGCTGTAGCCATATTGCAGGACAAGGAGTTGCATTGTACACCTATACAAGGTAAGGATTTAAATAAAAAAAAGGAGTAAATGGTTCAGTCTTGACAAATTGTAACAGATATGTGTGGCATCTGTGATTAAATATCCCAATGTAATAGAATGATACAGAATGCACTTGAGAGGCTCTTCACACTTTAAGTTGCTCTACTTACATCACAACAGGAGTCCAAATATGGAAGATGTAAAAGAGAAACATACAGAACCACATAAGGATCACATCATGAAGCATTATGACACAGGCTTCATGCAAGTTGCCTATTAGTTCCATTTTATAGAAAGGGAGATTGAAAAATAGCTTACTTATTCACTTTTATCTATAATATATATTTTTTAATTTATCTATGAAAATCACAGACAATTATTTCATTTGCAGGTATTATCCAAATGAGGCCTTCTTATTCATATTTTGATAAGCAAGATAAGCGTAAAACTGATAAGAATAAAGGAGATTCTGATGACGAAGATAAAGAGCCTGAAGCCCAACAGGTAAATAACATGATTTATATGACTAATCCCTTTTTATCACAGTAGATTTTAAAATTTAAATATATTTCAAATTAATTCTATTTACAAAGCCCAATGATTTATTTAAAAGTTTGTACAGAATAGATCTATTAACATCATAAACATAGCTTCACGCCTGTATTCCCTGAAGGGTCAGGCAGAAGTGTACTATTGTACATTCACATTTCACTGAAGCCGTTATTGAGTCCCATGTAATAGGGGGCAAGCCTACTGCCATCTAGTGGGCACAGTTCCAGATTCTGTGCTGCTACTGAAAATTCAGTATACAGAAAAACTCAATAACACTTTTCGAAACCAGGACCCCACGCTCAGCAGTCGCGCTTGCAACCACTAGACCAATGACGCAGTCAAACATGTACTATAGTCAATTATTTAACACTTTCTTTCAGGTCACAGTGAAGTTTGCTCGTCAAGAGACGGAAGTATCGAAGAAAGCACGGGAGAAGTCCTACGAGACGATATCCCAGCGTGTTAGCGAGGAGCCCTGGTACGACGCGCTTTGGAAACCTTGCGACACGGATCATGCTGAGGTATGTATCAAATACCCATGTGAAATTTCTTGAAGATTTTCATATTAAATCGATTCTCTTGCGTCATGTCAGGTTTTACATAATTTTAAATTTATATTATGCTAATATTAAACAGGCATTTTACTATACATATTTCTACAGTTAACCTATATTATTATTTCCCACAGCTTGAGCGTCTGAAACTGTTCAGCGCTTCGTCATCAGATGGATCAGCGCTGACGGTGCGCGCGCGCGAGTATGTACGAGCGTTAGTACCCGCACCGCCCGAAGACGAGGCTGATATCGCGCCCACAAAAAGAGCCTCGCCGCAGGAGCAAATAAAGGAGATACTTATTAGGGGTAAGATCAGAATGCAATATTAATATTGATAAAATGGAGCACTGTACTGCAACAGTCTTTTAATTAACAGAATATAGCATCACGCTTGTATCCAAAGGTTGAGGCAGAGGTGTACTACTGTGCGCACACATTTCGACGACTCTGTTATTAAGTCCCAAGTTATAGAGGAGATTCCTATTGTCATCAAACAAACGCAGTTCCAAACTCTGTGCTGACTATGGAGAATTTTTATACGGATAAACCCAATAACACTGCTCGACCTGGGAATCAAACCCAGGAGCTCATGCTCAGCAGTCGCAATTTTTTTATAAAAACTAATAAATCGATTTAAAAAATTTTTTCACCTGTAGAAAGCTACATTATCAGCGAGTAACATAGGTAGTGAATAATTTTCAAAAAAATTAGAGATCCCTTAAAAATTTGGAATAATGTAACCTAAGGTATCAAAAATTTGCCTATAAAAGTCATTATTTGGCGTGCGCTGCGAAGACTATTGATGATACATAAAATAATGTACTATATAGGTATATTACTACTCATGACCCACAAAAAAAGTCCGCGAGGCTGTAAGTCTCACTATTATAGTCTTAATAACCGCTTTTTGTTCAAACTAGTCAATCAACACACGGATAGAATCGAAAGGTTGATTATAAAACTATTGACGGGACTTTCACTGGCAGATAGCTAATGTTATAAGGAGTAACTTAGGCAACTTTTATTTTAGAAAAAAAAAATAGGTTTCTGCGCAAAAAAATGCACGGGTTCGAAATCTACGCGGGCGAAGCCGCGGGCGGAAGCTAGATATATATATTAATTACTATGTTAGTTAATAATGTAAAACTTGAGTTGAACCTTATTATTGTTATTTGCAGCAAAACTGATGACGTTCAACGACTTACGAGCGCTAATCCGCACTGATGAAGGTCCGCTGAGCGAGGTCGTGTTGCTGTCGGCTCTGAGCGGCGCGGCGTGCTGCGTGCGCGGCCTGTGGACGCCGCGCTCGGCAGACCTGTACACGCGCGCGCTGCCCGTGCCGGCGCGCCTCTTGTGTGCCGCACGGGACCATGTTGTGAGTAGCTTTATGTTCTAACATACGAAGGTCCGCTGAGCGAGGTCGTGTTGTGTTGCTGTCGGCTCTGAGCGGCGCGGCGTGCTGCGTGCGCGGCCTGTGGACGCCGCGCTCGGCAGACCTGTACACGCGCGCGCTGCCCGTGCCGGCGCGCCTCTTGTGTGCCGCACGGGACCATGTTGTGAGTAGCTTTATGTTCTAACATACGAAGGTCCGCTGAGCGAGGTCGTGTTGTGTTGCTGTCGGCTCTGAGCGGCGCGGCGTGCTGCGTGCGCGGCCCGTGGCGTGGCTTGTGAGTAGCTTTATGTTCTAACATCATCATCATCCTAAAGACGTCCACTACTGAACGCAGGCCTCCCCCAATTGGGGGCTGTCATAATCCCTACGCTTGGCAGGCGGCTTGGGGATCGGAGTGACTTTCAGATTAATAATTTTTGTTTTTCTTTGCCCAGTTATATCTCTTCACACAACACTCTTACGTGGATCGACGGAAGGTAGCAGCAGCCGTTCGTCTGCCACCCACAGAAGTGTTAGAAATTATTCGTTCCGTCGCCAAGTTTAATCCGAAGACAGGCTGGGAACTCGTCATACCCCCCGACGTTGCTTTCGAAACGAAGTACCCCGAAGTCGTTCAGCGACAAAACTTATACTGGGAGGCACGGCAACGCTTGTTCAATGAAATGTTGATAGGCGAAAATGTGCCCAAAAGACAAAGGAAGAAATCTCAAAGAGACTCTGTATCATCCGACACAATGCTGAGTCCAAAGCCGAGGTGTAATAGTGTTAGCGAGGAAGACAGTGATAGGAAGAGGCATAAAAATAAGTCGGCCACTGGCAGTGGGAAAAGGACTAGAAATGTTAGCTCGAGCAGTGCGCAGGACGCGACGTGATTCACGCACTCGTTAGGTTATCAAATTGTAGTATAGTGCCACCCACCAGTGCTTAGTGATCATAAGTGAACTGTGAACTGTTGACCAATATCAGAAAGTGAACGTGTTGTAATCAATTTAAAGGATTTTATTCATTTTACTGGTTTACCAACAATTTTAGTTATCATGGAACAAGAGTATATATGTATATATATTCATTTGTCACCCAGAATTGTTGTTTCATATATAAAATGTTTCTATTGTTAATTTAATATTCACACATTCTTTGCTTATGTTATAATTAAAGTTTTATTAGTTTATAACCGAATACAGTTCGGCAGGAACTTTAATAAAATATATTTTGTTATTAGCATCAGAAAATGAATTGTTAGATCTGAGTTCTAAACATTCTTGGTTCATAGTTCACTGTATTTTAACATAATATTATAAGTGATCACAGTAATGAGTGAAAAGACTTAAATAAATTATTGCATTGACATGACGATGCGGCTTGTCTTGTTACAAGGTTACACTATTATGGAGAGTGATCTGAGAGACATTATCCATTAGTTTGATATCAATTTCAACCTTAACGTGAAAGTAATAAGATTAGAAATCGGTCTTCTATCTATAAAATCTATAGGCGTATGTGAAACTGCATGGCAGTTATACATATTAATTAACTAAATTGGTTATTAATAGCAAAATAATTATGACCCAATGAATACATATAAAGATTTAAATCGTACAGTTACTTTACCATAAGCATTTGTCTCAAAAATATCAAGTGCATTGTACGACTAAATAAATTGTGCCTAAATCATAGATAGCTTTTATTGAATTGTAAGATAATAAAATGTAATTTTAACATTAATTGTATAGTATTTGACCATATTACTATAGTCAAAACTGCCATAAGACTACAATACAGCATACTAAGGGTTATAATTACTCTTAAAAACTATATTATAGCCATAAGAATATGTAGTTAACAGTCTGATGTAATCCAATATTCAATTATGGTGTTAAATATAAATATACTGAATAGTTGAGCCAATTCCCAAGAAAATCGGTGATTGTACATCATATTCCAAAATCACACACTAAAAAAAGATTGTAGTCATGTTCAGGATAGATCCTATATATATATATATAATAAGGTGCAATTTTGCGTGAAGTCTCACGATTATCCGCATCTTCCGTGTTGTTGAATCAGCACTTCTCGAAACGAAATTGAGCCTTAAAGACATCTTATAAATGCACGTTTGTTGTTTAGTTTTGTTCCGAAGTACATACAATCAAGTTTCAAGTTTCGCTCAATTTTTAACTTATAATTCATGGATTCAGTATTTCTGTAAATCTTGGCAGGTCAAGCCACAGCATAATCGAAGTGTTTTTGAATAAGCTGCTATGTTATAGGTAAAAAATGATAATATATCGCATTTGTATATAACTCTAGTTTGTATATAAAACAATTATATGCTATCATAATGTGAATTGTGTATGAGCAATGTGATTTTATCGATAAGTTGTTAATTTTTGTAAACGAAATAAAAACCGTTTTATTTATTGGACTATTTAGATCATTTGTTTACATACATACACAAATATCACAAACACACGGACAACAAGTAAGCTGTGGCGGTCCGAGAAGGGGGTCCCCACCCTGTGTCGTAGGGATCATGATCTCCCCAAAATCGTACACGTCAAATTGATAAACTTCCTAAAAATAGGAAAATTAGGGAAATTTTAAATAAATTATTAAGTTTCTGCTTAAAATGTCTACACAATGAAATCAAAAATTGCTCAAGTTTAATATGACCCCCTCCAAAGTCGCTTTACGGGTAATATGACCGCCCAAAATCTGGCTGCGACCGCGCCTGCAAGTAAGTATATGTATTGTTCAGACGTGATAGTGATCACTGTTCCATGGTGTTTACGAAGTGTTGGAGGTTCCAAAATTTCAAAGAAAATTATAAATAAATAAATTCAGCCCATTACTGTCCCACTGTTGGGCAAGTGCCTCTTCTCAGAATGAGAAGGGTTAGGCTTTAGTCTACCACGCTGAACTAGTGCGGATTCACAGACTACACTCACCATTGAGAACATCATGGAGCCCTCTCAGGTGTGTAGGTTTCATCACGATGTTTTTCTTCACCGGTAACGCAAATGATAATCAAATTCTGATCCGCACATGATTACGAAAAGTCAGAGGAGCAGGCCCAGTTTGAATTCACACCCTCCTGGATGGAAATTAATATGAAATAAAAATAGTTGACTATGTTTAATTGATATTATTTTTCTATCTTTTAAAATAAGTAAAAAATTGATACACAGGATCTACTTCAAACATTTTATTTCAACCACATAATTCTATTTGGTGCGAGTTACAACAACAATTACATATATTCTCAAACATCAACATTAAGCGTTTACTTAGTAACAACTGTGTAAAAAATATTGTGCTTATATTTATGTAGATCTAATAATAATAAAAACAAGAATTATGTTACATTGAATATTAAGTAGGTATACACAGTACTACTGCCTAAACGACGGTTTATTCAAAGTTTATTAATTCATACCCTCGTATAACGTATTTAAGGCCATGTTTACCGACACTGTGACAGATGTTTAAAATGAAAACGGGCGATAACTCATACCAAAATCATTGTTAATCGGTTGATTTTTAGCTTAAACGTCTGTTTTATTGTCAGTGAAATTGGGCCTTACTCATGTTAATAAAAATTTAACGCTTTAAAATCAATCGAATGCCTTATTTTTTGGATCGAGAAAAACGAATACCCGCATTTTAATATGTCCGTTGTTTAACCATTCACCTGTATATAAGTAGGTACATACATCTCTTAGCTTAGTTTTTTGACTACTGTAAATATGTGATGTTCAGATCTTCCAATGTCTACGTTGTACGTTGTCAATTTTGGCAACATTTAGTTTGCTTCACCAATAGCCATTATAATTGAGTAAAATGTCTAACGACTATAAGTCGCGACTTTTCTCAGATCTTTGTAAATAATAAACGAGTTTTTTTTACTATTAGTAAAAATAATACTGGCCTAAGAATGAAGACTTGCAATATTTATTACAAAAACAAGAAAAAAAAAATCAGTTGTGTTCTTCCTACACATAACAAAGATTTGTTTTTATAATAGGTATTCTTCCTTAGTACGAACAGTTTAGAACATAACAACATATAATTAATGCACTTGTTTTCTGAAAAGTAAACAGTCAGAAGTGTATTTACAATTCTTGGTACGTAGAATATAACATCTTAGTTAAATATTTATTTTAAAAGCAGAAAAAACATGTTTTGTATATATGATTAATTAAAAAGTTCAACCCACTGTAGTGAATTTTGTACAATAGGTGCCTTGCAAGGGCAGATCCAGCTTTCAAGTCAGGGGGGGTCACATGTTTGAATTCTAGTCGGGACAGGCTCCTATTCGATTACAATAATAAATACTGTACGATCAATGCGATTAGAAAAATTATCAGTGGTCGACCTAGAATCAGCCCAGGGGGAGGGTCATGACCCCAATGATTACCCCTTAATATACTATAAATATGATACACAAAATTTTAATATTTGTATTTTTAGTGAATTAAAATATATTGTGATAAAACTATTTTTAAACATTCTAGATTGCTTTCACGATAAAAAGTGATTGTTATAATAAATTATTTCTATGCTAAGATATGACTGAAAATCTAATACCATAAGTGCAATTTGTTTGAAATTATATCCTTATTAAGTTAATACAATGCATGCAAGCTTGTTACCTTCTGGCTTGTGTAGACATCTACTTTTACTGTGTCGATATGTTTTCTAAATAGATTAGCTTATGGTTAGATAAGCTACTTTCTTGCTTCAAATGACTAATATACATTATACATTACTGCAATGAGAATCCAGGAAGACATCTAAAAATAAGTTCTTATAGATGACTTAAAAACTTCAAGCGCTTTGGTGCAAACAGCAGGAGCAAACAAATCGATTGATCATCATTTTGTTCTACCGAGTGTTCTTTTAGTTGCAGTCAAATAATTATTAATAAAATTAATTCTCTTTCCCCAAGCTTACTGTTGGAACTGCTTTGCCCCACCGAAATAGTATTAGGGGAAAGTATCTCTCCAAAAACTTAAGTGTTCCACGTAACCTATTAGCTTGGGGATTTTAATAATAGGAGTGTTACCATTATGTTTCAAGTTACCAAAAATTGGTAACAATAGGTAATATTTATAACCTGGTCACAGCATATCTTACAATATATGCCACAGCTGCAAAGCTGAACGCAGTGATACTATCCAACCTATTGGCGTTGTTGCAGAAGTTAAGGTCGCAGTTCTTCGCGAGCTCCCCAAATTTGTTTTTGACCAGCGACCAGTCGCACAGGCCTACCCGGCAGCCCTCGAGGTACATCGGCCGCTCGTTCTCCAGGAACAGGACCTGGTACGGCTCGTTCACTTGGAAGTTGCCGTTTTGGGTGCATCTGAAAAGAAAGTCGCTTTTCAAGTTAGTACAGAATAATCTTGTGATCGCAAGGGCCGATTATGGTTCTGAGTTCATTCCTAGTTCGGGTAGTTTTGTTCGATGTTTCTGTTAAGAAATGATCAGAAGCAGTCGTTTGATGTTTGTTGGTAGATGGCAATAGACCCCCTATACCTACATGAGACTAGATAAAAACTTTGGCGAAATGTACGTTTACTTCAGTGTATCTCAACTAATACGAAGGGCTGGTATGTGACTCATAGTTTTATGGTTGATGAGTAAAGATGTTAATAGATCAGCAATAGATCCGGGGTCAATGGGAAGGCGACTTTGTTTCCCCTGGACGTAGAACACGAGGGGTGTTAGCGGAACACCAGTACTTGTGCGAAAGAGACCAGCTTTTCTTTGTTTCTTGTTCTACATCGGACAATCTATCGTCTATTCCTTGCCATACGTAAAAAAGGTTATTCTATCTTGTCAAATTGTAGTTTTCGATATTTATAGTACCTATTTTTTTTAATAAACCGTTGCCCCCACACTACGATTTCTCCTGTATCGTGGGTACAGTTTACAAACATACATGTCACATACACACACAACCAGACCCAAAACAACTATCTGTAGATCATACAAATATTTGTTCCGTGCGGGGATCGAATTCGAATCGAACCCGCGACATGTAGCGCAGTAAACTAATAATGAGTAGGTATCTATCTACTTCGGGGTCGCAAACATGTCGAAATAAACACTGTATTTATTGAAGGTGATTATTTTAGTTATTTCTGGACATGATATTAAGCAGAATAATGATATTATTGCGTAAACTTGGCAGCAATAGTGTAGTAAAGTTTCCTGTTAACATAAGGTTAAGGACGATGCGCATTCAAAATGGCTTTTAAATCGTTGACCCAATACACTTGGATTTCTCTTGCATAATGGGTACAGTTTACAAACATACGTGCACATGGTGACTGACCATAACATCCTACAAAGAGGCCCAAATACAGCACAACTGTCGGTCGTTCATAAAAATCTACAGAACATAATAACAAAAACATTCATAATTCCTTCTCACAATACTCCAGACACACTGATAAGATCTTCGACCATTCATCCGCAAACAGATCGTTATATGGATTACAATCCAAGAGACCAGTGCGGTGAGGGTGCTAGGTATTGGTGACTTAGTACTTTATGGTGTGATATGATGAAAAGCTCACTTGTACAAGACGGCGGCTAGGTTGGCGTTGAAGGGCGCCATGGTGGAGGAGGTCCAGCGGCGCGCCTGCACTGCGGCCGAGTGGTAGTTGTCGCCCGTCAGCGGCGCCGCGTCGCGGTGCGCGCCCAGCGCCGACAGCGACAGCAGCAGCATGCCCGCCTCCGTGAAGTGGATCAGCGCGCGAGGCTGCTGCGGCTGGTCCTCTACAACCGACAACAACACTGATTAATCTTGCTTCTTGCAAGAAGCGAGCATTTGCATTAGGCAAAATATGAAGCATAGGATATATCATATCTTTATAGGAAATTCTCAGTAGCAGCACGGTGTCTGGAACTGTGCCCGGTAGATGGTAATAGGCTCGCCCCCTATTACATGGGACACAATAACGGCCTAACCCTTCAAGGTATATAGGGGTAATGCCATGTTATGTTATGATTTATCATCATCCACGGCCTGACTACCCTTGGGCCATGTATTTGATTAGGTCAGTTTCCATACTCCTGCGCCAGTCTTATTTCGACACACGAAACCAACAATATCTTACTACCGACATGGATGTGATAGTTCACATCAAATAATATTTACCCAAATGTCGGTCTAAGGACCGTATCAAAACTATCAGCAACCATCTATGATTTCTTATAGAGATGTGCACATACATAAGTTTTCACTTTATAGGAAAATTTATGTAAGTAATAGGAATTACCTTTATCCCTTGAGTCATATTGACCCAATATGTCAATGCCCGGATAAAAGTTATCTAGTTATTAATTTACTTGAGTTGACTTATCAGAAGAATAACTTATCTGAGGTTCATAGAGCTATTGAAAAATCATCTCACACGGAATTATTGAAAGTTATTGAACAAACTGCATATAACTACATATTAGTACCAAGAATACGTTCTATCCTAATATCCATGTAACCATAACAAACTTTGTTTTGGTATCGCATTGCTATATTCCGTCGTAAATAGAAGTGTATCAAATGCTTCACTGCGCACTACTTCTATGTAATAATAGCTCACTAATGATTAAATGGCTGACTGAATCAAATTATAAGCAGCAAATAAAGTTAAACTGTTGGGTGTCTGAGGCCCTAGTGTAAGTTTCTTTCAACAAACCTGATTTAACGCATCGTCCGTTTCGTGCTCTCCACCAATCAGTACCCCTTACAGTGTAAATTTCTTTTGACTAATTCGATTTACTATATCGAACGCGTTCGGCGCTCCGATTGGTCCGTTTCGTGCTCTCAACCAATCGAAACGCCGAACGCGTTCGATGTAGTAAATCGAATTTGTCGAAAGAATAGTCTTTAGTATGATAGTGTGAACTGGCCTTAAGGGTCCAGTACAGAATGGTGGTTGCCACAATTTTTTTGGATTTTTGGTTCTTGGATACGCTGGTTTCCTCACAATGTTTATATTGTGACGACATTTTTGGTGCAGCGGTTGAGCTATCGACTGCTGCGATACGTGTCGCGGGTTTGATTCCCGAACGAAACAAGTGTTAGTGTGATCTACAAATAGTTGTTTCGGGTTTAGGTGTTTTCCATTTGAATATTTGTGTTTGTAAGCGCACCCACGATACAGGAATTATTGCTAGTGGGGGCCTCATTTTTTAAAACAAGAAAAAGAAAGAAAGCAATTAGTACCAAAATGGGGCTATTTGGGAACTGCGAAGCTAATTGGGATTAAGCATTCTACTATGGATGCATGTACAATGGCTTAACTGATTTTATACCGTGGTGGTATAGCAAAATTTCAATGGCAAAAGTCTTTCGATTTTAGTTTAGAACATATGACCATATAAAAAAAAGTTTCACCCAAATAACCCCATTATACTACATGATTAATTTGTTTTCTTACAATTAACAAAATGTATGAGGTCATTTAATTTACGGTAAATAAGTAGATGCAGGATTAATTCAAGGTTATTCAATTTATTTCATAACAAATTAGACCTCTGGGTTACCCTCAGATCATTTAAAGTTTAATTATTTTATTAGGTACTCACACACTGCAATCGCGTCAGAACAAATTAATATGTTCTGTAAGTGTAACCAAGTTTTTCATGTCTTTGACAAGAGTGCATATTCTTTCCCTTTTTATAGAACGTTTCTATTTCTCGGTTTCTGAAAGCTAGTTGCTATTTTATCAGTTAGATTTGATCAGTTATGGCGAAACTGGTTGTCTTCAGCACCTATCTGGAAGATGTAAATTTCCAACTTACCGCTAGCAACATGTTTCTCGAAGAAGTTCATAAAGTCTTTGACGATCGTGCATCCCATGTCCTTGTTGAGTGAAGATCCGTATCCGTACTTGTAGTAAGTTTCCAGGTCTTCAGCATACTCCAGACGTTTTAAGTCCTCGCGTGTGAATGCCTGGAAATATTTGTTGTTTTGGTAACAATTTTATCGTGAGAGCGAAACACTATTGCTCGCAAAATTAGAAGCCTAATTACTGTAGCCGAAATCCTGTCTAAGTATGGCTGGTCTCTGGTTGGTGTTTAGAAGAAAGGTTGATTTTCTAGACACAACAAGGTAAGCAGATTTTTATAATATGGAGTTGGAAACTAGTCACGAGTTTGCGCAAGCTGGACTATTCGAGACGACTTGCAATGGGTCTAGTCTAGGGGAGTGTGAGTGATGTAATATGTTATATTATTAATCTACTTCCTCGTTTACTCCTAAAGATTCTTTTCAAAGCACGTTCTGCATTTATTGTTGTTATTTAATATAGGACTTTAAAATAGACTTTGACCCCTGAGTTTGTTTCGGCGTTTCTTCTCAGGGATAGTCATAGGAAATGCCGACGCCATCTAGTTTAAAAAAGACGTGTAAAAGTGACTGAAAACTCCTAATTGCAAAAATAAATAATTTCATTTAATTTCAAAAAAGAACCGCTCTAAATAGTGTAAAGACATAGTTACTATATGAATAAACTGACCATTTTATTATTAAAAAAAGGATGGCAACATTTGTTGGTACTCACAGCGCACCAAGGCGATATCTTGACGACGTCCCACGCCTTGTTGTATCGACAGATCTGATAGATGCGCAGGATGATCTCCTTCTGTATGTCGTAGTTGAAGCCCAGGCGGAGCGATATGTTGCTTATCATCTGGGCAATATAGATTACAATCCTAAATATTATATTGTGGAAGATTTTGATTTGATGATCGTGAAAGCATCATCAATCAAATGGATTGTCTTAGCTTCTTCACATATGTATGAGAAAAGCAGTTTTACATATAACACAACACTATAAATTGAACGAAATGAGGCACGGAAAATTTTAAACTGAAATGTTTTTCCGCGAAAATTTATTAAAGTAAATCCAAGGCCGCCGAGGACTAGTTGAAGTTGAATCTTCGTTAATTTGTACTAAGGTCTTTGCAATTAGCGAACTGAAGGTACCATATTACCTATTCGGCACCCTGAAATGTATTGAGGTGCTAATGTCTTTACTAAACGTATGGCTCTATTATGTTTTGGTATGGGCAATGTTGACTCCATCAAGTCATGGGCGTTACAAATGTGGGTATGTGGTGTGTGGATACGTACCTCTTGGTATTCCCTCTTGGACTCGAAGATGGTCCGCTGCGATAGCGTGTCGTTGTTCTCTCCGACTTCCTTGATCCATGCTGGGCAGAACTTGTACGGCTGCAATAGACAAGGGCAGTATAATGGCACGTAGTATTTCACAAATCATTTAAGTTTTGGAAATGCTAAGATGAAAGTCAACTCAAATGTGTTGCAATTAATGTTCTAAATGAAATAACAATACAATTGGGGAGAAAAAAGAACGTCGAATGTCTTGTGTACTTACTCTAAGTAACTTCTCGTCATTTTCTTTGGGTATACCGAAGCTTTCGGCCTGGTCTCCGAACAAACCTTCGATGAACGCCTTGAAAGTGTTATCAGATCGATGATCTTTTACGAATTTGAACTGTAAACAAACACGATACTAAAATATATAGGAAATCAGAACGCTGTGTAGTAAATAAAAAAAAGCACGAAAAAACCCAGAATGACCATACCTAAAAGTAAATTTGTACGGCGCATTGACAAGTTAGCGCTTTTTAATTTATTTTAACTTTTTAATGAAGAATCTTCGTGATTGATTTATCTTAATACCATCTAGTGTACGATAGCTCGTGCCAAATCAAATCAAACCACAGAAGGCAGGAATGCTCGGAAATTTCTAATACCGATGATACGAGAGATGAAAGACATTACGTTGCAATGAAGGTCACAAAAGAATATTTCAGAACACATTTGAAATTCAGACAAGTAAACAAATATAACTTGTTTAATATGTAATGTCTCGCAGTTAATATGGAACGAGTACAATGTCGTCATTTACACGGGCGAAGCATGAGTCACGTTGTATAATACGTAATGACACTGAAAATGTAATGCAGCTCCTTGGAACGAATGGGATGTGAAGCGAAGTAGAGCATGCTTGTCATCTACGACAACTACATGATATTGAGAACATCCTCGTAAAATAAATGACATGGAAAATATAGTGACAGTGAGCGGAGAATAACATAGCATCACGCCTGTATTCCCCGAAAGGTTAGGCAGAGGTGTACTATTGTACACCCACATTTTGCCAATGCTGTTATTGAGTTCCATGTAATAGGGGGCGAGCCTTTCGCCATCTACCGAGCACATTTCCAGACTCTGTGCTGCTACTGAAAAACCCAATAACACGTTGTATTATTGTTTGTTTGTTGTTTTTTTTTTTGAGCGGAGTATATAGAATTTACAAAGAGACGGACTATCATGGCCAAAATGCGGAATAGCTGAATGAAATTTTAATAATTAGGCGTCGCCAATATACGGTTGCTCAGATTTAAATGAGTGGCAATAATGTCTTTTTTATCGCTTTATGAAGCCGGTGTATGTGCCATACCTGTGAACTTTGATAGATCACGCCAACCCACGGTTCGGTGAAAATGGTTTTGTTCCAAGTTTTAGACCACGAGAGGGAGATAAAAAGAATCTTGCATTATGTTGAATTCGTTCTAGATCTTTCCGAAGTCCAATTTGTATGAGAACTAAACCAATACCTTAGTATTGCAATGATTTTTTTACAGAAGGAATATAGAAAAGTTCCGTAGCTGAACTGTTGCTCGTGATCGTAAAACCACAAATTAATTACAAGTCTGATACAGAAACAAACGTGAAGCGCATATAGAGCTTTACTTGTTTATCATGTATGATGTATTGGAGCCACAGGATATCTTTAACTCAATGATAATAAAGCAATACTCCTCAAGTCCTTAGATAGGACGTAGAGCGAAGAATATAGTTCAATCGCTTTTCATTTGTTAACTTATGAAAGTCAATAGACATTGTTTTGTACACAGCTGTCGTTACGTAAGATATTAGGAAATCGAGGCCCGTAGGTGTTATAATCATTACACACACAAATCACGTACAGACCTCAAATGACTTAAAGGGACATTAGGTATGTGTCCCACTTCCAATGATTCGATTATTTAACATTTTGGTGTTGTTTACGGTGGCGGTCGTTTATTATTGGTCGTAACTTTGACGATCCTTTAAGTGGCCAAATAAGCGAATTCTATTGCATTCTATGCTACATCATCACTGCAAGTTGCGCATGTGCGAATACGCTCCTGTAGTAGCAGTGTTTCTAGATTTCGCAGTGTCATAACGCGCCGTACTGTGCACATGGGATAGGCTATAAAAAGGATTTTTTCAATGGTGACGCTGGTAAACGATGTCCAGTTAGGCTATTTTTATTTGAGAAGATATTGTGATATGAACTTATCAATATACTTTGAGTTCTATAAATGTGATTTGATCAAATGCTTCTTATGATGTCATAATATCTTAGCCAATTGCTTCCGAACAAATTATCGGAATAAAACAAATAACGGTGGGTGAAACAAAAGCAAACTTGGCTTTAACACTGACTTACCAAATAGTTGTTTCGGTCCGAAGTGAGGAGTCCAGGGAACCTCTGCTTCCAGGCCTGCGCCAGTTGCTGCGTGGTCATGTACCCGTCTACAGTGAGGTCTCCTGCGAACGTCTGGTTGTGGCGGCTGTTCCACTGCCAATTCTCCAGGAGGTTCAGGTCTGAAGAGCAGATGCGTTGCTGCAAGTGAAAGATGGAGTTCAAAAGATGAAAAAAATATTTTACTGACCTGTCGCAGTAATTGAAGGAAAGATGGCATGAAAGAGAGGGAGAGGATGCACAAGGATAAGTAACATGAGCCAACTAAAGGAAAAGGTTGCAGTCCTATCGTATAAAGAGGTAAAGGAGATTGCACTGGAGAAATAAAAATGGAAAGCACTTCATCAGTTACATCGACAAGAGCAAAGCTCTTAGATAAGAAAAAGAGAGGACCAGTCATGAAATTTGCTCGGATTGAATGTGTTACTTCAAGACATCCTGGACGGTTAAACGCTATGATTATAATTGTATTGATAGAGGGAGCTATATAACATTAAGAAGGTGTAAATTACTTATATCTTAATGCACTCTATTTCATCGACCTTCAAGTTACCAAAGTAACTAACCTATGGAATTTTACCTAAAACGAACAAAACAAGTAGTTTTTCCATAGCCCGTAAACAGCTTTCCAAGGTAACCTCGTTTACCCATGTCAGCGTATCTAAATATATTGAAGAATGCCCGGTAAATACGGATGTTTTAAGGGCCTTCAAAAAAAAACATCAATACGTACGATCTTCTTCTGTTTTCACGATGATCAAACTTTGTGTTGTGGTACTTACATTGGTGTTCCTAAAGTTCCCGTTCTTGTAGTTTGTAACTATGTTGTTCTTGAGGTCAGCAAGTTTCTGCAGTTCAACGATTTCGTGGGCCTCGGGGTTGTGAGAGCCGTGACGGTTCAGCAACCAAAAGGCAGTGGGCTGGCAGCCTGGAAACAAAGATACTCTATAGCAAATTTATGCACCTTCTTCCTTCTTGCTAAATCGTGGAAACGTCGCGACGGATTACCTTTTTGTTCTAAAGGTATGATTATCTATCTATAATAGCAGCTTACGATATGTCAACAATTTCACCAAATGAACGCCTGCCACCGCTGCAAGCAAAATTCTACAAGTTACGATATCTGATACCATTATGTCATGAGCGATTCCTACCCACGTTTTCGCTCGTGCAAACTCGATAGAAGAAGACCACTTACTCAGCTATAGTGCTATAGCAATAACCTCCTTGAACCTCTTGAATGCCACTATATCGTGTATAGCCGACGAAAGTGTTACCACGCCAATTTTGATGTCGTCGGCAAGAGACGATATCTATGTTCTAAAACTCTAAGCTTGGCGGTGAAAAGGTTAATCTTAATCTTAGTAAACCCAGTACCTTAATTAGAGTAATTTTTGGACTAAGTTGATGTTAAACTTACGTGCTAAAAGTTGGAAAAAGCAAGTAAAAATTCTTCAATAGATGCGAATATTTAATGTACGTGATAATTATATGGATTGTTTCATTTAATGACGTGCAAGTACAAAATGTTATTTCAAGGTTGGACTGGACTACCGGATAATCTACAGATTAAAGCTTTCTTTTTATCCAGTTCCCAAAATATTTGACATAACATAACATAGTATCACTCCTGTGTCCTGGAAGGGCAGGGAGAGGTGTAATTGTGCACCCACATTTCACTGATGCCGTTATTAAGTCCCATGTAATAGGGAGCGAGCCTATTGCCATCAAGCAGACATAGTTCCAAACTCATGATGAGTGATGAGGCAGTTTACTAATATTTGAGTAAATATAATTATCCAGTTACTTAACATTAAACACTCAGCTGTTATAACCCGTGATAGCCTGATGATAAAATATTATAGGTGATTTTTTACAACTTCCAATTATCGTAATGCAAAATATTCAAACGGCCATCTGCAACAACGTGTTACAAAATCATCATAATTAGTTAACACCCGTGCATTTCTAAAAACAGTTCTCTATTTTTATAACCGTCTATTACATCAAAACGTCCGGTGTGTACTAGCATTTGGTCCATAAAACTTACTCAAAGTCTCCGTACATTAGATTCGTTCCCTGAACTTCATCCCACGATGTTCCCGGAACAAAGCCGTAATGTACGAACGAACATCCCAGTCAGGACATTAAAAATAGATTATAAGTAAGTAAGAATACCTACCCATAATGTTTTATTTATATTTAACAACCCATCATTATCTTTGCCGATGTAGCTGTAAATGAAACATAAAATTTACTTGAAAGTAATTGTTTTATGTGTGTTTTAAAATGCCGTACCCACACTAGGATTTCTATTGAATCTTGGGTACAGTTAACGGTCTTCAATCTCACATATACACTCTAGACCCGGAACTATCTGTAGGCCATACAAATATTTGTTCCGTGCGGGGATCACCTACGACATGTAGCTCAGAAAGGTAATCGCTTAGACCAGCCATGTTAAAAATGCGGCCGCATGCGGCCCACTGAGCATTTTCCTGCGGCCCGAATCAATTTTGAAAACAGCCATATAATGCGGCCCGCGAGCGTGCTAAAGACCGTTTTTGAAAATGTCCTTTTTATTGGAAATTTAATAAATATACTTCTCCTATAATAGTACTTTTTTCATTAAGATTTTTAGTAGTTTGTCTTCTTTAAGATTAGGTTTTGCGGCCTATCTAGTCTAAGGTCTTCATGCTTTTGGCCCACCAGTGACTGAGTTTGACATGGGTGGCTTAGACATTGCACCAAACGTTCAGTTGCTTTTTCGCTTCTAAGTGTAAGTTTATATAAAGAAAAGTAATACTAAGTGATAATTAAGAAGCATACATACTGTGGCTTTAAATTTATCTTTATTTTAGGAATACGATTTCAACTAATGTTAATTCTAGCCTGATTGATTCGAAAGTGTTTTAAATTATTACTGAAAATGTACTTAGATCATGTGTTAGAAGATGCATTTATTATGTATGCTTTAATTTTGCTTCTTAGCCTAATCGGCTGGCATTGGCATATACCCTATGAGTAATCGTAATTTCGATAAGAAAGCCTCATCCGTGTAAGCAGTGACATTATTTCCTAAGTCCTTAGGAGGTAGATAGATAGATGAATAAAAGATAGAATTGTTTTTATTTCAAATAAACTTTTTAAACGTTATAGGACTCTAGTTGTACGTTTACAATAAGTTGGTCGTATGGAGAATAACCGGCAAGAAACTCCATGGATACTAGGATGGAAGTCCATTTGTGGCGCTATATGTTTTGAAATTATAGGTTGTACAGTGCATGTTTAACAATTAATGATGATTACCTACAAGTTACGACATATTATAGCACATTCCGTTATTAAAGTTCACTAAATGTACAGTGGCAGGTCGACCTCATAAATAAGATTGATCGGCCTATTAGTGACCATTTGTCAATCGAACGAGCCCTGCTATTAGATCGATATTCGCTATATTGCTCAACTTAATTTGGACTATTGGGCAGAGGATTGAGTAGATAATTAAGTTAAAAAGGTCAATTTTTTGTAGGTTAACGATATTCTTAGTTATGGGAATAATAACATTTTATTTGATGCGATCGAAATGACAGGTGAATGCTTTAGTTTTCTGAATTGTCAACGCCGCGATGCCCGCATATTATTTCGATGATGCCCGCATATTATAAACGTTAATTAATCATTGTAGATTCGAATAATTTTATTATGCTTCATTCAAAACGAAACGGTAGTTATAGTATAGAAGAAAAAAAAACACCTTTTAAAAATATCAGCACCTACCTTAATCTTAGTTGGTGGAATGATCATATCCTTACTATTTTATTAGGTAACATAGGTAGGGCTGCATCATCGATGTTAGACAGATAGATTCACAAAGATCCTTAACTTAGAACATTACCTGTAGGCGTGGAAAGTAAGCTTATAAAGGTTTCAAAAAGTTGACTGAAGACGTAAAGGATTTGGAGCAAAGTCTACAACACTGTGAGCATATTATGCAGTGGACGTAACAAGCTGATAATAATGTACATACATTTTATCAGTGTGAAAAGATAGGTAGAGTGGAAATGATGCTGTAATTAGATGCGTTTAATTACATACGTGTACAGAAATAGAAATTACAACTTGCTATGATAAAAAAAGTTCGGTCGAAATTTGAATCGCGCTTATCACAAGCTTGATGTATTACTCCTGGCTGATGTTTCAATAGCTGAATTCACTTATTCCTATGATAAGTTTATACAAAAAGTGTTTCAGTTTCAAATAGCTTTTATCTGGGCATTGAAAATCGGGTCTCAATTTACTAACCTCCTTTTTTCTAACCTTATTAAGTAAATTTGTACCCACACTAGGATTTCTCCTGTATCGTGGGTATTGTTTACAAACATACATGTCACATGCACAGACAACTAGACCCGAAACACAGCTGTAGATCCGAGAGAGATTTTGTTTTCTGAAAAATCAAAATTCTAAATCTAATTTCCGTCTGGGAACCGAACGCACAACACGTAACGTAGAAAGCTGATCGCTTAGTCACTGCGTGCACCGTGTCGTTAAACTGTTCTACTATGGTATAATTATGTAAAGCTATAGGTAGTTAACAATAGCCTGCAAAGTGTGTCATGTGACCTACACACAGCCACCCCCGGTGTTATCCCACAAAGAGCAGCGGATCTAGGAGAAACTAGGTTACAGATTAGCCTTATTCCAGCTTATTGGCTCGATAGTTTTATAGTTAGCTGATGTTATTTGTTAGATTATGTGCAAGGAAAGAGCCTTCACGTATGACGATAGCTATATGAAATCGTCCGGGGCACCCTGTGCAGTCTTTCTACTATGACATGAGCGATTCTCGGTTAATAGTAAATAACTTAACTATTAAGTTTAACTACTATTAAAGGCCGTTGCGACTTACCTATCTATGTCTTTATTAGATGTTAGATAGCGTCTTGCTAGAATGTATTGCTTACAGACTTCACCGAAAACTTTAGACATTGTACAAATAGTGAACCTATTGTCTAAACTCTAATGTTTACGTAAAATATTTTTTGATTATTGCGAACGTATTATTTTAGAGGCATTGACGCAAGTTAGTTAATAACGCTGAAAATACCAACGAGATATTAACTCATAGTTTCTAGGTAAACGGTTTATGCGGTGTTCATTTTTAAAGGCTCATCGTTAACGAAGGTAGTATGACGTCGGTTGGACTGCCTCCAAATATTAGATACAGATTAAAGTAAAATAGGTCAACGCATCATAGACAATAATACCCTAAATATCCATGACACTGTATCAATAAACAGAGTTTAGATTAAATAGATTGGAAGATTACAGTTGAGAGATAATTGACTAGTGAAACACTAAAATGTTTTGGCGAATGTAGCAATGTTTACAGTGAAATGAATGGACGATCGAGAGCTTGTGAGGTGAAATACTGTTATGAAAAAACGGAGATAGTTCTTGAAACGTATCTTTAGCTGCAAAATGAAGAAGGAATATCGACTTTATACTACGGATAACTTACATAGTATGGATCGCAATCACAGAAATCGGAAATTTCAATATCTTTGATCGCAATCTATGAGCGGCATTTGGCCGTAGTCAACTAGGCATTGTATGTGCACTGCCGACGACAATAGTAATTGGGAGGAAAACTTAGATAGAAGCTTTTGAAGATCCTCAATAATTATAATTATAAATTTTATTTCCACAATCAAATAGAAATATAATGTACATGTAGATTTCAAACATTTAACTAAAGTTCCTCAATATAATGCATAAAAATTTCGTACATCCCATTTTTGTTCTGAGTCTGGGAATTTTCCATTATTTAATAAAAAGCCTCAGCCTATTTGCAATCTCCAATTGTTAGAGAATGGAAACGCTAGCAAAATGTTGGACTATATGCGGTAGCACTGCACAAGCGCACACTCTAAATGACTAAGTCACAGACACTTCAAAACGTTTTGAGGGCGTTTCTATTCTATAGTGGTACAAGTCTGGCTTCAAGGTTTAAAAAAATCTTTTAACTTGACTTGTGCGTACGTAATATTTCTTGACTTGTAGTTACATAATAATTTTAGTTGGAGGACTGTTTATTCGTCTATGAACCGTAAAATTTCTACGATCGTGTCATCAACAAAGCTTACTTGTTTCATAGGAACATTGAGTGCACCGCTATTCTCACGAGTTAGTACCTAGTAAACGTTGACGTTGGTAATTGATTGTTATGAAGCTTGGCATCGGCTTCTGAATAGTAATTTACGTAAAATATCTGGCATGAGGTATACAGAATTCCTAGTATGAACTGAACCATTAAGCGAACCAGAATTTCCTACAAAATTAATTTCGAAATTTGGCTTACGTGTCTGTTATTATTTTAATTAGCAACTTTCCTTTTTTTACATGTAAAGTTTAATTTTAAATATTGTATTTCAAGTTCATTCTTTAAGAAATTGGTACAGTATATTGGTCCAGTCTATTTTTGCGCCGCTTTAGGTAAAAACAAAGTAATGGCTTAGATTAGATCCGTGGAGTTCCCTCGAAGTAGATATTTTGAAGGATTACATATATGTATGTATATACACATCGTATTAAGAATCTTCCTATAGCTTCAAAGAAGTCGGTAAAAAATCTAAACTCATGGTAATTTTCACGATAAATAAATGATTACCTAATGCCACTGCTGACTTTTTGTGGCAATGATTTTATTTCCATAATGACCACTGTGTTACGAATGCGCGATATAATCTGCGATAGGTACTTTATATCAGGTGAATGCACTCTGTTTTTGTTTATAAAATGTTATACAATACGACTGCGGTGTGGGACTAAATCGTATATTGTATTACAGGGGTGAATGAGCCAATTGTGCACACGTCTGGTGCGAGAAAAATGCTAATAAGTAG
Organism: Shargacucullia verbasci; assembly: GCA_947562105.1. Taxonomy (NCBI): domain Eukaryota; kingdom Metazoa; phylum Arthropoda; class Insecta; order Lepidoptera; family Noctuidae; genus Shargacucullia; species Shargacucullia verbasci. The sequence goes on from OX387289.1 coordinate 11,156,725, forward strand.
GCACCAAGGTACTTTGTATAACAATTGTTGTAGAATTAGAAATGGAGCTGTCTCTATACAGTCTCTTCAAAGAATTCTTCAGTATTTTGAACTGGTACGCACGAGTACATATGTTGGCTATTAAGTATCTGTATCAACTGGCTTCTTTACCTGTTATATCTGTTTCTTGAATATTCTATTGTAGAGTAAGAGTTTAGATATTGGGCAGATAGTGCCAGTAGCTAAAGCTACTATCCATATAAGATTACCGAGATCTCACTGTAATCCTATAGGGACAATAGCTTTAGCTACGTCGACGGCTAACACCTATGCAGGCTGTCTCCTGGCACAATAACTTAATAGTTTAGTCGCATACGATCAAACCACATGATCAAACAGTCGTGAATCCCAGGCTGTAACACAAAGGCGCCGACATAACATAATGAGCGGCTTTACGTGCCGCATCGGTGCGTACAGTCAGAAATCTAAATAATAGATTTGAGTGGTACTGCCTCATAAAGGTTCTAAATTGGGAAGTTGATATACGATGCCAAGTTCATTAGCAAGGTGTTAATTATTGCAAACATGGTAAAATATCTGAACGTGAAACAATCCTTGCCATCAATTGTCTGTACTTATTTATGATGACTAAGAGGATTTATTCGTACAAATTAGTTTAAGCTAATCACTAAGAACTATGTACACACTGTCATTTGTCAAATTGATATTCTACCATTGCATTACTTTTTCCACATGACGAGAACGTAAAAAGACACTATCAGTAGTTCTGCATTCATTTATTTTATTCATTTTTAATCTCGGACCATTTAAACAACTATATTTTTTATAAAAAATAAATTTGAATACAATACAACAACTGCATTTACCGCTATATTTCTCTATGTAGGTAGACACAAATTTTATCTCAGCAGTCGATCTAGCTAGTCCAATAAAGACTATCTAATTGCTACTTCTGCACGATGTGAACAATTAGTTAATTAAGTAGTCGTTTATTTTTAAATTTTATGTGATGTGAGTTATACGCTATATGTATAGATTAAATGAGTTTCGTCATGTTTTTTTTATTTTTGGTCTACGTTAATATTGGTTAATAGGATGCTCTCAGAAATGGCCTTTGCATTTTTATTTTCTGTCTATTAGAGCATAGAGTAGTATATTAAGATGGTATTTTCGGATGACGCTCAGAAAGACCTGAGCACATACAACTATGCTACAACTAGGTTTATAAGCCTTATTTTTTTACTTGGTCCATATTGATTATGTGATTGTGTTCAGTGCAATCCTGTTAGCGTCATTATTGTTATGAAATAAGGAAATATTTGTCATTTATCCTAAAGCATTTTTTTCTAAATAATATTATCATTTTGCAAATTCTATGACATCGTTAAAACAATTTTCAGAAAAGTACTCGCCTTTTATTACAGGCATAGCATGTTCTAAAGAATTTGTTTCGAAACCGGCGTCCGATCTAATAATGTTTCCTTGTTTCCTTCTCGCTCTTGTCCGCGTTTGAGTAAAGTTATAATACATTTTCAGTCCATTGCTGACCCAATCCTGGACAACGGCCTGTTCTGAGGATGAGAAGGGTTAATGAGAATGGTTAGGTTAGTCTTAGGTAGGGTTGCCAACCGTACTATAATATATAGTATTTTACTGTATTACGGGTCTGCGTACTATATACTGTTGAAGAAATATATAGTACGCAAAAATACTATATTTTCAACACTGAAATCTAACAAACCAACCTTCGTTTTAAAATGCAAGAAGTGCAAAAAAATATTGTTATTATGAAAATAAATAAGTAAGAAATATTATCTTTGTCTATTTTTTGTCTTTGCCATAAAATACTATATTTATTGAAGTGTACTATATTTTTTTATAACTTAGTTTGAAAAATACTATATTTCGCCGAAGAAATGTTGGCAACGCTAGTCTTAGGCCACCATGCTGGCGTGGTGCGGGTTGTCGGACTACACACACCATCGAGAACTTTATGGGGCAATCTCAGGACTGCAGATAGTTTACTCACACTCACAATTTTTCTTTTAGAACAGTCAGAGGTCCGGGCATGGTTTGAACCCAGATCCTCTAGACCAGCGGTTCTCGAACTTTTTTGATGAGAGAACTCTTATGGAAAACGAAATATTTGACAGAGCCCTAAGTAGTTTATATATGTATGTATATACTAGTGCCCCGCGGAGCACACTTTGAGTATGGCTGCTCTTGACTATCATTGCGCTAGGAAGTAGAAGTAGAGTAGCACAAAAGTATTTATTCGCCAACTGTCTGTCTGTCTTTGACAGCAAACTTGATAAATGTTGCAAATTGACCACAGTTGGAGTATCCGTTAGCTACACCGCTCTACGCGTAACCAATCCATCCGCAAAATGTATAAGTAAGCAAAATAGTCGGACACGCAATATAACAAAGAGATTAAAAAAGTAGAACAACCATCTACAATTGTTAATACATAGGTACATACGTGTATAAACATAATAATATTGAAGCTGAAATCGGTAAAGAGTGGTCAAATGTTAAAATAATAATAATAATAAGACTTAAAATAGGAATAAAATATAAAAAATGATTATATTTGTACTAATGTTAAGTACAGTCAGCGACAAAGTAACTGATCTTTGTACATCTTCCAAAAGGGTTTGTAATAATTTAATATAAAATAGCGAAGCTTTATCTACCATTGTAATAAGTAACCTATGAATAATTATTATCAATTTTAGAATTCTGTAATGTTAATTGACTTATGTCGTTGACTGTACATGACACAATGACGGTAATTTATCATTAAAGTAAATCATTTTAAAATCGTATGTATAAAATCATTATGGTTGATTTATGCGTTTAATAATATAATGAAGGAATTGACGTTAACACAGCCTGTTGGTTTCCGAAGCCCTGATTTATAGATACACATTAGTATATCATAAATCATGGACAATCATCTATAAAGAGGCATAAATAAAAGAGTACGTACTTGTCAAACAGCAAATAATATAAAATAATAGTATTTAATCAATATTTTAGCTCTTATGAGATACTTTATAATCCACACGCGAACATAGAAGACGCGTTACATTATGACCTTAACTGTATGCTAAGATCAGCATAGTAATGATGTCCTTAATTACATAATCCTAAAGTGTCGTGATTGGGTGGGTACAGTGCTATTTATTTATTTATTTACCTTTGTTTATCACGGTTTAGAGACAGTTACAACAACCAGAGGAAACAGCCAGAACAGAACTTAAACGTAATAATTATCACAAACAAAAAAATACAATAATTAAAACGATATGTGTAATTTACTTGACTGCCTCTTTGGTCTAGTGGTCGTAAGCGCGATTGTTAAGCATGTGGTCCTGGGTTCGATTTCCGGGTCGGGCAAAGTGTTATGAAGTTTTTCTGTATGGAAATTCCCAGCAGCAGCACGGAGTTTGAAACTGTGCCCGGGGGATGGCAATATGCTCGCCCCCTATAACATGGTACTCAATAAGGACCGCAATGTGTGCGTTTGCAATAGTACACCTCTTCCTAACCCGTCGGGGAATACAAGCGTGATGCTATGCTATGTTGTTTTAAGTGCCTACAGTCCTTGTATACACATGCATCGGTATGTATTGTATTGTGGAATGCAGATGACAATAGAGTAAAGTTTGGGCTCATTACCAGTAATTTTATAATAGCTAGGACACAAACATAATTATTTTGTAGTAGTTAGTACATATTTTTAGAAATTTTATAAGAAGGAGAAGGTATATTTTCACCGAAGGAGTCCTGCAAAGTAATAAATTTGAATCGGCAATACTCTAACGGCGTAGTTTTCTAATTCTAAGTGAGGGTCGTGAGTTGGAATCTCTCCAGTTGCAAAATAGACGTGGACCCGACCGTGACTGTGCACAAGTATAAATAGGCGTACACAAGTTTATCAGGAGGGGTAAACAGGAACGCTTAATTTTTTTTTTAAATATTCATCTCTTGGCTTGAACGTATGAATTTTTTTTATGGAAACATCTATACGACGGCAAATGTACGTGGTAGACCTACCTACGTATTTTTGATGATAACTGTCGATACCCATCTGAATGCTTCTCGAAAGTCTAAAGATGATCTGAAGTCGATAAGTCTGCTGCACACGATGATCGAACGACTAATTTGACTAGTTTCCTCCAGAAAGTCGTAATGGTTGTCTGAGTGAAAGGTACATGCACATTACGAAGTAGACGGGCTACTCGCAGGTATGCTACTTATTGGGTACTTTCTCAACATTTTTGAAATTTTCTTTTTATAAAAATTATTACTTTGGATTCACATTTTTTGCCATTTTGATGCATGTTTAACGATCCGATAATTACTAAAGCATACAATTGATAATTTATATAGATTTTTTGTAAGTCTTCTAACGAAAAAAGTAAACGTAAATTTCATAAATAGACGTTTTCATATATTCAAAAATGTAAGCTATATTAATTGGTTTAAATAAAAATGGAGGCATAATTCTAAAAGTCCGGGTTGTTACTGAGTATTTTTTAAGAGAAAATATCAACATTGCCCGACCCGGGAATCGAAACGATCACATGTTTAGTGCTACGCTTGTGACTGCAGTCAAAGAAGAATGTTATTATAATTAATTAATTTACTTACCAGGCACATCGTGAGCTCTCGTTGTGGGAATGTCCTTATTGGCGAAGATGTAAGCCGTCTTTGTGCCAAACAGCAAGTAAGGGTCGTCTTGCACCGAGAGACAGATCTCCTGCCCGCTGGCGATGGCCAGAGCCAACAGAAATAACAACCAACTCATCTAAAAAGAGATATGCTCTATGATAAAAAAAGGAAAACTAAATACATGAGATTGTACTTTTTCTACATATTCAACCATTACTTTTAAAATCTGCATCTAGTCTTAAAACGATGGATCCACTACAAAATGTGCATGCATGAAAGTTTTTAGCGTTTTAGGAGACAGTATTATTAAAAATTGCTCGAAAAAAAAAACTGTTATGTTAAGAACGCAATTATATAAATGAAACTATACTTGGTTTAAGTTCTAAATAATAATTACTTACACTAATAGCAATGGCAATTTTATGAGTAAGTTCTTGCATTAAGTTATTGCGCATGTACATACACCTACGTGTGGTTTATTATTATATTTTATTGTGTAAATAGGCACATACATTATTTATGATAGAATATCTACAATGTTTTAATAACTATGCAAATCTTGGATTCATTGTTTTCACATACATATATCTGTTATTAAAGTCGTAATAGTTTGAAGACAAGTCGATAATATTATAACGTGAAGTTTTGACATGGAGATGGTCGTTTATTCAATAAAAAACTTGATAAACAAGTTCAGAGTAGCTTACTATATCAACAATTATTTTAAACGTAACAAATATAAAGTTTGAATAATTATTATTACATGCTAAAATAGTCTGCATACTTAATTAGGTTTACTAGAGATTTTGTATTACTTCCGGTTATTATTTAATACAAAGTTCAAGGTTCTTAAAAACAAGGTGTCTCGATAATTCAAAATGCTCTTTCGTTCTTAAAGGTAGTTGTGTACATTATTGAATTTGCTGACTTCAATATTATAGTATGGGAGGTATAGCCGAGAGAATTTGTAGATTATACAAATAATACCAAAGTAGGTTTAGCTGATTTGTTAAAATGTTAGTATCTGAGTAACTACAAAAACAAAATTGTGAACAGAACAAGTTTCAACTCAAAAGCAAACAAATAACAAAAGCAACACAATGGGCGTGAACCTACACTTTGTGGCACACTAAAACAACACTTCACAAAAAAGTATTTAACACGGAACAATTAAACGAACGGTACTGATTACCTTTGCGCGGGAAGATTCGGGATAGAAATGTGTTCTCTGTGGTTTAAATACGCGGAAAACGCGGCGGCCCGCGGGCACGATGGCAGAGGCACTGAGGCTCTGACTGGACTGGGCTTGGTACTCGAATATCCGAGTTATCCGACCGCTTGCCTCACACTATGGGCCCTCGCGTGTAGTGTGGTTACAACCTCAAAACATTCGTAGAGATATTGAATGAAGTTCTCTAACATCTAAGATTATGATCGAGTCATTTGCCCAACACAAGAATTTTTCTTCCAATGTCACACAGTGTTTATACAGCTGAGTTAGCTTGGGACTATATTATGCAAGCGTATGCATTAAAAGTAGGTACATATTTACGTACGTACATACTTAATAAGACGAGAAAACAGAAATCAAGAAAAAATATTTAGTTGATTAATAAATAATAGTTGAGTCATTTTCTGCCGATGCATTATTTTCCGTGTAGTTTTCAGATATTTTCGTTTGTTTAGAAATTTAGTTAATACAATAATGTATACTCATTTATTTAGTTTAGTAGTTCACACGGATGTCTGTGCAAAATGTAAGTAATGGAACGTCACAATTTGTCTAAAAGACTCTTCATTGTAGGTGTACCTGTACAGTGTGAATTGTTGTACATCCATATAAGAGACATAGAAAATAGACATAATAAATAGGGGGCGAGTCTATCTCCACTTACCGGTAACAATTCTAATACTTTGTCCATTTGGAAATCGAACCCGGGACTGCAGCCCGGACGCTCAGCAGACGCCAATAACTAGACCAGGCACGTGTTGTGGTGACATCATACTTGGATTAAGAAAATAGGGTGTGAGGTAATCTCACAAAATATATAGGTGTAGCTATGAACTTATCGAAAAATGAACAAAGTGGATAGTTTAATAATTTTCAATTTTCTACAGCTATTGCAGGAGCCTAGGTAAGTTTGTAGTCACTGACTGAAGTACATTTGATTTTGTTTTCCCGAAATAACTTTTCCTAATTCCAGGATGAGAACTGAAGAAAAAGTTAAAGGCAACTAAAAGGGACACTTTTCCCTAACAGACTCCAAAAAATTTCGGTGTGAGAGAAAAATTACGGTCAAATAGCAATGGTCAAAATAATATTATATTCATGTTCAAAGATTATCTTATGTTCTCAGTTTTCTCAGTTGCTTCCCGCACAACCACCGTAAGAAAATGACGTAAACCGCTCGCCCTATTTTCCGGCCGTTTGTCTTGTAATATGATTGTAGCGAGATAATAACTGCATGGGAACATTTTTCTCTGTTACGCATCATTGTACCTAATAAACTGATCGATGATCATCGTATCGATTTGTAGGTGTCGCTTAGTTTACAGTGCAGGATTTTCTGTAGCATTCTTGATTTATTTCCCAAGATTATAACATAACAGAATAACATAGATCACGCCTGTATTCCCGGAAGGGTGAGGCAGAGGTGTATTAATCTAAATCCACATTTCGCCGATGCTGTTATTGAGCCTCATGTAATAGGGGACCCCATTTACCGAACACAGTGCCATACTCCGTGCTGCTACTGAGAATTTCTATACAGAAAAAACCCATAACATTGCCGGACCCGGGAATCGAACCCAGGACTTCACGCTCAGCAGTCGCGAATGCGACCAGACAGAATGAGGCAGTCTTTTTACAGTTCCAATGATTATCTCTTTTATATTATCTTTAGATCCCATGTTATTTTTAAGTATACATTTGTATATAAAAAAGCCACAAAGAAATGGAATCATTATAAATATTTTCGACCTATTTTACTTTTGCGGATCATACACAATGTAGCTTGGGACTTGCCACGAAAGCTTAAACCTACAGTATTTATAACTAGATGATTCCGTCTACAAATATTATAATGCAGAAATTACAATGTTCAAAGACGAGTTCTTGCAATGTTTTATGTACAAATTAATCACCGGTTTATTCCACTGTGTGTTTGTTGAGGAGGTAAATAATAACGTGCGTGCCAGTCGTAAAACATTGTAATGTCCAGCTTCATAGCTATGATGTGACCACGTGTTATTTTATACAAAGTTCTAAAACAGAAAACGGGGTGATAAAATAAAAAATCAGTACAGTAAAAAAAAATTGAGTAAGTATAGTTTTTATTTTACTGTTCAGCTATGAACATCATCATACACATATTGTATAACTACAAAATACCTAATAGTAAAAGACAAAACTTACTTTGGCTTTGTTTAATAATTTCAGCCTACGGCAGTCGGCTTCCTGGGACTTTGGGAAAGGAACCCGACCCCGATTTTTTAAAAATTAATTTGACTCTCTTTTTGAAAAATACAATCTTGCCAGACTTAACACAAACGTAACGTTCTTTCCGCACAAGAATCTTTTTTAAAACACGTAATGCAACAAAACAAAAAAAGAAAAAATGTATAAAATAGAATTGTTTTTATTTCAAATAAGCCTATTAAAGGCACTTTTAAAACGTTGATAGGACTAGTTGATCGGTTCCAAAAAAAAAATGGTTTTACGGCGAAAAACCGGCAAGGAACTCCATGGCTACAGAAGAATACAAACAAATAAGCGCAATCAGCATCGGTCAATGGCATCGCTAATGTCGAAAGACGTAAACTTGGCTAAGTACGAGTATTAAAACTTGAGTTGCGCCCGCGACCTCTTTGCACGAAGCCCGTAGAAAGCGGTAGGTGAGCTTGATTGCTGGCTGCGTGCACTCGACCTGAGCTTTAGATAAGAGTTATGAAACTGTTTGATAAGGGATTAGAGTGTTCTGCTTGCTATTTATGGAATGTAAGAGATGCTGGGTACATTGGAGATTCTGATGCTCTATTAAGTTTATAGGTACATACTCCGTTTTAATTGCTGTAGCTATTGACTTTTTCAAATGTTATTTTCCTTAACTATAATCATGTTTATGAATATAAAATTGTCAGGGTGCGAAAAGCGCAGGTTCGGGTGTTAGTGATGATGTAACTGTGGGCATTATCTTGATTTTTATGGTGCCATTACACATTGCTTCCTGATTAATTGAAGAGTTAAAATACTACAGCCTGTAGCACTTCACTCATACTGATAATAACTTTCAAGGTGCCTACCTAATCATTAGTCTGTGATCTGTGTCAATATGCGGAATTAAACACGGTTGTATCTGTCACTCCGTGCTGACTTGTCATTCAAGTCTAACGGAACTTTCAGGCTAATGACTTGTTTTATTACCACACTGCTCAAACTACAATATTTTTTAAAGCGGTATATTTTTCGTGCTTTATGTTGTCAATACAAAATTGTCACGGGTCACACACCAGTTCAGAATGTAAGTGTAAAGGAACCCCTCCCAAAAGATTTCTACTCTCGACTCTCTTACAAAATAGTTTCTTATGTTAATTTGATTATGAGTCGGGGTTATTGAAAGTCGAGTTGGTGTGGCTATTAGAAATGAAGGAACATTTCATAAGTAGATTAGACTCTTTTTACACTAAGATCTGGTATTTTCAAGTACATGCCAAAAACATAAATATCGAGAGACAGCAAAATGCTCTATCAAAACATCCATAACAAGGCATAAATTGTCAATCAATTCGAACGCGTCTGGTTCACATACCTTCGCGTTTAACATTACTGTAACAGTCTGTATAACCCTACCTATAGCTGCTATAACTAGCTATATACGCGGTGCATACGGTGCGACCTCAATTTTCATGTGCGGTGACCCGTCAGCCGTCCACAAATGCCACCTCATCTACGAATGCAGTACGTGTCGTGCAATCGTTGGCAATTTAAAAACATTGACATTGAGAAAATAACGCTGTTTAGGTTGTGCTGTAGTTAGTAATAATATGTAAGTAGGTGTAGAATAAAAGCTATACTTGTATGGACTGTATGGTTTGCCTCGCTGGATTTGGCACCGATTTAGGTTTTTTTTTGCATTAAAAGCAGTCAAGGAGGTCTTAAGTGTCATAAACTTACCTAATGATGATCAAGTGTAGTTTCGATAGTACCTAATGCACTAGTTAGGGCGATATCGGTATAACGGTGGCGAGCAGCAGCAGCAGCCGCCGCGCAGCTCCCCGCTGTGGCCGATTCTCGCGCTCAGCTATAATTTGACCGGTACTTGGCTTCATAATACTGGTTGGCTCTTAAGTGAGAAAACACGATTCATTACATAGCTCTTATCTAATTTTATTCCTTTGGATTATTGGGCCCCGTATAATTTGGGTCTCTAATGCATTGTAAAAGGTGCAAATCTGTCAAAAATAAAAGATTACGGGAAACAGCTTTGAATATACTTTACAATTTACTTACTATTTGTATAGCACATATAGTTTAGTAATATCAATGGATTAACATAGTACATTGATGTGATTGATGTTCATTAATTATTGCCCTAAAAACGAAACTTACTACATACAATATAATTTAATTTTCGCGCCATGTTTTATATTGTCTATGGAATACCACAATTTCAACGTTTTGTTATAAGGGATTGTATTTGTGTTGTATTTTAAATATTAAGTACCTAGTATCATTTATTGAATTTAGAATGCTTTTTTATTGATATATATACTGATTATACAAATAATATTATGTGAATTATTTTAATTCTCCAACTGGTTACATGCTAACAAAACGTAACTCGGAATTTTGAGTGAAAGTCAAAAATTCGTGCTCTATGATCAGTCACTAATGGCGTGTCTTCCTGTTACACACGTTAAATCGTCAAAATGGCTAAGAAAAAAGGCGACGAGAAAGTGAACCAAACACCTCAAAGTGATAATGAAGAACAGAATTTTGACGAGGAGCCAGATTTTGACGATCCCGAGGGTTTCGTTGACGATATCCCCGATGAAGGTGGGCAATATTTCGTGACAAGTTTGACCGGCCATATGCGTCACCCACGCATTTTACAACTTTTCATTCATGTTGTTACTATTTTTAACGTAATTGTAAGGTTCAGTGTGTGCTAGGGAGTTTAGTTGACCAACATTTTAGACTTTACCAGTGAGTTTTAGCAGTGTGATGAAAGTTATAAATCCTAACCTAACTTTGACGTTGCAGAGTTGTTGGCCGACCTTTTAGAGCAGAAACCGAAGGAATCTGACAGTTATGAGAATGTGATCGTGGTCGACGGGTGCCCGCAGGTCGGGCCCGAGCGTCTGGAGAAGCTTCAGAGCGTCATAAATAAGATATTCAGCAAGTTCGGGAAGATCGTCAACGAGTATTATCCAACCACCGAGAATGGTAGCACTACTGGCTACATTTTCTTGGAGTACAGCAACCCTCAGAACGCCGCCGAGGCCGTGAAGGCTACAAATAACTGTAAATTAGATAAGCAGCACACATTCTTAGTGAATTTGTTCACTGATTTTAAGAAGTAAGTACCCTGGCTCTTGTCTCTCGTGTTGGCATAATTACTGTTACTTTTCTGGATATTAAGTAAAGTTCATTAATCGTTTGAATATGCATTGAAGTCACAGTCTTATAAAAACATAAATTAATGTTCATGTTTTCCTGTCCGATAACGCTGAATCTTATAAAATCCATTTACATTGTATGTGGCATAATATCTGTTTTCTATTGAAATCCTATTCTTTATTAACATGTTATGGTCTTTACAGGATTTTTTCCTTTGATAGTAGCATTGTAGATAGTAGCTTTGCATTAAATTGTAGCTTGTATTGTTGTATATTTCCAAAGTAAGGAAATGACCATGGAAGTATAACTATAAACACTGAACAATCCACAATTATTACTGTTTGAGAGTATTAAACCTTTTCAGGGAGGTTATTGAAAATTGCACTGTCATGATCTGTTTTTACTGAAGAAGGTTGAATACTTATTTCATAAGAATTCATGGAAGTTACTCTATACAATTACACAACCAAATAAAAGATATAATGTCACAGTCAGGTTTATTGTATTTAAACCTATTTGAACTATTAATTATTCAATTACTTTTGAGATATTATATTTGTAACCAGTATTTGTAACTTATGCTGTTATCCCTGAAAAGGTTGGATATATTTAGGACTGCTTTCATTTTTGAATAGGCACTATTTTCAATGGATCTGCAAATGAAACTCATGTTTAAAATAATTCCTCATTAGGTATTCAGATATCCCTAAAGAATGGGAGCCCCCAGCACCTCAGCCGTTCAAGGTTCAATCGGACTTACAATGGTACCTGATGGACCCCGATGCATACGACCAGTTCCTGGTGGGCATTGGGACCGGTGTTGCTCTGCAGGTGTGGCAGAATGCTCTGCCTGAACCTGTGAATTTGCAAGAGAGACCGGTGAGTTTAATTAACTGAACTTAATTATCATTGTTGTTGAACTATAACCTATTGTGTTTACTACTTAGAAAATGTATTTGTTGATGTTTAAATTGATCATAGCTTATTGCTATGCTAATACAATATGTAGCCTGACAAGTGCCTGTTAGAGGGAAGCAGGAGGTAATTCTTATCAACAATTATTTGCAATATTACACAAAGCTTTTGCTAATCATCTTATGTATCTACTTTTTAATTTATGCCTGAATCAAGCAGCATACTCAACACAATATTGTTTGGTGTAAAATTCAGGTGTATACTGCATTCAGTCAAACTGCAAACATCAAATGCATATGTGCATTATGTTTGGTACATAAACACAAATATTGATTGTGGGTGATCTATCTTGCTTGTTTTTCGAGTGATGTTATGCAAATGTAGTAGAAACAAGCTAAATCTTTGAAACTAAAAAAAAAAAATGTAATAACTTTTTGCAGACAGTAAAATATTTGGTGGGATATGTTTTCCAAAAATATAACTATTATGTACTATTTATGGTGTAATTACTGTGTTCAGGTGTTCTTACCATTTTGAAGAATACCTTACCTAAGTGACATTTCACACTCCTCAGAACTGGACGGAGACCTACGCGTCGTGGTCACCGCTGGGTACGTACCTGGCGACTTTCCACTGGCGGGGTGTGGCCCTATGGGCGGGGCCCAAGTTCTCCCAGTTCCAGAAGTTCTTCCACCCAGAAGCTCGGTTCATCTCCTTCTCACCATGTGAAAACTATATTGTTACGTTCTCACCAACCGGTGATAGGGGCGATGATAAGAAGCTCATCATTTGGGACATCAGGTTAGTACCATACCACTTTTAATGTTAATATTTTTGTTATAAACGTTTTTAGATTTCTTATCATTTATGCGAGACAGATTAATCACGTCATGAAGTTTCATCAATGATAATCCTAATAAAACTAATAAAAAAAATATAAAATTCTGATTATGTTTCTTCATCAAAATTCTTGGCTAATTGAAGCATATGTACCCATCCCAGTTGAAGACGCTTTAAAGATACCACTATGTTTACCCACCTCGGTCTTGTGTGGACATTCACATACACAAACAATGCCCATGCGTCAGGCTGTCTATCCTTATCAATAGTCTTGTCATATTACCTCATTTCTTAACCATTCTAAAATTGCCACAAAAAAGAAATGTGTAACAAACCTTTCTAAGTTTCAACGGTCACATTAGTGCACTGTTCAAAACGAGTTTGTCGTATTACGTATTCAGCGTACGACCAGAGCTGAGACAGAATACCAACGGGTATTACAAATTTACATATGAACGAAGTAGTCTGAATGAATACTTTTAATGTATTTTTAACAGGTTCATTACAGTTATTAGTTAGTAACTTTGAAAGTAGTGTTTAGTTTCAGTTAGTTATTTTGTAAGAGTTATATAAGGAACATAGGCAGTTTAAATTTAAAAATGTTGAAATTGGTGTTAATTGAATTATACATGTATGCATGTTGCATATTATGTATAGAGAAATCAACACTTTGGATCGTGGCAACTAAAGTCTGCCTATTCATAAGTGCCTGGAAATGGTTATGGTAAGACTTCACTATCAGTCATTAATTCATGTTATTTATTACAGAACTGGTCTAGAGAAGCGTAGTTTCCCTCCTCCGGACGAATATGTGACGTGGCCGGTGTTCCGCTGGAGCAAGGACGACAGGTACTTTGCGCGGATCGGTCAGGATGTGCTCTCTGTGTACGAGACCCCGAGCTTCGGTCTGCTCGACAAGAAGTCCATCAAAATACCCGGCATCAGGTATGATCTTCAATAAGTTGTTTGTTGTTTTTCTATCTCAACTTTCTATTATTATAAACATTTACGATTACTATCATTGTGTTATTGCAAATTGCAATGGTGTTGTTTTACTTTTCAAGGAAGGATTTAGGTCACATATCATTATGCTTTACTATCTCGAGACTAAGCAGTTACTTGGATAGATACTATAGCTATAATACTTGATGTGTAAAACTAGATACTCTTTTGAATGTAGTTAAAATAAAATAAGCCTTGAAGTATTGTATGCTTGTTTTGGGAGAACTTGTTTAACTTTATTGTGCCAACAAAGACTTAAAATTAAATACAACTTTCACGAAATTTTTATTTTTTTTACATTTTTAATTATTGAACACTTTGAATCTTTTTTGACTAGAATTACTTCCAGAACTTATCTGCTTATGATTTGATTATTTTGTTAACCAAAAAAAATAGTAAAGTACAATTAGGATTTTCCTGTGCAGTAATGATTATCTTGCGCGTGTGTTCGTAAGTTTTCTCCGAAACGGCTTGATCGATTTTGATGATTTTTTTTTTTGTAATTTTGGAGTCACCTGGATGGTTATTAGCTATAGTTGGAATCGGTAAGTGGCGCTGTTCTGGAGATCCAGAAAACAAAATAAATGCCAATGAAGTTGTGGGCAATAACTAGAATTTCATAGAAACTTGTAATAGCTACAACATTTAATTATTCCCTATCATTCACAGAGACTTCAGTTGGTCGCCGACAGACAACATAGTCGCATATTGGGTGGCAGAAGACAAAGACGTGCCCGCGAGGGTAACTCTCCTAGAGCTGCCCAACCGCACTGAAATCCGGTCCAAGAACTTGTTCTCCGTGGCCGACTGTAAGATCCACTGGCAGAAGAGTGGAGACTACCTCTGTGTCAAAGTAGACCGTTACTCAAAAGTGAAGAAAGATAAAAATGAAATTAAGTATTCTGGAATGTATTACAACTTTGAAATATTCCATATGAGAGAGAAGGAGATTCCTGTTGACTCAGTAGAGATTAAGGAGCCTATTCAGGCCTTCGCGTGGGAGCCTGTTGGGTCTAAATTTGCCATCATCCATGGAGACCCTGCTAACATCTGCATTAGTTTCTACCAAGTGAATACCGGTCAGGCCCCGACGTTGTTGAAGAAGTTTGAGAGGCAGCCCTTCAACCACTTGTTCTGGTCGCCATCTGGACAGTTCATCGTGCTTGCTAACCTTGGGCTGACTGGTGGAGCATTGGAGTTCTTGGATACTAATGATTTCACTATCATGAATGTCTCAGACCACTACCAGGTGTGTATTTAAAATTTTAAAGTCTAAAAGAGTTTAAGTTATCAATTTAAATTCTAAAGACAGTTTGCAAGTTTTAAAAAGTGTGTGATAGTTGCAGAAAATGTATTCTGTTCTGTTAATTGTCGAATCGTTATCTTTTGTTGGATGATAAATACTAAATACGATTTATTTTACAGATGTCTGGCATTGAATGGGACCCGACTGGTCGCTTCGTCGTAACTGGTGTGTCTTCGCTCAAGAGCAAGATTGATACTGGTTACTACATCTGGTCATTCCAGGGCAAAATAATCAGACGGTTAGTAATGTCTATAGCCACTAGTACGTATGATAATAAAAAAAAAACTGTACATCGACATAAGGGGAATCTTGATTGGTTTTCAAAAATAAATAAGGAAGCGAATGTGACGAGACCATAGTCCAAAAAGGGATCCTGCGTGTTCTAGTCATAAATTCGAAGATTTGTGTTATCCACTAATGACTGGACCGCATGGTTGAAGTGTGCCAGCAGTCGAAACATTCAGAGGCTGATAAATAGCTAATAATAGCTGATAAATACTTTTGCATGAACTTTTGTAGTCTGGACGATGATACTATAAACCAAATTTATTTCCTGCAGAGTGATGAAGGAAAGCTTCGCCCAGTTCAACTGGCGGCCGCGGCCACCGACGTTGTTGTCCGAGAAACAACAGAAGGACATCAAGAAGAACCTCAAGAAATATTACTCACAGTTCGAGTCTAAGGACCGTATGCGCAGTAGCAAGGCTAGCAAGGTAAGAACATGAAACAACAACAATAATATTATCACCATATATATGATATATGTATTGAGGTATTTTATTGAATACATTCAGATATATAAAGTAAGTCCAGTGATACCTACTGCAATTTCAAGAAGGCAATAAAAATCCACTTTATTGGAGATATTCGTTGTAGGTTCTAGTTTTGAACAGATGGGTCAAATATATTCATGACTTGTATGCATATTAGTCACTTCACCACTTCATGCATTGTAGAACTAAAGAGAAAAGAAGTAAAGTGTTGTTGGTACTACCAAGCAATAATGCCACAATACCATTATTAAGTAGCGCATACGGATATGGACTAATCTGTAATGTTGTCTTCAGGAATTGGTGGCGAAGCGTACTGAGCAGATGAAGAAGCACGTGGAGTACCGCGAGGCAAAGATTCAGGAGTGGAACGAGCAGAAGCCGCGCCGGCTCGAGCTCAGGAATTGTAAGTATACGTCAAGGAAGAGCATTATCTATCTTTTCCAGAGCGTTGTTAATCGTTCATGCTGATCAGGGAAGAGGAAAATATAATATATAATTAGTTTATCATAGTCGAAAGTAATAAGTTAATTAACTTAGTATTATTTGTTAGTAGTAGTTAGTATTAAGTAATTCAGTATACATTTTGAATTAGGTGTATTGAACATTCTTGTTCAATCTTGCGTCGTTTTGTACTGTTAGAGATAAGTTTTGAGAGATAGTTTACTTGGATCAATCAACTTCGAAGTAGGATCATAATCCGACTTCGTAGTTTTTGGTTGATCCAATGTATTACAATATAATATATTTCTAGCTCACCCTTTATTGAATTGAGCTAGGGTATTGTAAGTGTGGATTTTTCTAATGCTTACTTTATTTCCCGCAGATGTTGACACGGACGGTATCGACACCGAAACGACAACGACGGTAGAAGAAGTTGTAGAATTTTTCGTGAAAGAAGAACAAACGGTCATCGAGTAGTCGCCATTCCGCTCAAACGTTGGAGGTCGGCACACACCGGCCTCAGTTAAAGTCCGCCGCACGGATACACACATTTTTAATAAACAGACCATAAACTATAGTTTTTTTGTACCTTCATCCCGCTATAGTCACAAAGGATTTTATACGCGAGTTTCATTATGTTCAGTGTAAGATTTCGGTTTATAAATTATACAATAGGTAATGTTTATAGAAATCATATTAAATTGATATGTTTCAAATGGAAACCTGGCTTTTAATACCTGTTTGTAATTATTTTTGTTACATTTATTTATAAGATGATGGTATGAAATAAACTTGATAAACATCCGAAAAGGGAGAATTATTTATGAACACAGCCAACTGAAGTTTGTTTTCGAAGTCTTGGAACAAAAGTTTTGACGTTTGAGTTTTATTAGCTTTTAGAGAGAATTTGCTATTCATCAATTTATTAGAAGGATGTTACGCTATAAATACATCAGTAAGGTATAAATACGTCAGTAAGAGTTTTTCAAGTAGTTTATTGATATTGTACTGAGTGGTATAGCTATAACTACCAATGTATAGAAATGATACAATTATATCTTTAATGCCATCATTGTGATCTCGTGGCCGTTCCGAGTTCGATTCGACTCACGGTTAACATATCCTATACTATTAAACGAGCAATATCTGTACAAATAAATAAAATTAAAGTGTCTTTGTAATGTCAAAACAACAGCCTTTTACCAAATGCATATGAAAGTATATACGGAATTAATAAAAAATTAAAATCATTTTTATCTCAGTCTCTTTTTGTTCCGGCTAATCTACGGAACGGCTGGATTTATTTTGAAGGGACTTTCACTGGCAGATAGCTGATGTTATACAGAGTAACGCAGAAAAAGAATAAAAAATGCACGTGTTCGTAATCCATGCGGGCGAATCCGCGGCCGGAAGATAGTTATACGATAAGTGAAGAGGGTCGATCTTACCGTAATTCGCATCCATACGTATATCGTTAAATAATTCTATAAAACTAGATGACGTATCGACAAAGAGACAACTGAAAAGTGTCTTGGTTTATCGTTTTAGGTGGTTATTATCGTGACTGACTTATGTATAACACAGCTTAAATCGCTGAAGGTAGAAAGATAAGAATTGGTATTGTTTTGTATCAATCATGTAGAGTGCTACGACGAAGACCGCAGGTACATGATATAAATAAATTTAGCCTATTACTGTCCCACTGCTGGGCAAGGACTCTTTTTATAATGAGGAAGGTTAGGCCTTAGTCCACCACGTTGGCTTGGTGCGGATTGGCGAACTACACACTATCATAAACTTTATGAAGCCCCCTCAGGTGTGCAGCCTTCCTCACGATGTTTTCTTTCGGGTTTGAAGTCAGGCCCTTCTGCGTGGAAGCGAAGCGTTCAATTGGGCATGCGCGAGGGAGTAATGTAGACAAGTAGGTTATAATCAGGATAGCTTTTTCCCAACTACATTTGGATCGACTTCCACTCTAACCATACTGCTTGTAACGATTGTCATTAGGTGGGTACCCATTCGTGGGACAACTGGGACAAAACTCTGTTTCGAACAGAGGTGTCTCGATGTGTCTTAACCAAAGACTGACCTCTGCAAGTGGCGGACCGAAGGGGGGGGGGTCGTGGTAGTCATGTCAGATAATGCAAAAAATTGTATGGTAACGGCTACGTACCTATAGACAACTTCATGGGTGTATAGGGAGCGTGGGGCTGCAGTTGTACTGTAGGCGCTCGCGTCGCCCGCCATTTTTCTTTTAACAACCTTTCCCCACCCTTGTAATAATTCCTGTATAGTGGGTGCGTTTACAAACACAAATATTTATACTCGGTTTGTTTAGGTATTTAAATAAAGGTAAACAATCTTGATGTGACTTTTTACACAAACACATATTAAACAAATAAACTAGTGCTTAAACTAGTGGTTCAGTTGATTTGGTAATCGTTATTGTTGTTTTACATTGGTTTTTAGTCGCGTTTTATTTTTAAATTGAGTTGCAAAACAAAAAATATTAAAAAGACACATCAAGATTGTTTACCTTTAGTTAAATACCTAAACAAATCGAGTATACATGGATATACACCCAGACACCAAACAACTATTTGTATATCATACAAATATTTGTTCCGTGCGGGAATCGAACCCGCGACACGTAGCGCATCAGTCGATCACTCAACCACTGCGCCAATCGTCATATTTTAGCTGGTTTTTCGCAAATTGTAGATCAATAATACGTTATAAGTTTATGAAAATAATAACTACATATAAATAATTTACAACTTTGTACTTAAACATTTGGGTACTGTATTATTTTTAGTATAGGAATACTTCATTTCATATATCCTACTTATTATTACTAACTACTAAAACACAAAACAGATTAAAGATGTAAAAAATATAAAAATATTACCTACGCGTCAAAATACTCTTCCGCATCGCTGTCAACCGGCATTGTTCCCAGAAGACTGGCAGTATTGCCATTTGGGTACTTAAAAATTCTAAATAAGTATAGGTAAAGGTCCAAATTATGTGTGACTTTCAAATTAGTTAATTTTGGAGTTACATAGAACAGGATGACGATTTATATGTTAGATTTCATTTTAGTACAAAATTGTTATGTAGTTAGTTAGGAGGTAGTCGGCTACACATAGTTGAAATTTCAACAGTGAACGACGGCCATCACCAGCTGTTGATAGTGTTGCTGGTCTGTTAGTGCCCTAATTTCTAAAACCCTAAATACCATTTTTGAATTCAATGCTTTAGATCATTGCTCGCAAGCGAGAGCTGCTTGAGTTGCTGAGCACGTGAATTTTCGCTCGGAGATTGGAATTTTCCCGGATGGCCATAGGGTTGCAACCTGCTACCTCAAAAGAATAGGTACAAACCTAGTCTTATATTACAGATATGTTCGGTATGTTGTCAAACAAACTATGAAAAAGAAGCTTTCGTGCGAAAAAAAGGCCAGTCCACATTGTTTAAAAAAACACGGGTCTACCGGATCATGTAATCCGGGGTCGCAACCGCCATTGTGTCATGGCGCAAAAAATGACCTATTTTGTCGCCCCGGCCAGCTAAGTTCACAAAAAGATAATTTATTTTTATTCCCATAACGGTACAGTTTTTCAGGTTTAGAAGTAACATCGATAATTAATCTTTGTAATTTGAATTTTGTGTGTAAACTAAGGATAGTTTGATTTAAGAATACCTATGTTACTTCGTCATCTGCTTACTACAAGTTAAGTTAAAGTCAACATCAAATAAACAATGAACAGACAGATGTTAACACTGGTAGGTAGGTATTATGATTAAAATAAATCAATGGTTTAGCAATCTATAATTCGAGAAGTTATCAGTTTTCATATTGAGTATACTATACCTACCCACTGGCCACTTGATTGCTTCCCAGCAGTCAGTGGGTAGGTACAGTCTCACTTTTTTCGGTTTGAGAGAAGGACTAATTCACCACACAGGCCTAACAAATCGATGTATGTCAAGTTTTCTATATTTTGGATTTAGGAAATGCCGGTTTCGTCACAAAATATCAATTCACAGTACTATCTGCTCTAGCAGTGGTGATGAAAAATTTGCACACACAAGTCAAGAATAAATCTGATCAAATTAAATGGTGCACGCTCGCCTAGATTTGAACCTAAGTCCAACTCGTGGTCGCGACCACTGAGCCGTTCCTGCTTTCTCCGATTCAAATTATTTCGTATGCAATTGCCAATTTTTTTTCGATTTGAAGATTTTGACGGAACGTCTAAACGTAGATAGGTACTGTAGGTACAAATACCTACATAATAGAAGATAATTAAGCCAGTGCTTACGAAATCGTTCAGTGGTGTAAGGTCGAAACTACAAGCCTACGACCTAATCACCTTCTGGAAAAAAGGCTAAATTGCGTGTCCTATTCCCTCTAAGACGATTAATCTTATCTCCTTCGAAACGAGTAATTAGAGCTGTCACTTTTTACTGGACCCTAATAATGTTATGCTTGCTTCGAATTACGTATTAAATACGATGTTAGTGAGTGGTTGACTTGGATCAGAAAACTTCGTTTTTTGTTACATTTTGATTGATTTGGTAAGTGCATGCTGAGTGTTTAATGGATTTAATTGGATTTCTGATATTCCAGGGTAACAGAAAAGTTTGATTCTGAGATTGTTAAAATCTATCACATTTCAGAAAACTGCATTGACTTAGGATAGTTAGTCCAATAGAGGATTTAATTAACTTAGTTTTTAACTCGAGTACTCAGCTAAATTAAGTAGCTAAACTAAGTACTCCAAGTTGTACATTAAGTCGTAAAAATTCCCCGCAGCGTGGATATAATGGGATGTAATAACAGCGCTGCACCAGATTTCACGATTCCATTTATTAGATCCGTCGTCTGTACCCTACAAGAGGTCGTACAAAAATTTTCTCGCTTTTAGAACAAACGCCCGGGGGCGCCCACTGCACTTAAAGACAAAAATATATTTTCCAGCTAAAGCGTGAAAAGCTTAAAGTCCGTTGGAAAAACATTCGTTGTAAGATAACATGAGAGCGCATGAGCGTGTTCGCGCCGCGTCCATTCAGAAGCGCCGCCCTTCAGTCCGACTCAAATTTTCTTCTGAACGCACGCCCGGAGACGGTTTCCCGCGCTTTTCGAAATTCGAACTAATTTAAATTCTAATCATTAAGTTCGCGCGCCTAAGTGGCCAGTTGCGGGTGTTAAAGTGACGAATGTGAAAAAAGTTCTTATTTCAATAAGTTTTGAGTATTTTAATAAGTGCTGGTTATATTTTTATTAAAGTTTTCTTTTTAGTTTGCGGATTTTTTTTCTTGTTCCTGTCGTTGTTTATTATCCGGTGAGTACCTTCAATAATTTATTTATGATTTTATCAATAAGTAGGTAGAAAAATATTGTATTTAATAAACGAAATAAAGTGTTTTATATAATAATCAAGTTCAACACAGGTATCTACTCCCTATTTTCAGTGCTATATATTTTTAAACTATGTCTATTTAGAGTAAAGAAGGATTTTTACGATCAGATTGTCGCAAGTCGTGTTTCATTAAAAGGGACCATTAATCTATCCATCACGTGCCAAGCGCATAGCGACACCTTGATTTATTTCATTTATGTAGGTATCTAATTATTAATGGAATATCAAAAGTGGATAAATCTGACAAAATATTTTAGACAACAAATTTATATTTACATACGAGTAAGTGATTTGGATTTATTTCTACATAAAGTTTACTTTATTCAGAATAGGAGTGAAAATATTACATTCGTATAGTTTATGCGGGTAATTTAAAATTACGTGGACATAAGTTGTAAGGTATTAAGATTAGTAAGCCACATAAACTTATAAGAATAAACGAAAGTGATTTGTTTTTTTTTTTTCTAAAAACCTTTATAAAATGAGTTATGCATATTATATAGTTTTTGCGGTTTGAAGATTAATATCACCCTGTATCGACAAGTTATTAATTACTAAATAAAATAGCATAATATTAGGTATTATGCTATTTTATTTGGTAAGTAATATGTACTAATAATAATAATAATAATAATTTATACTAGACAGTAATAAAAATCTATAGTACACTGCGTTTCAGATCGCTCGTAGGTACATTTCTCTGCAAATATTTAGGTTTTATATTTTATTTAAAAAGTAACACTAACATACCGCTTAGATGTCTTTTTTTTACAATATTATTATAATATTACCCTGGATTACCAAACATGCTCCAAAATGCGTAAATATTTGCAAGAGTTCAAAGCTTGCAAAATTTAAAACAATAATGTTTACTCATTTTTATTATATGATCCAGTGTTTCGTTTCTTTTAAAAAGTAATTTGTTTAGTAAACATTGCATATGGCTAATAATCAATTTGTGCCTTTCTAGCAACATGGTAAGTTATATTTAATAAGTAGATACCGGCGGCGGTGCGTCTTTAGGTTTTCAATTAACTTTTAACCTTTCCGAGTTCCGACACTCATTAGGATAATTTTGATTTTACCATTATTTTTAAGATCTTAAGGGATTACTTAGTCATGTTACAGAAATTTATAGGAATCTTATTATTTAAATATTTTATCAGCTAGGTATAAAGTTCTTAAAATTGTATTATGTGCGTGCTACCCCTCGACTTAAAATTAGGCCTAATCTTTTATATAGAACTGGCTGCATGAAAGGGCAATTTACGAAAAAAATTGGCACTTCATATATGATTTATTTAGAGAAACTGCTTAAAAAAAAAAACATTTTCAGATTTTCCAATTTTGGTAATAGTAGTTCTCTGATTTCAAAGCCAACAGACAATAATTATAGAACTGAGAGCAATGTGAGAGAATTTATTTTATATTTTAACAATGTTTTGTATACGAGGCTAGTAGTGTTACTGACAATTGAATAATGTTTTTTTTTTGCCATTAATTTAATCGCCCCCTGCATTATAGAAAAACTAATAAAATACAGTTTCTATTATCTTTACTGAGATTTTTTTCACAAATGTCTGTTTAGCGTAAGCGAAATTCTAAGTCTATGGTTCCTACTGACATCTGGCTGGATATAAGAAATAGTGTTTAACCTTTTTGCTCTCAAGGTCAGAAATTCTGTCAAATCCTGTAGACTTTTAGCTGGCAGCGGACTAGCATATTCTTCTGGTCTCTTAAAATAGTATTTTAAGAGACTAAAAGAATATGCTAGTCCGCTGCCAGTTGCAAACTGTCAGTTGGAATCTGCCATTATTCGTACAAAATTATAGCTTGCCATTGGGAGCGGACTACCAATTAGAGCTAATTTTAAGCCCTCCAAGTTTCCCCAGTCCACCAAGACTAAACACTTGAACATCTAAAAAATGTGTAGGTTCACATAAAAACTTTTATTTGATTTCCACAGAATTTACATTTAATTCTCAGTGTGAAAACCAATTTAAACTTCAGTCTTGATTTATTGGGAGCTGAACATCTATCAATTAACGGAGGTCTGTGACGGGTGGATTATACTCTTTAATCAGGACAGTCCTATTCAATCGCACTGCGGTTACAAACAACGGCAGCCGGTATTGGATAATTACCAGTCTTTCACTTTGATTGATTAAAATGAGACATTCATTAATCCAAACGGATCTAGAAATAACTTGTAAGCTTACTACGTTCTGCCAGTTCGTTCTTTGTTATGTAGATAGTCGCTACGTGATAAAGATTTTGGTATAAGATTCGAGTATGTTTTTGAGTAATACTTATGTGATAGTTGCTTATTTAAACGATTAGTATAAATATACACTTCCAGTTAACTCAATTTTAATACTTCATATAAATAATACTTAATGTGAATAACAATTTCAGAATAGCTACTTAGGTAGTTAGATACAAACATTGTAATTATTATAGTCCAAAGCAAGATATTTACGACTGTACTACTGTTTCTAAGACAAACGGTGAGTGCATTTCATCCTTAGATAGACCTGGATATCCTTAGAGTCAACCGAGCGAAGTAGGGCGACCTTAATCGTAGCCGAACACTTACAGAACTTGCTGCAGTCAACGAATTATTTTAAGGTACGTGGATTAGGTAATTGATGATTTGATTAAAGGACGGTAGCGTAGATAATAAATAAATCACACACTCATTACGATCGAGAAATCGACGTTTAGAAATATGTACTCGTATCTCGTATGTATAAGGTATTTTTTTCATATAAGTTATATTTTATTTGAACGAAAACTAAAATAGATTATTAGCTAAATTGTTTTAAAGTTAAGACGTCCCTCGATTAATCGAGGGACGTCTTAACTTTAAAACAATTTAAGATTTTATTTCTTGTTTCTTTCTGATTTTTTTTTCGTATGGTTAATGATATTGCGATAATCATTTATTAGTTTAAGCTATAGTTAGATATCCAGGAAACGTTTGCAATGAGTTTAATATAATTTACATCATAATCAGAGAGGAAGCCGCTATCCCTAGTTTAGACCAATAATGTACTTAGTAATTGCAAATGGTATTCGTTCGAACTGCATGAGACAGAAGTAGGTAGTAAGGTACTGTCGTCTGACGTGTCTGCAGTTACTGAGGTTTTTCTTCTTAGAGTTATTAATAGCCGCATATTTGAGGTGTTATACTAACAACACTATTCATATGTAACCTTTCAAATAAGTATAATTAAAATCCCAATATCATTAACCTTTACAGACACGTAGAGCTTTCATGTTTGGTCTTGAAACACCTAGGCAGTATCGCTAACTTATTAACACTGTATTACTAGAAATAAGCACTATAAGTAAAAGGTTTTGGAGGCAATAAATATAGTTCCAACAGACACCAATATGAAACGAGAACGGAATATTTGATTATAGCTATTGTGCCTACCCTACCCTAGTTTTACACACTTCTCATAGATAATCATCATTTTTATTATTCTCTATACATATATGTAATGTAGATATATGTATATATAAAAAATAAATATCACTCACTCAATGACTAATCACGAAATGTCAGGAACTATTCTATATCTACTATATAAAAAGTGAAAAGCAGTCCAGCTAAGTAAATAATTTTGAAAATTCTACCCTAAGTGGTTTCAAAGTTTCTATGAAAAATCTTATGACGGAGACGCGGAACAGCAAGAATTATTATAAAACTAGCTGTGTATATTTTGTACTTGCGTGTATTTTGTATTTATTGTCTAATTAGTGTTTTGCTGCAATAGTACAAATAAGCATGTATCCTAATGTCCTTCTTAAAGATCCAGGCTACCTCATTGTAAAATTTCATAACAATCGGTTCAGTGGTTTAGTTGTGGTGAAGTAACAAATAGAAATATAGAGTTGCTTTTGCATTTATAATAGTATGGATTACAAAATGTAGGTAAATCTACTTGTTTTACTGAATGTACAACACAATTCGGTTAATAGCGCTTGGACCTAATTTTCTTTAAAGCGCTACTCAATTAAGTATACATCTTGTGATATTAAATTAGGCACTTATTAGAAAAGCTCACAAATCGACCTTTTACTTCAAGAGGTTCTTGACTTAAGAAAAAATATTTTGAGATTTAAGAAAACCTTCCCGCGTTTTCAAAGATCATTAGTGATGCGAAACTTAGTAGTATTGGTAAGTTTAGTCGATTAATTTCATTACAATTTATCCAATCATTCGATTTAATTTACGTTCAGAAACTTTGGAATCGTTATTAAATCCGATATTCATTCCCGTTTTGATTTAATGAGAGTCGGTGATCGGTTATTAAACATTGAAGATATGAATTTTTGATTTGGCAAACTTTGAAGATTATTGTCGTGAAATAGTCGTAGCGTTTTATTCTTCATTATTGGTAAAGTTGAAATAAAGAAATAAATCGAACCCCGCGGTAATATCTTGACTGGGTTTGACTTTATTCCAGTATTTATTTTTTAACCTTTCAATATTTAATTTCTTTATGAAGTGATGGAAATTGGTTTCTGTAGGTACCCCGCGGATTTTTTTTTTCTTTAGTTGTTTATAATTTTTGTTTATGGATATTTTGCTTTGTTTTGGATACAATACGTATTGGATCTACTGTTACTTCACTCGACTTGATTCATTTGTACACTTCTTAGTCGTTTCTATCACTAAGGTTCCGTATTTTCCAGTTTCAGCTGCCACATAAACACAAGCATCTAGCATACATTTTTAACTCTGTTTTTTCCCTGTCTTTTATTTCTCGCACCGTCCACGCAACGCTGTATCTATCTTCATTAACCCAAGATTAAGGCTAGGGATTTTTTTTTATCATTCTGTGGATCTGTACAGTGAAAAGTAAATAAATTGTAACTTTTAGAAATAGAAAAAATACTCGCTTGTTTTGGTGTGGCTATGATTAGTATCTGAATAAATTGATTGAGTCTGTTTATATGAATGTAAATGGAAAGTAAATATGTATGATATTGGAATAAAGATTCACAAATAGTAATAAATCAAATACTTACTGCGTAAAATGTGAAATCGCACGTGTATAGAGTGAAATTGATCAAAATAACGCCAAGAAAAGGCTAGTCAGGAAAAGATTAGGTTGATGATGATGCAGTTGTCCATCTAAATGATAATATGTACTTAATATCTACATTACTTTTACATTATTATTGTGTTGGGAAGAGCCTAGCTATCATATAATCGCTCTTGCCGTTGTGAAAAGATTAGTCGGTCAGGAAAAATAGTAGCGAGGCTGACTGCCTAGGGTGCACGAGATAATCTCAGATAGCGTCACTTGTAGAGGGTATAGAGATCAATCCTAATACAATAAACAAGAAACTGAATTTTCCACAAACGTGTACGGTATACAATATAACCAAAGGTGTTATACTAGTTCGTAGATACCTATGTATCGTATCTATTCTGAACAGCCGACCTAGGCGATCGGATCTCTAGCGTTTGCGGTCACAAATACACGTCATTGCGTAATTATTTTATTAATATGTGTCACGCTATAGAGTATGGTATGGTATATATAGGCAAAATTGATTCAACTCAAAATACGTATGTAATTACATATGACCCCCTTAACGTATGGTTGATTACAGGGAAACCCGATATAATCATAGTATTACTTTTAGAAAAAATAATTTAAATAAGTAC
Organism: Shargacucullia verbasci; assembly: GCA_947562105.1. Classification (NCBI taxonomy): domain Eukaryota; kingdom Metazoa; phylum Arthropoda; class Insecta; order Lepidoptera; family Noctuidae; genus Shargacucullia; species Shargacucullia verbasci. The sequence continues at coordinate 11,184,413 of OX387289.1, forward strand.
ATATTTTCCTTTATAAAATATTGATTATGATAAATTCTGTTAGTTATACAGATGTAATTTTTTTTTGGTAAGAAAGTAAATTACAGCTTTTGATCATTTTCATAATATAAAAAGTAGTAGTATATATATTATTAAATCGTTTATTATTAAATCTAATTGTAAATTAAGAATTAATTTCTAAGCCTGAAGCAATTTCCTTTTGTGATGATTTTAATCAAGGATCTCTCATATTACTTGAGAAGAGTAATACACACTTCATTTAGATATATTAAAATTACTTGTAGTTATGTTAATATGACTTTTATATCTATAAGTAATAGAATAGATTTTACAGTAAGTAGGTCTATTGATTTACTTTTAAAGCCCTTCTAAGCCTTAATAATTCAATGGAGAAAAACTGTCAAGATTGTCCATGGAAACTCGGAAACTTTTCAAAACTTATACAGACTTAGTCTTTCTTTAATATGTATATTATTTACTATGAAGCCCTACTTATAATGTATCTATAGCACTTTAGAAAACTTCAGGTGTATCAGGCGACAATATATACTTATCTCTCTGTTAGACTGTACATAAGTTAGTGATTTTACACGTACCCAAAAAAAAATCGGTTCATTCGGCGCCACCTAAAAAATACGTTCATTACAAATATTGAAAACATTTCCATTCCATTAAGTATTATTTTCGAATGACACATTTACTTATGAATAATTCTGTTAGTATTTTATATTGTTCATTGTTATAATCAACAGGCGTTTGTTTCACACCGTTCAATACTTTTGTTATTATTTGATACTTAATTGAAATGTTTGCATACATGCGTACAATTAATTACTTTTTCTTTTATGTCGACACAAAGAGACTGTGGGAATGAAAATATGAACCAAACCGCTGATTTTGTAACAAAATAAAAAGAAAACTGAATGTTTCAGCGATGTACCGGAGTGATTTCTGGTTTTCAACCATATAAGCCATATAAATCATATAGTGTACTTCTCAAACATAACATCTTTCGCGAAGCCCTGTGGGAATTAAGGTTGTTCAGAGGATTAGGAGTTATTCACGGTTGATAAAAATATCTAAACTTATTTTGTAAAACATCAACTGTTTTTACTCGTATAGATTAATCAGTTCTATGATAAATACGTCACATTACACAACATCACGTCTGTATTCTCCGGAGGGTTAGGCAGAGCAAACATTTCGCCGATGCTGTTATTGAGTCCCATGTAGGTGGCGAGCTTTTTGGCTAAACGGTAACGACGATGAGGGTTGAGGAAAACTCGCACTAGGCTCCCAGTTCTTTAGGAAACTTCAGCTATAACTCGTGTACATATCTTTTTGTTTGATTGTACAGTCAGCATCAAAGAAATGTATACACGTAGCGAAATTCAAAAGCGAGTTTTAGAGGAAATCGCGATTGAAATCTTGACCAATTTCATATATAGTATCTGTGAATACATAAAGATACATGGCCACTTAAATTTTATGATTTGAACCAATATTCTTTTAAAAAAAAAGTGTTTGAATTTCGCTACGTACTACATCATAAAAACTGAAAGTGAACTGTTTGCTCCGATGTTCGGAGTCCGATATTGTCTGCTCGTAGCGACGTACATTGTTTGCCGGCAATCAATTATTGTTACCGGCAGTCTGGCAAACTTATATGAGATCTACAAACTTTGTTACACGGCCAGATATATAATGGCCTTTGGATCCGCTCCTTAGTTACTTTTACCGTTTCCAATTCAGATTCGGGCTGTCTACAACATAAGAGGTATAGAGAAAGATGTAAGTAATATGTATTAATAAGATATTGTATATATAAAGTATAACAAATAATAAAAATATTATTTTTTAAAAGTTCTTAAGTTTTTTTCAATTTTTTTTTATCTTTTTTGCAACTGTTTCTAGTATTGTACTAAGGGCAAACATTTAATCGAGAATATTTAATTGATCTTTTCTACATTCGTCGTGGCGATAGCACCTAATACAAATTGGCTGCAAAATGATGTTATTAGCACCAAAGTGAATCTTTCTCTTCAACTACGCTAACCGTCATCCTACGAGTTATCGGAAAAGGCTGAAATTACGGATTTTTCTATTATTAGCTAAGGAAAGCTCGTCGGAAAACAAGTCAAACATGTTCCATATTTAAGTTGATAAAATACGAATGTAGGTACACAGGGAATTCGACAAAATCGTTACATTATAACGAAATTAGCGTATTTGTCCAAAATCGAAGTAAGTAAATTGTGTTTGTTCGTAAATATAAATTATATCTGAAACGACATCTATTCAATCAGGGACTCCAAGGGACGGGGCGTAACAGGGGCAAATTGTCATTTGCTCTAAACAGGGACGAATTAGGCAGGCCGGTTTAGATATTTCGTTAGTGTGTAATATAAGATTGGATTGTTTTGTTGTTGTGTTATTAATAAAATTGTTTTTGTCTGAAAGGGGATTTAGTTTAATATTAAGAATGAAAGTACGGAGATTAAAATATTGTCATTATATTATGTTTTTTTTACGTTTTATAAGGTGAAGTTTTTAATAAGACACTTTTAAAAAGTGTATTTGTAATATAAATTAACATATCACCAACCCTGCTACTGAGAATTTCCATACAGAACAGCCCAATAATACTTTGCCTGACCTGGGAATCGAACCCAGGACCTCACGCTTAGCAATCGCGTTTGTGACCACTAGACCAATGATATTGGTGACTTAATTTATTCCATTATTACCATGTTCAATCAATATTTTAATTTCAACGTCCTCTTTAGCATAGAAGAATATTACTCGACAGATTCATTCTTAATTCGTGTCCTGGCGTTCACTCCCCGAGTCCGGTCCTCGTGCCCAGTCTAACGTTAATTCGATCCCCACCTGACGGCCATAACATAATTTCTGTCCGTGACAGGTATAGGCACAGGTACACATGGGTACTGTGGTTTTTGTGTACCTACTTCTGTTTTTATTCCGTACGCTTACTCGAATGATAGAAGGTAGGTACGTATACTAAAGGCTGTAATAGGCTTACCGAACGAGTCGTTTTTGTATTTCAAACGATATTTCTTTCCATATTCCGAACATTATTTATTGATGAGTTTCATAGCTGTATTTATGTGTGAAGGGTGATTTAGAAGTTCTTTTTGAACAGATCAATATCTAAATGAATGATTGTTTAGTACCTATATTGTAAACACAGCATACTTTATTATACCTCAGCGAGTCTATAATGTATGAGCGTGATTTCTCTGTGCACTTGCACTGCCGAGAAATCTGTTGTTATTAATCGGTTGTTATGGTAGGTACCGACTCGGAACACTTTTTACATGATACCATTTTGGTGTTACCTGATATGCTCATTCAAGGTCAAAGTCAAATATTTTTATTTCAACTGCGCCCTTACAGGCACTTTTAAAACGTTATGATTCTAGTTGCACGCTCCCAAACGTGAGTTGGTCCTATAGAGAAGAGAGTGGCAAGAAACATCATGGATACTGTTTAAAAAAAACTGTTTTACAATATTGCGGACGAAATTGCGGACGTCCTTCACTCTGTCAGTATTTCTATCCCGAAATCATCGTGGAAAGTTATTTCTGATAATACGTGCGACCTTAAAAAAAAATCTAGCTAAAAGACAATGTTGATAGACAAGAAAATAAAAGATTTTTATATCGTATATGATTAAGTTATAAATATAAAAAATCGCATTCTACAACCACGATAGCAGATAGCTATAAAAGTGTGATATCAATGTTTACGATTGTCACCCAAGAGGCGTTTTCTGATAAGCCTAGAGGCAGGGGATACTGACCGTCCGGTGCTTCACCCCGCCGTCCACTCTATCGCTTCAGGGATACAGGGATCGATGTATCAACTTGTCACGTGTCTCTTTGTAAAGTGGAAATGGACTTCACTTTGAGTGTTCCTAAGAAAAATAAACGAAAATGAGCAAAAGAAAAGTATAAAATGTTTATGGCATATAAATATTTGAATATCCAGTTAAAGTGGTTTAAGCTTAGAATTTTGCTGATTTATGTTATTTTATCAATAACTGGAGATTACTTTTTCAGCTGAAATACAAGTAGGTAGTTAGCTGCTTGCGTATTTTCTTCGAGTATTCTTTGAAATAAAAATCATAGTACATAGTTAGTCTAACAAGTAAAAAAAACTTAATAAGATTTTTTTTTATTTAATCCTTTAAAGTACCTAAATGAGCTATCAGTTTCGAATAAAATACAAATGAAACTAAATAAAGTTTTGTTTCTACGTTTTTTAGCTCTCCTAATTTACTTATCTATGACCTGAAATAATTCGGAAAAGTAATATTTTTACACAATTTTCAGTAGTGTAAAAATTGTACCAACATTGAGTTCCTTAAATCATACATTATAGGTTATTTTGACCGACCGACCGACCTTGGAATTTTTTGTCAGTTACAAAAGTAAGGCAATAAATTAAAAAAGAATATTTCTATTGAAAAACTTTGCAGACGACTGTTCTATGGAGTAGTTCAAATAACGGAGTTATGTACCAACCTATTAAAATTATTCTTTTGTAATAACTTAGAAGAGACATTTTGTAAGCATTGCTTAAGTTACTGTTTCTATATAATTTTTTTTTCTAGATGTACATGTGTATATTATGGTGGACTGAAAAGGGAGGATTGCCAGGCGGGCTGAAGCCCGATAATTGATGCCGGACATTCGTATACACATATATGAATGTCCAATGTAGAATCGTTGTAAGCTCTCATAGTGCGATTTAGTGTTTGTTGTTGTAGCTTCACTCCGATAGATGGCACTTTACTTTTTGCCATTTTACGAGTAGTAGTCGCTACAATATATACATATATGTTAAATGATAAAAGCCTTTCGTAGACCTATAAATAGGTAGATACCTCAATTTTTTAACGATGGTAGTGAGTTTTATCGTGTAGGTGTACCTACTTTTGTATACCTACCTTCCTTGTTAGTGAACTTTATACGGGTGTGCAAGCTGCGAATTCCCAACAATACACTACGTCTGACTCTCTGATTGACCCCTTGGGGAAATAAAAGCGTAATTATATCCTACTGAATTCCCCAATGACCGATGGCTCTACTTGTAATCAGTCCCCATAGTCTGGAGGTTTAGAGATCGCAATCGAGATAATATATCGAAAAATCATCGCAGATATCGCTTGTCTACCTTTTTAGAATTCTAGTTACATCAAATTTGAGATAATAGTCGCAAGCAATCGAGATTTTAGTGATTTTTCGATAGAGGAAGAGACAATTTCTAATGGAGTATTATGTGAAAGTACGCGAGAATTCCTCCCCAGATCTTTCGTAATATTAGAGGTAACTTTACTAAGGTTTGAAATCCAAAACTAATTGGACACAGTCGGGATATTCGGGAAAATGTTCTAAAGAGGAATCGACTACATCTAGAATAGTGTTATGTCAAAGAGCGCGGTAATTGTCTTGCTGCCCTTTTGTTAGATTTTCTTTTTAATTTTGATTGTATTATTTTTATATGGCATTTTTTTTTTAAATTGGTAATCCTATTGTATTCTGTACCCCTAGCGTACCTACATCGAACGCGTTCGGCGCTCCGATTGGTCCGTTTCGTGCTTTCCACCAATTTCGATCGAATTTGTCAAAAGAAACTTACACTAGGGATACTGTTTACTTTTTATTACTGTAATTTAACAATAATTATCTGCGCAAGTTTCAGGAAAGGGGAAACAGTCGGACTAAGTTTAGTGCGGGTCGTAAACTGTACGTAAGCACAGTGCCCATGTAATTTCTTTCACTCGAACTAGCCCAACTGTCCACAGAAATAGACCAGGTATCTTAGCACATTGCACAGAAATGGTACAGAAAGTTAACTGTGTTTGAACTTCCAAAGTTGCCTATGACAGACGCTAGTTACCGTGTAGATTGCAGAAGTAAATTAAAGTACATCATAATTCACATTTCAGTCCCATCTATTTAGGGAGCAAGCCGATTGCCATCTAGCGGACGCAACTCCAAACTTTTTAAACTGATAGAGCTAATATCACTTAACGAATATAGAACCTCAGCACTACTCTGCTTTTCACTGTTAACCGCGATTGCTACCAATGAGGTCGTCAATATTAATGTTATAGGTATTTTGTGACTCATTAGATTTGTTTTGTTTTTCTTCCTTTTTACATTAGGCTAATGGCCGGTTAGAATATTTGTGATGTCTTACTTACCAACTTTTATTTTACCTTACTTTTGTTAATCAGTCTTAAATTGATGTAGGTATGTTGCATACTATTAGAGAGCGGTTTTGCGATGACAAGTGTGTGATAGTTGAGTCATTGCGTTCTCGATTGTATTTTCTTAGTCATAAAGTAAACAATCGCATCAAGTAGTTCGAAGACTAGTTTGTGCAACGAAGACTGTTTTGACCGAGGACGTATAACGGTTCTATCGTCGCAGAACAGAAAACGGTCTTTGCAAACGGTCTCCGTCGCAATGACTACCTCTACTATTCACAGAAAGAGACTGTTTTCGTCCATAACAAAGTTGTTCTACCGGAACCAATACCAACGATGGGTTTGTGTAACTTTATTCCAAATGAAACTTCTGCCAAGTAACTTGTGTATAACATTAAAGAAAAGCGGCCAAAAGGCTTTGTGCGTGAGTAATCAAAGGTGTGGTTTCATTGAAAGCCCGAAGGAGGTTCCCAGTGTTGCCAACCTCAAGATGTACGCCTGTCATTTGTCCTCCTTTCTGGTTATGTACTTTTTATTGATGCAATAACTTTGGTGTTGACTGGCCGGAAATAAAATTTGAAAGAGAATAACATAAGTACATAACATAAGTATAAATATTGTCTGGTACATACAATAGAGTCTGATTCAATGGCAATTCATGTTCAAAATACGAGTAAATTTTTTTGTGGCGAATCTTCCTTTGAAAATTCAGTTCAGCCTAGGTGATCGGTAAGTACTTATTAACAAAAATATAATATAAAATAACATAGCATCACGCCTGAATTCCCCGAAAGGTTAGTCAGAGGTGTACTATTATACACCCACATTTCGCCGATGCTGTTATTGAGTCTCATGTACCTAATAGGGGCGAGCCTATTGTCATCTGCCGGGCACAGTTCCAGACTCCGTGCTGCTACTGAGAATTTCCAAATTGAAAAACCTAACAACACTGCTCGACCCAGGAATCGAACCCAGGACCTCACGCTCAACAGTCGTGCTTGCGACCACTAGACCAATGAGGCATTCAATGCAGTATTAACAAAAAATTGTCTTCAATTCACTAAAGAAAGTATTCTAACGTGTCCTAATACATATATTTTCATGTTAGTTTACTTTATAATACTGTTCTAATTTCCTGTTCATAAATCAAAATGTAACAAAATCACCGATCGTTATTGTATGGATGTTGCGCCTACGCATCGATAAAATCGTTACAAAGATTTTTATCTGTGGCACACTATCCGTTTAGGTAAATAGAGTTGGCTTGTGGCCAACCCTACTATTTGTAAAGGCGTTTGAACACAATCAATAGTTTATATGATAATGAATACCTAAGGGTCAATTCACACTGAGCGAGCAAAATATTACAAATCATTTTTAATATTATCTACGTGATTAAAAAGTCCATAGTTATTTGAAGACAAAGTACGGGCAGCGCGGCGCCGTGAAGCTGCATGAGCCTTCTATATAGCGCCGCACTGCCCCTTGCGGCGCCGCGCTCTTACGGCTGCTGCACGCCGCTGCACTTTCAGTGGGAATTGACCCTAATATTTCCTTGAGAATACGAATACAATTGAATTATATTTTTGTCTCATCGCGGTCTTTTATCTTTTCGGAAATGTAGGCCTTGAATTTGCTGTTTATATTGCAACGGCAAGACCTAGGTTATGCCAGTTAAATACATAAGTTTTACAAGTGAGTAAGCTTAGGACCCGGCCCTTAAAGCATACTTTAGTGCTTTAGTGCATCACTGACGCAAACCGTTCTTTAGAAATAGAAAGGAAAACACACTTTACCCGTGCATTTCGTACAGATAAAGAATAAAACAGTTTGAAAGACATACAGCGTTTGAAGGAAGTAACGGTGGCAACATTGTAACTAGTTGCCATTGCCATCGGGCAACAATGTCGTACATTTGTCGCTTACTATCTAAATTCTATAACGTGTAAAGCTTTGAAGTCTAAATCAAGTTTTATTGTCGATGTACAATTTTGTTGGAGGTCTTACATTGTTGGTCTTATAATAGAGTTCTATAATAGAAAGACAAGATGCGTATGCGTCGTAATTCTAAAATAAATCATGTTTCGTATAGGATTGTGCATTCTGGCCAGATTTATGTGGTTTCCAGTGCATTGTGCCCAATTATTTCTGTAATATGGTTTGCCATTATGATAATAAAATCGACCTTGGCAATGAACATTTAATGATACATATTTGAATGAATGAATGATGATTATAAATAGCCCGCTCAGTATGTAAAGAAAAATATGTAAAGAACGGATTATTTGTAGCGGTGTAGGTAATGTAATGACATCAGCTAGGAATAGTGCTGCCATATTTGTAAAATCAATAAGCTGAGACCAGAAGCTCGAAAACTCAAGATTTTTAGGCATAATTTTTTTTTTTCCTTCAAATTAAAACAATCCAGAAAACACGAGACGCACGTTTGGCTTCAACTATCAGTCATACAAAAAGAAAAACCACCGTAATCGAACCCTCTCCTTACCGCTGTAAGCCAAACACTTAGGTACTGTAATCAGCTCAGTATGAACATTAAGGTAATATATAGATGTCTTTAATAGGGTGCATCAGCCACACGAAGAAACACGCTCTCAAAATTAATCGCCGTAGCTGAAATCAGCTTGAAGATTAATAATATAAGTATTTTTATAAGTGTTATAGACACGCCGTAAGATACTCAATACGAAAACCGCAGTTGCTTCGATCTATTCGATCTAAGAGCATCAGCCTCATCTGATTTATAGGTTATTCCTCGATTTCATTCACAGCATATGACGTCATACCAAGATGATATGTTGTAGCGTAAACGGGGATGTGACCTAATATTTCATAGCCAACGATCGAATTATTATGATAGTGTGCTAGGCTTATCTTAAATAGAGCTGTAATATCCAATAATCATTGATATAATAACTCGAGATACACAGTTCCCAAGTATTTATCTGTATGTAAATAGTCATCTGATTTAAATGTCATCTGAACAAGAATAAAATTCATCGGTATTGTAAGTACAAGAAATAGAGAGAATATATAAAAATACGGAAAAAGAATATACAGGGGAGCTGAACTATACAACAAATTAGCTGAAAATATTTAAAAAAACTCCATATATCTTAACAATTATAAAAATATATTAAAGAATGTTCAAATGATCGTGATAGTTGTGAATAATATGGTATAGTTTATTTTTTATTTTTGTATAAGTGAACACAGTAATGTTCTTGTGAGAACCAAATCCTTTGAACCGAAATAAAATATTTTATATGATAGTTTTAAGACTGCCTCATTTGTCTAGTGGGCGCAAGCGCGGCTGCTAGGCGTGAGATCCTGGGTTCGATTCCCGGGTTGGGCAAAGTGTTATTGGGTTTTTCTGTATTGAAATTCTCAGGAGCAGCACAGAATTTGGAGCTGTGCCCGGTAGATGGCAATAGGCTCGTCCCCTATTACATGGGATGCAATAACGGCATCAGTGAAATGTGGGTGTACAATATTACACCTCTGCCTAACCCTTCGGACATATAGGCGTGATGCTATGTTATGTTAAGTTTTATCTTACTTATTATCACAGATACGCAAGGTCTGTTGACCTTGCGTAATTGCGCACATTTTTGAGTTGCTAATGGTGCATCTCGAATTTTTATATCAATGGCAATAGTGTATGGAATAAAATAATATTGACTATTCTACTTGGGTGTTCGAGTGCCGAATGAAGGCCAAAGATTGAGTTGATCTTTTGAATACACGTTGTAGATCTACTTTTAAGATTTCCGCATTTGACTTAGCTCGAGATCAACCGTAACGGGTACTGACTCAGATTTATCAGATAAAAGGATTTGGATACGATAGCGCACTGAAAAATCTAGATTTAATCGTAGGTATCTTACGTAATTAAATTGACACCAAAACGCCGAAGAAATAAAGTTGTGTTTCATTTGGTCTGATTGGATTTTCCAAGCCAGTTTTCCGGTTGGATTTAGACGAAAGAATATTTTGAAATCAGCGATTTTGATGCTTCTTGGTGGCTTTAATTTGTTCCCAATGCTACTAGCTTTGAATATGGTGCTAAAGATTTTAGTTAACTGAATGGTTTTGGTTCTAACAACAATGGTATCAAATAGTGGAAATTTGTTCTTTATAAAACATTCATATCATGATTTTTTGTTTGAACATGGCTGATGGCTAGGTTTAATCAATTGATGAAGTGTAGTTTAATATTAAAAATAGTTTTATAACTATGTATATAATGCTATATTATGATTCTGGTGACAAAGTTGAGATACTAACGCTATTCTAGTTGGACAAACAGAAAAAAGGAACATTCATAAACAGTTGAGGAGTAACAGCTTCTTAATTTACGCGATGTATGTGCTGAGGCATTCAACACGTCAATATACTCATATATTATTCTATTACGGATTGACGGACCTTATCGGTGATGTCCTTCAAAAAGGTCAGGTGCGCAGTACCCGCAACCGGCGTTCATGTATGAAACGATGCATGAATGTAGATGAAGCAAAAGGGTTATGTAAGGATCGTAGCACGTGGCGTTCCGTAGTTTCTGCCTTCCCCCATGGGAAAAAGGCGTGACTTTATGTATGTATGTATTATTCTATTATAGGTACTTTTACATAATGTATTTCCTGTCACAAACCAACGAAGAAAAACGAAAGAGAATGCTCAATAAAACTGGGAAATGTACGGGAGGGCGATAAAGAACGCCACCTGTCACGGCGATCATTTAAGGGACGAGCATTTTACTATGGTATTTCACACTCTTGTGTATGCTGCCTGCCTAATAAATCTAATAAGTATCTACGAAGGAAAAATATAATATATCATCGTTCTATGAAAAGTTGGGTAAGAGTGTTGTACACACATTTTATCGATGCAGGAGAGATAAGAAAATGAATATAGAACACCAAACATTTTCCTATACAAAGTTACTCAGATAAACTGGTCAAGTTCGTGGAGGAAGATTTTACCTGCTTTAAAAGCTGTGCTACAATCGATGACAAAGTTGTGGACAGTCTAGTGTACTATAAAGGTGGATTTACACTAAACGAAGACAATAGAATTAAATTAAATTCCGACGAACATTTCGAGTAAGGGTTGTTTAATAAACGTATCTACAAATGATGCCTTACTCGTATGATTTGTGCAACGTGGTAGACACAAATCTCGCATGTACAACACACCGTACACGGAACTTTATTTTGTAAATCGTTGCTCATATAAATATTTTTACACATACAAAATTGGAACTCGTGCAGTTGAAAACTAAACCAAGCCAAGCCACTTCACTCATTCGGGTGTTATTTTTCTAAATTTCACACAGACAGGGTTTTCGTATGGACCTATGGTTTGTACGCTAGTCATAACTAGAGATCATAGAAATATTTGCTCCGTATACGGGACTGGAATCTGCAATTCGTAGTCCAAAAGCCAATTACCCATTGCGTCAGACGAGTCTTCATTGCATTACCTTGACGCTCAAATATTCCGAGTTCCGGAATGAAATTTTTCAATACTCTGGTGAATGTTAAGAGCCTCGGAGAAGTGATAATATCTATGACCGTCCCACGCCACTTGGACGGTCAGCTCTGTTACCGATCATGCCATCCACAACGTAATATGAAATTCTTCTGTGGGAGAATATGGGAGAGGATTCCGATAGTTCTCTCTTGGTTATGGTCTTCACACACGTTACGACTTTTTTGAATAAGTTAAGACTTGTACAAGTATGAAAACAGTGGCGGTTCGAAGGGGTCGTAGGGTTCATGACCCCCCCAAAATCGTATACGTCTAATTGACATACCTCCTGAAATTGACAATTTATGAAATTTATAATATTTTTTATGAGCCCCCTAAATATCCCCCGTGAAAGTCACTTTACTGTTAATATGACCCCCCCAAAGTCCTTGGCTGCTACCGCGCCTATATGAACAAGCATCTTGGTTTGTTCAAGTCGTCTCTGACCAATGTGTTCTCGTAACGCAGACTTGCGCAAGTGTTAGCTTATAAGTTTGCTCTAGTCTAAACGTGCCTTAAGAATTAGATGAAGACGTCGTTTGTATAATATAATATGTATACGTATATCGTGTAACCTACAAAACCACTCAACCGATTTGGGACATACTTTTAGTGGTGAAAGCTTGACGAGGACATGTGAAATCTAATCTACGTATATTATATGAAAGCTTAGTGGAAAACTTGTAGGTATTAGTAAATTCTTTTGCCTAATGGGGCCATGGTTAAAAGCATGTCAACCATTGTGTATATCTTGAAGGTTCACTGCTGCACCGCCACATTTTCTAACTAAACGTACGGGTTTAGGTAATCATAACATGGACAAAGTATCACGCCTGTATTCCCCAAAGGGATAGGTAGTGGTGTTTTGTTATGCATCAATATTGCACTGATACAATGTAGGTAGCATATTGTCATATACCGCGTAAGTTTCGTACGGGGATATTTTACAACTGGAAAAGTCAATAACATTTTATCTTTATATTTCTTTGATTTATAGAGACATAAACATCGAGATTTCCAGGTGTAAAGAAAATCACGAATAAAGCGTGCATTAAACGTAATATTCTATATTGGTCTGCAGAAAATCTATTTACATGAAGTACAATGGTCATCGAACTATTTGCTGAGACTGAAGCAGTATAACAAAGAAAAATATCGATGGTGCTCTCCTATAAAAGTCTTGTGGAAAAAAGGGCATTTTACCACAAGATATATTTAAGCGTTTCTATAGATTTTCTTACATGAATAAGTTTACAGAAGTTAGTTCTACTTTTATGACTGTTTGTACGTACAGTTTCACTTGGAAATTTTGAAGGGACAAAGAAGAAAAGGTTTAACAAAAAATGTTTTATTTATTTAGGACTTCATTTCTACGCAAGTTTTTCGCTTGACTAAGAAAAATTATGCTAATATCTAAAGCTAGAACTCTTTGTTTTTTCTTAACTACACTTCTTCATTGTTTTTACTTATGTAAAAGTGTAAGCCTATTTGAGTTATTCGCCGACTATATAAATTTATTAAAACAATTTTTAACCTCCAATTTCTTATATTACGAGGGTATAGTTTACATTTCATAGAACAACTTATAAAACGTTGCCCCAAGCCAATTAATACCTATATCGTGGGTGCGTTTACAACCACAGATACCCAGACCCGGAATAACGATTTGTAGACCATACAAATATTTGTTCTGTGCGGGACTTGAACAGGCGTCTCGTAGCGCAGCAATCGTTCGCCGTGCCGTCTAACTATCGCTTAGCCCCTCGTATCTTCCCCTCGTCAGCTAAATCCTAATTCTAATATTATAAATGCAAAAGTAAGTTTGTTTGTTTGTTTGTTACCTTTTCACGCCTAAACCACTGAACCGATCATCCTGAAATTTAGCATATACGTTATTAGGTGTACAAAAATGGACATAGGGTACCTTTCATGCCTAAAAAAATACTGTACTGTGTATTCTAAATTAACGCGAGCGAAATCCGCGGACAAAAGCTAGTGTTGTATAAATTAGTGTTAAGCCCTTACGGAGACGCGTCAATGACTATCTAGTGATATAAGACCTTCTATCTACTATGTAGGCTTTAAACTCATGAATAAATTACTGAACTACAAGCCGAGGCAAGCATGTCAGGTTTAGCGTGTTAACTGAAATGCGATGGTATTATAAATGTAGGTATTATATGGATTTCACGACGCAATAACGTCTGCGAAGTGTATTCTAAAGATTTTTTCTAATACATACGTTGCTCCACTCTAGTATTCTCATGTATCGTGGTTACAGTTTATAAACATAGATACATGTCACATGCACACACATTTGGAACCCGAAACAACTATCTGCAGATCTTACAAATATTTGTGCCGTGCGGGAATCAAATCCGCGACACGTAGCGCAGAAAGTTACTTAGCTAATGTATAAACCGAGCCGATAATTTTGGTAAGAAAAATTCGACCACGGACAGGAGTTGACCTTTTGGTTGGTTACACAGGCTCTGATTCTGACAGGTTCTGATCCAGATTACCAATAAGATATATAATTATTTTTTTACTAGTATATCATGTTTTATGTAGGTACTTTTATTATTGGTCCTAGATGATAAAAGTTTCTTTATTGAACAAACTATTGAAAGGAAGAAAAAATAATTAAACATGAAATACTATGGTGAGCAATATAGTATAGGTATATCTATCTAAATATAACATAGCATCACGCCTGTATCCCCCGAAGGGTTAGGCAGAGGGGTACTTTTTGTAAACCTACATTTCACCGATGCTGTTAAATCCCAAGTAATAGGGGGCGAGCCTATTGTCATCAATCGGGCATAGTTCCATACTCCGTGCTGCTAATGAGAATTTTTATACAGAACAACCCAGTATCACTTTTCCCGACCTGGGAATCGAACCCAGGACCACTAAACCAATGAGGCAGTTGATGTACGATCTGTTTATGGATGTAGGACTACTAATGGCATTTAATACAATTATTACTATTAGCGTTTACCTCTTCATTGTTACAGCCCTTGAGCACGTACTAATCATTTAATACGCGTAATGACCAAAGGCAAATTTAATTTAGTTCTGTGTTGTGGTCAGAGGTCACCTTACATAACTGACCGACCCAATTAATATTAGTCATAATTCCTTGCGGTTTAAAGCTGAATTTTGAACAATACCTACCATTGGATTGCATTGTTCCAAATGTCCGCATAATAATCGTACCTGAATAATATAACAAACAAAACAAAAGAGGATAGACGTTTGTGGTGAATTATTTATTTATTTAGTACAGCGATTAGCCAAAGTAACTCTTGATAAGTAAAGCTATCACACTGTCTTCCCACGGAACCGCAGACATTCTAACATTATCGTCTTCCATTCATCAGCGAACAGATACAATCCTGGGCTGGTCTCCATGAGATCGTTGAGCATCGTCAACATGCGCAGTATGGGGGAGGTGGATTGGGCTACTGTACGACAAAATAGTCGTGGAACGATGTAATTATTAGGTACAAATAATTGACACAGCTTCTCATGACTCTCTCGGATGAATCGTGAAAAATACAAATTAACAAATATATATACTTATTTGGTCAGGAAAAAAAGTATATTCACCGATTCCAGTTGCAGTAATTATTTTATTGCCTGCACGTCTTGGCGGGAGGACTACCCCTAGTTTAGGGCAATGTCAGCTGTGTCAGGTGTGACTTACCTTACGTGTCCGACCTCAAAACTTATTTATAATGTCTGTTATTTTAGTCACTCAGTTTAGTACACGTCTAGTGTAACAGATCGTCATCGTCAGAGTGTCAGATTTTCATGTAACATAATATTTAGATAACTACAAAAGTAGCTATAGAGAAAGAGGAAGTAAGACCACGTAAAACACCAACCTCTTTCGTAGCTTGTGGCTGTAATGTAATAGCCACGATTTCTGGGCCATTCGTGTATGAGTACATATAAAATCAGTTGCATAATAACTGGTGCTGCGGCTAGCCTAGTGGCTAGCCGCAGCACCAGTTATTATAGTCGTATAGTCGTACCCACGGGAAATTAACACCACAGAATTCCCGTTCCGAAAATATTAATAAATATACTTTTAATTACATAACTAAATAATGGAGACTAAGTACGAAACTTCAAATTTATTTCCTGGACTCCGTAATCCAAATTTTAACGCCTTTATGTATTAAATGAAGTCTTCATCTAATTAACGGTCGCAAGATTGTTCGATTTCCAGGCGATAAACTTAAAAGTACCAATATGATGCAAATTGTTGTTGGATTTTCTTGACATCTCAAAAGGCAAGCAAATTCGTCCCGTAAATGGGAATTATGTCGTCATCTGTGAAATGTGGGTGGACAACTACATCAGATTTCCACAGGGAATACATACATAAGAATACGTACATTAACAAAATAATAGCTACATCCGTATTCTATTACAAAACCCGGTCTATTGTTTCTCTGTTTGTTTACGGGTAATTGATAAGTTTATATTAGTTTGCCGATAGATCCTCGGGTTTTGAACCAACCGCAAATAAGTCCAAAGCTCTTTGAAGCGGTTTCAGGTCTCACCAATAAATAGTAGCACTGTCGAACTCCTGAACGCCCAATATATCGAAGATTCTATCGATGGCGTTCCGAATTTAATTCCTGTCAAAACTGTGTTTTCAGTTTTAATCATACAAAACGAGTGGGTGATAAGTTCAGATAAGTTTTGAGCTACCTTTGGGTCTTTAGAATAAAATACTATTAAGGCATCTCATCGGTCCAGAGACCGCAAGCGACTGCCGAGAGTGAGGTGTTAGATTCTGCAGGAAACTGTCAATAGCGGCTCAGTTTGAAAATGTGCCCCGTAAATTGTATGACACTAATATAGCACAGGCCTATTTCTTCATAACGGCGTCGGCGAAATGTGTCATTACATTATAACTATTTGTGCCTAACCTTTCGGGGAACCCAGTCTAGATGACCTGTGATTTCAGAAGCCGTCAAGCATAGAATTACAAGCACAAGCAAATATTACGGTTATTTTATAATAATTATTGCAATGCAAACAATAATAATTATATGAGGCCTTCGTGCTTACGAATGGCGCATCTTGATTACAAAAACACCGTAGAACACTGTTTTTTAATTATCTTATAATGCCTTCTGGTATTGACGCCGCTAAATAGTCATTTAATTCTTAGGTAACAATATGTTAATGTTCTCGCTTTTAGGTTATAAAATTATATTTAGTTTACCTTTTTGTTTTTCCCCGTGGAATGCGTAGATATGGAATGTGCGAGCTATTTTTGGTTCACCAGCTATAACGCGCGACTTCCAATATGAGTATCGCGATATTTGGGTTAACGCGCTCGATTTTTTATAGTAAACACGGTATATTTGTTATTTTTGAAAGAAATAGTTTTATCTTGGGAATTATTGATGGATCAATCGTTTGATATCACGCGGAGTGTTGTTCAACCGCATTTATATAGACTAGGAGGTGAAACTTTGGATAAGAGTAGAATGATTATGAGGTTAATGCTTGTTTATCCACTTGCTAATAAATCAGTTGATTGCAATCAAAACTACCACTTCTCAGAACGAATCGTTCTTACCGTTTTATATATAGGTCTGTTAAGTAAATGTAGTAGATAAACGATATTGTTTTGTTTTAGAATACCTACTATCGGAAAATTTATCAGCAAAAGGTGTAGTTAAAAAAGACGAAGAGCTTCCAATTAGCTTCTATGTAAGTGAGAACAAAAGGACACCAACAAAAACCCGACGACTTTCCCTTGAGCTAAAAACAAACATGAGCTATTTTTATTATTTTTATACCTCAGAAATGATATAAAGCAAACTATTGTTTATTATACATATTTAAAACATGTTATACCGTCTCATTGGTCTAGTGGTCGCAATCGCGACTTCTGAGTGTGAGGTCCTGGGTTCGATTCCCTGGTCGGGAAAAATGTTATTGGGTTGTTCTGTATAAATTCTCAGTAGCAACACGGAATCTAGAACTGTGCGAGTCCGGTAGTTGGGAATATTGGAGAAATGTTGGTGTACAATAGTACACCTCTGCCTAACCCTTCAGGGAATACAGCCGTGATACTATGTTATGTTAAAACATATTGCGTCCCTTCCAACATTGGTTGAGAGTTCTTAATGAATTGTTCTTGAAATTTTCTCAACTGTCAGCTAAGAAGAAGCCCCTAAATCCGGCAGGCAGTTCGGTTCTTATGACCGTGACACGAAAAGGGTCGCTCCTTTAAATTCAATGAATCCTCAACATTTTACTGTTTGCGCATTTCACAGCTCGCGACGGGAATTTCCATTTGACAAAACATTTGTTCGGGCCCCTAAAATAATATTCAGCTTTGTTTTTTGTTTGTTATTGTTAGGTATTTATTTGTGTTAGTCTAGGTTTTGTCAATAATAAAGAGTTTTGTTGCTTTTCCTAATTTTTGAGCGCGAATCTGTTTTAAGAATGTACAAGAGTATGTTTTTGATAATTTAAGTAAAGATATTATTGCAGTGATTGTACTTTTCTTTAAGTAGGCATTTGAAACATTTTATAGTAGGTTGAAATTCCTCTTTAATAAATAAAGTTATTATCAAACAGCTAGCTCTCCAGGCTTCGATTCCCGGATCGAGAAAAATGTTATTTATACGTTATGTCTGTATGTAAATTCGCAGTAGCAGCACGGAATCTGGAACTGTGTCCGGTTGGTGGCAATAGGCTCGCCCCCTATTACATGGGATTTAATGGCGGTCGAACATTTAACATCGGTGAAATGTGGGTGTACATCCCTGCCTAACCCTTCAAAAAATACAGGCGTGATGTTATGTTATATTGTAACAATACACCGAGATTATTTTGTATCCAATTTTATCCAATGCTCCATTCTACTGTAATTAAAGGGGACTATGCTAAAAATATACACATTAGGTTGATTATTTTTAGCCGAAAGTGAAAAAAAGCGGAGGTTCCATTACCGAGACTGGTATTTTTTTTGTATTCAAGTAATTTTTTATAGCTTGTGGTTTGTTATAAATAATAAGTTAATGTAAATGAAGCAAATCGTGCGCTTTTCAACGCATCTTGAATGTGAATTATTGATTATTTTTAGCCGAAAGTGAAAAAAGCGGAGGTTCCATTACCGAGACTGGTATTTTTTTTTGTATTCAAGTAATTTTTTTATAGCTTGTGGTTTGTTATAAATAATAAGTTAATGTAAATGAAGCAAATCGTGCGCTTTTCAACGCATCTTGAATGTGAATTATCAGTGGCTAAGTGATTAGCTTTCTGCGCTTCGTGTCGCGCAGGTACAAATATTTGTATGAACTACAGATGATTGTTTCAGGTCCGACTGTGTTTATGTGATATGTATGCTTGTAAACTGTACCCACGATACAGAAGAAATATGTGGGGCAACTTATAAAAAATGCCTTATAGGTGTAGTGTTGGCAAAGTGTGGAAGTCTCGGCCCCTTTTTTATGGAACTTAATAACGGTATCGGCGAAATGGGGGTGATTAAACCTCCCCTTTAGGAAATACAAGTATTGCACTATTATGTAAAATCCTAAAGTAATCGTATAGGCACCCACGATACACAGTCATCTATGCCTCTGATAAACTACTATTGTAATGTTAATCAGAAACAAAGGGTATGTGTACCTCTATCACGAGTTTTCTAACTATTTACTATCGTAGTAAAGTAAATTTTCATGATAGCGATTTTATTTCTTAACTTGGTTACATTAGGGATTAGAGTTGCTTATGTGACATATGTGTCATAGTAAAGTTTTGATTTACTATTTACTATATTATAGAGATGTCATGTTAGCGACTCTAATCCCTAATGTAACAAAAGTAAGAACTAAAATCGCTTGCATGAAAATTTACATTTACTATGAGAGTAAATAGTAAAAAACTCATAATAGAGGTAGTGTTCTCCGCTTAGAACTTAAACAACAACAATGTTATAACCTGTTTGTTGAGTAATAAACACAGCGAGATCCGCACAGGCTCGTAGTACTAAGCGATGCTCCTAGGCTTACTAAATATAATAAAAGCTGCTTGTCTGTGTGCGTGCGTATCTATAACAAATTACCTATTAACCTCAAAATATTAAAAACAAGATATTCTTTTAAAACTAAATTACGAGAATGGTTAAATGAATATAACTTCTATAGTGTAAAAGAATTCCCTGAAAAGAAATAATGTTATGTTGTTAAAAAAAAATGCATGCTATGTTTAATCTTAGCAAAACATGTTTGCTCTGTCATGTATTGTAAGACCTTTTAATACCATGTTTTATGCAAATAAATATTATAATTTTTTTTTTTTTTTTTTTTTTTTTAAAAACGTTGCCCCACACTAGGATTTCTCCTGTGTCGTGGGTACAGTTTACAAACATACATGTCACATACACACACAACCAGACCCGAAACAACTATCTGTAGATCATACAAATATTTGTTCCGTGCGGGGATCGAACCCGCGACACATAGCGCAGAAAGCTAATCGCTTAACCACTGCGCCAACCGTGTCGTCGTTATTATTTGAATAACGACGACACGGTTGGCGTGTGACGTCGTTATTATTTGAATTTAAATATTGAATTATACATATGTTACATTCAGCGCGTTCAATTACGATTTTTACCATTTCTTGGGATGGTTTAGTGGATTGAGCATCACCAGTGGATGAGGTTCTACATAGGACGTAGAGTGCCAAATGTCAACTGCTATGTAACAAACAAATTATAATTCTTTTGCATCACAACCGCTTCCGAATATAGAAGGGTAATATACGTTTTCGTTATTTTATGCTACCAATTTTCCAATTAAGCTGCATTAGATAATATCAGTTAGGGGAAAGAGTTATTATTTTTATTATAGACTAGCTGTGCCCGCGACTTCGTTCGCGTGGATGTCGGAACTTAACAATGTATTTTTTTTCAATGTATTTTTATCGGTCCAGTCATTTCAGAGATTAGCCTATACAAACAGACAGACAGACAGACAGACAGACAAAAATTGTAAAAAATGTTATTTTGGTGTATGTACCGTATATATATTCATATGCATGTAGTAAAAAACGGTTATTTCAATATTACAAACAGACACTTCAATTTTATTTATATGTATAGATGTATAGATAATGTTACTTACACGTTGTACGTTTATTAAAATAACTAGCAACCCAACATACTTAATTAAATATGGCAAAGTTTATTTGTTTAAATAAGGCGTGGCGTTATGTTATGTATATCTGTTTCTTGTTTTAAATGAATATAACATAACAGAGTATTACGCCTGTATATCCTGAAGGATTTCGCAGAGGTGTACTTGTTGTACATCTTTATTTCGACGGAACTGTTATTAAGTTGCATTTAATATAAGGCGAGACACAACACACAACCGGAAGCGAAACAACTATTTGTAGATCATACAAATATTTTTTGTTCCGTGCGGGAATTGAACCTGCAACACTTAGAGCAGAAAGCTGATCACTTAGCCACTGCGCCAACCGTATCGTCAATTAAAACAAATATGGTATTATAAACGCTAAAAAAATAGATCACATCACCGGTCGCATCGGTACTAAAAGTAGTCGTCTGCGGGAATTTAAGCCCGAATTGATCGATCGTCAAAAAGATCTTGGTAGAAGTCTTCCAAAGCATCCATAAAAGAAGGTTTGCCAATGTGCAGTTTAAGATCATCGCTCGAGGCTCAGCCGTCTGTCTGACTATCGTAATCGACGTCTGCTATCACTATTAAATCGCCTTTATATAAAGTTCAGTTCAAACGGAGACAAAATGTTTTCAGCTTCATTTTTTTTGTGGCCTAGTATACATATAACATGGCCTGACAGAACATCACGCTTGTATTCCTCGAAGGGTTGGGCAGAGGTGTACTATTGTGTGCTCACATTTCGCCGATGCTGTTATTTAGTCTCATGCAATGTGGGGCGACCATATTGCCTATCTACTGGGTAAAAGATTCTGTGCTTCTACTGAGAATTTCCATACAGAAAAAGCCAATGAGACTTTGCCCGACCTGGGAATCGAGCCAAGGACGTCATTATCAGTACCTCTATTATGAGTTTTTCACTATTTACTTTCATAGTAAATGTAAATTTTTATGCAAGCGATTTTAGTTCTTAACCTGGTTAAATTAGGGATTGAGTCGCTAACATGACATCTCTATAATATCGTAAATAGTAAATCAAAACTTAACTATGACACATATGTCACATAAGCGACTCTAATCCCTAATGTAACCAAGTTAAGAACTAAAATCGCTATAATGAAAATTTACTTTACTACGTTAGTAAATAGTTAGAAAACTCGTGATAGAGGTACAGAAGTATACTTGTAACCAATAGATGACTAAACAAATGAGAAAATCCTGCATGGAAAGAAACCCTTCAACTATTAAACACTATCTAGGAAAATTTAAAATATTATGGAGACAGTAATAATGTTAGTATTTCTAATAACGAATTTCATAAAATATAAAAAAAAATCAGCCCATTAATGTCACATTTCTGGGCACGGGTCTCTTCTCAGAATGAAAAAAGTTAGGCCTTAGCCGGGCCAGCGTGGTGGCCCGGCGCGGGTTGACGAACTACACGCACCATCAAGAACTTTATGGAGTCCTCTCAGGTGTGCAGATTTCCTCACGATGTTTTCCTTCACCGTTAATGCAAGTGACAGTCAAATTCTGATCCACATATGATTCCGAAAAGTCAGAGGTGCGGGCCGGGTTTGAATTCACAACCTCCTGCATAGAAGGCAAACGTTCAACTACTAAGCTATCACTGGTTGCCAACCAAATATAGTTTGCATTATTTTAATTGTAGCGTAAATTTTTATTAAAAGAACAGATTTATTTACTAAACTTTGCCTTTTAAAGAAAGCTTATTATTCATAAGACGTTTAATTGCCTTACTGTTATCCAGATTAAACAGCTTATCTCGTCTGCGATATTTCAATTTGAATTGACACCAATATAAATATTTCAGTCTCTTCTTTAGTAATTCAAAATAACATAGCATCACGCCTGTATTTCCCGAAGGGTTAGGCAGAGGCATACTATTGTACACCCACATTTCGCCGATGCCGTTATTGAGTCCCATGTAATAGGTATCATAGTCTATTGCCATCTACTGGGCACAGTTACAGACTCCGTGCTGTTACTGAGAATTTCCATACAGAAAAACCAAATAACACTTCCCTCGACCCGGGAATCGAACCCAAGACCTCACGCTCAGCAGTCGCGTTTGCGTCCACTAGACCAATGAGGCAGACCTAAAATAATAATCAAATTTAATGAAGCCGAAAAGTTTAATTAGTAAGTCTTGGTAGATATAACGATATTGTTTAACGGTAAACTAAATATGCAGAATAAACGCTTTGTAAAGTTATAACGATGAAACTGAATAACGTTGATATAAAAGTTATGTTTTCACATATTTATACGTCTTTTATAATGGGAATTCTTAGAATATACTAAAGACTATGTATATGTAAATTTCGATATCTGACTTTTCACTACATATTATAAAACAAAGTTCCCCGCCGCGTCTCTGTCCGTCTGTCTGTCTGTTCGCGATAAACTCAAAAACTACTGAACGGATTTTCATGCGATTTTTACCAATAGACAGAGTGGTTCATGAGGAAGGTTTAAGCGTATAATTCGTTAAGGTTTTGTAAAATGGCTGAAATATGACGATGATAGTTAAATATGTCAGAAACATCATGCCGACTGGGAGCTTTACTGGCGTGCGCCGAGTAAATGTTCGACGTAACAGGCTGATACGACACTACAACAGAAAAAAATGAAGGTGTATATGCTCTGCTACTCGTGCGAAGCCGGAGCGGCAGCCTAATTACCGATGTAACGACAGGCGTAGATCGCGCGATATCTTCTTTCAAACGTCATTTTTTTGTCATATAATGTATTGGCTGACAGTGAGATTTCTGTCGCGTGGCTGTCGCGTTGCTATTGCTTTTTTACGTAATTAGGCTGCGTGTCGCTAGTTATAAAATAAATACTTTTTGTCACCTGCGTCTTGTTTTTTTACGATTTTTTTGTTGCGTCATAAAACAGTTACACTTTACAATTAAAGTAAGACAGAATCAATTTTAAAATTAGGTAAACGTGTAACCCACACCAATGTCAAAATAATGGTAAAGAAACAGTTAAATGTGTGCGTTGATTTTACAGAAAAGTAAGTAAGTACTTGTATGTATTTAGGAATATTATTATTATTAATAGCATGTAAAGTCCCACTGCAGGGCAAAGGCCTCCCTACTCTCCTTCCACTACTCTCTATCAAGCGCTAATTCGGACCAATGTTCCCTAAAGGAGTCAAGTTCATCCCGCCATCTCCGTCTGGGTCTACCACAAGGTTGCCTGCTATGTAGAGGAACCCACTGGGTCGTGAGTTTGGTCCATTGGTCGTTTGACATGCGACAGATGTGTCCAGGCCAGTTCCATTTTAGCGTGGCAGCTTTTCAAGTGACATCACTGACTTTTGTTATAGAATGGATTGTTGTATTCCTAATATATAATATTAGGTAACTATTTTAAAGATTCAATAGCCGTAATGATACGAGAGATTATACTCAGGAGAATAAAAATGTATCTAACTACAGAATTGTTGTATATTGGAGTTGTTAAGTTCCATATAACATAGGGCTACAGAGAACTTCTCCGAAACCTCGGCTACTGGGAGTTTACTATTAGAAAAACCTGATTACACTTTTTCGAACTTTCGTGCTCAGGGACCGTGTTTAAAAAAAGTCACTGATAAGTTTGACGACATCCCTGGAAGAACAATCATCACAATAGTATGATAGTATCATTACAGTAGTAATAGTGATTTCAATAATCACAATACCATTAGGTATTTTAGAAAATAATACAAATAAATACAAAAATTTACCACTTTTGAAAGTATATTTGCATGTTCTAGATGTCCCAGAGTCACTTCTCTCTTACTTCTTTACGTTACGTTGAGAGTTTGAGTTTGAAAAATACACGTCTCCTAAGTGGAATATCACGAAAAGCGGGGGTGGTTTTATTGTTAGTCAAAAAATGTTTGAATTATTATAACCTTTTAAATTGTCTTTTTCGATTATTTCTTCTAAGAAAACAAAGAGACACTCGTTGATATGTGGGACGTGATATATAAGCCATTTTAACTTTAAGCATGTGTGTGGGAGTGATTGGCATACTTAAAAACATTGCCATTCTTCCGTCGTATATACTCAATGAAACTTTTTATCAAATTGTGTAGGAAAATTATATGTGTGCGTTCAAGAAAGTTAGCAAACGTTATTAAAGTAATCTTATATTAAACCACTTGACCGTTATTAGAAGCTTATATTATTGAGATAGGCTCTTCCGTTTCCCGTAGTATTTTTCCTCTCTTTCTTACTTTATCTTCTTTCTCTTTCGCACATCCCCTCTTTGCACCAGGCAGGGGGCGCTGTTCAGCTGAGACGTGAACGCGCCTTGGAATGTCATTGGCTTGATGTTTCCCGTAGTGATAACTTGTGCTCTTAAGTGTATTTAAGTTCAAAGTCAAAATTGAATTCTAATAAAAACAGTGTATTCGAAGTGAGATATCACACGTAAGTTGCACAAAAATATTTTTATCCTAACGGTTTTACCGTTCGTTTTTTATCTAAAACTGTGAATGATTTCTCTTTCTTTTGTTGCAATAATAATTTTGTTTTGTTATTTGTCTACCGTCAGGCTACATTTGTTTTTTAAACTAGTGACTGCCACGGAACTTTACCTCTTGTTTATAGGTACTACTTTTAGGATTATAAAATGGATAACGATTTTGTAAATACGAATGAAATGCCTATGGCGGGTATGTCCGGACTTAAGCGGCAAAACAATAATCAAAGTGCAAGTAGTACTAGTTCAAGTACATCGAGTTCATCTAGTTCCTCAGAATCTTTGCAAGATTCTAAGAAAAAGAAAAGAAGGACACGCCGTCGTCGTGGCAAGAAACAAAAATCTGAACGTCGCCTTCTAGAAAAATTATCGAAGGAAGTAGGTGAATTAAGAAAAAATATTGCTAGCCACGATATTCAAAACTACCCGCAAAATGATAATGAATCATATATTTCTGATGTTAGCCGTGACCTTTATGACGATTGCTGTATTAATGCGTCACAGGTCTTACCTTCACCACGTAATTTCGATACGGGCTTAGAATCAAAACTTACTTATGAAATTGAAACCAAACTTAAAGATCCTTCAATACCCGCAACTCCTCCAGAATATTTAAAAATGTTAAACGATGTTCAACGTTTTGGTAGTAGTACATGGTCTGACGTACGTTACGCCGACACTCAAAAGCTGTATAACCACACTCCGGGATTTACAGATTTAGAAACTAACGAAGAAGTAAAGGCTTTTGACTTCACACGTAATTTAATTTACTCAGATAAATCTTATGCTGCTATTACCTATTGTATTCTAAATCAAAAAGAAGTTTTCCTTAATAGTTTACGTAGTTTGTTAGCATGGTCCAAAACATCAAATGCTTCACTCGGAAAACTAGACGAGAAAATTGAAGAAGTCTTTCTAAAAGGTGATTTTCATAAGGTCTCGACAGATCTGTTACAAATGGCTTGCGGTCACAGAGCCGAAACCATAGAAATGAGAAGGCATGGGATACTCAAGTGTGTTCGCGACCCACTTATAAAATCTGCACTAAACAAAATCCCTCCCTCTAACAGTCATATATTTAACCATGAAGCCCTTACAGCTGTATTAGAAAAAGCTGGTGGTGTAAGAAAGGCTTTCTGGCCGCCTAAACAATCTAACAGTGGTAATGCTTCGCGAGCAAGACCCCCTAATACTTCACGACTCCCCTCGCAGGGGCATACCTATCATAGTGGACCATCGCGTGGTACCTGCACCTGCTGTGAGCCTGCTCCAAGCACTCACGATAACTACCATCGAAACCAGCCCTCGCAGGGTGGTCATGGGCATTCGTACCAATACCCTTCAAAAGGGCATGCGAACGAACATCGTAACTATAGAGGTACTTCCTTTCGATCTCGTGGACCTAGAGCAAAACAGACAAATCAAAGAAGTCAGAAACGACCCTATTCGCCCAGTTACAGTGGGGCCAATAAAAGACAAAGACAATGACTTGCAAATGTTTCAAGCGGGACGGTTGGCACAATATGTCGATCGATGGAGGAAAATGGGAGCTCCAGATTTTATTCTGAAAATAATAACAGGGTATCGCATACCATTTCTTCAAAAACCGCCACTAAGGATGCCTGTTATAAAAACCGATTGTCATCGCACACTAGAGTCGACCGAAATGTCTACAATCATTTATCAAATGAAACAGCAAGGCATATTGGAGCCCGCAGTTCTCTCACCAAGCTTCATCTCTCCTCTATTCCTAGTACCAAAGAGCGATGCCACATATCGCCCTATTTTCAATCTGAAATCACTAAATCGCTTTGTGCTCACAGACCGTTTTCGGTTAATCAACATGCAGCGTATCCCGGATTTCCTTCAACCTCGGGATTGGATGTGCAAGGCAGATTTATCTCAGGCATATTTCAACGTTCCGATAGGCCAATCACACAGGCGGTTCCTTCGTCTAATTTACAAAGACGAATTACTAGAAATGACGTGCCTTCCGTTCGGTTTAAGCACAGCACCCAAGACTTTCGCCTGCCTTACGAACTGGATAGCTCAAGTTCTTCGCGAAAAAGGTATCAGAGTAATCGTTTATCTAGACGATTTTCTCCTTGCACATCAAGAACAGAATGTGTTAACCGAGCATATGAGGCTGCTATTGAACATTCTCGAATTCCTAGGCTTCCCAATAAATTACGAAAAGTCTGTTGTTGTTCCCCAAAAACAAGTAACCTTCCTGGGCGTTACCTGGAACCCATGGAGAAACCAGAAGTATCTACCAGCAGAAAAATCTGCTTCTGTTGTCAAAAAAGTCTCCCGTGTGCTACAATCGGGCAAGATTACGCTGAAAGAACTTCAGAGCCTTGTGGGACTGTTAAACTTTGCCAGCTTTGTTGTACCGCGGGGCAGGTTAAATCACAGGACGACCCTCAGCCTTTTAAATTCCCTGCCGAAACTAGGAACTTCGGCCAAACACAATCTCCCCTTAAAAGTTATAGAGGAAATGCAATGGTGGGTTCGGAATTGCCGTTCTACGTCCCTGATTCACGCACCACCTACAGAATTTTTCCTGGCGACCGACGCCTCGGATATAGCGTGGGGAGCACAGCTCAACAACGAAACGATGTCTGGGACTTGGACCCAAGAGGAACAGGGTTTACATTGCAACCTGAAGGAGCTGCTAACCATCCTAAAAGTGCTAGAGACCCATGCCCAGAATATGACGCAAAGCTCTATTCTGATACAGACCGACAACCGTTCTGCTGTAGCTTATCTCCGCAACGAGGGGGGGACCAAATCTCGGGCACTTATGAACCTAACATACCGAATCCTGTACATACTGGACCAGCATCAGATCCAGTTCAAAATTTATCATATTCCCGGGAAATTCAACAATCGTGCAGACTGTCTATCCAGACACCGTCAACTGCCGGAATGGCATCTACTTCCGAATTGCACGAAAATGATCTTCCCAAGGATGGGAACTCCGGTAATCGATTTGTTTGCGTCCAAAACTGCTCGAGTAGTGGCGAATTACGTGACTCAAAACCTCGGCGATCACGAAGCGATGTTCCACGACGCCTTCAGCATACAGTGGAATTTTCCTCTGGCGTGGGTCTTCCCGCCTCCGTTTCTTATTCCTCGAGTATTAACGCACCTAAACCAAGCCTCGGGACTTTACCTAATAGTAGTCCCTCGTTGGGAAAAAGTTTTCTGGAGAGCAGATCTCAAGTCCCGGGCCATTGCAGCCCCGTTCGTACTGACGAACCTGAAACGTTTTCTGGTCGATACAACCACGGGCCTGCCGCCGCCGAAGGTGCAGGGCATGGTTCTGGAAGTCTGGAAATGTGGGGGTGGTCAGAGAACATTAAATCATGGAATCCCGAGCAGGTCGCTCTATTAAAGTCTTCTTGGCGCTCATCCACATGGAAGACATATAAAGTGGCTTGGAACCGCTGGATTTTGTGGACTAAGCAACATAATATTAATTGTATGTGTCCTGATGGATCCGAATTAGCGCAATTCTTGGCTGATTTGCACCTAAATTCTAAATTATCCTATAATACTATTCTCTTACATAAATCTGTTATCTCTACATTGTGTAACGTAAAATTATCTGGCAAATTAAGTGAAGATGTTTTGGTAAAACATGTATTAAAATCTATATCTTTAAAAAATCCTAAATCCACAAAACCGCCGGTTTGGGACATTACCGTGCTTACTACATATCTGAGAAATTATTCTGTAGACATTAATAATATTTTCCAAACGGTTCGACATACTGCAACATTATTAATCTTATGTTCGGGTCGCAGAATCCACGATCTTACCTTGTTACAAGTAGATAGTGAGCATTGTATCATTAATGATGATTGTATTATCCTATGGCCTAAGTTTGGGTCAAAAACAGACTGTAGTGAGTATAGACAATCAGGTTGGAAACTTATGTTTAATTCAGAAAATCAAAACCTGAACCCTCTGTATTGGATTAATAAGACCATAACAGTTTTGAATGAAAGACGCACTAATTCTGGTTCAACAAATTTATTCACAAACTTGCGAGGATTCCCGGCTCCTGCTTCTCGTACAGTTATCGCAGGTTGGATAAAATCACTCATGAAAGCTGCCGGTATAACAGCAACACCGGGAAGTATGCGTTCCGCCGTAGCTTCTAGAAACTGGATGGATAACTTTGCCCTAGATGATATTCTAGCTAGAGGAAATTGGAAATCGGCAGAAACCTTCCAAAAATTCTATCAACGTGAAGTTATGGTGACAACTAATACTAATTCATCAATTACTACCCTATTCAATCCTGTATTTTGATTATGATTGACTAAAATTTAATATTACCTACTGTATTTATCTTTATTAAATTAGTTCATAAATATAATTAATTTTCGCACATCTGCATTTTTACTTTTTACTTCTTACTCACATTGGCGTATCTGGTTATTCTTTTCTTTCACCAGGCGATAACAAACACGTCTCAATAATATAAGCTTCTAATAACGGTCAAGTGGTTTAATAGACGCGTTTTACCTGAAATAAAACGCATATTAAACTACTTACCTTATTAGAAGCTTAGTTTTTACCCCTGCCTGGTGTATTATTCGACGCAATGACATTCCAAGGCGCGTTCACGTCTCAGCTGAACAGCGCCCCCTGCCTGGTGCAAAGAGGGGATGTGCGAAAGAGAAAGAAGATAAAGTAAGAAAGAGAGGAAAAATACTACGGGAAACGGAAGAGCCTATCTCAATAATATAAGCTTCTAATAAGGTAAGTAGTTTAATATGCGTTTTATTTCAGGTAAAACGCGTCTATTAAATATCTCGTTCGATAGAAAGAAAGTATGTATAAGGAAAGTGGAATATAAGGGAACGAAGGGTTTCGTGCAACAAAGAGAGAGTCTTTCGACCAGTTGAGGTGTTATAGCTAGTGAGATAATATGTTATACTGTGAACATTTCATGTAATTCAGTCTTCTTAATCTGATTGATCTATTCGTTTTTCCTCAAATGTTTTTAACTTGTTTCGTTGCTACGTAGTTCTTTATTGTGGCCCTAGATGTCGCTACAAGTATTAAAAATGCCCTTTCTTTCTTCACCTTTCACCAGGCGAACGCTGCAGTTGTAGACACAATAGGATTTCCATTGTGTGTTATCTGGATCTGAATTCGCCCAAGTAATGAGTAAATAAAATGAGTTAAAAAAAATGTACCTCATATTGTTACAGCAAAAGAGAGTCATGTTGCCTATCCTCTTGTTATCATTCCTCAATTACCTTTGACGACATCCACGCTAAGAGAAAAGTTGACGTTTTATATTTTTTCTAGGAATCAAACGGCAACGGAACAAAGAAACGCTCTTATACAATCTTAAATAATGAAAAATGGGGTCATTCCAATACGGAGGACGGAGTAATTGGATTTCGGTTAAGAAATCATTATTTATTTTTCTTCTGATTAAGAGTAGGTTTTGTTCCTTTGTGGAATTTTACCCGGTTTGCATGTTTACCTCGTGTGCTGTGTTCACGCTTATGACAAAACATCAACTGAATAATAAATTACCCCATTTTTATTGTTGGCGTTGTTACAAAATGTTAAGTGGTACTGTAATTTCACGTTTCATACATAAATCGGAAAGGTAAATAGTAATGTTCAATATTAATCAACAGTTCTGTGAGTTATTTTATTTCACGCCCGGGCCGTGAAAATTATAGCGAAAGTTAAAGTTCGTTGAACCGCGAAATGAAATTATCTTTGTTGGTTATAAATAAACGAAGTTAATTTTAAGCTGTGTAAGTGTATACTGTTTTGTATGACCTACAGATAGTTGTTCCGCAGCCTAATTAACGATGTAGCGACAGGCGTACATCGCGCGAAATCTTCTGTCAAACGTCATTTTTGTGTCATATAATGTATTGGCTGACAGTGAGATTGCTGTCGCGTTGCTGTCGCTTTTTTACGTAATTAGGCTACCGGTTGCTTATTTACCTAACAAAAGCGATAGTCGCGCGACAGCAGTCTCAGTGTCAGCCAATACGTTTACGACACATAAATGACGTTTGACAGTAGCTATCCTGAGATCGACGCCAGTCACGAATTGATTGCTACATCGGTAATTAGGCTGCCGGTCTGTGTTTGTGCATTTGAATATTTGTGTTTGCGAACGAACCCATGTTACAGGAATTATTTCTATTGTAGGGCTTTAAAATACAATACAATAAATTGCTCAACGAAGGATCTAAAAAGGCCACTTTCTTCCAGCATAAATGTCAAAATACACATTTTAATTTTCTACTGGAAATATGATTTGCGTAAGATTTTTGAAATTTGACATTTACTATGGAGATTTGTAGTCTGTGCAATTATTCAATGTGGCTTTAGGAACTTAGGCCTATTAAATTAAACCCGCCAAACCGCCGCCGTGCTCTCGTGCCTCGCGGCTCGCGAGCGGGAACAGTTCGTGACGCCACCGCATTGCGGCGTTGGCAAAAACATCCAAATTAAATTAAATACTAACAGCAAGATCCCTAAAAACTATTAAAATTAGTGATTGGTGCCCTGCCACGTTCCTTGCCCTCTTACTGGACCATCCTGGACGACAACTAAGCGCAGAGCTGGTCGGAGGCGGGTAAATGGAGGCCTAAGATTTACGCGAGGGGATTTAAGGAACATCATAACGATACAGTGGCCTTTTTAGGCTCTCAAATTGGCCTTCAAATTATACCACGTGGTTTAAACTGCAACATAAATACGATTCAACGTTGCAGTAATTTGTAATTAAAACCTCAGTAGTGTATGTAAATACAATTGATATAGCGTTGTAGTTTTCATACAAACAAAGAGTTAACGGATGTGTTGTTCCATTTACTTAGTGTGGGTACCCGCAACGTTAATTGGCCAGTTTGTACAATTTTGAACAGTTTAATTTTGTTACAGATATAATGTAGAATAGTGTTTGGTTTCATTTAATATAATGCTGTTACGTAATACGTTTAAACCGTGACCCGGGTACGTCTTAAAACTGCGGCCAGACACCGGAGGACGGGCAGCAGCGTCCTCTCACTAATCGGTGAGCCACTGCGATCCCCAAGCCGCCTGCCAAGCGTGGGGATTATGGCAAACCCCTCCTTGAGAGAGGCCTTCGTTTAAAAGTTTCTATTAAATATCAGGGGGGAAATGATGAGAGGCGCGTAGTTACCGCGCTGATCGGTTGATCTGAGAGGTTAGGCAGCACTTGTCGCGGTCAGTCCTTAAATGGGTGACCATTTTTGAGACATCGAGACTATACCATGCCTCGAAAAGCACGCTAAGGAGTTAATTTCGGGTGTCGTATGAAGACTTATGACAGTTGTTACGGGTGTCAGTAGCCCAAAATAGTCTGACCACTAGTCTAACCTAAGAGTATCAGTGTCTCCCAGTAATTGGGTGGCGGGGGTCAGATGGCAGTTGCTTCGTTTAAAATACTAATATTTAGCATCAACCGGTTAGACTGGAAGCCGACCCCAAGGTAGTTGGGAAAAGGCTACTCAGATGATGTCAAGGGGAAATTATTGAAGATTCAGGTTTCCTTCCAGACGTCAACAGAGATGACTTAAGATACTACCAGGTGCTGTTGTGTATCCTCGGATATCCTATTCAATAGGATGGTGGGTGGATGAACGTCACTGCACCTGGTGAGCTCGCATTGCAAAATAGTTTTATACCCTAAAATTGTTCCACGATCTTTGTCAGTGCGGAATTTTAACTTAAGATTTTTTGAGTCATAAAAGTGATCACCACAAACGAGAAATTTAGCTTGTCATAAAACAAGGAATAAACCTTCCCTAACTTTGACTATAAACTGTAGTCAATAAATATCTTTATTTTCAAGAATATGGTAATTTTACTGGTGTGAAATTAAGTGTATAAATTAAGGACTGGTCCGAAATCGGAATGGACCGGGATAAATGGAAAGGGAGGGAGGCATTTGCCCTGTAGTGGGACACAACAGGCCCATAATAAATAATAATAATAATTATTATTATGAGATATTACATAGACTGAAATATTTCATAGCGTACCAATATACCTACAGAAAGGGGTTGTGTTGATTCAAATTATATGAATACTATTAATAGGATATTAATTAACAAGCGTATGAACTATTTCTAATGTAAGTAAAAATATTTTATGTAGAAACCAAGAAATATTGCAAGCAATTCCTCTCTTATTTTCTTTGAGAATTACGTATTGTTTTGATTAATGTTTGCTACGATCTGCTACAGTACGCCTACGCTGCGTAGACTTTCGTAGTGCTACGAGTTTAAATGACTTCCCATTTCAAGACCAATAAAAACGTTGAGATTATGATTAAGTATTAGATTTATTTTAGCTTGAGGCTAAAATTAGTATTTTAACTGTTAAGTTTAATTACGATTTCGTAACATTAAATTTTTTACATAGAATTGTTTAAAAAAAATGTCAAGTGTCAAAATAAGTCACCGAGGATAACCTTACCAAAAAACATTGTATATTTTCCGTGTCTTTTATGTGGGATGTGTGAGACATGGATTGAGCGTCAAAGGCTTTGTCGGTAGCCGTCAAAGCGACAATGGTGCCACGGAAAGGATGACAGCCGAGGGTCAATCCAATCCGCCCACAGAGCATGAGTTCAATCCGTGCTCGACGAACTATTGTAGTTGACCTATAAAGATACCACATCACTCCTACTTTCTTTTTCATTCCGTTGTCAAGAGCTTTAGGAATGAATAAATTTGACTTAGCATTCCGCTTGAATTCCCCGAAGGGTTAGGCAGAGATGTACAGTCAGCATCAAAAAGATGTATACACGTAGCGAAATTCAAAACCGAGTGTTAGTCCTCTAAAACTCGGTTTTGAATTTCCAAATAGTAATTGAATACTATTTCCTAATAGTAATTGAAATATTGACCAATTTAATACATAATATCTGTGGATACATAAAGATACATGTTCATTTAAATTTTATGATTTTAATCGATAACTTTTCAAGAATAAGCGTTTGAATTTCGCTACGTGTATACATCATTTTGATGTTGACTGTACTGTTGTAAAGCTATATTTTGCATAAGCCTTTATTAATTCTTTTGCAATATACTGAGTATATATATTTCCATTTACCGCTAGGCTTAGGAGAGCAGATTTGTTCTTTGATTTAATTTTTGCCTCGTTTGCTGTTTTATATGTTATACTAGAAGTCTGAGCTCTTTTACTGTCTCACTGCACGGCAAGGGCATTTTCTCAGGATGGGAACGGGTAGGCCTTAGTCCACTACGCTGGCCTGGTGCAGATTGGCAGTGTACACACACCATCGAGGACTTTATGGAAACCTCTCAGGTGTGCAGGTTACCTCACAATGTTTTCCTTCACCGTAAACGCAGATGATAATCAAATTCTGGTCCGCACATGATTCCGAAAAGTCAGAGATGCTGGCGAGGTTTGAACTCTGATCTTCCTGCATGGAAGGCAAGCGTTCAACCACCAGGTTATCACTGCCTCCTTTCATTTATAATTCATACATACAATATAAAATATTTTTTTCCTAATTTTGGAACACGTAACCCCAATATCAGCATTGACTGCTATAATTTACTCAGTACAGGGATTTAGAGTTCGTTAATTTCTATCCCTGAGGGATATTGAGTTTTAGAAATATATTTTATAAATACTCGGCATTATCTCTCTTAAGCCTAATGAAATCAGACATTGCAATTATCGATGAGATATCATTATCGAGTGTCGATGTGACGAACTTATAAATCGCATTCAATGTTAGTTAAATATATCTATCATTGATAGTTTAAAATGGCAGTAGGCTCGCCCCCTATTACACGGGACTCTGTAGGCGACGCAAAATAAATATTATATTTAAAAATAAGTTATCTGTACATAAGTTATATTAATAGGATACGTTCTAAGTTTTTATATGGAACATGTAACGCCAGCTACCGAAGTTTTTTTTATTATTAAAAATAAATAATTTGTAAGGACGTTACTGGGTAGTTAGCAGACTTTTAGTTACTTTTATTTGTACGGGCACCGCTAGTTTAAAATATATATATATATATATCCGCCGAGTTGGCTTAGTTCGCACCGACATTCTTCCCTTTGTTCCCAAGATATAAGCGTTTTCTTACCCCATCATCTACAGACTCAATAACAGCATCGGCGAAATATGGCTGTACACCTCTGCCGACCGCTTCGGGGAATACAGGCGTGATGCTATGTTTAATCTATGTTGGTAGTTTAAAATGAGCCTCGATGTTGCTAATATCATTATATCAGTGATATGAGAGAACCATTGAAGGTTAAACAACGTGCTATACACACAGTATTATGGCTGTAATCCCCAAAAGATTAGGTACAAATGTATTATTGTGCACCTACATTTCGTGACCGTTATTAAGTCCCATGTTATAAGGGTGAGGCTGGTATAAGCTACAACTGAGATTTTTCGAACAGAAAATCCTATAGCGCTTTCCCCGATCCGGGAATTTAATTTTGGACTTTACACTCAACAGCCGCGCTAAACACTAAACCAATGATGTAGCAACAATTTATTTATGATTACGTTATTAAATCAAATAAATAATTAAACAAAACCAGCGTAAATTTCTAATCTTAATTCAGCTTTAGAAATAAATTGTAAAGTTATACAATTTCGTCATTGCAGAAAATTGTCGTCAATAAACTTTACCGAAACTGTAAAACAAAGAAAATCACGTCAGAATCAAAACACAATCAAACTTCAGTAACATAAGACCTTTACAATTTCTAACTCACACTCGGGCCGATTAGTTGGCATCAGCAAGGTCTGTGATCTATCGCTGAGAGAATAGCAGGCGTCAGGGATGCCACCGAATACCCGATTCCCCCATTAAGATTGCAAATTCAACCGAAAAATTCGAGATATCCGCCCGCTTATTTGCCCATTTCGTTTTGTTTTTTCGGTGTGGTTGGGTGGCTACGCCGTAAGCTTTCTGCGCTGCACGTCCCCGTTTCGATTCCAGCTCATAACAAATTTTGTATTTTCTTAATTTACATGGTTTAGGTGCATGTGATATACTGCTTTTTATACATTTTTTGCTTGACGGTAACGGTTTGGTTTCTTATTACGTATAGAATAGATTAGCTCATCAAATTGCAGCAGCTTTTTATTTCCTTTAATTAACTCGGCATTACCCTTAATTTTTCTTCTTAGCCGGGCAAAAGTAGAAAAAAAAGGTTCAGAAAAATGTTCAGTACAATAGTAAGACAACAAAAGACGAAGGTCAGGGACATATGGGTCTTATAACACAAATGATTGCGCCTGACCCCAGATAAATTGGAGCTATTAATTTCGCGGCCTGGGTGTAACAGCGTAGGCTTTCAGCTATTGTCTGAGGCTAATATGAATTAGACCGCCTTTTGTTTTGCTAGAATTTTTATTCCTAAGATATTTTGTGTTGCTGGCCGAAAACATTTTCAAGTGACTTTTGCGCGCTAGACGACAAAATGGTGCTCAACTTTTTATTTTTTCGATATCAATAATGGACTAAAAGAAAAAGTTTGTCTTTATGATCCTTTCAATTCAATAAGCTAATAAATGAAAGCATGGCCGAATTTATGAGTGAGAAGGTGTAAGAAATAGTGAGTCCCCTACCCTGTAAATAAGCAAGTTAGACGGCACAAAATAACCACACATTTCCGAATCGGACCCACGTAAATATTCGCAAATAAATATGCGCCATAGAGATTTCCTCTAATCATGTTTACGTCGTAAATGACTATGAGAACGAGACGCGTCGGAGCTGAAAATTGAGCCGCCTTACCACAGAATACCTCATTGTACCGCCCCCCTAGGCTCCAAATTGATTTTTATTTAGGGTATCATTTTCACGCTTTACCGTCAAAAAATCCGAAATGAAATCGTTATAGATATTTTTCGTGAAGATTTCTGTATTTCCTGAATATTTCCCATTATAACGGCTGCAAATTAATAAGAGTTTATTCATAGATTTCGGATCTAGATTATTAAATCTTAGAGTTTATTTTACGCTACTAAAAAAAAATTACCTGTCAAATAAAACAAGCCATACGCTCCATACATATTCCACTCAATGTACGTAAAAAGAGTTTTCAATCAACCAAAACATAAAAAGAACTAAAACAAATATTAAAACATGCTTAAAAAAGCGAATGTCAAAAGTAATCGAAAATAGAACGCTCCACATTAACTTCACTTTCGGTGTGGCGTTCTACAATCAAATTCTGAGCTGCCAGTTACAGAAATGGTGACATCCCAATATCGAAACTCGTTGACATGCCTAGTTCCGTCCTCTAATATAAAATCCGCGGTTAGATATTTATTGCCGCTTTTATTAGTATTACCACAATATCTCGATGTCGTTTTATGAATTTCAAACGTTCGGAAATAGGCAATCGTTAATTTAATGGTTACTGCTCCACAAAGTTTTTTTTTGCCGTCCATTTTGGCTATTTTAATATTGAATGTTCAAAATTTGACATGAGGCGTCAAGGAAACTTAGATGGTACACAATTCTTAGAATAGTGAGCTGATGTTTTTTATATAGGCGATTCGTAAATGTGGAACAGCTGTCCCAATACTACTTTGTACTTTAACGTTTTTTCATTAGATACTCTAAATGTTAACTTACATACTTGAAAAATAAACATAAGTGTTGTACATTGATTTGAAAATAATTTCGAAAATAGTAAATTACTTGATAACTTTGTACAAAAATTGATTTATTTGGGAGATAAAACCCAAACCACTTTTATGTTTTAATGTGGTTTTGATAACAATATCGAAAAATAATAATCTGTAAATTCATCGAACTGTTAAAATATTCAAATATTACCTACTGAAATAACGTGCCGACTGAAACCAATATTAAATAGAATGGGCTTCAATTTACGAAGCACTTAATATTTGACACTATCTAAATTCACTACGTTCGATTTAATGGAACTAATTTTATAGATCTACAATCTGCACGTCAAAATCGTTTATCAAACTATTGAATCCGATCTAATATTGGATCTATATCCAACCACGCATTTCCAATTTAATTCAGGTGGTTGGAATCACTGAATTTTCTATTCAGATTGATAAACGGTTAGTGCAGTGATTGGGGGATCGAATTCTGCTATTTGGGCTCGATTGCTGCACAGAACAATTTTTAGTATGGCCTACAGATAAATCCTTCCGTCTTAGGGTGAATTTACAAACAAAAATCTTGAATAATTCGTAAGGCAAGATTTTGATAAACATATTCATTTTTAGACTGTGTGCGCATTGTCTGGTTAAACTTGACTTGGTCTATGCATCCGATCCATTCAGTCTGTATTTGGGTCACCGACCATTTACAAGTGACAACAGAGTCTGATTTAACTTGATTAGAGACAGAAAAAAAGAAACTGCCAATCTCCCTTCTCGAGCAATTTGCTCTTAACGTAAATTGATTCAATTTTCAAGGCGGTAGCGCCGGGCGTGTTGCGATCACGGCGCGCAATAATGAACCTTAAGTCATTGTAATAACGTCGGTGCCTTGATGATATTGTACAGGCTGAATCGCAGCAGCTTCTGTTTTTTCATCGGATGTGATTAAAGAAGTGCTTGTTTAATTTCCGTGTGCCCTTTTGTTGGGTATAATCTTTGCATTGTCACGTTGATTTGAGTTTTTCATGATCATCATGATGAAACTAAATGATTTTTTTTATATTGTGTCTGCATTTAATAAGGAAAATGTCGCTATAGTCTATAGAAAACCTAATATTTAATTCAAGTTTATTTCTGTTCACAGGTAAGATATTGGCGTAATAATATATGAAGTTGTAAGTTATTGATCTTTATTTGACTTATTCAACTAAAGTGTTATTTATAGAAAACCCTTAAGCTTAGGCGTGTACGCTCATATTGGGCTTGATAAATTCACTTATGTATTATTTAAAAGCAATGACCATTTAGATCAGCCTGACAGAGCGAGAGGGCCTAGTGTAAGATTTTTATTTGACATTTGTCTCTCGCAATTTGCTCAGGAAGCTTTCACTGCTTAACCGACCTAATGACGAGACCAGAAGGGCCTCCAGCCGAGCAAATTAAATAATATTAACCAACACTGCTATGGGCGTCCCATAGTAGGAATCGAACCTCGGCTAAGATAAGTTTTACTTTAACTATTTCTGTTGTACACATCGACCATGTTTTGCGTGCTGAGTCTGCTCCGAGCTCGTTTTTACCAATCAGAGCATCGAACGGCCTCAGATCCGTACAG
The DNA here is from genome assembly GCA_947562105.1 of Shargacucullia verbasci. Taxonomy (NCBI): domain Eukaryota; kingdom Metazoa; phylum Arthropoda; class Insecta; order Lepidoptera; family Noctuidae; genus Shargacucullia; species Shargacucullia verbasci. The sequence continues at coordinate 11,224,189 of OX387289.1, forward strand.
GCTCAAATATTTGTCTGTTCAGTCAACACATATTTCAAGATCGCACACAAATACGACAGTATTAGTAAGGAGCAAGAAGCGGCAATTCATCGTTATTTCCAGGATATTACGTCGAACATTTAGGAGAGTACGACAACGACAAATCTAATATTGACACTACTGTACTGCGTTACTGAATTTTGCATCATGTGAGACGTGTCTAATGAAGGAATTCAACGCGGTTCGTGAATTATTGATTACTAGCCGTATGTGTTTGATTCATTTACTTTCAAGAATTTTTAAATTTAAAACGCTAGGCTTCATCTTGAACCTATGCATTTTCTAAATTTTCTTTGGCCCGTCGTGTCAGGTAGGTACTTAGTCTATTTTAAAAAATATCAAGAGTTATTTCAGACTTAGAAATGAGGAATTTATTGGATCTCAAATTCTTGATTTATAGCTGTCAACCTTAGTCAGGGAATTTTGATATCTACTGTCTTTTGAATATTCTAAATTGGATTTTGGCCCGTTGCTGAAAATGATTTTTTAGCAAAGGTACTTGGTGTACTATGTACGATACACCTAACTGTCTACTGGGATTTTACATAGTTGAATATTGTCGAACTCCAGCTACTAAACACAAGAGAGTAATTTCTCGGTGCCAACGATCATAAAATAAATAAGATTGCTTCATTCAAGACCAGGAACCACAGGTTATTACCAAGTACAATAGAACAAAAACTTTATTTACTACCTGGCAAACAGCTTGACAGATTCAAATTACAACATTCCGAAGCGGCATCGCGGGAAAAGTTAGTATACAAATAAATTTATATAACTACGACAGTTTAGAGCATCTGACACTTTGTAGAGGGGTAAAATGAGAAAGATCTAGAATTGTAGACGGATTGACCTTTCATGTTGCTAATGGGCATCACAGACTGTATTATTGTGATGGCTAGACGTGCAGACGAACAGATGATGCTGGCTGGTTTCATGTGCACGATTTGTAATAGAACACCGGTTGCGTGTGGTCGAAAGTGCAGTTCGGATTTTAAAAGATATATTTGTGATATAATGTCAGTTAGTGCACGATTAGATGTTGGAAATTTAGACTATAGTAAATTTTATATACAGTTATTCACGTTTCACAGTCGGATGTCCATAATATATGTATGTAGATATTCAGTAGCGTTGCGCGATTTTCTGTTAAAATTAACAGGTGGCTGCGCTCACGCCATCACACGAACATTACCTTCACATATTTTAGAATCCATTACGTTTTCACGCCCTCCATTATGGCCTGATTAAGTAATTAGTGAAGCCTCTCTTTCACATCCCATTTTTAGACTTGGTTGGTTCTGGTTACCTTATGTGCGGTGGTTATGCGTTCAGATTTATGTGGTACGGGTTACGGATTCGAAGAACAAATCTTTTCTTCTTCAGCTGCCAGTGTCCAAGATTTAGAGAGCTCAGCTCGCTTAAAGAAAATGCTGCTCGTAACATTGCGTTCCAATATTATCGAAGGAATATTATATCCAACGATGATGTAGATAGGTAGAGGCATATTAAATGGCACTGTTATCGTGCATTATCCCGTGTTCATTCACGGTGGGTTACCTCCGTGCAGAATCCAGCTTATCATCTCATTACATGATAACCGCTGACGCAAACAATTCAACTTGAATTACTATAAGCTTTCTACGCGTAATTTGTTCAGCGTGGAACCTTTGTCTACCTTTTCCGTGTTGTTTCGGTCAAAGATCTCGTTGTGAAAACCAAGGATGAACTATGGTACATATAAAAAAGTATAACTTTTTTCTATAATGCAGTAGTCATCGTGCCCAAAGAGTTGCGAAAAGTTTTTAAGATGTTTATGGTCGTGGAACAAAAAAAAAACTTTTCTTTTGGAAAAATAATAAATGTAGTCGTGATTTGAGGAAAAAATGTTTTTTTTTTTCATGTAAATTCCAATAGCTTTACAAATATGAAGTAGAATTGATAGAACGTAAAGAAAATGCGGCTGATTGCGTGGCGCGAGCTATCGTGCACGCGACGGTGGACCAAGCCGGACTACAAAAATCTTTTTATCCTGATCCTTCTATAACTCAAAGATAGAAAACATCGCCTGTTCGTAAGACAAAATGAGTAATTTTAAATTTATGTTTTTTTATCTTTTTTTTATCTTAGTTGCCACCAACTTGTTGTGTAAAAGTTGGTTGAACTTTGAACAATATTGTCTCGCAATATCTTTGCGGTTACTGTTCTTCGGGAATTTGACTTTCTTGAATTATGAGAAACGAGCAGATGATTGATGATGGTAGTCATTTGTTCTCGTTGTACACTAGCTAGCTTTCCTATAATGAAGGTTACTTTTACACGACAGTTCAAAAAGATTACGGAAAATTATAGCATTAAGTAAGTTTTCTGTACATGTAATATTGAACTCGAATGTATTTAAATTTATTTTTAATTAAGTGACTAACCAGTTTCCGAACTAAATGTTGCATGCCTAGTGCAGAATATGGTGACACTAACAACTTTCCTGTTTCTCAAAATCCAACTGTATTACTACCCATATTTGCAATAAATGAATTTGAATTTGAATTCTTGCAGATACTATTAACATTTTGACTCTTTTAAACATAGGGATGAATAAATTGCTTTTTGTGAACGTACTATGCATTTATATGTTATAAAGCAAAAACATAATTTCTTCATAGATCTTGTAGCAATTGCGGCTGCAAGGAAGTCTTGTGTTTGACCTCTTGGTAGGGCAAAATTCTCGTTCGCAGCTTCAAGTCTGGAATTGTGGTGGGATTAGGCTCGCCATGTGGGTGTACAATACAATAATATACTTTTGCCTAACCCTTCGGGAAATAAATAGATAGATAGATGTACTGGTTTTTAATTCAAATAAACATATTACATGCACTTTTGAAACGTTATAGGACTCTAGTTACACGGTTCCAAAACGTTGGTCCTATGGAGAAGAACCGGCAAGAAACTCCATACAGGCGTAACGCTATATTATAGCTATTAGAAAACACGTGAATGCTTTTCAAATATCTCCTCCTGTCATAATAAGCAGTAAAATATAACATTGGAACTATTTCGGTTTGTCACCAATCACTTAAAATATTTGGGATTCCAGTACAGTAGAACGAATAATAATATCAACAATTCTGAAACATAACTAATAATAGTTTTATAGTTTCAAAGCAGCGTGGAATAATTAATTTATTCAAATCATTTGATACGAAATATTTCACTATTTTACCGTTTAGCTGGCGATAAATTAAAATGAAATATGTGAATAGTTTTACATGAAACAAACAGATTTCGTAACTTCGATGCTGAAGTAAAGTGAAAAAAACCTTATGAATTTAAAAATTTTCTGCTATCTATGAGTTTAATATAGAAATATCTGGTGCTCAAGATTAGTATCTTAGGGAGGCTCTTATCTAGCACCCCTTATTTTTTTTCAAACCAGACTTAAGAAAAGATTGATTGATAAATTTATTTGGGTCTCGTACTATGTAACAATTAAGTGGAAACGCATTAAAACTATACAGCCTACTTAGATATTGACGGACAAACAAGAAAAGGGCTGATTTTTAAATCGAAGATAACCGAGGAATTAATGCCATTTGACAGATATTGTACAGAAAATATGTCAAACATAAATATTCATTTTTCAGATATACGTTACCTGATGATTGAAAAATCGGCCCTTAGACCCCATTTTATTGCATATCTGGATGTATTGACATACAAAACATCATATATGAATTATTCATTTACACCCAAAAGATTTGCATAATCTTTTTAGTCATACAAAATAGAGGTTCATTGTCATGCGCACTGTTAATTATATTACTCTTAATTAAACAAAAGTAATATTCAACATCATTCAAGAACTTAGTTTTAAGTCTAAGCAAGTACTAAGTTACTCTATTCACCAGATCTCGACTTAACCCATTTGCTACTTCAGAGTGAGCGTGAAAGTTTAGGGGCTCAAACGACCCCTTCAAATTATCATAATTCAACTTGATGAATCAAGTAATGTATATTTTAAGTTGGTGCGAACTGTATCTGCAATGAGATGAATATGATTTGCAATTTAAAATAATATTAAAATGCACATAAATGTGGTTAACGTTGTGGGTTGTGATTGTAAAGTGTAAGGGTTAACGGACGGCTTGTGGTGTCGGTTACCAATACCCTACTATACCCGAGGGTGTCTTAAGTGATTTAGGGTTAGTTTAGACGTACTTCCTTCGAACCACACAGCACGACAAATACGTATATACTGAAAGTATTTCACGGCCGTGTGTTTGCAAGATTGTTTCATGTATGAGTGTCTGTGAGATGGATAAGAGATGTAGTTTAATTTTGTGTTATATATTTGTAAAATTTGTTGCCTTTTATTTTTCGTGATTTGTTTATGGTTTTACTCTTTTTTTATTATTATTATCTTTTATTTTGAACTGCGCAACGTATTAGTATGTACTGTAATGTTGTGTATGTAAATTTGAATAAATAAATCCCACCAAAACTATTCAATAACCAGAACTATTCAATTGAGACTTTGTATGTTTAATTAGTCTATTATTGACATCATATCCGGAGAATATGAACTATCTGGTACATCGGAAACCAACTCTATGAGGGTTCAAAAAAAACGACGAAGCACTTCGTGAAAAGGTAGGTAGCGCCCTTGCGCTTCGCTTGGCTCGTCTTGGCACTACCGTACCCCAAGATAAATAAATGTATGACGCCAAAAACGTCCAGTACAATGAATTGTCGCATAAGAGTTTCAAATATTTGCTGCATGGCTAGCATATCAGTCATTGTAGTATGTTACTAGTGGAAATTATGTATGTAGCAGTGGTGTAAAAAGTGACAATGTATAAAAAGCTGTGACGACATTACGACAATAATTTAAACCATATTCTGAGAACCGCGCACCAAAAATTATTGTGTAATATTCAAGTATATAGCCAAAGATTTTATTATGTAGGTACTTAAATATAAATTACGATTTCTTTAAGGAAGTTCACTAAGTTATTCACTTATAACGACCGAAACTTCTTAGGTAGTAGTAGGTTCAGAAATTATCAGCTATTTTGAAGTAAGACAATTTTCATGGTCATTCCGATTTTTAAATATTGTTGTAACATCGATTTAATTATTTTAAAGTATTTTGTTTTATTTTGGTTATGTCATTACCACGCTGTATCATGTCGACTGCCACATTTGTCTAGTAGTCGCAAATGCGACTGCTGAGCTTGAGGTCCTGGGTTCGATTCCCGGGTCGGGCAGTGTTATTGGGTTTTTCAGTATAGAAAGTCTCAGTAGCAGCACGGAATAAGGAACTGTGCCCAGATGATGGCAATAGGCCTTTTATCTCATAATAAGGTTGTTTCACGCAGAAAAAAAAGGATTTTCGTGTTGTTATCTTAACAAAAACACATGTTCCATGATACGATTATATCCAAACGTTATCAGTATCGATATTATTTTAAGTTCTAATCGATTTGATAAGGGATTAATCCATCATTCCGTTAACGTCAGATTACGGTTAATCTGTCGATCGATAAGATGTGGTGTGGTAAATCTTGTGTGACATCATCATCATGACATCAGCCTATATACGTCCAGTGATGAACTGCCTTCATAGATCGGATAAAGGGCTGTTATTAGGAACTCGCTGTACCTCCTATTGGTGATCGTTGTATGCTGTTATTAGGACTTGAGTGGCTGATTTTAAGATATAAGTGTGAGCAATTTTTATGCGAACTGACCAACATTACAGAAGAAACAGTATCTTCTTCTTCGTTTCGATGGTAGGTTCTCCACATCCTCTTCGTCATACCTAAGTGAATGTGGAAGTTAAATCACATATACTAGGGCGTGAGCTTCTTACCATCTACCGGGTACAATACCAACCTCTCGGCAGCCTAATTACGTAAAAAAGCGACAGCAAAGCGATAGCCACGCGACAGCAATCTCATTGTCAGCCAATACATTATATGTTACAAAACTGACGTTTGACAGAAGTTATCGCGCGACCTACGCCTGTCGCTACATCGGTAATTAGGCTGCCGGTCTGCTACTTAGAATTTTAGAAAACTCCAATAACACTTTGCCCGACCTGGGAATTGAACCTAGGACCTCATGCTCAGCAGCTGCACATATAATCACAACATTAATGAAGCAGTAAACATAATGTTTATCGTAGAATAATCATTCAGTTTACATGAACATGCTTTTTACAAAAGTTTTTAGAGCTCGGGTGTAGTATAAATATGTATTTTGGTACTTCTAGTATGGGTAGAGGCGTAGAGCCTTCCTTCATAGGCATTTATTCTGATAAGCGTTTGTTAGTCTGTGTCCTAATTATGGTGCCTTCAAAATATAATAAAAAATATTTGGTACTAAAAAAACGTCTGTAAAATTCCTAAAGCCAGGGACCGTGATCAGATGGGAGGATTTTTTTAAATTAGTTGAGTTGCAACTGATCGCGCGATCCGATGGGAATATTTTCCGATATCAGTTGCAACACGCAACGGAACGCGTGATCGGATGGGAACAATCCCTCCAGAGATTTCGACGACCCGCCCGGGACCAGTAGAGTATCCATGGAGTTTCTTGCCGGTCCCTTCTCCATAGGACTTACCCCCACTTTGGAACCGTGCACCTAGAATTACAACGTTTTGAAAGAGCCTGTAAGAACCTACTCGAAATAAAAATATTTGACTTTGACTTTGACCAGAAGCACTGCTTGACTGCTATTGCAAGGAGTTTTCCTAGTTTTGTTCCGTATTTAGAACAAAACAGTCCCATCTTCTATCGTGTCGGCACAAGCCACTACTTGGGAATCCCACCCATGGCGTAGTGGAAAGATTATCCAGTGTAGAGGCTGGCTACCCAAGGTGCGCCCTACGATCTCAGCCTCATATCATTGTGTGACTAAATTTCAAAAGATATTATCCCATTTTGACAGTCTCTTTGTCGCCTTCTGTATACAATTAAGTTCTCAAACCACAGTGTCATAATATCTTATAAAGGCAATATCTAAACCTGTCTCTAATTGATGAACACCTACATTTCACGCACCCAAATTAACACAAACATATACAAATAAAATATGTCAAAACCAACTTAACGACTATACGTATAAAGTCTAATTTTCAAGATCGTACCTTGAAACAGCTTTTAGCTGACTACATTTCTAAATTAAACTCTATTCTGAAAGACATAGAGTTACATTTTGGGCGTCAAAGTATAAATAATCATGTTTCAACAGACAGTATGTATTAATTCCTTCAGCGGGATTATGTCACGTTCACCGCTTTTTATTGCTTCCTGTTGGGGCTCGAGAAAAAGTAATTAAGGACCGCTTAATGGCTGGGCTTATGATTAATAAAGTAATATAATACCTATTTGGTTTTACAAACATAAGATAACATAGCATCACGCCTGTATCCCACGAAGGGTTAGGCAAAGGTGTCTTATTGTACACCCATATTTCGCTGATTTCGTTATTGAGTCCCATGTGTGTCGCTGATTTCGTTATTGAGTCCCAATAGGTGGCGAGCCTATTGCCATTTATTGGGCACAGTTCCGGACTCCGTGTTGCTACTGAGAATTTCCATACAGAATAACTCAATAATACGCTTGCGACCACTAAATGAGACAGAGGCAGTGGTTTTACATGCTTGTGTCTCGGAAGAAACGAATTTTAGGAGTATTAATATTCCATTGTTGGCATTAATAGAGATTTTGTCATATTTTACGATATTTACGGTATACCGTTTAGAATGACGATATTCTTCATTCATAAAGAAAATGATTAAAAACAAAAATGAAGCACTTAATTAAGCACTACTTATACTCGTATATCAGTATCATTATAAAATGTATATAAGTATTTATATATCTATTGTCATCTTAACAAGCCCTACACACCTTCCAAATAAAAAAATACTGACCTGCCTTATTAAAAACAGGAACGCAGTATCTATGTAGAAAAGAGTTTATTGTAAACTTTAGTTACGGTAACAGCTTATAAAAGCTTATTAAGGGGTAACTAAGTTGTGCTACGATCGTTACAGGTCCTATAATATGCTTCTTCATGACCCCATATTATCACCCGACATAGAAAACGATTTTGTAAGATGCGGACGGTCGCCGGCGCTCGCAAATAATGCATTTTCTATTGTGTCTACGGCGGCGTCGCTTGACGTGTTAATAAAACAACAAAAATATTAATTTAACATATCATCACGCCTGTATTCCCTGAAGGGTTAGGCAGGTGTACACTCACATTTCGCCGATGCAGTTATTGAGTATGTAATAGGGGGCGAGCCTACTGCCATTTACCGGGCCCAGTTCCAAACTCCATGTTGCTATTGAAAATTTTCATGCAAAAAAACCTAATAGCACTTTGCCCGACCAGGAATCAAACCCAGGACCACAAAAAAAAGTTAATATAGTAAAATATTAAGGTAATGAAAATAAACATGACGAAGTAAAATAATATGATTAACAACATGAAAATTTTTTAGTTGTTAATTTATTGCGTCAGCAACCATTAATTTAATTAATATGGCGTGCCAGATTTGATTATGAAAAAATATGGCGGCGACCAGTAATTTATTAATAATTATAAAATAACTCCCGATAGAATTCATATGTTTTTAAATTGTACAAGTAGTGTGAATTCAAGACTAATATTGAGAATGTGCGCCCACTTTAGTCATCAGTGTTGTAGTCAATCTTATAAAAGCAATTCTAACTACATATTCTACAGACAAGGAAAAGATGTCTCCTAGATGTCTTGTTGCAAACATAACGGATTTCGGGCTACGAATAGGTAAGTTTGTAGTACGTATACGTATTCGCTAAATATCATTTGGCAGTATTTTTTTAATTATGTCCTGTGTTTTTTTTAGTATCTGAGGGGCTAGCTACTTAAGTATCGCGCAGATCAGTCAATCTGCGAAGTTAAGCTGCGCTTGCTGCAGTTAGTCCGTGGATGGGTGGATGGGTGATCGTTTCTCATACATTGAGATCTCTCCGTGTCACGGAAAGCACGTTAAAGTTGATTTCGGGTGTCATACGAATAACTATGACAGTGGATATGCGTGTCAGTAGCCAAAAAAGTCTGACAACTTGTCTAACCATAGAGTATCAGTGCCTTCAAGTTGGGTGCGGAGCTCAGACGCCAGTAGCTCCGTTATAAAAAGTACTGATATTCGCAATCGGTTAGACTGGGAGTCGATATCAATATAGTTGGGAAAAGGCAAGGCAGGTGATGATTTAGCAATAATCTCGTCCCCGAAAAGAGAAAGAAAGAAAGAAAATCTGTTTATTTCCGCCATGATGTGACGCATACAATAAATACACACAAAAAAATAAGAAGAACAAATGAGGAAACTATGCGCTACATCCGCGCAATAACGGCCGTCACTCAGCATAAGAGTGTACAAAAGTTCACTTCAGCCTAGCGCTTCGGGGAATACAGGCGTGAGGCAATGATACGTCCAGCTGGCTGTATTTACAATATAAAGTTATGAGCATAATTAGGGCCATAATAACCACGCTTGATAGAAGGGAAACAAGCAATTTATCATCGTTCACAATTTGTTACATCTTTCCAAAGAAATGTATTTCAGTGGTCGAGACTTCACAATAACCCGGAAATTCATTGTCGAAGTACTCGTAATGGTTTGAGGTGAATTCACAAGTTGTATGAAAAAGATTTTACTATTTCTGTTGATGATTGTACTAGAAGGCAATACGTATGTATTATAAAATATAGTACAAATTTATTACTCTGTTATGGAAACGAATAAGTTGATGCCTCAATAAAAATATGAACACAAAATATGTTATAATTATATTTTGACGGCACTGTTCTGTTCATTCTATGCTTAGTGTCGCGTGTTCGATTCCTGTTCGGAACAAATATTGGTATGATTTACATATAGTTGTTTCGGCAGCATAATTACGTAAAAAAGCGACAGCAACGCGATAGCCACGCAACAGCAATCTCACTGTCAGCCAATACATTATATGTCACAAAAATGACGTTTGACAGAAGTTATCGCGCGATCTACGCCTGTCGCTACATCGGTAATTAGGCTGCCGGTCTGGGTCTTTATGTATGTGAGTATATATTTGTAAACGCACCCACTATACAGGAATTACTCATAGTGTGGAGCAACGTTTTTTTTTAAAAAGAAAGAAGAAAGAGAAAGAAATATTTTATCCTACCTAGCGACCCACCCCGGCTTCGCCCGGTTGCAATTTATTAATGAAGAAAATGATAATTAGGTATTGAGATTTCCATACAAAAAATACCATCCAAATTTCCGACTTCTCCGGTGAATTTTTCAAAAAAAAAAAACCATACATACCTTGTCGCGACAATTACGAAAACGAAAAAAAAAAAAAACAGCCGAATCAATCGAGCCGTTCTCAAGTGATGCTCCGTCATACAAATGGTAAGTCAGATTAAGTATCAGTCGGGCGTCGCAAGCGCAGCTGGTGAACGTGGTCTTGGGTTCGATAGCAATTATGTTTTCTGATAGAAAAATTCACAGTAGCAGCCCGAAGTTTGGAAATGTATCCGCTATATGATAATACGCTCGGAACTTTATTGGTACTCGTGAAATGTGGGTGTACAAAGGTACTCCTCTGCCTAATCCCTCAGAGAATATCGTGATTTTATGTTATGTTACCTGCATCATTTTATTTTATGATTTCCAATGACCTCTTCTATGAACCTTTGCCAAAAGCACCATCGCTTTTCTGTATACAAAGTTCAACGTCCAAGCAAATGAGAAAATATAAAATTACCAATAATTCCAGACGAACTAACGAACGCTTTTGTATAGCAAATAATTTGTCTGTATTTTATATTTCAGATAGATTTTCTTTATCCGCACAATCATCGTATTTTTATGAGTAAAAAATGTTCTTTCTTTGGTCGGGAATTCGATAGCGGCGGTCCTCAGTAAATACCTATGTAATCTTGTTTTTATTCATGCTCAACGATAAATGTATTATTTCGGGCGGAAAATTTCATCTTTATTTTGTAGAAAGCAATAAATGATTTTATTGTATGGTTATGACTGAATAACCAATGATTGGTGTGAACCCAAAATTGAGATTGATAAAATTTTAATATCAAAAGCAAAGGAGGTACTGTTATGTAATCCCTTATTACTAATTATAAACATAACATAACACAGCATCACGCTTATATTTCCCGAAGGATTAGGCAGAAGTGTACTAGTTCACTCACATTTCGCCGATGCCGTTATTGAGTTCCATATAAAAGAGGGTGCGGCTATTGCCATCTACTGGCTACAATTCCAAACTCTGTGCTGCTACTGAGAATACGGTAGATGACTACTAGTCATCTGAGCTACTTTTTTGTCAATTGTCAAAAATGACATTTTGTTCTAAAAATGTTTGAAATACTAAGGCTCATAGTTTTTCATTGCCATTGACATACTTAAAGTGTGATTTTGATAAATTAAAAATTGAAAACGCCAAAGATAAGCAACTGATTAAGTTTTACTGAGTTTTTAGAAGGAAAACTATTTACCAAACAAAATTTCAGAATTTCTTTTTGATGCAGTCACCTAGCCTATTTGGATACAGAAAAACCCAATTATACTTTGGTCCGACCCAGGAATCGAATCCAGGACCTCACGTTCTGCAGTCACTCTTGCGATCTCTTGAACAATGAGGGAGTTATTATTTATTATACTAACATGTTTGTTTAAACTATACATAGTTGTAATAATTAGGTATATATAATAGTTCCATAATCACGAAACGGCAGACAAGAGGTGATTCCAGAATATTTTTATTAGCATATACAAGGTGTTATATTTTTAGACTCTCAACACAATTTCCCAAACAAACTTCAATAGAATTACGTATACACACATACGTATAATTATAATATAGAGCCTTAGGGTATATGTGGAGGTCGTCGTCCGCAGTCTACGCCATACCGAGCAATTTGGCGTGAATTATCGCCCTGCCGTAATGGCCGCACGGAAACTCTCACTTCTACCTATGTTTAAACCGCACTTAGTCGTACAGGATGACTTCCATTACAGACAATATAATGGATTTCGTGTTGTTTTTCTAAATAGATAGTCTTTTTAAAGGAAGACTACATACAATGTAGACAGAACCAGTGAAATTCACGGAGGCTGAATAAAAAACGCCGTAGCAAAATGAAAGGCTTCTCCTTTTTGACACCTTTTTGTCTAGTGTAAAATTATATGCGAGCGATTTAGAGGAACGTCTGGACTGGCTTTTCATGAAAGAACTAGTGATTTAAATTGGGTAATAAGTTGAACGATCATTTTAATGAGGCTTGTGGGACTGTTACAATGATAATAATATTGAAGGATAATTATACTATCCCCTCGCGGGCGGAACATGCGCCACCGCCGATGGCTCCGCCTCTCACGGCGCCCGACGCGGACGACGACGACGACGACGACGACGAAGTGCCCGAACTGACCCGGGAGGAGTTGAGAGCGGCGGTTGAAAGGCTTAAAGCCAAAAATACCGCCCCAGGACCCGACGGCATACCTGGCCGAGCATGGGTTCTGGCCTTAGGGGCTCTCGGGCCCCGATTGGAGAGGCTTCTTAGCGCATGCATGGAGAGGGGCCAGTTTCCGACCCGTTGGAAAACGGGGAAGCTGGTCCTCATTAAGAAGCCTGGGCGCCCTGCGGACTCTCCGTCCGCATTCCGGCCCATTGTGTTGCTCGACGAGGTGGGCAAGCTCTTTGAGCGAGTAATCGCTGACCGCCTCGTCGGCCACCTTTCGAGGAGGGGGCCGGATCTGGCGGATAACCAGTTCGGTTTCCGCCGGGGGCGCTCCACGGTGGACGCCATCATGCGCGTGGGAGCCGTGGCGGCGGAGGAAACGCGTCGGGGGGGGGGTGGTCTTGGCGGTGTCTCTAGACATCGCCAATGCGTTCAACACCCTGCCCTGGAGCTGTATTAGGGAGGCACTCAGGTTCCACCGAGTGCCGACCTACCTCCGTCGAGTAATCGGGGCCTATTTGACGGACAGGGCCGTCATATTCCCGGGTCAGGGGTTCTGGAGCCGACGAGAGATGTCGTGCGGTGTTCCGCAGGGGTCGGTACTGGGGCCGCTCCTGTGGAACATCGGTTACGACTGGGTGCTGCGAGGTGCCCTCCCCGGCGGGGCCAGCGTGATGTGTTACGCTGACGACACGCTGGTCCTGGCGCGGGGACGCACGCACCAGGCGGCGGCCGAATTAGCGGCAGACGTGGTTGCCACAGTCGTGGAGAGGATCCGGCAGCTGGGCCTCGAGGTGGCGCTGCACAAAACCGAGGCCATGGTGTTCCACGGCCCTCGGAACGCGCCACCTCCGGGATCCGCGATAATGGTGGGAGGGGTTCGCATCGGTGTCGAGTCGACGATGAAGTACCTGGGACTCGTCCTCGACAGCCGGTGGAACTTTCGGGAGCACTTCCGACGTCTGGCTCCCAAGCTGGTGACGGCCGCGGCCGCGCTCAAGCGGCTGCTGCCCAACATTGGGGGGCCAGACGCCTCCTGCCGGAGGCTCTACGCGGGGATCGTGCGGTCCATGGCGCTGTATGGGGCGCCGGTGTGGTGCGGCGAGCGGGGCCTGGCGGCCGTAAACGCTACGTGTCTGCGTAAAGCGCAGCGCGTGATGGCCGTCAGGATCATCAGCGGGTACCGCACGGTCTCCTTTGAGGCGGCGAGCCTCCTTGCCGGAACGCCGCCGTGGGATCTTGAGGCGGGGGTCCTCGCGGTGCTGTATGTCTGGCGCCGCGAGGAATTGAGCCGGGGCTCGAGTCCAATGCCGCGACAAGTTGTTGCGATGAGGACGGAGCTCCGGCGCGATCTCATGGCGGCATGGGAGCGGCGGCTGTGGCAACCGCGCGCAGGGCACGCCTCGATCGAGGCGGTAAGACCCGTCTTTAGAGAGTGGCTGGAGAGGCGCCATGGCGTTCTCACCTTCCGCCTGACGCAGGTCCTCACCAAGCACGGCTGCTTTGGGAGGTACCTGCACAGAATCAGGCGGATCGACACACCGGGGTGTCTACACTGCGAGGACGCCCCGGAGGACACGGTGCAGCACACGGTGGAGGTGTGCCCGGCATGGGAGCCGATGCGCCGTGTCCTCGTAGAGGAGATCGGCGGCGACCTCTCGCTCCCGACCTTGGTGAGATCCATGGTTCGGAGCGAGAGCGCATGGGCGGCCGTCGCCTCCTTCTGTGAGGCGGTCATGGCCGCCAAGGAGGAGGTAGACTGGCGACGCCCAGGAGGCCGCCGAAGGGGACGCCCGGCTCGTCGACGCCGCGAGGCGCGCGACGATCTCCAGCCACCATAGAGGAGGGCCTGCGGGCGGCGGACTTGGGCCGTCCGTCGCCCGACCAGAGAAAGGCCCGAGACGGGGGGGGGCAGCGTAGTGTTCCACGCGCCCCCCCGTTAACAAAGTGAAGTCAGCAACAGTCGTGGGGCCCGCCTGGGCTAAGGGCGGGCCAACGCCTGCCGGGGCTGCGAGCCAATATAACAGATATCGCGGCCCCGGTACACCAAGGGCGATCATGGGGACACGGGTGGGTTTTAGTCAGTAAGAGTCTGACACATCCCTTCGCTCTTGCCCAGGGCGGAGGGGGGTCATTGGATGATTTCCCACCCAAAAAAAAAAAAAAAAAAAAAAAAAAAAAAGGATAATTATACTATTGAAGAGTTTATAATATGCCTTATTGCCGTATACGCTTATAATTCTGTTTTTATAGTTAGAATTTTTTATAGTTTATCCTGTAAAGACTACAACTCAACATGATAAAAAGTAAAGCGGCCTATATCGGAGTGAAACTACAATAGAAAATCCTATATCGCACTATGACAGTTTACAACACTTCTAACACATGGTTCGACATCAACCGTCAGTATTCGGCCCGCCAGGTTAACCACTTTGTCTCGTCGTAGGATCCTCCCTTTTCAATGGAGGAAAATCATACCCCATTCCTCCATAATCCTACTAATATCCTACTTCCTACTATAATATTAGAAATGTGAACGTTTGTGAGGATGGATGGATGGATCTTTGTTACTCTTTCACGCCAGAATGGCTGAATGGATCTGGATGAAATTTGGCACAGAGATAGATTATAGTCTGGAATAGCACATAGGCTACTTTTTA
The DNA here is from genome assembly GCA_947562105.1 of Shargacucullia verbasci. Lineage (NCBI taxonomy): Eukaryota > Metazoa > Arthropoda > Insecta > Lepidoptera > Noctuidae > Shargacucullia > Shargacucullia verbasci. The sequence goes on from OX387289.1 coordinate 11,239,417, forward strand.
TCCTGAGAAAACGCGGGTGGAGCCGCGGGCAGAAGGTTGTCCACAAATAAATATCTATTTTACTATAAAGTAACCCTGTTATTCTTACGCAAGAACTTTATAATAAAATCACGTAGGTATTATTTTTAGGTATTAATTATTAACAGACATCATTGTTTTACGCAGACCCACATCAAGTCTGACATTTTCCATCGGGGCAACATATTGTAATTGGAAACTGTATAATATACGACTTTGTTAAAAAATGATGATGTCAGTTTTTTTTAAACTTGGGTTAAAGTAACGTAACGTTTTAAAATATTTTTATTTTAAATTTTTCAATTGTGTCGCTCAGGTAGTTTTTTTTTAAGCAAAGGGTCGAGGGGGTGATAGACTAAATTTGTCTTTTTTAAAATCTGTTTATGCGTAGCTTATATAGTTTAATTTAATTGAGTGAAAGGCGACTGCGAATAGGCGTTTCTTTTTTGTATCAGTAAAGTAGTAATCAGTAAAATTGTTGGTCCAAAATCGATTATAGGTTTAAGTAGTTCGTGTATATAGGAATTTGAGGTAGGTGTATGTGCTTGTAAGATTTTTGTCCGTAAACGCAGCCACTATACAGAAGAATTATAAGAGAACGGCAACGTCAAAAAAAAAAGGAATATAGGTATATAAATAATTAAAGTTGTGGAAATTATGTGGTAAGGGTTTTACATAAACGTATGAGTATTTATGACTGACTTATTTGTAAAGCTAGTCTCAAAGACTATCCTAGACAGTCTAATAAATGTATGAGTCTTTACTGACTGATTTGTAAAGGTAGTCTGAAAGATTATCCTAGACAGACTATTTTTTTTTTACGGCATTTTATACCATCTTCATCTTCTTTTTGTACTTATGCTAGGTATTTATTTTATTTACAAGATCACATCTGGACAAAAGCCAATTTGTAATCAACTCTAAAGATATATTTTAATCAGGTCAACCCTTCTACATTATTTCTATTAGACGGTAAAGTTTTTATCATCTCCAGGGGTATAATATACATTCGCAATAATGTTATCCTTAATGATATTAATTCTAAGTTAAAAGTTTCGAGTAGAAAGGAATACAATTATTTCTAATAGCATCTCGAAACTAATTTGAAATTAAATAACTGTTATCTTGATTGACGACACGGTTGGCGCAGTGTTTATGCGATTAGCTTTCTGCGCTATGTGTCGCGGGTTCGATCCCTGCACGGAACAAATATTTGTATGATCTACAGATAGTTGTTTCGGGTCTAGTTGTGTGTGTATGCGACATGTATGTTGTGTGTGTGTGTGACTATACTCACGACAAGGAGAAATCCTAGTGTGGGGCAACGTTTTTTCAAAAAGAAAAGAAACAGAAAGAAGAAAGAAAAGATTTGAGGAGGACCGTTGTTTTCTAAATAGTAAGACATTTCTACACTTATCTGTGGGTGCACTATCACATGCCGAAAATGTAATCTTCTGAATATATTGAAAATCATTTGCCAGAGTAACCACAATCTGCCCGTTGGCAGAATAATATATTCGTTCTATCTAAAGTCGATTGACCCCATCGTGTGTGTCTTACTCGTATAAGAAAGGTTTTCCGTTATTTTATTCAAATTGCACACTACTTTTATCGGATCGCAATGAGAGGGTTAGGTTTTTATAGTGAATCTGTATGTTGCATACAATCAGATATACGCAAAGAAAATCAGCTTATTTTCATTCTACCTACTATAGGAACGGCAAAGATAACCTATCCCTACCAATGTCTTAGGTAAAGGTAAAAGTTAAAAACAAAATAATAATAAGAGAGAAGAACGAGGAACGTTGTAAGAAAAGTATTGTACAAGGTCATGTGAGCAAAAAACATCCTAGCATCATACCTATTTTCCCCCCAATCTCAACGGAGATTAGCCAACTACGCAGGAGATATTATAGAGCACAAGTGTATGCGCAAACACAGGTGCTCTCTCTATTCCTTCACACTCATAGTCCGATGGGACGGCAATCCGACACGACCGGAGAGAGAGGCGCAGGACCAACAGCTTTAGGTGCTTTCCGAAGCATGGTGTGTATTCACACTTTACATACACAAAAAACCCAGACCCGAAACAACTATCTCTATATCAAATATTTGTTCCGTGCGGGGATCGAACCCGCGCTTACATCGCATAGTTAGCCGAGCGGAGTGAGCGGCGACCACACGACTTTTTTCTAATACTTACATTTTTGAACTCCTGATATCTTTCGAATGGAATGTCCGAATTGAATAATTCAAAAAGTTATATAAAATTATTGAAGCAGTCTTGAATATGAATATATATAATTTATTTTGATAATGATTAATACCAAAGTACAAATAAAGAGCCTTTTCTAGCGGCGGCATTTCAATTAAATTTTATCTTATTGTGACATAAGATGGATCTTTGTTACTCTTTCACGACAGAACGGCTGAACGGATCTGGATGAAATTTGGCACAAAGATAGATTATAGTCTAGAATAGTACATAGGCTACTTTTTATTCCGGGAAAATGCACGGGTTCGTAAGCTACGCGGGCGAAGCCGCGGGCGGTAGCTAGTTTATCATAAAACTGATGAATCTATAAGTATGAATAAAAAAAGTTGATGTATTACAAAATAAGTTTAGATATGTCTATTAACCGTGAATAACTCCTAATCCTCTGAACAACCTTAAGTCCCTCAGAGCTTCGCGAGAGATGTTATATTTGAGAAGGATTATTTGATCGTGTATTTGAATACCTAACCTTTCTCAATAATACCTGACTTAAATGTTGTACATTCTCAGAAGTACTTAATACCTTATAGTCTATCATTGCATTATCATGTAATGCACAAAATTTCATTTCGACACTATTGCCAATCAGGCACAATTCCAAACTGAGATTTTTCATATAGAATAACACAATAAAACATTGCCCGACTTGGTAATTTAACTGGACGGAATTCGGCAGCCGCGCCCGAAATCAATCAATATATACCCGTTAAATATACAGAACTGTGTCTTTACAATTTAATAAAAATGCATCTGTAGCGACTTACAAAACAGAAAAAGTAAAGCGCCATCTATCGAAGTGGAGCGACAACAAAACATCCTGAATCGAACTATGAGAGTTTACATCGATTCTAACACATATAAGGCTAACCTTGCTTGGTCGGAGAATCCTCCCTTTTTCAATAGAGGAACACTATACCTCGTTCCTCCACACATTGTATGTTATTAAAAAACTAAAATCCTTCTAAGTACCCAGATGTTAAACTTATTTGGTACTGTTATCTTATATTATACATGATACGATCACAAAACAAAAATACGCGCTTTTATAGACCTTAAAACAAAAATCGGTCGGAACGTAACAGATAAAGGGTTAAATTCGAGAGAAGGCTCACAAAGGGAAGGAAAAATTGAAAATTCTACAACGGTCATCGGAATTCTCAACCCATCGGAAGCAATATCGGCTATCTGGGGTCTGTCTAAGTGGCCCTTCCAGGAGTTGGGGCCGGAAGCAATTGCTATCCCTCGGACAAAATATCTTAGGGATATTTTACTATCTTGGTCGGCTTTGTAAGTGAAAACACTACCAGAGATTCCTCTCTAGTGAAAACCTAGTGAATCATTGCTTTCCATTCGTTCTTTTCATTCGTTCAGTTTCGTTAATTGCCTGTTCGGCAATTTCCGGGGGTAATTTCGATGACGGAATTTCGGAAGCGATTAACTGCTATAAAGTGGGGTTAAATAACGAATATTGTAATGAGCACTTTGCATATTTATAGCGAATTTCGTTTAACATTTTGTTATTACCGACTGTTTATTTTTAACATTTTAGCGAGAACTCCTCTTTTTCTTATCAGCCTGTACATGTTTATTGATTAATACATCTTCATAAACCAAATATAATTCCATAGTAGATAGTGCTCCAGTAAAATGCTGCCCATTCACTTGCTAGCCTTTAGACTATTCAGCCAGACGGCAAACTCTCGACAAATAACTTTTCTTACTGTGCAATATCAGAAAAGAGGATGTAATACATATTTCAGTACACGTAACACGGCAGAATAAGAAATATGACGTAATCAAGTGTCAGTCTGGCATGAATGCTCAGAGTGAATGAGTGAATGAGTTGTATTCACGTCTCCTGCTTCGTGCCTGGCGTTATTATGAACGTACTCGCAACATCAGGGGTTTTCTTACATTTCAAGCGTGTATTTTTTAATTTAATTTCGAGTTATTACGTTTGAAAATAAACATAACATAGCATCACGCCTGTATTCTCTGAAGGATTAGGCAGAGATGTAATATTGCACACTCACATTTCGCCGATGCTGTTCTTAAGTCCTATGTAACAGCGGCAGGGGGCGAGCCTATTACCATCAACCGGGCACAGTATTAAACTTAGGACTGCTACTAAGAATTTCTATACAGAAAAACCTAATAACACTCTCACCCAGCAGTCGCGCTTGCCACCACTAGACCAATAAGGCAGACTTTAAAAATAAATTTTGTTTTTAATAATTGGTATGTTTGCGATATATTAATTATTTTCTTATATTGATACTGGGTATACGTATAGTTGGAGTAGAAATTTTATGAAATATAATTGGTTCAAAGATTTTTATTTCTCAAAAGAACATTACAAAGTTCACCTAAGATATGAGAAACTAAACTATATTATACTTGAGTACTACGAACATTTGGCATTCGATCTATCGGATGTACATATGTATATTTTAAGTTAATTCTCTAATAAATGCTCTCTTTTATATCTGGAATCTTTTATATTCTTAGGTAGCCTAATAGTGTAATAATAACTGTACATCCTATTTTCTAATTACTAGATAAAATTTAACGGCTTGTTTGCGTATGAAATATCTACACTAAGTATAATAAAACATAACTTAAAAAAGACATTAGCATTTTCTAAATTCGGCATGGCATGCACAGGTTTGTGAATTTATGTAAATAGTAGCAGTATAGCCACAGCCTACTATTAATCGATGAAATGAAATGAATCAATTAAATCAATGAACGAAATGAATGAAATGTCAATCGAAGAAAAAGAGCAGTTCTTTTTCTATTGTGTCTATTCCAGTATAATTCTTCAAATAAAACAAATCCAGATATCGACGTCAAGTTTAAATTAAATTTCTAATTTCATGTACCTAGGATATATTTTTTTGTTTTTTTTTTTTATATAGTCATTGTTTTTTTAAGAAATATTGCCCCACTCTACGTATAATTCCTGTATCGTGGGTGCGTTTACAAACACGTATATTCACATACACAAATACCCAGACCCGAAACAACTAGAGATTTTCATTATTTAGTAAAAAAAATTCTGGTAATTAAAATTGGTAAATAAACAAGAAAAGTTTCATTTAATTAATTTAAGAATGCAAAAAGTTGCCCATATTTTTGATAATCCTCGATGTTTGAAACTGTCAGATTTGTGGAAATGCCCCGGAGCTTTATTTAAGATTATAAATTAGGAATTGTAAATTATGTTACCAACCTTGATTACAAATGGCCGACGCCTAAATTTAATTATGTTAGGACTATTAATGAAGATTATGACTGTCAAAACAAATAAACACAATTTTCATTTAAATTAAACATTACTGCGTTTTATTGCAAATCATAAACATTGTTCAATGTTCATTACATAATTAGCAAAACAATATCAAACGTTGTTAATTAAAATATATCATTCTATTTTGGGTGCCATGTGTATCTTCAGTGTAATTTTATATTCATTGTTTTATCCAATTTAATAAAGCTATTAAATCGGTGAATTAAAATAGTATTCTACATCATGAATTTCAAAAGACTTAATTTAACAATTTTGTGTAAATTCTTTATGAAACTACATTTTTTTTAATAAACATTTCTTCAGACTCGGAATAATTCCTGTTTCGTAGTTGTCCTGTATTGTAACGTAATTGATTAATTAAATAACCAAAATATTTAATAATTTACATTTAAATATTTAAATGATGTATACATATATTTAACTCAACTTTGAAATATGACTGGCTGCAACAGATTAAAGTGGTTCCAATCTCAAATGAAATAATAATGAAATAATGATTTATTTTCTGTAAATAATTCCGTATGGTGGCGGTGCCGGCGTTTTCTACTGACTGCCTCTGAGAAGAAACGCTTTTACGACTACGTAGTAATTTATAAATTGGACATTATTAAGAGTTTCTTTGTTTTGTTACGATTCGTTTTGTTATATTGTCTCTATGCTTTTAAACCTGAGCCAGGACAGACGAATGTGGTTAATTGCAAGCATTTTTGTCTGTTGCAGCCAGTCATAATATTTCAAAGTTAGGTTTCGTTCATTCTGTACCGACATTAAAATTGGGCACTTGCGATATCTTTACCTAACTGAAGATAGAAGGAAAAGCTTATGTAACACGACATTTTTTATATTGTGACCTTTACGAAAACCTTTTGACCTTCTCAATAAAAAAAAGGTAAGCCTCTTTTTATTTGGAGGATTGTTTTGTTATTTACGAATTTTGTGTACGATTCTTTTGTATTTTGATTTAAAGCTAGAACGATCAACACCTACATCATTACATGACATAGCTTCACGCCTGTATTCTCCGAATGGTTAGCCAGAGATGTACTGTATTGCATACCCACATTTCGCCGGTGTCTTTATTAAGTTTTATATAATAAAGGGCGAGCCTATTAACATCCAAAATCCAGGCTACTATAGAGAATTTTCGTGCACATATTACATAAATCTATTTCCAGTATTTTCTCTTCATAGTTTCATTTTCAGCAAGTCACGTTGTTAGTAAAAAGTTCAATTTTCCAGCTTACAGCTCGCCCGCCGTCGCTGAAATGCATCCCGTTGCAACCGAAGCGTGAACGGGCAGATTGTCTTTGTTTAGGTTCGCTTTTTGTCAAGCTGTCTGGCAAATGGGCGTGTTTGTCAATAAATTGCACTCCGGCTGTATTGTACGTTTGGAATTCAATTTAGTGCAGTTTTTAGGGTGACTGGGGATTTGGATTACCTTGGTTTTATCTGTTGGTAATGGAATGTGTGGCCGGATTATTAAGTTAATAAATGAATACCTATTGATAATATCATCAATTCATCACACTTAGGACATGCGTTGATGGGCGCACTATTCGACCTATGTTGTTATTAGCACGTCCGTAACATTAGGTTTAGTTGCATTTAATAAGAAGATATACTAAAAATGTCTTATTGGTCTAGTGGTAAAATGTGCGGCTGCTAAACGTTACGTCCTGGATTCTGCAATGACTGGTATTACTTACTAATTAAAAGGCGTGTAGTTCGGTTGAATAACTATAGTATATTACTTCTACTTATATGCTAGGTACATTTTAGAGGACAGATGCGAAACACACTACAGTTCAATGTCCAAGTTGGGCAAAATGTTATTGGGTGGTTCTATAGACAGTAATAAACTCGTTCCGTATCTTATCTTCCTATATATCTTCGAAAAATACAGGCGTAATGTTATTAAAAAATACTTTGAAATAATTTTATCACATTCCTGACATCTTCGTAGAGAAAATAAACAAGAAGAAAGAAGTATCAGTTTCAAATAGAGCGTGAAAAGGCAGGTTAGTGCCCGCAACGTGACACACGTCTTAGTGGCCTTTTTATCCAGCTTTTAAGTAAACAGAGCGTGATATTTGTACTATTGTACAAATGTTAGTACAAGTTTCTACAAGTCTTTACAATAATTCAAGCATGTTCTTAGCATCTTAAAACAAAAGAGTATTAGTTGTTAATGCATTAGTTATGGGTGATACATAGATGGGTTATTATAAGTGACAACGTTTAGTTTTGTGAGGACAATTGTGTACCAGAATGGTTGCTAGCTTAAAATTATTTGAATGTCTAAATTAATTTGTCATCTGTCGAATTCTTTAAGTTATTTGTTTTCATAGAAAATGAAGCAGCAAGCGAATCGTGTGACGTGAAACTAGTGTTTTTTATTGAAGCCATTTATCAATAAATAGACGTAAAAAATTGAATAAATGTTCAATGCAAGAATCAAATAGATTTTATATTAGATTGGCCGTGATTGAAGGCAACAGTTACTTATGTATGTAAAAAATTTCTACCATAAATTGCCATTTATGTCGAACGTAAAATAATATGAATTTCTTACTTTTTTCTTTTTTTAAAAACGTTGCCCCTCACTAGGATTTCTCCTGTGTCGTGGGTACAGTTTACAAACATACATGTCACATGCACACACAACCAGACCCGAAACAACTATCTGTAGATCATACAAATATTTGTTCCGTGCGGGGATCGAACCCGCGACACATAGCGCAGAAAGCTAATGACTTAGCCACTGCGCCAACCGTTCTTTGGTTTTTTAAACAACTTGTGACAAGTGACTAAAACTAACACTAAACTAACACTAGGTAGAAATATAGTATAATATGAAATGACTAGGTATTAAATTGAATTCTGAGACGGTTGCTTAAAGAAATGATTTATTATTGCTTGTATGCTTACAAAACATGTACTCGTAAATAATTTAGAAAATAATATTAATGAAATAATGATTTATTTTCTGTAAATAATTCCGTATAGGAAGCTTTCACAAGTCTTTCAGATCTAGGTGGTGCCGGCGTTTCCTACTGACTGCCTCTGAGAAGAAACGCCGAAACAAACTCAAAGGTTTCTTTTTTAAAAACCAGACATAATTTTAGATTATGTGAGAACATGTAGGGATCTGGAATAGCCTTTTGAGGATAAAGCCATACAGTTTTGAGTTGATCTGTCCCAACTGACGGGACACCTCGACCCGACACACGACGTCACCCTCATCGGGACATTTGCGTAGGCCATTTAAAAATACTCAAAACCGCCAGACAGATATAGGAAAACATATAATAAACTAGCCTACATGATACTCATATTTACAATAATAAAGAATAAAAAATGCAAATACCAAAATATAGTTAATATTAACTACTGAAATACCGAAATTGGATTTTAACTAGCCTTGCTAGTTAAATCATTTCTTTAGGCAACTGTCTCAGAATTCAATTTAATACCTCATCATTTCAGACCATATCTATCATGTATCATATTTCTACCTAGTGATGTTTTAGGCCGTAATCCATAAATCAAATCCTATGACAAATGAGGTGTTATTCAATATTAGTGAGCCGATAAAGTAACGAAGGGTTAAACAATCTCAATAACCTTGTTTTAGCATTTAAACTCAATTCTTGTTTGTTAGCCTCTATATTGATGGGTCAGGTCTCAAAGGTTGTGTATCAGATTTTAACAAGGGAGACGATTTATTTTTCGTTACACTCGGGTTTGCTGTTGAAAAATGGACACCGAACCGCCCGCCCTAATGAAGGTCGAAAATGTACGTGAAATGTCTAGAATATTTTTCCAAGGCCTTAAAAAGATTTTTGTGTTATAAATCTGTTGCGTTAATATTTTTATTGTTTGGACGGAGCACCATTTTGTATTTTGTAGGCATACTCGCGTAAAAATCTACTTATGTAATGTTCTGTTACAAATTCAGTTATATTTGGTTGTGTTTATAACTGGTTGCTACTGTGTCAAATAATAATAATAAAAAAATCATCGTCAAAGTACAAAGTCGTCGTATCGAAAATGAAGTTTTTTTATATAAAACATGATTTCTCCTGTATTGTGATTACAGACATACAAACATACATGTCACCTGCACTAAAAAATACTATTAGTTGACTTTTAAATTGGTATGTAAACAAAATAATGAGGAGTACATTTCAATTCTTTCTTTTTTAAAAATCATTGCCCACACTAGGATTTCTTCTGTGTCGTGGGTACAGTTTACAAACATGTCACATTATATACATAACCAAACCCGAAATAATTATTATCTGTACATCATACAAATATTTGTTCCTTTAGCCACTGCGCCATCCATAAATAAACAATAAGTATTGCATTTTATGTTTTTATATTTTCCTATAATATTCTTTTCATCTTTGGGACAGTTTTTGAGGAAATATATATTTTACGTTAGCTAAGTTGTTGTTTATCAGTATTTTGGTAAACATAGCAGAATCTTGGTTGGTTTACATTACATTTTCCATTGTTGTTTCTGTTCGGTCGATTATTGTTAACAATATTAATTACTAGTTTCCGCCCGCGGCTTCGCCCGCGTGGTTTACGAACTCGTACATTTTCCCGGGATACAAAGTAGTCTATGTGCTATTCCAGACTATAATCTATCTCTGTGCCAAATTTCATCCAGATCCGTTCAGCCGTTCTGGCGTGAAAGAGTAACAAAGATCCATCCATCCATCCATCCATCCATCCTCACAAACTTTCACGTTTATAATATTAGTAAGATAAGATAAGGTTATTGAATGTACTGTTTGCGTTTCAATATTTTAATAATTGAATTTTAAATTAAAACTATTTTGGGTTCTGTTTGTTGTTGACAAGATGGTAAATTAGGTCACTTGGGATTCTGTTAGTTGAACAAATATTTAAATTTGGATTTTGATTTCATTTCGAATTGTTCAAAGATAAACAAAGGCAGAGGGTACAATAACAAAATGGTTTTGGTAAAATATACCTTATTTAAAGGTACTTAAAGAACATAATAATTCTTAAAGCAATTTATCGCCGGCAAAAATGTACAATACATTGGAAAAATGAATTGAGGTACATAATTGGCACTTTATGAACAGTGAACTTCGAATCTTTGTATAATTGGCACTTTATGAACAGTGAACTTCGAATCTTTGTATTTGAATAAAACATGACAGCATCACGCCTGTTCTCTCCGAAGGGTTAAGTAGAGATGTAATTTTCGTACATCCACATTTCACCAATGTCGTTATTAAGTCTCATGTAATAGGAAGCGAGCCTACTGCCAAACTATATTTCAAAAAATCCCAATAACACTTTGTCCGACCTGGAAATCGAACCTAGGACTTCATGCAGCATGCTGCGCACGCCACTAGACCAATGAGTAAAAACTACGTAACATAAAAAACGACGTTTTATTTTTCTTCAACTCACTAAGAAACGTTAATTACACAGCTATATAATAGGGATGTGACACACTGCGCACGTGAGGTGTTACACGAGAGACACTAGAACCATCCAAGTGGGCTTACCCCACACTACACGTGTGGCCGAGCCAGTGTGCGGTAAACATTAGCAATTATTCGCTACGAATAGTGAGGATAAACGACAAAATCTTAGGATTTGTCATTCGACATTATGACGGCTCGATTGGCGTAGTGGCTAAGTGACTGGCTTTCATTGCTATGTTGTCTTTTTTTTAACTTAAATACGGTTAAACCTAATCCAGATATAAGTGTATTCTGTACTGGTTGTCTGTCGGAAATCGCCGAGTGAGATAAGGCCGCCCCGTATACATATCTATTGGATTCCATTTTTGTACATATTTTCTGTTTTTGGTGTGCAATAAAATGTACTGTTGTATTGTAATTTATGTGTGTAATTTGTATTAGGTATGTATAATCCTCCAAGCCAATGTTTATATTAGATTTCTCTATTAGAGAGCATAGTTGTTTCGCTGTCATATGGCTAATGTTTCTGATAACTATTTCCACAGTACAGAAGAATTCGCTGTATAGGACATCGTTTTTGAAAGACAAGTAATTTTTGCTTCCCTTAAAAAAGCGGTCTCAAAAGTTCCCCGACGGTATCTAAATGTTCATTATCTTGATACTAATCTTATAATTAAATCTGCTAATCCAAGGAAGAATGAACTTTCAGTGAAACAAAAAGTAAAACACTTCAAAACTGTCCAATTAAGGAATACTGTTACGCTTAGGTATTTCATATTACCTCATAAATTGGCGTTGGACTACGACTGGGATTAAGTGAGGTCCAATCTGTTAAGTGGCTTAAGGGTATCATAGCCAAAGGGTCAGGTAAGGGTATTACAGGACATCTATATCAACCATTATCTGAATTGTTTGTAGTGGATATTTTGACGGCACGGTTGGCGCAGTGGTTGAAAGATCGACTGCTGCGCTACCTGTCGCGGATTCGATTCCCGCACGGAACAAATATTTGTATGATCTACAGGTAGTTGATTCGGTTCTGGGTCTTTGTGTATGTGAATACACACCATGCCTCGGAAAGCACGTAAAGGCCGTTGGTCCTGCCCCTGATTTATCTCCGGTCGAGTCGGATTGCCCTCCCATCGGACTATGAGAGTGAAGGAATAGCCAGAGCACCTGTGTTTGCGCAGACACCTGTGCTCTATAATATCTTTTGCGTAGTTGGCTAATCTCTGGTGAGATGGGCCGCCGTGACCGAAATTCGGTCAGGAGGACATTATTATTATTATATTTATTTTGTAGAGGAAATCATTATTTTGTGGAAACTTATGAAAGTAACTACGGACTTTATCGTAGGTGTTGTTAAGATTGTTGATGCAATAACTTGGCTTCAATAATGATCTTCTGCTCTGCTTCTGTCAGCATGGCAGCCGTTCATGTCCAAATGATAAGATTAGCCATCCAGCAAGGTTGCAAATTGGGCTGTCTACGCCGGACATTTGGTCTTGTCACTCACACCCCACATAATTATAGGTGTATGGGCTATAACTATTGAGCTACTTCTTGCTATGTGGGAGTTGAAGCGAAAACATAAAATCCAACATCGCACTATAGAAGTTATTAGCGATTTTAATACACACAAACATCCCACATGAACCATCGGGCTTAAGACCGCCAGGCTAACTACCTTGCCTGGTCGGAGGATCCACCCTTTTTGAATGGAGGGCCATACCTCGATCCTCCGTAACTACATTACGACCTACTCAAATGACCCCAACCAAAACAGAGAGTATATATATATTTCTATCCCAACCTTGTTCAGTAATCCAAAAACTGTACATCTAAACAAATGCACATAACATTAAGGGGTTAAGAACAGATGTAATTACTGTTAGAGCCAACTTTAGGACACGCTTGGCATAGATTAGTGAAGGGTTAAAAGATGATCATACAGCACTATGTATTTTCCTGCAAACCCATTGCTTACATTTTAGTACGACAGTAATTTAACTAGTTTGGTCTGGGGGTCGCATCCACGGCTATTGCTCTTGAAGTTCTGGATTGGATTCTTACGTAGAGCAATGAAAATTGCTGTCAGGAGAATTGGGAGTTTGAAAATATATTCATAGGAAAGTAGTAGCCTCACCCTTTGAATCAGGTGTTGAAGGGGTATGCGTTTTAATATACGTAACAGCATCGGGGTATTTCGGGGTACACATTACACTCCTTAAGCCTTCAGGAGTACAGTCGTGATTTATTTTCCCAGTCGCTTTTTAATTTCTGCAAAGAGTGCTAAGGCTTTGGAAACTTAAAAAAAACACTCGATTAAAATGGAAATAATTACCTTCATCTTTTTACAGTAAGAATAATTGTGAATTTTTTCACACAGAAACGTCAGAAGGTGTATAAACGATGAGTTTAGTGGATTTATAGTGTGCAATAAATCCGACTGGATTTCGCCGGGATTAAGCGGCGGCCATTTTCTCTTAAGAGTCTTATCTCCTGGACTCAATTTTCTACAGATATATGCTGGTAATTGAATTTAATATTAGAACAGGATTGTTCCTGTTTTGCTCTCTGCTAGAATTGCTGGGCCAATGAACTCTTGAGTTGTATACGATAGTGTATACAACAGAATGAATTATTTATTTTTGTTTTTTCCGCGGATCGGCACCGAGGAACACAGTCCTTTGGAGCCTTACGTAGGGTCAAGGGGTCCAAGCAAGTGTACCTTTGAACATTTTAAGTTAGGAAGAGAAACAATTGATTTGCTTATTAGCCAGTTGGCAAATTGTATTGGTGTAAGAATGATTTTCATTATTCTAAGAAAATTTTGATAAGAAAAAGAAACGTGGCCTTTAAACAAAAAGATTCTTTCGAAGCGGCTTTAAATTAATTAAGATAGAAAGCTGACCAGTCAAATTAAAATCTTCTTAAAGGCTATCTTTTATCTTTTCGAACACAGATTCGATGATACCTAAGTCGCGTCATCAAACTTCCAAATCGTTATATTTGTATTACACGCAGACATTTTTAGGTTGAATAAAAAGTGTGGAGTTAAATAATTCAGTATTAATAGTAGGTCTCTGAAATACTTTATAGTGACTTTTATATTACTAAACAGTAGAATCACTGAACACTTGTTCAGAATGATAGATTTGTTTTGGATATGGTGTCTACGAACGTTGATGAGCTCTACAGGTTTGACATGTGAGTCGTATTTTCGTTCAGAAATTCTGTTTACACCGAAATTCTTAAATGGTAAATATTTCAGAACAGTTCTTCACGCAGATGATAACATAACGAGCATTTACTAAAAGCACTTGTCGCTTAATTTATTCGTGTCTATTTTGTTATTTCTTTTAGCAACAAGTTACTTTGCTCTGCTTTATCGCTCGGAATATATTTTTTCAAGAATTTACAGAATAACATAATCGACCATTTTGTCGGCCCTTTTGTTCAAAGGCTTACCGTCTGCAAGTCGGGTCGGGCTGAAATTAGGAGCGACCATTTATTTTTAAGAGTACAATTTATCGCGTTAGTTTTTCATAAAAGACGTGGGTTCAGACCCATTTGTCGTACTTACGTCTTAACAGGAGGTATAACACTTCCGCAATGTGTTATGTTACATTCTCTTTAGCCGTTGTATAAAAGGTCTATTAGATGTGCAATCTCGCATCAGTTCAATTCGCAATCTTGGTAGGATTGACAGATTTATCGTTTAATGTTTGTTGTTGATGGATTAACAAGTCGCATCCCTACATATCTAGATATTTTAATTTGAGCCGCCTCCTCATCAATGACTTTTCTTTTATTGAAAAGCCAAACTGTGAAATAGATACAGCCATTTTTAACATTTCCTGCATAAAGATACTTACATTGAATATGTATCTAACTTTTTAAAATCTTTTTTGTAAAAATGTTTCCCCGCATTAGTATTTCTTGTGTATCGTGAGTGTAGTTTACAAATATACATGTCACTTTCACACACAACCAGACCCGAAACAACTATCTGTAGATGAGTATTTCGTTCGGGAATCATACCCACGATTCGAAGCCTGCGCCAACAATGTCTTCGTCAACTTAAATAAGTACCGTACGTATGACCTGTTTGAGGTAAAAAAAAAAACATAAATTGTTTAATTAATGGAATCAGGCGTTACTTTGCGGAAATCCATGATATATAAGACAAGATTCGCGTCCAAGCGGTCGACGAGTCAACATCTCCTGAGGATTCTCCGTGGAGGGGCGAAACACGTGTCGAGGATCGGTTTGGTTGCATGTTACATTATTTCTATCGCACCTTTTGCATGTGCATATATTTGCGAGCGGGAGGGCGCTGCTGTGCATGCACCAAAGCTTGCAGTAGTTTGGCGGAAGTAAAACTAAATATTCTAATTGTATATCATAAATTGTTTATTTACTTGCTATTTTACAAAGCTACTGTACCGCTATCACGAGTTTTCTTACTATTTACTATCAAAGTAAAGTAAATTTTCGTGCAAAAGATTTTAGTTCGTAACTTGGTTATATTAGGGATTAGAGTCGCTTATGTGACATCTAGTCATAGTAAAGATTTGATTTACTATTTACTATATTATAGAGATATCATGTTAGCGACTCTAATCCCTAATGTAACCAAGTTAAGAACTAAAATCGTTTGCAGGAAAATTTACATTTACTATGAATAAAGTAAATAGTAAAAAACTCGTAATAGAGGTACTGTTTATCTATTTTCTATAAGTTAATCATTTTTCAGTCTAGACGAGTTAAAATACGTTAAGATCGTTCGAGAGTTTATGTTCTTCATAACATTTTTATATTTTTTGTCAATTTAAAACAAATTGTAATTCGTGTTCTAATAATGGTTTTCAAAACGAATTCTTAGACCATTAACTTTTATTTTAAAATTTAAGCGTAATTCGATATTAAATGCTATAAAACATTTTCCATTATACTTAGTTAAAAGTTTTTTAATGTTTTAAGATCTTTTTATTATAATAAAATGCAAAGCTAAATGCATATACTTTCTAGGTAACCATAATATTATAGCAACACGCTTGTCTTACGCGAAAGGATAGGCAGAGGTGTACTATTGTACACCCACATTTCACTCATACCGTTATTGAGTCCCATGTAATAGGGGGCAAGTCTAATTCTATTTCCCGGGGCATAATACCAAAACAGCAATAAAGGAAAAGAAATTGATTCAGCGTGTTAACAAAGCTATTTACAAAGAAATTACATGTACTAAAAACTTTAAACGATCGTTTGCGTTCAAAGTTCAAACTATCAGAACTGACTCACAGTCAATTAATCAAATCACTTTATTTGCTGTAAACGCTAACTAATTTCCGGTGCATTTGAGGTTAAAGTCGAATAGACCAATGGTAAGATAAGTTCTCGGTTAGATTCCTAGGTCGCTCGAGCTTAACTCGTATAAGGTTCTAATTTTCGCAAATTTTACAAGCATTCACTTTATTTTACACAATTATATTTTGTCTTCCCCTTGATGATTATAGGCAGTATCTACGTAGTGTACAAACATACTTTTTGTATGTCATATAGCTCTATCAGTCTCGGTTAATAATATTCTGACAAATGTTCCAAATATTGGACATGTAGCGGGTGTGTTATCTGCTACGCCGTAGCAACCGTAGCCGTAAGGATCACTTCTCTTACAATGTAGCAGTATTTCTCAATGGGAGGGTCGTGACCTACAAGAGAGGTACAAACAAAACTGTTAGAGAATTCGAAATACATTGAATTAAACATACAACAGCCCTAATTCCTTGAGAGGTTAGGCTGAAATTGTTCATCGTTATTTTACCAAAGAATTTTAAGAAGAAATTCACATGTACACACAACCTGACCAGAAACAACTATCCGTAGATCATACAAATATTTGTTCCGTGCGGGAATCGAACTCGCGACACCTAGCGCAGAAAGCTAATCACTTAGCCACTGCACCAACCGTGCCGTTTTTACGGCATTACAAAATTATTTTTTAGGACATAGTTTTCTATTGATACTTAATATTAAAAAGCTTGGGTGACTAAACAATACTCCAGGTTTTAAACAATGGCTAAGATGCTCAACTTCATTACCGTCCACAATGGTGGAGCATACTTCGCCAGGGACAGTGCTACAGGATTCCATTGTGTCGTCACGCACCGCCATTGTTCTCTGTTGATACTTCGTCTTTTATAACGCTAAGAATTAGGAAGCGTTTTCATGGAAAGAGGAGGGAAGGTAACACTTATTGTTTGCGCAAATTGTATTTATAAACTAGCAACCCGCATCGGCTGCGCACGGGTAGCAGAGCATCTATTTTTTTTTTCATCAGCCTGTTGCATCAAGCATTTACGCGGCGCAAACCGGTAAAGCTCCCAGTCAGCATAATTTTTTCCAACATCTTCAATAATCATCGTCACATTTCAGCCATTTTACATAAAACCTCAATAAATTATACACCTAAACCTTCCTCATGAATCACTCCGTCCTTTAGTGAAAACCGTGTGAAGATCCGTTCAGTAGTTTTTGAGTTTATCGCGTTCAGACAGACAGACGCGGCGGGAGACTTTGTTTTATAATATGTAGTGATAACACATAGTAAATTATGACGCCCATAGGGATAGGCAGAGATGTACTTACTGTTTTACTTCTATATGCCAATGCCGTTATTAAGCCTCATGAAGTAGGGTGCAATACTATTGCCGTATATGTATAACCTCCACGAGTAAAGCAGCTTTAAGCCGTCTGGCGGAACTTGAGCAATCAGTCTCTATATCAACATTGCTGACTGGCTAATCTTTCCACTACAGCATGAGCTATTCCCATTGAGAGCATTCCGCGTTACCTTATCAGGACTCTGCCGAGCAATATATATTTATACTGTTGGTCTTCTATACCATATTCATCATCAGCCAGAACACGTCCACGGCTGAACGAAGGCCTCCCCCAAGAGGGGGTTTGCCATAATCCCCACGCTTGGTAGGCGGCTTGGGGATCGCAGTGGCTCACCGATTAGTGAGAGGACGCTGCTGCCCGTCTTCCGGTGTCTGGCCACAGTTTTAAGACATTCCCGGCAGCCTAATTACCGATGTGGCAATCAGTTTGCGACAAGCGTAGATCGCGCGATAACTTCTGTCAAACGTCATTTTTGTGTCATATAATGTAATGGCTGACAGTGAGATTGCTGTCGCGTGGCTGTCGCGTTGCTATCGCTTTTTTACGTAATTAGGCTGCGGGTCTCCATATTAGTTAGGTTAAATACCATATCCGTAGTTATAACCAGCCAGGATCCTTAACGCGACTGTAAATATAGGAAATATAATTAATTAATAACTATTATTAATTATATTTATATTCATTATTAAAAAAAAAAAAAAAAAAAAAAAAAAAAAACCATTAGACTAATAATAAAAAATAATAAAACATATTAGACTGTCTCATTGGTTTAGTGGTCGCAAGCGCACTATTGAGCGTTAAGTTCTGAGTTCGATTTCCGGATCGGGCGAAGTGTTATTGGGTTTTTCTATATGAACATTCTCAGTAGCAGCACTGAGTCTGGGACTGTGCCCGGTAAATGGCAATAGACTCGCCCCCTATTACATGGTACTCAATAACATCGTTGGCAAAATGTAGATGTGCAATGATACCTGATTAAGTTTTCGGAGAATACATGTGTGATGCTATTCTAGTAACTATTATATTGGTCTATTATTGAAATATCTGCCGAATACGAATTTCACAATACCTCGTTCTACCATCTAATAATCAATGTATGAGTATTTCATAGTTGCCAATAGATGGCGTGCTATTAATATCTGATTGAGAGTGGCGTATATGCTCTGCATTTTGCAGGGGAGTTGGACCGGTTCCTTTAATTGTTACAAACTCAAAATAGGATTATCGAACTAAAACCAGCTCTGAAATTTCACCTACTAAATATGGGCTGATTTTATATTCTGTTCATTCCTTTGTTGGTACATTTGAAGGTACAGACTGATTGCCCGAATTTGATTTAAGAGACATTGAATTCACATTTCTTATTACAAATACTTGAAGAAAAAAAAAAGGATTATCACGTAGTTTTTGTATATAGAATTCAGATCAGTACTATGCGAAAATATAATATATTATGAGCACGCTTTATAGTGAATGCTTGTCCCAATTTATTCTCTCTAATTCAATTTCGAATTCGCTTTTCTTGACAAAGTGTGAAAAAGTGGCTATTAGTGAACTAGACCATGAAAATAGGTATTTAGGTAGCGCTAAAAACATTAATAGAAAACTTGTATTCTTTCAACAACAAAAGTGCTCAAAGCAAAACAGTTTATAATGCTGTTAAAAACAAAATGATTCGCTCTTTAAATACTCCACAAAAACTTTTAATAGCTAATCTAAGGACGCGAATCGACCAGTTATCATGACCTCTGCAGCCCGCATTTCGTTAGTCAAATATTCAACATTTAAAATCATTCACAGAAGGTGGCAGGGTTCTAATTGAGATGGTTGTTGATATTTAACAACATTATGAATTCCTTTGTGTGTTCCCCGGCCCGTAACATCAACATAAACAGGTAATCTGCATGTGAGTAAATCTTGTTTGACCACATTTAAACAAGAGTCAAGTTTCTGCATTTCTCTTAATTATTGTGGGTTGAAATTAATGAAATTGGATTTATGCGAAATTAGTTTTAGAAAGTTTGTGTGAAAACTGAATACATTTTGGACTGGTGCCGAATTATGTTTATTGCATTATTATTCAATGAAGTTCATTTTATGTTAGTTGATCGTGAAGGGAGTAAGGACGTTATTTGTAAATGAGAATATTTCGCATTTTGTGTAATAGTCAACAGAGAAATTATTTGGCGACAGTTTTAAAAACTTCCAGACACTGTCGTTTTTTTTCCCTTATATATTGTCTGTATAATAAAGTTTCGATATATTTTGCTGTTTAACATCTGTTGGCGAAATGTGGGTGTGGAATAGTATAATTCTATCAAACCCTTCGGGGAATACAGACGTGATGCTATGTTATGTTATAAATAAAATTAATATGAGTTATCTTATTGTCAAGCCCACTTCCATCCATTGAAGGGCACGGGCCTCGATGAAAAGGGTTAAAACCACCACGCCCGCACATGAATTAATCATACATTATCTACCCGACGTGTTCAGTTACCGGGGTAATTAGACCCATTAGGGTAATAATGCACTAAGAGTGTGCCATATTACCCTATATCTAAACGAAGAGACAACAATTTCGAACGTACAATCTTTATTACATAGGCAGGTATATGTTCAAAATAATAATTTGAAAGTGCAGCTAGTCATAAAATGGCCATAAAAGTTGCTAGTTCAATATGTTGTTTAACGACATCATATTTCGGTAACGACTGATAGGGATGTGAAAATATTAATCGGTACACATCCCATGCCCAGCATGGAATGTTTGGTACTGATTATTATTTTACAGTGTGCGATTTTTCGATTAGTTAACACATCCTATTTGTACTCCTGTATCGTGGGTACAGTTTACCTACATAAATATTTTATGCAAACACGCCTAGACCAAAACAATTTTTAGACCATAAAATATTTATTTTGGGTAGCAACCTAACACGCGATGTCAAACATGTCATATCGATGGTAAAATATTATTATTTTTTTATAGTGATACACATCTATTTCAATCGTTTCAATAGTAATGTACAAAAGTATTAAGCTCATGTTATTAAATATCTTGGACACTGTACATCCCTATCTTGCAAATTAGGAAGTCTGGATAGCACATTTTACGAGCGTCGATGTCGTTAGAATTATTGATTAAGAAAAAAAATATCTTTACGCCGGATCCTGTTCTATATTTATGTTGTCTTATAATACATTTTATATTTATTGTAAGTCCATAAAGTTATTTTATCGTCTTTGTCACTTGCTGTTAAAATATGACAAAATTAATGGCAGATCGTCATCAAAATCCCAAGAAATCGCAATTCTTTGAAAAATCTAAACAAAAATAATCAAATTATTAACTTTGACTAAGGAACCAAACCAATCAATAAACCAACTAATAAAATCAAACCAACTCGAAGAAATGTTAGAAAAACAGTATTGTTTATTTCGGCAAAAAATCTGCTTCTTTTCTGAAATATTTAGTAGATATTGCGCTTAGTGGTTATCTTTATGAGTCGGTCATTTCGTACTATTACAATCACCCAAACGCTGTTCAAATAAAAACATCGCAGAACATCCTTTTTTAATAAAGACCTGAGTCTTATAAAATCAATAACCGACATTCGCAAAGTTCACGACAACTCGAAGAATATTCATCACAAAGCCACAGACTAGTCAATAGGTTTATTGACTATTCATACCGCTTCAGGCTGCAAAGGACATTGGCTATGCAATATAAATCGCGAGTTAGGATCGCGGCACGCAGGCGCTTACGCCGCCGGCCGCCACCGCTGCTGCCTTTATTATGCAGAAGTATTAATTCTGCTTGTTTATCTATGTAGGAATAATCCGTTCAGCAGAAGGTCACATTCATACAGAGTGTGACTTACAGCTGAACGAATTATTATGAATCAATTAATTTACTTTAAATAGAACGACCGAAACGAATTACACTATTTAGAGAAGACATAAAATGCCGGCCACTTACGGACAGAGCTGGTAAACCATATTTCTTCAGTTGTATGTAATGGAAAAGGCATCATTATAAAATTTATCAAACGATGGCAATAAAGTAACATGACATGTACTCGTACCTTGCGGGTGAGGAAAAAAAAAACTATCCGTAAACTCAGCATGCAATAAAACTATCTGTAAACTCAACACGCAAAAAAACTATCTGTAAACTCAGCATGCAAAAAAACTATCTGTAAACTTAGCACGCAAAAACAAGTACATATAAAAACAATCAACAACATCTGCCCAGCTATTCGGCTAGGTTGTTTACTGAAGAATTCCACTTACCATAAAAATGTTTGATATCCGGCCAAATGTTGAACACATTCCGAACACAATAACGAACCGCTAAGAGGGCACTCAAATTTATA
This sequence comes from Shargacucullia verbasci, assembly GCA_947562105.1. Lineage (NCBI taxonomy): Eukaryota > Metazoa > Arthropoda > Insecta > Lepidoptera > Noctuidae > Shargacucullia > Shargacucullia verbasci. Next base: position 11,261,560 of record OX387289.1, read on the forward strand.
CGGTTCATAAGGAAGATACCTGTCTTAATTATGAAGCTTCATCCTCACTTCAGTTATGGCGACTTTTATTAGCTTTTTAGAGGTCGCAAGTAGTATTGGAATGGTTTTGGAAGGTATTTAATTAGACTTACGTTGGATATTTTGGTTTTACATTCGGTACAGAGACACTAATTTCTAAATTGACGACACGGTTGGCGCAGTGGCTAAGCGATTAGCTTTCCGCGCTAAGTGTCGCGGGTTCGATCCCCGCACGGAACAAATATTTGTATGATAGTTGTTTCGGGTCTGGTTGTCTGTGCATGTGACATGTATGTTTGTAAACTGTACCCACGATACAGGAGAAATCATAGTGTGGGGCAATGTTTTAAAAACAAAAAAAAAAAAGAATAGAAGAGAAGAGAGTATGGAATAGTCTTTCTCAAACAGCAAAATTTTTTACGAATTAAAATTTCAAAGTTTCCCGCTTTGAGTAATGCCCCTTTCTCATCGTTGAAGTGGAAACGGGAACTCAGAAAGATACGAAAATAAATAGCTATAGATCTATCACTTAAAACAAAAGAAAATCTGAGCATTAAGTTATTAATAAACTTCCATCTTCCAATTCCTTTCGAGTTATAAGTAACTTTGAGTTGGATGAAATTGGGTGCACTGTCTGTCAAGTTCGTTTTGGTACGACAGCGAAACAAAGTTTCGTAAGAAGCGACACGCGGGACTTTGTTTTATTGAACAGAACTTCGAGGACCGACTGTACTTTAACAAAAACAATATACTTACAAGCTAAGTGGCGGGAACGTCGATATTTTATTAAATTTGTTATACATTTGGAAGTCGGGAAGATAAAACTTTGTTATAGCTGTCTTTAAGTGAATAGGATTTCGGATTTTTGCAGTTTTTATATGAAGTTGGAACAGATTTGAGTGGGTTTTCATAAAGATAACGGGATATAGTTTATGTGTCACACATATTAGTAATTAGCTGTCGCCCGCCACTTCGTTTGCGTTTATTTATTATCTAATTAGTGTTTTTATTATTTATTTATAAGCCTATGTCCTTTTCTAGATTTCAGGCTACCTCTGTGTAAAAAATCATAACGATCAGTTCAGTTTTGTTGTGATGAAGTAATAGAGGCAGAGCAGAGTAGACAGATAGCGTTAATTTCGCATTTAAAACAGTGCAGATACCAAAAAAATCTACCCTAGGCAAGATTAACGTACTGTGTAATCGCGCCCCAGACACTAGTGTAATCCTGTGAATATACTTGTGTCTGGGGTATATTCTATAATATGTAAACTGTTAAAATGACAATATTTTCTCGTGTCAATATATTTTGACGTTTATAAACATCAAAATAGTGTCGTTATTATTTGAAAATTAGCTTTTGCTCGCGACTTCGTACGCGTGAAATTTAGAATCTGATATTTTCCTGCGGTAAAATGGAGTCTGTATTTTAAGTTAGGCTTCTACCAAAAAAACAACAACTGCATTCAATTCCATGTTTCAAACATTCAGACAAACAGACAGAGGAAAATTCTAAAAACTGTTGTTTTGGCTTCTGTTGCTCTAATAAAGACCCCCATATTAGATTTTCTCCAATATCTATAATGTACAGACATCGGCCTGTTATAATTTTATTATATATATAGATATTGATAGTATTTGGGGCGCTAATAAATAACATAATTTAATAACATAGTATCACGCCTGTATTCCCGAAGGGTTAGGCAGAGGTATACTATTGTACACCCACATTTCACCGATGCTGTTTTTAAATCCCATAGTAAAAGGGGGCGAACCTATTGCCATCTTCCGAGCACAGTTCCAGTCTCGTGCTGCTACTACTCCTAACACTTTGTCAGACCCGGGAGTCGAACCCAGGACCTCACGTTCAGCAGTTTCGCTTGCGACCACTACACCAATGAGATTGTCAATATTGTTAAATGGGCATTATTTAAACCTATCAATATATAGAAATATTAAAATAGTGCAGAGAGTTTGACAGTATTTGGGGCACTAATATAATATTATTTAATGTCAAGATCTTATTGGCCTTGCACTCAATAACATAAACGTTTCTCTAGCGAAAAAGTCAACATCGCTTTTGCTCTCAATGTGTATTTATCTGCTAGAGCAGCGTTTGACTGCACAATAAACGTAAGAACATAAAAAAAAGGTTTTATTTTAATGAAAAACGTTCGTGATAGAACACAGTATAAAAAGCAATTTAGCTTCAACGTTTAACCAACAAAGAGATTTAGTAAGCATAATGTCCCGGGTACACCGGGACAAAGAATTACATTGTTCGTCCTGCGTCCTACTGCACTCACTTACAAACTGTTCAGAAAAGCGATAGCGGTAACAGTAATCAGTGATTACATAAGAGTATGTATACACGATGGACTAGATTCTTTTCCAAAGATACCTGTCAAATAATTAAAAAAATAATAGGTCACAACGTTTTTTCTTTAAATCTATAGATATAAATGTTATCATACATCAGAAAATCATGTTCCCAAGAATGACATTTTAAAAGTTATTTATAGGACAGATGTAGAAGTTTCAGTGTTGACGGCAAGGTGGGCGCAATGGCTAAGCGATTAGCTTTCTGCACTACGTGTCGCGGGTTCGATCCCCGCACGGAACAAATATTTGTATGATCTACAGGTAGTTGTTTCGGGTCTGGTTGTGTGTGCATGTGACATGTATATTTGTAAACTGTACCCACGATACAGTATAAAATCTTAGTAAGAGGCAATGATTTAAAAAAAAAAAAATATATATATATACTCTTATTCCAATCCCCTGGGTTGTATATCTGCTACATAGAAAAATTAACCTCGACACTGATACTGGTATTGGCATTGCAATAGGAGGTGTCATTTTGAGCTAAAACAATATATGTATTAATTCCAGTTGTGGGTGCATTAAAAAATATCACATGCGCAAAAATCCACAACTATATGTCCTTTGTGAACTATGTGTACTTTTCCCGAGCGAGAATCGAACCTGCAACACGTAGCTTAGCAGTCGATCGCTCTATCGCTTCGCTAACCATGCCGTCTAACTTATTAATTGCGAAATCATGGCCAATTATAATAAATATCAATATATGAAAGCTCGTATATACATATGTGAACAGAACCACATAGGTTATATTATATTAGTTAATTATATTATATTAATATAGGTTAGGTTAGGTTAGCACAGACCATAATAAAATGCATTACCAAATAATCGGAAACGTCGAATTACTATAACAAATTATATACATAATATGTGTATGTTATGTGTATTAAAGTATACATTACCTCGGTAAACTGGTAATCCTTAATAGTAAATAGAGATGATTAATGGCTCATTGTTCGCCACGGTTAAAGCAATAAATACCGGTAACTATGTTACATTGACCGGTTATTACACGCAATATATTTGGACGATGAGAATATGATGTATTTATAATATTAACCGTTTGCTGGAAAACCAAGCTAATGAAATTGAAGGTACAATTTTTTTAAGATAACATTCATTCTCTGAAAGATGCTCATGCCAGTGAGACGGTAATGGGTTAGATTTATGTTTACAAGGTGGCGTAGAAAGTTTTGGGATGGAGACTCATAGTTGGCCGTAAAAGTGTGAGCGGGCCACTGATATGAAGAAACGACGACCTAATAAGGCCACATTGAGGAATCTTCGTAATAACTGAATATTAACTTCATAAGAATTTAGATATGTAGAGATATCAATTATTAAGATATTTTGACATTTATCATATATTATGATTAGTCTAAATCTACGCTTTTAAACCCTTTGGGAGTCTAAGATTCACTTAATGTGGCCACATTAAGTGAATGTCAAACATGATATAAATATGAATTTCGTGTGAATGAAATTGAGAATTGACAAATTAAACCGCTAAGTGATGCAAAAGAGACACAATATAATCTATTGTTTTACGTTGCCTGGCGCCTCTTGTGTCTTAATGAACTGTCTTACGCTAGTTATATAAAGTTACATAGATACCTCAAAATTGGTCAAAATATGTGCGTGGCAAAAAGTATGTCACATAAAAATGATATTCCTACAGTTTGTCAGTAGGTATATAATACATCTTTATAAGGCCCCGACACGAAATGGATGTGCCATGTAGCCGAATATTTCACATAACAAAAGTCTGTGTAACACACTCAATGCGTGTTATGTGTCCATTATGAATACTTTTTGTGGTTTATTTATTTTTTTAATTCAGGTTATATGGTGAAAGCCTAGAAATAAGTTGGGCTTATGTCAATAAAGTTACGCTATAAATATGCCAAGCGTAACAATTACGGTAATAGGCCATTTATTGTAGCATTTAAAAGAAGGCCTATGTTTAGAAGCGGACGTATTTAGGCTCATTTATGATGATAAGTTTTAAGGAATTGCGGTGAAGTCGTAGCCCGAAATTGAGAGAAAAATGGAAAACCTTTTCAAGATGTGGAGTATAAAAATATCTATAAAAGTAATTATAAGACTGCCTCATTGGTCTAGTGATCGCAAGCGTGATTGCTGAGCGTGAGGTCCTGGGTTCGATTCCCGAGTCGGGCAAAGTGTTATTGGGTTTTTTGTATGGAAATTCTCAGTAACAGCACGGAGTCCAAAACTGTGCCCAGTAGATGGTAATAGGCTCGCCCCCTATTACATGGGAGTCAATAACAGAATCGGCAATGGCAATGTGGGTGTACAATAGTACACCTCTGCCGAACCCTTCGGGAAATACAGGCGTGATGCTATGTTATGTTAAGTAATTATAAATCTAAAACAGCTCGCTCTTGAAACGTGTGATCAAGAGCGGAGCAAGAACTGTAATTGAATCGGTATATTGTCACGCGATATTTAGTCTTATTGTTATTTTGTGAAAAGAAAATGATTTTGACATCACGTGAGAGGAAATTTAATTATAAGAAAACATGAGTTGCTTACCTACTGGAGCTGGTCACTGAGAGTATGTTATATAGTTTATTTAGATAGTAACTAACTGCATGCTATCTACCCACATATAGATCTGCCCATCGGCGAACCGATTTAATTGACCACACTGCAATATGTATCTTTAAACCAGCTCGAACATACAAGAGCTAGAAGAAAGTTTGAGCAAATGCGCTAGCCGTGCTGGAATAACATCCTACGTTATGAGGCATCCCCCAATGGAACTATTTCCTACCCTTGGCTAAACCACATAAACGTATCTGTGGGGATCTAATACTGGTGGGGCGAAGGGTGTGTCGCTTATTTACGTAGTTATAGTATATTTAGTGTTGCATGTCAGACATGTGCAGAGTGACTGACACTGAAACGTCCGTAATTGCGCAATAACGTACGTAACTGCGCTGCAATGTGCGTAGCCGCGCATCTATGTGCGTAGACGCTCCACAAAATTTGCCGCGTGCCAATACGATAGTCATCAGCACGCGTCAGAATATGTTAAATATTCAAGAAACAATAGTTGTGAAGAATACACCAATATTCAGTACGCTGGTAGAAGAAACACTAGTAGAAATGACTAAGCGTAAGTATTGTTCACATCATGGAAAGATATCCATATTCTAAAGTCGATGAAAGCAAGAACATATATTTTTACAATTTTCTTCAATTTTTGGACACTGGCCATGATTCGTATAACGTAGAGTACTGTCAGATATCCCAGGGGTCTCGCCTCAACCTTATGTAAGTAAAGGTACAATTTACCTTGATCTTTTTAGGCCCCGTATTGCCCCAGGAGAGGAAGATGTAATTTCCAACATCAAAACTAGAAATGGAGTTCTAATTACCTTTTACATATAATTTTGTTTATTATTATTGACTTTCAAAATAATTTACCATAATATATTTTGGTTAGCTATTTAAATGTATTACCTATATACCAAGTCTTTGACGGTACATTTGCCGTCGTGTCTATTTTTTGATTGAAAGACCTACATGCAGATAGTGAAATTCCAATTTTCTTTGTCTGTCACTTTAGGTCGTTAATCTGGTTGAAAAAAGGTGGAAAAGAATCTTTAGTATTGGAAACTATTCAGAGTTCTTTGTTCTATTGTAGTAGTGGTTCCCGTTAATAAAAACAACAGATTTAGGTCAGTACCACCTAATCAACTGGTTTAATACTTTCGATTTCCGATAGTCGGATCAAATCGGATCTACCGACGGAGCGGCTGAGCCGAACCCAAATTATTTGTTGCATTCTGTCCCCGAGTAATTTGGTTTTGTATAATTAAAGCTTCGCGACAGTGGCTGGAAACATAGCAGAGTATAAAAGTGCTCGGTCTAAAGAAATGTTGAACTCACCAACTAAGCTAAATATGATTGAAAACAAGATAAATATATTATACAATACCATACACTTTAAAAGTGATCCTAAAAGTTTTATAATAATTAAACAGTGGTTTTTGGAGTTTTTCCAAAAAGGAATTCCAAAGGGCTGTGACTTCTACTGTAGATAGAGCTTGTCACACGGAAGCATCAAATTCATCAGTTTTACGACCAGATCAATTGAATCAAACTACAATCTTTCGCTGGAGTCCCCGACCCCTTAAGCATGGGACTATTACATCTTCCACGCATAAAAATATCTCCTGTTAACATTTCTGCTTACCTAGCATGAACCTTTCTTGATATTTATTTTCACTAAAACATATTGACATAAATTGTGTAAATCCTATTTTTTTTAGTTCAGAAATCACGAAAATTTTCTTATACCTCTGCTGAAATATGTACAGATATAGAGGTATTATTATTAAATTAGTTTGTATACTCAGTAGGTAATATGAATTATGGCACATCTTTGCAAATACACTTATATTTACAATACCATTACAAATGTTTGTTTTCTGAAGCTCTGTACAGAATAACCGTGTTTGTTTATTTGCTATTGCTTTCTTCGTAATAATTGATACACGCTCACTCTGACAGAGTATAAAGTGTTTAATTAACAACAGTCTGAAGATATTAGCAATTGTATTTATGGTTGGTTAGTCTAGACTTTATATATGCACGTAATAATGAATATAAGAAATTTGCATGCAAATTACGAAATTGGGGAACCTTTAAGAACTTGGTTTGGCTTTGATTTAAAGTTGAAATTTACTAACTAACCCGTCAACGACGCAAAGTAAGAAAGCACAATAGCAAATCTATTGCCTGCAGCTCTGACAACTGTTAAGAAGTAGTTAGAGTACCTAATAAGAAGATCGGCCATAATGATATTTATGACAGACACCTAGAGATATATCTATAGAATAGTTACAACTAATTTAATTTTAAGTCTGTATGAATTAAAAACATAACGTGAAGTGCAGTAAAACAAGTGGCGAATCGTTTTACAGTAATAACCTGTATTCACTGATGATTTCTTTCAAAATATTAATTCACATTTTCTTTGTTTCAGGTGATTTTCATTAAAAATACATGAAACGTGAAAATTAGAGAGAAAGTGTAATTTCAGTGCTAATAGGAAAAAAGTGCTTCAAGCGTGATACATGTGTAAAAAGTAGGATAAAATAAAAAAAATATTATGTATTAAGACAGCCGTTCAAATTAAAATGCTATAGAAACGTGCGTTCAGAATATAAATCAGTGCGTGTGTTCTTGTCGGCGTCACCACGAGGACTGCGACTAAACAGCGATGGCTTGGCCTGAGGTTGTGCGATGAGCCGGCCGAGGAGGAGGGGATGGACGAGCCCAGCGCCGCCAAGCGGCCGTCAGTGCTAACTATTGACAGAGCTGCTTTCTTATTACTGAGGGTAAAGAGAGCCTTCAAGAAGAAGCGGCAGCAGCGGAAGGAAAAACAGTAAGTTTACTTTAACAATAGAACTTAGATAATAAAACATGATTTAGCATAGTAAGAGATCTTTCTTAACTAAAGATACGTACGTAAAGATACGTGCGATATCTTTGGAGTACGTTAAAACAATTCTTTTTTTCACCAAAAAGTCCGTAACAATTCTGCAAATCACAGGTCTAACCCAACCTAGGCCTCCGAAAAGTCTTGATTTTTTCCGTACCATAATTATGGACACAGGACACGTACAGGTGTCTGTACGAATAGAAAAGACTGAATCTTTTTACAAAGAATTTAATCTAGCTCTTAGGAAACGTATCGTACAAGGGTGATTAAATGTTTATGGATATGCCTAAATGAATAAATGACGAACCAATGTGAAAAAAAGAAAAGAAAAAGAAACAAGGTATGTTTACAATACTTTTATAATTTGTATAGTACCATCTGAATATTTTATCTATTAATGGTTTCATTAAAAACTTGCAGTAATCACAAAATGCACCTGTTTAGGTTGTTTTCAACAAGCAACGTTCACCCGTCTTATTATCATAATTCAGAGCGTTTATCTAACAAGTTGGGTCTACCCAAATCGTTTAGATAAAACTTCAATTTAATTAAGTAATAAAACATTTCACGCAAAAGGAAATCTTAATTTTCGTGACCCCAATCAACCATTGTGTGCTTTCATTACACATTACCTGCAGATAATTCCCTTTGCTGATACAAATGCAAATGAGGGTAGTTGGCATTAAAGACACGTACCACGTTTACTGTGCCCACGATCTGCCCACATTAATGCTATACACCGCGAACATACTGACGTGGTTGTTTTTCATTGCTCGTTCTCTACGTTGATGTTCTTTGACGAGCGAGGGTAGTGAGCGTTGAATAAAAAGTACTACGATATTGTTTAGATAACTAAATGTCCCGGGTACAAAACGACTTCATTATGCTTCAGTCGTTTGTCCCGAGCGGTCATGTTGGCTGTTTGACTTGTGGATATCGTTCTTTTAGGTTGCACATAGATTTAATATTAGTGTTATCGTTCTTGCTATGTTATTTTATTTGCACAAGATAAATATAATTTTATTGATTGAAACTTTTTAAAAATCTGTTTCTGTTATAACATTACACAAAATCGAGCAAAATATGCTTTTCTTTTAGACATGAAACTATATTTTAAGTTATTTAAAAACGAATTTTGTAAACAAGATTTTTAGTATTCCGATCGTGTTTGCGTAATTTCGCTTAGCCAAAGTCGAAATCAAACTTCGTTTAGTTTTGAGTTACAAGACTTGGCGAGTCTAATCTTTGATGTAAGTCACGCCCTGGCCTAGTTTGATTTAGGTGACCCAGCGAATATTATTGAAATATATTTTTATTTAATATTTTTTGTTTGGACTTAACGAGTCGCTAACTTTACTACAATTTGTATACAAAGTAGTTTCATACGAGTTCATTTAATCAACGTCGAAGAAAGTTTGCCTAGTTAAATTAAACAGTAATCTAGATTAAGCTGGGAAAGTCAACTAAAACTATTTTAAATTGTGTTGTTACTTTATTTACTAAATTCTCATTTACACTGCATTAGGCTTGTTTGCAGGCTCTACAACAATTTTATTTGGGTCTTCTTCCGGTTTCTCGGGTTCACTTACTTTTTCAATAGTCTCTTGAAAGTTCAAATCTTTCTTCACCACAGGGAGTGCAGGTTTGAATAAATCTATATTATTTTCCAATTTTTTATCTCCGACGATTGTAATACCTTCTTTGTCAACAATATCTTTTTTCTTAGGTTGGAATTTTGCCCTGTGTTTTTCTTGTACTGGAACTTCTTTTTTCTTTGGGAACAAGAATATTTCTATTGCTTTTGTCTTCAGTGGGGGCAACATAGATTTATTCGGAATAACGGTATCAAATAAGAAAGGCATCATGGGTAGCGGATTCGATCTTGCTGGGCTAGGTTTTATCGGTTTCTGGTTGGGAGCGAATTCAAAATAAAAAGTACCTTCTTGAGTATGTTCGTGAGATTCACAACATAAGGTAGAAGATATAGGATCTTTGTTAAAAGAGAACAGATCATTATTCATGAGAATCTTGTTGAGGAGTCCAGTAGGGTTAGTGAGGAAAGAATCTTTGACGTTACGGAGACTGGAGCAAAGGCACGGCTCTTCAATGATTGGTTCTAGGTTATTTTTTGGAAATAAAAATGGAGTAGGTTGTGGTAAAACATGATCAGGTATGCGAGGTGGTGAATCTGAAACAATAAAATTGTGGTTATGGTATGAAATTTAATAGGTATAACGGCTAACATCTTCTCAAGCATTATTATTATGTCGTAAAATAGGCAATACTTTGCGATTATTGAATTTATTCAGTTCTTTGAATCTTTGTCTAGCTACGCAAAACTCAAAAAAACTAAAAGGTAGTCCCACAATCCTTTTAATCGTACATTACTCTGCTGGGACATCGTCCTTTTCTATCCAAATCTTACCATGACCGTTACCGTTGAAATAAAATGATATTTCCATTTTTCCGAGGTTCACGAGGGAGTTGGTTATGGTAGGCATAGGTCGAATCGTCTCCCGGGAGGAGGCGACTGCCAGATATCCTACTAGTATAGCGAACGCCTTTAACAACATTATCTGAAAGCAAAACAGAATTTATTTCTGATAAAATATTAAAGGATTGTTTTGGGAACATAAATTCATACATTTTTGTGTAGGATAATAAATTTCTAGAGAAATTGGCTATATTTGTGTCTATCTGATGGTTAAAATAGATAAAAGTAAAAGCTATTGTTTAGATAAAACGTGATTATAATAGTATAAAGGTTAATCAGGAAATTAGTCACAACACCATTACGTTTGGCAATTAATTTAACTAATATAATATATTCGCTCTGAAAACGAATGAGAACATTCATGATAAAATTTAAAATCTAATTATAATAGCTTGACATCGTGTCAGTTCGATTGGCCTTAGCTTTTAATTGTTTTTACTGCACTCGACATTTGATTTTAAACTAGGATTTGAAATTAGGTACATTCAAAAGTCAAAAAAGTCAAATGATTTTGTTTCAACTGGTCCTTTACAAGCGCTTTTAAAATGTTATGATTCTACTTGCATTAGTTAATTTCTAAATCAAATCTATGCCAATAATAACAGTAGCTCCTTTGGTCCATACTAGATGTGTAATCAAGCAATTAATTATAATGTAACAGAAATATAATTAGGATAGAGTTAATAAACCAAATCCTACAGTTTCGATTCTTATAAGGGAATATTTAAGTTAAGGGTTTGCTTACCGTTTGTATTCGTCCACGAGCAATAACGAATTGATTGAAATTCGCTCCAAATCAAATTCTTTTTGTTTCGCAACTTCCATTTTATTTTATTGGTTTTCCATTTTATTGTTACGATTGAGAAATACGAATTGTTGGCAAATTTTCTGTTCGGCCGATATTATTAATGCTTACGTTTCAAGCTGTAAGAAACAGATTTTTAAAGGCCCTTGGGAAAACTAAGGGTTTATGCTTTTTTTAGGCAAATTAATACAAAAAATACTTACAATCTTTTGACATCTCAAGAGTTGTAATGCTGAGTTGCTTAATTGGTTTTGTATGTCGCAAGCGTCGCTGCTGAGCATCGGTTCTGGGTTCGATACCCGGATGTACATCTTTGCATAGCTCTCCAGGGAAAACAGGCGTGATGATATGCTAGAAATTGTTAGAATGAGCACTGTCAATTCGTTTTAATGTTGAGAAACATTTTGAGCCAAGCATTAAATTAATGTGGTTTAAAGAACCCGGGTATTAAAAAGACAGACGGCTATTGCGGCTGACAATGTTTCCAGCCCTAAATAATAAAGATCTCTTCAGGATGGTATAACCCAAACGTACACAGAATTAAATTACAGCGAGCTTTGTTGTTTAGAGTTAAATAAAATTGATAAAAATGCTTTTACTAGTACTTATGTACAAAGGTTTGAATAAAAGAAAATATTATCATGCAAGCAGTTGAGACAGCTAATAATGGCATGTAACCTGCTATTCTGGTACAAGATGTTCATTATTATTAAAAACTAGCGACCCGCGTCGGCTTACGGGCACGTGTAGCAGAGCATATATGCCTACATTTTTTTCTAAAAAGATGGTCTAATTTAATTTAATAAGGACATATTTTAATAAATATATATAACTCTATTGGTTTACGTGGTCTTCGCCGGTAAAGCTCCCAGTTGGCATAATATTTTCTGACATCTTTAACCATCATCGTCTTATTTCAGCCAATTTATACAAAACCTTAATGAATTATACACTTTAACCTTCCCCCTGAATCACTCACCGTACATTGCAATTGGTGGAAACCGTATGAAAATCCGTTCAGTAGTTTTCGAGTTTATCGTGTTCAGACAGACAGACGCAGCGGGGGGACTTTGTTTTATAATATGTAGTGGTGTATTAATGAAATATAAAATGCACTGTAAGATATAATTACCTATTGATTTTCTTCAAGTTTCAATGAAAGATGAAATAAACATGGTAGAGTTTATTAAATGTTGGTTTTTCATTAACATAGTACGTTTATTTATTTACCTAGGTACGTGTATGTTGTTATAAAATGTTTATACATTAGCTTTACAGATATACTTGCTATTTGAGAGCACTGACACTTGATTTTCTTTCATCTTTCCAAAAATGATGTTATTTATTCATAATTTTTTCAGTGTCTATAAAAATATGATAACCTAGCGTTTAAACGCTGTCTTTTCATGGACGAAGGGCCTGAGTTCACACCCGTAGCCTAATTACCGATGTAGCAATTAGTTTGCGATAGGCGTAGATCGCGCGATAGCTGTCAAACGTCATTTTTGTGTCATATTATGTACTGGCGAACAGTGAAGCTGCTGTCGCGTTGCTGTCGCAATTGTTACGTAATTAGGCTGCCGGCCCGCATCTTTTACTTTTCAAAACCATGTGCGGATTAAAATTTGATTATCACTTGTGATAACGGAAAACATCGTAAGGAAACTTACACGCCTGAGAGGGTTCCATAAAGTTCTCGATGGTGTGTGTAGTCTGCCAACACGAACCTCACCAGCGTGTTGGATGATGGCCCATCCCATCTCATAGACAGAAAATTGTCGAAATTGTGACAGTAATGGGCTAAATTTATTCAATTTATTATTCATATTTCAGACTCTAACTGAGCTCTAACGCTCTAATTTTTCACGTTTATTATGCAAATTTGTACCCTTGTCTATAGTCTGTAGGTATATCAGCGATTTATATAACAGAATACGTGTTATCGACGAAGAGTCACGATATTCTCACGGTATAACATCCACAAATTACGGTGCACGAAACGATAATAGCTTTTACGTGCATCACAGTATTTTGATTCAAATATCGTTGTGTTTGTAGACGTCTAAAGGATAAGCAGAGGTAGATCTTTATAAATCCACTATTTCTTTTTGCCCTACAATTCATTCAAGAAGGTTTACAGTTGAGAACGAATACAAATTCCAAACTGTAATTTGCTCTTAAAAATGTGCGACGTGCTATCGAAATAGGATCTCCTGATAGCCACGGTTACGCCACGGTTATCACTAATAGATAAAGGAGGCAAATTAAAAAAAAAAAGACTACTATATTTTGTTTTAGTTTGATTCTTATTATAATAATATATTATATTAATATCTCTTATAATAATAAATTTTCTAACCTGAAAAAGAAAAGAGAACACCAAAAAGAAACTACATATAACAGAAAAGTAGGATATCAAGACACAAGATGATACAAGAAAGAGATTTCACGGAAAAGAGGCTACACTGAAAAATTATACCAAATAATACGTAGCAGCAAAATATTAAAGTTCATTTCACGTTGTAATGAATTATATTACATCGTTCGGGACGCTCTCGCTGCGATAAAATAATGATAAACGAGAGGCAATGATCGCATTAATAGCATTAATATAACATGTACCGATACCACCTTTGGGAATATTTTAAGCTCGCCTATTCTCCTGGACGGTGAGGTTCTGAGTCTTAGGTCCCAAGAGGTCTATACTCGGTTTGTTTAGGTACTTAAATAAAGGTAAACAATCTTGATGTGTCTTTTTAATATTTTTTGTTTAAAACTCATTTTAAAAATAAAACGCGACTAAAACCCAATGTAAAACAACAATAACGATTACCAAATCAATTGAACCACTAGTTTAAGCAGTAGTTTATTTGTTTAATATGTGTTTGTGTAAAAAGTCACATCAAGATTGTTTACCTTTATTTAAGTACCTAAACAAACCGAGTATAGTACAAAATTGCCGCCGAGAAGCCAAAAATGGAATTCGTTCAAATGCGCGCGCACTATTTTGTCACACATTTTTGGCTTAACGGTAATGATGGTCGACTTGTAAGAATTCTTATACTAGACCCTGTATCTGGCCACTACTTCTACATCTGGGTCTAATTCCTGAATGGCAACTACTTGCTTTCGGTAGGTAGGTAATTGTTCCATAAAGAGATCATATTAACCCGTTACAAAAGTATATTGTGTAATATTGCCGTCGTAGTTAATATCCTCCTGACCGAATTTCGGTCACGGCGGCCAATCTCACCGGAGATTAGCCAACTATGCAGGAGATATTATAGAGCACAAGTGTGTGCGCAAACACAGTTGCTCTCTCTATTCCTTCATTCTCATAGTCCGAACATCAGGCGGAGGACCAACGGCTTTACGTGCTTTCCGAGGCAGGGTGTGTATTCACATACACAAAGACCCAGACCCGAAACAACCATCTGTAGATCATAAAAATATTTTTCCGTGCGGGAATCAAACCCGCGACACGTAGCGCAGCGGTCGATCTCTCAACCATTGCAGCAACCGTGTTGTCAATCCCGTCGTGGTAAGAAAGGGCACAACTATATTATAAAAAAAAAAAGAGTTATATACATTTTCAGAATCAGGAAAAAGACTACTTTTTAAACTCCATTTCCGTAAAATTGACGAAATGTTAGATATGCCTTTATAAACTACAACGTCAGAATAGTTATCCGTATTTCTTATATTTTCTGTAGGGAAATTTTTGGTTGCTACTGGAATCATGCCCGGTGAATTGTAATAAACTCTCTTATTACATGGGACTTAATAACAGTTTCAGGGAAATGAAGGTGTACATCAGTACATCTCTGCCTAACCGCAGCCTAATTACCGATGTAGCGACAGGCGTAGATCGCGCGATAGCTTCTGTCAAACGTCATTTTTGTGTCATATAATGTATTGGCTGATAGTGAGATTGCTGTTGCGTGGCTGTCGCGTTGCTGTCGCTTTTTTACATAATTAGGCTGCCGTTCGGACGATACAGCCGACTTGCTATGTTGAATAGAGAGATATCGAGTGATCAAGGCTGGGCATAGCTTTCGAGTCTAACCAGATGCGGCTCACTATATTTATTTTCCATAAATACGACTATCTGTGCTCATTTATATTCATTTGCGATCTATCAAGGGATGATGATGGGAACCTATTACGATGATAGTAGTTAGATAAGTTATCAGACTCTCGGACTTCTGTTTCCTCGTGTCAATTGTTATGGGTGTTTGACAGCCAGTTCGAAAACCAAAACTTTGGACATAAAGTAAACACGTATCAATATAATCGTTCATTTTATTTACATAATGGTTGAAGGAACGGTGAAGGAACTCGCATTATGCCTACATTTGAAGTGTCGTTTTATTTATTCCTATTTCGATCCGAACGCATTTCGGCATTGGCGTATGCAAGTAATAAAATGCGTTCAAATTGTATTTATTTATACACGTCGATTTCTGAAACGGATCGTAAAATTTCGCACGTTCTGTGTTGCTAGTGCGGGGAAAGCTCCGTAGTTTGTGTAAAAAAAGTTGGGGAAAATATTAAGGACTAGTTCTTATTATTACAATTCTTTTATGGGGTGATTATAAGTCAAAAACAATAATGTAAGCGAAGATTTATAAAAAATATATAGAATAGAATAGAACAGAATTTAAAAGGATCAGTATTCGGATTACGTCTAAAGAAGAAAAATCTTATAGATATATATATACAACAATTTACTATAAGAAATACCTACCTAATATTTTCATTTTTGCTGACCCTTGTGTTTTATGTTCGCGACACCAAACTTCAGCGTCATAGTAGGCGACTAAAACGTTCTTTAGCTGGCAACCCCGCACGTTGGCGGAGTTATTGGTTCGTTCCACGTTAACTGTAAAACGCGATGGCAAGCACACATTTGGCATTCACATTACTGGTACGTACTGTGTGAGGAATCCAACCATACGAATGTTTTACGCCTTCCGAGTTACGTTGCTTTAGTATTAGTCATCGAGTGAAATGTTGGCGATGTCTGTCTTTCATTACTACAATCGTTGCATTTTTTACGATTTAGCATCAATCAAAGTCAAAGTCAAAGTTTTTTATTTCAAGTAGGCCTTTTCAGGCACTTTTAAAAAGTCGAGACTCTAGGCGCACGGTTCCAAAGGGGGTAGGTCCTATGGAGAAGAGACCGGCAAGAAACTCCATGACCGGCAAGAATCTGCTTGTCAATCAGCTGTTAGGGTTATTGCTGAGTCGGAGTCTCTCTTATATAGTTTTTACCATATGACATTACAGAAAAGTACTTGAATGTATAATATTCAATTACTCACAAAATGTACCTTATGGGTCAATCGCGGTTGCTAAGCATAGGGTGCTGGGTTCGACTTGCACGGTCGGGGAGAGTGTTATCGGTAGCGGGGAGGGTTTTCTTTTAGAAAATTCTCATTAGCATTTCGGAGTTTGGAATTATTGTGATGACAATAGGTTCGATACATGGGGCTTAATAACGACATTGGCGAAGATGAATGTATGTACACGTATGCCTAACCGTTCGGGGAATACAGCCGTGATGATTTTAATTACTAGCTTCCGCTCGCGGCTTCGCCCGCGTGGTTTAGGAACCCGTGCATTTTTCCCTGGATAAAAATTCAGACTATAATCTATATCTGTGCCAAATTTCATCCAGATCCGTTAAGCCGTTCGGACGTGAAAGAGTAACAAAGAACTATCCACCCATCCATCCATCCATCCTCACAAACTTTCACATTTATAATATCAGTAGGATATTCATTAAATAGGCGTAATATTGACTTAGTACATAAATAATATACATGAAGCATTTTTTATAGTTATACAGTAGAACTGCAAGGGGTTTTGTGTATATCTTCAGTTAGTGATGATCTAGCTCACTAAGCCATTCTTCGTTCTATTTAAATACAATAAAATCCAAGCATTATTAACATATTGGTTGCCACCGATACTTAATTGTTCAGTGTCTTAATTTGGAAAAATCGAGAAGTCGAGAGCTAAATTTTTCTTTAGTTTTGAAACGGCCAGACGATATATACGTACCGCTATAAAGTTTTTTACTATTTACTTTCAAAGCAAAAGTTAATTTTCATGATAGCGATTTTAGTTCTTAACTTGATTACATTAGGGATTAGAGTCGCTAATGTGATATCTAGTCATAGTAAAGGTTTGATTTACTATTAACTATTTTATAGACATGTCATGTTAGCGACTCTAATCCCTAATGTAACCAAGTTAAGAACTAAAATCGCTATCACGAAAATTTACTTTTACTTTGAAAGTAAATAGTAAAAAATGTATGATAGCGGTACCGGTATATAAAGTTTCTGGTAGCCGCTGCACGTGCCAAACGTCACTTGGAATTCGACACGCAGCCGCGCTAGCTACTTCTGACTTTTTTCTTAAGATTGTGTTGTTTGCCGTGAAATATAAAATCTGATGTCGTTTGCTTACTTTGCTTATGATAGAAGGACAAATACAACGGTTATTTTAGGCGTCGGAACAAAATGTAAAAACCTACAAAAAATTATAAAACTTTCGTGTCGACTTTTCGGTATAATTGTTTCTATTTCCGTGAATTTTCCGGGACTGACTTTAGAAATCGGTGATTTGTTTACATTTCAGAAACCTCGCAAATGCTTAAATTTTATAATATCACGCTTATATTCCACGAAGGGTTTGGCGAAGTGGAATTCTGCCCACAAGATGACTATAGGCTTGCTACAGTGCTTACATGGGTACTCACTCTTAGTCTACACAATGGTGAAATGAGGGTGTACAAAAATTGTACATATACCTCTGCCTAACCCAAGAAATTCAGGCGTGATGCTATAGTATTCTGAAATCGTGTTTTTCAGCTGAGTGGCCCGTGTCCGCGTCCATTAAAAATAGGTTCCCCCATCTTTACCTGAGAGGGGTGCAAGAGGCACCCATGTAGTTTTATCAGATGAGTTGATCCACAATAGGCTACTATTAAAGTCATTTTTTTTAAATCTCGATTTTAATATTTTATGCCCTTAAATCTCAAACGTTAATTACGCCTTTTTTGCAGTACACAAATAAACTCCAAACAAATATTTGTATGATCTACAATAGGTATTTCGGGTCTAGTTTTCACGCGGATAGTTTTCCGTGTCTGGGCGTGCATGTCTGTAAACTGTATCCGCGAACCAGGACTACTAATTCTAGAGTGGGGCAAAAAAGATGAAAAAAAAAATAGGCAACATGTAAAACCGATTCATTGCAAACTATTATTTTGAAAAAAGTATCCATCCTCCATAGGACCAACCCACTATGGAACCGTGCACCTAGATTCTTAAGGTTTAAAAAGTGCCATCAAAGGCCAATTTAAAATAAAAATCTTTGACATAGATAAAAATTTAAAAAGACACGACATTTCATACTAACGAGTATAATATACTATAGTAAAAAAAAAAAACAAAAAAAACATAATTATTCTCCCATAACAAAGATTTTTATTATTCAATAGTCGATCAAGATTTTCTAATAAAACTGTTTATCTAAAATAATTAATACGAATCAAAATTGTGACTATTTCCGTAGATGGTGGCAGTTCTAGAAGATAGTCAAGCGAATATTGCACATAATGCTGCGATCAATGTGAAACCATTTCTAGATCCTAAAAGGCGGAATGAAATCATTGATGAAACATTTATGGAACAAAAAGACATTTTATTAGATCTGGTACGTATCGCATTGAATCCCACATTCTTTAAAGGAATAGTCCCAAAAGTTTTCCTGACCCAAGAACCGTATAAAAAAGGACTGAAAAACTGATGTTCTTACTCAATAAAGAGCCTATGTTCAACAAAGGACTGCTAAAACAAATATTAGACTAACATTTGACAAGCTAGAAAAATAATAGGAACAAGACAAACATTCGAGACCGAGACAAGAACGCTCATAAAATTTGTATCAAAATATCAACGATAACCAATCTCATTACGAGAGTTCACCAGTTACTATGAGCTAAATTGGTGATCAGAGTTTGGCACGGCTAACAATTGCTCCTTTGGCAAATTACTCTCGATGTGCAAAGTTCAAAACAAATCAATTATCTGATGCCAGAGGGCTTCCGACCGACAACTAATCTTGTTATGATCTTCATATATTGTGTAAAATTACGAGATGTGTTGTGATGTTTTTGTAGGATATTTTCTTTTTTTTTATTGGTCTGCTAAAGGGTTTAAAAATCCGCTATTGTATGTATCATAATGATATAATTTATCACTTTTAATATAATTTACTTTTACTTCATATTCTGCATATATCTCTGAGTTACTATGGATGCTCGTTAATGAATTGCTTAATGTGGCCTTACGCCCCCTGTTTTATTAATTTACATTCACAGTCAGAAATAATGAGGCATTACGAGTGAAGCGTGTAAAACGAGGGTTTACTTTGGCTTTTCCTGTCTTTTTAACTTTGAACCAGTACCTATGCAAAATTAAAGTGATTTTATTTTTTTAGCTCTTTTTGCAAATGATAACACGCACTAATTAAGTTTAATTCAATAAGTATGTTATTAAATACATATTAACTCAATTACTAAACTGAATTCAATTAGTTTTTGATTATTATTTTAATGAAATATATTGCTACAAAGCAATCGTTTTTTGTTCTTATTTGATTTCAGTTTTCTTCTTTTGAGTTTCAGTGATTCTTTCTGTTTATTTTATTCTGTCATCAGTACCTGATATATTCTATACACATTAGTATAACTCACACTAATGTGTAGTGAATATTTATATATCATAATAATATTCACTACTTTGTTGCTGTATCTTGGTTGGTCTATCTGGTGTCATGTTAGTGGCTATGTGATGATCTGGAGTCTTTTGTTTTCCTGACTCGGAAATATTTTAGGTTTAAGACAAAATGTTATTGTATTTCATATGTGTTTCTAATTAAAGTTATTTTCCTTCTATCCATAAACATAATTAAAATAAATAAATTTAATTTCAGCTAGAAGCAAAATTAAAAGAAGTCAGAGACAAAAAGAAAAAGAAAGATGTAAATGGCATTGAAAGCAGTAACGGCGCTACTAGCAAAATTAATAATAATAACAAAATTCTTTTTGAGAAGCCGAACGGTCCCGACACACTGTGCGATAATTTACTTAAAAACGTTGATGTTAAGGTTAAGATTAACGGTATCAGTGCTATTGGCGAAGCTGACGTGGAACTCAAGTATGGCAATTCTGGTATGAAACCTGTCATTTATATTTATGGTGATTTTACGTTAAATTTTAAAACAACTCCATATTATCGTTCTTCTAGCTCAGGATCCGCTTAGCTAATAACACGTGATAGGCAGAAAACATACCTTTTTACTGATGACGTTATTAAATTCCACGTAGTTAGGATTCAAGCTTTTGGCCATTTATTTATTTGGTCGTTGGACATAATTTCTTATTGTGCTGATAGTGCAGATTTACTCACACTATACTTTTGTGAATCATAAATTTGAGTGCGTTTGGCAGCACCTTACCTGATGGTAAGGTGACGATGCTGCGGCGAGCTAAAATAATATCTATTCACTCTTACATACGGCCATACATGAGCAGTTAAAATTCATTAGGTCGGGACCATTAAACCAATAAAGTGGAGTAACTTAAAATATCCGATCTAAAACTGCGCACAATACTTCTTGTGCATCGTAACGTGAGAACCATAAAGCGACTGCTTTTTGATATCTATAAATCTCTAGTAAGCTCGAGTTTGCAGTGCTATATTATTTAACTTTTGCTCTTTTTCTCGGTCCATGTGCAGAAGATATAAAATATTATATTTTCCTCTAGTCCTTTTACGGAACAGAATGAAGATTTATATCACAATATGTTAGTAAATTCTTGTTACCAGCGCTGTGGTCTGCAAACTTAGAAATGTTTTATACTTCCTTTGTATAACTCGTGAAAGTTAAATCAATTATAGGGAAGCCTCCATAAGTATAATCAGTCCTGACAAAGTTAATTAATGAATGATGACGTAAGCCTTTAATTACTTTTGCTTTAATACCAAATGTTTCTGTAGATTCAAATTAAATAAGCTTGTATTATTCAGTTTTGGCTTATATTTAATTATGAAAAATTTTTAACAGAGTTGCCTGCGGTGGTGCGGTTGTCGCGTTAAAAATATTATGATACAAGTTCCACCCGTTTCTATAATGTATACCTATGCCCTTTTTATAATTATGTTAATGAAATAGGTGAAAGTGACTGTATAATTTCAGTGGTAATTTTTAACTATGATATTTATTACAGGAATGATTATGAGATTTTACAAAACCACTGAGAGTCTCTTATTAATTTTGTAAAAATTAAATTGATAAATATTTGATGATGGTCGGGTGAAAATCGAAAACGTGATATTTTAGTTAAACTTCATCGTCTGTTTAATCCTCTGTCTCTTCTGAATTAATACCGTCATCAGCGAACGTTACCGTTTGAGAGCACACACCTGCGTAACCCTTCGATCAGAGGCATATCATGTTCATACACGTTCGAAGTGTACCTTTCTAAACAGAATTTATTAACCGTTGGCTTTTAGCTAACATTACGGACATAAAAGTTATCGGTATGGAAAATTAGCATAATCTTTACAAGGTCGACGGTTCTTTGAATAATATATTCTCCACGTCAAAACCGTCTAGATATGGATAACCATAATTTACTGTGGGTTAGGTCACTAGGTGGATTTATTGTGGGTTAGGTCAGTAGGTGGATGTTAAGACGGGTAGGCTGAAAAATTATAGTAAGTGTATAGAGCTTGCTACATTTCTTTACGTTACATACGTCAAAAAAGGTAGCGACTATTAAAATATCATTATGAATTTGAATTCCAACCCGAACTAAGGGCCATACTTAAAAGTCCAACAGAAGTAACTTTTACGTTATACATAAATTTATTTCTACCTTTAATTTGAGTACGAGTCTTTCAATCCTTACACTTCTTTCATATTTTTGCAAGGATAATACTCGTATTTATTCAATTGGCCCATTGTCTTTAACTGTAGTAAAAATAAAATAATTTGCAAGAGTCTTGAGAGTTTGTTGAGATTTATCATTAAATTTAGCATTATCATATATAATCTCTTTGTATTACGAAACGATGCTGGTACTTACAGCACAGGGTTTCCTTTTTTAAGTATGAGCAGTACTGTATCTGTTTATTTTTGTGTATCCAAATCCATGTAAAATTGTATGTAACCTATTCGTGAAACAATAAATACGTTAAAATAAAAATACATTATAACATTATAATATTAAATATAATAAAACTGTCGAGTTTCTTTAAGTAAAAAGGATACCACGCCGGGTAACCGATAAGAATTAAGAATATAGACTATAGATAATATCTAATGCTGACAGCAAACACGAGGAGCTAGTATCTAAGTATTTAAAGAAAGAAGATAGTAAATATGAAAATCCTACTTATTCCTAATACAATACCCTTTTAGGTAAAGGTACAGTAAATTTGGAAGCAAACGGAATATCTAACATTGGGAAAGTTCGCATGGAATTAGGAGTTGGAGATTCTGCTGTTTATATACCAGGCTTGAGCAATTTATTCATTGGTAAGGATAATTTATTTTTTATACCACACGGTAATAAAAATGTACGTCTAATAAAAACGAAAGATTCCTTATTGTTTGAAATGACCTGAGATCATTAACGATCATGAGTACTGTTCTACGTCGGTAACAAACTATTGTTAGTCAGACGTTGACTAAGCGATTATACAAAATTACTTACCTCAATATTTCCAGTGAAATACTTGTAACGATTATTCTGAAATTTATGAAGTTCACCTTTAAAGGTTACGTCGTTTGATTATTTAATTGGATTCTTCACTTAAATTACCCAATTTGCGTTTATTATTTAAATAGTTCAAAATAAAACTTTCTTCAGTTTCCTAAAACGCACAGTATTAACAAGATTATAAAAAAAAAAACTTAACTTTTAATCAACCTACTTACTTTTTCAAATGCCAATATATTTGCTAATACAAAACTTCTTTTTTTAGATCGCCATTTTATTAATTGTACTAAACAAAACAGGACAGCAGTAAAACAAGAAGAAAAAAGATTAGATGATACAAGAAGAAATGTAAACGAAATCATTGCTAATGTTACTACCAACGTTATGAACGAAACTGTTACCATAGCTCATAAACATCATCATGCAATTAAAAACGCCACAGTACATGTTAGGAGTTTCCCTGAAACTACCACATTGCCACCATTAAACGTAACAGTCAATCCAATAATCGGTAATGTTACCGGTAACAATACAATTTAGTTAGAAAATGTTTTCAATTATAATAAAGATTTATTTGAAATGGTTCGTCTTTATTTTATCCTATAAGTATT
Organism: Shargacucullia verbasci; assembly: GCA_947562105.1. NCBI lineage: Eukaryota > Metazoa > Arthropoda > Insecta > Lepidoptera > Noctuidae > Shargacucullia > Shargacucullia verbasci. Next base: position 11,285,149 of record OX387289.1, read on the forward strand.
AGTTTAAATCATAATAAAAACCGAGAACATAAGTTGAGTATCCTAATATCAGTATGATCATAAGACTGACGTTTGGCGCAGTGTTTGAGAGATCGAATGCTGCGCTACGTGTCGCGGGTTCGATTCTGCACGGAACAAATATTTGTATGATCTGTAGATAGTTGTTTCGGGTCTGGGTCTTTGTGCATGTGAATACACACCGTGCCTCGGAAAGTACGTAAAGCTGTGGGTCCGCCTGATCTCTCTCCGGTCGTGTTAGATTGCCGTCCCATCGGACTATGAGAGTGAAAGAATAGAAAGAACACCTGTGTTTGTGCACACACTTGTGCTGTATAATATCTCCTGCGTCATGACCGAAATTCGGTCAGAAGGACATTAAGTATTATTATTTTTATTATGATCATAAGAATGTGGACATCATCTCAACGCTTGGCCGATTAGTGGTCGATGCATAGTTTATTGCTATTAGAACAACGGACATTGTTGCTCCATGTCCATCCTCTAGTCTTCTTCTGTCGTGTCGCCACGAGATATCACATGGGAATTGCTCATGTCGTAGTGGAAAGATAAGCCATTCAAGAATGGTGGCCTGGGTGTTGCTACGCTGGTTTATTTCAGGTATCATCACACGCACACGTGGAGGCTCTTTTCTTGCACTCTAAACTATCAAATAATTTTTTAAAAACTTTCTTTTTTGGTTCGATCTCCGCACGAAATAAATATTTGTATGATCTACAGATAGTTGTTTCGGGTCTGGTTGTGTGTGCATGTGACATGTATGTTTGTAAACTGTACCCATGATACAGGAGAAATCCTTGCGTGGGGCAACGTTATTTTATAAGAAAAAAAAAAACTTTTTAACGACGTCAAAAAGCGGAGAAGCGGTGGCCTTTTCTTAAAATGATTTAGGTAACCGAAGATCAAAAGTAATGTTTCTACAAAGAGCCTAATAGACGTTAATTGAAGGCTTTTAATAATACAAAAGCAGCTAGCATTTAGATTACCAATGATTCTAGCCAGCGAATATTATCCTTTTGTAATTTTGTAATATTATTCCATTCGTAGGGAAATTACTTCGTATTCACAAAGTAATATAATGTAATTACATTATGTGGTTTTAGATACGTCTAAGCATGTTATTCGGAAACCTATGGTGATGTAATAAAATTAATTAATGCTTCTACTGCCGGTTGAAAGCGATGTGGATAAGTATTTTGATACGTAATCCTACTATGCTACTAATATTATAAATGTGAAAGTTTGTGAGGATGGATGGATGGATCTTTGTTACTCTTTCAGGCCAGAACGGCTGAACGTATCTGGATGAAATTTGGCACAGCGATAGATTATAGTCTGGAATAGCACATAGGCTACATTTTATCCCGGAAAAATGTACGGGTTCGTAAATCACGCGGGCGAAGCCGCGCGCGGAATCTCGTATTTTTATAATTTTTACTTTTCTAATCTGATTAGTGTGTAAATAATATTTATAATTATAGAAATTGTTGGTGAACCTAGTAAAGTGTATAAAACACAAAAATGCTTTAAGAAGTAAAGTCCAAAGTAATAGGAAATATTAACATCAACATAACATAACATACCATCACGCCGCTAACCCAGATGGGTTAGGCAAAGGTATACTATGAGCTATTTTGCACCCATATATCGCTGATGCTGGCATTAAGTCCCATGAAATAGAGGTCGAGGCACAGTCCCAAACTCCGTGCTGCTACTGAGAATTTAAAAAAAAAAAAACCCAATAACACTTTGCCCGACCTGGGAATTAAATTTAGGACCTCATGTTTAGCAGCCACGTTTGTGACCACTAAACTAGTACACAGAAGAATTTAAAAAGCGAAGGTTTGATTAAATGAGACGTACCTACTTAAGTAGCGATGCCTGCGAAAGACGTCCATTTTCTTCCTCGCTCCTCTAAACATAACTCCTTAAATTCTATTGCGTGACAAGGCTGAAGCCTTTAGACCGTAATGAGCATCATTTACCGCAGGCGGCTCAAATGATAGCCGTTGCATTATGACGTCATAACAAGTGCCTGGTGGCATAATAGGGATATTATAGGAAAAATATAGGGAAATCGTAAGATCATTTTTGTGGTAGACTTAATTAGAAAACAGCCGGGTGATACGGAGTATCTTAAGTGTGAGAGGTCTTTAGAGGTATGAAAGGCTAAGATGAAATAATTATTTCTTGGCAGTAGTTTTGTGATATAATTTCAACTGTCAACTCGCTCTCTATTACATGGGACTCAATAATGGTATCAGCCAAATGTGGCTGTACAATAGTACACCTCTGCCTAGCTCTTCGGGGAATACCGGTGTGATATTAAACTTCCAACCGTCAAAGTAACACATAATGATAAATCTTAATTACAGTGTTATCGATGTTTTAGCCAGATGCAGCACTGCTCATCATAATGCTTATCATTGCATAACTATTTCAATTTTTGAATGTTTTTTGAATGTTGCCCTTCATTAGGGTATTTTTACCTGTATCGTGGGTACAGTTTACAAACATTCATCTGACATGCACACACATCTAGACCCGCAGCATATTACGCAAAAATAGCGACAGCCACACGACAGCCAGGTGACATCCACGCGACAGCAGCCTCACTGTTTGGCCATATATATGACACAAAAGTGACATTTGACAGGAGATATCTCGCGATCTACGTCCGTAATTAGGATGTCCAAACAACTATTAATATATCATACAAATATTCGTTTCGTTGGACATGTGATGAGAAGGGATGAGAAACATGTCAGTAGAAGGGAATGGATACAAGGGAAGAGATAGACCCAAGAAAAGATGGACGGATTGTGTGAAAAGTGACATGGTATACAAGAAAGTGAGACTGAGATGACGTCTGATAGAGATGAATGTAAGAAAAAGACATATTGCGGCGACCCCAAATAATATGGGATAAGGGCAGGAGAATGATGACAAATATTCGTTTCTTGTGAGAATCTAACCCGAGAGCTAGCTTAGATTGCTAATCACTTAGCCACTGCGCCAACCGTGTCGAATTGTAATGCTGAATTAATATGAATGCGAATGGAATTGCGATGTTCTTATTCTATTATTCTAATGTCATACAGAATCTGACATGTAGATGAAATTAATTTTGAACAATCTGTGACAAAAACATATTCCCACAGAGAAAAATTAATGCTAAGTAGTCGAAAAATATTATCTCATCTAAATGATTTTTGTGTGAGCATGAGCTCGAAAACAATATTACTTTATCTTAAGTTATGATTACCATTTATCATGTTTCAATCTCAAATTATTGTATAAAGCCACATTCATTTTATGCTAGAATTTATAGTTTGGGAATGTCATAGTTTGTTAAATTTAGTGACTTTCTAGAATAATTGGGAATTTTTTTCGACATTTATTATTAAAGATTGAATAGTTTCTCAATTTTACTTCTTTAGTCTAGCAAAATTTTTAATGAATCTAGAAAAATATATGTGAAACTGAAAATGTATTTCTTTATCATTCCATTATTGTGCCATTGCTGGCCACAGGCCTCAACTCAGAATGAGAAGGGTAGGGTTGTAAGAAACTCGAGTCTTTTAGTCTTCATTTCGAGACTTGAGTAGATTTTCAAGACTAGGACTCGTTAGTTACATGAGTCCGAGTCCTTTGAGTCTTCTGAGTCCTTTCGAGTCTTTTAGGTTCTTTGAGCTAGACTGAGTCATGAACTTGATTTGGTGTATTATAATAGGTAATACTGGGTGATTTTATATCGTCATCCATATTTATTTACTGACTGAAAATAAACCGATTGGGTAATAAAACTATAAGGGCTTCAATGTGCCTGTTTTCGTGTCTCAAGATACTAAAATAATATAATATGTAATATACAAATAATATATATATACGTACCTAATAAATGAATAATTTGTTCATTGCTATTTTATTTACTTCAAACTACAGCTATGGATTTAGAGGACTCAGTCATGAGTTCTTTTAAAAAGACTCAGTCTTTGAGTTCTTTTAAAAAGACTTAGGCTTTGAGTTCTTTTTGGCAGGACTCAAGTCTTTTTTACAAGTCTCCAAATTCTGAAGAACTTGAGCTATAAGTTTAATTTATAAGACTCGATTCTTCAAAAATAGCTCAAATTTTATTAAATATGACTCCAAGACTCGAGTTTCTTACAACACTAGAGAAGGGTCAATCCTTATTCTCCCGGCCTGATTCGGGTTGATGGACTATGCAATAATCTTATGGAACCCTTTCAAGTGTGATCTTCACGATGTTTTCCTTCAAAATTAACGCTAGTAAACTGTCTGATCGGTCCAGTAGTCGCAAGCGCGACTGCTGAGCGTGAGGTCCTGGATTCAATTCCCGTGTCGGGCAAAGTGTTATTAGGTTTTTCTATATGGAAATGCACTAGCAGCACGGAGTCTGGAATTGTGCCCGGTTGATGGCAGTAGGCTCGCCCCCTATTACATGGGACTTAATAACAGAGAAAAGTGGGTGCACAATAGTACTCCTCTGCCTAACCCTTCGGGGATACAGGCCTGATGCTATGCTATGTTAAAGCAAGTGATACTGAATTCTGATCCAGTGGCTCCAGTTTTCATACGAAGAGATTTTCAAGTTATACTGCGCAGTAAACATAGGAGATACGCAATTATGGAGCCGGTCCTTCGAGACTTACGTGGACCGCGGCCAAAACACACTGTGGTCCTTTAAGGAATTTTAATCTAAAATGTAATGGAAAACAAAGTGTTACGGAACACAACTACGGAATTACGGTCCATCCCCCAGTAGATGTGGGACTCGTGAAGGGCATGAAAGATTTTACAATGAGATCTATGGCAATAGGTCTTATATGAGGTACAAATAAAATTATTAGAGCTGTTTTATACGTAAGAACCTATTTCAATGAGAAATTATTGTATTCTTACGTTTTAGTAACGTTATGTAATAATTTTAAACAAGCGTATGGCCACTGTGATGCAGTTGATAATATAAATAATACCTACCAACCACACTTTTTTTTAAAAACATTGCCCCCTCCCTAGGCTTAATTCCTGTGCCGGGCGGGAATCGAACCCGTGATACGTAGCGAAGCAGTCGATAACTTAACAACGGCACTAAATGTGCTGTCATTTTAATTTTTATTTAATTGAATTCGTAATCTATAAGTATACCGACATCATTGTCTAAAATTTAAGAAAAAACATGCGTGTGCATTATTGAATGAGTTATGCATAAAAAAGCGCAATTCCAGTTTTTTTTTTAAATACGATTACTTTATATTAAAAAAATATTATCAAAACTTACCCTCGAGGCTCTATTATAATATTCTGTGTGATTTTAATCGATTATACATTATTTAATCTGTGGGGTACCGATAAGTCAGTTAAATGTCATTAAGACGTCAAGGTCCGCCAACCCACACCGCTACATCGGTAATCAGGCCAGCGCGGTGGACTAAGGTCTAATCCCTCTCATTCTGAGACCCTTGCCCAGCAGTGGGATAGTAATGGGTTGAAATTATTTTTTATTATAGGACGTCAGGGGTTGTGTGTTTAGTCGTTAAACGTGTAACAGCGTAAGTGCCAAATTTATAATCTTTGTGTAATTGGTTGTCTGTAGAGGATATTTGTGTTTGGTTTGGCCCTTTTTTGTTCACAATGATGAAGAAAAATATTTATAGAATCACTTTACATTAAAATATGAGCAAGTTTAGGTAGGCATTGTAACATCATTTTTTTTTTTCATTAAACTTATAAAAGTTCATGTTACCCTCTCTTATTTAACGTCTTAGCGCATTTCTAGTTTATTTTTCTTCTCCATCCTGTAGATTGAAAGTGTCGTTATCTTGAAGGTATAAGGTGTCGTGAGTTTTCTTTGTCGCTGTTGTTTAGGTGAATGTCAAGGTGGCGCGGTGGTTACGTAAACGAGAAAATGGCGAAATGAGAGATGTCTGTCAGGTGGGGATATACGTGTCATGTTCCATGTTTTATATGATTTTTATATGATGTTGTTGTTGTTGTTTTTTGGGAGAATTTAGGGAGATAAAACTTTTTTATGTTAAGGGTTCTTTTTAATGATGAGGATCTTATTTTACATAGCTACGACGCGACGTAGATTGGACGAATTGAGAAGTTAAGCAGCGCTGGCTGAGGTCAGTACTTCGATAAGTGTCTCGGAAAGCATGCTGATCAGTTGGTTCTGGGTGTCTACCGAACCGGTATAACTTTAAAGTATCAGTGTCTCCCAGGAATTGGGTAGTGAACTCACTCTTCTTAGATGGTAGTCATCATCAACCCAAATTCGTCCACTGCTGGACACAGGCCTCTCCCTGTAAACGCCATTGAATCCCCAGCCTAATTACGTAAAAAAGCGACAGCAACGCGACAGCCTCGTGACAGCAGCCTCACTGTTGGTCCATACATAATATGACACAAAAATTACGTTGATAGTAGCTATCGCGAGATGTACGCCTATTGCAAACTGATTGCTACATCGGTAATTAGGCTGCCGGCCTGGAATGTTAGATGCTCCGTGTAAAATATTGATTTTCAGCCGGCACAAACATATATTTTTTTAAAGATTTTTTTTTATTCGTTTCTTAGCCTACTACAATACTTATTAACTGCAAAAAAGGAAAAGGGAACTTCGTAATCTTATTATCTTTTTCTGTTATTTGCTGCCTCCACAAATGAAAATCTAAATCAAGTGCCAGTTATAAGAATTTATGAATCTATCTACGTTCAGATTTCTATTTAAATTATATTTCTAACAGGGGCAAAACATCGAAAGTCGTTACCAAGAATAAATAAAAAACAAAACTGTTGGATACGAATGAAAGTGAAGATTTTTGCATCGAGTTTGGCTCGTGTTTCTGTTGGGAATGTATGGATATAACTGGTACCTATAGATGACTTTTCCAATTAAATCGGAAGTTACTTTGCCGATATAATGGCTGCGCTGTCGTACAAGCGCTTACTTCTTGTTTTTTTTTATTCTTTGTACCTACGTAAAGTAAGGAAGCAACTAGCGATTTTCTTTGTTTTTCAGTTATCGATTGAGAGATTGGTTAGTTTTATTTTTAAACTGTAATGTAATAAACTGTAAAAATACCTACTTGACTTCGTGCATATGATAATAACTAAGTGTTAGCTTCAACGTAGGAACTGAATTTTAAATCATAAAATTACCACTTTTGTGTGGTAACATAAATATTAGAAAACCTTGTATTTCAACGGCTGCGTACATGTTCCTAAAACACGTTACAAATCGACGCTGGCTGAATTGCCAAGATCATTATTCATAATAAAAAGAGGATATTTTGTTGAAGTACTTCATTCTCCAGTGGTCTGCCAAGCAAGTTTAAAGCACCAAACTAATTAACGCCTGTCATACACGTAATTGTCTGGTGAAGAACAGAAAGCCGTCTCAAGCTAGGTTTGAAGGTATTGATATTACTAAAAATAGATCAATTCAAACCTTGGGTCCATGGGAGTTCTTCTTTGCGATATCAAAATTGTAATAATGATGTAACGTTTTCTTTACAGTGCAGCGGCGGCAGCGGCGGCGGCGGCGGAGGCACTGGGCGGGGGTGGCCGTCGCGCACCTCCGCCTCTGTTGCGCTCGCGCACGCTGCCCGCCATCATTGCTCCTGGCTTCTCCATCCTTCACGCGCAGATCGATCCCCAGCGCACTAATGGTAAGTGGAAATGATTATTTATACTTATAGCGCTGTCAAATGGTCGACTGAGTTTTGGGATTTAGATAACTGGATCAAAAACCGAAGTCAAACTCTTCTTGCGAAAAGGCGAAAACATCTTTTGATGTTAACGATACAAGCTACGATGCGGTTAAGTGTAGGGATAAAACTATAATAATAAATCGTAGGACGCCAATGATGCCCAGTTCGTAAATTAATGGGCGACAACCCCCTTTTCTTTGTGAAGGAAACAATAGAATAAGATAAAAACTGAGGAGACGAGAGGTTGGTTTCAAGAAATAAAAAAATATGAATCCTTGTCCATATTCCAACCGTAAATTACTCCTTTGAGAAACACTTCCTTTATCTAAAGTGAAGTACACCGAGCTTGCTTACCTGTGCAAATAAATGAAGTCGTTTATTATTCTTCGTGAAATAGCTTTTTCTTGAATTTTCTTTTGCACTTGAATTTTTAGAACAGTGTCTTCATTTTGAGTTTCAAGTTAAAAAAGGGTTCCAGTACCTCTATTATGAGTTTTTTACTATTTACTCTCATAGTAAATGTAAATTTTCATGCAAGTGATTTTAGTTCTTAACTTGGTTACATTAGGGATTAGAGTCGCTAACATGACATCTCTATAATGTAGTAAATAGTTAATCAAAACTTTACTATGACACATATGTCATGTTAGCGACTCTAATCCCTAATGTAACCAAGTTAAGAACTAAAGTCGCTATCATAAAAATTTACTTTACTACGATAGTAAATAGTGAGAAAACTCGTGATAGAGGTACAGGATTCTAATTTTGAAATGAAAAAGATACGATAAAGTTTATGAGAGACCTTGTAAATTGCACTTAAAATCACTTCATGAGCTCTTAAGTAATAGAGAATAGAAAAGTCGTTAGGTTTTAACAGTCAACAAGCAATTCAACAGCCTATTATTCTGTATTCATGAGCTAATTGAACAACAAACACCGTGCCTCGGAAAGCACGTAAAGCAGTTGGTCCTGCACCTGATCTCTCTCCAGTCGTGTCGGATTGCCGTCCCATCGGACTATGAGAGTAAATGAATAGAGTGAGCACCTGTGTTTACGCACACACTTGTGCTCTATAATATATCCTGCGTAGTTGGCTAATATCTGGTGAGATTGGTCGCCGTGACCGAAATTGGTCAGGAGGACATTATTATCTTGGGTGCGTTTACAAACACAAATATTTACATGCATAAAAAACGGAAGAACTATGTCTAGTTCACACAATTTTTTAATTTTCCCTACGGGAATTGAATCCGTCACACGTTGTGCAGCATTCGATTGCTGCGCTGCGCCAATCGCTCAACCACTGCGCCAATCGTGGCGATAGTTGTCAGAGCCTTGGGTAACGTTGATATAATAAAATTATATAGAATTTTGATGTTGAGAATATAAAGAAAGAAAGAAAAAGTATTTATTGCAGGCACGCATAACAATAAAAAACAAAAAATAAAAATACAGTACAAGAAAATAAACATAATACTAGTACACACAGAGTTATAATATTATTATATTATAACATATATTATATATGTGTTTGGTGCCAGCAATGGGACCCCTTGTTCAGTTGTATGCTGCAATACGGCTTATTAAGCAGTGTTACAGCGCTGTTTTTCAACTTGGGGCCCAGAAGACGCACGGACATTGAATCGATCTTCATTCGCCGAGTTAGTCATTGTTTCCGTCCCGCTCGCACACCGCCGCTCGATGATTATGTAACCGGTGTGGCGCGCGGCGCATGAGTAGGCACAGTCGCGTGATCGAAACAATATCTGTAGTAAGTTCAGATTTGACCTACCCACACCTCGTAAATATCTGACCACGCGGATCTAAATAGTTTAATATCCTATCAACAAAGTAAACAAGATATAGTGAGAAAGATATACTTTACGGCTATAAAATTATCTCGTAGTAGTATATTGGGGCCGTGACCCAAGACCATTACAAAGAGATACTCATTAAAGATGCTCATTCAACAATATTATTAATAAGAGAAATTTATAGCTGCCTTGAATCTTTTACTGACCTTTACAGCTTAATTACCGAAATTATAATTAATATTCTATAAACCTATAATCCTACTAATATTATAAATGTGAAAGTTTGTGAGGATAGATGGATCTTTTTTACTCTTTCACGCCAGAACAGCTGAACGGATCTGGATGAAATTTGGCACAGAGGTAGATTGAAGTCTGGAATAGCACATAGGCTACTTTTTATCCCGGGAAAATGTCCGGGTTCGTAAAACACGCGGGCGAAGCCGCGAGCGGAATCAAGTATATTTATAAACCTATAGAGAAAACATAATTTCACAGACTTTTATAATTTTTCGAATATTGGTAACTACAAAAGTAATACCTACTCTCTGCCACATTTTCTAGTGGTCGCAAGTGCGGTTGTTAAGCGTAAGGTCCTGGGTTCGATCCCCGAGTCTGATCAATTGTGATTGGGGTTTTCTGTGGGAAAATATCAGTAGCAGTGTGGATTTTGGAATGGAAATAGGCTCGCCCCCTATTTTATGGGACTTAACAATGGAATCGGCTAAATATCACTTTTAAAGCAACTCGTAGCCAAAGCTTCTTGATAGAACTTGTATTTCTAGTATGGTCACGGTTGAAAAGAAAAAAAAATGATAGTCACTATTCTTTGCCTTCCGGGGGCGAAGACTGCATAAGAACAGTTAAGCTCTTGAGTCTTTTAAAGAATTTAATTAGACGTTAAGTGAAAATACAAGAAAAACTGTTTGAACTTTTCTTGTTAGCAAACTGTATAGTCTCTTTTTATACTAGTTATACTGATTTTTAAGTTTTACAAATCCTCCACATAAATGTGACAGTTTGTGAGGATGGATGGATGGATGGATCTTTGTTACTCTTTCACGCCCGAACGGCTGAACAGATCTGGATGAAATTTGGCACACAGATAGGTTATAGTCTGGAATAGCACATAGGCTACTTTTTATCCCGGAAAATGCACTCGTAATCCATGCGGGCGAAGCCGCGAGCGGAGCTAGTATTATAAATGTGACAGTTTGTGAGGATGGATGGATCTTTGTTACTCTTTCACGCAAAAACTACTGAACTGATCTAAATGAAATTTGGCACAGAGATAGATTATAGTCTGGAATAGCACATAGGCTACTTTTTATCCCGGGAAAATGTACGGATTCGTAATCCACGCGGGCGAAGCCGCGGGCAGAAGCTAGTTATTTATATTTTTGTTCAATTCAAGTCACGAGATATCACATGGGAATTGTTATGCCGTAGTGGAAAAATTAGCCAGTCAGCAATAGTAGTATTTGACTTTTTAAATGGCCGGCAATGCACTTGTGACTCCTCCGGTGTTGCGGGTGTCCATGGGCGACGGTAAACGCTTACCATCAGGCGATCCGTCTGCTCGTTTGTTCGTGTGTTCGTTTGCCGCCTATGTTATAACATAAAAAAAAGCTTTGACCAAGGTGCGCCAGACAATCTCAGCGTTCGTTACTCGTGGAGGCTCAGTTAATTAGGGTTCTCTAGGTTCGTTAAGTGATCCTTAACTTGGTTTATAAATTATACACGTTTTTAAGCATCTATAGGACGATCAATACAATCAATTGACGGCATAGTTGGGGCATCAGCTACACGATTAGCTTTCTGTGCTACGTTCGCGGGTACGATTCCCCTACGAAACAAATATTAGTAGGATCTACAGATACTTGTTTCCAATTTCAATTTTAATTTAATGACTCCATCGTGGATATACTTGATTAGGGTTTGGGTATCTGTGACATGTTTGTTTGTAAATCGTACCTACGATACCTGAGAAATACAAGTGCGAGGCGAGAAAAGAAAAAATAATCTTCTCAGTGCCGTTTTTTTCATAAACACAACAAAATTTAGTTTGAGTTGGGTATCTAGTGAATAAGTTACTTTAGTACTTAATATTGTTTTCATTTAAGAATGATTTCTTACCTTTTAATACGACTGTACTATAATTTCATTTATCAAGTCCAACCCTGCATAGAAACTACCGCATTGCCGCAAATTTACTGCCTGAAAGCTTAACAACCTCCACCAAAACGACTCAAGTTAAAAAGAGCCTTAGTGCTTATTTACCGGTTAATGTTAGTTGGAAAGAGTTCACAAAATTCCATTAAAGTTCGCGTGATTAACAATACTTTCGCTATTGCCCAGCCGGTGCATTTCCTAGACACGCAACGTTTGGGGCTGTCTGAAAAAAAAAAACTATCATTTACTGGAATAAGCGTTTGTAAAGGATAGATTACCGGAATCCTTTCGGTAGTTTGTTTGAATTTCGAAATAGCATTTTGATTGGTACTTTTGTTTTCTTTTTTCTAGTGTTATTATCGGCCTGTTGTTTATGTTTCTTTTATTCGAATTGTGCATTTTAAGTCATCACTTTGTTAGCTTGCGTGTCACGTTTTACAATATAGGTTCGTGTTTAAATGATGTTAAGGTTTATTTTGCACTTACAATTTGAAGTTTTGCTCGTAAGTTTTCCAAATAAAATGAGTGTTTTATACTGTCGTCTACAGACTTTATTGGCACGAAGTTATTAATATTTGAGTATGCTCTGATCTCGTGGAGTGAAAAGTTCAGTATGAAGATGTTTATACTTTAATCATGTTCTTAAAACTTAGATGCCAGAAATACAGCCTTCATCATTGTTTTAGTAGGTACTTGTTTATACAAATACTAGCGACCCGCCCCGGCTTTGCACGGGTAGCAGAACCTACTTTTTTTTCTAAAACGATGCTCTATTTTAATTTAATAAGGATATATAACTCTATTGTCTGTCTTATACGGCGCATGCCAGTAAAGCTCCCAGTCGGCATGATTTCTTCCGGCATCTTCATCAGTCATCGTTATATTTCAGCCAATTTACATAAAACTTCAGTGATGATGAATTCCCCATGAATCACTCCGTTCATTGGTGAAAACCGTGCGAAAATTCGTTAAGTAGTTTTTGAGTTTACTTTGTTTTATAATATGTAGTGATTTAGAAGACTAAATACTTAATTTTTATTTTATCTAAATAAATCACCTCCCCATCTTATGGGTGATTTAATTAGTTTATTTAGTTTAAACTCTGTTTCCAAATTTCCTATACAAAAATACACTACTGATAAAAATTCCCAATACAGTTGGATGCAGCAAACATTGTATAAAAGATCCGATGATATATCTAATGTCACATCCAATGTTATATCATGACATATAATACTGTTATAAGACGAGCTTCGGAATCTAATTTTGGAACCGATTCAACTAATAGTTTGGTTCAAAGTAAAAGGGCTGACGATATTTATTATTTTCGAGAAAGAGGAAAGCAAGATATACTTATAACTTTCCTTATAAATATCTAATAATGTACATAACTGATCATTTGTTAATAGTTTGAGTGATTTTAGAGGTAGCAACACTGAACGGCAGTGCAGCGGTGACGTTGATTTTTGACAGTTTTGACAGCACAGAGCGCGGGAAAAGGACTTGTGATTACCGAATGGGGATACGGAGAGTAGGCATCGATAGTCGTAGATACGGTGAAATAAATTAAATTACGGAATTAAAATATGCTACTGTATTGTGAACCGTGATAATTCCGAGAAACAAAGAGATAAATGTTTTATTACAATAATGATATATACAAGATGTCCATGATTTACGAAAACTGACAGTGTGAATATTATATACATGGTACGAATAATTTAATGAAAGTTTTGTGAACTTTAAGAATGATTACAAATTAAATCCACATGTAAGTATGTATATTTTATATAATAACCTGTAATTTTGCTAAGATAAGATGTGCTATTATCCCTAGTGCTAAACATATGACTACTAAAGTGAACGACGTTTAAAAAGTGTTACATCTTTATTAGATAATATATTAATATAGAACGTTTTCTGTCGGTTTCTTTTGTATTAGACCAACACATGTTACTTTTGGAACTCTGCACCTAGATTCACTACGTTTTGAAAGTGCCTACAAAGACCCAGTTGGAATAAAAACGGCTCACTTTGAATGATGAACGGTAAAACAAAAATCGATCATTTTTCAGTTTATAACTTATACCACTAGAGTTTCTACGTAAAGGAGTGTGGAAACGCTTGTGACGTTCAGTGTAATGCATTTGTCAAACAGACGTTGCACCCTCGGAGCCTCTTGTTCTATAACATTCTTCCATTATGAAGGTAAACAGCTTTTATTTAATACAACAGTACAACGTATATTGGAGCGAGGGGAACGAAATAATGATCGCAATTATAGTGAAGGGGGTGAAACCGAAATAAATCTGAAAAAGTGCTTTAAGAGTTATTTGTTATGGTTGTAGAAAAAAATTTCTGATGGTAAAATATATTGGTGTTTGGTTGTTTCTGACTACCGATGTGTAAAAAGCACGAAAAGCGATGTACTAAAAAAAGCAGCAAATGGCCACCATGACATAAAAAAAAACATCCAATATGGTTCAGAACTGACAGAGTAAACGATGTACAATACATTATAAATACCTTTATCATTTTATTATTTTAAAATTTTGAAGTCGGTATTAACCGATTTTTTACCTACTCTAAAACAAAGTTTAGGCTCCAATATATGGTAATAGAAGTGACATTATAATATTAGAAACAAACCAATAATTCTGGATTAACATAAAAACCACCACAGGAAAACTTGATCTAGGAATTATCATTGTCTTTTTAACATCAAAGTTGTATAATAAAATAATATTGTCTAGCGACTGAAAATAATATCTAATTCAATTCATATTGGAGAGCAGCTGCACGTAATACAACTTCTTCAATCCACTTTTACTTAAAGAATGTTATCTTAGGCTCATTATCCGTTCTCTTCTTTCACAAAGAAGGCAAGTCTTTGGTATATAATATTCCTAATCTAGATTCTTCAGTCATGCCATCGAAGATCTTCTGGTTCAGTACACCAACCGCCCTAGCCTCTGAGCTACCGCGATCTTTGCTGCCGAATTCCCCATTTATTTTACCGTCTTAGGGTGACGGTGGCGACATCTATTGGAACTAGTTATAATTAACCAGCCGGCAAGACTCGCATTACATTTCATTTAATGTTGTACATTGCCATACCAAATTAATTCCACTAATTCTTTGATGCAAACACATTGGCAGTCTGCACAGTGATTTCTAAACTTATTAATTCTGGAAAAAATTGACTTTGAATATGAGATGATCAAATTAAAAAGTCTCAAAGCTTGCGATCCGGAAAAGAAACTTTCTTCTCTATTCAAGAGGCAAAAGTTGTTACGGGAAAGGGAGAGATTTTATTGAGTTTCTTGCCCACTTTGTTGATGCTATTGCAAACTAGAGAAATATATAGGCCTTTGTATTGAACATTTTGTAGAACTAACTTTCCCAAATTACCAGATTCATCCTATAAATGAGAATTAGGTAATATTAATGGATTTATGTTAAGCCCTAATGGCCTACGTGTTATTATTATATAACGCGTAATATGGGTCCGTCCTGCTGGGATTTCTCGTTCTTAATTAAAGTCGTAACTTAAATGTTATTCAGACTAACCAAAATTAACGTATGACCAATTTTACTATAGCGTATTGTATACAGAACTGTAGAGATTTCATAAATGTAGAAGAGGGAAGAAGCAGATTTTTGAGCAATTTTTAAATCCAAAATATATATACATATATATGTACATGTACAAAATATATATACATGGATATTGCCTCTCTGATTTCTTTTGTATTGTGGGTACAGTTTAATATACATGTCACATGTACACAACCAGATCCGAAACAACTAGTCCCGTGTGCGTGTGAGGGTGCGAGCCTATTGCTATCCACAAGGCGCAATTACAAACTCTCTTGACTGACTATTACTGAGATTTACCTAACGGAATAACCCAATAACACTGCCCAACCCGGAGGCGAACCTGTATGAGGTTCGCCTCCAGGTCAGGCAGTGTTCTTACGCTCAACACCCGCGCTTGCGATCAAGAAGTCAATGAGGTGGTAACATCTACATTCTTTGTTATAAATCAAGTTTTTACTCGACATGTTTTTTTTTTCGCTCTGGACCGTTTTACAGATTGATAGAATAATATCACAGGCTATCAATTTCTACCGAAAACGCAGTCTCAGACATTTTCCTTAAGCCTTCAGAAAAAGTTGTGTCAAAAAAGGGTTACGTTGCCATCCAACATGTAGATTGGTACTGAGTGGGGTCTCGGCGCTAAGCCAGCTAAGCCCATCCTTCATTATAGTCATACAGTCAATCAGTTTGTTCACAGAACCTTTGCCAAAGATTTTTTCTTTACATCTCAAGAGGAGTTTTACTCCGAATTGAAACGGTACTTGGCTGTCTTTATTTTCTAAGAAAAGTGTAAGCCATTTTCCGGGATATTTTCTGACTTTTTGTAGGGTTTTAGCTATACTTATCAATAATGGTAAAGCCTTTTATATCGTGCAGTAGTGAACGATCTCATCAACCACACATTCTTTGGAGATGCAACAACCAATAAAAGAATAACTGTGGAACAAAACACTTATCATGAGAAAGACTCCCTGTGATCCAATAATTTAGCCAACTTCTACTGCTATTGTACTTTTGTTTATTTATTATCTAACCATCTTATATTTACAGTATACACTATACATATAAGTTATAATTACAATAAATATAACATTACAAACATAATATTGCCTTCTACAAATGATACGGTGTAATTAAAGTATTTTTTCGTGAGCAATGATAGCCTAGCGGTTGAACGCTTGCCTTCCATGCAGGAGGGTCTAAGTTCAAACCCGGCCTGCACCTCTGACTTTTCGGAATCATATGCGGATCAAAATTTGATTATCACTTGCGTTTACGGTGAAGGAAAACATCGTGAGGAAACCTGCACACCTGAGAGGGCTCCATAAAGTTCTTGATGGTGTGTGTAGTCCGCATACCCGCACTGGGCCAGCGTAGTGGACTAAGGCCTAACCCTTCTCGGTCTGAGAAGAGACCCTTGCCCAGCAGTGGGACAGTAATGGGTTGAATTTATGTATGTAAAGTTTTTTTTCTACTGAAATTCAAACGTAACAAACCCAAATTTCAATATAACATGTCGATCACTCGCAAATATAGGAATTTCAGCTGAGCATAGAGGTCCTGGGTTCGATTCCCGGATCGGGCAGTGTTATATGGAAATTCTCAGTAGCAGCACGGAGTCTGGAACTGTGCCCAGTAGATGGCAATAGGCATCGGCGAATTGTGGGTGTTAAATAGTTCTAGCCTCTGCCTAACACTTCGGGGAATACAGGTGTGATGCTATGTATGTTGTTGATGTTGTAAACTCCAGTTTCTAAATCTGTTTGTCGCTAACCTTTTAAATAAATAATAAGGTGGCCTCGAACAGAATATTGCGAAAATGCGCATGTAATCATGATAGTTTTGGCAAATGTTTAGGTACGTAACATTATTTACTGACGCATTTCTGTCTGAAATATCGTATTGAGACATTCAAGTTTGTGTTACTAATGTTTTATCAAATAATGTGTTTTCTTTGATCTGATTAAATGATGGAAATAAATACTGGATTTCTATCCAGCTGTTATAATTTATGAAATGTATGTTTTGATAATTATAACAGTGAATGAAACTGTCGACAGTAATTGATTGCAAACCTTGTGAATGTTTTCGCAAACACACTCGTATGCAAATAATAACATGTTCACAATATACATTTTCTAACTAGAATTAAATTATAAGAACGGGGTAACTTGAAATGTATTCATTTTCATTCTATTGAATCTATTAAGTGCTCCATTTTGATTTTAGTGTTGCAAAACTTTATTTCCATTGTTTTCATGTAACATATCATTACACCTATATCCCCGTAGTTAACCAGACAGGGTAGACAAATGAGTACTAATTGTACACCGACATTTTACTTACACCGTAACCAAGTCCCATGTAATAAGGGGCCATTTCCCATCTTCCCCGACCCCCTACCCAAGACCTCACGGTCAGTACTCGCGCTTGCGACTACTAGACCAAAGCAGTTTTTGTATTTATTAAGTAATTATTTTATTTTTGATCTTTTTATTCTAAGTGTTCCTAACTAAATGCAACGTGGTAATGCTGCCAGTCTTCTGGGCACGCTACCATTCGACAGCGATGTGGAGGAGTACTATGACGCCCAAGTTTTCGTCTAGGATAGGTTTTTTTTTTTCATATTTGTTTATTTATTTTTTTGATACTTTAGTATAAGTAGTTAGTTTTAAAAATAGTTTAGTTATTTTTTTACATATTTGAAGTTGACAAGAATAATAAACCATTTGTGCGAAAGTAAAAAAATGCAATGTTACAACTGAATTTACAATTCCAAAAGTGTACATTCAATGTCATAACTGCATATTATATTTAAAATAATTCTTGGCACAGTCGTAATACACGTAATATTATTATTTATTATGATCACTGTGTATTTGTAACGACTGGCCACAAATCTTTTATGTAAACATCTTAAGAAACACTAAATAGTTTATTACATGTAAAACGCCAATAAATATTGTTTTCTTCACAAACATGCGAGTACAGACAAAATTAAATTATATGAAATCTACATGAAACAACTTTCTTGATGTAGTTATTCTATTATTTATGATTTTATTCTACTAATTTGTGAGTATTTATTTTTTCTTATTCTTGTTATAATCTCCCCAGGTTGACGATATCGTTGTCGCAGTGGCTAAGTAATTAGCTTTCTGCGTTACGTGTCGCGGGTTCGATCCCCGCATTGATCAAATATTTGTATGATCTACTGATAATTGTTTCGGGTCTGGTTGTGTGTGCATGTGACATGTATATTTGTAAACTGTACCTACAATACAGGAGAAATCCTAGTGTGGGACAAAGTTAAAAATAAATAAATAATAGAAATAAAATTTATAGATTAATTAATTATTTTTGAAAAATGTCTCAACATTACTTACTTTTGATGTTGTCTGTACTACGGTCTAAAACATCCTATATGGATATGTATCTACGTATAAAACGACCTGAATGAAACATAAAATACTAGGTCGCCAGGTTGTACTTTCCTTATTCCAAAGACCAAACATGACAGTCGGAATCAGGCTTAAAAAAAGTCTCAACCAAAAAAGTCCCCTATTAACTACCATACCAATGGTTGGCAAGAGTCCAAAACGATTACGACCATCGAGGAACATTACCATTGCATGGCACATGAACTGCCTATTTTACTGAATGGAGTCATAACTATGCCAGGCTGGCACTCAATTCATTTTGCGGTTGTGATGAAGTAAGAAATTGCTTTTTCGGATTCAATATTTAGGTTAAAATGATATACTTGTTATACCTTAATTTAACGTTTCTATATACATACTATATATATGTATTACACACGACAATTGATTTATATATATAATACCACAATTATAATATTATAATATATATAATTGCCGTGTTTAGTCTCAAAAAAACTCGAAAATAGATCGTCCGATTTGTAAAAAAAAATATTGTTTTGTTCGCCTCAATACTGGGGTAGTTTAGAAAAAAGAAAATTAGAAAAACCTAAAAAAAGTCGAAATATCGAAAAAATAAATATTGATATTTTTGTATGGGAATTGCCACTTCGGGTTACTTTTAATAGATGGAGGTTGATTAGTATTGATAATAACCGGGTCAACTAGTTTCAAATAAAAATCTGAAAAAAAATTAATTCAAAGAAAATAATTATTGTTCCTGTTACATTGATCGATAAAATTACATTATTCTGCAATAATAAATTACAAAAAATAATGAAATAAATGCTAGATTTATTCTTAAACAAATTACGAATAAGAATAAAAAAGTCCTACAAGCTGAATGATAAAAATAATTACCAAAACGTATTTTACTTTTGTTTGTTGCTCCCCAAAACTTGTTAATATAATGTTCATTATGTTTTGAGTGATTGTTCATGACGGGAGAGTTTTACTTCAGAAATTAATTTGGTTTATTACGTTAACAACACGCGAGAGTGATGGCAGTAACCGCTAATTAGTTTGGAAAATTACCGGTTAGCCTGGGGATTAATTTTAGAATATTATACCGTTTTATTCTCGGAGAAGCAAGTAGCTACATAGCTACTTCATGGATTTGCAAGGATAAGCAAGACCATTTTTCAAGGATTTAGACCCCTCCGTGCAACTTTAAACAATTGGTCTCGGGTGTCATACGGATGTTACGGATGTCAGCAGCCTAAAAATTTTGACAGCCCGTCCAACGCCGGTCAACTTTAGAGTATCGGTGTCTTCCAGTAATAGGCTGGCAGAATCGGCAGTCGCTCTGTGTAAAATACTGATATTCGGCCGCATCTGATTACTGACTGGGGGCCGACACCAATATAGTTAGAAAAAGGCTTGGCAGATGATACATTTTTATTTAAAGATTTTACTCAAATACGAGGAATCCACATTGAAAACTTACTTTTTTCTTAATGTAACGTAATATGAATTGACTGGTCTTTATGGGAAAATAACATGTTATGAGCACATGAAGTCTTTTATATACAAGGAGTGGCTGGGAACACGACGAATTTATTCATATCAGACGTGATAATAATTAATAAAATATAAAAAATATGCTCACAAAATTCCTTACTCTATCTTTGCAGTCACCGGTCGCAGACATTACGTCAGTCTTGTCTAATGCCGTC
The DNA here is from genome assembly GCA_947562105.1 of Shargacucullia verbasci. NCBI lineage: Eukaryota > Metazoa > Arthropoda > Insecta > Lepidoptera > Noctuidae > Shargacucullia > Shargacucullia verbasci. The sequence goes on from OX387289.1 coordinate 11,305,599, forward strand.
TTACATTAGCGGAAACGGAAACTTGTTAAAGCACCGCCACATACACAAGTTTAGCATGCTAATCGTTAAAGTCGTCAGGTGGCCTTTAAGTTAGGGTTATTTTAGGTCACGACGGTGAACTGTCTATATAACGCAAATAGTGGCGTAATATTATATTGTTATTATTAGTGACTGATAATTAAACACACGATTGTACTCATATTAACTAAAACTTTGCCGAAGATACATTTTTTTTAAAATTTTATTTCAAATGTGTTAATAAACCGCTACGTTTACTAGTATGGGAATACATATTTATTTCATGTAAACCAAATTCAGGCACTTATAAAATGTCAAGACTAAGTGCACGAATCATGAGTATAATCCTGTGTTTAAGTAATTACAGTCACTCTATATAGTACCTACAAAATATTGGACGAGTGGAGTTATCGTCAATTTTCTGGTCTTTAATTTGGACTAAAATGTGAAGAGATATTTTTAGGAAAAGAGTCGTCTCTCTATGTATCAACATAGGCGTGACAAAATCATCTAGTCCTTTTCATGGCCACAACAGGAATGAGAGTGGCCTAACCAAGGAATTTTATATTAGGTCAACAAAAGGGTAACAGCCAATCAAAATTTCACAGGCAGTATAAACAACACCCTTGCATTTACGAATCCTAAGTGAAACCAAAATAAGCCTCTTCTCATCATATTTTAAGCTGAAAATCAATTATCTTTCTCCAGTTTTATTAGCAATCGTAAGATACGACCAGAAGTTGCCCCAAAGCCTTCATATTTATGAGGGTTCCTACAAAATTGAAGCTGAAAGTAGCCCAGTTGGAACATTTGCATAATGTTTGAATTTTAATTGAAAACTCACCTGAGTGGGATAAGGGTTAGGTAGGATAAGATTCTTGGATGTCTTACTTCGCATTACTTTGGTGATAGGTTTCATTCAATTTATTGAAGTATTTAGAGTATGTTTCAAATTAATTGAAATTGATCTGTATACTGTAGACAAATAAAAATGGCTTACAATGACCAATGTAGGAAGTTCCTTAAATTGACGTGTCATTGCTTTTCTTCCTTTAACTGATATTCGTACCTTTACTATTTTAACGCGTGAACGACGCAAAGTAGACACAATAGAAAATCTATAATTTGCGTCCGGAGGACGGGCAGCAGCGTCCTCATTCTGATCGGTGAGCCACTGCGATCCCCAAGCCACCTGCCAAGCGTGGGGATTATGGCAACCCCCCCCCCCTCTTGGGGGAGGCCTTCGTTCAACAATGGACGTCTTCTGGCTGTGATGATGATGATGAAATGTCGCAGCTTTGAAACCGCTCTTCTGGAAAGTATTTTATAAGCATCTTGTGTTTCATAATTAAAATGGAAGATAACATGATTTATCACTAAAATGTTTAAACATTTATTCTCATAATTATGTATGAAAAATCCACTATTTTTTTTTTTTTAATTAAACCCTTCCGTTCGTTTTTTACGTAATAAAATATATCATTATTATTAATACTTCTGCACAAACGTTGATAATATTAACGATAACGCACAAAGCCTGGATACAATACAGGGTGGCGCTTTTATCACCTGCACTATTTAATGAGACCATGATAGTCCATCAGAATCAATGAAAAAATACTACGTGACGTACCAAACCCGCCCTTCACGATGCGCCAATACTAAATGGATTATCGCTTGATTTTTTATAAATACGAGTTCAAAACCAATCTATTTAATTTTTATGAGATCGGTACTCGACCCAATTAAAGTAATACAGGTGACTTAAGCGCTACCCTGTATTGTATCATAAAAATTATGTTTACCTTCTCAGAATATAATGAATATTATAGCAGGAGATGTTTAATTTAGTTTGTAAAATTTCCGTTGCGAGTCCAAGGTCAGTTTGCAACGTTTTTGACCTTGACATGGACCCATTACGTAGCTGTACTTATTCTTAAAATGACTATTCTTTCTTTATCCAACCACATCCTGGAATACGCATTCATTTCAAGTACGCATGACCTTGCTCTTAACATTAAAATTTATATTTACAAGCAGACAGAGTATCGCTCCTGTGATTCCCAAAGGAAAACAGAGTGAAACTTTTCGCAAACAACTACAATAACACAAAGCATTCACATTTTCTCTTGTAACCACTTTTACTACATAAGTTTCAAGGACAGAGTCATGCACATTATAGTCTCAAATAACTCCACGTTCATATGCCCTAAGGTCTTTAGTTAATATTCTCTCAACTGTAAAATTATATATACTGTTGCGTTTGCAACAGAATATTCACTTTTACGTTCAACCAGTTCATATACATTTGTATCAATTTAATGTACAGTCAGCATCATAAAGATGTGATCACTTAATGAAATACAAAAGTGATTTTTAAAGGAAATAGTGATTTTTACACTTAGTATCTGAATCTTCATCAATTATACACATAGTATCTGCGGCTACATAAAAATACATAGTCATTTAAATTTTATGATTTTATAACCAATAGTTTTCCAAGAATAAGCTATTGAATTTCTTTATGAATAGCCTTGCATATTAACTCTTAAAATTACGTAGAGCTACGTACATATTGAAACACCAATCCCCTTAAGCATCCTGTACATATTCATTTTTAAAATTATTCATTATCTTGGTTAACCTCTTCATAAAATATAGATCCAAGGTCGCATGACCTTATTAAAAAATAAAAATTATTTAAACTTAACTTTTGTATTTTTCAGGTTAATCCCAAAGGTTTTCTAAAAATAAAATATTTACCTCGAACATTCTTCAAAAACTAGAAAACAAATAATTTACATATTCTCAACTAGCAAATTCATGCACTAATTCCAAGGACGCGACCTTGCACATATTTAAATTAAAGTGTGTATTCACCCGCGGCCATATTCACACATCATTCCCCAAGGTCGGGCGTTATAAATTTTGCATAATGTGTGACAAAACATAAATCAACGCCCTAGCAAGCGCGTGGTTAGTTCAAAATATAGTTTTAGGATTCGGACACATAGAACGAATAGTAGTTTTTTTTTTTAAATACACCTTTTGTGCAACATCAGTATTGAGTATATAAGAGGTGCCTACGAACAAAGTTGCCAACTGAACTTTTTTGGCTAGACTGGGTGTTACAGACAAATTCACGAGCTCTCCATAATATGATGGGAAGTCGTCGTTTCTTTCTTTCTTCTAAACAGTCAAAACAGATTATTTCGACTTTTTGATCTACTTTATATGACAAAACGAAAGATTCTGCTGTTGCTATTACTGCTTACTCCATAACCAGGTCCTAAACATATAGTCTTACCTGCATTCCTCAGTAAAATTCCTTTTCTACATACAATATGTATTTTATTAAGGAAAAATAAAAAGCTTCAGAAACCAGTGTTTATCATCAGAAAAACATTTATCTTAAAGGATCAAGAAACAAAATAAAAACAACCGTGTTCGCAACTGGTCCCGCCATTCTGTTGATTATTTCCCGCGCCAGTAATTATAGTTAACTCAGTTAACTTTTAATGATTCTCGTGGACGAAGTAAATAAATTTACTTTTGTTGCAATTGTAAATGCGACATTGCAACTTTTACAAATTCGTTAAACCAAAAATTATATAAAATTGTAACAGAGTTTTTTTTTTGTATATTACCTGGTCTATTCAAGCATTATCATAATTCTGTTATCATCGTATAATGTTAAAATGATGAGGGAATTTTGCTAAATTTTCCCCACACTCATGTAGTTATACTTTACACTTTCACTTTCACACACAGAAAATAATTTTCTTTGCCACGAAACCCGCGGTTCTAACGCGTATATCCATATGCAATATATGAATTCTGACAATGAATATCATGACATAATTAAGAGCCAGTTCAAGCAGTAAAATTTTGATAATGAAGATCACTCACGAACAATTTTTTTTAACTATGTATTTGATAAGTCTAGCTAGAGATATCACATCTCTAGCTAGACAAGATCTCGCTTAGCCTTATGACATAATACACAGACACCTCTTACGGTCATTTAAAGTCATATTCTCAAGAGAACGAGTACTTTAATCGAAACATGCGACGATCAACATCCTAAATCGTTTCAAAACATCAATTTAACTTGACGATAGGCTTCTAAAACTTTTCAAATTGAATCACTAGTTCACGATTACTTTGAAAGTTCCCCTTTTATCAGTTGTAAGGTTAGTTTCGAATGATTACGAGTAGTCATGAGTTTTGCTCTTTATTGTATTAGAATTGGCCGTGATTGTAGTTGTTGGTTCTGTTTGCCTGAATTTTCAACGGCACAATGGAGCAAGATCAGTTTAAATTAAATTATATTATTTTGATTTCTGATTTCTTTTTATTTAGTAAAGGTGAACAGAGGAAATGTTTATTATAGCAAAACAAGATCTATTTGTGAACATTGTTAATGAAACAGTTAAGTAAGAAGCAAACAATTATATAAATACTTAGTAAAAATTAATTATTAACAATTACTGATTCTAGGCTAAAGTTAAAACTGTTTCAGCTGTGTCTAAGTTCTCTAGTTTGAAGCACTTTGTGATGGAATTTCAGCGTTACTTTAAGCTGGAAACTTTAAATTGGAACTGAAAGTTTAAATTTCTTGGTGCAATAAATACTTACACGTGCAATTTGATTAACATATTTTCAATTAAATGAAGGTCAAGTAGTCTTTTCTCTCGTTTGAGCTGTCATACCCGGATACGTCTTAAAACTGGGCATTTAACGTAGGTAAAAGACAGCCGCGCGGCAATACAATGTAATTTGAATCTACGTCGTCATACAGAGTTATGACAAAGTTAGAAGCTAACTCGTAATTTATATTCTAGAGATTTTTGTGTGAAAGTGCTTAAACCTTACAAGATTATGATTTTCATCCGGTTTTAATTTTATAAATTAGTCCACAAGAGGGGCTCGTAGCTACATAACTAATCCGCAGATTGGTCGATTTGTGAGGTTAAGCAGCGCTTGCCGCGGTCAGGCCTTGGATGGTGACCATATTTCATACATCGAGACCCCTCCGTGCATCAGAAAGCACGTTAAGCAGTTGGTCCCGGGTGTCATATAAAGACCTATGACAGTCGTTACGGGTATCAGCAGCCCAAAAAGTCTGAGAACCAGTCTAACCTTAGAGTATCAGTATCTCCCAGTGATTGGGTGACGGAGGTCAGATGGCAGTCGCTCCGTGTAAAATACTGATATTCAGCCGCTACCGGTTAGACTGGAAGCCGACCCCAATGTAGTTGGGAAAAGGCTAGGCAGATGATGATGGGTCCACAAGTCCTCCTCGGACTAATGGGCGGTGGGCGCATTGGCTCCAGATTTTTCGGCAATTCCTACGTCGGGTAAAGTGATATTGTGTTTTCCTGCACACGCGCGAGAATTCCCTGAAGGGTTAGGCGGAGTTCTACATCCACATTCAACTAATTTTATCATTGTTTTTATGAATTTCACTGGATTAAGAGAACAAATATGTGTGTCTTTTAATTTTTTTAGCTATCGTGGATTTACCGACACCAATCTCACAAGTAGCTAGGTAAATACATACAGGCCCGGAATATAATTGTATGACACAAATATTTATTACGTGCGGCAATCAAACCCGCGATCCAGATCCATAGGCCAGAAAAACAATTGTTTCGCCACTGCGAAGACAGTGCTGCCCTAAATTATAATAAAACTAAGCCATACACACAAATGCGGTACCACAACACAAAGTCTGCACATATGGTCGGGTTCCTTGCGTAGGGACCATGCAACCATGTACCACACCAAACGCTCCGACCTTAATTTGTTTTTAAACAATGGGACAGCCGAGAGAGTTTTCTTACTTGAAAGTTTAAACTCAATTTGCGGTATTAAAAGTTCATCAAAACCATAGCTTTACAAACACCCCTGCATACTCTATAGGTTTCTAAAATGAATCGCCATAAAAACACAGTTATTAAATGTATATCCGTGTCATTTACGAGAGTTGTGGCCGTAATGTTTATTACGTTGCCATTAGACCAGTTAATGACTGCACAAATTATACTGCAACGTGATTATATACTCTAGGATATAGGAGGTGCGTTCTAAACTTTATATGTATCAGGATATGGCAGTATGTTCTGGGGTTTATATATGTACTTTATGGGAAAATAGCGGCCGTGTTGTTACGATATAAAACCGATGTTTTTAAAGCGATGCCTTACACTTACACATTTGAATTTCAAGACATAAATCTCACATGCATAAACACCCAGTATTTGTTCCGAGTGGAAATTGATACCATGATAAACGATATTGAAACTGAACTTTGATATTATTCTATTATTTTATGATCAAAAATATGAATATATTAATTAAACCACACATTTATAGGGATGGAACAACGAAAAATTATTCAAAACATTTAAAATCATCATCATCATCATCAGCCAGAAGACGTCCACTGCTGAACGAAGGCCTCCCTCAAGGGGGGTTTGCCATAATCCCACGCTTGGCAGGCGGCTTGGGGATCGCAGTGGCTCACCGATTAGTGAGAGGACGCTGCTTGTCCTCCGGTGTCTGGCCGCAGTTTTAAAACTTACCCGGGTCCGTACATTTAAAATGCCTATATAAAAATATTGGAATCCAGACAATAAAGCTTCTACCATTATTCATCTCTATTCTCTGTTACCAGATGAGATCCTTTATATAATAATAAATATCCAACTTTATATAATGCTTCTCTAAGCTATAAAATACAACGGAGTCACCAAAGCACTTAGTCTAGACGGAACGGCAAGTTTTAAGATTGCAACAATTTTTAACACCCATAAATCTTCTATCGTTGACGTTGCTTGACGTTTATAAAAATAGTTAGGTGATATTGAAACAGTGTAAGTAATCCTAAAATGAGGCGAATTTCAAAGACTTTTCATTTATCCATAAGCTGCTTAATGGGTCTTATGGTCGTAAGGGCAATTGCTGCGCGTGAGGTTCGATATTTGACTGTCGGGTAAGGCAAAATGTTTTCTATTTTTTTTTAATCAGTCTGGAGTTTTAAATGTTTGCTCGGTAGATGGAAATAGGCTCGCCCCCAATTCAATGGAACCTAATAACGGTATTGAAAAGTGGATTTAGACGGAAGACTTTCATTTATTCGGAGACAGAAGTAACTTTTATAATCAAGTATATTTGTCTAGTCTTGTTCGAGTGGCACTACAGCTTCCAAAGGGTTGTTTTTGTAAACTTTGAGAAGTGGAACAAAATACCATTGGGAGTAACCTGACCTTCAACCTGACCTCGGTCACATAGTAGTCCCTCATTCTCTTTATGATCATTATGTGTGTGTGATGGCCCAGTGGCCGTGGCTTTGCTCCAAATCACAAGTCGATGTATCGAAACCCACCGGGCGCGCACTGTTTTATCAGTTTTATCTGTGACTGATATACACATTACTGCATACGGCACATTCATTTATTTTTCAACAGGGCCTTTCGTTTTGAAAGAGCCTTTAAATGCCCCGTCGTGACGGGATTATTGCATCTCTTATAAAAAAAAATATAAGACTTATAACATACACGTATCCCTATTGGACCCAATTTATTGGTGCCGTTTTCCATGCCTGAGTATTACGATCCCTGTTTGTGTACGTACGTAATATATGTTTTAGTTTACATAAGTATTTAAACAATTGTCCTGATCCGAAATGTAAACACTTACAAATGATAGACCTTTGTATTTATGTACTGCGTGCGCACAGGAAATTGAAAAGAAAGCACGCAATATATCAACTGTCTACGGACCTTTTTGTTTAACGTCTGTGTAGAGTACAAGTATTAGCAGTTTCAAGAACGAAAACATTGTGAAATAGGTCAATGAGATTTATTTACGAGTGTTTTTGTGTCCCTTGTCTTACTTTCTCAAACATTTCTTCGTCAAAAATTTTTACTTTTTCATCAATTAAATTTAGTCTGGTGGTCGCTGAAGGTGAAGTATTGGAGTCAGTTCACGCGTCATGAAAACAGAGTATGAATTTAAATCTGGTTGTACAACACTACACGGAGTACACGCGCGATGCAATGTTATGAGTCCTCCCGTTCGCAAATAAGTAACTTTGGCAAGCTTAAGTAATAAACTGAAAAATCGTTATCGACAAATTTTCATACCTGAAGTTAGGGAGTGCAGGTAAAGTTACTGCATTTACGGTTATACTGAATTTGAGTACACGTAAATTGATTGCGCATATGCCGTAATCACGAAACTATTTTTTATGAAAATATTGCTTTTAATATTCAACTATAAAATCTAACACATCTAGGGGAATCGAGAGGAAACCAAGTTACTATGTGGATTGTTTTAGATATTTTATTGTCTTGTTTCTTTTTATAAAAAAACAACCGTCATTCAGCCGTGTAACTGTGGATTCTTATTTCTCTCTCTCTCTCTCTCTCTCTCTCTCATTTCTTGTATTATTATCGTGGCTAATGAAATGTTTTCTTAAGTCTAGCCCAGCTTTATCGGTGTACTTATATATTTCTGCAGTTTTTATTGACTGAACGAATCTCTTCATTACCTTCTGATCGTTTTATTGGTTTTTATTAGTTAATTGGCCATGAGAGATTAAAGTTAACAGTACTTGCAAACTAAAGAATAGAAAAATGTATCAAGGACAATGTTCTAATCCAAGATGGTGATAAGTTTTAAGGTTCAAACATTCAACAAATTACTCTAACGTATAAAAGCAAGTAGCATACCATGTGTTCTAGCTATTCGTTAGCCAACCCTGGTATATCAATTGTAGCTTGTAATTACAAGAAGCTTTCACTAAGAGTGCCTGTTTCCAGGTCCTATAGTCGAATATAGAGGCATACAATATACCGTCACCAGATAAATATTTTATTCTCAGGTATTTACGTTTGCATTCACGATTATTAATTAACTGATAAACTATGAACTGTTTATACAAAACTGTTTTTTTAAAGGGAAATATATAAAAAAAACCATCACCAGTTTTTTTAAACTCCAACTTTATCAGGTGTTGTCATGTAGGTATGTCTACTTTTTGTTCAACTGTACCTACTCTCTTAAACTATACGATCACCTCCAAAACCTTCAAAAAAAATTTTGAGCTTCAAAATTCTTCTGTCTGATCGCATTTTCGAACTCCGATTATTGCGAACTGGAAAACATTTGGACGATGAAAACGTTTGGTGAAGGTGACACTTGAAAAACGCAATGTAACGATGTGAATTATCATCTGACATAACTTTGTTCGAATGTTCGTAGGTACGCCTTTTAGAGTATACGGGTAATATAAGATTGCCCCACTGGTCTAGTGGTCGTAAACGCGACTGCTGAGTGTGAGGTCCTGGGTTCGATTCCCGGGTCGCGCATAGTGTTATTGGGTTTTTCAGTGTGGAAATTCTCAGTAGCAGCACGGAGTCTGGAACTGTGGCCGGTAAATGGCAATAGGCTCGCCCCCTATTATGTGGGACTCAATAAGAGCATCGCCGAAATGTGGGTGTACAATAGTACACCTCTGCGTAACCCTTCAGGGAATACAGGCGTGATGCTATTTTATGTTATGGGTAATATAAGGAAAACGCGTATTGGCGTCTCTTCTTAGTATTCTACGCAAGTTTTTGGTCTGAAGAATTTTGAATAAAGTTTTCTTTCTTGTTTTCATTGAAGACGAAACTGTTCAGGGGATGGCAGAGTTGTAAAAAGTTATTACAATGATAGGCTTCTTTTCTTTTGGAATACTGCTTTTTTTTCTTGGTTCTTTATAAAACAGATTTCACCTTCAGCCATCCCTTTTCTTAAAAACCTCAGGTCGTGTTTACGGTGATTAAATGTTTTAGATGCCAATAAAACCGAAGGGCCGTCGACTGGGCCCTTCACCCTATTAGCGCACACTTGGAAAGTCATCGGAGGCTTTTAATAAAAGAAAGGATTTTTTTTTTATTTTATTTAATCGATTTAATGTTTAACGGGGTTTAAAAGGTTTTTATTGGGACATCGAAAGATGTTAAACTTTGTTAAAGATTTTTTAAAAAAGAATAACGTTACAAATTTGATCGTAAAAAAGATATTTAAAAAAAGTTTTTTTTTTTTATCTCTTTAAAGGCCTCTAGTTATTGAATGTATGAACACAAACCATTTTATTGATATATTTATTGTATGACATGAAGATTTAAGTTTGTTTTTTATTATGTAAGATACATGTTATGGTAAAATGAAGTAATATAATATAATATAGCATCATGCCTGTATTCCCCGAAGGGTTAGGCAGAGGTGTAATATTATTTTACACCCACCTTTCACTGATGCCGTTATTGAGCCCCAAGTAATAGGGGGCGAGCCTATTGCCATCTACCAGGCATAGTTCCAGACTCCATGATGCTACTCAGAATTTCCGTGCAGAAAAATTCAATAACATTTTGACCGACCCGGGAATCGAACCCAGGACTTCACGCTCAGCAGTCAGGCTTGCGACCACTAAGCCAATGAGGCAGTCCTATATGATATATATTTTGTAGTCATACGAAGACAGGCAGCTTAGTGTCATTCCTTGCCTGTAGAGAAGCGCGCACTACACATTTTAATCTGTGTTGGTCGCGCTACAGTTACCAAATTTTATTTTGACATAAATATCGAGATCTATCAGCCGAGTAAAAGTTTCTGGTAAAAGATAAAGAAAACTTTTTTTATACTTTCTCATAAATTAATTATATTTTTTTTATATTTATGAAATTACGAAAATACCAAGGCAAGGCAAATAATAAGGCCAAGCTTTAAGTATTTCACTTTATTAAAATATCTTTCCCTAAGTGTAGAGAATCGCCAAGTTCGTGCTATAAAGTGTATCACGTTAACTTTTACATCGCAATCTAAAATACATGTCTGGACTTTAAAAAGAAACCTTTGAGTTTGTTTCGGCGTTTCTTCTCAGATGCAGTAGGAAATACCGGCACCACCTAGATCTAAAAAAGACTTGTGAAAGCTTCCTATACGGAATTATTTACAGAAAATAAATCATTATTATTTTATTATTGTTATTTTGTAAATTGTTACAAGTAAACGGAGTAATCCTACTTCTTATCCTATCCTACTCCTACTAATATTATAAATGTGAAAGTTTGTGAGGATGGATGGATGGATGGATGGATGGATGAATGGATCTTTGTTACTCATTCACGCCAGAACGGCTGAACGGATCTGGATGAGATTTGGCACAGAGATAGATTATAGACTGGAATAGCACATAGGCTACTTTTTATCCCGGAAAATGTACGGGTACGTAAACCACGCAGGCGAAGCCGCGAGCGGAAGCTAGTACTAAAATACGATTTCAATAACCCGGATAAAATGTTATGTAAGCAAAAAACATCAAAGACGACAGCGAAAGGACGTACTTACTACTCTATATTGCTAAAGTCATTTCTTGGTAGACTTAACTCAAGTGTAATTAATTTAATTGCGCAGTTCAACCGGCATTGTACTAGACAGAGCCGCGCTATTCTACCGGTATCTAAAAGCATAATAGCATCACGCCTGTATTCCCCGAACAGTTAGGCAGAAGTGTACTAGGTATACATAATTGTAAACTCATATTTCGATGATGGTGTTATTGAGTTTCATGTAATAGGAGGCGACCCTATTGCCATTAACCGGGCACAGTTCCAAACCTCGTGCTGCTACTGAGAATTTCCATACAGAAAATCCCAATAACACTTCGCCCGACCCGCAGTCTAATTACGTAAAAAAGCGACAGCAACGCGACAGTCACGCGACAGCAATCTCACTGTCAGCCAATACATTATATGTATGACACAAAAATGACGTTTGACAGAAGCTATCGTGCGATCTACGCCTGTCACAAAATGATTGCTACATCGTTAATTAGGCTGCGGGGAATTGAAATCAGGACCTCACACCTAGCAGTTCCGCTTGCGACGACTAGACCAACGAGGCATTTTCTAAAAGACGGTATCCAAAAGATTACAATCAAATATTATGCCTATTTATCTGAATAAACAAAAATACATTTCATTCCTATCTTAGAGCAGTACGGGCAAAAATAATTAGGTTCAAAATGGATTCTCAGCGATGCGGGCTCCTAAGCCCAGAATAGGCGCTTGAGGAATTTTATCTCCTAAAATTTCAGTTGTTCAGGCGCACTTATGAATTATTAATGTAAAATAAGAGGTGCGTCGCTATTTGCGTCTTATACCGCCCGAGTAATGTTTTTTTTTTTAAGAATTACGTGGCAATGATATGGATATTCCAGATCCTTCATGTATTTTTAAAATAATGGATGTCGGGCATGACTCATATTGTTCAAGTACCTATTGAGAAAAGTCTGCATTTCGACAACTACTCGCAACATGGCAAAAAGTAAAGCGCCATCTATCGGAGTGAAACTACAACAACAAACCCCGCAATCGTATCGCGTCGCGAATCGCACTATGAAAGTTTACAATGATTTTAACACATATACGAATGTCCGACATCAATCGTCGGGCTCCGGCCCGCCAGGCGTACCATCTTGCCTGGTCGGAGGATCCTCCCTTTTCAATGGAGGAACACCATACCTCGTTCCTCCATATACACAAAGACGTAATCAACAAATAGTTTGGCTTGAGCACGCCTGGACATACATGATACAATCAGTTTTGTCTCCTTTGAGTAACTCCGGCCGCCTGATGTGTAAGCGATACTGGCGATATTGACGACACGATTGGCCTAGTGGTTGAGATATCGACTGCTGCGCTACGTGTACCAGGTTCGATACCCGCATGGAACAAATATCTATGTCATCTACAGCTGGTTGTTTGGGTGTATGTCCAATGTCCATGTTAATATATGTGTTTGTAAACGCACCCACGATGCAGGAATTATTCCTAACGTGGAGCAACGAATATCAGTATTTTACACGGAGTGACTGCCTTCTGACCTCCGCCACCCAATTACTGGGAGACACTGATACTCTAAGGTTAGACTGGTTGTCGGAATTTTTGGGCTACTGACACCCATAACAACTGTCGTAGGTCTTCGTATGATACCCAGGACCAACTGCTTAACGTGCTTTCCGAGGCACGCACAGTCTCGATATGTGAAAAATGTTTACCCATCCAAGGACTGACCGCGTCAAGCGCTGGTTAACCTCGCAGATCGATTGATCTACGCGGTAGCTATGTACCTACGAGCCCCTCTAGTTGTTAAATAGTCACGTGATTCATAAATCTCAATATCATACATTTACAGAATAAAAATAAAAAATAAAAATATTGCTTCCTAAATACAACCAAACTATATTTATTTCTAACATAACAAAGTATCACGCCTGGATCCCCGACGGGATAGGCAGAGGTGTATCACTGTGCATCCACATTAAGCCGAAGCTGTTATTAATTCTCATGTAATAGGGAGCGATGCGACGCTATTGCCATCAACCAGGCACAATTCCAAACGCCATGCTGCTACTGAGAATTTCTATACAGAAAACACCAATAACACTTTGCCTGGCATGGAAATTGAACCCGGAGCCCCACACTCAGCAGTCGTGCTTGCAATCATTTGACCAATGAGAAAGTCAATCAATCAACGAGTATATTTACTCCATGCTCTCCAAAAATACATATACATACTCTGGTAACATAATATTTTTTCGGAACCGGCTTCCTTGAGTAAATCCGTCACAGTTATTCCAACATAGTGATCTAATAACAGTGTCATTCTGTATTCATATCAGTTGTCGACCCTCGTCTTGGATCTTCGATGACAACGTCAATGAAGAGGCGTCTGCCCAACTAACCATGACTGTACCAGATTGTATTAACTCCACCGTCGGGAAGTGTGAAAATAATGTTAATTTACTGAATATTGTTTTGGAAAGAAGCTTGGAGTTAGCTTGTATTTCTATATACGTAACATAACTTAGCATCACGCTTGTATTTCCAGCAGGGTTAGACAGAGGTGTTGTATTGTACACCTAAATTTGGCAGATACCGTTATTGAGTCCTATGTAACAGGGACCGAGTCTATTGCTCTCTACTCGGCATAAATCTAATCTCCGGGTTCTTCGTGAGAATTTTGATATACAAAAATACAATAATAACTTTGCCGGGAATCGAACCGATGACCAGCCGCTCAGCAGTCGCGTTTGTGACTACTAGACCAATTAGGTAGTTTGTTTGTACTTTTGTTGCGTCAGAAATTGTACAGAGAAATATGTGGTTCATATTGCATGTGTGGCGCTTATTTTTGAAAATCTTATGGGCCATGAATAGCAGTAGAGTGCAAAAGGCTGATTTTAATGTTTAAAAAAACAACCAATTTTTTGTTTAAATGTAAATAAAAGCAGTAAAATGTTTTGAAGCAGGCAGAAGTTCGAAAAATTATCATATATCTTTGTTAAAACCGTTTTCTATCCACTGTTGCACTATAATCGCATTGACTGCAATTTTCATAGTTGATCGCAGCCGGCTATCGAGTTACAACTAGCGGCGGGCTGTAGCGGCTTTCTTGGATAACGAAACGGAACTGTCTATCGGATATCAGTAGCGGTTGTTAAAACGCGGTATTTTAGTAGCGACCAATAGCGGGATTTATGGCACTCAACTACGGGTGTAACGAATTTCCGAACGTTGACTGCGTTGTGTTCGAATGCAACGCGATCGAGTTGAGATGTTAGCGTGTGTTCTGTGGATAGATGTTAGCAGGTTATTTCAGAACGGTGAAACGAGCTATTCGCTATTATAACGTTAGCTACTTTCAATAACCTTTACGTCGCGCAACGACCACCGCTAGTTACGACAGCTGGAGAATTCAGATTGCACGGAGCCAGTCAGTAATTTGGTTTCAGATTGACAAGCAGTCAATGCTTACACCTGCTATTATTGGCTGTTTGGAACTGAACAGCTTCGGAATGCCAATCATACTGATAGGTTGCATGGCTGTATTATCCGCCCAAGGGATGTAGAGCTTAAATACGTTGGTATTGAGTAGTGATTGAATCATGGTGTGCAGTTCGTTTTATTAGATGTCTTATAAAGTAAAAAACGTTATTGTGACTTTTTTTAACTGAACACGACGGCTCCCAAAATCAATTAGGCATTAAAAACTTTCAACTACGCAATAAATTCAGATTTCTATGTAAAATACTAGTGTGTCTTTTTACACAAAAAAAAAGCAGGTGTTTTTTACTTAAAAATAAAATCATGCGTCTTTTTACTTACATATAAAAATACAAGTAATAAGCATTTCGAAGTTTTACAGAGACAGAACTGTTATCAAACGTAATTAATTATTTTACAAAACATGGTGATCTTCTTTTATTTCTATTTGATATATTTTCAAGAAAATTAATGAAAGGTCACAATTTCCCGGTACCAAATAAATGAGATACAAAATAGAACAGAATAATGTCCTTCACAATAGCAACCCAAGCAACAATATTATTTTATTATTCTTCATAAATAACCTTAGAACACCTGACGCTACAAAACGATAAGACTCCGTGTTAACTAGTTCGGTCGTTCATTCATTCGTTCTTTCCGAACGATTAATAATGAACTGTCAGAAACTCTGACTAATTTATTATGAACATAGCTTAATATTATAGGTACATATTTTGATATTTTTTTGCCGCTTGATTGGGTACGTTCGAAGTAAAGGTAGGTGGTTTTGTCTAAGAAATATTTCTTAGTAATATATTTTTATGGTTTCAGAGGAAAAATAAGATTCGAAAATGTACTTATTTTTAAATTATGTCATTATTCAATAGTAATAAAAAATTCAGCCTATTATTGTCCCACTGCTGGGCAAGGGTCTCTTTTCAGAATGAAAAGGGTGCGGGTTGATGAACTACACATATCATCGATAACTTTATGGGCCCTCTCAGGTGTGCAGGTTTCCTCGCGATGTTTTCCTTTACCGTTACGCAAGTGATATATAAAATTAGATAGATTGGTTATAATTTCGTATTTATAAAAATCAAATCAAATTCTGATCCGCACATGATTCCGGAAAGTCAGAGGTGCGGGCCGGGTTATAACTCCGTCTCTCTTGCATGTAAGGCAAGCGTACATACACTAGGCTATCACTGATCCATTCAATAATCACACCTGGTTAATATCGAAATGTGTGTCTTTAATACAGGTTTGGACTCGCATCGGTTCAGGTTTAAAATCACCCATCGAGGCTAAATAAACTTAACGATGCTGTTGCTCTTGGTTTAAAATACATTTACATACATCGCTACTAAAAAAATCAATGGAAACCGTATACGGTCAACATTACATTTCATAAAAATCCTGAGATTTCAACCCACTCGACCCAACTCTTTCAATAAAAATAAACATAATTTATTATGTTCAATGGACCGTACAGGGGTGTACTCGAGGCACGTGCGTGCGTGAAATCTGAGCTGTGTTAGGTACTCAAGGTGCGAACCCTGCAGACATGAGAACAATGTGCGGTAGGATCGATGGCGCGGCACGATTTAATGAGATCCACCACTTAGGTGGCTTAGGGCTGTCACACTATTGAAAACCAAGTGTAGAAATTTTATTATAAGCGAATCATACTTGTGAGATTTATAAGATGTAGATGAAGTTCAAAGTAATCGCTAACAGCTTAGGTAACTATCTGAAAATGTAAGGTTTCTAATGGATCGTAGAAGTTGCAATACCTAAAGCTATATTGTTGTGTGAATATTGCCAACTTTTGTATTTATAATATTAATGAGTTTTATTAATGTTTATTATGAATGAAGCTGAACAAATGTTAGTACCTTTTAAGTTAAGATGAACTTAGAATGTTGTATGAATGGTGTACGATACTAGAGCGCGAGTAGAGCCGCAAGTAGGAGTTGATTTCACTAAGCCAAACTATATTCAAATACATATAACCAAAGGCTAGGTTTTTGGATTTTAAATACCTCGTGACAACCCTACGTCCAATAAGGGCCATAGCGATGGGCCGCACTCTGCATTTTTAACGAGAAACGTGACAAAGTTATTTGAGGGCTTGATAATGACTTTGTACGCTGTACCACAATGGCGTGGATTTTTAATATATAATCTCTATTTCAAAGTAAAGAGGGCTTTTTTTGCAAATTTTGCATTTGAAAGAATTTGACTTAGGCAAATGAGATTACAATTAGTGGTTCTGATTGTCAGCAGTTGAAGCAGGTTGTTCGGGATATCAAAATAATTAAAAGCGTGTTCTTTTATGTATCATCATTCAGTAACAGCCAGTTCTTTTTACACAAAGCACCAGTGTAGTCAGCATGTGAATATATATTCCCAGAGGTATTAGGCAGAGGTGTATTGTTGTACACCCACATTTTGCCGTTGAGTTCCATGTACCAAGTGGAGAGCTTGCCATCTACTGGGCACAATTGTGAACTCCGGGAAAATTCAATAATAGTGCTTGACCCGGAATGGAATCCTTACACACAGCAGTTGCGCTTACGACTACTAGACCAATGAACCAGTACCAGTTCTTATCTTAAATAAATAAAATTAAGGCTAGCACAATCTAATAGAGCTTCCAATGAAACCTTTAACATGCTTCAAAAAACTACATTGCCGTGTGAGAATTTTATATGAGATCCCAACATGAAATACAAGTTAAAAATACATAATACAAAAGTTCCTCCTAAATCAATTTCTGAGGCAAATTCAATGAACTTTCAAAATGTCATAAGTCAATCTCAAATCCATCAGGGAACAAGAAATATTGATGATACAATAAAGGTTTGGGTCTCTAGACGCTTTAGTTTTGGAACATAAACTTCGTTATCTTGAAGTACATGATATTTGGCGTTATTCGTGAGACGTGGGCTATTCAAGCAATCTCGGGCAACTCGGGCATGTCTATCATGGTCCTAACAATTGGAAGTTTCAAGTGCTTCTAGATTAAGGTTTACTTTGATAGTTAGATTAAATGGACGTGGACGTTGGTTTATAAAATTGAAAAGTTTTTCAATTTCTACGTTGATTTGAGAATTAGAATCGAACGAGCTACCTCTATTATTCATTTGTTTTTAATTGAAGAAAGTTTGAACGAAAGAACAAGTATCAGGGGCTGATTAATTTCGAAGATTATTGATGAGAGGAATTGTGTCGCGTTATATAATTGGAACAAAACGATAAGTACCAGAGACAGATGGAGTTTTTTAAAGAACCATGATTAGATCTCCTATAAAAGGTTCTTTTTATATTAAAGTATAATCTATACATCTATACATATAAATAAAATTGGAGTGTCTGTTTGTAATATTGAAATAACCGTTTTTTACTACATGCATATGAATATATATACGGTACATACACCAAAATAACATTTTTTACATTTTTTGTCTGTCTGTCTGTTTGTATAGGCTAATCTCTGAAATGGCTCGACCGATTTTGACGGGACTTTTATTGGCAGGTAGCTGATGTAATAAGGAGTAACTTAGGCTACTTTTATTTTAGAAAAAAAATACGGTTAAGTGCATTTGGTCCCACTAAAAAATACATTGTTAAGTTCCGACATCCACGCGAACGAAGTCGCGGGCACAGCTAGTAAATAATAATAACCATACCCACGGCTCGAGAATTACACCTAGTATGGGGCAACGTTTAGACATATGCTATTTCTAATAATAATATAATTAAAGAATAGATGACTCGAATGCATTCATAATTTGCTAAATAGTATTCTAGAGGAATTTGCCTGCATCTTGCATAAATTTTGCTTGTATGATTAAATTAATAATATAGAGATAGGTACAGCGATTATAATAAAACAATATTAAAAATATAGACCCAATAAAAAATATGAAAAGATTGCCAATAATTGCGATATCACGGTAACCAACTTGTAGAATTTGATGTGATGTGACAGGGTTACCAGGAAAGCAACATGTGCAGAAGATAATTAACGTCAGGTTCTTTCCACCCATGAACATAAAATAACATCGTTCAACTTCGGAAAAATGGTGTACTATATCAGGGGCCCTAACTGATGCCCCGGGGCGTCGCGGTATTGTCCCAAGGGCGTACAATCAGCATAAAAAAAAATGTATACACGTAGCGAAATTCAAACGCTTATTCTTGAAAATCATAAAATTTAAATGACCACATATCTTTCTGTATCCACAGATACTATGTATGAAATTGGTCAAGATTTCAATCACGATTTCCACTAAAACTCAGTTTTGAATTTCGCTACGTGTATACATCTTTTTGATGCTGACTGTACAAAACTAAAACTATGATTCGATAAAGACAATAATTTCATTCAACTTTGTAGCAATGTATTCCAAAAACATTCTACATCAGCCCCGATTTGAGAAGTTGTGTTCAGAAAAGCAAGCTCATCCATCTCATTGATTGTACCTGCAATATTTACGATTCTATATTCTTTGAATAAAATAATCTAGAGCTACACGTACACTACATCTTTTACAAGGGAGTCGCAATAAAAATTACAGCATGTAAAGGCAGTCGCAGTATAAAAAAGATTGGGAACCCCTGGACTATCTAATTGTTCACCCACATTGCATCGACTCCGTTAATAAGTCTTACGTAATAGAGCGCAAGTCTATTGCCGTTTACAGGGTTATTACTGAAAGACACTATTCGACCCAGGAGTAGATATTCAGAAGCCGTCCTGATGACAACTATTCTAATGACTCAGATGCCCTATTTATTTATTTATTTATTTATTTATTTATGTACACACCAGTAAACACGATGATATAAATGTAAAAAAAACGAAACATGAGCACAAAGGAACTACTTATTTCTTAAGAAATTTCTTCCAGTAGTCCCGCGACAGGAAATATATATGACAGACACGTAGACACAGTGTGTAAAAAGAATATAAGAAAACTCTTAAATATCTAAATATCCTAGTGTAAGTTTCTTTTGACCCCTAGTGTAAGTTTCTTTTGACAAACTCGATTTATCGCATCGAACGCGTTCGGCGCTATGATTGGTCCATTTCGTGCTCTTCACTAATCGGAGTTCTGAACGCGTTCGATACGTTAAATCAAGTTTGATAAAAGAAACTTACACTAGGGCTTCAGTCCACCCATAATCAAATGACGAGTATTTTACGCACTGCCGTCTAATCGAATGTCCAGCGAAAAAGTCCACACAAAAAAAACTGGAAGTCTTTATAGGTAAATATCGTTACTGAGCAATTTCGGACCCCCGGAGAACATTTTTGATTACAACACAAACCACATTGTGTAGCCCAATATCGTTTCAAAACGTATTCAATTCGTTAAAAGGTCCCAATGTATTGTTACATATTTAGAATCCACTTGGCAATGGCAAAAAGGTTTTCGAATACTTTTCGTGAAGTGGCTTATTAGGTGGTTTTTTCGAACCTGCCTTCATTTTAGATTTTTTTGCAAAACGTTTTTCTACTGAAGTATGTGTCTAGACCATTTCGTTGTATATAAGCCTACTTACTACGCTGTTGAGTTAATACGCTGAAAATAAAAATTACAATGAATATAAAATATTTGTATATTTTTCGAAATTTTAGCGTTTGACGCATCTGATCTTCTGATCGAACAAAAATTACATATAAAACATACACATATTCATGGCAACTTAAGTTATTCGTAGAGTGGGCTGAATTTGACTTGGCTGACTAGACACAGAGAACCCTGTACAGTTTCAACTCCTATATTTAGTGCTGTAGTCTCCACTTCATTCCCGAAGCCATCATCTGAATGTGAACTATGGAATCCAGGAAATGACAAAATAAATATCAGTTGTCAATCCTTTTCTAAAGAAAACGGGTTTCAACCATTTATATTCAGTTTATTTCTGAGCCTTGATTGTAAGATTTGACAAACAAAACTGCGTTTACTATAAAGGTTACATTGGTGTCTTAAAATTTTCACACATCGAGACCCTTTGTGCTTCGGAAAACACGTTAAACAGTTGGTCCCTGGTGTCATATGAAGACCTATGACAGTCGTTACAGGTGTCGGCTGCCCAAAAAGTCTGACAACCAGTCTAACCTTAGAATATCAGTATTTCCCAGTAATTGGGTGGCGGAGTTCAGAAGGCAGTCGCTTCGTGTAAAATACTGATATTCAGCCGCAACCGGTTAGATTGGAAGCCGACCCCAATGTAGTTGGGAAAAGGCCATGCAGATGCTGATATACAAAGAGCATCACGCCTGTATTCCTTGAAGGGTAAGGCAAAGGAGTTTACGTATTTCATCGTCGAAACTTACATTTGAGACTACTGTATTCTTCAATTCATCTCCATTACGTAAATTGCTGAAACGGTACCAGAAGCTGTTGAAGTCAGGAATGTAAATGAGTTTAAGGTACAATTTGAACGGTTCTTGGTACAAGTGTAAGTGAAATAACCTCCGTCCGCCGCTTATTTCCCTTGAGAGGGACTTCAACTCATTGTAGGAAGCGAAGAAAAGCGCTAAGAAGTATTTTTTCTACTTTCTATTTTAAATTTGTGTTAAGAACCTTTTTGTTGTTGTTGTTTTGTTTTAAAAATACCTTGCCTTTTTATGTTTGTTTACTGTGTCGTGGGAGATTTTACTAATCTGTGTTTACATTATTTTGAAGGTGTAATCAGAAAATCAACTTTTGAGGGGTGTTACGGAGCATTTGTGTTCATGTTGTTGGTGCAGCGGTAAACCGACCAGTTGGCTTTCTGCGCTACGAATTGACCCGCGTCAAGTGTGTGATGTGCTTGTGAGATTTGCGTCGCGCACCTAACGATCCAAGAAAAAAGGTTTTTAACCCGTTAACCGCCAATGATTATTTAAAGTGTTAATCAAGATTTTAATTACAATCCAGTCGCCGATGCCGCCGCCTTCAAGCGTCAATCCACACATAAATTCGAAAATAGTGTTTATTACTTATTTCACTGTCAAACATAAGGCTAAAAAATAACGCTTGAAGGCGGCATTGGCGTCTAGATTGAAATCGTGATATACGCTTTAAATCGTCGTTGGCGGTTAAAGGGTTAATAGAATAACAAAAAAAAAAAACATGTGGCCGAATGCTCGATAAAAAGTAGAATATAAGTAGTGGGTTGTTGCAGTAATATTTTAGTTTATTGTACCGTTAATCCGATTATCAAAAAGCTGTGTAGGTATGGTCTAAAACATTACAATTTGTTTGTGCAGTATCAATTTACTATGATTTGATTGACAGACGCTGTTTGGTGTAATGTTATTCTTTTATTCAGAGGAGATTGTTCAGGCTGTAATATTTAATGGACAAACAACATTGTATCATTGATATTACATAATAGTTTATATTGACTTAGTAACTTTACTTAGTATTAAGTTTACGGCTGCTGAGCATAGTTCTGGGTTTGATTCTAGGGTCGGGCAAAGTTTACCGGGATTTTGTCAGTAGCAGACCGGAGTTAGGAATATAGCATAGGCTCGCCCTCTACTGAATAGGACTCAATAGCGGCAAAGACGAAATCTGGATGTAAAACAGAACAGGTACAGGGTTGACTGCCTCGTTGGTCTAGAAGTGTTCGATTCCCGGGTCGGGTAGTATTACTGGGTTTTTTATTGAAATAGGCTAGATGACTGTATCAAAAATAAATTCTGAAATATTGTTTGGTAAATAGTTTTCCTTCGAAAAACTCAGTAAAACTTAATCTCCTTAATCTTTGGAGTTTTCATTTTTTAATTTATCAAAATCACACAATAAGTATGTAAATAAATGCAACCCATTACTGTCCCACTGCTGGGCAAGGGTCTCTTCTTAGAATGAGAAGGGGTAGGCCTTAGTCCACCACACTGGCCCGTTGCGGGTTGGCGGACTACACACCGTCGAGAACTTTATGGAGCCCTCTCAGGTGAGCAGGTTTTCTCACGATGTTTTTCCTTCAACGTAAATGCAAAGATAATCAAATTCTGCTCCGCACATGATTCCGAAAAGTCAGAGGTGCGGGCCCGGGTTTTGAACGCATTCCTGCATGGAAGGCAAGCGTTCAACCGCTAGGCTATCACTGCCTGGTGCTATTACAAGTATGTAAATGGTAATGCAAAACTATGACATCACGCCTTTGTATTCCAAACATTTTTAAAATAAAATGTCGTTTTTTACATTTCATAAAAAGTAACTCATATGACTAGTAATCATGAACCGAATTATAAAATTTACCAAGCGTAATAAAAAAAAATAGACTTAATATAAAAAAATATTTACTATTTACTTTGATTATTATACCTACACGGTTTGAAGTAATTTCTACTAGAAAAAAGCTAGCCATCTCATTAAAAGTTATCGTTACGGTCACTGTCGGCTCATACCATCCTTCTGCTGTGCAAAGGCCTCTCACCTTCCTTTCCAGGTTTTCCCAGGGGGTTTTCCAGATCTTTCGGTCCGAAGCCAGTGTGCACGTGTATTTGCAATCGTTTTTATTTAGGTTGATGACCTAGATAAAAATGACAGCAAATAGTTCATTGTTATAAAAAAGTATTCTTTCTGGATATCTTTAAAACTCTGTAAAAAGTAACTGTAAAGCTTAAAGTACGAATGGGTTCTTCACACGAGTTCATCTGAGTGGAATTTTACCAGCGGTGAGCGTTAACCGCGACCATTTTCAGTTAAATTAATTTAATATGGACCTTAAACTTCGTTAATTTAGGTCTGTCTCATTAAAACTCAACATGAAAATATTTCTAAACGAAAATTTGTGAAATTCATTAGAAATTAGGGACGGAACTGTGGTGATGTAAGATCTGTTGGCATAGAAATTGCATTATGACGTCAAATTATAGACAAATAGTCGAAGCCATGGGATCATGTAGTACAAATGAATGTGATGAGATATGAATGAGCTCGTTAAAGGGTTGAAGATGTTGAATAGGAACTAATTTCACTATTAATTGGGGGCGAGAATATTAATATTGCTTTAATTTAAGCGCTCCAGGCAGTGCCGGAATACACTTCATTCCACTATCTGATCACAGAGAGGTCAAAAGTTTCATTGAAGAGACAATAGTATTAGATTATTAATTTATGAAATGTATGTTAAAGTATTTTGGTGTTCTGTCTATATTCATGTAAAAATGGCGTGATGTTATTATCTAAACAAGGGACGGTGCTTCATACTTATATAAAAGTAAAGTAGACTTTATTTTTTCTGTTTTACAGCTGTAACTACAACAGTTTTTATACTTCGAATTGAGAAACTTATTTTTGAAGTTATACTTCTTTTGGCGCGCTTGATGAGAGTGAATTCTTAAGATCCGCGCGCCCACGGACAGATAAAAGCGACACCATGAAGTTGGCTGGTAAATGTCTCTTAAATTTTCTTGGGAATTGATAGCTATATTCAAGGTAGTTATTGAAATATTTGTGCATCTGTAACACGTGTTTCATATCAGTGGAAATAAAATAATATAAGAAGTGTAACTTCTTACGTGCGTACATAAGTACACACACACTTTTTTCTAAATTACACTAGACAGTTTTCAGGAAATTTACAAAAAATTCTATGTATGTATTTTGAAACTAACGAGGTAACATTGAAGTATTATTACCACGTCTTTTCAGTGCAATTCAGCTGAAAATTTTCTGAAAATTGAAGAACGAAGGACCCATAAAGACAAATACGTCTATAAAATTGACAAACACTCGTTAGAATGAGAACCTTTCACGTTGTATTTTAGAAAAAAACACTATAAACGTATCAAAGTGCCTAGAGACGACAGACAAAGCGCACTTTATTATTTTCTCTGTCTCTTGTGAAAGCATTTACTTTATACTAGCTCTTGTCTGCGACTTCATCGGCGTGTATTTTGTTATTATCTAATTAGTGTTTTGCTGCTTAATAAAAAATAAAGGTCTATATCCTATGGCCTATGTTCTATGTCTCTACGTTGCAGGCTACCTGTCTGGGTGTCTGTGTAAACATTGTAAACAAACTCACGATACCGGAATAACTCATAGTGTGGAGAAAAGTTTTGAATAAAAAAGATAAAAATCCACACAGACAAAGTTGCGGGCACATATTTGATATATTTGACGACACGGTTGGCGCAGTGGTTAAGCGATTAGCTTTCTGCGGTATGTGTCGCGGGTTCGATCCCCGCACGGAACAAATATTTGTATGATGTACTGATAGTTGTTTCGGGTCTGATTGTGTGTGTATGTGACATGTATGTATGTTTGTAAACTGTACCCACGACACAGGAGAAATGATAGAGTGGGGCAACGATTTAAAAAATATACATATAATATACATATATATGTAGTATAAAAAAAGTAAGTAAAAACCAATTCTGTCAGTTGCACTTCAACTACGTTACTATATTAAGTGTTCTTCGTTTCGTAAAAAATGTCTGTAACACAATTTGATTTGGGATATTCTGAATCCTAACTGAATGATGTAAGCTACTTATTTCTAAATTGGGTTAGCCCTTTATTTGTAAATAGCTGAGCAGCCAAGACACAGTATGAATTTTAATCTAAAGCTAACATGATCAAAGCTGGGAGTCAGACTACAATGTCATTGTTGAGTCTGAACGTAATAGTACTATTATTCATTCTGTGACGTAACTTCAAACCAATTTATGTATCTCTCTTTTTCTCTCTTATGTTACTTCATTATGCTTGCTACTCAAGAAACTGATTTACAATGAAATGTATGTTTTGTAAGTAGGTAAAGTTATAGTATTTTATTACGCTGTATGTGTAATGTAATTTACTTTAGTGGGATATACTAGATGGGATTCATGTTATAATATACATATGTATAAATAAAGACATGGTATATGATAAATAAAATAATAAATCGTATATAAATATCAGTATGCTGTAAAAAAGCGAGAAATTTTAAAAAGAAGTATATCGTATACACCCTAAGAATTATGGACATAGAGAAAACAGTAAACGTAATAGACACAAGGAAATTCAACAACATGTCGCACATCGGCAACAAGAGTGTCACAACACGTTACATGTAAATGTTGTTGCTGGGTCTGCAACTATTGTGGTTGAGCCTAGCTACACCAATTATTCTATTATATTAATATTGTTCTTGTGTAGTTTTGCGCACATTGGCTTGCATTGTACTCGCATATTACTTTACCGTTAATATTGTAACCAGTTTTAAAAGAGTATCCATGGAGTTTCTTGCCGGTCTCTTCTCCATAGGATTTACCCCCACTTTGGAACCGTGCACCTAGAATCACAACGTTTTGAAAGAGCCTGTAAAGGCCTACTCGAAATAAAAATATTTGACTTTGACTTTGTACTTTTAGGGAAATCATTATTTTCTTTTTTTATAACTTGTAATTCCATTATATTTTTTCTGAGAGAGTATATCGGAAAACCTGCCACCTCTCAGCGAAGAATCGTACTATAATTATGATGTTTTTTACCAGTTAAAGTTTGTGATTGCCTGTCTCATGGGATATTTATCTCACTTCGTATTTTATGTGTTGTGACTCTCTTGTTGCCGATGTGCGATGTCTGCAAATTATTTACAAATATACAATAACGGGAAAAAATCGGTAACTATAATCAGCTTTCAAATTGCAATAAATTTTTAGAATAGGTCAAAATAATTTCAAATAGAAGACAAACAAACTTATGACATGTAATCTAAAGTCACGTAATCATCAAAGTTGACCTTAGGGACGGCTCTTGAAAATAAAAGGTCGCAAATCCTTTTGCCAAAGAAAATCTACCAAACAATAAGGGGAGATATCCCTACTATCCCCAATATCTATTTGGTGGAGGCAATAAAAAGATTCTTTCGCATTTTCTCGGTTCCCAAGCGGCGAGGAAATATTTGTCTGGTATGCCAAAATGTTGGTTGATAATGCGACCCAATACGCTTACTGTATAAGCTATTTGATATGATTTTATTAAGCCACTATTTCGTTTATTGCTGAATGAAGCTACTAAGTTCCTTTTAGGGTTCTTAAGGATGGTTTTATAAGATAATCGAATCCAGTTTATGATTAATATGCGTTCGTGTTTGCGTACACGTACATCGCATTGTCATAAGCCACTCAAAACTAATAACGATGCTTCAGTTCTTTGATTTAATCATTTACTCGATATCGCTGCGAACGTGATTTAAATTGCGACGCTGAAAGCAGTTTCAATACAATTTTACAGAACAATAATTAACATTTGTATGCCGAACTGGTGATGGCCATAATTTCCCGTATAACGCTCGCCACAGGCACAGTATTCTTTTTATTGTGGTTGATTGCCAATTAAATGTATTGCACGAAATGTCTGGTTTAATCCTGGGCCTATATAAATAGTACAGACAAGGCGACTCCTATAGGTTACGGGCAACAATATGCAGCACAGAGTTGGTCGTCAAATAATGTATAGATTTTTTGTTCACCTTTGTACTGTTCGTGACTGATATTCTAAGACCTTTAGGTATTTAATGGTTATATAATGAGTCCCGCCCACGACTTACAAAAAATAAAAATTACCTCAACCATATCTGTGATATCAGATATAGTGATAGCCTAGCGGTTGAACGCTTGCCTTTCATGCAAGAGGGTCTGAGTTCAAACCTGGCCCGCACCTCTGACTTTTCGGAATCATGTGCGGATCAGAATTTGATTATCACTTGCGTTTACGGTGAAGGAAAAAAATCATGAGGAAACCTGCACACCTTCATAAAGTTCTTGGCGGTGTGTGTAGTCCGCCAACCCGCACCGTGCACATTCTGACTCTCACTGAGGCCCTTGCCCAGCAGTGGGACCGTAATGGGTTGATTTTTTCATATCTGTAATAGCTAAGTATCTTGTTAAGTTACTTCAGACTTCACTTAACAAGTCTCAGCGGCACATCCAAGAACTGCTGTTGAAGATGTTCCTTATTATTATTCATGGACAAAGCACTCTTAATAGCGCCGTAAGGTGTTATTGTGATCATTAATTCACTGCAGCCTTCATAGAAGTAAAGGATACATTGCTGCGAACATGTGCAAACACCTAATAACTTACTGCAATCACCGGTAAAACAGCAAGTCGATATAAATTGGCCCTGCGGTTTGAAAGTCACTAAGATTATTATTACATTGTTATGTTTTGAAGACATTTTTAGTGTCAGCTGTTATAATATCTCTAACGTATTTTACTAAGATAATTATATATAAATAAATACATACATTAATACTTCTATATTATTCAGATAACTATATCTATATGGAATTTAAAAAGTGCAAATGTATACATATTTGTGCTCATGACTGTACCTAAAAACGGCAATAAAATGATATCCTTCTAATCTGAAAAAATGTGGGTGTAAAACTCATGTAAAGCATCCAATATACCATAATCAGAAGACAATAGCAATGATGTTCCACTTGTAACATCAATTATTGAGAATATTTCGTTCACAAACTCGGTGATAAAGATAATGTTATTCTGGAATCCTTTGTACTATTCACTCTTATATCCACTTAACCTAATGCTAGCCAAATAATTTTAAACACAAACACCACTTTTGTTGCAGATGTTACCCAAAGTCAAATGCTTTGCCGCGGCGCATCAGGCCACAAAGTCGGCGGCCTACGTGCGCACGCACCGCGCATCTCGTTCACCAGCAAGGACGAGCCGGACCCTCACGAACTGCGTCGGAAATCGGCGAGCAGTCGTCTCGGCAGCTCACCAAGAACTAGTATCGCAAGTGAAGATAGAGCTGATGGTATTGCACTTAGGTAAGTACCCTTTTTATTCTTCGTTATATATAAACATGTGTTCATTTCTCCGTTAAACGAACCATAGTTTACTGCACTTAACAGTCTAACCCCCGGTTCCTGAAAGCTGTTCATAGATTGGTTAATATCAACAATTGATTAAGAAGGTTTAAAACCAATCCATCCAATCATGGAACCATCCAAAGATAATTGGCATCTGGTTAGATTTGATCAGCTGTTGAGAAGCCAGGGTCATACTGACATGCTTGATCTGCTCACCATTCTACATAAGTTTTACTGTGTGACCAACTCTAAAATTCTGAAAATAAAAACAAGCACAGCTGTTTCATACAAAAGTCGTTTCCTGAGTCAAAATGTATTTGCAAAATATATAGCAGTCGATTTAAAAGTAGGTCGTAGTTTTTTCGAATTCAACTGAATATTTTTCTTCTGTGTTGTTGTTTATCAAATGTTATGTTATACACCCGTAGCAATACAAACACACTCGTTTTTGGCAAGGTTTGCACTTGTTTCGTTCAAAGTCAAGGTCAAGTAAATCCGGCCAACGCAAATTGTTTTTGGCAAGCCGCCTAGGGTACTTGAAACTAAGTTATGTCGTACATGATAGCTTTGCCAAGTTATACGATGCGCATGATTTTAGCGATCTTTGTCCTTTAAGCATTTAAGAATTTATTATAGTAGACTCTAGTTCCCTTACAATTTTGAACTTGTATGAGAAAAAGAGTCCCGTGGATCTGGTTTCAATTATACGGGTTATGGAGTCGAACTATTGCTGAATAGAGCTTGTAACTTGATCAGTCGTTATTGCTTCGTCTTTGTTATTCGTTTCATCTATTGCAAGGGTTCCAATTACTTGCTTCTACTTATATTTCACTATGTCATAACACCTAACCAACCAGATTAATTTCAGTTTAAGCCAAAAATGATTGACATTACCTCGTGTTGCCGTTTGGGTTTAACTGAATACTTTAACTCCCGTAATCATATTCAAGTTTTAAACCTCTGTTAACTTAAACGACTTTAACATCTTGACATCTGGATTCATTTGGAGGCGTTTATAGAAAGTTCGTCAGTTTTGTACACCAGTTTTAATGAAGAAGTAAGTATTTCTAGTTACATCCATATTTCAGATACATAATAATTGAATCCTTGTCGTGTAATGTACGTTGATACTTCAAGGTGAATACGTTGCCCGAGGCTCGACGCCTATATTGCTATATTTTTGCCAAAATTACCATAAGTCCCTTTGTAACTCTAGCCATGAAAATAAAATTTGCTTTTGTAAGCTGCGATCTACTTTCTTCTAATCCCAAATTCTTTCCAATCCTTTTTCTTATGTTTACATACTAAGAAAGCGGGTTCTTTAGGTAAAATTGGGGAACGAGACTTCTAGAGATTTTTTGTAGAGAATTTCTTAAACAAACGTGCTGAATTTCGTAAAAATTCATATGAATCAGCAAAAATATCTTTGTGGGAAAATTATACAGAGAGGCAAAATAGTCCACGAAATGAAACTGGTTTTATATGCCTCCTGGAAAATGAACAGGTATAAAAAATGTGCGTGTGTGACTTATGTACGCAGGTAAGAAGTTATACTTCTTATTTATTTTTTATTTCCACTGATATGTAACACGTGTTACAGATGCACAAATATTTATAACTAACCTTGAATATAGTTATCAATTCCCAAGAAAATTTAAGAGACATTTACCAGCCAACTGGAGTGGAATTCTGTGTTTCCTGATAGCTACAACCTGGGAGTCTTTAAGTCAAGAGTGAAAAGGTTACTTCTAGGCAAGCGTACTACATCTTCGACCACATCATCGCTTATCATCAGGTGAGATAGTGGTCAAACGCATGCCTATCAAGAATAAAAATAAAAATAAAACTTCATGGTGTTGCTTTTATCTGTCGGTGTGCGCGCGCATCGTAAGAATTCACTTCTCATCAAAAAAAGTATAACTTCAAAAATGTGTCTCATGACTAAAATAATTTTAATATGAAGAGCTCAGTATAAAAATCTGGGTAGACTGTGTTATCACCTAAACGCAAAAAATATTGCAGCAGCAAATTCATATATTTCTAACCTTCCAAACTACTATCTACTCTCTACTCATCGTTCTAAGAAATCGGTTCCACAAATTGAATGCGAAATTTCTTAATGCACTGTCTTCTTTTGCAACTTTGTAATTTTCGTTGGACTCGGGTAAAAATAAAGACTGTCTTTCTTCCTATTTTCTGAAAGTTGCAAAAAGTGCACTTTCTAGAAAGCAGGAAACCCAATATGTGGTTCTGAGTGTTCGACACTTTCAACAATTTCACTTGTAACTTCCTATCCATGCAATCCATCCAACTAATATTATAAATGTGAAAGTTTGTGAGGATGGATGGATGGATGGATGGATGAATATTTGTTACTCAATCACGCCAGAACGGCTGAACGGATCTAGATGAAATTTGGCACAGAGATAGATTATAGTCTGGAATAGTACATAGGCTATTTCTCCCGAAAAAATGTACGGGTTCGTAAACCACGCGGGCGAAGCCGCGGGCAGAAGCTAGTTAGGAAAAAATAACAAAATAAATCCCAGAACTTTGAAAAAAATTGGATGTTCTATATTTTATTCATACTCGAAACCTTTCGTTTCAATGATTTTATGTTTTAATTCGGAACTATGGATATATAAATGGACTAATATTATATTTGGGTACAAATGTACTGGCAACCTTTTGAATATAACTTTAACCTTAAAAGAAAGCTCAATTCACGTCAGAGTGTTTATATGTACAAAAGGCCTGACTCCGATAAAGAATTCCACGAAGAATTGATAGATAGTTACAACACTATTCTTTAACGCCGATAAATTATTAAATCAGTTGATTGTGGCGATATAGCAGCTCTGACTGTCTACGGCGACATAAGTCGTGGTCTCAAATTAAGAAGGGCGCACACCAATTTTCCAGACTTATGAGTTATGTACGCGCTATTTTTCTCTGTTCAAACTGTGTAGAGAAACATTGCGACATAGGGCCCATTTCCTCTCTCGTAGAGAGTCCCAGCGGTAATATAAATAATATAGTTAATATATTATTTAATTGATTCGTTGGTCTAGTGGTCGCAAGCGCGACTACTGACCGTGAGGTCCTGGGTTCGATTCCCGGGTCGCGCAGTGTTATTGGGTTTAAATTCTCAGTAGCAGCACGGAGTCTGGAACTGTGAACGGTAGATGGCAATAGGCTCACCCCTTATTACACGGGACTCAATAACAGCATCGGCGAAATGTGGGTGTACAATAATACAACTCTGCCTAACCCTTCCGGGAATACAGGCATGATGCTATGTTATGTAGTTAATATAAATTCAGCCCATTGCTGTCCCACTTCTGGACCAGGCCTTTTCACAGAATGAGAAAGTAAACTTAGCTAGAAGGTAAGTGAAGCTTTAGTCCACATACTCCATCACCATCAAGAACTTTATGAAGCTCTCTGAGTTCTGCAGGCTGCTCACATTGTTTTCCTTCGCCGTAAATGCAAGTGATCAATTCGGGCCGGGTTCAAACTCATAAGAATTCGCACACTTGGCTGTTAAAATGTTGTTTGTACAAAAAGTGCACATACCATTAACACAGTTTAAATTGCCATCTTCTGTGTAAGTGGTTTAAATTGCATTCATTGCAATCTTGTTTCTTAACTCAGTTGGATTGTGATCTCTCTAGCATTACTGAAGCTCATAGCTTTCCTAACTGACATGTATGCCATAGGGAAATTCGTATTGCATTCGTTATTGGCTCAAAATAACTACAAACAATTTCCTGCCTTAAATTGACGGTGTTAAAGCTCAATTTCCTAGACATGTAAAATTAATGTAATACTGAGCCTCAGGATCTCAACTGGCGGTCCAAAGCGATACCCATAGCTCAAGTAATATTGGTCTATTTTCTATTATTTATGGACACCATTTTAGTGTGACTCACACCTGAGTTAACGGAATTCCTTTCGTTGTTGTGACTTGAGGAAGCGCATACTGTAATATCAAACAATTTGAACCTTATGTTAATATGTTTAAAGTTGGAAATGGCTGGTGAGTTTTCAGGAAAAGGTTTTAGTTCTGTTATATGAGGAAACTTCAAATGGAGATTGTAAATTTTTGGCAACGCAAGCGAAAATTCACTTTATCTTCTATACTTGATGACAGGCATTTATGAAAGAATAAAGAAACCTTACATGGGCGGTTTTTCCGAAGCAAGATATACATTACGTTTTTTGAGTAGGTAATCGTAAAATCTGTGTTACCCGCGTAGCCGTCTAGCGTGTACGGTATCCACAAACGTAGACTTTTTAAGAGAACTTTATGATGCCCTCAAACTCTTACAAGAGTATCCATGGAGTTTCTTACCAGTTCTTCTCCATAGGACCAACTTTTTGGAACCGTGCAACTAGAGTCCTATAACGTTTCAAAAGTTATATTTTCTAATATATAAAAATCAATGTTTGTTTGTTTGTTATTTGATGCGCTGCTATACTGTTCATCCGATTGGGATAACATTTTGTCAACTTATTGCTTGCACTTGCGCGAAGGTTATAGGCAAATTTATTGGAAAGAGTAAATTTATTTCTTCTGTGGCAGCAATGCGGCGGGTGCCAGCTAGTTTGAAATAAAAACAATTCTACCTTCTATCTACCTTCAGAACACGTTTTATATTATTTTCAGTGATTAAAAAATCCATGCTGTGTTACGCCTCTCCAAAAACTTATTTACGTATTATTGAACTGAGAATCTGGTCAAATAGACCCAGCCAAGAATAGGTTTCATATAGGAAGCCACGTCCGTTAGGTGGAGCATACTGCGATCCATTTTCCCAACGCAATGAACCATCAGGAGGAAAACTAGGTGATATGTACAAATTCAGTCATGGCTTTGTCATTGCACAAAGCTTCGAGCGGTCCTTGAGACGGCACGCTCTGGTTAGCTGACTGATACGTGATAACAATGTGACACGTCATTGTCACGCTTAATGATAATGGCTGGATTCATGTTTTAAAATAAAACCAGGAGAAGGCATATAATTTTCACACACTTGGTCCTTTGAGTATGCTTCTAGTTACCATATATGCCCTGATGGGGCTCAGGGCTCCTCTCCGAGAGAGCGAAAAAAAAGTTAAGAAAAAAATAATCGAAGCTTATCCCAACTAAAATTAACATTTGGAACGTGTACACCAGGGGTGGCCAACCAGTCGATCACGGTTATTAGTCCAGTCGATCGTTGCAAGGCAAAGAAAAATATAATTTTAAAATGTGAAGTGAATATACATGTATGTGAAGAAGTACTGATTATGTAAATGATAGATCGCACAGAGTCTTAGGCAGTAAACAGTGGATCTTGAGTCTAATCGAGTTGGCCACCCCTGGTGTACACGTTCCAAATGTTAATTTTGGTTTTTTATCGCTCTCTCAGAGAGGAGCCCTGAGTCCCATCAGGGCAAAGATGGTAACTAGAAGCATACTCAAAGGACCAAGTGTGTGAAAATTATATACCTTCTCCTGGTTTTATTTTAAAACATGAATCAAGCACACAATCCAATATAAAGATAGCAATTTATAATTATAATTTGTTTTTATTTTTCTATGCCTTTGGGAAATTATGAGATCATCTTTTTTTAGCTCATCTTGAGCCTACCACCAACTGTACATATTTTGTGTGACTGAATTTATTTAGATTAAAACACGTACAAAAAAGTAATTCTGCGCGTTACTGTGTTACTAATCTTACCACTGTGTGCTAAAAACGTCATCATCATCTGCCTAGCCTTTTCCCATTACATTGAGGTCGACTTCCAATCTAACTGATTGCTCCTGAATATCAGTATTTTACACGGAGCATCTGCCATCTGACCTCAGCCACTCAAATATTGGGAGACTGATACTCAAAGGTTAAACTGGTTGTCAGACTTTTTGGGAAGCTGACATTCCTAAAGACTGTCATAGCTCTTCGTATGGCACTCGGGACCAACTGCTGGTGGAGTCTCCATGTGTGAAAAATGTTCACTCATCCAAGGACTGACCGCGTCAAACGCTGTTTAACTTCACAGATCGACCGATCGCGGTAGCTACGAGAGCCTCTGTTTGTTAAGAACATACACATTATAGAACTCTTGCTTATCTTTCCACCACCCTTATACTCGAGAAGAAGTCATTAAGAAGACGTAGTGATTGAGTTATACCTACGCTCCCCACGCAAGATGACACGATCCATCATCGCGTTACGCACACAAATCATAACGGATCTTTGCCTAATCCGAAATGATCGATTGCTTCTGCTGTATCGATAACTTTGACATACTCGTATGTTGAGAGAATTAATACATAGATAATAAAAAAAGTTTGTTTGTGTGTCCGTTTGGTTGTTTCTTCTTTATCGATCTACATTAAAAGGATCATAGGTATTGGCAAAATAGTAATGAGCGTGGCGTTTTCCTAAACCATAACAATTTCCAAATATAGGCGTCATTGTGATTCACTTTTACGTATGGTACATGTGATGTCTGTGGCGAGCCTATTCTTACCTACACACTCCATCTGCTGGACACAACTCCGAGCTGGTACTGGAAAATTTCATGCTGAATAACCCAACAACACTTTGCCCGACATGGAAATTGAACTAAGTACTTTACACTCAGCAGCCACGCTTGCGACCACTAGACCATTGAAGCTGTATTTATTTATATTTAACGTTATTTACTCAATAAATTAACACATCATACACTTAGAGACTGTATTTATTACGGTAAATAAAAAGTACCGTAACAAGAGTATATCTGATAAAACACTGAACCACCGTAAAACTTTAACTGCCACATTAAACTGAATCGTAAAATTTAGTGCTTATTTGTTCAGCAAAGGTAGGTACTTGGGAACTAGATCTACTATAGATGCATGTCCAGTGGCGATTTATTAATTAATGGCCTGATATATGGTTTAGGTACTCAATAATATAATATATAATTGCTATTGAGCATGAAATCCTAGGTTTGAATTCCACGTCGAGCAAAGTTATATTGGTATTTTCAGAATATATGAATTTTGCCAGGTAGATTGTTAGCGTCCATTCTATAGTACTTTAGTGGGTAGTGATAAATGACTATAATATCGGTTTGTTTAATTACGGTTGACACAGTGGTTTAGCGATCGAATAGAGGAACAATATATGAATAGCATAATGGGAAAATTTTTGCCTACAGACAAAATCAGAAAGGTTGCCTCCGGCGTTGTTTACACCCCAATATTTATTTCATATTCCATAACCCAATATCTGCAGTCCCAATTATTGCACTACATATATTACACATTATAAGTCATACATCTCAACCAACTACTTCTGGTCTAAGTAGTAAGTAATTGAAACAATGATAACATATAAAGGTGTTCGCCCACTACACTGTAGTTTACCACAAAAGTGAGAAGAGCATACAAGGGAAAAAAACGATCACGCATTAATTAGCTCCTGCACAACAAAAACTGGGCTAGTAACTCATCCGCATAAAGTAAATTTTAGTAAGAATTTGTTTATTCATAGTGACCAACAATCCTTAATAACCAATTTGTTTCATAAGATGATACGGAATAGTAAATTTATTAGCGACAGCAACGGTCTCGTTTTTCTTTACGTAATATAAGGGCAAGTCGTAACATTTTCGTGGGCGTTACACCATACATACAAAGAATGTTTCTTAGCGTGATACACTCTTTACGGTGAGGCTGTGATACGGCGAAGTGGGCAGAAACCTTAAGGGTTAAGGGTAAATGCGCTCCAGTGAACGTGTGGTAATATCTATTCAATTCTATTGTGTGTACAATCATATCAGTTGCCCGTATTGTTTGGGCGAGCTTTGGTAATAACAACGGGAGCTATGGCTATCATGGACCTATATATATAAATATGTCCAGAGTCATGTTTCGATGTTGTTGAATGTGATACTACTATTTATTTGTAGTATTAAGTGGCTACTCGATCGACTGAAGGAATTTGAGATCGCACTTGGCCCGCACTTATGATTTTTCAATTTTAAATCATAAGCGGATCAGAACTTCTGTCGACGTTAAATATACATATAGTGAGGAATCTGAACTGCTGATCGCCACCACAAAATTTTCTGAAGGGTTTGTGTACTTCATCAACCCGTATCAGACCAGTGTAATAGACCTAGCCTGCAAAGTGACTCATGCCAATAGTAACCTATATAGTAATGGGTTGGATTCATTATATTTTATTTACTGTGATGATGGAAACACAGACGTACTGACCTGAAGAATAATTTACACTCCCTTCGTTGGAGTATTGAAGTAGTATTTAATTATAGGCCGTGATTTTCGACATTTCTTTGAAAATCCCACGTATGTTTGTGGTGAGGATGGACATTTACAAGTTTTAGTACTTTCTTTGTAAAATTTCATTACGGTCGGATCAGTAGT
This sequence comes from Shargacucullia verbasci, assembly GCA_947562105.1. Lineage (NCBI taxonomy): Eukaryota > Metazoa > Arthropoda > Insecta > Lepidoptera > Noctuidae > Shargacucullia > Shargacucullia verbasci. Next base: position 11,342,775 of record OX387289.1, read on the forward strand.
TTACTCGTGACGGGATGACAAAGAGACAGACAGACAGCATTTATGATAGTGTAGCTATAATACTAACAAAATATGAGAGTCATCAAGCCTGTACCTACGTTGACCTAATATTTATACAGCTGGTCATCGAACCACCAATGATTTGACGTAATAAATACGTTATCGACAACTACATCGTTCTAATGTATTATTCATAAACATTGATTCACTTTTGTTTTTATTTACGTGTCTGTACGCATTGAACACCAGTTTAGACTTGGTACAACGATATGAAACGTCACAAACAAGTTACATACGTTACTGGGGAAAATTATATTTGAAAAAATATATGAGTACGATAATAATGTTTTAATTTGGGGGCTAAGAGTTTTGCTTGAAATTATAGACCATGGCACCGACTTCAATATTCTTCAACTACTATATTGTAGGTATAATAAAATATTGTTTTTTTGCTTTTGAGTTAGTTTTGTTTTTGAGTTTTTTGAAGTCGGTTTCTATTTTTTTTTCGAGCATAACTTCTCAAATCGGGGCTGATGTAGAATATTTTTGGAATACATTGCTACAAAATTTAATGACATCGTCAAATTTTATCAAATCGTAGTTTTAGTCTCGTACGCCCCCAGTTAGAGAACCCCTGCACTAGTCAAATGCACCTACAAAATTTAGTAGATGCAATTGAAGCTTAAACCTCAGCCTCATTAGTCTAGGGGTGTAAACATTGCTTCTGATCGTGTGGTTCTGGATTCTATTCCCGGGTCGGGAAAATTTTTATAGGATTTTTCTGCATGGAAATTCTTAGCAGCAAGGAGTCAGGAACTATGCCCGATACCAATACACCACTCTGCCTAACAGCTCTTTAGGAGAACACAGTATGATTACATATTATGTTAGGTTAAGTTTAAATATTACAAACAACAAACGTAAAAAACACCCCACCCTATCATAAGACGTCAAATACCGTGGCCCCAACTTCACTAAACTCCTTTCAAGCTCTTTCACGTAGGGTAAACGACATGCTATATAGTAATCATAGAGCTATTTTCTTACCATTTTGCCTCGTATATATACCTGCCCGAGTTGGTCGTCAACAAGTCCATTCTGTGTAAATAATTCAGAACGTAGTCCTTTGTCTGTGGGGTAAGTGATAGACAGTAAAGTGTTCGAAGAACAACACTGCTAATGGTTGCGTGTTCATTTAACGTCGGGGTCACCAATGTAGCCTTCGTTGTAAAGAGGAAAATACGATTGATAAACTGTACTATCGGATCACAAGACCAAAACAATCAGAAAAGGAATCGGTGGCTGCTGATAAAGGCTGTGGACTTTGAGCTGAGTGACAGGACTTGTGTCCCCTCCCTGCGTTGCGCTTGCATACCCCTTCCTGGCCTGCGTATGGCAATGGGCACTGCATTAGTTAGTGATGTGGTCTTTTATTGTAATATTAACTTCAATCAAACAAATGTAATTTTAAAATCAATTTTCAATTTGATTTAAGTATCATTGCCCTAGTCTATCAGAGCCCTTTTACAGAAAGCATCACAAAATTTAGATTGAAGTAAAAATATCTCTAAAACTTTCTTTAATTCTTATAACATTATTGTCTTGCATACTAGAAAAAAAGGCATTTTATCTTACTGAATCTAAACCAAAACAAACAAACCAAATGTTCCCCGCTCTTGCTTATAACTTAGTTAACTTATAAACGCCCATAAATGTTCACAAATAGTGGAAGCAATAGCCAGTCATATTGATTCCCTTCAAAAAGACCTATAACGCCTAAATTCGCCTCACAGACGTCACCCAAATAAAACTATAATAAAATGGTAATATCCAAAAAAATGTTTTATTCATATGTTTCGTATAATATATTTTGTAAGACCTAGTCTATACTAATGTTATAAAGCAGTAAGGTTTTTTGTTTGTAGTATGAGGCAGTTTATCATCAATTAACAAAATATTTTGCTAATCTTCTTCATGTTGTCGACTGTGACCCCAAAAACTTGGCCTTGTCAATAGCATTTTCCGTTATCGCGCGCAGGTTTTTTAAAGTGCGGTAGGTCAAAACGGGTAGGTCAAGAGGTGGGGTATCGTTTGTTTTTCAGTCACATTGGGTCTGCTCGGAATATTCCTATATGGCTTATTCTTTCACTATAATTTATTGGCCATCAAAAGTTCCCATTGTGTAGCATAAACTACGTTTTGTTTCGAAAATCAATCGTTCGTGCAACGTATTGAATTTTCAATGGAAAAATCCGGATTATACGCGAGTGAAATCGCGGGAAAAGCTGGTAGTAGATACAGCGAAAGTTATATTTATGCTGTAAAGTGTATTCGTGGTCTAAATGTATTATGTATACACAGTCTAAAACCGAGCATAGTTCCAGACTCCGTGCTGCTACTGAGAATTTCCATACAGAAAAACCCGATAACACTGCCCGACCCGGTAATCGAACCCAGGACCCCACACAGATGCGCTTGCGACCAATGAGAAGCCATACTTATCCTATAATGTACATATAAATGTATACAAAAAATATCTTCATGATTGACCTGAATTGTGTAAGCTGAATATGTACGGTTCAATATCGCACCACATCAAATCGCGGTCCTCTCGACCAGAATTAGTTTATCAGGTTGCTCCTCTTCTGCGATTTCTACGTTATATCGTGTCTGTCAACTGCAGGGATACCTATTTGGTTGATCGATTGTTTGTAGTAGTTTGTGGTGGGTTAGGAAAGCTTTAGAGATATTGAGTATCGATATGTTTTTATAACATAACATAGCATCACGCCTGTGTTCCCCGAAGGGTTAGGCAGAGGTGTACTATTGTACACCCACATTTCACCGATGTCGTTATTAAGTCCCATGTAATAGGGGGCGAGACTATTGCCATCTACCGGGTACTGTTTCAGACTCCGTGCTGCTACTGAGAATTTCCATACTGAAAAACCCAATAACACTGCCCGACCTGGGAATCGAACCCAGCATCTCACGCTCAGCATACGCATATGCGACTACTAGACCAATGAGGCAGTTTTTAGAATTAAATATATAAAAAAACTAGCTTCCGCTCGCGGCTTCGCCCGCGTGGTTTATGAACCCGTACATTTTCCCGGGATAAAAAGTAGCCTTTGTGCTATTCCTGACTATAATCTATCTCTGTGCCAAATTTCAACCAGATCTGTTCAGTGTTCTGGCGTGAAAGAGTAACAAAGATCCGTCCATCCATCCATCCATCCATCCTCACAAACTTTCACATTTATAATATTAGTAGGATAGTAGGAAGTAGGATATTAGTAGGAAGTATGAGTTATTATCTCTTCTTACATTTACGTTTTTTCTTCATCATCATTAGCCATAAGACGTCCATAATCCCCACGCTTGGCAGGTGGCTTGGGGATCGCAGTGGCTCACCGATTAGTGAGAAGACGCTGCTGCCCGTCCTCCGGTGTCTGGCCGCAGTTTTAAACGTACCCGGGGCTTTTTCTTGCAATAGGATTAAAATTAAAGAGATTTGTAGCTACAAAGCTACCGCTTACAGATCGATCAAACTGTAATATTAAGCAGTGCTTACTGCGATCAGCCCTTGGATGAGTGACCGTTCTGTACACATCGAGATCCTTTTGTGTCTCAGAAGAAAGCACGTAAAGCTATTGGCTTCGGTTGTCGTACACATACTTATGACAGTCGTTACGGGTATCAGCAGCCCAAAAACTCTAACAACCGATCTTGTTGGTTCGTGTAAAATACTAAAATTACGGCCGCATCTGGTTAAACTGGAAGCCGAACCCAACTTAGGTAAGAAAAGGCTTAACAGATGATAATGATTAGTGAAATTAAGACGGAAATCTTTTTATTGGTCCATTCAGCGTCTAAGATTTTAATTCATATGTACATTAAAGTGACAGTAATCTTGCAGTCTCTATAATATTACACACAATTAAACCGATAATGAATCCACTAAGTTAAATGAGGCATCGCCCTCCAAGGTTAGAGCATCGTGAACATTTAGTAATGCACTGCTGATCAAAGATACGCTCTGTTTTTAGAATGGATAAGCTTGTCACAGTTGACTTGTCAATCAAGTTTGCACTTGAGTGTTTCTATGCAAGAGTGCGTATTTGTGCATAAGTAATTAAGTTCACTGTACTGTTATTGTGACATTGAAAGATTGGTTTGACTTCGAACATTGATATTGTATGGCCTAATTTTAACATCACGATCCTCCAATAGTCAAATTCAAATTCAAAATCGTTTCTTAGCAAATATTAAGAAAGAAAAAGTTCAAGAAACATATGGCATGTAGAAATCTCCATGCAAACCATCGGTATCGATATGAAGATAAAAAACTTTCAACTGCTCAAAAACCAGCATGAAATGTAAACGAACACAAATTAATCCTGAAATTACGATAAAAAAGTGAAATATAAAATCTGACTCGTTTCTTATTATTTCCAAGTGTTTTTTGAATGAATAATAAACCAACAAAGAGATTTTCATTGAAATAACAACTTGAGTAACAATAAGAATAACCTTGCGTTTCGCTACACCTGTATTTTCACAAAAAGCAAAGTATTTCCTCCTCAAATTGTACTAAAGGAAGTATTCAGAAATTAATATTGAGAGGTCAATTTGCTTTTGTAAATCAAAATGATTTTATTGTAACCAAATTGGAATACAAATTTTAATTAAGGAATCATTAGAAAATCATAATTTTGCAAATAATTGTTTACGATTTTTACAAGTTTTTATTTGCTGGTATAGTTGTTAGGGTTCCAATTAAAATGAAGCGGTGGTTGGCAGATTTTAATTAAAATTTTACGTAACGGCTCGTGGGTGACGGTGTTATTAAGTTATAATAAGGTCGGTGGCATCTTTCATGTCATACGTTAAAGAGGTCTTGATCCACAGTTGTCTTTCTAAAAGAAACCCATTAGACAAGGATGTTTTTATTTTATTTTGATTACTCCGGCAGTCAGCCTTGATACTACCAATGCTGACTGGCTAGTCTTTTCACTACAGCATGAGCAAAAACGACAGAGAGATTACGTCGTTCGAGAATATTAACTCTGTTAATGTCAGTCTCCGTTCTATGACACTCGTCTTGACCTAATAGACAGTTCTATGTCTTACAGAGATCGACCACTCTTTTGAGCACTAGAAACAAGATGAACACTGAAGAGTGCTCAGATGAACACAGAACTCGTCAATAGTTTTATCCTCTTCTTAGATATGTTTTCCAACAATTTCTTATAACTATCAATTTTAGAAATTGACAATTAAATGAGATTTTTGCCTATTGTATCCATTGTATCGAATTCAATTTTACCCCATCACCCGGTTCTATGCTGGACACGCAGTCTCTCTAAAAACAGGTATCTCCTATATCTTCTATCTCTGTCTATATTTTACCAAGCGAAAGAGATTTTCGATGCTGGCTCTAAGGATATGTAAAGACTTATTTATGGCTAGATAGCGTGGCTCTTTAAGTAAACAGTAGTTTTCACCAAGTTTCTTTAGTGCTCGAGGGGCAAAGTTTAAGCTCGTTTACTGCTGAATAAAGGAATACCGCGAGTGAAACAAATTGAAAACAATATACTAGGAACTAGTAATAAAATGCTGTAGGTTTTAGTTATTGTGACAATTTTTTTTATGTTATTCTAATTTTTTTTTTTGACTAAGGTTTACTCACTAGCAATTATTTACTCATATTGAGGCAATACAAGTGCGTAACTAATAGGTACAGACAAGCATAAACCTCAACATGGCCAGCAATATTGCGTGAAGGAATGCAGATAATTAATTGTTTTCATTATATTACATCGAAAGAATAGCCCATCGTCTCTCTTTCCGTGGGTGTCACACGTTACAAGGATGGGCAGCGCCCTCCGTTTTTGTCAATTGCGATGACCACAGTAATCTAAATAGATTATATATCATAGAAATAATAACATAGCATCACACCAGTTTTCGTCGAAGGGTTATATCCACATTGCGCTGTTATTGGGTTCCATGTAATAGGCCTTTTGCCATCTACCGGGCACACTTTCAAACTCCGTGTTGAAATGAAATTATTTATTTTTTGCAATAAGTATATTTCAATCACTTTTACACGTTATTTTTTTTATATGCTAGATGGCGCCGGTTGCTACTGAGAATTTCTATACAGAAAAGCCCAATAACACTGGTCGATCTGAGAATCGAACCCAAGACCACACCCTCAGCAGTCACTTGCGACAACTAGACCGACGAGGCAGTCACAGAAATAATATCTACTTTATTTTACTATAAGGACGAGTGTCGTCGGTTCGCAGCACAATATCTTTTGAATCCAATCTATACATATAAATAAAATTGGAGTGTCTGTTTGTAATATTGAAATAACCGTTTTATACTACATGCATATGAATATATATACGGTACATACACCAAAATAACATTTTTTTCAATTTTTGTCTGTCTGTCTGTCTGTTTGTATAGGCTAATCTCTGAAATGGCTGGACCGATTTTGACGGGACTTTTATTGGCAGGTAGCTGATGTAATAAGGAGTAACTTAGGCTATTTTTATTTTAGAAAAATTCTTTTATTTTAGAAAAAAATAGGGTTAAGTGCATTTGGTCTCACTGAAAAATACATTGTTAAGTTCCGACATCCACGCGAACGACGCGACTTCGTTCGCGTTGATGTCGGAACTTAACAATGTATTTTTACTCGGCACAGCTAGTGCAATATAAATTAGACTTTTGTGTAATTACCAATATCACATATTTACACGCGCGCTCTCTACGTTTTCTTGTATTGCAATACACATAATTTGTTCATAATGGCGATAAGATCACGTGCTTTTCCTTGTATTGACATATTTTGATTTCTGTTCTCAAATCCATTAACCCTTCAGCACTATTGTGCGCACTAGTACTTACGCTCTCATGAACAAGCGCGAAAAGTTTCAGTCAAATCCAGGTGTTTGGTCTCATACAAAACATTTTTCCCCTCAAATTCCTCTGAGAGCTAGAAAATCTTATTCCTTTCCAAGATATTTATTCGCATTACGTTTTTGGTAAAAGAGCTTTCATTTCTGGTTTTGTATGCACATTGGAATTTCGCCAGTATTCACTCGGCACTCGGCATTCCGAATAAAGTATGCTCACTAACACATCACGTTTTCAAATGCTCCGAATGGAATATGAAATGTGTGATTCCGATCGGATATTTTTTGTTACATTAATATCTTGGTAAACTCAATATGTGTTTAGTATTAAAGGTTAATTAAAGGTTCTATTTGAAAAATTATTTTTAAACTTTTTAATACACGATAGTTATAATAAACTAGCGACCCGCCCCGGCTTCGCACGGGTGAAACAACAACAAAAAAACAAAAATTTCATACAAAAATACCATCCAAATTTCAGACGTTTCCGGTGGATTTTCCAAAAAAAAAATCTTACATACAAACCTTGTCCTCACAATTACAAACACAACAAAAAAGAATTATCTAAATAGGTGCAGCCGTTTTGAAGTTATGCGTTTACATACATTTTTGGCAATTGATTTTTATTTAAATAGATATTATGCATAATTCTGAGTTCATTAAACGTTTATAGTAGTAGGTAAATACTTATTTCTCCCGACTGCGCGGAAAAGCAGGGGTATTTTGCGCATTCATAGAATTCTGTATTATGGGTACCATTTGTTTTGTGATCGTAAGCATGGCTGCTGAACGTAACATCCTAGGTTGTCATAAGACCGGGAAAAAAGATATTTCAATTTTCTGTTAGTATATTCTCAGTAGTAGTCCGGAGTTTGAAGTCGTGCCCGGTAGATGGCAATAGGCTCGCCACCAGTGGCGTGCGGTGCATAAAGACAAAAAGACACTGCCTACCCTACATAACTCAGATAAATATTTATAATAAGATATTTGAGGTGGCAAATCACATACATCGTTATTTAATCGACAAGACGACGAACCAATACCAACATGCAGTGGGTATTTTTAGTAAGTAAGCTTTTAAAATTTTCTGCCTACCCTGTGTAAAAAGCGCCAGAGGTCATGTTAAGTCGCCAGTTAAGTTAGAGTTTACCTAAGTTTAGCGTTGTTCTTGAAGACGTTAAAGTTTAACGAGTCTTGATAAGGGATATAGTGTAAACAGTTTGAGTGGAGATTGCGGGTTATGACCGAATAGAATAACCCCAGTTTGTAGAAGTGAATGGAATATGTTAATATATGTGACCGTGCTATAGAGGTAAATAGCCAGCCTTCGTCGTGAAGGTTGGCTGGTATGTAATGAGCGGTCACCAGTACTTCAATGATTTTGAAGTAAAAATAGTTGTTGTTTTTGAAAATGAGAGTAATATAATTGTGAGTGAGAGATGAAATCAAAATTTTAAACTGAAAATAAATATATTAAATTATTTTGTGAGAAAGCTATACCTTATACAGAGTGGTAACAACGGTACCATATTAAATTAAACCACGTTATCGGTTTAACTTTCTGTTACGGGAAGGTAAAAAAAAAACTTATTTTACTAGGTATTCTGCTACGAGAACCCGCTCATATACATTGATCTCCGGATTTTTTCACATTTAGGAAGAGCAATTAATAATGTACCTTGTTTTATTCGGAAAACCGTGCGTGTCATGAACTCTTTTAGATCCTGAACATCTTGAAGTTACTCCATGTTTCTAGATTCTCTCAACTCTATCACGACTTTCTTTAAAATCCACATCTTTTGGGACATATAACCAACTTCCCTAAGTTGAAAGTTATTTACTGAATTAAGTATTCGCTTAAGAATTTCTATACCGTGTTGGTCCTCAAGTTATTTCAGTAGAGCGTACTTTGTGCATATCAAATGCATTGCTTTACAATCATTAGAAATATACTGAAGTTACTGCATCGGATAAGGTATGGGTAAAGCAAAATAGATCTAGACATCAAGGGGAAAAGGCATCTTTTGAGAGCCTTAATATCGTCTTTGTTATCGTCTCTTACCATCAGATCAGGTGCTGCCAAACGTAATCAAATTAAATAACGAAAAAAGCTGTTTCGTAAGTCTGGTATAAGCAAGCTAGCGTTTAAGTTAGCTTGATCTCGTTATTGGTATAACTTAGTTTTGTAATAGAAAGAGGTAAAATTATTGAGTGAATATTATAGAGTGAGTTTTTTTAAGTTTTGGTGGCGCACTTTTTAATAAATACCTTAATAAACACATACACATATAACGAACTTACAAGAAATATATAATATCGGTGGCGTATTCTTTTTTTAGTTATTCACTAAATAAAAATTGCGCCACCAAAATTTCCAAAAAATGATATTTAACCTATTATGGTACTGGAAATGATCATCACGGCTATACTTCGTGTAGATTGTAAAATTGATAATTTATTTTGATTGTGATAGGTTTGTATATATACTCTGTTATGCTGTTTTACTCATTTCAGAATATTGTATTCTTAAATTCTAGTCAGTCAAAATAGCTTCGTCATTTTTAGAATGAATTTTTTCAAAGCGATGCCTCACAGTGCCTTTACAAACACAAATATTTACACGCACAAAGGCCCAGATCTGGTACATCTTACAAATATATTTTGTGAGCGAGAATCAAGCTCACGACATGTACTGTGCCGTCGATAGAAATGAATGTCTCAACAAAAGCTGCTGTCAATGTGTTTTTGAGGTTTTTAGAACCATCAATATATTGTAATATCCATATACTCCCCTATGAATATGATAATATAATCAAGGTGTCAAAGGCGATACCGCATTCTAAATTGATTAAATTATCAAACCAAACCTTATGTAATTACGTTATAGGTTAGTCTAGTCACACCTATATGGATTAACCGAGTTAGATTAGTTTGCGTTGCTTATTTAACTCAATTAATCCTTAGGTCAAGTTGAACATTGTTTTGAATTCTGATTTGTCTTAGTACCATTCCGAACCATTCCGAAGTTCTTAGATTTTGTAATGATGATGTTATATATCAGGTGATATAGAATAGGTTTACTTTTGATTGCATTTGATTTATAAAATAAAGTTTTGTTTTTGAAAAAACATTCCCACATCCTATCCTATCCTATCCTACTAATCCTATCCTACTAATATTATAAATGTGAAAGTTTGTGAGGATGGAGGGATGGATGGATCTTTGTTACTCTTTCACGCCGGAACGGCTGAACGGATCTGGATGAAATTTGGCACAGAGATAAATTATATACTAGAATAACACATAGGCTATTTTTTATCCCGGAAAAATGTACGGGTTCGTAAACCACGCGGGCGAAGCCGCGAGCGGAAGTTAAGTTAAATAGTTAGAAATAATTATATTGTGGGTGTGTTTTCACATACGCATCCACACAGACCCGAAGCAACTATCTGTAGATCAGACAAATATTTGTTACGTGCGGGAATCGAACCGTAGCGCAACAGTCGATCGCTAAACTACTGTCAGGGTGTTAAAGAATAAATATTACCCAAAGGATTCCCATGTAAAAGGGACGAGCGCATTGTCTTCTTTGTCATTATTGTCTCCCAGGTACAATTTAAAACTCTGGGCTGCTATTGAGAATTTTCTGGCAGAAAAACGCATTAACACTTTGTCCGACCCGGGGAACAAAGCTAAGCACCTGCACTTGCGATACCAGACAAACAAAAAAGTTTCCAATTATCATCCTATTTATTTATTTATTTACTAGCTACCGGCCGCGGCTTCGGCCGCGTGGATTACGAACCCGTGCATTTTTGCGTGGAACTCTAAGTCTTTTTCTAAAATAAAAGTACCCTAAGTTGTTCCTTATAAAATCAGTTATCTGCCAGTGAAATTCCTGTCAAAATCGGTCCAGTCGTTTAGGGTTACATTATTCCAATTTTCGTAGGAATCTCGAATTTTTTAAAAATAAAATACAGCCCTTGTTACTTGCTGATAATCTAGCTTACTATAGGTGAAAGAATTTTTAAAATCGGTTTACTAGTTTTTGAGTTTATCCATACAAACAAACATACAAAAAATCTAATCTTTTATCTTTATAATATTAGTTTAGATCATCCATAACAGCTATCTTTGCAGGTCTTAAACCTAATACGATAGTGAGGCTATAGACTAACATTTGTGTCAATAACGATGAATGTACTTATAACCATTCCAGAGACGGAACTTCTTAAAAGAAAATTTGAATTACAAAAGGTTCACCGACAGTATTTTCTACTCAACGCAGAATTAGCCACATTTACCGGAATTGAAAAGATCTGCGCATCCCCAGCGGCACACCTATAGGAATCAAGTTGAGCATGGCTGGGCGCTTTGAAGCGAAACCTGGCGACAAATGGGAACAAGGTAGTGAGCCAGGGTTGTCAGTAAGCAGAAAACAGTTCATTCTTTTTTAAAACATTGCTTCACCTAACAATTCCTGTATCGTAGGTGCGTTTACAAACACAAATATTCTCATGCACAAACACCCAGACCCGGAACAACTATCTGTAGGTCATAAAATACTTGTTCCGTCCGGGAAACGAACCCGCGACGTGTAGCGCAACAGCCGATCGCTCAACTACCGCGCCAACCATGCCGTCATTTAAGCGAATATTATTTGCTGTGCTAGATATTTCGGCCAGAGTTGCAGTATCATCGAAATCTAATATGTCTGCTAAAATACTTAGGGTGGAAGATAGAAAAAATGTTATTGCAGAAATGTAGTTACTGCAATACCATTTTTCCTATTTTACATGTATTTGAATTAAGCATCATCACGCCTATATTATCCGAAGGGTTAGGCAGAGGTGTACTATTGTACACACACTTTTCGTCGATGCCGTTATTGAGTCCCATGTAATAGGGGGCGAGCCTATTGCCATTACCGGGCACAGTTCCAGACTCCGTGCTGCCACTGAGAATTCCCATACAGAAAAACCCAATAACACTTTGCCCGACCCGGGAATCGAACCCAGAACCTCACGCTCAGCAGTCGTGCTTGCAACCACTAGACCAATGAAGCAGTAAGTTTGAAGTAAGCTGACTATTCATATTATAAAGCTCGGAAATGAATCCTAGGGTGGGACTTTGGATAATCTGGATAGTAAATATGGACTGGTGACTATATTACTCGGCTATTGTCCCCTGATTTTCTTTAATAATAATATTAGTAATGCCCCCCCCCCCCCCTATGAAGAGTCTGCCGTCCCCACTCGCCTTAACAAGCCACCCTCTAAGATTCCCTAAAAGGAGGGCATAGCATATTTTATTATCTTGCAACCCTAGCCGCAAATCTATAGACCGCATCCAATAGGCTATAACTCTAGGTAGGTTGCTACTATATAGGCTAGACAGTGAAAGGCCCTCGATAGGCTTTAGTTGGTCAAGTATTCAATGGAATTCCGGAAAAGTTTCGTGTAAATGGATACTGGCTTTTTTTATTCACGTTCATAATTTATTATGGACGATTTAACTTTGGTAGGAGCTTATATAAGACTTAATACCTATTTGTAATAAGGCATCAATTTAATTCAGTGAGGTGTGAACGAACGCCTGCGCCGCGATTTAAAATATAGATATGATTAAGCGTGGGGTTGTCGCACGTAGTAATAATAATAATATAATAATAATAATCATTTATTTCGAATAATAAAATTCATAATTTGTTAGTAAACTTATAAATAAATAGGTGGTTAGTACACAAAACATTATTAAATCATAAACAATCGACACAGACTACAATGATATAAATTTAATTTAATTTGATTTTCCAGTTCGACCCACATGGGTGTCTATCCAGTGTTTCCAAATAGGGCAGTCGGGCCTATCAGCTAATACACTCATCATACGGTTGGGACTATCACGTACCCGCTGCATCAGGGAAGCAATTCTTTTTCGTAGTACGGCATGAAAACCGTCCGTCGAAGTCTCTGCAAACATACCTGATGCGCTACAGTGACGTGGCAGCCCCATCAGCACCCTAAATGCATTATTGTATTGCACCTTAATGACATCGAGAGAAGATTTTGTATATGAGACCCACAAGCTACTCGTGTAGAAAGATTGACAAAATGCTTTGAAGAGATTAATTTTAACTTGAGCGACACAACGTGCAAACTTGCTGACCAACATATTTGCCCTAACACATAAGGCTCTTCTCTCTCTCTCGATGTCTACATTATCTGTCATATCACCCGTGACCCAGTGGCCCAAGTACTTGAATTGGGATACTAGTTTCAACTGAGTGTTGCAAAGAGTCACAGGTGGTACTTCAGTAATTTTGTGCTTTCCGCTAGGCTGAAATACAAGAAGTTCGCTCTTACTCGCATTGTATTTGAGCCCATGGACCACCGCATACGTTTCACAGATACCCAGTAGTTTTCTAAGAGCACTAACTGAGGGACAGAGCAGCACCATATCGTCTGCGTAACTAATGTTATTTATGGAGACTCCGTCTATTGAACAGCCGATCATGGTACCACTGAGCTCCTCAATCAGTTGATTTAAGTACAAGTTGAATAGTTTTGGAGAAGTAATTCCACCTTGTCTAACACCACAGCTCAACCTGTACATATCAGAATAACTGCCCGCCCATTTCACATAATTGGTCTGATTTTGATACCAGAATTTAAATATTCTAATTAATTCGTCAGGTAGATCCGTCTCGTGTTGTAATTTACTCCATAACATATCGTACGGAACAAGATCAAACGCCTTAGATAAATCCAAAAAACAGGCATATACTGGAGTACTTCTTTCGGTATAATATCTAACAGTCTGCTTTAAACAAAGTACCGCAGTTTCAGTCGACAGTCCTGATCTAAAACCGAACTGTGAATCGTTCAGGTTAAGATGTTTGTCTAGTAGTTTATCTAGCATACTGTCCAGTATCTTGGATATTATCGTGGCTAGTGATATTGGCCTATAGTTCGATATATCCGACGAATCTCCCGTCCTATTCTTTATCAGCGGTACAACGATGGTTTTCATCATGTTTTCTGGAAGGTGCGAATGTCGAATACACATATTGTAAAACATGGACAATACCCTGGGGAGGTGGACACCCGCGTGTTGAAGGTGCTCAACACTAAGCCCATCGTGCCCCGGCGACTTACCTCTGGTCATGTTCTTTATTACTTTAGCAACATCTTTAGTGGAAATAAAGACCGGGCACTCTGTTGTCTTAGTGTCGCTCACCCCCAGATTAGAAGGACGCAGTGGAGGGTCGACTTTAAAATAATCTTTAAAAAGATTAGCAATCTCCCGTGGATTATTGTGTCCCCCCACTCTATCTGGTACACACGTTTTGTGATTTGACTTTTTTACTTGCTTCCAGAATTTACTGAATTGTTTATTTCTATGTTGTGAAGCTAAAATTTCCATTCGTATTTTGTCAGTATTCTTTTGACACCACTTTATCCTAGATTTAAATATTTTCTTAGATTCCGCCATTTTGTCATACCATTGACCACATTTTGGTTTACCATGCAGAACCCAGAGCTCAAAATTACGCCGAGCCTCACAATGCGCCCTCCTTACGTGTTTGTTCCAGCCAATAACAATTTTAGAACGTTTGTTATTACTAGATTTGTGACTAGATTTGGAAGCATTACTTAACACTGAAACAATATCATTATACATGTTATCCAAGATTAATTTATGTTCATCGTTATCGCACATGGTATCACCACATTGCTGAAGTTCCTCTGGAAAATCAATGTTTCTTAGAAACTCATTACATTGAACCATATATTTAGCTATCTGTGACTCATTTCTTATTCCCCATGTAACTTCATTTGAACTATAAGTACTGAGCTCGTATTTAGGTTTTAGAATATTTATGTTACATTTTATTTGCATGGGGAAATGGTCAGACCAATACGTGCCATATAATACATCAATATTACAAATCGATTGCCTAGCTGCTTCAGTAACTACGCAGTGATCTAGCCATCTTACACAGCCACAATGAATGTCACTGACATATGTATACGTATTTACATTCAATAACTCTAAATCTACGCATAACCAACTCTGTTCATTACAAAAATTTAATAATTCACTATAAAATAATTCACTGGGATGCGCATTGAAATCGCCCAACATAAAAACTGAATCGATGTTATTGTTATCAATTATAGCGTTCATCTCACCAAGGCAGTGCGTAAACTCCGAGATATTATCCAACCCATTCGTAGGCATGTACACAGAAAACACTAAGAACGATCGTGCACACACATTGACTTTAATTGCGACTAATCGCTCACTATTACATTTTATTGTCGTCACCGACTCGAACGCACTCCTTCTCCACAGTAATGCAACCCCGCCAAAGGGTCGACCTCTCAGCGGGCCGGCAGTCGTGTCTATAGCTGACACACCCGTATGTCCGAAGTCTGTATCGATGGTTCCAAGGTATGCTAGGTCATGCGGCATCAACCAGGTTTCTTGAAGAGCAATAATATCCGAATGTTTGCAAAGCGACCTAATGCACTCCACAGAGCGAACCACATTCTTACAATTAAAAGTAACCAAGTTGCAGTGCTGATTTATATCCATATTTATTTACTTATTTGTATTATGTCTCTGTCTGAAGTCTATGTATCGTCGAAATGAGATACCATCTGGCCACAAGTTGTTGTCCATAAAAATGGGTAACTTGTGCTTAGGGATAAACATTTTGTAGGCGTGATAATTTTTATCCTGCTTGACCTTTACCATCTCCAGTGTCACTCTCACCTGAGTCTTACTTTGTATGTATTCCGAGATATCAGTCGGTGCAACCTGTTTGTCAACATTATATATAAACAATGGAATTTGAATATCAGCCGCTTTAAATTTACAGTCAGGCTTGATTATGGCATTCCCAGTCATTCCTACAAATCTATTTCTCAGTAATAAGATCGCATCTTATAATAACACGAGTTTACAAATGATGTCATTTAGCTACGGTTCACATATTCTTGTTTGTTCAAACTATGTGGCTTTAAAGATTGAAAGGTGATGTGGTAACTGGTTTCTGTTTGCATTATTTTTTATAATATTGTGTAGAAAATGTAATTTGCAAAGTCTTGACTGAGGCTGAGGGTTCATAAATTTGTTACGTCATATCCTACATTCAACATTTGGCTAATGTTATAGAAACGCCGTTAGAAAAAAGTCTAAGAACACAGTAATAATTACTCACTGTACTGTAGTGGATGAGCTACGACGTAGCTGGCGTAGCGGTTACGTCACCACGTCAGCTACGACGTAGTTATTGCGCGGTCTTTACTTAAAGTTTCGTCACTCGTGGAGGCTTTGTCTTTCCTTTACAAGTTAACTTACAACTGCTGCTTACATTAAATAAATAAATAAATAAAAATAAAAAAGCCTTTTATTTTCATATCCTTAATTAATTTTGATGTAGTTAGTATTGTTAGTTTAGCTTATTATCTAGTTGTTAGTTTGGTTAGTGGTTTTCTTCGAGGATATGAACCCCTCTTTGGGTGAAGGCCTCCTCCAACTTCTTCCATGACTCTCTGTTATTGGCCAAAGTCAACCAATCTTTTCCTACTTTTTCTGTTATATCATCAGCCCACCTTCTATTTGGCTTGCCTATATTCCTTTTTCCCGCTGGTCCTCTCCATTGTGTGGTTTGTATAGTCCACCGATTGTCTTTATATCGGGATATATGACCGGCCCACTGCCACTTCAATTTTAGGGCTTGTGTAACTGCGTCAGTAATCTTTGTTCTTTGCCTGATTATTTCACTTTTTATTTTTTGTATCTTTCTAATTTTTAATATGCTCCTCTCCATTGCCCTTTGTGTTGTTTGAATCTTCTGCTTTGTTCTATTTGTGAAGACCCACGTTTGGCAGCCATATAATAAACAAGGTAAAAGGCAGGTGTCAATTACAATTTTCTTCATGTTTAAAGAGTAGTCCCCTTTTAAGATTTCTTTGAGAGACCAGAATTTCTTCCAGGTTATGTTTGTTCTTCTTTCAATTTCTTCGTCGTTTCTCAATTTGTTAAATGATACTTGTTTGCCCAAATATATGTAGTTATTCACGTATTCTATGTTGTTTCCTCTTGCACTGATGGGTATTTTTCGGCTGTTGGTCATTATTTTAGTTTTTGTTGCGTTCATCTCTAAACCTATTTTGGAACTTTCTTGGTCGAGTGAGCGTATCATTTCTTCTAATTCTCTTGATGTTTCTGCTAGTAGAACTATATCATCTGCAAATCTGAGATGATTTAAATAGTGGCCATTTATTTTTAAACCTTTGTTGTTCCAATTTAGGCGACTGAATACATTTCCAAGCACAGCAATAAACAATTTTGGTGACAAGGGGTCTCCTTGTCTGACTCCTCTTCCTATATGTATTTCTTTTCCTCTTGTTTCGAGTTTAACCTTGCTTGTACTATTAGTGTAGATATTTTTTATGATGTTTATGTACTTTGAGTCAATATTGAGCGATTTTAGAGTATTCCAAATAGAGTTATGGCTTATACTGTCAAAAGCTTTGCTAGAATCTATGAAAGCTACATACAGGGGTCTGTTAAATTCTTTATATTTTTCGATTACTTGGTCCAATGCTTGTATGTGATCTGTTGTACTGAAGCCTGAGCGGAAGCCTGCCTGTTCAATTGGTTGCGCACTATCGACTTTTTTAGTTATTCGTTTTAAGAGTATGGAAGCAAAGAGTTTATATAAGCCTGCAAGTAGACTAATTGGTCTATAATTTCCGATGTCCAATGGGTTACCTTTTTTATATATTAATATAATGTCTGACGTACACCATTGCTTTGGGACAGTTTCTGTGTCCAGTATTAGATTAAATAGTTTAGTGAGGTAGTTGATTAAAATAGGTGCACCTAGTTTGAGGGCTTCATTCGGTATCCCATCAGGGCCTGGACTCTTATCTGTTTTCAGATGTTTTATGTGTTCGTATACTTCTCTTTCTTTTATTGGTGTAATTATTTCTATGCAAGTTGCATCGTTTAGTTCTTCTTCTCTATTTTCTTCTCCTCTTCTCTCATACAGATCCTTGTAGAAATTTGTTGCCTGGTTAATAACGTCTTCCCTCGTTTTAGTTTCCTGGGATTTACTTCCTAGTTTTTGTATCCATTTTTTGTGATGGTTTAGCTCTCTAAAGGCTCTTTTTGTGCTTCTAAATTTGGTCAGATTTTTTGTTATTATATCCTGTCTGTGTTTGCTATAGTCTTTTTTGATTGATTTGTTTGTTTCTTTGAATAATTTACTCAGTTCTTTCTTCGTGTCTTTGTCTTTGTTCTTTCTAAATATTAGTTCTGTGCGTCTTCTTATTAGTGCTTCTGTTTTCTTGCTAAATATATTATGTCCTTTGTTCTTTTTTGGGTCGTTTTTATTTGTTAAGCTATATGTGATGGCCGTTTCTAGTAAGTCATAGTAGCTGCTTACATTATGAATATTTATTTATTTATTATTTTTATTCTATTTTTCATTTTTAAGACAAAGAAAATTGAAATTATGACAGTCAAAATTATGCTAAACTTGCCATTTTATGCTTGAACTTTTGTTTTATAAAAGTCTAAATGTAGACCTTCTCGTATCCCGTATTTCATGGTAAATAATTTAACTTTATAATAAATAAGGTTACCATCTAAGTGAAACAACATAAATTGTATTAACATTTCTAAAATATATTTTTTTATTCGTATCTCGGAAAGGTCGTTTCACTTTCGTCCCACGACAATTTTACCTTATTGTAAATAGATTAACTCTCAACTCAATGTCCAAAACAGCAGCTATCTGAATATTTTATTGGAAAAAAATGAATGCCGATAGAGTTGTTGTATCTATTTTGTTATACAGTTAATAGGTAAGATTTATTTAATAAAATGGCACGGGTTTGATGGCACGGTTGGCGCAGTGGTTGAGAGATCAACTGTTGCGCTGTTTCGCATGTTCGATTCCGCATGCAACAAATATTTGTATGATCTATAGATAGTTGTTTCAAGTCTGTGTGTTTGTGTATGTGAATATTTGTGTTTGTAAACGCACCCACGATACAGAAATTTTTTCTAGTGTGGGGCAATGTTTAAAAAGAATATAATGCCTAATGGACTTTGCTTAGTTTTACGGACTTCGAGTGCCTCATTGGTACAGTAGTTGTAAACGCGGTTGGTGTGCGTAAAGTTCTGGGCTCGAAAAAGGCACCGCGCCTTGGTACCGTAAAAAAAAGTATTGACAGCCGTAGCGACCAACAGACAGTATATCCCATTTTTTTATGTGATAGGCGGCAAACGAGCATACGGTTCGCCTGATGGTAAGCGCTTACCGTCGCCCATGGACACCCGCAACACCGGAGGAGTCACAAGTGCGTTGCCGGCAGTGGCGTGCGGTTCATAAAGACAAAAAGACACTGCCTACCCTACATAAGTCAGACATATATTTATTTAAAGATCTCTGAGGTGGCAAATCACATACATAATTATTTAATCCACAAGACGACGAACCAATACCAACATGCATTAGGTATTAATGGTAAGTAAGCTTTTAAAAATTTCTGCCTACCCTGTCTAAAAACTCTGTGCACGCCGCTGGTTGCCGGTCTTTTAAAAAGGCGTACGCTCTTTTCTTAAAAGTTTAAAGATCGCTTATAATTTTTGTCCTGAGAGCATACGGAATAGCGTGTTAATTAGCGAAAACACTCACATTTTTCATACACAGCTCATATTTTTCTTACATAATGCAAGTGAAGATCAATAAATTGTAATTATATTGCAATGTTTACTTCATAAACTACTTGGATGGAACAATGTTTTGTTCAAACCGCTTTAAATATTTTTCAACGTTTGATGACAGACTTAGGTCTAAATGTTTCAGATAAAAAAACAAAGGTTTGCCTTTTTAGTCGAGGGAGAAAAAGAAACAGAATACATTTAACTGTTAATAATCGGCATATTAAACAAGTCGACTGTGTCAAATACCTTGGCATGTGGCTGGACAGTTCACTAAGATGGGGTAAACACATAAACGAGATCAAGGAAAAAGTTTGTCGTCTTTTAAATATTTTTAAAGTGTTAGCTGGTGCAAAATGGGGTGTGCATCCCTTACACCTTCGAAGGCTATACATAGCGATACTTCGAAGCAGGATTGACTACGGGTGTTCTTTGTATGGAAATTGTGCAAACAGTCATCTTCTTAAACTGGACAGAGTGCAGAACCAATCGATGAGAATCATAGGAGGGTTCATCCGAAGCACACCTGTCCACGTTATGGAAAGCGAACTATGCCTACAACCGTTATTTATTCGAAGATTATTCCTAACGGGTAAGTTTTATTTAAGATCAAAATCTGTTTATAACAATACTCTTATTAGTATCTTGGAGGAATTGTCCAACCAGTGCCAAGGATTCTACTGGAGAAATAAAAAACTGCCAATGTTAGTGGAAGTCCATAGAATTTATTCAGAAATGCCTGTATACTCTAGCCCTATTTTGAATATTTATTCCTTGGACACGTGGGTAACCAATATTGATTTATCTAACGTAATAAGTGATGGGATTGAAGGTGTAAATACGGCTAAAAGACTGATTAATGTAACGGATCTCAAATATACTTGTGAAAAAATGATAGATGAAAAGTTTAGTCGACATTATAAAGTGTATACGGACGGGTCCAGAGATGGTTCAGTTATGGGAGCTGCATTTTTTGATCCTCAGCTTAATACTAAAATAAAGTTCAACATTATTTCTAAGATTTCGATTATGTATTGTGAGCTGATAGCTATTTCTGAAGCTCTTTCATATATATTGGATATAGATCAAGATAACTTTGTTATATTTTCGGACTCAAAAAGCAGCCTCCAACATTTGGCTCGGGCGCCCTCGATTCTTCGAGGACTCCCGATAGCCATAATAATTTTAGACACAATCTGTAAGATCCAAATCGCGAATAAAACTGTCACTATTCAGTGGATTCCCTCACATATTGGAATAATGGGTAACGAGGAGGCAGACTTAGCAGCCCGACAAGCATCTTATGAAGGTATTGATTACTCATGTCTACCGGTATACTCAAATTGGCTTGATCATGTTAAAACACTATGCAGACAAAGATGGCATGAATATTTTTATGAGCGGTCATTGATAAAAGGAATTTGGTATAAAACCATTCAAGCTGAACCGCCTCGTTACCCATGGTTTGAAGAAAAAAATATGGCAAGGAAGTATGTCGTAGCTCTGTTCAGGATGCGTTCAGGTCATATCCCATCCAATAGATTTGCTTATTTAATGGGTAAAAGTACCTCACCAAACTGCGAAGTTTGTGGGGTCATTGAAGATGTGTACCATGTGTTAGTGGAGTGTGACCGGAACATTCAGGGGAGACAAAATCTGCTTAGCAGTGGATTTGCAGTAGGGGCATGTAACAGCACCTTAGCGTCCCCCTTGTCAGAGGAGGCTAGGGTATTATGTCAATTATTGTTGGTTACCTACGAGAAGGAATAAAGACTTTATTTGTCATATAAGCTTATATCTAGAATTAGTGTTACTTATTTATAATACTTACCGTGTACAACCCACTGTATAGTTTAGTAATGATGTAAGTTTTCTGTTATGGGGGTGACATTATCACAACGTGATAAAGCTCCCTTAAATAAATAAAGAAAAAAAAAAAAAAAAAAATGTTTTGTTACAATTACCCTACGTTGTCTACTTTTGTCTCAACTGTACGCCAAACAGTTTTAAAATATTAGTATTATGTTAATCATACCTATTCTCATATAAGTGAATTGTAAAATTCTTGTGAGTAATAAATATATCTCAAACCTGAAGGTCGGGCAGTGTTGTTTGGTTTTTTTTGTTACGTAATTCTCAGTAGCAGAGTTTACATTTCTGAATGTATAATTATCAATATTTTGTGTGTATATATTTTTGATTTTATATGCTGCTATAAAAGTAAAATTGAAGCGACATCACCTGTATTGATATGTTATTAAATATGATATATATTCGAAATAATTAATCTCTTTTATTTAAATGGTTTAGTATTGATGCATGGTTTCCAAAAACGTTGTAGTTTGTGCAATTCAATTTTATGGGTTATGTTTTGAGACACTTTTTTTTATAATTTTATTCAATTTTGGGAAAGGTTTATTGTAATAATAAAAAAGGAATTTAAATGAGTAAATCTTTTTTTATATATAAAAAAAATATTGTTATTTATAGATAGATAGATAGATAGAATTGTTTTTATTTCAAATAAACTTAATACAGGCACTTCTGAAACGTTATAGGACTTTAGTTGCACGGTTCCAAGAAGTTGGTCCTATGGAGAAGAACCGGCAAGAAACTCCATGGATACTCTTTTAAAGTCTCTTTTAACAATCTTGCCGTGAACATAATGTGCAAAAAGTATGGGAGAACAATGTAGGTTTCGTCAAATAATTACTAAATGCAACTTTAACATAAAGTCTGTTAATAAAAATAAAAGTAAAAAGAATACCCCTACACTGTGCTCACATTTACAATAGATAGCCATCTGTAACAAGCGTAAGATTACATTATACATGTATATAAAGAAATTAATTATCAAAGATTAGCTTACAATGGCAACTAGCTTACGGATACATTAAACAAAATAATAAAATAATTTAGGATCATTGTTGATAACACAAAATACAAAAATCTAATATTTCATTAACAAGATGTCATAGCAACCTATGAAAAAGAGAGAATAAAATAAATAGAAAACATGATAAGACATGTCAAAAACTATTAAATTGTCAAAAAATAATTAGTATGAATGGCTCAACACATGAATGAATTGATTGTGATTGCGGTTTGGGTGGTTGCCAGGGAAGCCACATGTGCAGTGACTATGTGCTGAGAGAATTACCGCCAGACATCTCTATCTCCGACATAATCTTTAATTTTGTAATACGCTTTGCGTATAAGGATGGATTTAGCATATGTTTTGAACTTCCCATCAGTTAGATCAGTGACAGTTTTAGGTAACTTGTTGAAATTTACAGAATTCCCCAAAAACGAATTGTTTGATTTGGCTAATCTGAATTTAGGGACAACGAGTTTATATATATTTCTAGTATTTATGTTATGTACATCGCTTAGAGTATTGAACATTTGCAAGTTTTTACGTACGTACGTAATATTTTCAAAAACGTAAAGACAAGGCATAGTAAGTATATTAATAGTTTTAAAAAAATCTCTGAGTTACTCACGAGGACCCATATTATAGATGGCACGGATTGCTCTTTTTTGTAGTATAAAAAATACAACATATCTTTACTATTCTTCATGATTGGATCCTCTAAATCAAACACAACGTGTTTTTCAATACACATTTCTACGAATCAAATGATACAATTTCCCAATATAAACAAACAATCGTGTGACATACACTGCCTACTAGATATCTATCTCCATTCAAATGTGTGTGTATCTGACTTATATCAACGCCCACGCTTTATGGAACCCTGGTATCTAGATAAATAATTCATAGCATCGAATTAGATTCATTGAATACATAAACACATTATTATGATTATGTTGGTATCATATGTTATGTAATAACACAATAACAAGAAGATTACCTACACTATCTCACATGAATCTTTGAAACTTATATCTGGAACCTGCGAAAGATTCAGCAAACAGCTAAGTCACAGTTTGGAGAAAACAGTTAGCTCACTTTTGACGTCTAAGATTCACACACGCAGTGGTGTCCGTCTTTTTCATTTAAAATATCTACAAATTATAAAATTTCTGCAAATTTCCATTATGAAAACAGTCGCCCTTTCGACCACTAGACCAGTAAACGAGTTTCTTATTAACATTAATCAATGCGACACATTTTATGTTTGTCACTCAATAATTCATGAACTCGCTACACCCGACCAATAAATTAATCAATATTCTACTTAACCTACTTTACTTCACTTGATGGGTTAATTGAGAAAATTCGACAGCTGTCAATCGGTTGCTAAATACCACGAAGAACTTGCTTCTTTTATTATACACGTCGTTGTCTTGCCGAAATAATACGTAACATACGATTAAGATTAAGATTGACCTAGCTGTTCTACTTATTCTGTGGCTCCTTCCACACGTTCGTGGGTTGTATATTAAAACTTTTTCTTCGTTAGTTAGAAGATATCTTTCCTAGAACTCCACAAGTGCTGAACCCGTCGGATTGGCAAACAGCCTATCTTGAGAGTTATGATAATTACAGTTCATAAGACTAGATAAACGGAATTGATTGTGATTAGAAAACGTGATTTCAGATAAATCTGTACGAATTCGGTTATTTTTGACGTGGACATAACATAATGCCTGTATTCCCCCGTGGGTTCGGTACGGGTGTATTAATGGGCATCCACATTTTACCCATGCAGTTTTTAAGTCCAGTGACCTTATTGCCCTTCTCTACAAGGCACAATTTCAAACTCCAGATTGCTACTGAGATTTTATTTCCAATGGAAAGTAACTCTTTGCTAACCCGGGAATTGAACCTAGGACCTCATTTTGATGGATATTGATGGAGTTACTTATGAAATTAGCAATACAAAATAATAATAAAGGAGGCAATTCATGAACTTTGTTAGGTGGTACGGCCACTTATTAAGCGTGTTGATTTATTATGGAGCGTTTTTATATAAGGAGCACGAGTTAATTCTTGATGTTTTTAGATAAAAATAAAAAACTATGCCACACTCTAGGAATAATTCCTGTATCGTGGGTGCGTTTACAAACACAAATATTCACATGGACATACACCCAAATCCGGAACAACTATCTGTAAGTCATGCAAATATTTGTTCCGTGCGGGAATCGAAACCGCGACAGCAGCAGTCGATTTATCAACTACTGCGCCAACCGTGCCGTTACTATTCACCGGTTAAATAGAATATACTAGAATATTTTTTACTGTACACAAATAAGTTTTGGATACATCTTACTTATTAAAAGATAAATGAACAAAAGGTAGTTTTATCGCGGCAATCTGTTCCAGACATCTAATAGGTAACCAATACACAAAAAATCTCTCGCTAGGTTCTTGCCTGAAGTTTGCCATTCAACTCCGATCAAGGAGAACCTTCAAAATGTGCCCATATCAACTCACTTGTCATACACAAGTATGATAAGGGTCCATATCGCGATGGTCCCAACCCAATTTCATTCAGTCAGCGATGGAGATTGCGACAAAAACGAGGATTTACTGTTTTATCAGACTTTCTTGTCTAAGTTGTCAGACCGTTATTGTTATTAGAATATAACAGGGAAACTTAGAATACAAAAAGCTACTGGAAAGTAATCTGTAAATAACATAACATAGCCTGTATTCCCCAAAGGGTAAGGTGGAGGTGTTCTATTGTACACCCATGCCATCTGCCAGATACAGTTCCAGACTCCGTGCGGCTACTCAGAATTTTCATACACAAAAGACCAAAAAAATTTTGACCGCCCCGGGAATCGAACCTAGGTGCTAACCTGTAAATATATAAGCGGAATATCAATCATCACGAAACCTTAGGAACTGGTCTATTTTAAATTTGGTACATAAGTTCCTTAAATAGCATGTGAAAAGAAAGTAAAAAGAAAGGAAATCTCTAAGGGGGTGAAATTTAGGTTCAAAGTTTTTATGAAAAAGACTATACGGATGCAGTTACGGGAACAGCTAGCAAATAAATAAAATAAAAGAAGAGTACGTGGAGTCGAGGATTTGAACTCGCACTAAAATCACTGAGAACGTTGAAACCAGCATCGCACAATATTTTGTGATAGTAGAGCGCCATGTTGCGAGCTTGACCGGGGCTACAGTGTATTGGAAGAAGTTTTAGGTATGATATCACCAATCAGTCGGATAACCGCTGTGATAAGCCCAATTTTCTGTAATGACGTTGCCTATACCGAGTTCCGTGATCAGTACAAGCAGGCTGATTGTACAATCAAACAAAGTCACTAAATATATATGAAGTTTTCTAAAGAAATGGTGTAGAATTTTGTCAAATAGGGTTTTTAATAAATAAATGTGGTATACATAATTTCCAGTGTATTCTTTATATACGTGATCGCCCCGGCCCCGGATTCTATACTTATATCTGAGTTTGACTGTACGAAATCTACTTAAATGATTCCGTATTTGCAATCACTTTTTTCCTTTCCTGGTGTTGACCATTGTAATATGTTATTGCTACAGGGTCCCAACTCCTCGAAGCTCCGTATCAAGTACGGGCAGCACGAGCACCGGGTCTCGGCTGGCGAGGTTACTAACACAAGGAGTACGGGGAACTCCTGAGGATGTCGCAATTGATACTCCACGAAGACTCAGTTGGGAGCGGTGAGTACCTCTATCTGTTTTTTGAACCGATTTGCAAGATTAATCAAATGCAATGCGTTTGTGGAAAAAAGAGTGAGATAGGGACATACGATGGTTAAGCGCTAAAAAGAGAAAATACGATGATAAAACAAGACAGGACTTATCAATTATGTAGATTTTATCAGTACGAAATTATAATATAGTGTGTCACTTGGAGATGAATTGTTACGAGGTAAGAAGGTCAAATTATAGAAAGAGACTATAATGTACAATAGATGGAAAAATCTTAAGACGATTCGAAAGCAAATGTATTAGAACCAAAAGAGAAATTCAAATACTGTTACAGATAAAAGGACAAATTCAAATATCTACTGGAATCGGTTCAGCACACCTACCCTTTATAATATTATTGGCCTAACCTTTCTTTATTTAGCCTTCCTAGCTATCAGTTCTCATTGCCATTTATGAACAGATAAAGGTTTATGGCATTAAGGCCTATCTCATCGCAAGGGAGTCATTACACAAACAGATCCGGCTCGAAGGACCAAATGATTGGTCTTGTTACAATTTATCTGATAGCAGGATTTAACTGTAGGAGTTCAAACATACACTTTGTTATTGTATAGTTTATAGATCACTGACATGACTGAAATTATGAAACCAGTAAGATTTTTTTATGTATTGTAAGAAGACAGAAAAATATTTTTTATAATTTCAATAATAATTAAATACATTTTTTAGTCAATGTAAATGACTGACGATGCCGTTCTGATTTGAATGAATAATGACAAAATAATTTGATGCGTAAATTAAAATGCGAAAAGTTCCTTGCTACCGGATCGCAAACCGAAGTTCATTATAAAATCTATATAAATTAGAACAAATACGTTTTGCTGCTAGCGTTATACTATTGTACGGTTCCGCAATTCAGATAGGCTATGGTATCTCGAAAGCCTTTACATACATAGTCAGTTTTTGGACTTGTTTCTTTTGCAAAGAATACAAGGGTTCAAAATATTATTTATGAAACAAATGAGCTGTCTTAACCAAGGAATGAGTTATGTTTTTCTCAAAACAAATTGATACACTCCCAGACGATTCCCATTCTTCACTTTAGACATTTTAATTTGAAACTCTAAACAAGTCTAGACAATATCATACTTGTACTTTGCTTATATTTGCTAGACATTCTGTAAAGAGAATACTTTCGACTCCCGCATGGAACAAATATTTGTATGATATACAGTCATAGTTGTTTCGGGTCTGGGTCTATGTGTATGTGAATACACACCGTGCTTCGGAAGGCACGTAAAGCCGTTGGTCCTACGCCTGATCTCTCTCCGGTCGTATCGGATTACCGTCCCATCGGACTATGAGAGTGAAGGAATAGAGAGAGCACCTGTGTTTGCGTATACACTTGTGCTCTATAATATCTCCTGCGTAGTTGGCTAATCTCCGGTGAGATCGGCCGCCGTGACCGAAATGCGGTCAGAAGGACATTATATCCTAGTAATATTATAAACGTAAAACGTTTCTAATGATTTTTTGATGATTACTCAATCCCATGAAAACCGTTAAATAGATTTGGATGAGACTTGGCACACAGATAGACAATATCTTAAATTAACACACAGGATATTTATATCTCGGTAATGCGTTCCCCGTGGGATAATAATATCGTTTTCCGACCTCCACAGACAAAAGCTAGTCTTTTCATATATGCAGGTTGCAAGTACAATCTAATTTCCACCGTCCATTTACGCATGTCTTTTTACCCATGTAACAGCCACACGGTGTGAATGTAACTGAATTCCAGTAATCATAGACTTACTTGAAAAGATCTCATTTGGCACAGGTAACAAGACTTCTCACTCGATGGTAAAGCCGTCCCGTACGCTCGGCTCATTTATTTACACGGACCAATGACTCACTCTTGAATTTCGTATTCGGTACCAATCGGTTTTCGACTAATTGATTCGGTTTGAGGGACACTTGTGAATTAAGCGATGTAGACGTGAATTCTGAATTTGAAAATATTTACAAGCATTGCATGAATATTAGAGTGGCCTGTATCTTTTATAAATATACTGATACTCGTATTTTATTTCGTATATTAATCCACATATACCTATTTTATTTTAGAAGTTAAAACTACTTGGCATGCTTTTATATTCACGTACTTCGTGCGTTGGTGTAGTGGTTGCAAACGCGACTGCTGATATAGAGGCCCTGAGCTCGATTTCCGGATCAAACAAAGTGTTATTAGGTTTTTTTGTAGGTAATACTTATTGTGTTCGATAGATGAGAATCGCCTCTTATTCTATGACCGACTAACGGGTTTAGGGAAATGTGAGTGTGTAGTACAGCTCTACCTAGTGCCTCTAGTGCCTCTAGTGGGGATTACAGAAGCTTATTTTATATTCCAAATTATTCTTTAAAAAAATGCAGCTAATTGCATGAAAGCTAGCAGAGAAACTGGAGGTACTCGAAAGAAACTGGCATCACATTAGTACAATCGCCTTAACCCTCTAACTTAAGCTAAGCCAGTAAGAAGAGCTAGGTAAAGCTATGCGCCGTAATCTTTGAAACGATTCACTTGAACTCCCTCTGGAGTCCAGTATCACTAAGTTATGATCTTGTTAAGACAGTCTGATTGAATAAATCTGTGTGTAGTTTTTGTATAACTATTTCTTAATAAGCTAAGATTGACTGGCTCATTGCTGAGCTCGATTCCCGGGATGGGCAAAGTGTTATTGGGTTTTTCTGTATGGAAATTCTCAGTACCAGTACGGAGTCCTGGAACTGTGTCCGGTTGATGGCAACAGGCCCGCCCCCTATTACATGGGACTCAATCATGGCATCGGCGAAATATGGGTGTAGAATAGTACACCTCTGCCTAACCCTTCGGGGAATACAGGCGTGATGCTATGTTATGTTATGTTATAATAAGATAAGATCTAGGCAGTGTTTTAGAATAGAATAGAATATCGTTTATTTCTTCGGCTCGCCCCCTATTACATGGGACTCAATAACAGCATCGGCGAAATGTGGATGTAGTACAATAGTAGGTACATCTCTGCCTAACCCTTCTGGGAATACAGGCGTGATGCTATGTTATGTTATGTTATTATAATTGTATATCTTGTAGGTCTTGTTTGTCAATATTCACAGTATAAATTACATACAAAATATGTTTTACGTCTTACCAGAAAATCTTATTAAGCTTATTAAATAAGTAGACTTCCAACATTATTTTACTGGAACTGCACAGCTGCGGCATGAATTTAAATGTGAGGCATAAAATAGCAAATGTAGCAATATTTTATTCAAATAGGAAAGTATGTTATAATAAAGCTAGAAATAACTAGAATAACAGACTAGTTTTCGCTTGCTATGTCGCCTGCGTCATTAGTGTATGCTGGGCTTACATTCAAAGCCGTTGCGTGTCTAACATTTTTTTAGAAAGTCCTCATTAGTTTGCTCTTCGAGTCAAATTCATCGCTCGTCAATGTGTGAGGCTTGCAGGTTGAGCACGCCCTTTACAACTTGCATCGCTCACGCTTTCACGCTCACAGGTGTCTAGTACTAGGTACTAAGCTATACCATAAAAAAATATTCCATGATTAATAAATCTTCTATTTATAGTTAAGTTAATCTAAAACATCATAGATATTTAAAATGAAAACGGTTATTTAGTCATATAAAAGTTATTGATAGTACATCTTTATTGTGAATGAAATACAGCGTCTTCAAAAAAAATATTAAAAGGCACAACATATACAGGGTGAATTTTTCAAGTTCGCGTGGACGGTCAAATCCTAAACTATGAATAATATAAAGAACAGCAATAATAATAAGGAATAGCAAAAATACACAAAGGAGTCCCGACCCCGATTTTGATAAAAATTAAAACTGCATCATTGGAGTTGTGAAAAAACAGTTTGCAGTATGCCATTACTTCCTACAGTTTAATCCGTATTAGCGACACTATCGGACGGTGTAATAATACAGCGTGTTTTTTTTTTTTTTCAAAATCAACTGTTACTATTCCTGCCTATGGACGAATACGGATGCAGTTTTAGTTTTCATCAAAATCTGGCTCAAGACATCTTTAAGTATTTTTCGCTATATCCGCTATATCTTATAGTTTCGGATTTAGCCATTCATTAGCCACTTGAAAAATTCAGCCTGTATATATTTTATAGAGCATTGTGTAGGCATATTAAATAAACTATGCATGTAAACTATACATTTACAAACATTAAAAAAATGACATTTTATGCGTTGATGACGAACAATGAAATTAAACGAACCGTTTTCATCGCAACTCACTAAATACATCTCAAATAATAAAAGAGAAAACGTTTCCGAAACAAATAATAAACATAACGACATGACATTGCGAAAAATTCAAAACACAAAAATATTGAGTGACGTTTGCAAGATAATTTTCATTTTTTCGTTATCATCCGTCATAATTAATTACCTTGAAGATTAATTTCATTTTCGTCGGCGTAGCAGTTTCGACAACTTTTTAATGAATACCTGTTTCTACCTCGTTTTTTTTTCTGTGAATTGACAGGTATGATAAGGCTTTTTTCAACTTTGTTTTGGTGGATTTCCAAATTGGACGGACAAGATATATTTATAGCTTCACGCCTTAATTTCCTGAAGGGTTAGCCAGGGGTGTTCTATAGCAGTGTTCCGCAAAGTGTGTGTCGCGGCACACTGTTGTACCGTGGTCATTAGTTGGTGTGGCTCGGAAAAATAAGGTTAATTACTAATAATATAGACCCGGTAAGTCTTAAAACTGCGGCCAGACTCCGGAGGACGGGCAGCAGCGTCCTCTCACTAATCGATGAGCTACTGCAATCCCCAAGCCGCCTGCCAAGCGTGGGGATTATGGCAAACCCCCCCTTGGGGGAGGCCTTCGTTCAGCAGTGGACGTCTTCTGGCTGATGATGATGATGATGACTAATAAATATTGGTTTGTTCATTATTAATAAATATTGTTTTGTTGATTAATAATATATGTTGATTAATATTAGGTAAAAATTGATCTTTCATTTATAGATGTACCTTGAACACAAAAAGTTTGCGGAACACTGTTCTATAGTACACTCACCATTCGCCGATGCCGATAAAAAGTCCCATGTAATTGCCAACCAGGCACAACTCTAAATTTCTGGCTTCTAATCTAAAAACACAATGACTCTTTGTGCGACCCAGGAATCAAACTTCAACTAGTTAACCTTAAACCTCACTACACGCTAAGCCTCTCCAGCCCCAGGAACATAGAGGCAGTGGAATGACAAATATTATTTATCATTCCACTGCCTCTATTCTCCACGTTATTATAAAAAAGCAGATAATGGGATTAGGACTACATGGTGGAGGGGCTCGTAGTTAGATAGCTACCGCACAGTTTATTCGATCTGCAAGGTTAAGTAGCGCTTGCTGCGGGTCAGTCCTTGGATGGGTGACCGTTTTTCACACTTCGAAACTTTGGTGTAATAACCTATTTCAGTCGTTTCGGGTGTCAGCAGCCCTAAAAGTCAGACAACCAGTCTAACAGAGTATCAGTGTCTGCAAGTAACTGGGTGGCGGAGATGAAATGGCAGTCGCTCCGTGTAAAATACAGATATTTAGCCGCAACTGATTACAACCGGTTACCGGGAAATGGCTAGGTAGATGATAAGGCCTACACAAAACTCTCAGTGTTATTCCTAAGTATTGTTGTGTGCAAGTTAATAACAACTTTGTTTCCATAGCAAATACTGTTATCTGTATTCACAAGACGTAAACTCTACAACTAAACTAACGGAAAAGGGTTAACTTGGGTTTACAGTTTGCAAAACACTGCTTATGAATGAAAGCGGTGCCTTGAAAAGACTTCTTGTCTACCATAAAGTTCACTTTCTGTACTTTACGAAGCTTCAAGTTGCTATATTAGGGTCCATAAAAGATTTTACCCTAAATTGGCAACATTGACTATTCGGCTAGTCATAAAAGATGTGGCGTTAATATAAGGCTGCCAAATTAGAATTAACCGTATATAGTAGGGTTTTTTTGGTTTATAACAATGTTTCTGCTAATCAGTTTTCACTATTCAGGTATTTTGCTTTTTCAATTGTAACATAATCGACCATCTGCCGATATTGGCATGAGTATACTCAAGCCGAGTTAGTAATACTACTGCCTAGTGTGCGGCGGACTTATGTATGTATGTATGTATATAGCTATCGTCACAGGGAGCTTCAACCATGCATTCCAGAATTTCGATAAAATACTGCGACATATTGACGAAAGACTTTTTGTTAAAAACGTTCCCCCTCCCTTCAATAATTCCTGTATCGTGGGTGCGTTTACAAACACAAATATTCACATAGACAGACACCCAGACTCAAAACGACTATTTGCGGATCTTACAAATGTTTGTTCCGTGCGGGAATTGAACCCACGACACATAGCGCAGCAGTCGATCGCTCAAACACTGCGCCAATCGTGTCATAGAGCGGCTAAAACATCCTCTAACGTATGTTGAACTTCAAATTAAATAACAATACCATATTTTTGGTTTATGTGGTGATAGTTTATTTGATTGTTTTTTTGACTTGGCACCTAACTCTTCGGTGCATATTTTAAAAAGTACCTATCTGTAAGTCTCTCTAACAAGAGCAAAGCGATGCGGTGCAGTCAGCGTAGCGCGTAGCGCAGTCACTTTTTGCGCTTTACCTAGTGGTCACCATGTTCTGAAGGTAGAAATAATACCCGTGTTGTATGTTAAAGGCTTTATATTATACTCATATTAAGTAATACAGTTGATATTATACAGATACCTTACTACACTACGAGAAAATGTGAAAAGTATTTTCCGTATGCTTATAACAAATACTACAAAATTAATCTCGTAAATTGCCGTCAGCCCGATAAAACAAGACCGGTTTATACAAGACGACAAACAAAAGGACGACACAGACTAAACAAACGATATAAACAAACAGACGGGGCAGATTGTTTGTCTGTATGCCTTCCACCATGCTGTTCTGTGTGTTGGCGTTACTTGTGTTTCGGCAGGGGCTCAATTGTCAAAGGATATGCATGGTATTGACGTTTAATTTGGCTTAAGGGTGCCAGACTTCGAATTTGATGATGTATTAGTCTTGCCGTAAGATATGGAGAAACTGTGTTGTTAAAGCGTGCGTAGGATTGGTGTGTATTCAATTGTTTTGAGTTATTCAAAACCATATTGGCCTTAGCTCCTAGATGTCTTTTCCCAAACGTGATATTTTCACGTGTATGGAGGAACGAGGTTGGGTGTTCCTCCATTGAAAAGGGAGGATCCAAAGGTATTTTTGTATGCATATTATCTATATATAGAGGAAAGATTTGATTGTTTGTTTGTTTGTTTGCATTGAATAGGCTCCGAAACTACTAAGCCGATTTGAAAAATTCCTTCACTGTTGGGAAACTACACTATCTCCGAGTGACATATAATAATATAATATAATATTTAAAAAAAAAAATAGGGTTCCTTACTAAAACTCTAATAATGTAACCCAAGGTGTAAAAAAATGACCTAAAAAAATCCTTACATCGCGTGCGCTGTTAAAACTATTGATGATAGAACAAAATAATGTAGAACAACTTTGCAGAACACATCATTATCTACAAAAAGTGTCGCGACCGCATATGTCTAACTATTATAGTTATGTCACAATAAGTGTTCTTTTATTTTAAAAATTTAATTGAAATGTCGCCGCTAGAAAATGCTCTTTATTTGTACCTTGGTATTAATCCTAATCAAAATAAATTATACTTCATATTCAAGACTACTTCAATACCTTTATATAACTTTTTGAATTATTCAATTCGGACATTCCATTTGAAAGATATCACTCACTCCGTTCGGCTAACTATGCGATGCAAGCGTCACTGGGGTACGGGAGAGGAGAGTTATCCCGGAAAAATGTACGGGTTCGTAAACCACACGGGCGAAGCCGTGGGCGGAAGCTAGTTTTAAATATAACACATTTGATTACATTTTAAATATGAATCAGTAATCATTTTTTTTGGGCTTGATTGTGCCAGAAATGCATAAAAAAATGCAATGCTGATTTGATAAAGTAATAAATTAAATTACTATGATTCTAGGATTTTTGCGCACGTACTGAGCTTTAACTTTATTACGAATTTAATTGTTTAAAAGCTGTTAACGTGAATGTCGACTCAGTGCTTTCACTACTAGAACCTGACGTTGTACTATTAGTTGAATAAAACTATCACGCACGGTTGTTTCGCTATTCAATTTTATAGTCCTGCATCCGCTGTTTACTTTTACACTAATTGCTTAAAGAGAGAGATGGCCCGACCGTATCGCTTATTGGTAGTCATGCAATTGCGGTGAATTGCAACGCAAGGATAAATACAGTAGACATTTTCATTGAAATAATGAAAGTAACAAATTCCGTCTATTTATATACTTTAAGTAATGTTTTTATAGTTGTTTTGTGAACAACTTACCTGCTCGCTGAAAATAAAATAAACAAGATAAGCACACAATCACGATTTGTGCACGTATTTTTCTTTGGTGATTTTACATAGATTTTCAGTGAGCATGTTAACGTTATATATCAATGTTTAAACTACGTTAATTTGCCGAAAAACCCTTAACTAAACACAAAGAAGTGAACATAAACTTAATGGAAAAGTTTAGTTGATAATCAGACTAAAAGGGCCAATGACTTTCGGTTTTGTTGGTAAAAGTGGTTGGTAAATAAGCTGAGACTCGCCTTTTGGACGATTTTCAAGACAATTTTAATTTAAGTTTGTAAACTTTGTGGGCTGTAAAATAAGAATTGTCGATTATCTTGTGACAGATCCCACAATCCAAGTATCAACATAGTAATTGTGGCCCCATATATAACCGGTCGTGGGGAAATGAATTTTCATTAGAGTAAAAAAAAATGACAGTCATAATTATCAGCTGTGTTCGAGCAGTGATAGTTTAGCGGTTGAACGCTTGCCTTCCATGCAGCAGGGTTTAAGTTCGAACCCGGCCCGCACCTCTGACTTTTCGGAATCATGTGCTGATCAGAATTTGATTATCACTTGCGTTTACGGTGAAGGAAAACATAGTGAGGAAACCTGCACACCTGAGACGGCTCCATAAAGTTCTTGACGTCAACGTAGTCCACCAACCTGCACCGGGCCAGGACCGTGGTGGACTAAAGCCTAACCTTTCTCATTCTGAGAAGAGAGCCTTGCCTAGCAGTGGGGCAGTAATGGGTTGAATTTATTATGTGTTCGAGAGTGCTTTTTCTTTTATTGAAAAGGCACCAAATATCACATGGGATTAGCTCATGCCATACTAAAAATATTACGTAGTCGGCTACTGGTGGTATCGAGGCTGTAGGCCTGTCCCCCAACGATCTCAAGATTTATCACTTCGTAAAGACACTCTTAATGCACACAATTTTTGTTTAAGCTAAATTTAAATACCCCTTTTGCCACCCAAACTCTTCAACACATACTACCAAACATAAACTAATTTAGCAGCCTCGGTTAATCAACAGTGTTGTGTTGACTTGGCAAAGTATTTGACAAGTCCTGACAAGTCAAACATTTTGACTAAAGTCACGCGACGTTGGCTCGAATTTATTAGTTTTACGAACAACTTGTGATCCAACATTTGTGGAAATGTATTCTGCTAGTAAGGTTGTTGCGAGGGCCTCTTATGTGCACCTTTTTCCTTGCACTGCCTTCAGTTGAATGACGTATGTACAGTTGAACAAACGGAAAAGTAAATAGGGTATAATAAAGAAATTTACGGAGTACGTAGATGCACGCAACAGCCCAGCGTGGTGGACTAAGGCCTGACCGTGAATGTGGTCCGCAATAGGACAGTAATGGGTTAAAGGATTATTATTTACATTTATATATAAATGACGGTGATTGGTAACAGGTACAAAGCCGCCAGCGGTCAAAGAGAGGTCCTAGAGAAGAACCTTCTCAGATCCGTTGATACACAACAGATTATCAACTATAGAAAATATAGATGGGGTAGCTACCTCTCTATCTACTTACACTTCTTTCTTGCCACTCTTCTTGTAAAAAAAAAAAAACATTTCTCTATGTTCTATAGGAGACGTAAGTTAGAGCTTTTGTCAAGCTCGCCTGTTAGGGTATTTCAATACCAAAATTGGTTACTTTAGTAATAGAAAATGTAAGGTGTCGTCTCTTGGAATACGTAGCACTTTTCAGTGAAATTTATTTTCTTGGTTCAGTATTGCACACCTGTTTTCCATTTCCAGTAACAAAATACACTTATCTTAAAACCGATTGAAGTTAGCCTTAGATACATTTCGATATCCAGAGCTAGAATACGTGTAGGTACTATGCAAATGTAATTTTATAAATGTTCTTTATTATTATTTTGGGTACAGTCAGCATCAATAAGATGTATACACTTAATAAAATTCAAAAACGATTTTCGGCATCTGCGGATACATAAAAATACATAGTATTTCATAATTTTACAATTTTTACCAATAGTTTTTCAGAATAAGCGTTTAAATTTCGCTACGTGTATACATACATATTTTTGATGCTTACTGTACACTACTAATTTTTCATTTTGTAGTAGGTGAAACGCTTATTAATTCAATTGTTAAACTGATTTCATATTTCATACTAGCGGACTTTTTCTGGATCTGATAAAAACCATCCAGGTAAACTCATAAGAACGTTTTTTTTTTTTTTTTTTTTTCAGAAATCTCTATCTATCCCTTTGGAGGAGAGAAGTGTTACGTACATTGGAATTTTATATATTTGATATTTTTCCTGAACTAGTATTTTATTTATAATAATTAATAAATTAAATAAACTCTCTTTTCACAAACAACATTTTATTACATCGAAATCTTGTCGATATCACTGCAGCGTTCTGCTCTCAAGAGCATATACATCTTTGTCACAACATAAGTTACATTCACACTTCCCTCAGTCCCTCTGGTCACATTTAGGCGCTAATATAAATGGCGCCTATTTATTTGTTGCTACGAGCCGCTACGTGGCTACGACGCTACGAGTGCTACGTGGTGCTACGATCAAGCTTACACGTATTGGAACTACGAGTTTCGTGTCATGTTCGTTAGGACATTTTATTGTTTGGTACTATGTGTGGATTTCAGAGGCCGTTCTGTAGCGTATTATCCCACTGGGGTCATCAAGAATGTTACTATTGTTGGAATCAATTTCGTAATATCTTCCTTCTACACGTTAAGGTTTCGTTCATACCTACTCATAATTTGATTCATATTTTTTATTTATATTTCAATTTGTATTTATGTTTGTATCTTTTATAAGGGTACCTAAATGTAGGTAGGTATGTAAACTCAAACAAAGACAAACTCGAAAAAAAAAATAAAGTTGACTTATAAGATAAATTATTAAAATATTGTCAATTTGTAAGCATTCAGGTAACCAATAACCTTGTGCAAAATAGCCTAAATTTTCAAGAATTATTCAAACATTTTATAATTTTCCCATTACTTAAAAACTTATTCAATCAGAACTAAAACCACAAACTCGTTGGTTCTGGCTGAACTAAATTTATCACTTACAAAAGTGCCGCGATATTGGGACCCGTGCCAAGTTTCTTATCCACCTGGTTCCACAACTTCGTTTTAGAATTACATTCACGTTTAGAAATGGGTTGAATGTCCCATTCGTCCAAATGTATGGTCATGGGTAAGCTAATGATCCGATATTACCTATTCAGTTGCAATAATTTACTAGATTTTCGGAAATAGATAGATATAGGCCTGGGTTTACATTGAGAACTAATTTACTCTCTTTTGACAGTCATAGGATCGCGCCTGTATCGCCAAAGTGTTTATTTATTTATTTACTTTATTTAGGAAACAAACAGATACAGCAAAAAACATAAGTATAAATATATAAATACTAGCTTCCGCCCGCGGCTTCGCCCACGTGGATTACGAATCCGTGCATTTTCCCGGGATAAAAAGACCTTCCAGACTATAATCTATCTTTGTGCCAAATATCATCCAGATCCGTTCAGCCGTTCTGGCGTGAAAGAGTAACAAAGATCCATCCATCCATCCTCACAAAATTTCGCATTTATAATATTAGTAGGTAGGTAGGTAGGTAACTTTAAAATATGGAACATTAATCAATATTTGCCATGTGTTGAAATGTATAATGTGACGTCACGGGTCGACGGTCACCGCCATATTGACACGGTTGAATAATAACGGTCAAATGTTACATATTCTGGTAACAACTGCAATTAACCTCCGTTTATCTTTTAATTTTGTGAGCATAAATTGGGATATTATGAACAAAAATTGAAGAACCTCCAATTCCGTTGTGTTTTAATCGAAATTATGGAACCTGATCTTTCAGTACGTGCTATGGTTATCTTGTGTATCTGTGTAAAGTATATTTTTTTTTTTTACTATAGGATGATTAAAAATATCTTCTTCGTTTTTTGTCGTGACCGGAGAAGCAAAGTATTATTATATAGTTTTAGTACCTTTATCATTTTATTGGTCAGTATGTTTTTTGGTAGTAAATTTCACGCTCAGTAAATGAATTGCTCATGCGTAGTGGATTTCCCAGGGTACTCAGTAATAGTTGAATAAGTTAGTCGCACTTATTATTTTATTTTCTGTTAGAAAATGATCAGTAGCAGCCAAGAGTAGAAAATTTGCAAGTAAGCAATATTAAATATATACGGGCACTATACTCGTATAACCCAATAACGGTGAATGTAGTGAAGTTGACAGTTTTATTGCTAACATTACTTGCTATCGAGAAGAAGAGTGTTAATAATATCACTTACTCCTTTAAAGTGTATTGAATTTAAACTGTACTTGTATTGGCAACTTCTGAAAAAAAGTAATACTGTTTTATCTATCCGAAAGAATATTTTTAAACGAATTGTCACCCTATTCTGTTTTAGCTTAGTTTTATTTTAAAGCAGTTAGTATTGTCATGTGAACATTTCATTTACTCGTATTTATTTATAATATTTTTTTTTTACTTTTATAAAATCTATTTTCAAAAAAAAAATATTATTAGAAATGTTACTTGCGTTCACATGTTTTATTGCAAAAATACATTTTTGAGATTACACAATACGTTTTTGAGAGGAAAAAAATAGCCATCCATATACTGGCAAACGGATTTTTTCTCATAACCTAAAGCAAACAATATGTGTAAGTTATTTTTTAGTAAATCAGTTACAAATAATTCTTACACGTGTATGTAAAATGAACACTTCAAGATTCTCGGTAAAAGATTTTACGACATTTTATCATAAGAAGCATTCATATAAAAAATCCTATGATTCTCTTACATTTTATAAATAATCCCTCAGTTAAAATGTCCCGGGTCGACACTTTCCCGCCTAGTCATCTGTCAGAAGTCCTCATAATTTATTCATACGACTTAAGTCAGGTTATCTGACGTCTGCGCCAAAATAGAATGATGGAGTGTTTCCAGCGAGTAGAGAATGTAAATTCTCGAACATTTTTGCTAAGTTTCAAGGCTTGGTAATACATAGGTATTTCGAAATGATTTTTTTTTTGTGCCAACTGGCTTTAAATTTTGTGCTATTTTTTTAAGAATAATGAGTGTGAGTGGTTTTATACCTGATAAAGATTTGGCTGTGTGTTAGTTATTCAAAATGATTGATAATAAATTATTTTAGAACTATATTTATATTAAAAGTAAAATGAGACTAAATAAATAAACAATAGCCATGAATTATACCTTTTTTTTTAAATCGTTATCCCACTAGGATTTCTCTTGTATCGTGGGTACAGTTTCACACACAACCAGACCCGAAACAACTATCTGTAGATCATACAAATATTTGTTTTGTGCGGAGATCGAACCCGCGACACGTAGCGCAGAAAGCTAATCGCTTAGCCACTGTGCCAACCGTGTCGTCATCATATCTGGATCACTACGCTGAGAAAGGGTTAATACAGTTTTCCAAAACCTTTACTGCTTTAGCTGGAAAGAGACGAAGCGGTGCAAAAAACTTTTTCTGTCTCGTTTCTGTCACATCACGATTAGTATACAACTTAATTCAATTTAATATTATGTCTCATTTTTTATTCCATTATTTGGATTCGATATAATCAATTATTAGTTACTTTCTTCAGTTTCCCATAAGTCGTTTGTCAGTAAAATTAACTCCCAAAATTCTTACACCATAACATAACATAGCATTTAGGCAGAGGTGTACTATTGTACACCCACATCGACTCTCAATTTCTTACACCAATAAAATATTCTACTAATATTATAAATGTCAAAGTTTGTGAGGATGGATGGATAGATTTCCCATCTTTACGCGCCATTTTTTATTAGATTTGAATATCAAGACGAATCCATATATTTTTTTGAAATCAAACATAATCCTGTTAAGGTTCATACAGACATTTTTATTTTATATCCAAAGAAACATTTGCATATTCATAAGTTTTCTCCTTACTGAGGTTTGTTCAACTTGATATTTTATTAAATTATTTTAAATGTATGCAGCCCTTTATCAAATTAAGTTCATAAACTAGGTATAAGTCATTTTTTTTTATTATAAATAATGTAACTCTTTGGAAAAGTGCTTTAGAAGAGACTTAA
Source organism: Shargacucullia verbasci (assembly GCA_947562105.1). Lineage (NCBI taxonomy): Eukaryota > Metazoa > Arthropoda > Insecta > Lepidoptera > Noctuidae > Shargacucullia > Shargacucullia verbasci. Next base: position 11,383,731 of record OX387289.1, read on the forward strand.
TTAAATAAAAAAAATGCGTTCCTTTTATTTTTATATTTTATAAAATAAATAATTAATAATATAACATTCCCTACAGAGGTACAATTCCCCGATGCCGTTACTTAGTCCCATGTTATGAGGGACAAGCGTATTGCCATTTTCCGAGTTCAATTCGAAACATTGAGCTGCCAATGAGAATTCTTCGTGTATAAAAACCTAATAAAATATTGCTCGACCCGGGAATCGAACCCAAAACGCTTAGCAGTCGCGCTTGCCTCCAATAAAATACGTGGGCTTTTTTTTATTTCGCTCGTCTTAGCTCGGTGCATTTTTTTAAATCCTAAGCCCAACGTCTAAATTGATCCCTCTAATAATCCCCTCTTTTTAAATAAAGACAATCGTAAAGTGCGTTGGCACGCATAGTCAATCAAAATAGCAGTATAACAAGCATACCAACAACGGGCTGACTTGGTCGCATGTTCGTTTGGCAATTTATGGACTTAATGTGGAACTATTGGCACGACACTCGTGTCCGCGTGATTGAATGCGACGTCGACACCGACGTAGGTACGTGACGTCAGCTCTCGTTACACGCGCGACTAAACTGCGGAGTTGTGTGCTCGTTCCTTGATTTAAGGGAATTACTGCAGTGAAACTTCAGGATTAGGGAAGTCTTTGTTTTTAAAGGCGTGTTTCCACGGGCGATATTTTACATGTTAAATTTTAACTCGTACTTATAAACGTACGTACACTGATGCTGCGATAACGTGGCATGGACAACCTTACATTTTTCTTTTTAAAAAACGTTGCCCACTACGAATAATTCCTATATTGTGGGTGCGTTTACAAACACATATATTCACATGGACAATATGGACATACACCCAAACCCGGAACAACTATCTGCAGATCAGACAAATATTTGTTCCGCGCGGGAATCGAATCCGCGACACGTAGTGCAGCGGTCGATCTCTGAACCACTGTGCCAACCGTGTCGGCTTTAGGGGAAAGTTCAAATAATATATAATACTAGCTTCCGCTCGCGGCTTCGCCCGCGTGGTTTACGAACCTGTACATTTTCCGGGATAAAAATCCTATGTGCTATTCCAGACTATAATCTATCTCTGTGCCAAATTTCATCCAGGTCCGTTCAGCCGTTCTGGCGTGAAATAGTAACAAAAATCCATCCATCCCTCCATCCATCCTCACAAACTTTCACATTTATAATATTAGTAGGATAGGATAGGAATTAGGATTATACAAGTAACTAAAAATCTATTATTTTCCAATAAACAGGTCCATAGCGTGTTAGTATTAAAAATTACCGTTTAAGCGTGCTTTAAAAAAAATAAACCTTCTCTAAGCTTCATTTAAAGCGATAGTGCTACCAATCTAACCGCGCTAACTGATAATTTAACAGGCTGTTATAGTTTGTCCAACGCTCATATCATATAGCTTGTTGCCACCTTAGAGGTATAAAAAATGTCAAACAAAATTCGACAACTACATGACTTCCAACATTAAACTGTGTAACACGCTTCCGTGTTGTGTTTATTCGCGTGAATAATGTGAGTTGACGTCGTGTTCCCGACGTCACTTACAATCACGTGGACACGAGTAGCGTGCTCATCAAATCGATTAATTCTAATCAATATATTAATTTGGACTGTTAGATGCCTTTAGAATACGTATATCATCAGTTGTGGTTTACCGTAGCTTATGGTAACGCGTGCTCACCAGAGCTGTGGCACTTAGAGAATTATAATTTACTGGCACTTTAAGAGTTATGTATGTTCCTTCAATACAATAAACTTATATTTCAAATTCATTCAAATTTCTTCGTACGTTAGACGTTTCTCTAGCACACCAATTTGAGAACATGTTATGTTGGTAAGAACATTTTTAAAAAAACAAAATGATATTATATTTATTTAAAAATTTATTCGCCAGTATTAGGCAAAGATTTTGTATGTTTTTTTTTTTTTTCATTTCACCTACTTACATTTAATAAATTATTGCGATCATATAAAATTGGAGACGTGAAAAAAATCATACATTATATAATTTTACGTTTTTGTATAACAATTATATTAACAATCTATGAATTCCTGTATCATGTGAAAATTCTTTTAAGATTTTTTCTTTTTACTTTTTCATTCTTTCAATTTAGTTCAACCCGGACATAAAAAGCTAAACACAAGCCTCCCAATCTAGGCTAGGGGTAGGTAGCAAGTAACAACAGACTTATATCAAAATATACGACACCCATAAACTTTTCAATTTGACCTATTAATCCTCCCAAACCCTATTACGTCTAACCCTAATAAACCTACATTTTTAATGCAAGTTACTTTTTCCTTGACATAAACAAACATGTGATAAGAAATGAAAGCTTTTAAGGCAGCCTATTACTTCGTTAGGATTCGGCAATGACCTTGGTCATCGAGCTGCTAGTGTTACAAGGGTTCTGGACCAGCTCTGAACATCTTTTTTACTGTATAAAAAATGTAGATTAGGATTAGTTAGGCTATTCCGTTCGGAGACAATTTAAATTTATGGTTTAAAATAGCTGCCTCGTTGGTCTAGTGTTCCCAAGCTTGACTGCTGAGCATGAGATCCTGGTTTCAATTCCCGGGTCGGGCAAAGTGTTATTGAGATTTTCGGTCTGGAAATTCACAGTAACAGCACGGAGTCTGGAATTGTGCCCGGTAGATGGCAATAGTCTCGCCCCCTATTACATGGGACTCAATAACGGCGTCGGCGAAATGTGGCTGTCCAATAGTACACCTCTCCCTAATCCTTCGGGGAGTACAGGCGTGATGCTATATTATTATGTTATTTTATTAAAAATGGTTTTACATTTTTTGGTTACCAAGTGAAATTCAGAGTTTAAAAACAAATTAAGTAAGGCTTCGAAGTGCATTATATATATTTTTTAATACTATACTTAATTTCGTTTGGAATTCGATGAATCTTATTAGCTAATCACTAAAACATCTTTGTCAATTTTATTTCCCTTGTCATTGACAACGAATAGCCTTTGAAAAAATTGTGAGAAATATCTCTTAGCGTTGGAAGTCTGTCCGTGAAGATGAGCCTCAAATCCTTAAATGATTTATTATGATCAATTCATTCTCAAGGACAGGAGGAAATAATCTATCAAAATACGTCACAGTCAGGTGAAGGTCTAAGACATAATAATATAGACAAGGTTATGATGTTTTGTCAACAAGTGAGGAATGTCAGTTATTTTTATGTGAAGTGCTTTGCCATAACTATTTAGAGCGAGTTTTATGATTCTCTAGAAAATATAGTGATTTTCTGAGTAGAAATAAATTTCTTTATTTTACCGCAAGTATTGCATGATGCTCAAGAGAAGACGTTATTTTATAAGTCAAAGTATAGACATTTCATCTTTACTTTTACTTACAAAGTCAAGCCCAATCAGCATCATCAAGCCTCGTGCATCTTGTTACACTATCTAAAATAATAATTTAACCTCTCTATGTGTTCGCAAAGTGTTATTGGGTTTTTCTGTATGGAAATTCTCAGTAGTAGCACAGTCTGGTACTGCTCGCCCCCTATTACATAGAATTAGAGCTAACGTGCTAAGTTTTTCCTGATCGCTTACGATCGCTCCTGAACAAAATGACCTGCAAAAATTAATCGAAGTTACGGTGTATACCCGCTATAGCTTTCTGATGAGCACGAACAGATAAGACAAACAGACATTTGCCTTATATATACCTAAAGATAATCAGATAATGGCGTCAGAAAGGCAATGGGAAAAACACGTGGTGATTACGTCAGACCCATTAAAAGTGACTTGTTTATCTGAAGACCGCCATTGTCCCGCAACCGGATATCCGACGGTAGAGTTACCGTCACAATGAACCGGAAGTGACCGGTGACCCGGTAAACATGTGTCACGGATTAGAGGTTTCATTCAGATTAATTAATAATAGTAATAGTAATTGTGATAATGGTTATTGAACATAATATTTGATTAGAAAAACGATTTATAATTCTTTTTATATTCAAGACTGACTGCATCATTGGTTTTATGGTCGCAACCGCGACTGCTATGCGTGAGGTCGTAGGTTCAATTCCCAGATCGGGCAACGTGTTATTGGGGTTTCCTGTATGGAAATTCTCAGTAGCAGCACGGAGTCTGGAACTGTGCCCGGTAGATAGCAATAGGCTCGCCACCTACTATATGAGATTCAATAACGGAATTGGTGAAATGTAATTGTACAATAGTAGGCCTTCGTTCAGCAGTGGACGTCTTCTGGCTGATGATGATGATGATGAGATGTTTTTTTGTATACAAGCCAAAAAGTCTCTATCACATCCGAATTTTCCCGATCGGAATGCGAGCTCAATTTAGCGAACATACTTACTTCCAGTAGACAAATATCAAGTTTATATCTTTACACTAAGCTGAATTGTACTCGAATTTCGATCGACAAAACGGAGAAGTTGTATTTTACTGTAATAGGTTTATTTTCCGTAACTTATTCTCTCCTTATTGCTGTGCAAACATAGAAAATACCTTTACGTAATATAAAATTCTCACAAAAAGTCGTCTACCCTCAAAAACCCACTGAATATGGCTCAGGTCAAACCTAGAATTTCACTTTACTAGAATGCAGGTTACTTAAATAACTTGAAATGCACTTCAGTCGTGGTTCTGAGAAAAAAGCTACAATTTTTTGCTCGAGGGCTTTTAATTCCGCTTTGTAGTCACCGGCATAAAATAATAAGCTATTCTTCTTTTTCTCGTTTCGCAGACATTTGAAGGAGCAACAAATTGGTTGGGTGGGCAAAACGGTAAATACTTAGAGCTGCCACTGACATAACATCACGCCTGTATTCCCAGAAGGGTTAGGCAGAGATGTACTATTGTACACCCACATTTCGCCGATGATGTTGAGTCCCATGTAATAGAGGGCGAGCGTATTACCATCTACCGACCACAGTTCCAGACTCCGTGCTGCTACTGAGAATTTCCATACAGAAAAACCCAATAACACTTTACCCGACTTGGGATTCGAACCCAGGACCTCCAGACCAATGAGGCAGTCAAAGCTGCCACTGACATAATTCTGTAATCAAGAATCCGCCTCCAAAGGCCTACTATTGTTTGGTCAATATTGGCTTGTATGTCCTGAAAGTGGCTTGTATGTTCTGTGTAACACCCACATTACGCCGCATATTTCTTAATTCCGAGTCATACGGTCAAAATTACAGAAAAACGCAATAGGAAGCAACGCAGGACCTTTTGATTGAACAGAAAATTAGGTATTTTACCGCATATGGAAATTAATTCTCTGATGCGTACACATCTTTATACAAAATAGGCATTTTCGATACATATAATGCGAATCCATGCTAACAGATCGCTCACCAAATGAGCAGGATGTGATTTCATCCTAAAACCCCGTAGTGTCCTAACTACGGCGCACCTGCACCTTGCCACCTGGCTAATCTTTCCGACACGGTATGAGCAATCCCTTCAACTCATCACACAACAGAAGTAATTATCTCCACATATCCGTAAACATTTTGGCATCTCCCACACGATGACGTAACAAATTTTACTTTACATAATTTTGTCGATAAAGCTCGACTCCATATCAGAAGTTAGCGAGTCATCTTTTCAATATCGAGTTGAGGAAGTTTGTCTCCAGCGACTCATCGTTACTTACTGTTTTTAGCCAGAACATGAATTTTATGAAGACATTTTGGAGTTCGGCGTAAAATTGAAAGTTATGAATATTTTAAGTGGGCTTGATTTTATTCCCACGTATTATTATGGCCACATTGGTTTACAAGGTTGCAAGCATAGCATTGAGTGTGAAAATCGTGGATTCCGTTCCCAGTTTGGGTAAAGCCTGTAACGAAATTCTTATTAGCAGCTCAGTTTGTAAAATAGAGCTTGATAGATGACAATAGACTAACCCTATATTATCTGCATCGGTGAAATGTGGCTATACAATGTACAATAAGCCTCTGCTTAACCCTTTATAAAATATTTGAATAAAGTTTAGCTAACGTAAAAGCAGACTATTCTACAGCACCTTTAATTAGCTAGAGAGATCAAGACACACATAATTGAACGTCTCTAGGCTTCTATTGGATGTACCCTTTTAAAGCGTGGGCACTGTGCAGGTTAGAAATGCAATTTAAACTTGGAACATTTTCCTGGTACTGACACTGTTTTTGGCGGGAACTTTTTCAATTTCGTTCGGAATAAGCCGGTTGAGATGGAACTGGACGGGACGTGAGGCTGGAATCGGCTTCCGAAGACGGATATTACAGTGTGAACGGACATGTCTCGTGTGATTGGTAATATAAAGTTCTGCGTTTTGAATTTCTTGGCGTAAAATTGAATTCATGAGACGTGTTTTCTTTTATTGTTCGCGCAGAATGTATTTAAATTGCACAGTGCCCAAAATATTTTACCATGATATACCTACTTTATGATTTTAGGACAATATCGCAATAAATATAAACTTTTGTTAAAAAAATATGTTGAGTGATTGTCGCAAATTAAATAATACATCTTGCCAAACTTAATCTAATATAAACAATCATTATCTGGATATTCCCAAATATAACGAATATAATCCCTTCCTACATCTGCGTACGTAAAAATGAACGAAAGGAATCAATCAATTTGATCAATACACTTGCGATTCTTTTATCTTAAAAGAAACATCTAAACAAGAATACTTAACAAGAGAAAAATAAATAAACAAGAGACAGAGATTCAAAGACAAACAGGAAATATTAAAACGTATGAGCCGGATTTTTCTTCAGAAAATACATTCGTTAAACTCTAAAGAAATATAAAAGTTGTAAAAAAAGCATTAAAAAAAAATCGCGACTGCCGAATTTGAGTAACCTACATACACCACCAGCGTAACCAGATCCTTACTTCCAAATTATAAGACCTTAGCGTGCGTTAGAAACAAACTAGGGTTGAGGCATTATTGGGGCTCTTGTAACTCTGGTGTTAAAGTTTTATAGACTTTGTATATTTAACAGGGAACTCTGTCGTGTGCGTTCCCTTTATTTTATTTTTGATCGCGACCTGATATTTCGTACTTGCAAAAAATGTGTACGTATGACACAGGCAATTTTACGACAGAAAATAGAGATGTATTTCTCCTGTATTGTGTGAACTGTGTACAAATAAACGTCTCAGAGACACACACAGACCTGAAAAAACTGATCATACAAATGTTTGTCTCGTGCGGGAATCGAAAATATGACACGCAGCACTAATCGATTTTGAACTATTCTAACCGTTTTACTACTGAGATACAGACTGCACAGTTTAGAGCACAATGCAACTATATAAATTAGATTTAATATGAATTTTCCATTTTTTTTTTGTTTTTATTTATGCCTTGTGTGTTAATCAAAACTATATTATCTATGCGATTAGTAACAATGTAACGAAAAGTATAATTACGAATTTAGCCCAACATAATATAACACGGCATCACGCCTGTATTTCCCGAAGGGTTAGGCAGAGGTGTACCATTGTATACCCACATTTCACAGCCGTTATTGAGTACCATGGAATAGGGGGCGAGCGTATTGCCATCTACCGGGCACAGTTCCAGACTCCATGCTGCTACTGAGAAAACTTAGCCCAACCCGGCAATCGAACGCAGGACCACACGCTCAGCAGTCGCGTTTGCTACCACCAGACCAACAACTCAAAGCCGTGAAAATTAAATAAGTAATTTCCAGCTACGCGAAGTTAACCCGTCATTTGTTGTGAATTCTGCTTACGTAACTTTTGATTCCATATTCAACGCATGTTTAGGCATGAGCTGCATCTTAAGGAGTCCTTTCATTATAACTTATGTAAGTGAAGTTCGTGTAACGCTTGTTAAACTCACGCTGAACAAGGTAAGAGGTGAAATAATTACAATATGATACTACATAATAATTTTTAATCTTTTTTATGAAAAATGTGACAGTCATTTGACAATTAGTCTATTTCTATGGTCTGTCACTTTGACTGTAGCTAAGTATAGCCACAGACATGCGTTTCACAATTTACAAATAAACTAGCCAATTTTCTGTCCACGTTCTGACAGACGCATTAAAAATTTGGTTTCATAAGTGTCTGATAAGTTAATCTAGCTGATAAACTCTCTGATGCACATATATCCAGGGCTGATTTTTCAATCCTCAGATAACTTTTACCTGGGGAATGAATTTTGCGATTTGACAGCTATTGTATATAAAATATTTCAAACTGTCATATTTATTCTTCTGATATACGTTACCTGACGATTGAAAAATTACAGCACTTGTGTCACTTTTTTATCTAACTGATATTGTATCAGTAAATGGTGAAATATGCCATAAAGGGCTTGATTACAAAGTTATGGCTGGCCAAGGGTAAGTGTTAATCCATCGGACTGCACCACTATCAACCCCTCGTAAATAACTTTTATGAACCAACCTTTAAACAGACCCTAATATATTGGGTCTATGAAAGCATTTTCGCTGTTAAAAACTGTTTTATAATAAAAGTTGGTTGGAAATATAACAACAATTTTAATCAAAAAACACAATATCAGAATATTGGTACTTATTGCATAGTTTGCCTGTATTCACAGAAGGGTAAGGCTGATAGGTATTTAATGAAATTTTATAATTATTTAGGAAGACATAGTGAACGAGCCAGTAAGAAATTATCGGCCACAATGTTGGCATTGTTTTTTTTTTTACATAATACCAATTTATCCGACCAGGGATATCGAACCTTTGAGTTCGGTAGTCTCGTGTGACTGAGGTGGCACAATTATAGTAGTTTATATTTATATTTATGTTACACTGTGAATTACCCTTCTTTTTTTACTGTCCTTGTCAGAATCGCATTGTACATCTCTATTGGTTTCCATTGTTGTATATTTTTTCTGTTTCTGGTGTGTATTGAGAGAGTTGTTTTTACCAAGAATTAAACAGTTACACTTAAGTTACGAATCACATATAAAAACTATAGGTACACGAATAAAAAATACAAATTTAATATAAAATTTCTGTATCACCAAAATATAACCAGGACACGTACAAACTCCATTTGCAATGAAAGCGACAAGATTTCAGAAAAGTCCCGGACATGTGGAACTCTGCCAAAGCATAGACAAACAGTACCTACATTCTTCTATTGTGATACCGGAAGAATAGGTTTCACGCGAGACTCATCTTGTTGAGGGAAATGTAGGCATTCTGCCAGCTCTCATATGAAAATGTGAATAAGTTCTTATTATTACGCTACTGTCGTGAAGCCAAGTAAATTAGACTAGTTTTGTGTAGCGAAATGACTTTTTGGTATTAAGTTTTTAGTCTGGTTTTTATTTCAGGTTGTATTGTTGTGTTGGCTGTTGAGACTTTTATGGAATACTTGCTTGTTTAAGGCAGACTGGTACGACAAAGTTCTTAGTCCATTCTAATTAAAATTTTCTGAACTATTATTTAAAATTAATTTGATTAAAGAGCTATCAGTTTTTTTTTATTCTTTTAAAAACGTACACACTAGGAATAATTCCTGTATCGTGGTGCGTGTTCAAACACATATATTCACATACACAAAGACCTACACCCGGAACAACTATCTGTAGATCATACAAATATTTGTTTCGTGCGGAAATCGAACCCGCGACACGTAGCGTAGCAGTCGATCTCTCAACCACTGCGCTAACCGTGCCGAAAATTTAATATATCTAAAGAGAAATCAGTATTGACATCTTTTTTTGTCGAATATATTATGTTTAATGATAATTATAAAAAAGAAAACCATATCATCGGTCTAGTGGTCACAAGCGCAGCTACTGAGCATAAGGTCCTGGGTTCGATTCCCAGGTCGAGCAAAGTGTTTAAAAAAAAAAAAAAATTAAAAAATTCTAAAATGCTAAAATTCTCAGTATCAGCCCGTAGTTTGGCATTGTGCCCGGTAGATCGCAATAGGATCATCCCCTGTAACATGGGACTTAATAACGGCATCGGTGAAATGTGGGTGTACAAAAAGTACAGCTCTGCCTAACCCTTCAGGGAATTATAGCGTGATTGTATGTATGTGATGCTACTGAATAAAACTCCGATCAATAATAGTTTTAAATAATTAATGTGTCCTTACGAAAATGCGATAAGATCTAGAATCAATGATGGCCGTTGGGCGGATATTACGTCACTATCTGAGGGACCGGAGACGGCCTGACATTGAGCTTTATCGTTCAGATCCATTGGAGAGATTGCGTTCAGAAATTCTTAATTTAAAATTAGCTATTTATAGAAATATCTATTTTTATTTGCGACTAGCTGTGCCCGCGACTTCGTTCTCGTGGATGTCGGAACTTAACAATGTATTTTTTAGTGGGACCAAATGCACTTAATTATTTTACTTGCACCAAATGCACTTATTTTTTTCTAAAATAAAAGATTTTTTTCTAAAATAAAAGTAGCCTAAGTTACTCCTTATTACATCAGCTACCTGCCAATAAAAGTCCCGTCAAAATCGGTCCAGCCATTTCAGAGATTAGCCTATACAAACAGACAGACAGACAAAAATTGTAAATAATGTTATTTTGGTGTATGTACCGTATATATATTCATATGCATGTAGTAAAAAACGGTTATTTCATTATTACAAACGGACACTCCAATTTTATTTATATGTATAGATGTATAGATATCTATAACGAACGAATTATGAACATATTTAAGTATTTTTTAGATAGCGGACTTTTAGAACATTATCACTTGGATTTGTTGCTTTGCACAAGTTTAGTGGCAATAGTTTAGGCAAATATCAGACAACGTCATTTTAGATATAAGACAAAGCTGCAGAATAAGATGCATAAGTCAACCTAATAACAAAAAGCAGTCGGTTTGAAATGCTCTCTCAAAGAAGTCAGTTGGGACCGGACAGATCAAAACTTTTATAGCTCTATCTTCAAAAGGCAATTCCAGACCATTCATACATCATCATCATCATCACATTTGACGACACAGTTGACGCAATGGCTAAGCGATTAGCTTTCTACGCTACGTGTCGCGAGTTCAATCCCCCACGGAATAAATATTTGTATGATCTACAGATAATTGTTTCGGGTCTGGTTGTGTATGCATATGATATGTCTCTTTATAAACTGTACCCAAGATACAGTAGAAATCGTAGTGTGAGGCAAGGAAAAAAAAGACAAGAGAAGTATACATCTTCTCAAATGTATTTTTTTTTTAAGAAACGTGCTCTGCACTTTTTATAAATCGCCTTTATAAACACAAATAAGTAAATTGCGTTTATAAACACAAATATTCTATAACTATCAGTAGATCATACAAATATTTGTTCCATGCAAAAATCGAACCCGCAACACGTAGCGCAGCAGTCGATCGTTCAACTACTGCGCCAAACGTGTTTCTTCTTAGGGGCAATCACTAGGATTCAAAGTAGTATCTCTGAATTTCAGAGTAAGTAATCACATCAAATGTGTTTGAAATCTACCCTTGCATACAAAGTACAAATGTTTCACACAACGAACTTGATTCATCTCGTCCAAAACTTTGTTAAGTGTACAAAGCATTTAATGTCAGTACAACATGTTCAGCTGATCGAATTAACCCTTGTTTACGAGCGGGTAAGCGCCGAAATAGGCTCCACATTTTCTTAGGTAACGTTTGTTCAAGTAAATATGTGTACTGGAATATTGAACGCAAATGGTGTTAAATTAATGAAGATATTGACTTTAATCTCGTTGGAATTGCTAAACGAAATGCAGGTTCACTTTGCGATAAAATCTTCATGAACTTGACATAACATAGCATCACGCCTGAATTCCCCGAAGGGTTAGTCAGAGGTGTACTATTGTAGACTCATATTTCGCCGATGCCGTTATTAAGTTCTATGTATTAGGAGGCAAGGCCATTGCCGTCTACTGGGCACAATTCCAGACTCGTACGTACGTATTGCTACTGCAAATTTCTATGCATAAAAATCCAATAACACTCGGCCCAGGAATCGAACCTAGAATTTCACACTCAACAGTCGTGCTTGCGACTACTAGGCCGTCAAAAACTTAATAATTTATATAAAACTACCCTCCGCTCGCGGCTTCGCTCGCGTGGTTTACGATATTTATATTTTTCCGGGATAAAAAGTATCATATGTGCTATTCCAGACTATAATCTATCTCTGTGCCAAATTTCATCCAGATCCGTTCAGCCGTTCTGGCGTGATTGAGTAACAAAGATCCATCCATCCATCCATCCATCCTCACAAACTTTCACATTTATAATATTAGTAGGATAATAAAATAATAATAATTAAGTAGGAAGTAGGATAGGAGGTAGGATATTAAAGTTTCGTTCCATTTAAAAAATGACTTATGAAATACATATGTACATTCATAAGGATTATATATTTGGGCTCTCGTAAAGATTTTAAAAGGTACCTAATAATTATTAACTGTGATTTAAAGTAAAAATAAAATTTTATAAAATTATCTACGTGCAATATTGTTTCAATTGTATCTTAAATAGATCTGGAAGTTCATCGGGCGGATGGTTTGAACCATAAATTGACTAGTCGGTACTTAAACATTAATCCTTGTCGAAATCGCGGCAGTGAAATATACGTTTGTGCATAAATCGCCACATTAAATTCCAGTAGAGCTGTTAATAGGAACTGGCTGGTGCCAACCTTAAGTTCTTCGGAACCGTTATTATACCAGTCTTCTATGCACATTGCAAATTGACAGCGATGAGTGATGATAGGAGACAAACAAAATTTTTTAGTTGTATATTTTGAATTTGTAAATATAGAAGAATTATTAAGTATGTATGTAGGTATAGATAGTGCCACCCACAAAGACGCGCCCCACTATTTTTGGCCGAGGCTTTCCAGCTGACCGTAGTGCTCTTTCGTGATCGATTAATTATTCTTAGTGTGCGTGTGCACTCATAGGTAATTAGTGTGTATCAACAGAACTAAAACACTAGCGGAAGGTTGCACACTTGTCCTGTAAGCAATTAGGAAGAAGAGTGGGGCGCGTCTTCGTGGATGGCACTATCTGTATCTAATTCATAGGTAAAATTTATTTTAAACTAGCGACCCGCCTCGGCTTCGCACGGGTACAATTTACAATTTACAATTTCTGATTTTCCAAAAAATTTCTTTCATACAAACCTTGTCCTGACAATTATAAACACAACAAAAAAAGAATTAAACAAATAGATGCAGCCGTTCGGAAGTTATGCGCTTAGCAACACATTTGGCGATTCATTTTTATTTATATAGAGAGATAGATAAACGTTGCATAATTTGACTCGAGCTTATACTTCCAAAATGTACATAATGCTGTAGTAAGGGAAAAGTATTAGAATAAAATAAAATAAATAATATCTTTTTTTTTTTTTTTTTTGATACATTAGTATAAGTAGTCAGTTTTAAAAATAGTTTAGTTATTTTTTTTAATTATTGTAAAAAGTAATTATATTAATTTACAAGTACTTATTTATATATCATGACTGGGTAAAAATCGTAATAATAAACATTTAACAAAATAAAGTATATATATTAAATAAAATATGGTTACAGAGATAAAGTATTTTTAATAAGGTTGCACGTTTTAACGGTTTTAATGGTGCGCTAGTTGATATTTTCGAAACAACAAAATACGGTACAACAGTAGACATAAAGACTTTCAAGTTTATAAAAAATACACTAAAGTTTGTTCAGTGACTATGAATACTGCCTGTGAACAGTTGTGTGACGATAACAATAGCTACATCTTATCGTTTATTTCTTTATTCAATCTTTTTTCAGCAATAACAAAACATAATGGCGCTTATCTCCGTGAATAATGTATAAAGTATTTATTTCGAAGTCTCATACTTCGAGTTATATTTAATTCAAGAGAAAGATATACGACGACACGGTTGGCGCAGTGGCTAAGCGATTAGCTTTCTGCGCTACGTGTCGCGGGTTCGATCCCCGCACGGAACAAATATTTGTATGATCTACAGATAATTGTTTCGGGTCTGGGTGTTTGTGTATGTGAATATATGTGTTTGTAAACGCACCTACGATACAGGAATTATTCCTAGTGTGGGGCAACGTTATTTAAAATAAATAAAATATTAAATAATGTATGATTGTGTTATAGACGAAGAGAAAGTTATGTTATTTATGTTAGAAGTAGAAATAGCTTAATAAGTAGACGCGTTGTACATGATACATTACAGTCTACAATAAATAAATAATTATCTTAATAAATCTTTATTACGTTTTCGAACTGAACTCTATAGTGACACATCTGATGACACATTATTTTATTTTTGTATACATACTTGTTAAGATAGTTTATAAACATTATAATAATTTATAGTCCTTTTTTATATTGGATAGACAAGACGACGGCCTGAAACACAGGTTTGTAAAAACCTAGCTCAGGCAGGCTGCTTCTAGTATAATTAGAAATAAGTATCTTCTTTTTGTAATATAACTTCATATTTTAAAATACACACTAACCTCATATAAGAAACTACTAACATATATCTACCTAATTACTAAATACTTTGAATACTTTGAAATTATTATGTATTATTTTTGTGAAAGTTTCTAATAAATTTATTTACTATTATTTATCTATGACCACAAATCCCCCAATAGTCTATAATAAAATGTTCATCGCAGAAAAGAAAATAATTTATGTACCTATAAAGATTCCTTTTTACAGTTTCCTCTTCTGCGAATTGTGATTAAATGGATTATACGAAATAGAGGTACGCAACATATACTTATAACTAATAGGTAATCATTATAAATTCAACTCCAAATGTGATCTTATAAGCCATACGTAACAGAACATCACGCCTTGGTTCCCCAAAGGGATAGGCAGAGGTGTAGATACTATTGGACACCCACATTTCACCGATGCCATTACCAAGCCCGAAGTAATAGCAAATAAACTGCCATTTACAAGCTCTGTGCTACTACCGAGACTTTCCATACAAAATAAAACAAACACATTACCCGACACGACAATCGAACCCAAGATGTCACGCTCAGCAGTCACGACCGCTTAACTAAACAGGCAGTCGGTATTGTTAAAAAGGAACACAATAAACTATCACTTATATCTGTTTATATCACGGGACCATCTCAGAATACAAATAGTGTTTGCTCGCTCCGCACACTAAGAAACGCTTAACAAATCTTGTACGTTGCAAATCTCAAGAGACCCGTAATGGAAAATGTTTTCGAATGCATTTTCAACACTCTTATAGTAGTAGCTTCTGTTAGATTTGATGCTATACAGGATGGAAAGTTGAAGCGGAGCCTGGAAGGCAGTACAGCCTCTACATACGAAAATCAACAAATTTTATTGAAAGAAAAGTTTTTTTTTTTTTTTTTTTAATATAACCTCACACCCATTCATGCAAATGTGTGCATGTGACATGTATGTTTGTAAACTGCACTCACGATACCGGAGAAATCCTAGTGTGGGTCAAGGTCTTATAAAAAAAAAAACATAAAGTCAATCATAAGGATCGAATCGAATAAATTTATCAAACATTGTATTCTAAATTTAAGGGAGTTCGTCCCTGATGATATAATATGTCTGATCTAAATAAATAAAGGACATGGATATTACACATCATAAAAGTTTTGTCTTTCTTCTTAGTGCTGTCCTAGCCTTGTGCTGCAATCCATTTTAATATACTATTATGGAGGA
This sequence comes from Shargacucullia verbasci, assembly GCA_947562105.1. NCBI lineage: Eukaryota > Metazoa > Arthropoda > Insecta > Lepidoptera > Noctuidae > Shargacucullia > Shargacucullia verbasci. The sequence continues at coordinate 11,399,474 of OX387289.1, forward strand.
TCGAGGTATGGTGTTCCTCCATTGAAAAGGGAGGATCCTCCGACCAGGCAAGGTGGTTAGCCTGGCGGGCCGAAGCCCAACAGTTGATGTCGGATATTCGTATATGTGTTAGAATCGTTGTAAACTTTCATAGTGCGATTCAGGGTTTGTTGTTGTAGCTTCACTCTGATAGATAGCGCTTTACTTGTTGCCATGTTGCGAGTAGTTGTCGCTACACTATCGTCCTTAAACTTTTACGTATGCACTATTCTTATTACCAACAAATTAATACAAACCACAATCACTACATATTATTATAAAACTAAGTTCCCCCGCCGCGTCTGTTTGTCTGAACGCGATAAACTCAAAAACTACTAAATGGATTTTCATAAGGTTTGGCCACCAATGACCAATGGATGGAGTGGTTTATGAGAAAGGTTTAGGTGTATAATTCATTAAGGTGTGTGTTGAGTAAATTGGCTGATATATGACGATGATTGTTGAAGATGTCGGAAAAAATCATGCTGACTGGGAGCTTTACTGGCGTGCGCCGCGTAAACCAATAGAGTTACATATCCTTATTATTGTAGGAAGTCGTCGGCGGCTATTTGACCCGGAAAAATATTCAGGTTCCTAATCCATGCGGGTGAAACCGCAGGCAGAAGTTAGTAATACTATAAATTGCATCGGTAACTCTCGGTCACGTAAACCCTCGGTCCTAGTACACAACGACATCTGTCGGGTGCTGGCGATGAGTTGCATATAGTCGCGAAATTTAACAATACATTTATTTATCTATACTCACAATAATTATGTTAAAGTTGTTTTAAAAGTTAAATATTTTTATGCATTCTTCTAGGTCCTCATTGGTCAAGCAGGCAGATGCAACTTTTGAGATTGAGATCCTGTGGTTATTTCCTAGGTCGGTCAAAGTAATATTGCGTTCAGCCTGGAGTTTGAAATATTGTGCAATCGGCTAGCTTCCTATAAAAAGGAAATAATAACGGTGACGGCGAAATATAAGTGTAAAATCTTACAATCCTGCCCATATTTTTGGGAATATGGAGATAATGCCATACATTGTAGGTGATTACCCTTGTTTGAAATTCCCAACAAAACATCGATAATTCAACTAGCTGTTGACCAATTGTTCAACAAACAATTGACATTCATAGTTGTAGTTAGTATAATCTGTGTTTACTTAGCGTTCCTTTTAAATCCCGTACAGTTCCCAGGCAGAAGGCTGGCGCCGGCGCCGGCTCAGTGCGACCTTCGCCAGCCTTACAATACCCACGCTAATGACACCGATAACCTATTATAGTACATTATAATCTGTAAGTATATATATACGGCTAAGGCGCTAAGGAAAATGTTTTGCAAATAACATTAGATGGAACAATGTAAAAATATATTGTAGGGACGGGTAGGCCAACTAAAAGAGAACGTAAGATGATATTTAGTTGTACCTTAGACTGCATGTATTAGGCTGATAATGACACATTTATAACATATCATCACGCCTGTATTCCCCGAAGGGTAAGGCACAGGTATTGTACACCCACATTTCGCCGATGCTGTTATTGAGACGCATGTAATAAGGGACGAGCTTATTGCAGTACTGCAGTAGCAGCACAAAGTCTGGAACAATGCCCGGTAATTCTCAGTAGAGGATTTCTATACAGAAAAACCCAATAACACTTTGTCCAACCAGGGAATCGAACCTAGGACTTCATGCTCAACAGTGGCACTTACGACGACTAGACCAATGAAGCAGCGTTGTAATAACAGACTGACATATTTGTGGTACTTAATATAATTTAATTGTATCAAAAAGAAGATTTTATTTGTAGATTCTTATTATACATATGGTGCCCGAGCGCAGCGAGGTTACGTATAGTAACATTGCGAAATTGATACTTTTAAAATCTACGTAATCATTGTAAAATCTAAGTTCTATAAAACATAATATAGTCTTCCAACCATTTTATGTAAATAATGAAACATTTTCTGAGCTCGAGTGATAAAAAAATTATTTGTAAGCGCCCATGTGAATTAATCTAATTGGTCCGTGAATCTTCATTTATGAATTTACCTGCTACAACCATTATTAGAATTAGAAAATTCTAAATCTATGGCTGCAACAACGTCATAGTCCGAATTAGCAGGACTACGAGCAGGACAGATATTATTCAAAAAAGAATAGCGTTTAAAATAACTGAAACTATTCATAAACACGTGTTGAGTCTACTTCTCTGTTCTAGCATAACGCTAAAACTAATTAACAGACTAAATCAACATTATTGTATACAATAACGCCTTTTCCGATATTTTGCGTAACATATTCCCGACGGAATCGCCTTACACCCACGCAAACGAAAACGAAGCCACAATTTGTTCAAGATATATCTATACTTGTGTAGCTCTCTGATTATTTCTAACATATTTTCTCTTAGCAACGCTTAGGGAATGATTAAGTGATTTCGGCTATGTTATCGTCGCATGAGTCGGTTGTTTATTCAAGAAGCTAAAGTAATATTGACGCAAAAGTAATGTGTATACCTAAATAATGTATTGGTCGATACAAACACTTACTGAGAAAATACCACATATATGGTACTAGCTTCCGCTCGCGGCTTCGCCCGCGTGGTTTACGAACTCGTACATTTTTCTGGGATAAAAATGTGTGCTATTCCAGACTATAATCTATCTCTGTGCCAAATTTCATCCGGATCCGTTCAGCCGTTCTGGCGTGAAAGAGTAACGAAGATCCATCCATACATCCATCCTCACAAACTTTTACATTTATAATATTAGTAGGAAGTAGGATTAGTAGGATAATGTAGCATTATATTATAACATCACGCCTATATTCCCTGAAGTGTTAGGCAGAAGTGTGCTTTTTGTATACCCACATTTCGCGGATGCTGTTATTGAACCCCATATAATGGGGGGCAAGCTTATTGCTAGTATAATTTAGTCGACCATAAAATGTATTCATACCCAATCCTCTAATTACTTATGTTCACAAATAAATATATAACATAATATAGCATCACGCCTGTATTTCCCGAAGGGTTAGGCAGAAATGTAGGTAGATACTATTGTACATCAACATTTCGTCGATGCCGTTTTTGGCAAGCCTATAGCCATCTACAGGGCACAGTTTTATACTCCGTGCTGCCACTGAGAATGTCTATGCAAAAAAATGCAATGACACTTTGCTCGACCCTGGAATAAAACCCTGAACCTCACGCTTAGAAGTTGCGCTTACGACTAAACCAATGAGGCGGATAGGAAATATTTTGATTTGATTTGAAATACATAAAAGCATTACTACAAAATTCCTTAGGGGATACATAAAGAGAGATATTCTGCAGATCTTTTCACACTCTCGCGCGCCTCTGGCATACATGCAAGTGATTCAACTTGAAGCCGCTCTAATGGAATTAGCAATTGAGGTTGTAATTGCGGTCGTACCATATTTATTGTTAGCACTCGCATACTAATCGCTAATCGATACTAGACTTTATTGTGCAGTGTTTGTTTAGCAATAAAATGGCGTCTAAACTTGCGTTGAGAAATTAAAATAGGCCGTATAATCTTCCCGCGGGCGTTAACTCAGCCGTATACTGAATCAACTGAATCACCTGCGCAATACGGACATTGCGCAGGCGATTCAGTATAACACAACATCATTGTTTTTATATTTTTATTATATAATGTATTCATTCAAAAACCTGTGCCGTCTCCAACTGTGTCTCCTGCGCAGCCGCAGCAGTTTTTGTATACACTTAAGCTTATCGCCAAGAAGTGAACCTTTGTGTGCTATTAATTACACAGATAATACGATTATTAAGTTTGCCAAACGTGGGTAGTTGGCGACATTCCATCTGTTACGTCCGATCAGATACTTTACCGTAGATTATCCTCCCATCGCGAAAAAGGCCAGCCACGCATTGTTGATGCGTGGTCATCCCACACAACCCGTTTCCAATGATTGTTTCTACCTGCCGCGCCGTACCTTCAAGGTAATGTATAATGTAATCTTACGCGTGTTACAGATGGCTATCCATTGTAAATGTGAGCACAGTGTAGGGGTATTCTTTTTACTTTTATTTTTATTAACAGACTTTATGTTAAAGTTGCATTTAGTATTTATTTGACGAAACCTACATTGTTCTCCGATAATTTTTCCACATTATGTTCATGGCAAGATTGTTAAAAGAGACTTTAAAAGATTATCCATGGAGTTTCTTGCCGGTTCTTCTCCATAGGACCAACTTTTTGGAACCGTGCAACTAGAGTCCTATAACGTTTCATAAGTGCCTGTATTAAGTTTATTTGAAATAAAAACAATTTTATCTTCTATCTAAGGTGCGGAATAGACCCTCCTGAGGTGTTCCCGCTGAGCTACGACATGGACATCTTCAAACGACGACACGGTTGGCGCAGTGTCTAAGCGATTAGCTTTCTGCGTTTAGTGTCGCGGGTTCGATTCCCGTACGGAACAAATATTTGTATGATCTACAGATAGTTGTTTCGGCTCTGGTCGTGTGTGTATGTGACATGTATGTTTGTAAAAATGTACCCACTACACAGGAGAAATCCTAGTGTGGGGTAACGTTTTAAAAAATAAAAAATAGAGGAGAGGCCTCTTCGAAAAAGGTAGGCTCCGCTACCTATGGTAGCTCTAGTATTGCAGATGTCTATAGGCGGCGGTGACCATTTACCATCAGGTGGGCCTGATCGTTTGCCACTCTATGGCATAAAAAATACACATAAGTACGACTGAAGTAAAATCAGACGCTAAAACTACATCAAGAATAAAACAAAGAAGATAATAAACCAATAAAAATGCAGATGGGCGCTGAAAACTGAGAAAACAATGGAGTTCAAAAGTTATTCTTAAATAAGTTCGTCTAGTTCTTTGTTTTATTATTATGACACCAGCCGCTAAAACGGAGCGTTAAGATAGGGCTGCCAGTGCGCATAACTGAAATGATTGAAAACGTACTCTCATACAGCTCCCTCTCAGCCCAAACATGCGGTTGCGGTTAGGACCCAGTTTCTGTACATTTCAATTTTGGCTCCATGAACAAATACCAACCAGATAGCCAAATGTGACATATAAATAAAAAAAAAGTAAACATCTGACCTCTTCACACGATAATTCTGAGTTTGAATGGTCTGATTACTCAACATGCTCTCCAAGGCAAGGTCGGTAAAAGCTTGAAGATTTCGGTCATATAATTATAATGGTTTATGTTGCATCATTTGTCAAATCTGTGTATTTTATTAAAGCAACAGCAAATAATACCTAATATACATAAATCTACACGCAGAGTTAAAGAATGGGATTGTTTAGTGAAATCCACCCTTTCAAATCATAACACGACCGTTATTTTTCGTATACAATAGCCACAGATAAAATTCACGGCCGATGCACAATCTATGATGCGTAGCGGATCGGTGATCGGCGTGGTATTATTGCGTAGCTTCGGTATCGACTATTTGTTGAGTTACGTTGTATTGGCGTAGCCTTTACATCACCGCATCAGCTACGTCGTAGCAACAGTTACAACGCGGATTATTTAGTATTAAAGATACATAGTATTAAGTTATTTGATGATCCTCTCATGTTTTGTATTCAGCTATTGTTAATGAATAATAATTATGCTAAATACCTATTTCAAGTGAGTGACTGGCAAGAAGATCTACAAGTGGTTTAGCGAGTGAGATAAAAAAAAGCTTAAATATCCGAAAATCCGTCAACCCTATAGAAGAAAGTTTTAGTTCGATTAAAATGCAAATGGGGCGGTAAACATGGCCCGAGCGACGCGACGCCGCCACGCCGCGGCGCCTTCACCCGGTATATAATAAAAGTATATCATTAATTTTAATTTGCGCCTGATGATCGGTATGTGTGGGATTGTAACAAAATTACACATTTCTCTTTCTTCTATGGCCAACTGCACAAAACTGCTCATGAGATTAGCTGATTAGCAATGTTTGTATTTGTAGTAAGGGACTTAAATTAGGCTTTAACACTCGTAGAACACCCCACATTTGTATTGAAGCTCCTTTGCTATCTTATCAAACTACCCATGTACTCACTCAGCCCCTTTCAGTTCTAGCATTTTTACTTTAGGTAGATATTTTCTACCAGTTGACCTTAGCGTGATGCAGAGACTAAGCGGCTGCGATAATAAACGTTTCCTTAAAACTAGCAACTTAAATTTCCCCGTTAAATAATTGCTCGGTTATATAAATACAATATGACCGGTCTCGTAATTAATGTCAAGCGCGACAGGGGGCGCTGCCCGTCGTTTTCAGGACATTACAAAAGCAATGTCATTAGGTCCTCTGTTACTATGTACGCGATCATGAATAAAAGATCAAGAATATTTTATTTCTAAGAAAGTTCATTTAAATGGCTGTGAAACTAGAAAGACGTTTGATTGATGAATGATTGTGTTTGATAATTAATGTATGATAGAAAATGGTTACCAAGCTTTTCATTTACGTTTTTATCGGTTCAGTAACGCCAGACTCTAAGTCTTACTGCGTAACTCGATAATAGGCTTGACCAATCGGGGAAGTACTTTGTACGCAATAATTTAATCAATGTCCTCACCAAATTTTTTGGCTAATAAGCAACGTCACGTCGCCGGCGAATGACGAGTATTCTGATGTCAACCATAGAAAATTTCAGGAAAATCACATACTTTGAATTTCCCTTGGAAAACTTGTTTTAAAGAAAAATAGCAGTCTTGTAACTAGGAGTTCTTCGTGAGTTTCGTAATAAACTTATAGAACTTGTTAAAGCCACTTTAAACGCTTTGTTAATACAAAAGTAAAGTTCCATATGAAGTTTTTCTAGAAATCTTGTGGCTAAGTTAGCTGCCGAGTTACCGCTTTGAGCCCTATTATTAATATAAAATCGAGATATATTTTAACAGACGAAACTAAGAAAATACATGATTTTTGATGCAAACTATTTATTATATTTGGGAAGAGGCAACTATGACATTACTGAATGCTTGTAGAAGCTGGTACTATCAGTCAAATACACTGCGATTAACATCGCCGTCTCAGGTACTCTGTAATTTCGGCAATTGAAACACGAATATTGTCTTAAGTATATTACAGTCAAAGTGATTAGAGTACCAATAATGAAAAATAAGTCTTATTCCGTTTAAAGGTTCCGTTTTAGGGCCGTCACTTTATCACGTTTACACACGTATTTTTTTAATAAATTTGAACGGTAAAATATTTATTTCTCCTATTACTATACAACTAATTGACATTCTACTGACAGCTACCCACTTTTGCCAGGAATAAAAAAATATCGTAGACAATTGTGTGTTATACAAAATCTCTGTCGAAACTTACACCATGTGTTTGTTCCAGCCGTGAGTCAGCCGGCCAGCTGCCTCGATCAGCCAGCATCGACTCGATGGTTGAGGCAGCGATCTGCGCGCGCCACTCAGAGCCCAGCCAGCCCACGACGCTGCAGCTGCCGAGAGCTGACCGAGCATTCAGTCTCGCATCACCAGTCGTTGGAAGGAGAGCGAAGACGCAAAGAGGACAGGCTGGTGAGTTGGAACAATTTTTAGTCATAGACAGTGGGTGATATTCTTTTGTTTCAGGTGGAATAGCTGAATTTTACTGGAGGTCTTTTTTCTTTTTCATTAATATTTCTGTTATGCTATGACGGACCAGTTACAGCACTTTTTTACGTTGACCCACTCTAGGATTTCTTCTCTATCGTGATTACAGTTTACATACATACATGTTACATGCACACAACCCTAAACAACTATCTGTAGAACATACAAATATGAGAACCCGCAACAACTAGCACAGAAAGCTTAATCGCTTAGACATGCAGTGAAGATATGGTTTCAGTACAACAATAAAACACTGTCTTTTCCTTCGCCGAATGCGAGGAGTATGCTATGTTTAATACGAGTGCTCTATATTGCCCGCTTAACCTTACACATAATTTAATTGACAAGAGAACTCTAAAGTCACGATCGCACAGAATTTAGCTGTGCAGTGCTAAAGTTTCAAGTTAACACAAGTTAAGCACATGTAGACGCTACACAGAACACGCCAAGTTACGACTTTAACTTATTTAAAAAAGAAAGTATCGATACTAGAACGTTTTAAATAAAAAATTATACTCGGATAATACACATAACACTGCATCATGCCTGTGTTCGCCGAAGGGTAAGACAAAGGGGTACTTTCTGTATTTTTAAAAAACGTTGTCCCACAATTGAAACGATTCATGTGTCGTGGGAGCGTTTACATATTCACATACATAAAGTCCCAGACCCGAAACAACTGTCAGTACTGATCATACAAATTTTTGTTCCGTGCGGGAATCGAATCTGTGACACGTAGCACAGAAAGATAATTTAATCGCTTAGCCACTGCGCCGATCGCGTTGTCAAAAATTATATCAATGCCATACATTTTGCTGAGCTTTATATTCTTCAGCAATCGTCGATTGCAATTTGTCTTGGGAAACAGTTCAAGCAATATTTTCTGAAAATATCCGCCGTAAAAAATATCTACCATATACATACATAGACGACAGAAAATAGCACACAAGTTTTCTACGTTTCATTTACATGATGGAACATTTGCTTGAGAATGTGTGCAAAAATGCGAGCACTCTAAAAAAAGTGTAGAGTCACGCCCGCGCGCCGCATAGGGAATAACGAGGTAAAAGCCCGTATACGCAGAAAAGAGGTCGCTGTTAATAGGGGAGGTAACACGGAACAAATGGTGCAGATACCTTAAAATAAATATTCAGGGCTAAAGTAGAAAGCGTTTGTAACTGCTCAACCTGATAAAAGATGAGAAAAACGTGAAACAATTCTATCGGTTTAGAGTAGCTGATAGATTAGATGTTGCTGTTATTAAGTCATATGTAACTGAGATTCACAGTTTCACACACAACCCCAGAGTCCAGGCTGCTACTGAGATTTTTTACCAACATCCCAATAACACTGCCCGAGCCGGGGATAGAAACCAGGACGTCACGCTCAGCAGCTGCGACCAAAAGACCAATGTTTTTAAAAATTCTCGCTATTTCATAGGACTCCTCTCCTCCACCTCTCCTCTGCCTTATCCTTCGAGGAATCCAAGCGTGATGATTAGCTATGCTCATTTTATAAAGATCCCACAACCTTCGTACATTTGCTTACCAATCAACTGAAATCGTAACATCAATGTTTTTCTGACTCACAACATCACAACATTACTCACTCAATCACAACATTTAACCCCTAGGTCCCTAGAGAAACCTACCTCTCTCATAAATCGAAATTTCCGATTGAAATACGCTCAAATCAGTTTTCGGTTTGGTTCACACCGATTTTTGTCTCCGGGGAATAAAATCGTATTAGCGTATAATTTGTGTTGATTAGTTCGGTATTTCATGATTGACTATCGGAAAATATTCATATGTTATGAATATTGTGATGTTGATAGAAATATCTTTATTTCGATGAGCCTAGCTTGTTTTTCGAGGGGCTCGCAGCTACATAGCTACCGCGCAGATGGTCGATCTGTGAGGTTAAGCAGCGCTTGCCGCGGTCAGTCCTTGGATGGGTGACCATATTTCACACATCGAGACCCCTCCGTGCCTCAGAAAGCACGTTAAGCAGTTGGTCCCGGGTGTGTCATATGAAGATCTATGACAGTCGTTATGGATGTCAGCAACCCAAAGAGTCTGAAAACCAGTCTAACCTTAGAGTATCAGTATCTCCCAGTAATTGGGTGGCGGAGGTCAGATGGCAGTCGCTCCGTGTAAAATACTGATACGCAACCGGTTAGATTGGAAGCCGACCTCAATGTAATTGGGAAAAGGCTAGGCAGATGATGTTAGCTTGTTTTTCGATTTGTAGATAACCTATTGACACGCAGTATTTGAACCTATGAACTCTGCCGTCCTTATGTACCGTACAGTTTTTCTGCCTAGAATGAGTTTAGTTATAATTGTTTAGTTATAAAAAAATGTAGCTATATGCCGTAGAAACAGACGTCAAACTGTCAATTTTTGGTTTCTTCAAAAAATTATGAACTTCTCTAGTAATATTGTATAGAATTCCGTAATATAAACTATATGTGTAATATAATAGTACTTATATCGTAATAAGTGAATGTAGATCTCTCCAACCAGCCGTTAATGTGAACAGAGAAAAATAAAATCTTTAGGAAATTGCACAAAATAATAACACATAACATAGCATCACGCCTGTATCCGCTCAAGGGTTAGGCTATTGTACACCCACATTTCGCCGATACTGTTATTGAGTCCCATGTAATAGGGGGCGAACCTATTGCCATCTACTGGGCACAGTTCCAGACTCCGAGCTACTATTGAGACATTCCATATCCCAAACCCAATCACACTTTGCCGACCTGGAAATCGAACCCGAGACCTCACGCTCAGCAGTCGCGCTTTCAACCACTAAACCAATGACGCAGTCACAAAATAATTGTGTATACAAATGATAAAAAAGGACTTACAATGATTAAACGAAAACTTTTAATGTCTTTTCTACAATTGGAGTGTCCATAATGTTTGGATGCTAGCAGTCCTCTAGAGAAAACTTTCACTATTACCTAATTTAATGTTTTTTTTAAGCTACGGAAAATATAAAGCAACTGAAATAGGTTGGCAGCGCCTTTGATATGTTAATGAGGTCGCGGCCGCCGGACACTAGTGACGTGACACGACAACATTTAAATAATAAATTATAGGGGAACTACTATACGTTAAAGATAGTTTAGGAGTATAGAAACCTTTTGCCATGTGGGTAGGCAGAAACTACGGAACGCCACGTATTATGATAACATAACATAACCCTTTTATTTCATCAGAAATTCAGAAATGCTCAGTAGTAGCAAGGAGTCTGGTACTGTGCCCGGTGGATGGCAATAGGCTCGCCCCCTTACATTGGATTCACTTTCGGCATCGGAATGTGGGTGTACAATAGCACACCTCTGCCTAACCCTTCAAGGAATACATGCGTGATGTTATATTATGTATGTTATGTTATGTAATACCAAAAAACAAAAAACAGATCAAAATACTTGATACTTTGTCCCGTCCCTAATATGAAAAGCTCGGAAGGAGTTTGCTTTGTTTTTACTCGTTATGGCGCGGTGTCCCAACGTCGTCTTACCAATTATATAAGGGGCTGAATGACCCTTGACTTTATACCAGCAATCAATTGGATTAAGTGCCTTTCCAAAGCGGATTTCGATGGCTACCTTATATAAAATAAATTTGCTATAAATTGGTTTCCTGTTGTTGTTTGAAGGGAGCTAATATATTTTGTTTATAATTCTTATCTATTTACCTTAAAGTCTTTACTTATGCTATCTTTTGAGTTAGAAATGGTAAGATAATTAATATAATAATTTTCTTTTGCTTCATTGGTCTCGTGGCCGCAAGCACGACTGCTGAGCGTGTGGTCCTGAGTTCGATTCCCGATTCGTGCATAGTGTTATTAGGCTTCTCTGTTTAGAAATTCTCAGTAATAGCTTGGAGTTTGGAATTATTCTCGGTAGTTGACAATAGGCTCGCCCCCTATTACATGGTACTGAATAACGGCATCAGTGAAATGTGTCCGTATACTTCTGCTTAACACTGGTAATACAAGCGTGATGATATGTTACCTTATTATCTATGTATTATTGGATTCATCGTCTCGAACATTTTTTTTGTCTAATTTTGCCCCACATTATGATTTCTCCTGTGTCGTGGGTAAAGTTTATAAACTAACATGTCACATGCACACACAACCAGACCCGAAACAACTATCTGTAGATCATACAAATATTTGTTCTGTGCGGGATCGAACCTCCGCACACCTAGCACAGAAAGCAAACTTAGCCACAGGGCCGACCGTGTTGTCAAATTATAAAGCAGTTTTTATTTTACTTTTTACACGACTGTCCAAAAAAAGTAATGTAGGTAATGTTTTCAGGGTTCATGTATGTGAGTTTTTTTGTTCCACCGTAACTTTTAAATGCCTGAACAGATTTGGATTTGATGATGATTGCATGGGGTATCGTTAGAATTCTTACACCATCCCGATTGACATTGAATATATATATTTTTGAAAAAAAAAAAAACTAGTTTGCCCGAAGTATGGCAACATTTTTTCTGAAACATAATAACATTTTTTTTTTTTTTCTTTTTTTTTTTTTTTCTTTTTTTTTAGCTTTTCTCCACACTAGGATTTCTCCTGTGTCGTGGGTACAGTTTACAAACATACATGTCACATACACACACAACCAGACCCGAAACAACTATTTGTAGATCATACAAATATTTGTTCCGTGCGGGAATCGAACCCGCGACACATAGCGCAGAAAGCTAATCGCTTAACCACTGCGCCAACTGTGTCGTTGCAATGAAATTGTTATTTTATTATATTATACTTATCCCCGAGTGGTCCATGGTTGGGCAAAGGCCTCTCCCTGACATGGATATTGCCACATAAATTCTGCAACTCGATCTAGATAGGTAACATAATTTATTTCTTCACTTTCAACTAACCGAAAGTGATTGCATAAACCTATGACATAAAATTATCATAGATCCCGTAACGCAAGTGTCTGAGGGCGATTTACCTAAAATATGGCATAATTTACACTTGACGACGAAGCTAGCTGCTAATGGAACTCGCTCCGTTGCAACTTGGCTTAACTTAACTCACCACATTCGCAAAATAAATGCATCGACTTAAGAACCATCACAAGATTATTTTCAGAGCACTTGTGATGGCTAGACCAATTTCTGTATTGCCTCCTTGGTCTGAGCGTCAGGGCTTTGGTTCAATCTCCGGCTCGGGCAAATTGATCTGTAAGTTGGCAATAGGATCACCAGTTTTGTGACCTAATAACCGAATCCGCTACATTTGCGTATGCATTAGTACTCCACTGCTTAACCCTCCTGAATATTCAGGTGTGATGCTGTAGGTACTATTATTTTCTTACTGAAAACCTAAACAATTAATTACCTTTCTATATGAACTATAAGTATCTCTCATTACAATGTAACTCAGGGATGAAAGCTTGAATTAATGTAGTGATTAAAATAATTTCCATAATATAAATCAAGTGTTCGAGTTCGCAATAGTTCTAAACGCCTGCGTGTCTGTTAATTGAGACTAACATACACAACATGTTGCTATAAGCAAAGTTTCAGGCGCTTGATTATTTCAATTCAACTTGAATCATATGTTAGTTTGTTGTTGCTGCGGTTTTGATTATTATTATTTCTTTTTGGTAACTTGTAGTTACGGGTTTAGATAAAATAAAAATTATAGTTTCAGTCTACATTCAGTACCCAAGTAACTCTAAATCCAGTAGTCGATTGTTAAATCATTCTTGCCGAAGGTCGCTTTCAAAAGAATATGTTAAAATGTTATTATATAGACAATATAGTTACCTTATAATGACTAGATAGGTTTTCTATAACATACAGGGTCCTAACTGGTCTATCAATACCTATGTATGTGTCTCTAATAATCCCTTACCCTCACAGCATATCCTGTACATGCCACATCGTAGGTAAAGTTATGTATATAGTTGCCGATGAACTATGAGTATGTGTCTTGCCAATTCAAAGTCTGACAACTATTCAGAATCCAATAGGAGCGAGTATTAGCTGCAAGGTTCGCACACGAATTAAATGTTTGCAAATAAAAGTTTGTATTTTTTCTTATATAATGCATGTTAATTTAAGATTTTAATTGTAAATTAACTTTTTGTTTTTGAAAAGAGTATCCATGGAGTTTCTTGCCGGTCTCTTCTCCATAGGACCTACCCCCTTTGGAACCGTGCGCCTAGAGTCTCGACTTTTTAAAAGTGCCTGAAAAGGCCTACTTGAAATAAAAAACTTTGACTTTGACTTTGAAATGGGACCTTGAAGGTACGTGAGTTTTATTTAGTAGGCGTACCTTGGTAGGGCGCAGGGATGGAAGGGACTACTATCCCCTGGACCAGACATGCCCTGGGCTCCTATTGTAATTTATTTTATTCACACCTCCAAAAACAACAACATTAACATTTTTTTTTTTTTTTCAAACCATTTGCACTTGTTTCTTCGTTATCTTTCAATAGAATGTAATTTGAATTTATACTATCGCTTATGCCTGAACAAAATGGACAAAAGACGTAAAGGAATGGTATCCTAGGGATGGAAAAAGACAAAAGGGACGTCAAATCAAGCGATGGGAAGCTGACCTACCAAAAAGATGGAGGAGATTAGCTCGTGACAGAGATGAGTGGAAGAAATTAGGGGAGGCCTATGTCAAAGGACAACCTGACCAACAACTGGTTGCTTTTTTTTTATCAAAATAAATATAATAAAACTATACTACATTTAATATATTTAAATAAGAACTATACTGTAAATTGGTCAGTGAATAAAGGATTTCATTATTATTATATCCCTTATGCCTGGCTATCAAGGGCGGTAACGGTGTCCCGGTTGCATCGAATGTACCTTTCATCATGCATTTCCTTTAAACATACTAAAACTTGACCTTATAAGAGGTATGCTATGAGTCTATTTTGCAGTACAAAAATAATTTTTAATTTAAATGATACTGATACCTGTCAGTAGAAAAAGTCGTGCCAAATATTTATTGAACCAATTCACCTTTATAGCTCTGTGATTTCCGATGGGGAAACGACAATTTTCCCTAAATGATTGTATGAATCGTAAATTGCTTTAGTTCGACGAAATAAGCAGACTTTTCGACAAAGTTAATTTTAAACATACAAAAGTTGTTGGGAAAATTATCATAGAAATAAAAATATTCAGACTTATTTCGATTTTGATGAAAAATTGGTGCCTCGGTACTTGGTACGAATAATAAATAGAACTGTACAAAATAGACAGTATTTTTGTTAAAACTTTTCGTGACATGCGATAATTGTTTAAATACATAATGATAAAAATAGTTTTGTACACACATAAATATTGCAATGTTGCAGAAGCTGGCGGGACTGAAGCAAAATAAAACAATCTAAAGCTAAAAATCAAAAGCTGTAATAATTTTGATGTGACCGAAATAGGAAACAAATCTGTTAACTTGTATTGTTTTACATAATTTTCATTTATATTATTGTTAATAGTGTTTCTTCTTCTTAGCAAAACAAAATAAAATCTGTGTTATCTTGCGAAAAAGTTGAACGACGCCCGCAATCCGTACCTCCCATCAACCCAAAGAAATAAAATATTAAATGTAGCCTTCAAGTTCAAGTTAAACTAAGTTGTAACATTCCTGCCAGGCCTCATTACCATATCAAAAGCGCCGCACTCGGCCCCTTGACTTACCTCAAAGGCACTCTAAATAAACATTTTATTTTTCTACTTTTTCTTTAAAAGTGGTACTTTTTTCAGTTAGAGGACGGACTGTTTTAGCTGTAGGTAAAAATGGTTTTATTGTTCAATCGTAAAAATGGGTTTATTTGTTAAATTGGTTATATTTATAATAAATCCAGCCCATTTTTCTCCCAATGCGACGACACTATTGGCGCAGTTGTTGAGCGATCGACTGCGGTGCTACGTGTCGCGGGGTCGATTCCCGCACGGAACAAATGTTTGTGTGATCTACAAATCGTCGCTGCGCCTGCCAAGTTCCGTATGTGCATTTTATAACGAAAACAATTCTCTCTTTTTAAGTAGTTTTTACAATTTTATAGAGTTGTATATCTAATAAATCTATTCAATACTACACTGTCAGTATTTTTATTTAATGTATTGTTTAAAAAATTATTAGTTTTTTGTTGTTTTCCGAAACCTATCAAAAATCACCAATGGAATTTGGCAGGCGCAGCGACGAAATAGCTGTTTCGGCTCTGGGTGTATTTCCATGTGAATATTTGTGTTTATAAACGCACCCACGATACAGGAATAATACCTAGAGTGGGGCAACGTTTAAAAAATCTGTATAATGCCTTGTCTCATAATAATATGTTTTTTTTTTTAATTAACATGTTACCTAATTACGACTAAACAACTGAACCAATCGTCATGAAATTTTACAAAAGGTAGATCCCACAAAAAATACAGGGTGTCCCATTCTTTTCTATAACGACCAGAATCGATGATCAGGAATTTCAAAATAGTCTTCTATATGAATCACGCCATAAAATGTGTTCGTAACTGTAAAATCAGTAATTTCCTCGCAATCTTGTCCACATTAACACAACAGGTTCACACTGCTCGAGTGTGGCTTGAGGCTGTTTGGTAATAACGTTGCTCTTAATATCACATTAGTGCAGGAGTCAGGCGGCGAGTCGCCTCCGAGCATCTTAGTCGCTCATTTTAGGGTTCATATAAAGAGGAATTTTCGGAATTTTCTTGTTTTTACAATAGAGCTATAGAGCCTTAGCTTCATTCTTGTAGTGGTTGATAACGTAACTGCAGTGAAAGAGAAAAAGTTCTTAGTAGAAGACTGAAGTTTAGATACGAGTATGTGCCGGCAGCCTAATTACCAATGTAGCAATTAATTTGCGACATGCGTAGATCGCGCGATAGCTACTGTCAAACGTAATTTCTGTGTCATATATAGTCCCTCGCATGACTAATAGTACTCATTTTTTAGCTGATTTGAGTTGGGACAACTACATTTTTCAATTCGTGACTAAAGAGTCACGAATTGGTCATTGGTCATTGGTCATTTAGTAATATTTTTTTTTTTGAGTTAATATGAGATACGTTGACTTTCAAAATAGTTAGGTATATTTTAAGATCCAAATAACATAAACAATCGACAAATGTAAAGAGTGAACTGTTAGTCATGCAAGCGACGATATGTATGGGCCAACACTGAGGCTGACGTCGCGCGGCTGTCGCGTTGCTGTCGCTTTTTTTACGTAATTAAGGATTAAATAAATCGGCAATCCTTCGGAGAATACAGGCGTGATGCTATGATACAACATAATATAATAAAGCCTTATAGAAACTGATAACAGGATCGTCCGACAAACTGTTTTCAATTTTATTTGTGTTATTGTTAAATACATAATATAATTTTCATATGGTGGCATTGACTTTCTGACTGTACTGACAAGGTTTCAAGGTATATACAATACTAGCTTCCGCCCGCGGCTTCGCCCGCGTGGTTTACGAACCCGTACATTTTCCGGGATAAAAAGTACCCTATGTGCTATTCTAGACTATAATCTATCTCTGTGCCAAATTTCATCCAGATTCGTTCAACTGTTCTGGCGTGAAAGAGTAACAAAGACCCATCCATCCATCCTCACAAACTTTCACATTTATAATATTAGTAGGATTCTTTATTTTACATTTGATAACAACACTATTACGACTTTAGTTTAATATCTAGGGTCCTGTACTAATATAGTGTTAGTTTGTAGACCGTACCAAAATAAACATGCAATTAACTCGGACATCATTGAAGTTAATTTAGTTATTATTGCGTTGACCTTTTGTGTGCCGACAAACAACGAGATAAACTTGATGAAACATTATTTTTGTACGTCTACATTTTATTATTATTCTTTTAAAATTATTCTTAATTCTGATATAGGTATTTTGAAACTTTACATAGTTTTTTTTTATTAATCTTTAATTTCTGAGATGATTTAAGTCCATAGATCGATACATACGTAACATAATATTTTACTTAAACTATTAATAAAACTAAACAGTTCCTAATGTTACGCCTGTCCAATAGTTTTAGAAGGGGTAGTCAAAATTTCGCTGCAACTGTTAACCCTAAAAGCATCCTCAAGTTTTTGTTTGCGTACGCGGCGCTTAAAAAAAAGCCTTGAAAGCATGGTCCTATGAAAATATTTCTATAATGACCACGCCTACCATGATTTAGAAGACAAAAACTCGAAATACATTAGACTAGCTTCCACCAGCGGCTTCGCTTGCATTGATTACGAACCCGTGCTTTTTTTCGGGTCACACGTAGCGCTATCTAGCGTCCTAAAGTAAATGTAAACGTTGAAAGTAATTGTTCCTTCCCTCAGGAACAGTACTTTTTCCGAATGAAAGGTAGCCTGTGTTCTTTTCTGTATCACTGACAATGTACATGCAAAATTTCATGATGATCGGTTCAGTGGTTTAGGAGTGAAAAGGTAACAAACAAACTTACTTTCGCATTTATAATATTAGTTAGGTTAACAATTAGAACTTTATAAGAGAGCTGTACTTCGTTGTGTAAACTCATGATCACTTTTTAAAACACCTGCGGGAGAAGCAAGACTGGCATATTTATTCTCTAGAATACTGCTAACGGTCATTTTGACAAATTCACCACTATTTTATGCACAACCATGATCTATAACCTGACACGCACGATTCGTAATCAATACCGGTTGATGATCTACTGACACCATACGTGCATGAAGCGTGAAGATGATCAGATAAGCTGCCATTAATAGGAAGTATTGAACAGCTGGTATTTCGTCCCCTAATTTGTTATGTCATGTGACATTAGTTCTTGTGTATGTCATGTTAAAACCTGTACCTATGTAACGGTTTTTTGTAACGCTTCACTGGCGATTAATATTTTTTGTTTTATTTTTTACATTGATTAAGATTAACTTAATTTTATAATGATATTGCACGAAAACGTGCACTGGGAGAGGCCTATGTCCAACAGTGGACTAACACAGGCTGTTGATAATGATGATGATTGCACGAAAACCTCTATAGGCTTACATATTTGACTAAGGCGATTTTCTTTTTTTAGGATTCCGAGTCCCATGGCTACTTCCTAAATTCCAGAACATTTTAACTATAGGTTTGACTTTTTTTTTTCAAATTCAATTTCAACTGTGCGCTTGAGCATAGGCATTGGTAAAAATCATAATATAACATAGCTTTTCTCTTTTATTCCCCGAAGGTACATCCACATTTACCGATGCTGTTATTATGTCTCATGGAATAGTGGGCAGACGTGCCTCTATCGACCACAATTCAAATCTCCTAGCTACTACTGCTATAATTTGACAACCCAATAATATTTTTCCCTACCTAACAATCGAACTCAAGACCTATTTATTATAACAGTCCAACCGGTAAATAAACCAATACTTCCCGAAGACTGTTTGGATTATCTATAATAATCAATAGCACAATAATCTACAAACAACACTTGCGCTGTTTTATGTTTTCAAAATCAGTATTCTATATAATGATAATACATTCATCCATTATCCTTTCATCCTCTGATACTCTAAGGTTTGTCTGGCTGTCAGACTTTTTGGGCTGCTGACACCCGTAACGACTGTCATAGGTCTTCGTATGACACGCGGGACCAATTGCTTAACGTGCATTCCGAGGCAAAACTATTTAACTCGCTTTATATTAATATTATAGACTAGCCTTTTCCCGCGACTTCGTCCGCGTAACCTACGTACAATATATAATTTATATACACCTATCGCACTCAGGAATAATGTAGTTTTCTACAAGTGAAATATTTTTTTTACAACACATACATACGTACAAACAAATTTTTCCTCTTTATAATATTAGTATAGATAAGTTATCTATAGCTACATCAACTGGGCATCGAAGCGGTGACGCAGGACAGCCGTCAATTGCAACCAGTTTATCGAATACAGTTATGTCACGGCCAATGGCCACTATTGCGTTTCCTATACGGTGTTGCGTTATCATTTTACCTGTCATTATGTTTTAATTGGAATTATCTTGATTATAGGTAATGTATCTTTAACCGAGCTGTATATCAATCTTGCTTTAATGACACTTATATAATTGGTAGGTATACACTTGGCCTTAATACTAATTTTGGCAAGATTGGTGATGTGACATTCCAAAAAAAGCAGATGTTACTACTGTAAAATGTATTGTACTGTTCTCACTTTTTTTTCGTGAGTATGGTACGGTTAGCATCAGAAAAAACTATTAATTGAGGGGGATAACTATAACAAATAAAAAATCAACAGAATATGTACTAGTCTTATGATTAAATGTAAATTAATAATTAGATCCTTTGATTAATTAATTTTAAAAACAACGATATACGACTCTACCAATGTGCGCTGTACATTAGAAAAGGCATTCACCCCGAATTTCTTTAGGCATTTTTTCTAACTGGTTGCCATGGAAACAACGTCGTCGATGACTAACTTAATAAAAAAAAACTCGGTAATCAACTTCGAAGGCCTAAACAGAAGTAAATTATTTTATTTTATTTCTGATTTCACATAATGTCAAATAAAGAGGAAAGTGAGTTTAAAAATTAACTGTTATATTAAACTCAACATTTATAATATTATGCACAATTTCATACAGATTCTTATTTAACAAGCAAACAGATTAAATATCAGTTAATATAAAATGACACTAGTAGCTGTCATTTTTCATCCAAATGTAAATGAATCCTTGAACTTATCAGCTAGATTTGCGTACCAGACACTTGTGATACAGACATATTAACGCATTCTGTCTGATAAGTTGTGGATATACAATCAACTAGTATCGGTAAGTGGTGAAATAGACTTAATCTTTTTTTTTTCTGTCTGTACTTAACGTAGTATTAAGTAAATAAATCAAGTATTTTTGTTGCCTGCCAGGCCCAGATTTACCTAAATGGCAAGACAGCATTGAGTCCGCTTTCTACGCTTGTAGGTCGCGGGTTCAATTCCCGCTTTGGACAAAATATTTATATGGACATATACAAGTTTCCGATTCCGGGTTTTTGCAGTTGCGTGCCTTATGTTTTATGTATAAATGTATACATTATAAAGGGGAGTCTATCAAGTCACCTTAGAGATTTCTTTTTTAACTGGGCACGCACTTTTAGTGAAATGAAATGAAATAATTAGTTTATTTTGCAATTAAGATTTTTCAATTACTTTTACAGATCTTTTTTAACTAGATGGCGCCGGCATTTCCTATAACTAAGTCTGAGTAGATACGCCGAAACAAACTCAGGGGTAAAGGTCTATTTTAAAGTTCAGGCAAATTTTCGTAAAGCTTTATGTGAGGCAAATGTAGGGTATTGTCTGGAATGGCTATTTGAGCTGACCTATCCTGACAGATGGCAAGCATGAATTGCCATCGTGCAGAACATTGATATTGTAGGTGCAAAAGTGGGTCCGTCCTATGGAGAATAGAGCAGAATTGAATCAAGGAATAGTCTTTTAAATATTAATTTAAAAGACTATTCCTGGATTCAATTTGCAACATGATGTTGAAATGAACATTTGTGAAAAATTGATTAATTGAGACTTTGATTTGACTGCCTCATTGGTTTAGTGGTTGCAAGCGCGACTGCTGAGCATGAGGTCCTGGGTTCGATTCCCGGGTCGGGCAAAGTGTTATTAGGTTTTTCTGTATGGAAATTCTCTGTGACAGCACGGTGTCTGGAACTGTGCCCGGTAGATGGCAATAGGCTAGACCCCTATTACATGGAACTCAATAACAGCATCGGCGAAAAGTGGGTGTACAATAGTAGGTATGCCTCTGCCTTACCTTTCGGGGAATACGGGCGTGATGCTATGCTATGTTGTATTTTAATTATAGTTACGATTTTGTTAAACTTCTTCAAAAATTAAGTACTTAGGCGGATATCACTGGAACGCACACCGGAGCGTGATACGGCGCTGCGGTTTTAGCGTTACTTGTAAGTACCAAAGTTTGTATGAAAACACGCATTATGTAACTCACTGACAACGACTCCACGTACGGAGATCTCACTCCGTCGAACACAGACTGAGGCACTGCAAAACTGCATCCGAGCGACACGTAGCGACAGGTAGGCAATATTATTCTTAATACGATATTTTTTTGACGGTTTACGACCGATCGCTTCTCGTCTGTCGCTTCGCCGTCGCTTTTTTTTACGTAATTAGGCTGCGGAGCGGGATACGTTCCAGTGTGATATCCGCCTTATATTTGAATCTTGTTTTCTGGTATAGGCAGACAGATATAGGCAGTATCCGAAACTTGTTGAACAGTAATAAAAATAACATTAACTAAGAAATAAAATATACCAACAGCTATTCTGATACCGGTAGTTTGTGACTTTACAAATCTTATTCCGCATTAATTTATTAGAACCGGTTCTCGTAACTTAATTAAATAATAATAGTTAATACAAGTTCGGTGATATTTATAGTTAATCGATTATGATTAACATGAACAGTATTTTTATTTTCTAATTAAGTATACTGCCTCATTAGTGTTGTGATCGCAAGCGCAGTTGAGAGTGAGGGCCTAGGTTCGGTACCCGGGTCAGACAGTGTTACTGAGTTTTATGTATGGACATTGAAAGTGTTTAGTAGATGCCAATAGGCTCGCCTCCTATGCAATGGGACTCAATAACAGCATCAGCGAAATGCTCTACCTATCCCTTCGGGAAATAGAAGCGTGATGATATGTGATACAATAATGTAGTTTCCGTCTTGCCTAGTACTCTACAGCCTCCAGTAACTGTTATCTTTATCTCTGTTATCTCAGACGTAGTTAAGTTTTGGCTTAAACACAGACAAGGTTAACTAATACGTCATAGGAATAACATCAACATTCATAGAAGATTTATTTGGAATAAATAGTAATAAATTAGATAAAAGTCTCATTACTTAATAGAGATCCGGCAAAGTCGCGCTAAATAAAAGGTTTTTGTACAGTTTCTGATAAATTTACTTAAACAAATTTGAAATAATCCATACTACATAACATATCTTAGTTAGGTAACTTGGTTAGGCAGAGGTGGACTTTTGTACACCCACATTTCGCTGATACCGTTATTGAGTCCCATGTAATAGGGGGCGAGCCTATTGCCATCTACCGGGCACAGTTCCAGACTCCGTGTTGCTACTGAGAATATCCATACAAAAAAACCCAGTAACACTTTGCTCGACACGGACCAACCCAAGACTTCACGCTCAACAGTCGCACTTGCTACCACTAGACCGATGAGGCAGTCTCTCCATCCTACACTAAGTACCTATATATTACTAGTATGCATATGATTTATTTAGGTCCATATAAATTTTTATAACCCAGAATGAAGGTACCACGTGAGCAGACATGCGGCCAAAAGACAATTTTTCATAATTTGACTTTTATTGAGAATCTATTACAATATATATTTGACTGTTCAAAATCGATAAAATATACTATCTATACCAAAATATTAACAGTTACAATACAAAACCAGTTAATAGCAACCTACTTGCCTCACTATCGTACTACAAATGTTATCAAAACAGACTGTAATTTGAATTTTTTTACAACGCATGTGACGCGCTAGCGGAAGTCTTGCAAATTCAACATAAATCAAAACAAAACAAGTACGCCTACCTACATTGCAGCGTGCATATTTTAATCCGGGCCAAAGTGGAGGCTCGGGTTAGAGCTTTTAAGGCTGCGACATCTTCTGTCCCAGTTCTACGCGAAGCAAATGTAGCGCCATCTTTCTCTGCCCGCTACGCACGCCAACTAGCGGTAACCCAGCGGACTAGTTGACAGTTGCCTAAGCGCATGCTCTTTGTATTGTGTCGCGTTCTTGTTATTGCTACGTTTATTCGTTTTAAAGTGTATTACAAGTTTATTAAGCAAAATGCATAGAAATGAGAGTGAATATGAAAGTGAACGAAACAAAAAAGTGAGTTTGTGTCAGTAAATGGGTGCCCGTGGTATTGTTGACATACCAGGATTGTTTTTCACTTGGAGCCCTAAGAACAGTATCAAAATAAAGCTCAAACGTACGTATTTTTTTTATATTATTTTTTTATTCTGAAGCCTGAAACAGTTCAGGCCATATTTTTTTATTAACTAAACAATTAGCTTAGGTTAATTAGGTACGCGTCTCTTGATCCTAATTTATTAACCCTCAAATATTATATTAAGATTTATTCGCTAAACATAATAATATTCTTTAAATAACAGTAATTATTTGGAGCAGGGCTACGGTTTAATGAAGCTATATTAATTAAGAATTGAATTTCGACGATAATTAGGTTTTAGACGTAACCGCAGGTACCAGGTATATCTACTGTGCAAAAGTGCAAATTATTGTTAATTAGGCAGCAAATTAAAATGAAAGGAAAATTCTTGACC
Organism: Shargacucullia verbasci; assembly: GCA_947562105.1. Taxonomy (NCBI): domain Eukaryota; kingdom Metazoa; phylum Arthropoda; class Insecta; order Lepidoptera; family Noctuidae; genus Shargacucullia; species Shargacucullia verbasci. The sequence continues at coordinate 11,423,571 of OX387289.1, forward strand.
GAATGTTGTAAGATTTTTGCCATGATTAATAGGATTGAACCAGTTTGACCTTTTCGTGTTTATACGGTTTTTTTCCTGATGAAATAAGTAATGTTCTACAAATAAAAAACAGCATTAGTTAATTCACTTTTATAAATTAAAATGTTGATTATTACTATAGTTTTATTATTATATAGAGCATTGCAACCGGCGTTGATGCGAAGGTCATTATTGTATCAAAAACTCGTAAGGTGTGTTAAAATACTATGCATCTCAACAAATATTTTTGTCCAAGATTTGATGCTATTTCAATGAAACAAAAAAAAAACAATTGAAATTGTTTCTAGTTTATTTGCCAAAATCGATTTTGTACGAGTAGCACAACACACATCACTTTGAATCTATTGGAATGGCAATTTGATCAATGTCCTTACTACATATTTAGGGATGCACTACATGCCCGCCGATTTTCCTCATATTATACCTTAATTTTACCACAACACTACCTCAATTCCGGCTGTATAAAATGGTTAGTTTTTAATTTGAAATTTTGCCAGCGTCTGTGTCTGTCGACGCAAATCGCGACGCGCATTTTAAACAGTGGGTAACATTCGTTAGCAAATTCCTTATGCTATATTAGGGTTAGTTGAGAATAATAATCGTGTTGTAGAGAACGGGTTATGGTTCTAGGAAACTGATAAGGACATGCTTACATGTGTATAGTTGTAATTGCATCGACCTGTGATACGACGGTCAGTGTAATCAGTATAATTATACTGGCACTGCCGTTTTTAGCACGTATTTCCGAGCCAATTTGTAAATATAAATTACAAGTTTATCGTAGCGCGGTTAATTTTATTCGCAAGTTAAATCATTCTAGTGAACATTGTCTTATGTGACACATTTTAAGCCAATTTCGTCAATACGCACGGTATTAAAATACTAGTTATGGTACATGAAAATAATAAAACTATAAAAGCCGCCAAGGACGTATGAATTCTACCAAAATTATAGAATGCCATAAATCTGGAGCTAAGGCTATGCAATATGCATACCGATTGATACCGATAAAAGCGTCGCGGCGCAATTTTATCGGCAGTTGACCGATCGCTATAATAAATTTTATGTTCAACAAAGTAACATAATTTTGAAATACAACCGAAATAATATCATATTTTTATTTACATAATAAATACCTTAATTTAAGCTAAAGACACTTGTATGTTGTATATTCAAGTCGGATTTCTTTGCATATAATATTCCTAAGTTCAAGCTGCAGAAAATGGTAATTCTCACAGCAAAGACGGTTCAGTATAATTTGCATGTTAAAACCTTTAAAAGATCAAGTCGCAATATAAATGGTAGCAACTGAGAGGAATAATATGTGAACTTTACATATATTTAAAAGCTTTTGGCATTCTTCGTAACACGATTAGTTACATTAGTAAAATATGCAGACATAATAAGTCATCATCATCTACAGACTGTTCTGTAGAATGCATTTTAACATACTTATCGCGATAGAACTATTACATGAACATTTAGGGGCTTTTCAGTTATGGTAACACGCAAGTTTTTATTTAATATCCCAAAGATAGTACTTAGGTACTTGTCAAAAATAAGGAAGGCCAGGCTTAAATTATAACATACTATCATGGGGAACTTATAGCCATAAAGAGTAGGACTCTTTAAGAGAATAAAATCAAAATTGTCTAGCATACTTTTTGCTATATTGAATATTTGGTATAAATGTTTTATACGCTTAGAGCTCGCGGTAGCTATTCAACAAAATGATGTTACACATAAAGACAATCTGCTACTAAATTACTGAATTTCTTGCTAGTTTTCTAGCAAGAGACTCAGTAATATAGTAGTAGAATTGACTTGGGGACTATGACTTTCTCAGTTCAATCCAACCTCCATTTTCGAACTCCAATTTGACCTGATTCGCCGTGCCTTTTTCAAATTCAGATCGGCCTCAAGCGTGCCAATGCATTCATACTAAAAGCATCCAATTTGGTCGTTCTGTCAATCGACCTTATATGCGGCGAAATGGCGCTTTCTCTAGAGTTTGGGGTCACATAACGGGCGACACTTTAGCGCCCAAGTTATTGAATACATTATAGAACACGCTATTATAACTATATAGTTGCGTGTTTTAGATCACGCTGTATCATGCTAGTCATTTGGTCAGTGTTCTAAAATTCGTGTTTGGCCCGTGGTTGCGTTTACCGTGACGATCTTTGAGATGTTGATGGCAATGACGTCACAATGGGCAAAAAATTTGCCTAAAATCCATTATTCAAAAAAATTTCCGTTTTTAAATTAAGTTTAGTCCTATCGACAAATTTTAACACTAATTCTAAGAGAAACAGAAAAAATACACTAATATGTTTGTATTTATCCACAGTTAATTGCAAAAGGTTAATTCACTAATTAAACAATATTTTAAAAGATAACGGTGTCTGATAGTTTTAGGCGACATCAAAGTAATTTCAAGATTGTAAAAGAATAAGTAATATGTAATAATAATTATGTAGCCAGACAATGGATCATTAATTGCATGTTTTGATTAGATAATGATTACTTGCATGCTCTACACAATTTGTGTTCTTTATGCTTGTTGTTTGATAAATATTTTTTCAGGATATTTTAAGCAAGGGGTTAAATTAAACGGAAGCACTATATCCGGTTCCGTTGTTCACAGTTTACACTTTTACTCGCTTTTCACATAAATACGTCGAAAATTTCGAATCGGTACCAATTTACCCTATCACAAAAAGGGTTATTCCTATTTTAAACAACAAAAATCAATTACCATCTGTCGTTCAGTCAACTGAAATCTATTTCTATAGATCTATATTAGTAGTAAGTAGTAATTATTTTAACGAGGTACTTATTATGCTGCTAATACATGCATAGATCATTAATTAAGATTTTACACGCTAGAAAATAAAACACGGGCTTGACTCCCGCGGATAACTAGAGTCAATACCAATATTATTATAGGTTCTTTATTACGTATAACAATAGACAATTCAGGCCCATTTAGCAAGGAAATGGATAGAAATAAACAACGTGTCTGCTTCAAGAGGGGATTCATTACTGCATAATGCTGTTGTTATAACCGTAATAGTCATTCAAGATGACAGGAGAATTTTACTTGAAGAAATTTAAAAAAATATTCGTTCCTTTTGGTTGGCCTCTTTTGTCGTTTGTTTTTTTTTTCGCCTTATGTAAAACCTGCTTCAACCTCATATAAATCGAATATACGCTGAAAGTGAAGTATCACACGATATTATGTATTTCAGAATGCCCGTTTTCAGCGGTGAGTGCTGCTTCCAATTAATACCAAAAAAGCGGCTACGCTACATTGAAAATTTAATACTACAATTTTACTTCACACTTTAAAATACTATATATTTTTAATGAATATCACCTCATCACACACGTAAAATCAAAGGAATAAAATTATGGTAATCGTGGTAACTTTTAATTACAACAATAAATCACTAGGCACAGGCAACAGTTTTTGCGGCTTGCGGACAATTCAATTAACGAACGCAAAATTCTAGATGTGTCTGGTAGTAAGTCCCGTGTTTCCCTCATTACCTATTTAAATTTGAAAAAGAACCTTTTTTTTAATACGTATGTATGGTAATGGAGTATCGATGTGCGCGTCTTTCTATTTATTTTTTTATAAGTTCGAATTATTATATTTTCTTTTTTCTTATCTTTTACATTTCGGTGTGGGCTTTATTTTACTGCGCTGTCTAATAAAAATATTCTCTTCCTTTCTTACTATTTTGTAGATAAAAATGGGACATTTATTTAAATTTATTTTTGTGTCTGAAATTTTTCCACATTTTTTAAGGTGCCTTATAGTGCCTATCATTTCGTCAAATAAGCCAAAATAACGCTTATTAAAGCCAGAATTCCAAAACACTTGGTCAATCATCGCAGAACGTCGTAATGTTATCCCGTATAGGTACAATACATTGTTTATAAAAATATTAGCAGCAAACACGTACTATGTGTCTTCCTTTTTTGTATACTCGTACGAGTGAAACACCCAACAGTTAATTAACAAATAAAGTTAGGGACACGTCTATTTTCTAGATTATTTTACGATGACACTCAAATTCCTACAAAAGCACTATAATGTTATTGTAAACACTATAACAATAGTAGTAATCAAGGATATAACAGTATATAGCCGGGTACTATGAACTATAAACTTACTGAATGAACAGAAAGTTTAATTTTCGCTAATTCGAACATGTAGTTAGTATTCATTAGTTTCAATTCAAATTCAATTTTGAATTGAATAGATACCAGTACATACGAGATCAAAACTACACGCTAATAATACACAGCTTACGGCATTAAGGCGCTATTTTTCAGTGCCCAGATAAAATTTATCTAGCTGTTAATTTGATATTAGAATAGATTTTGAATGGACTTATGGAGGAATAACTCATTTATGGTTTGCCAGCTATTAAAAATTCAGCCCTAAGTACTTACCCTTCATAGAAAAGTAATTCTAATTTTGAAAGCATTTTGAATTCTTTTTATTTATTTATTACTATTCTTAATTTAAATCGTTTAAAAAAAATCCTAATCAAAGATATTTGTGTGTTGGAGATTCGTTTTACTTCTTTTAAACTTTTTTTATGACTTGGTACCACAAAGTCGTTAATTTATGTCAGTTGACAATATTAATTATTATCCCACTTTGGTTTCCAATTAATAAAACTTGAATACTTACATTCTTACCTTAACAATTATTTCATACATCCAAAATGAAATTTATTAAGGGCTTATGAACACCCAGCTTTTGATTCAGTTCGTTCATTACTGAGAAATGACGAAGGTATAATTTAGCTCTAAGCTCAATATTTATATACCTATATATATTATAATTTAGTTTAACAGGCAAAATTTAAAAAGACTGCGTGGGTATGGCGAAATACAAAAATTCCCAAACTCCCATGTCTAAACCTCCCCATCGATTTGGATGAGCGAGCGAAACAGTTGCCCCGACATATGGTAACAAAACACCATCCTTTAATATTGCATCCGTCACGCCATTTGGCTTGGCTGAATCAACTTTCCTTTGCCGATAAGGATTGTTATGAATAATGACGTCATAAAAAACGTGAAGGTATGTTTGTGTTGCGTTTGTTTTATTTCCTTACGTGGGTAGCGAAATCTCAGGCGATAAGAACACGATAATGTCCGGTAGTGCGTTGTAGACTTCAGTTTAAAGAAGAATATCTTTAGTCGTTTTAGTTTTGGAAGAATCTCTATCAGGTTGTCTTGGAACATAGTTAACGTAAGCCAAACATGTATGAGAATAATCTTTGATGTCATCATCATCATTATCTGAACCCAAAGATCTCCACTGCTGGACATAGGCCTCCCCCAAGCATCGCCACATCAACCTACCATGTGCTCCCCACATCCATCGTACATAATAATTCATATAGTCTTCGATATCAAATAAGGCAAATGCGAGCGTACAATTTTTTTTTTATATACCCTTACTTCAGAAATGCCGCTTTGAGGCAGTTTTCAGGATCATGTGGTTCATAATAATGGGGGCTTTGGCTCACCTAGAGCAACGAATGGTCTAAATATTGAATTTTGTCACTTTGCCCTAAAGCTTATGATCGCTTACTATTGTTAGAATTTATTGTTTTGCTAGGGTAGGTGGCATACGACCATGGCTATCCTCTGAATATCACTACGAATATGTATTAAATAAATTAAAATATATTACGTATAAATTGTTTATTTAATAGATGATAAATATTGGATAGTTTGTACATAACAATTTCAGAAGAGAATATTTTCTTGTTTCATAATTTTGTCAAAATAAAAACGTATTTCGCAACGCAAATACTTACCAAATTCCGAAAAGTTTCTCAATGGAAAGAATCAAGATTTAAAACAAGCGTTTAAAGTCTGAAAAGCGACTTTTACTGCCACCAAAGTTGTTTGTATTAGTAGAACCAACCAAGCCTTTTTTTGGCTTTAGAAAACTACGTCTTTGAAACTTTTAGTTTTACTAAACAGTTTTGCGATGCCTGACTGGTCTACATACTATTCGAAATGCTCCTGAAGGATGTTCGGGATGCTAGTCCAAGTCCTAGATAATGCAAATTATTATTAGATTTTCTGTTAGGATTTTCAGTATCGGCTCGGAGTTTTAGTGTTTCTGATTAGGAAAAAAGTCGCACCTTATATGACGTAACAACATCGACAAATCTACTCAACACTAATTAACTAAGTTGAAACTTAATTGTGTCTCGAGCAACACGTAAAGGTAGCTCCATAAAGTGCCGCTTGCCTAGACCCGTCTACATTACGGTCTGAGACTCTAAAGTCTAAACAAACATATCATAAACTATGATAAACTATTCTCGAGACAACATAATGATAATGGGACGTAGCTCAGAGGGTAACTATGATAGGAAGGTTAGATAGGATAAGACCTGGACCCAAAATTGGAAATCGTTGTCATTTTGTTCCATAGCACCACGCCTATATTCCCGAAAGGGTAAGGCAGAAGTACCGATACTGAAGTCCCATCTAATAGGGGAGGAGCATATTACCATCTAGCGGACACAATTATAAACTCTGGGCTGCAATTCGGTATTTCCATGAGAAAAAAGAAAAACCCAATAGAAGTTTGCCTGACCCAGAAATCAAACTGAGGACCTCACGCTCAGCAATCACGGTTGCACCTACTACACCAATGAGGCAAACGTAAAACACAAATTCAATTACTCGCATATTTACGCATAATACAAAACCGCAATAACTAATCTCAGGAATCTAACAAAAAACAGTACCCTTTAAGATGCGATACAAGAATAACATGTAATATGAAAAACCCACACACCATTCTTAATTTATCTCCTACTCGCAATTACCAATAAGATCGTTGCTTTGTAAATAAATGTTAACAAAAACTGGAAACCTTGCTAAATTAGGAATATTATAAAACAATTTCTTAGAAGCAATGCACTGTGTGAACGAACAAGCTACATTTGCATAATAGAATCATCGGCTTCGTTAGTCCTTAGCGAACAAACGGTCGGAATAATTGGCTCAAATATACGCCGGTTTTAGAATAAATTATTCTATTGTAAGATGTTTATTAGTTGAGAATTTGGGATCGTAAATGATAACTTCAGTTCATGCTTAGTGTTATTGTGGTTGAAGTAGGAATCAAATGCAAAAGTAACTCTGTCTGTCTCAAGGGCGGATCCAGCGGTTATTCGGGTCATGCCACCCCCCCCCCCCCCCCCGGGCTGGTTCTAGTTCGACCACTGATAATTTTTCTAATCTCATTGATCGTACAGTATTTATTATTGTATTCGAATAGGAGCCTGTCCCGACTAGACTTCAAACATGTGACCCCCCCTGACTTGAAAGCTGGATCCGCCCTTGGTCTGTCTGTTTCTCTGTATAAAGATTAAATCACTGAAACGATTATTTTGAAATTTTATAGAGGGGTAATCTAGGACCTGGAGAAGGACATAAACTTATTTTTACTATTGCAACAAAACACTCAAAGATGATTTATTCTTCTACTACTAGATTAAGTTTTATACATAAACACAAATTTTCAAGGATAATGTTTATGTTAACCATGATGCTTAATATGAAATTTAATAAATAGGTATATAAATTGTTTCCAGTATTTATATTGCCTACATATAGAAAAGTGATTACAGCGTTCTACTGTAAGACACGGGACCCTGTAGCTTGATAAATTAAAGAATAGCACTGCAGATTTCCGTTTGTTTGGCTACGAAACACCACATTTTAGCCACAATCCTCCATTTCAAGTTAAAATTATTCTGCTAGAGACCGCAGTTCACGAAGTAAAACCGCAATAATAATAATCAGTACGAAGGTAATTTTTAACTATTATTATACCATTTTCAGACTTGACCTATTTAAAATGTTCACTTCTTCACTATTGTTTTTCGGAAAAGTTTCTTGATACATTCAGTTTTACAGATTTACAATAATACATAAAGTCACGCCTTTTTCCCATGGGGGTAGGCAGAAACTACAGAACGCCACGTGCTACGATCCTTACAAAACCCTTTTGTTTCATCTACGTTCATGCATCGTTTCATACATGAACGCCGGTTGTGGGTACTGCGCACCTGACCTTTTTGAAGGACATCACCATCACAGATTTACAAATAATAGTAATAGTATAAAATATACAACCCGTACAAGGAAATCAGAGACATTTCAGACGAGTGAGACCGCAGGCATAACTAGTTTATCTATAAAATACACACAGCATAAGAAGCTAATGGCAGTTACGCTATTACCTGCGAGATACCTAATCAAGTCTCATTCATTGCGTTCACTTGGCACTCGATCTGAGCAGCTCCATTATGACGCATGAAAGGCTTTCATGCGTCATAATGGAGCTGCACTACAGCATTCTGAGTCACATTGAATACAATATGGGGTCAAGAAATATGCTTATCGCTTCATATTACGAGCCAAAGGTCTAAATAGCGTCTAAATGTCTACCGGTTTCTTCTTGCCTTGTGTAAAATGTTAGTTTATGCATACGATAGTAATGTTTGCAAATTGGTGGATTTTGAGGTGAGAGCCAACGATACTCGGCAGCATCTTCAAACCCCCAAAATTGTTGAGAGTAAGATTAAGTTATTTGATTAATGGTCGCAAGCGCAAGTACTGAGCGTGAGGTCATGAGTTCGGACAAAGTGTTATTAGGTTTTTCTGAATGGAAATTCTCAGTAAATAGCAATCCAGAGTTTGTGCAGATAGCAGAGCGGTAGATAGCAATAGAATCGCCTCCTTTAACATTAGACTCAATAACCACATTCGCGAAATGTGAGTGTACACTGTACAGAAGTATCTTTGCCTAACTTTTCAGTTATTACAGAGGCGATGATGCTATAAATTATTTTTCTGCCTTAAACCCGTCATTCTCAACGAATGGCGAGACAGTTATCCAATTCACTCATCACACCCAGGTCATCAGCATGCTGAGCAAGCGAGATACAAACATACCTCCTTCTCAGAAAGGCCATTGTCCCAGACAGGGAGGAATTTAATGGTAATGTAATTGTATTGTGTTACTTCCTTAAGTATGTCTACAAATTATAACAAAAATTAGCAATACAAATCTTCACTTGTCTAACAGACGGTGAGTTTCCTGTGTTTATTCAAACAAGCGAGATAGGTTCCTGTAGTGTCATATCGTGTCCCTACTTATGCGCAGGCGCGACTCTACGTCGTGATTAGCAATACTAATGTGGGATCCAGTGATTTTATTAGAATCTCTGTAGCCATAATATCGTGAAATAAACAGATATTGTAAATGGACCATATAAGGCTAGGCAGATTAGGCGGGTGACTCCCGAACATGTTTAAAAAACCAACCGATCCCTTCATCTTCTCTCGCATCGGTTGGATATATCTCATGGGAATCGCTCATGCCGTAGTGGAAAGATTCAGTCAGCAATGGTAGCATGTGAGACAACACTACATTTTCTCCCTCTCTCTCTTTAATAACTTTTGCCCACACTAGGAATTATCCCTGTAACGTGGGTGCATTTACAAATACATACATTTATAATACAAACACCCAGACGCAGAACACGTAGTGCAGCAGTCGATTACTTAACCACTGCGCCAACCGTCCCGTTTTCTGGAATATGTTTGAATTAGGGAAATTACATTTAATATATACACCTTTTTGAGTCTGAGGCTCGGAGAGACTCTTTCCACCACAACTGCACTAAGTATGACTAATCCAGAGGTAATGTTCGCTAGATAAGTACATAGGACACTTTTGACTCCAAAAACCGGATTACAAATCATTTTAATGACGCTAACAAAATCAAGAGCAAAAGTTAGTAGGGTACCTTACCTACTAAACAATCCCGAACTCCACAAAAGTGCTTATCCTCGTTCGGAATTGTGCTTCACTTTTGCAACGAAGTACCGAAAATAAGTTGGATAGTTGACCCATTTCCACTTAATAACTATAATGTAGCATCACGTCTTATATTCCTCAAGGGGTAAGGCAGAGGCACTCATCGCTGCTACCGTAAAGTTCCATGGAGTATCGGCCCCTATCGGCCGGGCTTTCCAAATTCAGTGCTGCTTAGAAAACAATTCTCATATATGTATGTATAATTAATATTATGACATAAACATAACATAACATCACGCCTTTATCCAGGGGTAAGGTAAGGATTAGGCAGAGTTGTAGTTACTATTGTGCCCGCCTAACACATCTTGGCGGGGGGCCTTAGGGGTCGCGAGCGCGTAGTGCGGGGACTCTGCTAGCGCTCTCGTTTAGCGACCCTCGAGAAGACTGCGACGGGGTGTGGTCCCATGTCGCCGTGCATAGCAGTGAGGGTAACGGTAACCTCCGTACAGTCTCCCCCGGGACGTGCACGAGAACCCTGGCCTCTTTACAGTCATCCTCTCCGGGAAGTGCCCATCGGCATGGCACCGTGGTGGGCTTCGGTGCGGTCTTCTATAAGTTCCCGAAGCCCACCATATGGTGTCAAGGCGGACCACCGTGGTGAGTTTAACCGTTAGGAGTTCGGCACATTTCACCGATGTTGTTATTAACTCCCATGTAGCCCCATGTCAGAGGGGTAGAGCCAATTGCCGTCACCCGGGCACAGTTCCAAACTTTCTACTGCTACTGAGAATTTCTATACAGAAAAACTCAATAACATTTTGTACGATCCGGGAATCGAGCCCAGGATCTCACGCTCTGTAGTCGCGCTTGCACCAGTAGACCAATGTGGCAGTTAGTAGTATAAATATATAATATAATAATCATAAAAGAATTCTATGTAACATTGAAAGCCTGTCCACGTGAGGCCAAGGAATTTATTTTGCAAGTCCCTGCTAATCCACATGGCTTCACGTGATTAATCACCTAAAAAATCTCTCTCTCTCTCTGTTCCTTCACTCTCATAGTCCGATGGGACGGCAATCCGACACGACTGGAGAGAGATCAGGCGCAGGACCAACGGCTTTACGTGCTTTCCGAGGCACGGTGTGTATTCACATACACGCAGACCCAGACCCGAAACAAATATCTGTAGATCATACAAATATTTGTTCCGTGCGGGAATCGAACCCGCGACGCTTAGCTCAGCAGTCGATCTTTCAACCACTGCGCCAGCCTAATGTATTGCCTACTATAACAATGTTTCTACCAGTTTCTACAATATGGAAACTTCCTAAAAACACTCCACTCTAGTTACATAGGTTTCGAATCCGAATTACATCCAACAGTATTCCAAAACATGCGCTTCTTACTTTCTGTAATGTTTTCAAACACCTCTTTGATGTATAAAATGCAATAAGTAAGAAAGTTAAAGACGTGTGACCATTGTTTCGGAGAGCATTTGTTTTTAAACACAGAATGTTGTGCTACGTAATATCGAGTACTCTACGATAACTTTATGAATACCTTGGAATTACTAAGGAAGAAATTGCGAATATCGATAAAAGTGCGAAACACAAAATTGCATGCGGAAAATCGATATTTCTGCATTTCTACACTCTGTTTCTTTATAATGAGTTTACAGTATATAGTCGCTAGTTAGATACCGTCGCATAATATCGGTATGTATTTTGTTTTGCGTCTTTTAGCGAAAGGCTCTGCGCTTTTTTTTATTGTGCGATAGTACCAAGAGAGTAGTACCTACGCTACACTTATAAACTAATATAGAGGTACTGTTGGACACAGAGCACTGAAATTTATCCTCTAACCAATAATGACCCGAAATCACAGATGAAATCGTGAACACCTAATCCAAGACCCAAAGAAATGTTAAAAAATTCAGTCTGTAGGAAAATGTTTAAAAGGTTCAAATAAATATACGTATTGGATTAAAAGCTTTCCGCCTGAGGATTCATTAAGAGTGTATCCTCAAATATTGGATCGAGTGTCCGCTGATTATATTGTAAGAATTTTCGGTGACTGCCCTTAAGTGGCAAAATGTTCGTTGAAGTACGCTGATTGTAGTTAAAATCGGTGCTTGAGCTCTCGCAATATTCAATTTCAAAGCAAAATTTCTGGCCACAATTGGTCGTGATTCAATTTTGTCAATAGGTATGAGTAAATACTTGGCATTGCTACTTTGCCTTAATTTAAAGATTTGAAGTCGTCTTCCCGTGTATCCTGACCCAAATAAGCTCGTTGTTGGTCGAGATTTTATAAAATCAGTCGTTATAATATGTGGTATGACTTGCGATTTATTTAATTAGCAAAATATAATGTTTGTTTCAACTAAGTTCAAGCTCTTAGCGCCATTCTTTTTCTGGTGGTCCTAGACCAGCTATCTTTTGTCGTTGTGACGGTAATGTTTACATAACTGATGTGGCCACATCACCCACGAGTAGATTAACAACATCCTTTATAAACCAAGTAATCATATCCTCAAAGTGTTACCCGAAGGTGTACAGTTGGACACCGACCTTTCGCCGATTAGAGTCCCGTGTTGGTAGTACCCTATTACCATCTGCCGAGCACAATTCCAAATTACGTGCTTCTACTAAGAATTTTCATATGTAAAATCATTACAACTTGCCCGACTCGGGAATCAAACCAAACGTACACTTTAATTCATTAACCGAACCAATTCGACGATCATTCTCATTACCTGCTGAAACCCTTGCTATAAATATTTACAATCGCAATAACAGGGCACTTCCTTTATCCGTCAAGTAATTGCGCTTGCGTTTGTCCGCGTTCCATTTGGTGCCATTTGGAGCACCAATAATATTTCATAGCGGTATTGTAGCCAGCTCGAGACTTCAGATCAGACTCCAAATTAGTGCAGAGATATGGCTCTCAGTTGAGTTCAAAGTTTCGAGACACGTTTATGTGCATTTCTGCGCAGATTTGTTCGGTGTTAAGATTTTCCTAATTACGGGGCCATGCAGTGCATGGAAAAAGTCACTTCGAATGACATACCTGTCGTAAATATTGTTATCTATTATGCTAATCTACAATAAATTGCTTATGGTAGGATCTTGTACTAATAATAGTCTTATTATTTATGTATAAAGTCTCACTTGTCCACTTACAGGATAAATCCATTAATTAGTGCCATATACATCTTCATAAAAAAATAAGAACTTGGTTCAATACTCGTAATAGCATATTAAAAGCTGAAAAACAAAATTACTCCTCAAACACAATGAGACAGAGACTCATTAAGCTCAGCTCATTAAAATTAAGCGGCAGATGGCGCTGCGCTCCAGCGTCGTTACTGCACGGATCTGATCTATTAAGTTCCTCTGCAACACTGGAAAGTCGAAACTTTCTTGATATTTCTCCTTTGTTGGTTGTGTTTTTCCTCCCGTTTTCACTTCAAGACCGATTGTGAATACATTATCTCAAAGATCAACTGATCTTGGAAAGATGATTATAATTTAACGACACATCGTAATGTGTAACACTGATGCTCCTGCGCCGGCACTAACACTGACGTGTTTGAACGAATTCATATAAAATGCACACGGCCTGGCAGCGTCCCTGACACTACACTGATATGTGTAAATAGACCTTATATCATCGGCCCAAGAAAAGGGGAATAGTATTTTACCGGTCCTTCTGGAATATTTAATGCTGTCGTCTACTTTTCAATTGACTAATTTCAATTAACGATTTCCCCAGGGAGCTGTTGAATATTTTAAAACTTTGTAGTTTATCTCTTAGCTGCGCGAAATTCTTCAGCGCTAAACTAAGGATGAAAAGAAAACACTTTTCTAAGTGTTTATCTTTGGATAAAGTAAAAGGGACGACCAAAAGAGACGCTATTTATAATTTCAGAACAATTCCGACGTCTGATGTTTTCTGAATAGTGAACCTGCCTTGTCTATTGCAATTGCAGCTGCTGAGCAAGTTTTGGTTGGATTCCCAGGTCGCCAAAAGGGTTCTTCAAGTTTTCAATAGCAGTATGGGGCTTGGAATGATTTCTATGGTCTCAAAAATCTGGCTGTACAATAGCACACGTCTACTCGTCCTGTAAGGATTACAGATGTACGGATATGTTACATTAAGTCAAGAAATCTTTGTACAACACCTTCTGTTGGCACTTTACAGTGCAGTGTAAAAGCATTGCTCGGTACAGGTTTTTATTTCTTATCTAGATTTTAGCGCAATGCAGTATCTTCGTGAAAAATCATGAAGTGGTTTGAAAACAAGGTTCGTTGTAGATCCAATATTCAGAGTGCCTGTAAAGATATAACTTTGATTTATTTTTTATTGTTGCTGTGTATGCTGCCTCTTTTGAAAGATGAAACGGATAAAAATCAGGAAAGAATAGGATTGGTTTGAATAAAGAAGTTAAAGTTTTTTTTTTGGTATCACCTAGTTTTTCTGTTATGTGTTTTTTTTACGCTGCTTGTCTTCAAACAACATTTTTCTTTATCCAGTTACGAAGCTAATGAACTTTATCTCTGATTTGGTGGTCAATGTTGCACCAAATGAGCGATATGTATAACATTGAAGAAAATTAAAAAAAAAGTATTTTTTACGAAAATTTTGTAGGTACATATTACAAATTACATCTTTTTTAACACGACTCATTGAATTTATTTCAAAATTTCCAGCGTTCTTTATTTCAGTACGGTTCGGTATTCTTTTTTCAACTCTCAACTCCCCCGCATTTTCGTTCCAAAGTGTTTTTCTATGCAAATGAAGACTTCGGTTAAATTAAGACAGAACTTAATATGCGAGGCGACTAGGTCAATCATTTGTTAATATTATCGTGGAGCCTGTCAAAATAGCTACATCTGTCATCTAAAATGAATTGCGAAGATTATACTTGCATCTTTATATTTTAATCGAGAAAATGTGACGTGTCTTTTAATTCAAATATCATTTTTACGTGTTTATTATTAAATCAATTTCTATAAAAGAGGTCAACGAATTCCGATGATTACAAACAATTTTCATTAATTCAAGACGACGATTAACGGTATTTTTCTAATTGATGTAATTATTCAATTATAATTACTAGATCGTTTGTATCGTGACCAAGTATCGTAAATACCTGTAGCACTACTATAACTGATTCACTTCTCTAATTAAATCTTTGTCTTTGCTCGACCTACCAATAGATAAAAAAGGGGTTTTATGTTCCCAACTGTCTACCTTAGCAGCATTTGAGTGACGTTTTTTTATAGATAAAATGACAGACTCCAATCTGTGCCCAAGTAGAGACTTAGAGTCGTTCTGTAAAACCTCTCGTACCGTAATAGAAAGATTTGCTAGTCAGCAATCATCATATCGAGGCTGACTGCCCAGGGTGCGCCAGATGATCTCAAGTTTCGTCTCCATGAGGAGATCATCCACCTTTCACCTTGTACTCTGTAACACTGCACTCTGTAATACTGAATGATGAATTAAAAATGTTTAATTTTATTATTTCATCAAGACACGTGGCGGCCGGAATTATTATATATACGGAGCATTAGCGGAAACAATATTTTTCTGACCTAGAAATAAATGGGAAAATATTATAGACCCATTATATTATTTTATAGCAGGAGGCAACTGACAACCATGACAAGCGTACGAATAGAATTAAATATTTACTGACGGTTATACTTCCATTTCCGACTAAATGACAGTTCATAGCCAGCAAACAGTCCTTTTTAATCCTAAAAGACCACATTATGCAATACATGTGGAAATATCCATAGCAACTGTCAAACAGGTGATTGCTGAATATGATTCTTACGGCAAACATTAAAAATCGTCACGTAAGTGAATATTTTGACATTTGTCAAAGTAGAATCGTGCTTTGTTTCAACCTTTTTAGACCCCCATTTCTTTGTCTTATCTATTGTTATCAACAAGTCACTAGGAAAACGAGAGTTTTTCCCATTGTAGTAATTTCTTTAACACGACACGTGATACGCATCTGATTCACAAGCACTTTAGCGATTACATAAAACACGTAATAACATACCGCGATAAGGAACTGTGGAAAGCTAATTGTGTAGGATGAGACGGAACAAAAGAACTGCTGCATTACGCAACTTTAGGGTCAACCCCTATTGTTCGTGCAAATGGTTTAAGTAAAAGCGGCTGATTGTACCAGATCTGAGGTTAATTTATTAGTTAAGAATTTTTTTATACTTTGCCCCCACAAGGAATAATTCCTGTATCGTGGGTACGTTTACAAACACATATATTCACATACACAAACACCCAGACCCGAAACAATTATCTGTACATCATATAAATATTTGTTCCGTGCGGGGATCGAATCCGCGACACGTAGCACAGAAAGCTAATCGCTTAGCCACTGCGCCAACCGCGTCGTCGTCGTTTTTCTTCTATCGTCTCAATACGAAAGCACATGGAAGTTCCTCATGCCGTACGGGAAAGATTCACATCATCACATCCTCAGCCAAAAGACGTCCACTACTGAACGATGGCCTCCCCCAATGGGGGGCTATGCCATAATCCCCGCGCTTGGCAGGCGGCTTGGGGATCGCAGTGGCTCACCGATTAGTGAGAGGATGCTGCTGCCCGTCCTCCGGTGTCTGGCCGCAGTTTTAAGACGTACCCGGGTCAAAGGAAAGATTAGACAATCAGAAATGGTGGTATCGAGGCTGACTGCCTAAGGTGCGTCAGAAGATCTCATCATTGGTCTCTCGTGGAGACTCTTTCCTTGCATTGATATTGACAAACAGTATTCCCTACAGTTTTCTGCTGCTGATTACTCAGAAACACCCATACCACTGTCGAACCTGGCCATCGAACGTAGTACCTCGTTTTCAGCAGCTGCTTATGAAACCAGTTAAGTAGACCAACGCACATGTACCACTGGCTATTCCTTTGTTGAATATAGGCGTGATGATGTTTTCTAATTACCCGAGTTTGTTACGCAATGAATTAGGTTAACGCGTATTATTTAGTAATTATCAACTTGTGTTTACAAGTAATAAATAGATATCTCTATTTAAGTGCATGCTAAACTGATAACTTTATTCATTAAAACCAAGCCGGCGCATTCAGAATCTCTACTTTTATTCTTTTAATAAAACATTGCCCTATTCTAAGAATAATTCTTGTATTGTGCGTAATTATCACAATCATCCACACCCAGAACAATTATCTGTAGATCATACAAATATTTTGTCGCCTTAGTAGTAAAGAGAGCCAAGCTACACTTTTGACCGAATTGAGCTATGAATACCTACCACCATACTCGTTAAACGGAGACTGTTTCTGTCACGGTCACTTTTCTGAATTGTACTTACATTGTTTTTTTTTTTTATTATGTGGTGAAAAGAGCTAGCCAAAATATTCTCAATAACTTCAAAAATAATATAAGAGCGCTCTTAAATCGAATATCCTTAATTTCAACGCATTAATTATTATGTACCTTTTCACAAAAATGTGTGGAAATCGGTATACAAAATATTTTTTTTGTAACCAGTTTAGTGTGGAATCACTCACTACTAAGGCGACGATTTGTACCATGCCGATATCGAAGCCGCGACACGTAGGGCGGCAGTCGATATCTCAACCATTGCGCCAACCGTGCCATCTACAAACCTGTGTCTTACAAGCCATTAACTATTGCGTGCCAATACAATGTATCGGAACTAACTAACAGAGTTTCCTATACATCTCATCCCGTTACTACTGAGTGGGTACAGACGCGTAACGTTCCATTATGCTCAGTTAGCGCCAACACTTTCACTGTTGACGCTACTCTAGCGAGACACCACGTGTGCTGCGCAACTATGGATGAAATAGAGGAACGCAGCGGATTTGTTTGCGCATATATAAAAAAAATGGAACGCGCGCATTTGAATGAACTATCAAAATCCCAGGCATATATTTTCATTTATTTTTGGCTTATGTATAAGAAAAACTCCTTCTTACCCCGATTACTTTTTTAAATCTTTCATTAATGGAAAATAATAGGTACTATTAACATGAAGAGAATCATCCGTAGATTCTCAAAACTGTAATGGCTTTTAATAGCGTTTTAAAAAATCTTATAACGTGGATCTTTAATAGGTATTCATGAAGATTTAGCTCCGTGAATCTAGAGTACCTACTTGGCATTTAAACTCGGTACTAGAAAAAATCTTGTGAAACATGAAATGCTTGTAAATCTCACTAAATTTAAATGTAGGATAAAATTCGTTGCTTTCCTGTAAATGTCTTGTAATTTTGACATGATGCCGTATTTATCAGAAATTTTTTTCTTGTAATGGCTTTTCCGATTTCTTGGTATTGCTTAACGCTGAAGAGTGTATTGAATTTTTTTTAAACATCCTCTATATACTAACTGCCTCATTGGTCTGTTCGCATATGCAGCTGTTGAGCGTAAGGTCTGAAGTATGATCCCCGGGTCGGGAAAAGTGTTACGTGTTACATGTTCTTTTAGGAAATTCTCAATAACATAACAATAGGCTCGCCCCCTAATACATGAGACTTCCAATAGCACACCTCTGCCTAAACCTTCGGGTTATACACGTATGTTTATAACCCCAAAACACGACGCTACGGCTATGGCTGTACGGTAGCAGGTAGCCACTGCCACCTGGCCCTTGGGATATACAGGTGTGTTGTTTTTGTAATAAACAGTTGCCACTCTAGCAATTTTTACCATATCGTGGTGCGTTTACAAACACAAATATTCACATGCACAAAATACCCAACCGGGAACAACTATCTGTAGGTCATACAAATATTTGTTCCAAGCGAGAATCGAACCCGTGGCACGCAGCGCAGCAGTCCATCGCTCAACAACTGCCCCGACTGAGCTGTCAATTTACATCTTATGTCAGTCTAATTAAATACAGCTAATGAATTTAAGTTCTAAGACACTATTTGTCCTACAAGTCGCAATTGGTTGCAAGAAGTTTCTCTAATTTATTCATCAACTTGTTCCTCTCGATTTGATTACTGGGAGCCGTCGACTAAGTACTAAGTTTTGACTCAGAATTAATTCAAACTAATTTTAGTGTAAGACAGTTATTGATTGCCGTATTGGTCTAGTTGTCGCAAGCGCGATTGCTGTGCGTGAGGTCCTGGGTTCGATTCCCAGGTCGGGCAAAATGTGATTGTGTTTTTCTGTATGGAAATTCTCAGTAGCAGCACGGAGTCTGGAACTGTGTCCGGTAGATGGCAATAGGCTCGCCCCCTATTTACATGGGACTTAATAACGACATCGGCCAAATGTGGGTGTACAATAGTACCTACACCTCTGCCTAACCCTTCGGGGAATACAGGCGTGATGCTATGTTATGTGTTATGTTATTTTATGTTATGATTGCCGTATCTATAATTTTGATTAGACCCAAAAATCAAATAGACGGAAATAGGATTATTATTTCTGGCATTGTAATTATTATAGCTTCCTCATTGGCCTACTGGGGTCCTTCCCAGGTGGCTATTTTATAATTACAACTCTTTTTTGTTTTTTGAAACTGGGTTCTCGTTTGTATGTATCAAGATCCGGAAATTGAATTCTGTTCTATAATATAATATATTCTCATTGTTCCATCCTCTACTATAAAGCCTTATATGTATATGTAGCTGTTTAATCAATTTTTACTTTATATTTAATCGAGCACCCACATAATCATTCACACTCCTATATTATAAGGCAAGTTTTTGTATCACAAAATTACGAGCAGATTTGACTAAAATTCATGCTGTCAAACATAATATGATTTTAATTTTTACTATTATTATTGCATTCTGTTCATGCGCGAGTAGTCACAGCGCGAGAGCAGAATGCAGTGATCGAACAGGTTCGTCAAAGTTCATTCGTTCCCCATTCATTACTACAAAGGCCGTTGACTGCGCACGGCGTAGTCGCCCGCGCAGGTCGGCCATATTGATCCGCCATATTGGCAGCATTGACGCCATGTTGATTTACGTTGGTACCCTTGGCGATCACAGCTAACTTCGGGATGCAGCGGTTTAAAGCGAACGTTATGTTAGTTATGTTTTGAACTGTTTGTGTATCGGCGTACGGTTTTATAAATAAACGGATTTCAAATATTCATCAATGGAACGGACGTGTTTATTCGTGTTGACAATTGACTATCGTCTTTTAAGTTACTCTTGTGTTAGAAAAACGCGTTGTGAGTGTTAAGTGGCCGTTATGAAGTAATATTAGTGAAAGTTTGGTTATGTTGACAGTTGAACTCATTAATACAGTTGAATGTATCGTGTTTGTACTAAACAAAATGTGTAATTAGGTAATTATTATTGGTCGCAAATCGCTAACTCCCGAACGTGTCGAGAACTTCATACTTGGCGTCGCATGATATGTTCAACCCTACAACGAGATCTCGCAGAGCCCGGTCTTAGGCCTTCAACCGTTTATGGCAATGATTCGAATTAATTTTGTCTCGAAAAGGCACGTTAAATGATGATCCATTGAACTAAATTTACGATAGCAAACAACTGTTTCCGTGCAAACCCTCTGCCATCGTAAAGGTGTCCAAAACTCAGTTTAATAGCTCTTTAGTTCCATGATCTCTACTCTAAATTATGTAGTTAAAATAGTTACCCATTTCACGGCAGCCTGACACTTTCATATAGTACCACCTCTAAATAAAGTAATTTATAGATGTTGTTAATAGAACGAGTTTTAATGGAACATTGAATACAAAACTACTTAAAGGAGCAATACTATTATTTGCTTGATAAATGATATTACAATTACGGTGTAGGTTTGTAATAAGAATTACACAACTGAAAGAACAAAATCACGGACTCGTATGTTTGTAGGGAGAATCAATTAAAACTATTCGGACTGTTTATTCCGAGTAATTAAAAAGTATTCGCCTAATTGTTATGTTCTGTCCTACTTATTTATTAACTTGTTTATTAACATTAATTTAACAAAGCCATCCCTTAACGCCTAAAAACCCTGCTTAACGCTCCGAATAATACTATCCAGAGCGTTAACGCTCCGGATAATACTATTCAGAGCATCAAACAGAAGTGTTGTCCACCCACATTTCACGAATCGCCGTTAATCGGTCCCATGTAATAGGGGCGAGCCTATTACTATCTACTGAACATCCCAATTGAAAACTCTGACTACTACTGCGACGTTCCAGACCTGTGAACAATTTTCCTTAACTGAGAACTAATCACAGTCACACTTTGCAAAAGCCCATTTGGTTGTCATCATCACTATCATTTCAGCCGCAAGACGTTCACTACTGAACATAGGCCCAAATATTTCCATAACCAGTGGTTCTATGCCACACGCAACCATTTGCAAACCATGATGTTGGTACTGTTTTTCTTCAACGTTCTAGAAATTTATCAGAAACTGGTTGGCCTTGGCACTCAATAGCAAGCGATCTACCAGTTCTTTCATCAATTGATAATATAATTTGATAATTATAGACAGCTAATGGCGAGTTTTTATTCTCTCATAGCCGAAGTAGGTATATAATTATTTCTGAATTTAAGTCAGAGTCCGTCAGGAGTACGAATAATACTGATTTAGCAATCCGTCAATAAAAAAATTGCCTTCTTCGTGCAAAATTCTACCGCTTTCTGAAGCTTTAATTATTTCAAAGCTAATATTTCTGTTTTGATTAAATGATAAACAATCAATCGATTCAATAACTAGTTGACATAAGATTATATGTAATTTTTGGATGCATCTTCAAATTAATCAGTCCTTTGTAAACATTTTTTTATCCCAAGTCTCGTAATAATTTCTGTGTCGTGGATGCGTTTACAAACAAATTCACATGCACAAGCGCCCCCAACCTTAACAACTATATATATACCATACGATTACTTGTAGTGTTCAACAATCAAACCCGCGACATCTAGCACAGCAGCTGATCACTCAACCACAGCACCAAACGTAATGTTAGATTAAAATTTTACTACGCAACCACAAATACTAATGCAGAGCACAAAACCTAACTGACTGAAATAGGTTTATTAAAGTAGTAATCCCACTTCAAATAAGGTCAGCTTTCATGTCTAGCAATCACGGACTAGTTTCCGGCAGTTAGCAACTTGCAGTCCTGATCATGTATTGTGCAGTCGGACTGCAAGTTGCGAAAATACATTCATTTGGTTCTTTGTGCAAACGTCGAAGTTCATTTTATTTCTTCGTGCTAGTTCAGAGTGCATACGAAACTAAGACTTATTGTTAGAGATATTGTGGCGTACATAGCGAATTTATTTTAAATTGTGTTCAAATTAAACCTTTTGAATGCGTGTCTATTTTACTTTGACGGAATTTTACTTCTCTTATCTGTCTTGTTATATCGACAAGTTTCTACTTTTATATCTATTGTGGTTTGTATAATTTCGGTCGCTGGACATCCCATTCCTTTAAACCGAATATTGTGTTTATTGCTATGGTTTAACAAATTGTACGGTCACAGTTCGGCAATTATTAAGTTTCATAAATATTCTTTAATAGCGACCCTATCACTGATCAGGGCATTATAACAGACAGATGTTAAAAATGTTCAACAGAATACTGAATTAAATTTACTACTTTGTACAACTTCTATCTTGGAATAGAAGTACAAAGAAACATTTACGTAAAACTGACAGTAGCATTGACCTTGGAAGACGAGAACACTTGAAGCTACATAATTACTTAGTTACTGGACCAAAGTAAAACGTTTCTAAAGAGTGGAAGCTTTCGACTACGACAGTCATTAAAAACCCATTTCTGTGAACCTATTCAACAGTGATAAAGTAATATGAAATGTACTTATAACAGTCTCGGAACACAGCAAAGAGATTGGTTGTAAAATGTCGGAACATGACAAAAATATAGGACACAAGAATAACGTTAAAACCGAAAGTCGTAATCAATCTTCATGTGTCTCCTTCTGATACGGAAATGCAGAACGAGCTGAAACTCGATCTTGATGATATAGTAATAACTCAAACTGTCCAAATAAGCACTTCTCGAGTCGTTTTAACAACAGTGATATGAACTCCACTTTAAAATCACATCTGGCGCATACTCCGAAGCGCGTTCGGAAATTCGGGTAGCTTCATTTTCCACTGCGCTATTTCTGCGAAGTTGTCGGCGAACGTTATTGGAATAACTCGGGAAAAGAGCGCTGGAATGTAAAATCAAAGTCACAGGAATCATTCCTCTAGGCGAGGACTGACGGCTGACATCGGAAATTACCATTTTAATAGTGTTCTTCGGAGTTCGACTTCCGTAACATGCACAAAATCCATCAATTTACATAAATATCACAGGGACCGGTAAAGGGTCCTCTCCATTTATTCTATTTTGTCGTTTCCTGATCTCTATAGGAATTGTTTTAGGAGTTAAATTCAATTAAACTTTCGGAGCTTTCGGACATCTATAGAGCAATAATAACCACGAAATATTAATTGTATAATATTATCAATTTACGCGGTTCTGTTCATGCTTTTGGCAACATTTATGTAAAATTGTGCGACTAACAATTTGCAAGACTTCAAATACTACATATTTTTATTTTGCAACAACCTTACGCTAAAATAAACCGCAGAATTACAAAATTGATTTTAGAATGTATGACGTCATTTTAACCCGGCTTAGCAAGTAGCAAATATTCAGCCTAAACACTAATAGCCCAATTTGGTCCAAATAAGCGTTTACTTAATACATGCGGTAAATTGCAATGTTTGTATAGTAAAGAGAACAATTGCCTAATAAGGATAATTAATAATCACCTTGTAGTCCTTATTTACATAGTCACGAAGGTACTAATTTATTTCAAATCTTTTAATTTATTGCTAGCTGTCATCTAGTAAACAGAAGCATCTGAAATTTGATTTTAAATCGCTACCAATTTTGAGCGTAAAGAAATCGGAGTGCAAACAAATGAGATATTTTTTTGCTTACAAAAAATTATCGATATGAAATATTGAATTGCTTTTTTGTGGTAGACCATGCTTATTATGAACCATCTGGCTATTGTACTTTTAATTTCACGTGAAGGAGCTTAGGTAATACCCGTAAAAAAAGTTTATTTAATTTGATCTTGAAAAACTTGTTGTGAAATTCATCACGATTTAATGATATATAGAAAAATCGATTAGATCGTTAGGTCTTGTTAGATAGATTGATCGTCATTAAGGCGCTGCCCAAACGTAGGACACTGTAAACCGAAGTTTTTTGTCGCACAATACGGCGTGATGGTACATATTACAAGCCAGAAAAAAATGGAGTGTATTGTCAAGTGTTCAAAGGAAAGACTTATTAAAAAATATTTTATAAAAATAAAATAGTATCATAATAAAAAAATCGTAAAACAGAGCTCAAAAAATATTTTTCGTCGCATAATTCTCAAAATTTTGAGCGTAAGCTATCATATTTTATGTAATAATAATAAAGGGAATTCAATCAACTAAAGAAATACCTAAAAATTATGCCACTGAGCCGTGCATTTATTTTTTAATTTAATTAAAACTGCAATTTTACTTTTATTTTGGTGGTCGTTCGATTCAACTAACATCAAACGCATTGCTATTTTGAACCTTATTCGTTGCCGCGATGCGCTCCTTCTTCACCCCCCTCAATTACCTAAAATATGTCTTCATACAGCGCCTTAAGTACGCCGCGTTCATTCATCGTCAGCGGTTAGACTGCCATAGTTTAGTAAGCTTTCCTTTACATATGATTTTATGTTGTGACGTGGGCGGGCAAAGCTGTCTTTTTTGTGATTGTATGTTTTGGTTTTAGACTCCAAGGGTTAAGTAAAGGTATATTGATGTACACTCACATTTCGCCAATGCTGTTACTGACTCCCATTTAATAGGGGCGAGCCTGTTTCCAT
Source organism: Shargacucullia verbasci (assembly GCA_947562105.1). Classification (NCBI taxonomy): domain Eukaryota; kingdom Metazoa; phylum Arthropoda; class Insecta; order Lepidoptera; family Noctuidae; genus Shargacucullia; species Shargacucullia verbasci. The sequence goes on from OX387289.1 coordinate 11,448,417, forward strand.
CTATCGGGCATAATTCCAAACTCTAGGCTGCTACGAATAATTTTTCTAATAGAGAACCTATTAAATACTTTTCCCGGGAATCGAACTCAGCACCTCATTAAACGAATAAGGCAGTTTAATTAACATAGCATTCATTTTACGGTTCCAATGTCCTTTGATCACCCTTTATTATAATTATTATTGTAACACCCAAAGCCCTTGTAATTATAACCCATCCCAAGTGACCGTATCTCGGAGACATATGCTTTTAATTACCACCAACTTTCACGGTACGTTGAGCATGACGCCATTTTGTTCAATAAGCTTTAGTTACAAAGGATTCAAGACAATATTCTGGCATACAAAGAGATTGAATTTTATCTTTCTAGTTGATAGTATCATCGTCTTTTTTAATGACAGAAAAGTACTGCCAATCCTCGTTTTTGATACAATCTTCGCACTCATTATTATAACTCATGAAAGATTAAATAATTTAGACACTATAATGTTTGAATGAAAGTTTTTTAATTTGTTACTGACAGGTGTCATGCTGGATTTAGCTAATTGAACTGTAGAGTGTGGCACTTCAATTTTAGGCTGAGCTTCATATAAAACTTCAACCACTAAACCTAACTATCCTAATTTGTCTACGCTGCAAACGGACTCTAGCGAACCAATCAGTAAATAATATTTTCTATTGTCTACTTCATATTGCTTAACGTGGTAGAAGCAATTCAAAAACGTAAATCCCTGATGGATCTCAAAAACCTGCTAAAACTTAACTGAAATGAAAGCTTTATTTGCAAATGCCAACGTCCAGAAATGTTAACAAAAACTCCCGGAACTCATTCAGAGATAACAAAGAATGGGGAATTTAAGTGTGAGGGTTCCATTCGCACTTAAATGAGGGACGAAGCACCTGCTACCTGATCGACACTCGACTAGCTTCACGTTGGTTAGGTTGGAATGAGCCGATTGTTTTTTTTCGTTTGGAATTTCTAATAACTACATAAAGAAAGGATGCTTTGATGTTACTGTCGGTTTCTGTGTTGACGATTTGAAAATTGCATTTCGAGAGGTTATACGCTGAATTATTTAATTTTTATACTTTTTTCCCCACTCCATAAAGTTATTCATGCATCGTGGGTGCGTTTACAAATACAAATTTTCCATGGGCATTACGAATATTTTCTTTGTCATCACTGTTGTAATGACTTGTCTAAAATACGGTCTTTGAGTCTTCGATTAACCCCAAGTTACCGTAGCAATATGGACGTTGAGTAATGTCCAACTAGGCCATTAAAGACAGTTTAGTTTTATTATTTAACTGGACATTAACCGTCGATAGCCATATCGGTATGTTGAATCAACTTGTTTACAGTCAAGTTAAAAATGTAAATCCAATTGGGTCAACTTATCGCATTGCCCTATTTTTTTGTGGTCATATCTGCTTGTGTTAACTCTAATAACTTCTTGTAATGTGACCTTTGTTCCTAAATCTCACAAAATTTTTGTCTTCATCACTATCATCCATAAACTTTCTATTCTGACATATGTCAGTGTTGTGTTTTAAAACAGTTCATTTTACTACATAGATAATAAAATATACATATATGTATATATATCTTTTTAATAAGAGATAGATTTTGTTGCTGCTAGAGGATCATTGCAAAGGTTTTTTGAGGGTTTTTAACTGAAATACTTGGATAGGATAATTATATTTTTTTTTGTGTTTCCTTATAAATACCCTTAAAACAAACAATGAACAAGACTATTTTGATACAGAAAACACTGAAACTATATTATACATTCTATCCATCATTAGCATCAAGTAATTGGTATTTTTAATTAATTAGTAAATATAAAACATGAACCATAAAAAAACTTAGATTGTAAAGAAAATAATCTAGACTTAGTACTTAATTAACTTGAAGTACTTACCGAGACAGAGTCGTTAATTACGGTACTAGGATAGCAGTAATTAAACCTGCAGATAACAGAGTGGTACCTACCTATTGCCTAGAGCGTTCGTATTATCCGGATTTAACTTAAATGAAATAATATATTAATTTTAACAGATTTTATGTACATAATTCGATTTAAATATAATTTTGTATTTCCTGTAAAAGGTTAATTAATTATTGGGTTTTCCCACCAGAAAATTCTTAATACCATTGCGGAGTTTTGAACTGAGCCCGGTAAATGACCACAAATCGCCATATTATGGTTGCCCCCATAATATGGCGATTTGTGGGTATACAATTAAGCGTGACTCTATTGTTCTTGCCTAACCTAGTCTTATTGTTTTGAATACTCAAACATACAAGTTTTTTACAGGAAAACCCAATCAATAATTATAGCTTGCCACTTTCCCAGAACGAACCCAGGATATCACGTTTAACAGCCGTGCTTGCGACTACTAAACTAATATGGCAGTCAAACATAAAACATAAAAAGTATCAATTAAAGTACATATATCCTTGATTAAATAAGTACATGTCGTACAACCAGTATTTTTTTAAATACACGCCTCGTTTTCTCATGAAGTGAAGTCTCAATAAATTCAATGTTGACAAATCACCTGCCAATATTTCTTACTTCCATACTAGTTACCCATTATGATAATGGCCGAGATCGTTCAATTAATTGTTTCCTTTTTTGAAATATCTGAAAAATTTCTGTTATGTGTTATGGAAGACAAATGAGGTTGTGTATATTAAATTCGCTCCTTTGTAAAATCCTGGCAATATGGAGATAAGAGCGTACTATTGCTTGTTTGTTTTTACCCGACTGACAAGGAAGGGTTATGTTTTTCGCGCGTATCTTGTATGTATGTATACTTGGTTGTAAATTTCTTTATTATCGGCGGGACCCAATTGCAAATTATAAACCGAAAGAAAATTAATCGGTTCCGCTTGCTACTAAATTTAATGCGGGTATTTAACTTAGGCTTTAAGCTCACAATATAGTCAGTTAAACCGAAGTAGAGTTTATTTTGTTTATAGTTTATTTTAATTTTGTTTTCTATTCTCAGTCTTGTTTCGGTCTTTTTAGTGCATTGCTTTTAAATTGTCTTTTTTGCAGTCGGGTTATTTTTTATTTATTTTTTATTAACAGATGTAAAAGTTCCAATTTGAAACAAAATAATTGAAGTTCTTGTAAGATTCAAATGCGGAATGGTCTCGTTAAAATTCAAAACGTCGCTGTTTCGAATTTAGAATTTGCAGCAATTTCTAGATTCGATATAGCAGTGCTTTGAATTTCACCGTTCCGAAGGTATAGACAAAAAGTGCACGCCTTTGCCGAATGCGGATTTCGGATACGTTCATTGTTTTTTTCTTTTCTGTTGTTACCCTAAAGTGCTACGTAGTAGAACATTCTTGTTTTCTTTAAAGCAAATAATTGTTGTTTCAGTCGGTTTATCTAGAACATTATTTTTATTTGCACGGACATTTTCACTAAGCCACAAAACCATCTCTCAAGGTCCACATAAACATTCATTTTAGGTAAGAAATTGCTCATATTGCGGCATAGTAACAAAGGTATTGGTAACTTTATCTTAGTTTATATAATAGCCCCCTAATCCCGGCAAAGTCGTGAGTAGAACTTTCCTCTCATTACTAAGTTTTCAACTATGATATATTGATAGACTTTGTGTAACTTGATCTTAGATGAGACAAAGTATCTATTGACTTGAGATATTGGTAAAAGACAATATATTATATGAACCTGTTTATATAACTTCTGACACTGTCGAGTAAATAGCACTCAAAACGGTTACTAGATAAATAATAAACGTCAGTCACAAACATGTTACAATTACAAAGTTCAAATATTTAATATTTACCGTCTCAAATTTTTAATTTCACATTAAGAAATTTTTCGAACTTTAGTATTAATTTAAATTGGAACATACGTAACACATCTTATTACCTCCTTTCACTAACAAATCTCACCGGTTTAATTAGCATAGTAATTATATTCCCCAATTCGATTTTTGTTAATTAAAATCGATTAACAAAAAATATTGTGTTCCGAAAACCGTAATTAAAGTTTTAACTATGTATCTCAATATCATGGAGTTATGAGACATAGTTTAGCCTCGTTCACTGGCAATGTCCAATAAATTAAATGAGTGATCGATCATGGCACAGTTGCCGGCGCCGCTAGCGTGCTCCGCATTGCCGTAAATCAAGCCGCAGCCAACACGAACATTGCGAAAGAATCAATACCAACTATAGAGCTATACACCTTTATATCACCAATTCAGTCTACTTATAACAGTGTCCTTAGATTTTATCTCAGAGTTCACGTCACAACAAATCTGACTCGTGAAATGCGTATTCCAAACAATCATATCTTATCAAATCAAATGATTGTGCAAATGAGAACAGTTTATCAGACAAGCTCGGCGGTCCGGGCCGGGCTACTGCGAGGTCTCCGGTCGTAGAAGCCCTACCATTTACCACGTTGTTGCAGACCGCATTCGACACTCCGACGCGGCACCGAGTGAACGTCGGAAAGGAAGCGACTCACGTAACTATCGTTAGTGAATAGAGTGCGCGTAGTCGATCGTGACGTGCAATGCCCAGGGCCCAGCGCGCCCCGCTACCCCTCACAGGGCTATGGATACCCTCCTGGACAAGTTCAAGAGGGAGCAAAGTGGCCTCCGACGGTCCAGGTCCGTCCGCGCTTCCCTACGATTGATAGGCAACCGCTGGCGGTCTAAGGAAGAGGATACAGCTGCTGATGATATTGACAAAATCAAAAGCAACGGAATATTTTTTACAAAGCAAATCTGGACAGAGAAAGATTACGACGTAGCGTATACGGGTATTGAAGGAACGTATAAACCAAAGACACCAGCCATGGCGAAAAGGAAGCCAGAGCCCGCCAAGCAACGGAAGAAGAGTGGAGACATTGATCTGAGTTTGAAGCCGCAGAGACCAAGGAAAGTGGAAAAAAAGTTTAGTGATTTGTTTTCTAATAAAAAACAAAAGAATGTGTCGGCCAAAGAACTATTGGTTCCGGAGAAAATACCACCTAAAGCAGCAGCAATTTTGCACATACATTCACCGGAGAATGAAAAATTGAAGAAAAAATTGAAAGGAATGGGAAAATCGGAGTCGGCGAAGTCAATGTCAGAGTTGATGACGCATAAGCGCGTGCGCAGGGGTTCGGAAAGCGACATGTGTCCGAACCAACCGCGCGGCTGCGTCAACCAAGCGTTTGTGTACAGCACCCCGCCGAAAGATAGGAAGATGCCGATGTCACCCACCGCCTTTTTAAGTACGTATGCTTGTTTTTAAAGTAATTAGTGTTTAATTGTCTTAACTCAATATAAGATAATGGTTCTTCGTAAAGAGCGCCACCGTCGCCAACTAAATTCAGACTACAAGTTATCAACAATCTTGACAGATGTCACATTTCGTTAACTGTCCCCCCCTCTCTCTCAGTTTGGTAATACCAAAGGAAACCTAATTATGTATCACAATCATACTGAAGCGTATCTCAAGATATATCGACGCACTTATTACGCACTTACGATTAGGACTTAGGAGATATCTTTTAAGTGTCTAGAACATACTCAAAGTAGTATTTAAAGAGTATTCCGTTTATAGAGCATTCTGTCATCATTGGAGTACTTAAGTATGTAGGTATTAATCACTTGGTTACATTGCAATTTCTTTCTTAATTTTCCTTTTAATGAAATTAACGATAACGACAAAAACCTATACCTTACCATTCTGAAAATAGTGGACAGTAAAATCTTGAATTATTCATGAAATAAACTTTAATAAATAACCTTTACAAGCTTGAATATCGTGTGGTAACTACATTTGATGGGTCAGTCAGTTTTAGCTTGATACGAAGATGTACAGACAAACCCGTAGGTAATAGAGATTCATCATCAGCCCGTTGATGTTTTCATTCCCTCAGCTGAGAATCCGGTCTCGTCACAATTTTATTTTTCCATTAATCATTCTTCTTACCTATTCTCTCTTATTTGTGTTACCTACACAAATATGCGGCTCTTTCTAGTCCAAAACCTTAACAAAGTTAAATATCCTTATGACTGGAGCGTGTTTATTTCAATGAGCAGGAATGGAACTCACATCCACTGTATCGAAGGATCGTACGGATTTAAGGAATCACATAAAAAAATCACAGAATTATTTATTCATAGTCCAAATATTGTTATTTTCTGTTACGCATTAACAGTATAAACGCCGACGTCAAACTTGGCCTGAATATAAATTTGTAATAATCGCAAGTCAACCTTTTGACCGTTAACATTTCGTTATGCAATTTAACAATACCGTTATCCGATTGACATTTTTATTTCCGCAGTTTCTTAACGAATCCCACCTTAAACTAAACTGTATGCGTAAACGTGCTAAACGCTAGTTAGTTACTACATTACTTCGTAACAGTTAAATCGATTTGGATGAACGTTTATATGAAGAATACATATTTGTGGTTACAAATATTCAATCGCAATCGACAGTATTGTTTACGAAATATTGTGATAGAGGCTGGAATGTTATGTTTGTAAGTGATCTGGTACAAATTGTGGTTTCTTTATCTTGTCCGGTCCAAGGTGGGTTGGACTCTAAGCAAAAACAGCAATGTTAGACATCAAGTAGGTGTATCAATAACGTAATTTCGCACAATAACTGGTTTCGAGACAACTGGTACTTCGTATAGTTCGGTCGATTATCAGTTTTCGCGCGCAAATAAATAACTGATTTATTGCTGTTCTTTTTTTAAACGACTTGTCGGAAACTGTTTGAAATAGTATAACTACCGCTAAAACGAACACAATATGCATATTTTTAAAACATGTGTGAAAGCATACAAAAATTATTTTAATAGGAAATGTTAATAGCGAATAGTGGGGTATTGAAAATATTATATTCTAGAAATAAATGACAAAAATAATTTTCTCTAAACAAATGGATAATTAACGCCATTTTGAGAGTAGTTGTGGATTAAAGTCTAAGACTGGGAAAATTACCAATCTCGCTCCATAATTAAATTTAACCGTAGATTAGTGAGATTATGCTTCAAATCTCTGTCTTGTTAGCCCTTGTTATCCGTTTGTAATTAAACAATAAACTTTGATCTTTGTGCAAACTGTCATTAAGTGATTTAAGTACATTTATCAGTTTATTCCATTTCAATATTTTGTTTTGTTTCGCTTTATTTTTCGAAAGCGGTGAATAACACTGCGGTTTAGGTTATATACGTTTTTCATCAAGTTCGTATAGATGACCAAAATATTGAACCAATTAGAAAATATAATGGTCGCATAATAACTGAATCATGTAACCTGTTGGAAAGGAAAATATTACGTGATAAATATCTAGGTATTATGTAGAAGGAAAAAACATCGAATGACTCTCTTTGCTATGAAGTAATTAATTAAGATTTAATTTATTACATACTGTTTTTGTGATATTTTTGCTCTAAAATTTCCATTTAATAAGATATTTCGAACCTAAAAAAGCCACACGTTGAGTTTTTAATGGTGATGTAGCCATGTTAGTGATGTGTAAAATAGCTATCCTTTAAAAAAACAACCACCAGTAAATCTATTTCGTATTTGACTAAATAGCACTTAATTGGTTAACACAGGTTTCTAATTTAGATCCCAAACAAGCCTCATTACGATTCATTATTACCAAATCCACACATCGCATACATGAATATTGAAGCCATAAAAACTGCCTATGAAACCAAATACCTAGGTACGTTTAATATTTAGGGCCAGCGCACACAGACATTCAATGATCCCTAAACAGTTTATATTAAATAATGTGTGTTTACATAACGTAGCATCATTCGGCAGAAACAGAGGTGTAATATTGTACCCTAATTTCACCGATGCCGCTATTGCCATCCACTGAGCAAAATGCCAAACTCCGTGCAGCTACTGAGAATTTTCATACAAAAAAAAACCAATAATCCTTTGCCTAGGAATCTAACCCAGGACCTACTACGCCCAGCAGTCGCATTTCCCACCACAAGACCAATGAGGAGCCTTTTAAAGATTGTCCAGGTTGTGATGAACTTATTTAAGTATGCATAACCACTTAAGGACGGTTTTTCTGTGAACCCCAGTTGATTTGAAATGCTAAAAGTGCACATAACAAATTCAATAAAATCTAAGTAAAAAGTGATGTAACAAATACTAGTTTTAAAATGTTGAAGTCAAGCAAAAGCTTATGGAAAAGCCTTTCAAATCCGATCAATTGGCTTTAGAATGCATCTGACAAAAAATCTAGAGTTTAACTACAAAATTTAGAAAAACGCCTGCACCAAAAATCACATTCTCTTTCAATAGCACGAAACGGAACTTGCTCGTTCAAATAGATGCGGATTATACGTTACTCACTCCAAAATTCGTGCACAATCTCAGTCGAAGTACATTTTACATAAACCATTTTCAGTAAAACTATGTCGGACTTTACGTTTGAGTAAATTTTCTTACCCTAGTCACCACCATGGTTTACCTGAAAGGGTGAACTTTTTGTGGGCAAAGACCATATTTAAATAAACCCTCCAATTTGACATAATTTTGCAAAAAAAAAAAAAACATTAAAACACAGACTCTCGTGCGTATGCGCTACACCTAATATTATAGTAAAAAATCAGTTTGCCGTTAACGGATCATTAGGTTCTGTTGTAAGTGTAAAAATTATGTGTTTTTCGGTAGCAAGCCATTATGACTTAACACCCGCACACCTGGCCACCAATTAACTAATGTTTCGTAACCTGCTATCACACAATTTCCTTATAGGCATCTATGTTTTACTGGCAAAATACAAAATGCAGTTTAGGAAACCGTGTGAAACACATTATATCGCACCCAAAATTCCTGAACAACCAAAACTGGGTTTAAAAAGTATACTTTTTTTAAGACTTTCTTGCTCATTTTCCCACAAATTACATTTTTGACTTAGGTCACTTTAATTCTGAGGGTGCGATATATTTATCATGTGAATTTATACATGTAGACACTGAATAATAATCAAAATGTTAATATCAGTAGTAATAATATGACTACTACATATTGCACTATAGCAGGACAATTTATGGGTAAAACTGTCATTTGTTTTATCTATCAGGTGCCATGTTATTGCACCAACGCGGAACAATATTCTTTGTACTTTTTTCAAATTTCCAAGTTATTGACTCAAAATGCAAGTCTAGACTTTCGAACGGAGATTAAAAGTCAAGATTAACAGTAGTAAACAGATAATAAAATGCAAATAATACTAATCAGTGTATCTAGGCATACATTTATCAGTTTTCTTTTAACAAGAACATTGGTGTCAATATGACAATCAAATGCGACAGTGACGGATGGTGTTACCAGTATTACGTTAAACCACGCTTTTATATAGTTTATTTTCAACTAAAAATTCCTTTGCATGATCACAGCTTACCTCTTCTCTTTGAACCTCATTGGCCTCTTTCTGCCTCATTGGTCTAATGGTAGCAAGCGCAATTGCTGAGCGTATGGTCCTGGGTTCGATTCCCAGGTCGGGCAGTGTTATTGACATTTTCTGTATGGAAATTCTCAGTGCCGTAAAACGGGGTGAATAGAGATCCAGGGGCGAATAGAGACGAAACACGAATACAAAGGTGAACAAAAGTCTTTTGAACCGATCTATCCAAGACAAAAAAGCATCTTTATCAATCATACCTGTTCTAAGATCTAGAACATAATTATATTTATCTTATAAATCAAACCCACATGTGATAAAATAGTTCATGTTTTTTCTTTCTTGACTTAAAACATTTAGAGGATACCAAATTACCGTGCGAGCAAAGCCACAGGCAAAAGCTAGTTAAACATAGATTAATGTGTTCAGCTTCCTTCCAAATTTGTAAGCCATCAATCAGTACCTACATCTGTGAAGCAATATCCTCTAATACATATGTACATATATAACCTTTTTGTATCCAGATCCAATCCTACACATATTTTAGTATTGAAAGTCTTAGATCTAGGTCATTAGGTATAAAAGCGTGTATTTCCCAGGACGTAAAAGGGAAAGGCATTATAATACTATTAATTATTTATCAGATTCGGTGAGATTTCGAGACCCATGTCCGTTGAAACAATGTTCTTACATTAGAATCGTATCTTTAGATAGGTACCTCAGGGGCCTGCATTAGAAATTATGGAGTTCCTATAAACTATATTGTAGTTATTGGGTGTTTTTATAACATAGCATTAATCCACGCTAAAGAATTTAAAACATTCAAGAATGTTTCATATTATGAAACATTCTTGAATACTAAGTTATGACTTTGTGCCTCAAAAATATTATTTTTAGGTTAGATGAGAAACCGGTCCACAGTTATTTAAAATACAGAAATATTTATTATTTGTACGCATAGTAGGCCCGATTCTACCACAAAATAATATATCTTACATTTTGCCGATAAGTTAAACAAAGAGCCCATTGTGCGAATAATTCCCACGTGAGTGAAAATGTAGATTTTCCACGTTATTATTATCGCATAGGCCTAATAACACTTTCTGGTCTATTGAAGGAGTAAAAATAAAGCTACTATATCACTTACCTAGTACCTGTTACAAAAAAATTGTCCAGTAAGAAAATTCATGATAATACGAACGCGAAACGAAAATATGAAACCGACACGTGACGTCACATGAAAGACAGCAATTCGCAAAAATTAAGAAAATTTTCAAAATGGAAAGTTGGCACAAATTTTTAAATTAATTTAATGAGTTTGAAACAATAGAGCAAATACTTTTCATTCATGTCATACTTGTTCGTAATTTGAAATCATAATAACTTCTTATATAATAATGACTAACTGACAATGGTTTGTGGGAGTTTCGTACTTAAGTACCAGTTACGAAATATTATGAGGAAAGTTGAGACATTGACCTTTTCTTCGAACCACCTTAATAGCCAACGAATTGCAAATTGGCGGGCTCTTCTTACGGTAGCTTCACAAGTTCTATAGAAAGTACTAAGAGAATGATCTGCAGTATTCCTTGTTGGTAGGTGTATGGTTGTATTGTAGGTAGGTGTCATTAAACAAATTCAAAATTTAACGTCGACAACTTAATATTTTCTTTCATTTCTTACATAAGTAGGTACGTTTCGCTCTGAATAATGAACGCAAAAATATGATTAAAAATACGTACAAAATGTCACAATACCTTAAACTTAAATACAGACACGATTTAAACCTAATCATGGAGAACTTCGTGAAATTCTCGATTGTATGTGTACTCTGCCAACCCGCACCGAGCCAGCGTGGTGGATTCAGGTTTTACCCTTCACATTCTGAGAAGAGGCCTTTGGAAGGGTAAATGGTGGGCTGAATAGTGTTGCCCAAAATTGGTCTTGGTCTTGTTATTGCATTTTCGCAAGACCAAGACCAAGACCGCGTAATTTTAGCAAGACCAAGACCAAGACTGACCGTGCAAGATTTGAGCAAGAACAAGACTAAGCCTGCGAGACTCTTGCACGGTTAGTCTTGGTCTTGGTCTTGCTAAAATTACGCAGTCTTGGCCCAATATCGATTTTGGTCTTGCAGTCTTGCAAGACCAAGACCGATTTGGGCAACACTAGGGCTGAATATTACAGCTAAAATTCAAAACTCGGTTCGGAAAATAAAAATATGTACTTAAATTTATTTTGCTTCATCCTCCAATTACACAATAGTGAAGAACACTTCCACTTGATTGTAAAACTTAATTAAAATTCATCAAACGTCTCGAAACTAGATCAAAACGTCGGATACAAAATCAATGTATTTCCATTTCAAATACCGCTGCCATTGATGTGATTACTTTCTCGTAGATATTTTGTCATCGGCGGTCTGGAGACATACTTCCGTCATTTTGATTGGATTCGTATTTAATTTATTGGTCGATTAACATAAATATCGCCTCTGTCTGATGGTGTGTCGGAAGTTATGTTAGAAATGTATTTCATAATTCTTTAGTTCCAAGGCACAGATTATAATACTTTGAATTTTAAAAAATTACAGTTCTTTATCATATTCAAAAAGGGTATTTGTATCATAGTAATAGGTATAGAACATAATATAACAACACGCCTGTATTCCCGTAAGGGCTAGGCAGAATTGTACTAGTACACCCACATTTCACCGCTACCGTTATTGAGGCCCATGTAAAAGGGGCGAGCCTATTGTCATCTACCGACGAGAATTTCCATACGGTAAAACCCAATAACACTTTGCCCGAACCGGGAATCGAACCCAGGACCTCACGCTTAGCAGTCACGTTTTCGACCACTAGACCAGTGAAGCAGTCATTCAGTCAAATAGGTATAGACAAAAGGGAAGATCCAAAATTAGGTCATGAGAAAAATCCGGGTGCCTTGTTGACCCAATTACATTTTGTACAACAAAATCCTTGGACTAATATAGGTAAATGGACGGTGGACAGAAATATTAAAATCCTCTCAGTTAAGACGAGGGGCCCATTTGCGTCCGCCATCAGTGCTAAACTAATTTGAGAACTAAATTGAACTTCACTCAACCTAGTTAGGGATGTCAGCTCACACAGGGTTTTTTAAAGCGGGCTACATATTGACCCTTTTTTATGTTTGTCTCTGGCATGTAGCTCGGAGAGCTTTAGTTGTTTAACCGGGAAAAAAGCGAGAACAGCAGGGTAAAACATTAGTCCTGGGGCCTTGGTGTAAGTTTATTTTGTATCGATTTTACGCATCGATCGTGTTCCACGTGCTAAATGGCCCACTCGGTGCTCTACACGAATCGGAGTGCCGAACGCAGTCGATGCGTAAAATCGAGATTTTTATTAGTAGTAAAGTAACTTCTTTGTACGAAAAGTAAAAGCGACATTTACATTTTCATTCGCAACAAAATTCAAGATCTTGGTACTGTTTGAATGCTTTATGTGAGAGATCTGGCATATTATTTTCCCTTTTCAAGTTGTCATCTCATATGCAACCCAAATTGTGTCATTGCAACTTCGGCCTACTTACATAATGCGTCGCTTTTTTTTTTTTCTTTTTCACAATACTTTGCCCCGCACTAGGATTTCTCCTGTATCGTGGGTACAGTTTACAAACATACATGTTCCATGCACGGAAAACGAGACCCGAAACAACTATCTGTAGATCATATAAATATTTGTTCCGTGCGAGGATTGAACCCGCGAAACGTAGCGCAGAAAGCTAATCGCTTAGCCACTGCGCCAACCGTGTCGTCGTGTGTTTCTAAGATCTCATTTTTATTTATATTTACACAATCTCGTTGTGTCAAATATGTCCTTAGGGATTATAGCTTTTGAAAGCTCATGACAACATAGGATTACGAAAAAGGTTCTCAAATAAACTTGAACAATAAAAAACCTTAACTTTATTACATTATTTCAAAACTAATATGTATTACGAAATAGTTACGTGCTATTACTTATTTGAATGAATAGTGTTTGCATAAAAAACCAGTTTATTACTCAGTTTTAAAATATTATGTCGCCAATTAAAAAGATCTAGATAGTCCACACAATGACCAAACTCAGAATCGTGCGACCATCTCAGTTGCAACTATGATACTGCAATGGAGCGACATGCTAGAATTTTTAACTTGCGGTCAGTTCTATTTTTAAAATTCATTTTTTTCGGCCAGTGAAGTGATTCAAATTAATTTTAACTCTCAATGTGTCGGTCAATTTCGGTCAGTGTTTTTTATTCGATCGCGTTCGGTTTCGTGTTTTTGAATTCAATTAATAAGTTACGTTGTGCTTGGTTATTGTTATGATTGTGTTTGTTAGTGTTAGCAATTGAGTTTTAACAGTAGTGTTAACGTTGTATTTGGTATTATGGGAAGAGAAACGCGAATTTTCACGCTTTCGCGGAAATTAGAAAATTAATTCTATAGCGAATTTTTTAGTTGCATTTGTGAGTTTCTTTAATTACTGCATGTAACTGGTATAATACCTATTTGTACTCGTGTTTATTATTCTATCTTACCGCTGCTGCTCCCATTTGAAGATTTAAGTACTCTAGTTTTATAAAATGTAAACATTTCCCTTCCAAAGTAAAAACTGACTTGTAAGTATAAATAAATATTAAAGGATGTTTCATCTTTCTACGAAAAAAAAAAACATATTATTGTCATGAAAAGGCACGAAACTTCGATTTTTAAAAAATATATGTGCCGACACCAATATGCTCGCAAGTCTCAATCGCATCCGATGTCCTTCTCAGGGTTGTCACCTCTCCATAAATATTTCACATGCAAACATGTTCAACAAAGGTCACAATTTATACAGCCTTCTCACACCTCAGCATATTACTAATTTATTCGAAACCCCGTTCCGCATCGGCGTGGTACCATGATCCTTCCGCGTTCTGTCCAATACAAACGATTTGCGATACATCACTGTTGCTTTCGTGCTGTTTTTTAACGCGTTGAGTAACTATTACCCACGCGATGCGTCGACGCACGTCAATCGAAACATGCATAGGGTTGGCGATATTATTCTTATGTATATAGTGTAGGTAGTTGTGTAGCTAGTTCCGTTTTAATTGCAGAAAGGTATACGTACTTTATACAGAATTATTGTATCTAACTGAAGGTATAACTCCTCGCATTACCAGATGCGTTATAGCCTAAGTGCTTATTAAACCGTTTGACTCGTCCCAAATGTTAGAATGGCGCCGTGCCAAAGTTTAATTTCCGCCTAAATCTCCACTATCCTATTTCCTTTTCCTAAAAGCTTATAACTACTTTTAGGATATGGCACAGAAAATATTTTATAGAAATAAACTTTAATTTGAACCCCTTCCATGTGCAGTATTCTGTCTACTGTTCAAAGCACTTGTTTTTTCACTAATGGACAGGATTAGGAATGTGAGAGTGTGAAAGTGGCACCAGTGACAGAAAAGTAAAGAAGTAATCGTTTGTCATGGTATGGACATTTGATGAGGAGGGATGAGAAACATGGCACTAGAAGGGTTATCAGTATGAATGTGGATGAATACAAGGGAAGAGCTACGACCCA
The DNA here is from genome assembly GCA_947562105.1 of Shargacucullia verbasci. NCBI lineage: Eukaryota > Metazoa > Arthropoda > Insecta > Lepidoptera > Noctuidae > Shargacucullia > Shargacucullia verbasci. The sequence continues at coordinate 11,463,445 of OX387289.1, forward strand.
AGAAAAGACAGATGTTTGTGTGAAAAGTGACATGGTGTACAAAGAAAGTGATCTCTGAGATGAATCTGATAGAGATGAATGGAATGAATTTTTCGGGGTCGGCGCAATATGTCTGTTTCTTACAGACATATTGCGCCGACCCCGAAAAATATGGGATAAGGGCAGGAGAATGATAATAATGGTATTACAGTAAAATTTACATTACAAATTATAGGTTATAACATAAGGTGACTTTAACCTGAACTCATGTCAATAACAACACAGTTTGAAGAAAAGTTTGGTTACAAGAGGCTATTTAGGTGTAAAAGTCTGGAACGTTCATAATTTTTGTAAATTCCTCGCCCTCCTTAATATGAGAAGCATGTAAACGGGTGTTAACCAGCGTAATAGCAAAGCAGTCAACCCTCCAGTGATTGGAACAACGCATGCAGACAATCATGGGAACCTTTCACCTCGTTTCGTTCTGGGAATTAGCTTCGAGGCGCTTTCCTTTGTTTATATTACGTTAGATTTTGCGCTGGTTCGCTGCTTCAAGCGTAATATAGCTTTAATTAAGTGTAAGGTTTCACTGTGAATTTAAATGCAAAATGACATCGAATGCAATGGCATATTTATTAATAGGGTGGGAGCATATTTAACACGTTGACTGCCATTGTGAAAATCAGAAAAGCCAAAAATGTACTTGTTATTACGTGTTATTTCACTTTAAATAGTTTATATATGCCATAAATACATATATAAATCATATTTATTTACTTTAAACATTTTACATATTTATTTATTGACACAGTGATGTTTGTGCTCAACGGGGCCGCGCGGGTCACTCTGTCTTGCCGAAAGAGTAATAAACATGGCCGCCAGGCACCAAGGAGACGTTAAGATTTGGTATGTGTTGTCGGTCATATACGATCCGATATCCGACAAGGCCTGAATGGAACAAAAAGTGTCGGACACATAGTCCGACTTGGCAGTTAACGTGTTAATTGTAGTATTAACCCATCATATGACGCAAAGTACAGTCTGGCTCCCGGGCGGCGAGTGAACCTTAATATATTTCACAATAGCCGCATTACTGTCTTCCTGTGTATAGCCTTCTTCTCAGATGCCGTCGAGCAAATATGAAGTTCCCTTAATCCTCAAACAAAGTGTTAAAACAATAATGAGTACAATTTGGTACCTACTTATTGTATGCCCCTAGTGTTCTCTTAGTAAACAACACAATCTTCTCCCATAACATAAGCCATTTAGTCCTCGTGATACAAATCCATTCCCTCCACTCTGTAACTGTTTTGTCTGGAGCCTGTTGGCTTCTTGAATGCGGTAAAGCAGGAAAAATAGCTTTACAAATGGCTGAGAACTTACAGCTACAAAGCATTGAAGTCTTGGTTGTTTATGCAATAAGTATTATTAATTACGTTGATCTTAAAAATTACGACAATACATTAAAGTTTCGTGACTAAGTATAATTGATGAAGAGAAAGTTGACAAATCTTTTGCCAATATAAGCAGCTTTCGTGTTTATCATGATGACAAAGTAATAGAGAATAATTACAACGAGATTTCAAAATGATGCCTGTCATCCTTTCCTTGTCTATTTTATTTTATATCAGGAATGATTTATTATACTCTTAAATAAAATGTCATCTGATGAATATTATAAACATTACGCAGAAGAGAATGGAACGGTTAAAAAAATCAGAGAGGGTGAAACCGCATTTGACAGCTTCGATTTGATTTAAAAAAAAGCGGAAGTTAAATCCTGCGGTTAAATGAATTGACGTATATGTACAATACCCATTTTTAATAGAAACGATGTGAGTCGATACTGACAGTTGTGATTTTATCCAAAAAGGGTTAAAAAACTACGAGACACCTCCTGCGGCCAGGACTAATATGAATGTGTGCGTCTCATCACTTGGCGAGTTAATTTTAATAATGTACAAAGATATCAGACACTTTGTACTGAGCACAAATTAATACCCGCATACATAAATGACTATTATGGAAGTTTGTGTAATTGCGTACATTTCATTAGCCGCCACACTAGGCCTCTTTCTTTAAATCCGCCTTTTGGTGATAAGATAAGAAATCGCCTGGTTTTTTCCATAAATATTGTACTAATTACAAACGAAGATCTCATTACAATGCATCTTAGTAATGTCTTAATTATGATTAAAGATAAATAATAAAAGAAATGTAGATAGGTACATAATAACAACGGAATGTGTTGCTTCATACTTTGTTATATTTGTGTGAGCAATAAACATAACATAACAGAACGACTCATTATATGAACACATAAAATGTAACAATCCATGGGAAGTAGGGAAACACCAAAATGGCTAACAGAAACTGTAATAACCAGTTTTAACTTCTTGTTCCATTTTCATCTAAATAAATGTACATAGGTAAATTTAAACGTTTCTCATATAAATATATGATTTTTTTCACAGTACATACCTACTACACACACAATATATACTGACAGTACAGGATGGGACAGACGCAATGAATCGAGCCTTTATCCCATAGAAAACACTGTAAAATTATTTATATATACTGATAATCTCTAGATAGCTATACTATTGCAATCCTCTTTTTTTTTCTATTTGCTCTAAAATTCAACGCATAACAATAGCTAAATCTAGTTCAGAGAGACTTGACGATATGAGAAGACTTTAGAATATAATTTTCATCATTGTAAAATCTAAATTGGATCAAGTTAGATCAAGATCTCCGTTTTCACTTACCGTCAGTATTCTTAGCTTATTTTGATTGAAACTTCGATTGTGGACGCGACGCTGGGTTTCGACTCAATGACCTTATTACCCTATGCACAAGGTGAATATATTGACTTTGACATTGAAGTGAATGTGAGCTTTTTAACATTCCGTACCGTCGACATCTCACCTTGTAAATTCAATTTGTAATCTATATTCGACACCTAATCATAATGTGTACCAGGTGTTGGGTAAGGTTATTGTGTGTTACCTGATATGCCTTGAGGTATTTTTCAAGTATATACTAAGCCAAATCTAAAATTGTCTTAGTAAGTAACACATGATGCCACAAATTCGTATTACTTGTAAAGATTCAAATAACATTTGAGAAGAGTAACTTCATAAAAAAAAATATTTTCATTGACATGTTTCGCCATTGTGATGATGACACCAAAAAAATCAACATGTCAGTTCTAACCTAGTCTACGTAAAGATTATATTAATTATAATTTCAAATTAGAGCATTTGGAATTGCTAGCAAAAATATAATAAGTGACGAATAATTTCCGTTTATTAAAAATCAGTTATCTATATTGATAGATTCCAATAGAATAAATTAGTTCTATATTTAAATTAAGTATCTTTCGAGTTTCATTAGTCAACAGATTAAAAACTTATCTGATTCCGCGCCCTAAAAAGTTGAATGGTATCAATATATCGGTTAACAATCTGTTCGACATTGAGTTAATCATTTACATTGTTACTAAAGTTAACCTTTAGCTGTCGGTTGGTCGTGGGCTGTTTGATCAATGGTCCATACAATTAATGTACTTGTAGGTGGATCGGAAGTCCAAAATAAGAATATGTTTTTATGAAACTATTCGTGAGGTTAGAAGTATTGATTACTTTTGGCGCTATTTCTTGGAGGTTTCATAAATCATGACTGAGATAACAGTTGTATTAAAAACAAGGTAATAAATAGTGTTTCATTGGTAAATTGGTATGATTACAAATAGAACCTCTAATAAATTTTAGAGGGTGATTTAGAAATAGTACGAAAAAAAGCCTGAATAAGTCACGACCTCTAGTTAACCGTGTCATTGTTGGCGTGGATGCGTACAGCTGGAGAGCAATTTTCAATAGTAGTTGGCAATTTCAAAATGTAGAAAACCTGTTATTTTTTTTGCATCATACAATTCTTGTTCAATTTGTTTTTATAAGTTATTTTACCTTTGTTTTTTCCCTGCTTTAGTTTTGTTTCTTTTCGTTCATATTTCCCCTTTTTCCCTTAGAACTCCAGTACGGCGCCCTACTCGAAGGGTGCGGGGGGGAGTTGCCGTCGCTGAGCGCATGCGCGCCCCACCCCCCGCACCTTGATAAGGCGACGCGTCGCCAACAGAAGGATGCGCGCGCGCAACAAGATAAAATCGCTCAAGTTAACATACATTTACACGGTATTTGTTTCGTTTTTTTTATTTTTATTTTCTTTTTCTGTTTCATCCTTAATTCGTTAAGTTTATTTTTATAAAGATTTGTTTTGTGTTCTATTACTTCCACACTATATTCTTTTCTACATCATGCATACACACTGTACTACGTTTAATAAACATTTGTTCATAAACTTGTTTCACTTTAATATGTTCATACTTCATAATATAATAACATCCGTTGTACTTCTTCTTTCTTCCGTCTAGAATACATCGACGCTTGAGCAGGTCTTCTCAAAATTCTCAACAATCAATCACTTCAGTTCTGCTCTGATTCTATTCAAGATATCAATCAATCAGTAGTTCTTTTAAGTGAATCTTAGTTCTTTTTGTTACAGCTCTGTTTGCGGCCGTCGAACATGGCTACCTTGACAAGGCGCGAAACATTCTGGAATCCACCGACGTCGATGTCAACAGGTTTGTGATTCATTTCCCTTTTACGTGGTATATTTATTGCGTCAATTATATTAGAACCAACAAGCTTCTCTGTACTGAAAACAGCTTTTATTATAGGCTATAGATTTTGTATAATGTTATCATTAATTTGGACTGGATAACGAATCGTGTGACAAGGAAACTGGGTCTTTAATCATTCTATAGCTGTTAACTTTGCATGCAAAATATGTTTTTCGATTATATTTATATAGTTTAATTTTTTTTTTGCACCGGGGTCCTTTCGACATTACTGTTTATTGTCTTCTTTTACGAAAATATTAATCTAATCAAAATTACTATCGTAATAAAAAATCACAACACTATAAGTACAATTTCCAAGAGCAACAGTGAATAAACTGGTCTTCAACGCCATAAATATTCCAAACGAAAGAAATTCAAGGCGGAACTCGTACCATATATCAAAGAACAAGTACAATAGAGTGCATTTGAGACAACTGTTGCGATCAATGCTGCAAACAAATGCATCCGCCTGAGATTTATCTCTGTCCAACTGTTACTGCTATTCCGGAACTGTTCTCGAGAAGGGGCACCTGGATTTGTCAGCGGGAAACAAACGATGCAAAACGGTTTGAGGCGTTCGACCTTTATACTTATTTAAATTGGATCACTTACTGTTTTAGTATCGACAAATAAATGAAGTTGATAGTTTAAGGGAATTCAAAGTAAAAGTAGTTGATCCACGTGGATATTAATTGTTAAGAAACCAAGCGACAAGCTTGTGACATTTGACATAAAGTTGAGAATGATTTCCAAGTTAAGCGATATTGAAGTATAAAGAACAGAAACAATTTAAAATTGTTAAAGTATGTAGATTTGTCATTCACCTATTAATCGATGTGAAGTTCTTGGATACATTAATTCTTTATCTAAAAAGTTTTAGTAAAAGAAAGGAAATATAGATAACTAATTGACGTTTACTTATTCTAGAATTTAAATAGTAACTGAGGCACTTGTAATTTGAAATAGACAAGCTATTTGATTGACTCCCAAATAATAGTTAACTCCCAGGCATTCTCATAATCATAATACTGTTTCTCCTCAATTATTTAACAATGATTCAGGATACGCCGTCGTTTCCGAACTAAACTTGATGAACTTAATTAGCTAACTTTGCATGATATTGTTGGACGTAGCCGCCTTTCTTTGAGGCACTTAACAAAACTTGATCACGTTTTCCTTTGCCCTTCTCCGAGGAATAAACTTCTTAAGAACATATACTTAGACATTTGAACATTAATTCCCATTTTGACTCACACTCATTGTCCTAAACTCTTCCTAAATTGTGTTTACGGTCTACTTATAGCTTTCTTTTATCATACAATTTTTTTCAATTGTATCATTAGGAACATTCATTTTAATTTGATGTTATAATTATGTTCTCATTTTTTTTATGCCTGTTGCGAAGCAGAAGTATGAAAGTGGCACAAATTAAAAATTAACCGTTTGTCATGATTTAATGCGGAGGGATGAAAAGGCTGTTAGGAGTATAATTAATTATGAATCTTAATAGTTCTATGGGAAGGGAAGATGGATTGTGTGAAACTTGATAAGATTCAGAAGAAAGTAAAAAGACTTATCGCGCCGACAAAATAAATGGGATAAGATCAGGAGAATGATGATGATGTCGTATTGCTTAAAGATTTTTGTTTCTTTTCAGCCTCAATGCAGACGGTCTATCACCCCTGGATGTGGCCGTGCTCGCTACCAACAGGCAACTTGCCAAAATGCTCATGGAATTTGGAGCCAAAGAAGGAACACAATGTAAGTACGAATATCTTTCTATTACCTTCCAGTGTCTCTAAATCTTGCTTATTATCTTATAAACATTCTCTGCTGAATACCGGTCTCCCAATAGTCTGTTCACCATAATAAATTTACGAGTTTGACTCTTGTTGGCATAGTATTTCTCTATTCTTAACCACATTTCCTTCTCCTCTTCCTTTTTATTCTTCACAAATGGGCCGCACACGAAATATTAAAAAAAAATTATTAATCGCTACTACGTAAACAGACATCAATTGGTTGAAAAAAGAAATGTCAATAACCGTTACAAAAGGGAATAACCGCTTTTCAAAACACGTGAATCACTTCCTAAGAGGTGGAGGTACTGATTGTAAAGGTATGTAACTGATCTAATCTTCTTTTAAAATGTGAACTGTCGTTGCTATTATCTGATAATGGTGCCCTCACGTGATAACCTTGTATGAAGCCTCTTTCGAATCTTATTTATGAATATTCATGTTTGTCATTTGTTTTACAGTTTTTTTTTTTTAGATTTCTTTCTACTCTATATAACTTCAATCTGTATGAAAGACTGTTGTTCTTGTTTAATGCGTTATAGAGTTAATGAAAGCCAAGCTTCTATTTGAATAGAGAGTTAATATGAAAGCTCCAAACTGAATGTCTTCACTTCACAGATTTTAAGTTATGAGAATAAAATAGATCAAATATTATTACTTTTACAAGTCGTCTAGCAGTACCAGGCAAACATTTTTCCATTCTATTTGTTTCTTACGCCAATCTGAATACGAAAAACAAAATAAGGCATACGAAAGGAAAAAATCCAACAAGATCATCCAACCATATGCACAATAAATAGATCATCTTCAAATATATGGGGAACTCATACATTTTCAATTTCTGATATCAGGATAATAAGTTTAGGTACGTGTTCATAAACACTACCTTGAGTCACCCTCCGGAAGATTATGGATTATTATACCGCTGTCATACCAACGCGTATTTCGGAGCTCAGGTATTTTTATAATTTGCATTCCTAACGTACGCGGGAGCTGGTAAACTCCAAGAAATGTATTTTGTGCAAAGAATAATGTTGAGATGGATTTTATGACGTCAACACATTCGCGGGGTGCAAAATTTAATATTATAAAGATAGATTCTTTGGTGTAGTCGTTCCAAGCGCGGCTACTGACCGTGACCCCCCGATCGGAGTAGATTTATTTAAGTTTTCTGATAGAAAATTCTGAAGATGAAGATGGTAATAGGCTCGCTCTCTAATAGAGGTATGGTAGTTAATGTGGGTAAATAATTTTACTGCCTACCCTTTTGGATACAGGCGTGATGCTATATTATGTTATACAGGTATAAAAAGCTGTCCGGTAATAAAGGTTGCAAATGTCGCTATTATACCAAATAAATATGAAATTTAACCATTAAATGACCAAACATTACATAGACACGAGATAACTGAAATCTATGTGAATGTCACTGAAACAATAGCAATGGAACTGCAAAATGCTAATACAGTTTACTGCCAATTACACATGCTGATGCTAGTTGCGATCGAAACGTTCGTGGAAACAGTCAAGTAAATGGTGATTCCGTGGCTATAGGTGCATGCACGGTTTCGTGATGTGCCACCATGATTAATTGACTATAAGGACTTTGACAAGCGTAACCTAACGTTTCCATATTTGTTACGTGTCATCAAACTGGCAGTAGTGTAGGGCTGCCGTTTATCCGGTTTGGAGCAAGTGCTAATTATACATATGATTAAAAAAAGCATCCGAGTTTCGAGATAAGTTGGCTTAGCTGGATTGCTTTTTAAATTTATTTTTCTGCAAACAACATCTGCGCCTAGAGTTCTTTTTGTTTTGATTTCATATTTATCCGTACCTTCCTGGGGATTATTGTTTTCTATATAGATAACCTTTCTATCGTTAAATAACAAAGGTAACACAACAATAGATACTTCAATAGCATCCTTAGTGACGATACAGCCCCGTTATAAACATTAATATTGTCATCAATTTACCGTGACATGTTTCTCATCTAGAATTATTTCTACATGTTTTATTTTTTATTATCATTCATTATATTGGCATTTCTACTTGTTGTGATGAAGTCAAAGAATTTAAAATAGGTCTATACATGCGCTTTCAAAATGTTGCGTGGTTCCAAAAGTAGATTGGTCCTATGGAGAAAACCAAACAAATTTAGGATACGAATAACTTATTTTTATATTGTAAATTTTGTTTATTTGACACAATTTCTATTTACCTTGTCCATTTACCCCCCAACGAAGCAACATCCGTCATAAGCGTCCATCATAATACCAACCACATCTCAGCGCAGCCCTATCCCATACATCCAAACAGCAGCTTGATAAACAAGCAATTGTTGAAATGCATGACGCGAGTCGTGACGAACGTATATCCTCAGTTATGCCACGAAATATGAACTACAATGTGCGTTTGCATGGCATTTATCACCTAAGTACCACTATTTTCTACTTTATGGACGCTGCCTTAAAGTTCTAAATTCAACCTTCAACTTTGTAAGTAAATATTTGTGAGTCGAAGTGCAAAGAAAGTATGTATTTGGGGAAGAATTTGGAACAGTACACGTTATGGATTCAGGGAAAATTATTACGCGCACCGCCTTAGCTATAACTGCTGTTCTCAAAAAGGTTCTAGTTGGCAATCATGCCTTCTTTTATCTGATCATCATCTACCCAGCCTTTTCTATACTATTTTGTGGTCAGGCCCCAGCTGGATATTAGTACTATATTCTTAAGAGCAACTAACAGTGCTAACGAACATCCGCAACTTCGCATTTAATTGCAGTTATCTGATCTTATTAACTCATATATATGTAATAAGCCTGAATTACCCACACTAGCTTCCACCTATTTACTGCTTTATTAACAGATTAGCGGCAACTTAGTCGGCATTTAACGGCAATTTCCGGCGATCGGTCTCGATAACCGTCTCTATCTATCGTTTATCTAATCGGTCGATTTCTTTATTGTTTAATACTCTTTGGGCGTGTTTTGTTTTTCCACTTTAGTGGCATAAGTAGGACCTACACGAAGATCTTAATCAATCTGCTAAACGAGGTATGAACGATTATCAGTTATCTGGCTGTTATTTTAAAAAATAATATCTATTTTCATCTCTACGGTACAGACAATAAAAATGTCCTGCATCAATGATTTTTTTTGTCATCTGCACCGAATATTTTGAAACGTCAAACGCCGAAGTGGAGATTGTTTTGTCGCCTAAAAACAGAATCCGATTTTAGTAAAAAATAGAGAAATCTGCGTTGCAGCCAGTCATCCGATCGACAATTCCAATCACAAAGCCATGTACACTGACATACATGTAGGTACCTATACCTATTTACGGTGCCACCGACAAACCTCACAAGCGCTCACACATCGATACATCTTTTTATTTACGGACAAGAAATAGGGAAGTAAAAAAGATAAGTATTACAAATACCGGGATCTCTCGGTCGCGGGATCGCCGCGGGCTAAAACTCCTCGACCCAGAAGTTTATCGATCTATCTGTGTTAGACACAAGTACGCTGAGAGTGGTCCTTATAACTTTAGGATCGGGATATCTGGAACAGCATTATAATCCCGTAATTCGTATAGCATCATTTCGTTGTTTACATTTTGCATGAACAAACAATTACAGTTAAAGGTTCTTGTTGTGAAAAGGAAGCACTTAATGGAATTGAAAGATTAAATACCATTTGATAGTATTTTCTTGGAAGGTGATTGTCAAGAATTCCAGCGACATAGATTTTATAGAGACTCCAAAAAAAAAAACACGTAACATTGTCATCAAAATTCAAAGTTAACTATTGAAAATGTCCGTTTACAAAAATCGATAGCAATAAGTTTGAATTCGATTCAACCAGGCAACGGCTTAGGCATTAGCGATGTGTGGGTATACAGTTCACGTCTGCGTTACCCTTCGGACTTTGGGGGTATTCGGTTTTTCCCAGTTCTTTTTAATGAACATTTTCTCTTAGACTATTTCTATAATGAAAAAATAATTATTCTAATTAAAAAAACACCTTCTTCAATATAACACTGATTGCCAGTATACCTTGTTGGGTGGAAACAACTTCAGCAATGACTATTGGGATTGCACCAAAAGCCGGGACTACTGCCAACACTAGACGGACTCGAGAGGCTTCCGAACATGAAATGTATTTTAACGGATACAAAAATGCATTGCATGATATTGGTTTCGAGACGCCGAGGAACACGAGTGCGACGTAACTGTAATATTATTTACTTGTAGATGGAGATTTTCTATTCAAATAGACGAGTGTTCGTGTATTGAAAGGCAGACAAAAGAACGGTGCTTTAAGATTTAAAAAAACCCTAGGCTGAAGAGAGTTATTATAATAATATTTATTAAGAAATGTTTAGTTACTTTTTGAAGGATAATTGTATGGGCTACAATTCTCTTTTTCTTCATTAAATTAGCCATAATATGACGTCGATGGCAGTAGACTCGCCCCCTGATTTCATGGTACATGAGAATACACCTCTGCCTAATACTTCGGGCAATGAAGGCGTGATAATATTATATTATGACAATGTATTTATCTGCCTCTATATATTTTGATCTGAATATATGCCCTAGAATTAGGAACAAAACAATTTTATCTTCCATTTTATTACATAAAAGATAATTCAGACGCATATGATTGTTTTGATGTCGTATGCTACACTGAAAATACTAACGACATTTAAAATGCCAAATATGACATACTCTTAAAATGTAGAGCGTATCTAATAATCGAAGGCCAAGGAACTTTGGGGAGGTTAATATAATTAAATAATTGGAGATATAATCAATCTCAACGAAACGTATTTCAATGAAACTATGAAATGAAGTAATCAATTTAATAATCTCTCATATGAATTTAAAGAAGCATGAAAGAACGTTAAAACAAGACTGGGTTGTTATTTTCATAATATAAATACCTCTTACCTAACCAAAAAAATGTCTTTCCAAGTATAGGTACATCACTTTTAGTAAACCAAACGTGGCATGTAGCGTAAATCGTATTCCATCGCTATGTAAAACAGCCGGTCCCTTACAAGATTTGCGACGCTTCCCTTCCAGCTTATAGGTAGGGTACGCGAATATTTACTTTTCAGGTAGAAAAAGCTTGAAAGCATATAGATTCTTTATAACTGATACAGGTGCGGAAGACTCGAAGTTGAGAGGCCGATCGAGTGGAAATCAAATGAACAATATTCCGAAGAGATCGCCCCAAAAAGTTTCTAAAATATCTTACAAGCACTGAACTGTTATCGCAGTTTACATAACATAACATAGCACCTGTAGTTATCTCCGAAAGGTTAGGCAGAGTTCACCGATGCTGTTATTAAGTAACAGGCACAATTGGAACCTACGTGCTGTTACTAAGAATTTGCATACAGGAAAACCCGGTAACACTGCGCGACCCGAGAATCGAAACCAGGACCTCATGCTTAGCGGTCGCGCTTGCGAACACTAGACCAATGAGACAGTCAAATCGCAATTTAATTGTGTAATTAATTCAACTCTAGTAGAGCTCGTGTACAAAAATAACAGTAAACGAAATGGATGTTATAAAGTTTAAACTGAATTAATCCTATCCTATCTTACTAATATTATAAATGGGAAAGTTTGTGAGGATGGATGGATGGATGGATCTTTGTTACTCTTTCACGCCAGAACGGCTGAACGGATCTGGATGAAATTTGGCACAGAGATAGATTGTAGTCTGGAATAGCACTTTTTATCCCGGAAAAATGTACCTACGGGTTCGAAAACCACGCGGGCGAAGCCGCGCGCATAAGCTAATCTAATCTAAATTCTAGTAAAAGAAGCTAAGCCTACGATAGCCAATTACAGGAAGCCATTAGTAGATACAGTTTTCAGACTTCGAGACCACCTAAAAAAAATATCAAGTACACCAACCATACACAACACGTCATCACCCGAATAAAAGTTTACCGTTACTTCATAATAACTTATGAAAACCGCAAAATATATTGTGTCGTTTATTTTTCCACCAAAAGTGTTGCGCTGAAAGACTGGTCCCCAGTATGGTGGTTCAAAAGCGCTTTAAAGCTCTCCGCTGTAACATAAACATTGATCTTACCCGCATTTACGCGCGTTACAAAAATATTGCCGCCATTTGTCTAAAAGCAACCATAAAAGGACCATGATCATGAATAATAAGTCCCGTAATGCCATTTTCTCATCTTGAAACAAACAAAACTGTAATAGAAGATGCTGAAGCATATTTACGATGCTTACCTATACGGTGGAACTTACAGCTTTATGAATTTTATTGAATGCTTTGTAGAATCTCGTCTTAGTTCCCCATGAAAATATCTAAGGTGCTTTTTAAGAACCTGAAATTAATTTAGTTTGACGTCATCATCATCAGTCATTTATTATTCCTACTGCTGGCTGGGATGAGGTCTGTGAGAAGTACTGTGCTGTAAACTACATGGGCCCAAAGCGGATTGATTGGTCCTTTCGTACATGTTTACAGTATTCGTGATTATTCCATGCTATTGGTACCAGGTGTGGTCCGAGAGCGATAGTGTAGGGCTGCCTCAAACTGGCCTATCAGTTATTATGCCAAAATCTTAATATGCTTGTCTTATTATATATAGACAATACTTCGGCGAAGTTAAGACCCCTAAAATCTGGGGCTGCGACTGCGCTTGATTACTACTTGAATAACAAAGGTAGATATACATATTATAATGCCGTTATTTTCTTAGACCATATCTTCCACTTTTATTTATTATCAATAGCAGTTAACCTATAAAGCCTATTCTGCCGTTGTAGTAAGAAAGGGCACAACTATAATTTTTACCAAAATTGACTTTCATAATCAGTCATCATATAATTTCCTTAAAATTCACGAAATGTTAGATATGCCTTTTTAAATTACAACGGCAGTATTTGTTATCGACATCGCGATCATCGTCAACTGAATTACAAACGAAAGCATGAGAATCAATACATACATATGTCCCGCGACTTTGTCCGAGATTCATCAGCAGCCAATTTGACGTCAATAAATTAATCAGACATTGTGATGAGTGTACGAGGCTGCCATACATATGTGATCAATTTCCCGATTTAACGTGGTTACGGACTGATCGAAATCGAGTTGAATAAATTTAGCTATACAAATACCAACAGCAATGATGATACAGAGCTTTTGTATTGGTTGTATCTATTGGATTTGTTACGTGAGCTGAAAGTAATTGTTTTAGGGGATCAGTAAAAAGGTAAAATGATTTGCGAAATAAATATTCGATTCTAGAGATGTACGTTGTACATAGGCATTTTTGTTGATCCGTAATTTCAAAATATTCACAAGATATTTTTGTTTAGTCCAGTTTTATTACTTGAGTGGAAAAGGCAGCTGCCAAATTACTTATATATAAGTGACAACGACTGACTATTTTATCAGAGGCCCTAGTGTAAGTTTCTTTCAACAAATTCGATTTACTATATCGAATGCGTTCGGCGCTCCGATTGGTCCGTTTCGTGCTCTCCACCAATACATTACATAGGGCCTCAGAGCTCGTGTTCGTATAACGTCTGCATATTTACTTATTAATGATATCTATAAATGTATTCCTACTCATCCTATTCTTTCCGTTGTTCTAGTCAAGAACTCAGATTCTCTGGGCGCCCACCTACGGCGGTTGGCTCGTGAGGCGGAGTCTAAACTGCACGAGGTGACAGGCTGCGCGCCCGAGAGGACTTGCAGAGAAGATGCGTGTACCAGGTACGTGACTAAAACGTCAGTGATATCCTGACGGTCTCAATGATGACGCTGATAGCTATTAGTGATGACGTTTGTGATGTTACCATTCGATGAAATCAAGATGTTCTCAACTTGTGATATTAATTACGAAATTTATAGGTACAATGAAAAAAATAAATGAAGCAACAGCCTAACGCCTCCATAGTCTGCCCACACATTGTACCTAGCAGTAGAAATCAGTGTATGAATCGCAGTAACCGGGCCTGTGCACTATTTCGTATATCCACACACTGGTGGCCCCAACTGTACGTCCTCACAGTTAGAGCCAGTGCGTGTATTCGGGGTAAACTGTTCATTATAAAAATAAAACATCTGACTTCAGAAAAAACCGACTGATAAGTTAAGGGAGCAAATAAAGATAAAGATCCTGCACAGCTGTTTACAGAGTAAATAAATTAAACGAGTATTAGGTTTGTTGTTTCTTTTGTATCAGAAAACGTGACATTCTGTCTCCCAAATTATGACAAATGATTGTCGTGTGTGTGTAGGTACAAAAGATAATATTGCTGGCTATGCCAGTAGATTTTAAAACCTTTTATTAAATTGTATTTACTGGAACTAACAGAGTTATATAAGAAACAACTGACCTAGTCACCTAACCTTGCTCTCATCATTAAAATGGTCAGTTGGACAGTCACATGATTTCGCTCGATATGTCTGATATCGTCAATTGTTCTGACTATTTCTAATTGATTTCAATGAATTCTCTTGCCTATTTCTAAAGAACCAACTTTTCGACGAGCATCACTTGCAGATTTAATCATTTTGATACAAGTAAATTTATTTGTTACTTTACTTTTCTCTTTCGTCATAGTCACACGAGCTCAAAGATCATGTAACTACGATGAACAATGGGCGTAGCCAGGGGGAGAATTTTGAGGGTTCATACCCCCCTGAAATATTCAAAATATTACATTAATATTATATTGAAATAAGCAGATGCGAGGAGTATACATTTTTACATTAATATTTCATGTACATTTTTGTTGTTTTATTTCCTTAATATGTCCCGATACTAAAACCTGACTATGCCCGTGCGATGAACCCTTCATAAAGAACCTACAGAATGAACTTTTCGCAAAGGCTCGGAGAACTTCGCGGGGGTTGGAGTAATGCATGCGAATATAAATTAACTTGATGTACGAATTAAGGAGTTAAACAAGTTTGAAGAGTTGGATATTCGTTTGACTTCCTTCGTACGTTGAATTGCTTTGATATCCTAGAATTTTGGAAGTCATCTTAATCTTATTTGTGCGTGAAATATTTGGCGTTGTTTTATTATTAGACTTAGATTTGGGAAGAATTTCCAGCCTTAAAGGATATAATAACCCGTCCTTGTCAAAGGTTCGGAGCTTAACAATAGTTTCATAATTATTGACTTCTGGTCTTCTCAATACTACAAGAAGCTTCACCCAGAATCAAATTAAATTACTTTGTATCTGGATAAACGTAAATCGCAGAGTGAAATATTAATAATGAATAGGAATACAGATGTTTTAGTTCAAGACGAATAAAGGATCTTTAAAATTTTTCAGATCGTCAGCTGCTAGTCAAGCGGCGGGCACAACTGGCTGCGCAGGCGGTGCCGGTTCTGAGAAAGATAAACAAGCACAACATTGGGACAGGAGAGTCAGAACTCTCAAGTGAGTACTTCTTTTACTATTTCTCTCAAGCTTCTCTTAGGGGTCTATCTAACTTAATGTAGCTGCTATTTCTTTAGCAAAAGCGACTCCTAGATGATTTTTTTTTACTTTCCATGCATTTCAGGTAATAATAAAAAAATCCAGGATCTTCTTAGAAAAATAACAGTGAATTCCTATTGTCTATCTAAGCACTATAGGGACATCTTCTAACTGCTATGATAATGATAACGAAAAATCAAACCTGTATTTTCTTATATAAAATGATCTTTGCATGTATTCGTGAAAAATCCCCGAAGATACACGTGTTATCATTGGATTACATCACTATCCACTTTGAAAAAGAAAGTATTCAGGGCTATCTATGATCTCCTCAATCACGGTATCATCTTCGGCATGTTCAGCTGTCAGTGTAGTGATTGTATATATTCACGTGCGCACACGATGATGATTAATCTGTTATCGGATTTCAAGATTTTGTGTTAGTTTTGGAGTTTGACCGTCTAGTTTCGTACTGAAATTCTGTACGTAATGTCTTCGTTAGACAGTGAATAATTAAGAGGATTAAAAAAATAATGCCGATTAAATTCAGTGAAGGATGTTCATAATATTGTGTCTAACATTTATTTTCCTATTTGAATCACGTATATAAACGATTCTCATAATCGCTCTATTTTATACTAAAAAAACAAAATGAATAATGACATGATGGACATCTACATCTTTCCAACTGCAGTCATCGTACTCAGGGGCCGCAATAGAGGCCATGATACCTCACAAACGTGTCAAATCATGAGAATATGTTTTCCGCTATCCAGACGTCTAGTCCTGGGCTGGCAACAGATCCGTGTGCCGCCCGCGCCTCCACCCCCTGACCTTGAAGTATGCGGTGCTCATGCGGTCACCGTGCGCCTGAAGGACACCCGAGCTATGCAGTCTGTACCCAAGGACCAGCCTATCATTACAAAATATAAAGGTTAGTGAACACCTGCCCAATATTAAGGAACCAGTATAATATTAATTCCAGTATGGAACTAATGCCCATATTTACCATGCAAGAAATTTTGCCTTCAAGAATCGTGGAGTTTATCTGAACCTATACTCTGCTTGAAGGTGCAATTTATATAGACATTGGAATACAAAATGTTACAGTCACTGTTCCATATTTTCTATAAGTTAACCTGACTTCTCACAAGACTTATTCTTTCTTGTAAGATGTAATGTAAGAATAAAAGGCAGTTCCGCAGTTTACCAGCGTATATTCGTTATTTATTCTATAATATGTTAGTAATTCAAACATCATGCTCTCAGAAACAAGACTTTACTCACGACAAAACAATTCAACAGCACGTCAAGCGTGAATCTGACACACGATGAGTTTTAAATATAAATTAATTATAGTAGATTTACATCCTCATCATTAAACTTATCCTATTCTCTCATCCCCCAGTGGAATGGTCTTCCCGCGCCGATTTCTCAAACGTGTGCGGTTGCCGCGAAGTAGCCGCATCTGGTGCCAACAGTGGCACGAGAGTGCTCGCCGCCGGGTTAACACGTGGCCGACGTTACTTCTTTAGGGCTGCAGCAGGGAATATCAAGGGCTGGGGAACGTATACTGTGTCAGTTCCGAGGAGCGTCGTGCCTAGCAGTGAGTATCAAGCGGCTCCTTCATATATTTTCTTCGGTTAAAAAACTCATCATATCTAAACAAAGCCCAAAAAAATCAAATATCTCAATAGATATACTTACCTATGTTCCCAGGTTGGCGCGACGTTTGCTCTCGTGGCTGTCGCGGCACGGGTGGTGCGGCGGCCGCGCTGGAAGCTCTCGCATCCGCCGCAGCCGGCGCACGCGCTCGTCCCCTCGCGCACCACGCGAGACAGCCGCGGAAGAAAACTGCCACTATACGACAGCTGTTCACCGCCGCTAGCAAGTTCCAGAAGAACTTGCGCAGGTATGTTTATTTTAAATACTTATTTCTTCTATTGTGAGCTCTCACAATATTCATTCAGAGCGTTGATTTGTCTACCCTTTTGTAAAGTATTTTCTTGTTATATTCCAGGGGCGTGTACTTAGCCTGCATATTATACCATGAGGACAAAGTGCTGGTCACCAGTGAGGAGTTCCTGCCGGTCATTGAAGTGGACGAGACCTACCCCACCTGCATCTACACCGACTTCCACTGGCTCATGAAGGTAATTACCGAATTCTAGTCACGTAATTCACGTAACTCGGAAATCCCTACGTACAGTCAACATCAAAAGGATATATACACGTAGCGTAATTAAATATTAATAGGTACCTAATACCCTTGGAAAGGTATAAGCAATTGAAGTTCGCTACGTGTATACATCTTTTTGATGCTGACTGTACGTACTCAGATAGTCATATTATGTCTGGTATTTCACCTAAAAACCCTTTACTTTTCAGGTATCATGTTCGTGGGATGACGTAAAGGCGTTACGGTCAGACATGGAGAAGCATACATCATCGTCCATCCACTTTAGGCTCAAGTTACTGACGGCAGCCGCTCAGATGCAGTCCGCACTTTGTATACAAGATTTAGGTAAGTGAAATTATACCTAACTATAGATTTTGAATTGTTTGTTCCATTGGTCTAAGTATTATGTGGATAGGGGTCGGGGTGTGGTTGTGAAGTATTGGGAACATTAATATACACCAGTGTTAGAATTGAACTTAAGATTACATGTAAGTGCAAACGTCGACCACTCTCAAAGTGCAAAAAAGTATCATGCAGGTATCGATTCTAACTGAATTTCAATGCCAACTCATATGCACTTAGTAAAGCCAAAATTCGTGTTCTGTTGTGTTATTTATTTTATTTCATTTAAGGATCTCCAACAAAGGATGTACACAATGAATGGAAGAATGTTTAGTGTCAAGCTTCTTCAGTCTAATTTTATTTTAGTATGTGTCATGCGTAAGGGAAAGAATGGTTCAGGACAAGCACTAAAAAGCACACGAGTGAAAAAACACGTGTTAAATTGGAGTTTCAATCTGTTATCAGAACGTTTAGTGTCAAGCTTCTTCAGTCTAATTTTATTTTAGTGTGCGTCATGCGTATGGGAAGGAATGGTTCAGTACAAGCCCTGAAAAACATACAACTATAAAAAAAATTGAACCGTACTTCCATAACTTACATATTTCTTGTATCATTCCAGGTCAACTTTACCATAAGCCTCTCCGAGACTCCCACGGCACCATAGTCCTGTCTTGCGTGAACAGTGTCAAGTCAGTCAAGTCAGTGTCGGCGCTGAACTCGCGGTGGGCGGCCGTCTCAAGGCTGAGGCGAAGAGTGCTCAGTGAAGATAACACCATCGGGGAGCTGCTCATGGCTTCTGTGCACGAGCAGATTGCTTATCATCAGGTAAGCAATCTTCATAAATAAAGCTATTAATACAACGCTACCTACAAATATTTAATTAATCTTCGACTACACCCGACTGTCATAATCACCTCAAACAAGGTGTCGGTCAAACAGCTGCCTGACTGTTTATGATCTGATGTTCAGTAGTGCAGCTAAAACCAGCCTGCTTTTGATGCTTCAATATTCATACATAATTTTCTTACAATAGTTTTGAGGTTATGAAATTGAACTGAATATTTATGTTTGTATGTATGTTGTTAAAAAAAGTATTTTGATATATTGGTATGTCCCTTTGCAGGTGTCTCGCGTGCAGCTCCCCCGCGGGCTGTACCTGGGCTACCTGAAGCTGCAGTCGTCGGTGGAGGTGGTGCGCATCGTGGTGCCCGCGCGCACGCCCAACGTGCCGCCGCACACGCGCGTGCGCGACAACCCGCATGTCTCCGCGTCAGTATACAATCACGACTATTGCTTTAATTAATAAACCTATTTCCTGAAAGACTTCAGGCGTCATTTGGTTTGGTTTACCTCCAGACTATAAAACCTACCAAAACTACAATTTCCGTTTGTAGGACCATTCAACCCCTTTGTTTAAACTTGCTTATTTCCTTTACAGAGAAGAATGGGAGTATCTGAAAAATCAATCAGGCAAGTCTGATGACACGCAAGGTATCAACAGCCTAAACGCAATAAGTGGACACGAGAAACCCTCAGAATCTCAAGAAATTTTCCTCGATATCATTGCTTCGGGAGCAAGAAAACTTTTCAAGGAAATGGAGATTCCTATCGAAAGCGTCGCAGCCCATCGAATATATGACCTTGAAGTCGTGGAACTGAATAATGATGTTAGTTTCATTATGATATGTCCCCCCGCAGAGCAAGCCTGCTCAGTGCCCGGGCAAAAAGAAATCCTTCTACAGAAAGGTGATCTGCTCAGTTTGCCCATCCAAGCGTTTGAAATGATCCACCTACAAACGTACCACACAAACATTCTGAATAAATACTCGAAGCTCAGCTGCGTTCTAGAATTAGACGTTGCTTTAGCCGCGCACTCTCACCGAGAGGCGTTTTCCTGCACGGAACTACAAACAGCCAAAGAGAGACTAAACAAACTGGAAGACCTCCAAAACAATCTGAACACGGTGTGGAAGGCAGAACGATGGCTCATGGACCTTATAGGCTTCGCGAGAGATAAAGACAAAGCCGCACCGAGTTCTGGAATATTGCTCAAGTATATTCTAGATAAAACACCGTCGCAGTCTACAGAGAACCCTGTAGAAACAAATGAGACAGATGGCAAATTCAAAGACTTCCTTCAAATACCGTCGAGAGATGGCAAAATAACCAAAACTTCACCTGGCAGGGGATCATGGCCTGGCCCGGCTGGCAACGGTAACCACGCCAACTTACACCCAGAATTCAGCAAATCTGAACAACAGCTGAGCCTGTCACCCCGCCAGACATCCGTATCTACGCTAAATTTATGTAGCTCACAATTTTTAAACCCAGAAACTCATAAGTTTCCTAGAAAAGGCAGTGCCGACTCCCAGTTCACACAGTCCAGTGCTATTAGCAACAACTTTATGAGTAGCAATTCACAGTTCGATATTAAGTCATCGGCTGGTTCCCACGCTAGCATAGGCAGCAATCGTTTACCACCATCCCGGAGCGAGGATACCCTGGTGCTACAGAACGAAAACGTGGAACCGAAGCCAAGACCTCACAGTATTAACGCCAGTGCATCAACCACATCGAGTCCTCTATTAACAGTGAAAGGATATTATCCTGGGAGTATGATAAGCGTTAGAACATCGAAGGGTAATGTTTCAGAGTCCGCCCAGAGTCTGTCAAGTGACTCGGAAAGTCAAAGCTGTCCGATAACTTCAGTTCCTCTGAAAATCCGTCCTCAAGGGAAGCATTATAGGAGCCCTTGTAACGTCATACCTTCGAAGAGTATGACGAACGTGAAAGGTGAAGTAGACTTCACTGACACAGGGCAGGAGTACCCAAAGTCTAGTTTATGCGTCAAACGTCAGCCACTATTAGAGACGCAGGAGGACGCGGAGTATCACAATAAAGTTCCAAAGACTGATGAAAGGAGAGACAGTGAAGATGTAAAGGCGCAGGAGCAACGAACTCCAGACCAAGCGGGCATACTACAGGTAATGAGGATGTTGTGTTTCTATAATTGAATGAGAACTACATTGACCGTTGAACATACTAATAATACTTGTAGGTACTTACTATCTCGTAAGAATTATTTATTGCATGAATGAAACATCTTGAGTTATGTGCACATTTGTAATTATAAACTACAGTTATTTTAAAAAGCATATTACATCAAACCTGTATTATGAAATGCAACACTGACTTAACTCTTATTTTTCTAGGTATTCGCTGCATACGAAACCGGCTTAGCATCGGGGACATCGCTCAAACTGCACGTCACACCGCGAACGTCCGCGCGTGAGGTCATCGACCTAGTTGTCAAACAACTCAACATGGCCGCCGTTCTCAAAGGCAAAGCCGGCCCAGTATACGGCCCGGAGAAATTACAAGACTTCTGTCTTGTAGCCGTTATTGGAGCCCGAGAAAGATGCCTCCGAGATGACTTTAGACCCCTACAGCTCCAAAATCCATGGAGAAAAGGAAGATTGTACGTTAGGCTCAAACACGATGTGTTGGCAGCACTGCAACATTCTGCCAAGCAACCTGCTTACATTTGAACGGGATTTATTTGTAAAATACTAGGCAAACGAATAGAGATATTGTTTTGTGGCATAGGATTTATTGTTGAAACTGTTAGTCACCGTAGGAAGCTAGTTTGTGCTTGGATGTACACGAAGTAAAGAAATAAAAATTAGATTTCAACTGACAAAATGACAATCTCCGAACCTTAATAAATAGAAATGTCAAGTAAGTGGTATACACCGGGAATCAAAGAATCTATCAAACAGTGACGTGAATCGTGTAGGTACCTACGTCAGCCCTTTGATCTGTATATTATGTAGCGTCAGTCCCGGCCACCAATCTTCCAGGCGTTTCTAATCTTTCAAGCTAAGAGATTGTCATCCCGTCAGTAGAAGCCGGTTCATTTGGCTAACAATAAGCCCGCCTATTTAAATTATTTTAAACTTAACTTCAGGTGATTCCTAACTTTCATAGGATTTTAGACTATATTTATGTACGATATGTTCTACTGTGACTAACAACATTATTAGTTTCATTTTTGGTGCCAATTCTGATTATGTTAATGCTTTAAATAATTAAGTGAAAGTTGTGAGTAATACTAGTGAATATTTAAACAGAAGTTATGGTGCTTTTCAGTCAAATATTATCGCTTTAATATCTCTATCAACAGATTCCGATGTTTTTTAGACTGGTATAGAAATTATGCTTATCGAGATAGCTATTCCTGTTTAGATGACTTTCTTATACTTGTCGTGCTGTTTATGTAGTTCTATCAATCAATTTTAACTATCTTAGATCATAGACTCAGTCGTTTACCTAAAAACTCATTCCGATATCATAATCATAAATATCATTCTCAAGACAAAGTAAACTTTAAAAATAGAAACATTAATAATTACTTGAGAGACCTCTATTTCCGATGACAAAAATAATAAAAAAAGAAACGAAGACATTTTTTTTTATTTTTCTTTTTTTTTTTGTTAATACTAGAACTCGTACAACGTGTATAAAGTGCCTGATTATTTTCGAAATATAAATAATAGATACCAACTGATAAAATCATATCTTTGAGGTAAACAGGGTTACATTTTTATTAACTAATCCATGATACCTACATACAAACATCCTACCTATGTTTACAGTTCTGTGATCTCTTTGTAATCCAAAAGCAATAAGATAGTGAACAGAATTAACTTTACGTCTTGACTTGATCAACTAAAATTAGCTGCCTACATATTCCTTCAACGTGAATTATTTTATTATCAGATTAATTCTCGGACGAATAAAAAAGAAACGTGCCTGTTCCGTCCTTAATTCAAAATAATTTAAAGCACCTTGTACGAAAGACGTGTGCGTGAAATCTTTCTGCAAAGAGGCCCCGATCGGTACCTACCATCAATGATTGGCACCTCATGGTATGAAGCGCGTATTGTGCGTACCTATCTATTAAAGACGTGTGAATAAGCAAATCGGCTCTCATGGGTGCTTTACTTTTGTATTAGACGACGAAGTTTTTTTTTTTATTGTCCGCGCATTTATCTATATTTTTTGTACCACCGTTAAATACTTTATTATTATCTACATTTGAAGAGATAGGTACTTATCCTATGCAATTAATAGAAATCAGTTATCGAAAATAAGTAGGTGTAGTGAGTGTAAATAATTTAATACTAATATTATAATCTATACTTACGTATAATGATGTAGATATATTTTGATATAATTTTAATTAATGTCCAAATCATGCAGTACCTATATTGAGAAGTTATTTTGTAAATAACTTATGTTTCCACTTACGGTTGATTTTGAATTATGTAAGAATAAGTAGATTATTTACTTAAAAATGCATGAAATATGAGAGACGAAAATAGTTGTATTTCAAAGGTAGGTACGGAAGGTCCCAAAAATAGCTGACTAGTTTCCTACATACTGTAGGATTAAATTTTATTGTTTAGTTTGATAGATCTCTAACAAATTATTTTGTTATTTATAATCTACGTGAGTATTATTATCTTAACGACATGATTGTGTATGGACTGAATGTTTGTCTATTAATTTAAAATATAATACTCAACATTTATGTAATTTACAATTATTTTCATTGTAATGTAATTGTAAATTCTGTAGTTAATTGCAGTGTACAAAGGGAGTGTAAATTAGAACAGATTATTAAAAATATATAAAGATGTAAAGGAAATTATCAACGATTCGAGCCATAAATAAAAGATATATTGCAATTTTTAATAAAGCCTAACTGAATGTCTTATGATAAAAATAATTTAAAGTTTTATTTTAGATTATCATGTATGTATTCGCCCTATCTGGTGTTGTACATTAGAAGTTAGTGAGAGTGGAGTTATGAAATGATGCACAAAAATAAATGTATTTCAAATCTTTCTTTGTCGTTTTATTTATCATAGCTATTGCCCGCGACCTCGTCAGCATATATTATGTATTTATTATCTAATTAGTGTTCTGTTGCAATAGTAAAAATAAGCCTGCCCTTTTCCAGATCCCTAACTACTTCTTTGTAAAATTTCATTACATAAGTACCATCGGATCAGTGCTTTAATGATGAAGTAACAACCAGACAGACAAAGTTCCTTTCGAATTTGTAATAGTGTAGATAATAATTATTATGTGGGTAGGTACTCACTTACTCAGCCTATAAAATAAATATTGGACAATTCCATAAAGAAAAAAATATATAAAGTAGGTACCTACATTATTAATTACCAATACTTATACTCGTTTTGTTTAGGTATTTAACTAAAGGTAAACAATCTTGATGTGTCTTTTTAATATTTTTTGGTTAAAAACTCAGTTTAAAAATAAAACGCGACTAAAAACCAATATAAAACAACAATAACGATTACCAAATCAATTGAACCACTAGTTTAAGCAGTAGTTTATTTGTTTAATATGCGTTTGTGTAAAAAGTCACATCAAGATTGTTTACCTTTATTTAAATACCTAAACAAAACGAGTATAGTACAAAAACTGCCTCGCTGGTTTTTTGGTCGCAAGCGTAACGATTAAGCATGAGCTCAGGCGATGCATCCTCATTTACTTTGACTTCATGGTCCTGGATTCGATTCCTGGTCGGCAGTGTTATTGGGTTTTTCTATATGAAAAATCTCGGTAGCAACGGGGAATTTCGCTCGCCCCCTCTCGTACAGATACTACACCTGTGCCTACCCCTTCGGGAAATACAAGCGTGATGCTGTGTTACAAACCTGTCCTATGCTACTTAAATTTTGGCTTCTTAATATGAACAATTATTATGCTACATCGACATCACAAAGGCGGCGCGTCGCGCATATTTCAACTAAGAAAGAAATACCGGGTTTTGAATAAGATAATATTCCTTTTATCACGATCGTGTTAAGTACTTACATGCATTCATTCAATACTTATGGCATATTATTATGATAAAGTAATGAGCGCCTTCTATTGATTTGATAAACTTTGTTTGGAGTTTTTTGTTTGGCGCAGTAGTTGAGCGATCGACTGCTGCACTACGTGGCGCAGCTTCGATTCCCACACGGAATAAATATTTGTATGATCTACAGATAGTTGTTTCGGGCCTGAGAGTATTTCTTTGATAATATTTGTGTTTCTAAACGCACCCACGATATAGGAATTATTCCTAATAAGTCAGGTAAAGTTTTAATAAAAAAATCGGTAGTTGGGAACCTTAAAAGCGAAAAAACAATTAACAAGCTATAAAAGTATAATTAGGCGAGTTTTGCTATAAGGACTTATATCCATGGCTGCCAATGAACAAAAAAATAGCATTGTCGTTGACGTATCATTCAAGTTCATATCAAATTCAATTCATGTCACACATCCGTCATTTGCGGTCATTGACGTTGTCAAGCAAAATTCTTCTTAAAAGAAAACTAACATCTCTGACTGGATATTATTTATTCGGTTGTGCGAGTTGACAACGTTACCTTTTCTGCTAAATAAAATCCAATTATAATCTTTTGAAAATGAGTTTAGTAGCAAATACCGGGTAAGATAGTTGTATCTGGAACGCGCGTAGTCCTGTGATCTACTTTCTTTTAATTTTTTATTTCGTTATTTAATTAGGAAATTGGCTGGACGGACGCTGTTTATAACTGGCGCGTCCCGTGGTATCGGTAAAGCTATTGCTTTGAAAGCAGCTAAAGACGGTGCTAACGTTGTGATTGCCGCGAAAACAGCAGAGCCTCATCCGAAGTTACCAGGCACTATTTACACTGCTGCCGAAGAAAGTAAGTCCATTAAAACCTTTACAATTCACTGTACTTTCTGTTTATAGTATAGAGCCATATTTGTGATATAAAAGTTCATTAACTTGTATAAATTCAGTGTTTATCTTGATTGGACTTTGCACTCCATATTGGTTTGGACTTCGAACTTCGGTAATTGACCTAGAATGTGTGTATTTGTTTTGTAAACTGTATCTAAACAGTGTTGTACCATATCCTTTTGTTGAAAGTTCTGTTTAAGCACAGCCACGGGTTTTTTTTTACTGTTGTGATAGTATGACCACTTTGTAGTATATAATATTATTACAGATATAATATTAATATGATTAACAGTTGTTCCACTCTATCTGAATACTTTTGCCTGGCCAAAGATTAAGGACCTGAAATGTTTCAACCGATCTGGCATATTTGATGCTGACTGTACCTATTGCAAACACACTATTTTTAATGGACATTATTTTAGTTACATATTATTTTAGTTGTAGTAAAATAATTTAAATTGTTTTAGTTGAAGCCCTCGGAGGCAAAGCTCTGCCATGCATTGTAGATGTGAGGGATGAGAAGCAAGTGCAGAAGGCTGTTGATGAAGCTGTCAAAAAGGTACTTAAATTGTTTTTGTACAAAACATGATTCATTTTTTTATGCTTATTTCAATGGAAGTTAATTATTATGTGTGATGTACAATTAAAAATAAACATAATAAAAAAAAACTTCTAATCTAAGGAGGCAACTTTAGACAGATCTTACCGTTACATTGGTTTTTGAAGATGAATTACACCATGTGGGTTTTTAAGCCCTCATGTAACTCTATAATTCAGTGCACAAATTTTTAATTTTTATCAATAATATCAGAAACTGTTATACTTAAACAATCCACGTTCCAAGTATTCTAAATGCTTGAGTCATTAAACATTACAAAAATGTGTTATGTATAATAGCCAAAATGTAATTTTACAACAGTACACATTACCTTACAGAATTCAAGCATGTTGCTATGTAAACATAGTTTTAAATCTAATAGCTATGTATTGTAAATGTGAACATGATGTAGCCAATATGTTCTTGTCTATTCTCCTTACATTTTGGAACATAACAAATTACCTTACTAGAACCATTTAAAAGCACCTTCAAATGTCTTTTTCTAAAGGTGCCTGTTAATTATCTTATTGATAATTAATGTAATAACTTTGTCTTGTGTTTTGCATTGCAACTTAATTGATAATACATTATAATTGCAGTTCAATGGCATTGACATACTTATCAACAATGCATCTGCCATCGTGCTCACGGGCACAGCGGAGACTGACATGAAGAGATACGACCTCATGCACAATGTCAACACCAGGGGAACTTTCTTGGCGTAAGTAGATTCTGTAAATGTACTCAATTGTGCTTTACGGCCCTGTTTCTGAATGGATAATAGCACATTCATTGTGATTCTGGCATTATAAATCGTGAATATGCGACTGGGGTGTCATAACTAAAAACTATCGACGTTTGTGTTAATTATATATGCTCTTTCCACATTTTCTAACATATCACTTAATTCTATTATAATCCATAAAAACTTCAATGGTACTCATAATACAAATGAGCCATATTATGTTCAATTTGCTGCCCCACGGAAATCATCTAAATTACAATCTGTTAGAGATTTCCAGGCCCAGATAAATTGATGATTACCAAGGCCAACTATGTGTAACATACCTATTTATTTATAAGAACTCTTTATTTTTACTCGATGTTTCTATTAATATCTCTTAATATTTTCAGTTCAAAACTGTGCCTGCCTCACCTGAAGGCGAGCAACCATGCTCACATCCTCAACTTGTCTCCACCCCTCAACATGAACCCCTATTGGTGAGTTTGAACTTGAAAGCAGGAAGCTAAGCTAGTGTCACGCCACGTTATGGCTTCGGTCAAAACTTATGGGACCAGTGGCGCATGCGTCATCAATTTTATTAGTTTGTATGTAGCAATACATACAAAGTGCCCTAAAGTCGCCACATACAGACCCAAGTATTTCGGAAACCCAGGTACCCTCCGGCAAATAGCCAGCAACGTCAAGCGTCTGCTGGCATTTCTCAAAGAATTAGGTGGATCAAATAAACCATTAGTTCCCAAAGTGGTCCAGGTGGACCCCCAAGGGTCCACGGGAGACTCGACGGGGGTCTACTATGGCGTGCCAAAAAAAAATAGGGGTTTACAATTAAATTTACAATATGGTAGAAATGTAGCTGCAGGGGCTCCACCGGAACCAGCTAAATTTTAAAAGTGGTCCATGAGAAAAAATGTCTGGGAACCTCTGGAATAAACAAACATTATACCCACTCCGACGCAAAAATAATGCGCTTAAGCGTGGATTTGCGGAAGTCAGCCCGTTTATACCTATCTATGTAGCAATACAACGGACCACACAAGGACTTTTATATATGACCTTTATATTATTATTATTAATAACTGTTGCCCGCCTCTTCGTCTGCGTGTTTTTTGCCATTTACCACACATACATACCTATCTAATTAGTGTTTTGTTGCAATAGAAAAATTAAGACTATGTGCTTCTCTAGGACCCAGTTTACCTCTTTGTAAAGTTTCATAACTATAAGTTCCGTGGTTCAGTTGTGGTGAGGTAACAAAGAGGTAACAGTGTTACTTTCGCATTTATAATAATGTGGATTAAGGTCTGTCGCGGAGCTAGTAAGGCGTGTGTTTAACCCTAGTGTCGCGGCAAGTTAACTACTTGACTCAATTGCAATTTACACAATCATAAGACAACTGAACTGGCTACTCTTTCCAGTACGACATGAAACATTCTCAGAAGATGATAAAAGGTTGAAAACAAAGGGATATTTGGATATAAAGGAATCTTTAACTAAGCTTTCATAATATCATATATACCACATAACATAGCATCACGCCTGTATTCCACGAAGGGTTAGGCAGAGGTGTACTATTTATTGTACACCCACATTTCGCCGATGCCATTATTGAGTCCCGTGTAATACGGGGAGAGACTATTACCTTCTGCCGGGCAAAGTTCTAGACTTCATGCTGCTACTGAGAATTTCCATACAGAAAAATCCAATAATACTTTGCCCGAGATGGGAATCGAACCCAGGACCTCACGCTCAGCAGTCGCTTGCGATCACTAGACCAAGGAAGCACCACAGATACCTACTACAATAAACAACTTAATATATATATTTTTTTATTTCAGGTTCTCAGTCCACGTTGCGTACACAATGGCTAAATACGGTATGTCGATGTGCGTGCTCGGCATGGCTGAAGAATTCAAGCCATACAACATTGGAGTCAATGCTCTCTGGCCCAAGACTGGTATGTACCGACATAAATGTATTAAAACCTTTTTAGAAAATCATACGAATATTTGTTCCGTGCGGGAATCGAACCAGCGACACGTAGCGTAGCAGTCGATCGCTCAAACACTGGGCCAATCGTCTCGTCAAAGTTGTTTCGGGTCTGGGTCTGTATGTCAATATATTTGTTTGTAAACGCGATACAGGAACGCGATACACGATACAGGAATTATTCCTAGTGAGGGGCAACATTTTATTTAAAAAAAAATGCAAAATGAAGTACCTTTTTTTTTCTAACCTGTACTGGGCTAATATCACCTCATAACCAAAGAATATTTTTTAAATATGCAATTCCCATTGTTTGCAGCGATCGCTACCGCCGCCATTGAGATGTTGACTGGCACCAGTGCCACCAGTCGCAAGGTTGAGATCGTTTCTGATGCTGCATACGTCATGCTTACCAAGTAAGTGACATCTTCTTCTCTTTAATATATAAAAATCTATGTTTGTTTGTTCGTATTTTATGCGCTGCTATACCGTTCATCTGATAGCGATAAAACTTTGTAAATTTATTGCTTGCACTTGCGCGAAGGTTATAGGCATACTACAATTAACTTAAAGTAGGAGGCGCGCGTGTCGTACCGGCAAATTTACATATTTGAAGGAGCATTTCTGCAATAAGCTAGATAACTGCATCAAAAATAAATTCTGAAATATTTTTTGGTAAATAGTTTTCCTTCTTAAAACTCAATAAAACTTAATCTCTTGTTTATCTTAGGCGTTGTCAATTTTTAATTTATCAAAATCACTCAGTTAGTATATTAATGGTAATGAAAAACTATGATGTCACGCCTTAGTATTTTCAACATTTAAAATGTCGTTTTTGACAGTTCATAAAAAGTAACTCAGATGACTAGTAGTCATCCTCCGTATTCTACAATATTATCTTTCTTTTCAACATCAACATAATTTCGTTGATATTTCCACAATTCTTCTTCTGCGGCAACAACGCGCTGGGTACCACCTAGTCACTACATCACTGCATATTATAAAACAAAATCCCCCGCCGTATATGTCGGTCTGTCTGTTCGCGATAAACTAAAAAACTACTGAACAGATTTTCATGCGGTTTTCACCAATGGACTGTGATTCATGAGGAACATTTAAGTTTAGGTGTATAATTCATTAAATTTTTGTGTAAATTGGCTGAAATATGACGATGATAGTTGAAGATGTCGGAAAAAATCATGCCGACTGGGAGCTTTAGTGGTGTGCGCCGAGTATACGACGCTACGACAGAAAAAAAATGAAGGCGTATATGCTCTGCTTCCCGTGCAAAGCCGGGGCGGGTCACTAGTGTTTTATAAAAAAGAAAATAGTATCTATATGCAACATTTATGTCAATATTTATGGTCAATACAAATATTATTCAATAAAATATTCAGATATAGTAAAATACTCATAGTACTCGCAAACAGACTGGTAAAATAGATGTATTCTATAGCTTCTGCGTACTCCTATGGAAAAGACATACATTACATTTTATTATGTGACCATAATTAATAAAAAAAAAAAAAAAAAAAAAAAAAAAAAAAATTACCCATTTTTTTATTATACAGTGACCCCAAAACATACACGGGCAACTTCGCGATCGACGAAGATGTGGTCAAATCAGTTGGGGTCAAGGACCTGACGTCCTATGCTTGTGATCCTAGTAAGTATACTATTGTTATCTAACTTAACAGTATGAGATTGTCGATTTTAGTGTCTTGTCCGCATTTTCGGCCCCAAGGTTTCCTTAGACCGAATGCAACCTCCGGCGAGACTTCCACGATACTTTGAAACGACAAAACTATTCGTTCTCATTCCCGGAATATTGTAATTTAAATAAGGAATATATTTCTTCATTACATCTAAAAATATCGATGTTATCAATCACTTGAAGTAACTTTTCATTCATAATTTAAATGATGTTTCGATGCAAAGAAGTGACAAAGAAACTACCCCGACTTCAATCCACTTCATTTAATGCCTTAGGCCCAAGTTGACCGACAATATAACAGATATTTAACACATAAGCATCCGTTAACAAAGACATATTGTTGTTTTCCGTGAATATAGCTCTGTCTAATTGCACCCGGGATCTTTCGTTTGTGCTGTAATCCATCTCATCATTGACATTTGGTCGACCGTGTGGCCCTGGTTGTGTTTGACCCTAACGCCATGTTTAATGTATGGATACGTTTCTATATATTTTTTTACTGGGAAAAATTGATAGTAATATAATGCCTCAACATCATCAGTCTTTTAAGAACCCTACATCTAGGCCCGCCCTACATTATAGGAGAGACTGGACCGTAATATACACGTGAGATCAGATCCGCCCCCTACTTAAAAAAAAAAAATCGCTGTCTCTATTAAAAATTATATTCGGTATCCTCTTTTGAAAAACACATAAGGTTGATTGGGACCACATTGTTTGTAGGTTCTTGCGTCTGTCAGATTGATTGACAATGCTTCTATTTCTTAATTACTCTGTGCAATAACTCTCGAAGATTAATTAATGATCTTTGACGACACGCTTGGTGAAGCGGTTAAGCAATTAGCTTTCTGAGTTCTTTCTACGTTTTGCGGGTTCGATCCCCGCACGGAACAAATATTTGTATGATCTACAGATAGTTGTTTCGGGTCTGGTTGTGTGTACATGTGACATGTATGTTTGTATACTGTACCCACGATACAGGAGAAATGCTAGTGTAAACGTTAAAAAAAACTACACAGAGTAATGATTGATCGCAGAGAACGTGGATAACCTATTACTGGACGGTTTCCTGGATGAGCCGGGCTCGATATCGGCCAGCCGCGCGACTATCACGACTGCTAATCGAGTCAGACAGTACCATACCTCCGCTGTCAACTACAAGGAAAAGGTTTGTCCTTGAGAACCGTTTTGTTGTGGAGGTATCACATGTTGTTTGATGTAGAAAACGTAGAGTTGTAATGTTGTTAGTAGTATATTCGACGCTAGTATAGACAGTTTTTTTTTTTTTTATCATAGAGTCAAAATATTTTGTCCTGTCTATCATAATTAAAGAAATAAAAAATCAGATTTATTCATGAAAAATACTTATATAGTTGTTAAATGATCATTTCCTTTGTATACTGACTACTTATACGCTATAGCGCAAAGCGAATAGATCATTTGGTGTGTCTTTAT
Source organism: Shargacucullia verbasci (assembly GCA_947562105.1). NCBI lineage: Eukaryota > Metazoa > Arthropoda > Insecta > Lepidoptera > Noctuidae > Shargacucullia > Shargacucullia verbasci. Next base: position 11,496,229 of record OX387289.1, read on the forward strand.
TTAAAAATATTCAATAGAAAGATTTTGCAAATAATCACTAGCGATACATTTTCCATTAGCAAACTCTATACGCTTTTACTTAATAATAATGTTAAAGTGGTCATTTTACTATTTATAACAAGATAAAAGAATCAATGGTGATAACAAATCCTCCCAACCAGACGTACGAAGGTCCAGGAAACCAGTCCGAATTATTTACGAAACCAAAAAAAAAATATTAAAGTTTTTTTTTCTATTGGCAATTCAAATTGGGAATCTCCCTTTGTTCACAGATAACCTAAATAATTTGTTGCCCGACTTCTTCCTGGACCTCCCTGGTATGACAAAGAAGGAAGCTATAACGGTGTGAAAAAAAATGGGTGTCTAGATAATGTCTATGACCATTCGTTTCTTTTGCATGTTTTATTTTCTGTGTTGTACTTTTATGTGGGTGAATTGGCATGTTGAAACGACTAACTTTTTGGGCGATGTTTCTCTATTACATAAAGGGATTTAATGGAAAATCCTATCTTATAATTAGCAAATAAATAGACATCTTTAAAAAATATCAGATATAATTATGTAGATGCGTATTAAATAAAATGCCCATCTACAATGCGTATAAAGTGTAATAATCGCATGACTAGTACCTATTGCCTGTTCCTTAGAAAAATATTCTTATAAGCATAATTCGTTATGTTGATCTCTCTTACTTATAAAACTTACCTACCAAGAGATAAGATTAGCATGCGGCGATATAAAAAAAAACTTATTAGGCCGATTTACTGTTACATTATAAAGCATTAAATGTGACCATAAACCTAAATTTTAACTTAAATAAAATACCTATACTAAACCGTAGTTCGGCCGAATATTTGATTCGGCTTATTGAAAGTAAAACTCAACAGATAGTACGCTGTAGACAAAAAGATAATAATTGAAATCAATGTAACCTTTTTTTAAACACTGCCATTAATAGCGCTTTTTTGTTCTTAAATTACTGCTTGCTACTTCGCCATAATTGTGAGGTTTTAGTCTATGTATACTAACATTCTGCCGATTACAGGACGCGTCAGCTGGCGGCCAGATCCCGAATCTGTTTAACTCCATCAGCAAAACTCTTTCGTCGGACTTGGTACAGAAGACGCAAGCCGTCTACCAGTTCAATGTGAAAGGTACGTGTTTACTGAAACGTATTTTAATGTTTACTTCGTTTCTTAATAAAAGTATGTTCTGTGAACTGTAATTAAGTATCTATTATAATAATTAATAAATAAATCTCAGTATAAATCAGTAAAGTTACATATTTTTACGAAATGTGTGTCTGAAAGAAAATACGTCTAATATTATTTTTCAAATAAAATTTCAAAATTACGCATTTGTGTCTATAGAAATGTCATTTTTAACACCCAGGTAAAGAGGAAGGTGTCTGGCACATCGACCTGAAGAACGGTGACGGCACATGCGGCCAGGGCGAGCCCAAGAACAAACCGGACGCAACCCTCACTATGGACGGACAGCACTTCGCTGAAATGTTCGCTGGTATGTGTACATTACATAAATTAACTTCTCATCATTAAATACAGCCGGTGTGGTGTGTGGCACATTGTTCTAAATTACAAAGAAGCCTTCTTAAAATTTTGATGGAATGGACAACGCATTTGCAGTACGTCTGCTATGGAAAAGTATAATTATATGTATAATTTTAGCATTACAATCTTCTTGAAATCGGCCTATAGCAGCCTATTGGACGTAGAGGTCTGTCAAGTGCGGAAAAAATTCAATCCTCCAAGTTTTATTATAATTAATCTATAGAACACAAATGCGAAATATTTCTCACTCGCTCACTGACTAATCAATCTCAAAAATAGTTCAATCCTCAATATGTTAAACCTACGCAAAAGACGCGCTTCAACCCGCTTCAAGCAGCCCGATATACCAATAGCAATAATTTTCGTAAGGTTCAAAATTTGTATGAAGAATCGTTCGGTGTGGCGAGCACAGCTTATTATGTAAAGATCAGAGCATTTATCAGTGTTTCATGTTATAATTGCTTTTATTTTTCAGGTAAATTGAAGCCAACCACAGCTTTTATGATGGGCAAACTGAAGATCAGCGGGGACATCCAGAAAGCAATGAAATTAGAAAAAATGATGAAATCTCTCCAGAAGAAAAATTAATATGGTTTCACTATTTTTGTATCTTGTATAGCGTATACATAGACTATAGCGCGATAGATCACAAATATTTTCATGGAGGGTATTATATTTTTCTTGTTTTATTTTATTATACAAAATGTATAAATAAAAGCTGGAAGTTTATTAGTTCCTCATTAAATACGTCAAATTATTGTTAATAATTATGGAATATAAAAGAAACAGACTACAATAACAAATTGAATATTTTGTATGTTAAATACTTGTATATTTGTAAGTAGATTGTGTATCGAGAACTGAACTATTGGTATTTTAAATTTGTTTCAAATGAGATTTTTAAAGGTGATGCGCGAATCGGCACGCTTGCAATCTCATTTTGTTAACTTTGTTACAAACAGGTGCCTTAGATATAATAATATCAACTGAACTGCCAAATACATGTATTTATTTATGCAGCTACAGTATTTTTAAACGAACATGTGTATTGAAATATATCCTGTCTTTGTAAATAAAACATATTTTTATATTTAACATCTTTTCGTTTAATATCTCAAATGTGAATTAGTTTAGTAGTCTCAAATGCGACTGCCGAACATCCTAGGTTCAATGCTCAGTTCGGACTTAAGATTAACATCTGGATATCGGCAATGAGTTCGTCTATGAACTTATCTAGATCCTTTCATGGGCAGTCAGAACTTTTCGACTCGGGGGAGGACAGAAATCAGAATTATGACTCATCACACTAATCTGACATTTCACGAAACCCTGAACTCCCGTTATTTCGCGAAACGACTGAATTCCGTAATTGCGAGTAATTATGCGACCCTATGGTTCAATCCCATCCAGTATTCCTAGCGTCTGGATTGAGACAACACCTTTCTATCTCAATTTATTTTAGACCCTAGTCCGTTGAGAACTTTACGAGGCAGTAATTCACGCTCACTAAATAGGCCATAATTCGCTCTTGGAACCCACCCATCACATTGCGGTCTCTGACCCGACCCTAACGTAGTAATAGATAGGTATAATAATGGGTTGCTAAGTCCACGCCATTTACAAAGTAGGTAGGTAATACCCAGCTTCTAAATTATTCACATTTAGCGTTGACCCCTATGTATATATTATTATTAATGATTAAACTTCATGCATATTAATACCGTTAGACAATACCTAGGTCCTACCTACCTTTATCATTTTCTCGTTATTACAATTAAAAACTGATAAAAGTTATAGCCAATATTTATTTGTTTTCAGTAGGTAATGAAGTAATAATTTATTTGTATTAGCGACACTATAACCGTTCTACTTTCGTCACTAGCTATTTAAGATTTCGTCATGCTACAAACATTGAGATAACCTTGTTATCAGAATTGAATTCTCCCGCCGATTCGACCGACCTTGGTATTGTTAGGTTATGTTCATTAAAGTGTCAGCTGTATGCGACTATCGACGTAACAATAAAGTGATTATTACGTTTTATAAAGAGTTGTGATCAAAATGTTTTCTATTGACGCTCCTGTGGAATTACAGAGTTCTGAATATTGCAATTATCGGTCTCCACTGAGTACTAGATATGCTTCGAAAGAGATGCAATATAACTTCAGTGACCAGAAGAAGTTTTCAACCTGGAGGAAACTGTGGATTTATCTAGCCAAAGCCGAAAAGGTAAGTTTATTTTGGATATAGATAAGAATTAACACAATTGAAATGTATTTTTATGTTAACTTTAATTTAACATTTCGTATTGTTGTTTTAAACCATAGATTCTCGATTGTTTTTAGTCTCAAATGTCAAAACTCTTCTGATTTTGGTAATTGGCCTTTTGAGCGAGTATGTAATAGTCCTGCAAGGACAATTATTGAACACAGGAATATAGTTGAATGGCGGCCCTTCAGTCTGTAACCAAGAGTTATTTACCGATTAAGAAGTTCACTTCACTTTCAAAGCTCTAATCTGTTTTACAACTCTAGCCCTATTAAGTAATATTAGCATGTTTAATATTGCTTTTAATGTTGTAACGGTAAGAATTAGCGGTTTAAAATTCAGAATAATTACAGTTTATTGCTGTACATAGGTCTCGTCCATAAAAGGGTAGGCGCACATATTTTTTCTCACACATGGAAGGATATGCGGCGCGGCTCTTAGCTGTATCGCCGAATATCCGGCTAAATATTTATGCGTTTCGCAGCAAATAGTTGCCAGTTACAGACAGCTAATGGCAATAGTGTCATCGGCTAAAATACAAAATATCATTGTCATAATCATCTAACATCTTACAAAATTTTAGAGAATTTACGTTTCATGTCCTCGCAGTTTTTTTTTATCAGAAGCTTATCTCTTTGTGTATGATAGTTCTTCAGGGACTGGACATATTATTTCAATGGTATGATATACATACCTTCATGGTTGAAACCCTAAAAATGTCTGCCTTTTATTCTATCAAGTCCATCGAAATATTATGTTGTTCAGGGACTAGACATATTATTTCGATGATCAAGTCAGATATCGGATACCTGAAAATTTTACAGGATAGTAGCCTGGTAGCCATTGCATCTCTATATTATACCTTTGCGTCATCTAGAGGCCTCATTTAAGACATCCCCGCTTTAAAGACACTAATAAAACAATATATATTTTAATGCATTTATTTATTAAATTGTTACAATACAGATACATGCGTTTTACAATATTTATTACTTTAATGAGACAGAGTTTAGTTTGTGTGCGACGCGGGTACCTTTTGTTATTAAAATGGGGAATAAATAAGGTAACATTAGCGCCGGTTACATATGTTATATATTTTTATTTACATTGTTTCATATAAATCTTATATTTTCTTATCATTAACTTTCACAACTCACGTGACGTGATTTACACACGTGGCTAAATATACTTAAACTAATTTAACTATTCTTATAATGATGATGAAAAATATTCTACCTTACGATTTAATTTTAGACACCAATTGAATCTACACCTATTTTCCAAAAGATTTTAACATGTTGTTAGTAAAAGAAATATTACGAAGCGAATAACAAATAAAGTGAAATAATACCTAAGTAAATAATATCTAGAAGAATTTGAAAACAAAGGTGAATCAGATCATGACAGTGAAGTTAAAGTTACATAGTGCGATTTTGAAGACGAAAGAAACAATCTGATGTTGTCAGAAAAAACTTAACTACCACTGGACGGATACTGATTACTGCTTTGGTTTATCCTTTAAAATATAACTAAACTAATTAAAATATTACTTGGCTAAAATGAACAACTTAAACATAAATAATCATTATAACACTTAACCCAATTAGAAAAATGTGAATCTCGTTTTTTTTTTTTAAATAATATTTTGCTGAATAATATTTTTGCTGCAAAAAATGTGCTAACTTTTCACAGAATTCCTAGAACTGTGAGGGAAAAAATATTGGCGGTGGTTTTGCTTCACTTATTAAATATAAACGTTGTCCTTACCATGAATGAAGATTTGAAATACAGATTTTCTTTACATGGATGTTTAACTGAACCTAATCCTCAAAAAAGGGTAAAAAGAAAAATATGAAAATTTTACTTTTTAAAAGTGGGATGACGAGATTAGGATGATGATGACAACTGTATTAACAAAAACAAGGACATGAGAAAGTTTTTCATCCGTGGTAAGAACCACAAGCTTAATGCACTTAAAAACTAAGAACTTATAGTAAAAAAGTTTAATTTTAGCGGAATGTTTTAGTAATATAACCAAATGAATAACGACTTCAAACTAATTATAAAATTCAATTAAATACATTCGGATACACTGAAATAGCAATAATTTAGAATTTTTCGTATTATAAAAAAACGCCTAAAGGACTTAAGCAACTGAAATTTAATTTTGCCAAATCTTCATTTTATATTTTCTAACACTCTACTCAATCAATAAGAAAGTCTAAACCTCATTATTTGCCACAAACACTCATACTTATAATTATAAAAAAAAACTTATATCTATATTTCTACACTTGCACTTGCGGCCGAAAATATTTTGCATTGAAAAAAATATTAAAAGTAAGACTACATGAAATGCCAAGTAATTTTGCATTGAACTAGCTAAAGCAAAGAAATATACTTTTACAAAACATGTGTTCATAAGTTTGTGTAGCTGCCTTAAAATATTAAACCGAATAAATTAAAAATAGCTGCCTAAATAATAAAAATTAAAGCTGATTTATACAGATAATGATCAAATAACATTAAAGTATTATTTATAAATCAAAAATAAATAGCTGCTTTCAAAAGGCTCAAGGAGATAGCTACTCGATGAAAAGAAATGTAAAAAGCTGCCGTCTGCCCAATTTTGTATACCATAAAGAATTTTCTAGAAATAGCTACAACGAAGAGCAACTCTTTATAAACTCCATTTTCGTTTACCTTCATTTTGGATTGAAATAAACATTGGTCATTAGCTGCTGCTGAATTCTTGAATCCAAATTAAATCGACCTTAATATTCAATTTGCTAAATAATATTTTTTAATGCATAGTTGCCTTTTATAATTATTAAGAAAATAACCTGCCCTTAATCAAAAACTAAATATGCTGCCTGTAATAAAAAAGCTGCCTAAAACGAAAATTTATATAAAATAGACTGCACGAATAAAAAGCTACCTGATATACATATGTATAAAAAAAAATAGAAAATAGACTGCCTGAAATAGCTAATATAAAAAGACTGCCTCTTTAAAAAATGAAATAAAATAGCTTGCCTGCATTAAAGTAAGATAAAATAGACTGCCCCTGTATTATAATAATGTTTTAAAAAGATGCCTTTATAAATTATATAAAATAATTAGATGATTTTATAAAATAAAAAAATAGCTACCATACTTTCAATTAGTAATAAACATAACTAGCTGTCCTGTATTTTTACTAAAAGAACAAAAAGAAAATAGATACCAAGTATTATTCAAATATATATATTTTTTTAATTAAATAGCTGCTTCTTATAGAAATATAAAATAGTTGCCATGTTAATATGAATGTTTCAAAACTGTAGCTACTGCAGAGGGCAAAATATTATAAATACAAAATAAAGATAAAAGCATTAGCTACGCAACGGGGCAACATATCATTGAACTTATATATACACTTAAATTTATATGAATATAAAAACTAAACTATGATAATTTCAAAATAATACTCACAATACTAAAGGTTAAAAAACTTAAAAATAAAAGATCTTGGATTATGTAGGCTTGCAACGGGCTTTGAGAATTTTAGAAAAGGTTAATTTAAATTGGAAATGGAAAATTAACAGCATCAAAATTATCAGTTAAAAGAGTACCTTTACGTGTTAAATGAGAGCTTAAACGAATAGACTTTGGTTATAATAGTGAACTGAACTTTAAAAATATACAAGAATGGATATAACTGAACAGCCAAACATAAGAAATAATTTACAAAAAGAGACCCGTTGTTCAATAATCGGCATCTTCCCTGAAGGTGATGAAGGCATGGACGAGGAAAACAACGACCTCTATGACAGAGAATACTCCTGAAGCTATGAGAAGGTCATATGCTTGCTTGTTCGGACGGAGGTTCGCGTAGTAAGACCTGTGCCAGTCTGTGAAAAAAATAATTAAAATCACTTATAGTTATCTAACGTCTCTTGCCAAATGTTAAAAAAGGTTACGTATATAAATGTCTTTAAAAGTGGTTTGGATGCATTTGATGATTGTTAAATTGCGAACTATTCATTTTTAAACGTAACTTGTAGTGTACTTATTAGAAAGGAACGGAAGCTACACCTCACACCTATCCCCATAGACTAATTGTCTACATTTTAAATAGGTAACGCCAAGGCCCTGCCTTATACAGCCTAGTGGGCCCATAGGTGCACTGTGCATATTAATGATTATTTTACAACTATTTGTGACTAGAAACCGTGATATAAAATCTTTATAACTACTTGATAATGTTTTAAACGTCGTTAGACATACGAAAATATCTTCTCTAGAATACCTAACGGGTAACTTGATTGCCTTGTGAAATTTAAACATTAAGGTTCAACAGGCCTTTAGTAAGAATTCCAGAAAAAAAAAAACAAATAATACAACAAATGCCTAATATTGTAGAAAAACGTTATATCTACAGCATTCCACATCTATGTATGTATGTTTTAAGCCAACCTTAATAACAGAACACAGCCAACCACTTACATAATTACACAAACTATTTGTATAATCAGTAAACGGGCTTATATTTGAGCATTCCTCAAGTAAGACCAGTTTAAAGTAGAACCTATATATTGCGATGTTCACGCTCTATCGGATGAGTGATCATGGAAACTACTAGATTACCAGTTGTTTGTATTCTAGATTAAGTAGCGTAATTGCGTTGTTAATACGCATGTCAGATGCGTAAATCGCACAAGGAGGTTATGATAAATCTATATAAATAAAAATGTATCGCCAAATGTATTGCGCATAGTTTCAGAACGGCTGCACCTATTTGGTTAATTCTTTTTTGTTGTGTTTATAATTGTCAGAACAAGGTTTGTTTGAAAGAAAAATTTTGGAAAATCAGAAATTTGAAATTGTAAATTGCACCCGTGCAAAGCCGGGGCGGGACGCTAGTTATGAATAATTTTCTAACAGAAACCTTTAGATCATAGCTATTATTCATCAAGAAACCGTCTGAATCTATGTACCTCTACTAGAATTTAAATGTAACTTGGCTAGTCATCCCTGAATTCGAAACAAAAATCAGTTATTTGAATAAAGTTCAAAATAATAATCGTTCAGAACAATAGGCTTGCCCCCCCCTATTACATGGGACCCAATAACAGCATCGGCGAAAAGTAGGTGTACAATGGTACACCTCTGCCTAATCCGTCGGGGAATACAGGCGTGATGTTATGTTACGTTAGTTCAAAATAATCAAAAAAACTGGGCAACTGGGAATTCATTTAAAACTTTTAAAATATGAACACTCACCATAAAATATGACAGCAGCAGCGGCAGTGAACATGATGACTCCTAGAACTGAGAAACCGATGGACGTCCTCCAACCTGGTGACTCGCCGAACAGCCTTGCGATGATTAGCACGCCCGTGATGATGATGTAGCCTGGGTACCATGAAATCATTATTAGATACAATTGATTTTTATGACTTGTAAATCTTATTGAAGTTTATTTGATAAATATAGTATTAAAACGAGGACATGATGAAATACGAATATGATTAAATATGAATTAAATTTCAGATTTTGTTATTATATCATAATTTACCTTTATTAATCGAGCGGCAGTAATTTGTAGGCAATTGATTATTAAATTGATTACCATAATGTAACTGATTTATTATAACAACATAATTTGGAGAAACTTAATTTTTGTGAGTTTCTAAATAATTGAACAATTCAGGATAAAATCTATAACATGAAGGAACAACCGACCATGCGTGCACCGAGCAATTATTTCGGCCAATTGATGATTTAAGTAAAATAATTTGTTTAATATAATTATCTTTATCATAATGTATCTTATGTATGTAAGCAAAGAAAATAAAATACAACGAAGTCTAGTCCAATTGCAATCAAAACTAAATAAATATAATATGTCTATAAACAGGAAAAACATGAAATAATGTTTTGAACAATAAATCGCGGCCATTACATAGGAAGTTATCGTAAATCGGTTTACGGTTGACGGTTTACGTTTACAAGTGTTTACAGGTTTCACTTTCATACAAAGTTCAATGAAACCAATTTTCCACTTGGCTATTATGAAGTGAAACCGATTTATGAGATTACTACAAATTATTTCAATGATGATCCATCAACCATATTGCATGAATACATTAATATCAAATGACTATAGAATATTGTATTAAGACTAAAATCATGTTTTCACTACTTTTTGTATTTGTGTGTATTTTTTTTTTAACTAAATAACGATACTTCAAAGGCCAACGTTTCTTAACAATTTCAAAGGCAAGAAACTATGACTAAGTGACAATAGACTGTGCTTATTTAAGCGTAAAATCACTATTCACATCCGAAGGATGTAATAGGATACTAATTAAAAAACAATTATACACTGAATTAAAAAGTAATTAACCAAAAGTTCTTTGACACTGTACTCAAAACTTAATTATACTTGAATTTAAATAAATTGATTTTAATAATGTTTAAGCCTGTGTCCAGTGCCCTGAATCTGTCATAAACTACTTGCTTAGTTTTGTTGTTTTCATGGGAATTTTTTAAAGAACAAAACTGTTCATTTTTATTGATTTGGGGAATAAAATTGTATGGATGTTAACAATTTTGTGTCTTAGGTATCCACTTTAGTTTATTCGTTAATTGTCACAGTTTGGAGATTTGCCATTCGATCAACCGTAAAATGTGCTAGAATCGATTCTGTGGTAATTGTTCGTAAATTGAAAGATTAGAACAAATTCCATTGAATCGAACCGGGTCATGGTTTCAGTTTTATCCTTAAGTCGGATGCTCCACAAGGCAGTTTTAGGATCTTATGGTATAAACTTTCTTAGAGATCTTCCTGAATATATTTAACTTTACTAAGGTTACCTTTTATATCGAAGCTTTACAAGTAAGTTAAAATGAGAAAATAAATTACAGTCAAAACGTTCTCTTCTTTAAATCAAATTTCGGTTGATGCAAAATAAGCAACATCAATATAACGAAATCTATTAGTAATTATTTATGTTTGGAACTTACTCGAGTAGGCAGAATAGATGAGGGCAATGTGTCTATGATCGGACTGCACAACTTGAGGGGAGGTGAGAGCGCCGACGATGAGACCGATAGCGATCACCGCGATGATCTGAAAATAAAACGTACACTGAAAATTGTTGCAAAGGTTAATTGATATCAGATTCATCCAGATGTGTCTGAGATAGGTACGTGAAATTGGAAATACTCAAAATATATTACACAATATGTATAGTGAATCGTGGTTACGCCTGCTATATTCATTGGCTATAAGCTTACTGTCATCTGTTGCATCATATAGATATGTATTTCTGAACATAGTTTTAATATCCTTTTCTTCTTTCTAGTTTATCGTTTCACTACTTATTTTCAAAACGAAAGTTTGTAAGGTTTCGACTAAAATCTCTGAGACACAAACCGTTTCCGTGTTTACGCATTAACTTTTTGCATTGTAAGCATTTCTAATGATTGCTGCTGTTTTTTTTAGCAATTCCGAATAACAAAGCTCACGTCCGAGAATAAAAACATAAAACAATTTAAAACAAGTGTTGTAGAGTATTTAAGTGAAAGTCTTCCATACCTACGTTGGTCTAGTGGTCGCATTGTCAAATACCTGTTTTCTCCTTTTGGTTATTCTTGAATACCTCAAGCGAACGCTTTTCCAATACCGCAAATGTCTTCATAAACGATTATTACACGGTTTTCACTTTCACGCATCGTTTGGTTAGCCGTTAGATGATTTATTATATTATAAAGACAGCGTAGCCATCTTTTTATTTAATTTTCCTTTATCTATTCTGCACGATTTAGATAGCTTTTTGTTGAGTTAATCGTATAATAAAGTAAGGACTGACAAAGCATCGTTATTTGTACTCTATTACGGTCTTCAACCTTTTAAGTCGGTTTACGTTCCCGATGTCAGGCGTGCTGTTTGAAGCCCTACATATCCTTTAAAGGAAAAACCATAAGCTGAGTCGAACTAAACAAAGAATTTTCTTAAATACTTAATTTATTCTAACACTAGTTTCCTACAATAATATTACCGATGATTTCTTAGTGTCTGCTATAGTTGCAATACTGATTTATTTTTATTAACACCCAAAATTCGGTACCAACAATAGTTCCTATAAAATTACATTGTTCGTTTAAAGTTTTCTTAAACATCGCAATTTCTAAAACTGCCTCAACATTCTGAAGTTGAGGTATATTGTATTTAATTAAATACAAGTACAAGAGCACAAGGCATCCTTTGATGCCAAGGGCAGTGTGTCGTAGTACAAATTATCACGTTTTATACCACAAGTCCGCAACATGGTCAGTTCCCATACACATGATTGCAAGTGATTACTGCCCGAGTGCCTTACGATCATCCAGTTGTATCGATTTCCATTATGTATTCAATGGTTTGTTTAGATGGACTAATTCTGTAATGGAATAGTTTCTAATGTTGGGCATTTCTCTGTTTTAGATTTTCTGTTACCCAGCAATTACATCTCATCACACTCTTGTTATTTCAGCGTTTCTTGTCATTTAGCGCCAGTATCGACTTCTTCTTTGTCTTCTTTGTTGTCGCGATCGTTCAAAGCAGCCTTATCGCCTTTACTACAATAGTTCCTAGTTGCCTCTCTTAGTTCTGTTTCAACGCCTCGCCTAACAACTCACCAGTTCCAACGCCCGTAGCCCCACGCACCAGTACTGCTTGACCGCGGCAGCTGCCCTGCTGTCGCGATCATTGGACGAAGCCTCATCGCCCTTCTTGGCCTGCGCCTCGGCCTCTCGGTCGCCCGCCGACATCGCCCACACTACTCGAGCGCCACCCCCGTACTCAGAAACCTGCCAAAAAATACAAATTCAGTCTATAGGAAAGCACCACACAGAATTTATATAAAATTATCTATTATTCAACTTGGGTTTCTCACGTAAACTGTAATACAACTATATTTTCAGGGTTTACATTTATTTGCATTTTATTATTTTGCTTCAGTGTATGTAGGTCAAATGGTTATAAAAATCGTTATAAATAAAATAGTTAATTGCATCGTTCTGTTTACCAATTTTATATAATAAATTGCAGATAATTTCTAAGTTTTAAATTTTGATCAAACATGCACGAAGATCGAAGAAAAAAAAACCTAAATTAGGTCTTTTTTTCTTCTATAATATACAATAATACCACGAGTAACTGTAATTTTTTTGGGGTTTTCAGAATACCCAAATACCAAGTTAGTCTTTGGTCAGAATAATTTATTGCAAGTGACGATTAAAACGAGTAAATTATCCTAGTTTTAAGGAAGTCTCGCTGTACTATTAACATGGCACTTATAGTGTCCAATTTTATGTGCGTCCATGATCATAATAGTAACAATAACATAGTGTGTAATGAATGTAATGGTACCTTAGAGTGCGTGACACTAACAAATTATTATATATCTCATTTTTTATCCTAAAGCAATTAGAATGAGTCACTTGGCAAAATTAACATATCCAACAAAGTGGTTGGCTAGGTGAATGATGGTTTACTCAATGGTAATGGTAGCGTGATTAGATCAATTAGAATCGTACATTAGCTTAATAAATTCAATTAATGCTAACTAGTTTACATTTACTCGTGTTGTCAGATAGGTATGTGAAAATTAGTTGTTTACAGGCGACAATGCATAAATCATAAACAGGCTGAATGCCAAGCGCTGGAACGGAACGCGATGCGCGCGTTATGCTTTCCAATCCAAATATTTTTTACGTACATAACTACTGCTAATTAATATGATATAACTTAATTGCTGTTAGATCCTCTTTGTGGATAGCATCATCAAAATTTGTGTATCGTAACTGTTAACATAAGGAAAACTATGCAGTAATTGGGTACTAACTCTAGTTTACACTTGCAGCGAAAACTTTTGAAACATTGATTAGTAATAAGCTTCTTTGTTTTTACTAGACCCTTAAAATTAAGTACCTACATTTAAAAAAAAAACGGATAATCTTGTTTACAAAAGTGAAAAATGTTGTCTACGTACGCATTCATATCTTGTACGACATAATTACCCAGTATACTTTCAGTTGTAATAAATTACGTGCCAAGTTTACCCTTTTGCTGTATTAAAAAAAAAAATCAATTACATTATACATGACATCAAAACACCAAGTACCGTTTGTTAACATTAAAACATGCAATTATTTTAACGACCTAAAAACACAAAACCACTTGCGTACAAAAATATATCTCACCAAAGTCAGGAACTACGAACTCCTAGCTGCGACAATGAACGCACTGTTATAAATTGTTTTATTTTTCACTTGCACTTCGAATTTCAAAATTGTAGACGCTTTCGGTGTCGCGAGGTGTTTAATAAGCTCAGTGCAGACACGAGTGCGTTCAGCGTACCGCGCGAAGCGACTACCGCTTGGCCAACAATCGGCGCTCCTCTATGCTTCATTTGAAAACAAGCTGATGGTCTTTGGCCGTCTTTCCGTTTTCCCTTACGTCGCCCTTTGTAAAATGCAATGGGGGAACCATGAGAGGTCAAGTAAAATTGGTCGTTCAACCGTAGAACCGGTAGCGTAGTAATGCGTAGCACATGAGTAAACAGCTTTCATTCATTAGTAAAGCTTCTAGTGCATTATTAAATCTTTACCATGATACATTGTAGGTGTGAGATGGTGTTGAGGTAATTAAATATAAATAATAATATATCTATATATTAACATAATTAGAGCTTAAATTTAATTTTGCTCTTAGTAAAGATTTCATTTCAATGCGAGTTTATCAGTCATATATATATTAATATATTGTTTAAAGTTGCTTGTCACAACGTTTCGTAAACCCCCTTATTAACGCATTGTGGCGACTACTTTAATCCATAATTAGTACGTTTTTTTATTCATGACAACTTAAAAACTAACTATAGATATTTAAAAAAATACAGACACCTATATAGCATAATGTTCACATTATCAAGAGCCGAATTCTTTACTAGATGAAGACTAGAGCATTATGAAAATATATTTCCCTTCGAGTTGCGCAGATGTGGTCACAGATATCCCTTTAAGCTTTTGATCGAGTTATTTTGGTAGACGTTCAGTCTAATCGGCAATCAACGGGCACAACGAATTCCAGACGATGGTTGCGAAATAATTGTAATTTATTAAATAATGGAACAAAACTATTTGTACTAGTAGGCTGTTTTCTTTCATACTTTACGACATCAATTTCGACACTGCTGCTTTTCAACATGGAATTAATATTTAAGAGTACCTAGAAATAGATTGACTGGAATTATCAACGATGTAGGTACCGATAGTTTTTATTTTTAAAACTTTTACTGAATAATTTATTAAATAAAGTTTAAACTAAATAATGCCTAATAACTAAAAATGTATTTGCATGTTTAAAAAATTATGGTAATATTACCGCATAACAATAAAAAAAAATTAAATACTTAAATTGTTTTTAGAAAACAGTGGAATGCGTGAACGTATGTAACTGTCACTGATGAAAAAACACTCACGTTGCGTATTTTTATTAACATGATTATTCACGAAACAGTTGCAGTGTAATCATTGTTTTTTTTTTTTTTTGTTCTTGTAAAACAATAATGTAATCTCAAAATAATAAAGTACATAAGTTTATTTACTATACAATATAATAATTATTTACAGGAATAAAGTTTTACTGTAAATTAAAAACAACCTAGCGATTAACTTTAATTTTCTTTTTTTCTGTCTCTTTATGTTTTACAGAATTTTAAAATGTTTACAGACGCATAAAATTATCATTCAACATGATATTTTAATTGCAAATGTACAAGATATCAATCATGGTCCAACATAAATGTGATTTAACATCAACGTGCGCGTTGAATCGACTCAAACGCATTTATTATGTAGCTATTCGTAAATTGAAAAGCCACTTTCTAGCGTTTTCCGGTCTAGAAGTCAGCGCGCATAACTGCACACATGCATGCAACTCGCACGCACGACGATGGCCGGCGCGATATCTATGCGAAATTATAGCAATGTTTGCTATAAAACAGACATACCACTTGTGATCTTTATTTATCGGTTTAAATGATATTTAGACGTCGATTGGTAATCTTTGCTAACATCTCTTCTCTGGAATGGGTTTAATGGCTAGTTAACGTGCTGCCTGTGTTAATTTGAGTTACCTTTGACTGTATATTGTATTTCAGTTATTTAATTTCGATGGAGAATCCATTACATTAAAGTGGTCCAGTATGGTAAAAATATCTTTTAGACCAGAAACAAAAAACTATGTTTATTTCTTACCATTTCTTAGCTAAAATGGACCTTATTTGTTCACTGTTATATAAAATAACACGATAGCATGCAACTGTCTTTAAATAATATTTATTATTTGTATTTCAGCCACACTACAAGTATAAAAATAAACCTTAATGAAGTAATATTTTCATAAATCTGAAAAAAGTATATTTTTATTACCTATGGGCCTTGACGAGGATTAGTATTAAGTAGCTTATTTTGTGTATATAATTTTTACCTGTTGACTATGGCACTAACATATACCTATGTATATATAATGTGTATGATTAATCCATTTATGAACTGGATCCCAGAAAATTTTCCTGTAGGTATTTCAGACGTCAATGAAGTTATAAATCATGTTTACCTACAGTAGTTTTAACTGTAACTATGATACTACTTCGTCAGAAAACATGACTAATTACAGCAAAATAATAGTTTCAGATACCATTACTCATAAAATTACGTGCCACGAGGGGAATAATGTTGTTTTTATGGGACATATCCTTCCATTCAATAAGTTGACTAATCAGAAAGAGAACTCGGTTAAGGTCTTTTGTAAGTTTAGGTGTTACTCAGTAAGGAAAAATCTTTTGAAATTCAGTAAAGATGTAAAATGTGTCACTTTGGACCATGAAAACGAAAAGCATAGAGCTTAGTTAAAAAACGATTAAGAAATAGAAACTTATATTTCTATCAAAAAGCACATAATAGTCAGCTACATTAGACGACCAGTAACATCAAGGTGTAAAAAAAATAATTACTTATAATTTATCATCATGGTTGTTAGATACGGCCTCCCATAAGACTCGGATTAAGCCGCATTTGAAAAGTATATTTTCAAAACCCAATTTAAGTACTTTATAGTTCAAAAGCGTGTCTTCGCTGTCATGATGTGACTATTTACTAAATATAAATGAGTGTCAAATTAATAACTGCCACTGACTGCCAGTGGTTACATTTTTTACAAGGATTACCTTCATAATGGCCGTGACAAATACTATTGCGCGTACGCAAGGTCGGAAATATCACAGATCTTCTATACCGTAGATATAAATAAAAAACCGCTAGTGACAAAGTATGAAAATGATTTTGCATTATTGTAAACTAAACATGAATGATCTATTTTATGCCCGGTAGTAACTACATTACATGGTAAAGATCTTTATTTTAAAAATCACTGCTGAAATAATATTACCGAATACTTGAAGCATACTTTGTAAAGATTGTTATATTACTAAGTAAGTATATCGAAATATAATACGTATTGTTTATTGCAAGAGAAAAAAAAATGGAATATTTTTTACACAAACGTCACCTTCTACATCTCAATTCAAACCGTGGAACAAGACCTCAAGTTTCCTTAATATCAATTGTTTTAAGGTAAAATTCATTCGTACGTTGCATATAAATGAAATATTAGACCATAAGTGCGGCTTTTATTGGTAAGGGCAAAGAGTGAGCAATACGAACAATGAGCATTTGTCGCGCTCGTGGCTAATGTCGCTGGTATGGGCCATTGTTTTGAGCCCATTACTTACCAACACGCCGCTGAACGGACATTTTGAATATTTGACATGCTTGCAGTTTCATTGCCAAATTAAGAATATTTTGTATGTATGAAATTGGAATCAGCAAGCACTTCTACTAGAGAACTTTTCTCGCCTGTTTATTTCTTATCTTAGCAATTTTATTTTCTGTTTTCTTAAACTCTCCAAACTTAGGAGGTCATCTACAAGTTCATCAATGCGACGAAGGGCGATAGCAACAGTTTTGTTTTTTATTATGTCTCTTCTAAATTGTTTTTGCCCAGACACAAGTAGATACTAAACCAAGTTACTAACCATTTGTTTGTTAATATCAACTTAGAAATATTGGATTTAATTCATGTATTATCCCGTAAGTGCTTAAAATAGAGCAACGTCCCGCCAAGTCGGCGGCGGGCGGCGCCATTTTGACGCCAGTTTTGGCGCCAAGGTGCCCGCGTCAGGGGGTGCGCTCCGAGGCTGTTGTTACTGTGACCTATTTGCGTAAATGACACAGTATTCCTTTATGACCAGATTGTATGCACAGAGGCCCTAATGTCTATAGATGTAGCTTGTAATTTCTGGTGTAAAACTAGTAGGTTAAGTCAATATGCTTAGATGTTGCAATGGTTTCGTATGTTATTATTTTGTTACCAGGTGTAGTTACACGCGTTGTAAATCTTGGTTTTATATAGCTTACATAATCCATTTCCAAATGTATCTTGTCCTAATTTAAACGTAGCGTATTACTAACATATCGCAACTAAAAGATCTTAGGAACCCCATATCAACCACAATAACCAAAATAATTTATAACATTTTTTTGACGATGCACCCTTTTTGTATCGTCCTTCTTATGTAAATCTGCACACCGCCGCAGGATCTATAATCGGATAAATAAAAAAACGCCCAAGATGGATCACCTAGGACTATTTATACCTAGGGTGGTCTTGTATAATTAACGATCGAAGATCTTGTCTGTTTGTTAGAGGTAACTCTTAAAATAATTTGAACAGTAGCTGCTTACACGAACACTTATACAATGTTATACTATTCTGAAGACACCAAGTGTGTCGATGCATTTGTATGTTCCAGAAACAGCGCATTGAACTTAACTCGAAACTTCTTCAATCTACTTCGACTTGCATGTTCAAATAACATTTTTATAATCTATATACCTAATCTAAGGTAAGCGAAATGATTATATTAAAACACTGTGAACAGTTTAATTGTTCTATATTCATAATTTCTTACTCCGTTTGAAATCCAATGAGGCTCCTAAATGCATTCTTGCACTTTATATTTTGTTCCAGCTTTAAGTAATAAATATAGCTGTTGTAGCTTAAAATGTTAAGCGACGGGTAAATAGCTAGAAATTATTTATAATTACACGATCACCTGACAGTTGATTGGTCTTATGTTGCTTAATTACTTATAAGTAATATAGGACACATCGTGTGTTTGGATCGGCGTATAAGAGTTTCTAGAGAGTTCGTTATTAACCAACTTCAATTTATACAAAGAGATTAGGAAAGCTTACATATCCGTCAATATCTGTACAAACAAAAACCATTACAGAATTGCTTTGATACCTAATTTTGTGCAAATAGAGATAAATATATAAAGATTTAAACTTCAATGAAGAATGTAAAGAAATAATATTCTTTATAGAAGGATTTTAAAAACATCGGTCATACAATAAGTCACGGTAACGTGACTGAAAATTTTCAGAGCAGTGAAAATATTATTAAGTATGCGTTCATATTTTCGTTAGGTAAATTGACTTTCCTCCCAAAGTTTATTGTGTATTTGCGTTAAACTTAATTTGCTACCCGTGTTCAGTGTGTGAATGTTTGTACTGTTATAATGGGTTTTTCTCACACGTGTTATTAAATAAACAACAATAGACGCACGATTCAACTCTAGTCGTAGGTACACTCTAGTCCGTATAACTAGAACAGAATAGGTACATAACACACTTACGTACGCATTGTACGGTTGACTGGGAGTACATCACGTGATTGAAATTATGAATTACGAAATAGACAATTACAAACTCAAATCTAACCACTTGTAATTGTAACAAATTATTAGATAGATAACACAGTCTTATTCGACAAGACGAATTGACTATGCCATGGCCCTGTATTACCAGGAACTTTTGAAATCGATACATTAAAATGACCGCTGCTCTTTCAATTGTAGAGTTCTTATAGAAACATGGCATGGACATTGGCATGAACTCTTAATAAGTAGTAATATACCACTAACGTATGTAATCCCTGACTGATGAGTTAATGAGGCTCACTAAAGAACAGATAACGAAGTAGGCAACGCACCTACTTGTTATGCTAATGACCCGTCCCTTTAGTGGGCTACAGTTAGAAGTGCGTGCCTCCGTAATGCCAGTGACAGTACAGTTACCCACGAAACTAGGCTGACCGATCATCATTCACTAGTTCACAATATTTTGAACGATTTACAAGAAAAATATGCAAGTACTTTTCGTTTCAAATCTTCTTTCGTAGTGCAAAGAGTAGCAGCAATGGCTGTATATCGAGGCTATCTTCCTAGGGTTCACCAGATGATCCCATTTTATTCATCCCTCGAAGGTAGCACTCCTGTTTTTTAGAAAAAAACAGATGGTCGGCGGCCATTTTGTGAACATTAGTTTCCAGCATTATTTTCAGTTACTGACACGAATTACATCATACACCATTTACTGAATTAAATTGAGTGACTTAAAATGCATTTAAAGTGAATAGTTTAAGGCAAGTAGGCACTTCTTAATCATTTTATTCAAACGGCATAGGTATTCAAGTATTGTGTTTTTTTTACGTAATACAATATATTATGATATTGACCTTTAATAATGAATTCGTGCCTACTGAAAGAAATATTATAGGTACCTATTAGGCTTTTCCTCCGGAATAATTCCTGTATCGTGGGTGCGTTTACAAACACATACATATATTCACATACACAAACACCCAGACCCGAACAACTATCTGTAGATCATACAAATATTTGTTCCGTGCGGGGATCGAACCCGCGACACTTAGCGCAGAAAGCTAATCGCTTAGCCACTGCGCCAACCGTGTCGTCAATTTTGAAAGCTGTCACCAATAAGTATTTATTTAATAATAATATGACACTTAATGTAAACTATAATGCTCAGGGCTTTAAAAAGCAAACAAGTGACGATCAATATAAATTAATTTCATCTGATCAATCTAACATTAAAATACACTTTTAATATGCACCAATCGTCTCTACTAATAGTTATAGTAACTCACGTTTGTTTTGATATGGAAATAGTGATGGCACTACTATTAATGCATTATTTATTTCATGTAGTTTGATTTTTTTCACATCACTGACATCACAAAGTCGCCTTTGCCTTTTATCATGCCTAAAAGTTCACGTAGCTACTGAAAGGGCATGGGGAAAAAGTAGTTACTTCGTTCAAAGCTTTATTTATGCCAGAATTGGGCACAAAAAACCTTCCCAAGTACGTTAAGAATCAATGACAAAATATAGGTCAGTATATGCGGGTGAGGGGTAGCATTTACTATCCATAACATTGCATTTGTTTTGGAACATGCAGACAACATATGCCGAGCGTAACTTTATGGTGTAACCATAGTGTATACCAGTGGATAAGAGCTTTTACTTTGATAATGATTTCTAAATATTATAATCATGCCTGTATTCCCAGAAGGGTTAAGTAGAGCTTAATTCACTACCGTACATCATAAAGGGGGCGAGTCTATTGCCATCAATCGGACACAATTTCAAATAAAAACTCTTATAACAATTTGCCCGACTCGGTGATTGAAATCAAGACCTCAAGCTGCGCTATCGACTACTAGACCAATTATTTAGTTTTTTTTTATTAGATTTTAATGAATATCACGTTTCCCAACCAGTTTAGTTAAAATCTTATCGATTGCTTTAATATTTTCAGCCTATACTTCCACCATTTTTATTAAAAAAATTAATCGATTATGATCAAAATAATGTGGAGCATCACTATTATATACATACTCATTTGGTGCGCACCTCAACAATGCACCATACACCGCGTGTGTTGACGCGTCTAATGCGTGACACGCCTTATATTTTTAATCGTATGCCACACGACTATTACTTACTGTTTCATTTCCATTGCCGTTCTAGTAAGATAAACCCAACGGACGTTCTTTATAGTTGCTGCTATGATTCACTAACGTTACAAATACCGATTTCGGATCATGGATTTAGTATATTTTAAGTTCATGTCTGTACACGGTTCATTCGAATATCGAGTACTGTCTGATGAGATGCATGACCATAAAATGCTAATTTTATTGGATCATAATACTTACGTAATTTCTAAAAGCATTGTTAGTACATGACATGTTGTATAGTTCAAATTAATTCATACAGGTATAATAAGTACTTACCTATATTTTACGTCGATGATATTTTATGGCTGAAGAACCCTTGCCGAAGAAACGACTGTGTCACGTATGCTGCCCGGTTTTTTCTTTTAAAAAACTGTGCCGAACATAAATTTTTATTGCTAAAGGAGCTAGTGTTCTTTGGTTTTTATAAAATATTGGTTACTTACGGTTTCTGTTAGTGGAGCAATTTTGGCGGTTTCCAAGTCGACTTCACACAAAAACTCCCTAGAATCGGGCGCAATTGTTACTAAATTCGCGTACAGACAATCCACTTTTAGTTTTTCTAATCGATAACAATTATTATTTCGATAATTAAAACTATAAACTCAAAATGAGTATTAGTTAATTATTTATTTTTAAGTCAATAACAATTGACATTCGCCAGACAGCCACGCGCTCTGTTTCTTTTTTCGAATTTTCTTTCGTTTTTTTTTTATCGAACTCAAGGCAACCGGGTTCTTTCTGCCTGCTTGTCGTGAATATCGTGATACGAGGTATCATAGACTAATCCAAACTCCATCACATCAGTGAGTCAGTTCTTCCCAACGATGGATTGCACTTAACCTGCGACCTTAGCCACGACATCTAATTTGACTCTCGCATTGACCCCGGATAGTTATAGTTATCCCATGCTAGCTAGCTATTGTCAGCTGTCGTTACCTGTCAAAGTAAGTATTTTTTTTATATATTCTGTCTCATTGCTGGGCAAAGGTGTTCCCCTTATTTTACTCATAATCTGTGATTTTTGTTTACTACTAGATTTACAGGCATTTTACACAAATTTTGTACTCATAAGCCTCCATGGCCATACCAGGCGCATTCTCATCCTAATACTCCATTTACAATATGTTTAGGTTACTTGTATCGTTAGAGGATGACTAAACAGGTCAGAGGGCAGAGGACTTTACAGTTTTCCCATAGAGGATAACAATGACAGTTAATGGCGTTTGTATTTGTATTGTTTCACAAGCCTGACGTTTGACGTCATTATAATTCCCCGCTAACTAGATGAGATTTTAACTATAAATCACCATCATGCGTGTATTCTCCGAAGCGTTAGGCAGAGGTATACGATTGTACACGTATTTCGGGACGGTCGTATAGGGTGGCTAATCCCAAAGTCCAGACTACTACTGTACCTAACCCGGGAATCGAACCCAGAGTTATTATAATGTGAAATGTCAAAAGCTTCCAGAAAAAAAAAAAAAAACTTTGTTACAATATATTGATTTATTTCAAAATAATAATAACGTTACAAAATTAGAACTGACATACAAAACAGGTTCTACAAAACTAAATTAGAAGGTGGGAATTAGAAAATGTTTTGCGAGAGCGTATCCAAGTTAGTGATTAAGGCTTAGAATGAATTATCTAAGCTACCGCCGATTACTTAAACGCAACTTAACTTTAAGGTGCTCTTAAAATTAATTCTGTCATTAATCCACCGTATAGTGATAGCTGGCATGAGACTTAATTAATGCTTAAAATTGAGAAACGTTTGAATTTCGGCTTTAAAGTCTGAATCATAGAAGAATGTTATTGAACTTAGCTGAAAATGTACAAATAAAAATGACTTACGTAAATAAATGAAAAGTAAAAGTTTGAAAAAAAATCGCAGAACACAATAGACGGTCGTTCGTTGAAAACACTTAAATGTACTTAATATTAAATAAAATTACGTTTATTTATGTTTAGTACTAAGTTACATCTCCTTGGTAAAGTGTATGACAGACAGCGCCGTGTCTAACAGATACACCGCTCCGTTGATCACGCATAGGGCACCAAGAGCCAGACCGACCTGCAACATGGTAAGAAAAATAAATAATTTCTAGTGACTACTACTCGCAAAGTGCAAAAAATACGCCATCTATCGGAGTGAAGTTACAACAACAAACCCTCGCACAAGAGAGTTTACGACGATTCTAACACATATACGAATGCCCGACATCAACCGTCGGGCTTCGGCCCGCCAGGCTAACCACCTTACCTGGTCGGAGGATCCTCCATTTTCAAAGGAAGGATCCCTTTTCCCCTTTAAATTAAAAAATACAATTTGTATTTATTGGGGCCATAAGTAGGCATACCAAGTCCTTTTCAGAGTTTCAAGTTACTCTGCCAAATTCCATCAAAATTCAACAGACATAACAAACAGACGGGCAAACTCGCTTTGTTGTGTTTTATTACAATGGGTTCAGATAGGTTCATTCATGACCGGACTCTGGCTGAGATCACTCATAGGATATAGGCAATCCTAGATGTTCCTTTCTTGTGTATTATAAGGACCATTCGGGGTTTTTTAACCTTTGGCAACCAGCCACGGTTTCGACTAAAGCCTTTAATCATTATTCGGATTTGGTGTAGGAGGCGTTTCCAAACTTTAACATCACCAGCAATGTTGCTCAGCCATTTTAGTCATTTTAGTATTTATTATAAAATTAAAATCCTCTATAAAAAGCATATCGAAATGCTTCGTATTTCTGTTGGACAACCGGCCATTTTATCACACGTCTGTATTCCCCGAAGGATTAAACAGAGGTACAGACACACTCTCATTTCGCCGATGCCGTTATTGAGTCCCATTTAATACCCCGGGATAACCGGGACTTGAAACCAGGATCTCACGCTCAGCAGTCGCGCTTATGACCACTAGACCAGTAAGGCAGTTTGACCGGAGTTATTAAACGTACCTGTTTCTCAGCAAACACGAACTGGTACTGATGCTCTCCCTGGTAGCCTCCCCAGTAGTGCAGCGCCACTGCGCCTACTGCGATCCATAGGAACACGCCCACGAAGTTCATCACAATTTCTGACATCGCTCTGGAAACATAATAATATAGAAATTAGGTAATGTTGGTTATAGAAAAGTAAAGCTAGTATTATATCGTCTGAACTTGGCTTAAACACTACGTGTCTAGATATCAAGGCCTATCGATAGGCAAACGTGTCTCGATGGGTAGCGCATAAACTTTAAATTTGGAAAATATATTTGACCAGTATTCAATTTACCTGCAGGTGCAAAAGAATTCTGTATAGGGGATTATGTCTCAGGTAAACAGTCGTCTTAGGCAAAAATTCTTCAGAAGAATTTCAATAATCAACAGATTTACATTATAAACTCCAAAAATTTGACACATTCGAGGGCTCACTGAGCCAGCAGCGTTGTTGTCAAAAGGTCAACACCATTCTCCTAATATTACTGAAAATTTCCATACAGAAAAACCCAATAACACTGTCCGACCCGGGAGTCGAACCCAGGATCTCACGCTCAGCGGTCGCGCTTACGACCACTAGGCCTATGAGGCAGTATATAAAAGCTGGACAACAATACCGGACGTTTATGATCAGATCAAATAGCCGAGTTCACTATCTCCCTTCAAGTTCTCTGGAATATCTTACCTCTTATGTTCAGTGGTGCCAAACAAGAATGTGACGACCTGTACGAGCGTGTATATGAGGTACCCCACGAAGACTCCTGAGGCCACGATCTCAGCGTCAGGGTTCTTCTCCTCGTTGAGGTTCCACGTACCGCCCACACCCAGGAACTCGCCATTGTAACCAGTTCGATACAAAACCAGGATGATTATGTTTAGGACCTGCAAAAGTATGGATAATAATGAAAACAAGTGTCAAGACAGTATCGCTTATTACATATTCTCCGAAGGGTCAGGCAGAGGTGTACTAGTCTGCGCCCACATTTCGCGGATGCCATTGTTGAATCAATCAACAAATGAAAACGCCGTCTATAACATTATGAAACGTATCATAATGTTATAGAGGGCGAGCCCAATAAAACTCAATTATATGTCTAAAGAGCTCAAAAAGAATCGTTAGAAATTATGACTTCAAACATTTGAAATGTCACAGCAAACCAATAAATTCATTCACGATAACACAGGACAAAACACTCTCTTAAAATACGACTTCCTCGTTATCTCTATCTTTGTAACAAACAATGTTATTCATTAACAGGTAGGAACTCTAGTTCCTGTTGTTCACTTGTTATCGTCATTTCCGATGAGTCTAACTCTAGTTGGTGGGTGCCACCGTGCGTAGCATTGTGGTGTGTGACTCACTGATAAGTTTAAGAAGAATCCTGTTGGCTCTAGTTTTCATAACAAAGTTAGGAACAGCGGCATGACCATTTTTAAAGTAATTACAGCCCCTTCCAAAATCATTGGATAGATTAGCATTGGGAACTATCTTGTTTTATGAATAGGTCAAGTAAAGTAGTTACATATCAGATTTTCTACTATGGACTATGGTCTGAAAATAAGTATTTTGTTATTACTTTAGCTTTTTTTATTATTTACATAACGGCCATATTTTATTATGTAACTGTATGAAATTGGCAATAGTACAGATAATGTGAGACGTATAAGAAGACAGAGTAAAATAAAATGGAGACCGAATTTTGTGGCGTAATTTGGAAGAAAATTATGTCCATCGTCCAGCTGTGAAGTATCACAGTTAAACGATGGACATAAGTCATAGGGCACATACGCTATACATACGCTAGGATAGATTTCATAAAGATTAACAATAATTCCACGTCAATTGTAAAAATCAGTTTAAGGACATATGTACTAGGCACTGGCCCACTAAAGCTACAACCAGTACCTAAATTCCTGATTATTTTATTGAAGTAGTATGAAAAACATAAACATTTTATATTATTCCTTGTTACTATTACCATGGAAAGTGAAAACTTGTGCAAATATAACCGGAATCGCAATAACATCGTTCACCAATTTATGTGTCACGAATCGATAAGATAGCATATCGATACTAAAGAATTTCTAATAATATACTTTAGTCATTATTTCCAGAGAAACAACATTCTATGTCTTTGACACCGTAGTGTAAAACTTGGCAAATGTCGCCAGTAATAACGCCACGTAGAACAAGAAGATATTAAAAATTTCTAGTAAAGCTTGACGGCATAGTTAGCGCAATGGCTAATTGATTAGCTTTCTGCTAGGTGTTGCGGATTCGATTCTGGTAGTTAGATAGTTGTTTCGGGTCTGGTTATGTGTATATGTGACATGTATGTTTGTAAGCTGTACCCCGATACAGGAGAAATCCTAGTGAGGGGCAAAGTAAAAAAAAGGTTGTACCCCGTACCTCCAATCAAACTTTGACCAAAATCGTCATGTAATTAATTAATTGCCGTCCAATAAAGACACAAAATCTCACTTTACTTAAAGAAACTATAATTTTATATGAAAGATAGTAGGTATCTCAATTTAATGCTGAACTAAATTTATGTAATTTAAGTAAATAAATCTCTGAATCAATTATTAACTAAAATGGGCCCATTTTTGGAGGTAGCTCATTCTATCGTGGGTCATAAATAATATCTTGACGAAGTACCTATGTCCTATCTATGTAAAGAACTAGAAAATGCGAAAGTGTATGATAATTAAGGTTAATGTTGTCATCATTCCGTTTTGTTCACTAACTTCCAAACCGAAACCAGCTTAAATAACAAAATTGTATAGCCCAGTTCCACAACATGCACAGATTTGCGGTTTCACTTAATCGTTTTATAGAAAAGCGTACAAAAACCATAAAACCCGTTCTAAAAACGAGGCTTAACTCCCGCGTAAACACTAGTAATTATTTAAAGATAGTTGGCTACATGACTCTTTTTAATGGGTATTTTTAATTTGAATACAACACCAATATTCACGATATCCTAACCAAAAGTGGACTTTGAGTAGTGGACTGGTATATAGATTGCAACTATTTATTCTGGTGCGTGGTAGCGGTAGTCAAGCGCCATCTATGGGAGTTAAGTGGCCGGGGGATCCTCCTTTTCAATGCATACACCATACCTAATTTTTCCAAAGGTCTAAGAAACATTACAACCAAATTATTATATCTAATTATTACTTATGATGAAAAACAACATCTTACCGCAAATAAAAAAGGTTATTCTTGATAAATATCGATAAAAAAGTTATTCTTGAAACATTTATTTATCAACACGATTCGTTGACATTGAGTTTTGAATTACATCAGAACAAAATCATTGCCACTTTAACATAGAAAAAATACGTCACTGTAACATAGAAACAACGTCAATAATCCAAAAAAGTCTTGTAAATAATAGACTTAAAATTAATGTTTTGAAGATCATAGCGTTATGTTAGAACTTTTTAACTAACTAGCTACCCGTCCCGGCTTCGCTCGGGTGCTATTTACTAATGAAGAAAATGAGACATACATACTTAGGTAACATGTATTTTGCAAAGGACCCTTTTGAAAAGAAATATTACCTAATTATGTTTATTTTACAACATATCACATGTGCCATCAGAACTGTCAAACTAAACGTCATTTTTTTTTAATGCGTTTTTCATACAAAAATATCTTCGGAGGATTTTCCAAAAATGTTCTTTCATACAAATCTGACAAACACAACAAAAGAAATTTGCACTAAATACAATAGTTTAAAATTCAGCAGTATTCTTAACCGTTTTTACTATCCCTTAATTCTACAGCATACATGTCAATGGATCTGTTTAAACTTTAAACCTTTACATAAAGGAAGTAGACTTACCTACGTCCATCCATTATATACCTAACGATTCATTACGATCTCAGTCATGTATGTAAAAGATTGGTATGCGTTAGATAACCCTACGATTCGACCACACGCAATCTCGCTTATCTCCTCACATTCCCGCAGTACTAAACGTAGGAACATTAATATTAATCCTATTTACGAGTAAGGAAGATTCTAGTTAATTTACTTAATATTTTCAAATTCTAGTATTTCTAATATTTTTTACAGTCGATTGTCCTTTCGTCCCAAACTAATCTAGCGTTGGATCTAGAGGTGTCACTAATATAATCATAATAGTTACTGGTAACATTATATAAAGTATAGATTATTCAAATCTGCAGTAATAGTGTTACTCAGTAATAGTCAAATAATTATTGTAGTCCTAACTCGGTAAAAGTATTTTTTTTATTTTTTTAAAACATTGCCCCACACTAGGAATAATTCCTGTATCGTGGGTGCGTTTACAAACACATATATTCACATACACAAACATCCAGACCCGAAACAATTATCTGTAGATCATACAAATATTTGTTCCGTGCGGGGATCGAACCCGCGACACTTAGCGTAGAAAGCTAATTGCTTAGCCATTGCGCCAACCGTGTCGTCAATCAAAAGTATGAAGGAAATTTTAATGACCATTTCGCGTAATACGTTAGTCGGTATCGATAATAGTGTAATCATACGACTGAGTACGTTAAATGAATAATATATATTATTGGGTAACGAATACTGAATCTGTAAACTATTATTTGACTATTACCGAGTAATAGTTATAATAATATAATATCAGTAAAGCATTATATTTAATAATAGTATTACCAACTAATGACCCTATTATCCCATCTCTAGTTGGATCCTAAATAAATAATTTGTTATATTCAGCTGGTAATCACTTCACACAGACACCAAATGGTGTTACGCTTGGGTCCAAGCAACTGACAATTTAAATGAAATCCAAACAAGACAAGACTATAAAATATGGCGTCCATGTTGCCAACACCACATTGAAATATTTCTTCTTTATTAATGTCCTAGAAAACAAGCCGTTTTGCAGTCAAATAATGTTTTCATCAGCAATCAAATTCAAAGAAAAACAAATAAACAAGTGATAATAAAATGTTTTCTAGTAGTGTTCGTACTTGACCTGCGCGCCTCCATATCAATCATTAATGGATTGCGTCAAAATTATCGCATCTCGTTACATTATTGACTTGTGATGTAATACTAGATGAAAATCGCGCTTAAGCTTCTGTATCCTCATAACTTAAGAAATAGATGGTAAAAATGGATGAAAACTACCTCAAATTAAAATCAGAACGCACCCATAAAAATTTTATGTCACTATAGAAGTTTGTGAAAAAATCAAATCGAATTTGAGAAAAGTAAAGTAGTTCAAAAATCACAAACAATTATTTTCATCGACTTTTAATATAGGGTATCTACCCGTTATGCTTAGATCGTCTGGCGCACCGGGGCAGTCAGCTTCGATACCATCAACGCTGACTGGCTGATCTTCCACTACGGCGCATGAGCGATTCGTATATGGCGTGACATCAATTCAATTTTTTTTATGTTCTGTATTTTGTTACGTCGCGCACGCCGTTGCATAGTTGCATTTTTGTTTCATTATATTGTCCAATTTAAGAATATTTTTAATTCCTGTGACACCTTGTTCAATTAGTCATCTCCGTTGCAAAAATTAGTCGCATGAGCATGTGTTAAATTCTGCATCTGTCCCTCTACTCCTCTCATTTATTATGCGAGCGCCAAGGTCCGAGGATAACGACAATTAGTTGATATAATCGTTAGTCATCGGGTCAGGAGTCAACGGTTAAGGAGCACTGACATGACTTGAAATGTGTAGAGTAGTGGAGTTTTTTTTTTTTTTTTTTTTAATTTATGTAAATTATAAATTCACAGAGTCGTCGTTTTCTAGACTAAAATGGCGTCAGCGTTTCCTTTGAGAAGAACTTTGAAACAAAATCAAATCACTTTAAAATACAGACATTAAAGAACAAACTCATGCAACTTTAAATAAGACCATTTTTATTTTTTTGACACTTGTCTCTCGTAGTAAGCTCAGGGAGCTTTCACTGCTTAACCGGGCCAATGGCGAGACCGAAGCGAGAAGGGCATCCAGCCGAGTAAATTAAATAATACTAAGCAACACTGCTAAGGGCGTCCCATAGTGGGACTCGAACCTCGGCTTAGGGCGTTGTTAGGGGACTGTTGGGATTCCAACGTGAGGATTACAAGCACTACCCTGCTTCGAAATTTAAAAATCAAATGTTAGGCTGGATATGATTATCTATGCCCCGCATTCTTTTTTTATTACATTTTTCACTTTAAATTGTTCCCGCTTTTTTCCTGATCTTAATTATACACCAATTTTATGTCGAAATCAATATTTTTATTTTCTAACTACACCTGGCCCCGTACATGGTCCTGGATCTACGCCGGATATAATAACTAGCTGATAATTATTGGAAGCAGAAGATTTGAGAAGCCGTGGAGTGCAAATAAATGCATCGGGATTGCGCGCCTACGGAAAGTGGTTGAGTTCAAAGTCCTATGAAGAACGCCTTTGTATTATGATTTGTGATTATATTTTGAACCCAACACTCTTATCAGGTATAGTTAGATATCATTCGACATAATTATAAGGTCAGTATCATTCTAATTACATTTTATGTTCATTTTATTACAACAGTTTGGTACAAACTGTATGAGTATTTTTTCTGTGCTGTGTTAGATAATTTCTGGTTAGTTAGTTAAACATCAATGTTTTGTTGTTCTATAACGTTGATAGGAACCTAAGTTTAACATATTTATGTCAGCTGTAGGATTAATTAATTGTACATTGTTTGTCAGATTTATTTTTATTATAATACACTCAATTTACGGTATAGGTTTTTATGTCATTAAACAGCTCCTAGATACTTTATGTAAGAACTTAAGTACTTAAACTATTAATTGTAATATTTTAGATTAGCCTTATACCAGTCTCCCAGAATGACCGACGTTAAGGAATTAGTTAAGAAACGCGGTAGCATCAAGGGTCGTTTAACTGCGTTCGCGAACCATTTAGCGACATTGAGTGCTGGCTCGCTGAGTTCCTCTGACGCCAGGGAGTTGCAGTTGCGTATCGGTAAGATAGAATTATTATATGATCTATACGATGAGGTACAATCAAATTTAGAGTGTATTTCTGACGACAGTGACCTACGGGTGGCAGAACGTACAGAGTTTGAGAATTATTATTATAAAACACTTGCTAATGCTCAGGAAATTTTAGAGTCTTATAGAAAGGAACAAGATAAATTTGAAACTCCATCTAATTCTCACAGTAACCATAAGCTTGTTAAATTGCCCACTATTCAACTGCCGAAGTTCGGTGGCTCATATGAACGATGGCTTGAGTTTCATGACACTTTCTCAAGTTTGATTCACAATAATGATAAAATTGATGAAATTAATAAATTCCATTACTTGAGAGCGTCTTTAGAGGGTTCCGCTGCTGTGGTAATCCAATCTATCGAGTTTTCTGCGAATAACTATTCCGTGGCATGGAAACTTTTATGTGAGCGGTTCGACAACAAACGCCTTTTAATACAAAACCATGTGGCAGCTTTATTCAATATGGAACCGGTCACAAAAGAGTCCTCTGTTGTCTTAAAACGCATGATCGATCAGTTAAATAAGAATTTACGTGCTTTAGAATCGTTGGGGGAACCAGTTGAGCACTGGGACACTCTTCTGATTTATATCGTAACGCGTAAGTTAGACGCAAAAACATACCGCGAGTGGGAAGAACACAAGGGTAATTTAGATAATAACAAGCCAATCATTCTTAATTCTTTTCTAGTATTTATGCGTAACCGGGCGGATTTATTAGAAACATTAGAGATGTCACACACTAACACCGATAATAACCAAAATAAACATGCGACTAAAATTAAGGCAATGGTATCCGTTCAAAACAGCAACGATAAAAATAATTATAATACATCTTCAATGAAGCCTTGCCCTAATTGTAACGATGAACACTATCTGAACAATTGTCCTAACTTTCTTGCGTTAAGTAGTGATGCACGGTATAAGTTATTGCCTCAGTATAAAATCTGTTTTAATTGTTTTCATAGTGGTCATTACGCTAACACTTGCAGAAAACCGGGTTGTAGGATTTGCAAGCGTAAACACCACACACTCATACATATAAATGAGTATGGTACGAAACAGATATCACCTAATTCATTAATGCATACAGAGAGTCATAACAGTAGTAATACTACTAAATCTGTTCAGCCTACTACTGCTGCAGATTCACAGAATTCCAGTGTCACACTTACAGGTAGTATCACAACTTGTGACAAGTTGAGTAATGTTTTATTATCCACCACTTTAGTTAAATTATATGATAGTGAAAATCGCGAGGTTATAGCTCGAGCCATACTCGACAGTGGTAGCACTTCGTGTCTCCTAACCGAAAGATTGCATAAACAATTAAATATACCCGCTAATCGAGTAGATAGGTCGCTCATAGGCATTAATAACGTGACATCGCAAATTAATAAGATGTGTCGCATATCTATAAGTTCATTGAATGAGACATTTTCTACTAGTTTAAATTGCTTTATTCTTCCGTCGATTATAAGTAACGTTCCTGAGTGTCATGTAAATGTACGAGATATTAAAATTCCTACTAATATTTGTTTAGCGGATCCTAATTTTTATGCGCCCGCCGCCGTTGATATTATCATCGGTGCTGATGTATTTTGGGACATTTTAGGTTCGCAATGTATTAAATTAGGTGATGGAAAGCCGATTCTTCATGAAACGAAACTTGGTTGGATAGTTTCAGGTCCAGTATATAACGGCCCAGTATCGACTTTACCACACATCAAATGTAATTTATCACAAGTTTATTCCATCACTCGTAATTATACTGAAGTTGACAATCAAAACCAACTTACGCGTTTTAGGCAACTTAAAGAAGTTAGCCATCAGTCATCTCAGTATTTTTCAGATGAAAAGTTATGTGAGGAAAATTTTGTGAAGAGCACGACTCGCCTCGCAAACGGTCGTTTTTGCGTTAGAATCCCATTAAAATGGACACTAGACGTGTTAGGTGATTCTTATCAGCGAGCTAAGTTTTGTTTTCTGTCATTAGAGCGCAGATTACAATTAAACAATTATTCATTTAGTAAAATGTATAAAGACTTCACAGCTGAATGTGAAGCAGGTTATATGTCAGAGTGTAAGCCAAAGTTATTAGGCACTAATTATTTTATAAAGCCTTGTAGAGTCTTAGTTGGTATTCGTACTTATGAAAAACTTAGCTATGCACGAGCACGTATGAAACGCGTATTTATTTCTACAGACTCTACTATTCTGTTAAGGTGGCACAAAGTGCTACTATCTAAGTTTCAACCATTCGTGAGCAATCGTATTGCTGATATATTAGTTAAAACCGGCAACTTTACTTGGGTACATGTCCCTACTGATGAGAATCCCGCGGATCTGATATTTGTGGAGTTAGTATTAATTCTCTTCAGTATCATAATTTATGGTGGCAAGGTCCAGATTTCCTAAAGCATGATGCATCACACTGGCCTATTAATTCAAGTACCGTAAAAAGTTGTTTGAAACTCCACCTAAAGTTTCATTATTCTCATTTAATTCTACCAAGTCTCCACGTGAACTTATGAATTCCACTCGCTTTTCTTATTATTCTAGGCTTCAATACGTTGTTGTCTATATGTTACGGTTAGTAAATAATGTAAAGAAAGGGAAGATATTTAAAACTTATTTAAATCATGACGAACTTCATGATGCTTTAGTATTGTTAATTAGAATATCGCAGCAGTCAACCTTTCCTGAATATTATTTGTTAGTTAAAAACCAATGTTGCCTAAGAAAAACCCATTAGTTAATAAATTAATTCGCGTTGGAGGTTGATTAGTTTATTCAATTTTACTTTAAAATACCCTATTTCATTACAGTCCACACATAATTTAACTGAGCTTTTATTTGAATTTTAACGTAAAAGATTAATGTATGCTGGCCCTCAACTTTTATTGGCCACAATCAGAGAGACTTATTGGCCTATAGGTGGTCAGAATTTAGCAAGCGCCGTGGTTATAATATCATTAAATCGTACATTGCAATTTTATATAATTCACCACTAAACTACATTTGGAGTTGACTAGTGAGTGATTTAACAAGCAATAGCTATCTCCTAGCATTACGACGATTTATTTCACGTAGGGAAAAGCCAATTATATTTTTTATGATAATGGTACCTCATTCGTTGGCGCATATAATGAATTCTATCGAAGTTTCTGAAATCTAATTGTAATTCTTTGGTTGCTAATTTAGCCCTAGACGGTGTTAATTTTCATTTTATACCGGCTTATTGTCCGCTTTTTGGAGGTCTCTGGGAGGCTGGTGTTAAGTCGACAAAATATCATTTAACTAGAGTGTTGGGCAGTTGTAATTTAACGTTTGAGGAGCTTAATACTACATTGGTGCAGATTGAGGCGATACTCAACTCTCGGCCACTCACTCCTCTATCATCGGACCCAGAAGACTTAACGCCACTCATACAACCATCGGCCGACAGCTGTCACTATTTTACCTCAGAAGGATCACAAGGATCACCTTGAGAATAGATTGACTCGCTTCCAGCGGATTTAACAAATACGTCAGCATTTTTAATCACGCTGGAGTAAGGAGTACGTAGCAGAACTCCAATGACGAGTAAAATGGCGATCCTGTAAGTACTTCCTCAAAACTGATGCTGTAGTTCTGTTGAAGGAAGATAACATCCTACCACTAACGTGGAAAATGGGACGTATTATGAAGATTTACCCTGGTGCTGATGGTATAAGCAAAGTAGCGGATGTCAAGACAACTAACGGTGTTGTTAGAAGATCCTTTAGCAAGACTTGAACATTGCCGAAAAATGATGTCTTCTGTTGAAAGGCGAGCTTTCAACGCGCGGGGGCATGTTGGGATTCCAACGTGAGGATTACAAGCACTACCCTGCTTCGAAATTTAAAAATCAAATGTTAGGCTGGATATGATTATCTATGCCCCGCATTCTTTTTTTATTACATTTTTCACTTTAAATTGTTCCCGCTTTTTTCCTGATCTTAATTATACACCAATTTTATGTCGAAATCAATATTTTTATTTTCTAACTACACCTGGCCCCGTACAGGGACATACAAGAGAGGACTTGCTCGATCTGATTATTTCAAATAAGACCGTTCTCAAAAATTCCCTTTATCCTTAATGGTAACAGAGAATGATTTTCATTCTGAAAATAATAGGGGTTGCTACCTTACCAAATTGGTTTTCAACCTGTAGAGGAAAAGGGTAGGTTTCCCCTTCTTTAAATTCCAAAGCTAAAGGCATAAAGTTCTACAAAAGCACGTTTATTTAATTACTAGTTTTTAGAATTTGACAATCAATTCGGGTTGTACCAACTCTGCTTGCGAAACACGCGTGGCGCCATCTATTTGCGTAAGAACGTTATTGTTGTTTTCCGGTAACGGTACTTTTTTCGGGATGAAAGGTACCCTATGTCCATTTCTGTACACCTGACAACGTACATGCAAAATTTCATGATGATCGGTTCAGTGGTTTAGGCGTGAAAAGGTAACAAACAACTTTACTTTCGCATTTATAAAACTTAATTCGCATTTTTTAAGTTAAGTTAGGATATGTAATTCCATATTTCCTCAATGAACATATTATCAACGTAAGTTTCCTACCCACTGTCTAATTACCTATGACTTCGAACATCCTACATGGCATGTGTTTATCTGTCCAGCTCTACTCTGTGCCAGCAGCTGACAATTACGATCAATAGCAGCTTTAATTGCGCCTGACAGGAAGGCAGGATTTAAACAACGAGCGCTCACTTCCTGTGCAAATCACGTTCATATGATTGTGTTGATTTTTATAGGAAGGTCATTGTGCTTTATTAAGCTTAAAAACAAACTTTGATTGAAATACCGTGACCAAAATGCTCGCAATCGTGATAGAATTAATAAGTATTATTCTTGGATAAGCAAAGGTAAATCTGCTTTAAAAACTGTACTACGTTACTGTAATAAGTCATGTTTTTTTTTAGAAGCAGTAAGAATAGCTGAAATGTAAAAAGAGAAAGCAGATAATAGAAGTACGTATATGTAGTCTTTAGGTCAGCCTAAGTATTCAATACAAATCACAATGCCGTTGTATCTCTTGGCCTCTGAATTCCGCCTTCCAAGCTAGAAATCCTGACTCAAACAACAAAATTGTACAATATTAAAGTACGATTGATACTTATGATCCGAAGTCGCAGAGCGAATCGATCACGTATATAATACAACACATAATGGGCGCATTCAAGGTAAATAGCGTACCATTTGATTGTCCACGTCGCTTGGGAGAGCCATTGTATGCGTATGCGCAGTTGATCAAGATGTCATGCATTCATAATACGGTTTAGAAAATGCGTGTACTAATGTTCGTATGGACATTTAAGAAAGTATATGAGAATATTATAGTGTATAAGGAATAAAAGGGTGCACAGAAGAGCTTCATCGACAAATTTTCACTACCGCATTAGCAATTTCCATGAAAGAGGTTATTCCTCAATGAAAAATAATAATGTAAGTAATTCGACGACACGGTTACCGCAGTGGTTGTGAGATCGACTGCTGCGCTACGTGTCGCGGTTTCGATTCCCACACGGAACGAATATTTGTATGATCTATAGATAGTTGTTTCGGGACTGGGTCTTTGTGTATACCCACCCCCGATACAGGAATTATTCCTAGTGTAGGACAACGTTGTCGCGTGTGTGTGTCGATAAAAAAAATTATCATACAAAGCTTTCCCAAAATTATTGGCCTAGTAGCAATATCGATACAACACTAGGTTCAAATGAAGTGAACAAATCACGGACAATACTATACAATACAAAGGCAACTAAATTTTATGTTATCCGTGTAAACAATACACGACAAGAAAGACACGCAAAGAAAATGACGTTTAAAATAGGGTTGCCATCCCCAAATCTTAAAAACCAGGATTTTAAAGTGGAAATGCCAGGAAATTTCGGTTTAAAAATAGGTCGCAGTATAAAAAAAGTATAAGAAAACAGTGCCAATCAAACTCAATGAATAGCAGTTACAATGTTTTATGAAAATATCCCCAATTAAATTATATAATGTAAGAAATTAAAGGAAGGATTAAATTATAAAATAACGTCCATGATTAAACGTAAAGTTTGAAGCAGTAGTGGCGCGCGAATAATAAAATACCTCACGAAGACTTTAAAAACCCAGGACGCTACTTAATAACTATCCAGGACACTCCAAAAAGCAAGGCATATCCTGGGAAAACAGTACGGTTGGTAACCCTACTTTAAACATTTATAAACGTTACCAACGTCATGATTTTATCGATATATCTCGATATCAATATGATGTATAATCCTGCAAGAATTGTTCCCCTAACTGTACACAACACATTAAATACTGAACAATACTTAACAATTTCGTAGCTACTACGAGCATATTATAATTATAAAATAGCATCACGAGTGTATTCCTCGAAGGGTTTCTACACCCACATTTCGCCGATGCCGTTATTGAGTCCCATGTAGGGGGCAAGCCTATTGCCATCCATCGGCCCCAGTTCCAGACTCCGTGCTGCTACCGTGAACTTCCATACAGAAAAACTTATAATGAGAAATAATTAACTCATGAGTCATACAAATGAAGCACTATACATATATTAACTCCCTAAGCATCCAGGTTCATTACTTTACAATTCAAGCCATAAGCTCAATTACTCATAGTATTACTCATTACTATGGCCATTGTACCGCAGCACCAGCTATGTGGTGAGTAACGAATTATCAGATAAGGTTGTTTGTTGTACTGTTTTGCAATGTGCGCCTGCGGCTGAAGGGCGAACCGCAAGATGAGTAGGACGTGAATAATCGGAGTCTGAAATTTATGATTTAATTTATATTTTTAGCAGCAGCATGTTAATTCATGTCGTTAACTATGCTATGTAATGTTATGTATGTTTTAATTAATGCCACAGAATTTAATTAGTGTAACTTCTAAATATTTATTGTGAAAAGTCGCAAGTTGGAAAACCTTTAAAATGAAGAAATAAAATTTAGTTTTTTTTTTTTCAACTGACATTGACACTAGCACTATCATTAATCTTTAATCTATATACATATGTATATAAAAATCAATTGCCGTGCGTTAGTCTCGCAAAAACTCGAAAATGGCTCGACCGATTTGTTTGTTTTAATTTTTTGTTTTGTTCGTCTTATTACGGGGGGCTTAGGAAAAAGAAAATTAGGAATATCCCGGAACAGCCGAAAAATCGAAAATATCGAAATCGGTAATTTTGTATGGGAATGACCACTTCGGCTTACTTTTTTCGTTGATGAAAAGTTACAATCAAATTAATTTTAGGTGGTAGGAAGTTCACGGTCATCTAATAGAAAATATAACTCTCAATGTTGTTTGATGCTCTATAAAATGTTTGTGATGAGACTGGTTAAAGTTATAGTCTTGTCATAAAACAATGTTCTTGACATATTGATAAGCTTTACCTAGATATACAAAATTGTTATTTTCATCTGCGGTTTTGACGCAGTTTTCATAGCCTCAGAATGTTTTGAGGAAGGTTATGTGTATTACCTCACTAGTGTGATTACGTAAGTACTAATTATGTCTTAATAGAGTCAATTATCATATTAGATCAGCAGGTACAAGCTTTATATAAGAACAATGACTTAAAAATCCTCCTAAACAATTTTCCGAAAACAACAATCTTTAAAAACACGTAAACAACAACGTTTAAACGACACGATTGGATTTCTGTGCTACGTGTCGCGGGTTAGGTCTCCGCACGGAACAAATATTTGTGTGGCTTACACATAGTTGTTCCGTTCGTATGTCCGTTGTATGAGACGCATACATATTTATAAACGTAAACGCACTCAGGGTACAATAATTATTTCTAGGCTGAGGCAACATTGGTTCAAAAGAGAGATAAAATGAAAAACACTCTTACGAAACGACTTCGAACTCTTTTCATTCATTAACGTAAAAAGAAAAGTAGTCATCATATAACTATGTGCTGTTAATACAGACGTTATATCAAATAGGTGTGGTGTTATCAGCTTGATAGGAAATGAGGCCACAAGGGCCGATTAACCTTAGCGTCGGATGCACACACATAGGTACGCCAAATAAATTATAAGTACATGTTCGCTGTGTAGGGACCGAGAAACTTGAGATGTGACGTCATTTTTATTTTATTTGTTTTTAAAACAATATTACCTCACCTAAGATATCTCCCGTATCATGTACACAAACCTACAGCAATATTTGTCCAACATAATTATGTAGATCATACTAATGTTTGACCTTTGTGGATATAGAACCTAAGACCCGTAGCGCAGAAAGCCAATCGCTTAGCAACAGCAACAACGGTGCCGTCAACAACAAATATCGAAACAAATGAAACGCGAAGCATATTGACACCTAAGCAACATTAATAGAGAGACAGGCAGATGACCTAGAATAATTTGCGGGATGAATTTAATTGCAGAGGCGGACAGTCTTTATTCGGCAGTGGATGTTAAAAGGTTTCCAAAGATGTTGAAGAACCTTGATTGAAGAGAATATTTCTGATAGATGGTAAATTAAAAGAGACTATAGTCAAAGACGGTGATAACTTGTTATAAGTATGCCATTTTTCTTTATCGATCTTGTAATTGCACTTTTTTTTTGTTTATACTCTTTCTGAACGTCTGTACATAGCATCAAAATAAACTTCATGTACAAATCTTTTAATTCAATCGTTTCAGTCTAATTAATCACTTACTTTCATATCATTTAGGTTAGTTAAAGTATTAGTATCATCAAATCTATTGGCAAGTAATTTCAAACAGTACTGTCAACTTGTATTTTTATCAGAATTACATCATTGCTAAATAGAATAAAAAATCCAGTTGTTTAATGTTTACTTCTGTTGCATTGTACCTAGTTAAAAGTGACAAACATAGGTACACTGAATCATTCTTTTGTCCCTTGAGACCTCTTGATAATTAATTATAATTATATTATTAACTAGCGACCCGCCCCGGCTTCGCACGGGTGCAATTTACTAATGAACAAAATTAAAAATTTCATACAAAAATACCATTCGAATTTCCGACGTTTCCGGTGGATTTTCCAAAAAAAAATCTTACATAAAAACCTTCTTCTGACAATTACAAACACAACAAAAAAAGAATTAGCCCAATAAGTGCAGCCGTTCGGAAGTTAAGCGCTTAGCAACACATTTGGCGATTCATTTTTATTTATATAGATGTAAATTGATGTTATGGTTTAGAATATCAATTTTATTGTTTAAATGTATTACTAAGGTCTAGCCTGTATTATTTTTAGACTATATGTATTGCAGAAGTCTATACCTATATTGTGTTTACATGGGGAAATGATAAACAATAGAAAAACGACTATGGAAAGTAAATCCCCTAAAGTCTAAACCATTGTAATTGTAACTCATATCTTCACAGAGTATGTA
Source organism: Shargacucullia verbasci (assembly GCA_947562105.1). Lineage (NCBI taxonomy): Eukaryota > Metazoa > Arthropoda > Insecta > Lepidoptera > Noctuidae > Shargacucullia > Shargacucullia verbasci. The sequence goes on from OX387289.1 coordinate 11,537,513, forward strand.
CTTCGTACATTCGACATATAATTTCTACATAATACATATTTAAAACATAAAACCTGAAACATCTTGCTACATCTAAAGGATCGATCAAACCAGCCTAATGATTTGTAAGTGCTACACAAATAAAAAAGCTATAAATTTGAATTTGTTTCAGTGTCTCTAAAGCAGACCTTGGTCTCAAACACAAGAATAGCATCATGAAAGGAATCATTTCCAGTGATATTATCTAGGTTAAGTAAATATGCTCATTTGAATAGTAATAACAAATATTATAGAATGACTTGACATTCTGTGTATTCAAGATAGTACTAAATCTTCGACCAAATTAACCTATCAGGTACAGGTAGAGCAAAGATTAACAATAGTTTGCCCGGATTCGTGATACAGTAACGGCAAGTCCTTCACGCGAAACGATTGCTGTATCAAGCCGCACCTAGATAGATCACAACGAATATGTTCATACACTAAACTACTTACAATTTTGAAAGTCTTCACGACTATTGTCGCGATGGTTTGCACGGACACCATCGTCACAAACACTTGGAAAACTAACACCAAATATTGTCACACTCTTTTGTCTTCGTAGTCCGTTTTCGCTAAAACGATGTTCGTCACTGTATGACCAGTTATCAGCTTGTACGGCTTTATCATTATCAGCACATTCGAGTTCTAATCTTATCTGTTCTAGCGAATTAGTAGGGCAGGTTGCACTGTACCTTTTTTTCACCTGGTTTTCGAAATTGAACGTAATATTTATGTTATGAAGAACGATTTTTGTTTTCTCTATTGTTTCTTGGTGTTGATCTAAGCTGTTATCATATTTTTTAGGCTACCATTCTATTTAATTTTATTCTTTACATGAATCGTTTTTAATTAATTTTAAGGACTGACATGATTTTTAACGTCACGTATGATGCGCGGTGGCTATAAATTGAATGCATCAGGTGATTAAATAAAAGCAATTTATCATTTCGCTGTAGGTACAATTTCTCTTCATCGATTTTATAATTTGCGCGGGAAAACTAGCAACTGATAGACGCCATGTTTCTTTTTCATTAACCTGCTCTTTGAAATGTTAATGGCTCATTTAAACGCATTTGCTATAAAAAAATACACCAGATTCAGGTACCAAATGCTAAGGGCTTTTTTTAAACGGTGCCCCACACTACTGACAATTCCTTTATCGTGGGTGCGTTTACAATAGATCATACAAATATTTCAAGCGCAGAAGTCCATCCCTCAACCACTGCATCAATCGCGCCGTCAAAAACTGCTTATTTAAAAAAACATCATAAAAGAAATTATGAAACTGTTGTTTTTGACATTGTAGCTTAGGTATTGCTTTAATAAAATTCTATCCACTAAAACAATATCTATTTACCTTACAAACACAAATTTTAAAATCTAGGTACTTGTTCTCCTAATAATAAAACGTGCGCAACGCTAATTGCAAAAATAATTAATTGCGACAGCATGATTAACAATCTGCCATGTCATATCGAAGGTTAGAAATCTATTAAACCCAATGTCCAAATTGAAAAACTCTCGTTTTCCAACAAAAACTTGCCCAATTTTGAGACAAAGGGTCCTTGCGCAATAGCAAAGTCCAAGTGTTGACAACTGTAAACTATAGAAATGTTTCGTAAACGGCTTCCGGATAGCTTTAAATGAAACGTGACACATTATCCGTATCTGGTATCTGTTGCAGGTGTTATCAAACTATCTGATCTCGCTATTGTCATTTCCTTTTCTGGAAAGAACCTTCGTTTAAGAAGTTTAGTACCTATCTTATTTTGGACACCAAAGATGGTCGCTTTCGGCCTATATTTTGTTTTCATGACATATCATGGTGTCATAAAGGCGCTAAAAATAAATAAGCAATGAAGTAATTGATAATTATTGAATGGATGTCAAATATATATTTCTCTAAAACAAAGATGAAGAACATTGCTCAACAAACCACAAAACCGCAGTACAGCTATGATAGAATTTATGTTGTCGTAAAATAAACTTTAATTTTTAACACTTTATAAAATGAACGGGTTACTATGACTAAGATTCGACCACACAGAATGATCATGGTTTTAGTACCAAAATAACGTTTTAATAAACTCCACTTCATGGAAATTCTGCACAAATAGACATTATGCTCCTTAATATGAAACTTAGCAAGAATCTCTCGTTCTGCTTACCAAGGTTTTAATAAAGGATATATTGATTCCCAATGAGAATTCTGGTTAAGTGGTATGAATATTCTCTATATATAAATATATCTGGGGGTCTATATAATGTATGTAATAATGCGTATATACAAAATGTCCGCCTTTTCGATTGGAGTCAACTCTCATGTGCGCGCATGATTGTTTTATATTTTTGGCATGCCAGTGACTACGATCGAGAGAGATAGAGGAAAATTTGTACTACGGTGCTGAATTTGTTATTATAAATTTTTGGTTTACGTTAGCTATGGTCGAGATTAAATAAAACTCGTACAAAACCTTTCCTGATGATTTAAAAAACTACTACTAAAATACAAAGACCAAAAAATCAACTTCTACCAAAAAAATGACATACAAACAACACACAGTCCTAAATCTTTCCTAATCTCATTCCAGGAGCTCGGTCTAGACATTAGTGACGAACAGATCGCAGAGCTAGAAGCCGCGATCCACGACATCGACTTCGAAGCAGCCGCAGCCCACGAAAAGAAGGTCCGTCATGACGTCATGGCCCACGTCCACACCCTGGCCGAGAGGTGTCCTCGGGCTGCCCCCATCATTCACTTAGGAGCCACCTCGTGTTACGTCGGAGATAACACAGACCTGATCGTGCTGAGACATGGATTAGATCTGCTGCTGCCGAGGTTGGCAGCTATCATCAGTCAGTTGTCCAAGTTCGCTGATGAGCACAAGTAAGTATACAAGTAAGCTCGTTAAGCTAGTGCAATATGGATACATAAAATCGAGCAAGGTTCAAGGTCTGAGATCCACTGATAATTAAAAGTACAGGTGACATCACAGGAGACTGGAAATGGTTAAAATTACATAATAGTTAATGTGTCACCCTGCCGCCACCTAGCGCAATATTTACCCTTGTCCCAAATCGACCTTAATGTCTTAAGTAAGTAACCGCTACTTACTAATTGTTGTGCATGGAAAGAGCCTCCACGAGTCATGAACCTTCAGATCGTCTGGCGCACCCACACCCTCGATACCACTATTGCTTTCTGGCTAATCTATCGACTCGTGCCGATACCATAGAAGAAAAAGAATTGTTGAGTGTGAAAAATACTAGGCCGATGAAATGAGCCATTTATTACAGTAAAATTTATTAGAACAAACGCCATAACTGATTAGTTCCAGAAGATACGGTAGAATAACCAAACAAATAGCTGATATGAAGACTTCAATCAAACGTCGGCCGCCATTACGGCACCTATGTTTAGCATACAATAACGATAGCTTAGAACAATGCGCAATAATCAGCTAGCGTTGTTTATAATGTATGAACTGTCGATATTTACTGAGAGATGCGTATCTTTGGACCGATATTAATTAAGACGAACTTCCTGAGTTATTGCGCATCCTAGCGATTTATGTCATAAGTCATCAATAAGTATAAACTGAACAATAATACTTTTGAAAACGGAACGTTTCTGAGTTTATTTGTTTGTATAAGTAGCCGACTCTTCGACGATTTGAGACACGACCCAGCCGATTTTTCTTACCGTGCATGCTTAAATCTGCTAAACATAGAAAATATATTCTTAATTGCCACGCGAACAAATAAAGATACAGACCGTATCTGACTTCATGTTTGAGTTAATCATGAAAACGACTGAGTCGGTTTGTAGAGCGTATTAATGGATTCAGTATCTATTATAAGTATTTATCTCGGCTATATCGATTTTGTTATATAACATTTAAATTAACGAGTACATTTTCCATTTACAGAACTCTCCCGATGCTCGGTTTCACTCATCTTCAGCCCGCGCAACTGACAACTGTCGGTAAGAGAGCTTCACTATGGCTCAGCGACTTACTCATGGACGAGAGAGCCCTCTATCGAGCAAGGGACGACCTCCGCTTCCGAGGAGTCAAGGGAACAACTGGCACTCAAGCCTCCTTCCTCCAACTCTTCAAGGGAGACAATGATAAAGTCCGAGCCCTAGACCAAAGGGTCGCTGAACTTGCGGGCTTCAACAAGCGCTACATCGTCACTGGACAGACTTACTCCAGGAAAGTTGATTTGGAAGTTATTTCTGCTTTGTCAAGTCTAGGAGCGACTGTACATAAGATGTGCTCAGACATTCGTCTGTTAGCCTCCCGTAAGGAACTGGAAGAGCCTTTCGAAGCGTCCCAGATTGGATCCAGCGCTATGCCGTACAAGAGAAACCCGATGAGGTCGGAACGCTGTTGCGCTCTCGCTCGTCATCTCATTACATTGCATGCCAATGCTGCTAACACCCATGCAGTGCAATGGCTTGAACGTACTCTGGACGATTCTGCCAACCGTCGCATAACTCTTGCTGAAGCGTTCCTTACAGCTGATGCAACATTATTGACTCTCCTAAACATTTGCCAAGGGTTGGTCGTGTACCCCAAAGTGATCGCCCGCCATATTGCTCAGGAGCTACCTTTCATGGCCACCGAGAATATTATTATGGCTATGGTACAGGCTGGCGGTGATCGCCAAATTTGCCACGAGAAAATAAGGGTGTTGTCTCACGAAGCGGGCGCTCAAGTTAAGCAGCACGGAAAAGACAATGATTTGATCGAACGTGTGAAGAAAGACAGCTACTTTGCGCCCATTATATCCCAACTGGATAAAATCCTGGATGCCTCCACATTCATTGGCAGGGCTCCAGAACAAGTGACAGAGTTCATTGACGAAGAGGTTGCTCCTATAATTGCTAAGTACAAACATTCTTTGGCTGAAGTTGAAAAGCCTGTCGCCTTGACCATTTAATTTTATGCATTAATGTGTTTTTTTTATAATGTTGACATGTATTATGAATTTAATTAAATAAAATAAAATTGTTCATTGAATAAAATCGTATATTTACAAATTACAGCGTATTAATTCTATATTAATTTATAAAAATACAAAAATATGACCACTATTTTACAATAACATGAACTAGATAATGGTAACTCTAATTCCAATAATGAAAATTCACAAGGCTTAGCATTAGCAAGCTATAAGCTGAAAAAATATAATGTAATAAATAACTACGACATAACATTAACAAAATCGAACAAATAAATAAGCAACTTAATGTAAACAAAAGAGAGACAAATCATCCAACTGTATCGAGAGTAGAGAGTTAGAGAAAATTCGTGATCACAATTTTATCACAATTTCGATGGCACGACGAGATTGGCAACTATGTTATAGGTACTTAAAGAACGTTGGTGAGGAGAGTGTCACCTTGGCAGGCAGGACCTTGGCTAGGCCAGTTGCACGCTCCTATGCTGGGGTCGAAGCTTAGCTGAATAGGGCAGTTGAACACATGGAGTGTAAATCTCTGTTTAGTACAATCCCATCTGCAAGCGTAGAACTTATTACATTGTTTCGGGTGACGGAACAGGCCAGCTCTCTGACAGTCTACAGATCCTTGCAAAGTCTCGTCTCTGCTTCTCCATCCACCTGGACCGTAACGGTCAAATGCCTGAGATTCAATCGTAGATCCAGATTCGGATCCATCTTTAATAGAGACAGTTGGAGTCACCTCTTGGTTCAACAACACAGTTTTATACGTAGGTGCAGCAGTAACGGCCTTTACGAGAGGTTGGACTCTGAAAAGCCGCTCTGTGTTAGAAACCACAGCAGGTGTGCTTGCTACGTAGCTTTCTGAATACACTCTATTGTTTTTCGGCGTAACTGAAACATCATAGCCTCTGGGCTCCTGATAGTCTTGGTAGAAAGAGTCATCGGGAACAATGATAGGGTTAAACGTCGATGAAACTATTGGCGCAGCAGTAGCTATTGGACCTTCTACTTTAGTATATCTGTGCCCATATTCACCGTTGCCGATGTCTCCACGACTAGAATCGTCATAGTCAATGAAGTCATTGAGATCTTGTGGTGTTTGAGTAGGCCTCTTTCCTTTGAGAATCAGAACTGGCGACTGACAACTGCAGACGGCTCCGAGTTTGCGTACGAGGAAGGGATTGAAATCGTTGATCTTTGTTACGACAGCTACTTGGGGCTTAGTTCTTCGTGCAGGCACAGAAGACGGGGTTACTTCAAACAATCCTTGTTCATCAGGTGCATATGTGGAAGTAACTGTCTTAGGCGAATAGGAATGTGATTCAGTGCTGGAAACAGCAATAGGTGCTGATGTTGTGTAAGAGACAGGCGAAACCAGCCCAGCGTCAAGTCCTACTGTGCCGAAACCAAGCTGTTGAGACTTGGCTGTTTGGATCACTATATTTTGTTTCCTTTGAATTGGTGCTAAAGTGGACACTGTTACGTCTTGGTAAGGATTGTTTTTGATGTCAACGCCAGATGATTGTTCTTTATAACCGAAACTTTGGAAGTTTTTCGAAGACTCAAAGTTGACTTCAGATTGCAAGTCATCAGAAGGTGGCAAATATTCTGGAGCCTGATACTCCGTTGTGGTGCTATATTTATAAGCAGGTCGTGATGTAGACTTTACTCTTTGTCTGTATGTGGACGATACAACAGGTGCCGCTGTGGTGTAAGTTACCGGAGATACTAATCCAGCATCGGGACCAACAGTTCCAAAACCAAGCAAATGAGATTTAGCAGTTTCAACCACAATGTTGTGTTTTCTTTCTACAGGAGCTGACTCGTGGATTACAGTTAATTGGGGATAAGCATTGTATTGAATCTTGGCACCAGAGTTCGCATCATTGAAACCAAAGCTTTCGAAACTAACTGGTTTGGAACCGCCATCTTCTACAGGAGGCAAATACTCTGACGCCTGGTAAGCAGTAGTAGATTCTGTTCTGTATGACGGTGTGGTGGATTTAATGATAGGTCTTGCAGTCGTGGAAGGTGGATGGTATTCGTATTTAGGTTCAGCTGGTGGCAGATACTCCCGGGTTGTAGAAACAGTGGAGTACGTTCTAGGTCTGTTGGTTGACGTCACGATAGGGCTAGCTGTGGACACGACTGGTGGTAAATATTCTTCACCCTTAGAGACTACTTGAATCTCAGGAGATTGGTATTCAACCTGCTGGTATTGGGGTGAAACAGTGGAGCTGGGGAAGGAGAAGTGGATGGATTCTACTTTCTGTGGCTGCTCAATATGTGATGTGCTAAAAGAATGCTGGTGTACTGAAGGTACAGATTTCTGTACCGTTTCGTATTGTTGCGAGTAATCGTAATTGTTTTGACCCTGGTGAAGAACAGTGCCTTGTTGAACAACCGGAGCGGAGGCGGTCGATACAGAGTATGACTTATAATCCGACTGAGGGGCAACGTACTCTTGGGTTTGTTGATACACAAAACCCTGTTGGACAACGGGTGTAGAAGCAGTCGAACTAACTGAATACGATTTGTTATCCGTTTTCGGGGAAACATATTCTTGGGTCTTATGAATAACATCACTCTGGTAGACAACAGGTGCAGAGGCGGTCGATACTACAGAATAGGACTTGTAGTCATTCTTTGGTGGAATGTACTCTGGAGCCTGGTATGTTTCCACTTTTGGAGATTCGTAATCTGTGTAATGGTTTTCGTATACAAGGGTTGATGGCGAGGTTGACACAAAAACAACATCTTTGCCAGAATTGTAATTAGTATTCACGTTGGACTGTTGGTAAACTTGATGAGACACCGCACTTGCGTCAGAGTAGCCCTTAGATTCAATGTTTCTCTGGATTTCAGGCTGACTGTATGAATATCCTTCTTGGTTAAGCAGTACGTGTTGTTCGTATTGGATGGGTTGGCTCACAATGTGTTTAACTTCGTGTTGCTGTATTACAGGCTTGTAAGTCTGCGTATAGACTGCAGCTGTAGGCTGGACATATGTCACTGGAGTTGCCTTCTGGGTGTACTTGAGAAACGGGTTCTCGTATGTAGTGACGGCTTGTTGGTACGACAAATCAACTTGAGGAGTAGCAGTGGATGATACTGGAACGTATTTCTGTGTTTCTACTTTATGAATGGTTTGGTGACTGTATGTCTGAGGCTTATAAGTTGAAGTAACTATTGGAGATGGAGTCGAGTATTGGAATACAGTCTTGGGCGCTTCCACAAGTTTGACAGCGGGCTTGTTGTAATCATAACCGTCGGTTTCTTGATTGAAAGTCTTAATTTGACTGGCATCTACTTTGTGTAAGGTCTGATGACTGAATGAATGTGGCTGGTAGGTAGAAACAACTGCCGGTTGAACGGTTGTGTAACGAACTTGCTCTTTCACAGCCACTGCGGGCCTGTTGTATTCGTAGCCAGAATTAACATTGTACGCCTTGTTGTCTTCTGTCTTATGAATTGTCTGATGGCTGAACGCCTGAGATGTGTAATTAGGCTCGACATAAGTAGCAGGGGTGACCTTCTGCGTATATTTTAAGATAGGGTTTTCATAGACAGTGACAGGAGTTGACTGGTAACTGACCTCATATTTAGGGGTTGAAGAAACTGGTACGTACTTCTGTGATTCAACTTTGTGGATAGTCTGATGACTGTAGCTTTGAGGTTTGTAAGTCGATGTTACTATCGGGGCAGGAGTTGAGTACACACTCTTGACTTGTTCAAACTGAACCGACGGTTTTTCGTAGTTATATCCAAATGAAGATTCTCCAGAGTAAGTGTTTACTCGGTTAGCGTCAACTTTGTGAAGTGTTTGGTGGCTAATCACCTGCGGTTGGTAAGTTGACACGACTTGTTGAATAGCGGGAGCCGGTTGCGGTGTCGTGTACTGAACAACCTTAGGTTCTTCGAAGGACACTGCAGATTTAGAGTAGTCATAACCAGTGCCAACTGAGCCAAACTCGACGGACGGAGTGTAAACGTTGCTGGATTCTACTTTATGGACAGTCTGATGACTGAAAGACTGAGGAGTGTACGTAGCAGCGGTAGGTTGGGAGTATGTGGAGACTGATGGTCCAGTGGTGTACGCTACTACTTTCTTGAAGGGCTCCTCATAAACAGGTGTAGGAGTAGAATATCCAAAACCAACAGATTCAACTTGGTGAACTAGATTATGGTTAAGTTCAGGTCGGTAAGTAGATACAGAAATCGCTGGTGCTGCAGTGGTGTAAGAAATTCCTTCTTCGAACTTCACACTTGGTTTCGGATAATCGTATCCTGATTGAACCTTAGCCTCATTATTAAAGCTAGCTGAGAAATCTTTGTTTTCATGTTGGTAATTCAGACCTTGATTATGATCTACTTGAGCGTCTTGCTTGACAGCTATAGCTGTTGGCTGAACATATGTGACAGCAGGCTGTGAAACGCCGAATAGTTGCTTCACACTTGTCGTAGGCGCTTGAGGAACGAACGCGGTCTTATAAGTTACTGTAGGTAAAGAAGTTGTAACGGCAAACGGAGTAGCAGTGGTAGGTATGCCGGAAGAAGTCGGTGTTGTGACGAAACTGTACCCGTCAAGGTTGTTACCATCAGTTCCAATATGGTTAATAGCAACTGCAGGTTGGGACACGTAGGACACGTGAGCTGGGTGCAAAGTTTGTGTGGAGTGGCTGTAGGCCTTTGCTCCTTGATAATTGCCTTGTTCTTGACTGTATTGATTCGAACCTTCGTAGTTATCCTGGTTGTTATAATTGGCATCAACCAAAGTTGTTTTGCCTACCAAACCAACATTGATAGCTCCAGCTGTCAAAGTGTGAGAGGAACCAGTGTAAGCCTTGGAGTCGCTGAGATAGTTGCCGGCGTTTCCTTCACTGTATCCATGGTACTGTTGGAAATTGGAGGTACTTGTTGCTTTTCCCTCGCCGATATGGCCATCAGCCCTGTAGACTCCAGCTTGATAGTTTCCTGAGTCATCTTGTCTGTAGGCACCAGAGTTATCAGTTCTATATCCAGCAGCCTGACCAGCTGAATAGACGCCTCTGTAACCGGTAGTATCAGCACCAGATTTAATATAGGCTCCAGAATTGTCCTGGTTGTACCGTCCGCTATGATCTTCGAAGTATTTCCCATCGTAATCACCTTGAGAAGATCCGGAATATCTGCCATAGTCGTAATAATCTCCAGACTGTTTGTATGCAGCTCCGTCGTGTACGTAAGGTTCGACTGGTGAATCTATATGCTTGTAGGGCTCTGCGTAATCTCCTGAAGGATCATGGACGTAGGCTCCTGAATTGTCACTGTCGTAACTTTCACTTTGATATTGTAATGTCGATTGGCCTTGCCCTGTCGAGTATGAGCCTGTGTATCCAGCAATTCCAGCCTGACCTATGTTTCTAGATCCTTGTCCATCAGCGTGTACTGTGTATCCAGAGTTTCGTCCGGCCTGGGCTACATATCCAGTTCCGTGGCCTTCAGCCTGAGTTACGTACCCAGTGTTGTATCTCCCAGATTGAGCATTTTGATTCAACCCTGCTTTTTGAGCAACACGTAATGATTCCTCTTTAGTAGGAAGTCTGTAGTCGTCCAAGATTATAGAACCACTAGTGTATTTATGTTGTCCAATATATTGGGCCGGTCGGAACAGTTCAGAATTACCGTTCCGAGAGCCTGCATCACCGATATGGTGGTGAGCTTTGTCGACTTCGACAGAAGAACCATGGCCAATTAAGCCGTTACTGATTTGAGCAGAACCATGACTGCTTTCGTAGGAACGTGCAGCGTCAGCAAGTTCCTGGGAGGTGATGAAGTTGGAGTCTAAAACATCGTTTTGAGTGAGGAACCCACCCTGGATACCAACATGATTATCAAGGGACGCACCAGAGACCAGGCTTTGGTGAGCGGCAACGTTGATAGCATCAGCGGTCTGGCCTTGATAGCCTGCTGCACCTGAAAATATAATCACGTAATGTTCAGTTTGTTTCCTGAATAATTGTGATAATCATGGTCCATTTTTATAAACAAAAATAATATTTATTTTTTACTGACAGTATATTTTTTACTGCTTTATGGTAAAAAAAACACTCAGTATTTAATGGGCTATCCGGTTAATTGGTCTCGTTAGTGGTGGACATTTGGACCAAAACTCCATACATTTCTACCCATCGTCCTTTGATAACTTCAATATTTGGTCATTAATTATGGGCTATCACGGATTATGAGTGTGCATTGTATGTATTGCATGTATTATATGTGTACGTGTACGTATTTGCTTACCAGTGAGAGTAGCAGCAGAGAACCCATGGGCCTGGGCTTCGTATCGACCGATGTTGCCACAAGCTGGCACCAACCACGGCCAGTCACACTTGAGTCGCTCAGCGTCGAACCCAAGTCCGAAGGGGCAGCGGAATTCGTACGCGGTCAGGGGAGACTTGCCGTGGTCAAGACATGCAAAGAACCAGCGACAGTTCTCAGGGTCGGCGTAGTAACCTACAAGATAATTGTAAAAAATCTAGTCTTTTCGACAAGTAAGTTAAAGGGCTTTGCTGCTAACTTCTTAGCTTTTTTTTTATACTCACAGTATTAAGGATGTATTAAAGATAATACTCGTTGATCGAAGGTTAGAATAGTTAGAAGATTATATCGTTTTTTTTTTTCCAAAACCAGTAAACAGTTATAAGTATTTAAATCTACTGAATATTTTATTAGATTGTTCCAAAGATAAAATCTTTTATGTCTCTGCAATTTAATTGTAATTTTTCATCTAATTTTCTTACAATAAAATCAACATAACAAGAGTTTACAGCATACCTTCATGTTCAGGACAGATGAACCTGGTCTTCGGCACGGGAGCGATCTCGGAGGAGCCGGGACAGGCCTGCGAGTGCTCTAAACTTCCTGGCCACACACATACCTCGTAGCGGGCGTCGAACGCTAGACCGGGAGGACAGTCGAACTCAAATACCTGAAAATATATATAATTTAAGGAAGGATTTAGCAGCACCTTGGCTTGGTTTGGTTTCAAATTTACGATAACTTCTAGTTCGTATAGACGTCTGTTGGATATTAAATAATTTATATTTGCCCTTACATTATGCAAACATAAACAGCAAAATATTATGTACAGGAATTAAACAAACAAAATACAAGCAAAAAATAATTCTAGCACAATCTCCTAAAATTTATTTTGAAATATATTTCAGTTCAGGAACAACTTACAGTGTATTCTGGGGAAAGCTGGTCGAACTTGACACAGCGGTAGAAACGCGCGCAGGACCGAGGGTGCACGAAGTAGCCTTGACGAGAGCAAGAGAACTCCGTACGTGTGTCCTGGAAAGCATTAAGATGGAAAGAATAATACAAAATATAAAACTAAGTGGCTTGTGAATTTCGCAAGTTACTTTAATTTCACACACATTAAAGTAACTTGCGAAATTCACAATCACATTTTACCTCAATTATGAAATGTAAACCGGATTAACCTGTGAGTTATGATTGTAAGTCGATATAGAAAACCTGTAACCCGTCATCATTGAAACGAAATTCCGTTCACATAGACCTACCCATTATTTGTAGGTAGACCAATCACACGTCTACACTGAATCTATGAAAAACATGGCATTGAAATTAAAGCGTAGGCATTAACGTTCAACCTCGCACCACAAAACGGAGTAAGTAGTATGCCTCACCTCTCTGATAGAGTGAATGACACCATCGGAGTCAACAACCTGCGTGATTCTGTAGGGGGACACCTGCAACGCATCGAGGGCGCGAGCATGTCCTGGTGCTGATAGGATCTCGTGTTCCAAGGACCTGAGAATTAAACATAAAATAAAATGTAACCGTTTATTATTTCCATTATATGATATTTTGTTCACCTCAACGATTTGTCGGTAAATTGTTGTGTTGTTTTCTTACAAAGAAGGAATGACGGTTTAGTGCAGCTTGCATCTTCATGCGGATTTAACTTTAATTATTCGAGGATTCGTTCCAGTTAGAATATTGTACTTATAGTATACTCCGAATATGCGCAGGTTTGATAGAAGTTCTCTCAAATGCACGCACGATGTTTTAGATGGTCGAAGCCGAGGAAAATTCAGAGCAGTCACAGGATTAACTTAAATTGTATCTTGCAAGGAATATATTGCTGTCAGCTTCCAGATTAACTAGACAAGACTTTAGTTCTTTTCAGCTCCTATATAAAGTGAAAGCAGTAATTACTACATAGCTATATTTATTAATAGCTGCTGGTAGCTACATACCTCGCAGATCGACTGATCTGCAAGTGATCAGCAAGATCTGTTAAGCAGCGCTTGACGCGGTCAGTCCTTGGATGCGTGACCATTTTTCACATTTCAAGACCCCTTCGTGCCTCGGAAGCTTATTAAGCAGTTCATCCCGGGGGTCATACGACGACCTATGACAGTCGTTACGGGTTTCAGTAGCCCAAAAAGTCTGACAACCAATCTAACCTTAGAGTAACAATGTCTCCCAGTTACTGGGTGGCGGAGGTCAAAAAGCAATCGCTCCGGATAAATACTTATATTCAGCAGCAACCGGTTAGATTGGAAGCCGACCCCAATGTAGTTGGGAAAAGGCTAGGCAGACGATGAGTTATATTTATAAATAGTTTACCTCAGTACGGCGGCCCTGGGCGCTCTACTCTGCTGGTTGAGCACCTTGGCAAGCGCGGCCCTGAGCGTAGGCCCGCATTCTGTGTCCACGTCGCGATCAGCACGGTATAAAGCCAGGCCAGCCAGTCCACGGACTCGAGCGTACTTCCCCTTCACGTCAATAGAAGAGGAGTCCTCGAATGATATCCAAGTTTTGTTCCTAGAATTTATTGCTTAGTAGAGTTAATTTTACAAAAAAAGAAGAGGAAAGATGATAGGCTATCTTACACGACGTGACAGTTTCATTAAAAACATAATGGACGGAAAGACAGAATGAAATAAAGACAAAGGTTGCCGTCATGTCGTATAAAGAAGTAAAAAAGACTCCACTGGAGAGAGTAAAATGGAAAGAACTTCATCAGCTACACCGACAAGAGCAAGGCTCTTAAATAAGAAGAAGAAGAATTGATTTTAATCTAATAAATAAGTTCGTAAGAATTTAAGTTAAATATTAAAACTATTCGTAAAATGGAACCAAACAACTTTAGTACTACATATAAAAATAACAAACAATGATTACAAACAATGATGACTACAAACAATAACATCACTAGTTCTGCACTAGTATTTAAGCTGACATCGGTTTGTCAAACGCCTGTGGAAAGTGTAATCTCAAATCGAACGAATGCTCACTTGAAAGCATAAGGCGCGGACAGATCCTGGTCTCTCTCCAGCGTCCACCGTCCATTCCTCAGTTGCCTGCACAGCTCAGCCTGGTCTATATCCTTAGGTTCGTCCTCTGTAGTAGGGCTGCCAGGAGTACTGAGGGTCTCGTTCACTAGAGTGAACTGATGGGCAGTCGCAGGCAAGCTGATCACAACCTTGGAAGATGGCACGCCCAGACCAATGACGAGGTCTACTACGGAGTCCTAAAGTTAAAGGAAATAAGAGAAGTGTAATAAAAAACAAATAAAAATATGATATTGCAGAATTTTTCAATATAAGTACGCTTTTTTTCAACTATAAACACGATGTAATACAGACCTGATCTTAGATTATGGAAAAGACCCTTACATTTCGATTGATGGGATCGAGTTCTGTGTTAATAAATACTAAGAAATAATTAAATGATTTTAATCAACCTTAATAAACGTTCTCAACACAACTCACTCCAAACGACCTTAACTCTATTTGCGCCTACCTATCGCTCCTTAGCAATCAATCAGCAAGTGATAAATTTAAAAAGACGACGTACAAGCTCCAATTAAGTGCCATCCATCCTTTTAAACGGTCAAACAGCGCCGTGCATACCATACAAGTTAGGCTGTTGTGAATCTCAAAAGAGATGCACCTGCTAATAAATGTCCTACATACCCTAAATTGTAAAAAAACGACCAACTTAACTCTGCACTTTGATCATTGGAATTTGGAACGTAAGTGTATATTATTAAGGATTTCATTTGGATTGTTAAATTTGCTCGAGGGGTTTTTCTCGCAGTGCAGTTTACCTTCAACGGAGCACCATTCAGTACGTGACTGAAATACGAGTGATGGATTATAAATAGATGTTTTATTCGTATAATTGATTCCTAATTATTGAAATACCGTGTGTGTGAGCGTGCTTGTTATTAAGTTAAGTAATTACAAGTCAAGTGGTTTGAGAACTATGATTGATTAAAATTATAAATTACTAATTCCGTTTAATTTAAAAGCTATCCAGTAGAATCAGAAGATAGTTACTGATATATATATTTAAATTAAAGAATCATCAGAATCGAAAATATATCTTGCTCATGTATTTAGTATTATAATAACTTGATTTAGTTTCTCTTATGAAACCCAATGCTGTCAACGTTCTCATTATTTTAAATGCCTCTAATCTATAACACATACATCGTTTAACGTTTCAGTATCAACATAGTCGAATTTTACTTTGATAAAATGTCATACTAGAATGGTACGAGTCTTTTCAGAATTCTTTTTAATTTGTTAAGATCGAAATACATCTTCTTTCTGGAACGTTTCTCCAGTCCACATCCAAATTGCTCACACTCATTGCCTAACCGGATAATTGGAGCAACACTCAATCATCAGGTGTTTATATAACAAGTGCATATCTGTATTGTATCTGGTTACCGGTATTGAATTACTTTCCTATGACATACCGGTATTGATAGATATCATCTGTTTGCTACAAGTGTTGACTTATTTTGAATATGATTGATTTTGTTTGAAACTGTACGTGATTCGGATTTGGGCTTTTGTTTTGCTGTTTTTAAATTTGATCACATATTATAGGCTCTATTATTGTGCTGAGTTTATTGTTTGTTTACAAAGCGTAGTTAATAAGTCAATTACGAAAGCTCAAAGCGATATCAAGTTTGCTATCAAAGTAGGTTGCTCTAAATAACTGCATAATACTTATACCAGTTTTGATTTATATACGTGTATCTTTTGCAGCCTTTATCTCTTACAATTCGTTCACCGAAACCAAATCTAATATACTTACAGTGTTCATCATGTCCCACATGCCGCTCAGACGACTGGGGTGATACGTCATCTTCTTCACCAAGCCTAACGCATGTGTCTCCACCACCAACAGATCCACCTTTTTGACCAGCGTCATCAAGTCGTAGTACTTAGCCAATAATTCGGGATGGGCTGGCAGGGTCAGGAAAAGGGGTCCACCGCCTGAGGAGGTGATGGCTGTACGAGCAGCTTCCACGGTGTCCATAACTTTGGTTCGGTTGAGCGATTTGTGGGCATCGTGGAGCTCGAGACCTTGCACATGCTTCGATTTCAAAAGGCCACGGAGGTCCTGAAACAAAATGGAATTGGATTAGATTCAAAATATTTACGCAACATACGGTTGTATTCCCCGAAAAGTAAGGTACACTCAAGTTTCGCTGATGTCGTAATTAAATTCCATAGAAAAAAAGGCGAGCCTATTTCCATTTACCGGGAACAGTTATGAACTTCAGCTTTCAATTGAAAATCTCAAAATATCACAATATCTTTTTACCCGAACCTAGACCCTCATGCTCAGCAATCGCTCATGCTAGAATTAGACCAATGATGCGGTCAAAATATATTTAGCTTAAATTTAAGAAATATGGGAAACAGCTTTAATAGCTGTTTGAACAATCCAAAGAGTAACTGTACAGGTACAGACTGTTATCTCGGATCAGTTATACTACATTTCTTTCTTATTAAACCAAACACCTTTACCAATCAAGTAAATTAAATTCGTGATATACATCTACGTTGGTGTGGTCTCGTTCCAATTTCGTTGCATATCCTGATAAACGACATATAGCAACCATAAATCACATGCGCGCACGCATGTATCTCAAATACAAGATTTTACCAGAGCAGTTCAATTAAATTCGCATGACTTAATTTATGGGCAGGAAACACACTCCTTGTAAGGCAAAACAGTTTTTGTGGCAAAAAGGTTAACAGAATTCGATTTTTCTTAAATATTGTGACACTTACGTAATGAAATTCAGTTAATTTTTTCACTACGCATATCGTGCTTGTCAGGTTGGTAGATATGTATGTAATTGGAGATTTCTGTTAGCTACCATTTAATCCAGGAGTGAAGATAAGTGGACCCAAGTATCGCCCCTGTTATAATCCACTAAAGATTGTTTAAATTTCAAAGATCATGAAATTGATAATTTGAATGGTCATCATCACCTACATATATATTTACAGATCGACAAAAAAAGTAAAAGATACGGGTTTTTGGAAGGTTTATTGTGTACGATATAGAAAGGAGATATATTAATTACTAAAGGACAACCGCCCTTTTTAAGAAATACGTCGTTCACATTTTTAAATCTTGAAGAATTTATAAAAATGTCATGATTTCGTTTTTTTTTTTATGAATTTCCGTATACCTCCTTAGTTTGTTTTTATTCACAGTCCTTGTAACTGTGGATACACATAAATTATATGTAAAGCAGTTGGTGTCGGGTGTCATACGAATACCTATGACAGTCGTTACGTACCTACGTTAAACTGGAAACCAAGCCCAATGTGGTTGGGAATAAGCTTATATTATTTTTTTTTTTTTAACAGAAGCTTATATATCATCTAGTGAAAACAAGCCCAAACTCGATGTGATTGCGTCGTTTCGTTACAGAGCTCCTATGGCCAACTTCTGACTCCATCATCAGGCCAGCTCGAAAGTATCATAATATTTTACTGTCACCGAACTTACAAAAGCCTGCAAAATTTCAGCTCAATCGGTTGAGGATGATTGCTTTAAAATTCAGTTGCAAGATTTGACCCAAACAAACATACAAACATTGCAAGTTAAATAACAGCTTGTAAAAAGTTAGCAGATGATGAGACTGTAATAAAAATAATAATTAATAATTAAAAATAAATGTAATAAAAATATATGATAGATAGATCAATACAAACAACGTTAGGTCAAGTACTAGAGCGTCATAAAAACCAACACTACAATTAATTTCAACGCATGAGTCACATAAAAATTTAATTCGCTTGTACAATGTCGTAACTCGGGAGTGCCTGCGTATCATGTGTCATGTCACGGCGTAGCTAAACTGCACCACATCTGTGTGCCTAGTACTTAGTAACTTAGTATTAAATATTTACAGACGTAAGGTTTTATTATTTTTCTTTGTAGTGTAGCCGCCTATTATTTAAATGAACATAATTTTTGAATTTATACTTCTTTTGGCCCGCTTGATGTGAGAGTGAATTTTTATGATGCGCGCGCACACCAACAGATAAAAGCACCACCATGAAGTACTGCTGGTAAATATCTCTTAAATTTTCTTGGGAATTGATAGCTATATTCAAGGTAGTTATTGAAATATATGTGCATCTGTAACACGTATTTCATATCAGTGGAAATAAATAAGAAGTAAAACTTCTTGCGTGCGTACATAAGTACACACACACATTTTTTTTACAATAGACTGACTTCGTAACTGTCATAATGTATCGAATGTCAGAGAAGAAGAAAGAGAATAAGATAATTATTACTGTCTTTTAAGTTTAGTTAGATCTCTGATAGTATTGGTTTTGATCTCAACGAGATAAAGCCTTCCCCGTCAGGCTTCAAAGACATTTCGAAACGCAGCTCATAAAGCAATTTAAGTACGAACTTAAAATCTACTTACACTAGCTTTATTTACAAACAAAATGTCCGTTTGAAAGACACGAGTCAGACAACAAAAAACGGTTTATAATTCAGCACAATGTCGCAAGGAGTGCCGGTGGCCAGACGTGTATCAGCTTATCTAGACTGAACCACATGTATGACCAATTTAAGACCAGCTTTGTCGAGTATGCTACTGTTTGATAGTTATTAATATAGCTGTTACATTAAAGTTGAATATAGTTGGGCAAAAAAAAATGACACACGGTTTTAATTTATGTTTCATTTATTTTGTTGAAGATTTAAAGTTTTTCTTTGAATGGCGGTTAGTGGTACATGAAGATGTATGAGTATGAATTCAAGGCTAGCTATTAAAACTTGCATTCAGTATAGTCGAAACTGTCGCTAGTCAGACTACAGTACAAACACGAGTCTGTCTATAAGACGTCTATTAAAAGTCTCGTCTGCTAAAAGCCGCACACTTAAGATAGTTTCGCTATGTATTAGCTTGTCTATGGTCTGCCAAGCCTTAAAACCACATCGTGACTTATTCTCAAATGAGACTTCAGACTTGAAATTCTCGATATTTAAGTCTTACTTTAAAAAAATCACACTAACTGGAAATGGTAATAAGTTATAAGATAAAATAGAACGAACTGGAGTTCGTTCTTAGTTGGATCGAAGGCAATACAGTCATTACAATGTTTACCACTCCCACTTGGACGAATTGAAAACAATTGAAGTTGACGACAGCTAAAAAGCTGTGTATCTCACTATTGATTGATTAAAGTCCCAACACAAAGGAGGTACAACCAGTAAATAATACAACACACCTACCAGACGAACAACATTAATAAATCATTAGATAGGTGAACAAATTGGCCACATAGCTCGTAAAATAAATCTCCAAGCGTGTCATATGCGTATATTAGCTGGCTCATAACGATTATATAGGCTTTATGAAATTGCACAATTAGCAGGTGCCACGGTAATAAACACGCCTATCTGGTCTACAAGACCAATCGCTTGTGATGGATTGCAATATGTTCGTAGAGAATGAGAGCGTATCTATCGCGGATTCCTTTCCATTCATACGCTATCTGGATTCTTGTAGATCGTTTCTGTTGATTGATCGTGTGGGAAGGGATTAATTAAGGATTTTTTGTGTGGCGTTTTGAAATATTCCACTTTGATGCACCTAGTTTTTTTCTGTTTTATTGCATTCGGCTTTCTTCGGATTGCCTGATTAAGGATCTCCTTATCCAATATAGTTACATTATAATTCCATTTAATGGATTGATATATAAGTATGATTTGGTTTAAAAATTTAATTAAAATATTTATTTGGTGTTTCAATATGTACTTATTTTCTTCTCTATTACGTAATAAAAAATTAAGCAATCATTAACTAAAAAAAAATATAGATACGTAGTAGTGTCTTTTACAAATAGCAATATCTAGAGCTGACGTAAATATTCAAGCGTTATGGTCCAGTTCATTTAGGTTGTAAAGCCAGCCCTGGGCTAACTAAAACAAACACTAGACGAATGATACACGACCTCCAAAGCTTATTAGGACTAAGACTCGTTTTGCGACACCTGCACTCATATTAACTACCCAATATTGCTGTATCGTATGATATCCGTTTGTGTTTCGTAATTAAACCGCTCTCTTGATGGGTAGGTAGGCATATTGAGTCCAGTAGCTGAGTAAGTGCCCGCTGGTACGTTATTTCAGACTAAATTCTATCGTAGCATTTTTAGTAGCATCACGAAGTTTAGAAATGTATCCGTTAGATGGCAATGGGCTCGCTCCCTATTATATTCTATACATCTATACATATAAATAAAATTGGAGTGTCTGTTTGTAATATTGAAATAACCGTTTTTTACTACATGCATATGAATATTTATACGGTACATACACCAAAATAACATTTTTTACAATTTTTGTCTGTCTGTCTGTTTGTATAGGCTAATCTCTGAAATGTCTGGACCGATTTTGACGGGACTTTTATTGACAGGTAGCTGATGTAATAAGGAGTAACTTAGGATACTTTTATTTTAGAATAATTCTTTTATTTTAGAAAAAAAATAGGGTTAACTGCATTTGGTCTCACTAAAAAATACATTGTTAAGTTCCGACATCCACGCGAACGAAGTCGCGGGCACAGCTAGTGTCTTATATACTTTAACCTTGATAATAAATTCTTCGCAATATTTAAAAAATAAAACAAATGCTGTAGAATTCAAAGAGTGAGACATTTAGAACAATTATGATGAGAATTACTTTAAATTACCTTACCCTTATTTCTACAAGCACGATGTGTAGGACCAAACTCAATTGAAAGTGGTGTTGTGCCCAAATATTATTTTATCCTCGGTTGTTACACATCTATGTACGTATTAGGTACCGTCGAGTAATCTCGTCCTAAATCAATCTTTAATTGAGTTCAATTGCGTAAGAATTTTAAAATAATTTAGTTCTAACGGTACCTACGGCCTTCGACAAGCTGTTAATATACCTACCTAGAGGCAACTTCTATTGACAGGAAACGCGTAATAAATTTAAATTTTCCCGGTCACTTTAGTGTAGTAATATCAACGCTATAATACATTGATTAATAATCCGTATAACTATGTTTGTCTGTTCAGTTCAGCCACATCGGCTAAGACTAGAAGTCGGCCCCAATATAGCATGTGAGAAAAGGCTGGGCAGAATAGAATGATGATGAGTTGTCGACATTTCATTTTATGACGAGGATGGCAAGAGCAATTATAGACGGGAAAAAAAAGTTTATACACGTAACGGCAGTTATCTCCTATGGGCTAGGCATAGGTGCACTAGTACATCCACATTTCACCGATTCTTTTTTTAATCCCAGGTAGGGGCGAGCCTTTGGCCATTTACCGGGCGAAATTCCAAATTCCAGGCTGCTAGTGGTGCTACTGAGAATTTTCTAATAGAAAAACCAATAACACACACGACCCGGGAATCTATTAGATTATTTTGGCGCAGTGGCTGAGATATCGACTGCTGCTCTACGTGTCGCGGGTTCTATTCCCGCACGGAACAAATATTTGTATGATCTACAGATAGTTGTTTCGGGTCTGGGTCTTTGTGTAGGTATGTGAATACACACAATGCCTCGGAAAGCACGTAAAGCCGTTGGTCCTGCGCTTGATCTCACTTCGGTCGTGTCGGATAGCCGTCCCATCGGACTATGAGAGTGAAGGAATAGAGAGAGTACCTGTAGTTGCGCACACATTTGGGCTCTATAATATCTCCTGCGTAGTTGGCTAATCTCCAGTGAGATTGGCCTCCGTGACCGAACTTCGATCAGGAGGACATAAAGTCAAAATAACTTAATGGTAGGTACTCAATAGGTTTATTGTGAAAAATAGTGTAACAAGCCTTATAAAACTAAAGTCTTAAACTAAAGTCGGACAGGATCCTATTTAATATTCGTTTGGCGTATACAATCAAGACAGCATTATGACCTGGACACGTCTGGTTTACAAAATAACCCGTTTTTATGTAGGTACACAATCAGGGTTTTATGAAACAAGGCCTATAAATGATAAGAGTTTATCTTTAAGATGCCTCCTGACCTACATGTTGGCAGTCAATTGCTTTTTTGGTCATTTTGGTAACCGTTTGTTTTACAGTTTATCCTCAAAGTGGTGTATATGTGCATTCTCACGTTATATTTATATATTGGTTTTCTACAGGATTCATTTCGGGAAGTGTGCCCAGGAACTTCACGACTTCATACTACCTTTTCCATTCCACCATCGCAGGACCAGGCGTGGGAGGGGCTTCCATCCGTCATCATCATCATCATCATCATAATCAGCCAGAAGACGTCCAGAGACCAACTGAGTATATCAATCATTATACCGCTGTAAATCACACGCAAAAAACAATGGAACATCTAGATACTCATGCAAATGACCTGCAAATATCCCAAGACGGTCCTTGATCTTAAAAGTTGGAGTTACGCCTCGTTCGTGTTCCATTGCGTATTTAATAGCTGCCTGTCATCAGTAAACGAAACAAAAGCAGCCTTGTATATGGTGCGAAGTGTTTCCGCTGTTTTGTTCCATTTGACAAGGATGCCAGTGACATCACAATACGATTAATGAGTTTAACTTGGTATTGGGGTTTTGTATGAGAAGGTAGAGTCCATTGTCGTTTTTGAGGTCTCGTAAAGGTCTTAAAAGGTTGCCCCGAAGCTTTTGATGAGCTGATGCTTTAATTTCGTTACTTGACGGCACGGTTGGCGCAGTGGTTAAGAGATTGGCTGCTGCGCTATGTCATGGGTTCGATTACCGCACGGAACAAATATTTGTATGATCTACAGATAGTTGTTTCGGTTTTAGTTTAAGAAAAAAAAAACAAAAAAAAAATTAAGGAATACTTAGGTAATATATTTTACAAACGATAGTCTAAAACTAAACCCTTATCAATTAGACTTTTGACATCTTCTATGCCATACTGCCAACTGCCATGGCAATCTTATTAAAAGGCAATCTTACTATGTTATTTTTCTATATTTATTTATTTTCTCTTTTTATTTTACACTCAATATTCTCGCATCTCTTACCACTTCTTGCTAGTTCTTCTCCATATGACCTACTATTTAGAAAAGTATGCCTAGAGTCTTGACATTTTATAAGTGCCTGAACTTTTTCTACATGAAATAAGCATATTTAATAAGTTTGTTGGTGATAACGGGCTTTATGAACGAGTTGAACTTTATACGTTTTTATAGTATTTCTATTACTGAAAGAAACACTATCTAACAAACGATAACTATCAAAAACAAGACTTCAAATAAATACGATAATTTTTAGTTACTTACATTATTTTTTTTTCTTATAAATACTTACATTTTTTTACGAATTCCGTAACATAAGTACAAGATTTGCGAGTGATGTAAACTAAATTGAGTTTAAAGAAACGGGCTCTCAATCTAAGTCGACAAGACAAATAGACCAAGATTGAAAACAAAAGAAACAACTTGACGTATAAAACTCCGTGTTATTTCTCAGAGTACCCGCAGACAAAGTCCTGATGTAATTAACCTGAACTCTATGATGTCATAGTTCAATTGTATAACGACAATCATTTGTAACACTGAATGGTGGTCAAGCTGACCATTTGTTGGTTCATGTAATTAATGAGCGAGTAACTCATTTGTTTCATGTGTCATTAGCGGAATTACGATAGCGTTCGTAATTTGTTTTTTTTTTTATTTTAAATTCTGTTTCTATGTGTTTTCAGAAAAAAAGGTTTAAACTACAAACTCCGTAGATGTAACAGAAACAGTAATTATATGAATGCAGCTGGGTGCGTCTGAGTTGATGTAATTAAAATTAATAGTAAATATATGTGTGGTAGAATTTGAAGGAGGCCTTTGACTAGAAGTGGGACAGTTTGGTTATCAAACTATCAAACTGTATGCGACAGCGTTCAATCAGTGCTATACTTTTAAATAATCACTACATACTGTAAAACAAAGTCCCCCGCCGCCCACGTCTGTCTGTCTCTTCGCGATAAACTCAAAAACTACTGAATTTTCATGCGGTTTTCACCAATAGACAGAATGATTCATGAGGTAAGTTTAGGTGTATAATTCGTTAAGGTTTTGTTTAAATTGACTGAAATATGACGATGATAGTTGAAGATGTCGGAAGTGCACGAAGTAAATGTACGTAACAGGATGACACGACAGTACGACAGAAAAAAATGAAGGTGTATATGCTCTGCTAACCATGCGAAGCCGGGGCGGGTAATAACAAATAAGACGCTAGTAACAAATAAGCTACTTACTATAAAAAAAAATAGATTCAATCTTTATTTTTAATATGAATAAACTAGGACATTACCTACATTTAAAGTTTCGCAACACAAGTACGAAAATGATATATCGCGATCGCTATAAAGCGAAAGATTGATCAACAATCAATTAAACGGGTCTAAATTTCGTGACAGTGTTGATCGATCAACCCCTCAATCAACATTATATCTTAATTTAAATACCGTTAGTATATTAATTTATAATTTATATTAGGCTGGTATTGGTAACTCTAGATTAGGTAACGTGTAATGCGTGCGCAGGTGCCTAATCGCAGCAAACGGGTTAGGAAATTGGTTTAAGACAGTCAATACTGAATAAGAAACTAGGTTATCAATAAAAGCATCTTATAATAAGCCTTGTCTATGTACATATTGGAATAGGGCCGTTACACGTATTTTCCTTTTGCGCCTATGCAAAGTAAGAATGTCCTTTTACGGCTATTTTTATTATGGTATCTGCAGTACCGCTATCACGAGTTTTCTTACTATTTACTATCATAGTAAAGTAAATTCTCTATAATATAGTAAATAAACTTTACTATGACACATATGTCACATAAGCGACTGTAGTCTCAAATTTAACCAAGTTAAGAACTAAAATCGCTATCATGAAAATTTAAATTTACTATGAGAGTAAATAGTAAAAAAAACTCATAATAGAGGTACAGATTTCTGTACAAATAATAATTAGGCATTACCTACTTATATGAAAATAAATGTAACACATTTTTTTTTATTGAAATCAGCCGTTTATCTGATGGTGTATAATAGATTAAATTATTTATTTAACAACGAGACTGCCTCATTGGTCTAGTGGTCGCAATCGCGACTGCTGAGCGTGAGGTCCCGGGTTCGATTCCCGGGTCGGGCAAGGTGTTCTTGGATCTTTCACGGCACGAGAGCACGGAGTCTGGAATTGTGCCCGTTAGATAGGGACTTAACAACGGTATCGGCGAAATATGGATGTACAATAGTACACCTCTGCCTAAACCTTCGGGGAATACAGGCGCGATGCTATGTTACGTTATGTAGGGGAGACCGGGTTTGGTAGTCACATTTACGCTATTTTGATTTTTTAAGTGCCTATATTCTTGGCATAGCAATGATATTTATATATCAATGGATAGTGCATCTAATCTAGTTTTAAAGTAAATAAATACTTTTTGACTTTAACATTATCCACTGAGGAAATATGACATTTTTGAGATAAAAGAAAAGTGTGACTTTTAACCCCATGTCAGGGATGGTTGTCACAGTGTCTGGGGTAGGTAATCACATAGTAAATCAAGTGGGGAAACATATATATATATAGGTATTTTTTTAACTTAAATCATATGAGTATTTTTATTAAAATAGAATGTTGAAATGGTACCAAAGTAAAGGACGTAAAATATTCACTATAAAAAGAATAGTCATCAAAATTCGCTCTAAGCGAATAAGTTCCATGTAACAAAATTAGAATTCTGGTAAGGAAAACAACAAAAATGGAATCATAGTCGATCACTAATCTCTTTGGAGGCAATAACTTTTTAAATAAAAGTACTTAAGCTGACGATATAATATTAAGTCAGTCTAAAAAAACAATCAGAATATTCAGAATCGCAATTTTGGCAAATGTAATAAGGTTGCCCAGGTGTGCATGCTTCTTGAATCCAAAACTTGCAATCCTGGCACTGTATCCAGACTTCCCTAGACTTGCTAGCTGAATATGGAGATAAACAAAGCAAGCAAAACTCTTAATTTGCTTTCTCATCTTCGTCCTTGTCAACTGCTTTCAATGTAATCTTCTTTCCTTCAGAAAGCTTTTTATTTTCTTTGTTATTACTCAATTTACATTTAGATACTTTCTTCTTCGCTTCTTGTTCTTTTCTTTTCTCTTCTAAATAGGTCTTCGCCGGTTTATCTATAAGAATTGCTGATATAAATTTTTTTTGTTCTATCAGCTCGCTGTGTCTTGCGCGGAGGAGCTTTTGTAGATGATGTTGATACAGTGATGTTGCTTATCTCTTCGGCAATAAATTTCATACAATACCTTGTAAAAGTGCAAGAATTAATTCCTAAATCCTTCGCGAGAGATTTTATACATATATGTATTTGCCATCGTTTTGCACTTCTATTGCAGCACGCAGCATCAAAGCTGGTGAAACAAGCCCTCGAGCAGAGTTTCTCTTGTGATGTTCTGGCATTTTTATGACTAGCTCTAAAACAAACAAACATTTATGTAGTAAAATTTCCAGAAGCCAACAAAAAAAGGCAGCACACATGCATGGGGTTGGTTGTCACATGTGACTACCAGCCCTCGTCAAGCTGAGACAACCTGCCCCAAAACACCTTTTAGAAAATAACCTTCATAAATAAATTCAAATCGGAGTATATCTATAAAACTATATAATGATATCATGGACCATATATTTAACATAATAAATACATAAAAAGGTACATTACAATGCATAATTTAAGCATACTTACAAGAATCGACCCAAATGCACAAAAAATTACTTTCTCTGTTCGAAAAAAACGAACGCCTATTTCTCTGTCACGGCGTTTCTGAGCGGACTGAAGTAAAGTGAGGAGGCAGGTGATGACTTCGCCATTCTTTGACGCCGATCAATGTTCGTATTTGTTCTTTAAGTTTTCTGTTATAACCACTGTGACAACCAACCCGTGAGACAACCGTACCCGGTCTCCCCTATGTTATGTTATTTAACGACATCATCATTCTATCATGTGTTGTTGCTCCATCTATAGGTGTTTTGATTTATGAAGCTATAGACTTAGTTAATTGTAAAGGGATTATAAAGGGGTTCTTTTATCTAAGATATGACCGCCTCGATTACGTAAGAAAAATCTGAGAGCCACAACGGCCAACAAACAGTACATCCTGTCACAAAAGGAAACGGAATAGCATATTTATTAGTGACGGCACTTGTCTTGTCAACTCTAGGTACAGCCTCGATACCATCATCTTTGTCTGGCTAAGGATCTTTCCAGTAATGGCTTGTGCAGAGTCGATGGAAGAAGCGACAGCAACTTGCAGATTCAAATCCTATCTCCAATAACAATGTATTTTAATCATTTACATAACAACCGATTTTCGCCACAAACATACCTATATTTTAGCTAGAAAAGATAGGCCACTAAAATCCCTCACTCGAGATGTGGAAACACGCACTAACATATGTCATACACACTAAATTATCTCGACAGCCAACCAAATTACTTAGACATAAACTACGCCAATGACATTGTCGCTAATTGCATCCATAATCAGTGTGAAAGGGTAATATGGGCCCCTGTATTAAACCCCGCACCTGGTAATCTAGTCCCTATATCTATAGCAATAAGGTCGTACTCTATTTAGATTATAATTTATGTGCATACTGACATTAGGTGTGAATAGATCTAGTTCTGTCATTATCACATACTGTGTTTAAGTGTTTATATTATTATGCACGATTTGAGGTACCTGTTCCAGTTAAAGTGTTTTAGAATTTATTGCTATTGAAATAGTTTGCATAACGTTTGAATGTATATGATGTAGTTTCGGTACAACTTTAGAATGTAGGTTTTATCAGTGCACTATCGATATCCTGTAGTATATTGCAAACCAATTGCACGTTTCACATATTCGAATATTTATATAATCTTGATTGTAATATGGACTTGTCGTTGCTAGCGTCCACAAGAGGATGCTGTTTTTTTACAATTGTCACCTACTGCTCTGATCATCATTTAGACTTTAGAGGTATCAACACAAGCCTTCCTTTTTCGCTTCTTCTTAATTTAAGAGCTTAGCTCTTATCGGCGGAGCAATCACCAATGCTCTCTATTTTCTGGCTTCGTTTTGACCTCTTGATACGACTTTACCCCTACTTTCTTCCTTTACTTGTTGTGCAAACCTACGTCTAGGTCTTCCCCTTCCTGTTTTTCCTTCAATTTTTCCTTCTAAAATTCTCTGGAAAAGTGATCATTTCGTATCAATTGGCCAATTATTTTTTCTTCTCCTTTTTTTGCTATTCTTCTCTATTTTAAACCAGTTGATAGCACGATTGGTGCAGTGGTTAAACGATTAGCTTTCTGCGCTGCGTGTTCCCCGCGCGCCCGCGCCGGTCTGATTTGTGCACGGAACATATATTTCTATAATCTATCCCAAAACTACTATCTACAGGTAGTATTTCAGGTCTGGGTGTGTGAATGTGACATGTATGCTTGAAAACTGTACCCACGATACATGGAAAAACCAAGTGCGGGGCAATGTTATAAAAAAAACTTGTCCGTAATCTTATCATGGATCAGCCCACCTTACCCTGTGCCTTATTTGACAACTTTCGTAATTTTGGTTAGGTATTTAGACTGGTTTCAAAACAATTATTAAAATAAATATGTTCACTCCAGGATGTAGTTTGTATTTAGATTCGTTCAATTATTTATAATAACATCTAAACATTAGTAGTCAACGGATGTCATAATCGCGTCCATATACGATACGAGATCACTTATAATATGTTATTGTGGTCACATACTTTATTCCAAAACGGCGCAAGTTTAATTCGAAATTGAAATGCAAATAAACGACAATCACTCAAGTTTAATCGTAATTATGATATGTTTTTTAATTAAAAATGGCTACATATGGATTCAATACCACACATAAGGAAATCGTTCCTTAGATAGATGAATGCGCAGTGGCTAAGCGATTAGCTTTCTGCGCTACATGTCGCGGGTTCGATCCCCGCACGGAACAAATATTTGTGTGATCTACACATGTTTTTTTTGGGACTGGTTTTGTGTGCATGTGCCATGTATGTTTGTAAACTGTACCCACGATACAGGAGAAATCCTAAAATGGGGCAAAACTGAAGTACCTACCCTGATTAAAGAATTATGACTAGAACTTAAATAGATTTGAAGAAATCTGCTTTACAATTTGTATCTAAGCTTTTAAAATAAAATTATAGATTGAAAAACGTCATATGTAACTCAACTAATTAAAGAAACACTACAAGAAGCCCACAGAATTCGTCAAACTACCGTAAGTTCGATCGTACGGATTGCCGTTAACAATAGCTTTTCTTCTGTTTACTTTATGAAAATAGGATAAGTATGCTGTGCCCCGAAACTAAAAAACAAAGTCAAGGCAGTCACACACATTACAAAGTACATTTATTACAAATATTATGTATAATAGTAGCAGCTATACATATCGAAAGGGCACTTGCACAGGGCGCGGTCGTTATTACGCATTGTGCTCAGGCGCATAAAACGTTTGATTTATGCCCGTATGAATATGCATTGTTGTAATATACGGACCCTTTCGTCACGGTATAGCCTATATTGTGCACTAGATTCTAGATAATGACAATGTATTTTGGTCCGATATTCTATTGATAGATAATAATAATGTATTATGTTCTATTTATGCAATATCACGACATATACCTACGTTTTTGTATAACAAACCTAGCTAACAAGCTAAATATTAGCCCATAACGCATACACATTGGATTTACTGCTACTTACAAACAGGCGAACATTTACAAATGCAAACCACTCGCAGAACTTGAAATTTTACTCATTCCAAAAAAGAATAAGCTTTTATAATATTCTATCGTGAAATTCGTGACTATCTTTCTAATATTATCATAGTAAAAATATTATTATGTAGATATATATTTTATGTTAATGTGACGGCACGGTTGGCGCAGTGGTTGCGAGATCGACTGCTGCGCTACGTGTCGCGGGTTCGATTCCCGCACGGAACAAATATTTGTATGATCTACTGATACTTGTTTCGGGTCTGGGTCTATGTGTATTTGACTACACACCGTGCCTCGGAAAGCACATAAAGCCGTTGGTCCTGCGTCTGATCTCTCTCCGGTCGTGTCGGATTGCCGTCCCATCGGACTATGAGAGTGAAGGAATAGAGAGAGCACCTGTGTTTATGCACACACTTGTGCTCTATAATATCTCCTACGCAGTTGTCTAATCTCCAGTGAAATTGGGCGCCATGACCGAAATCGGTCAGGAGTACATTATTATTATATATTTTATATTCGGCAAGAATGTCAATATAATGACGTGGGTATGAGTTCATTATTTATAAGCAAAATAAGTACAAGACATTGTCTTAACGTCGGTCATAATTGCGTAAGCCCCCATAAAATGAGACAAATAAAACACTTGCTTCCTACACACTTACTTATTCGATATGGGAAAACCTTTTTAAACAAATAAATTAGATATCAAGACCCATTATTGACAACGCGCCATTTATTGACATTTACTTACCCTATATCTGTCAGGCTAGAGTATTGTCAAAATGTGCCCGTAATGAATCTGTCAAAATAGTTTGAGAAGTAAAACCTCTTTGCTTGACATAACTAGAGATATAAAGTTGTTTGGCATTGACAGAACTAAAAGCTCGGACACTAACAAGCTTTTAACGAGATTTGGCTCCATACACACACAAATGCGTAGCGTACCTATCAAATACTTCCACCATATGGAATCGTTTTCAGTACCTCGCTTTAAAATAAACTTTTTTTAACACGACACCAAAGACAATATCTCGAAGCACAAGCAACAAATCCATTCTACCATCTACCACACCTTAAAATTAAATATTCCGCCGACCCTAAACACTCAAGTGCTAAAGGTCATAAAGCGAATAAAAACAGCCCACAAATGAACCAGATAAATAATATTTCAATGTCGTCAAACCGCGCTGATCCGCTAATGGATGCCGATCGTGACCGGTTTAATAAGCCGAGCCTTTCACTGATCCTTGCATTAAAATTTAGTTTATCTGCACATGATTTGCATACACCGTGAGTATGTAGTGTAATTAATCTTGAAAATGGTTATTGAAAATTATAATTGAGGGATCACGAGTAAGCATCAAGAAACTTGGTTTTGATGAGATGGGATGACGGCTGTCAAAAGTATATCTATCGACTTTATAAATTACTAGCTTCCGCCCGCGGCTTCACCCGCATTGATTACGAACAAGTGCATATTTTCGGGTCACACGAAGCGCCATCTAGCGTCCTAAAGCAATTGTGACCGTCGAAAGTTATTGTTCTTTCCCTCGGGAACAGTACTTTTTTCTGGATCAAAGGTACCCTATGTCCTTTTCTGTACCCTGACAAAGTATATGCAAAATTTCATGATGAGCGGTTCAGTGGTTTAAGCGTAAAAAGTTTACAAACAAACAAACTTACAAACAAAACTTACTTTAGCGTTTATAATATTAGTTAGGATTTATTGAGTTATTTTGACCAGCTGATATTATTTAGTGGAAGTTCTAGGTCAACTGCGTGTTATGCGGTAAGTAAGAATGTTAAATTAAAACCTTAAAGCACAGATAACTAAATCGTTACAGACAGAAATCTAAACAATAAGTCCAAAACAAATGTTCTACATTTTACAACCGGACACGTAACGACGGAAAGATATTAAATATAAATGTAATTTTATTCTTTTACATAACATTAACATAGCATCACGCCTGTATTCACCGAAGGGTTAGGCAGAGGTGTAATGCTTATTGCCATCTACCGGGCACAATTCCATAGTCTGTATTGCTACTGAGAATTTCCATACAGAAAAACCCAATAACACTTTGCCTGATCCGGGAATTGAACCTAGCCTCATGCTTAGACCAATGAGGCGGTCAAAACTTATTTCTGTGCAAATATTTATTGGAATACACATGCGAAAACGATTTTCATGCATATATAGATAGAAAAGTTACCTATTTAAATTGCAAAAGCTCGGTTTAAATAATGCAACTTGAAATATTATTTAAAGCATATCTATTAACAATATTAATTCATATTAATCATAGCATGTTCATAATCTGCGTAAGGTATCAATAACGAATGTGTGTTTGTTTGTTTGTTACATTACAAGAGATGTTTTTGTTTTAGCTAGACACTATACTGATTGCATTGGCTTGCGTAATTATAACGTAATGTGTCCATTCATTTTATCGTTCGTGTTTTCATTTCATTCATTCATTTTATTGTATTTACATGTGGCGTACAGTCCGCGTCAAAAATTACTGATGATAGAACGAAGTTTAGAGTTATTCGTGACTCTTCTCCACATACTATACTTTGTCCGACCTGGGAATCGAACCCAGGACCTCACGCTTAACAGTCGAGCTTGCGACCATAGACCAATGAGGCTGGTTATACAACACATACATGGTAAAAAATATGCGTAAGAACTTGGCTATGCGTAAATTAAGTTATTTACCCTTACACAACTATAGGTGTTAATAATTACGGTGGGATAAAATCAGATTCTTGATATTAATCTGTTTTCTTATATACATACATAGGTATTCAAGAAGAACTGTCCACTCTAATCCTTGCCAATAAGATCTATTTTTACTTGCATTATCGGCGAAGGAAAATATTGTGAGGAGAACTGAAAGAGTTCCATTAAGTTATCGATGGTGTGTGCTCCGCCAACTTGCATCCAGCCAGTGTGGTAGATTGCCCTTCTTCTTGCTTAACTGTTCGAGA
The DNA here is from genome assembly GCA_947562105.1 of Shargacucullia verbasci. NCBI lineage: Eukaryota > Metazoa > Arthropoda > Insecta > Lepidoptera > Noctuidae > Shargacucullia > Shargacucullia verbasci. The sequence goes on from OX387289.1 coordinate 11,570,650, forward strand.
CGTAGTCCCTACTAGAGGAACAGTAAATGGACTGTTTTTATTTTATATACTGTATCCGCCAATCGCCGCGTAACATATGGCTACAACTAGTAGCCTGATATGTAAATATGTAACAATATCCATCCAACCCGAGCCTACTGCACGCAACTACTATTAAATTACTCTGACACCTCTGTTCTGACAATTTTCATGGTACAAGCGTTAAAGAAAATAAATAGAAAACACGAAGACAATGGCAATTAAAAAGAAAATAGCCATTGGCATAATTAGACGAATAATGCGACCATCCGTCCGAACAGACCAAAATGTCCTAATTTGTGAAAACACGTGATAGCCACTAGACAGCCACGCGACAGCAATCTCACTGTCAGCCAATATATTATATGACATAAAAATGACGTTTGACAGAAGCTATCGCGCGATCTACGCCTGCCGCGACATCTGTAATTAGGCTGCAGGACATTTTAGTGAAATTTCCTTACACTTTGGAGATTCTCATCTAATTCTTTATTATTCAAATAATATAATTAGTTACACACAAAAATCCAAAAGATAGCCCCTACTTGTTACTTGCTAAGTACAACCTCTTCATACAGGTGTCAAAATAAACGGAAACACTTTTAAATTGTGTCTTTTTAAAACAAAAGTCGTGTAATGTTACCTAATTTTAAGAATGACTGTGCTAAGACAGTTTGTTAGTGTAATACCTTGCAGTTACGAATAGTTTGTCGTCACGAAAGAGGTCAAAACTTGCAGTAATACGTCGAAAGCATATGATTTTAGGAAATTTTCACATGCAAAAGAAGGAACAACAACACATTCTTGTAATCATTTTAATTTTCCAGTTCAACAATGTTCGTTTAAGTTCATTATGTTCGAGTTTTAAAATGTAAATGCAATGAACATGACTTATCTATTTTTTAACCGAATGTGGTGTGTTTTGGCGCAATAATGTATGGATTTTAGATATAAAAGGGAAATCGTGTTTTAATGATAAAATACGAGTTATCATACTCCATACTTTGTCTAAAGGAAATGGATATTGGTATAATATTTGATTACATTTTTTTGATCCTTGATCTTTCCCGTAAGCCTTATCATCGTATTTTTTGCAGTCCATGAGGACCATCTGAAGTAAAGTCTTGTGTCTACACTGCCCACTGAGAGTATTAGAATTTTTTATAATTGTGCGTCAACTTATGTGTACCATATCGCGAGCGTATAAAGCTCTATTCTATTCTATACCTATTTAGCAAAAATATCAGTTCTTCAAAACTGTCTCAAGCGCGACTGCTGAGCGTAAGGTCCTAGATTCGATTCCCGGGTCGGGCAAAGTTTTATTGGGTTTTTCTGTATGGACATCCTCAGTAGCAGCACGCAGCCTGGAACTGTGCCCGGTTGATGGTAATAGGCTCCATGTTACACAGGACTTAATAACAGCATCGGCGATATGTGGGTGCACAATAGTACACCTCTGCCTAACCCTTCGGGGAAAAGAGGCGTGATCCTATATCATTAGCTAGGCTATATATACATTTTTCCCGTACAAAACCGAAGAAAAGGCTTGGAATACTAATGACTATTTGGAGTAGCGTATTTTTGCCTCATATGGAAGAGGAATTAAAATACAACTTTATTTTTGTAATACAAAGGTATTGAAGGTACCAATTTGTATGCACATAGTAATATTATTTGTCTTGGCTCTGTTGCTTCTGGTCCAACATTCCTTTATTACGTCATCTACTGCAATAGCAAAAGGGATTTATTGCTTAATAGCTACCAAGGAGCCAAATGTCTCTGAGAGAGGAATAAAGTGCAGGATAAAGTACCTTCCTCTTCAAATCGAGGTTCTTTCGGTCCTTCGAGACCAGTTTTTGTGGTCCTCAAAGTCTTCTTTACAGGATTATTACTCCGAAAGTAAGACTCTCTAAAACCTAACCATTCATATTGTTCAATTCTGATGGTCTCTGACATCTGTTTACACTGGAAGTTGTAAACACTGGTGATGTCATTCGTGGTAATAAATGTGAATAATGTTTCACATAAAATATTTGAGGAATACACGTAAAGCTATTAGGCTTAAAGGAAAACAGCGTGAGAAAATCCTTGTTACAATAACTACTCCGTACGTGATACCCCGATATAGCATATTGCTTGCACCATTATCATCTGCCTAGCCTTTTCCCATCTATATTGTGGTCGGCTCCAAATGTAGCCGGTTGCGACGGAATATCAGTATTTTACACAGAGCAACTGTCACCTGACTTCCACAACCAAATTACTGGAAGACACTGATTGAATACTGGTTGTCAGACTTTTAGGGCTGCTGATTCCCGTAACGACTGTCATAGCTATTCGGACATAAGGTTTAGATATATGAAAAACGGTCACCCATCAAGGAATGACCGTGACAAGCGCTCTTTAACCTTGAAGTTCGACCGTTCTGCACGGTAACCATGTTGCACGACGACTCTTGCTTATGCATGCACCATTATATCCATAAAAAATCAAAGGCCTTGCTATGCTTAATTGCAACACATAATTTGTGGTCCTTTGAACCTAATTTCACATACAACATTAATAATGTTATGGTGAAGTAGTCTTACCAAATCGATACACAAAGTAAACCAACTACACCCGGTACACTAAGCGGTCTAACCACTTACCACACATTTAAGAAACAATTGCTTAACACGAAAGGCACATGATTTTAAATCTGCCAATCATGCATAGAATGACATAACACTAGTTTGTCACTACGCTTTCTGCATTCCAAACTTAAACGTCGAGATAGCTGTCAAAATTGACAATAGCCAATAACAATCGGGTGGCCTTGACCCGATCTGTCATGCCAAGGTCAAGAACATAATGTGAAGCACATGATTCATTCTGACATTCACGAATGAGCGAACGAATGAGATCGCAAGCTCTCTCGCTTGATAAATGCGTGTAAGTGTACAACAATGCAATATTTCATTATGATCACTAATAGAAAATATGGATCAGTATCGAAGTTGTTTTAACCACTGTCTGACGGCACGGTTTTGGCGCAGTAGTTGAACGACTGCTGCGCTTTGTGTCGCGGGTTTGATTTCCCCTCGGAACAAATATTTGTATGACCTACAGATAGTTGTTCAGGATCCTGGATGTTGGTGCATGTGAAATATTTGTTTGGAAACACACCCATGATACAGGAATTATACATATTGTGTGGGGCAATACTAAAAAAATTTAGTTTGCACAGACTAGTACAGAGCATAATTAGTTGTTTCAGAAAATTTGTTCTCGCCGAAAATAATTTCTCTATTAATGGTTTCTTGTTTCAATTAATATACTGTCTAATAAAAAAAAGGTTTTCGTAACACGGGACGTGTAATAATTATGACGTGACATAATTCGCCTACCAAACATAATACCTATTGCTTGCAATTTCCCCAGCTAACGTCCAGAGATAGCATTAAATGTTACATTTACTTCCGGATATCCTTAAGCTGTTTTACCTTCACTAACAAAAATAAAATCCGACATTATTTGACAACATTTATTTCATTTATTACCGGCCGATTTAAAATATTTTTAAATTATCGTTGAAGGCATTACCATAGTAATTTAATTACCGTTCAAACAAGACCAGCTACTTGCACGAGTAGGCGAGTCGGGAGCAATTGGTTGGCGCCATACGACATTGACAAATCAAGTAGTACGCCCACAACGTTAACACCTATGTCGATCGTTTATCGTTATATTATTAAACTGCCCCTACTACTGATATCACATTGCCAAAATAAGCGAATAGTTATACAATCAGATATGCAAAACAAAATCCAGGTGTACATTAGTTGAGCGAGAATTGTTGTTGTTGATTGTGTGGCAATTTAGTTACAGCAGCTGGAAACCAAAATAAAAATTTAGAAAACAAAATTTTCCTGAAAATTGAAATCAATTTTCGAATCCGCAAGGGTCATATATTTCAAAGTAACTTTAGACGAAACGTAATCTTTTTTAATGAAAAAAAAAAGTAACTGAAGTACCCAGATACAGCAATGTTTATTACATTCTCTTTTTTCTTTCAAAGCTGCTGAGCCGCTTCATGACCACCTACCTAAAAAAAAAAACTTTGAAACCGCAAAAAAACTTTATCTACCAACCCGACATACAACTAGGCCTTCTTGTTATCGTATTATTTATCATAATCATAGGTATGTATTTAACTCCTTAGGTAACGATTGAAAGCGAAACTATCGATAGTTATCTACAGCGAAAGGTATAACAAGCGATGAAAGGAGTTTATCCACCATGATTATATCTTATGTACCATTGTTCTATAGCTCCAACGATGGGTAGAAGATTCAAGATAAGTAGACAAGTCACAATTCTTTTTGGTGCTAAAAAAATCTTGTGTTGTAAATTGTAATATTATTTCCGAGTGTGATCATGCATAATAACTTAATAACAATTCTTTGATCATCAAGACGAATCATTAGATTACGCACGGATTAGGCACGGAGCCGAGACTGCTGAGTGCAGCTTGTAGCTACTTTGAATTCGTTGGCACTCCTAGCACAATCTGTATTTAATGTCCTCCTGACCGATTTCGGTCTCGGCGGCCAATCTCACCGGAGATTAGCCAACTACGCAGAAGATATTATAGAGCACAAGTGTGTGCGCAAACACAGGTGCTCTCTCTATTCCTTCACTCTCATAGTCCGATGGGACGGCAATCCGACACGACCGGAGAGAGATCAGGCGCAGGACCAACGGCTTTACGTGCTTTCCGAGGCACGGTGTGTATTCACATACACGAAGACCCAGACCCGAAACAAATATCTGTAGATCATACAAATATTTGTTCCGTGCGGGAATCGAACCCGCGACACGTAGGTCAGCAGTCGATCTCTCAACCACTGCGCCAACCGTGTCGCCGTGTAATCTCTATTTAAATGACTAGTCAAATAGTATGTAACCTATAACTAATATGGAACTAGTGTGGAATTCTCTGTTATATTTTCGGCACTGCATGGACTTGGATTATTGTGTGAAAAAATATCTAGATGATACTTAACAGAAACCTTATTCTGTCTAAATTGCATATCAAAACCTAAATAGTAAATTGTAAGTTAATTTAAAAGTAAATTAAAAGGTAAGTTAAAGTTAATTACAAAAACCCAAACAATCATAAATATGTTTCAAGGAAAACGATGTTATAATTAAGTTTAATCGGAATACGTATAATTATATTACCAATATCAACTTGACATAGACACAAAATTACTCAACAATTATATCGAATCACATATCAAAATACTCGAAGCAAATGTAGCAACATAGTATGATGTCATCAAAGTAATACCTATATTTACCGTGGCCTTTTTATTTCCGACGTGTCGACTTTTACGTAACGAGTAATTAACCTCGATAATTAGAGTAACGTGAGTTATATTACATATAAATCAATATTACGTGCAATCGTGGTAGGATTTAGGAAGCTTTTAAGTTCTACGTGCAGTTTATAATTCGCATTGCTGTTTGATCCGTCAAGTTCTTTCAAATGACTCACTTCCTCTTCATTATTAGTACTTTTGGCTCATTGAACGCACGAATTTTGATTCAAGACATTTCCATTTTTAAAAGCAACTGATATTTGACCTCCTTTGTCGATCCTTGGTGTTTTTTAAAGTTGCTGCTATAAACGCTCAGTGAAACTCTTTGTAGGTGACTTGGAAATCGCTAAATAGACTACGGGCTCAAGGCGGTGGTGATATAAGTTGAAGGAATTTTGCTAACACGGTGGGTAAATTTATAACAGACATAATAAACGGTAAATTGGAGGCAAAACGAAAGAGAGGTCGGCCAATAATCAAGTATATAGACCAACTTAAGGAGAAAGCAGATGCAGTGACATATAAAAAAATGAAGGAGCTAGTTTTGGACAGAACGAGATGGAAAATACTACATCTACAAGTGTCTAGCGCTTAAATTGGAGAGAGAGGTGGGCGCAAAGCTCGCTTAGCCACTCTAAGCGAATTATCTGCACTATGTTCGAGTCCCACATGGAACAAATATTTCTATACCTATACATATAATAATCAAATGTTATATGTTTGTCAACTGTACCCACGAGACATGAGAAAACATGGGTCGATGTTTCAAAAAAATATTTAAAGGATCCACACAAAATTATAGTATCAACTCTCCATCATCATCATTTTTCAACTGTCTATACATCATACAAATACTAGTTCCATGCAATCGAACCCGCAATACGTAAACAGCTAACCACTTAGACACTGGGCCAATCGTTCTGTCAATCATTTGTCATTCTCCTGCGTATATCCCATTTTATTTTTTTCCAATGTAACTTATCTCCATAAGTTAAAGTCCTACTAATATTATAAATGTGAAAGTTTGTGATAGATGGATGGATGGATATTTGTTACTCAATGACGCCAGAACGGCTGAACGGATCTGGATGAAATTTGGCACAGAGATAGATAGAAAAATGATGGGTTCGTAAACCACGCGGGCGAAGCCGCGAGCGAAAGCTAGTAAGTTATATGTCTGTAGAACACCGACATGCTCAATATGGGACTCCTCAATAAAGTTATACTTATCACGAGCTCGGAAATACTTAAAGTTAAATACGTCGTAGTTGGCTTCCCTGAAGTTTAAGTGGCAACTAGTCACATTTTAAGAAATTATCTCGCCATGTTTGTGTCTTAACCTTTGAGCAGCCGATCCGAAAAGTGGATACGGACGCCTGTATAGTCAAGCTTAAAGATGAAATGTGGATCCCATTACAGTTAATGTTAATTTTTAATTAATCGAATTATACGAAGCTACCTTGTTATAAAACGTTGATAATGACCTGCCGATCGGTATTCTCTGGTATCTTATAATAAGTAACATAAAAACTTAATTATTTGTTAATAAGATATTAAATAACTTTAACTTCGTTTCGTTTTCTTTTGTTTCTTTACTTTAAAATATAAGTCTAATAAATAGGTAATTTTTTGGACATCCTTAATCAATCGGCACCAATTATTGAAGATAAACTGGCATAAAACAACTCATATTCTTTTAAATTGATATTACTCAATGTAGTCAATGTTTTCGCCGACGCCATTCATCGATGCGCCAGAGCAGATGTAAGTTACAGCCTACTGGCGCGAGGTCGTGGACGTGAGAACGCACTCGTTTACATGACGTCACCGCTCCCGTCAACACTTAGAGAGGATTAAGGTGCCGTTTTCATGCAACATGACAGGAAATAAAGTGGGAAAAATCATTGAACTAAATACTGCAATGATGCACAAGCTAAAATCGTTGATTTTACACTACATCTTTAGGACAATGGAGGCTATTTCATTTTACATCTTTAGAGTTTAGTGAAAAGGTATGTGCTAGCTAGCATGTAGGTAGCAACATTTCTGCTAAACTTTAGTTATTCAAAAAACATTTTTGATATTTAAGTATTTTTCTTTTATTGTATTATGACATACAGTTTGTTAGGCTAAAAATAAAAAACGCATAGGATCAAGGGCGGGCGAATGAGTTCCGTCCTTAATATTATTTTTTACATTCAAAAATAATTATTCATACTCGAATTTGTAAAAATTAATTGAGATTACGACAAACATAATAATTTTCGTACCAACTTAACGTTTTCTATTGTCTTAAAGGAATATGTAAACTTTAATAATAATTGTCGTCTGTCGATGATCATGAATCGCTACTTAATATTCAAACTACGAACGATTCCAAGAAACACTTACGTGCAGTTTGTCTCGTGGCAATGTCATGTTGAGTGCACGCAGATGCCACCTTAACACCACAACCTGTTTCGACGTAATTCCAAGTATTCTCACCGTGCTCCACATAAAAGAGTAATTTCACTGAAAATGTCTTGCGTAAGGTCAAGTCGGCCATATCACTTGACGGGTCAATCAAGTTATTTTTGGAACTGCGATGTTTACAAAGGTTGTTGGAAATCGGGTGTAAGTTGCATAAGATGGTGTAATGTATATTTGTAATACAGCCGATTGGGGTTAAAACAGTTGCTTGAAATGAAATGAAATGAAATGAAATTATTTATTTTTGCAATTAGGATTTTTCAATCACTTTTACACGTCTTTTTTAAACTAGATGGCGTCGGCATTTCCTATGACTATCCCTGAGAAGAAACGCCGAAACAAACTCAGGGGTCAAAGTCTATTTTAAAGTCCTTGTTGATATGTATTATGAAATTGTCCCTTAAACGGCCTACTATACAAGCTTTACTCCTTAAAACAGATATTACTCTAATAGATGCACGATGAATGATAGCTATGTACCTATAATTTTTTTAATTTTTTTTACGATAATTTAAGTTCCTTTCTTATTAATGAGCGTATTTTATAATTTTATTTGATTTATACGCCACTAACGGCTAGACATAGCGATAGTTACATTTATTGTATAAATATCATATCTCTATACCTATGTTCTTCAAATAATCATTGACTGACTTTGAAATAAGTATGGTTTTTGGTAGGAAGCAATCACTACATTTGCACATCAAATAAAACCCCTAAATTGTATTGAAATGTCACAAATTAGTGCCAGAGCTTGGCATAACACGCCAGCTCCACGTTGAGTATAAATTGTGTGCTTACTCTTGCTTATTCTTCTGTCGAATCAGCACGAGCTGTCAGATGGGAATCGCTCATGCCAATTTGGAAAGATTAGCTAATCAGCAATGATGATATCGAGACTGAATGCCTATTGTCTATAGAATAGATTATATTAACGAATAATAGCATTATTCTATATTGACCAAGCACTGTTTACTCTTGTGATGAGTAAATCCACGTGACGCGTTGATTTCCTAGAAGTGTCTTAAAGACGGCCAGAAGATAATGTCAGATAGATTTTTTCTATACCTACTGATCTATACTGATAAGTATGATGCCCAATCGCCTATCTACATTTAACATTTTCATCAATCGCGGAAGGAATGAGAGACTTTGTTTATTATCAGATTTACTTGTAAATTATCTGTCGTACTGTAATACTACGTCCTATCCTACTTAATATTATAAATGTGAAAGTTTGTGAGGATAGATGGATGGATGGATATTTGGTACTCAATCACACCAGAGCGGCTGAATGGATCTGGATAAAATTTGGCACAGAGATAGAGTATAGTCTGGAATAGCACATAGGGTACTTTTTATCTCAGAAAATGTACGTGTTCGTAAACCACGCGGGCGAAGCCGCGGGCGGAAGCTAGTTATTTATAAAGCTATCGAACAATAATAGTGATAGATAGCTCCGTATAGGAAACAAACATGACTCAGCAATCTCATAATCTCAATAACTCATAAACAAGTATATACAGTGACAATGATCTCATATTATGACATCTAACATTTAATATTCATTACAAGTATGTAGGTTCTTATTATTGGCCGTGGGAACAGACATAATCTGTTACATTTATTTAATGACCACACCTTACCAGACTAGTGTAAAACCTTTTTAGTTTTTCTTTCAAACAGCTTGTGGTCTATGGTTTTCCTCTATTAAAATTACGTATTAGAACGTGTTCGCGCCTTTTCTGGGCGCAGATATTGCCAATTTTAGTTCAAGTATGGAACTGAGAGTTTTTGTCACCGATAGTCTGTTTTATGTCGACGTATTAACAAGTTAGTTTGAATATTGAAAGAAAGACAAGAAATAAACTGTACTATCTAGATACTCAATATTTCAGTCCTCTTTTTTGTGTATATACATATAGTATAAACTATAATATATAAATAAATACCCATAATATATAAATACCCATAAGTTACATGTAGATAACACCTCGTAGCTACTTTAATAATTAGTAAAATTAAGACTCTTATGAGTTCTATAAAAAAAACTGGAAACTACTGATGATGGCACGAAAATTTAAACTTAACCGGCACGATTCTTCTTTCTTCTTTGTAGTAATTATATTTTAAATAAATTATGAATTTGCATACATAAGTATCAAACTAGCATAATAAGCATGCCTGTCTTGCTCTACAAATGATTTTAACTGGTGTTTGAACCCATAACGAGATATCGGATCTACATATAAAGCACGGTCCACTTCCCAAACCGTAGTTAACATGTCCGACAATTAGCATCCGATTACGAAACAATGAGCTCTTGGTACCAACTCAATTAGTGCTGGTTGTACTCACTTTCTTTACTCGGACCACGCGAATGGGATACACTCGTAATTTACTAACAAAAGAATACATTTGAACTCATCTATATGGACGGGACAGCTCGGAAGCGTTATTTAACGATTCGGTAAAAAGTAATTACCTTATGCAACGCTCTACGTTTACGTTCCTGGTGAAATTCGTAAATGAAAATGTATTTTGAGAGACTAGGAATTTTAACACAATATTTTGTAAGCATCCTACCTTATCGACCTCGGAGACTCTCAGGATAATTTTCAGCCTAGGATTGTTCTTCTTGTAGTCCTTCAGCAAAGAGTCTAGTTTATCTCCTCTCGCGTCGCCCGTGTAAACGAGATGTGTGCACTCGGAAAAATCGTCGATCGCGCGCGCGCTTTCCACGTAACAGATGAGGCGGGCGGCTCCGGCGCCTGCGCTCTCGACGCCCGACAGCACCGCGGCCGCGGCGACTAATACGAACCAAAGCCACATCATTTAAAAAATCAAACTGTCATACCGAACGCGTCGTATTTTGAAAAATTGAATTGTAAGTTTGGAAGCGCGTTGGTCGTATCGTTAACACAGTACGAGTGGCGGAGTGGCGCAGGCCGGCCGCAGTCATAGGCGCCCCCGCCCTGGCGGTGGTGGACCGCGCAAGGTCGCGCGCTCACCGTCGCCCGCGGGGCTGCAGCTCGACGGCGGCGACGGTTGCACAGAAATGCTGTTACATTTCATTCGTCACTGGTATGCCGCCGTGTGTCACATTACAATGACTGATGGAGGTTGAAGTTAAGAGGCTGTCAGAACAATGAATAAATCTTCTCGTTCAAAGCTAAGACTTTGCTGCTTCTGTGACTAAAGATACGCATGCCTTTTAATTGCTTTAAGAATTTACTAATTTTCTACGCTGTTTTGAGGGATGCTTGTCTAACAATAGACTGATCTGAAATTTTCCCTCAATTTTGATTGTTCCCGGGAAGATCTGAAGTGGGCTGGGTCATAAAAAACCCATGCCATTCTATCAAATAAATTCAATTCCTGAACAAAGGATGACACTCATAATATTGTTATCAGGAAGCATTCAGAGTTTTTACGCGTTTCTCAGTTAATCTCACTTGATACCGATGAATCATAACTGAAAAAAATGCGTGATACTTAAGAATTCGTTTATCATCATGAGTTTACTAAATAAAGATTCGTTTGAATGAAATGAAGCTGAAACGAATACAATTTAATCTATAAGAGTATATTTGTCAGTTCAACTATCCATCTTACTTACCTGTAATCAGACTGAAGTATGTAGGTACACCTATAGATCCTGGGCTGGTACTAGGACTTCACATTGGAAAGATCCAACTAGTAATTGAACCACTGCCTTCAAATTTGGCAGCCGCTCCAGTAACGCTCCAGTAAAACTTTACCTACTTAAGTTAACCACGGAGTTAGCATATGTACGCTTTGTTTGTACAAATCGTTTCCAAGCCATACACCAAAAACTCTTCTAACAACTCTACGCAGGCAAAACTTTAATTACAGACATAAATTACAATTGATTCACAGAAAACAAAACACGCACATATCTATTGTTTTTATGTCTCGTTTCCTTATGTCTTGAGAATCGCCATCATACCGATTTTAGTAAAGTTTTACGTCCATTGTTTAAAATATGGTACGTATCCTCGTATCTCACGTAAAATCTGACCTAACATGTTGTTATTGTATGTATATCGTAATTTTTTAAGTACTGTACCTACACTCATTAACTACAAAACTGGTCAAGTGCGAGCGGTGTACTTGGTACAAATATTCCCTGAACGATAATAATCTAGATTACATTCAGGTTTATATAAATTGATCAGAAATTACGGAATTAATAAAAAAACTCGTTAGGTTTATCATCAAACGAGTAATTTTCAGTACGTCATTTTTATTACTCACTGTTTCCTTGGCTTGTCATTTTTGTTTCTGATCTCTATCACTTTCAATCATCATTATCATGATACAACATCAACTGAGCCAGTTCCCAACTATTTTGTTTGAGGTTGGGTTTCAGTATAAAATGCGGTTGAATGTAGTATCGACAAAAAAGTACTTATTCTGTACCCCTAGTGTACCTAAGTTTCTTTTGACAAATTCGATTTACTACATCGAACGCGTTCGGCGCTCCGATTGGTCCGTGTCGTGCTCTCCACCAATTAGTAAATCGAATTTGTCAAAAGAAACTTACACTAGGGGTACAGATCTTCGTCTATGATGGTTCTGATTCCCTCTTGAAAAGTTTTCATTTGGATACTATATTTGTGCTATACTATTCCACACTTTCAAGATAATCTATAAACACGACCACGAGTTAAAGCTAAAGATACTGAGAGACAAAACAAATCGTTTTTCCCGTATTAATAAGGAACTCTATAACAATATCGGTTCCGCTCCACGATCGGATCGCTCTGGCCCTGACATTACCCTCGGCGAGCAATGCGATAATATTCCACAATATCTCGGATACTTCAACTGTTATAGTCATTATATCACAGTGATCAGAATACGTAAAAGAACAGGATCCTGATATGTGGAAATAATTCTGTGGTATTACCGCTTTAAGAAAAAAACTATGGCAAGTTGCTCTACATTATTCGTTATAATAGACCAGTAGAAGCTGCTGTTTAATATCTCAGAAACGCATGCGCATGTTATATGAATATAAGTTAAAATGGAAAGAATAAAAATTACTAGATATTCTGAAATCAAATAGTGAGTAGTTTTCAAATATCTATATAGATAGATAGAATTATTTTTATTTCAAATAAACTTAATACAGGCACTCATGAAACGTTAAAGGACTTTGAAGTTGCACGGTTCCGAAAAGTTGGTCCTATGGAGAAGAAGCGGCAAGAAACTCCAGAGATTCTCTTTTAAAATCTCTTTTAACAATCTTGTATGTATACAATGTGGAAGAAGTATGAGAGAACAAAGTAGGTTTCGTCAAATAAATACTAAATGCAACTTTAACATAAACTCTCTTAATAAAATAAAACAAAAGCGTAAAGAATACCCCTACACTGTGCTCACATTTACAATGAATAGCCATCTGTAACTAGCGTAAGATTACAATTAAAAAAAATTGATGTATGTATGTATAGTTATACTAAAGCTCTTACTTCACCATGCTTATGTACAGTCAAACAAAAAGATAAATAACTAGGATCACCAGATAAGAGAGAAATGTATTTAAAGTGTAAGGATTCCAGTAAAATGTTGATCTACCTTGTATAATAATTTCTTTTTAAAACTTCATCATTCAAAAGCTTAAGTAAACTGACCGGCATCGGCAGACTATGACTGACTAAAGATAGGTAAATACAGATCTTATACTTAATAATTATTTACACACTTAAAATAATAATTCCTTTCATGAATGTTTGTTCAGTTGCTATCTTATTATTCGTTGCAAGGTCAGAAATAGTAAGAACTCTTACAATGGAGCCATACGTAAAAGGAAGTAATATGTATAAAATCGCTATTCATACATAAGCATCACGCCTGTATTCCTCGAACGGGTAGGCAGAGATGTAGATATTGTACACCCACATTTCGCTGCTTTTTTGAGTCCCACATAATAGGGGGCAAGCCTATTGCACAGTTCCAGACTCCGTGCTGATACTAAGAGATTCCATACAAAAAAAAAAACAATAACACTTTGCCCGACCCATAGCCTAATTACCGATGTAGCAATCAGTCTGCGACAGGCGTAGATCGCGCGATAGCTACTGACAAACGTCATTTTAATGTCATATATTGACCGAAAACAGTGAGACTGCTGTCGCGTGGCTGTCGCGTTGCTGTCGCTTTTTTACGTAATTAGGCTGCCGGGAATGTAACTCGAGACCTCGCACTCTGCAGTCGTGTTTGCGATCACTAGACCAATGAGGCATTCCATACATTAGTAACATTACATTAGTAGCAACATATGCTTTGAATTTGAACCTTTCGACGACGATACGACTTTTTGAAGTCGGTTAAAAATAAGTGCGGTTTAAGTAAATTTCAAGTATTAAGATCATGTCGCATGGCGGAGTGCCAAAATCTTCGTGGTACGTGTTTCATCGCATGTTGTGTACCTACTTAATAAGTTGTTTCCCTGTTATTACTATTTCTGTCGTGTAAAGGGGGCTTACACAGTGGAGCAATATATGGCAATATAGCAAAATAACATATTGGACAACGCGGTTAGCGTAGTGGTTGAGCGATCGACTGCTGCGCTAGGTGTCGCGGGTTCGATACCCCCACGGAACAAATATTTGTATGATCTACAGATAGTTGTTCCGGGTTTGGGTGTATGTTCATGTGAATATTTGTGTTTCTAAACGCACCCACGAAGCAGGAATTATTCCTAAAGAGGGGCAAAGATTAAAAAAAAATGGATGGATTTGTATGATTCTTATTTGTTGGAAAAAATATACTTGCGCAGTGATCCAGTTACTTATAGGTGTCGAGCATTGCACTGTGTGGTTGCCGACATAACAATTTCCAATCCCTGGTGTCTCTTTCGTGAATGCCGTATAAAGGATGTCAATAAGATGTCGAGCAAAATGTTTATTGTTTTAACCGCATGACTGCGATCAATCATTCTTTAATTCAATCACTAATTATACTTTAGCAATACATTCTATGGTAATAAGTAAACTCATATGATTTTCTTTGAAAGTTTGGAGCGGTTTCGTTTAGCAAGGTGATAGACAGACGGTCTGAAAGATCAAAGTCAAAGTCTAAGTTTTTTTATTTCAAATAGGCCTTTTCAGGTACTTTTAAAAAGTAAAGACTATGTGCACGGTTCCAAAGGGGGTAGGTCCTATGCAGAAGAGACCGGCAAGAAACTCCATGGATACTCATTACAAAAACAAAAAGTTAATTTACAATTAAAATCTTAAATTAACATGCATTATATAAGAAAAAATGCAAACTTAATTGAACGCTACTTACATAATGAGCCAATAAAATATGAGTTAAACAAGTGTTCCGAATATATAAAATAAAAACGGCATAAACAGATCAAAGCGGATAAAACAGAAAAAAAAACAAAGAAAGAATAATACAAAATATTGAAACATCAAGAATGTCCAGACATGTGAAGCGAATCTAATTTCAAATAGAACTAGTAGATACAATGGATAACCAGGGAAGCCACATGTGCAGAAGATATTTACCGCCACACGTGTCTATCGTCAACATAGTCTTTGATCCTAGTTAGTGTGATTGACCGGATGCGGAAGGAATCATTGTCCTACGTCACGGTTAGATGACCATGGCCAGAGCTGATGATAATGGAATTCAATAATCACTTGCCTAAATAAACTCTTATACGCTATTAAAACAATATTGATCCTTTAACCTCTTCACTAAATCGAGGACCATAGTCAAATTAATTAGGTAAACCTACAAAACGATGTATTTAATTTAAATCCTATAGTTATGCCAGCTGGAGGACATCCACACTTGGATAAAAAGAAAGAAAGAAAGAAAGAAAATAATTTATTTTTGACCCCACAAAAAAAATACAAAAATAGAAATAATTATAAAAAAAAAACAAAAATAACATAATAACACTAAAAACATACAAACTAACAAAGGTCAAAAATAGGTCCCCAACTCAGCATGATGCTGCTGCTGGATAGCTGCAGCGCTGATTTTCAGTTGGGGCCTGTACTATATTAAAAATAAAAAACTAAAAATTAAAATAAAATCTAAAACCAAAACTATAGACTATAGAGTGACGTCACGCACCGTCACGACCTTAATATTTTTAATTATTTCCCTACTAGACTCGATACTAACCAGAACATAAATTGAATATAAATATACATAGAAATAATAAATAATAATAATAATACGATAAATTAAAATAAAATCATATAAGGAATAAATAAACATTAAGAAAATAAATGACAGAACATAGCAACAAGAGCGGTTATTTATCTGTGCACCAATACCGGCTTTGTGCATTCCTGGATTTTGTGCATTTTTGGATGTATTCCTCATTTAAACATTTAATTAAGTATTCTCTTAATAAGCATAATTCATATACTCGGGAATGGGATTGGCAATCGTAGCATGTTATTAGTAAGTAAATGCATGCAATTATAATGTTTAACGACACGTTTAGCACAGTGGTTGAGAGATCGACTGCTGCGCTACGTATCGCGGATTCGATTCCCGCACGGAACAAATATTTGTATGATCTTCAAATTCCTATTATGACAAAACCAATATTTTTATGTCTCAGTTGCACTTCGTGAAGTAAGAACTGTATCATCAATTTAAAGTCACCGTCAACAGTTAATAAAAAGTAACAAATGAGAATGTGCCACGCCCAAGTCGCAAGCGCAACACACGGGCAGAAGTTGTACTACGTGTGCCGTCCAATGGCACAATTATATATAACGTTATGTAACACGCCATATTTTATGTTCGCCACAATGAAAACGAAACACGTAGACTGGGTGACCGCTCGGACTTACATTGCAACAAAATTGGTAACCCACATAAATAAAAAGTACAAAAAACATTATTCGCGGGTAATCCTTTGAATAATGATTTTCTTTTGATAAGAAATGCCTTATAACATTGCCTGCGTGCCTTATGGCGTGCATTATATCTCATTGTGCAATGACACATCGTTGACCTATATTACCAAAATACTTCAACCAATTGCTGCGCCACTGCTGGACAAGGGCCTTATCAAAATAGGAAGAGTTGGGTTTAGTTCTCCATACTATCCTGGTGTTTGGCAGTTGGCAAAGTACACACACTATCGAGAACTTTTTGAAGCCCTCACAGGTCCCTCACAATATTTTTCTTTACCGTTAACGCCAAGGTTAAGAGAACCTAGATTGTGATTTCAACTTTCATGCTCAAGTATCAAAATTGTTTCATCCACTCAACAATATACTTATTACACAAAAATGACAATTCCAATGATACGATAATCTTTGCCAAATCTTATCGCAATTGACTACGCAAGTGAACTATCTCGATAACGCCGAAAAAAAATATTTTAGACATTTTATTATACGTAAACAAGTGACAAAATGGCGTTCTCCGGTAAAAAATTCAGAAGAGTTCGTTGTGAAAATATTGATGAATTAATCAAAGCATCGAGTGAGTGACAAATACCAAGTTCTATATTTTATTCTATCAGTTTTGTAATGTACGATAAAGTGAACAAAATTAATTTCTCGTCTATGATTAAAATCGTGATTACACTATTAATTTCTTCTGTGAAATTTAACTTTGAACGGAATAGAAGGTCTTTGAAGTAATTCTTTTTTTTCCAAATATATAATTTACTAGCTTTCACTCGCGGCTCCGCCCGCGTGGTTTACGAACCCGTACATTTTTCAGGGATAAAAAGTAGCTTATGTGCTAATATAGACCATCTCTGTGCCAAATTTCATCCAGATCGGTTCAGTCGTTCTGGCGTAAAAGAGTAACAAAGATCCGTCCATCCATTCGTCCTCACAAACTTTCACATTTATAATATTAGTAGGAAGTAGGATAGGATTAGTAAGATAATTATAATGCCTATTCTTTAATGGGCCTATTGCCCGAATCATTATCTAAATGTGTTTTATAAAGGAATCTTATCACTGTTTTTTATAAGTGTTTAGATAATACGTAAAAATAACTATGTCCTTAATTATTTTTGCTTTAACAACAAGTGTACCTACATAATTTGAATTAGGTATTATTACCTGTTAATTAAAACTTCAGACAATAAGTCGCAACCGAAATATCGAGCTCTATGTAAAATATTAAATAATTTTACCGATAATTAACCCAAATTATTGAAATTAAACCTCAAGAGAAGTTGCGTAGATAACCGTTTATGATTTCATTCATGGTCCTATGACTCATAAATGACCTCTGCACTACTCCAGATGCCTGCTTTAATTAAACACCTACGGAAATCCTAAATTCTAAGAAAAGTGAGCGGTTTTCCTTCTAATGTCTCATTTATTTACTAGTAAACATAGCAAACATACTGTTTCGATAACCTTTGTATTATAATTAGCTTGCGGAAACTCGTAAAGTTAATTTAAATATTAAATATACTAGAGTAAATAGATAATAGTAACCGAGCAGAGCATTTATAATAATAACAAATTCAACCCATTACTGTCCCACTGTTGAGCAAGGGTCTCTTCTCAGAATGAGAAGGGTTAGGCCTTAGTCCACTACGCTGGCCCGGTGCGGGTTGACGGACTAAACACACCATCAAGAACTTTATGGAGCCCTCTCAGGTAGGTAGGTAGTAAACGCATCCACGACACAGGAACAATTTCTAGACAAAATTTTAAAGACACTTGATTTTAAAAACAAGAATGAGCAAACCCTCAAAAACCGTCCAACTACATAGTTTCAGCCACAATATATAAAATATATATTTTTCCTTCTAGATACAAATGAAAACCTGATTCTGATGTTAAAGAACAACGCGCCAATATTCTCATTCACACGCATAGATGACAACACGTTCAACTTCACGCTACAGATGCAGAACAAGACGATGACCCACGACATCACGCTCGGCAAAGAGAACGAGATGGAGAGACGAGATGGCTCCAAGGTAACCCCGTAGAAATACATACATACACTGTAATAAACATACACCAGAAACTTTTTGCAGCAAAAAGTTTAAGTAGCGGCAGAGGGTTCAAGCGATATTTTAAAAATAAAATGCAGTCATCAGAAGCGAAAACGTGCTTTTCTGTTGCAAAAGCTCTTATAGTCGCTAACGACGCCGTATGTAAGAATTCGTTCTGTAGTCTGCCTAACCGCAATTTTTCGTAATTTCGTAGAATCCCTAGCATTCCTTGATTTCATCCATTCCCTATGGCATATCTATATAATTTTGTATAAATGGGTATTTAAGATGTCCATTATTGACCATAAGGGAGCGTTCAAGTATTACGTAACGAATTTGGGGGGGTGTCCTGAAACGTTACAATGCGTTACAGTTTTGAACTACGCGTTACGTAACATTGTTTTAACCCTTCAGAACGGTCGCGTAGAGATTGATTTTCTCAAGCATTTTTAAAAACTTTTAACCTCTTGGATGCCGCAGTTCTAGACACAATAGAATTCCGATTGTGTCTCGCGTGGATCTGCGTTACGGCAGCCGAGAGGTTAAAGCGTAAAGAAAAACGTTACGGCGCGTTATATGTGGGGGAGGGGGGTTCAAAAATCTCCCAAAATTGCGATACGTAATACTTGAACGCTCCCTAATACACAAACCAAAATTGCAGATCAACTTGATATAGACTGACAAAATTCCAAATCGTACACCTCACACGGAATCGATGAGGTGGTTTTATCATGGTGGCCATATGCGACCGAGACCACACGTATTTTATTTGCAATTGAGAACGCCTACAGTAATAATCCCTTTTATTTCAAGGTAAAAATCACGTACACACTGGAAAGTGACAACGTATTGAGACAAGTGATTGTACCAAGAGAAGGAAAGATAGCGTACTTCAGGCGAGAGTTTGGTGATAAGGAAGCTAAAATGGTAAGATATAATAATGTCCTCCCGACCTCGGTCACGGTGGCCGATCTCACCGGAGATTACCCACCTACGCAGGAGATATTATAGAGCACAAGTGTGTGCGCAAACACAGGTGCTCTCTCTATTCCTTCACTCTCATAGTCCGATGGGACGGCAATCCGACATGACCGGAGAGAGATCAGGCGCAGGACCAATGGCTTTACGTGCTTTCCGAGGCACGGTGTATATTCACATACACAAAGACCCAGATCCGGAACAACTATCTGTAGATCATACAAATATTTGATCCATGCGGGAATCGAACCCGCGACACGTAGTGCAGCAGTCGATCTCTCAACCACTGCGCCAACCGTACCGTCAATGGTATGGTAAGATATAAGCACCCAACAAACACTTATGTAAGACGTTTCATAAAGCTTACTATAAAATTCAAGTTTATAAAACATTTGCAGTACACATGGTTATGTTTGACCCACACAACAACCGTTTAGGCAACTAACATCTCATTTCGTTTGATTTAGTTTTTAAATACCTTTTTTCTGTTCGATTTTCTTTTGTTCTTAGATTAAAATAGAAAAAGGTATTGCAACACGTTAACAAATTATAATGCAACCTTTTTCGTCGTTCTTAAATCGTTCGCTGGCTATGTGTATGAAAAAAATATAAGATACCATATCCAATCTTTAAAATACGGTAGATGACTACTAGTCATTTGAGTTACTTTTTATGAACTGTCAAAAACGACATTTTATTCTATAAAAATGTTTGGAAAACAAAAGTATGACGTCATAGTTTTGCATTGCCACTAACATACTTATTGTGTAATTCTGAAAATTGAAAACGCCATAGATAAGAAAGAGATTAAGTTTTACTGAGTTTTTAGAAGGAAAACTATTTACCAAACAAGATTTCAGAATTTATTTTTGATGCAATCATCTAGCCTATTATCTCTGTCAGAAAAATAAAGGGAGGTGCTTCTTGTAATAAAATGATACCTGTAACGCTAATAACCTACAAGTACCATTAATAATCGCCTTTAATTGAAGCCTAGTTGACTAAACTGCATTACAGATACATTCGTAACACAATAATGTAATCATTCTCAGCCCAAATATGATTACGTCGTGTCTCATAATAATAAATTGCCAAGCAGTTTCGAGTGTCCGGAATTACTGATCATTATAATTGACTAGAAACTAGTAACTAGACAATACGTAATATATGAACGCTTCTGAATAACCATATTCTAGTTTAGTTTTAGTTTTTTCTTTTAAAAAACATTGCCCCACACTAGGAGATTTCTCCTGTATTGTGGGTACAGTTTACAAACATACATGTCACATGCACAAACAACCAGACCCGAAACAACTATCTGAAGATCATACAAATATTTGTTCCGTGCGGGGATCGAACCCGCGACACGTAGCGCAGAGAGCTAATCGCTTAGCTACTGCGCCAACCGTGTCGTCGTGTAGTGGCTCTAGTACACGATGAATCAGGCTAGATTCCTATAAATTAACTAGTCTAGTCTTCCATTCCATGGAGGGACTAAGTTCAAAATTTTTGAATACATTGCGGATCGGACTTTTGATTATCACTTGCGATAACGTTGAAGAAAGGACATATTGAGGAAATCATACCTAAGGGGGCTTCAAAATGTCAACGTGGTTAACTGATCAACCTTTCTCATTCTGAGAAGAGGCATTAATGGCTTATTGTCACTCTGAATACGAGGAGATCAATATTTTCTAAAGTCGATTTATATAGATAGAGTTTTGAAAATTTCTAAGATAATCAAGCCAGTAAAGAATCCAGCTATCCATAAAAAAATATTTTGGTTTGATCGATTATGATCTTTCTATTTATTTAAAAAAAAAACGTTGCCCTCACTAGGAATAATTCCTGTATCGTGGGTGCGTTTACAAACACATATATTCACATACACAAAGAACCAGACCCGAAAAAACTATCTGTAGATCATACAAATTTGTTCCGTATGGGAATCGAACCCACGACACGTATTGTTGCAGTCGAATTCTCAACCACTACGCCAACCGTGCCGTCCAATTGATTTTGATATTTCCTGGTTTGAAAATCATAGTGACAGGTTATATAATTTCTGGCTTCAATAAACGCCCCAGTTTCTAATTAAACACTAGATAACCAATTACTAAACATATAACTGTAATGTATTACGTAGGTACTTATTACAAGTAACAGATACAATAATTTTGTTATTATTATTTTTTACAGACTATCAGAATGGAGGGCACAGACGTCGAAGCAACAGTATTCTACGAACAGGTTCAATAACAAAGTAATTTCAATCACCGGAACAATTTGCGTGAATCAGAAGATGGTTCGCACTGTAAAGCCTTGTAATATTTTTGTACACTATGTATGATATAAAGCAGTCTTATAATAACTGCTAAACTAAAGACACTTCTTTTATAAATTTAAAAGCAACCATAAAATAAAGGTCTTTATACAAAGCTTCTAAGGCTGCATTTCAGCTGTTTTCTTGATTCCTAAAGGCCTGAAACTCCCTCTCTCACGTAAGAGTAACCTGACGGTGGCTACGGCTAATAAAATATGCTTCCTATCCTCATAGGAAAAAACGTATAAACAATCAAGGGATGTATTATTTGTTGATGGTTGGGCCTCCAAAATTAAAATCCAGAACAGAATACATTTAAATTACTAAGCTTGTCAAATCTACGACACTGTTGGCGCAGTGGTTGAGCAATCGACTGCTGTGCTACGTGTCGCGGGTTCGATCCCCACACGGAACAAATATTTGTATGATCTACAAATAGTTGTTCCGGGTCTAGGTGTATGTCCATGTTAATATTTGTGTTTGTAAACGCACCCACGATACAGGAATTATTCCTAGTGTGGAGCAAAGTTTTAAAAAAAGCCAACGAATTGCTAAAGCTAAGAATCATTAACTTTTTCAAACATACAGTTTTCAGACTAAATTCAAATAGACACTCATTCACAATCACACAATAACAAACCAAACTTATACAAACCCATATCTCACCGAAACTGCTACAGTATTAACATAATTTCCTCACACCCTAGTTTATACGCCACGCCCACATCCATTGTCTGTGCTCTGCAGCTATCTATGGTCTATCTGGTCTAACAAAGACTTAGCGACCGAATTACATAGCATAATGAAATATGCGTCTCAATGCTAATGATGTGAGTACATTTTGTACATTATTATATATAATGAGGTTTGCTTGTAGCTTTGGGGATAGGAGGGTCTAATATAAAAGTCGTAAAAAGCGAGTTAGGTTGACACAATCTCCCCTGGGACTTGCACGAGGAGGTGGCATCTTTACAGTCGACGATGATCGATGTCACGGTTGGCGCAGTGATCTACAGATAGTTGTTTCGGGTCTGGTTGTGTGTGTATGTGACATGTATGTTTGTAAACTGTACCCACGATAACAGGAGAAAATGCTAGTGTGGGGCAAAGTTCAAAAAAAAAAAACGAAAACGTATCGTGGCACCGTGGTGGGCCTCGGTGCGGTCTTCGAAGAGTTCCCGTAGCCCACCATATGGTGTCGAGGTGGACCACCGTGGTGAGTTTAGCCGGTAAGAGTATAGCCCATGATGAATTCTCACCACGCTAATGAAAAAAAAAGCAAACAACACTATAGGTTCAGGTCGAAGAGCAATGCCACAGTACCCCAAAGGTCGTTGGTTCAAGCTCCGCTTGTGTCAATCACTTTTCTTATTTGTGTTGTAGTATTTCTATAGCAATAAGTTGTCCTTGTAAGAATAAAGTTGGACCTCATTTGTCAACATTGGTCAGTATCGTGGCCATGCAAAATGTGTGTCCCAAACAACCGATCCTGGTGATCCTACACAACTGGATGTGCGGTGTAAACAAATAATCATACGTTAATAATAACATACGTGGTACCTATCTCTTTGTTTAATTTATAAAAGTAACCTCCTTTTTTATTGTTCTTCGAAAACTACAAATCCAAAAAGTACAAACAAAATCCAACTTTTATAAGTCGCATAAAATTTTAAGACTACCTCATTAGACTAGTGGTCGCAAGACTGCTAAGCATGAGGACCTGGGTCCGATTCTCGGGTCGAACAAAATATTATTGGGGTTTTCTGTACTGAAATTCTCAATAGCATCACGGAGTTTAGAACTATGCCCGGTAAATGGCAAAAGGCTCGCCATCTATTACATGGGACTCAATAACGGCATCGGCAAAATGTAGGTTTAGGTACAATATTACACCTCTGCCTAACCATTCGGGGAATACAGGCGTGATTCTATGTTATTTATTATAAAATTTTGAATGAATATAACTAAGCATTTGGTTATTATTATTATTTACGCAAAAAAAATCGAGCCTATTCTGCCCCACTACTGGGCAGAGGAGTCCTGTATCCCTCCACCTCCCATTCTTCAACTAATGTCTTCCGAATATGTCTAAAATACGATTAAGAATTATAATAATTCCATTGATATCAATTGATCGTACAACAATTTTTTACATACGTAGGAAGAGTCAAGAAAACCGATTTATAATGTTATCATATTCTGTATGTTAAATCCAAATATACCCTCAGGTACAATCAACATATTTTTTGATAATTAAAACTACCAGTGAAATTCATACGCCTACAATTAAAAAAAATCTTCTGAAGCTCTGGGAAACCGTTGAGTGGAAGATTCCTTATTTAGTAATAAGAATAATTACACATGTGAGAATTTTTCACTCTTGGGCACCTATGAAACAATCGAGAGTGCACAATCACACACGGTTCAGTTCGAATTGATCGATGTAGGTCACTCGCGCCTTTTGCGGCCAGTGCGATGTAAGCCTTAATGAACGCATGCCGCGCCCCGGGCAAGCCGACACAGACTTCATAGGGCTGTCAAGAAACCTGAACGCTGTATGTAAAAGGGGCTTTACGAAATGTTTCGAACTGCAATTTTGTCGAGTTCCCTGAAAGATGTGGAAACTGGAAACGTTCATGCCGTAGTGTAGTGGGAAGCTCAGCTAATCAGCAATGTTGGTATTAACGCTGATTGTTCTGCGTGCGCAAGACTTGCCTGGCTTGCCGGTTTCGGTGGGATTGCGTTATTCTGTAAGGAATTTCTCGAAAGCCGCACGGAGTTTGGAATTGTGCCCAGTGGATGGTACAGAACCGTACTTCATGAGACATTAAGTCCCAACCGCATCGACAAAATGTTTTGTGATGTGAATGATTCTTACTAATGTTACCAATATTAAAAGGGTTACCCTTCGAAGAATAATATACAATAAAATAATAATAATAAATTCACTATCCAGTGGGACAGTAATGGGTTGAATTCACTGATTTGAGAAGAGACCCTTGCCCATTAGTGGCAACTGGGCAAGGGTCTGTTCTCAGAATGAGAAGGTTTAGGCCTGAGTCCCCCACGCTGACGCTGCGAGGGTTGGCGAGAACTTTATGGAGCCCCCTCAGGTGAGCAGGTTTCCTCACGATTTTTTCCTTTACCGTAAACGCAAGTGATAATCAAATTCTGATCCGCTCATAATTCCGAAAAGTCAGCTAAGCTAAGCTAAGCTGGTCACTGCTTCCCAAGAAAGAAGGATACAAATTAAAGATGAAGATTTAAAAATAAATAGTTATTATTTATTTTTAAAATCTCAGATCTTTTAAAAATACTGTGTAATGTCAACCCTATCGCAGTAACGCGTATAATGCGCTACTCATAATCATGGCATTAACCTTATCGGACAATGACAAACGCGATAAGTACATACACGACTAACTAAACGTAACGGTCTCAACTGTTAGATAACCGGTAACCGGTAAGCTCGATGATTAAATTATTAATAAATAAAATTTATACAAAGAACAAAGCTTAAATATTACTATTCACGCTTTCCAAGTAAGAAATACAAAACAATGGATACTGCTACATGCACAGAAGACAAACCAAGAGGAAGATGACAGAAAACCTCAATATATTTACAGTATATTTGTCTTAAATATTTTAAATATGGCGTTATATATTAAAATTAAATCTAACAATATAATTCTCCTCATATTATAAATGCGAAAGTTTGTGAGGATGGATGGATGGATGGATGGACTTTGTAACTCTTTCACACCTGAACGGCTGAACAGATCTGGATGAAATTTGGCACAAAGATAGATTATAGTCTGGAATAGCATTTGGGGTTACTTTTTATCCCGGGAAAATGCACGAATTCGTAATCCACGCGGGCGAAGCCGCGAGCGGAAGCTAGTAGATTGTATGTGTACCTAAATTATGGACACATGTCTTTGTGTAGGTACGTAACTAAGCTTATAATCAGCAAAGTAGCGTGCTTGACGGCACGGTTGGCGCAGTGGCTAAGCGATTAGCTTTCTGCGCTACGTGTCGCGGGTTCGATCCCCGCACAGAACAAATATTTGTATGATCTACAGATAATTGTTTCGGGTCTGGTTGTGTGTGCATGCGACATGTATGTTTGTAAACTGTACCCCTGAAACTGTACAGGAGAAAACAATAGAGAGGGGCAACGATTTAAAAAAAATCTATTTTATAAACATCCATACGCAAGCCTAAGCATCTTTGTACGAATAATCCCTTTAGAACTTAACCCTTTTTATAATAAAATACTTCAATCTAATTCATGTTAATACTAATGAAAGTGTAGTAAAGGTGTGGCCACATAAACAACAGGCTACATGCACTGATCTCAATATTTTCAACTTGCGTGCTCTTGCGCAACCCATTTTGCATATACCGATATGCAGGCAAGATTTTAGCGTAATGCATGATAACCTGTCGCCTACGGACAAATAAATAATGTCGAAATACAAGCTTTGGACCACATATGGCCTGGCCGTATTATGTGCAAGAACGGTGTGTATTAGATGTATGAATATGAGACATGCTTTAATGGAGTTGCATTAATTTTATAAATTGATCTTATTTAAACCATTTTGTTTATTTATATTTAAGTGGAGCAAACAGATGCTAATGGTACAATTAATACACATTTGTAATGGAAACGCCTACCGCAAATAAGACTAAGTTTAAATTCCTAGGAGCTTAAGGAAAACCGCATGTGGTATGCACAAGCTGTAGATTAAGTTTTCCAGGACAAGAGATACAAATTCTTTATCGTTGGCAAAACGAACTAAATCTATGCTTTGCAGTCTTATTTCTACTTTACCTTTTCTTATTACATATCTAGTCTCATAATAATAAAAACATTGCAGATAAAAAAATCGACTCTTTTAAGATATCTCTCCATTTATAATAATCTGAGGCCTTAGTGTAAGTTTCTTTTGACAAATTCGATATACTACATCGAACGCGTTCGGCGCTCCGATTGGTGGAGAGCACGAAACGGACCAATCGGAGCGCCGAACACGTTCGATGTAGTAAATCGAGTTTGTCGAAAGAAACTTACACTAGGGCCTCAGACACTACATCTCATGCAAAGTACAAAGACAAAAACTTAACACGTACTCGTATTATATTGGAAAGTGAAACAATTTTTATCCTAATCGGTCCAGTTCAGACCAATCACATAACGCGTAGAAAGTGAGTTAGCCCTTAAATGTATCTCAGAGCCAAATTAACACAATTGCATCAATGTCGTTCATAGTAATCCGGATTGCCGCGTCAGTGACATCTTGCGTCACACCTGTTACGTCACTAACACTTGTATGCTCGTAGAATAGGTAGAATTTAAATTCAAAACGACGACAGTGCTAATATTTTAATATCTCCTTCTATATATAAATAAAAATCAATTGCCAAAAATGTATGTAAGCGCATAACTTCAAAACGGCTGCACCTATTTGGCTAATTATTTTTTTGTTGCGTTTGTAATTTTCAGGACAAGGTTTGTATGAAAGATTTTTTTTTGAAAATCCTCTGGATATGTCGGAAATATGGATGGTATTTGTGAATGAAAATCTCAATAAAAAAATGTGACGTCCAGATTGACAGTTCTGCTTGCACATGAATTGCACCCGTGCGAAGCCGGGGCGAGTCGCTAGCTTTTAATAAAAATGGAATTAAGGATGTAAAATATTACCTATAGTTTAAAAAACTAAATCATCATCATCATCATCATCAGCCATAAGACGTCCACTGCTGAACGAAGGCCTCCCTCAAGGGGCGGTTTGCCATAATCCCCATGCTTGGCAGGCGGCTTGGGGATCGCAGTGGCTCACCGAGTGAGAGGACGCTGCTGCCCGTCCTCCGGTGTCTGGCCGCAGTTTTAAGACGTACCCGGGTCTTAAACTAAATAATAGGCTTTTATCACGCACTAAAAATTAAAAAATAATTAAATTAAATTAATATATATTATCCAATGACTAATTCAAAAAGCGTGGAGCGCTTTTTGGTTTTTTTTTCAATCCACTATCATCCTCCAAATTACGCGAAATATAAACAATAAAAGCCAGAGTACCCAAGTAATTCTGTTTTGTTAGAGAGTACAATTTCATCAATTTAATAAATAAATTATCAAGCTTTTAACTAATTTATGCCATAGTCTAGACTTCCAGGGTTCCAGGTATAAGGAAATTGGCCTGAGGTCGTATATCAGAAAGCTGAAGTGGCATTGACCCTGGTTATTGATTCAGACATAATTGCCGGTCTGGTCACAGCCAGCGGCAAGGGCGCCCCTTGACCAAATAAATATTGCAAGAAGATGAAATTGGCCGATATAGTATGCCAAAGAGAGAAATGTACTGTGATAAAATTATAGCACAGAAAATTTGAAGGATAGTGAAAAGCTTTATTAGTTCTTCAGTGAATTTCAGTGGTTAATTTGTTTTTTAATGATTTTTCAGATAATACTATACAATAATGATAAAAATCTTGCCATAGCAGAACATATTCTTTTTAATGAGGGCATCAGCTATTTGCAATCTGCCGTTAAAATATTCTACTTAATTAGGCTTGTTATTATTGACTAACAAGTAATTATTTTAATTTATGTGCTTGTAGGTATGACCAAATTAATTAGCATTATAAGTCTATATAACAGAATAACTATTAATTCAGTCAATTACATACTTACATAAGTAAATGTGTGTTAAACTAAGGTATTAGTGATTTCATAAAAAGCTGATTGGTTACCAAATAGATTAAGAATATTTTTAGCATTACCACCGGAAAGATAAGGATCCTTCGCCCATTCTAGACTACTAAAAAAAATATATCTCTACTTCTAGCAACTAAGATCCGTTATCTATCCCTAAAGAACTCCTTACGCTAAAAGATATTTATTAGTTTTTAAACGAACTTATAAGTATCACTGGCTAATATCACTTAAGATTGTGCTGATGAATTAAAGCATAAGCTATGTTGGTAGGCTCTGAAACTGTCTCTCAAACCTAATCGCCGTAGCCGAAATCAGTTAGTAGGAATAGACTGAACCCCTAAAGTTCCGAACCATCCACACTATTATAAATGCGAAAATAACTGTGTCACCTCGTCAAGACTAAATCACTGAACCAATCCTAATGAAATTTTACATACAAGTACCCTGGGACCTGGAGGAGGAATAGGCTAATTTTTAAAATTGCAGCAAATCACTTATTAGATGGTAAAATCAAAATACATGCAGAAAAAGTTACGGGCAGCAATTATAAATAACAAAAATCGTCTTAATTACGTCAGTGTAAGCTGGCGCATAACAGGTAACAGATGACCTTCTGACATTGACATTTTACGTAACTTGGCAACCAGGTAATCCCGGGCCCAGTTGGTTACGTGACCACCCTCTCGTGGAAGGTTACGCCAGTAGGTGGGCACTACAGGCCAGCCAACAATGGCCTTTACGTCTTTTTTCCGTCTCGGAATCTGGATGGACTACTTTCGAAAACGTGAGGTGACCCAAATTTTTGTACCTGACGCGTAATGTAAATCAATACTCGCGTGTAAGTTTGACTTTGATAATATTATTATTTTGGTGTTCCGCAATAACGTTGATAAAACTTAACTTCGGTAATATTATAATAATAATAATTCTTCAATAAAATTCTTCTCTCAATATTAGTAAAAAACAACAAATAAAACCAACCTTTAGTTATTTATCTTTTGTTTTGTTTCGGATGCTAATAATGGGAAATGGAAATGAAAAATTTAAGAATACTTAAACATAAAGAAACTTTTATTGTTTTTTTATACATACATAACATCTCCCGTATATACCACGAAGGGTAAGGCAGAGGTGTACTTTTGTATACCTACATTTCGCCAACGCCATTATTGAGTCCCATGTAAAATACAGCAGAACCCCCACCACTTGAGGCCCGACTTACACTTGACCGGGTTTTTTCCAACATTACATTAGCTGCAGGGTTAAATTGTTCATGCTAATGAAGCCAATTTTAATCATGCTTTCAATATCTCGTTAACCCTATTTTTGTACATATATCGTCAATTACGATTATGTGAAAAACAGAACAAAAACAAAATGCCAAAATTTGACGGGTAGAATAAGAAATGAAACGCCCATAGATATCATTATTCCAATTCCAATTTTAATTTAATGGCTCCATCGTGGTATGCTGTAAAGTAGCTGATCCCCGCTCCGCATCCAATCGAACCGAATGCGATAGGAGAGAAGCACAATATGTAGCGCAAGTTCGAAGAGCTTGTTAACAAACGCATCAATAAAATGATATTATGACCATTTTACTCAATTCTTTGAAAGGACTATAAAAATAATATAATATAGTATAATTTGTACCCTATGTGTAAAATTGTATTTTTGCTTTGTACTTTTCCTTTGGTGTACAATAAAGAATACTCTATCTATCTATCTATCACACCTATATTCCCCGAAAGGTTAGACAGAGGTGTACTATTGTACACCCACATTTTGTCGATGCCGTTATTGAGTTCCATGAAATGGGGGACGAGCCTTTTGCCGTCTACCCGGCACAATTCCAGACTCCGTGCTGCTACTGAGAATTTCCATACAGAAACATCCAATTTTGCCCGACCCGGGAATCGAACCCAGGACCTCACGCTCAGCAGTAGCGCTTGCGACCACTAGACCAGTGAGGCAGTCAGTCGGAACTATAATAAATTAACGTAGGCATAATAATTATATTACCTTTTCAAGTACAATATGATCACATAAATAAAAATTCAATCTCCGCTCGTATATTAAATCACAAAGTCAAGTAACCGCGAAATATTTCACCAACGAAAATAAATAAGCGATGTACAAATAAATTCAATTAAAATAAAACGAGTTTAAGTGTTAAAATATGTCTTTCAAAACCTTATACGGTACGCGTAATCCGGTCGATGACTATTAGTAATTTGAGTTACTTTTTATGAACTGTCAAAAACGACGTTTTGTTCTAAAAATGTTTGAAATAGCAAGGCGTGACGTCATAGTTTTTCATTGCTGTTGACATACTTATTGTGTCATTTTGATAAATTAAAAATTGACAATACCAAAGATAAGCAAATTTTACTGAGTTTTTAGAAGGAAAACTATTTACCAAACAAGATTTCAGAATTTATTTTTGATGCAGTCATCTAGCCTATTGTAATTATATAATATTGAATGGATTGTCGCAGCCCGAGGCGCTACCAGTAACAGCTTAGACATTTATGAGCAATACACGGTCATTCGGAATTAATAATGGAATACGGCGTTAATTATTACACCCTTTGTCATCGATATGAATAAGAAATAGGTAAATATTAAAAAAAAAAAACGTTTACTTTAAGCACGTAAATGTAAAATATGAAAAACATAGAACCTATCGGCCATTTACGACTATCACCAGCTCCTAATTGCAAGTAGACACATAGTTATTTGCCACGTTGTGTGTGGCAAATTGCCAGTGGCCACTAGATGTTTTGTTTTTTTTTTTTTTTTTAAACTTTGCCCCTCTCTAGTAATAATTCCTGTATCGTGGGTGCGTTTACAAACACATATATTCACATGCACAAACATCCAGACCTGAAACAACTATCTTTAGATCATACAAATATTTGTACCGTGCGGGGATCGAACCCGCGACACGGCGACACGTAGCGCAGAAAGCTAATCGCTTAGCCACTGCGTCAGCCGTGTCGTCAGATAAGTACCTACAACAAAATATTTATGATCATCACAACTATGAATTATTCACGTTGGTACTAACTCCTGATGAATAATAAACAGACGCAATCCTCTTTCACTGTACTTTTTGGCCTCAGTTCTGATCGAACTACGCACTGACATCAGCGTAAGCGAAATTCTAAGTCTACTACTGACACACTTGTTAATATCAGTAATAATGTCAGTGTAATGTGTAAGTGATGTAAATATAGTGTAAATTTTGTAATGGTCCGTTATTACGCCATAATGAATCATATCTCGGAGCTGTTACCGGGATCTGTATCTCAGTATCAGAACACAGTTATTCGTAACATTGGGCGGATCAAATACTGCGCAAAAACTTTAGTTATAGATAAAATAAGCTCAAAACCTTTCTCCCTCTCTCAGGGACCAGAGTCTGAGCTGTAAGGCCATTAATAGGCTGATGATGCTCTGAAACGAGACGCTCTGAATAAGTCTCAATGTGAGATGGATCAACAAACGGAACTTCTGACTCGTAGATAAAAGTTTTGTTTTTATTTTGAAGCCACCTATTACAAATACTTGCTAGTATTATGTTACATTTTAAATTAGCTTAGAAAGCAAAAATAGAGAAATATAATTACTTTTGAGAACATAAAAAACGTACCTAGAGCAGTATTTATCAGCCATATTATCATATAAACTAGTATAATCTTTGCGGTTTTCCAATTTAACTCTATTTTATCAAGCAGTTACTTAAAAGCTTTGCGGACGCAAACACTGCAATTTAGCTGTCAGAATTATGCAAACCAATATAGGCTTTTATCTTTTAAAATACAGCTTATAATAGCATACACAGTGGTTATGATGTCACTTACACCATAGCTTATGTAGGTTGTACGTGCATTTAATTGCTTGATGCCTCATGAATTATTTTATGGGACCGATGCAAATACGGAAGCTTAACTTTGCTCTTTGAAACTTTTCTGTATTATACAGCCGTTCTGTTTTGCGAGATATTCGGTAGGTTTAAACCACCAACTCTGACCAAAGTTTAATAAAATCGACACAACATTGGTGAGACTAGAGTCCTATAACGTTTGAAAATATTTGTTTATTTGAAATAAAAAATATCTGTCTATATACCTACACTTTAAAACTCAGACGACTCGAGTGAGATAAAAAAACGATGAGATAGAAGGGTAACTGTTCGACGATGGGAGGTAACTAGATGTAACGACACAGCGTGAAGTATGGAGCCTGGCATTAAAACAGTGTTATAGGAAATAAAGATGCGATTGACAGCAGATTGGATTAAGATAAGACAGGTTACAACAGTTCGCAACAAAACTAGACGCCAAACGCTCTTTAAAGCCTGGCCGTGAACTTATTTGTACGTAATAATAATTTTATACTCTACGTCTCAGTACTTACAATTATTTGATACGAGAAATAAATCAACAAGGAACTCGGCCAACTGTAGTAGACTACTTGTTATCCGGAAAGGGTGATTTTCGTAGTTACACCATCCTGGACAAGGGGGTAAGTTACTCAAAAATCAACACTCTCGTACTAATGCCACTGCTACCCCACTGTTGCAGTCTCATTTATATTTGAGGTAGCAAATCCTAGAGTTATACTTTCTTTCTTAGAAGTTTGATGGATACATTTTTCGTAGCTAACTTCTGGTATATTTAAGTTGCCCATAGACTCGTTAAGCAGAAAAAGAAAATCTACTTTCCCTTAGTCCTTCCACGGTAAAAATTTCTTAGTCAAGTCACCTTTTTTCGGTACGGGAATGCATGGAATAGTTTCTATGAGATTTAACGAGATACTTCATGCCCGTTTTATATTCAGTCAACGATCAATTTAAGGATTCAATAAACGTGCAATGGACCTTGATGCATTCTGCGCAAGATGGAAAACTTCCGTCAACCAATTTCTACGCTCCAATAACAACAACAAACTACAAGGCAAGCAATAACGTCAAAACAAAGAAACTGCCGAATTAGCTGAAACTATTCAAACAATACAGAATTTTGACGTTGCATTTTACATTTTTCGCTACCATCTTCGTTACGACAAGTATTGGAGTAATGTTCATTGTTCACAAACGCGGGCGTACCTTTGTTTCGTCATAAGCAGAATATGCTAATTATCAGTCACAAGTTGCGTTGAACTACTTTGCACTGCTCTCGTTGGGGTTCCTGGAACGTCTCGTAATGATTTACCGAACTAATTATACTGCTTGTATCATTATGATTATGGGGCTTTACCCTAATGAGGTGAGATACAAACCTATAATACTGTAAGGATAGAAAACTTCCTAAAGAAGCATCTACTTTCATAAGAAATCTAAATAAGTATTATAAAATGTTAAATATTATTCTAATTGTAATATTTCTACACCGGTAGTATATGTGAACCATTATATAAGTTTAACATCGATAATTACCATATACCAAGAAATAAACGATATTCCATTCTGTTCTTTTCTATTCTAATAATCACAAGTAACAGTATTTTTGCGGTGTAACAACCCTATCTTTTTTTCTAAAGTAGCAACGTAGAATCGGCCCACAGGAACTGTGTGTTTAATACATTAAAACAGGGTTAACAAACCGATCTCAGCAATATAATATAATATGATTAAAATCAATTACCCAATACCAGTTCCCTTCTTTTATTTCTTTTTAAACTAGTTTATTTCATCATATATTTTTATTTCCCGAATCTTTTAGGTAGTACGAAACTACTTCATGCCTTATGGTAAGTGTTCTGATTATCTGAATGACAATAAACAGGATGTGAAAAGATGTGAAGGGGGATTGTAAGGACACCAGATAAATACTCGTTAAATTATTAAGATCAGACATTGATAGAACTTCCCGCCCAATCACTACATATTATAAAACAAAGTCCCCCGCCGCGTCTATCTGTCTGTTCGCGATAAACTCAAAAACTACAGAACGCATTTTCATGCGATTTTCACCAATATACCGAGTAATTCATGAGGAACGTTTAGGTGTATAATTCGTTGTGTTTGTGTAAATTGGCTGAAATATGACGATGACAGTTGAAGATGTCGGAAAAGTTCATGCCGACTGGGAGCTTTACTGGCGTGTGCCGAGTAAATGCTCGACGTAACAGTCTGATTCGACACTATGACAGAAAAATAATGAAGGCGTATATACCCTGCTACCCGTGAGAAGCCGCTTGTAAAAAATAAAATGAAAAGTAATATTACGCAAGCCGATTGTAGTACTTACGCAAGCGTAATTTGATCAAGCTTTTATTATTTTATAACTGATAACTGTGTTCTGAATTACTTTTCTAATCAAAAGGAATTATTGGTGCACTAAAATAACTTTGAATCAACGGACAGTCCTCCTAGACCTGGATTATGCATTGATGGTCTCAGGGCTGCTGCCGAAGACACGCATCGACTGCGTTCTGCGTATTGATTGGTCCGCGGATCCGGGCCGAGTTCCTGACTAATCAACGCGCTGACCCCGATCGATGCGTAAAATCTACACTGTGAAAAGAATTTTACACTATGGCCTTTCAAAACAAGCTCCCCGATGTAGTGTAGATCTTTTTTTATTGGTGTTCGGATAACCTATGGCGCTTGCAACACCAGTAGCATTAATATCTTTTTTTAATCTTATTGAAAATAAACATAATTTCTAGAGTGCAGCATCATAAGTCAATATTGTTGAACGCAGTTTTTTATGTTTGTTAGTTTATTCTGATTTACCATAAACTACGATGTAATTTAAAAAAATTCTATTCCTCACCCACCATTTTATTCTTTGTATATTAAAGTAATAAAGTAACTCTATCGAATCTTATCGGTGTATAATTTCTACATGGTAGCAGAGCGTGATTGTAAATCATACATCCAGTCTGAACGTCTTGTCATGTGCATTGTGGCACCAGAATCAATATACCATTCATAATCTAAAAATAAATCTAATCATGTGTAAAAATCTTTTAGCTCCCTTTTTTTAATAACCGTAGTCTCTTGGAACAACCTCGGTACGATAATAAAAAGTACCCATTGGCATCATATCAAACGATCAAACAAACATATTTTCTAGTAGTACGCATAACAAAATATCGATCTATCATTATAAAAAAAAAAGATGGTACGTATAAGATTAGATGCGAGTTGCCGTGTGCGTTATACAATCGGTTTTGATTTACTATAATTAATTTATATAGGACTACAGGAGCTACATATTTTAGAAGTAGATAACACTAACTAAATCACTGTTCCATAGTTAATTCACATCATAATAACCGCTCGGACGACATCGTAGTATTTCGGTGCACATACGGCACATTGCGACAGTGCATATGTCATGAATTTCTCAAATAGATAGCGTTTCTAAGAGCGATCTTGTCACTAAACTGGAACGCTGTTGTGCAAAATTGCAGGTGCGCTGGGTTAGCCGGTTTAGTATGCGTGGTTTAAGGTTTAAGAGATCGCGAACTTATCACAAGATACTGAGAATTCTCATCATTCATTCATTCATCTCATTCATTCTCTCTCTGTTACATCTACCATTCGTTGAGGACTAGCAACCCAACATAAAGATATACTATACTTAATATTATAAAGAGGTAAAATTTGTTTGTTTGTATGTAGGGGGTAATCTCTGGAACTAATTATCCGAATCTGAAAATTCTTTCACCGGTATATAGCTACATTATCCCCCAGTGCTATAAGCTATAAATTATATATGTAGATCACGAGGACGAAGTCGCGGGCTGAAGTTGTGTAAAATATAGTAGCGGTAGGCTGTAGCGGCTTTCTTGGATAAAAAAACGGAACTCTCTAACGAATATCAATAGCGGTTGTTAAAACGCGCTATTTTAGGAGCGAGCAATAGCGGAATTTACGGCACTCAACTACGGGTCGCGCGATCTCGATAGTGTTTAGCGATGTAGTTATAACGAAACGTTGAGTGCGTTGTATTCGAGTGCAACGCGATCGAGTTAGATGTTAGCGGATAGATGTTAGCAGGTTATTTCAGAACGGTGAAACAAGCTATCCGCTATTGTGACGTTAGCTAGTTTCAATAACATTTGCATCGCGCAACGACCACCGCTAATATATAGTAACACTGTTCAAAGGAATGGAAACTGAGATATCAGAACTGCTGATGCAGCTGACGGAAGTATTGCTACTGTTTCTTGCTACTCTTAAAATAAAATAAAGCTCTAGGATTTCTTCCATATCGAGCGTAAATTTTACAAAACATACGTCTTACAATGATGCAATAAATCCAATACCTATTTTTTTAACGTTGCCCACTAGTATTTCTCCCGTATCGTGGGTACAGTTTACGAAAACACATGTCACATACACACACAACCAGACCCGAAACAATTATCTGTCGACCACAAATATTTGTGTACAAATATTTGTTCCGTGCGGGAATCGAACCCGCGACACCTAGTGCAAAAAGCATAATCATTTAGACACTGCGCCAACCGTGCAGTCATCTAATCTAATCACTAAGCCAAAGAAGCTTAAAGCTTACAACATATACCACACGCCAGGATTTAGTTAATCCAAGTGTTGGAGGGTAAGCACGGCGATTAGAGAGGCCATTGCTCTGCCAAGGTTAATTAGACACCTTTGTTTTGACAAGCGCGGTAGACCGTAGTCCAGGGGTGACTTGATTGATGGCTGAATATATTTGTTCAATCAGCTGTGGGCTGCCAAACATATAACATTTAAAAACTGCTTGTTTGGTGTGAGGCAAATCCTGGGACCGATTCTGGGTCGGGCCCAGAGGCTGGAATTGTGGCCTGTGAGTGGTAATAGGCTTGTCCTCTATGAGGTACATGGGACATAATAATGCCAATATATATGGTAGATTTTTTTAAGAAGTACAATATATCATGCACTCCTCATCAGTCAGATGTCAGTCATCGCTGAGCGTGAGGTCCTGAGTTCGATTCCCGGGTCGGGCAAAGCGTTATTGGGTTTTTCTGTATGGAAACTCTTAGTAGCAGCACGGAGTTTGAAACTGTGCCCGGTAGATGGCAGTAGGCTCGCCCCTTATTACATGGGACTCAACAACGGCATCGGTGAAATGTTGGTGTAAAATAGTACACATATGCCTAACCTTTCGGAGAATACAGGCGTGATGCTATGTTATGTTATACAATGCAAATAGGTATTATTTAATTCAGTGTTAAACGAAATATTATTTGGCCTTTTCGACAAATTGCCCTTTATGACCCGCATTAACAATGATTCAGTTAAATGAATTTAATATGAGCTCGTATAATAAATGTTACGCAAAAATGTAGACAGATATCGCCGTTAAAGGCTGACACGTACCGAAACCAACACTGAGTCATTGGCCTATTGGTCGAATGCGCGTCTGTTGAACATGACTGCCAGATCCTGGGTTAGATACCCGGGTCGGGCATATTTACGGCAGGCTTTTAAGGCAAGTGGATGACAATAGGCGCAAGGAACTCGTAGCTACATAGCTACCGCGCAGATTGATCGATCTGTGAGGTTAAGCAACGCTTGACGCGGTCAGTCCTTGGATGGGTGACCATTTTTCACATATTGAGACCCCTCCGTGCCTCGGAAAGCACGTTAAGCAGTTGGTCCCGGGTGTCATACGAAGACCTATGACAGTCGTTACGGGTGTCAGTAGCCCAAAAAGTCTGACAACCAGTCGAACTTTAAAGTATCAGTATCAGTGTCTCTCAGTAATTGGGTGGCGGAGGTCAGAAGGCAGTTGCTCCGTGTAAAATACTGATACCTCAAGCGGTCAGATTGGAAGCCAACCCCAATGTAGTTGGGAAAAGGCTAGGCAGATGACATGACAATAGGCGAAATCCATATTTACATAAGACTTTTGGAATGAAGGTGTTGTGACTAAGCCATCGGATAATAGAATCGTGAAGCTATTTTATGACAAACTCAATGAAAATCCGTTACCAGATAATTTCTGACTGTACTGGAATCAAAGCTGACAGAACCTACCTATGCTTATACATAAAATACCTGTTACCCGTCTCCGCTCAAGGACTTGTGTTAATTGCCCCAAAGCCTCGAACGCCTGTAGCCTCAACGGATATGGTCACGGCCAGTTTTTTATTCCGGGTAATCTTTCATATCTTATTCTCAAAGGAACCGCGAGTAGCTTACATAGTCTCCATATTTGTCACTATATTATTACACTTGTTACACTTTACATATTAGATCCATTCCGTAATAAAAGGGTACTAACCCACCTTGCAGTATTTTTTATTTTGCTATACTAATATAAAGGAGGAATGTCTGTAAGTTTGTTTGTAGGAGCTCAACTCCTTGTGAGTTGATGACTACATTGATTACTTAAATTCTTTCACTCTGTGATATCGCCGTTGCGCGTGCAAAACCGCGGAAAAGCATTTTGTAAATACCGCATATCTGCGTTTAGCGCGGAAGAAGAAAAAACTTAATATCTTAGCCATTTAACTATATTTTACCGACTGAACTTTGTAGCTACTTCTGTACGACTTACTTTATAATCGTGTGAGATCTATACTCGGTTTGTTTAGGTATAAAGGTAAACAATCTTGATGTGACTTTTTACACAAACACATATTAAACAAATAAACAACTGCTTAAACTAGGCGTTCAATTGATTTGGTAATCGTTATTGTTGTTTTACATTGGTTTTTAGTCGCGTTTTATTTTTAAACTGAGTTTTTAGACAAAAAATATTAAAAAGACACATCAAGATTGTTTACCTTTAGTTAATACCTAAACACCCGGTTACCCGGTGACCCGGGTATGTCTTAAAACTGCGGCCAGACACCGGAGGACGGGCAGCAGCGTCCTCTCACTAATCGGTGAGCCACTGCGATCCCCAAGCCGCCTGCCAAGCGTGGGGATTATGGCAAACCCCCCCTCGAGGGAGTCCTTCGTTCAGCAGTGGACGTCTTTTGGCTGATGATGAAGTACCTAAACAAACCGAGTATAGTATAAAAAAATCCGCGCAACGACAATATGTCATACCTGGCTTTAAAATTATATGATTATGAAGTATTGATGGTTTAAAATCAATCGCAATAATTCAAATTAAAATCGATTGGCTACCGTCTGTTATATTTACAGAGTCACAGATAATATAATACTACAGAATTTAGATTTTATTTAACATATATCCTGTATAAGAAACAAAAGAAAAAAAGACATCCATTTTTCTATTCACACGGACGAAGCTGCGAGCAAGAGCTAGTAAAGCATAACTTGTAAGTAATCGCGAGTTCGTCTCGATACGAAATCGAGTGTCGACCTTGATTACAGACTTAAAATTAATGGACGCCTACCTACGTGAACCAGATCATTTAACATAAAACAGAAACGTTGTCCAACAGTGATTTTAATTAAATATTACTTAATCGACTTGTTTACATCGACAACAAAGTTCTAGGTTGGTATGACTAAGTGTAAAAAATAATATTCATATTTTTTTTTTCGCTGAGTCTGAAGAAGTTTATTTTTACTGTTAGACTGTTGCTACCATTGCTGGGCGAAAGCTATACCATAATATGTATATTAGATAGCTCTGTTACACAATAAGTACCTCATCATCTGCCTAGCTTTTCACAACTACATTGGGGTCGGCTTCCAGTTGAATATCAGTATTTTACACGGAGCGACTGTAATCTGACCTCCGCCACCCAATTACCTACTGGGAGACAATGATATTCTAAGGATAGACTGGTTGTCAGACTTGTTGGGCTGCTGACATCCGTAACGACTGTCATAGGTCTACATATACCAACCAATAAATGACACCAACGGCTTAACGTGTCATCCAGGTCACCCATGGGGCTGACCATGGCAAGCGCTGATTTGCCTCATAAATCGACCGAACAGCGCGGTAGCTATTTACTCGTAACTAAAAGGCCCATAAAGTAAGTACATAAAGCTCTGCAACCATTCTTCAAGTCAATAAATTTAATCATAAAAATCATACTTAAGTCCTAAAAGAACAAAAAGTAAAAACATCACTTTATTTTGTGATATATGTGGGACAATAGAATAACACCTGTCGTACTTAACATTTTATACTAGGTACCTACAATATTACTAGATCAGAATGAAAGATAAGCCGACAGTGACACATTGCGCAATCATACAAGAGATCTCCGCTACCCGTCTTAACATCTCACCTTACATATATACTACGTATGTAAGTACGTATAGAACAATAACAGCTGTATTCCCACGTTCGGAACAGACGGATGTGGGCGGTAGGCCTTGAAGAAATATGTATCGGAAATCAAAAGAACTCGGAGAATGACGTCACAAGGATCCGGGATACAAATCGTTGTTTCAAGATGCAGTTCTTATTTTAAACGAAGGTACTAATGTATTGTATCTACATAGAAAATAATGCCATCGGTACAGATGTCGAATAGTTTGTACTTTTTTTTATGTTAATACTGGCTTGATATAACGATGTTGGATGTTATTGTGCAGTCAGCGACAAAATTAGCTGATCAGTTTACAAAGCTTTATTATAACATAACATAGCATCACGCCTGTATTCCCCGAAGGGTTAGGCAGAGGTGTACTATTGTACACCCACATTTCGCCGATGCTGTTATTGAGTCCCATGTAATAGGGGGCGAGCCTATTGCCATCTTCCGGGCACAGTTCCAGACTCCGTGCTGCTACTGAGAATTTCAATACGGGAAAACCCAATAACACTTTGCCCGACCCGGGAATCGAACCCAGGACCTCACGCTCAGCAGTCGCGCTTACGACCACTAGACCAATGAGGCAGTCAAAGCTTTATTATAAATATTTTAATTAATGAAATCTTGCAAATTTAATTCCTTTTTGTAATTAATTACATTTATCATAGAATAGCGTAACATCGAATGATTAATCAAGAAAAATAATCATCTTCTATTGATCTTCTTTTAAAAAAATATTTTCAAATTACTAAAATTTTGCCTACATATGTCACTGATTGTACAACGTAAATATCAAGGGTTATTCTGAGTCAATACGAGAGCAAGTTATCATAAAAATATGACGATCTTGGTATAGGAAACAAAATGTCAAATGTTTATAATGCCCAACTTCTCTACGAACACATTGATAGGAATGGTTACTCATGAATTCACGAGTAAATTAGTTCATATGCCCCATTAATGAAACCTTTATGAGTACACTTCATGGTCTTAGATAACATAACATCACGCCTGTATTCCCCGAAGGGTTAGAGAGAGGTCTTTTGCTGTTATTGAGTCCCATGTAATAGGGGGCAAGCCTGTTGCCATCTACCGGTCACAGTTCAAAACTCCGTGCTGCTACTAAGAATTTCTATAAAGAAAAACCCAACAACACTTTGCTTTAAATTCTTTGATACGACAAATACGGCCACAGACTTTGACGCCTATGGGCGGAACGTCATACCATGACTAACAATGAGCAATGTAATGAGACAGTGCGGCTACTTAGCTACCGCCCTTAACCGTACTGTCACGTAACGATATACGGAGATAACGTAGAGAGGCGGTCTGTCCCGGAAAGTGTTAATTTTCAGAGTAAAAGTAAAGATATTATATTTACTTTACTTAGAAACAACAAACAATTACAATTAACTGCCTTATTCGTTTAGTGGTCGTGTAGCGTAACTTAGCTGCCGAGCGTGAGGTCCTGGGTTCCATTTCCAGGTCGGGCACAGTGTTGTGGGGTTTAAGGAAATTTCAGTAGCACGCTTAAAATCGCGCCCGGTATATGGCAATAGGTTCGGCCCCTTATATGTATGAGACTTAAGATCTGCATCATACCTATATCTGTACAACCTTACAGGAAATTAAGACATATATATGTCTGACTTGTACAGGATGAATGATTCAGCAAGCTGAATGAATCAATAGATCTAATCTAGATAGAACTGCACTGCATATTCACTATCGTTATATTTCGGTATGCCATTTTGTGACTCAGAAATCGTGTCTTGCTTGATTGTTATGATTGTCTGTTATTCTGAGAATCAATCAAGAACACAATTGTTTAAAAATAGAAAGACTAATAGCGGAATATGTCTTCTATCTATTAATAGAATTTGATTACATTAAGATTAACAAAAGCCTTTTCCTTTTTTTAACTAACTAGGTACCTACCTAGATTGGACTCCGCTTCCAGTCAGATGTACCTACAACCTAGTGGCCAAACTATACTCGGTTTGTTTATGTATTTAACTAAAGGTAAACAATCTCCACGTGTCTTTTAATATTTTTTGTTTAAAAACACAGTTTAAAAATAAAACGCGACTAAAAACCAATGTAAAACAACAATAACGATTACCAAATCAATTGAACCACTAGTTTAAGCAGTAGTTTATTTGTTTAATATGTGTTTGTGTAAAAAGTCACATCAAGATTGTTCACCTTTATTTAAGTACCTTAACAAACCGAGTATATAATAGACACTAATACCGTGCTTCTAATTTTTATATTTACATATTATTTGTATTAAATTTGAAAAGCGGCAGTATCTTTCCTGTCGAACTATTCATATAATTTAAAATGAATGATTATTAGGTAGGTACCTCCCCACTAATCCGACAACAGAATACAAGTTGTCAGTTAACAATGTGCATTAAGTATTAGGTACCATGTACACTTGTAAGAAACTGACAGATACATAAAGTACAGATGTTTTGAACATAAGGTAATATTATCTCATAGAAATATCGCGTGGGCGGCATATCTCAGTTACTCAAAAAAGCTTTTGTTCTGAGACAAGGAGGGTCAATGGTAAATAGATAGAGGAGGTATCTACTTATTTGGTATAGAGTAGATCATTAACATCTAATAATTACCTTCAATATTTTAATGACGTAACAAGCAAAGTTATATTATACTGCGATTTTTTTTCGTGTTTTAATCGCGGCTAAATTAAATTGATGAATGAATTAAATTGGTTTCATAATTGGTCTAATCCAATTTTACTTTTAATGAGTTCATGGTTACACTTATAATCGTCTTATTTTGAGCATGTCAACACATAATAAACATGAGCTTATATGGCCCGCTACGATGAACCGTCATAGCCATTACCTACAACAAAACATTGAAATACTCAAGTTTGTTAGTAGCCGGATTGGTCAGACAAGAGCAGAAGGTATATATTTTTTATATTAATCAAAAAGGACGCTTTTGTCCAACCACGTCTTCAGAATTGAATTAATCCAACCTAGCAAAAACCTATAACAATCAAACTAAAAATGGCCTCGACGTCCAAATGTTGTTGATGTTTACAAATTGACGATTTTAGTATTCAAAATTTATTTTAAAAAAAAAATCTGACAACTATGCATTGAGCATATTTTTCCCACTTTTCTCGTCTGTGATAACCCCATAGTCAAAGTCAAAGTCAAAGATTTTTATTTCAAGTAGGCCTTTTCAGGCACATTTAAAAAGTCAAGACTCTAGGCGCACGGTTCCAAAGGGGGTAGGTCCTATGGAGAAGAGACAGGCAAGAAACTCCATGGATGCTCTTTTCAAAAACAAAAAGTTAATTTACAATTAATATTTTAGATTAACATGCATTATATAAGAAAAAATACAAACTTAATAGAACGCTACTTACATAATGAGGCAATAGATTGCAGAACTTACTCCGATCATGAACTATCAAGGCGAAACTCACAGACGACATATCCAAGGGACCAATCGAAACATTCATTGTCGAGGTCCAGCCCGCAGGTAACCTTTTGGCTAATTCTTTTGTTAGATCAATGCAGAACCATTACATTGATACTTATCGCGCATGCCATTTG
The DNA here is from genome assembly GCA_947562105.1 of Shargacucullia verbasci. Taxonomy (NCBI): domain Eukaryota; kingdom Metazoa; phylum Arthropoda; class Insecta; order Lepidoptera; family Noctuidae; genus Shargacucullia; species Shargacucullia verbasci. The sequence goes on from OX387289.1 coordinate 11,615,330, forward strand.
TTTTACAGAAGTCTGACAGTCTTTAATGATGTAGTGCAAACAGACAGGTTTTAATTTCACTGCAGTCTATTACTAGATTGGGCAGGTCACGAACATGCAAGGCTGCGCTACTTGATATTATAGTTTTGGACATGTTCATTAGCTAAAATGGTTTTGCAGTCCAAAAAATTGCTAATATATATTTTCTTCTTTATATTCAATCCAGTTTACATGCAAATAGTTCTTTTATATGCAACAATCTGTCTGTATTTAAATAGGTATTTGAAATTTTAAAATCTTTTTGTTCCGTGCGTAGGTACTAACCCCGCGAACGTAGAAAGCTGTCAGTCAATTCAGAAACTAGTCGCGTCATCTCTGCCAGTCAAACCGTCAAATAAGTGGAAATTTATGGTTACGGGCATTGATAACCTACTGACTTAAAATGCTTTCTGAAAACCCGCTTGTCACGAAGCTACAACTACGGAACTACGGAGGAAAGTGTTATTTTTCCTAATTTTCCATGTTTTCTCCGTAATACGGTAAAGTTGTTAGACCGGGATTTTTTCTGCCTTTCACCACTGTACCTATATCCTGCCTTACAGCAGTTACAGCGATGAGTTGGCTGGCTGCTTGTGATCAACTTTGTCTGCTTGTATTTTGTTTTTTAGATCTCGACAACAGCGCCACCGCCCGGGTCCACTATAGCTAAGAACCAAGCTGACCCAATAAGTACAAAAAAATATCATCAATATCGATCAAGCCGTTTTGGAGGAGAATTACGAAAACACGCACGCAGGAATTTTATATGATAAAGATATATCTCGACTAAAATGCCAGCAAATCTGTTATCTAGTAACAAACAAATTTTGTAATGAGCAGAGGGCGAATCGCAAGTCACGCGTCGAAAAAGCGTAGGTATATCTACTATCAGATAACGTTCGCCATTTGAGGCGTCCATTTGTCAAGTTCGATGTATTGAACAAGTTACGCGTATGTGGGTTAAACGATTTAATGTAACTCGTTTTTGATAGGCGACCTTGAATACCGAGAGTTATTTGCGAAGTAGATAGGTAGGTACCTACTTACTGTGCGAACTCTATAACTCGTAGCGCAGGTTGTGCTCTTGACTGGTCCAATGCTACGCAAGTCAATCTAAACGCAACACACTAAATGCTTTCACAAGAAGCTATTAGCGTTCTTTCATATATAACGTAATAGAAATCCCAGTGTTATTTTCCAGACCATCTTTTGTTTCATACATCAATTTCAGTACCGCCGAGGCGTAACTCTTCACGATGTCGCAGCATATAATGGCGCCAGCGCGGTAACGCTCGTAGGCCCACCGCTACGTTCGTAGCAGTCCCTTGCGCGTAGCTTACATTGCTACATGGAATCGCACGTAGTCGCAACGACTGTTTGTGGAACTGGCATTTGGAACACGCATCATATGCCAAAAGTGAAAAACAGTGTGAATGTAAGTATTTTGTATGTGTATACCAATAAGACATTTAGCTTTTGCACACCGCCAACATCGTCGTCCGTCACTAAAGATCATGGTGAGAAACTTGACTCCGATCCCAGGCCACAATAGTCACTATTCACACAAGATGACACACATCTTGTTATTATACACGTACAAATATTTCGCTCCTCATTTCTAGACTTTCAATGTGATCTGTTTCTTCGTATATTTATACCTGATGCGGCAAGCTGGCAAAAGATTCAAACTTAGGACTAAAACAACAGGTTACTTTGCAGACCTACCTACATCGTGACCAACCTATATTACAACAATCTACAAATAAAAAGTATTGCTAATACCACAGATAAGTACGGGTACCGTATGTGACCCGACCCGAAGGCCGCGTTAACCTTGCCACTGCGCGCGCGCAGATAAGCGCATGATACGATCGACGCGCTGATCTAGATCGACAGATACCGTTGCGCAATCTGTGCAACTTTTGAGTTGCTCATTTGTTTTATTAATTCGTTGATTTTATCAGTTACTATTGTTGTTTTTGGAGTGCAAGAACTTGAAGCATGAATGCGATCGTTCTTGCTGTAATTTTATAACAGACTGTTATATATAAAAATTAGATAGAAATTTATATATAAGTTATATAAAGATATATATATGTTAAGTTCAAATACTTATCTTAATACGGGTCTAAATACTGATTTCTGCAAACTCCAAGTAATGGCGTGATATTCTCTTAGTTCTTCGAAACAGAAAACAACGGATTTCGAAAGAGGGCTAATCTCGAAAACCTTAGTTATTGCCGAGATCATGATTTTTATCCAACATAATTCCAGCAGGTGTAGGTTTACGTGTCTTTTAGAGTGACATTATTAAAACTGGCAGTTACTCTGTGAAATGATTAAAACCATAATATTAGATATAATAAATAATTTATTCCGTAATCAAATTAATAAACAATGTATTTTGCTATGTTTAACACTTATATACCTACTCCTATATAAATGCTTCTATCACTACGCTGATAAGGCATATTGTACAATACTAATTATGATTTTTTTTACGATATTATATTTTTTTTAAAACATTTATTACTGGCCAAAACCTAGTATGATATTAAATAATATTTCGTGAAATATGAGACGATTAATTAAGCTGCGCGCAAACTGACGGGAATCAGCCTGAATGCCGCTCGCGCTGTATATTTCAAAAGTTTGTTTTAGTTGAATTTTATAACGATTACCAATCTTATTTGCGGTCTAAAAACACACCATTCATAAACTACGAAAGCAATGCGACAGCAGAAACAGCTTGGTAATACAATGTTGTTTTTGCTACCGCGCCACGTTCACAATATAGTTTCGATGTGTTACTAAAGCGCACGAATTTGTAAAAAACATAGGATAAAAAATATAGGATACATTTTTTATATCAGCGCGAGCGGCATGCTTTCATTTTTGCAGCATTTAGAACGCAGCTTTAGGCCCTTTGTAAAATGATAAAGTACGGACTGACCACAGAAGATGATTTTCAAATAAGGGCTGATAGAACGCCGCGACATAATTTTCTCGTCGCTTTCCCATCTTGTTATTTAAATTTAAATTATTTAAAAAAAACTTCAGCTCACACTAGGATTTCTCCTATATCGTGAGTACGGTGTACAAACATACATGTCAGATGCACACACAGCTAAACCCGAAACAACTATCTGTAGATTATATGTACAAATATTTTTCACGTGTGGGAATCGAACACGTAACACGAAGCGCAGAAAGCTAATCGCTTAACCACTGCCAACCGTGTCGTCAGCATGTTATGACGATAAAATTCTGTCGCGGAGTTCATGTTAACCTTACTGGATCAAAACATCCAACCTCAGACCCTAAAACTCGTCAAAATACAATTACTTCTTCATCTAAACATATAGATACATCTTTTCTCAGATAAAACAAATTCTCTTCATGATCCATCCTGATTCTGCAGTTGCTTCAACTGCTTCAAGACGGTGTCGAGCAACTTCCTTCTATCTCTCTCATTTTTCTTGAGAACGGAGAAGACGGAAGACTTCTGCTCCGCCTCCTTGAGTTTCTCGAGTAGTGTGGCGGCGTCGCGAGGCGTCACTAGAGAGTACTTACCGCCGTCTATACCCACATCGTGCAGGTACGAAGACCAGTCCCAACCCGTGATGAGGTCCAAGAGTTGCCTGGAGATTTTGAATAAGATTTTGTTGAAACAATCGATAATTAACTTTATCTATACAAATAAATAAAATTGAAGAGTCTATTTGTAATATCTAAATAACAACTTTTTACTAAATGCAAATATGAATAAATATAAGTACTGTACATACTTCCAGTATATACAGTACTTATAAAAAAATAAAAACATGTTTATCTGTCTGTTTGTTCCGGCTAATCTCTGGAACGGCTGGACCGATTTTGACGGGATTTTCACTGGCAGATGGCTGATGTTATAAGGAGTATCTTAGGCTACTTTTATTTTAGAAAAATAAATAATGTTTCGCGTATAAAAATGCACGAGTTTGTAATCCATGCGGGCGAATCCACGGGTGGAAGCTAGTAGACATTAAAATGATGATGTAAATGAAAAATGCTTTCGTTTATACAACAATTCTAACTGGAAGGTGCAATGGAGTTTCATTCTGTGAGATATTAAGATGTGACAAGAAAAAAACCCATAGTTTGGTTCACACATTTCACTTTGATTTTATATAAATGAAGACCCAATGGGGTTAGTTGCAAAGGTCACTTTTTTTACCATAAAGTCATTTTTATTTTATATCTCTTGTTCTATCTACTACAACTACTTATAATATTCTCACCTCAAGCTCGCAAAATGTTCTAGTAACTCTCCCTCCTTTAGTCCCGGCACCGGTTCTCCCGCAGCGAACTGCTCGCACTGTATCACGTCCAAGTTCAACTGGTCTAGCGCTCCTGAAGATATCTGCTTCACTGCCGGGTCCAGCAGTAAGTTACGGAGTCGGGTCGCTATGCGGTTGGTAGCTGCGCGAACTGCTGCAACCCTGGTAGATGAAACAATTTTGAATAATTGTTAACAAGCCTATAAGTCGCAGTTTAGCCGCTAAAAGAGAGGTGTTTAGAAAATTGAAGAAAGATAGTAGTTGTGTGTGAACGGTTAAGACCTTAGCCAAGCAAAGAAAGAACTGAAATTGTAGAAAAATGATACAAGACTATTGTGTACTATTGTACACCAACATTTCGCCGATGCTGTTATTAACTTCCATGTATTAGGGGGCGAGTCTATTTCTATCTACCGAGCACGGTTCCAGACTCTGTGCTCCGAGAATTTCATACAGAAAAAAACCAATAACACTGCCCGACCCGGGAATCGAATCAGGACCTCACGCTCAGCAGTCACACTTGCGACCACTACACTATTGAGGCAGTCAAGCAACAATATTGAAACATACCATAATCTATATGAAAAACCGTAGAGATCACCCAAATAAAAAAAAATGTCTCTAGGTTTATACTCAGATTTTCAGAACTCACCTCGCTCTCTCAGGCAGTTGTTCCAGAGACGTCAGAACACCAGAAAGGTAGCTAAGCATATCTGTGACGAATGAGGACGCCTGACCGGTTGGCTCAACTGTAACATACAATAATACTTTTAGAAAACAAAAACCTTTAACGTACGACAAAGATATAGACAGTTTTTTCGCGGTATTCTAACAAGAGAGGTAATACGTATAATATATTCTTGATACTTGTCTTTAGTGTAATATTAAACCAACAAAAATACAACTATGTAAAATCTTTTCAACTCTTTTGGCTCTAGTTTTGGAGTTTTCTTATAGTAGTCTCGCAACACGGGAAAGTTAAAAATGTTCTCCACTTACCTAACAACCAGTCATAGTTCTCCAGGTCGAGGAACTCGTCGACTTTCTTCTCGAGTTTGTCGCAGATCTGCTGCTCGGCGTCGTCGCGCGCCGCTTGGAACATGCTGCCCGCCGTCTGATACAGACCATTAACGCTCTTATGTTTTAGGCTTTAAGGATGTAAAATGCTTGCGTATTAATATGGAATAGTATCTGTTACGCACGCAATTAGTACAGTTATCATAAGTTGATTGCCTAGTGGTCGCAAGCACGACTGCTGAGCGTGAGGTCCTGGGTTCGATTCCCAGGTCGTGCAAGGTGTTATTGGGTTTTTCTGTATGGAAATTCTCAGTAGCAGCACGGAGTCTGGAACTGTGCCCGATAGATGGCAATAGGCTCGCCCCCTATTACATGGGACTTAATAACGGCATCGGCGAAATGTGGGTGTACAATAGTACACCTCTGCCTAACCCTTCGGGGAATACAGGCGTGATGCTATGTTATGATAAGTTATCAAATCTGTATCCTGTGAATGTGTATATTTGAATGAATAGTGCAACTTTTAGATTTGTCTATTTACTCTTATCATCTACTTTTTGTGTAAACGGTACTTCTAATATGTACATCTCGAATGATCGGCAACACACCTGTGTGGTCACTAGTTCAGAGCCAGTGATATTGCTAATAAACTCGTACAAGCAAAATGTTGCGCCTTCTAAGTACTGTGTGTCCACAATGATCTGGAACAATACAATAATATTAATAACTATTTCAATAAATAAGAGTAAGTTAAATGGCAATAGGCTCGCCCTCTATTACATGGGACTCAATAACGGCATCGGCGAAATGTGGGTGTAGAACAGTACACCTCTGCCTAACCCTTCGGGGAATACACGCGTGATGCTATGTAAATAAGAGTAAATATTAAACACTATCACAGACATTTTATTTTTTATCAGCTCGAGTCTAAGCAGCTGCTTTCAAACTCCAGCGCTCCACTAATCTCCCCTCTGTCTATTAGTCAATTTTTTTTTAGAATTGGGTCACTGATTCCGGAGATTACCCCCTTCATACAAACTTACAGCAGATGACAATTACCTGTACAAGCTGCATCAAAGGCAGTGGCCTTCTAAACAGCGCCGACAGACACCCCGTGAAGGATCTACTGAGTAACAAAGACGCCGAGTGTCTAGCGGCCGCGGCCCTTCGTCCACCGCCAAGTCCGAGCCCTGCAGAGTACTTCAACCAAGCGTAGATGAACTCCTTCACTTGCACATACACAGCGGGCACGGTGGTGGAGAATGGGAACCTAGTAAAAAAATATACAGGATAGTTAAGATTCTCCGTCGTGCTATCATGGAAATCACTCATGCCGTACTCAGCAATAGTAGTATGGAGACTGACTGCCAAGCAATGGCGGTCCAAGTCGCCCCCAAAATCTTAAAATTAAAATTCACAAACCTCCTAAAAATAGACAATTAACGAAAATTTTATACAAATCATTAAATTCCTGTTCGTGTAAACAATGAAACCAAAAAAGTTTTTTTTTTATATTTCTATTATATTTTTTTCGTGAAATAAATTCTAATTTGCTCAACTTCAACAGCACCCCTCCCCCCTCCTCCTCCCCCAATCATTTTAATGTTATTATGACCTTCCCCAAAGTGTTTGGCTGCGACCGCGCCTGCTGCCAAGGCTGCGCCAGACGCGCGAGACCCACGGTTGGAGAAAACTGACACGTATATTTGTAAACTGTACCCACGATACAGGAGAAATCCTAGTGTGGGGCAATGTTTTTTAACAAGAAAGAAAGAAAGAATGATGAAGTTACCAAAATGGCACTTACTTTCTTGGGAAAGGTTGCGTCTCCAATTCATCGCCATCATATGGAAATGTGTCCATTACCCCATCGTATTGGTCTTGGTTTTCAACCTGGGAACAAAGAAACTTTAAGAAAACAGAACCAAGGGGAATAATGATTTCGCCGAGTATACATTCAAGAAAATGTCCGACGAGTTTGTGGGTATGTAGGTATTTAAAACTTTGTCGTTCGACTCGTTGAGACTACTACTCGCAACATGGCAAAAAGTAAAGCGACATCTATCGGAGTGAAGTGATAACAACAATCCCTGAATCGCACTATGAGAGTTTACCACGATTCTGTCCGACATCAACCGTTGGTCTTTGGCCCGCCAGGCTAACCTTGCCTGTTTGGAGGATCATCCCATTTCAATGGAGGAACACCATACCTCGTTTCTCCACAGACTTATACAAAACGCAATTCCAAAGTTAGTATATCATGTTCATTCTTGTGTTAGAAAAAATAGCCCATTAATCAATTGGTTGCAAGCCAGACTGCTGAGCTCAAGGTCTAGATCTAGATCCGGTTCCCGGTCGGGCAGTTTTATTAAGTTATTCTATTATAAAATGAGGAATACAACTTTAATGCTATGTGATGTGTCGGAGAAAACAACGCGAGAATACCTAAGCAGATATGTCGTATAAAAAGTACGAAGATAATGTCTCACCTCAATAGGCAAGAACGACGCATTGTCGAGTATATCCCTGAACACGACCACCCATCTCTGCATCAGCACCTCGGTGTAATGCTCTGCCATCTCTTGTAGAAGCATCGGAAGGGGATCCGTAGGCAGACCATAACACCTACAAAAATATATAATTTAAAACCGTGACACATATTCACAGTCTGTAAGGCCTAGTGTATTTCGGACGGTACCATCAAATAGAGGGATTTTTTTTTCTTTCAATTTTCCCCACACACTTCAAAATAGAACTATGAAAATCTAGTTTCCATAAGTTATCTGCATTTCACGATATCTAAAAAGGCGACATTAAATAATTAATCGACGGATCACGGATTAATAAATATAAACCTAACTATAATGTGTTATGACTCTATTTCGTATGGATATATGTATTTAGTTTAATATTTGTAATGTGAATTATATTAAAACTCATTTAAAGTGGCCTTTTTAGACCCTTCTTCTCTCAGTAACTTTCGTAAATCGATTTCCATGTCTTAAATAGTCTTAAAATAAGTACAAAGTAGGCGTTTCGCCAGACCATGGAGAAATGTTCCGCTGGCTCAAGACGAAAACCTCTGCCCAGCAGTGGGATGACGCAAGCTAAAGGTAAAAAAATAAACTTGTGACGTTAAAATAAAAAACACGATACTCACTTCAACGTATTGATGAACAACACTATCTGGTGCTTGATGCTCAACATGAGCGTCGGATCCGTTATGAGAGACGTATTCGTCCTCAAAGTAGAAGCCACCTTCGTCACCGACATGCTCCACATATCCAGCAGCCAGTCTTTTGACACAAGACCTGCGCCTGCGCTTAGCAAATGCTCCTCTAGAATGAAGAAGCCTAAGACTGCATTCAGGTAGTTCTTCACTCCTTGTATTGAATCGTGCAAGTTGATTGATGCGGGGATTAGGACTAGACGGGCTTGTTGCTTGCGTTGAGCTCTGAAATGAGATAAACATGGTATTTATATGGAATTGATTAACATAACTCCCTTTTCCAAGAGAGTAGCCAGAAAATATAGAATACCGCCATACTACAACTTAGAGAATCAACAAACTTCGAACAGTCACAGCAGCGTTCATAAGACAAGGCTCCTTGAATAAACACCTTTACGTTATATGAATCACACACAGCCCTCTGTGTAGAGCGTGCATGGAGGCGAAAGAAACCGCAGCCCACGTGCTACTGAACTGCCCTGAGGTCTGCTGGCATTTCTCCAGGAACTGGGGTGGATCGGAGCTAGTATCTATACTAATATTATAAAGAGGTAAAATTTGTTTGTATGTAGGATGTAATCTACGGAACTAATGATCCGAATCTGAAAATCCTTTCACCAGATAGCATTATCATATTATAACATTATCTCCAAGTGCTATAGGCAATAATTATATATGTAATCTTCAATCTTCGCCTTCTTGAAGACGATTCTGTCTGTCCATCCATTCAGAGTACATATCGAAGCATATAAGTCTTGAAGATTATTACCTGTAATACTGTATGAAGTCGTTCTTTGCGCCGAGCACACTGTGGATGTGTAGACACCTGTGCAGTGGACTGAAATCCACCAGCTCGTGAGGACATTGAGGCCCCAAGCTCTCTTTCGCTGATATACCGAGAACTGCCGTATCTGAAGAAAGACAGAATAAGGAGAACCGGAAAAAGAAATACAAACATAACAAGTGGCATAAAACTTTTTGTTGCATTACCTTTTTTGTTTTTGACAATACTGGCCAAGCTTCTGCCTAACATTTCTTGTGTTTGTTTCAAAGCCATAGCTCCTACCTATAAAAAAATTTAATTTTACGTTAGATCATATGGAATACAGCGATAAGCGAATAGCGTGGGTGATTGTCAATGTTTGCCATTATATGTTATTTCATTTTTCTGTTTTGTTTGGCTCCTGTGGATCTTCACCGTCACGCAGAACATGATATATATGTGCGATATAGCCCTAAGAATGGGCAATCTAGTATGAACGATCGTAAATTTGTTGTCAATACAAAATATAACAACATTTCGTAATAAACTAACCTGAGGGCTAAGCGTGCGGATGTTCTCGAGGAAATCCCTCAGATCTGCCATTGATGCGTCTTGTATGGCCTGTCGCAAACGAGGAATGTCGGCGGAGATCTGGCCGCACCACTTGTATGGGCCGACGCGTGGGAGAAGCACATGTTCTAACTGCTCCAGAGTTTTTAGTGCTGGATAATACCTGTAGAGAGAAAAAAATATATTTTACAAATATTATATTTTTGGCGGTACCGTTGGTGCAGTGGTTGAGCGATTGACTGCTGTGCTACGTGCCGCGAGTTCGATTCCCGCACGAAGCCAATATTTATATGATCTACAGATAGTTATTGCGGGTCTGATTGTTTGTCCATATGAATTTGTCTTTTCAAATGCACTCATGATACAAGAATCGTTCCGACAATTATAAAAAAATAAAATAGTCCCATAATAAGATAATCCCATAAAAAAATAAGATTTCTAAAGAATAAATCATCTCTCAAATCTCATGTCAACTGATATGATTTGTTGTTAGACTGATTTTTGTGAACTAGTTGTAACCAATCGCAACAGCAAACAAGGTTTAACAGACTGATTTACTGATCAGAGATTCGTTAAGGTAAAAAGGTTAAATAGTAAAACAAACCTTTTAGCTTCCACCTGTGACTTGAGCTTGGAGTATGTGGTGAGTAATGGCAGACATAGCTCCATCTTCTCAATGGTGGCTGCAATGTTGAGCTCCACTCTACGAGCCCTGATCAACTCCTCAGCTTTGTCACACAGACCTTAAAACATGAAAATAAACATAATTACTTATTCAAATAAAATTATGTACATATTAGGCTATTAGGATAGTTATGATCAGGGTAGAATTAAGGGGACAGTAACAGAAGATGAAGCTCCGGGATATCCACAATAAGAGTTCTTATTGTTTAAATGATAAAAATAACAAAGTTCATTGAGTTATCTGAGGTTTATCCAGCTATTGAAACATCAGCCCTTAGAAAAATAAATAAAAGAATATATGGGTTACTAGTTCTTACTGTCAGTGGTGTCTTTGACATTGGCATCCACGTTAGATATCTCAGCATGCAACTCTTCAGCATGTGACCGCACTTGCAACAACTCACGGATTGAGTCAATGAAGCCCTGCAAACCAAATTCAATTTCCAATTAAAAGACCATATTATAATAGCACCTACCACTGACAATAAATCTGCAGCCCAAGTGGGCTACTAAAATGAAGATGTTAATGATAAGGGGATGCTATTTATTTTTTACTAGCTTGTACCTGGTGCGTTGTTGCTGCACAAGAAATAAATTTACTTTTTAATATATATTTGATGGTACGACATGCGTGTATGTCATTGTTCTATGTCTATAATCTTCGTGCATGAGCAAGCAATAAGTTGACAAATTTTTATCGCAATCAGGTGAATGTTATGGCAGCACATAAGATACGAACAAACAAACATTTATTTTTATATATTAGATTTATGAAAATAAAGAGATGTTATTGCAGGTGTTCACCATACCTCATTAACCCTAGAAAGCTAACTTTCTTGGGTATCCCTTTAAAGCTAACCATCCGTTAAAACAATGGTTATAAATAAAAGGTGTTTTTTTTTTTTTTTAGCTTACAGGCAAGATGGGCAAGGCTAACGTATTTCCAAATCTGAGAGACTGACCTACACAACACGTGGGCCAATCCTTGGGTGGGTGTAAAAATCCCGTCGGGGACTGAGTTGGCTAGATCAGTGTTCCGCAAAGTGTGTGCCATGGCACACTGGTTGACTGGTGTACCGTGGTCATTAGTTGGTGTAAATTAATCATCTTATAATTCAATTATTTTACAATTAGATATCATAACATTTAAATTACTTTCATTAATATAATTTAAAATAGGATCTTAATTGACCCCACGATCTTTGCCTTGTCTGCTGTATTTCTCTTGTGTTTGTGCTACAAAACCAAGAGATGGCGCTGCACGTTCGGAATCGAGACGACGACTATGTCGACGCACCCCGCGCCCCTTTAAAGGCGCTCGACAAAAATATGGCATATTTATGTCTATGTGTGTGTGTGTATTCTTTAAATTTTATATTCATTATTTGGCTTTCTCTATATTATTAATTACTGTTATTGGTGTTATGCCGTTGTAATTAATTAATTGAATAAATAAATAAATAAATGGCGGAATAGACGCGCACGCATTTTCGTGCGTCCGTGATTTGAACTGGAACTGAAACTGTGTGATCCTGCCTTCTAGGTGCTCAAAGTCTTTAGAACTTCGCCCCCAGTGTGTGGACGTCAAGTGTAATTCAAAAATCGCATTACTTAACATCTCTACGAACGAGCCAAACAGCGACCGGTAAGTGGCACTATCCTTGAGTTTTATGGTGGATTTGGTACTTGGTCGTGCGGGTCACCAGAACAAAACGCAACACTGCTAGCTGGTCCTTCACTCTAGGTGTATTTTTATACAGTTGGTGTGCCTCAGAAAAATAAAATTTAGGTTTGTTGATTAATAATAATTATTGGTATGTTAATTACTAATAGGTAAATATTGGTTTGTTAATTATTAATAAATATTGTTTTGTTGATTAATAATATATGTTGATTAATATTGTGTAAAAATTAATCTTTCATTTATGGTGTACCTCCTAAATATTCCCATTTCCTAGATGTACCTTGAACACAAAAAGTTTGCAGAACACTGGGCTAGATGCAGCAAATTAGTCCTGCATACCGTTAAAGAGTAACAGTGATATAACATTACAGTACCCGTAGAATCGAAGGAGGATAGCTGTCTAGGATTAAAGGGACTACAGGCCTAATGATTCACTTGGTTAATTTGATTTGTAATATATAATGTTGTTTTTAGAATAATAAGTTTAGCAATTCATGTTCCTCATGTAGGATTACTTTACCTGATAATGAAAGTTGCACAGCTTCTCAATTTCCTTGTCATGTTGCTTGATGCGCTCATCGAGCTGCTGAACAAATGCTTCGTGGCCTTCACCCTCGTATATGGAACGAAACGCTGGGCCCCAATAATCATCAATTCCTTCTATTTCCTAAAAACAAACACAATACTTTGTTGACGAAATATCAGTCACTCAGTCTATTTATGTATTCAGATCATGAAAACATAAATATTATAATAGTAGGGATTGATGGGAATAAAAAAACGAACTAAAGAAAAAGTTTGTTATAGTGTATGGAAATTATACTACGACTTATAAGTGAGTGTAAACCTGAATCGTAGCGTTCGTCATTGTAACTCAATATTCTTCTTTATTTCTAACAGTTGTTATCCACAGACAAATCATGAGAAATGCGAATGCTTTTCTTTGTCGTGCAACGGCAGCGAGCAGGTTTTATAATGTTTGAAAAATAAAAATAAATAACTCGTATCGTAATTTAACGTATCACCACACGAAAAAAATTTTTTATTGACAGTGACATTGACAACTGACATTGAGTCATTGACATCGATGGTGGCCACGCTCCGTTTTTCACGAATATAATCTAGGATTTCGCATACGCTGTTGTGTACATAAAAGAAGACCTAGACGAAGCTTTGCACAACAAGTGAAAGAGAAAGTAGGGGCAGAGTCGTATCAAAACGAAGCCAGAAAATAAAAAGCAGTAGCAATTACTCCACCGACAAGAGCTAAGCTCTTAAATTAAAGAAAAAGAAGAACGTTATACAATGCTATCAAAGTAAGATTAGGAATAACTTTCCGATAAATTGTGACGTATTAGTTAAAAAACAGTTGAAAAACTTTAATGGATCTTGTACAGAATTATATACATATTATTATAATTGTCTTAAATCAACATTAACTAAAAACAGATCATAATATTAATAGAATTTAATATATAAGGAAAGTTAACAAATAGTTGCCTAGTTTCAATTTATTATTCCCGTGAATGTGGTTGTTATTATTATTATTTTGGTTTAATTCCAATATCCGGACTGCTACTGAGAATCTTCTAACATAAAAATATTGTTTTAAATAATTATAATCTAATGTATCAATTAAAACATTTTAAAAATAGAACTCTGAATAAAACAAAAAATAATCTTGCAATCCCTAAAGTGAAACGTCAAGTCAAAAGCTCGTGAAACCAATGTTGCCAACCATACTGCTTTAACAGTAGATTTACTGTTTTCTGTTTTATTTTTAGAGATTTTTGGGTTTGGCCCATCTGTCTACATGTATCCGAATACCGAACTACGTCGAAAAATAGCTCATTTCAAGACGCATTAAGTTACAACATGTGCAACCAGAATAACCTTTGAATTAAAGCGACAAAGACAGTTATGTTATTTTTTTTTAACCTTCCTTTGGGTCTTGATAGATGACGCTCTCGATATTTCCTTAATTTGATCGCAAAGCACGAAACGAACGAAAGATATAATTAGTGATTTGAAATCTAAAACAAAATTACAGACTTTAATTTTGCTTTTCTATCTTTTGGCCATCCCCGTTTACATAAACGCTATCTATGAAGTACTCAGGAACTAGTTCTTTTTCTCGCATTCTATGAAGGTTATGTCAGAAAGTAGATCTTATGTTCTAAAATTATCATTTTACTGTTTTTTGCTATTTTTTGTTTCTTTTGCTGCTTTTTGGTATGATGGTTGGCAACACTGCGTGAAACTTGCCAAAGTGCCAATCCCGCGGACGCAGTGGTGGAGAGTGTGAATAGTTTCTTGTGTGTGGCCTTAGTAATTCATTAAAAAGGCAATTTCTATTATAAAATCCATGTTCCCATAATTTATTTTTATATAGAGTTCTCTTTTAATCCTTATTGATTCTGTGAAGTCCAGCAACCATGGCTCACTGTATGAGAGTTTTGCATGGCCAGGCAAGTTTATAATTAATTCCACGTTTTCATTAATTTTAAGTTACAATAAGTAATATTAATAAGTTTATATTTGTCTGCTATTGATTCACGATTGTTTACGCTATTGTCGTAATCGCAAGCGATGATAAAATTTCCGATAAACCGTCATGAATGGATAGGTCAAGTCACGTAAAATCAACCATATGAGGTCAACTGGGGTCACGAATTGTACAATTATCAGAATTTTACTTATTTATAATGTAATTGGAGCAGGTGCAGTATATTGTGACGTATTTTTGTCAGAGATGTCCTAACGTCGCAATTTGGTTTCCAGGGTAGCAGGACGAGGACGGTGCTGTTGGAGATCCAGCAAAGATGCTTCAGCGTGTCCCCGCTCACCGCCGCGGCGGCCCAGGTACTTAGAACCCGCAAAAGAGTGATATTTCCAGTGTTTTCTATGATAATAAGATGGTGTTATGTAATCATTGTAACAATGAAAATTAGATATTACGGTTCCCAGTTGGTGTTTCTAAGTGGTTTACAATGTGTTGTAGGTCGCGATGTCAAAGTTCGACAAGAACCCCCTGCCCTACGAGAAATTGGCGAAAAATTTGGAAGTTGTGAAGAAGAGGTTAGGTCGTGACATGACCTTGTCTGAAAAAGTGCTGTACTCCCACTTGGAAGACCCTAAAGGACAGGTAGAGTTACATAATACCTACTTAAACTATTCATATATTGAAGAAAAAAACTTTTTCATTGAAGTAAAGATAAGAATAAAAGTATATGACCTCTTACAAGGATATCATTCTTCCAACATTGGAAAAGTTAAATAATATGTTTTAAACTACGAAACATTTTCCTGTAAATATTAGTGATTTATATTATTTCAGGAAAATTTCCCAATTTATAATAAAATAATTTTATTTACCTACTGTGTACAAGGTTTGTAAACAAACAATCCATATAAGGAATTATTACTTCTTATCAAAGACAATGGTCACTTGTTTTTTTATAATGTTGTTCTGGTTATTGGCTTTGCTAATTATCAAGTTCATGTTAATACACTATTGTGACAATAATATGTGATGTTCTGATTTTATGTATTTAGTTTTTATTTAAGAATTTTGTGTGAAGAAGAATTTTATATAAATGTATTGAGAAAACATCATAACCCAACTACAAACTTTTAAATGAATAATTACATGTCACTATTAGTTGGTATAGTTTAAATAATTATGACAGTTTTATTAATTAGATTATTTGTGTTTGTGAATACAGTATTTATTATATGCCATCATATCAATGGTGAAGTGTCAATATATAATAACTGACATTTTGGCAATTTTCGATTTATAGCATTATCATACATAAAAAAGGGTTATGAAATGAAAATTTCCAAAATGTTGGCTATTATAATATTGACAAGTGTTGATATCTAACATGAATGCACAAAATTAATACTAGGTGGGACAAAATTCAACTGAATTATTTTACGCCAGCCATTTGGATATGAGGTATCCAAAATATGCAAAAATTTATTAAACTATTACTTCTTATAATATTCCATTCTATTATATTGGCACGAATATAAAATAATGTTTCATAAAAAGAAACATTGGCTTTTTCAAGGTGTTTGAGTTATTCTAGTATATTCTAAATATCATGTTGGCATCAGGACATCGAGCGTGGTACCAGCTACCTGCGCCTACGGCCCGACAGGGTTGCCATGCAGGATGCCACAGCCCAGATGGCTATGCTGCAGTTCATCTCCTCAGGACTGCCCCGCGTCGCGGTGCCCTCTACCATTCACTGCGATCACTTGATCGAAGCCCAGATTGGCGGTGACAAGGACTTGGCGAGAGCTAAGGTAAGATACACTAGCTTACATGGTCTGGTTCTCAATATCATGCTTCTAGTAGCCAGTTGGTAATGTATCGAGGGATGAGCCAAACTAAAAACCCAGGTTTCGTCACTTGTGAGTCTTTTACAGAGGGTCACAATATGCATTGTAAAAATATCTGTATTTCATGTGACTTCAGAACTGATAATCTTTAAATGAATCAATACAAAGCTATGGTTTAAGCAATGATAACCTGTCAAGAAAATTTATGTGTGGATAATTTAGTAGTAAATAAATTCATGCATAGCAATTCATTCATTATTTTTCATCTTCACAATAATTGTGAAGAAAAAACTCAACCTTTCTAAATAAATAATATTTATATGCTTTGCATATAGTGTAATTTACTAATCAAAGTCTATTAATAAGTCCATTCGCCCGAGCGTAATGTTTACCTTGACAACTGATAATTGGACTTTAAACTAGGTATAATGGCACTTTGAAGCCTGCATGAATAAATTATTTATTGAATTTAATATCTGTACTGTAAGCCTACTGATTTTATTAAAGCCTAACTTATGGCACTGATTGGTTTTTCATTCTGAATTAAAATAATACTCAAAATACAGCTAATTTGTATTGTTACATAAAAATAGCAATTGTTATCTACTATAAACATTTTAGTAAACATAACATAAAAAAATTAAGTTAAAAAAAAAAAACATAATTATCATTGTGCGTATTCGGCACAAGATAATTTGGAAACGAACGTAAACAATTGAAACATAGTAATGAAGATGAGCCAATTATGACGATAAAGAATATAAGAGTGTTTATTTTTAGGACTGATAATGATCCTCCCACAGTAGATATAAGTATAGATTTTTGTATTACTAAAAAGATGAAAAAAAAAATGCATTGAATTCCGTTAATAGGCTTCTGGCCTGTTTTATGGTTTATCTCGTATTTATTTACTGTTCTATGAGTCTGCTTGCTATCTTCTTAATGGTAATGACTAATTACATTAAATTTTATTTAGTTTCACCTATGAATAACTCATACAAGGAATTCCGATGGCGCGCCATTACCAATAAGAAACTGACCAAAGTCTAATATTTTGGATTAAGATCAACTGCTGATAAATGTAACCCTTCCACCAATCTTTAGGACTTGAACAAAGAAGTATACAAGTTCTTGGAGACCGCGGGCGCTAAGTACGGCGTCGGTTTCTGGAAACCGGGCTCCGGTATCATCCATCAGATCATCCTCGAGAACTACGCCTTCCCCGGCTTGCTGATGATCGGAACTGACTCTCACACACCCAATGGAGGTGGTCTTGGTGGACTTTGCATTGGTGAGTAACTCAATCAATCAAGGAGAAAATGATTTAAATGGGCAAATAATAAAAGGACAGGCCATTAAAAAAATGGCTGCCTCTCTTGGTTTTTATAAAAATCGATAGCTGACATCAATACAAACAAGAAATATGTTATAGTTGATGAAATCTTAAAATGTAACATTTTTTGAAGAAATTGTGAGTGTTCGCAGAGTCTTCGCCGGTAGAGATCCCAGTTTAAATATTAAAATATTCAAGCCTCTTTAAATGGTTCCTCCAGGCCTTTATAGTATGATCCTGTAGTATTTATAGCTGGTTATGTCTGGTTACCAGAATCTCACTTAATCTATGTACTCTTATGGTTCAGGTGTCGGTGGTGCCGATGCTGTCGACGTAATGGCTGACATCCCATGGGAACTGAAGTGCCCGAAAGTCATTGGTGTCAAGCTCACCGGTAAGTTGACTTATACTATAATAAAAAAAACTTATATTCTTAAAGAACTCTGTTCTTCAAAACAAATATGCTCTCAAACGGTAGAACCGTCTAGAGTTGATATCTAGATAGTTCATAGACAGAATACCAAGAAAGTGCCAAAGAAGTCCGAAAGTAAATTCCGGTCTCGCTTAGTCCTTAATTTAGCCGCCTTCCATCCATAGGCGATAAAATGTTTTAGCAAACAGGTGACAAGCGGCTGACAATAGAGATCAGTGGAAGACTCGGGGGAGGCCTCTCCTCAACCGTAAGACACTCAAGGCTAAATTTATATAATAATTATATATGTGAACGCAGTCCATTCAAAAGTATATCGGCTTGTTTCTTCAAAATGAAAGATTTCATAAATTCGCATAAAGTAGCTGAACAAGCAATTTACAATTGCTACAAAAAATATTTGATTTTTTCGAGTAATTTTCTAGAATTGTTCTGTAACATGTTATGTATGAAGTACCTATATAAGAAACCAGATGTTAGTATGTCTAGTACTTTTTAAATTACTGTAATTCTATGTTATCAAGCTCAGAAACTTAATAGCTTGCACGTACGCAACGTTAACGAAGAGTAATAGATTGTGGTGTTATTTACTGGCTAGCCAACAAATTGTGACTATTATGTACCTATCATTCCATTGAGAAAAGAAATGCTTAAGGTGACTTGGTCGTCAGAGAGTATTATGGCATGTTAAAAGATGTAATACATAATATCTATATATAACATCTGTAGGTATTAGATAACAGTAGATTTTCGTAGAACTATGTAGTTTTACAAAAAATCTGTTATCTAATATCTATTGTAGATAGCTTTTTAAGCCTGGCATACACATGCTATTTCTTCGCTTAGATAACAATACCACACAAGTAAAATTTGATTTGTTATCAGAAGCGACAAAAAACTGATTGTCTTATAAAAAATATTTCGTTAATGGTTTGCAATAAAGTGTATTGTATTGTAGTCAATTGTGTTGTATTTATGTATATACATATTACACATTTACGAAATTTTTCTTAAGAGATAAATAGGTTCTTGTCTCTTCTAAAAACTTATCAAATTTTACTTACGCGGTATTATTACCTAAGCGACGCTATGTACCAATGCTTATGAGGTCTGTGTTTTCACTAACATAGTACACAAACGGCTAGCCTATAAAGTATCGAAAAAGCTTGTAACTTTAATGGCATGTGTATTCCAGGCTTTACTGTTTTCGGATTCGGTATCTGTTACGTAAAGATTTCACAATTCAGAAACAAAAAACATATTTCTGAGTCAAAACAGATTATTTTCATAACACATCTACGCTTGCAGGAAATTACTTTTAAGTTCAGTTGCACTGAAAAAAAAACAGTGTGCATATAGATAAGATATTATTATGTATGTGTGTGTCTGCATATAAATAGCGCGGTGAAATTGGCGTGGCCAGGCGCCAACCTTCCAATGTCAATACGAAGCAGGCGCGAGATGTTTGAGATCCGCAACAATAAGACTCGCGTACCTAAAATATATGGTGCATTTATTTGACTTTTAAGTTACATTTGAACTTTGGATCGTATGCGCAGATTTACTTTTGCATTTTCGACTAATATTTTTAGTTCTAAAATCAAAGAAAAAAAGTAGTTACATTGTTATGTTCGTCAGTTTTATGTATATTTCTTCACGTATGTTTATGCCTTAATTTAGATAATCTACATAACATAGCATCACGCTTTTGTTCCCCAAAGGGTTAGGCAGAGGCGTACTATTGTACACCCATCTTTCACCGATGCCATTATTAAGTCCCATGTAATAAGGGGCAAGTCTATTGCCATCTACCGGGCACAGTTCACCAAACTCCGTGCTGAGACTGAAAATATCCATACAGAAAAATCCATTAACTTTTTGCTCGACCCGGGAATCGCACCTCACGCTCCAGGACCTCACGCTCAGCAGTCGAGCTTACGAACACTAGACCAATAAAGCAGTCTTCAAATAACCTACAAAATAATGAATCTTACTTACTATTATAAATGCGAAAGTTTGGATAGATGGATGATTGTTACTCAATCACGCCAGAACGGCTGAACAGAGCTGGATGAACTTCGGCACAGAGATAGATTATAGTCTGGAATAGCACATAGGCTATCTCGGAAAAATGTACCGGTTCGTAAACCACGCGAGCGAAGCCACGAGCGGAAGCCAGTTTTATATATACATATATAAACTTATAACCAATAGACTTTCTGGCAAAATGGCCACATCATTTTCGCGTCAACCTTTTGCAAGTTGTTAAGCTCGAGGATATTGTAAGTAGCACAACGACCCAGCCACGTTACCAGAATATATTATTTTTTTACACCATAGTCAGTTCTAGGGTTATTAATTGCAGGTACTCTATCAATACCCGGCAACATGGTGGAGTCGGATAATCCCCATGTGAAACGATTTGGTGAGGATTTATAATTCCGACCGATTAGTATTAGTACGTATGGCAAGTGAAAAGTAGTTTAGCTGTTGGTAATCTTGATAATCTTATAGTTGCTGATAAGTAATGTAGCTATCAGATAAAAAAAAAAGATATTATTTATGTATGCGCACACGTTCGTTTCATGGGCATGCACAAAAACAAATGTTCATGAGTCAAATCACGTCTGTTTTACAAAGTCATTGGTTTCCAGGCGTTCAATTTTCAAATTGTTATTGTACGGAACTCCCGCGCATATTTTTTCTCCACTTCGTCTCAATCAGTGGGCGTGTGCTGTTTATAAAACACAAGAATTTAATGACGTGACGTTACCGATACAGAGATGCGTGTATTACTACGAAATTACGATTTTATTGCAACACTGTGCTTTGGACCGATTTGATAAGTGTGACCTTGGGGACTTGATAAGAGCGAAATATTTAACGCAGTTCTATCGAGACAGTTAGATAAAAGGCATGCTTATACATACTACTGTTCTGCCTAGTTTTCGAATGACCTTGTTTATATTCTGTACCTATTAATCTAATTAGTCACAAACGTACAATACTTATGTAATTCCTACCGGAACTATATGGGAACGTCGCGTTTTACACGGTTCTTACAATATTGTAATATACTCAGAAAGCAGAGATAGCCAAGCGGTTGAACGCTCATCTTTCATGCAGTAGGATCTGAGTACGATATCTCGCACTTTTTGAATGTATGCGTGAATTTGATTATCACTTGCGTTAACACAACCTCACACGACCAAACTCTACAGCAATCGAGCAACGATAAACTAAAATATTATTAATTATTTTTTATAAAAACAAAAGAGCGTAGTTTCCAAAAACAGCCAGTGGTTCGTACTGGCCGTTTTTTGGGAAGTACGCCCTAGCTTGTCTAGTCTATGGAGACTATCTGCATATATTTACATTTAACATGACCTGTGGACCTCGTATGAGACACCACGTGACCATTTATGTGACACGAGTCTAATATGTATAATGTATAAGTTCAAGAGCTGCGCGTCTCTCACATTCAATTGATTCCATTTGTGACATGCGCGTCACGTGAGCAGTGTTCAGTGTACGTACCTATGTAAATGAGATGCTTTTAGACTGCAAAAGTATTTATTTATTATTGTTCATCTGAGACAAGTAGTGGTAGTATAGATTTAGTAAATTGGTATCGCCCTGAGTAAAGTAATAATTGTCGTCTCTAGTTCTAACATAGGTTATATTCAGTATAAGTCTCAGGGTATATTAGTTGTTAATTTTCTGTTGAGTCGGGAGAAGCTATGCCGTTTATGCCTTAGTGGAAAGATTGGCCAGTAGGCAATGGTGTTATCGAGGCTGACTGCCCAGGGTGCGCAGGACGAATTCATATGGCGTCACTCTTGGAAGCTCTTTCCGTTAATTCTTTCAGTTCAATATTGAAATATATTTTTAGTATTGATTTTTTAAAACGTTATAATGACCTTTAAATAAATTGACGTATAATATTAATTGTTTTATGATAATTTACAAAACAAACAATGCCTACTCATGTTTATCTTGACGAATGATAAAGTAATGATAACATGAAATTATTTAACGCAATCATTTCTGATTTATTTTTACATATCTGAAGTTTTGTGATAGTCAATCAAATTGCCAGTATTACCGTAGATTTTTTTTGTCAATTAATTGTGATATTATATGTTCTCTGTATATCTATACATGGACATTTTCTAATGGAACAGTTGGCAACTCGAGATTGTCCTTGTTGACTCAAAAATAAGATTTTTTTACTTTTTTTAGTAATGTTACATAACAATGTTTACACACGTCATTGACTGCGTAAAACTATAATTATCACAAAAGTGACAAATCTTCACAATCAAATGGTTTGAAAATGCGCAGATATCGCCTATTCCTTATTTGAATGAAATTAAACTCTGCACTAATTAATATGGCGTTAGCGCTGAGAAGTAAATGGTTTTGATCGATTTCATGAATTCAATGCATTCAAACGTTGGCAGTATTTCTATTGCCGTGTAAATGGATCCACTACACAACTAAAGTGTGCCTACTGAAATAAGAAAGAGGAAAATTTTTTTTTTAATTTTTTTTTGATTTGTTTTAAATTTCGTTTCCCCGAACTAGGATTTCTCCTGTATCGTGGGTATAGTTAACAAACATACATGTCACATACATACACACTATTTGTAGGTCTCTGGTTTTTATATTTTGTAGAATGCAATGATTTAGTGGACATCAAGCTTGGCGACTTTTCTGTATGTCTGCTCTGCCAACAGATACAAACGATCAGTATAACGCTGACCTAGATCCCAAACAAATAAATATCGAACTATGTGCCACAAGTATCTATACACACGAGAAAGTTCGGTTATGAATATGCTTGTAATTTTATTTGGCGTCCCAAACTCCCAACTTGGCAGTGATAGCCGGCTTTTGCACGCACGTGGCCATACTTTAAACATACTTATGGCAATCACTAATGACTTGCAAGTGTTGTGAATCAATATAATCGTAGAATGCGGTAAAGAATATATTTGGTTTCTCGTTAGGAGTTGGATTATTCTCTTCTTCCGAGAATAGTGCGAATTACGACTGTTGTGTGACGCTTACATCTTACTTAAGCTGAGTTTTCTAGCCCCCCCCCCCCCCTGTTTTCTCCTGTATCGTGGGAACCTACATACATAAACGCACACACCCCGGCCAGAAACAACTATCTGTAGATAATACAAATATTTGTTCCGTGCGGAAATCGAATCAGTGACACGTAGCCCTGAAAGTTAATAGCAGAGATACAGCGCCAACCGCACAAATAAAATAAATGCAATAAGTAATTGTGGTATTTCATATTTGGATTGAATACCAAACTAATCGCATACAATCAATCGCAAAGATGCACAATACATAATATAGCATCACGCCTGTATTCCCCGAACGGCTAGGCAGAGATGTACTATAGTACATCCACATTTCGCCGATGCTGTTATTGAGTCCCATGTAATAGGGGGCGAACTTATTGCCATACACCGGGCACAATTACAGACTCCGTGCTGCTACTGAGAATTTAAACCCAATAACACTTTGCCCGATCCGGGAATCGAACCCAGGACTTCACGTTCAGCAGTCGCGCTCGCAACCAACAAGGCAGTCAATAGCGCAATACAATCTCAAGCAATTCATATCAAAAGTGTTGTTTGTTAATAATGAAATCAAGCTAATTTTGATTTGAGTAACTATACTACTTTTCTTTTAGAGGAATTCGTGTTTCAGATAGAAACAAGATAATAAAACGGTGGTATCGGAATGTTCTGTTCACTATTTTTCACGTGTAATGTTACTTAACTGTTGTAACTTGCAGATTCTAGAAATAATTCCCACCGTATGTTTAACTTCTACATTTTAGACAGTTAGCTATCATAATGTTTTTAGATATTGCTGTTTTACAAAACATCAAAATTTAGTTTTCACTTGCGTTTATGGTGAAGGAAAAACATCGTGAGGAAACCTGCACACCTGAGAGGGCTCCATAAAGTTCTTGATGGTGTGTGTAGTCCGCCAACCTGCACCAGGCCAGCGTGGTGAATTACGGCCTAACCCTTCTCATTCTGAAAAGATTTTTATTATGATGTGAATATTGTATCAATTTTGGGTATCAAGTCATCGGGTATATGGACTTTTATGTTGACTTCTAGCGGCCCAAACTCAACCCTGTAATCAATAGTTCCTTCTTGCACATCAATAACAAAACACTGTCACCACAGGTCAGATGAAAGGCTGGACGAGTCCCAAGGACGTGATCCTGAAGGTGGCCGGCATCCTCACCGTCAAGGGAGGTACCGGCGCCATTGTTGAGTACTATGGACCTGGTGTCGACTCCATCTCCTGCACTGGTATGGCTACTATCTGCAACATGGGTGCCGAGATCGGAGCTACCACCAGTGTAAGTATATTACCTATTTCCACAGTTGAATTTTGTTTTATTTCGACTCGAAACTGAGTTACCTACTTGTCTATGCGCCTGGGCAGGCTATGGTCAGGATTGTAGGTAGATAGACCGCAGAAGAAACAGTGATGGCGCGTAGGTATGTGAAGGAACAAGACGTCTATGTGAACCTGTGTCAAGTCAAAGTCTGCAGCTGTCTTAAGACTGTAGTTAGTTAGACTTGTTTTTGTAAGTCTAACTACAATCTTAACTATGGTGAGCACAGGCGCTGAGTTGCCGTAGTAGTTCGTTAAGGTCATTGAGTACGTAACCTAAATGTGGCTTCAATCTAAATTCGATATTACAGCCAAGAACAAAAAAGTATCAAGTGTTTGTAAGTCGGCGATTGTATTTCTATAGGGCCTATGTTTCAGAGTGCAGTTAGGTCATAAGATAATAGTAACTGAGTTCAAGGGCTGTCACTAATCTATAAAATTATCTAAATGTGCCTTTAGTGGCATTACTCATCTCTTAAAGACGTTTTATATCTCTGTCTCGACTAGAAAACATAATAATTTATTCCTGAGATAAGACCGTGTGGTTGATATCAAGCAAAAATAGGCTAACGACTCTTCATCTGGGAGTCGTAAAATCCTGAATAAATGTTTGTGTACTCAGGTGTTCCCCTACAACTCTCGTATGGAGGCTTACCTCAAGTCAACGGGCCGCCAGGAAATCGCCGCCTCCGCCAACAACTACAAGCATCTCCTCACACCCGACAATAAGGCACCTTACGACCAGGTAATAAAGCTCAATTTTATATATCAATGCAGTTTATAATTACAAGACTTAATACCCTCAGTGCAGTGTTTGTTTTTTTTTGTAATTTCAATGAACTAAGCCTGATAGATATATGTCTGATTCACCTTCGAATTAACCAATATGTGTACTAAATGCCAGTCTTACTAATATTATAAATGCTAAATTTTGGATGGATGTTTGTTGCTCAATCACGACAGAACGGCTAAACGGGGCTGGCAGAAATTTGGCACATGGATAGATTATACTCTGGACAAGCATATAGCTATTTTAATGCCGGAAAAATGTACCGGTTCGTAAACCACGCAGGCGAAGCCACAGGCGGAAGCTAGTTGATTCATAATTTAAAATATTGAGTTTAAATTTTAAAACGTGGTAGCAAATACATATAAGCCGTATTGACTATTGTAAATTATTGCATTTTTTAGTTATCCTCTATTGAGATTCCCGTTCAAATAATAGTAATAATATATTTTAATAAATGAATAATTTGGTACAATTCCTCCATCCAATGCGATACTCAAAGATTACTTTGTGCTTCGCCTATCTAAATCGATTCAATAGTTTACAAAATTATGTCACATTTTAACTTAACACACAGCTTGTTAATTATAAATAGTGAATAGATTAACTACAGACTTCAGAATTATTTTGTTACCGAACAACGAATACAATCAAACGGTTGGTACGAGCACTTAGTCAATACTGCTAGCGAGCGCTCAAGCTGCTCTCTCAAAAATACTCCAAAAATGGGAACGAAACAGAAACGGAGAATTACTCCACTCGGCAAAAGTTCGTAGCAAGAATTCGCTATAAGAATGCTGTTCGAGCAAAAAATTATGACGTGTGAGCATTTATATGTAACTAACGATCCGCCCCGACTTCGCACGGGTAGAACAAAATTAGCAAAAAGCCAAAAAAATAAAAATATGTTGATCCTTTTGCTACCAAACTTTACAGGATCGCCCGCTGGGCTAATCTGAAGATTACCTAAAAATTTCATAAAATCTTTCCAGCCGTTTTGGAGTCCATAGGGAACATATATACACATATATATATATAGATGTAACATACTCTAAAGTGCCATCGCCACCTTTAAAGAGGAGAGTAGCTTTCTTGTATATATCTGTTAAATTCTTAGAAATTAACCTTTGTAATCTTACCAGGTGATCGAAATCGACCTCTCAACCCTGGAGCCCCACGTGAATGGCCCCTTCACCCCCGACCTGGCCAACCCCATCTCGAAGCTGGGCGACATCGCCAAAAAGAACGACTGGCCAATAGACATCCGCGTCGGTCTCATCGGATCCTGCACCAACTCCTCATACGAAGACATGGGCCGCTGTGCCAGTATTGTTAAAGAGGTTAGTACATACAAAATAGTTTTCTTTTTTTAAGTAATTTTCCTTTTCCCTCATAAAATTAAACAAACAACAAATGAAAAGTAAATATTTTATTCAACTGTCATGTGAGCAAACAAAAAGGATTTATGTAAGAGTGTTAATTTTTAAGTACAGGTGAATATAAATTGATACAGCTGAAAATATCTAATTCAATTTTTCCTTAGCTTTTGAAGTTTAGAAAACATTACACAATGTAACAATCGATAATCCCATTCTTAAAGTGTCCGTATTCTGTATTAAAGTTATATACTTGTTGTAAAGGCGCTGTCGCACGGCGTGAAGTCCAAGATTCCGTTCAACGTGACTCCCGGATCTGAGCAAGTGCGCGCCACCATCGAGCGCGACGGCATTGCGCAGACACTCCGCGACTTCGGAGGCACCGTTAGTATACTGTACTACACCAGCCTACCTACCAGGAACGTCTCTTCTCGATCCTTCTCACTCGAGAGAGAGACAGAGAGAGAAACCCGAAACACAACTTTTTATGACACATAAATTTGAACATTTAAAAAAAAAATATCTCATTAAACTTGAGGAATTTTTCGAAAGAATATCGTATATTACATTTGGAATAACAAGATCAACATATTTTTTGGTATTTTGGTAACATATAATATCGTAAATTTTAATTTATCATAACTTCTTGCTGGCTGGCAAATAAAACATATTAAAGCAACAAATTTAAGTAGATTTTGATACCATATCATTGCACCATTTATACATCATTCATCAACATTCTCCTGCCCTTATCCCGTATTATTTTGGGGTCGGCGCAATATGCCTTTTTCTTCCATTCATCTCTATCAGACGTCATCTCTTTTCTTGTATACCCTGTCACTTTTCACACAATCTATCCATCTTTTCTTGTGTCTACCTCTTCCCTTGTATCATCCCTCCTCATCATTGCACCATTTTTACGTTTGTTGATTATATTTCCCCTCATGATTTAATACTGTAATAACTCTCAGGTGCTAGCTAACGCGTGCGGCCCCTGCATCGGCCAGTGGGACCGTAAGGACGTGAAGAAAGGCGAGAAGAACACCATCGTGACTTCATACAACAGGAACTTCACCGGACGTAACGACGCCAACCCCGCCACCCACTGCTTCGTCACCAGCCCCGAGCTCGTCACCGCTCTGTCTCTTGCTGGTAAGATGTTGCACAGTGACGTCATACAATAAGTAATAACGGGGTCTAATCTTCCCTAACTTCTTCAGTACTCGCGACAGATCCAAGAGCATTGGCGTAAAGGTTTAGTGGATACACGGCTTTTTTCCAGTGTCACCAAAGTGTCTCTCGTGATGATTGATGTGGATGATATAATAGCTGAAATCTATACTTGTTACTCGGACTAATTGGTGACGTCAGGCTTTTGTATGTTGGGAACAAGAGAACTAGAGACGGCTCATACATATTAAAATAAACTTTTCTTCGCAGGTCGTCTGGACTTCAACCCTTTGACCGACTCGCTAACCGGCTCTGATGGCAAAAAGTTCAAGTTGTCAAACCCGTACGGCGATGAGCTCCCCGCCAAGGGCTTCGACCCCGGCCAGGACACCTACCAGCACCCCCCCAGCGATGGCACCAGTACGTATTGTATATTTTAACTATCTTTATACATAACAAGGCTTGTTTTATATCATTTTGACCCATAATATTTGTGTTTTGACTAAATACACAAATCGAGGCATCTGCCGAATATAAAAGTCTTCAATAAAAACAAAAGAGTTCCATAGTTTCCATACAAGTTGTTTGAATTATACGTGAATAACGTTCTTAATTAACATGCCAAGTTGCCAGTCTAATCAAATACGACAAAATAATAAGAGTAACGCGGCGCGACTGCCATCTCGGTTTACCATCTAAACTCTTCAGAATACGCAATATTACCATCATTGTTTCTTCCAACACTCAGAGGTGCAAGTAGACGTCGCCCCCACATCGGACCGTCTGCAGCTCCTGTCGCCCTTCGAAAAGTGGGACGGCAAGGACCTGACCGACCTCACCATCCTCATCAAGGTGAAGGGCAAGTGCACCACCGACCACATCTCTGCTGCTGGACCCTGGCTCAAGTACAGAGGACATCTGGACAACATCTCCAACAACATGTTCATTACGTAAGTTAGCTTATCATCAGACCACCCTAGGAACTATTGAACTTTAGAGTCCTCATAGACCTATAATAATCGCATAGATCGGTTACCTTTACTTACCACATCAATCTTTTAGTAGATATTCGTTTTTTTTACTACTAATTTGAGTGCGTTTGGCAGCACTTCACATGATGGTGAGTGACAATGCTGCCGAGGATAGATCACGCAAGCTCAGGGAATATAGACGCCGGCAGAGAATTCCATTGCCTCGCCGTTCGCATGAGAAACGAAAAATTCGTCCATTTGTATATTTGCAAAGAATATTTGTGTTATTCATTTCTTCTAGTCATACTCTAAATCAAAAGAAACTAATTTATAAAAGACTGTTATTTTAAAAATGTTTATATCTTGCCCCCAGCGCCACGAATGCTGAAAACGGTGAGCTGAACA
The DNA here is from genome assembly GCA_947562105.1 of Shargacucullia verbasci. Taxonomy (NCBI): domain Eukaryota; kingdom Metazoa; phylum Arthropoda; class Insecta; order Lepidoptera; family Noctuidae; genus Shargacucullia; species Shargacucullia verbasci. The sequence goes on from OX387289.1 coordinate 11,644,874, forward strand.
AGGTCCGCAACCAGAAGACCGGCGAGTGGGGCCCAGTCCCCGCGACGGCGCGCGCCTACAAGGCGGCCAACATGCCCTGGTGCGTCATCGGCGACGAGAACTACGGCGAGGGCTCCTCCCGCGAGCACGCCGCGCTCGAGCCCAGGCATCTGGGAGGCAGGGCCATCATCGTCAAATCATTCGCTAGGTTAGTACATTAAAAACTATACTATAAAAGATATTTTTAGGGCCGGTCTGCCTTCAGATAACATTCACCTTATATATTGGAAATGAGGCAGTGACGCCGATCGATACGACGTGATACGTGATAATATCGTGTATATCTACAGATCAAGCTCAAATCTAGTTTCTAGCTTAACAGAAATCTGGCTTTGATCAGCCTTCGCAAGGGGCGTCTATTACAAACAATTTTCATTTTCGCACTATTATCAAAGGAACAGATTTTTGACGCCATAGATCCATAATACTAACTCGATGTTTCGACTTCAGGATTCACGAGACTAACTTGAAGAAGCAGGGTATGCTGCCGCTGACTTTCGCCAACCCCGCCGACTACGACAAGATCCGCCCCGATGACAAGATCTCGCTGCTAGGACTCAAGAACCTCGCGGCTGGCAAGGTAACAGCCTTATTCAAAATAATCTATTTTAAGAATAATAAAGTATATTACTTACAAGAATATTCTGTATGTATGTACAAATATAGAAACACTGCCTGCATACCTGTCGGTATCGGGTAAACCTGTTAGGTGTTAGTTTTCTTATATCACGCGCGATATGATTTTCCACCGTGCACATATATTATCAGATCAGATAAAGGTCTTTTGAACATTGATTTTTGTGTAGGTTATTTCAAAACCTTTTGAAGATTCCTAGAGATATTTCATATAAATCCAAGTCGCGTATGCCAGTCTATTTTAAATGTTATAATGTTGTTTACAGCCAGTCGAATGTGAGATCAAGCACAAAGACGGCAAAACGGAACGCATCATGCTCAACCACTCATTGAACGAACAGCAGATCGCCTGGTTCAGGGCCGGATCGGCACTCAACAGGATGAAGGAAATCGCCGCCCAGAAGTGAACGCACTCACCCTAGTTTATAATCTTGCACTGGACGCCCAACCCTAAAGAAGGGTAATATTAGAAGAGTAGCAACACTGAGCCAAAATTAAAAATAAATACACGCGCTACGTTCGTGTAATGTAACAGCGCAAATCGGTCGCGTTCCTTTGGATCAGTACCACCGCTGTAGATCGTGAAAAGTGTGATCGTATCAATAACAAAACACGAATAATTGCTTAGTTCTCAGATCTAGTAATTGACTCGGTTATTGATGTAATTAATTTAATGTTAAGGTTATCACTATTGCCTTTATGCCCGGTGCAAGCAAGCTGTTACCATATAGTCCAATGTATACTTTTAGCGCATTTCTCATTATTCGGACAATACTTAGTCACGGCGGTGATGAATCTTTAAATTAGCTGTAGTACAAAACTTAGATGAAGTTAGAATAAGTTTAAGCATTACTTTGTTCTTCTATTAAACATCAAGTCAAAATGATTTTATATTAATTTATGTAAATATTTAACAACCTCGAGAAATATACGTTCTTATTATGTTAAATGTCTTATTTTATTTTCCACCTGTCTCCACCTATAAACCTATTGACCTGATCCCTTGCCCATGCCATTATCATTACATGCACTGGAGATGCAATTGTTCAGGTCCAAGTGTGTCACAACGTTTGCGAAGTCAATTAATTGCAAAGAGGCCAGAAGCGTAGTACAAGATTTCTTTAAATTATGAAAAATGTGAAAATGGCAGTTATCAACCCATAGCCGTTCTGACACATACAACTATCTAGAGAAATCCTAACTCTGGGCGCGGTAGAAGTGTGATCACATTTAGTGCGTAAGTAGGTTCATTTCCGTTGCCGAGATCAAAAATTGTAAACAATACAGAAACAAGGCTGATTTAGTCATTTGTGGTGTAGTACCTACTACTGTTTTCTGCGCCCATATAAAAGTACAAGTGCTACAATCCGGCGAGATCTTGGCTGTTCGACGACGCAAACTGATTCCAACGATAAACTACGCTGGAGGGTTCGCTATTAGCATGTTTTCGAAACGTATATTTTTCATGAAAATAATAAGTGGCTGCAACACTGACGTTATAAATCGGTCTGCACAATTTACAAAGTCTATGTTGAAACATATTCTGAAAGTCATCATAAATTCATCTGTCATAACCCAGCAGGTTAGGCACCAAGAGTAGGTATTGGTCAGACATCTGATAATCTTTTGATGTTAACCGAGTGTAAAACAACCACTTGCTTTATTATACTTTGCAGATTCGTATGAGAGAATTATCCAATATAAATGAACAGGTAAGGAAAACTACTAAATATAATAAAAACATAGCATAGTGTAAAACTATTTTATTGTGGCAACAGTTAATCCTCGTTGTCTTCATTGTCGCTGTCTGCGTTGATGTTGAAGTAACGCAGTTCATACGAGTCATGAGCGGAGGCCACCACTCGGAGCCAATCACGCAGGTTGTTCTTCTTGAGGTACCTCTTTGTCAAGTACTTCAGATACCTCTTTGAGAAGGGAATGTCTGAAAAGATAGCATTTAGTTAGACTGATATGATACAATTACACTTATAAAAAATATCCAAAAATGGAAACCAAATACACATGATACTACTGATGTAGCTTGTCAATATGTAGAATTGTTATTCACCTTCTATATGAGGACTGAATACAGATTTTATAGACACAGATGAGAAACACATGATGAGGTTTATTTATTCAATTACTAGTATAATAATAATTCTCTATAGCCAACAGACTAAAATAATGCAGGTCAGAGTCATCACAAGGGCTGTCTGTTGATAGTACTAGATTTTTCTGTTCGTGCAGCTACATATTCTCAAAAAAAGGATCACTGATTCACTGTGTGTCAACACATATACCCTATATATTTACACCAGATGACCACACTATGCAGTAATGTTGACAAACTTGCAGTAACCTTAAGCCTCCATAAATAAAAACAACCTATTTACTGCATGTTCAGAAGCCAAAGAACTTGAAAATATTTTTTAATATTTGGACATGCTTGAAGTGCATCATACAAACCATAAAAATAAATGGGTTATCAGAGGCCATATACATTATGATGAATGATTGTTATAAGTAAATGCATAATTATAACTAACCTGCGTTGATGGAGATTTTCGTCTTGTCTCTCGCGATGACAACGTGATTGCCTAGGTTATTTGTTTTGCCTTCAACTTTGACGCGCTCCTTCAGGTATTTCTCGAAGTTGCCTACGTCCAGGATGCTGTCCTCAGCGGGATGTGTGCAGTCGATCATGAACTTCAGGTTGATCTTCCGCTTGATACCTTTGCCGCGGATTTTACCACCTTTGACTCCCTTCTTACCAGTCTTCTGGTGCAGTTGGGCTTTTTTAGCCACGGGCTTCTTTGCAACTGCCATCTCGGCAACCTGGAATATTCGTAGATAATGTATAACACACTCTAGTAATATAGTTCATGGATTTATCTCTATTTTATCGAATAACCTACCGAACACGTGTATAGCAGTTACCGTGAAAACTGCAAAATGGCCGACGCAAATGTCAATTTTTGATAATGTTGGCACATCTGTATATTATTACCACTGTAAAAAAAAATTATGGTCTGGTGCAAAATCTATGCGGTGCATCCATCGAAATAATATGTCCAGTTCTTATCGACATACTATATCGATGGGTGCATCTTTGGCTATACTCAAAGCCCTCAAATCGGTGATACACCGTAAGCGACATTCTAAGTCTATAGGTACAGTACAGTACAGCACAACCAGCAGTTCTGACAACTGCTGGTTGCGCTGTACAATGTGTTTCTTATTAGGAACTAGATGAACGGCTGTGATACTTTGAAGTTTGAACAACCGCTAACTAACAGGAGTGAATACCCTTAAAATGTATAATAACTGTGTTTGTATCGCCGATCGGTTTGCTTTTTCACTGAGAGTACGCTATGCAACACTGGGCTTCTTTATAAGAAAATAGCTGGACATTACCATTTTGTGACTTCAATAAATATAATACATAACAAAAACAATCTCACTGACTAGATAGAGGTCAGGCAGGGTGACTAGCTATTAGCATTTCCACCACAACTTCAGACGATGTGAAGCTCATATTATATTATTTACAAGCAAATATTTATAATCTATGACTTTAAAGCTGATGAGATGACTGTGATTAGTCGATTTTCTCCAATCACAGACTAATATCGTGAGAGAATGGCTGGACCGATTTCTACCTGATTATCATCATTGTACATAATAAAATTATACAGATTGGCGCAAAATTATGCGATATTATCGATGACTAGCAGAAAGGTCTTTTGAGTTGCCGGCGTTCTGAACTTATATCAATAGGTCAGGCCAGGGTCACGTGCTGATGTGCGAGGGTAACGGGGATAGGATTTATTTACCAGGATATGCCTATTTTGACGTAAGTTACTCATACCTCCCATACCAGTTTACAATGCCTCAACGTCAGCGTTAAAAAAAACTCCCCGCATTATCTCATACGGTGTCTAATTCTGCTGGCCGCCGCAGGAAATCAAGCGTGAATGTTCTTAATCGCGCTCGCAGTGATAGTTGGAAAATGTTAAAAACGAACAGTTAAGATTTGAATCAGACGAAGAATCCAGCTATATACATTTTAGCGGATAAAATTATGTGAATAGTGACAAAAAAATAATATTTATTATCTATATATTATTTTATTTATGTTACAGTTACGTCTCAATTTATTAAATTATACGGATGTTCTTGTGGCCAAAGATTAAACCAACCTATTACCACCTACGGCTAAATAAAGTAACGTATTGTTATGAAACGACATACTCAGATTGCGATCACCACTTTAGTTTCATTGTGTACCTATATGGAATTACGGACCTAAGTATATTAAAATAATAACTTAGCCAACAGCGTTTACCGTTCTGCTAATAACATCATATTGCGATCACCAATCCGTCTGCCATTAATGTTTACTAGGAGCTCATAAGTAAAGGTACAGATCACCTGTGCGTGTCCCATTTACATACTTGAGTATGTTTGCACCTAATATATTTTTTATAATATTCTTTTTCTTGACTTTCGTTCAGATTGAGAAGTCTTTAATTTTAATTTGCTTTGCTGTACTTGCATAAAATCTTATAATGCGCCAAGTAATTTGATATAGCTAAGTACTTATGAAAGGGAACACCGGTCTTGTGTAAAGGGGAGCGGCAATAAGCGCAAGACTATTGTCTTCGCTCCACCTCGGTGATATTATTTCCCATGAATGAACAACGCCAGTCATCGACCGAGGTCACGGCAATTTTTTTACCTGTCGTGATGTAATGCTTCACGTTTTTCATACAAGTCACATTCGCACCTTCGTAAGCTTCGCAGTAGCGGTGGGCAGTAGCATCTTTTTTGGATAACGAAACGCAACTGTCTATCGGATATCAATAGCGGTTGTTAAAACGCGCTATTGCTATTGGTCGCTATTTGTCATATCATGAGCATTTTTTTTTAGCTTCCCTATTTACCCAAAATTCATGAACGGCTCCGTGAAGTTTTGATGAGCTTTTTTTTTTTTTTTTTTAGCTTCTTTGATGCACTTCCTTCCATTTCATTGGATAACGAAACGCAACTGTCTATCGGATTCTTTGGATGTTAGCTACTTTAACGTTAGCATCTTAGCACGTTAGCACGTTTTTCAAATAACCTGCTAACCGTTATTATGGCTCGTTTCAATAACGTGTTTAAGTTGCGCAACGACCACCGCTATTAGCTACTTTAGCGTTAGCATGTTAGCAGGTTAGCAGGTTTTTCAAATAACCTGCTAACCGTTATTATGACGATAGCTCGTTTCAATAACGTTTAAGTTGCGCAACGACCACCGCTACTTCGCAGCGTCTTTGTTTTGGTCTTATTTTGTTTATCCAGTTTTATCCTTATTCAGCAAAAGTTTGTTGATGTTTTTGTGAAATATAGGGCGGGAATTTTTAAACTAAGAAAGTCGAGCATGCGCATTATCATATCACGACCGACATCGTGAACTTCGTGACTTCTCGTACCAATACGCACGGTGACGGTGACGGCACACAAACGCAGTTTATTTACGCCGTGCACGGAAACTGTTGGTTCGTGCCTCAGCCGTATAAACCTATTTTTGTAGTTAACCTCACTTTGTATGTTATCCACAAAGTGAATCATCGTAAGTTTCTTACTAAACAGTGTTGAATTGTGATATTTAAAGTTACAAAATTTCATGATGAGAAATGTGTCGTAATAAGTTCTAGAAATGTTATTAGTTGCGGTGGATGTTGGATCGATAATTTAACATGAAAACAACCGAAGTGCCTCACAAATGATATTAAAATGGATAATTGTTTTGCCGCCTGCGGCTGTGACGACTACGAAGGCATAACAAAATCTGACTTGGATCGTTTCACGGACAAAATCGAAAATGTACTCAATGATGAAAGAGGAAGAAAACTGTTCAGAAATTTTATGTTCACCTCCAAATTGAAAGCTGGACGTCGATCACTGGATTTTTGGGAGCACATAGAAAGGTTGCTTAACTACGAAGAAAATGCTGAAAGTGGATCGCGCCCATACCGCAGTTACCTCAGGGATGTGGACCGTTTGTTAGATGAAGCTGAAAGGATAGAAGAAATTGATTTCGCAACAATGGAGAGGCTGACTATAGCACGGGATTCTGAGAATAAGGAAGAGATTCATGAAGCATTGCAAGTTTTAAAAGTAGAGGCAACGAAGGCGCTTAGAAGGGAATATAATGCTTTTAGAAGACACTTTATACCGTCGAAATAAAACTATGCCGCTAAGAAAGCACGCAGTGCCTTGTGTAGTTGTTTTTTGAAGATACAGATTTTAAACTTCGCGCCGATTTGTGTGCACAAATTGAGAGCTGAGATTTTTACCCACAACTTTACTTCATCAGTGGTGTTTCATTTTCGGCGTAGAGTGTGTACAAGTACAATGTACCTACTTATTTTGTGATTCCTGATGTTTTTATCCGTCCTTATTTTTGTAATGGCGCGTCCCCATCGGGAGTATTCGGAAGCGAGCATTCGCACCTTTTAAGCGTTCGATAGCGAGCGAACAGAACTTTTATAATAGTAGATTCCTGTAAGCTGCACATACTAGAATGCCCCCCGATGCGTACGTACCTTTATGTGTATATTTTGTTTCGAGACCATTATCACTAGTCCGTGTTTATTTACCAAGCCACACTAATAAAATTAAGTCGCTAGTGTGAAGCTTCCCGAATTGTAAAGAAAATAAATACTTAATTTATTGTGATTGATGTTGTTTCATGTTATCACCTAACTTAGGTAGGTAGTAAGGTTCACTAGGTTAAAGTGAGTCAAATAACAGTTTTAATATTCTATTTCTATAGGTAAAACAAATAAATCCCACTTTTGATGAATCTAAAGTAAAAACTTCACGCTAAAAGAAATCATAATTTCTTAGTCTAAACTGGAATTGAATAAGATAAATCTATAGTTTCGTCTGTTCTGTCGTTTATCTACTTATCTTATCTGTACTGTCAAAGGGCAAATATTTGAGTTTCTTGAACATAAATGCATTTCTCTAAAATTATACAACAGACGATAACTGAAATCGAAATATTTTATGTGAATACCTTATAACTTGTGTAAGGAAAGAATCAATGTCATGATTGCGTTATTGTAGATTTTATTAGAGCTTACTAATTGAATAATCTATTATTTATAGATCGGTAATCAAAACAACAAAAGTATTTTTTTTATCCGTCATTTAATAAAATTGCACATTGGGTGTACATTACATTAAAATCTGCATTCAATTTAAAAAGGTAATTTGAGCCTAGGCTATACTATAAAAAGGCTCAGCGATATTTTACCTAAAAGTCGTTACATAGGTAGGCACCCTATATTAAAAGTACTTAGTAAGTACAAAAAAGATCCTACTTCAATTTGAAAAAGAAGTATACATATTTACAATTTCTCAATCAGACAGTCCTAATTATAAAACCTGATAATGAATTCAATTTTATTTTAATAATTATACAATTCAATGAATACATAAAATAAACGGACAACTTAAAACTAAAGCATAACTTATAATAAAATTTTATATTCTTGAGATAAATTCCATTAATATCTTATCACAATTACCAAGAGTCCATGTCTCGTTAAAATGTGTTTCTTGCATTAAGATTAATAAAAAATACTTATAAATACATTATCACTGCACTTTCATTTTAGTTATACAATATAACTAAAATGTTACTTATTTCTAGGTTTTCTTCCAAGAGTAGTACATTTCCAGAGGCTTATTAACCTGGAAAAGAAAAACATATACAAACTTAACATCTAGACAACTATAAACGGCTGCAATTTTTTTGTAAGATTAAATGTCAACTTCTTGCCTCAACATAAAGTATAATCATTATAATAATAATATTATTCAATGAATCATAGTTTGTTTACATTTAGTTACTGTAACAAAGTTTAATATGGTATTGGTGTTAGCGCCTGCAACCAAAGCCAAGTTCAATACATAGACATAATATTTGGTATGTACTATATTTTAGGAATTATTGGTTATGTCCAATGTCTTATACATATGGTAAGAAGTAAGCTCTTCATTTTGTTACAAATAAGCATAACTTATGAGACCAATCCACTAATGGATGTTGTTAAAAGGGACTAGGGGACAATAATAAGTTTGGACATTTGTGTAGTGCATTGCACAAATAACAACATACTGCAGTAACTAATCGGCTTTCCAAGCATGGTGATTATAGCATAACCCTATGACACATGTATTAGTGACAGCGAAACCCATATTCAGCAGTATATGTATGTAATAATATGTAGGAATCTTTTAAGAGTGACTATGGTAATAAAGCAGCGGAATGGCGTGATCATCAGTGCAAAAATTGCATGTAGCTGTAGTTGCCAAGTCGGATCGAAGGAAAAGGACGATAAATATATCAACAATGGTTACTAATGTCCAACTTATTCCCACACCGATGCAAAAAAATGCGCCTAAGCGTGGATTTGCGGATATCAGCCCGTTATATCTATACTTATGTACTAATGTTTAATGCCAATTAATCGTTTTTCCTTACACAGTTCAGACCTTGGATTAGTATGATTCTACAGGAAATTTGCTTGTTAGTAACTTAGTTCTATCTACTTAGTGTGACTACTTGACAACTAACCCACATATGTCACCTGCCAAAATAATAGTGTGCAACTGTGCATTAATGGCATATGCCCAGATGTAGGCATGTGGGAATCTTGTAAGAAAAGACCAGATTCCAATAAAAAATAACAAGACACCAGATGGACATTCTGACCACCGCAATAGTTGTAGGCTATATACTACTTTTGGCTGCATGTGTAATATTTAGCTGTAGAGTAGTAGATCATACAAACACACATGTTAAAAAAAAACCACAAACCTTAGTATTTACCTTCCAGAACTTGTCATTGATCTGGCGTAGAGTTTGGGAGCCAGCTAGTGGCACAAACTGCCCTGGTGCTGGAGCAACATAGATGCAGAAGTTGAGCAGGCGGTAGGCTTCAGGCAGTTCCGCATCCAGGTCTAGAGTGAGACGCATCGCCAAGTACTTACTCAGGTGATCCACTGGAATTATAGTTTACAAGGTTCAGGGAATGATTTTATTTACCCATTGTTTAATTATTAACACAACAAAGCTAATTAATTATATTAATAAATTAAATATACATTTTAAACAAAAACAAAGCATAACAATCTAAAAACAATAACTGAACTTCTTACAATACTCCAGACATTCATTCAAGATCAGCTTCCATTTATCTGCATTCATGATATTGAAATACACACATTAGAAGATCTAAGTATGATTTGTTTATTTTGTATAGACAACCGTCTATGCATTTCAATGGTTATTCAATCTGAGAAAATAGTATATTCTGACCTTATTTATTTGACTTTGATTTAATACTTATGTACGGTTGGCTGTCTCTTCCCTGTGTTTGATGTGACTATCTTTTCTTAGTTCTTATCATTGTTTTCTCTTTTTTCACAATTTTCTTAACTTTTATTGAATCTATACAATGATGTCACTAACAAATATATTTGAACACTTACCAGAAGCATTGGCTGTTGTCTTCAAGTATCTAACAGAGCTGTCTCTCAGTGCCCTCATCAGCTGATTGTCACCAGTCATCTCGGTGGGGTGCGGCTTGAACACCAACTCAATCTCATTGGGGTTCAGGGGTTCCCCCTCACCCTCGGTGTCCATTGAGTTCTCACCTTCAGTCCTGGAATAAAATGATGATATTTTGTGAATATTTTAAAAATGACTATTTATACTAACTTTATAATATCAATAGTAAATTGATTATCAGCATCACATGCGATAAGTCAAGCCCAATCAACAGAACAGAGCATGCCTAGATTAGAAAATATACTAACTAATATTATGCTAGATTTAGATTTATGGTAGGTTTTGATGTATGGAATGGATTTAGCCATTAAAAAAAAAAAAACGAAATAGCTGTCTAGATTCCTATGTTTACTACATAAAGCAGAAATTTTGTAACAACAAAAATTGTAACAAACCTGCCATCACTTGACTCACTCTCCTCACTCCTTTCTGATGTCAAAATAGACTTAGCTCTTTTAGTGGTGCTCGTGTTTTTTGACACTGAGCTGATGTTAGATGGCACTGGGGACGGTGTGCTTCTGACTGAGGCTGGGTTAGATGTCGACTGGCCTGAAGGTGTAGGATTACCAGTGGAAGATGTCCCATCCTTTGGAGCTGGTGTAGTACTGCCATTTTGAGCACTCTCCGTATTACCGTTTGAATTAGAAGTGTTACTATTATCCTCCTGATTTTTCCGAGATCTCTGAGGTCTGTTTTGAGACTGTAGTTTTATTCCCTCCGTGATAGAATTGACTAACGACGCTTGCGAGTGTGACATACTCAGCTTGGTTAGTAAACGTTCCTGGTGAGCTTCATACTCATCTCTGCTGGGGTAAATCTTAGATATCAACAAGTCAAAGTTGGGATCTGGCCGCAACGAACGTTTGGACACCAACTTCTTTCGACATGTAGGACACTCCTTGTTGCCAGAACGTAGCGCTGTTATAATACAGTCGTTGCAGAATCTGTGGAGGCATTCCTTTGTAGTCATAGTCTTCTTGAGCATATCTAAACATATAGGACACATCAATTCACTGTGCAAACTGCGGGGGGACACCGCGATCTCAGTGGCGTCTGTTATCACTTCCTGGGGGGTACGGTGGAGCTCGTACAGGGAGAGCTCCCACGTTTTGTTTTGGGAAGGCTCAGTTGACGACATTTTTGTGTTTTGGAAAGCCTCAGTTATGATTTATTTAATTTTATTCTTTCTGAAAATGACAATTCGCACCGCAACCACTTTTTTTTTTTTTTTTTTTTGGAATTTTATGACCTGGTAACTAAGACCTTTAAGTCAAGTCTTATTTTATTTTATGAAACACTGCACTATGTACTTATCACTTCACTTTTATATTGTTTGAATAGTGTTTTTAATATATTTATATATCGGTTTGTAAGTGTTTTTGTTTTTTAATAACAATTCAAGTGGCGGCGGGCGGGATGAAGAATCGCACTTAAAGTTTACATCACTAAGTTCACTAGCCAACACTAATCTGTCAAGCAAGAAGTTTTGACAGTCAAAAATAAGATGCTCCATGGTTCCTTCTTGGGATTCACAATGTGGGCATGTATTGTTTATATTAATGCCAAGTCTAAAAAGGTGTGACGGTGCAGTATTATGGCCAAAGCGTAATCTATTTATCGTAGTGATAAATTCTCGGCTGGCTTCTTTCAATTTATTGTACCAGGGTCTAACAGGTAATCTTTCTTGAATACTTCCATACCACTTTCCTTTGATGTCTTGGTCTTTCTTCCACATTTCTATCCATAACTTATATATATTTTCATTAATACATTGCAGGAAATCAGTCATAGGAATTTCCATTGCGTTTCTAACATCAACAGCATTATAACCTTCATAAGCAGTTTTATCAACTATCTCATTGCCAGAGATACCTCGGTGAGAAGGTACCCACAGGAAGGCAATTTTGATGTGCTTAAGATAATATTGATGAATTATTTCTTTGATAAAATACAGAATATAATTTGACTTAAACGAAACTGTAAGGTTAGATAAGGCTTTTATCAAACTCAGTGAATCAGAGACAATCAAAAAGTATTTACAATTGTTATTTTGGCGAATATGTATTAAAGCCTGATAAACTGCATATGCCTCTGCAGTGAATATAGTACATGTATTGTGCAGAACAAAGCTTTGAGAGAGTTTAGCATGTGGATCATATATAGCAGCACGCACATAATTACTCCCCCTACTGCCATCAGTGTAAATAACATAATAATTCTTATTTTCTGCCAAAAATTGCAACATATCTAAATTATTATTAATGGGATTTTGCAATTCTTTGATGGGATGTGAAATACACTGATAAGAGAAAGAGTAACATGGCCATGGGCACTGTTTTCTAATACCAGTAAAACTATTTTCTGTTTCCAGCAATATTTTGGACAATGTTGGAGATTTGCCATTCAAGAGATCTTCTCCTGTTGTTAGAGGCCCAGGAGTTCTACTTACAGAAGGTACAATTTTGTTTATTATTTTTCTGTTATTTGCAGCAATTAATTTAAGACAGAATCTCTCTGCAAGTAGGATACGTCTCAAAATTAAGGGCATAATTTTAGTCTCCACTTCCATGGCCCTTATGGGAGTAGAGCACATTGCACCAGAAATTGTTCTCAAAGCCCTGTTCTGCAATAGATCTAGTTTATTTACATGAGTACTATTTATATACACTAGTGAACTATAATCAAAATGACTTCTAACTATACTTTTATACAAAATTGACAATATTTTCGGGTCTGCTCCCCATGAGACACCTGCAAGACATTTAATTATATTTAAACCTTTAAGAGCATTCTTTGATATATATTTAATATGTTCCTTAAAAGTTAAATTCCTATCTATTACTATGCCTAAAAATTTCTTTGAATTTACTGGATTTATAAATTCTCCATTATAAATAACTTTTGAATTTGTGTTCTCATTGCCAAATATCATAACACTGCTTTTGGAGGGGTTAATTTTTAAATGTAGCTCATCATTATAATAGTGAAATAGTTGGGACAAGGCTCTGTTAATATTGTCAATTGCAATTTCTACATTATAATTACTACTGTAAAAAACAATATCATCAGCAAACTGCAAAATATCTACATTACTGTTTACAAATTTACAGATTTCACTTGTGTATATATTATATAGCAAAGGAGATAGTGTAGCACCCTGCATTGTACCCTTAGATGCACCTTTTGGACCATACAATGTATTATTATGTTTTACATAGAGTGTTCTATTATTCAAAAAGTTATATATCCATTTACATAGCTGACCAGGTACGCCTAACCTAGACATAACTTGTACAAGTATAGCTGGATCTAGACTGTCGAATGCACCTTGAACATCTAGAAATACACAAACAGTGTGTAATTTTTTATCCTTTGCATGTTTCAGGTCTAAAATTAAGGAAGTGAAGCTGTCTGCACAACTTCGCCCTCGACGAAATCCATATTGAACATGTGGAATGATGCCGTTAGATTCCATATACCAATCCAAACGATTCTTAATCATGTTTTCAAATATTTTACCAAGACATGAAGACAGTGATATTGGTCTATAAGAGCTGGCAAGCTCTGAAGGTTTATCTGGTTTGAGTATCGGAATCACACATTGTGTTTTCCATGATTGTGGAATACATTTACAATGCCAAAGTAAATTAAGAATATTTAGAAACATTTTTTGTGCAGACTCATCTAAATTTTTAATAATACAGTAGGGGAAATCATCTAAACCAGGTGTAGTGTCTTTCCGAGATAACAAACTCATTTTAAATTCAGACCATGTAAAAGCATCTAGCAAAAATTTGGAATTTAGATTATCATTATTTAGTTCGAAAATATTGCCTAAACTATCAGCATCTTTTAAATTGCAATTGTCGGATAATTTATCTAGAAATGGAGAAATAAACTCATCTTTATATGATTTATTGCCAGCTCTTATACCTTTGAACATTTTTAGAAGATTCCAAATCTTACTTATAGGAGTAGTTCTATTGAAAGTGTTACATAAGCTATCCCAACCTATTCTTTTTTGTTCTGATATAGTCCTTTTTTTTAATGTATCTTTTCTTTTGTAATCTAGATAGTTCTCCATAGTGGGTTCACTTCTATAAAATTTCAATGCATTGTAAGAGGCAGTTACACTTTTTTCACAAATGTCATTCCACCAAGGAGCTGGAGGTCTGCTTCTAAAATTATTTGGTTTAGTGAGTTTAGGAATTGTCATATCTTTTAAATTATCTAACCGAGAACAAAAATCATTATAGGTTGAAATAGGATCATACAATTTTAGGACTAAATCATTAAATATTGTTTTGGAAATAGTTTTATACTCCGTCCAATTTGCTTTTTTATATACATACCTATCAACAGGGGGATTAATATGATATTTATCTATATGTAGTGTAATCTCTGTTATTGTTGGGTAGTGGTAGCTGCCCATGGAATCATCATGTACAGACCACTCGCATATTGATGCGAGGTTAGCACTAATAAAGCTAACATCAATTGCAGACGGATTTCGCCTCGGGTTGTTAACAGTTGTAAAACTACCATCATTTAAAATACATAAATCCAAGTCATCAATGATATTAAATAAATCCTGACCTCTGCTCTTAGTGGACAGACAACCAAATGCAATGTGGTGCGCATTAAAGTCACCACTGACAAATATAGGCTTTGGAAGATCATTAATTATATTACGTAGTCTATTAATCCGTATATGCCCACTAGAAGGAGGACAGTATACACAAAGAATAGTCAAGCTATCATGCACAGTAGTTAAGGACAGAGCAACAGTTTGAATGTCTTCATAAAATCTAGTGTTAAAAACTTTGTACTTTAAATATGGTTTAATCAGTATTGCTACACCATTATGAGTGTTATTGGAATTTTTATTATAAATGTTATATCCGGGTATTCTAAAACTATTGTCTTTAAACCATGTTTCGTTAAGTAAGCAAATGTCAACATTTTGTTTTTGTAAGAACTGAATCAATAAGGGTTTTTTACTATTAGCACTTTGAATGTTATACTGAGCAATACGTAGCTTAGACAGTGTGTGACTTGGATCCATTACTTGAGATTTTTAAGTAGTGTTTCTTTAATACTATTTACGGTGGTAGGCGTATTATCTCCCTTATTACCCAGTTCCACCAACGTCTGTACCAGGGCCATAAGTACATCGTTGTTGGCAACTATTTGGGCTTTGATGTCTACCTTAGGAGGGACATCTTTAGATTTATTTACACTATGTACAGGATTATTTACAGATACAGACTTATTTACAGATGTATATACAGGCTTATTTACAGATTTATTAACAGTGTCAATTGGTTTAATTTTTGGAGGTGGCAGAGGTGGGAATTCAATATTATCACTCATGTGTTGTTTCGTCAATGTAGCACTTGCATAAGTAATCTTATTTTTCTTTTCTAAAATTTTATTTAACTTAATTGGACATAATCTAGAAATTGCAAGATGAGGCCCGCTGCAATTACAACAGCAGATCTCTGTTGGTCTATCACATTCTTTATATAAATGCTCACCTCCACAAATGGAACATCTTTGTTTGCCATTGCATATCCTAGCAGAGTGGTTGAATTTAAAACAACGGAAACATTGCTGTAATGGGGGTATATAATCAAAAACACGGTATGAAAACAAATCATATTGTACATTGTCTGGAAGTACATTCGATAGAAAAGTAATGCTTACTGTTTGTAGTCCTACTCGCTCTTGCCCAACCTTTTTTGTGAATCTTCTTATAGCTATAATTTCATATATTGATGTAAGTTTGGTGTATAATTCTTTATTGGAAATATTTGCTGGTACAAATCTAATTATACCTGTTTTTTCTATTTGCGCAGCCGGAATAAAGGCTTTCAAGCCATGTTTGTTGAGAAAAGTGGTGTTGTTAATGAAGTTATTGGCCGTATTATACTGTTTAAATATTACTGCTATTTTATTTGCGTTTATTCGTTGTATAGCCGTCACCCCTTTTATTTCACTGGAAAATATATGATTGAGATAGATAGGGCTCTTATTGCCTATTCTATCCTTGTTGTTGGTAGCTTCAATAAACACTTTAAAATCTAGATATGTGGCATTTTCTGGGTAAAGTCTCTTATAGTCTGGTTTAATATATGGAGAATAGTCAAGCTCACCGCCGCCGCCATCCATGTTTATGTCTGTCCCTCCGCCTCCGGCCTCAGGCCGAGGACGTTTATGTGAGGTGGGCGGGTTATCCCCGCCCCCCTCGTTTCCTACCATTTTTACAGGTTTGCACACCTAGTACTGTTATTTTAATTAACTTTTAAGCAAAAAATTAGGAAATATTTAATAAAAAAGGAATTTGAAAATTTTTCTGAAGCGCTCTTTTTTAAAGTTCCCGCCAGATCTCCGCACCGCAACCACCATGTTGGCTTAAACACTAGTGATGTGCGTCAATCAACAATCACTTTCGGAATGTCATGGCTTAGTCGATTATAAATTGTTACAATCTGTTTGTAGTTAGAATATTGTCATTCCGTAAAATGGGGCTATTTGGGAAACGCGGGGCAATTTGGGACTAACATTTGTTTTTAGAAATTTTGACATATTTTCTAAACTAAATCAAAATTTCCTTTGTCATTGAAAGCATCCTACACTACCGCTGTTTAAAAGCAGTTACTACTCGATGATAAGCACATATAATGATCCCTTTACTAAATTTCAATTAGCCCCGCGCTTCCGAAATACCCCATTGTACGGTTTAAAAATATGGCCATTCCGTATGTAAAATAAAATCGATTATTTTAATCACTGATCAAAGCATAGTTTACTAAGTCCACTGATTTTAATAAAAATGCGTCTGGCAGAAAAAATACACTTGGCCACTGGGGACTTACCATACGGTGTGGTATTTCCGCGGAGTTCGTTGTATACTTATGTTACGATTTAAAAGTAATGCCGAACTACGGTTACACATATCGGTCATTTCTAACGGGGGGGGGGGGGGGGGGGGAGCGGAAGGGGCGGTCCTCATCCGTATCCATAATCTATGTATGTCTAATGATGATGATAAATGATTTTAACTAAATTACATAAACCGTAAAACATACAAATGTGAACTGAATAAAAAGCTTGTAAAATTACATCAACTCATTCAGCTTTGCCACCCCGGGCTTCTGACGGGCTTAGTCCGCTACTGCTTAAGTAACAGCAGTTTTTATACGGATTTTAAACCTAACTATTGTATTGTATTATTTTATCTAAATTTATTTTTGGGGTAACACTAAAAACGCGCTATCGTCACAGTACTTTCGTACATAAATCGGAACATTCTGAACAGAAAATATTGATATTCTAAAGATAAGAAAAACATTTCCCATTTCTGTTAAGTGGTGTTCTATAAATAACGTTTATAGATACATATATTGTTCTATAGATTCGTTTCTTTAGGTAGGTATCTTTATTACCATATAATAGGGTTGCCAACCGTCCTGTTTTCGCAGGACATGTCTTGCTTTTTGCAGTGTCCTGGGTTGTTATTAAGTAGCGTCCTAGGTCTTTTAGAGTCCTCGTAAGGTCCTGTGTTTAATTATTCAACCACCACTACTGCCTCAAACCTTACGTTTAATCATCGGCGTTATTTTATATTTTTATAATTTAATCCTTCATTTCATTTCTTATATTATATCATTTAATTGATGATAATTTTATAAAACATTGTAATTGCTATTCATTGATTTTCATTGACACTGTTTTCTTATACTTTTTTTTTATACTGCGTCTTGTTTTTAAACCGAAATGTCCTGGCATTTCCACTTTCAAATCCTGGTTTTCCGAATTTGGGGATGACAGCCCTACCATATAAGTAATTGAACAAACATTAAGTCCCGTTTCCATTTCCTGAACTATTTATATGTTTATTATTTCCTACATTTCTGGACTTTGATTTATTTCGATAGCTGTTCTGTTAACCTGTTATCTGTTGCTCTTTAAATTATCTTGAGTTAATGTCATGACATGAAATTGCAATTAAGAACATCTTTATTACCTCGCCATTTGTCTGGACCGAATAAATTAAAACGTTAATGGACATCATAGTGCACTAAATAAAAGGGAGCGAAATACTCCCGAGTAACTAATCAACCTACATCTTTTGACTAAAATGCGCGATTTCTGTATACCCCAAAGGGTTAAGCAGAGGTGTACTATTGTACACCCACATTTCGCCGATGCTTTCATTGAGTCTCATGTTAGGGGGCGAGTTTATTGCCAGCTACCGGGCACAGTTGCAGACTCCGTGCTGCTACTGAGAATTTCTATATGGAAAAAACTAATAACACTTTGATGTATGTTATTAGCATGAGGCGAGCCTATTGCCATCTACTGGGAAAAGCTCCAGACACCGTGCTGTTACTAAAAAAATCTATACAGAAAAAACCAATAACACTTTACCCGACTCAGGAATCGGACCCAGGACCTCACGCTTAGCAGTCGCGCTTACAACCACTAGGACAATGAGGCAGTTCCAATTTATTGCTAGCCAAATACATTCATAAAATGAAATACGTACGTAAGTACTATAATCCAATTTGCAAATTCTATTAGATATAATGTTCAATTTGTTCGTTTGCTCCGCCTTTTGCATAATTTTACCATGCAACTCCATAAACTAGAGTTTTATCTCGTATTCTAGGAGCAATTTTTTAGCCGACGTAATGTCTTTTAAGGATTGAAAAATAAAAGGCCAAGACCACACACCGTGTTCGTCCTTGTTATTCCTTGATGTTATGTGCTGTGTGAAGTAAAAACATAGATTGAACAAAAACTTAATACGTGAATGAATCTTGAGGATACGTGCGTGTTAATGATGTCTAAACATGACATTTTCTCACAGTGAAATTGAATAAGTGTTGTAGCTCAGCAGGATCTTTAACATGACTCTAGGAACTATTCAGTTATCTCTATTCAAACTAATAGAGGGTTAGCATGAAAACGCTTAGATTTGTGTACTTGAATTCTACGCGGAGTTTTACCTCACTAGGTTGTTCACTCGAATATGTAGACTACTTATCACTATAAAACCGGCGTCAGGCACTAGTTGTCTGGCATTTTGTTGAACTAGACCTATTTGCTGCAGCTGATGAGGCAAACAATACAGCTCTAAAGCTGAGTAGGTATTATTATTATTATCTTTATTATTTTTGTTTTCCTTTTTTCTTTGTTCTATCCTATATATTATTATGTGCCTTTATTGGGCCAAATAAACGTATGTATTTTCTTTCTTTGTTTCTTTCTTATAAGTAGCCTAAGCGAGTGATCGCGAACCCGTGCATTTGACTTAAATTAGCATTTGACAGGAAAAATATCGCGAGGAAACCTGAACTCCTTATCCAGTCAGCAATGGTGCTCCGAATGATCTAAAGCTTCGTCACGCGTACAGTCTTTTTCCTTGCAACCCATAAATAATTTCGATTGATGTCGAAGATATCGTTACACTAATGCCAGCTAGGGTTTGAAATAAAAACAAATTGTTACATAATAGACTAGCTTTTTAATTTATTTCATCACACCAAGTCCTTATTTTGTTTCATTGTAAATAGAATAATTTTATTTTCCAGTGCTCAATATAATAGGGTTGGAGTTTCCAGACTGTACTGGTATTAAATACGAACTACCTGAATTAGAGTTCCCTCCATTCTGTCCATTCAGTGGTATGAGTGTATAAACCGTGGAACCAGGTTGGTTTTGGTTGGGGGACTGAACCAATGTACTTTGCATCTGGTTTCCATTAGAAGGATTCGTAGCAATTATCACCTGGTTTGGTTGACCAGGTTGTACATATTGATTGCCCTGGTTCGGTTGTTGCTGCACGTAAATAGGTTGGCTAGGCGATGGTTGTTGAACATATACGATAGGTTGGTTCGATTGTCTATTAGGTTGATTTGTCATCACCATGATTGGTTGATTCGAAGCGTTTGGGTCGCGGTTTGCTTGCAATGGTTGTTGGGTGTATACTAGAGGTTGTTGGTTTGACATTACCGGTTGCATGTTTGTTGCTATCGGCTGGTTCATTGGTTGGTTGTTCATTGGCTGATTGTTCATCGGTTGATTGTTCAGTGGCTGATTGTTCATCGGTTGGTTGTTAATTGGCTGATTGTTCATCGGTTGGTTGTTCATTGGCTGATTGTTCATCGGTTGGTTATTCATCGGCTGATTTGTCAATACCGGTTGTGGGTTGTTTAAAAGTGGTTGTTGAGAAGTCATTATAGGTTGCTGATTTAAGCTAGGCTGTTGATTTTGGGGAGGTTGCTGGTTCGTCATTACGGGTTGATTTGTTTGTTGGTACTGTGGGTAGTTTGGTTGCGGGTTCTGCATATATGATTGCGGGTTGGACTGGCCACCTTGCATGTTGCTCTGCATCGGTTGTTGGTTATTCTGTGAGTTTGCGTTGGCTCTGTCCTGCAGGTTCTTGAATGCATCGGATGGAATGAAAACCCCAGAGACCAAGTTGCTCTTCCCTTGTTGATCATTCGCCGGGTAACCGTAAGCAACGGCCACAACCCCAAGCACCACAAACTGCAAAAGTGAAAATGTAAGTTAAAGAGCAATAAGGGACAGAATATGCTGTAATAAATTTCACAACAACATCTGTATACCTACCATATTAGAACAATTAAACTGATATTCTATTCTATTCTATTATGTAGGTTCCAACACAAAAACAAATGAAACTAGGATCTCATTAACAAAAAAGAGCAGGGTTAAATGAAAAAAAAAGCTGAAGAAAAGATGTTTACCCAATAATATATGTATGTATGTACATATAACTGAGTACAAGATCCAGTTTAGCTTAAAATGCGATATAGTTAGACGTTTTATGGGACGGCCCCGAAAAATGCCTGATAATATTGTAAACAAATATGTAAGACCAACTTAAAGTGGTATATTGCTCAATAATGTAAAAAATATACACGCGAACAAAAGACTTGAATAACAAATTATCTTGACTTACCAAACTTATTCTTCTCATATTGACGACACAAAACAAAGTGATTGATAATTCTAATAATTTTCGTTTTATATCTTTATTGGAACACCGTTAATTGATGACTTAACGACTTTATCGATTGCTTTTTCCAAACGGTTGTTCTGTGTAAGTAATTTAGAAAATCCACATTGTGGTCAAGCGTCATCGATCGGTTGATATGATATTTTTCTATTTATTCTGTGTTTGTTCTTAGTATTTTCCCATAGAATATGCATATTACAATATTGTTTCTTGTCCTATGTGTAGTAGTAATGCGTGTTTTATATTTAAGTAGGTTGAATTAAATTTATAGGACACATAGGTATGTTTCACCAATTCCTAAAAGTCTATTTCGATGACATAAAAACATTTTTTTGGTAAATAAGACACTATATGGTTCTATAGCACATATATAACAAATGCAATGCTAATGATAGTTTTAATTTAAATATATATCAGCTTAATATAGACATGTTATTTATTGCTTTTCTGCAATACCTACACGATTTCGCATTTAAATACAGAGAATCTTCATAATTAAATTGCCTAGTATCTTACAAGTAGCCTTATAAGTTATGTAAGTACCTATATTATGTTATACATAAAAAAGTATATTTCTACCTTGATCAGGGGGTCTAGTACGAGTTTTCTCGAAATCAACATGGTTAAAGTAAGTATGTAATGTATAAAATTAATGTGCGCGCTTCTACGATATGATTTCACTCATGTGCACGCTTGATTTTTTCATACATTTTTGGGTTTCGTTAACTATGGTTGAGATCGAGGAAAATTCATACGAGACCCCTAGGTCGTCAGTATATTTGAGTGGCAGACTAGCCATGTGCTGCCAATTACAATGGAGTTTAGTTAGTTTCCTAGTAATTTTACAGGTGGATGCAATCTTGCCAGGTTTAGAACATCGAACATGTTTCGTTTAGTTTCGGCTGGCAACTGCGAAATTTTAATTATTGCACGAGAATACAAGTTACGTTATACGTTCGCACAGATAGTCGTAGAAATGGATCCTGCTAAATAATATATTCATAACAAGTAAGAAAATTGTCAATGTGTCTTCTCAATCTACAATTATTTCTTTTACTAATTAATAATTCCAGTGCTTTCTAAATAGCCATGTTACTAGGATACTTGAAGATCGTTATTCTTGTACTTCAACGATAGCGATCGTTTAAGCGTGCTATGTATGCGCTACAACGTGCATGAAGTGGCTATGTCCAAGAGAGAGCTAATAATGGCTCGTGTTGCGACTAATATGACATGCTGGGCAATTAGGCTAATACGTGATATTGCCATCTGATGCATGAGTTTACGGGTCTTGTTGACGTGTAGATTAAATTGATGGCTTTCAAGCCTACGGTTATCGTTTCTTGTGCTTACGATGGCCAAAAATATCAATATCAGCTTGTAGCGTGGAATTGGAGCCGGTAAATAGCAATAGGCTCGCTCTCTATTACATGGAACTCAATAACGGCATTTACGAAATGTGGAAGTATAATAGTACCTACATTTCTGCTTTAACCTTCGGGAATTACGCGCTGGTGTTATTTTTATTTGAAAGAAATCGAGATTTAAATTACCAGCCATTAACTGTACCTTGTGTCTAGTGCCCCATAAATCCTAGTTTTATGGTAATATAGGAAAATAGAGTAGATAGAACCATGTTTTCCGTAGGTAATTATCTCCCACGTTGCTAGACAGGTGGAACATGTAGAGAGCGAGCTTAATAGAAATTTAATTCTACTTAATTTATCTTGAGGCCTCAGTGTTACAATTATGTCGAGAGAAATTGTAAATATGGTCATTCAAAGTTGTCAGTAATATTTTATAAAGTACTTTATCGCTCAAGCTACGTTACAATATTAATTGCGTAAAGTATTAATATCTACAACATATACTTATATATATTTGTCGACATGGTTGGCGCTGTGGCTAAGCGATTAGCTTTCTGCGCTACGTGTCCAGGGTTTGATCCCCGTACGGAACAAATATTTGTATGATCTACAGATAGTTGTTTCGGGTCTGGTTGTGTGTGCATGTGTCATGTATGTTTGTAAACTGTATTCACGATACAGGAGAAAATCCTAGTCCTAGGGAAAGGTTTAAAAAAAAAAATACATATATATATATATATAGAATATCTTGACTGAGCATTTACGGAGCAGCATTATTGAAAAAAAAAAAGACTATACATAAGCTTATTGACTTCCTTATTGAAATTCTACATTTAAAATCGCGCCGAAAGCTAGGTTCAGTTTTAATCTCGTCCGATCTGGTTGGATATTGGATCGTTTTGATTTCCTTTGCCTATCAGAAACCATTCTCCTTTTAAAAGGGTTATGTGTTGTCTCGCTCCCACCACCATACGAGCGTCAACTTCTTGAAAAAAGATGGCGAATATTTCCCGCGAACGACCAACATCTAAATATTGAGTGTGACTACCTACTAGTGATTTACCGAGCTTCCAAATTATGGTGTCGTGAGTGTGAAGATATACACAAAAGCTATTATGGCGGCCATATAGGTAACAAAGGAACAGAGGTTAGTGAAAATTTCATTGCTGAAAAAAAAATCATCATCATCATCATCATCATCATCAGCCTGTATCAGTCCACTGCTGGACATAGGAAAAAAAAATCATCATACCCAACGAAATCTATGTACCTACCTATTAAAGTTATACCAATTTTTTATGTTTAGTTGAGACTGTTTTGACAATGATTGATTTGATTATATTTTGATACTTTTGCGTGACCAATTTATCGAGATACGTTTGCGTGACCGATTAATGTATCGATCAGCTATCGGCAATCATTCCGTGCGTAAACTTACCTATATCTTTCTCTTTGAACATTATATTGTTGTATATATTGTAACAGGTTGAAAATAAAACAGACTTAGGACTGCAAATGAATCTTAAACCTATGCATACCAATCTGTCAAGATGCTCTTTCTTATTCAGTGACGACTAATTAATTGTGACAAATTGACATCCGTGGTCGTGTAAGTACAGGATCCGTAACATGATTAATATTAGTACAGGCTTCTCAGAATCCGACTGATGTCAACTTCACGTCCAAAGCACAGGTTTATTTTCTACTTATCCGGCAGCACATAAAAAGCGTCAATGATACAAACAGCAAAATAGTGTAACAAAAGATCAACTCCGTATAATCTGTGATAAAGGTTCTACAGACAGCTGAAGTCTTTTTAGGACAATTTAATTTCAGTGATAAATTGGCTTACTTCAAATCATTAAAATTAAACATCATAGCACAACGCCTGGTATTCATCGAAGGGTTAGGCAGAGATGTAGCACTATAGTACACCCACATTTCGTTGATGCTGTTACTGAGTCCCATGTAATAGGTGGCGAGCCAATTGCTGGAAAACACAAGGCCTCGAAAAAACACCAATATGAACGATAATCTTCTTAAATTGTAAGGTTTGTCAGCCAAACAAAACAAAATAAGATGGGTGTTTCAATAGATACTCGTAATAGAGGATTTCCTTGCCCTTGCCTAGGCATAGGTCGCACGTTCCTCCGGTGACGCTGCTTTATTGTCCTTCTGCATTTTCTATTCTGTGGTAATACAGGAAACGTCTTCGCAGCGTTCGATGTCTGTCGTCTTTAACGTCTCGGCAGCTTTTTATTAAATCATTCATTCATAGCAAGTTTCCAATCATGAACCATCTTACTTATAGCCAATGTTAACGAGGTAAATTAATTTAATAAAGAGATTAAACGCTCGTGTAATTGGACGGCACGGTGACCTGATAATGTATATGTCGCAGGGAAATTATGATGCTAGGGATTATGTGAAATTACGGATGATGTAGAATATCGAAGTATGTCGAAATTATTCCGTTCTGTCAATTATACATCCATAAAAACGTAGGTACCGCATAGATTATTTTATAGTCACCGTAGTTTCAGTGGGTTCTGGTTATTTTATTATTTGATTAATCGTGAATTTGATATCATCCGGGATTTTATGAAATCCCTAATATTGTAATTACCCTGCGACATGTACACCTTGATGTAGTGTCAATGGAAATGCCATGACAGTCTAATTGTAATCTAAACTAGAACTAATTAAATCTGAGTTGATTAAACTACATGCTCAGTGGGCCGGCGTTTCCTTCCATAAATGATTAGTGTATAAATAGTCAGTATTCTAATCCGAACTAATATTATAAATGCGAAAGTAAGTTTGTTTGTTACCTTTTCATGCCTAAACTACTGAACATCACGAAATTTTGTGTTTACGTTGTCAGTGGTACAGAAAAGGACATAGGGTACCTTTCATCCAGAAAAAAGTACTATTCCCGAGGGAAAAAATAATAACTTTTGGCGGTCACAATCGCTTTCAGACGCTAGATGGCGCTACGTGTGACTCGAAAAATGCACGGGTTCGTAATCGATGCGAGACACCTCTGAGAAACACCTCTCAGAGGTTCTGGGATTAGGGCAAGTCGGGCGAAGTTTCAGTTTTCTATATATTTGGAAATCAAATAACGAGCTCGGAAAAATGTGGATGTTACAACAGTGTACACCTAAGTCTAAGGCGTGATGTGAAACGGTGAATACCTACAGCACAGAATAATCTGGAGTTATCTTTTAGGTTGTTTTTCTTTCCAGGAATAATCTGACCTGAGAATCAGGAACAATTATCTCACTCTTGGCCCAATGCTGGGCCCATGAATCTGCTCTAATTCTTTCAATTGTGTCTACACGTCGGGCCGTGTTGCTAGTCAGTCGTACATTAGCGACCACAACAAACACATCCTCAAACTAGAGTACTAACTGTAGTTGCAACTACAAACTTCATTTAGAGCCGAGATTTGATTTTTGAATGAAACATCGTATACAGCTTAGGAAGAAATTATTTACGAGTTTGGCAATTTCAATGTTATGATCGCCGTCATAGTAAGTATCTTCGCGTCATACAAAACGACCTTCTTTGTACAATTTCATTCTGACAAAGTTACGGTTGAAATAAACCTTTGGGTGACTTCAGAGTACCCATTTCTATTATTGCCCGTCACTTTTTTCCACTGAATGTTGTCTTTCACTGGAAACATATAATTTCTTGAAATAAAATCCTCTAATTTCGAGTGCTCTAAGAAAATCAAAACTCACTCTGGTAAATATTTACAATGTAGACCACATAACATTACAAAACGCGAAACTCAAGGAGGCTAATCAAACGAAAGTCAACGTTAATCCTACAGAGATGGATATGCAACCGCTGTGCCACTTTCTTTGGTAATTAGGTTATTAGTCGGTATCATGAATGCTATGCTAAATCACAGGGCCGTTCATTACGAGAGAATTAGCGTTGATTTGCGCATGTAGTCATGTCCCAGATTACTAACTGATTTGTCGGCGGTAGCGGACGTTGTGTTAGAGATTAGATACATGTACGATTGAGACTGTAGTAAGGAGATAATATATTAGTAAACGAAAGGAGAACTAAAAATATATTTAAAAAACATCAAATACTGCTTGGGGGCAGGCAATTCTCACCCGTTTATCTGAATTTCGACATGAACAAAAAGGTAAGGTAGGTATCAACTTCACAACTTGTCAAGATTTTAAGAAAAACTAAGAATAATTCTGATTATTTAAAATATAGGGTCTATCTTATACTGAGCTCTGCACTTTTTAACAGAAGATAAAACACAATCTAATACCTACATAGAGTGCTAAAACAATATGATGACAATCAATCAAATAGAGTCAATAAAAATAATCGGTAATAATTTATGAGAACCATACATGATTGTAGATAGTCGAGTATTTTCTTTAAAAAGGGGAATGGAAAGTGTAAATAAGAAGCAAGTGAAACTTGACACTACGTCACGTTTCAAGGGACACCTGATAAATTAATCTCTTTAAGGGCCTTTTCTAGCTGATAAAGTAACGAGATAACAATAATTATGTCAGATAATAATCTTGAATTATAATTCTAGAGGATTTTCTACTGTGTTCGGACTTTTTAATAATCAGATATATAAATCAAATGTTGAGCACATGGCGAAACTGACGGATTAATAACGGATTTAATCTGTTTTCTTGTCAATATCTGTCACGCTCGCTAAAATGTCCTGCTGATGGTGACGTGGTGTATTGGGTCGCCGAGTTCCCTACATAGTGGTTGAGCTTATAGCAATGCTGACACATGTGTTGTGAACGGGTGCTGTCTGTCGGGACTGATCAACTTGTAAATGCCATGGCAATCTTATTTAGAGGCAACCTTATCATGTTTTTGTTTTTTTCCTAGTATTTTATCGCACACATTGAATTACATTATTCTCGTATTCTCTCACCATAACAATGTACCAGTACCAAACAAAGATTATAAGATCTATTATTCTAAAAGAGTTTCCATGGAGTTTCTTGCCGGTTCTTCTCCATAGGACCTACTATTTGGAACTGTGCACTTTGAGTCTCGACCTTCATAAGTGCCTGTAATTAGTTTACATGAAATAAAGATATATTCTATTCAATTGGAATAATGAAGAAATATTTAAGTTTTTCAAATCTTAACTTGAAAAAACAATGAACTATATTTACTTCAGTCTTTTATATAATTATAATCAAGATTAATAATAGCAGGTCCCCGCGACTTCGTGTGCGTATACGTATTTATTATTAATTATTAAATTAGTATTTTACTGCAATAGTAAAAATAATTTAAACAAAATCTTTGTAAAATATTATAATAAATCAGTTTAGAGGTTTAGTCATGATGAGGTAACAAAGAGACAGAGTTATTTTCGCATTTATATTGATGTGGATAATATAATAATTCAGCCCAATATTTATTATTATGTATAATACTCTTCATAGTATGACTGCTGAGCGTGAGGTCTTGGGTTCGATTCCCGGGTCGGGCAAAGGGTTTTTCTGTATGGAAATTCTCAGTAACAGCATGGAGTCTGGAACTGTGCCCTGTAGATGGCAGTAGGCTCGCCCCCTATTATATGGGAATCAATAACAGCATCGGCGAAATGTGGGTGTACAATAGTACACTTCTGCCTAACCTTTCGGGGAATACAGGCGTGATGCTATGTTATGTTATGTTACTCTTTATAGTTTGATATCAGTAAGGGCCTTAGTAGACTACGCTGATGATAGTGCGAATTGTGAAAATTTTGCCGCCCTCTCAGGTGTGCAGATTAACTTACAATATTTTACTTTACTGATTGTGATTTTGATCCGCAAATGAACTTGAAAATTCAGATTTGCGGGCTGAGTTTGTACTCAGACCCACTTTCATGGAAGTTGAATTTCAATGAAAATCTGAGTTCAAACTCAGAATGGAAGTTCACCCATACCCATGGCGAAAAAATATCTTACATCTTTATAAGCTATATATGTATGTATGCATTAATAATACACCAGTAATGCGTATTAAAAACGTTATCAGCAAGATTAGAAAAAGGAGAGAGCTGCTGAGACGGTTAAGTTTTCTCAATTACTTTTCACACTAGGTACTAAAATTTACGAGAATAGCTGCCATCGGAGATACACCCAGTCATTAGCCAATTATTTAATAATATTCTTATCTTTATAGGTCTACAGCTCACTCGTGGGCAGGCTAAGCCCAATTAACTTTATTTTCATACGAGATAAGACCTGTCTTTACGAGTCTAAGCTTGGCGCGAAGCCTGGCGGCCATTTTGGCAAGGCTTGCGGAAAATTGTCATAATTATCAAGTCTCTCTAAAATAAATCCTGGGATAACGAGTTCTGTTGTGCGATGCAATTATCTTCCTGTTTTATTCATTAGACACTTAAACGTTTACCCCGAAGGGTTAGGCAAAGGTGTACTTTTGATTAATTTTTGATTAGGGTGAGCCAAATGAGAATTTCTTAACAAAAAACCTTTTGCCGGAACTGGGAATAGAACCAGGGACCATAGCTAGCAAGGAAACGCATAATTTATTATACCTAGACTAGGTAAGATATTAAACGAAAAACTAACTAAAACTAGTCGGGAGTAACCCAATTAACTGATGGAGGCCGAGTGTTCATAATAGTGGGTAATAGAGAATAGATTTTTAATGGCTGCAATTTGCAAATTATATGCCAGTAATTGGTTTGATTACAGGTTCTAAAACAGTTTATTATGCGTTTAGTCTCTTAATGACGAGATGGATGTTCAAACAGTTTCTTGTCTATATTTTTTGGACTGTGTATGGATGTTTTTCGATCTCACTTGGTTCAAGTAAAATGTTGGATATAATAGTACAGATTCGTACAGAATATCCATTTGTTAAATTTTGTCATTTCTATCGTAAGCGGTATAGTCTTGAATGTAATGGTAAGATTTTTACGATAATGTTCTCTCTGTGGAAAACTAGTAACTCCACAACGTCGTCGTGAGTTTGCTAATGAGCAAGCAAATTCTGGCAATTGGCTGGCAGGGCACTGGAATTAATAAAAGAAGTTTAATAAGAGAACGTTCTCACTTGAATGACTTATCAACCGACTTCAAAAAAAAGGAGGAGGTTCTCAATTCGGTTGTATTTTTTTTTTTTTTTTTTTTTTTTTTTTTTTTTATGTTTGTTACTCGATTTCTCGAAGACGCCTGGACCGATTTCAAAAATTCTTTTTTTATTTGAAAGGGTATGCTTGTCATTTGGTCCCATTGTCATCAGGTCAGGACCTGATGGTGGAAACCCTGAGAAATCGAGGGCATCTCTTGAAAATTGTAGGCGAGCATGGGGTAAAAACTTGATATTTATGTGTATATCTGATGAGACTACAATACTATGGAGGTTTAGGGCAGATCTGATGATGGAGACGACAGAGGATCGAGGGAACTCCTCAACGGTACATCTTAACTACCTCGTGTTTGGGCTTATTTTATTCGTGTTGACAAGATCTTTACACCGAGATGGGTAATGACTGCCACTGCAAGGTCCGTGATGCAGGTGCAGTACTGTTTAGGGAACTCCTTAATGGTTGATAGCAGCTACATAGTGTTTGGGCGATTATTCCGTTAATTACGGACCGATTTTAAAAATTCTTGTTTCGTTTGAAAGAGTATGCTTCCCATTTGGTCCCATTATCACCAAGTCAGGATCTGATGATGGGATCCTAGGGAAATCGAGGGATACCCTCAAATATTGTAAGACAAATAGCCCGTTTGAGCTTTTTTTCTTAATAAGTTAGGTATTGGCGTCTGAAAATCATCATTTAATGATGCTGAGCTGATGATGGATGTCATAGTACGCCTCAACGGTAAAGAGTTAGGGAATAAAACTTCCGAGTTTGGGATCACTCGATATATTTTGATGAGTCCCGTATAAAACATTTGGTATAGAGGGTCTGATGATGGAGCGAGGAGATAGATGGTGGAACTCTTCAGTAGCTACTTGTAAACCCCTCGAGTTTGGGCTCATTTTAAACCTCTAAAAGTCAAAACTATCACAGTATTAGTTACAATAGTCGTCTTAATCTTTTCATTTCTCGTAATGCGTTTTCATCATGTGGTCGGCTAAGTAATTTATTTGATTTTAAAATCACATAGTGCAATACCGTCTAAGGTTTTCACTCGACTTGGGGCAACATACATTTGACCTTTGTAAAGTTTTTCAAGAGAATCGTCTTTACTAGGTCTACCCATCACTCAAAATTGTAAAATAATTAAATTTTTTAACAAAAAAAAACCGACTCCAAAAAACTCAAAAAAAAAACTAATAACTAAAAAGCAAAAAATAAATCTTTTATTATACAATATAGTAGTTGAAGAATATTGAAGTCGGTGCCAAGTAAAACATGCAATGATAAACCGACACGATTGGCGAAGTGCATTTGTCGTGTCCGACGCATAATCCGCTCCGCACTCGACAATTTCTACGTGAACTCGTTGTTTCAATGTCGCTATTAAAGCAGCAAGGTATATTACTTTTATGTTTTACTTGGCACCGATTTCAATATTCTTCAACTACTATATTGTATAATAAAAGATTTATTTTTTGCTTTTTAGTTATTAGTTTTTTTTTTGAGTTTTTTGGAGTCGGTTTTTTTTTTGTTAAAAAATTTTTTTTCCTTTTCCTATTATGGTTTTATCTGCGCTTCAATCTACGTCGGTAATGTTTATCTTTACGTGAAAAATGAAAAGCCATTCATTTGTACAATATCTGAGAAACTATAGAGCTTCCAAACTATAATATTTTCCCAAAATTTGTACAGAAAATAAGCAAAGCTGTGCGTAGACAGAGTCGCCGCCACAGCTAGTATCTAATATAAACGAAGCAAGATGTCATGCGAAGCTGGGATGGTGCTATTAAGATGTAGATCGTGAGATATGGTCGTGCTTTCATATTGGCGCCGACAAGCACCGCGCCGAGAACGGTCGGTCGGTAATTAATTAATTAAGATTGCTCTTTTGTTTCGCTTTAATTATGACGTCGAGTTATGTCAAGCTTTCGTTGATTGTAACGTGATGCATTATTTAAGGTGTAGTAAAAGTATAGAGCACATTATTTTTAACCGTTGAGTTGTAGTGTTTTATGACGACATACAATTTGAAGATGGACAATGGATCAATTTGCCTATTTTTATTAATGTTCTTTATAAGCCAAATATGGTTTTTAGGGAAAGAAAGTTGTAAATGAAATTGTTTGGTAGTTTGGGAATGAAAAGTTATAAGTACCGCCTTTTACTCTGTTGACGCCGGCGACTTCCGCCGGCGGCTTCGCTCGCATTGATTACGAACCCGTGCATTTTTTCGGGTCACACGTAGCGCCATCTAGCGTCCTAAGAAATTTATTGTTCTTTCCCTCGGGAACAGTACTTTTCCGGATGAAAGGTACCCTATGTCCTTTTCTGTACCCCTGAAAATGTATATGCAAAATTTCACGATGATCGGTTCATTGGTTTAAGCGTGAAAAGGTAACATACAAACTTACTTTCGTATTTATAATATTAGTTAGGATCATAGACTTAGAATTTCGCTTAGTTAGGATAATGGCAGCTATTCACTCGTCATATTTGCGGTGGCGATAAATGGACGAGTCCGCACCTATTTGTCTGTAAGTAATAGCAATGATAGACTATCACTGTCAAAGTCACACAGAGCCATATACTTAGCAGTTCGGATTACGTTTGTCATAATAAGCAGAAATATTTTAGTTGTCAGTGAATGATGTGATTTCTTTATGATGGGAGCTTTACTAATAGTGTATCTTGTAGTATTTGTATAGGCGTATATAATTTCACTGTTAAACATAAGAACAGGAAAGATTGTAGGAAAGCGTTTCAAAAACAAAAGTGAGAGCAATCTACGTATAGGAAATTAATAAGAAATTTCTGCAACGATTTGAATAAGGTGCGGAAAAGAAACTATGATAATAAATAATAGGCACAGGACCAAGAATTTGTCACTCCCCGTGTACTGAAGCGATTTCTAATGTTTACGTAAGGCACAATGTGTAGAAGAATTAAATCGGTGCCAAAACACGGCGGTATCACTTGGAAATCTGGACAGCACATTAATCAAATGAAAACAACATATTAGCATTGCATTTACTCGGGTAAACTTTTACGGGGCCTCAATAAAAACGGTAAGACAAGAAAAGCGGCAGCAAACTAAATGCTAAATAACTTAACATACTCCATGTATTACAATAGATGAGTAAAGCCCATTTCAACAAGGAAATTATAAAAATAAGAAAGGACAAATATTATTTATCTTTTTTATTACACTTCCATAATAAACAAAGTGGTTTGCTGAAAGCAGAGATTCCGCACGATATAATACATACTTTTTAGAAAACCGAAACTCTACTTTAGTAAGAAATAGTTCAAAAGACATTCGTGCTCTTATGTGTACACTTTTGCATTACTTATAATAAATATAATAAAGGTACCAGTCACAACATTTTGTTGACACTTGCGCTCAATAATATGCAAGTGTACAAAAACTGACAAGTAAACATCAAAGCGTCCTGCTAGGGTGTCGAACTCGAGCAGGACGGGATGGCGAGGATTATGACAAGAGCGAGCACCCCTTGTTATCTTTCACGGTTCGATTGGCGCACTCAATACAGCGCTCCATCATTAATACTAATAGGTACTGGAGCGAACGGCAGTGAAAATAGGAAATAAAAGACAACGTGAAAAGCGAAGTACCTTTTAATTGTCCAATGGATTTTCTCTGAGAACTGTTAGGTTTCTCTAAAATACTCTTGTCTACTGATATCAGTATTTTAGATCTTAAACGTCTCAGACCATATGAACAGCAGTAAAGTATGACATTACTTTTGAAGCTTTGTCCTGTTATGGTCAGGCAAGGGCGGATCCAGCTTTCAAGTCAGGGGGGGTCACATGTTTGAAGTCTAGTCGTGATAGGCTTCTATTCGATTACAATAATAAATACTGTACGATCAATGCGATTAGAAAAATTATCAGTGGTCGACCTAGAACCAGCCCGCCCTGGATCCGCCCTTGTGGTCAGGAGACTTCGCTTTGGCGATCCGATAAGAGAAATTGAGTTCTGTCTCTGAAAGTACTCAGGTTTATGATGTCCTGTAGTCAGTTTATGAGGTTTCGTAAACCTTACTAACTCGGGTTTAACACTGTTTTTCTCGACTGTACCAACCATTCAAGGTGTAACTAATGATGGATCACTTGAATGAAACGCGATCAAATGCACTTTGCGCATCGATAGTACCCGTATTATATAAAAAGGAGTTTATCAAGGACCGTGAAATCATTAATATTCACGATAACCAATCTCAAGAATTATTCAGGAACTTTTTTACCTTTGCCACACACACTAGGATTTCTCCTGTTTCGTGGGTACAGTTTACATGTATAGGTATCTCACATACACAAAAACCTAGACCCAGACTATCTGTAGATTATACAAATATTTGTTCAATGTGGGAATAGAACTCTCGCTCTGCAGTGCAGAAAGCCAATCGCTTACCCACTGCACCAATCAACCATGCCGTCAAACTACCAAGGTAGGTTATATAATATGACTAAACCCGAACGTTGCGAGTTTAGTTTTGAGTCCAATCAGATGTTGTGAAATTACATCTGTCATCATACGCATCATCACACAGAGTAGCCATTTCTAATAGATATGTTGGAATCGATCAGCCAGCCTTTATTTACGAAGGTTTTATTAAAATATAACATAAAATAACATATGCGAAGGGTTAGGCAGAGGTGTACTATTGTACACCCTCATTTCGCCAGTACCGTTATTGAGTTCCATGTAATAGGGGGCGAGTCTATTGCCATCTATCGGGCACAGTTCCAGATTCCGTGCTGCTACTGAGAATTTCCATACAGACAAATAACACCCAATAACACTTTGCCCGACCCGGGAATCAAACCCAGGACCTCACGCTCAGCAGTCGCGCTTGCGACCACTAGACAATTGATGCAGATAATAAAATATATACTTCCACTATATATTATAATTAATATATTATTCGAATACATTCATAATTTAATCAGAAACCTTACCTGTATTTATTGACCACAAAAGTAGCCTAGCGGTTAAACGCTTGCCTTCTATCCAGGAAGGTTTGAGTTCAAAACCCGGCCCGAACCTCTGACTTTTTGGAATCATATGTGGATCAGAATTTGATTATCACTTGCATTAACGGTGAAGGAAAACATCGTGACGAAACCTGCACACCCGAGAGGGCCACATAAAGTTCTTGATGGTGTGTGTAGTCCGTCAACCCGCAACGGGCCAGCGTGGTGGACTAAGGCCTAAACCCTTCTCATTCTGAGAGGAGACCCTTGCCCAATAGTAGGACAGTAATGGTTTGAATTTATTATTATTATATTATTATTATTGACCATATATTTATTCATACTGCTCTTTATCTGACCTACATGTGCAATGTGCAATGTATGAAAGTGAAGTTGACGTTTGAAACAGAAAACTGGGAGCAACCTCCTTAGCAGGTCGCTAATTATTTTTCCTTTTCTAATATTTTCATCAGCTGCTTCCCACACTGGTATAAATTAATCTAGGCAAAGAGGTCGCTATGATGTCTTGGGCTTGATGATCAAGTTTCACTGCAGATGGTATGGATTACAATCTATAAATTGACGCGTTCTTATGCATAGAGGCGATTAACACATCAAGTGTCGGTGAGCTTTCGATTTAATATAATGGAGTCTCTCTCAAACTATTAACATTGAAATCACTAACTCCGGTTGGTTATTAACTACTCACCTTCTATCATAAGAAGGTAATTTATTGTATATTGACCTGTGTACAAAAATGACCATAGTTGTGCCGTAAATTATTTCCTAACGTAGACGAGACGACACGGTTGGAACAGTGGCGAAGGGATTGGTTTTTGGCGTTTCGGGTCGCGGATACGTTTCCCTTACGGTGCTTTGCGTACCTACATATGAGATTTATGTCTGTAAACTGTACTTATGATACAAGAGTAATCCTGGAGTTGGACAAAATTACTTTTTCAAAGAAACTAACTTGCTACATTTGTCAAAATACCCGAATGGAAAATTAAACGATGTGTCATTCCGAGTAATACAACATGTTACGCAATAATAATTTTATAATAGATTCATTATGTCACTAATTAAATTTCTCATCAAGAATACTGCAACGATTAATAAACTATTAATAGACAAAACATTAATTAAGAAAACAATTAACATAAATAATGTGAACATCAATACTCCACCAGACGTCACCAATTCACCTCCAAGTGAGTACGTTAGTTGTCATGTTCTGGTTCACACGGAGAAGCCTGACGAAGGAATTTGAACTCCACCCGGAAGGCCGAGGCTTGAAAAATGTATGGATGGATCACCGTCATCCAGAATGCATTCACGCCCAGAAAGACTACTAGGAAGTGAAAATCAATAGGCTCAGTTAATTGAAGAAGAACCGTAATATTTTTATTGCTGATAAATTTGTGAAGATATAGGTATATTATTTGTGGTAGCTATGGTATGTTTGTTTGAATGCATGTTTATATTTAATAGATTCAATCATCGGATTCGATCAAGTGAGAAATGATAGACTGATGATACTTATGGGGCCGTGGCTAACTTACAAAGGTTCCGCTTACTGATTTAAATACTATTGTATGGTGAAAATATTATTGCATGAGTAATAACTAGCATAATTTAATTTCGTTTGGAGGATATTTTTTTACATTCCGGCAGTCAGATGGCTTGATGGCATGTATAAAATCGACGGAGGAGACTGAAAGAACGCTCAGGGTAAAGGCGGTTCGCAATAAAGCGAGAAGTAGGTACCTCATGGGACTAAATTAAGGCATCGGCGGAATTTGGGCGTATATCATTTCACTTCTGCCTTACCCTTCAGATAGAGACGTAATGCTATGTGAATAGCATCTGTGTTAACTAGAGATGTGTAAGTAATGCTAGTAATATTACTCAAGTAATATTACTCAGTGACGTGATGCTACAACACACATTACGCATCGAAAACTAACATTACAATATCACGCAATGTGACCATTACTGATAACTCGAAAACTCGGTCGATAAATTACTTTACCAGCGAAAAACCACTGACTTGAATTCTGAACTCGAGGTAACGGTACTGTTAAATTTTAGGTGACCTTTTTTTAGATGTCTTTCTTGAGTAAATTATAGAATGACCTTTTTTTTAGATGAGTGACATGACATTGTGCAGCCATGACGACACGGTTGGCGTAGTGGTTAAGCGATTAGCTTTCTGCGCTATGTGTCGCGGGTTCGATCCCCGCACGGAACAAATATTTGTATGATCTACAGATAGTTGTTTCGGGTCTGGTTGTGTGTGTATGTGACATGTATGTTTGTAAACTGTACCCACGACACAGGAGAAATCCTAGTGTGGGGCAACGTATTAAAAAAAAAAAAGAAAAAAAAAAAAAAAAAAAGAGTGATGGTGATATTACTGAGTCATATTACTTTGAAGGAATTGTGATGTAATGTTACATTACACTTTGACGTAATGTTTTGCGCATGTCTAGTGTTAACAGGTACAACTATACCTACTAATTAATCTATAAACCGACTTGGACTAAAAATAACATCATAACGAAATAGTAATTATCAATGATAAATAGCCGACAATTACACCCATCCTCTTTCTATTACCGTTCAATACATTACTTAGACTTGTAAAACTTTAATTTATTTACTCAGCGCTTTGTTTACAATCTACATTCAGGTGTTGTGCCTTCCGGTCGAGGCGCGGGCGCATTGATTAACGATACGATGGCGAAGCGAGCCAGAATCAATTTGCGAGCTACCCGAGCCTCGACCACACGGCCGTATTGCTTTTATTTATGCTGGAAGTGATTGTCCACGTTGCCCGGATATTTTGACAGATTGCACATTTTACATCTGTTTTAAAATCTAAATTCAGGATGTCACAGTCAGCAGGAGTTGGATGACCACCTGTCATATCTATAATTGTAATTTAACGTATCTGATTACAGTGACCAAATATTTGAGAATAAGATTATGATGACATAATATGTATTATACGAATGACTTGCGCGAGTTCAGCAGCTCTGCGAGTCATTGGCAGCATGACGACTGATTCCCAGGGTTAAGTGTTAAACCAGTCTTAGGGCCATGTGCACCGACAATATAGGTAACAGGTGTTTAAAATGAAAACGGGCGTTTACCTACACAAAAGTTCTGGTTAACCACCTGATTTTAGCTGAAACATCTGTTATGTTGTCGATTAACTTGGGCCTTAGTCCCATTGAACATGATATCACGACCACTTCCCTCGATTGTTTTTAAACGAAGAACACTTTTTACGATTCAAAGAAAAATTATATGAACGCAACTGTCGCTGTCATTCCTTACTAAGAAAGTAGGACGTTGTTCCAAGCATACTGCACGTGGTTGTTACATACCTCAGTAGGTACTTAATGCACCAACAAAATAAGCAGGGCCGCCGCACTGCAGGAAATAGTGATAGATTGCCTGGCCAAGACACGGCAATTTGTTAACTTTGAAGACGGGGCTAAACGAGTTTTGCCGGCACTTTTTAATGACAGATTTGCGATGCAACAATTTTATAAATATGCTAATAGCTGTTATTAACAGCGTTATGCGCACTTAAGGCTTAAAAAGATAGTAGTTTAAGAAAAGATCATGTTTTTCTCGGAGGTAGCAATTGATTGCCAACCGATCGCTGCAGGGACATTAACCGATTGAACGATTGCGACCGCAAACGTACGCTAACCACACTCGGATGACGTCGGAATAGGCCGCTTCCTAGACAATTAGTAGTGTTTAGAATATTACTTCGAGTTTTGTGGTTTTGTTTTACTTTATTTGCGTAATGTTGCCTCAATGCGGTGTCTAGTAAAAATAGAATACACGCAGAAATATTCCGCTTAAAGATTAGAAAGAAAGATTATTAGTAAGTATTGCACCTACGCACAAATGAAGAAAAATATATAAAATATTCATAGAAATTCGAGTATGGTTCACCACCCGCGTGGTCGGTCGAGGAACACATCGTGAAGAAACTTCCATGCCTGTGAGAACTCCATAAAGTTCTCTATACGTGTGTGACTGTGTAGTGCGTCAACCCGCACCATGCCAATGTGGCGAACTAAGGCCTGTAACCCTTCTCATTCTGAGAAGCGAGCCGTGCCCAGTGAGTCAGTAATGGGCTGAATTATTATTATTATATTATTAGGCTGCATTGTACCTGTAATGACAATCCAACACGACGAAAAACAATGTTTCCAAACAAATAATTATAATCAATACTGGGTACCCAGTAGGTACCCAGTGTGTTAATTATTTGCTTGGAAGACAAAAGATAATTTTAATTTAAACAAAAGCACTGACCTTTCACGTATGACTAATCAAATACCTGGGTACTTTAAAAATTGTTCTGAATAATAATAACATAGCATCATAATGTCATAATAATATGATTCATTGCATGTGATCAACGTACATTCTCCAATTTCTTACTGGTATATACTAAACACAGTGAAAGGTAAATAAAATATATTCGTATGTGGAACAGACTCATTGATTACTGCATGTAACACCTAATTTAATTATTAGTCTAGATTAAATTCAGAGTAAGCACCAAGTACTTACACAAATACATGAGAAAAACAAAAGAAATACGATCAGAACCTAAATGTATTTCTCGAAGAAGACAGAATTTTATTCACATTGCTAGGCGAGAATTATAGAATTTATAGGGTTTAAAGGTAAAGCAAATATCAGAAAGACCTTCGCTCATGTTTTGGCGGTATAATTAAACTAGCTTCCGCCCGCGGCTTCGCCCGCGTGGTTTAACCCGTACATTTTCCCGGGATAAAAAGTAGCTCATGTGCTATTACAGACTATAATCTATCTCTGTGCCAAATTTCATCCAGATCTGTTCAGCCGTTCTGTCGTGAAAGAGTAACAAACATGCATCCATCCATCCATCCTCACAAACTTTCGCATTTATAATATAAGTAGGATAGGATAAATAAACCTTAGAATATTAAGTTTAAAGTTCGTTAACTTTTGTTAAGCATATCAAAAAAACATGAGTAGGAACTGTGCCAAATACAGTCAGCTGTTATATCCCAAGCCTTAATTAGGCTTTAGTTGGCAGACTGACGATGAACTGGCAACTGGCAGTGTATTTCTAAAGGAGAGCTTGCCAACTGCTGGCAACTTGCCAGTACCAGCTGCAATGAGTTGAAAATTTCATGGCGTGTTACTATTAGTCGAATTTCGCTATATCGTGGGAATACTAGACAATTCATAGTTACGTCTATCTGCATGGTTTACTTTTAAGCGTATACATATACTATCTTCCGCTCGCGGCTTCGCCCGCGTGGTTGACGAATCCGTACATTTTCCAATTATTCAAAACACGCTTTTAACACTACTTTACCTAGTAAATTAACATTAAATTGGTCCCTTAGCTATTCGTAAATTGCCCTTAGATGATCAGCTGTCAACTCTTGCTCTACTTTCGAGGCGTCAACTTGTTATGGCTAAATCAGGGCTGGCAACATACCTTTTTGCTTCCCACCTCTTGACAGGTGATTGACAGGCTGAATCTACTAATTACAAGTTCTGTGACAGCACGTTCTAGTTTACAACGTCCAAAGTTTTTTCACAAACACGTAATAGGCCTAATGAAGCTCTACATAATCAGAGATTAAAAAAACTTTGTAGATATTAATCTGTATTAGTGATTGAATAATTGACAAAGACACGGCATACAATCTTGTCTGGAAACGGAAATAGACGCGCAATTTTTTTCAGCGTATTTGGATTTCTCTTGAGCAAATTGAAGCAACTCAAGCATGACGAATTTTCAGATTATTCATTGTTAAAATACTGTATATGCGAGTCGGTAGTAGATTTAAGAGATAAAAATCTCGTCTAATTACTAGAATGTGATGATTACTTTGTTATTTATTAGCATAAAATTTTCTAATAAATCATGAAAAGCCACGCGACGCAACTTTGTCGAGAATATGTTTGCAGAATATAAATAATCTACAGTTTAAACTCTTATGTATTTTATTTAATTAATTATTACGCTTTATGTAAAAACGTATATTTATTGGGGATCGATTTGATTTTCTTACTAATATTAATACGGGAAATGCCTGTGCTGAAATTAGCAGTAACTCTATTATGAGATTTTTACTATTTACTCTCATAGTAAATGTAAATTTTCATGCAAGCGATTTTAGTTCTTAACTTGGTTACAACTCTAATGAGTTGCTAATATGACATCTCTATAATATAGTAAATAGTAAATCAAAACTTAGTATGACACATATGTCACATAAGCGACTCTAATCCCTAATGTAACCAAGTTAAGAACTAAAATCGCTATCATGAAAATTTACTTTACTACGATAGTAAATAGTAAGAAAACTCGTGATAGCGGTACAGTTCTTATAAGGAAAATGACAATAACAAAGCATAAATAAGATTATAGGACGTAATTTAAGATAAAACATATAATATAATTAACATAACAGGTCCTAATGACTAGATTTTTATAGAGCCTCTATTCTATTTAATATTAGAAAACTGGATGTTACCTTAATGGTTAAATCTATTTCCAGTCATTAAACACTCTTTTTGTAAGTAAAACGCAATTACATTTAATAAGATACTATATTTTTATGTTAATAAAGTTGTTCTTCCATTACCTTATGCGTTATTAAAAAATATAAAGTGGGAACGAATGAAGTTAAAATAAAAATTAAATAATATAATATTCTGCGTCTGAATTACCTTGTCAGTGCAAATTAAAAACGCTGACAATTTTCATTTTTACCTCTAAATTATTAAAAAAGAAATACTTCAGAAAGTTCTTCATAATAATAAACAAAAGCCGTATAGACGTAGTGGTTTCCTTCTATGCAGGAGGATTTGAGTTTAATCCCGGCCCGTGTCTACCTCTGACTTTCCGAAACAAAGAATAGGCTAGTTGACTGCATCAAAACTAAATTCTGAAATCTTGTTTGGTAAATAGATTTCCTTCTAAAAACTCAGTAAAACTTAATCTCTTGCTTATCTTTGGCGTTTTCAATTTTTAATTTATCAAAATCACACTACCAGTACGTCAATGGCAATGAAAGACTATGACGTCACGCCTTGCTATTCCAAACAGTTTTAGAACAAAATGTCGTTTTTGACAGTTCATAAAAAGTAACTCGGACGACTAGTAGTCAACTACCGTATTTAGGGTCACAATTCCATTATCACTTGCGATAAAGCAAAACGGCTTAAAACTGATGGTGTATGTAGCCCGACAACAAGCACTAGGCCAACTTGGTGGACTATGGCCTCTAAACCCTTCTCATTCCGAGAAGAGGCCGCACTCAGCACTAGGACAGTGATGACACAGTTGGTTTACTATTATGAATAACCGTTCCCAAATTCCTGACAGCTCCAAAGCAAATGGCCAAAATCAAAAACTCAATTTCTTCGCAGTATTCAACTTTCATTATCTCTTGGTTTTTGTATTTCCCCGATGACGTCACAAGTGAAGCTTCCACATATTCTAGGTTAAGCTAAGTATGAATCATTTTATCCATAAATCGCAGTTGTACATTATAAATTCAATGACTATGTAATTATAGCAGTTGTAGGAATAACCTGTCGTCTTGTGGGGTGGGTGAACCAAAAGATGTCTTTGACAGTTTATTTTCCTCTTGCGTTTCGTGTGAAAATAATAATTGCACGCTAAGTGCTCGACACTTATCAATGCGAATTCGAATTTTGCTGCGGGTCATAAAAAAATTGTGGAGACTTGGGCAGCCAATTGGATAATGAGGAAATATTATATAATATGTGCAACCTATACTTTTTATTACCTGATAATTCCTTATATTCCGATAA
The DNA here is from genome assembly GCA_947562105.1 of Shargacucullia verbasci. NCBI lineage: Eukaryota > Metazoa > Arthropoda > Insecta > Lepidoptera > Noctuidae > Shargacucullia > Shargacucullia verbasci. The sequence continues at coordinate 11,687,587 of OX387289.1, forward strand.
TTAAAGGTAATAAAAAGTATAGGTATCGCGTTATCAACTAAAATTAATTATAATTTGTCAAATTAATAACGTTATAGATTTATTATCAACTAGCTTCTGCCCACGGCTCGGTCCGCATTTTCCCGGGATAAAATGTAGCCTATTTGATATTCCAGACTATAATCTATCTCTGTACCAAATTTCATCCAGAACCTTTCAGTAGGTTTTGCGTGAAAGAGTAACAAACATCCATCCATCCATCCATCCTCGCAAACTTTCACATTTATAATATTAGTAGGATTGGAAATTCATTACCGAATGTACCGCTTTATAATTATTACTAAATAAAAGCATCCTTTTAAAAACCATAAAAAATATGTATCTTTCACAGTGGAAGTATTGATTGATAAGACAGACAGTTGTAATGTAAAAAAAATAACGTAATCCGTGTAAAAAAACAGAAAATGTAATCTCAAATGAATAAAATTTAATATAAACTAGTAAGTGGTTGGATGTCGGATGCTCCAGGCGAGTTCCGAGACTGTCGGACATCAACCGATTTCACTTATCTTGTCCAACTAAACACTTCCTCATTACGCCAATTAGTCTTATAATTTCTTTCACAACGCTGTTAATACAGTATGAATTTTCATGAGACTAGTGCAATTTAATTAATTATGTTACATAAATAGATTGCTGCATTCCCAGTGAGCGTGATTTTGAAAATAAAAGTAAATGTGCACTTTCCCTGTTAAAATGGGCGTTCGTAATTTCAAGAATGTATGTTAATGCACTTATAATAGTGTAATAATAACGTTTGGTATAAAAGCTACTATTACTATTCATGAGCGCTTCTAATTTGGTATAATTCGGATAAATTGCTGTAACATTAATGACCGGCAGTTTAAGATTTTATTTTGACTATTTTTGTTTTAATAATTATGACGCTGGGTACTGAAGTCAAGGATAAAGCTATTTGTGTTTTTTTTTAAGGAAATATTACGATACCTCTACTACAATATTTAAGTGAGTTTTTTGGTATAATAAAAGTGAAACTTTTTTGTTAAAATCTCAGTTAAAAGGTTCTAAAAATATTATAAGTATAAAAAGAGAGAGAAAGAGAGAAAGAAAACAGTTAACTTTGTTAATATTTTGAACAACTCCACCGTTCATACTCAAACTGCTCTACTTTTAGTTACATAGGCATCATAAAATAAAGTGGAAAGCACATAATAACTGTAGATGTTTTGATTAGAATATGTATCTTAATGCCACAGTAAGACAAAGACAAATATATCCATAGACATAACCATAAACAATTCGTCAAAAAACATAGATGATAATGTGCGTGCCGCTTACGAAATAAATTATATAAATTACTGAAACTGTGGTATAACGGAACACGCATGCAACCAACAGGTGGTCATCTATGAAACGTAAATAAATCTTAATTAGCTTAAGCAATCCCATTTTATTGCCCATCATTTAGCTGTGTATCCAGTAATTATCCTGATCTTTTAATTGCACCGACCTACGGCTTGCGCCGGCACAGAATCGCTCATTCAAACTATGGACGCTCTTTTATTAAATTAAAAAAACTTTAGATCCCCCACGATGAATGATCGACAGATGTCAGTAGGGTGGCGCTTCAGTCGGCAGAGGTGAGGCCGAATGTATTGTCGAAAATGCACCGGTGTGCAAGCCGATGCAACCTGCTGTCAAGTCGCAAGTTCAAGAGCAGGCACGCGACTCAAGAACGGCCAGAAACGCCGCAGCTTTCGTACTGAGCGCACGCCGACGTCACTCGCGGTTCCCGGGCGCATCGCGATACGTACCAGTGTTGAAACAATATCCAAGAAATTAAAAAGTGCAAAAAATAATATTCACGTGAATCAACGATGCGGAACTTCGTACGGTGAGTTACCCTGTTATTACCCCGACTTATCATAATTCATACCCTTGACCGAGGGTTATTACAAGTTATCGCACTCCACCATCAAAGTTCGAGAAATAAAGATTCTGCAAGCTTTAATTTTTATACATGTGTTAATTGTGTACAAGGATAAAGAGCCCTTTATATCGAGTTCGTTCGTCAAGAATTGACGGAAGATGAGTCAAGAGTAATAATCAGTGTTTACAATGTAATTAAGTACTTGAGTATCGCAATTTTTTACTTATTCGGAAATTTAATAATACTGGCCATTAAAATGATTGGACTTATGACGAATAACTGACTTAAAATTTTAAATATGTGAACTGCGTAGCCGGCTGGTTTGGCCACCCCTTACAAAAACAATGGAATGCCAGAGATTTCACACGAAGATAATAATGCTTGCAAATTGTACGTAATAAACACTGTAGGTCTTTAATGATAGATTATTTAAGCCATACATTTTATCGTTGCAGAAAGCAATAAATTCTTGCTAAAGTGCAGGTGAAGGGTATTTTATGTTTAGTCGTTAAATGGTGCAAGAAAACTATCGAACTATCAAAATAATGTACAAAATGGCTAAGTATATAATCTTCATCTTGGATAAAATTAATTTAATTTTAAAAGCTATTTGACTGTATCAGTTGTTTACAAATTCAGCTAATCCCTATGCGACAATACGTAACACCTATTATGTTTTTTTTAAACTTTACCTCACATGAGTATTTCTTCTATAACGTGTGAACGTAAATAGATACAAATATCACAAGCATCTAAACACATATACGGAACAACTATCACCAAACAAATATTTGTTCCAAAACTGTGACCTACAGCGCAGAAATCCAATCGCCTAGCTACTGCGCTAACCGTGCCATCTTCACGTACATGGTTCCCAAGGCAATAAATCAAGTGTACAAGGATGTTAACAATATGTGTCACATACAACTTAAAGACCTAGCATAGTTGGCCATATAAAAATACGCTTTTTAGTAAAGCTCTTCAGAGTATAACAAATATCTTTTACTAATATTGCCCCAATGCGGAACCGGATCCCTGTGTGGATGTGACCCCTTAGCATAGAAGGTTAATATTGCACAGTTGCGTCGTAAAATGCGTTGCCATGGTGATTCTACCATTCACATGAAAAAGCACTTCAGATGTTGGTGACGTTGGTAATACTGGTGGTTGGTGTATTAATAAGCTCACATTAATTACAAAATGTAGAAAATTTCATTATATTCTGAAACTTTCACTGTCGTTATATGTATCATATTATTTTTAAAGAATGAATTCTATTGTGTTTTTGTCTAGTTTGTCACAAGGAAAATATAGCTTCTTAACTACTACTTTTACTGTCTAATTTAATCAAAGTTATTAATAATAGAAATTAATAACATTCTAAAACCGAAACGTCAAGAGAAAAATTTATTTTAGTAATTTATTTTATTCATATTCAATTCCCAAAAACATTAATATATACTTAATTTAATTAACATAAACATGAAAATTCATCGATAAAATATTTATTAAGTCAAGAATCAACTTAACTAAAAGACTAGCACATATCACTTAAAATGCTAATCAATTTCGTATAATATCTTAAAGCCGTTCTAGTGAGGCGCGGACGCAGACTGACTCTCATTTATCAAAGTGCATTGGCCATAATTACGCGTCCAGTTGATTTACTAACTAGCGCCGTAATATGCTGGTCCGTAATCATCGCGAATAATGAAATATTAATTATAAACTCGGCCCCCTAACTTATGCCCAGAGATCTTATCGGTCAAACCCTTTGGTACAACACTAATATAAAAAGTTGCGCGCGTGTTCATTAATTAGAAAATAATTTCACACGCATTTTCGATAATTATTACTTTGAAGTCTTTATTAACACTTTGGAAATTGCGTTTGGTCTCATGGGTTGTTTTATTGCTGTTATAAAATTCTGATGGAAGTTTAGGCCTAATAAAAAAGTTGATTTAAAAGTTATTAAAGCTTTACAAAGGTACCAAGAGTTCCTGTTAAACTGGTTGATGTTGTTCCCACTTTGATGGATTACTGAGAACTTTGATGTATTTGAAAAGGGGTTTATAATAACACGTATGAAAGTTTCATCTACGCACCTTCTACACATGGATTGTGAAGTATGTACTACAAGAGTAATTATGTAGCGACAAGTGCGTCGAATGCCATAATTTGGTAATAAAAAATCAACACAGGTATGTTTAAAACAGAAACAGGTTACTATTTGTACGTGGGCAGTTGTAGGTGGTTAATGTTGGTAGACTAACAAGTTGTCACTTTTGTACTAAGGCATACTATTTAAACAATCGTTTTCTGATTTAGGACAACCTACATTTTATTATTCCTAATACACAATGCGTTACTGAATTTCATTATATTAAGTCATAGACCACAAAAGGCATCTTTATCCTCCTCAAAGTACCTATGCACTCCAAAGCATCAATTAAACCGCTTGAATTAATTTTCAATATGAATATGAAATCTGAAATCAAATGTCATCACAATACTTTTTACTGAAATCTGCATTACCCTTGTTATAGCAACACTGACATAGATCAAATGTTTTGTTCGCATTCCATTGGCTAAAAAAGTGTCATAACACGAGTAAAAATAGCCAGTTTTGTACCGTTACTAAGATATTGTAGCAAAAAGGTTTTCATGTTTTACTATTCAAATATCAAATCTATTGTGGACGAGAGAATATTTCAACAAAAACTGCAAGCTATCCCAATGACAGGCAGTTTCAATTTTTAATACAAAAGAAATATACTATAATGGAAAATAGGAAAATAATAAAGCCTTTCGTTATAAACTTGGATTTACATGATAAATGATAATAGTACACATTAAATAATTAATTCGTTTCTTTTCATATACAGTTCAGATACATTTTTATTATTTATACACCCTATATAAAAGACTGCCTCATTGTTCTAATGGTCGCAAGCGCGACTGCTATGCGTAAGGTGTTGGGTTCGATTCCCGGGTCGGGCAGTGTTATTGTGTTTTCCTACATGGAGATCCTCAGTAGCAGCACTGAATCTGGAACTGTGCCCGGTAGATGGGAATATGCTCGCCCCCTATTATATGGGACACAATAACAAAATCAGCGAATGTGGGTGTACAATAGTACACCTCTCCCTAACCCTTCAGGGAATAGAGGCGTGAAGGTATATTATGTTATAAATAAGATTGAAAATGGAACATCTGTCTCACACAAGAAGACAAGGATAAAACTCATCAGAAGCTAAGCGATAGGCAAGCTACCTCGTATTTTACATCTTAATAGATTAAAATCACTACTACCATTACCAGCTAAGAAGAACGATCTATCTGCCTGGATCCCGTTTCGAGATCGTGAGCATAGCCATTAAATAACCGCAGAGTGACATCGATGACACAGTTAAGCGTAAACACGATAATTACCAGAAATAAATCAATCGGCGTTGCTCGGAAGCAGAACCTCCTTTTTCAGGTCAATTAAAAATAGTTGAATCGTTTATGTAGAGGATATTAATAGATAGATAGAATGATAGGAAATTGAATATAATGTCATTTTACATGACATATAACATGCTTAGCGAAGTAAGCTTGGTGAAATTATTAAAAGCTTTATTACTTCCTGAGCTTACTAAATCGTACTACTGCATTAAACAGGCTGAATTTTTCAAGTGGGCGTGGATAGCCAAATCCTAAACTATAAGGAATAGCGAAAAATACTCAAAGGACTCTCGAGCCTGATTTTGATAAAAACTAAAACTGCCTTAATGGATTTTTGAAAAAACAATATACCTAAGGAATCGAACACGTTAATTTTGCAAAAAAACACGCTGTATTATTACACCGTCCGATAGTGTCGCTAACAAGGATCAAATTCTGGGAAGTAATGAAATATGGAAAACTTATATTATCCTTATAGTTTCGGATTTAGCCATCCACGCCCACTTGAAAAATTCACCCTGTACATAAAAACCTTGCACATTACAACAGACAATATAAACACAGACAATAACGCACGTAAATATAAAATAAGCTTGCAAAAGTTTCGTATAAAACGTTATGAAGAATGACAGTCGGGTGCGTCTCCTATCTGATTTCAATAAATAACAACACAATGCAAAATACCGAAGCTTTTACTGGATTTTTATCATTCGTATTGTGCTCCTTGTATTTTCTTTAAAATATTTGTACGAAACTGACTTCTGTCGTGTTTATTTTTACTGGATGTTAATACGTAGGTACCTATATCTTTTTTCCCCTCCTGAATAAGTTCTTATTTTTGTTGCATGAACCTTACGTTCGGGCATTGTCTTATCACTGTCTAACTTCGCTTTCCTTTTATTACTGCTAGATTGCCGTCTGATGCTAGGCTTCGACTTACCTGTTCGATTAGACATCGATAAGCCCCCATCATTGTTACACTTTTAAACCCAACATTATAATGATATTTTTCTTCAAAATAGATAGTTATTGTCTTCAATAAAAGTTAAACAAGCTTGTACATATAAAGTATCACTAACACAAGTTTACTAAATAACGCCAGTATTTTGACAATACGCATTTTATTACTAAATCAAACAGTGTCGCGCGACCAAAGAAAACATTATACAACCGATTTGTTTTCCAAATTCTGTATGATTGAAACTTTTTACAAACAACAATGACTAATTGTAAGCAATTAAGTAATTAATTATTAAATGCACAGGACCTCCCCACATATGGCTTCTGCTACCAATGATAAAGTCTAAAAAATTTAAAAAACTAATTGAGCCAATATTACAAAACTTTGAAGTGACCGCGTCACGAGGCGGAGACGAAATGTCGTGTCAATAGGTTTTTTGTTTATTCAAGAATTGTTTGTGGAGGCCAGTGTTGCGTGTGGCCGGGATTCCGCGAAGTCCGGGATTGGTCGCGTGGGACCGGGAACGGGACACGTGTAGACAACGGCGCGTCATTAATCGCACGCGAAAGTGTTCCCGCCAATGCGCTAGGGAGATAATGATATTGCACCACGGCCATTTGGAACTTGAGTCTTAAGTGATGGAGTGTTTTTGTTAATTGAATTTTAAAGCATTTCCTCTTTCAGTTAACTGTTTTTATTTTCTCCTTTCTTCAGATTTAAACTGAGTGGTTTAGATACTTGGATTAGGACGACTGCCTTCATTGGTCTATTGGTCGCAAATGCGACTGCCGAGCGTGAGGTTAGGTAAGCCTTAGGTTCAATCTCCGTTGTTATTTAGTTTTTCTCTATTCATTCTCAGTAGCAGCACGGAGTCTGGAGCTGTACCCGGTATATGGGAATACGCTCATCTCCTATTACATAGGACTCAATAACGGCATCGGCGAAATGTGGATGTACAATAGTACACCTCTGCCTAACCTTTCGGGGAATACAGGCGTGATTCTAATTTATGAATTATACAAGTAGTATTCGATAATGTATAAAAGCTACGGTTTAACAAACATGTTGTAATGTCACAGTATTAAATTTAATGATCGAAATGAAACTTGAAGAGGCAAAGCCACCAAATAATATTCTATGTATTCCTATGATGCGTCAGACGTAAAATTTTCGAATAGACTAACAAATATACAGTTGTAAACTTGGCAGTAACTCACAGGGGTTCTATTCAAGTGTATGGAAGGCGAAAATTGCGAGTGAGCTTGGCGCATAAATTTAAAGAGGTATTAGCTTCAAGTCGGGTATTGATTGTGAGTTTGAACAATAAGACATCTATTTGTGATCTACCGTAAGCTTTTCTTAGAAAAGCGCGTTAAGTGTTAAAACCATCGGCTTTCGGAATCCGGATCTGTTTATACAATGAGCACAGACATTTCCAATTAACTGCTTTTAATTTATCATTGTTTTATAGCATTTTATGCCAGTTTCTGTACAATTCTCATTTGCGATTCATTAGTGTTATGCGCATTGCCTTCAATCTTACCTACTTTTCGATCATATCAATAATAGATACTCAATAGAAACCGACCGTTTAAAATCAGGACAAGTGTTAGATTGTCAACAATTTTTTTTTCTTATACAAACGGGCTGGAATTATACCTAGTGTGGGTTGCTAGGTATAATTCCTGTGCCGAGGGTGCGTTTACATAAAACAAAGACCCAGACCCGAAACAACTATCTGTAGATCATACAAATATTTGTTCCGTGCGGGAATTCAACCCGCGACACGTAGCGCAGCAGTCGATCTCTCAACCAATCGTGCCGTCGAATTCAAACGACAGAGTAGGCACGGAGGCAGCAAGCGAAATTCTCAGCACTTAAAAATGTATAAAAATTCCTGATTGTAACTACCTGTCTGCAGTTCACAATAAATCTTGGGCTGGACTGAACACCTTCCTTTTTCGTCCCAAGAGTTATGCGTTGGTTGGTCGCGTTTAGACTGACAGACGTACGGACGAGTAGCCACGGAATCTGTTGGTAAGTCATCGCAGACGTTTGAATAGCGGTGTGTAACAGTTCTCTAGGATACCTCCGCTCTGTGTGTTTGATATTTACGCCAACAATATTGCACTTGGAGGTAAATAAGTGAAATTGTGTAAACAACTAACGGGATCTGGTCGTTCCTTTTAGTCTTCATTTGTTTGTAAATTGTTGGTCAGTTACTGTATTCGTGTTCTATTTTCCTTCAGTGTTACTTTGATTTGTCATCCCCTTTGTTGATTAAAGGTTTACAGAACACAGGGCTATTTGGTGCATGATTATTAATATTCAACTTGATTACATAACATAACATAGCATCACGCCTGTATTCCCCGAAGGGTTACGCAGAAGTATACTAATGTCAACCCAGATTTCGCCGATGTTATTGTACTGATGCTATTGCCATCAAACGGGCACAGTTTCAGATTCCGTGCTGTTACTGAGAATTTCTATACAGGAAAACCCAATAACATTATCTGACCCAGAAATCGAACCCAGGACCCATACGCTCAACAGTCGTACTCGCAACCAGTAGACCAATGAAGCACTTGATCACCTTTTTTAACATATTTAAAAACCAGGATCTAAAATTAAAATACAAACAAAATGCACATTTAGCGTCAATTTTTTTAAAGCAAGTAACACCCTTATTAAAAATACAAATTACACAGTTATAAATTCACGAGCAAAAAAACGCGATACCAGTATCATGACCACAAACCATTCAAACTAGTAGTTTCGCGGAAACGAAAAAAAAAAATACGGCTAATCTCTTCATGTTCCATATTCGTATGACAATCTTGGGCATGAGAATCAATATGAGTTTTTCTGAACATCTCGTGCAGGTCTGTCGACGCCGTGTATGCCTAATTTACCACGCGATTTCAACATGAACGATGTAGGTAAACTATTCAAAATGATTCGGTGGAAATTTTGTTCGATTATGCAAACTAGCGCATGTTACACATGTGATTACATGTTTTAAAATTTAATTAACTGATTAATTAATCAAAATTTTAAAACTGTCAGTGGTATGAGTTTACATTTGCATGACAATTACTGTAGTTTACAATTCAAAGGATTTGTTCAATCGTGTTTTTGTGGAAATGCGTGTGTTGTTTTTAAACTCTTTAACTAGTAGTTTTTTTTTTTTAAACTTTGCTACCACACTATGATTTCTCCTGTGTCGTGGGTACAGTTTACAAACATACATGTCACATGCACATACAACCAGACCCGAAACAACTATTTGTAGATCATACAAATATTTGTTCCGTGCGGGGATCGAACCCGCGACACATAGCGCAGAAAGCTAATCGCTTAGCCACCGCACCAACAGTGTCGTCGAATTGTCGAATATGCATGTACATTTGGAAATCATTGATTAAAAGTCACTCAAGATATTCATAGATAGAAGGGATTCAAGATATCATTTCAGTAGCGAAAAAATTGAAGCCAATCCACATGACACACGCTTAGAACTAGAAGAAAATGTACAAGAACTTCAATCAAAATTGGACACGAAATTCTCATGACAATTGCTTTCATACATATCATTTGACCGTTATCTATTCCCATGCGCGCGCATACAGTTTTGTAGCAATGTATCTAGTAAATGTCAATTAAATCCATTAGCTTAAACAGAAATATCTCGAGTGTCAGAGATTTGCAGATGCTCCCGTCCTACATAACATCGTTACAATTAACGGTAAGTAAATTGTGGTGCATTAGCGTACATACTATTGTTGGCGCATTCTCTCGGCTATCTTCATTACAGCTTCACCGAGCTATCTCGATGTATCGCTGTATCTGAGCGATGCATCCGGATGAATGACAGCGGCTGATAATTATCTTTATGTTATATCGATATAAAAAATCTAGATGCACATATAGGGACTGAGAAAGCTCGAAAAATACGCGTGTAAATCATATTTGTGCGCGTGTGTCATGAAGTGTTGAGAGAGGGCAACTTGACGATATGGTTAAACATACCTATTCATGTGTTCGTAAAAAAATCAAATGATTGTATCTACACTTGACTTTAAGATCTATAAACGACACTTTTAAAACGCTTTTTAGAGAACAATACATCTCGAGATTTTATATCAAAGTTATGGTATTAATTATTGGCGGGAAGCGATTTAGATTAGTCACGGAGTGTAAATCTTCATACCTTAACGTTAACTCTATCGATAGATTTACTTAACTATTTAATGGAGTCGACAGTTAAGGAAGTAGGTTATTGTGTATGTACTTATGGGAAAACGAACTGTTACTGGTTAATATTCATTATCTGCAAATAAATCTTTGACTTTGACTTTAATTAACTAGACACGGTTGGTGCGTTGGTTGACCGATCAACGTGTTGCAGGCTCGATTCCCGCACGGAACAAATATTTGTATGACCTACAAAAAGTTGTATTTGGTCTGGGAGTTTGTGCATGTAAATACGTATATTTGTACTTTTAAACGCACTCACAACACAGGAATTATTTAAAGTGTGGAGCAACATTTTTGCTAATAAAATAAAAATTGAATTTAACGCTAATATGTACAATTCACTGTATACTCCTTTATCCAGATTAATTCATGTCTTAACAGCCCCATTCAAATTATTAAATGACTAGCTTCCGCCCGCGGCTTCGGTTTACGAACCCGTACATTTTTCCGGTAGCCAGTTCATAAAAAGTAGCCTATGTGCTATTCCAGACTATAATCTATCTCTGTGCCAAATTTCATCCGGATCCTTTCAGTTGTTTTTGCGTGAAAGAGTAACAAACACCCATCCATCCTCACAAACTTTCACATTTATAATATTATAACATAGCATCACGCCTGTATTCTCCGAAGGGTTAGACAGAGGTGTACTATTGTACACCCGATGCTGTTATTGAGTCCCATGTAATAGGGGGCGAGCCTATTGCCATCTTCCGGGCACAGGTCCAGACTCCATGCTGCTACTGAGAATTTCAATACAGAGAAATCCAATAACACTTTGCCCGACCCGGGAATCGAGCCCAGGACCTCACGCTCAGCATTCGTATAATATTATATAAAGTAGGAAAATCCAATATCGATTATAAATTAGAGACTCAAAATACATATATTTCCTAAAAGACGGTGGAAACAACACTGCTAAGTAGCCCTCATGTTATTGTTCGTGCGCATGACAATAACGAGCACCGATGAGGTGTCTGATTACTCCAAGAAAGACGCAGCCTAGCGTTACGTGCTATTACAGTCATGCGATCCTTGAAAGCATATTGTTGACAATATCGAGAAACCGGAGGCTTGTTGAAGCTCGTGCTCACAACACTAAACGCTTAAAACTAACTAAGTACTGTTTTGACTAGAGATATTCGTGTTTAAATTTAACTTAATTGACTGATTAACTTATATACATATATATGGCTTTTATTTTGTTTATGTTGATATAATATCTATTGAAGTATTTAGCTACCAAACTAACTTCTTCTTCTATCAGTCGTAGTGGAAAGATTAGCCAGTCAGCAATGGTGGTAGTGACGCTGACTCCCCAGGATGCGCACGATGATCTCATGATTCCTCACTCGTGGAGGCTCCTTCCTTGCAAACTAACTAACTAGCCAGCAAGAGGCTGTCTTATTAATCTAATGAGGTTTTGGGTTCGATTCCTGGGTCGGCCAAGATGGGTAGGCAGAAACTGCGGAACGCCACGTGCTACGATCGTTACATAAACCATTTGCCTCATATACATTCATGCATCGTTTCATACATGAACGCCGGTTGTGGGTACTGCGCGCCTGACCTTTTTGAAGGACATCACGAATAAGGCCCGTATATGTTCTTCTAGGGCGTCCCGGCGGCGTCCTGGCGTTACCACTAACAACCAAGTTATAAATCCCTTTCGTTAATCACCTTTCATCCATCCTCTCTACATGATCAAACTGACGAAGCATATTTTTCTCCATCCTTGTCACTACATTAGGTTCATAATACATATAGGTATGTATAACATTACTGAGCGGTGCACTAAGTAGGTACTTGGATATGGTTATATAAATCCTAAATGTGATTAAACTAGCGATAAATTTAAACTCCGTAATGTATGTAATGTGCATTGGGCTATGAAAGGCCCTCCAGAGCGCAATTACATTAAGACCGTGTTGCTTTAGTTCGAACATTTCACTGTAAATTAAACAACATTCGTTATATGCCCTTTTGTCTGCTTATAAAAATTAAAATATATGTAAAGTAGAGTTTTGTTACACTAACTTGTTTGAAATGCATTCCATTACTGTACTATTGCTGGGCAAGGTTCTCTTCTCAAAATGAGAAGGGTTAGGCCTTAGTCCACCACCCTGGCAGGTGCGGGGTTGGCTGACTACACTCACTATCGAGAACTTTATGGAACCTCTCAAGTGTGCAGGTTTCCTCACGATGTTTTTTTTCCGCATACCGTAGATAGATAGAATTGTTTTTATTTCAAATAAACCTAATACAGGCACTTATGAAACGTTATAGGACTCTAGTTGCACGGTTCCAAAAAGTTGGTCCTATGGAGAAGAACCGACAAGAAACTCCATGGATGCTCTTACTCGTAAACGCAAGTAATAATCAAATTCTGATCCAAACATGATTCTGAAAAGTCAGAGATGCGGGCCGGGTTTGAACTCAAACCCTCCTGCATGGAAGACAAGCATTCAACCGCTAGGCTATCACTGTGTAGTTAGATCATTTGAATAACGCCCTCATAAATAGCCGATATAATTGCTTTAGTACTTATTAAAGAATAACTACACAGAACACGTAATAGTAGTTAGTACCTGTAAGACTATTCGAATTATGTGGCAAAAGAAACCACATAACAACAACAAAAAAAATGGGTGATTGCATAAGTAGATACTAATTAAATTCACCCATCAAATTATCAACCCTCGATCTCTATAATCTAGGTAAAAACACCTTTAAGATAGCTATAATAAGGTCCATAATAAGTAGTTATTGTAAGACTAATTAAATTCCGAGCACTACTTCCATCTTAGCTTGCAGACGTTTTCCAGTTTCAGTCGCACTGTTCGTGGAACTGTGGTTGACAGATCCTGATATATTCAACATTTCAATTACTGAATCACATTGATACCAGCTTGACAACACTAAATATAATCCTGTCTACCAACGACTAAAATATTCACGTGAAGTGAAATATTTCGATTCCGCAAACATTTATTTATTTGATATTATAATATGGTGCCTATTGAATGTTATGGTACTTGATTGTTGGTTTTATTTTTAGATTTTAGGATCTTGTTGCATCAGACGATGTTAGTGTCGTACTTTTTTGCGCTTATAATTATTATTATTTTTATTACTAAAAGCTATGGTGCGCCGACGTTAAGATGCTCTAAAAATCACATCGGTTTAACTTCTTTGAAATCTAATGTAATAAACCAGCAGGTTTCTATAATACAGCACAGTGAACTTTAATTATCCATGTAAGCCTTTAGAGGGCCACGTAATTTCTAATTCAAATTATGCAAATGGCGGTAATTAGAGGAACGATTTGAATGTGGAAGAGCGTCGCGTTCACTTTGATGGCGACGTTCGTGTCAAACCGTTCATTCTGCGCCACGATTGAATCTGTTTGACCCATAAACTTGGAATGACCCATGGAGTGGCGGGCGTGGGAGCCAAACCATTGCACCTCTTCCTTATTTGTGCATTACAAACGGCACGTCATAAAAACAGGATTGAAGATGTTAACTGGGCGATGAAAATGGTGGTTATATTGTGGCCGTGTTTGCCAGACTTGTTGGGTGCTTCATTCGTTTACGAGCCGTCAATCACAATAGATAATAGGTATAATCCATCAATGTTCAATCGCATAAGTCAGAAATGTGTGTGTTGACTGTTGATCAGTGCTATGATCATCGTGTTTGTGACGTGTACTAGAATAAATAGAACTTTAATTCATGTCGTTGTTTTATAAATGATTTTCTTTAACTTTGTGTTCGTGTTTTAAATTTGTGGATGATTTTCGTTTCGCAATTTCCGTTCTGATTTCAGTCCCTTGACTTTCCATGAGAGTGTATTGAACTGGCTAGCAAGTGGTAAAGCAGGTAGATGATGGGGATAACCCTCATCTACCTTCACCAGTTGCTGATAAAGAGTCCGATAGTAATTAAACACATAAAATATCAATTAGATAAAAAATACAGTTACTTGATCTAAACTTTAATGAATCAGAGAGTTTATCAGCTAGATTTACCTGACAAATCGACGGCACTCAGTGACTAAGCGATTAGCGCCTGTATACATACGTGCTGCGGGTTCGATCCCCGTACCAATCACTTGTGAAACAAAAATTTTAATGTATTTATCAAATACGTTGTGAATAGGCAATCAGGAACTTAATTAACAAGTGATGTAATGCATAATGGTATAAATAAAACAGCTAATGCTATTGGTTTTGTCGATAAAAGATCGATAGCTTTAGGATTTAGATCGTAAAAAAATACAGCTATATTTCGTTCTAAATAAACAGGTTATTGTACGTATTATGTGACACACAACACTATAGTATACACTACACAGTAAGACAAGAATAACGGTCTGGTAAAATTGTGGGAAATAATGAATCATCGTCTAGTACAGTTTTGACGTGAGCTTGTGTTTAAACACATTAATGGGAATTTAGGCACGCATTTTAATGAATTTCCTAAACCATTTTCCCACGTAAATATTGGAACTACAATGTTACAATACTACACTTAAAATTTTACAAGTGTAAATGTTATAATTTCATTTATAAACTTTATTTGAATTCAGTTTGAAAATATCAACAAAGATTTTTAATGTTTGTCTGTTAACTTAAGATTTTTATTTCAGATCTTATTTTTTCTATTTATTTTTGAATATTATTACGTATGTATTATGACTTCCAGTTTCCGGTGCAAAGAATCGAACGCAACCTGTCATGATTTATAGAGTTAAACTTCCTCCTTTAACTGTTTCTAATTAACTAACATGTTTATCCACACGGGAAGTGAAGAGAACAAAGCGATTATTTTTTGCAGCAATATATCGTAACGGGTTTAAATCATAGCTCTGTTTATTTATTTACTCGGTTAGACCCATATGTCTATTTGTGTCTGTCCCGCGCAAAAATTAAGGCTTGACGCATGCGTCTACATAATATCGCATAATATCGTTATTGTATAAAAAGTCCACCCTGTATATACACTGGGTTCTAGTAATCCCAGTGGCATTCAGTGACATTACTACTTAAGTTCTAATTGAAGATAACTTCTTGAGTAACCATTACACTATCGATTTTAATAATCAATTATAACAAGTAACAGAATGAGCAAATTTTCAGTCATAAAACAATCTTATAAAACGTCGTATGTGCGGCTACTTTTGACGCTGCCTGTGCATTACCGTGAATATTTAAAACAGCTTGTAGTTTTGCCGACGTAACCATCTCATCGTATCGTCGGATTGTTTAATACCAGGGACCATTTTGGTTACCCATTGAAAGGGTTTTCGATAGGGTTTTTGGAAAGGGTTGTTAGAGAAACCACTTCGTATGTGTTACCCTTTTTTAAGGATAACCCACTTCAATGGATAACCTCTTCAAAACCCTTTCGTTTGGGTTACCTGTTCAAAGGATTAACCCTTTCAAAGGGTTACACTATAGAACGGTAACCCATTCCGAACGGGTTACCCCTTCAACTGTTGTAACAGGGTAACACTTTCCGAGTCCGAGCACTATAATATGATCTCTCGTAGCTTCACATTAAGTGTAAAATAGCATGAATTTGGACAGAACGTGTCTAGTCGCCATTGCGCCATTTAGGCAGAGCTCCGTCACTCGCTCAAGGTCGCGCGTTATATGCCTACCGGCTAGCGTACTGCCGCGAGTAAGAATCAGTGGAGTGCACACGCAAATTTAAAGATAAATGCCGAAATTACGATTTGATTTCTGTGCAGCGCATGGATGTAAAAACATAACTACGCAAACTTTGATGTCCTGTTACAGGAGAAACCTAATTTTAAAGAAACCGAACTATACAGTCACTTTAAAAAACTTATATTATAATAAAGATTCATCATTTTATGGTGGATCGAAAGTCCCAACAGAGACCTTTAACAATTATATCGAAGAACTAGCTGTGCCCGCGACTTCGTTCGCGTGGATGTCGGAACTTAACAATGTATTTTTTAGTGAGACCCAATGCACTTAACCCTATTTTTTTCTAATATAAAAGAATTTTTTTAAAATAAAAGTAGCCTAAGTTACTCCTTATTACATCAGCTACCTGCCAATAAAAGTCCCGTCAAAATCGGTCCAGCCATTTTAGAGATTAGCCTATACAAACAGAGAGACAGACAAAATTAAAAAAAAAAAATATTTTGGCGTATTTACCGTATATATATTCATATGCATGTAGTAAAAAACGGTTATTTCAATATAACAAACAGACAATCCAATTTTATTTATATGTATAGATTAGAAAAAGCATTCTTAAATAATTTTGACAGTGTTTTGATGAATCGGCCGGGAAGTACCTACAATTAACGATATGTTGAAATTAATTGATTTTCCTTTACTTCGCTCGTGTTTTCCATATGAATATTTATTATTTATTTAATTATTAAAATTATTTACCAGATTCAGAACGATGTTCAGAATGTTGACGAATAAATTTAAAAAAAATCTACCTATTTTTGATTTAATTGTTTATACTTTAGGCAGGAATTTAACGATTTGTTTAAAATTTTCGTAAATTGACTATTTTTAGAAGGTTTGAAAATTGACGTGTCATCACGATCCGCCCCTGGGACCGCCACTGAGTGCATGTGCGAATATAAACAAAATGGCGGTCGTAAAAATACAGAGTGTGTTGCACATCCCCGAAACGTTTGATCTTTATAAGATCTTGAGGTGTGGAATGTTTTGAGGTTTCTCGGGGTGCTGTAACACGAAATGAAACTTATAAGACATTCATTTTCAAATCCTAGATGGCGGACTAGTATTTTTGTTTTGATAAATATAGATGTGGATGTCATTTTCGAGATTTCTTAGGGTGATGATTATTAAAATGACATCCATTTTGAAATCAAAGATGGCGGCCATACATTTTTGATAAATATAGATATGGGTATCGTTTTCAAAGTTTCTTGGGGTGCTGATTATGAAAATGACATCCATTTTAAAATCCAAGATGACGAACAAGCATTTTTTTAAAATATATATATGGGTATCGTTTCCAAGGTTTCTTGGGGTGCTGATTATGAAAATGACATCCGTTTTGAAATCCAAGATGGCGGAAAAGCATTTTTTTTAATATTGATATGGGTATCCTTTTGAAAATCGACTTTTATGGCTTCCGTGCGTCCTTTCCTTTTTTCCGTACGAATACGTTGAATTGACGACTTTGGTATTATTGGAAATTCATCAATATTATATCCAAGTGTTTCAATAGTAGCTTCAAGAATGGACAAAGAATCTCTCATACTCAGTTGACACCTATCTAACGCTACTACTAATTTTGACGTAGTAAAATCTTACCGCATAGATGTTTTACTTATTTCGTGTTGTGTATTCTCCATTAAAGTAGACAAACCCTCCTGTAACCCCCATCTTTCTGGTAGCTGTCGGATACCACGTCAGAAGAACTCTTCATCTTTTGAGGCTATCCACGAATCGACCCAATATTTTGTATCTTCGTATGATGTAAAGCGCTGCTCAGTCAGATCATGTGCCATCGACCGGAATAAATGAAAATCGGAAGGAGCAATATCTGGTGAAAATGTCGGGTGATGTAGGACTTTCCCACTTAAGTGTTTTTAAATAGGTTTTGACTTGCGCCGTAACATGCGGACAAGCATAATCATGTAAGAGAATAATTTTGTCGTGTCTGGAGTGGTAATGGGTGCGTTTTTCTTTCATTGCTCGACTCAGTCTCATTAATTGTGTTCGGTGGAGAGCTCCAGTACCTAATGGTTTCGCACGGTTTGAGCACCTGATAATATATGACACTAAGTTGATCCCACTAAATGCACAGCATGACTTTTTTTTCATGGTTTGGCTGTTGATGTAGAAGGATTTCCAGGTGGTACCCATGGTTTTCTCTTCTTTGGATTATCGTAGTATATCCATTTTTCATCAACAGTGACAATACGACGCAAAAAATGACGAAAGCAACATAGATCTAGTAACTCAGTGTGCTAGTGCAGATCGCAGATGCATGTTTTTATTAGAATCAGATGATCAGTCGTTTTGTAACGGTTTATAAGATGATGACGAAGGAATTGGTGATTAAGTGAAGCACTCTGTCGCTGCAAAAAGATTCTATCTTCATTTATTTTCATTAACTGAAACGCATTTGATATTGCATAAATATTGATGTATGCAATATCACAAAAATTATCTAAGGTTTCGACAAACTGTTTTTGGCATTGCTTAAATACTTCTTGCGTTTTTTGTGATCTTTTTTGCAAATCCCTCCCAACTTGATGTAAGTTCACAAGTTTGTTCACACAATTAAATAAAGCTTTGGTAGATATTCGTGCCTTTTTCTAATATATAAAGCACTCGATGGCATTATTGAGTCCGATGAAAATGAAATAGGGGCGAGCCATACCATCTACCGGGCACAGGTCTAGACGCCATGCTGCTACTGAGAATTTCCATACAGAAAAACCTAATAATACTTTGACCGACCCGGGAATCGAACTCAGAACATCACGCTCAGCAGTCGCGCTTGCAACCACTAGACCAATGAAGCAGACCAAAAACGCGCCATCCATAAATTGCGAAAGCGACGCGACGACGCGGTTTGGTGATAGATATAAAGATTTTGCTACGCCGCGGCCCTTCGCAATATAGGTACGATGTAGGTATTATTGAAACGCAAAGGAATTTGTAATCTTTTCTAGATCATTTGAAAGGACATACAAGCAGGTAGGTATACAAAGCACCTTGTTTCGTAAGTTGCATAATGCAACTTAAAAGCAGTGCAATAAGAGCCACTTTACGAGTAAAAGTGTTGAAAAATAATACTTATTATAATATTTTGGCTTCAAGGTTAGCAACAATGACAGATCTTGTGAACCTTAAGCGTCGGACAATAAGAGTTATTTTTGAATGACGTAATGTGGGACGCGCGGCCCATCGTCGGCTTACGCTGTACCTATGGGTAGATCGGGTAGATGTCGTATTTCATGAACGCACGTCAATCATTCCAATTTATACCTTATCACAATGATATAAGTGTCAAATGATGCGCGATCTTGAATTGCAAGAATTGAACAAAACACTCGAGTTAAAAAAAATGTTAGTATTTTAAGCATGTTCAAACACATGTATAGTTAGATAACTGTGAGATTATATCCTAACATGACCTATAAGTGATTGAAAAATCCTAATTGCAATAATAAATAATTTAATTTCATGAGTCCATGTCAAACACCCAACCAAACCGTAAACAAAACAAAAGTCTTAAGAATGTACTAGGTTATTCAATTCAAATCCGTCAAAGCTCCGTAGAGTCCGGAATATTACAAACGATGTAGCAAACAAATACCTACGCACGCAAACACTGCACAGTAAAATACACACTAACGTGACCAGTGCCTGCACGCACACACTAGCATTCAAAATGTATGCCTCCTCTATGCGGCTTCTTAAAAGAATAACCATACGGTTACCCTGTAAAACCCCTTCAAGAGAATAACCCCTTCAATTGGGTATCTCAAAAGAAGGGGTAACCCCTTGCAACTGGTTATTCATTGAAAGGGTTACCCTGTCACTGGTGTTAGGAAAGGGTTTACACGACCAAGAGGTTACATCATCCATAGGGTAACCGAATGAACGGGTAACCCTTTCGAATGAATTAACCCAAAAAGAGGGTTGTACGGTCCCTGTTTAATACAGGGTTGATCTAGGTTTACAGAGAGTTTAAAAGAGCATGAAGCTATATTATTTATTCTTATTATTTATCAACAGATGTGCGGCTTAATCTAAATGATTTTTTATAGGTATATTACTAACTGCATTCCTTACCATACATGATACATACTTTCTAATGTACATGAGAGACATTTCTTTCTGAATCCATAATAACTCTTTTCCATTATTTTCCATCCTTCCATTCCATCCATATTTACTGTTATACATGCAAACAAATATGAGAATAGGTTTTCCACCGTTGTTTTCATTAAAGAGGCGCCAAGTGAAGTGTTTGAACAGGCGAGGTCAGCGGACACATCGACAGCATTTGATTAGTACAAAACGGAATCTAGTACATACTAGTTCACACAGCGATTACAGGTTTTATGTCGTTCATCACAACAATGAGCACAAGTGGTGTGAGTGGGTGTTCGTGAAAATAATATTATGACGCTTAGATCATACTGTGGAAGATATTGGATATCTGCCTTATTTTATCTTTTCCAAAATCTGCCTATTTTGGAAAAGACTATGCATAAGTCTACCAACATAGTTTTGCTTCTTGCTGTAACTAAATTATAAACAGCTTTTGCACGCGATTTCGAGTGCGTATGTTTTGTATTTATTATATAATAAGTGTTTTGCTGCAATAGTAAAAATAAGCAAATATAGCTCCAGGACCCAGGCAACCTCTTTGAAAAATTTCGTAACAATTGGTTCAGTGAGACTTGATGAGGTAACAAACAGTCTAGTACTTAGTATGGATTAACATTTTTGTGAAGATTTTTAGTAATTTCATAAGCTGAGTTTTGGATTAGTAATACCTATCAAATAAAAAAAAACAGGTTACCAACGAAAAGCCCAGGGCAGGGGCGGTTCAGTATAAAAGTAATCCAAGAATCCCTGTCGCCTATCGCCATACAGTCAGTCCAGGAGTATTTCATTTGCCAATAAATAATAACACACTGCCGACCTGTCATCCCTGTCATTTACAAACATGCCATTTATTCCTTAATTGACTCCGACAGCGCAAAAAGAATGAAAACAAACGGACATACTTTTTATTTGTTTCTAAATATAGCATTCGTACTCAGCATTTAAAGGACTAGCGACCGTAATCGTAAATGAAACTCGTCGCATCTCATGGCTTCGTATCCGCCATAATCGATCCATAGACAAGATAGAAACTCTTTATACTAGCGATCGGAATGTGTGTTCACATTATTGGTTCGATCCAACCAGTTCTGTGTAAGGAAAGGAAGGACGCAATGCCAATTTCGGTCTGATAAATTGATTTTATAATTTCCTGGCGCCACTTTTTGTTTGACGACAGATAGTGTTACAATTTAAATGACATTTAATTGAATAATTAATAATACCGATACGGCTTCGAGATAAATAAGTTCTACTTTCAATAAAAAGTGTAATCGGAAAAGCAATGAGACCATTTAGTTAGAGTAACAAAATAGCATTTCCTACTATTTTTAGGACTGTATGTATAATGATGTATATAGTAGTATTGTATATAATTTGTATTCGTTCCCGCGACTTTGTCAGCGTAGAAGTTAAAATTGCTTTGCTAATTCTTCAGAAATTTTGAACAAATCTGGTCTTTCATGCAAATAATTTTACAAGAAATATGTAGTATTAATTTCCTGATCTTAAATATTTCTCAAGATTAGGACTGACCTTTGCTACGCCTTAACCCCTACATATCTTGATTTATGACTCAAGTTTATACAACATACCTAAGTAAGGAGGCTTGCGTGTGGATATACTCCACCATTTTAATCTCCAACCTCAATGCATGTGTTTATTAAGTATTTAATTGTGTGAATCAATTAACGGACTCCCAAGTCTGTGTCAGTATGCTAAAGATTTTAATTCCGATTTGATTGTAATATATGAATGCAATTAGTCACTTTCTCGCATCAATGATAGTGTTATCTCCATCGTAGTTTCAGATAGAGTTGAAGATTGTACTAAAAACATTGTTAATAGAAGAATTGTGGGAATTTTATTAGAAACTAGAATGGCCTAGGTCACGATGGAAAGGTCTAGTGCGTTAAGTTGAGCTTATATTCAGGTGTGTTCTCTGTTTAACCGTAGCGTAGCAATGTCTCCCAGTAATCGGGTGGCAGAGGTCAGATGGCAGTTTTTCTGTTTGAAAATACTAATATTCACAGACAAACTCGATTTACTACATCGAACGCGTTCGGCGCTCCGATTGGTCCGTTTCGTGCTCTCCACCAATCGGAGCGCCGAACGCGTTCGATGTAGTAAATCGAGTTTGTTAAAAGAAACTTTTACTAGGGCCTCTGGTTAGGCTGGGGATCGACCTCAACCTAATTGGGAAAAGTTCTACTCACTACTGGATAAGCTATATCGTGGAGAAAATCACTGTCATTTTCTACATTGAAGTCATCATAATCCATCTTCATATAATGAGTAATTCCCACAGTACTTGCGTATTTATGTGCAGCGCTCAAGACATAATAAGAATACTATTTGTGTGCAATTGGGTCATCAGATATTTCCCAATTCATCTCATGATCATTTATAAATCGAAAGGTGTCTATATTAAGACGAGCTTTAATAACGTCATCTAACAATCTCACTATTAAACCGTTAAACAAGTAGCCGTCAACAACTTAGCGGGGCGCCTATCAGGCCCTTATATCAACTATCAACAAAAACCAGTTCCAACAATTTGTTCCGTTACGCAACAAAAAAACGTGACCTTGAAGTGCAGGCTAAACTGTCCGATGCAAATGTTTGACCGGTCGGGTCGGCCGAACAGTCGGCAGGGCTGCTCGGCCCGATCGTAACGGTAACCCAATAAAAAGCTGATCGTCCTTTCATGGGTTCCGTGCTATACTGTAGATTTATGAGGCTTTCTCGGTCAGCTTTCCTTTTCACGTTACCTAGTTCGTCCCAGTTACTTTGATGGTGAGTAACTACTGAATTATATCATGGTCGAATCACCTATTAGCTTAATCGCTCTACGCTATACGCTACGCTAGTCGGCTATTGCGCGTGCGCTTAAAATACGTACGTATAAGATTGACGTGCACCGTTGTTTATAAGTAATCAACGTATTTTGATGTCACTAACGATCTGTTTTGCTCACAATTTTCTTTTTAGTTTTGACACGTTAAGTAAGGGTGTGCCCAGATTAATGGCAGAGTTCGAAATTCAAATTAAAGCGTGCGTTTTGGTAGTCTTCCCGTTACTATGTGATGTGTGTGATTTAAGTAAGTGGGTCAGTGAATAAATAAATTTTGCCGCTGTTGTGGCGGGCAAAGAGCTGACATCTTGTCACTAGATTGCTATTATTTGGTACTTCTTAACCACCGTTAATAGCAGTGATAGCCTAGCGGTTGAACGCTTGCCTTCCATGCAGGAGGGTCTGAGTTCGAATCCGGCCCGCACCTCTGACTTTTCGGAATCATGTGCGGATCAGAATTTGATTATCACTTGCGTTTACGGTGAAGGAAAACATCGTGAGGAAACCTGCACACCTGAGAGGGCTCCATAAAGTTCTTGACGGTGTGTGTTTTCCGCCAACCCGCACCGTGCCAGCGTGGTGGACTAAAGCCTAACCCTTCTCGTTCTGAGAAGAGACGCTTGCCCAGCAGTGGGACAGTAATGGGTTGAATTTATTTATTTTAACCACCGTACCGTTTTGTTTTATGTAGATGTATAGCAGGACCCCGCCAACCCGCATCGGGCCAGCGTGTTGGACTAAGGCCTAACCATTCTCATTCTGAGAAGCGACCCTTGCCCAGCAGTGGGACAGTAATGGGTTGAATTATTATTATTTATAGCAGGACTGTGCTAGGACAAATATTCGTAGATAAATTGGCATTTTAGCTATTTTTCTTAAGTGCTCTAGGTATAAGCAATAATTTTAAAAAAGTTTATACGTACAATCAACAAACCAGCGTCAAATTATATTTCAATATTCATAACAGTATTTCTAAATAAAATAAATAACTGGTCCAATCGATAGAGATATTAACCGAAACCGCAACGAATGCATTTTAAAAAACAAAAAAAAAAACAATTTTCTACGTTCTTTGAAAAAAAAAAATTAAATGTCTTAATTCGTAACTGCCGCTGCACCGGTTGGCGGCAAAAAAACAACAGTCCAGAGGTTTTGAGAGCGTCTATGATCGATTCAGACAGAAAATCGATTAGTTCTAATGGATCTTAATGAATTAGAACGTGAAATATCCGACTGTCAGGTAATTTGATGAACAAATACCGAATTATCTTTATTTATTCGATAGACTGGCTCAATGGCCTTGTGATCCCAGGGGTTTAGTGAGCGTGAGATCATGGGTTCGATTTTCGAGTGAGGCAAAGTGTTATGGTAAATATATGGAATTGCTAAGTAGTAACCCGGACTTTGGAAATTGCCCGGTTACTTGCACTAGGCTTGCCTCCTGTTACATGAGATCCAATAATGGCATCTAACTTAATCATACCGGGGATAAAGGACTCAATCGAAATGTGTAAACAAATGTTTGACTTGTTTATTCATTCCGATTGGGTTGTCTCATTTGATTTGCATAAAGCTTCGCACTAACAGATTTCTATCATGTCGCCTCAATCACTATTCAAACTAATTTTTTGTCAGCCGATGAAATTGCCTTGAGTGATAGGTATATCCATGTCAAGAAGCTAATGGACGAACCAGTATTGTTGTTGACTTAAAACATTGCCAAAATTAATATATCTTCATATTCATAGGTGGCACTGTTGGCGCAATCGTTGAGCGTTCGACTGCTGCGCTACGTGTCGCGGGTTCGATTCCCGCACCGAACAAATATTTGTACTATTTACAGATAGTGGTTTCGGGTCTAGGTGTTTGTCCATTTGAATAATTTTGTTTGTAAACAGAACGGAACAACTTCTAGTGTGGGGCAATGATAGAAAAATATATAAAACATTATATATTATATATGTTAGTAATAATGGAACGCAACCATTTTAGCTAACAGTTTTTTTGTCATCTGTCAATACTTACTTGCTTATGGTTGTTGTACAAAAATTATTAAAACGAAAGTTGTTCGAAATATATCTGTTTTCTTACTACAATCACGCAACTTTTCCTTCATGGTAGCAGAGCGTGGTTCGGTGTAGTACAGTTAGAAACACTATAACAGCGGAAATACAACTTCAGTCGGTGAAATACTTTTTGCGACTTGAATTGAGGTTATAATCTCAACGTGTTCGTCGACTACTCGTCTACTTCAATCTGGCGAAAATCCACAAAATGAATTCAAATATCTTCAACATAGAAAAACTAATCGGAAGAGAAAATTTTGCCACATGGAAATTCAGTATGAAGACATATCTGGAGCATGAAGATCTGTGGTGCTGCATAGAACCCCCCGACAACGTGCCTGTTAGTGCTAGCAAGGATGTTAAAGCGAAGGCTAAGCTAATTTTGCTTCTGGACCCACAAAATTACGTCCATGTTCAGGAATGCACTACTGCTAAACAGGTGTGGGAGTGTTTACAAAAAGCTTTTGATGATAATGGGCTTACGAGAAGAGTGGGCCTACTCAAGGATTTAATAAACACTACATTAGAATCAAGTAACAGTGTCGAGGACTATGTGAGTAAGATCATGAACACTGCCCACAAGTTGAGAAATATTGGATTTGATGTCAACGATGAGTGGCTTGGGACTTTGATGCTAGCTGGTCTACCTGATGAATACAAACCAATGATAATGGGGTTAGAAAGTTCAGGCATTAAAATCAGTGCTGACTCAGTAAAATCTAAACTTATACAAGAAGTTGATGCACCAAAGTCAGCAGCTTTTTATACAAACCCAAAGAAGTCTAGGAATAATAATCAGCCAGTAAAAGCAAAGGGACCAAGATGCTACAATTGCAACAAGAATGGGCATTTTGCCAAGTATTGTAAACAACCAAAGAAAACATCAAGTAAAGGAGAAAGCTCTAGTTTTGTAGCAGCTTTTTCAGCTACTGTTAAAGAATATATGAGTGAGGACTGGTTTATAGACTCTGGTGCATCCATGCATATGTCAGGCAGAGATGATTGGATGTACAACGTCACCGAACCACCGGTAAAGAATATTACAGTGGCTAACAGAGAACCTTTATCTGTAAAAGGAGTTGGATGTGTGGACATTCAGATTAATCACAAGAATAAAATACAGATTAAAAATGTCTTGTTTGTACCTGGGCTAGCAGCAAATCTCCTTTCAGTCAGCACAATTGTGAAAAGTGGTTATAAAGTTATGTTTAATAACAAGACATGTGAAGTTCAAAATTTCAAAGGAGAGTTAATATGTACTGCAACATTGAACAACAATTTGTATATCATGAACACTAGCAGAGAAATGGCTCATTTAACTTCAAGTGCTGTAAATTGTAACAACGCTTACCTATGGCATCTGCGAATGGGCCATTTGAATTTCTCAGATATTAAGAAACTGCCCGAGTGCGCTGAGGATGTGACTCTGACTCAGCATAAAAGTAATGTCATTACCTGCACCCATTGTCTAGAAGGTAAGCAAGCCCGATTGCCATTTAAAAATATTGGTTCTAGAGCAGCAAGACCACTCGAATTGATACATTCAGACTTGTGTGGTCCCATGGAGAATAAGTCACATGGAGGTATGAAATACTTCATCACTTTCACAGATGACTTCACAAGAATGACTTATGTGTATTTTCTTAAAGATAAAATGAATGTGTTGGAAATATTTAAGGATTTTAAATTAAAAGTAGAAAATGAACAGAATTGTAAGATTAAAAAAATTCGGACTGATAATGGAACAGAGTACTGCAATTATAATTTTGAAAAATATTTATCCTTTCATGGTATTGTGCACCAAACATCTACTCCATACACTCCAGAGCACAATGGCCTGGCTGAAAGGATGAACAGAACCCTAGTAGAACGAGCAAGAAGCATGTTATTCTATGCTAATCTGGAGAAGAGTTTTTGGGCTGAAGCTGTGGCAACTGCTGCATATATTATAAACCGTTGTCCTAAAAGGTCACTGAATGGTAAGACTCCACACGAGTTATGGAAAGGTAAAAAGCCTAGTTTATCACACATGAAGATATTTGGCTCCGTTGCTATGGTCCATGTACCAAAGGAAAAACGCCAAAAGTGGGATAAAAAATCAGTGAGGATGATATTAGTAGGCTACTGTGAAAACTCCAAGGGGTACCGTTTAATGGACCCAAAAACCCATAAAATAATAAAAAGTAGAGATGTTGCTTTCATAGAGAATTGTAATGAGGATCCTAATGTACCCATCCCATGTGAAGTAAATGTTCCAATTAAGGAGAGCCAGGCAGACTGTGACAGCCTTGTTTTACCAGAGAGCAAGACATCAGGAAGGGTGTGTGTCAGTCAGAAACAAGAATTACACACTCAGGAGTCAACACCGGTGTCTTACAAGGATTCAGACTTAAGAGAAGGTAACAGTGAAGCTTCAAGTGAATATGACACTGACACTGGAGAACTAGATGAGACATATTATCCTCCTCGTCCATTGGGACAGATCAACAGTCATAATATTACACTAAGGCCTAGAAATAAACAGAATGATGCAGGAAATAAAAAGGGACTTTTTTGTCTATATACTGATTTAATGGATCCACAGACTGTTGAGGAGGCTCTGTCGTCAGCACAAGCTGCGCAGTGGAAGCAAGCCATGGACCAAGAATACAATTCCTTGATGAATAATGAAACTTGGAGTTTGACAGACCTTCCATCAGAAAAAAAGGCTCTACCATGCAAATGGGTATTCAAAACAAAAACTGATCAAAGTGGAAATGTAGTTCGGCACAAGGCCAGACTTGTAATCAAGGGTTATGCACAAAAGAAGGGCACAGACTATGAAGAAACATACTCACCTGTTGTCAGATATACAACTATTCGCTACTTATTTGCTTTAGCAGCCAGGTATGGATTAGAAATAGATCAAATGGATGCTGTATCAGCTTTCCTGCAAGGGGAAATTGATAAAGAGATTTACATGCAGCAACCAGAACACTACAAACAAGGATCTCAGGTATGCATGCTGCATAAATCTATATATGGACTCAAGCAGGCCAGTAGACTGTGGAATATGAAACTGAACAATGTTTTATATAAGCTGGGAATGCAACAGTCAAAAACAGATTCTTGTGTCTATTATAATGCAGAAAAGAATACATTTATAGCTGTATGGGTTGACGATTTAATATTATTCACAGCACAGAAGTCCACAAAGAATTTATTAAAGGAAAACTTAAAACAGCATTTAGAAATGAAAGACATTGGCCCAGCAAGCCTGTGTGTGGGTCTGCACATTACTAGAGATGAGGACAAAGTAATTATAGACCAAGAAAAATATATAAATGAAACATTGGCGAGATTCAGAATGTCAGACTGTAAGCCTGTGAAAACACCATTTGAAGTTGGTATGAAATTTGATAAAGAAATGGAAGATGAAAAATTAACTGACTGTCCATACCAACAAGCAATTGGCTCTTTACTATATGTGGCCCAAGGTACCCGACCAGATATATCTTTTGCAGTAAACACATTGAGCCGATTCAACAAAAATCCTAGTACTATACACTGGACTGCAGTGAAGAGAATATTTAGATATCTCCAGGGTACAAAAGATTCAAAATTAATTTACACCAAAGATGGTAATCAGAAGATCACAGGATATTGTGATGCTGACTGGGCAAGCGACGTGCGCGATCGTAAATCGTGTACTGGTTATGTATTTATGTTGCAGGGTGCTGCCATTTCATGGCGGTCGCACAAACAACAGACTGTCGCACTATCAACTGCCGAAGCAGAGTATATGGCGATGTCTTCTGCGGCGCAAGAGGCGTTGTATCTGCAACAACTAGATAGCGAGCTCGGTCAACAGCAGAGCAACCCGCTCATCATATTCAGTGACAACCAGAGTGCAATAAAACTGTCCATTAATGATAATTATCTACCTAGGTCTAGGCATATAGACATACGCTATCATTTTTTAAAGGATCTAGTAAATAATTCAGTAATAAAGTTTTGCTATGTTAAAGGTGAAGAAATGATTGCTGATAATTTAACTAAGGGCACTACTGTTGAGAAGCACTGGTATTGTGTAATAAAAATGGGGTTGCGCTCCAAGGGAGGGTGTTAGTAATAATGGAACGCAACCATTTTAGCTAACAGTTTTTTTGTCATCTGTCAATACTTACTTGCTTATGGTTGTTGTACAAAAATTATTAAAACGAAAGATGTTCGAAATATATCTGTTTTCTTACTACAATCACGCAACTTTTCCTTCAATATAGGTATTCAATTTCTGTGCTTTATTTTTAACTGATACCAAGGAGTGAATGTTCATTGGAAAAAAGGGACTTTTTCGAAAGAGAAATTCTGAGAAATGGGCGTTTTGCGACATTTTGCGGAGTAGATGTTTTGCGATTAAACCGCGTAAACACGCTATGATAACGTTATACAGGGTTGAATTGATTGTTTTAGGGTACTATGTACGGTAACCACGATGTTCATGCGTATGCAACGAATCCGTCAAGGCTTCTTACGCAAAAACCAAATCTTGACAATAGACACGTAATCGTTGAGATGAATAAAAAATACACTAACCACAAATGTCTTACAAAATAAATAAAAGACTCATCTAATGACATTTTTTTACGAACTGGGTATTTATTTACAGCCAATGGCATTTTTTTTATTTATTTTTTTCAACTTTTGTCACTGTTGTTCCCTCCATTCAATTATAATTATTTCTAACGGAAATGACGGTCCAGAAATAAACAATTTGTACAGTTTGTAAACAGAAAAACTCATGTCCAAACTAAAGATAATACTGTCTAAAAAAATCGATGGCAACAACTTTGATTTTCCTAAGCAGTTTCCCAATATTTGTTTGCTCTATCTTTCACGATTCTGTGAGAATATCTGAGCATGTAACTCTTAATAACAGCTGTCCGTGTATTCGGAGACAGTACTTATCGTCTGTACGCGATACAATTACCATATAAAAAATCCCAAAATCCGTAATCATAAATCTTTGGTTTCTTGCGCAAGTCACAACGGTACATGTAAATGCAAACTTTTCAAAGATAAAATCAATGTGAACTCGTCTAGTTATAAATACTTTGCGAATTCCATTCATTTGTATGTTAGTACGTCGATAGGTGTCGCTATGAATCCTAATGTCCTTTTTAAAAATCAATTCGCACAGTACACATAAGTAAAATGTTTAGATTTATAGAAGAGCGTGTGTACAAGTACCTACATACCTGTGCAGACAATGGAATGAAGGAATTCTTTGAAATTCTGTTTAGCATAAGTTAGGCATAGTGGCTGTCCTTTTGTATTTGGATTCTAACATTTTATAGCTACCGAGTACAATCGCAGAATAACATTAAATTTTGAAGAACAGCCGTAAAGTTTAACTCGGTATTGGAAATGAAATACCTATAGAATATTAAGGTATTTACCATAATTTGATTTGAATAGAAGTCCGTTTTTCATTCGTTATATTTTTATTATAAGTATACAAATAACATGAATTAAAAAGTTCTCCCCTACGGCTAAGACAAATAAGAAAAAGCTTTGCCGAAATATGACTATCATAGTTTCACAAAATTCCGCTCATTATCCAATTTTTTTCCAGAAATTGGCATAAACTCTATAATTATGACTATGTAATGTCAACACACAAAAGATTGGTTATTGAAAATTACCGAAGTTTGCGTGTGTTCAGGCTCATTGCCGTCCTCTAATGTGCAGTCCCGGCGTGAGAAACTTCAGGCTATTGAACAAAAAACTAAATAGAACGAGTTAGATTCCGCGCAGGCGCATCTCATGTTTGTTTTGCAGTTATTGAGTCATTATAATGGCGGTAGAGATAGACACAGCCACTCGGTAAACCACTTTTTCAACTTCTTACGTTTATATTGAGAAAACAAAACTAAGGCATTATTAACCACAAAAATTTCTTATGTACTCTTGTAATGGTCGGTATTAGCACGTAAATGGTATGATGGATCGACGACCTCAAAAAGTATCTGGGGTAGAAGATGCGGAAGGCGGAGAAACAAGTGTTGTGGGAAAATTTGAGAGAGTCACGTGTGATACATGAACATCTTTCATCATGTTCTATAGACGTACTGCAATAAGTCTTAACCTTAATTTTAGTCTTAGTCTTAGTTACAGTGCATATTTCACATATGTCACATCTCTATTTTATTTCGTTATTCTAACGAAACTAAATGCCTGATATAGAATGGCTAAGGTACAAAATGGAACACTTAGGCGTCAAAGAACTCCAGATACAATTTATTCTTTCTTTATTTTTTTATGTACAAAATAAATTAGAAACAATTCTGACATTTGCATTGTCAACTAGCTGTTTAGTATGGTGGTAAAATATAATGCAATGTGTTTCAGACACCATAGGGTCATGTTAGTTGGAAATAACCACAGTGTTATGGTCCTATATGGCCTGTTAGACTCTAGTTCAAACTCCCAATTGCCCAGTAAATAAACTTGGTCGTAGGCGTCGTGTACTGCGCAACTACGTCGGTCAAATGGTTATTGTTACATTGCGTACGCGCATAATGTTACGTCGTTATTCGCTACTACTTAGTGTAGGCGACTTCCGCATGTCTGTTTATATTTAAGAGTTTTATTAATTATGATTTAGTATAGAACTAGTGAGGTCATTAACAGCATGATCAGTAAATTTATAAGCGCGGACCTTAGCAACAAAAGGCCGAAAACTAATTTAAATGAAGAAACTAAGCAATGTTATGTTTTCCACGTGGTTCAGATAGCTATAAATCTTTTATAAAGAAAGAAAGAAATTAATCAGAATTACTCTCTTAATCTAAGATCTTATCATACACGCCCACACAACAATCCAAATGTTTGGTTCGTGTGTGTCCAACACTCTATCACATGCTACTCACATACCGTAACGCCAATAAACACGAATACACACAATGTATGAATTTCGTGCAAATTCAATGAAATTCTCCAACTTTTAGAAAACTTGTCTTGTAAACCGAACCCCTTGAGAAAGTCAACGAGGCAGAATGGAGTGTTGTCTGTGCGTCAGTAGAAAAACAAAGTTGAGTGACCACACGAGTAGGGGCAGCGGTCGGTGGGCAACCGACCCCGGGGTGCTACCGTATACATTAAAACGAATAATTGTACACTAGCATTTTCTCATAGGTTTTTAGGACTTCAGTGATCAATTAACATTGTAGCTATTACAAACAAGTAGTATGTGTGTATGTATACCGACATTGCAAGACCATTCCTAAGTTGGAACAATTTCCTTATGCAGGTTTTGTCCCCATGCAAGGCGGACATAGCGGTTGATTATATGCAACCCTAGGCTACGACAATTGGAACTTTTGGAGGGGTTGGACCAAGGATCATTTTTAAATTTATATTTTTATAAATAGCAATTATTGAAAATAAATTAAAGTAGTTTATAAAGATATTCAACAAGTTATGGAAACAGGTAATTTATATCCAACACAGCCAAATTCGTACGTACCGTTGCGCGTTGAACGAATGGAGCTTTACATAAATCATAGGATAAAGCTTGGTATGGAAATATTTAATCCTATGAGCGCTAACTTGAGTGCTACAGACACCACTATAATTGTTGGAGCCGCAGCTTCTTGGCAGTCATATCTATTTCATATCTCCGTTGCCTTTTACGCTGCGTAATCTGAATTGTGAATTGTTGCTTGAGTTGCGAAATTATTTTTAAAAGAGAAGCTTAGCTATGGACCCTGGAGGAATTGCTTGGATATTTGAATATTAGGTTTCCTGAGAATATCAGTACATAAATTCCAGGCGCATTTTGTAGCATTGATTCATCGTTTTAAAACAGAAGATAAAAACTTGCTTAAAGTTGATTTAATGAATACTACTAATGATTTTTACAGTATGCATAAAGCAAATCATAAAGCTAGACCGAACAAAACTAGATTCCCATAAATGAAGACGAATGATTTAGTTTCTAATCTGACAAAAAACCAAAAACCACTTGAACCGAATGACCTTAGAATCCGGACAGTTGCAATCGACTTAATACATGATTGGACTCTTTGTCATTTTATTTATCTCCATTGGACATTAGCTTTCACTCGAGAAAGTGATTTTATTGACAAAAATCTAGATTCTTACATAACGCGAAAGTAGCTATACAACTCTCATATAACTCTAATTCTAAATTGCGCAGTTTTCATGTTTGATTATAAATTAAAGACGTAGACAAGTTGTTGTGGTGAATGCGATGTATTATGAATTGTAGCGGCTCGTCTAGCCGATCGAGTGGCATTGTGTGGGGAAACAGCATCGATTTCACGACTCAACACTATTACGAGTGATCTTTTTTCCGAATTAGAATAAAAGCATCATAAAACACTTTTGCGGCGTTTAGTCACAATCACTATATCGCTTGTGTTTATTTGTTGAAACAAGATTAAATTGTATTGTTATGTTTGCGATTACATTTGAATTGAGGTGCAAGTAAACAAAAAATATCTTGTAGTTCTTTTTAAATGATAGTTAAGCCACCACCACTTTTAAGTGTATAGTTTCACTGAAATGTATAATTATTACTTTAGTTACTCAACCTAAGTTAACTTAAGAAGTTAGTTTTCTGTTTAGTTATCTAAAATGTTATCAATGTAAAGACATCTTGTTTTGGAAGCCAGTTAGATAATAATGATTTATATAAAACTATCAGGAAATCCATACATTCTGATTTCTAAAAAGAATTAATTACATGAATATCATTAAACTGAAAAAGTGTACACATAAATCTTTCAGATCAGATTCCAATTTGAAACCAATTGGCTCGTTTACCGATAACAATCAGTCGCGATCAAGATCTGCTCGATACATGTATTCATGAACGCAGCGAAAGCTATCTCGCTACCGATCGAGTTGATCTAGTTTCAAATCGATTACGTTTAATCGGTTTGATTGTATTTGAGTCGGTCTCGTGTTCGTAAATGATAAACATACGGGCCTAATGAACCAATTAAATTGGGTTTGCAAATCAAATAAAATTTAGAATGGCTTTCTAGTTGATCTTGTCGGTGTAATTGCACTATTCTGTTTAATTAGACAGAATGTTATACGTGATTGAGAATAGAAACTGATCTACCGTGAGCGAGGATCTAAGATCGTGTTTATCACATAAATGCTGATTATGACCGTGCTTAGTACTTGTTACAGCCTTCAAGATAAATCAACAATTGATTTATTTGAAACTGCTTACCAAATATATTGGCTCTTAAATTGGATCTTGAATCATCCAAGATCCAATTTTTTAAGAGAATTGCTGGATAAGATAGTATTCAGAGATTTTTCTGTGATGAATTTGAGGACCAAAAGAGCACTGCAATGTTTTTGGTCCTTCGAGCTGAAAAGTCAGAAAACATTGTTTTTGTTGTATGATTGCTGGGTTTGAAAATTTTAAAAAGTAATATTGAGCCGTGAGTCAAACAACGACTTATTTAAAAGCAACTTTAAAAAATTATATCCTTATCTAAATGGTAATAAATAAAAAAGCCTTAAAATATACAGTAAATGGCATGATACATTTAAGTGTCAGTAATGGCAGACACATAAAACAAGGTACAATGCGCTGTTATCTGTGCTCAGATCGAGACAATAACAAAGCTAGACTTCATAAACCACACGCTATCTAGCACTACATCAAATTCATTTGCTGAGTTAGTCTTCTAATTTTTAGGTGTAATACATACATGCAGTAAAATAGTCTTAGTTTTACCTGTAAAGGTAGAAAAGTTTTAACACATTAATCTGAATATGTGTTTTTTACTCGAGCGATTTATAAGATTTGCAGCGATGAAAATCATCGATGTTGGAAAATATTTTTCTCACTTTGCACAGTTCTTTCTCTTAACCTTTGCTTTGGTCAATTTATTCATTGCTTTCATTTTATTTGTTTAAATTTAGAACAGATTCCATTGAGACTTAAAACGACATAATCTCGTTTTTACTAGTAGGGCTTTTTAATAGTAGGGCTTGACCTTAATAACATTGAATGTTGATCTCAAGCAAAGCCCATAATGCCAAGCCTTAATCTCTAGAAAGAACTCTTAAGTAGAACCCGCTCATAATTTAACCGTGTTTCATACAGTAGTGGTTGAATTACTGTTCTAAACATGAATATTTCTCAGAAATTCTTGCTAGCTAAACTGGCTTCACCAAGTATTGACAACTGACTTATAAATTATAATGCGCGCGCGCCGGTGAACCTGCACGAAGAAATCTCTATGCACGTTAATCAAATGCGACTTAGTCGAAGAAAAATAAGGTATGTCAGCTTTGCAAGTAAGACGAGAATACTTACAGGTTTGGTGTTTTTAATGCTTGTTAACGGGTGGCCAAGTCGTATTCTCTGGAAGAAAACTAAGAATTGAGATGTGTATGTATGGAGATGTAGTAAAATATAGCACTTTGTTCGATCACAACTTATGGTTAGAATGTAAAATTGATGAAAGCTAAAGATGATGGAATTGTAAATGAATCTGAAGATGATATGATTGCATTTATGTTTTACCCAATTGAAGAGTACCTACCACAGAGCTTCAGTTATAGGTAACGGCACCTACACAATATTTTTCACTGGTAGCTTTACAAAGAACTACAGATTCATAAATATGTTGATCCCTCAAAGATAGAAAGAAACTGTTGAAGCACTGTTTCCACAGGAACCCCACAAAACGTGCATCTAAACTTGAACATTTTGAAAGAGCCTAAATAACCCAGTTGAATATTTTTTCACGCATGAAGAACCTTCTTACTTTCCAATTGAATCACCAAACTGCTATTTCAAGAACGAGGACTAATATTTTGCAATTATACGATAATATATGGGCCACACAATACAATTGCGCGCGGTCACACCCTGACTGCGCGTGATTATATGCAATTGGTATGCGCATTCACGACAATGCACTGCTATTAAGGGACCCCCTACAAGTGCACGATGAACAGCCCAGCGAGGCTTTAACGATTATCGATTCTTATTAATGTAATCGATTTGAAGGCTGTCGATTATTAACTTATGTTGTCAAAAATATCGAAACCTTGATGTATTTTCAGTATATATTTAATCAGATCGAGATAAATAAGAAAATCTGAAGCAACATGGAAATTCAACTTTTCCAGAACTTTTTCACAGGCCCGCTTCTCAAAGGTTGATTATCTCTGATCAGTGAGACAGCTGTCAAATCTTATTTCATAAGATTGCTTGCTGAATTGATTAACGATCTTGGTCAGCCAATCACAACAGCTAAACTGAAATTCGAATTGATCAGAGATTTAATTAAACCCATGGATAGACTACCTCAGTACTGAAAGATATTTAAACAAAAATCAACTTTATATCAACGCATCTAAATTTCAGAAATGGGTAAGGGTATCCCTGTCCGAATTTAAATTAAACAAGAGGAGCTGTAACAAAGTTGCATTGATATCTCAATGAATCAACGGACAGTTTGTAGGAAACCATTGGATCGCGACCGGTCCATCCCGAACAATGCGGCGCTGACTCACATGCCTAATATGTAGGTAAACTGGATCGTATTGATGCATCAATGTGTTATCCTGGATATTCTAGATCCAAGGTGTTTTATTGTGAATTTTTTCGGTCTCGACCGTAGATGAAAATGTATGAAATCTGAGTGCGCGTGTTCGACACAATTTGACCTAAATACACGCACGTAGTTTTTGTACATTTTCTTTGAGGTCAATATTACCAGTCACTTTTTTTTCTGGATATATTTGATCCTTAACTCTTCTTCAACGAGTTTATTGCGACTGGAGACTAACGTATTTTCATCATCATCATCATCATCAGCCAGAACACGTCCACTGCTGAACGAAGGCCTCCCCCAAGGGGGTGTATGCCATAATCCCCACGCTTGGCAGGTGGCTTGGGGATCGCAGTGGCTCACCGATTAGTGGGAGGACGCTGCTGCCCGTCCTCCGGTGTCTGGCCGCAATTTTAAGACGTACCCGGGTATTTTCATCTGCCGGTGCTAATCGGTTCTTAACAATATGCTGCGATCACCAATGCGTTTGCCACGCAGCTGTCATTGGGACCTGCAGGGTAAAGTACGGAGAATTGAGATTGATCTACTAACGACTCTGTAAACTTAAAGCC
Source organism: Shargacucullia verbasci (assembly GCA_947562105.1). Lineage (NCBI taxonomy): Eukaryota > Metazoa > Arthropoda > Insecta > Lepidoptera > Noctuidae > Shargacucullia > Shargacucullia verbasci. Next base: position 11,725,139 of record OX387289.1, read on the forward strand.
AGAAAAGGCTTTATTTTGTCCTAAAAATCTTAGTTAACCCCGAGTGCCTATCGGCATCGTGAAAAGTACCAAACGATCAGGAAACCAAACGAACAAGAGGAAAAGCCGAAAGAAAACTGTACTTTTCATTCAGAAAAGTAGGCTGCGTGTTCATTTCCTGATTGGATGTTAGACTATCTTGAAGTTAACGATTAATATGTGCCTAGTCGACCCACTTCGGGACGATTAAGTCAGGTTCACACATTTCGCAGTAATGAGGTATTCGGCCATGTCGGCCATGTGTACATTTGCGGCCATGCGCTAAGTGGGCTCAGTCGTATGGTTACGTTCCCGCTAGCCGCGGTCGCCGACCTCTGGTCGCCGGTTTGGCCCCGTCCTTATGTCACCAACTTGAAAATACTGAAACCAGTTGCATTCGTCACATCATGTTAATGTTATTCGTTTGTGGTCGTGACAACGCGTAATCGCTTGGATTAAAATTCCTTGCATCGGCGTTTATTGGAAAGAGGAACATTGGAATATATGTATAGTTTTATTGAAAACTATCATCGTAGGGATTGAATTACTAACAAATTAAATTGTTAAAAACGTCATAGATACGTTCATATTTTCTAGGACGTCTATCAGTTACCAGTTGAATTGGAACTACGGATTTCCACTATATTATTTTATATAAGTAGCCTATTTTTTATATAGTTAGAATATCTTTAACTCTACTTGTATTATTATAAGCTTTCTATATCTCTGGATATGAATGTCCCAAATGTTTTTTTAGTTTTTGTAAAAAAAATTACAGCAATTTAAAGCGCTGAATAAATATGCTGCGATTTTTCGTTTATTTTTTTTTACAGCAGCTGAATATGCTTCCTAAATTACAGGCCGATAAAAAATCTGTAATGTGCTATGTCTGTTGTGCATGCGACATATTTCTCATACGACATTTCAATAGCTAACGATGAGGTATCGCACGCTCTCACGATAAACGTCCCATTAATAAAATTTATTCTACAATTTTGAGGAACGGAAGCAATGCTGAATTTCACGGTACGTGAAGCAACAATACATTGTAAAAGTATATGATGAAACATCTCAAGATTTTTCCGTATGTAGGTATAGTTAAAAAACAAACAAGTTCATTGACCGCGCAAAGATTTTGCCAGAATATATAATTAATACATGATTGTAGATATATGCTAATGTGAAATCATACTGGTTTTTTTGTCTATAATTTAAATATAAAGCTCATTATGTATTTCTATTGACTGCACATATCTTATAACGCCATTTGCCAGTCGTTCTGGTCGTGTGCCACAATGATTCACCACTTCCTTACAAATATCAAAATATTTTTTACTCGTTTTTGAATTATAGAGATAAGATAAAGTTCTGGCTGCATTCTTTATATACATATGATACATACTTAAATAAAAATATATGGCTGGCTTTTTGCGGCACTTGTCACTTATTCTATTCACTGTACCCACGACAAAACAAGAGTTTTTTTTTTATTCTTGATAGGCACGCGTTTGACCACTATCTCACCTGATGGTAAGCGATGATGTGGTCGAAGATGTAGCACGCTTGCCTAGAAGTAACCTATTCACTCTTGATTTAAAGACTCCCAGGTTGTAGCTATCAGGAAACACAGACTCTGGCAGGGAATTCCACTCCTTAGCTGTACGCACAATGAATGTCTTCCCAAAACGTTTTGTGCGTGTGGAACAAGATTTTATCTAAAACAAAAGAAATATATCATTACATACAGTAGCTATTAAACATAATTTTAATCACGATGTAGATATAGGAACTAATATAACCAACTAAACGCTCACATCGCTAGTCGCGTGACAGATCACTGCGCGGCTCTCCTAGAATGTTCTCATCAACTATGTACCTAATTACCAAGTAAAAGACAAAAAAAAATATTTCAATTGAAAAATTACATTCATTTATAGTTTTGGGTTTGATTTGAGCTTTCTATTTCCAGTGCAGTTTCTATTTGCCTTATATAACTATAAGGAAAATTCATTAGCTGTAACAGCACATAATTTCCTGTATTTTATAAATGGTATAATATAGTTGATTCATATTGTTTTATATGCCTGTTATTAACTAAGGAAATTAACGCGTATACAATACAATACTAATCCACTGACTTATGATGTTTTAAGAATTTTTATCACGAAAACGCCTTTTACAACCACTCAGAGGTCCTACTACAAATAATGAAAAATATTTCATTACAAAATCAGTACCTAATATTCGTATAATTATCTAAAATATTTATATCTATAAAGCATAATATTTTATTAGCTTCGCGTCATGCATGACTAATACTTTGATTTCATTTTATTTTATTTGTATTCCGTTATAAGTTGCGACTTCTTGACCTATATCAAAACCGGTAAAGATACCAACGTTATTTGAATTATCAAAATATGAAAATGGTTTAGGACATTTTTGTATAACGCCTACACAAATATCTTTCATCATCATCATCATCAGCCAGAAGACGTCCACTGCTGAACGAAGGCCTCCCCCAAAGGGGGGGTTTGCCATAATCCCCACGCTTGGCAGGCGACTTGGGGATCGCAGTGGTTCACCGATTAGTGAGAGGACGCTGCTGCCCGTCCTTCGGTGTCTGGCCGCAGTTTAAAGACGTACCCGGGTCGGCTTGGCAGGATCTTTATGAGTATAAGAGTTAAGAAATTACATGATTTCATGTATATATTTTTTTTTTTTTAATTTTTTGCGTTTTTTGTTCTGCTTGAATCCTGGTGTTATTATACTTAGCATCAAACTCAAACTCAAAACTTTTTTATTACTATAAAAGGCACTTACAAATCGTTTAGCTGGTTCAAATTGTCATTCCATGGAGAAGAACCAGAAAGGCACTCCATGGTTACTCTTTTAAAATATTTATTTATTTATTTATTTATCACATATTACTTTGTATATGGTTTATAACAGTACATGGAAGACGTGTAAGAACAATGTAGGTCAATGTCTGGACTGGTCTTTGGAAGAAAGTACCAGTGCCATGACAGATTTGAGTGGACCTGTCCTTACAGACGTGATGCATGCATCATAGCATAGTATCACGCATATATTCCCCGAAGTGTTAGGCAGAGGATTACTATTGTGCACCCACATGCCGATCGCCGATGACTCCGTGCTGCTACTGAGAATTTCCATGCAGAAAAAACCCAATCACACTTTGCCCGACCCTGAAATCGAACCCAGGACCTCACGCTCAGCAGTCGCAATTGTGACCACTAGACCAACGAAGCGTACTTATTATTTTTCTCAGATTTCTGATTACTTATTCTTTTGTTTTCAAAATACTTTCAGGCTTTGTTTGGCAATGCTTCAAGTAGACGGAATAGAAAATCTATATTTTTTGTTACAATAAACAATTGGTAACATTATTATATCTGTAACGTTATTTTATTATAGTTTATTTAAGCCATTTTAAGCAACTTTTCAAATAAGCGTAAACAAAATGCAGTAAAATGGTTGGACGTGTGCAGCGTGCACCAGTGGTCACGTAACGTCAACTGCCGACGAACACTGCAGCCAACCCAATAAAATGTAAGATCGATCGAATCGAATCAATGAATCATTCAACAGTTAGAGGAAACTCGCTGAACAGTTACTCTCTTAAATTAAATATAATTAAGCTAATTGTTAACGAAAGTGAAGTTTTCAGATATTTGTAAGATCAGCCATACTTTAGAAAAAATTTGATCGTATCAATGATTGATACTTGTATAGTTATAATCTCACGAATACTTTTCTTTTTTTAATCATGTATGCTGATAATTGGTTTGAATGATTTGCTTCGTTAAACCTTATTATTATGTAAATAGTAACCTGTTGATCGTTTCCAGTCAATATTTAGAGAAAAAATATTAATTTTCTACATGAAAACATAAAGTTCTATAAAAATATTGAAATGCTATCGATGTACTTTGTGCTTTTTAGGGTTCCGTACCAAAACCGTAAAAAGGAACGCTTATAATGAGATTTTGGTCTATTCGTCATACCATCGAAATCGTTATATTTTTGAAGTTAGAAATTACTGACCCAACCAAATGAGTTAAAATATTTTGATAACGTTTCTTCTTTGACATATTTAATACCTATCGAGTTCGAAATAGGTTTTAAATTTTATATATTATTTATATTTACATATTTTTTGTAATTTTTTTGTTGGTTTTAAACATAAGACGTACAACATATAAAAAAAAAAACATCCAATATTTTTGGAATATAAAAAATTATAAATAAAAAAAAATGCTTTAAACTGGCTATGCATATTCCAGAAAAATAAAACGATGTCTCTAACTCTCCCACTTTATGAATAATTATTGCTATTAGTACGGGACCCTCGGCACGCTGGCCACTCGCACTTGACCCACCTTTTTTTCCTTTTGAAGTGTAAGTACTTATAAAAAATAAAAACATGTACGTAACTTAAGTATAATGGCGACTGCGCATAACTGCATTATATACCGTGACATGATACTATGATAGGTGCTTCATTAAAATATTCGCTTGGCATAACTTATTTGTGCTATAACTAGGGTTCCCAACTTTTTGTACGAGAAATAAAGTATATTAAGATCGGAGAACTAAAATGAACAGTATTTTAGAAAAGTAAACAGTATTTTACTTTTTTTGACGTTTCAAAAAACTATTTTTTGAAGGTTCTTGCACAATTTAACAAATTCTTTTCATTTTTAAAATATTCATAAGCCTCTCCACAATTTAAGTTAATATTGAAATAAAGGGCTCCGAATACCAGCGGTTATAAAAACAGTATTTTGTATACTTTTTTTTATAGAACAGTAAAAAGTATTACACGCAAGCGAAAAAATGCATAATACTGTTTTTAAAATAGACCTTGACCCCTGAGTTTGTTTCGGCGTTTCTTCTCAGGGATAGTCATAGGAAATGACAACGCCATCTAGTTTAAAAAAGACGTGTAAAAGTGATTGAAAAATCCTAATTGCAAAATAAATAATTTCATTTCATTTCAACAGTATAGTTGGGAACCCTAGCTATGACTGACAAAACTAGTTATTATCTATGTAACTGTCAATTAATATCATAAAATAGATATAGTTATAGCTTTTTTATGAAATACACAACATTTATAGTATTGGACATATTGATTGATGCATTAGATAGTAAATTATAAACTGATTTACCTCTTGTAGGCAAAGAAGTGGATCAATTTACATTCCATACTATCATATTATTACGAATGATTCGATTTAATTTAAGTACTAATTATTTATTACTTTTACATTATGAAACAAAGTCTTATTATTACAACATCTATTGAAATTTTTATTGGTTTTGAAAATAATTCCAACTGATTTGCTCTAGAGCATGATTGTGAGTGATTGCAAGCCCAACTGTAAACGTCAGGTCCTAGTTTCGATTATCGGGTCGGGCAAAGTGTTATTGGATTTTTCTGTATAGAAATTCTTTGTAACAGCACGGTGTTCAGAACTATGCCCGGTAGATGACAATATGCTTGCCCCATATTAAATGAGACTCAATAACAGGATCGGAGAAATATGGGTGTACTATAGTACTGCTCTGCCTAATCCTTCGGAAATACAGGTGTGATGCTGACTGATTTTTAGCTAAGAGGTCACAATATGGAGGATAGTCATTTCTATTCTTATTGTACAGTAGGTATCTATAAGTACATACTAATAAATAAAATTGTCTGTTTGTAATGTCTGTTTGTAAAGTGTCTGTTTGTAATGTCAAAATAACAGCTTTTTACTAAATGCATATTATGAAAGTACATGGTAATACTTATAACAAATAAACAATTTTTAAAATCTTCTTTCTGTCTGTCTATTTGTTCCGGCTAATCTCCGAAACTGCTGGACCGATTTTGACGCGACTTTCACTGGCAGATAGCTAATGTTTTAAAGAGTAATTTAGGCTACTATTATTTTTAAAACGAATTAGGGTTCCGCGCAGAAAAATGCACAGCGATGCCGCGGCGGAAACTAGTCTACAATATACTCGTAATGAACTTCTGTACCTCAGAATTACAGATGCGTATCAAAAGAAAAAGCCTACCTACATACAAATATTTTTACGACCGATGTTGTCATTCTTATCTCAATTAACTATGTCTGGAATACAACCCCAGCCTCTGGCATTCGCCGCCGTAAGTGATAGACCGGTAGGATGACTCGCGAACCGCCTAAAGCCAATTAGATATAAATAAACAAATTTAAATGTGCGAGGGGAGCAATTAACATGGCGGAACCGGTTGAGCCTACACGGCGTTTATAAAAATCTATTTCGAGAATGTAGTGCCGCAAGCGAGTGACAGAAGGACTAGTCAACAACCATCGGTTGACGGCACGGTTGGCGCAGTGGTTGAGAGATCGACTGCTGAGCTACGAGTCGCAGTTTCGATTCCCACACGGAACAAATATTTGTATGATCTACAGATAGTTTTTTCGGGTCTGGGTCTTTGTGTATGTGAATACACACATTGCCTCGGAAAGCACGTAAAGCCGTTGGTCTGCCTGATCTCTCTCCAGTCGTGTCGGATTGCCGTCCCATCGGACTATGAGCGTGAAGGAATAGAGAGAGCACCTGTGTTTGCGCACACACTTGTGCTCTATAATATTTCCTGCATAGTTGGCTAATCACCGATGAGATTGGCCGCCGTGACCGAAACCGGTCAGGAGGACATTATTATTATCATTATTAGTCAACAACCCCAAAAAACAAATGTCCGGAAGGATTTGTGGTAGCTGTATCTTTTGCAGTTGTATTTCTGATTTATCGCGAACCCTTATCATGCTTATCGGGGGATCTAATACGAGATTTCCTCGACTTACCGTTTAACCAAAAATGACTGAGAATTTCTATATGAAAAAATCCAGTAACAATTTGCACGATCCGGGAAACGAGCCTCACGCTCAGCGACCACTAGCCCAATGAGGCAGGTGATAAATTTATCTACTTTATAATGTATTATGTATATTAAATTAAGCCTTATTCCACTGTTAGTGCTTATTTACAGTTAAAGGAACCGGCTATTTTTATACACTCCTAGACTGTGTGTGGGTGTTAAGATTGAGTTCTAATTGGTACCCAGTGGTGCCCTCTGAGCAATAGATGGAATCTCAAGCAAAGAGGTTGTATTGCATTTTTATGCAAATACGACTGGCCGGTAATAAATAAGAAGTGCAAGTGAGATAACTATTCTTGATGGTAACGTAGGCGGCGGGCGGTGTGACAATTAAGTGAATGATCTAAGACGATAATTCTGTTTTATGGCTCTTCTATAATAACAAGGGAAAAGTAATGTTGTTTAGATTAAGAATATTTTATAAGGAATCCGATTTTATTATGTAGGATAGATGAGAAAACTAAAAATATGTCTATGAAATAGGGTCGCCAACCGTCCTGTTTTCCCAGGACATGTCCTGCTCTTTGGAGTGTCCTGAGTTGTCCTGGATAGTAATTAAGTAGCGTCCTGGGTTTTCTAAAGAGTCCTCGTAGGCCCTGTGTTTTAATAAACATGCGCCACTACCCTCTCCAACCTTACGTTTAATCGTCGGCGTTATTTTATAATTTATTCCTTTATACCATACTAGCTTCCGCTCGCGGCTTCGCCCGCGTGGTGTACGAACCCGTGCATTTTCCCGGGTAAAAAGTAGCCTATGTGCTATTCCAGACTATAGTGTATCTCTGTGTCAAATTTCATCCCGATCCGTTCAGCCGTTCTGGCGTGAAAGAGTAACAAAGATCCATCCATCCATCCATCCATCCACCCTCACAATTTTCACGTTTATAATATTAAGTAGGATTATGTAATTTAATTGAAGATAGTTTCATAAAACATTGTAATTGCTATTAATTGAGTTTCATTGACCCTGTTACCTTATACTGCGTCCTATTTTTAAACCGAAATGTCCTGGTATTTCAACCTCAAATCCTCGTTTTCAAAATTTGGAGATGGCAACTCTACTATAAAATAGCTGTTAAAAAATAAATTGAAATTTTATGTAGCACTATACATAAGTTTTAAATAAGGTTTGATCTTACCTCAATAACAACTGTTCCTCGTATTAATACTAGAAAAAAAAAATGTGAACACATACTAGAAGCTTTTCAAATAGATACCTATCTGATTGCATTCCTAACTTAATGCACACAGGTAAGTAGGCAATACACATATCTACATAAACCCATATTATTTTCCAAGTGATTTTTGTTAGGTATCAACCGTATATACAAGTTTTCTTCGACTCCAATCATAGTAATCGTTAAGCCAAAAATGTATGAAAATATTATACACGGGCACTTTATTTTCATACATTTTTGGTTTACGTTAAATATGGTCAAGATCCAAGAAAAGATCGTTCTAGATCCCAAACCAGCAACATTTTATTTCAGTAGTAAATCTGTCCCATCCGTAATTGAATAAAAGTAAAGTAAATAACAGGTTTAAGTTTCTCCCGTTCATTGATTTACAAGAATTACACAAGTCATGTTATCACCTATTTTTTGCCACAGAAAGATCACTACATTTCAGAATCAATTACTATCATTCTAGTGCGCAGGCGCGGGCGCCTTGAACAACTCTCAAAGCTTTCAACTTGTACGAACATGGGGTTGGACAGCATTTCCTTACACGTTTCTGTGATACAGGTCTTCGTAAAAGGCAATTACAAGCCATTGTGGGGACAGGACAAGTCAATCTTGAGCCACTGTGTGATACACTGGCTTCTCGGCTGTCGATCCGTGAGAAAGGGAGAATTACAGAATTTTACTGGAATCCCCGCTTTCGAACTTAAATAAGGGAATTGTAATGTTTCAGATGACAGTATAAAGGGCCCCTTAGAAGTAGGAGAGGAATTTACATCTGTAATTTTAGAACTAAGTGTCTTACAGTGTCTGATAGTTTATAGTCGCAAAATATGTAGATTTAATAACTTTGCTAGCATTATGTTGTAAGCCCATTGCGAATTTTATTGCTCTCTATTTCCTGCAACCGACGAGAACTTACAAGTATGATATAACGACATAACAAACTGCTTTTATAATAGCAATATTATAAGACTTATCTCTCATACTATTGCAAATTGCCTTACATTACATATCATCAATGCTGATATCCCCGAAGGGCAGATTAGGAAGAGGTGTAATGTTATACACATACATTTCGGCATTGCTTATATTTAAGTCTCGATTTAATACCTATGGGGCGAGCTTATTGCCATCTACAGCACGGTTGGCGCAGTGGTTGAGAGATCGATTGCTGCACCACGTGTCGCAGGTTCGATTCACGCACGGAACAAATATTTGTATGATCTACAGATAGTTGTTTCGGGTCGGGGTCTTTATGTATGTGACTGTAAACGCACCCACGGTACAGAAATTATTTCTAGGGTAGTAGTAGGCGCAACATTTTTTAATAAAATCTACCAGGCATCACTTTGTCTAACACAGGAATCGAACCCTTAACTTCGCGTTCAGTAGTCACGCTTACGAGTTCGAGACCTATGAAGCAGTGGAAATTGACTTAACATTTTCTAATTCAACACTAAGTATGTCATGCTATCGACGATGAAGAATTCTCACCAAATATACCAAATATCGAAATCAGCGTACCTAATCTAGCATTCCTGCAAACTTTGAATCCAAAAAAAAGAAAACGTTTTAAAAATAAAAAAGCATGCATCCTATTTTCACTTAACATTTAAAATAGGAAAAAGCGGGTTCCATTCCTCTATTTCTTGTTGGAGGTAAAAGGTGCAAAGATAAATGGTTAATTGGCGCCGGCGTCTGTGGGGCACGGGATACTGGCCTCTTTACATGGCTTCACACCTCGTTAGCATCGCACGAATACTATGTGTAACGTGAATGTATGGGGGCGAGCGTTAAATGGACAAATAAATACTCTTTAGAGCTTCTGATCCTGTTGATTTTACTATTTTATTAAATAAGCTATTGAAATACAGCTGAAGCCAAACAAAAATTATGGAATAGTTGCATTTGTTCATGGTTTCTTACTTTTTGAGTTTAGAATAAAACTCAGAAGGCAAATCTCTTATCTCTTCCTGATCTTCTCAATATAAATAACATCATGCTTGTATTCCTCGAAGCGTAAACCAGAGGTGTACTTTTGTACACCCAAATTTCGCCAATGCAATGAGTCATCTACCGGACACCATCAAATCTAATAACACTTTGCCAGAACGAATCCAGGACCCCAAGCTCATCAACTGCTAGAACAATGAAGCAGCTTCTCAAATATTATCCGATAATAAAGCTTTATAATTGTCTTTAATATATTGAAACCGTCATAATCCCACGATTCACTGATGGCTATGTTCGGAGTAGTATACATATTACCTATATTAGTATATAGCAGTTATAATTAGCAAATGTACTATTTCAGTAAGACACACTGATTTCAGACAATATCCCAAAGAAAATCTAATGAAAATTATACCCTAGTGATAACTCTTATGTTTTCAAATTAATTACGGTTCATCATTAAATCTATGTAACTAATAGTGACGATTAATTGGATTTTTAATGTCTGATTGGTTAAATATTTAGTATACATACAAGTATCTACATTAAATTCTGATGGAAATGTTATAAAATACAACGATCCTACGTTTATGATTAGTTTTTTGCATCATAAAATTAAATTAATTGATCATAATATTGTTTAGTGCTGGTATTATAAAACCAGCCAAGTGCGAGTCGGACTCACGCACGAAGAGTTCCGTACCATTGACTAGGTAAACAACAGTAGGTATTTATTATTAAAGTAAAAATAAAACTGAGTATTTTGTGAATATTTCAAGTGCCTACCTGTTGCCATTATTGATATCGAGCAAAAAAGGGCAAAAAAATCGCGTTTGTTGTATGGGAGCCCCCCTTAAATATTTATTTAATTTATTTTTTAGTTTTAATTTGTTGTTATAGCGGCAACAGAAATACATAATTTGTGAAAATTTCAAATGTCTAGCTATCGCGGTTCTTGAGATACAGCCTGGTGACAGACAGACGGACGGACAGACAGCGAAGTCTTAGTAATAGGGTCCCGTTTTTACCCTTCGGGTACGGAACCCTAAAAACAACCAATTTCTAGAATACAGTAAGTATTTGTTTTTTATAAGAGTTTCTTAGAAGTCTCTGAATCGAATACGGCAGGGTATAAATTATTTAAGAAATAAATAAAAAGTACAAATATTCTCATTTACCTAGCCTTTTCCCAACTACATTGGGGTCGGCTTCCAATCTAACCGGTTGCGACTGAATATCAGTATTTTACACGGAGCGACTGCCTTCTGACCTCCGCCACCCAGTAACTGGGAGACACTGATACTCTAAGGATAGACTGGTTGTCAGACTTTGGGTGACTGACACCCATAACGTCTGTCATAGGTCTTCGTAAGACACCCTAGACGACTACATAACGTGCCTTCCGAGGCACGAATGGGTCTCGATATGTGAAAAATAGTCACCCATCCAAAGGCTGACCGCGTCAAGCGCTGCTTAACCTCGCAGATCGCCGGATTTGCGCGGTAACTATGCAGCTACGAGCAATATTAGTGTTCTTAAAAAATAACACTCTAAATATTGTCGAAACAGAAATATGCCAAAGTTAAAACAAACTGTATTAACAACAAATCTCGTGAAACCACATACGATATGACTCGATTGATTTGTTATCTTCTGTGACAATGATTGATGCTTCAAAGACTTCAAACATCAATTTCGTAATTAAACTTCAAGCATTAAATACATTTTCCAAGTTTTCTAGTTACATTCCAGCCCTGTTTGCCAAGCTAGCCGTTTTTAATCTTAACAATGCATTGTTTAAACCTTTCCAACTTTGAGGCCTATGAACATAAACACCGGCTACACAATTAATCATTTCCCCAGCAATGTCAGTAACCGCATATGTTAATTCTCATTGTTTAAAACACTAAAATATACGATTTTATTGGCATTTCAGCCGAGAGAAAGGATTTATGCTTGTAAATGATATGTTAGCTTGTCCCTATTTATCTGACATTTTGTCCAACACAATCATAATAATTTTTAAAGAAAGTTCGTCTTATTCGAATTACAATTATGTCCCAAGTTAATTGAAAAATTGATGCAGCCCGTTCATTAGAATTAATTATTTAACCAAATTAGACATTAATGCTAAATGATTCCAATCAACACAGTTATGATATACATTTTTATTGCCACATACATTTTCTTGAGTGTAACGTATTATCTAAAATTGCAAATATTCTTCCCGAGTGATATGTGGAATAATTGCTTAGCATAAAAATATGCAAGAATTATGCGAATAGACAAATCACGCGAGCATTACAAATTAAATGACAGAAGGGACACAGGGTCGTAATTAGGCCTGGAATTTGGGTGCATTGACTTACATTTGGGTTGGTTAGTCAATCGCAAAACAATATTTGCTGTATTCTTAATCGTCGTGTTGTAATTAATTTCGGATATTTAAAAGTAAATGATGATAAGAAAATCAATTATGCAAATAAAAATTAATAACTTTGCGGTTTTATGACTGTAAATTCAACAAATAATTACACAAAGTTTACCGCAAATATTCACAATACTGATATTATATTAAATGGCTTGACGTTCGACTAATTACTTGTATCACACATCTGTTATGTGACCCTAGTCCGCTCCAGTATTATTATTACGCTCTAAATATCCAGCTAATGAGCTAATTGTCAGTCTAGACAAAAGCGCGCGTGTCGACAAGTATTGCATGCTAGTCGGCCGGCTGTCACTAAGCGGTCTAAAAACTGTCTCCATTAATAAATTCACGTATGAATTAACATAGACAACAAAAAGATGAGCCAAGGAGAAAAGTGCATGACTATTTAGCGAAATTTTAAACAACGAAGTTTCGATAATTTTGACGCACGTATTATTATTATTGTAGCAGATTAGTTTTTTGGTATTTTGATAACAACAAACGTTATAAAAACAAAGAGCGAGACACTAATTTACAAGTAACACTTGGCTATCTACATCACGAGGATTTTTGCTCAAGTGTGATTAATTAACCTAATTATAATAATTTAACAAACATACAAAATATTTAAACGTAATAAACCCAATTAAAATTGTATAAAGTAGGGTTAAAATAATGTGCCCAAAAATATTGGCCTTTATAAAGTAATCGAAAGCATAAACAGAATAAAAGCAAAAAAAAAAATAACGACAACGAGCCCTGATATAAAATATACGCTGCTTGCAAATAAATTAAAAATAATAAACAAACCGTTAATAAACCAACCATACCGTAAAACCTGTAGAAACAGAGTTATGCATAAAATTATATATCAGTAATTCAAAAATTATAATATAACAACCACAATCTGTAGAATTTATTACATTTTACGCTATTTTAAAGGAATGAGATGTAATCATGAACGGTAATAAACTTGACATGTTGTGATCAAAATTAATAATGATTACAAATTGTAATGTACACTACAGTCGGTCTGTATGTCCAAGAAACTTTATGTTGACAGTTGTATATGGTAATAAATGTTCACGAATAAAAACTATGTATCCGTTACCGTCTATGAAAAAGGTTTCGAATTTAAAGAAATTAGGGTTAGCATTTCCTCATACACTGTGAAAAAATCAAACATGTGTTTCGTCAACGATTGCCTTTTTTTTTCGAGAAATCCTTTGTTTAGAACATCAAATATGTGTATTATTAATGTAGAATAACAGTATAATATATCACTTATCAAAAAAGCTAGCTAGCTCAATCAAACGGGCTGATAAAGGCCGAAAATCGCCTTTACTACTGGTAATGCATATTCGACACAACACTACCAATTGTATTAGCATTCCATACATTACATTACATAACCACAAACACCACACACACAGGTTAAAATAAAGATTTATAAAAGCCATTATTGAATATTACAAATCTACATGGTTCCGCTATTTATGTTGTATAATGTCTATGAAGATAAAGACTGAAGTAAATTAAGAAGCTGCGGTTGCAGACTGACGTTGACTGACGATGCGGTCAGGAAAAAATGTAGAGGCTATAAAATTAAACTTAAAAAAAAAAATTTAAACAACATGCTCTCTGACCGTCTATAATTTTTATTTTAATATTGCATCTAATAATTGTATAAATTTTTGTGGAACTATACAATATATATTTGCAGAAAACAGCCACAACACTAAAATATTTAGACACCAGAACACTATGGTAGGTATAATAAAAAATAACAAGAGCAGAGACAGCTTAACAATTAATTTTACATCTAACAACAACTTTGCATGTTAAATAAAACTAGTTAAGTAAAAGTAATACAACTTCAACTTTTTAAAAAATTGCCCATTCGCTAAACGGCTATCAGTTTTATATTGGTTCTTAATTTATTACATGGCGATTAAATATTGAAATTACAGGTTGTTAGACGTTAAAGAATGTTGTCGTGTTACCAACTGGGGTTTGGTGCTGGGGAAAATTGCAGCTCAAATTATGAATAATTACTATAATTCTGAATCTTAATACCTTAAACCATTACAATAATAGAGCATTTAATTTATGAAAGGAATTTAGGAGTCGCAGCTTTCTTAAATTAAAATCGACTGTAAATATTATTAATATTAATACGCGCATAATTTCAAGAAACTTATTATGAACATTTCATTGCAGGCTGAATGCTTTAGATTATTATTATAAACGTTATGTTATTAATCTAAAAGAAGATTATTTAAATAAAGTGCAACTCTGTATACAAAATGGGGATACGAACAACGTCTATTAAATCGTAATAAAAACATAATTAAATCTATAATCAAAATATGCACATAAATTAAAAGTAAACATAATAATACATATAAAAAATCTTTTAATTTCTTCAACATTCATTAATCTTCTTCAACATTCTTAAATCTTCAACATTATTATTATAATTATAAATATTAAAAAAACATTATTTAAATTTTTGTCCGTCTGTCTGTTTGTCCCGGCTGATCTCCGAAACGGCCAGTGCCGGAATAACCACGTAGTAGCGGTGGTCGTTGCGCAACTTAAACGTTATGCGTTTCGTTATCCAAAAAAAATGCTACAGCCCACCGCTACCACGTAGCAAGAGTAGCAATTGCTACGGGCTCCGCGCAAAAGGGGGCCCCGCGTATCCAAATCCGCCTAAGCGTAATTTTTTGTGTGAAACTTATTAAGACGTGGTGTA
The DNA here is from genome assembly GCA_947562105.1 of Shargacucullia verbasci. Lineage (NCBI taxonomy): Eukaryota > Metazoa > Arthropoda > Insecta > Lepidoptera > Noctuidae > Shargacucullia > Shargacucullia verbasci. The sequence continues at coordinate 11,740,423 of OX387289.1, forward strand.
TTGAATTTACATACTTGATGTCACAAAAACGTAAAACTTTACACCTGTTTTCCGACTAAGACAATCCACGTCAGACAATCGAAAATAACACAATTTCATACGGTAAATGCGCAAGTTCTACAAAAAGTACTTTATACTTAAGAGCCCATAGCATATCAAGGGCCCCGCGGTTGCTTAATCGCTTGCTTAATTAGGGTACCGCGCAAAAAATGCACGGGTTTGTAATCCACGCGGGCGAAGCAACGGGCGGAAGCTAGCATGATAATAATACCGTTTTATCTTAGGTATCTACATAAAATTTAATAACTATGAAAATATACACGTAATTACGTGAATCCAATCTTTTACTGAATTTATTGTATAATAAAAATTTTATACTTAGCTATAAGTCGAGTTAGTATCTACCTATTGAATAAGCTTGGTTAAAAATTTAATGTTCATCATTATCTTCGGCTTAACAAATATACGTATACGAAACGACTGTTGTAATCATAATATCAATCACAATAATTTTATATATGATATAATATAAAAAAGATAATCCTACTAAATCTTGACTTGGCTCGCGAGATTGTCGACATGGGGGATGTGGACTCAGCGATCATTGTGCCGATAGTCGTTTCAGCCAATGGCTTGATAGCCAAGAGCCTCGACCAGCACCTGAGGAGGCTCTCGTTGGGCTGCTGGGTCAAGGGCCTGATTCAGAGGGCGGTACTTCTTGACACGGCTCGTATTGTTAGGAGGTTCCTCTCTCTGGAGCCCTGACCGCCGGTAACTTGGACCCTCTTCCAGATACCGGTGGGCTACTATTTTTTATATTTTTAAATGTTTTTATATTCTTTATAATACAAATATTTAAATATGTAATTTATATGTTTAAAGGAATAAAGAAGATCCTACTAATATTATAAATGTGAAAGTTTGTGAGCATGGATGGATGGATGGATGGATGGATCTTTGTTATTCTTTCACGCCAGAAAGGCTGAACGGATATGGATGAAATTTGCCACAGAGATAGATTATATTCTGAAATACCACATAGGCTACTTTTTATCCTGGAGAAATGTACGGGTTCGTAAACCACGCGGGCGAAGCCGCGAGCGGAAGCTTGTATTTTATTATCGTCAATAAAGACACGTGACTTTTTAAAAATAAAATACAGCTAACAAACTCCATCTGACCTATAAATCCATACAACTACGCATCTACGCACATTAAACGGCTGAAGCAACTTACAGACTGAAACGATTCGACACTGATAACATCGTACCGTTCATATGTACGCGTCTGTTAGGGCATAGCACTCCAAGTATAGCGGCCTTTATATTGTCCTAGTCAGTCCTATGAGATGCGATTTATTTTTCAACATAAATGTAAGTACCTAACACAACATGGGAAAAATTTACTTTGCTAGATGCATGAGCAAAAGTCCAACAGATAAACTTGAAAAAATGCAGTCAATAATACACATTGTACAAAAAGAAACGTTAAACCTTCTCTATTCTATCACTATTGTGCTTACTCTTTTAAAATGCTTTCGTTTCAAATGGTCAAACAAAAACCAATTGGAACTGCATACGTAATTATTTACAGAAGAACACAATTGCACAACGCATACTATTCATAGACCATATTTCAAAACTGAAAATTCCAAACTGACATTCTGTCAAGCTTACCGAAGTGCAGGCGACAATGCATTGCGCACGCGGCTATCACGGTGCGTTGACCGCAGGCCTGACCCGGGAGTCGAGGTCAAGCGGTCAGCGGTGTTAGGGCCCGCCCACACGCGCTGCCGATAGCCCCCGGCTAACTACGAGAAAACCGATACTAGCCTGACTTATGGTGGGAACAATCGTCTGAACGGGACTTTACGCTGCACGTTTAGATCGTAACTACGATGATAGACCTAAATATTTGAGCAATATTGTTCTGTTATTGTAAAGCTATTATGTTTTATATATTAATTGGTTTGACCGACATTGCAAAAAAAATACAAAGCAAAAGTAATCATGTTGTTTTATTATAGAAATAAAAATGACAGCGTTTAGTTATAAAACCACTTATTACTTACATTTTATTGCAAATTAGTTCTGCTTAATATAATTCAGATCGTACGTCATCGCTCGCAACCGATTGTAATCGCATGCCCTACTGTGCGAAGTTCCTAACACGTCTGAATGGGCTCTAAGACTTACCCAGCCTCGTCATATTTGTCGCGAATAAGCATTTTTCATAGAAATATTGGTTTTGATTTTTTAACTTTGGTGTAACGAAATTCTTAACTTATGGAATCGTTTTATTATTTTATTATTAATAAATGCCTTTACATAATGCTTTCTAGTACCATAACATTTGCCCTCTTTTGCCGATCATATTTTTTTTATTTTATAGGATTACTGGTTAACACAAATTGGCAAAGTTATAGATATCAATCACATCTATCGGGTATCGGTCACCGAGATACAAATTTTTGATTCATGCGAAGATCGAACCCGAAACATGTAAGGCACATAGTCAATCGTTTAGCCGCTGCGCCAATCGTGTCGTCAAACATTATAATTTACATGCAGGGAAATAAACGATGTTATCAAACTCTGTAGACTTCCACACAGGCCCATATTAGTCTCTAACAGGCGCCATCTATCGGATGAGGTGTTAATTGCAAATGAAATTATTTCTAACTCACGCATGCGCGACGACATTGCGCATTTGACGTTTATGAGCCAGCAAATTGCAACAGAGATGTTGTAGATAAGATGTACTGTTCAGACATCTTAACGAGTAAAGAAAGTTACGCGAATTTAACAAAGCCGTTGAAATGTTTATGGACTGCTTTGGTATGGGAGCAAAAACATCCACGCAACGGATCAAATGTTTCAACAGTGGAAAATCCGACATCGGACTGATATTAGTAAAGTTTGATTGAATATTGTATGGGTCGTTAATCTTAATGTTTGGATTTTAACACGTGTAGATACTCAGTATACTGTTTCATTGGTCTAGTGGTCGGATGCACGGCCACCAAGAGTTGAACCAGTTCTGATAGAAAATATTCAGGCACATTTTGAACTCTGAGGTGCTACTGTATAGCACCTCAGAGTTCAAAATGTGCCCGATAGATGGCAATAGCGGGTCGAGCCTGAATGAGACTGGCGCACGAGCATCGAGACTGACATACCCAAAAGAAAAGGTCTATGCGCACCAGGGAATGAAGTCGGGCTTCGAATGATGATGAGAATGAAATAGGGAATAGGCTCGCTCCCTACTACACGGATCTTCGGCGAAATATCGACGCATAACCCGTTGGAGAATAGGTACAAGAGTATCCATGACTAGGCACTAAGGAATTCATTAGAGTAATAATGAAGAAGACCGTAATGAAGTTTCTTCATCCACATCTTTCATCCAAGCTAACTACATTATTTGCTTACTAAAACGCAACATTACATCCGTATTTCTTGTGAACATTGAACAGTTTTGCCGCAATACGACGCTTATGCGCGAATTATATGTTACATGGTATGGCGTGTTATTTGTACCCATGTTGTGTAATGATTTCATATTACTTGTATACGGTATTCCTTCTTTGTTGAATTGATGCGATGGCACTTATGAAACGTCCCTATTTGAAAGGTTATTGAGGGTTGAACCTACGCATACGTTTTTCTGTATGGAAACTCTCAGTAGCAGCATGGAGTCTGGAACTGTGCCAATAGGCTCGCCCCCTATTACATGGGACTCAATAACGACATCTGGGAAATGTGGGTGTACAATACACACCTCTGCCTAACCCTTCAGAGAATACAGGCGTGATGCTATGTTATGTTATTTAGTATAGGCAATCGTTCACTTTCAGTCGTGATTGTTGAACTGACGGTGGTAATCTGCGAGTCAGTTCTGCAACCCTAGTATTAGTTTTCCTCGACTTCAGTCTTCGTATAAATCACGCAATAGGTACTTTCATAAAATTTTTGCTTAGTTAACAATAGTCGAGAATGAAGAAACTCTGGACCCTCTGAAATTCGTAAAGAGAGCGATGTGATTATAATCTCGAAAAAAATGTAACGTTGCTGTATAAAACATTTTTCTGTATGTAATGTGCACCAAAAACTTAAAGGTAACATTTTGCTTCAGAAAGATACGATTTTAAAAAGATTCACCGATTGTATTATATATAACACATATGTAAAGGAAAACTATTTGGGTTAGTACAGCCACCGACTGAACTTTTCGTAATTTTAAAACTAACGAAGATGTTCTATTGTCTTTAATCAAACGGTATTACACTGGTCGATAATAAATTAATTACAAAAAGTAATGTAAACTGCATGCATATGCATTTATGATCTCTGTATCGTGTACTTTTGTCGCCGACTGTAGCTATGTACGTGCGTAGGAGCCGTTTTCGATAACATGAACCTAATTGTAGGTTTAAAGGGCCTATTAAGCATGGGCAAGTTTCAATTACCGTCTCGGTACTGTACGGAGCACGGTGTACGGTGAATAGCTTTTAGTAAATTCTATGTCAAGTAGAATTTTCTGTTCGACTTAGTTGCAGATTTTGCATAAGTGTAATAACTTGCTTAACATTCCCGAGACGTTAGATAAGAAGTATGTACTATGCCGTAGTAACGTTTTCATGAATCAAAGTATTTTCCAAAATCTTAGAAAAAGTAATATTTGGAAATTCTTTGTCTGTAATATAGGTCCTGTGTTCCTGTCCTATCCTGAGTTCGATTCCTTGGTCGGGCAAAGTGTTATTGGGTTTTTCTGTATAGATATTCTCGGTGGCAGCTCGGGGTCTAGAATTGTGACCTGTATATGACAATAGGCTCCCTAGTTTTATTGCTCTCAACATATAACCTAATGAATAATTTAAACATAAACAGTTAAATGATGAACAGTTATTCAAACGACACACAGATCACGTTTGTAAGTGGTCCAATGCTCGGATGCGCCTGCGCAACCAATGGAACAGTGGAACAGCGCCAAATGGAGCACTGGGCTATCCGGTACCAGTCAGTATTCAGTGATGTGCCCTCTATCTTGGATGCCTTCCTTGATATATTCAATTTATTGTGTAGTTGACAGTATGTAGGGTTTTTTATGTCTAAGAATAAAACACTAACTGGAAAATAGATATGTCGTCACTCGTGAAGAACCTATGCAGCCCAGTTAACCCTGAAGAAGACACAGTTAACAGGAGATACAGTTTACAAACATACATGTAAAAATTTTACTCGATCTGATTTGGTCGATCTATTTTTGCCAAAAAGTTCACATGTATCTTTAAACGCCTCTCGCTACCTGTACTAAACTTGCATTATGTTTTCCAATTTATCCTCGCGATGACTCAAATAAGTTTTGACCACAGTAGCCTCTTCCCTTGATGGAATTGCTAGACATATAGAATTAAGGTAGAGCATTGCCCCACAATGCTGCGGCTGTAAATGCAACGCCCACCAAACATTAAAACAGACATCGATATTGTCTTAAAACGACATGAAAACGTTTAACCGACTATTACCCAGGTAACTATACGAACACATGGTCGTAAACCCACATAGGCCCACCATATCTCCGGCGACACATTGTCCGCTTCTCCGAAGCAAACATTTCGCTAATGCAGCCGAGACCTTAAGTTATTCAGTTATGACAAACACTCGACGTGAATGTATGGCTGTTAGGCTTGAGGCCCAGTGGGAATCGCAATATGATTTAATAGAAATAAATAAAAAAGAACAGTAATAGTCTGGCGGTTGAACGCTTGCCTTGGTCCCGCACCTCCATTTTTTCGAAATCATGTGTGGATCAGAATTTGATTATCACTTGCGTTAACAGCGAAGAAAAACATCGTGAGGAAACCTGCACACCTGAAAGGGCTCCTTATAGTTCTTGATGGTGTGTGTAGTCCGTTAAGCCGGACCGGGCCAGGTGGTGGACTAAGACCTAACCCTTCTCAGAATGAGAAGAGACCTTTGCCTAGCAGTGGGTCAGTAATGGCCAGAATTTATTTGTTTATTTTAATTAATCGTTGATAAGTTGACACTTCTTATATATTTCCCGTAAACTTCATGAACACTGGAAAATGTAGAAGGAAATAGTAAGGAGAATCTAATAATAACCTATACATCCTCTTTGAAACAAACTCAATTTAAGATTTACAAATATGGACTTTGTTGCGAACAATATAACTTCAATATCCTGTATTTAATATTATCATGTGAAATAATACTATACTGAATAGCAGTCGTAAATTGAATCTACACCATAAAATCGTAAGAGTTCATTTTCGTTCACTTTAATATCTTCGAAGAAACTATAAAGCAAAACTTGAACCTTAATAATATTGGTGTTCACAACGAAACTCGCAGTCTAAGAGAGCTTATTAAATTTTAAAAGCTTTCTCAGTGTACACAATACCTAACTACCGTACCTATGCTAATTGCTTTTGAAATATCAGACAACGACGAGACAGCAAGAGCTTTAAACCTCCTTGCTTTTATTTGAGTTGAGAAGTTCCATCTAAAGACGGTAAACAATTTGAAGTCAGTACCTCTATCACGAGTTTTTTAACTATTTACTATCATAGTAAAGTAAATTTTCATGATAGCGATTTTAGTTCTTAACTTGGTTACATTAGGGATTAGAGTCGCTTATGTGACATATGTGTCATAGTTAAGTTTTGATTTACTATTTACGATATTATAGAGATGTCATGTTAGCGACTCCAATCCCTAATATAACCAGGTTAAGAACTAAAATCGCTTGCATAAAAATTTACATTTACTATGAAAGTAAATAGTGAAAAACTCATAATAGAGGTACAGCACACGCTTTCGTCGCAAGTCGAAAAATGTTTATTGACAACTATATTTATAAATAAAAAAGAATTCATTTAAACGTAAAACAAGGTTATGAAGTATATTCAATTTTGTTTTTCAACTTTCAAGTCCGTTATAAATAGGCATTTTTGTTTAGTAAAAAATTAATTGAAAATACGATAGCTCATAGCTATAATTTCAAAAGCCATCTTTATGATATGAATAATCAAAAGTTAATAAACATCCACAATTGAACCTCATCCTCCCGCACCCCCGAAGCTATTCATAACAGAGAAATAATTCTAGGGTGTGCTGATAAAATCACCATATTCTGTAAATGAAAAAAGTTAATGATCGCGGTGTGATATTATTAATAAATAAAAGTAAACTGACGACTGACATTGGACCCATGCTCTTAATAATCGTGTACACCTAAAGACTCGTTAGGGTACCTAGTCCTGAAATATTTTCGTAGACGAATTCACTGTGCAATAAGAAATTGAATGAAACTAAACCAATCGAGCCAACAGAATTTATTTTATTTTTAATTACGGAATTTTTTGAAAATAACATGTTTCTTCTTTTGTTACAGATCATTAGTGCTACTGCTCACCGTCGCGGCCACCTTTGCCGCTCCATCACCAGCTGCCAGCGCCAATTCAGACCACAATGTGGACAAACAGGAACCCTCGACACACGAGCTACTCAGTTCCCTCGGCTTGAAGAAGCTGAGGATACCCGCCGCACACCACAGGAAACGTCTCGCCGAACAAGGCAGGAGACATGCCACCGGAGACTCGAGGATGTACGTCATCAAACTGCCTCCTAACACCAGCTATTACAGCCACGCAGAACCAGCACCTGCTGCAGCTAGGACCCTGCCTCTACAAATGACCAGCAACGGCAAACCAGCGCGCGTGTACCACTGGAACATTCCCGTCTTACAAAAGTTTGCCAAAAACCGTCCGCAGGCGAGGTTTGATGATGACATAGTTGATGTGGAAAGTACGCCAACCTGGCCAAAAGCGAACTTCCATCCAAACTCACTGGACACTTTGGCGTACTACGTCCCGGCTAAGAAGCCGTCTTTCAGAAAGTATTATTCAGGTAACGGCAAGCCTAAATCCTTCTACATCATTGAGAAGAATAAGAAATCCGCTGAGTATCATAAGTTATTGCCTTAATCGGATTATTTATAGGTTCCCGGTAGATTTTAAGTGAAGATACGCAAACCATTTGAGTCTGAGTCGATTACTGAACAAAATATGGGTACTGATTTATTGTATTTATATATTCTTTAAAGTTATATTGACTTAACTAATTGACAATGCAATTTTGAATAATTAAGTAATAACATAAAATTTTATCGCCCTTGTGAATGAATGTTGACTCTGCATTATCTGGAATATTTTTATGGAACATGTCATGCTAATTGACAGGGCTTAATAACTTTAGGTAAAAATCTGAGATGTCTAACTTCCGACGCTAATTTGTATAATGAAACAATAAATTCTGACATTCATAAATTGTAATACGAAACAGAATTCAAATTAATGAAAATTTAAGAATGAATCCAGTTAATGACTTATATCAATTAGCGTCGAAATTAAGGCTTGTACTTCGGCTCAGTAAAACGCCCAACAATTTGGTTGTTCAATCAGTTGGGACAGTTCAGCATCTTTTGCCTTGAGTCACTCGACATTGTAGATTGAGGAGCTCAATCATCAAATGTGCATTAAGGCGGAAGCGCTTGTTCAGGCCTCCAAATTCAAATTTTATTTGGTTATTTGTCAAATTGTATATCAGTATAATATAAAAAAATACAATGTAGGTTTATAGCAATTATAATCGTGATAAAAACTACACTCTATTTACAACTTTGTAGTTAAACATTTACTTAAAAAATGTCTTAAATTCTGTGTAAAAAACAAAATAAGTAGTCAGTTTTTGCAGTGAAATAGCCACGGTGACGATCATATTATTGGTCTATAATTTGTCGATAACCAAATAAAATTTTAATGTTGAGCTAAGCGAGCTCCTCCGCCTTAAGTGACAAATTATTTATAACGACACTGCACTGTATTGATGCCATAATACGTGCGTAGAATCAGTGTCTGAACTGAAAATATACTGAAGAGTTTACTAGACATTTAGTCAGTTTTAAAGTCATCTGCGAGCTCACCATGAGTTTTTCCTGCCATTCAATTCTAGGACTAATCAAACCTTCTACCCGAGAAGTTAAACATTGACATTCTTTTGACGAGGTAAAAGTTTGAATTGTCTTGAGCTTAAATGGATTTAAAAGTTGGTCGTAGACACCTGACTTTATACAAACACCTACATATGTTTTGAGGCTATATAGTAGCAACGAATACCCCTAACATATCTTCTGTATGAGTATTGTAATCTTGTAAACTGCATTGTATATATGGGCCAGCTTCCGCAATTTAGTATTAAGTAATCGATAGGTGCTTAGATATTATAGTAAGACTGCGTCACGAATTTAAATTATTATCTAGATATACTTTTACTGCATTTAGATACAGCAAAAAATTTTTAATATACTTAAGGGACTTAGTAATTAAATAATGGATCCAAAGTACGCACACACAGAGATTAGATTCTATTGTAATGATCAGAAAGTATAGTACATGGGTCCTGTTCGATATCCGGGGTGGAAAAAAAAATCTCAGTAGCACGGAGTCTGGAACTGTGTCCGGTAGATAGCAATAGGTTCGCACCCTATAAAATGGGAGGTTCCATAAAAGCATCGGCGTAATATGGTGTATATACCTACATATATAATACCCCTACTTTACCCTTCAGGGAATACAGGCGTGATGCTAATTTAATTACAAACTATTGCTAATGGAACTTAAACCGCACTGGTCTTAGGTCTTCTTAAAAATAATAATATGAAACTGAGTGACTAAGTATTATCAGGACTCCCAAGCTAATAAGTATTAATCACTCAATCAGTGAAGAGGTCTAAATCAATTTAACTATCGTCTGAAAGACTAGGAATACATAATAACAAATAGCATTCTTTATAGAGGCAAAAAAGCTCAATTTTGAATGCTAAATAAAAGTGAATGTTACAGTTTCAACTCCTAATGATAATAATCCTCTGTGTGTGTGTTTTGGATATGTTTATAATCGAGAACTTTTTCTGGTTTAAACAATCAGTAAAATTAAAGATGCTGCATTTATTTTATCTTAAAATGTATTGTAAAAGTTAAGGGGTACTCTTTTAACTTATATTTAACACTTTGATGTAAAGCCAATGCTAATGTTAGACTTCGTACCTAGTTCTATTGTATTGAAGACTATATTATATAATACTTATGATTATGAAATTAGGCCAAGGCGAAGCCGTTGCTTTAACCGATTAGTTTATAAGTTGTTATTCTAGATGTAAGCATAATTATTTTGTACAACATACCTACTTAATGTAAACTAGAACAATAAATATTTTATTAAATTAAAGTGTTGACTTTTTTCCTTCTTTACTTTTTCCAAAAAATTTATAATGATTGATTCTGATACCCAGTTATTAAAAATGCCAAAATTAAATTAAATAATAGTACTTATTTCCACTATTTTCGTTATAATATACTCTGGTATCTTTCTGCTTAGTCTCTCAGACCAAACGATATTCACGACTCATTAGAGACGGGTTATAAGGCTTAAACAGACCAATGATATGAACCACATATATCAATGTTTTCAAAGTACCAAGGAGGTAACATATAAGGTCATAATATAATAGATAACCTTATTTGAGTAATAATAAGTCCTAGAATACTTACTTTAGGAACACCTATTGTAATAACAAAATTATGATTTTCAGAGAGTGCTGACCCTTTATTTTATATTCTTAATCTATAAACGAACTGTTATGTACCTGTTTACTATTACTGAATAAGAGCGAGAAACTGCTTCTTAACTGGAATACCAGACAGACAATATTTATGGAATTCGCTTAACATAGGTACTACCAAAATCACTTTACTTCTATTCAGTAAAGTTGGTACGCGAATGCATCACTTATCGCTACGCGCTAGGTCATCTAGAAGACACTACTGGCAATCAGGGGTCTGCTCATCCAGCTTTGCAAAACGCTCCTAGCGCCATCTACTAATTTTACCAATAACTATTTCATACAGTACCTTTCTAACAACGCTTCGACTTAGTAGTTCTCACAACATACTCTGGAGGTCATAAACTCCACCCTGCTTTATCGACTGAGCCTGTCACCACATGCGCGGCAGGCTGCGCGATTTATAAAAATCATTCCAAATGCTATCCGACACAAATCCATAATCGTCGCCCATTGTAAAAATGTCAGCTGCATTCGCGACCAGTGCCGATAGTAATATGAATAACGTGGAAAATGATAACAGTAATAACAGGACAGTTAACAGTGTTAAAAAGAAAAGTTATGGTGATAAAAATAAAAAGAGCGATTCTAACTCAAACAACAGCACGCTTATAAAAGTAAAAAGTGTTATTCCTCGACGTAGGTAAGCTATTATTTATTTATTGGCTTCTGTAGTATACCTTATACAGTGGTTAACTCAGTAATGCGACCTATTTATTAATATTATTTTGTTTTATTGAAATAAATGTGATATTGTACGCTAGCCTTAATTAGGAGCATGCAACCGCAGATGTGCTCCAGATTTCTGGATATAATTAACAAGCGCGATCTAAAAATATCCTGGAATACAAATAGAGCATAGCATTGTATACTTTTAGACTTAAAGTTTATATGTTATTTTAGTTTCGCGCCAATTTTTTAAACATCGATGTTTTACCGAAGCATTTTACAAAGAAAACCTACATGCGGTTTAGACATTGCGAACAAGTTCATCGTATTTTTATCTGATAGTGATAAGACCAAAATTTTCTAATAAATATTTTTAACCGATAAGGTTTATTCTTAGATAAGACAGTATGTTTACCGATGAGTCATTATTATATTTATTTCTCACTAGCTGTTGCCCGCGGCTTCATTTGAGTGTATTTTTTTATTTAATTAGTGTTTTGTTGCAATATATCCTATCCTATCCTACTATCCTATCCTACTAATATTATAAATGCGAAAGTTGTGAGGATGGATGGATGGATGGATGGATGGATGGATGGATGGATGGATGGATGGATGGATGGATGGATGGATGGATCTTTGTTACTCTTTCACGCCAGAACGGCTGAACGGATCTGGATGAAATTTGGCACAGAGATAGATTATAGTCTGGAATATCACATAGGCTACTTTTTATCTCGGAAAATGTACGGGTTCGTAAACCACGCGGGCGAAGGCGTGGGCGGAAGCTAGTAATATTATAAATGTGAAAGTTTGTGAGGATAGATGGATGGATGGATGGATCTTTGTTACTCTTTCACGCCAGAACGGCTGAACAGATCTGGATGAAATTTGGCACAGAGATAGATTATAGTCTGGAATAGCACATAGGCTACCTTTTATCCCGGGATAATGTACGGGTTCGTAAACCACGCGGGCGAAGCCGCAGACGGAAGCTAGTAATAACATAAGCCTATGTCCTTCAAAAGGACCCAGGCTACCTCTTTGTAAAATTTAATAAAATTATAATCGGTTTAGCGGTTTAGTGTTTCTGAGATAACAGACAGACAGAGCTACTTTCACGCTTTTTTAATATGAAACGTTCCTTATTGAAGATTTTGGATCACTAACGATCACATCCATAGGAATTTGAAACATATAGATTGTTTTTACTCATATTTAAAATAATTAAATGATATAGTTTATAGCCTTTAGTCCGAATTACTTAAACATTATAATGTAAGTCTCACGTACGTTTACCTAACCACCTACTAACTAACAATGATGAATGTGACGCATTCTTTTAATAAGTATTCACCATTTTTAAAACATTAATTACTGATTACATATGTGAAAATGACTGTTTTGTATGAAGATCCGTAAGTACGCATGATTTCCCTTTGCGTACGCAATCATCCAATCCAATTTTCATGAATATAAAGCAAATCGATGCTGACTGATATGATTTCACCCTTACCGGCTGAGCTCACCGCGATCCCGTTGGTCCGGCTACTTGAGATAGCCGACAAAATCTTGAATGGCCTATTTCCTATTTATAAAAGACTTATAGGTATTAAATATAGTGTATATTTATTTTATGTGCTCCTGTAGAAGTTATTTAAAATATAACATATTTTTCTAGTTAGCAATTATAACGAATTATAACGATTGATGGAATTTGTGGTATGGTCGAAAATTACTTTTATTAGTTTTCTAAGACTAGAACTTTTGATTTATAAAAGCTTCCTGTAAAGAGACATTTACAGAAAATGAATAATTAATTATTTTTCATTATCATAAGTACACTTTATAACAGAGGTAGGGTATATATGAGTATACATGTATTATGTACCAAATTTATCATATTATAGATCATCATATTATCAATATAAAATAATACTCGATGAAAATTATATACCATACGCAGGTCTTTGTGCTTTTTCTTGTGTATGGTTGTCCAGAACAGGGTACTAGCACGTGTTTTCCTCGACCTCGAACGGAATAACCGATAAGCCAAAATTGTACGAAAAAATCGTGCGCGCGCATTTGAGTGAACTCATTTCGTAAACGCGCGCATTATAGTATATATTTTCATAAACTTTCAGCTTCAGCCACGATTGTGAAAAACTCGTATCAGACCTCCAGGTCGCATTTCGTTATACCGCCAATTTTACTTATCTTTTTCCATTATTTTGGGTGATCTTGTATTTTTTTTATAAAGTTGTACAATAAAGAGGATTCATGTTACTTCACAACACGCATTTGCAAGCTTTGTAACAAATTTCTACCTTGGCCGATTAATATGGCAATGAAAATTAAAAACTTTAATTGACGTAGACCACGGCAAACAAGTTTTCGGCACGACCATAATATTGGAGTTGTCTCATTTATTATTTCTATTAATTTAATTAGGGTTGATATAAAACAGATTTGAAAAGCAAAAGACAACCTATTTTAAGTTTTCAAGATGATTAAATTACATAAATTCAACCTATTAGGTACTGTCCCACTGCTGGGCAAGGGTCTCTTCTCGGAATGAGACGGGTTAGACCATAGTCCACCACGCTGGCCCGGTGCGGGTTGGCGGACTACACACACCATCAAGAACTTTTATAGAGCCCTCTCAGGTGTGCAGGTTTCCTCACAATGTTTTCCTTCACCGTAAACGCAAGAGATAATCAAATTCTGATCCGCACATAATTCCGAAAAGTCAGAGGTGCGGGCCGGGTTTGAACTCGGACCTTCCTGCATGGAAGGCAAGCGTTCAACCGCTAGGCTATCACTGCTTCTTGATGATGATTAAATTGGTGAAAATTATTATATTACCCAATACTCCATTTACAATAACATAACATAGCATCACGCCTGTGTTCCCCGTAGGATTAAGCAGAGGTGTACTATTGCACACCCACATTTCGCTGATGCCGTTATTGAGTTTCATGTAATAGGAAGCGAGCCTATTGCTATCTACCGGGCACAGTTCCAGATTCCGTGCTGCCACTAAGAATTTTCATGCAGAAAAAACCCAATAACACTTTGCCTGACCCATATAGTTTTTAAAAGATGGCATGGTTGGTGCAGTGGTTGAGAGATCGACTGCTGCGCTACGTGTCGCGGGTTCGATTCCCGCAACAAATATTTGTATGATCTACGGATAGTTGTTTCGGGTCTGGGTGTATGTGAATACACACCGTGCCTCGTAAAGCACGTAAAAGCCGTTGGTCCTGCGCCTGATCTCTCTGCAGTCGTGTCGAATTGCCGTCCCATTTGGCTCAATGAGAGTGAAGGAATAGAGAGAGCACCTGTGTTTGCGCACACACTTTTGCTCTATAATATCTCCGATGAGATTGGCAGCCGAGACCGAAATCGATCATGAGGATATTATAGTTTTTAAAACTTATTTCGAGATTCAATCCTGTTAAAAGCAATAAATATATTAAAAATTAAAATTCGAGCAACGGATCACGTATACTAAACTGTATTTAAAGTAGTTGTGAACTAATTCACAACTACTTTAAATTATTCCAAATGTTTTTTTATTATTAACACGTCATTCTGAGAGGCAGCGATTATTTAATACCTAACGGATAATTATGTAAATCAATGTTTTGGTTAAGCAACAAACTAATATAATCGCCTTGTTTGGCCTTCGTATTGGCGATCATCTGGCACTCACTGGAAGTATAAAACGTTGCAAAGTTTTCGACACCGTTTGGCAATGACTTTCTTACATTAATTTAGACAAGTCAATTATTCATTTTGATAACAGATATGTGTTAAGCCTCATGATATTAAATACTATAACAGCATCCATTTAAGCTCGGTTCCTGCGAGGTCATTCATGTGTGTCAGCGTTCCGCAGGGAGCTGTCCTTGGACCTAAATTATTTTTATTAACACAAAATTATACACCCATGACCTCATATCACAACAACAGCACATTGAAATACAGTATCGTGTTCTATTTTAAATATTTTACCACATGAACTTAATTAACTATTTTATTTTTCTCTTTACTATAGAATTGATATGTCAATTATGATTTAGGTGTTTCTTTCATTTAGTAGATCTATTTTACTTTGATGAAACGATATTAAGTATCCCAACATATAACTTGCAATTATATGGGCGACCGAGCACCGGGACAAAATCCTATTTTTTTACTGATCACGAATTTTTCCAGAGATGAGATTTTCGCCCCCTAAAGACCGCTTTCATGAAAAAAAAAATATATATAGATCTATAAATACTAGCTTTCGCCCGCGGCTTCGCTCGCGTTAATTTATATTTTGACAATTAATTTCGATTGTTCGTCGATATAGGAAGCATTAACGTTAATACGATTAACTTAGCTATTTAATTCAGTTTATTAAACGAACAGTGTGCGTAAACAGTAAATTAGCTACTTGATTCGAAAGACACGTAGCGCTATCTAGCATCCTAATGCAATTGTGACCGTCGAAAGTTATTTTTCTTTCCCTCGGGAACACTACTTTTTTCTGGATGAAAGGTATCCTATATATATCCTTTTCTGTACCCCTGTAAACGTATATGCAAAATTTCATGATGATCGGTTCTGTGGTTTAGGCGTGAAAAGGTAACAAACAAACAAACTTACTTTCGCATTTATAATTTTAGTTAGGATTGCTCTATAATAGTAGATTCAATATATGTAATGTAATCTGCATAATGCATATTATTAATCAATTTGTGTAATTGAACTGGTCACGTACCTCGATAATATATGTAAATTAATAGATACCATTCTATATGTTTTTAACGTTTCCGCTAAACAACGAGACTATCCCGTATCTAACAACCATAATGGTGAGATTCTTTTTTCAACTTTAGGTTGACTTATAGTTATAACTTTTAACTAGCTTCCGACCGCGTGGTTTACGAACCCGTACATTTTTTAAAAGTAGCCTATTTGCTATTCCATACTATAATCTATCTCTGTGCCAAATTTCATCCAGATCCGTTCAGCCGTTCTAGCGTGAAAGTGTAACAAAGATCCATCCATCCATCCATCCTCACAAACTTTCGCATTTATAATATTAGTAGGATAGGATAGTAGGATTATAATTTCTTTTTGGATTTAGTTTATTTTACGGTACAGTATATCTTTTAAGATGTTGTTTTTGCAAAAATGATGCCTATACTTGTAATTGACATACACAGTCGCATCTGAAACTATAAACTTCATTTATTTAGTGCAGAATTAATATACAGGGGTACCTTGTAATTCGACTGCATAGTTGGTGCAGTTGTTAAGCAATTGGTTTTCTGGGCACGGAACAAATATTCCTATGAACTACAGATGGTTGTTCCAAGTCTGATTGTGCATGTAAGGTTAGTTCGGGTAAGATCGGCAAATGGGTAAGATCGTACAGATCAAATTTGCGGCTGATTCGAGCACTTTTTTATTAACCTTGTTCCCCGGGCAATACAAGCTCATAAAACTGCTTCTATTGACTGGAGAACAACATATAAACACAACTTATAGTGAATATAGTGATATTCATGTCTGTAAACTTATCCAAAATACAAAGAAACATAGTGTAGGGCGGCCCATCATATACTTTGAAATAGGCTAGGGTGATGTGATGAGGAACTTGAAACCTTTTGTTTCGTGATTGAAATCGTAGGTATCCTTTATAAGGTGTGGCGTGTTGTTTCACTGCATCAGTACAATTAAGGAGTGTCGGGTTGTTGGCCTCTTATTCACAAGGACTGCTATAACATCTTTACAATGGTCGTTCTAATAATGTAAATGTCAGTTTGTGTGTTTATTGCCTTTAAAGCTACAACAAGGTTAACGAAACTCTAAATTTCAAATTAAATGGTCTTATATGGTTAAGCGTCAATATTTTGAAATACAACTTTAGTACCTATTCTTCATCTAAAGTATCAGTTAAACTCGTGAGACAGTGATTTTTAGCCAAAATAGTACGTAAAGCGTATCTTTTGATTAAGTGTAACAAACTATGTAATAATTGTAATTTAATATTATGGGGAAACGAGGTATGGTGTTCCTCCATTGAAAAGGGAGGATCTTCCGACCAGGCAAGGTGGTTAGGCTGGCGGGCCGAAGCCCAACGATTGACGTCGGACATTTGTATGTGTTAGAATCGTTGTCATCATCATCAGCCAGAAGATGTCCACTGCTGAACGAAGGCCTCCCTCAAGGGGCGGGTTTGCCATAATCCCCACGCTTGACAGGCGGCTTGGGGATCGCAGTGACTCACCGATTAGTGAGAGGACGCTGCTGCCCGTCCTCCGGTGTCTGGTCGCAGTTTTAAGACGTACCCGGGTCATCAGAATCGTTGTAAATTCTCATAAAAACAATAATGGCCGCACAAACAAATATATAAAATACCGTGCTCAAATATTTTGAGATCGAGCACGTACCAATACCTTCCAAAAAAGGTTATATATTATACAAAAGGACTTTGGTCTTTTGTATCTATCAAGGTTTAGCAAAGCTTATACATAAGGATGTGTAGCCAATTTCAAAAACGGGTGTAACAGTGCGATAATGTTTGATAAGATAACATACTGACCGATATTCTCTGTGCGTTATCGTTCTCCTTGTTATATCATATTTTTGTTAGATTAAATCATAAATGATTAAAATATTGATGTATCAAATGATAAGGGTACTTTGCGGTACTAATAAAGAAATACACCTTAATTCTTTACGCAGGCTTGTTGAGTCAGCAATATAATAATAATAAAAATATTCAATTATCGCGACCGAAACCGAAACCGTGACTTATAAAAGTTACGACCATATTACAAAAACTATGTTAGTAGAGAATTCACATTTTTATATAATCCCAGCTTCAAGATGCCAGCCGAAATCATTTAAAGTAGGTATCTGAACATTTTATAATTTATTTATTTATGAAGATAGGTATTTTATTATATCTAATTATTATGTATCACATTTTTTGAATGTATAATAATAAATATAATTTCAAAATGCATTTATAAATATAACAAAATAGAGACCAACCGGCATCGAGAACGGGGTTCAAGCCACCAGAGGTTACGGCTCTAAAGAGAGGAACCTCGTCCCTAAGCGAGCCGTATATAGGAGTGTCGCCCTCTGTATTATGCGTGATTTACGAACCCGTACATTTTTTCCGGGATAAAAAGTAGCCTATGTGATATTCCGCTCTATAATCTATCTCTGTGCCAAATTTCATCCAGATCCGTTTAGTCGTTCTGGCGTGAAAGAGTAACAAAGATCCATCCATCCATCCATCCAGCCTCACAAACTTACACATTTATAATACTAGCTTCCGCCCTCGGCTTCGCCCGCGTGGTTTATGAATAAACAAACAGCATAATGGATAAATTCTTTCTTGTATTTTCAATTTATTAACATAAATATAATCAATTAAATCTTCATTTATTTATGTATGTAACAACACAGCAGACACATCGTATATTTTATGTGATTGTTTATTAAATAATGTATTACTTCATTGAAGACTACTTACACCGAATGCGGTTATTTTTCTTGAAAATGTTCAGCTCTGCTACGAATGTTCAACGTTGTAGATCGCTACGACGAGCTACGCCACTTAACTTTACCTAAACCGCATCTCTAGTACACGCCACAGCTAATAATGTATGAAAATTATGCGCGCGTTCGGAGTTCACTCAAATGCGCGCGCACAATTTTTTCATACATTTTTGACGCAACGAAGTCGAGGAAACTCGTAATAGGGGTTCTGAAGCTTACAAATTTGAATTGCAGTATAAAAATTTCACTTTCGCTTCTGTTCAAAGAACAACCCTTCTCTTTCCGGGGAAGTTGAGTAAAGTTGACTATTTCTTTTGAAGGATGAGCTTGCCTCCTTTGCGCTCTTTCTTTCAGTGCTTTTCTTAAGGTTACTTTGGAATCTTGCATATGAAGATTTAGATGCTGAGAAGATGCTCAGATCTAAAAACTAGATACTTGAAGCTATAATTTGCCATTCTTTTTTTTAAATACGTCAATTTTTCTCCGAGTTACAGCCTGTTGAAAATAAGCAAAAAATTTGGAAATTTTAAAATATCCTTTGAATTTTGTGACTAGTGCATTTTAATTAATAAAATTAATGGAATCAGCCATTACTTTGCGAAAATCCATGATATACAAGATAAACAACTAGAATACCGTAAAATGGGGCTATTTCGGAAGCGCGGGGCTAATTGAGATTTAGTAAAGGGATCATTATGTGTGCTTCTCATGGAATAGTAACTGCTTTTAACCAGCGGTAGTGTAGGATGCTTTCAATGTATATTTAGTCTAGTTGTATATTTCTTGTATTTAATTAATACGTTCTAATCGAAAATTTGGGCGGCGAGATGGGCGGACGATATTGTTGCCATCGGGGGTCGGACATGGATGAGACTGGCGCAGGAGCGTAGAAACTGGCACTTTCAAAGAGAGGCCTATGCCCAGCAGGGCGAAGTCGGGCTGTGGATGATGATGATGATGATGAATCGAAAATTTGTAAATGATTTTTTTTGTTTTCAGACAAGATCTTCTGAAATGGTACGGCTGGGGCTACAAGGATTCCATGTTCAAATTGGACGGTTACACCGCCTCTTTCACGGGTAACAGGTTAGTGATATAACTAATAACTAAATAACAGCTAATTTAAGAATAGAATAGTAGATATATATCTTTATTTTATGTAAACCAATTACAGGCACTTATGAAATGTCGAGACTCTAGGTGCACGGTTCCAAATAGTAGGTCCTATGGAGAAGAACCGGCAAGAAATTCCATGGAAACACTATTTTATTACTCAAATAAGAATTTTAATTATATAGTAACGGACCCGATAGACGTTGTCCAGCCCGAACTTATCCTAGAACTCGATCGCAACGCCACCTACCGGTTACAATTGTAAATCTAAACCATCCAGGGCACTATAACACACACAAAAAATTTCATCAAAATCGGACCAGCTGTTTAGGAGAGCAGTGTACATACACACGTACAGAAGAAT
Source organism: Shargacucullia verbasci (assembly GCA_947562105.1). Taxonomy (NCBI): domain Eukaryota; kingdom Metazoa; phylum Arthropoda; class Insecta; order Lepidoptera; family Noctuidae; genus Shargacucullia; species Shargacucullia verbasci. Next base: position 11,760,845 of record OX387289.1, read on the forward strand.
TATATATATATATATATAAAGATTTATTTTGCCGTCTTTCACACACCAATATGCACCCATACACGTATAACTCAGCAGTCAATATAACAAAAATAGATATTTTTTTTTAGATTTATCGCTTGTTTGCGTTATCAATGTTATCATTAATCATCTGTTTACCATTCTAATTTCAAAAGAAATACATACATCATTAGTCATCATCCATTTTGCATAATTTGCAAACTAGTTTCAACGTCCGATTGGCCTCTAAATGGTACTTTTTAGTTAAATTATCCTTTGGCTATTTTGTAATAAACCTTGATTGGATTGGCCATAGACTATTATCAATTGGGGACCATGACCATATCAGCCTTGATTCGAATAAGATAACATCACGCCTTTACTCCTCGAAGGATTAGGCAGAAGGTTTTGGTACTGTTTTACCATATTGAAAGAAAAAAATATTCAAACATCAGCCTGAATCGGTCTAGTGGTGGCAAAAACGATTGCTGAACGTGGTCTCGGCTTCGATTTCCCGGGTTGAGCAAAGTATAATCGGGATTTTATGTATGATAATGGCTATTAAAGCTCGCTCATTATACATGGGACTCAATAACATCATCGGCGAAATGTGGGGGTACAATAGTACACCTCTCCCTAACCCTTCGGCGAATACAGGCGTGATGCTATGTTATGTAATACATAGAGCGTTTCTATTCTGTAACGATAATAGATTGTACAATTAGTGAAGTACCGTAGAATGCTGTAATTTTGCCTGCACTCCTTATTTTGCCTAGGGATAATTCATAATGACTTACTCGTACTATATCAAATTGGATTTGCAATGCTAAATAATTTAGGAACTAAGATTAATATTTCATTAATAGTTTAGTTAAGAATACAGGTTTGTACTACTTTACAGAATTAGTACAGGCAAAGTTAGGAGTGCAGGCAAAATTGCAGCATTTTACGGTATATTAGATTTTCAAACTTTAGACTCAAACTCAAAACTTTTTTATTCATGTAGGTTATAAAAAGGCACTTATAAATCGTTTAGTTTACTTTGGATCAAACAATAGGCGATACAGAACTAATCACACTATCGTCTCGACAGTCTCATAAGTCATACATAAAGCGTCTTATGTATGTTGTTGTGTATTGTCGCCGCTGACCATGCAATCAGTACCTAATTACCTATCCATAACATAAAATTGATCAGCTACTTACGACTAACTAACACAGTGCAAACCAAATGTAAGGGCCCATACACAACTGCGGTGCGATGACGCATCGCGAACGATGCTCTGTAAATTAGTCGTAACTATTATATAAAATAATATGGTGTGCGATGCCGCAGACTATTGCGTGCGACGTCGCACCGCAATGTTGTGTTCTCGCCCTAAAACATATTCACATCCCCAACAAAATTTTTGTGATGACGTAATATGGATATACAATTGAATTCGTTATTTACCCGAGAAAATACATTAAGTAAAGATAATATACATTAAGTAATTTTTACACAACCTTTTAATTACTTTTGTAGATATTACATAGGTGTGTTGTTAAAATAAAACTACTTGGTGGATAGATCGTATTTTCCAAGAGTCCGAATTACTTTTCGTATTAATTAATTAATTCATTTATTTGGTAGAAATATCCATGTTACGATCTGTACCCCTAGTGTAAGTTTCTTTTGATAAATTCGATTTACTACATCAAACGCGTTCGGCGCTCCGATTGGTGGAGAGCACGACACGGACCAATAGGAGCGCCGGACGCGTACTCAAACAGTCCAAGACATAATTATAATACCTGTACATAATATGAAAACTGCAATGGTCAGGCATCTAGAGATTCATAGCGTGTTAGTGTTAGAAAAACAACATACATTTAAAAATATTACAAACAAAAACACTAAAATCAGGTGCATGCAACATTAATCACAATACAAACACACATGCATTTTTTTACAGTGATAATGATAACTGAACAAGATTAATTTATCATCTGCCACCTATGCATGGGATTTGCTTGTTCCATCTCTATCGTCTATCTTGTGTTTATGACTGAAATTAGTACATCATTATTAAGAATCATAGGATTTATAGGTATCAGCCAGTTAACGTTCACTAATGAACATTCTATCATATAGATATTCTATGTATGTGTCTTATATATTTTTTTTTTAACTTTGCCCCACACTAGGGTCTCCTGTATCGTAGGTACAGTTTACAAACATACACGTCACATGCACACACAACCAGACCCGAAACAACTATCTGTAGATCTATCTGAATATATGTGTTTGTAAACGCACCCACGATAAAGAAATTATTCCTAGTGTGGGGCAACGTTTTTCAAAAAAGAAAGGTAGAATTTTTCGACATTTATTATGCGCACAGCCAAGGTGTGGAACTGTCTGCCTGCGTCTGTGTTCCCTTCCACATTCAACCCGTCTACCTTCAAAAACAGAGTTAACAGGCATTTTCTGGGCACGCTCGATCCATCGGAGACCTCATCAATCGCTTTTCATCAGGCGTGATCGAGGTCAAGAGCAGGCCCATTTAGTAATAAAAAAAAAGAAGAAGAAACTCTTGGCATAGAATAAATAGGTACTCCCGGCACGATTCCATAATATAGTCTCCTTTGTATGACTCGACGGCAGGGTCACAGGCACAAAGAAAGTGGAGTCAACAAGCAATGACTATTTAGTCCAGTCTAAACCAGGTTTTGTCGTGGGCGGCCAACAAATTGGCACTTCCCGTTAATTTGCCAGCGCACGTGTCATTTGACACGACAGATCATTCTGCACTACTCAATAGGTATATACTAGTGTAATATTGCGAAAACTGGGTCTACCTGAAGCGTCCTAAATTGAATATGTGCTCTTGCTGCGCAAGCGCAAATGTTTGATGTTAGTTTATCTCATGAACAATTAGGGGCTAGTTTAGTATGTACCTCTCTCGTTGAAGGCCGGATATCTTCTCAAATTTCTAATTGTCATAGAAATTGGAGTCTTTGGATAGAGTCCTTAGTAATGAAGACGCAAATAGTATTAAAGCGTTGGCCTTAGCTTCAACTTCAGAAATTACTAATGCGTAACCTAGCTAAGTAACTTCATATTTACTCAGTGCAGATGTAATGCCCATAATCATATATGGCATAAGTACTGATGCAGAAATCAAATTTTTAAGAAAATCTACGTTTCGATTTCATTATTAATGATGGATTTATTAGTTGGGACGCCCTAGGTAAACTAAGAAGTGAGGCCTTTTAATCAATTATTCCTAGTTTTTTTTTTTAAATTATTAACATAAACTCATATTGTGGAGGCCCCTAACTTGTGGAGGCCCCGGGGCCCTGTTGACCTCCACTAAATCCGGCCCTGCTTCAACACCTAACCAAAATCTATCAGCTATAGCAAATATTCGTATTGGTAAAGATATTTTTGAACAGATTAAAAAAGCAACAATATCAAATAAGACGCAGCAATAATCTACAGGTGCGACCTATTTTCACAGTATCCACGACCCAATGTGTAATTATTGCACAGTTATAAAAATTTTAAACTTTGTGTGCATCACAATTTACAAGTTCAACACTTAGAGCGAGGCGTGTTCGATTCATGCAAATAAAAGCCAGAGCTATCATTGAGATGGCCGATGACTGTAAATATTGACGGTAAAGCAAACAAGTTGCATTCTATGAATGAGTTGAACTTGTATCTATTGTGAATAACAAACAATTATACGTTAAACGTTTTTATATGTGCATATTACCAGGAAGGTTCGTACTTATTATATTCTAAGGATTTTCTCTTTTATTTCTATCTTTAACTTAGTTATCGTGATGATTAAAGAATTTTGTCATGTTTTAAAGGAAACGTAACATTTTTTTTTATATTTTTAAACTAGATGGCCCGGTGAAATTCTTACCACCTTGAATTGATTTGATTTTAACTCTTCATAAGCGATATCAATTCTAATCCGAAGTGACAATTCCGATACAAAACTACCAATTTCGATTTTTCAACTGTTTCCTTGAGATTTTCCTATTTTTTTTTTTTTCTAAACCAGCCCTTTGTTTAGGCAAACAAAACAAAAAAGATCAATCGATCGGGTCGATCCATTTTCTAGTTTTTGCGAGACTAACGCACGGCAACTAATTTTTATAGACAGATAATTTTTCCCTACACTAGGATTTCCTCTGCAGTTACAATAACACATATCATGTCATATGCACAAACACCCAGATTCAGACCAACTACCTATAGATATACATAACATAGCATCACGCCTGTACCCCCGAAAGGTTAGGCAGAGGTGTACTATTGTGCACCCACATTTCCCCAATGCTGTTATTAAGTCTCATGGCTCATGGGGCGAAGCTATTGGCATTCACCGGGCACAATTCCAAGTTCCGTGCTGCCACTGAGAATTTCTATACAGAAACACCCAATAACACTTTGCCCAACCCAGAACCTCACGCTCAGGAGCCGTGCGCGCAACCAGTAGACCAGTGGTCGACAAACAGCATGTCGCGAGCCGCATGCGGCTCTTTGACTCCTCGGTTGCGGCTCTTCCACGAAAAGCTCGAGAGTGTACTTTTAATCCCAACTATCTGCGTAATAAAGTTAAAAAAAATGGCTCTTTGAATAAATTCCAGTCGTGTATTGTCTATATTTGGCTCTTTTGGATGAAAAGGTTGCCGACCCGAGTCAGTAGTAATTTTAAATGTAGTCAAATAAGTAGTTGATTTTGTACGGCATCTACTTTTTTGGACTCGGGGTTTATCGAATTTTCTTAAGATGTATCTCTTCAATATCCATCCAGCATCTCATGCTGGACACCTTCTCTACAAAGATCTCGTAGAACTATATGTGCTTATGTCCTTCTCCAGATATCAGGTTACCTCTATACAGCGGCGTGCACAGAGTTTTTAGACAGAGTAGACAGAAATTTTAAAAGCTTACTTACCAAAACCACCTACTGCATGTTGGTATTGGTTCGTCGTCTTGTCGATTAAATAGTGATGTGTGTGATTTGCCATCTCAAATTTCTTATAATATATATTTATCTGAGTTATGTAGGGTAGGCACTGTCTTTTTGTCTTTATGAACCGCACGCCACTACCTCTATGTAAAATTTCTTTAAGATTGTCTCAGTCGTTTAGTCATAATACGGTAACAAACAAGAAGACAGAGTTACTTTGGCATTTTTTTATACTTCTAATTTGAGTGCGTTTGGCAACACTTCACCTGATGGTGAGTGACAATGCTGCCGAGTATGGATCACGCAAGTTCAAATAATGCTTATGCACTGTCGCCTTGAAGATTTCTAAGTTATACGAATCGGGGAATATAGACGCCGGCAGAGAATTCCATTCCCTACCCGTTCGCATGAGAAACGATGAAGCAAAACACTTAGTGTGTATATAAGGAATATCAACGACATACGGATGGAAGCCCCTCCCACGCCTGGTCGTGCGATGGTGGAATGGAGAAGGTGGTATGAGATCGTGAAGTTTCTGGGCACACTCTCCGAAATTAATCCTGTAGAAAACCAATAGACAAGCCACTTTACAGCGATGCATTTATAACAATGCGGATTCTTACTTTTCTTGCATCACTGCCTTTTACAATTATCTGCGCCTGTCTCAAAACTCTGAAATAGATTTACATTCGGTGTCATCAACGCATGTCGATAGTTTGGATATAGCGTTGTTTACTATTACATAGTAATCGTGTACTACCAATCAACCTCACGCGCATGATCTGATACTCGTGTAGGTACTAGATACACGACGCAACTGACGTAAATATTACACGAACCTTCAATCCAAACAGTGACACCATTAACTAATGGACGCGTGAACACGCGTCAATATTATCACTAAACATAAAAAAACGCCACCAAATACACATTAGGTTATTGCTACATCTTTAAGGTATCAGAATGCTGGACACACCTATAGTTGCTTTGGTTATAATTATATGATAAAATCTTATGCTAATCTGACACCTCTTATAGAATCTGACACCACAAAACATTTTTTGTCGAGTATTTTTTTTCATTTGTTTTTGTTTTTTTTTAAACGTTGCCCCACTCTAGGATTTCTCCTGTATCGTGGGTACAGTTTACAAACATACATGTCACATGCACACACAACCAGATCCGAAACAACTATCTGTAGATCATACAAATATTTGTTCCGTGCGGGGATCGAACCCGCAACACGTAGCGCAGAAAGCTAATTACTTAGCCACTGCGCCAACCTTGTCGTCGAGTTAAAACTGCTGTTATGTTCCGTCATTTCTTTTACGCGCTAGTCTTCTTTTTTCCTCATTCATCATTCTGCCTACGGTAGCATCAAATCCGATAAAATAAATCTAATATTATGTAACAAAGTGTTTTACTAGGATGTTGACAGTTACTGCAAATAAAAAAGGTCGACAAGAGTACGTGCTACCACAGAAGCTTCTTTTTTTATTTTTTCATTCCGTGGTGCTAAGATTAGCTATTCATCGTGTTGTTAACTGTGCTGGCTGCCCAGGATGCGTGAATTTCGTAACTATCTTTGGCCCCTTGAGTTGCAGCCTGCGGGCAGCGGACTTGGGGCAGTCCATCACCCTATCATAGGCAGTCCTGAGAAGTTAGCACGCTGTGTTCTGTGAACTCGCGAGTGGATCCTGCGCTCCCAGGCATTGTTCTTGCTATTATAGCCGGTAAGATTCCGCTCCGGTATACCCAACCCCATGGTGAAGGGGATGACATGGGCGGACATTAAAACTCCACGTGTTTAAGAGCATCTCCAACTCCAAGAAACGATGTCTAACAACGTCTCTCGGGAACACCCTGCGCAGCAAAACATAAATATAAGCGAAAATCCAGGGCCTTACACGCTGCATTTTCTGTTTCCAATGTGTTCTAGCAGTAGAGATAACCGAATGTTACTTATTATAGGTACTTATTTTCCAAAACTCACCTCGTACCAAGAAAACCTTTAAATAGCTTACTTAGCACCTACGTAATCTTCTAAGTTATAGTTGCCCTTACAGTTGTGAAAGAAGACCTTTGTTACGTGTAGCGACCTAATGTGTAGACAAATATTCGCCTGTTTGCTTGTTTGTCAGTCAAGTATTCACAACCAGCGACCACAAACACACACACAATGCTGTTTGTTTTACAAAGTAACAATATTTGTTTTGTTTAGCTAGATCGTAGTTAATATACTATTTCGATTAATTCTTGACTTTATCTGAAATCGTATCGCAACGCAGTATTGCTTTTTTTTTTTTTCAATAAATTTGATTTGAGTCCTATCCTACTAATATTAAAAATGTGAAAGTTTGTGAGGATGGATGGATGGATGGATGGATCTCTGTTACTCTTTCATGCCAGAACAGCTGAACGGATCTGGATGAAATTTGGCACAGGGATAGATTATAGTCTGGAATAGCACTGGTTGCGCGCAATGTATATTTTTAATTTTATAATTATGTCATCTGCCGGCTACGGCGCACACTGTGTCAACGCGCAATATATTGAAGAAATGTAATGCTTCAAGTAAATGCCAATAGATGGCGCTAAATTATAAACCGCAACTGTTTTACCTACCAATCGTGTGAGGGTGTCGGTATAGCAGTCCAAGAAAAAACTTTTTCGAAGCCCTTCTACGTTACCGCCGCGTGGTTCTCCCTCTTGAGAAAAACTTATTTTTTGTGTGAAAAAGTGCTTCCGCAGACACCCAGGAGTGCAGTAATCCTGAGACTGGTGAGTTCAGTGTTGTGTTGACATAATTTTAATATTTAAGCTATACATTGCCGCACCGCACCGCCACCAACTACTGTTCTTTCTCAGTCCAAATCCCTCCATCTGGCTGGAGCTATTTACACGCTCCACCATATATAAATTTTGGTCCTTTCGAACCGGATTGATCAGCATATTTCCTGCGTAATTACTAATTGCAGTTTACGTATTCCCGCACCCGCCATATTTTTTGTAGATTCTTAGAATTAGGTACCTACCTAGGTTGCATTCCCTATTCAAATATGGACGCTTATAAATTAAAATTGTTACAATCTAAGTCGGAAGTCATTTACCAAAGGCTTACCAAATTATACGATCAATCCAAAAAAGTTGTTAGTACTGCAGATACGCGGTCAACCGAAAACTTCATGGCAGACTCGGAAATGCTTGACGAAATGCGCCATGAATTTATGTCAATTGTCGATAATATTAACGAATTAAATATTACAATTAACCCAGAATATGAGCCCGATTTCAAAAGGTTAGTTGCATTTGACGATGTCTATAGTCGTGTAAAACGTGTGCGTAATAATATTAATTCAGATAAACAACAACATAAACCTATCACATCATCACAACCAGTAAAAAGTATTGTTAAATTGCCACCTATAGTAATTCCTTGTTTCGATGGCAAACCTGAAAATTGGCCCATGTTTTATGAATCCTTTAAGGCAAATATACATAACAACCCACAGCTGTCTGACTCGCAGCGGGTTCAATACCTAATAGGTAAATTGACGCATAATGCATTACAAATAGTCGCTGGTATTGTACCGACGGGCGAAACTTATTCTATTATTTGGAATAGCCTAGTAAAAAAGTACCAGGACAAACGTTCCTTGGGTACTTTCTATTTAAATAATATTTTCGAGTTAAAAAATTGCTCGCATTCTGCTAATTCATTAAACTCCTTTATTGAAAAGTATTCTGCTTCAATCGCCGCTATTAAGCAATTGGATATTCCCGATCTTACAGATTTCATATTATTGCATTTTGCACTAAAAAGGTTAGACATTCAAACCGTACAATCTTTCGAGTTATCCGTTCGTAATACCGAAATACCTACTTGTAAAGTACTTATTTCGTTCGTACAAGATCAAGTCAAAATATTAGAACGCTCGGGCAACAATAACAACTTTGCTCAAAATCGTAATCCTTTGTCAAATTCAAACAAGAATCAGAACTTTAGTAAATCCGATTCAAATACTCGAAATTCACGTACATTAATTACTCAAAATAATCAAATAACTAAAACCGCCCCTTGCGTAATGTGTAACAGCACTGAACATTTACTTTTCAATTGCATTCAATTTAAAAATTTATCCTCTCCTCAAGAGCGATACGAGTTTATTAAATCAAAAAATTGTTGTGTTAATTGTTTAAGCGCTTCTCATTCAGTTATGAATTGCAATTCACGACATGTTTGCAATCATTGTCAAAAGAAACATCACACTCTTTTACACTTTAATAAAAATAATTTACTAAATAATAATTCGACGGTACAACTTCATACGTTTACCCATCAAAACAATAAACATAATAGTCAAGTTCTCGGCGCACCTGTGATAGTCACGAAACCTAATGACGGAACTGCGAACTTATCTTCGACTGCTCAACCTTATGTTGATGAGCCTACGGTCGATTTTACAATGAACGCATCGTCCGTGCAGTCCGTCGCTGGTGTCGGTACTTCGCCCGTTAGTGATAGTGTATCGCCCGCTACTACGAGTATGATATCTCGAAATAATGAGTACAACCAAACCCGTACCACGATACTTTTATCAACCGCGCAAGTTTATGCCTACAACAAATATAATAATAAAAAGATTATTCGATTGTTATTGGACAATGGTTCACAAAATAATTTAATTACTCTGAGATGTTGTAAATTACTTAACTTACCTGTAATACCGCTTTATAATTCGTCTCTTAGGGGCGTAGGTTTATCGTCTCGACCTATTCATGGTTATGTTTATTTAACAATTGAGTCTCGAGTCTCATCACATAAATATTATATCCACGCTTTAGTTGTTGATTGTATAACTGAAAAATTGCCCGCTTTCGAGATTAACTCTCGCGAATATGATTGTCTCAACAAGGTACCTCTAGCTGACCTTACTTGGAATATTCCGGGGAACATTGATATGGTGATTGGTGCCCAATTATTCCCTTACATTTACTTAGGTGATCGGTATAATTCAGACACTTCCGCTCTGCCCGCTTTTTTGACCACTTTCGGTTATATTTTAATGGGAGACTTTCCCTCATCGTTTGTGGACACTGATCGTCCTGCGTCTTTTGCTGCAATCACATTAAGTAATATGGAGTCTTGTCTTCATAAATTTTGGGAATTAGAAGAAATTCCGAATAAACGTTTTCTTTCACCCGATGAAACGGAATGTGAAAATTTATTCACAGGTTCCGTGACTCGCGATATAGATGGCCGATATACCGTGTCTCTTCCGTTCAGTAGGAATCCCGCTGATTTAGGTAATTCCCGCGCAGTTGCACACCGACGTTTTCTAGCTTTAGAACGCAAATTGAAACATACGCCCGCACTTCGTGAAGATTATAATAAAGTCATTGCTGACTACTTACACAATGGTTACTTGTCGGAGATATCTTCTGCAGATAATGAAAATGATGGTTATTACATACCTCATCACGCTGTTATTAGGCAAGATAAATCCACAACTAAATTAAGAATTGTTCTTGACGCAAGTGCCAAAACCCACACAGGGTTGTCACTCAACGATGTTCTGCATTCGGGGCCTAACCTACAGGCGGATCTTTTTCTTCTTTTACTTGATTTCCGTTTATATCCTGTAGCATTAACTGCAGACATTAAACAAATGTACTTACAAGTACGCGTACTCGAATCACAACGAAAATACGTAAAAATATTGTTTCGTTTTAATGAAAGTGAGAAGTTACGCACCTTTCAATTTAACCGCCTTCCGTTTGGTCTTAAGTGCAGTCCCTTTATTGCCATGCGCACTGTTCGCCAGCTAGCGGCAGATGAAGGAAACCGCTTCCCTGAAGCAGCTTCTATTGCTCAATCCAAATTGTATATGGATGATCTAGTGACCTCTGTTTCTGATGAGGATAGTGCTATACACCTCGCTAAAGAGCTAATAGTTTTATTTAAAAGTGGTTGTTTTGATTTAGTTAAATGGGCTAGCAACTCTCCCGCACTTCTCGGTAGCCTGCCGCATTCTCATCTCGCACCAGTTAGTTTCTCTGACGATGCCAGCAATAACCTAAAGGTTTTAGGTCTCTCTTGGATTCACGACGAGGACGTTTTTTTGTTGACTACTTCTTGTGTAGATAATAAATGTACTAAACGCACTATACTGTCTTTCGTCGCGCGTCTCTTTGATGTTCTGGGTCTTGTATCACCAGTTGTAGTATACGCGAAGTTACTTATTAAAGATCTGTGGATTAGTAAAGTGGACTGGGACGACACTCCTCCAGAAAATATAATTAAATGTTTTTTAATGCTTGTTAGGGAGCTGCCTTTGTTATCTAAGATAAAAATACCCCGCCACATCGGCGTCCATAATAATTGCACCGTAAATTTAGTTGCTTTTTGTGACGCAAGCCTTAAAGCATATGGTTGTGTCATTTATTTACACATAACTGATGAGGCAGGAAACATCGTTGTGCGACTTTTGTGTTCTAAATCTAAAATTTCCCCTGTTAAGATTTCAACGCTCGCTCGTTTGGAATTATGTGCCGCAGTTTTGATGTCACGTCTAGTAAAGATCGTACTTGATACATACAGTGCTCGCACTACTATTTCCGGTGTTTATACCTTTTCTGATTCGACTATAGCCCTTTCCTGGGTTCACTCGTTACCACATAAGTGGTCAATATTTGTCAGCAACCGCGTAGCTCAATTTCAAGAAAACTTGAATCCTCAGAACATTTATCACGTTGCAGGAGCTGAAAATCCCAGTGATTGTGTTTCTAGGGGATTGTTACCTTCCCAATTGATCGATAATGATCTCTGGTGGAATGGTCCAACTTGGATGCGTTCTCCACCTGATATGTGGCCAATTCAATCTTTTTCGTCGACAACATGTGAACAACTTCCAGAACTTAAATCTAATGCACTGACAACTACCGTTCAAAATACATCACCAATACTTTATGAACGTTCTAAATGCATTTCATCTTGGAATAAATTACTCCGCGTTATAGTATATGTCTTACGCTTCGTTAAAAAATTACCGCTTTCTAGAGCTATTACAGCTTCCGATTTAAACATTGCTGAGAAGACTATACTTCGCTCAGTTCAGATGGTACATTTTCAAACTGAAATTGACCGACTAAAGAAAAATGATCTACCATCCAAACAATTTAGACATCTCTGTCCTTTCATTGATGAGGAAGGAATTCTTAGAATTGAAGGTCGACTCTCAAAGTCCGATTTACCGTTCGAATGCAAACACCCAGTATTGTTACCAAAACATGACCATGTCGTCAATCTTTTAATCGACCATCACCATAAATTAAACCTGCATACGGGCGCAAGCTTATTGATGTCCATTATACGACAACGTTACTGGATACTCTCCGCCAGAAATATTATACGCAAACGTGTTCGCATGTGTAATGCTTGTTTCCGCTTGTCACCTTCTCACCCAACACCTAAGATGGCTGATCTTCCGTCATACCGTGTATGTGAAACCAAAGCGTTTGTCCATACAGGAGTAGACTACGCTGGTCCAATTAGAATCACTTTAACTCGTAGACGCGGTCAACATGCACAAAAGGCATATATATGCTTGTTTATTTGTCTTAACACTAAAGCCATTAACATTCAGCTGGTTAGTGATTTGACAACTGAGTCTTTCCTAGCAGCTTTTAAAAGATTTATTTCATGCCGCGGTCCTGTTTCTTGTATATACTCTGATAATGGCACCAATTTTGTTGGGGCTAAGGCAAAATTAGACGAAATGTATAATCTCTTTATTTCTCAAACTTTTCAAACGGCTTTAAGCCAGGAATTAACCACTCGACGAATCGAATGGAAAATGATTCCACCCCGTGCCCCACATTTTGGTGGAATGTGGGAGTCCAATATTAAAAGTATTAAAACTCACTTGTTTCGAGTCATAGGAAATCAACTCCTCACGTATGAAGAACTTTTAACTGTATTGATGCAGATTGAATGTTTGTTAAATTCGCGACCACTTTGCTTGTTATCCTCCGATCCTCAACCGGAAGTGTTAACACCCGCACATTTTTTAATGTCTACACCTATTCAATATCTCCCGTCTTCTGCAATTTCAAATGAACGTGTTAGTCTGACCGACCGCAAAAAATTACTTGACCATTTAGTTCAATCCTATTGGAGAAAATGGAGAACCGAATTCTTGCACACGTTGCAGGTTAGACAGAAGTGGTGTACTCCGGAGAATCCGGTCCGTGTTGGGACTGTGGTCCTTATTGATCAAGACGACATTCCACCTTTACGCTGGCCTATTGGCATAATTCAGGAAGTTTATCCTGGTAGTGATAATGTGGTTAGGGTCGCATTAGTAAAGTCCAAAAATGGCACGTTTAAACGACCTGTAGTCAAACTTTACCCAATACCTACACAATAATTCAAGCTTTTTATAAGTAATGCTGTGTTAGTTGTAGTATTAAATTATTTTACTTTATTAATATTTTTTATAAATTAGATATATTTGAACCATAACTTAAATTTGCTATTCATGTAATTTCCTTTTCCTTTTCTTTCGAAAGTTCTCCGAACTTCCAAGGCGGGGAGCATGGTTGCGCGCAATGTATATTTTTAATTTTATAATTATGTCATCTGCCGGCTACGGCGCACACTGTGTCAACGCGCAATATATTGAAGAAATGTAATGCTTCAAGTAAATGCCAATAGATGGCGCTAAATTATAAACCGCAACTGTTTTACCTACCAATCGTGTGAGGGTGTCGGTATAGCAGTCCAAGAAAAAACTTTTTCGAAGCCCTTCTACGTTACCGCCGCGTGGTTCTCCCTCTTGAGAAAAACTTATTTTTTGTGTGAAAAAGTGCTTCCGCAGACACCCAGGAGTGCAGTAATCCTGAGACTGGTGAGTTCAGTGTTGTGTTGACATAATTTTAATATTTAAGCTATACATTGCCGCACCGCACCGCCACCAACTACTGTTCTTTCTCAGTCCAAATCCCTCCATCTGGCTGGAGCTATTTACACGCTCCACCAAGCACATAGGCTTCTTTATATCCCGGAAAAATGTACGGGTTCGTAAACCACGCGGGCGAAGCCGCGGGCAGAAGCTAATTTAATATATATATTATTTTGCTCCCTAAATTACGTGGAACTCAATAACGACATCGGCGAAAAGTTGATGTACAATAGTAAAGTTCGGGGAGTACAGGGCGCGATAATGCTATTTTCAATGAAAGATGGATTACGAATAAAAACATTCTCCCTCTCTGAACTCTTCTTTCTTGAAAGGATAAAGTTCAGTATCGAATGGTGATCAAGTGCCGGAAAATATTAACCCAGAAGGAAAGAACAATATCGCGATATATTTTCTATAGTTTGGTCTTATTATAAATATTGTTTCAAGGAATTAGAATAGGGTCTACTGGGGATGATTTTAGATGAAAGGACTCAATAAAACAAATACATAATTAAAAAGTGCGTAATAGAAACTCCGTGAAAGCTGTAAAAGAGACGAGAAAATTCCTGTTTTATCATCTTCGGGGACAGTTAAAATTATAAATGATGTCATTCCATAATGCCCTAATATTACTTATAATCAGCGGACTAGGCGTGTACAATATCGGGATATACCTTCGGGACTTATAAAGCGATTTATTTCTAGTAAGTACCAATTTATTGAACTAATTGAAAATTCATTTACAAAATATCATTCATATTCATTATTTGAATATAACATTGTATTCAAATAATAGTAGTATTTAGTTTTATTCGTGTGTATTCAAAAGGTTTAATGTTAACGTCAATGTCTTTGAAATTCCATGTTTGCGTGCTAAAAATATCCATAGTCTACTACTTAAACTTGGACTCGCTGAATTTTGACCTCACTCAATTACCGAATAGATTAATAAATCCGATTGTTACGATTTTCTCTAACGCAAATTTGACACCTCGTTCGGCAGAATATGTATATTGATGATGATGAATATGTATGTATTATAATTAAATTGTAACCCCAATCAGGGTGCCGATTCTGTTTAGGTAGTAGGTACTGTTTAGGTACTAGGTAGTTATTGCAATCGGCCCCTAGTACCCTTATCTTGATTTCTTAAGTGTGATGCATTTTCAACTTTGCAAGCGCATTAGTAATAAATGCAGCGAATATAAAACCAGGTACTCGGAATACGGAATTCTAACAAAATGGATGGATACAATGACTGTTCTTAATTTTAATTGGCGTTTATTTTTACTCAAGGAATATTTACTGCTTAACCGGAATACAATGACTTATTAGGTACTGTAAATAGTATATAAAAATTCCTCATTGGTTTATTATTGGACCAAATACTCTGTGCCTATGTGGCTTACTCACTTCCCGGATTGGACGAAGTATTATTGGCATTTTTTGTACGGAATTCTCGGCATCAGCCAGAGCAGCCGGTAGATGGCAAATGGCCTATAACAACAAAAACACAATGAGTGCACGAGAGTACTCCTTTGCCATACAAAAGGCGTGATGCTTTATTATATATGTTACATACAAATTAATATCACCTGTTTATTCTATTATTTCTTGCTCAATTTTATATGTAAGTATTATAGAAATATTTAAGGTCTGAAAAACTTATTGAAAGACTGTCTGTTTCAGATATTCTATCGGCGGACAATCTCTACCATTCCTAACGCAATGGGCCATGGACAATCTCGGCGTAGACCCAACGAGGGATCCGAAGATTCCCGAGCTGCCCACGAAGTTTGCCGAGAGCAGACTGCCGGAGCCGATTCGGTTGGAACTGGAGAAGATCGCATTAGTCAGTATCGATGGCATGGACAGGTTGATCAGAGCACATGGACAGACGCTGAAGGACATGTCCCAATTGAGGAGCAACAGTTTCCCGAGGATCCCTGACGCGGTGATATGGCCAGAAAGTCATGAACAGGTGAGAACTACAAGAAATGTTGGATTCAAATACATGGTTCTGCAAAGAGCCTTCTAACTGGTTCATCATGTTGACAATAGCCCAAATGGTCACAATAATACAGTATAAGCATTGTAGATTTAAAAGGTAACGTAATATAGAGTTGTTTTAAACCCATAATATTTATTATTTAATTATCCAATATTTAATGTCGCACTATAGGCACTATCTAATTTTGTTGCTGATTGTACTAAAACAGTAAAAAAACCGTTATAACACTTTTGCACATCGTAACTATACGACGCTTAATTTTTTTTTAAAGTATAAGTACAAAAAGTAAAAAAGTAGTAAAGGTCTTGCTTTAACCGTTCCTATTAAACTAATTTGCATATTTCGTAAGAGTATCTGGGCAACATTGACATTTTTGCATATTTACTAAACATCTTTATCAAAGTCAAGAACAAAGTATACGTCATTAATATTAGATCCCTCCCAGAAAATGATATCTAAATTGCGAATTCTCAACCTACGGAGGTGAACCACATCAAATTATATATATACGATATCATTTATGTAAGACAGATGCGTTAATTACAATTTATTATAATTTTATTGCGAGGACATCAACTAAGAAATAGGACACCGAATATTTTCTTTTCAATGTCATAATGTCATAAATTAATGATATTGCCTCACGCCTGTATTCCCCGAAGGGTCAGACAGAAGTGTACTGTTTATTATATACCCACATTTCACCGATGCCGATATTAAAACCCATGTACTAGGGGACAAGCTTATTGCCATTTACCAGGCGCAGTTCCAACCTCCGGGCTGATACTGAAAACTTTTCTAACAGAAAAACACGATACCACATTTAAAATGTAGGTAATTCAAATATTTTTTGACACAGCATGTTGCAAAACACATTACGATGGATTGAATGAATTTTATCAAAGCTAACTTATTTGACTTCACAATTTTTTTCCTCTACCACTGAGTCGAGGTGCTAAATACTACTACTATACTGTCAATAATGACGACACGGTTGGCGCAGTGTGCTAGGTGTTTCTGTGCTAGGTGTCGCGGGTTCGATTCCCGCACGGAACAAATATTTGTATGATCTACAAATAGTTGTTTCGTTTCTGGTTGTATGTGCATGTGACATGTATGTTTGTAAACTGTACCCACGACACAGGAGAAATCCTAGTGTGGGGCAACGTTTAAAAAAAAAATTAAAAAAATAATAATAATAATAACACCAGCAAACAAAAAAAAGTGGTCAGTTCTTTTGACCAGATAGACTCATCTAGGGTTATGTATTTCGATGTATATCGAAATACATAATAAACATACTTTATCTAGTTTGTAAAAAGAAATCTCGCTTGCTGCATTTTATTTCTAGTTTTAGCATCTATTTTGCGTTTTTTTTGCATTTTACTCAAAATTTTGAGGGTCTATGGGTTAAACCGACCTCAAATTCGGATTCAGCGCATCGAAATACGTAACCCTAGATGGGTCTGGTCAAAAGTACTGACCACTTTAAAAAAAAAATGTAATAATATAAATTAGCGAGTAATCTATTGCAAATACATAATATAGTTATATGACTTTTCAGGTTGAAGAAATAGTAGCCAGTGCGTCGCGCCACAACTTCGTGCTGATTCCGTTCGGCGGTGGGACATCAGTATCCGGCGCCGTCACCTGCCCAGCCAAGGAGACCAGGCCCATAGTTGTACTGGACACCAGCGACATGAACTCCATCCTGTGGCTCGATAAGGACCAACTGCTGGCTAGAGTACAGGTACAATAGCAAAGCAACAGCTGATCCGAAGAGATAGAATTTATTAGCTCCTATGGACGGAACAGCTCCATGGTGCAACAAGCCACAAGGCACTTATAGCAATTTCATAATCTAGACTGAAATTTTTAAAATAGAAAATTCAAACTAACTATTCTCGACCCGAGAATTGAGCCCGAGACCTCAGAGTATAACAGTATGCTTGTGACGTTTCAGGCTGGTATTGTGGGCCAGGATTTGGAGCGAGAGATGCGCACGCGCGGCTTCACAGTGGGCCACGAGCCTGACTCCTACGAGTTCTCAACATTAGGTGGATGGGTGGCCACACGCGCCAGTGGCATGAAGAAGAACACCTATGGAAACATCGAAGACCTCATCGTGAACACGAAGGTGAGTTTGGGGAGTCCGCTTCTACACAATAAGACAATAGTCCAGGGTAGAGCTGTTCTGAATCTGCTCACAGTTGAAGTTATGAGTTTTGATGGTCAACCATTGTAAATATCGTGGCCCTCAGATACATCATACGTTATTTTCTACCTGTCGTAGTCTACTGCTGGAAACAGGCCTCTCCGTAAAAAATTAGTATTGCTAAAGCTTGATAATTTCCCACAAATTGCATTTTTTGACTTAGGTCACTTTCGTTCTGAGGGTGCGATATCTAAGTGCACACGTTACCAAGGGCGGATCCAGCTTTCAAGTCAGGGGGCGGGGGTTATTTGAAGTTCAAACATGTGACCTTCAAACTTTGATGTCTAGTCGGGACAGGCTCCTATTCGATTACAATAATAAATACTGTACGATCAATGCGATTAGAAAAATTATCAGTGGTCGACCTAAAACCAGCCCAGGGGTGGGTCATGACCCCAATGACACCCCCCTGGATCCGCCCTTGCACGTTACTGTTACTTATTGGTTTTGTGTGCGTCTAATATATTTTTATACATAATACTATAGACCACAGTGTTAGTTTCCTTCAACAATCTCGATTTTACGCATTAAATTTAACGCATTCAATTTTACTATATCTGCGATTCTATTAACATAAGATAACATAGCATCACGCCTGTATTCCCATAGGGGACGCTCACATTTCACCGATGCTGTTATTGAGTCCCATGTAATAGGGACGAGACTATTACCATTTGTCAGGCACAGTTCCAGACTTCGTGCTGCTACTGAGAATTTTCCATACAAGTAAACCCAATATCACTTTACCCGACCCAGGAATCGAACCCACGACCTTACACTCAGCACGCGCTGCGATAGTAGTCACAGCGCGTGCGTGAGGTCCAATGAAGCAGGTCCTCTTAACAAAGCACATTATCTATGGCACAGATAATATAACACTATTCTATGGTTTCAGGTGGTGACGGCTCGCGGAGTGATTGAGAAGAGTTGTCGCGTGCCTCGCATCTCGTGCGGGCCCGAGTGGGAACATGTCATCATGGGCTCCGAAGGCTGCTTCGGTGTTGTCACTGAGGTACACGACTGGCATTTTACGAAGGAGAAAGAATACACACCATTACCACGCTAAAAATTTTCATTAAAAATATATTCGTTTTAAATGTTAGGTATTTCACAAAAATTGTGACGTAATTACACCAGCCGCTCTACCCGGTAAGCTACCGCGATTTCTACAGCTAATAATGCCAAACCAGATGATGACAGGTTCGATTCTTCCCCGAGGTCAAATTTTCCGTACTACATATTTTTTATTCAACTTCGTTTCACTTTCGTCACTTCGTCGTACAGTATTAGAATTACTTATTGGATTAAACACTTTGTAAATTCATAAGTTACACTATTAATATTCCTTGTGAAGGATGTGGAGTATACCCGAATACTCTCCAACACATTCGATGAAATTAACAAATTGTAATTATATTAAACAGTGATAGCCCAGCGGTTGAACGCTTGACTTCCATGCAGGAGGGTCCGCGTTCAAACCCGGCTCGCACCTCTGACTTTTCGGAATCATGTGCGGAACAGAATTTGATTATCACATTGCACATGCATTTACGGTGAAGGAAAAACATCGTGAGGAAACCTGCACACTTGAGAGGGCTCACTAAAGTTATCGACGGTGTGTGTAGTCCGCCAACCCGCACCGGGCCAGCGTGGTGGACTAAAGCCTACCCCTTCTCATTCTGAGAAGAGACCCTTGCCCAGCAGTGGGACAATAATGGGTTGAATTTATTAATTATATTAGCAACTGTTCACTGCAATATGAAATTGCTATATAGAATCTAAAAGGCGCTCCTTACATATCTGAATATTTTGATTGAATATGTTTATATTTATTGTGGTTTGTACCTTCCAAGCTTTAAAAATAACAAAATAACTGTATATTTCAGGTGACGATAAAAATCCGTCCTCTCCCGCCCGTAGTACGTTACGGGTCTCTGGTGTTCCCCGATTGGGAGTCAGGGTTCTACTTCGAGCGAGAGGTCGCGAGGCAGCGCCTGCAGCCTTCCAGTATACGACTCATGGACAATGAACAGGTACCTCATAACATGGACTATAGCAGCCAAGAATCCTAGAGGCTTAGGTTAAAGAGGACTAAAAACAAAAGATTTGTTTATGCTTAGGTGCTCAACCAGAGAGGTGTATCCAAAAATGTTTGCTATTGTTTTTTGAATATATATTATAATTCAGCCGCACGAGATTACACGTTACAGACAGAAAAATGCATACGCACACAGAGATTTCAAGAACGTGTATCTGGCAATGAAACTCATTTTATAAACGAACACCTAGAACCGGAATCATTATTGATTTATTATTCAAATATTTCATTCCGCACCTGATTATGATGATAGCCCACAAAACTAAACATCTGCTTTGCTCTAGAAATAAAAATAATATCATTTAATTATTCATCATTCTGCAATTCAGTAGCAGACAGCAGTACGGAGTTTCGGAACTGCGCCCGGTAGATGGCAAAAGCTTCTCGCCTCTTACATGAGGCTTAATAAAGTTATCGGATATCTGTGTCTAATGCCTAACACGCGTGATGCTAATATAAAAATACTAAACAAAATAATTCACCACCAGTTCCGCTTCGGGCAAGCTCTCAAAACCGAGAACACGTGGGGGGGCGTACTCCTCGACGGCCTGAAGCGCCTCTACATCACCAAGATCAAGGGCTTCGACCCAGCCAAGCTGTGCGTCGTCACGCTGCTCATGGAGGGCACGGCCGAGGCCGTCGCGGACCGGGAGAACAAGCTCAACAACATCGCCGCAAGCTTCGGGGGGATCCCGGCAGGCGCCACCAATGGAGAGAATGGATATACACTCACTTTTGTTATTGCTTACCTCAGGGTGAGTACTTTCAGCTTCATGTAAAAGTCTACTGCAGTGAGACATCCCGCGCGAAAAAATCTAGGTACTACATCTACCTGTTTCTGAAAAGGCTGGATGACTGCATCAAAAATAAATTCCTAAATCTTGTTTGGTGAATAGTTTTGCTTCTGAAAACTCAGTAAAACTTCTCTTGTTTATCTTTGGTTCAATTTTTGATTTACCAAAATCAATATTGCTAGCCAGGTATAGAACCCGTTGATTTTTGGTAAAAAAAAAAAACACACTGTATTACACCATCCGACAGTGTCGCTAATAAGGATCGAATTCTGAGAAGTAAATATGGCGTATATAATATGGCGTTATAAAAGTAATATGGCAAACTAAAGAAAAGAGCTCATTTTTAACAAAATACTATTTTATTTTTCTTACATTACCTATCTATTAAGCCTTAACTGATTAATTGTTCAAAGTTATGGCCATTGTTTTCAATCATCATCATCATCATCATCAGCCAGAAGACGTCCACTGCTGAACGAAGGCCTCCCTCAAGGGGCGGTTTGCCATAATCCCCACGCTTGGCAGGCGGCTTGAGGATCGCAGTGGCTCACCGATTAGTGAGAGGACGCTGCTGCCCGTCCTCCGGTGTCTGGCCGCAGTTTTAAGACGTACCCGGGTCATTGTTTTCAATACATAGCTGGATTTTATTTTAATGACTCTTAACCGCGAAAAGATATTTTTTTTTACATTAGAACATAATCTTGTAAAGCTAAATGCGCTGCTATTGAGCATAATTTCGAACAAGGCAGGGATAATGTATGAATCAGACATTGCTTGAAAATATGAATCAGTTTATTAAAGTTCAACATTTTCCTTTAGTTTGGGAATTTTCAAAATATAATCCTTATTAGCGATACTATCGAATGACGTAATAAAATAGCGTTACCAGCGTTAACGCTGTTTCTGGTAAATCCCTACATCATTGGAGTAGAAAAAATCAATATTCTTAGCCTGGAATCGTATCCGTGTATTTTTTTAGTTTTCACCAAAATCGGTTCCGAGACCCATTTGAGTATTTTTTGCTATTCCTTATAGTTTAAGATTTAGCGATCCACGCCCACTTGAAAGATTCAGCCTGTATAAAGGAAAAGTCTATTGGACACTTGGATACAAATCAGTGGTTATAGGAATTCCTTGATCCCTGCCACTTAGTAGTCTGAAGTATTTATTCTATATTATTATGCTACTAATCCACCAAATATAATTCAAAATTGCTATGCAACAATTTTGGATTTTTTAAGCTTTCAAAGTTGGTTATTATTTTTTTTCTGTATCAGGACGTGGCCATAGAATACGACGTAGTTGCTGAATCGTTCGAAACATCGGTGCCGTGGGATCGTACACTAGCACTCTGTGCTAACGTGAAGCAGCGAATACGAGACGAGTGTGCAAAAAGAGGAATCACCAAGTATCTCATATCGCATCGACTGACGCAAACGTGAGTGAACTTTAAAAAAAAGTATTCTGCAAGGTTTTATTTATAAAACCTATTTTTTTTCGATATATATCTAAATATTTATACGTTATTTCAGTTACGACGCCGGCTGCTGCATTTATTTCTACTTCGGTCACAATACAGCACAGTGCCCTGATCCTGTATCCACCTACGAGGAAATCGAAGAGGCTGCACGTGACGAGATCATTGCCTGTGGTGGTTCGTTCTTTTTTTATTTGTCTAGTTGGTAGCACTGATTGAATTTAAAATTCAGAATCTAGTCAATTGAGAGATTAAAATATTTTAGTATCTAGTAAACGCGTTAGTAATACTGTGTAGTAAACGAATCTCTATAGCGTGAATACATTTAACTTTTATTAAATAAATAGCTACTATTATTTTTTTCATGTCTGTTTTACAGGTTCCATATCACATCACCACGGAGTCGGTAAGCTTCGTAAGAAATGGTACACTGACACAGTCAGCGAACCTGGGCGACAACTACTACTCGCTGCGAAAAAAACTTTAGATCCTGACAACATTTTCGCATTAGGTAACATGGCATTTGAAGAACAGAGCAACGAAAGCACGTCAATCAAGAGTAAATTATAAGTTTAGATTTAAGAAATTGTGTGTATGGTTCAAGTCATTTGAAAAAGTTACGTCTTGGTAAATTAAAAACAGCAGGCAATCAGCACCTGTCAAATATACGAACTAAGATCAACTTTAATTAGCGTTTATTCAATTTGAAAGCTACAATATTAAGTAAGACAAGTTTCAGATCAACAAATATCACAAACACTAGAACAAATAATGTTCATTGTAATTGTTTTTAAGGCGAAATGCGCAGACCACTTTAGTTTAGGTATGGTTGAAGATATGCTTCAGAGAATTTTCAACGTAGATTAATGCTAGACAGGAGTGGGACCCTTAATGCTAGATATAAATATTTTTTCACGATAATATTCATTAGCGAAAAAGTTGAATAAATAAGATAATGCTTGCAACACATTCTTTGTAAAATTCCTTGAAATAATTCCTGTAGGATCTAATGAAGCTTATGCGACGCGTATATGTAAACTCGAAAACTCCTTAACTCGAGATAGAACGACGCTGCTTTGAAACACGTAAAATCATCAATCGATTATCATTCATCATCAACATCAGCCAGGAGACGTCCACTGCTGAACGAAGGCCTCCCCCTTAGACCACCACATCGAACGACATTCCGCCACTTGCATCCATCGGTTGCCCGCGACTTTCACAATGTCGTCGGTTCACCTAGTAGGAGGCCTTCCTACGCTGCGTCTTCCGGTTTGTGGTCGCCACTCGAGAACCTTTCTTCCCCATCGGTTGTCCGTTCTTCGAACGATGTGACCTGCCCATTGCCACTTCAACTTGCAAATCCTGAGATGATGTCGGTGACCATAGTTCTTTGGCGAATATCTTCGTTCCAGATTTTATCACGCAAAGAGACTCCGAGCTTAGCTTTCCATTGCCCGCTGTGTGTCTCTGAGCCTGTCTAAGAAGCCCACACTTAACTAACGACCACGTCTCAGTGCCATATGTCATCACTGGCAACACACACTGGTTCAAGACCTTTGTCTTCAGGCACTGCGAAGGGTTATTTCTTAAACTATTGATATTATGCCTAAATGAGAAAACGGCATGCGACAGCCAATGTATTAGCATAACACTGTTGTATGTTCCTGTAAACAAATATATACACAAGCACAATAAATTGTATATTACTACACGGACCACAGAAGGTATAGGCTGCCCGTGTTGAGAAAAAGGTTATTGTTCTGTTTAATAACAATGTAGGTAAGAGCGTTTTGAATGAGAACTACGTAAGAACTTACTTATTAATATAGGTAGTGTATCAAATAAAATATAATTTTCAATATTCATATTTTATTTAACTATTCATCTACAAGATAAAACGATTAACAACTCATCGTTAAGTGATTTTCGACCTTACGTGTTTCGAACCAGCATTATTAGATAAAATTAATTTACAGTTGGTAAGTTTTTAAATTAGTGTAGGTACCCCTTGATTTTTGTTCGCACCGCATGAATCGCACCTACTTTATTTGCTCCTACGAATCAAACCCGTTTTTCTAGTGGCCATTTTGTCGTAGAATAATTTCATAATAAATAACCAATCTTAGATTATGCGCGTATGATTATTGAAGATTGATTCTTCGTGGGTATTTTAAATTTGACTACGATTCATTTATATTTCATTATAAATTTCTGTGAACTTATAATATTATTCCTGCTTAGAGAAGTAGTGTTTCTAAGCAGGTGCTAGATTTTATGTTTTGGACAACAAGTTATAAAAACCTTATTTAATAGAAGAGTCAGTATTTAAGGTAATACAATTTAGATTTTAAAATACTTTGTATCAAAGCCAAAGAACTTTCAAGAACACTCTGTACCTATATTGGCACAAATATCTAATAATAAAAAACACATTGCCATTGATAAGTATGATAATTATGTATGTGCAAGCCTTCACGAAGAGGACTACCTAATGTATGCATTCCTTAAAAAAAAAATGAGGGTCGTGTAAAAAAAAATGCAAGACAATTTTTCATATTTATGAGACAGCACCCTAAATCTTGGCTCATTATTTGTTCTCTTAAATCACATATTGCTCAATTTAAGTATAATAATAGCTAATATTCTAAAATATATGAATTAAATAATAAACTGTTTTGTTTATTGAATAGATAATCAACATACATTCCTTTTAGTTTTCAATTAATTGAAATAAGAATTTAGTTTAAAAATATGTGGGTTTGGTGTTTGTGATTTTGTCATGTATAAGTGAGAGTTAATTGACATGTAAGTGAAATGCCAATAAAGTTTGTTACCAAGAAACCGTGTTCATTATTTTTTATTAGTTCTGAGTGTTTTGTGTATAATAATAATCCACAACACCTGCACAGTAAGCATCGCATAGTCTTGTACAACTTAGTCTGGTACAGTTAGTAATTTAGGCTAATGTTATGTGCTGAACTGGGTCTATTGTCTTTTCTCTAAAATAATTAAACATTTTAAACGATCAAACCGATCGCACATATAGGCAAAGTTTTGAAATCTCTATATTTTCGGGCGTCTGCCTTGATCATAAAAGAATAAAAGCCTTTGCTACAAATTATAGCCGTATAACTCGACCGTTTATGCTACACGCATGGAGTATATGTTATTTATCAGTCAGCTCATTAGTCATTTACAAATTTTCCTAATTTGTTGAATATACCATATACCATTTTGAATATACCATTATAGAATATACCATTTTGAAACACAATAATATCCAAAAAAAAAATAGATATTTGTATTGTTTGTGCAATTTGGTATTTCCGTTTAATATTGTGTTTCATAATGTAGGTGCCACTGATAATAATTATTTTCCTGTAGGATATAAATAATAGACATCTTTTGACTTCATTTAGTTTAGTGTTGGCCAAGGAGAATGTATACCTAACTGTTGATGTTGACAGATAATATTTTCTTTGACAATACGTGTCATAGTAAAATTCGCGGGTAGTCGCAATATTTGTTTCTGCTTGAGAACTCGTTGAGAATTGTAATTGGCGTGGTATCTAATTTAATAAAAAGATGATTGATCTGTTTATGCCCTTTCGGGCATTCTTGAAATTCGAGAACGTTTGTACGGACAATAATGTTTTCCGCATGCATTATAAAATGACAGTGATAATGTTGCTTGTGTTCACGTTGTTGGTGACCTCGAAGCAGTTCTTCGGGGAGCCGATCCACTGCATGAGTGACAACGACAAAGACAACGACAAGGATGCGGTCAACAGCTACTGCTGGATCTACGGCACTTACACATTGAAGAGCCGGTTTGATGGTCAGTATATCATCAACTATTATTTACGAATAGTGAGGCTAGCGTAGTCAACCCCTAAGGTGACCCTCTGACCGTCATAAAATTACTCACATTTCGTTAAAAAACTGTTTCAATCAGCTCTCATTCCAGATAGACCTTTTTGATTGGATTAGTTGCATGTGCACTTACACCATTGCAACACTAATCAGAGGTTTTGAATCACAAATTCCACAGTAAATCTTCATAAAATGCATTTCATAATGATTAAGTTGTAAAGTATTTTCAATTAAAATTCCAGAAATGCATTCAATGAACTTTCTACAATTCATCCATTCTATCCATCCCAGTCCTTATAATCCACGGCTGCATAAAATCCAACACAAATTCAAGTCCTATTTTAAGAGCAGTTTTTTTAGGAATATCACCTCTATAAATCTTTTGAATTTTTTTTATTCAGGTGTGGAAGGTGTGCACATGGCCTACCCAGGAGTTGGACCAAACAAGGGTGGGAATGCTAATGATGAGCAAATCAAACACACATACTATCAGTGGGTGTGCTTTGTGCTGCTTGGGCAATCCGTCATGTTCTACACTCCAAGATATTTGTGGAAGATCTGGGAGGGAGGGAGACTCAAGGCTTTGGCAGCAGATTTAAGTATGTATGGTTTAGTAAAGATAATATTTTTTACTAACATATAAAATCTTTTCTCCTACCTACTATGCAATTTGTTATTAACCACACTGACTGATAAGGACTGACAAATTTTAAAGTTATTATATACAATAAGCTCAGTGGCGTAGCTACCTTGGGTGGCACCCCCAGTGAGGGGGGGGGGGTTGAAGTTGAACAAATTTATATTTAAATATTGAACAAACAAAACACGATAAAAACTAAGACACAAAAAAATCTTACAGTTAAAATCTCTTCTTTCTAGCTTTGACAGCTGCAAAATCGGAAATAACTTCTTCAAAATTTATATTTTGTATTGCCTCATGATGTATGGCCAATATACCAACATTGCTAAGTCACGATTGGATCATTGTTGCCTGCAAGTAGTTTTTTATTAATACATAAAGTTGAGCTAGTGCTTGTGGGGGAATCCCCGAAAAAGACAGCTTTTTTCTTAATGTTGTATTTTGTTCTTGAAGTTGTCAGCGGCCCGCCCCCACCGAATAAGCTTTGCTACGCCACTGAATAAACTGTCTAAATCCCAATATTATCATGAAGAAGGGCACCGTAACAAATAAAAATATTTACCTACCTACATGAAAAAAATATTTCATTTTCTTTTATATCCCATATATATACAATTTGATTGATTCAAAACCTGATTGTTCATAGCATCCTGATTGTACATTTTAATTATATTTTTCTAACCACTGTGCACTGGGACCTTTTTCAAAATGTCAAGATCCCTCCTATTTCAAATACTTGGTATAAATAGCATTTGGGAAAATAATAAATAATTCCCTATTTCCTCCATTACTTTTCGCCTATTTCAAATTGGTTGATACACATGATCAGTACTTATGTAACCAATTTGATGACACATTGTTGTTTGTAATAGGGGTTTTATCGTTAAACTGGTGCTAATAAATCTTTTTTCCAGGACTTGTAGTCAAATTTCACATGCTTAATATAAATTTTAAATTCTGCTTGCCTTAGCTATGAACTTGACAACATAGATAGCAAACAATTATCATGAAATGCAGTTGACTGTTGTTAACTACAGTCAATCTGAATGTTGTGCAAAAAGTGCAGTTCATTGGTGTCATAAAAAATCTAATCTTACTACAGGTAGCCCTGTGGTGACTAAGGACTGGTCTGAGTTCCGTCGTGGAGAGCTGGTGTCATATCTCAGCTACACAAACATACATACTCACAATATGTATGCACTGCGGTATGCCTTCTGTGAAATTCTCAACCTTATCAATGTGGTGAGTACCATAGCAAAATTCCGGCTCTTTAGTCAACTGAGGCCGCTGAACTTATCCCGCGGGATCAGTTGACTTAATAATTAATTTTATTATTTTTGCTTTGTCAACTGATCCCACTTTAAAAAGAAGAACATTATTTATATATATGCAATAGAAAAAAGTACACACGTGAATAAAAGTTTTTGGGGAAAGAAATGACACACCATCGCTTAGTTATACTGATATATTAAAAAATCACAGACGTTTGATTTAAATTTAAATTTGAAGCTTGTAGCATTTGGCAGTAGTGTAATACCTAACGAATAGGCTACTGCCGCTGGAAATTTTTACCTAACCGTATCGAAGAATTCAATCCAGAAGTTCGAAAGTCCTAATACTATTAAAGTTTTGAAAAAAAAATGCATTCTTGAATATTATTTAAGTAAATAACAATATGAAAATAAACAACAAAAATCAACATTGTTTTATTAAAATTAGCTTAACACTATGTGAAGGTAATTAAAATCACAGTTGGTTTTTATCGTTGCAAAGCATGATTTCATTTTTGCGCATCGCCACAGGATTGATCCATCATTATTCTTTCTTTTAATAATATATTCATAGCTATGCCTTATTAACTTTTTGGAACCCCTTTGTGTAGTACTTATATACATAGATGGATTGCCACGTGAAGTTGAAGGGCTATCTTCATACATTTTGATGATTCTAAGAGAAACAAATAATAAGGATTAAAATATATTTTACTACTTTTAAAATAAAAGCAATTGCTGCAAAATCTTAATTATTAGATTAAATGTAATAGATAAAGGGGAAAGCTTTAAAGCAAGTATTTGTTTAAATTTACGGTACGCGCAACAAAAATACCCAAATACAAATCAAAAATGGATGGATTACTACATATGGATTACTTTCAAACGAATCTTAATAGGTATTTTTTATACTTAATTGGCCCTACATTAAACGAATCCACGTGGAAAACCGAAGCGGGCCACTAGTTGTATAATAAACATTGAAAAGTATATATAGAAATAGTATTTAGTTAATATTTTTACTCACCCACGGAACTTTTCACTGAAAATACTTATCACATTAATCAATATTTAACTGTCCAAAAAAACTACACAAATTGATATTTTTAACACCTTTTACATAAAGAGCAATGCACGACTAAATACGAAACAGATAGAAAGATGCGCTCAACCCTTCCTATTTTGATAAGATTCTTGTCTGTGATTGGCTGAATGCAGGTAGTCGTATTCGCACAATGCGACGAGTTGGCCTTCGACTGCACTTTACTCGAGCGCGTACATTTGTGCGAAAACAACAACGCAACCATTTGCGTTGTTGTTTTTGTAAATCTAATATCGTAACACTTTTTTTCATATCTGTACAAATCATAAAATGTTTCAATGGGATGAGTTGCCCAAATCAAAACATTCGTAAGGCCAACTGATCCCGCGGGATAAGTTCGAGCGGCCTCAGTTGACTAAAGAGCCAAAATTCCACTTCGGGAAATATCGTAGTAAATTGTTTTTTCGTAAAAAAATGTTTTTCAGTACTATTTATCTATTTTGTGGTTTAATTCAGAAATCTAGTTTTAATTCAACCAGTGTTGATGGTGACTTACAACCATTGCCTACTCGTAAATTTCAACATTGTATTTTAGAAAAAATGAATGGTTCCAGGTTGGTCAAATATTCCTCCTGGACGTATTCCTCGGTGGCGCATTTCGGAACTACGGCGCGGCAGTCGCAGCGTTTACTCACACACCCCGGGACCCCGCCCACATGGTAGAGTTCGCGTCCGTCAACCCCATGGATCAGTTCTTCCCCAAACTCACTAAGTGTTGGCTCCGAAGCTACGGACCATCTGGCTCCTTGCAATTCAAAGACCGACTCTGCGTTTTACCACTTAACATCGTGAACGAGAAAATTTTCGTAATCCTCTGGTTTTGGCTTATTATTTTGGCTTTCGTTTCAACTTTGGCCGTTCTGTTCCGTGTTTTAGTCCTCTCCCTGCGCCCGCTCCGCTCGATAATGATTGCTGGTCAACTGAGATACGTGAAGAAAAGCACCGTTTCCCGTATTGTGAAGCGTTTCGGTTATGGAGACTGGTTCATACTGTACTTGCTGGGCAAGAACATGAACCCAATCATTTACAAAGATTTGATAGTGGAACTGTCTAAAGAAATAGACCATAAAACTGTAATGGCTTAATTGTTCTTTTCCTAACATGTCCAATATGTGAACTTGCCAGTCTGACTTGTCAGTTGAGAATATATTTACTGATAGATAGTGGGTATTAATTAGATCAAATAGTTAATCAAAAAATTTAATGTTGAACTTGTAGATGTGCCTTGAAGCTTATTATTTGTATAAGATCTGATTAGGCCCAAAAACCCCTATTTATAAGTGATCATCATCATTGTAGGCTTACTTTACTAACAAGTTACACGGTAGGTGCACTAGCAATTCCACATATTGATCAAATTGTTTTTTGGTTGTGAATCAAAATTTTCTCATAAGTTATTATGTAGTGCTCAAAAACAGTACTTAGTATTGTTTAAGTATTAACTTTTTGATTAAGAAAAAGTGCCTTATTTAATTTATCATTAAATAGGTAAAAAAATAATTATTTTGAACATTAAATTTTGTGTTTAGTGTTTCAAAACTGGAAATTATTATAAATATAATTAAATACTTTCTGAATGAAAGAAATTGATTTATCTATATTTCTGTATCTAAATGAGTGTATGAAGGTTTAAACATTTTAAGTTGTTATAATAATTATAGTTTATTTCGATTTCATTTATGTAAAGTTGTATCTTTTTTTTACCTTCACTCCTTTAAGGTTTTGTTGTTGAGAGAGTAAAATTTATTATTAAGTTTATAAATAAGATCATAATACAGGGTACTTGTTGATAACTTAAATAGAAATACTCTGTAGAAATGAATAGATGATTGTTATACTTTAGAAAACTATCTTTGTTACCAAGTAGTATTAGTTAAATATCTTTCAATAAGATCTCTTTGCAAGACAGTGTTAGATGATAAATAATAAATTAAATCTATAAAACACATACCATTTTTTTTTTTTTTTTTTAAATTTCCCCACATATAGAATTCCTGTGTTGTGAATTTACTAACACATATATTCATATACACAAAGACTAAGACCTGAAATAATTATCTTTAGAACATACAAATATTTGTTCTCAGCGGAAATCAAACTCCGATACAGTGCAAGAGTTAACCTCTCAACCATGCTGTCAATTAAATGTTTCATTCCTTTTTCTGTCTTATACCATCAACCATTGATGATGATTGTCATGGTTTAATGGTGTCATGACACTTGATTATAATAGGGAATCAGGCCTCAGATGAAGTCTGGTATCGTAATCTTATGTTTCATCATAGTAAACTAAACAGTATGTAATAGTAAAAAAGTTTATTTGCATCAATTGCAGGTTACACGGTCATATTCATTATTTTTCAACAAATGCATCAAATACCAACATGCAATAAACTATTGTTACTTGAATTAGATAAAAGTATGTATACTTAAATCTATGTGATTTATGAACACACTATTAAGATTATAATCTAAACATTTAATGGGCTTGTATTGAAAGAATTTAAGGCCCTTAGTCAACATCTTTCAATTATCGACTATACATGAGACAATTTACAATAACTATAAGTATTTAATAATTATAAGAATGATAAGTTATCCGGAACAACCTCTGCACCCACAGTGAACACACTCCACTATTCTACCTTCTTCCAACTTGCTCTTAGGGACCCTACAAATACAGTTGGTAGCAAAGTTAGTGTCTCTGGTCTGTATACAACGTAAACAACATAAGTTTTCATATCCTGTCTTCTTCCATTTGGCTATAAGATTGGCATCAGCTATTTTCTCATCCAAACAGTACTGATAAAGCTCTCTGCTGATTGCCTTACGTCTGTAGAATAAGTCGTAGATGTAGCGGGACTTCTGATGATGTATTTTGAATATTGGCCAAAGAGATTCTTGTTTGCGCTTCCCTTCATGCGGTTCGGTTTCAGCTACAAAAGAATGTGTAATGTTGACATGGAGTGCTAAATACGAATACAATTTACAAAACTGGCAAAGTTAAGCCGAAGCCAAAATCAAATAGTGGTAATTTAGTAGGTACGAAACAAAAAAAAAACAATAAGGTTAATTTACCTTCTCGCATTTTCTGTTCCAGCTCCTCCAAGGTGGGTTCGATGAGCTCCCAGCCTTCCGGTGGTGGTTTACGACTACGGCGGACCTTTGGCATTCTGATTAATAGTAAAGTAACCGTAGATAAATTACACTAATTTTATCCGAATCACAACAAAATTCTACAAAACCCCCTTTATTTGACAATCAGTTCTACGGATTTGACATTGACATTTAGTATTGACGTTCAAAATATATTAGTGATGACCAATAATAATCATCGCCTAAACTTATTCATTTGATTTAAGCTAAATCAACTAAAAATGACGAATTCATGCTCATGAATGTGAAGAAGTAATTTGTATAATAAGATTCGTTGCTAAGTTCTGGCACTGTTCGTTCGTGTCAAAAGATGTGAACTACGTTTTAGGCTTAATTGATACCTTTTACTGTTGAGCATAAAAGCAGGTACGAATTAGGCAACCGATTGGAAACAAATGGTCAGGCATCACCATAAGCATCACGCATTCAATCTTATAAGTTCTCACTTGGAAATTGGTTATTCATGCCGTATACAGTGGTGGAAAAATTAAGCCTTAAGACTGCCTGTTACATTAATTGTCTCTGCTCTTTTAAATAAAACATTGCCTCACAAAAAAAAACTATTTCTTGTGTGGTGTGTTTATGTGTGCCATCGAAATAATATGTCCATGGTATGTAAATGCACAAAAACCCAGACCCGGAACAGCTATCAGTAGGTCATGCAAACATATTTTTTCATGGGAATCAAACCCACGACACGTAATATAACAGTCGAGCGCTCAACCACTGCTCCAACCGTATCGTCGTCTAATGTATGTAAAGTGTATGAAATGTATTCGGTTTTTGGTACTTAAGTATAATCATACCGATACTGCATACGTAACTTTGTAGATAATTTATTGCTAATATGATCCTCTCAGGCGTTTTACATAAACATTTTCAGTGAAAACTTATCATTAATTGTCCCTTAACGTAGTACCTACATATTATCTTTCTGTAATGTGCATCAATCTGCCTCAAATTTAATATTATAGTTTATATTCATTACGACTTTATAATGTTCATAGAGCCCAATCTAAAGATTCTTTAAATGTTAATAACGATAAAATGTACAATTTATCTGTGTAAAAATTAAAAATTCCCGCAATTATTGAATAATTAGTACTTAACATTCAGTTATATAACGTTAATTCTATTTTATGATTCCACATGATAAATATACGTTTTGTATGCTTTCACTTTTAATAGCAAACATTCACAATTTCTAAATCTTAGCTGCTGTTTTATAATTTTACGTCTACGTTGTTTGCAAAAAATGTGTGAGATTCCGCTCTACTTGTTATGTTTTACGATAAAAGTAGCTATGACGGTATTGCGGTCGCCGATAAATTGAATTCATTATACACATTTGCCATACAACGTTTTCAAAATATTTATTATTACACAAAATTAAATTAAAATCTATTGATTTGATAATCTATTTCATTCCTCTAATGAGAGTATCATTATAATTATTATTTTAATAATACCGCGCTTACCTGCGTATAAATAACGGGGCTACCTACCTATAGAAGTTGGATATATTGCCTTTTGTTCCTATCTTTGTCTCACTAGCCTATAACGCGATAGTGCGAGAGAGAAAGACATAACCTCGATTAGCACTCGTGGAATGCGGTGTTGCGTTCGCGCAAGCAAGCCAACCCCAGTCCAGTCCAGTCATTTGATTCGTCGCCGACGACGTTGTGGTGTCTCGGGCAGGTATCACCAAAAAACTTAGCCGTGTAATCAAAATATGTGTGAAAATTGCCGTTATACGAGTGTTTCTCTGTTATCTATAAGTGAATAATATTGTGACAGTTGTGTACAACACTTGTGTTATGAAGTTTTGTGAAAGTTGACGGAGGTTTCAAGGAACTCGGGTGTCTCGTCGCTTATTTACCTGTAAGTCAACTTGTAAAGGTATACGTGTCTGACTGGGTGACGTTTGATTTCGCGTTAAAGCCTTTTTTTTAAGCTACGTAGTTCTTCATTAGTTAGGTACCAACTTTTCAACGATTTCCTCTACATTGTAATTTTTTTAATAGCTAAGAAATACTACGTTGTTTATTTCTCGATTATGAGAAATTTGCGACTCCTAAACCAGAACTGCATCCTATTATTTGTTGTGGAATGTAATTCCGATTTGTAGTGTAACCATTCGTCCTATTTTCAGCGGACATGTTTCGATTTCTAGGATATCCGAAAGATTCGCCGGAAACGTTCGCTCGTAACAAATATCCGGTTTTTATTTAATCAGTTTGTATTTAATCGATGAATGACAGAGATTTAGCATAAATTAATAAATTCGTCATTTCTTAAAACAACTTTTACTAAAGGGACCTCTGACCCCGGTAGCCCGGTCGTTGGCCTTGAAACCGAGATTTTGTTAGTAATTCGACAAGGATCCATGTGTACTTAGTTTCAAAATTCCTTGATCGAGTCATATCCGTAAGTAAGCTACTCAATGCATAAATCAATTATCAACCAGAATTCCTTAATTATTTAGCAACATTTCAATAAACCTGAAAGCCCACCTACCCACTTACTCGATAATTTACTTGAAGGAAAATCGCAGCACACGGGAATGGTTAGAAATAAACCTAAGCCTTTATCTATACCGTCAAAATACTTTTTTCTAGGTAATTACTTTCGTAGGTTTTACTTCTTTTTATTAGACACAGGTACTGTAACTGAGAGGGAGCAGGTGGTACCTACGTCCTAATATTAAGTAGCTACATAGTATTTATTTACATCGTCTCGTATTACTCCATGCGTTTCAATTTATTTCTATTATACGTAGATGCATAACGGTTAGATATAAAACGGTTATTATATTTTGTGTGTTACGCATTATTTAAATTTTTGGCTCGCGTAATTGCAAACCATATTGCTAAGGCTAAGGAACCTTATAGAATAGAATAAACTTTATTTCAAGTCTCAGACTCATATATGTTAGAACTAGTAAATAAAATTGCATTGTGGTACAAGCAACAGGCAACAGTGAACTACGTATGGCCAATCCACCCTGTCAACAATCATATTCAGGAGCCTGTTGGAACTGACCCTTACTCGTCGCACTAGTGATGCGGCGCGCTTACGCATTATGGTGTAAAAGCAGTCTACTCGCGCCGCCGCTAACATGCCTGATACACTACACGCCATGGCAGCCCCATGAGTCATCGGAATGTGTTATTATATTGAACGCGAAGAGCCTCATAAGACACTTCAGTATATTTCTCCCACAGACAGCACGTGTAAAACCGATAAAATGCTCTAAAAAGTGTATTTTTAATTACTACAGTACAACATGCAAACCTGCGGGCTATCATATTTGCCCGTACTGACAGAGCCCTCCGCTCTCAATCTATGTCAGCATTGTCCTTGAGGTCCGAAGTCACAATATGACCGAGATATTTAAATTGGTCCACTTTTCAAGCTGATCTCCATATAATCTTATGGTCGGTATATCTGACACTAGCTTACTTCCGATCTCAAAAACAATAAATTGACTTTTTTTACATTTTATACTAGCCCATTTTCGGCAGCTTAATGCTCACATATGGCCAATAATGACCTCATGCCACCAACTGACGCCCTCAGCAGCACCATGTCATCCGTGTAACCTATATTATTGACACAGACTCCGTCTATATAACAACCAACACTTTGTCTGCTGAGTGATTCAATCAGGGCATTCATATTAAAGGTTGAAGAGAGCAGAAGAAGTTAGCCCCCCTGTCGCACCCCAGATTCTAACTTATAGGATACAGAAAATACTCCTGCCCATCTAACATTATTGACCTAATTTCCATACCAGTGCTTGAATATGCTTATAATCTCGTAAGATAAGTTAATAGAAGAAGAAAAAATATCCAGCGAAATAATTGATTATTTTATTGATCCCATGACTTCTCCATAATCGTAAGGCTGCCCTGCGTTTTATACCGTGTGCACCAAGAATTGAACTTTTGAATTGAAAGAAAAAACGTACTATTTCATGCTGGAAATCAAGAATCATTAATGGTAGAAAAAATGCGTCTCAACATACAATAATAGTTAAATGTATTGCACGTAATAAGTCCGGTTTCTGTGCTCCATGCAATCAAAATACTAATACTTATTGTAATGTCCTTGTTGGCAGTGTTGAAACGAACTATATTGAGAACCAGTCCCATGAAATTTCACATTTCTATGTCCAGTCGTTTTGATTCGTCTTAAAGTAAGTAAATTGTTACTTTCATAACGATGAGTTACTGGTATACGCTGGCATATGTTGACAGGTACTGAATTCCTGTTGACTTTAATAACATCGTTTTATGCGTCGCTGAATCTGTTTTTATACAGTGAAGGTGCAATGACCGATTACTGTCTTTTTATCTTAAGTCCCTTATGTCGTTCTGCTTCCTTCTTCATCGTAAAGGTTAGGTGAATACAGCTTTCTAAAATGCCCGAGAAAAAACAAATGAGATAATGTAATAATTTCGCCAGCATTTCCCTTGATAGAAACTTGTATACAAATACTGCAGAGATCACGACTTCTGCGATTGAAGATAAGTTTTTATAACAAAATATTACTTAGCACTGAATCAACGACTTTGGACGCACAGACAGTGACGTAAGGTCACGTTTTTCAATCCATTCACGTTTACTTTAAACATAATTTGTGCGGTTGCAGAATGCTGGACAAAAAGAGTCTGACGTCGCCGCTCGCCGAGTATAAAGTGCATCGATTACCAAGTTGCAAAAATTATAAAGGCTATTTTGTGTATCGACTCGTCCTCTTTTAGATAACTTAATAAGGATCCGTAAGATGAGGCTCATCCGCAAATTTTATAACTTGGTAATTTTCTTCGTATTATTTTATAAAATACATACATTGCTAATTTTTAAATATTGCTGTTCAAGCATCTAACTTGGATACAACATACCAGTTAAATGCTACGATTCCGACTCACTATCAATAAAATTAAGAGAGATCTGCAGCGTCTTGTGATTGAAAGGTCGATTTAACCATAGACTTATACATTAAATCTTTAATGAATGAATACTCTTTTCAGTTATTTCTGTATTGAAAGTTCGTGACGGCCATTTTATACGACGAGTTGAATCCAATCCAACCAAACATTTTCGAAAAATTTCAATTTCTTTTGTTAGCCAGTGATTATTACCATTCTTTACAGTTACAATCAACAAATTGTCGATATCGAAATCACTAACAGTTATGATTAGACTTTTAACGTAAAAGCTCAAGAAAACTTGAGTGTCTTTCCCCCATTCCTTTCATCTTGGCGATAATAAGTGAAGATTATAAAAACAATATTGTTAAATAATTCGGATGTGTTCTATCGAGCTGAACATTTTGATAGAGAAAGCGCTCATGGACTCGTCGCTCTTGATAGACGTTGGACGATTCTAACGGATTTCTCCAATACGTTGATCTGATGTGTTAACAACTCCTGAATTGGACGCACGCACGCTAACGCTATTAAATTTAAGATATTTTTCAAGATTAAAAGAAAAATCCCGTTTTGAATACTTGATATTAGATATGCCGTGTTAAACCCAATTTAAATAATTAAAAGTAAAGAGCACGCATCGACCTTCTAATTAGGTATTGATAGTTTTAGTTTCATTAAATTACGCGGCAGTTAGTATTCCAGCCAGATGGACTATTACTTAAATGTTTTTCTCTCAAGTCAAAACTACTATAAACGAAATACAAGCGATGTTGAGAAACAAAAACATATTGTGGGCAGACTAGGGAGTTAAAAATTGCCATCAACTCCGTTGTCCAATGTAGGAGACAATAAGTTTTCCTAGTCAAATCAAAAATGATATCATGGATGAGAAACACTCCAGTAGTATTTCGACCTCACGAAAACTTTGAACTTTTTGCCTGCGATCGCTCTGCCGTACATAATTGCTAAACGCGTGATGTCATCTTCGAAATTATTATTATTTAGTTCTAAAGCAGGATATTATAATCCATTGTCAATTAAGTGATATTAAAAAATGATTAACTAAACGCATTTTAGATTGCTTCTATTATTTATGACAATGACCTAACGACCCTTGACCCAAAATGTATAAAATATACTCCTTGTAATGAATATAAGAGATTATTATGCATGTTCTTGATTACGCAAATTACCTCCTGTAGTAGACGTAACTTTATTACAAGCTTGGAACTAAATGCGAGAGGTCGTGGGTCCACAAGGTGATGATGATGACTGTACATATGTAAAAACTAACAACATTTATTTGTTTAGCGGAATATTTTTGTTATTTGTAATTTATAGCTTGGCTGGGTTCATACGTTTTTTTTTATTCTTACATAAAATGAGAAAGCAGTCTAGTTAAAAATGTTTTGAATTACAAAAATATTATGAAAGTTTCACCTGACCCAATTTATTTAAATATTTATAATAGATGGTAGTGCTCAAACGGGTTTCGTAATTTAACACTTACTTATTTGTATGCATTTACTGACTTAAAGACGCTCACTATTTCATAAATCCTAGTCGCAGTTAGACATGCACGAATGTTGTACAGCTTTAAATGTGCTAAAAGGCTTCACAATACCAAGTCAATTCTAAATATTTTTAATGGACTAGTAAACTACAAAAGAACGTCGAATGATATTTTAGGCACATGTATCAGCAGTTTTAATACGTTAATTATTTAAAAGATACATTAATTAAGTTGCTAAACTAAAATACTCTTTTCGAGTCCATAATGTTCCTTCAGTAAAAAATAACAATATTCTGTACAACTTAAAAAAGAAAACAAAATAAAAGTTCGTATTTTTCCGTATCAAAAGTGAAAACCACTTGTTTTATATTCTATCTGCTTGTCATCAAAAAGCCTCGTGTGAAAACTAGGACATGTCCGGAAAACGCACAATTTATGGTGAACGCATTAAGCTTGCAACACAGCGTACGAACGGACTTGCATTAGGGACACATGGGTCGGAGGAATGCAGACATTCTGCCTGCAAATGCAGCCAACATGCTTGCCTAATTTAGATGCCTAGAAAACTATGATTTACTGCATAAAAATGCACCGCTTCTTACGAGAATAGAATTCGTTTAAGTTTGGAACTAGGTAGGTATCAATGACTATGTTAATGCCTAATCTACTTTTATTGATTAAAAAG
Organism: Shargacucullia verbasci; assembly: GCA_947562105.1. Classification (NCBI taxonomy): domain Eukaryota; kingdom Metazoa; phylum Arthropoda; class Insecta; order Lepidoptera; family Noctuidae; genus Shargacucullia; species Shargacucullia verbasci. Next base: position 11,800,556 of record OX387289.1, read on the forward strand.
CTATTTAACAAACTTAAATATGTAGGTAGGTATGTTGGTACGCGTGTGATGTACTTGTCTAATGCCACAGTGTTACAATATGAATCGTACAACTCCTAGTAGTTTTAGTGCTTCTCTCCTAGTAGTAGTAGGTATTCAGCTGTTTAAATAAACCTAACATCACTGTTTTTGCTAGTAGGAGTAACACAGAAATAAAAAGGCGATTGGAAAAGTTAAGACTAACTAAACTTCGATCTTACCAAGTAGGAATCTAGGTACGTTACTAAGTATCTGTATTCGAAAATTGATGTCACACAAGTGTGTCCTAAAATGTAAATCTATTCATGAGAATGCAATTAAACTCTTGTTGGTATCTCTAAGGTTTCAAGCAATACCACTAATTATTTTATAGATATGGCAATACTGAAGTATTTAATCAACGATTGCAATGTTGCCGACTCACCATACATTCTCACTTAGCACCTATACAACCTTCGATCTCAGTAGCCACCTGGGAGCAAAACCCGTCTCTTGTTCAAACAATAAGCTCTAGGTATACGTAGGAGCTATACAAAGGTAGGACTGGCACATCGGAAGTACGTGGGCTGCGAGCCGTACATGGCACGTACATTGTACATTCAAACGCAAAACTGATGGATTATATTGTCATTGATTTATTGTCTATAATATATGAATAAAATACAAAGTACCAAAGTGACGATAGCGTATTGTAGTTATATATAATTCAAGGGCTTCGAAAAAAAATATTAAGATCTTAAAGTCTCTTTTCCTTTTTGCATCGCTTAAGATGTACAAAGGTGAAAGTACAAAATACGTGCATGGGTTTAAAATTAGAATAGGATAAATTTATAATGTTGAAACATTTGAAACGTTGTATTTGTATACATAATTATGATCTTTAATGTTTCATTAACCTTTCCACTGTCTCTGGGTATCTATTATTATTACTGAATCCGACCAATGAAACTGTATGATTTATTATTATAACTGTACTAAAGGAGTCGCCATCGGCAAACAATAGAGTGTGTGGATCCACTATTGCGGTTCGATACACTAGGCCTTGCGAATACCTTTAGGCCTCCTTATTGTATTATGTAGGTGCTGTTTATTTATGGTTCGTATCTTGTACCTATATTGATAGTGGTTTTATGTAGCTGCTTTTAAATTAGTTGTAATCGAGTAGCTCCAATATTGTAGATAAGAGTAACATTTAAAAACTTAAATTTAATTATAATTGAAGTAATTCTCATTATTTATCTTGAGATCATAAAGTTTTTGCCAATATTTTGCATAATCAGAGTTTATAGTATTTATAATACTTACAAGCTCTTTTTGACATTACTTTAGTTCTGAATTCAAAATGAGATAAATTACGCATCTGTCAAATCCGAATTCGAAATCGGAAATCGGCAGCCATGTTACCAATGCGCGAATTTCTATATTGTTTTGGTCATAATTTCTTGTCCTAATTTCGCTGATCGCATGCCGAAGCGTATGGCGTGCTGACAAAATATCAAATAGAAGAACTGTTGGACGTGTGTGGCTTTCTCGCACGCAGCTTCCATTCTCAATTTCGTCCCCGTTTGTTGTTTTTATTGAGATTGGAGTTCTTGATTTACTTAGTTCCGGATGACATTGAAGAAACCGTTTGGAATAATAAAAGTTTTCAATATGGAAAAGTGTATAATATCCTGCCAATTGTTATCCTGTTGTAGTTGATATGTATTTAGATTTACATAGGATTTGGAATCAAAGAGATGGTCAAAGGGAGCTTTTGGTATAAGAAAACTAGACTTGATCTGGATAGCGTAAGGTCTACTTCGGAATTATTTTATACATTCAGATAGACAAATAGGTTCAGCTAGGTACATTTAATTAGATCTGTACAATTTTGTTTCTTATCAGTTATCACACTCATCTAGGCATCTCGTCTAATTTTTTTTCTTTTTTTTATCGTGTCACTACTTTCTAAGTGCATAGAAGTAGTCTACAAGACACGTAACACTTGCGGTGGGCAGTGATTCGGATCGACACGGCTCTAGGTACCAGTTGACCGGCCTGCCGCGGTCAAGGTGACCACTGCAGTGTGACCATTCGCTTACGCTGCAAAGGACGTTGAACGTGTTACCTTCTTTTGTTTTATTGCATTATTTTGAGTCGGATTCGTTTCGCGTTCGATGTTTAAAATGACGTAGGAGTAATAATTGTATAAATCGTTGTGCGTTGTTGTATAGATGAAAGGACACTCTTGGTTTTATTGCACAAAGCTCGAGGCAGTACGAGGCGAGGCGTATTGAATTGATATTGCTAGAAGCCATATAATAATAAGGCGTTGGTCATAAATGTTGAATAATGCATTAAACAGTAGCTTGCGAGCCCATCGCCAGCGGTACTGTTTCCCTCCGTTGATTCTTACTTGTTTTTTATTGCAAAGCCCAAGAAATTATAATGGAAACGTGTTTGCAGTATCTTCCTAGGCTAATACGAATGCAGTTTTTACTTTTTTACGAATTTTAAAGACGTTAATTTGCTAACACGATTCAAGTTTGGAGCAAAATACCCATCTTAATTAAATTTGAAGTTCTTCAAATGATTTTTTATTTTTTTTCACCTCATTCCGTTGCTGAGATTGCAAAAAAGTTTGTGCTACATGCATAAGATGACTGTGAAGCAAAATGTAGCAAAAAATATATCTCAAATTTAGACGGACATAGCACTGACCGTTATCCAACACGTCACACTTCACTGTTTCAAAACATTACTACCTGTAAACGGACATTATTTTACGTTGTATGTACGGTGCGGAGAGCAAGTTGTAGAACCGCAACAATTTTTTGATTTAAGTAGCTACTTCACATTTCTGATCGTTTTTCGCGTCAATCAATAAACTTGGCCTATCACAGTCCACTGCCACACATAGGCCTTTTCAAAGTTACTTTTCGCTACAACAACCGGTTTTTTGCCTTCCGCACCCAGTCTGCTCCTTTTGGCCTGTCAAGGATTACAGTCTGTTGTTGACGAAATCTTAATACAATAAATTGTGATTTATTTACAATACAAGGTAGCTTTTTATAACATCTTCCGCGATAATATCAACCGGATCATCCTACACAGCCGTCTAGGCAGATTCAATCGGATAGGAACGGTACAATTGATTGTAATACTCTAACAACTTATTATCTATGGCTAACATTGTCTATTCTCAAACGTCAAATGCCCGGGGGTATAGTATGAATAGCAAAAAATAATATAGTCCGATCATTTTTTACCGCTTTTGATTTCTTTATTTTTTATCGAATTTTGCTATACGTGTTTACCAATTTTTTATTTCGCTCGTATCATGAGAGAATTAGGTAATATAAAGTCATTGGATCTTTTAATTATATCCATTTGGTAAAGCTGTCGACAGTACCTGAACAACTGGAGGCAAATCATGTCAGTGTACTGTTACTGATGTAGTTATGGCGCGGTCTGGTGTAAAACTGCGGTTGCCGTTGACGACAAATCTATGGGGTTATTAGCTATCGCCACTCACCGTCGATGTGTGTCAACGAATCATGCCAAGTGGGTAACATTACGAGATATGATGTAGGTTCTAAAATGAGAGTGGTAGCAAATTGATTTCACTTCATTGATATTGATTGACTAGTTATTAGTAGTGCACTTTAGGATTCATTAATAACGTAAGTACTCAGTTTAATCACTCTATATTTCGTTCTTACAGGCATCAGAAAAAATAAAACTGTCAAATTAATCTATGCCTTTGTCATTTACGGGAAAATAGACGCAGTTGGCGATAGTCACGTCGACACCAAAATGACTTAATATCTTCAATCGGTTTTTATGTTTAATATTAGAAAGAGACGTAGTGAGAATTAATTAATTTAGTAATTAAACAACAATAATTAATTAATTAAACAACAGAATTAGCACCATTGTCCATCTTTAGATGTAAGGTCTTAATTATAGATTCAAGATCTTCTTCACCCTTCAGTGTCACTTTTGATATTTTTGTTTAACTTTGAATTCCATATTTAACATAACATAGCATCACGCCTGTATTCTCGGAAGGCAGAGGTGTACTATTGTACACCTACATTTCGCCGATGCGTCCCATATAATAGAAAGCGAGCTTATTGCTCTACCGGACACAGTTCCAGACTACGTGCTGCTACAGAGAATTTCCGTACAAAAAACCCAATAACACTCGACCCGACTTAGAAACGAACCCAGGACCTCATGCTCAGCAGTCGCGATTGCGATCACTAGACCAATGAGGTTAATGTTTTTATTGATGATCGCCATTTTTAAAGTCAGATGAATGAGCCCTTTGTATATTAAAATGCGCCAGAAGTGAAACTGTGACCTTTGAGAAAACGTTACATAATTGGTTAAAGGTGTGGAGTAAATCAACCATCTGCCTATGAGATAGATGCAATGGTTCTCCAGACATCTTGATAAGGCTATATCTATAGAGCTGTAAATCTAAAAACCATTTGAAGATTTTAGATTTAAATAAAGATGATCATTTAAATAAAAAATATTCGAAATTACGATACAATGATACAGTTTTATCCAAACTTGACATTAAAACTAACTTATGGCAAAACAAATTGATACATCATTGATGCAAGTAATTAAAATAAACATTCAAGTTACAATAAAATAAATCAAGCTGAGTTTAATAATACAGATTATAAACAAGATACCAATGAAGAATATAATGACAATGGAGTCGCCACTTAACGGAAAAAAGTTGAATGAAGTATTACGCCGAAACCACAGTGGAAAGCGACAGGTGCGGCCTGTACACATGCCGTCAATATTTGCGCGTGCGCATGGCTCTCTCGATCGTTGTCCCTAATTACAGATATCTACCTCCACAACAAGACTTTTTGTTTAAACGCCAACCTCTTTTCACGTTTTAGCTTAGAGAAAAAAAGTATTGAATATTATATTTAAAACAGCGACATATTTTAATTAATTTGATGAAATGCCAATTTTAACATTTACTGAAGACTGTGAAGACGAAAGATTATAGTCCTTTAGTGAGACATCAATAAAAATGAGTAAGTGCATTTTTTCCCCATATGGGAGGAGCCACGAGGATTACTTACGACAAATTACCGTGCAGCTACATTACATATTACTCGTATATGATCCATTACGATAAATTTACCGCCGCTTAGAGAAATTATTTAACAATCAATGACTTACGTCCTTCAAACCAAGAGTCATTTGAAATGATCGCCATAATTGAAGCAGTAGTTTATTGAACGTCTGTCTATACTGCTACACGTAATGCTGTCGTTATAATATAATAGGGAAATGGTTACGCAGTTAGCGACCGACAGTTAGAAAGTCTCGTGAACATCTGGCGTAATTTTCTAATTTTGCCGACAAGTTTTTGTTACCTTTATGTAGTGGATACCTTTTTGATAATTCAATTTTACTCAATAATATTTTGTAAAAATTGTCTTTGAAAGGGCTAGGATTAATATTTTCTAGGCGTCGAGCCCCTTCGGCTATAAATATAGATAACAAGGTTTTGAAGTGAATTTCGTTACAAATAGACCTTTTACTATCAGGACAAAAAATAAAGAATTTTAGGACAACAGTTTCATTATTTATATTGGTTGAAAGTACAACAGGTCCCGAATGAACCCCTGCGGCACACTTCAACCTTTTCTCAGATTTCACCATACGAAAATATTTCGCCAGGCATATGCATCATGAAAAAAAGCGAGTGTAAAGGTCAGTTACTCAATAAAAGTAGTTGTTGGCCCGTATAGTGTCTGCCGATGAAGCAATCTGTCATGTAACGGTATCGGAGGGCGCGCCAAAGACAACTTTCCTCCGCACTCAACGACACGTCTCATTCGCTTCACGGAAGCACAAGAAAGTATATGGATGTGTTAGACTGTATGAGAATGTCGATTGTTTGTGGCATATAACATATCGGTGAGACTGAGATAAAATACCAGCATATGTTTTATAAGAACCTATATGAAACGTGACGGTCTAATATGATTTTAATGAAGTATTTGACACAAAAATAACTAATATTTTTCTCGTTTAATAACATATAAGGCCTTGTAAATAGGTTTATTAACAAATAAAAGGTGATTTTATCGGTTTGTAGAATGCTTACTCACTTCATCTGAGATTTAAAGTACATAGAGTTTCGGCGCAGGCGTCAACTGTCGATTATATTATTGTTGCATAAACACAAATCACACGTGTCGACACTTTCTTGTAAAGGGGATTTTCTATCAGTTACGAACAATGGGCAATAAGGAATAGAAGCAGAAACTTCTGACAGTACCTTCGGTGATTTGTTTAAAGATTTATCATCGATGACAATCGGAATAAAAATTCTTCTTAGGTTGTGTACACAGCTCATATTAACATGTCTGAGTATTAGTGGAAATAAAAACTAGTCAATACGGTTCGTAAAGGTGTATTATTTAGCTTGGGATATAATTCTGCAACAACAACAACTAGACTGTTTTAAGGAAATACATAAATTAATAATTAATCACCTGCCATTTTAGTTTGTGCCATTGTTTGGTATATTATTCCTTTAATTAAACATATCTATAGGCACATTGTGATTGCTGAGAAAAAGATAATCTCTTGATTTTGAATTTTTTCATTAGTTTAACTTATTCTCACACTTGAGATTGACCCTGTCCTATTTTAGCAGACGTATTGCGCATAAGTTTTGCTATGATAGCTGTAAATAGTGCTAAAATATTGAGTAACACCTTATTCGGGTACATGTCAATAGTTTCATGTGTACCTACTCTCAAAATTATGTACGCATGGTTTTTGTTTTTCATTAGATTGTTTGAAATAAATTTATTACGTGACTTCAACTCAAATTTTCAGCTCGATTCATTTTTCTTTCAACGTGTTTTATTTACTTTCTCTCTTGATCTTTGCAATTTATTGAGCACTGACGTTGCATGTTCTGTCTGTTTTAATTTCGCTAAATATTTGTTGACGCCTGAAAAACAGTTTTGAAGATTAATATAATTAAACGTACGTGCTTCGCGAATGTTTCAATTTACACTATTTATAGTTGCATGATCAACCAATCAGTGCGTAACATCATCATCAATCCTCCAATCGCGTATTGCTATGTATCTGTATTTTGTAAGATATGTATTTATTTCTTGCTTTGGACTTGCTTATATTCTGACATATCATGCAAACATTTATCAGGCTTCATCTATCTGTTTTTAACACATTGTTCTTCAATTATTTTAGAGATGTCTATCATGTTACTGATTGCACAGACGGCATTTATGTCAATACGCACCTACAAAAAGGACATCCCTACAATTTCGATCACATGTTTTTACCGCAACAGTCAATGCTTCTACATCGCTTTTATTAGATTACAAAGCGAAGAGTCATCAATTAGTCATTGTCTTGACTTCGTTGACTTCTTAACTTGATCGTCTACTTTAACTTGACCTTCCTCGCTCACTGTCATGCTTTGACTGGTTCATTTCAATTTAGGTATTCTATTACTTATTGTGGGTCTCTGTAAGCTGGTTGTTTGACAGCTGTTACAAGAACCTTATTATTCTTGTGATTAAGTTTATTTTTGTTGTTTACAGTTTTTGCAGCAAGTTTGTCGCTTGTACGACATTTGACTCTAAATGCGCCATTGTGTGGTGTAGGTTAAAGTAAATCGTATGTGTTCATCCCACAGCCTATTGTTTTGTCGCTTACACATTTATTTACACCCACGCGGTGCGCATGCGCGAAATTACATAATTAATTTAGTGGCCGGGCCCTTTCACAAACCTTCACTTTACTATTAACTTATTAATAGCTTGCATACTATTATGTGAAGACTGATCATTTGTTTTCTAATAGTGACATGGGAGCATGGCTCATTAATTTTCTTTCACCACCAAAATTTAAATATGGTCGTATCTTTAGGAAATGTAAAGAAAATGAGAAGAAATATACCAATCAACTACATCATGTTCAGAGTTCGGATTCCACAAAGTCTAAAGAAAACCTGAACTTTGGGTCCAGTAAATTGCTCTAGAATCTTGATATAAACGAATAAATGAGACTAGGTCGTAATAAGTGAAATTCAAATAAACATAACTTGATCAGCTGTTACAGCGGGTCATTACAAAGCTCATTACATTATTTCACAAGCAGTAATTTTGCAATAATTATATGCTGATTGATACGCTGTGGTACCGGTTTGGGCACATTAGCTTGAACCGGAGTAACTCGAAAGTTATGAAATTGAGCACGGGAGCTGGGGCTGCGCGATTTGTTCGATGTCATTATTGTCCTTGCTTAGTTTACTTTCGTTAATTCGTCGTCATGTTCTTACTTTTGTAAGGAAACCAAACTAAGCACATCTAAATCATAAATCTGGTACAACATTGCATCACGTCCGTATTCCGCGAAGTGTTCGGTAGTATGTAATATGTACTAGTTCTACATTTACACTTTGCTGATAGCGTTGTTAAGTTCCATCTCACATATAATAGTAGAGCCTATTGCCATCTACAGGGAACATTTGTAAACTGAAGGCTGCTACTGAGAGTTTTTTTTTACTGAAAAATCCAATAATTCGTTCCCCGATCGAATATTGCACCGATGAGGCCCTTTTTCTGTTGCAAGAATATCTATAATTGTCTTATAATTCAATGTAGAATCTAAACTAGATTGGCAATTCGATGTATTTTTGTTCCTTTGCTGAATGCTGCTCAACCGGTTTTAGTAAACTAAGCCCTGAAGGCACGCAGCCATGACAGTTCCTCGTCCCGTGACAAAACACAAGCGCAACGTTTTCACGCCTCTCGGCCCACAATTGTCGACACATTAAATTATTCAATTACAAAACAGACAAATTGGTTTATTTGGTGAATTTGGAAAATGGTTCAGTTGCCAAGGCTAAGTGATGTCAATGGCGCCTTTGGTTTAATTTGTGCAAGCCACGACTTTTACTTTGTAAGGCCTACTGGGTGATTGACTTGGTTACGTCAAGTGTTTGGAGTCTGATATAATGGTTTGAATTGTTCCGAATGTATGTTCCAGATATCTGACTTGCAGTCAAATTGATTGAAGTTTTATGTCTTACATGGCTTCCAATTTCAGTTGAGAAACTGTATCAAATTGTTTCGTATTTTCAATTACCACACCCTTACAACTTCTGCAGTTCTCTGTGGTACATACTGTATTATTTCTGAAGCCGGCAGTTATAATATCCCAAAACTGAGCCACTGAACAAAAATCTCACCTGTGCACACAAAAGACAGGTTCTTTTCTATTAATTATTGACACTTCCTTCCCCCACTTAGTGAGTATGTACTATTGTTCCACTGACACCAATGCGCGTGCGCAAGTCTGTCTCTGCCCCCGATCCCACACTGAAGCATCGCTTATGCAATCAAATAAAATCAGATACGCCACGTTTAACAATGAATTATGTTGCACTTTTTTAATTATTTCTTTCAGAAAAATGTATGATGATTTTGAATTTATGTAACTGTTTACCCACGCCGCGCCGCACGCGCAATGTACGCAACCGTGCCCAAATGTGGTGATGCAGGTTCATTAATTATTCCATATAATAACTAACAAAACATTCATGCAATTCATTTTGAATAATACGATTCAATTTAATTTTTATGACATCGATTGGCTATTGACATGCAGTGTTAATACATTAAAATCATTTTTTCAGTGGTGCCAAGCTGAAAATACTTCAGCCTATATATTTTTTGTTATATTCATACGTTCTCCAACGTTCACGAAAATAACGTTATAAAATGTACGCCAATCAAGTCCAAGATAATTGCTACTTTCGTAAGAAACATCTAAAAATAGAAAAGCGTAGAAATTTTACTTTTACTGTACTGTTGGTTGTAAGAGTAAACAATGCGGTACGAATTAGTCAATCATTCAAGCGAAGAGTGGAACGTGTACAAAATAAAAATATATGATCCGAGTTTTTTTTTTAATCTGAGCCAATGATTTTATTTGAAATACTACCTTCTGTCGCGGCTTCGCCTGCATTGATTACGAATCCCGTGCATTTTTTCGGGTCACACGTAGCGCCATCTAGCGTCCCAAGAAAGTTATTGTTCTTTCCCTCGGGAACAGTACCTTTTTCTGGATGAAAGGTACCCTATGTCCTTTTCTGTAAAAAAAAGTTTCCCGATGATCGGTTCAGTAGTTTAGGCGTGAACAGGTAACAAACTTACTTTCGCATTCATAATATTAGTTAGGATGATCTAAATTCAAATACACATAATACATTTGATAATGTAGGTATAAACATGGACGCAGGACCAGGGGCGTAGCGTGGGTTTCAGCCGCCCGGGGCGCAGGCGCATTTCGCTACCCTCTTATTTTTATTAGGTCTTTAAAGAAAGGGGATTCCTCGGTTTCATTACAGAATAAGGAATAAAAGATTTCGAACTCATTTTAATCGGCCCGAATTGTAGGTGCGACATAAATATGAAATGAAATGGTTCTAATATTTATATGATATAGGTATTATTATATGTATTATTATTTATTGAGTGAGGGCCGCCCCTGCCGCCCCCGCTACGCTACGTCACTGCGCAAGACGCAAACAGAAACTCATAAACTTTTTTGGTAATTTAGTCCTAGTAGGTAATCTAAATTGCTATCAAGAAGAAAGTTCGCTAAGTTACTTCTTCTGAAGAAACATTAACATGATGAATGGACGTTGCCAGGTAGCCAGGGTCTTCAATAGGATTTTCAATCAGTAGATTTCACCTCATTGATCGCCCTCATTGGTCTAGTGGTGTTGAGCGTGAGATCTTAAATTCCCATTTTATTGGGATTTTTGGGATAACATTCTCAGTAGCAGAGTTTGAAATTGTACCCGTTATCCTCGAACTGGCATCGCGAAATATGGGTATCGCCTTAACCTTGAGGGAATACAGGTGAGATGCTATGTATGTAATGTTAAAATTACGATAATGACGTGGGATCTATCCATATTTTTACTGCAAATGTTTTTCACGACCGCGACCGTTGGATTTTGAAAGACGATGGTGTAGGCATCGAGTCACCTATTATTGAGTATATTGTTATTAGCTCGGCTTACGCTGTTAGAATAAATCGTGAGCGATCAACACGTGCAGATAATTAAAGGTGATTTAATTGTAGTAGATTCTAGTGTAGTACCAAGTCAAATGATTGCTGAGAAAAACGCATCTAAGTAGGCAAGCCTGAGGTGAAGGCCGAGTGATTATGTCAACAAATATTTGCGGAAATAACAACAAAAGACTACAAACAATCTGTACCTACGTCAAATTTCAAAGTAGTATTTATAAAGGTTAAAAATAAAGAAACATTTTAAAGTATCTGATGAAATAGTTAAAATACTAAAGTCTACAACTGCATACGATGAATCAAAAGATTCCTGAAACAATGTTAAGTTGAGATAGATATGAATCAAATGAAATGTAAATCACTACAAAGGTCGCTTCATTGTCCTCTGTCAACTTTGACATTTCACGATTCTATTTTGACATTTCATGTGTCGCTCTCGCAATTTCTAGCGGTTTTACTTCATGTAAAACTCGATAAAGCGTGTTAATGATGTAATATAACGCAACCATCACAATTGCTTACTTCAATTATGCTATAACAGTCACTAATTACGGCTATGTTGAGCAACATTTAATTAGGCTGAATATTATTTTTTTCGCATTTGTTGTTGAAATGTTCTTTGCCTGACTATTAGAAAAGCACAGTATGCAGAAAATAACACCTCATATTATGGTTACATCTTAAGTCAGAAGTTGATTAATAAATATCTATTTAAACTGACGATTTTATCTTATTGAAGATATATTTTTATGATTGATATAGAAGCCTAAATATCCCACTAATTCATTTAATTTTTCTTTTACAAAGTTAAAAATTATTTGGCAATGGCCAAATAATTGTCTTCAATAATACAGTCTCGAGCGACGTGTCACAATTTAAGCATAACGGGACCGAGTTGTATGAGGCCAAACGTGTTTATGACGAGCAATTCGCGCTTGTCTCATTCACAATATCTTCTAAAAACAAAATTTAAAATATAGGAAATTGTGTATGACCACAATGATTTGTTAACGAAAATGATGAAAGCCAGTTTTGCGAATGATAATAAGTTTTTATATTTATTACTAATGAACCGTTAAGATGTATTTTACTCGTACCTAAAAATGTAACATTTCGTTTAGATTCTTCTTTTTGTGAACACGCCGCAAAAAGAGGACTACTTGCTTTTTACTAGCGTAGCATTTGGAGTGATTCTAATTTATATTAATACTGTATTGTTAGGATTATACTGTTTTTATTGATTCTCCATGTCCGTGCGCATGCCATCTCTTCGATGACGCTGTTACCTTGCAATTGTGATCGTATCTTTTGCCGTCGTTATATTATACTCTACTCTTGTATTCAATAATTATCTTTATGGGCTTAGTTAACAATATTATAGGTCCTATAGGTAACCATTGTAATTTATAGACTGAATGAATGAACTCTGTTACCTATTCTTTATCCCTTGTGGTCACTGGCTAATGTCAGTCACTCTTTACAATGTTATTTTTCATCTAAATGCTTTATTGTGTACGTTTGGATTTACACCAGTGTGCTAATTAACTTACTGAAAAATTTACTTTTACCTTCCCTTCTTCTTGTATAAGTGCCTCTCCGACAAGCGAAGATTGGCAGTTATCTCCGCATATTTCTTTTTGTCCCTCGCGAGACGAAACAGTTGCGCAGACTCGATATTAACAATGCCTAGTGCTAGAACGTACGCTACGTAGCTACGTAGGCAGTCTAACGGCCGGCCCTTTATGCATGACAATGTATTATGTGTATGAGTTGATGTCCTCGACCCACACGCTATCATACTTAACTTTCCACTTTCTGTCATTACCATCTAAAATCTTTGTTAAACCTAGATTTACTTCAGTAGATAATTTAATGAATTCCAAAGGTGCCAAGGTTAGTACTGTGTACTTAAATCAACTTGATCTTGAACTTTCTGAACATGTCGTACGTGATTTGAATCTTGCATGTGTTTTGTGAATCAGTATCATGTTTACCAAGGATTTGATAAGTAATGGTAAAGTTATTAGTAAAATAAATCATTTTATTTTAATTTAGAAAGATTATACCATAGAAGATTAAACCATAATTCCAGAAGTTATTTCGTAAAACACGTGTCCCACCTATCCTATATACCCGTATCTGTTATATCATGAGAATAACTTTGGGCTTCACATAATTTTTTCATAATATTTAACTCAACTATGACATTCTTCAACATGCTTTAGTTGTATTGAGTTCACTATTAATTATTTACTCGACACCTAAGATCAACTTATGGACGCAGCGAACGTGCGTGTAGAAAGCCTTACCACTTGGGGTCGGTCGGTGCGAAGACAGAATACACAACACTACAATAACCCGACTAAATTTAAACGCACTTTTCTTCACCCACGTCTCAAATGATGGTACGCCTTTTCAAATTGATCACGTTATATCTATTGGTATGCATCAGAGGTGGGTTCGGTTCCACGTCTTTGGCAGACGGAAGTGGCTCTCGGACCATTGTTTCCCGGATCCAATGAACTTTTTTTGGGTCGTCATGGGTGCGTTTAATATTTTATGCTGACGAGAATAACATTAGAAATGCTTATGTTAATAATATGTTGAATCAGCTGTCTGGTGTCTGGTTTGGAGAGAGAAGGGATCTTATTACACGTTTAAGGTTAAATATTCCAAATGGAATATTTTGGTATGTTCTTAATGCTGATGGAGTTGGCTTTGAGGAGTGTTCAATGTAATAAATGTCAGAGAAAGTTTATTGCAAAATGTAGATAAGTTTGGATATGTAAAAGGTTTATTTGAATATCAATTTGGATAAACGGAGAAAAGCTAGTAGTAAACCGGTCTTACGAAAATCTTGAAAGCACATTAGTGAATAAGGGTGCAAACAATAATATTGCCAGAAGTCACGAACATTCACTTCACACAACTAAGCATGTAATTTTGACAATAGTTGCCACTATTGTCAAAATTTTGAACTTTTGCAAAGTTCGTAAGAGGAATATACTTAGAACCTAGAACCCTATTTAGAATTTAAAATCATTTTTTTATATAGATTTAAGTGCATAACTTTGAAGACTTGATAGAAGTATAAACTACCAGTCTAAATAACAGAAACAAGAGCTTATTTTTTTATTAGCCTATTATATTGTGTCCCACTCTTGCGCAAAGGCATCGCTATATGCCTAATAGAGGATGACAAAAGGGTATGCATCAACCCCATTTTTTCGTCCATTTTCCTCCCAAAATAGAGTAAAATGGAAAAAGAAAGGGGTATACAGCATCTATTTAAAAAGTTTATTATTAACTATTGAACATATGTATTCAGGTAGATTCAATTTCTTCCACTTTGTCATGTTTAACGTGCGAATGTGTTCCCTTTACAAAACATTTGCCATTGAGCTGCCTCTTCACACATCAGTACATCACGCAGGGAAAAGCGAAGCGGGCTGATTTCTACTTAAGCACTTCCATAGTTACGGGTGTACTTAAATGACACCTGAATGTCAAGTGACGTAGGAACAGAAAGTGAAAATCAAATCCGAAAGAGAGATGTACCATAAACCCGTTGTGCGAGCCTCGGCAGATTTCTAGCTAATTACTTTTTACGATTCTGATATTTAAGTAGTAAGCATATAAATCAAAACATTGCGCTCAGTAATTAACAAGCAAAAGAGATTATAAATCAATTTGTTGGTAATTGAATAGGTTTCGTCATGCTTTCAAGAAAAGCTAATAACAGATCATATTTATAGCGTTTACTTCAAGTAAATTTACGTTCTCATGTTAAGAATTCCGTGAAATGATGAACTATTCTGTTGTAGTTCCAATTTAGTGGAGAATATTTATCTTTGTTTTTCAATTTAGTGTTTACCTGACTGGAAAAATTCTGGAAGAAAAACTCGGCATAATTCTACTTCACATAGTTTAGTGTAGGCATCACAGCTTGAAACGTAAACACTGAGCGTTGCTAAAGTAAGAGGGAAAACCGACTGATGCATTCACTTTATGGATTCGTTTATGAGGCGTACGCCTTGCATACAAACGTGTATACATAAACGGTTCATGTATAAGGAGCGTTAGGTCATCAACAAGAAACCCAGAAGGCAAAACTCGTTAAACACTTAGCCAAGATTAAAACAATAAATCTTTATCAACACTTTTACGAAGGTAGCAATGAACGATGATCAATGAACATTGATCGCAAAAAGTACTTTTATTTATGATGGATAGGCTATAAATCTTTTGAACGATCGATACAATTACGCATTCCAAGATTTACAATGACATAAGCGCGAGCTCTGTTTTCTCTTGAAAATCTTTTAATCATTTTGTCAAAGAAGTTTATTAATGTCTCGAGGTTTTAAGTGAAAAGCAATCGGATAAAGTGACAAGGAAAACACGATAAGAACACTTATAAATTTGCACTTAGCTGCTTAGTTCTATCTCCTGCTTTTTACCCATGACACACACATCTCTAACCAGGGTTCCATCCTAGGATTCGATTGATTTTGTACATCTATGTGATCAGATGCATGGCTCTTGTAACAGCTTACACGTTCACCCTACACTTTTGGTATTTTTTTGAATATATATATCTAATTATAGTACAGGTTAAATCTTAGGCGTGCCGCAGGGTAACACTTTGGGTACCGCCAGTCCTTCCTGATATTCGATTAACACTGAATTAATTAGTCGTTAAGTATTTGAATTATTTTATCTACTCATTTTATCTTTAAACGTGACTTTCTTACATTTTTACTGTTTATGCTTTCATGTCCGATAAATCAATTGTTACTTGAATGTAATAGTTGCTAATCAAGATTGCATACTTTATATCGATGTTACATACAATTCTGGAGTAATAAATGTGTATAAAATAGGGTCGTTTTGTGCGTTTGGACAAGTTCAACTGTCACGGTCATCAATGGAGGTGACTACAAAAATGATTCCGCTACTATTAGTAGCGATTGCTCAGGTAAGGTTTCATTAAATTTTTCAATAAATTATTTCATTTCTTGTTTTTACTTTTAAACGTTTGCTTGAATGATTAGAATTTTACTATAGCTATTATTTTCTAACGAACATTTCTTCTTGCAGCATGTCGCAAACGCCCAGTACTACTTATCACCATACTCATCGCCGTCGATGATGCCAACAAGTCCGTACATATCGCAAGCCCCAGCTTGTGCGTGTTGCTCTCCACCTCTGAACATCCCTGCACCCGCGGCCTGCCCAGTCTACGTCACGCTGCCACCCCCACCGCCACTCCACGTCCAACCTCCTCCTTTACCGCCCTTGATGCTGGAACTCCCCGCTCTTCCACCTATTACAGTCACTCCCCCACCATCACCTCCATTAATGGTAAATCCTCCGCCTTTGCCACCGATGACCATAACTCCGCCAGCTATTCCTCCAATCTGCGTCACTCCTCCTCCCCTGCCTCCTATGTGTGTAACGCCACCTTGTCCACCACAGATGTACGTTAACCCTCCGATGCCGCCTCCAATTTTCATAGACCTGCCGCTACCGCCTCCTATTGTAATCGAAATACCAGCTCCCCCACCGATTGTAGTGCAACCACCTGCTTTGGGTCAAATTATGATCCAACCTCCTCCGCTACCGCCGATGCCAGTTCAGCCACCACCACTGCCGCCAATGATGGTGCAGCCGCCATCACCACCTCCGATGGTTATTGAGCTGCCTGCGCCAACGCCGATAAATGTGCAGCCACCATGTCCGCCACCGCTGTGCGTTCAGCCTCCTCCTCCCGCCCCGATTAGCGTGCAACTTCCTCCTTTGCCTCCAGTTATGGTACAGCCACCCCTGCCGCCTTCGATGTGCATCCAGCCACCTCCTCTCGAGCCTTTCTGTGTCCAGCCCCCTCCCCCGACTCCTATATGCTTCCAACCTTCACCGCCGTGTGGATGCGCACCATCACCAATTTATTTGTGAAAATTCGAATGTATCCGTTAATTTGTAATCACAATGTGTTATTAATGTTATGTGCTAATTGTATTTAATTAATATATATAATGTATTCGAAAAGTAATAAATAGACTTATTTTTTTAAATATTATTTTATTTATTTCACAAACTCGTTTCGATATAAATTATACCTCCCAGTCAAGTAAACAAATAATTCACATCTCATCATTGTATGTACGGATATGATACATAAATTATAATAAACTGAAGAAAATCAACGTTAATATGTATCATTGACTAATATTTTAAACTTAATACTAAGTGCTACATGCTAAAATTTATGCTAAGTAGTCCGATTATATTAACATTTTATTTGGATGAGAGACTTAATGATACATACATATGTACATACATAAGTCATAAGTCGCGTCGCCCACTAAAGCGACACCGTTTTGTTTTGCTCTGCAGTTTTTTAATCTTAAAAATAGTTATATCTTCATTAATGTGCGAGTGAATTATACCTGTTTAAAGCTCATAAAAAGGACTTTAAAATACAGTTTATACCATCTGAAAACTCCAACTGGTTCGTGAGTAATTAGAAATAATTGTTTAAATTTTCAATAACGAACTTATTATCCCTGACCTACGACAACTCGCCGATCGCCCGCTGTTACGCACACAGACGCATGCCGCTTACACAGGTGCAAGGCGCAGGTGCACCCGTCGCCGCGTCGGCCGCTTGAAGCTTTGCATGGTGGATACATTTTTTTTTTTTTTTCATTTGATTTGCCTATCTCTAAAGTTAAGACAATGATTTGCTCAGCCTGCAATAACCAGTTAGTATCTGGAGATGCTTTTCTTGAATGCACTGCGGAAGCATGTAATAAAGTCTACCATTATCTATGCAATAATCGTGAGCTCACTCTAGATGAAAGAGCTACATGGATATGCCCAGAGTGTTGCTGTGCCTCAAGGAAAGGTAGCCGTAACTACGACAGTCCTATTCCAGCGCAAACGACTTTCATACAGAATAACGTATCGGCTCGAAATAAGAGCAACCCTCCTACGATGCTATCCCTTGATGATTCACCTCAGTATTCAGGTTTGGAAATAGAACTTCTTCGCGAACAAATAAACATGTTGACGGAAAAACTTTCTGATGCGGTTTCTACAATTGCGCAGTATCAGACTGCACTCTCGGATTGCACTTTAAAAATCGAAGCATGTAATGAAAAACTTGACAAACTCGAGAAATCCTCCGAGTGCAGCCGCTGTCGTTTGATATCTCCAAATTTTGAGTTGGCGGCCGAAAAAAGTGTGCAGGTGCATATTTCCAAGTTAAAGCCGAAACCAAAGATTAAGCCTAACGGCCGTGTTGATGAAAATAATGAAATACCGTCTGCAAATACCGTTTTAGTGCAGTCAGTGAGAGATAAGAGAAATTCGACATTACAGTCTGCCACACCTAACCACTCTGGTGAGACAAGACCGGTGGCGATAAGCGTACAACAGGATGACCAATTGACAATACCACCTCAAATAAGTATAAACCAGAATTCTGCTGACGAACAATGGGTAGAGGTACGCAAACGCAGACCCAAAAGATACAGTTCAGTGCGTGGAACAGCAGGACCTGAGATCACTTCACTTAAGGCAGTTGAATTTCGTAAATATATTCATTTATGGAATATGATGTCAGGGGCCAATGAAATCCAGTCTTATCTTAAAAACCTGTTCCCTGAAGGTGTATGTACTGTTGAAGAGCTAAAACCTAAGGGTGACTACAAATCATTTAAGATCGGAGTCCCACCTGAATTTTATGAAAAATGTATTTCGGCGGATACTTGGCCCACTAATGCTCGAGTTAAGGAATGGTTTTTTCGAAGACAACCAATTAATGGGCAACAAACAAGATCATAATTCTATACCTCACCCCAAAAAAAGACGGTCAGTAAACTTAATTTATCAAAATGTGAGAGGCCTTAACACTAAGCTGTGTTTCTTCAAGCAAAATCTCCTGACCCTTAGTGAAGACCTCATAGCTGTGACAGAATCGTTTCTTACTAGCTCAGTGCTAGATTCGGAAGTCGCAGGCAACGGATGGTGTGTGTTGCGTCGCGACCGCGTAACAGGGGCTGGTGGAGGTGTCCTAGTTGCTGCACGGCCCGGTGTTACAATGTCAAGGTGTTATGATCTAGAGACAGAAGCTGGTGAGGATCTCTGGGCACGTGTTAAGACCGAGCATTCTATCTTTTATGTGTGTGTTGTGTATATTCACCCTAGAGCTTCCGATAACATGTACATGCAATGGTTTCAGAAAGTGGAATCGGTTATAGATTCTTTAAAGAGTGCAGTGATAGTTGTTGGTGATTTAAACTTAAATTCTAAATATACGTCGAATGTTATATTAAATTACTATTGTTACTTTCTTAGTGTTTGTGGACTGACTGAGAGGAATGAAGTGATGAATGCGTATGGAGGTAAGTTGGATGTTGTATTGGTGTCAGATAGCATTGGTAGTGTTGAAGTGGCAGAGATTGATGGCGGAGGCTTGGTTCCAAGACGAGACGCCTATCATCCACCTTTAGATGTAGGCTTTGCACTTAACGATATGATGAATCGACCTGAGAGGATTAATCCTAGTAACATCGATAGTTATAGAGATTGGGATTTTTCGAAAGGTAATTATGAGATTATGTACCAACTAGTATCTGAAGTGTCATGGCAAGAAGTACTCCTGGCTAGCGATGTCGACACAGCCATAAATTGTTTTTATAATATATTGTATAGAATTTTTGATAAATGCGTACCTAAAAAGCGTAGACTCCGAAAACCTTCAAGGCGCTACCCAGTGTGGTTCACAGCGGAATTAATAAGCGACATTAAGAATAAAGCACAACTTCATCGTAAATGGAAGTCGTCTCAAAATCTGGATGTGTACAATCAATTTTCTGCTCTTAGGTCAATTATTAAACAAAATATAATAATAGCTTACAACGAATACATTAAACACATACAAATTAAATTAAAATGGAACCCCCGTGCATTCTGGCAACATGTTAATAGCCTTAAAACCAAAGGTGGTTTTGAAACAAGAGTAAATTATGAAGAAAAGGAATACGTCGGTTGTGATGCGGCAAAGGCTTTTTCCGATTTCTTTGCCAGCGTTTTTTGCCTGATGCCCCTACTCTTGATTACGCAAATCTTTTCGATGACAGTCCAAAAAATTGTGGAAATCTTGTACATATCGATAAAATTAATAAGAGTGACATAGAACGCGGTATGAATAAACTAAAATCGAATTCTGCTGTAGGACCTGATAATATTCCTGCATACATCCTAAAGGGTTGCAAGGAGCATTTGAATTTGGCAGTGCATCATATATTTAACTTGGCGTTATCAACTGGACAGTACCCGCAGCGTTGGAAGATATCGCGTGTGCAACCTATACCTAAAACTAGTGCTACTTCTCAGGTAGAGAACTATCGGCCAGTTGCTATTCTTTCATCACTTCCTAAATTGTTTGAATCTATTTTACACAATCTCATAAGTAACCAGGTACAACCATATCTTGGAGATTCCCAACATGGATTTCGATTAAACCGCTCAGTTAGTACAAATCTGCTTACCCTAGTGGATCTCATTTCTCAGCACTTAGACAAGGGCATACAAGTTGATGTTGTTTACTTTGATTTTAAGAAAGCCTTTGATCGCGTAGACAATGACATACTTCTCCATAAGCTTAACAAAATAGGATTTTCACCTAAGCTCTTAAAATTTTTCGCAAGCTATCTACGGGATCGCCAACAATTTGTTAGGCACGGGTGCTATATTTCCACGCCATATCACACTAAGTCCGGTGTTAGCCAAGGCTCGATACTAGGGCCTTTATTATTTGGAATTATGGTGAATGACCTTGAATCAGTCCTTAAACATTCTAGATGTTTGCTCTACGCTGACGACCTAAAATTAATATACGGCATAGAAGAATTCGCTGATACAGAGACGCTACAGGAGGACATAAACTCAGTCCACCAATGGAGTCTTAATAACAAACTCCTTTTCAATACTGCTAAGTGCAGTGTCATGTCGTTCAGTCGTGCACACACTCCTAAGTACGTTCAATACTTTCTAGGACCTGAACCTATAGCCCGCGTCAACTCTGTGAAGGATCTTGGAGTGCTTTTTGATACACGGTTAACTTTTCACGAACACATGAGGTTACTAGCTCTTGATTCTTTTAAGAGATTAGGCTTTGTTATTCGCAATATGCGAGAATTTAATAATCCTCTAGCCATCAAACTAATTTACATGGCTTTAGTTAGGAGCAAGCTGGAGTCGGCATCAGTGATTTGGAACCCACATGAAAGTGGTTACGCACTGCTTCTGGAGAAAGTACAAAAAGCATTTCTCAGATTTCTTTACAGAAAATTGTTTGGATACTATCCTTTTCTCTATCCTACGAAATATCTGCTGGGTATGCTCGGCTTTAACTCTCTCGAAGTAAGGCGTAATAACTGCTTGCTCCTTACTGCATGTCGAATTTTAAGGGGTCAATCTGACTGTCCAGAACTGGTAGGTCAGTTGGTGAGGCTTTGTGTCCCTGTTGTGCATAAAAACCTACTAAGACCGCGGCGTCACAGACTACTGGCTGTACCGGAAGCACGCACTGTGTCGCATGCTAACTCACCTCTAGTTCGTGCGCTTACAGTGCTCAATGCTCTTCTGACATCATCACCAGAGTGTGATTTGTTTGCGATGCGATGGATGGATGTGTGTCGTGAATGTTTGAGTTTCTGTGAGGAGATGGATAAGAGATGAAGTTTAATTTCGTGTTATATATTTGTAAAATTTGTTGCCTTTTATTGTGATTTGTTTATGGTTTTACTCTTTTTTTTATTATTATAATCTTTTATTTTGAACTGCGCAACGTATTGGTATGTACTGTAATGTTGTGTATGTAAATTTGAATAAATAAATAAAAAATAAAAATACATAAAGTCACACCTTTTTCCCATGGGGGTAGGCAGAAACTACGGAACGCCAAGACTTAATGATCAAATACATTATTAAGTTAAAAGAATCACGTAAAATAATGTTTTGCAGTGGCGTGCGGTGCATAAAGACAAAAAGACACTGCCTACGCTACATAACTCAAATATTTGAGGTTTTTTTATTACAAGATATTTGAGGTGGCAAATCACATACATCATTATTTAATCGACAAGACAACGAAGCAATACCAACATGTAGTAGGTATTATTGGTAAATAATCTTTGAAAATGTTCTGCCTACCCTGTCTAAAAACTCTGTGCACGTCGCTGATTACTTGTAATAGTATATTCTACCTGTTAAATGTATTAAACGTTTTAAACAACAGCATATTGACATCCTGCTCCTCTTCCAGCATGGCGGGCTCCGGGGGGCTGTCGGAGTGGTCGGAGGGCGCGTCGGTGTGGTTCCAGCCGCCAGGCGCCGCCGCTCCGCTGCCCGGAGAACTAGTGGAGGTGCACCGTGCTGCTCGGGTGCTGCTAGTGTCCGCACACCTCAATGGACAGGTGAGATATAGACTGCATTAGTAGAAGTGTACCAGTTCCCAGGAAAATAGGCGATGTGCACTGTTCTGCGCGGGTGCTGCTACTGTTTCTTCATCTAAATGTACTAAAAGTAAACAAACTCATGTAGGTATGTATCAAAGTACCAAGTTACACAGAAAGTTGTACAAAAATACCAAAAAGAAAATATCATCAGTCCACATTCTTCCACTGCTGAACATAGGCCTCTACTTGTAAACGCCACTGAGACTGGTCTTCGATTCTATATTTAATACTAGCTGTACCCGCGACTTCGTTCGCGTGGATGTCGGAACTGAACAATGTATTTTTTAGTGAGACCAAATGCACTTAACCCTAATTTTTGTAAAATAAAAGAATTTTTCTAAAATAAAAGGAGCCTAAGTTACTCCTTATTACATCAGCTACCTGCCAATAAAAGTCCCGTCAAAATCGGTCAAGCCATTTCAGAGATTAGCCTATACAAACAGACAGACAGACAGACAAAAATTGTAAAAAATGATATTTTGGTGTATGTACCGTATATATATTCATATGCATGTAGTAAAAAACGGTTATTTCAATATTACAAACTGACACTCCAATTTTATTTATATGTATAGATAATATCATCTCGCATCAAAGGCATTCCAAGGTATCGTAAGTATATTAAGACTAGGAGCTAAATGTATGGCAAGTGGTCTTCTTGGAAATCTAACAAATAAAATCTAGTCATAATAAAATCGAAAACGGGTATACTATCATATATAGCGATTGAAACATTATCGCGTACATCATGAAACGATTCAAAGCATCTTGTTATGTCACGAGACAACAAGAGGTACAGTCACGTACAACTGCAACTTGGTGTCAAAACGTGATGCCATCGTATGCAGCGGGAATAACAGTTTCTATCTATTTAATGTTCATTTGTATTGTAATAAGAGAGATCAATAGGTATTGCAACAATATTATTTTTAAAGGTTTGATTGATG
Source organism: Shargacucullia verbasci (assembly GCA_947562105.1). Lineage (NCBI taxonomy): Eukaryota > Metazoa > Arthropoda > Insecta > Lepidoptera > Noctuidae > Shargacucullia > Shargacucullia verbasci. The sequence goes on from OX387289.1 coordinate 11,824,161, forward strand.
TTTGAAGTGTTACGTATTCGTATGGCATCTTAGTGTGCTAAATAATTGAGTCTGAACACTATGAAATTAAAATGCTCGTATTCAGCCAGAAATCACTCTTTACGTTCTCCTTGAAGGACGTTTCTATTCTTTTAAGGGTTACGCAGAGGTGTACTATTGTATACCCACAATTCGCCGATGCCGTTATTAGTTCTCATGTAATAGGGGGCGCCCCTTTTGCCATCTACAGGGCACAGTTCCAAACTCCATGCTACTGAGAATTTCTATACAGAAAATCTCAATAACACTTTACCCGACCCAGAAGCCACTGCCAGAGCCCACTGAAGCCTAAAATTATGATATTGGTATTAGGGAAACAGTGTGATTGCCAATACCTACGTACAAGTTTCAATAGCAACATTGCAATTATTGATATAATAGGTATTACAACGTGCTAGTGTTAATATTGTCACTCCTATCAGTATTGAAACGAAAACGAAACGAAAAACTCAATTTTCTTCTTACTTCAACATTAAACTGGATGGAAAACCATAACTTAGAAATAAACTTCTCAAAAACTAAATTAATTACCTTCCACCCCCACCAAAAAGCCCCGATAAAATTAAACTACTCCTACAATAACACAAAACTAGAACATGTTAACGAATTCACACTCCTTGGTTTAACAATAGATACATATGTAAATTGGAAAGCACATATACAAAAAATTCGAGCAAAACTTTCAAAATTTTCATACGCCTTACGCGAAATTAAAAAGACCACCAACCTGCAAACAACACTTATTACATACTATGCCTACGCCCAAGCGTGGCTTAGCTATGGCATCATATTGTGGGGGAATAGTACTGATTCGCATACCATTTTTACCTTGCAAAAGAAACTCATCCGGATAATAACCAATATTGAACAAACAGACAGCTGCAAACCACATTTCCAAAAACACAAAATTCTCACACTTACCTGTTTATACATCCTAGAAGTATGCAAATTCGTCCGACATCATCCTGAATTCTACACTATCCGACAAGATATTCAAAATAAATATAGTCTACGACACAAGAATAGATTAAATCTACCTACATCCAACCTAAAAATACATTCTTCCGGTCCGCTAATCATGTCAATAAAAATATATAACAATCTACCTAAAACGATCAAAGATGAAACAAAAACGACTGTGTTTATAAGCAAATTAAAGAATTTTTTACACTTAAAATGCTACTATACATTACTAGAGTATATGGACGATAAATCAATAAATAAAAAATAATGCACATACTCCTAAAACCCCATACCAATAAATACCAATACAAACACACACACACGCACACGCACACGCGCACACACACTCACACACACACGCACACACACACACACACACACACACACACACACACACACGCACACACACGCGCACACACACACACACACACACACACACACACACACACACACACAACAAGAATATAATATAATATGTTATTACACTTATGTTTTAGTGATAAGCATAGATTTTAGTACTATACTAGGTAATAAGATAATATTATGTACTGCAAACCTCTCCATCCTCTTTATGCTGTGCCCTACCGGGTCCATATTGTTTCGAATATATTGTTTTAACTTTATAAGATGCCAACTGTATAACATATGGAACGCAAATAAAGAATTGAATTGAATTGAATTGAATTGAATATTGTTTTGAGGGAATATTATTGTAAACTACATAAAACAGTTACTAAACTATCCGTCAAGTTACAAAATACTATTGCTTGTCGGAACCATGTAGAAACCATGAGAGCCTTACACGAGAAGCAAGATACATAGGAGTTTTTGTGAAAGAAAGCCCTAGTAATTATTTATTAGGGCTTTCTTTAACGAAAACTCCGGACAGACGATTCCTCATACTCCAGTACCACTACCACGAGCTTTCTTACTATTTACTATCAAAGTAAATTTTCATGATAGCGATTTTAGTTCTTAACTTGGTTACATTAGGGATTACAGTCGCTTATGTGACATCTAGTCATAGTAAAGTTTTGATTTACTATTTACTATATTATAGAGATGTCATGTTAGCTACTCTAATCCCTAATGTAACCAATTTAAGAACTAAAATCGCTTGCATGAAAATTTACATTTACTATGAAAGTAAATAGTAAAAACTCAGAGGTACAGATCTTATGATCTGTATGACGAATCGTCTGTCTTATGATACACAGTACAAGGCCGAGGCGACGTACCTATGTTTTATTTCTCTACTTCCGTGTAATATTTCCATCGTGAACTCAGTGCAGCTTGTCTGATCGACGCCCCAAGGTTAACGCGATCATGCGACCTCTGTGCACCTTATTTCCGACATTTCGTCCAATAAAACGGAATTCTTAGCTAACAAACCATTATTCTCTAATACAAAAGCAAATAATCGCAACAAAGACAGGGAACATTGTTCCACTGTGATTGGCGAGAAAAGGCATTCGGCTGATCGCAAGGCCGCCCGTGGAATGTTGATAGAGAGTTGACTCAACTACTCCACGTCGCTTCTTGATAATTTATGTCTGCCTAGTACTTTGATTGGGGTTTTATTGATATAATAAAAATATATTATAATTACGGTTCTTCACATATAGTGTGAAGCTAGTTTAAGATCGCTTTGCTCACGATCCAAAAGTGTAATAAACAGAAGTTTAAATAAAAATAATGTCCTCGGACAACCTGTTTACATTTTTTTCTATAACGGTAATGTTCCGACCCGTGTGTCACCTGTTGTAGCATTCGCAAAACAATCATAAAACTCATACGACTGCGGTCTATTGAGTTTATTAGAACCGTTTCAAAACGCGATATAGAATGTACCTTGTTCTTAATTTGAATTACCATGTCTAATTCGCACATTGTACATGTCCACCAGACCTCGTCTACAATTATCAACGCCTCATTTTCTAAAACTAAACAATTACAACTTCCCGGGCTGCTGATGCCGTAACCGCAGGAACTGCCTCAAAAACATTGGGTAATTATTAAGTGTTAATGCCATTATGTAATCTAAATCGCATTAAGTATAGTCTAGTCGTAAAATTTGATCTTGATTTTATATCCGATGATCGGTTTTCTAAAATAGTTGCACGCAAATATGTGAACATTAAATTAACTGTAAATTAAGATGATCGATAAAATTATATACTGGGGATGATCTGTGGTTGACTATCAACTATTTATTATGGATATGGATAAGTTGATTCTGAACATCGTCTTTTCGTTGTCTCAGTACCTACTTTATTGCCTTCTGCCACGTCAGACTTGAATTTCCGGCTAGGAGCAGATGCATCGTCGGACAAGTTTATACTTAAACGTAACGATGGTTTGTTGTAATTTTATAAAAACTTATGGCAAACATTAAGTTATAGTTAAAATCCCACGTTTTCAGCCCTAATGGAATAAGTAGATACTATTACAAGATCATCATCATCATCATCATCAGCCAGACGACGTCCACTGCTGAACGAAGGCCTCCTCCAAGGGAGGGATTTGCCATAATCCCCACGCTTGGCAGGCGGATTGGGGATCGCAGTGGCTCACCGATTAGTGAGGGGACGCTGCTGCCCATCCTCCGGTGTCTGGCCGCAGTTTTAGGACGTACCCGGGTCACTATTACAAGATGCCACATGAATATAATAAAATTCAGCGTAAATGCTGGCTGTGAATGACGGGTATCAAAGTTGGATTCCTTCCTAAGCCTAAATGGTTTTTTTTTGGCATTTGTTATACCTTATAACTGCCTCATTGATCTAGTGGTCGCGGCTGCTGAACGTGGGGTCCTGGTTTCGATTCCTGGGTCAGGCAAAGTGTAATGTGAGTGCACAATAGTACACCGCTGCCTAATCCTTTGGCAATAACGGCGTGATACTATCTTATGTTAAAATACCGTTTCATTAATAAAATGTTATTATATTTTGAAACATGTTTTCTTTTAAACATAATTAGAGCACCTGATCTCCACGCAGACGAAGTCACCAGCACAGGCAAAGCTAATTATCTAATAAAAATCAAATCCGTACGTGCGTTTACATGTTTCAATCTATGGAATGGCAACTGCAATCAAATCGTTACCGTCAATCAATATCGAAAGCAGTAATCTCAAGTGTGTATTACTTAATCTCAACTTGTTCAGGCTGGCCGTTATCCCAAGCCTAGACCATAACAGTTCTCCAGTCGACTGGTATGTGGTACAATCAGTTAGACGCGAATGGCCAACCACTACGCAACGCACTTTTGCGGGATACATTTAATTTTATCCGACGTTTTGCGGTTTTCTCACTTGAAATATTAAAAAAAAGTGCACAGAAAACAGGTTGAAATAATGCGTTTGTGAATGAGAACTGTTTGCAACGGTGATAATTTGTAATTAGGTCATTATGGCTGAAACGTGAGACGAAATAAAAACATTAGACGATCGCAATAAATATGATATGTTATGTTCACGTTTAACTTAAGGCTACGGACAAGATCGCATTAAGATACAATAGCACGTGTTCAATATGATGCGAAATCTAGATAAATAAAGAATGCTGTAATTCGTCTTTAAATTGTCGTGTTGGCCCATGCGTGTCCGATTCGCGCCGACACCGCACAGCTCACTGGAATCTCTGAAATCTTGCATGTCTAGCGATTCCTGCAATTCCACTTGTCGATTTCGTTTGTCTCGAAGACAGAACAGCTGTGAGCCTAAGAAACTTAAGTCGATTATGAAAAAAATGCCCACCTCGTCGATGTCGTGCAGCAAATTGTCAAGTTCGAACAAAACTGTGAGAAGACGGAGACAGATGTCTGTGTCATCATTGAAGGACCTGTGTCTCGATTTTCTTGTAAACAATGTAATTTTTAACTTTTTAAATAATCTTTAAATGTTTTATTAACAAACTATAAAGATCTAAAAACAGTTATTATAATTATGAACTGACAATACGAACCATTTATTTTAATTAAGCTACATTTATTAAACATCAATAGATATAAATTAAATTGCATTTTACGATACGGTTGTCTTGTCATTTAGACGTAGATCCGCATAAGCTTCAGACACTTTAAATAAAAACTATTTCAATAATTATAATTACGTATAAAGATTTATTGGACTCATCATCACTTGTTCAATATTCCTGGCACATTACAATATGTTTAATGATGCTGTCAGCAATGGAGCTCGCTATTTTTATTTGCTAATGTGACTTCAATAAATGAGGGTCAGTTAACAGTACCGAGTTAATCAACGACTCTATCACCAATGACGCTTACTCGAGCGAAACGACGCTGCGTAATATTAATGTTACTTTATGCAAACTGCAAACTATCCTTCACCACGATCAGTAAGCCACAACATAATAGCGACGTAATCAAATCAATTTACAGTCCATTGCTCGGCGTTTGTAGTAAAAGAGTAAAAATATGCGAAGGCAGCGGGCGGTGAATTGGGTTGATTTGAATGATCTCGATAGCGAAAAGATCTCAGTAGAGCAGGCCGCGAAAGATGGCCTGATATTATTGTGAGCAGTCATTACGTTATGTCACAGATACGGCTGATGGTCTTCATAATTTTATGTGCTGCTGGCGTTTCGTTATTCCTTTTAAAAGATGAGGCAGCCAATTAGAAGGTTGATAATTATAAAAAATGTGCAAGCGAATGTTTGATATACGGCCGTCTCTGTAAAAGTGGGGAGCTGTATGAATTTCAATCTAGATCAATTAAAATGTTAGTTCTACGGCATTCTGCACAATAAGGCTTTCCGAGGTTGAAGATTTATATTGCTTCATGCAATAAGCGGTAGCGAGAGTCATTTACAGTCTTACCTATTTCCCAGACAGTGACATAACTGGAATGTAAAGGATTCTAACTATATCTTTAGGGTCGGCAACGCATCCGTCAACTAAGTAGGTTCCATATGTTCAAAGGCGGCCGACGAGCCGCAAGTTTGGTTGTCTTCCTTTACAATACAAACGTTAAAACTAGTGTCTCGTATTACCCACAGCCACAAACCTTCGCCCTTCAAATGGGCAACGGTGAAGACGAAGGGGATCCGGTATGGCCGCGGGAGGAGCTCGGCCCCACAGGCGTGGACGACATGACGAGACTCCATGATCTGCACGAAGCCGCTCTGCTATGGAACCTCAAGCTCAGATACGAACAAGGACTGATATACACATACGCGGGCTCTATTCTAGTGGCTGTCAATCCATACAGGCCAGTCGACGCGTTGTATGGTCTGCAGACTGCAAGGAGGTGAGTTAATAGCTTAAAAAGAGCATATACCCTACTAAATATAAAGCTTCAACTTGCTATGTGTTACTGATATCTACTTATATTATCGCTTCCAGGTACCACGCAGCGGAGGCGCTAGGCGATCTCCCACCACATCTGTTTGCCATAGCGGCGGCTGCACGCGCGGCGCTTCCCCAGCCTCAAGCCATACTCATTTCCGGAGAGTCAGGCGCAGGCAAGACCGAATCCACAAAACTAGCTGTCCAGTTTCTCGCCGCCGTAGCCCCCGCACCGCCCGGTAGAGCCCCTGTCTCTGAGCAAATCCTCGAAGCAGCCCCCTTACTCGAAGCCTTCGGGAACGCAAGAACACCAAAAAATCACAATTCTAGTCGCTTTGGAAAACTCTTAGAATTGTACTTCAAAGATGGCTCCCTAGCTGGAGCAAGAGTAGCACATTACTTACTGGAGAAATCTCGAATAGTCACGCAGTCTCCTGGAGAAAGGAATTACCATGTATTCTATGAACTTCTAGCCGGATTAGATGAAGAACAAAGGCGGTCCAGAGGACTTCTGACAGCTGAACATTACTTCTATTTGAATCAAGGAGGTGACTCCGGAGGCGCAGGCGCTGGAGCTGACTGGTCCGCGTTATGTGGCGCCATGCAGGTTCTTGGTATCGGGGACGCAGAAAGAGAAGACATAATAAGGGTATTAGCTGCTGTTCTACACCTAGGCAACGTATATTTTCATAGAAGACAGTTGCGACATGGACAGGAAGGTGTACAATTAGGCGGGGGCGCGGAAGTCCGGTGGGCCGCGCATTTATTGAAGGTCCCGGCAGAGGCGATGGCTAGAGCCCTCACCACAAGGGTGACTGCAGCGAGAGCAGAGCGTATGAGGTCCCCACTGCCCATAGACCAGGCTTTAGACGCTAGAGACGCGTTCGCTAAAGCACTCTACTCCTCACTATTCAGCTGGCTAGTCTTACGAATCAACTCGATAGTTCACCGCGCCGGCTTACACGACGCTCACAGAATTTCTCTCCTGGACATCTTTGGATTTGAAGACTTGGAAGAGAACTCTTTTGAGCAACTTTGTATTAACTACGCTAACGAAACGCTACAACATTATTTCAATAAGCACATATTTAAATTGGAGCAACAAGAGTATCAGAAGGAACGTTTGGAATGGTCGAATTTGACTTGGAATGATAACTCTCCGGGTACGTATTTGTCATCCAAAAATTGATTCTATCTCTTCTGAATACGGTTTAAAATTGTATGTCATTTGCAGTGATACAGTTGCTGAGCAAAAAGCCGGTGGGAATTCTGCATCTTCTGGACGACGAGAGCAATTTCCCGCGGGCGTCTGATGCGTCTTTCCTAGAGAAGTGCCATTATAACCATGCTTTGAACGAATTATACTCGAGACCTAGATTAGGAGCTAACGAATTTGGGGTAAGTAATGACAAGTGGTATTATCCATACTAGTGAAACATAAACATTTGAATGATGACTCAGTTTATCGAAAAATTCCTATATATTTACGTTCCGTGATAGGTCAAGGTGAATCAATGACTAATATTGCATCACAAGACATTCTCTAACATGGATACTGACAGCTGTAGGCCATTTATCATCAAGATATTGACGACTTCAATTATCAATAGATCTTTTTCTAATCTCTAGATTCCCTAAGAAATATTCAAAGTATTTAATAATATACATAGGTACCAGTTGCGTCAGTTGTAAGTTAATTGGGGGATGCGCTTTACTCTGTGATTAACCTAACCAATGAGTCTGCAACTTTGTATTCGCAAAGAAAAAATGCCGTATAACGACTTATAAATACATTGCAAATCTTTGTGGGTAGAATGATACGGAAGTTGAGCATTAAAGTACAACACTTTCGATTATGATGTAACTGAAGACATCTTCAGTTTCGAAACCAAAAACGGTATTTAATTATTTTTTTCTTCCTTTAAAAAACGTTGCTCAGTTCGGTTAGATTCTTACTGTATCGTGGGCAAAGTTTACAAACAATTACATGAACACACACAGACAGAAACCCGAAAACACTATTCAGACCATACAGATATTCGTTCCGTGCGGGGAGCGAACCCGCGGCATGTAGCGCAGAGAGCCAAACGCTTAGGCACTGAGCCAATCGTTTTGTCTTTTGATTTTTGAGGATATGACTGTAGTATGTAAAAAAATCTTATTGTACAAATAATCCGTGAGTAAGCTGCAAACATTTTTGTTTCTGTCTAATTGATGCTTGTTTGCAATATTCAGGCCTAAATCACACCGAGACTGTTAATTAAACTAATTATTGCATAGTAATAAATTGCAGAGAATGTCTAAGCTCTAACACTCAATCATTTCAGATTAAACACTACGCGGGCCAAGTTTGGTACAACGTAGAAGGTTTCCTCGATAAGAACCGGGACGCGCTCCGAGCTGACGTGTTGGAGCTGCTATGCAGTAGTGAAGTGCCGCTAGTAGCAGAGATGTCAACACAGCTGAGGGCTCAGCATGATGCCAATAAGACATTACCGAGGGGCGCCAATGGACGGTTCGTTACTATGAAACCGAGGACTCCTACGGTTGCAGCAAGGTTAGTAGAAAGAAAATTACAACTGCCTGCAACAAATTAAGTAGATTTGATTTACCGTAGTACTAACGTATGTCAAAATTCTGTTGCTGTATGCTGCTAGTCCTAAGGTTTTACACAAAACCTAATCGTTATTAGCGCAATGTGGCTTTACAGCACTACCCTCATTTCTGTTTAACCATTAGGGAAGCAAAGACGTGATACGAATGGTGTTTTTGGGGTAATCAGTGAATCTTTGTACACTTTCTATGTAATTTACTAACTTCTTCTGTTGTGTGCATAAGCTGGCATGGAAATTAGACAGTCGGGCTACCTGCCCAAGGTGTGCGAGAATCGTTAAGAGGCGGGGGTCAGTCTGTACACCCCCTAATGTACCGAAATCATACACTGCCTCATTGATCATGTGACTGCAGAACGTGATGTTCTGGGTTCGATCCCTGGGTCGAGTAAAGTTTTATTGAGTTTTTTTGTTTGAAAATTCTCAGTATCCGAAGAAGTTTTGGCCTGTTGCCATAGTACTTAATAACAGCATCGGCGAAATGTGGGTATACAATGCCCTCTACCTAACCCTTCGGGGAATACAGGCGTGATGTTATGATATATAATCATATTCGCATTTTTCTTCCGGCAGATTTTCAGACAGTCTTCACCAGCTCCTAGAGTCCATGTCTCGCTGCAACCCGTGGTTCGTGCGCTGCGTCAAGCCGAACACGGACAAGTCTCCTATGAAGTTCGACATGCCATGCGTGCTAGCTCAGCTCCGGTACACCGGTATGCTGGATACCATCAAGATCAGGCAAACCGGTTACCCTATCAGGATACCCTTCCAGAACTTTGTGGATAGATACAGGTGAGGAATAAGTTTAACTAGTTATCAGTTATCTCCAATGGCTGATTATAAGATTTTGCCTGACTGCTGCCTGTTATTAATTTAGTTTCTGAAACAATATTTTGCTTAGTTTTTAAAGTATTGATTTGTGATTGTTCTGTTTTCGTTATTAAGTTAAAACAAATAATGACGATTTAGCCAATTGCCAGCCAGCCGTTGTTGCAAATGTCTTCAGTTTCAAATTTAAATTTTCTGATCTATATCTAGATTTTATTTAATTTTATTATGAAATTCTCAGTAGCAGTGCGGAGTTTAGAATTGTGCCCGATTCGATTGCAATAGGCTCGCCCCCTATTTCATGGGACTTAATAACGGCATCGTGAAATGTGGGTGTACAAAAAGTATACGTCTATCTAACCCTTCGTGAAATACAGACGTGATGCTGTGTTGTGTTATGTAAAACTAACAAAACAAAATTACAGGTACCTGTTGAAATCAACACCGTCTCGCTCGACGCCATACAGGGAGATCTGCAACTCCATACTTGCTGAGATGCCACCTACCGGCGCTGGTATGAACTTTTATTTATTTTACACTTCCCGAAACATACTGCTTTGTCTTCCTAGTTCTGTGGAGTTGGTATAGTCGGACAAAGTGAAAGGCATATATACAAGATCACTAAGGGGTCTCGATAGTTAAGCCAAAAATTTAAGAAAGTCATGTGTTCGCCTTTACGATAACAGTTCACTCAAATGCGTGTGCGCACGATTTTTCATACATTTTTGGCTTAACGGTAACGACGATGGAGGGTGAGGAAATCTCGTACTAGACCAGATATAGATAAAGTTTTCTGAAGATTTACTACTATGTCTATTAAATAATATATTACTGGAATACAACCATGATTTCCATGAAATTTAATTGTTCGACTGGTACATGGTTAGCGGCACAGTTGACGAAGTGATTGAGAGATCGACTGCTGCGCTACGATTTGCGGGTTCGGTTTCCGCAAGGAACAAATATTTGTATGATCTACAGTTAGTTGTTCCGGGTTTGGGTGTGTATCCATGTGAATATTTGTGTTTGTTAACGCACCCACGATACAGGAATTATTCCTAATATGGGACAACGTATTGTAAAAAAAAAACGTTGACTGTGTAAATCACGCCACAGAACTCGCTAAGAAAGTAGCGGGTCTCTCTCTCTATATTTTTAAATTCAAATTTTCGACTAATTACAATTTTATCATAGCTCTTCTGTGCACATAATTAGGCTTATCTTTATGAAGTACGTGGTGCCGACGCACTTAAGCGCATAAATAATAAAGGTTGAAAACACTTAGCGCAGATTCTTAGCACTATTTTCACTCATATAATGATTGCTATAAGTTAATGCAGCTAACCTATCTCGAAGTACCGAACGTACGACCTACCTGTACATATTCAGCGAGTAAATGATTTGTTTTGATATAATTTGACTCACTGAGTTTAACTAGAAGATATCTTTAGAAGAAGTCAACACATTATTAATTTAGCTACCTACTGTTTACGTACTTACTTTTTTTAATGTAGGCTCAATTTTGGTGCATGTGATGTTGTGTGGTGCACCCTGTAAGTAATTTTTGCACTTACAAAATGTATTAACGGCGGAAGGGGCGGCCCGCCCCGGGCCACTGGTTCTGGGGGCCTCGAAGGCTTCAAAAATACGCTTAGTACCTCTCTAAGTGGTGGTTTGGGGTTAGAAGGTTTTATTTTCCTCGTCCATATCCATATTCTATGTATGTTTCTTGTCGAATTTAAATTTCATTTGCAAGATTTTAAATAAACATCAACTACCTCATTCAACTTTGCCGCCCTGGGCCTCTGACGGGCTTAGTCCGCCACTGTGTATTAAGAAGGAATTTTAATGTAAATGTACTGTGTAAACAATTGTAGGCTAACCTCAATAAATAAAGAAACCAGAAACTATAATAAGTCTCTCAGTATTCTCGCACAAATTAAAAGCACTGTAGAACTTGTTCTGCAATGTTTATATTCGTCTTGATGGTCGAACGTACACAAAAAGCTAATCTGACTATCAGTGAACAGCAAATGCATTTTTTTTTTTTTGTTAAAACACCGGTTTTTATACTTAATAGCTATATTAATTATGTTATCACTTTCATCACAACGCGGTCAATTTATCACTTAATTATCAGTTACCTATCTTCTGTTTTGTGGTCCCTTCTGATATGGTACTTACTCTACGATCGGGTCATTTAGTATTGTGATGTGATTGGGAACTAGTCGAGATGGGGAAGGCTTGGAAAAGGGTCAAGAAGCGAGGGTTTACATTAGAAGCTATGGTTTTGTGTGAGTTATTTTCTGTGTTTATGTGTTAAAAGATCAAAGGTCCCTTATTCTCTTTGCCAGCTATGCTCGTTCTTGCTATTTGTATATATTATAAATGACAAAGTTCGGCGTGGCTATTATGGGGAGACGTTATTGTCATAGGGAATTTTGTTTTCTGTTCTTCCCCTCGTCTCAGTATGTGCGATATGGCTAAATATAATCAAGCGACATTCTTGAAACTTATTTGTCTTAAAGTGATATTTACTTTCGATGGCCAGTTATATACAGATACCAGATCCCGATAATAGTTTAGGGTCTCGGTGTAAATGATTGATTTGTGTACTGAACCCTAAAAATAAACAGACGTTTTCGCCGTATGGTTTATTTATTGTTCAATAATAAACAGCCTAATAAATTGTTGTTATGATTGCAGTTGGTGCCGACTACCAGTTGGGTGCGGCGCGGGTGTTCATCAGGGAAGCGTTACACAGAGCGCTAGAACGCGCTCGTGCTGACAAACTGCGTGCTGCTGCTACCAAGCTGCAGGCTCACTTCCGAGGATACCTGGCCAGGTATGTGCTTTAGATAGTATCCGATTTTCTGGCTTACAACATTACGGACGGAAAGTATGTGACAAAGGAATTTACATGCCAATAAATCTCTATCAACTTGTTGATGTCAATTACCTTTTTTTTTATTAAAGTACTAAAGTAAAGTAATCATTGTGTTTCTGACACAACACATTCCATTTTTTATTCAATAATCTTTTTTGCTTTGCAGGAAACGCTACGACCAGCTCCGTTATTCGACCGTGAAGTTGCAGTCCTGGTGGCGCGGTGCGGTAGAGCGACGTCGGTACCTGTGCGTGCGGCGCGGCGTGGTGCGCGCGCAGGCGCTCGTGCGTGGCCGACGTGCGCGCAGGCGACTGGCTGCCTTGAAGGAACAGCACAGAAGAAGGGCCGAGGCACAGCAAGTCGCGGCTAAGTATGTATCTTTGTAGTTTATTAATTTGTTACGGATTCGCATATTTCTTATAACCGATAAACTTTATTTCATAATTCTAAATGCTTTAAAGCTGGTCGGATAAATAAATAAGTATGATTAATATTGATAAACAAATATTTGACTATTGGGCGCCATGTAATTGATACTCATAATATGCTAGCGAAAGTAATTCTAACATGCCTATCATAACGATTATAATCTATAACTAATTCTCATCACAATTCACAGACGTCGCGCGGCTGAACAGAAAGCGGCTCAGAAGGCGAAGGCCGAGAGTTTGCAAGTGTTGGAAGTGCCAGCTGAACTGGCTTTCATACTGTCCAAACTTGATGAGTGGCAGCCGCCACATACAGAGCGAAATTTGGCTAAGGTATCTAAATATTTAGTACCTATGTAGGCGAATTGGTGATCGCAAATTGATTTTTTTATACTAATAAGAAAGCGAACAGGCATATGGCCTACCTCGTGGTTGGCACTTACCTTAAACTTGTGGACGCTCAGAG